>OX411880.1:38954769-41454769 GCA_948293265.1 Cheilosia impressa
CATCATGATGGACTCGGAAATAAGAGCAACGGAATCTCACAAAGAAAATATCACGCCACCTATTTCGAACCCTAAAGTTGTTCCCAAATCAAAACAAAACTTACACAAAATACAAGTAGAGAATCAAATCGAATACCAAAAAAATTCTCACAAGATGCTTAAAGAAATAAACGAAAATTTAAGAAACATTTTAAGATATAAGAGAAAGCAATTCGACTTGGATGAGAAGTACAAAAAAAAACAGTTAAAACTTGATGAGAGGAGATTTGAGCTAGAAAACGAAAAATTTGAATTCAAAAAAAAAAATGAAGTCGAAAAAAGCAGAATTAATGTTACCAAATTAGAGTTAAAAAAGCAAATTTTGGAGTTGAAGACGAAGACCCAGCCAAGAAATTAAACTTATAATTCAAAATATAGCGACTTTAGTGTGAATTTATAACTCTTTTTATTTATTTATTTAAAATAACCATGTATTTTTCTTTATAATAAAATGAATTCAATTGTTAACATAGTTTATTTATTGCATCAAGTTATTTTTTATGTTGTCTCTTATCGTTTTAGCAATATTTAAGTAGTTCTGGCCGGTTGGTCCTGGGCCGTCATGGTAAGAAGTAACATTGTTTACATTGGATTCGTTCTCCCTTTCTTCAGGGGATAGTTCAGGAGGATCTTCAACATTGTACATCAAGCAAATGTTATGAAGAGCACAACAAACATTTAAAATTTCGGTTACTTTATCTGGGGCATAATGAAGTTCCCTCGCTGCAAGTAGGCAACGAAATCTTGCTTTCAAAACCCCAAATACGCGTTCTATGGTGGATCTAGCCCTACAAAATTTGTCATTAAACAATGATTCCATTGAATTTTCCTGGGCATTCCGATATGGTACTAACATCCATGGTTCGAGTGGATACCCGGAATCTCCTATGAAATACAACGCTAATATCATACTTTTGTTTATTTTTATAAAAAAAATATGGTTACCAATAATCCAAGTTGATTTATCTCCTTTTTTGAAGTTGTTTTCAAGGTATTGCCGCGGATTGGAAAGATTCCAAACATGTGAGTCGTGAGATGCTCCACCGTATCGTCCATTAACAGCTCGGATAACCATCCGGTGATCACATATCTTCAAGAAACAAAGCTCCATAAATTACTTAAAAGAAATTGAGAACTAGGTTTTAAAGTAAACTTACCACCATTGCATTTATGCTGTGCTTCAGTTTCCGATTGAAAAATAAATGTTCATTGTTCCTCGGTCTAATCATTTGAATGTGTGTCCCATCCACGACTGCAACAATTCCCGGTATGCCAGATTTCATATGGAAATATTTTTTCGATTCTATCTTTTCCTCATTCGTCATATTAAAATTGATATGTTGTGGGCACAGTTGTTTTTCAATAGCTTTACAGACTCCAGAAATAACCGTTGAAACCGTCTGCTGCGCCAGCCCAGTGAATCGATCTTGGCCTATTTGTTGCTGGTATCCACCTTGTGCAAGAAATTTCAGCGTTGCACCTAGTTGTATTATCTTAGGTATTGAAGACGATCTTGTCCTTTCTCTCAGATCATCACTTATGCTGTTCAAAACATATATAAATGCATCTTTTGAAAGACGATAATTTTTTACAAAACTAGAAAAAAAATATATTATTATAGGTAAATAAATTATTTCGTCATTAAATTTTGTGTTATCACTTTACCTTTTATTTGATAAACCCATAATGTTAGTATTGTCTCTTAATATTTTTCTTTGAATTCTTTCTTCAGCACAAATTTCCTCATCAAGCCACAATGGAACTGAATCCATGTCCATAGTGAAATGCAATTATCAACGAATGAATTTAAATAATCAAAAACGAATTATTTGACTTTTTGTGAATTTAAAATGTCATTTTTGACAAAAAACAGCTCGAGTTTCGGAACATTTATTCGAAAGTTGCAAAGGTTTCTTTACAACATTTCCTTTCGATTCGAAAGTTATACAGAGTAGCATTTGAAATTAGAATCGGAAACAACTTTCGAACAGTTTTTACTTTCGAATCGAAATACAGAGTAAGGCCCCAGGATCATTGCCATGTGTAGCCACTAATAGTGGCCAACTGATTCGTATTCAGTTGGCTGAGTCACCTAAGGTGCCCAAATTCTCGGGCCTTGAAATCGATTGGGCTAATTTCAAAACGTATTTCGAAGCTGAGGTGCATAGCAATTCGCAGTTGTCAAATGCAAAAAAAATTGCGAAAGTTGCTTGATGCCCTACAAGGGCGAGCCAAGCAAGCTATCGGTGAATGGCCAACTATTGATGAAGATAGCTATGACCTGGCCTGGCAAGCATTGTGCCGTCAGTACAACAACGACTACAATACTATCCGTGCGCATATGACGAAATTATTCACTTTAAATTGTATACGCCAGCCGACAGCAGAGGGGCTGCGGGAGATTTTGGATACTACACGCGTCACGCATCGGCAGTTATCATTAATGCTGCACCGGAAAAAGTAGCTGAGAACATCTTACTGTACAGTCCCTCGAACAGTTAATGGACAGCGAGAGCCGTTCACAATGGGCAGTACGCCGAACATCGAACGGGCTGCCAGTATTGTCGGAATTGTACGAATTTCTAGAAATTCGAGCAAGCCTATTAGCAGCTACCCCAAATTCGCTACAGAGGCGCGAGGAATCAAAGCTGCTGGTACAATCAAGAGGAGCAATTCCGGCTAGAACACCGTTTGCGGAATCAGAACCACGTCCACGGTGCATGCTATGTCCAGATGAACGCCACTTTCCTTATCGATGCACGAAGTTCGGTCGGCTTAGATTGTCTAATCGATACTCGTATGCAACCAAACAGAAAGTGTGTGTGAATTGCTTTAGCTCAAAGCATGCAGTAGCAGCATGTACCAAGCCGCAATGCCAAAGATGCCGCGAAGATGAAAACCGTCGTTTCGAAATACGCACAGAAGGTATTGATGGTGCAAGGACGCCATCATTAGTCAGACACTAGCAATCATCAATTATAAGCCATAATATGCACAAATCAAGTTCCGGAGCGTCGTCTAACGTTTTTATTTCAGAAACGAAAGATGGACATATGTGGGCTGCACTACTAGCGACAGCCAGAATTCGACTTCAAATGAAGAAACGTATTTTGCCTTTTATGCGAGCGGTTTGTGACACTGGGGCTCAGTCAAATGTGATAACGACACGCGCATTCCAGCAGCTTCAGTGGCCAACACATCAGTGGAATATTCGATTCAGCGGGATTAATTGGATAGCTAGTAAACCGTACACTCGCAAATTCATATGTGGATTACTATCACGATTTAGCACTGAATCAATAAGCATCATCGAAATGGTAGTGGTCCCGAACGAGGTTTTTGATATGTGGCTACCCAGTACAGCATTATCAAAATGCCTCATTCCGGATCACAGTCGTACCGATTTGGCCGACCCAAACGCAGATATACCAGGTCCAATAGATGTGCTGCTTGGTGCCGGTGTTTGGGCAGCATCGGTAAAAGATGGATCAATTCTAAATCAAGACGGTATCGCGTTCCAGCCATCTCATCTCGGCCGACTGATGTTTGGCGGTGGTGCTCAAGTGCGAAACGAAAAGTATTTTGTGCAAACACACCAGCGTGCCGTTGACGGCAGATATTAAGTACGAATCCCACTACGCAACGACGTCAAGGATTTAGGACCTTTACGAGGTGCCGCACAACTTCGATTCCACCAGCTCGAACGCCGATTTCAGCACGACCCAGCTCTGAAGCAAAAATATTTCGAAGCAATGAAAGAATTATTACATGAAAAACACATGCGCTTGGCCGACAAAGCACCGACCGGCTGGTGTTAGTACATACCACACCATCCAGTCCTGAAGAAGTTCCGGGTAGTGTTCGATGCTTCTTGTCGTACTGACAAAAAAATATCATTGAACGAAGTACAATTAATCGGTGAGAAGTTGCAGGACGATTTGGCAAATGTTATTATGCGCTTCAGATGCAATCCAATAGCAATCACAGCCGACATCCGCAAAATGTACCTTCAGGTGCAAATACAATCAGATCAGTGGGATCTTCAACGCGTTTTTTGGCGGCCCGCAAAGCCAAAAAAAATTCAAGAATATTGGCTCCCCGTAGTTATATTCGGAATGTCATCAGCTCCACACTGCGCTGTACGTGCAGTGATCCAAGGTGCCAGAGACTTGCAATCGGAGTTTCTTATGGGAGCTGAGGCAGTTGAACGCAATTTTTATATGGATGATTGTTTGACAGGTACAAATAATGTTAGCGAAGCAAGGCAGCTGTGTCACGAAATTGACGCGTTGTTGCGCTCCTGCGGATTTATACTGGATAAATGGCGGTCGAATCATTGTGGTGTCGTTCCTGGATCGGATCTTAAAATGAAGACAGACGATGCGCTTAAGCCAAGTGAGTTAAGTGATACGACAATCCTGGGTTTACGGTGGATACCAAGAATAGATGCTCTTTTTTTTTTTTTTTTTTTTTATAATTGACACGCGCTAAAGAGGTTATGACTACTCTTATAGTGCAATGTGATTTACACAGCGCGGGCATTAAGGAAATTGGGATAGAGAAGATAGGAGATACCGATGCACATTGGTTTTAAATGTCTGCAAACTGCACTGAGGAGGAAAGACAGAGCCGGGCAAGGCATTCCACATTCGTGTTGTACGGCTTATGAACGAGCCTCTATATTTCATGGTACGTCCGAAGATAGGCTGAATGGTAAACTGATGGTCATTCCTAGCAAGGCGAGTATTGCGGTTGAATTGCTGAAGGGCGGAATGCAGCGGCCAATTTCATTTGAGCACTGTTTGTTAAAAAAACGATAAAACAGTGTGAGACACGTAACTTTTCTTCGATGTTCAAGCGAATGAATAGAATTCGCGATATTCGTATCTCCGATTAGTTTCAACGCACGGTTTTGGATCCTATCCAGTAGGTGCAATATGGTTTTCGGCGCACCAGACCAGATATGGGAATTGTACTCTAATTTGGGGCGAATGAACGCCTTATAAATTGTAGCCAGATCAGAAGGGGTAAAATATTTCTTGCACCGTTTGACAAAACCTAGACATTTCGCAGCATTCTTAGCGACTTCGTGTATGTGGTCATTCCAACGAAGGTTGTCATGAACGCACATACCGAGAATGGAAAGTCTTTCCGTTTCGGTGATGCAAGTGCCATTCATGGATAATGGCTGTAGGATCTGGTTTCGCTTTAGAGACAGCAGACAGCATTGTGTTTTTGAAGCATTAAATTCTACTCTATTGGCTGAACCCCATTTTAAAATGCTGTCAAGGTGGGAATTTAATGAGCTTAACATACGTTGCCGTTCCAGTTCTACGGCCGAAGAGCAGGGACGTGAGTCCTGGAAAGAATATGAGAAGCTAAGAGTGCTGTCATCAGCGAAGGAATGGATTGGATTAGAAGTTGCAGATAAGAGATCATTTATAAAAATGAGAAAGAGAGTCGGAGACAAAACGGAGCCTTGGGGGACACCAGCATTTATATGGTGAGTATCAGACTTGAAACCATCCAAAACAACTTGAATTGAACGGCCAGAAAGGTAGTTTCTAATCCATTGAACAAGAGACGCATCGATCCCATAAGCACGCATTTTCGACAAAAGAGCTTGGTGCCAAACTCTGTCAAATGCTTTTGAAATATCAAGCGCAACAATCTTCGATTCACCGTAGTGATGGAGAGATTGGTTCAACTTCTCGGTGAGATAAGTCATCAAATCACCAGTGGACCTGTTGCCACGAAAACCGTACTGCCGGTCATTGAGGAGTTTCCGAGATTCAAGATATTTCATAAGATGACGATTTATCAGCGTTTCTATGACCTTAGAAAGAATGGACGTAAGTGCTATGGGTCGGTAATTGGTGGGAGAAGAAGATTCGCCTTTTTTGGGGACGGGCTGGACAAATGCTGTTTTCCACCTTCTCGGGAAGAGTCCAGAAGAATAAGAGAGATGAAAAAGCTTACGCAGTGGTTTTGTCAGTGTGGAAGAACACCTCTTCAGAACGATGGGGGAGTGCGAAAATGGATTTGTCCCATGGTAAATTCGACGCTCTCGAGCACAGGTGGAGGCAAAGCGCAATCTGGGAGCACCAAGCTGGCTGCAAAATGTGCAGCAAACGGATTAGCTTTGTCTAAAGAGCTGACAGCTGGAGTGTCATTGTAAATGAGAGTGGGGATCGATGGAGAGGCCGAATTCTTAACATTTTTTACAAATGACCAAAAGTTTTTACTACCCTTGGGACATTGTAGTATTTTTTGCCTCAGCTTTTGGTCGTAGGAGAATTTGACACGCTTTATGAGGGCATTGCAGTCATTCCTGGCTCGTTTGAACTTTTTTCGGTTTTCCTCAGATGGGTTGGCCTTGTAAGACCGAAAACTCAACTCCCTTAGTCTAATAGCCTCTTTACAGCTCGAGTCGTACCACGCGTTTTCTTTTGGTTTGATACTCTTTATCCTGTGAGGGATAAAGGATTTCATACCTAAGGTGATTATATTTGTTACCATATCAGCGGCGGCATCCACGTCGTTATCGAGGAAGCATAACGACCAGTTAAAACTCCTAAAGAAGCTGTTAAGTCCGCTCCAGTTGGCTTTCTCGTATTGTCATACGGTTCTTTTCGGAGTTTTTTCTTTAACTTTGTGGTCGGAGTACGGGAAATTAGCTGATATGGTACAGTGGTCTGACGAGCCTAGAGGCGATAATACTTCAATGGAGTATTTATTAGGGTATTTATGAGGGTGGGAGGACTTGTTGTCCAGTGTGTTGGCATTTTGACCGTCAATGTCTGGTACACGTGTTGGCGCATTTACAAGCTGGGTTAATTGGTTTACCTCAGCAAAGATCTGAACATTAATTCCTTCGGGTGTTGACTGTCCAGAATGTCGAAGCCAGTCAGAATTGTGAATATTGAAATCGCCCGCAATGACGATTTCAGTATGAGGGTACAAGGAAACAATTCTAGTTATGGAATCAAACAACACATCGAACTCGTTAAAAGTCGAGTTGCTGTCAAAATTAGGGCTTCTATAAAGAAAACAGTAATGAATTACTTGCCTACGGACATGGAATTTGAGCCATTTGAAATTAAATTCCGGGTTGGAACACTGGCCATAATCTTGAGGAACTTGGTAGGCTACATCATTACGCACATAAATGGCGAGACCTCGATGTAAGAAGAATAATGGCACTAAGCGATATCCAGATAGATCAAATTCTGATGAGTCAGACTTTCCATCCACCTGGGTCTCACCCAGTGCCAAAACAGCTGGTTTGTGTTTGGAAACATGAGCGTACGCCGAAAAGAGATTCGATCGCAGCCCACGAATGTTGCACATGTCAACCCTAAAATTCCTCATCAGAACAGAAAACAGACACAAAAAACACAACTCCGACGCTACAACTAAGCGCAGTTGTGAAGTGAAGATCCAAAGTTAAATTTTCCGAATCAAATTACCGTAGGTGTTATGCCCATACGATAATCTCTTTTGGTCCACCAACAAAACCTTCACTTACAACCCGCTATCCGCCAGATGATGCTCTCACTCAGTCATTGCAAACCCTCAAATGAAAAAAAATATCATAGGGCGCTTGCAATGACTGAGAGAGGTCAACAGCAAACGAATTGGAGTGGGACGAGAGGGACTGCCCAACGCTAAACACAAGCACAACCGATTTTTGCTTATTGATGTTGTAATTGATTTTTATTTTTTTTTTTTGATATTTGTTGCACTTGACGCTGCACTGAGAATATAATTCTTTTTTTTTTATTTTTATTTTGTTTGTCGGTTAATTTATGCCCGGAACGCGAGGGATTATTTAATTATAGTTGGACTATTTTTGTGGGGTGTTTTATAATATTGATACTAATTACGCGCGATTATTGAGGGTCGGTCGGTATTGTTGAACTTGCGTGCGTGCGCGGCGGGATGCAGATCGGAACTGCTCTTATGTTCAAATTCCAGCCGCCACCGGCTCTCAGTGCAAAAGAGACCACGAAGCGAAAGTTACTCAGCCACTTAGCACAGATTTTCGATCCCAATGGATATATTGGACCGGTTGTGGTGCAAGCGAAAATACTTATGCAAGAGCTATGACGTTTAAAGTCAGGATGGGACGTGCCCGTTACTGATGACATCTATCGTAAATGGCAACAATTTCAGCAGCAACTGCCGTTAGTCACCAGATTCCAACTACCCCGCTGGGTGGGCATCAGCCATAATAGGAATGTTTCATTGCACGGTTTTGCGGATGCTTCCGAACAGGCAAATGGGGCAGTATTGTACGCACGCGTTGAGACGATTGGCCGAATCAAATGCATTTTGATTGCCTCCAAGTCGCATGTAGCACCCATCAAGACTATCACAGTGCCAAGACTAGAATTATGCGCTGCGCAACTTTGAGTGAATTGCTGACATCGTTTCAGCAGGCCACATACTCATTTCATTTTCAAACAACACTGTGGTCAGATTCGCAGATAGTACTGGCATGGCTAGACAAAGAAGCGGCAACATTAAAAATCTTCGTAAACAATCGTGTACAGAAAATTCCAGATGCACGGTTAGAATGGTCAAAACAAATAGAAATCATTGCTAAACGAGAGATGAAGCCTGCTGGATTGGCTGAGAACTCGAAAATAAGTCCAACACAGAAGATGCTGTTAGCAATGAACTTAACGCTGCGTGGGTTTGATTTACTAACGAGAGCTTCAGACATTCACACGCTATGCCGTTTGACTGCATGGATCATGCGCTTCACCTCTAATACGACAAGAGCGTGCAGAATTTCGACAAAATGAGTCATTAACAAATGACGAAGTTCAACACGCATTGGAATTTTGGATACATAAAGAACAGAACACATACTACACAAAAGAAATCAAATTGCTTAAAGATATGCATAAATATGGCATCGATAAGACAAGCGCGATCTATAAACTCGATCCAAAACTGGATTCTAAGGACATTCTTCGTGTCGGTGGTCGATTGGAACGAGCTATAATACCATTTGAGCAGAAACATCCAGCGTTACTGCCTAACGTCAGTCAAAGCAAAATTGCTGGTCCGGCGCATGTAGGGACGTTGCATGGCGGTCAGCGACAAATGAAAGCATTACTGCGACAAAAATTCTGGATCACCAATTTGCGCAGTTTAATTCGATTGAACAATAATCGATGCATTAGCTGTGTACGACAGCGCCAAGAAGGAGTACAGCAAATGATGAGCGACCTACCGGCTGATAGGGTACAGCCCTGCCGAGCATTTAAACACTCTGGAGTAGATTACGCCGGACCTTTTTTGCTGAAACGTCGCAGCGGTCGTTGCGTCTCATTCCAAAAGTAATATGTGGCCGTTTTTTTGTGTATGGTGACCAAAGCTGTTCATCTAGAGTTGGTAGAGGATCTATCAACAGTCGAATTTATTCAAGCGTTTTTGCGCTTCACTAGTCTGCGTGGTAACTGTACGCGTGGTATCGATATTGAGGGCTCTCTACTTACATATGGAACGGAGTTTCGATTCATTACACCAAATGCTCCGCATCAAGGCGGCTTATGGGAAGCTGCGGGTAAATCGATGAAGTACCATCTTCGCAGGGTAATTGGACCGCACAAGCCCTCAAGTAGCGCATTCCAAACAGTGTTGGCACAAACGAGTGCGATCATGAATTCGCGTCCGTTGTCAGCGTTATCGGACGATCCGGAGGATCTGACCTTTCTGACACCAGCGCATCTAATGAATGGAGAACCAGTCGCGTTGCCGTTTGGCTCAAATTTGCAAAACGTACCAGACAATCGACTAAGACAAGCACAAATAGTTCGGAAGATGAGTCAAGTCTTATGGAAAGCATGGGCGCAAGATCAGCTACATGAATATAAACAGCGACCGAAATGGAACAAAGCCCGACCCAATTTAAAAGTCGGTGATCTAGTTATCATGCGCGAAGAAAATACACCGCCCACGTTTTGGAAGATGGCCCGGGTGGTAGAAATTTATCCTGGCGCAGACGGTCGAGTGCGCAACGTATGCAACGTATCAAAGCAAAGGCCAGGCCGACGATAACACTTTTACTTGTTAAGATTTGCATTTAATGCTCACAGGTCACAGCACTCAATAACGAGTGTAGCAAAGTAAATCGTTAAAGCGTTATAATTTTTTTGTATACCCTGTGTTTCGATAACTATTGCACTGTATACTTTCTTAAGCTGAGGGCTTGAATATTTTCCAATTTAATATTTTCCTTATAATATTGCCTTTCCTCTTTCAGACTTCAAGGGGGGAGTGTGTTCAAACCCGACAAGTACTAACTATACATAAAATTCACTATATTATTTTAAGTATAAACTTTTCCGACAAATTTGTTTTCCAAATTGTTTATTATTATTATTTTTATTATTTACTGAATCTGAAAGAGGAAAGGCAATATTATAAGGAAAATATTAAATTGGAAAATATTCAAGCCCTCAGCTTAAGAAAGTATACAGTGCAATAGTTATCGAAACACAGGGTATACAAAAAAATTATAACGCTTTAACGATTTACTTTGCTACACTCGTTATTGAGTGCTGTGACCTGTGAGCATTAAATGCAAATCTTAACAAGTAAAAGTGTTATCGTCGGCCTGGCCTTTGCTTTGATACCCTTCCCTGCATACAATTCATGCAAAAGTGGTTTTGTTTGGGAGGTACCAGAACTACTTGACCGACATAGCCCATTTTGAATACCAACCTGACGCCGATAAAAAGAAGTCCTTTCACCAAATTTCATTCACCTATGTCAATTACTTTGGGCGCTATCGTGCTTTCAACAGACAGACAGACAGACAGACAGACAGACAGACAGACGGACATGGCTAAATCGATTCAGAATGTGATCCTGATTCAGAATACATATACTTTATGAGGTCTCCGGTGACTCCTTCTTGGCGTTACAAATGTATTGGCAAAGTGAATATACCTTTCCCTGGAGGGTATAAAAAGCTTTCAAGGTGAAATTGAAGCTATCAGCCAAACCTGTTAATCAATGGGAGAAAAACAAAGTATCCTGAAGAAGTTAACAACTGTGAACTAAAAGGAAGAAACCAACAAAGTAATTCCCGTTCACTCTATAAAGCCAGTATCTAACAATAGTTGGGAGAACAGCATTCTAAGTAGATAAGCAGAGAAAATTATGGTAAGCATTTATTTTTAAGAAATGAAATTAAAAGTGTTAAAATGACTTCAATAGATATTAAGCAAATAATTGAATTTGCTGTTGAACAGGCTACTGCTCAGCAGCAGAATCAAATAGACGAATTAACAAAAAAATTAGAAAGTTTGACAGTTGCAAATAATGTACTAGATCCACAAATACTAGATAATGAAAATCTTGACATTATTAAAAGTCTACCAACTTTCGAAGGTAGCAATGAGGAGTACGGTACTAAACCTTGAAGCCATTTTAAGTAGATTAGACTTCGCCTATGCGGATAGAAGACCAATACACGTTTTAAATCATGAGCTAAGTATGATAACACAGTTATACGGAAAAATTTATAATGACATATGGTACTTATAGTGAAACCACCGAGAAATTCAATGAATCATATAAGAATAATGCATTAATAGCATTTATAAATGGCCTCCATCACCCAATGCCTGATACAGTATTTAGTATGAAACCTGAAGATTTGCCCAATGCATTAGCCCAGGCACAAGAGTTAGAAAGCAACAAAACTAGAAGTCGATTTCTGAATCAATATAATCAAAGAAGTAATGTTAGAGACGAAACACACGGTAATACATTAAGATACCAACAAAATCCTCAACATAGTTATCAACAAGTAAATAGGACTGATCAACAGAAACCAGATCTAATGAAATTAGGATCTTCAGCTTACAGAAAGGTAACTCCACAAGAAATGCAAAGGTTTAGACAATTACATAATAATCAGAATAATCAATTTAGGAATACTAACAATCAATTTAATCACAATAGGAATTTTAATAGGAATTTCAATCAGAATAACAATTTTAAGAGAGAAAGAGAAAAAAACGTAGAAAACTTAAGATATGATTTTAAGACAAAAAATTTAGACGAAAACACAGAACGTCAGAAATAACCTTAATGAGGACACTTATAGATATAGTTAGAATTACCAAGTTCAAAAGATCAATCAATACTATAAGCAGTATACTTTAATGGATATCAGGAGTACCAGACCATGATGACCATTTATTAGTAGAAAATAAATGAATTAATCGCTAATAATAATAAACAAGCAACTTCCAATTCACAGGTCTTTCGAGCTATTCAAGAAATTACTAATAGTCTTAAATACTGAAAAAAATAGCTTAAAAACAAGAAGACTACAAGAAAGAAAGAAATTGATTATATTAGAATTACAAAACCTTATTCAAACTATTGCTTTAAGCAAAGCTAAAGTTTAAAACCCAATCATATTGAATAAAAAAGATATTCACAAAATAACAAATAATAAACATAGAGCTATGTCAATATCCGATCTATTAGAAGTAAGTTATTTAAAGATTGCTCAAACTAAAGACCTATTGAATAAAATAATGAAAAAATTATAATTTATAAGTAAATATATAACTAAATGGAATGAAACATTTTACAATATTAAAGATTGCAAGCAAGAAACAAATTTACATTTTCGTAAAATAAATTATGAAAAATCATGTCTTTCAGATAAATAAACTTCCTACAAAATGTAATAAAACAAAAGAATTACAAAAAGAATTTGAAATAATAAAAGACGGAGCAATTTTAATAAAAAATAACCATACTGTCAATAATGATAAATTAAATGGAATTTACTTAATTACATTTAGCGAAACTATTCATATAGATAATAAGAATTATACGAACCCTACTCAGAAAATACTCAGTTATATAAAAACACATACCAAAAATGATTATGTTGTTACCTCAAACAAAAAAGACACAAACACTGAACTAAAATTAGAATTTGAGAATATTAACACATTAATTTACTTAAATATAACAAGGTACAGTCAGTAATTGGAATTAGTACCATAAGTATAATTATTATTTTTACTATTATATTAGACTTATTTTTTAAGAAAAAACAAATAAAAATCAACAATAATTTACCGACGCAACATATAGTCGACTAACAGCTCCACAAAAAGAGATGACATTAGAGGAAGGACTTGCCTTACTTCAAAAACACATTGATGAATGGGGGCGATTTATTTTGAGCGATGGGGGGAGTTATAAACACCCACCTGTACCTAAAACAGTAAGAGGAAATAAACACTAAAGATAAGAAATAACTCATCAGGAGATCTACAACAAAAGCACCTAACAACAGTAAGAACAAATAAACATTAATGATTAGAAACAACTCATCAGGAGATCTATTTACATCACAAGCATCCAAATAAAAATATTAAATACTCATAACAGATTTTATGATCAACCCTACACAAACAAGATAAGAGCAGCTACACAAAGTAACCAACATGACCATAAACCCTGAAGATAAAGAAAACGACTCATTAGGAAAATGGGTATAAATAGCGACAACGCGGAAGGAGCAGCACAGTAGTGGCTAGCAAACCGAATCTAACGTGTCATATTAAAACTAAAAACTATTGTCATTTGTTAGAATAAAGTAAAAATTTTAAATTACATATTTCCTTTTTTTATTTTTTTATAAAACTCCGACTAACAAATATAATTTGCGCAAGGTCAACCCATTTACTATACCAACTATTTTTGCGTCGTAGTATTTCCAAGGCAAATATTTTGGTAATCTTTCCAAAGGCATATTGAAGACTTTCATAAAGTAGTCCACTTGAAATTTAAGTGTCTTTTCTTCAAGTTGTGTTTATCACGGTTTTGACCTTTTGAAACTTGCATTTCAGGTGTTCTTTCATGCTTAGGTTTTGTGTAAAAAACATACCAAGGTAGTTGTACTTATTAATGACTTCGACCTGTTCGCCGTTCAAAAACCATTTCTCGTTGCTGCAAATTCTTCCACTACCTTTTTTAAAGATCATCACCTTTGACTTTTGTAGGCTTATTATAATGTATGTAGTAGGTTGTCTGGAGCTGTCACCGTCTCTCCACAACATACGCTGGCACTGCTGATCTTCCTTCTTGATCCGAATCTGGTGGGACATTTCTTTAAAATCCGCGTTGACAGCTACTTTACGCTCGCGAAATTCAAAGAGAACTGCGTGAAGAGGAACGCGGTTGTCTGGCTCCTTTAACAGACGGGTGTTCAGAGCCGTTTGAAGGGTAGCGATGCGATGTCCTGAGAACACAAGCGTTCTCACCTAGCCTCTCACTATCAACTCCACGTGGTGACTGGTGGGTGCCTAGTACCTCGACTGGAGATTGGGTAACCAACCCCTTTGGAACGTCGTTGGTGGCAGTAGACGAGAGAGGGGGGAGGATTGTTGTTTTCTCATTAAGGATACTCCTCTAGTACCAGAGGAGCGGAGGAGTTCCCTAGATGGAACCAACGGTGGCGTCTACAGTTCCAGTCAGGCCGAACTATTTACTGTAATCCCTATAGAGCTGCTCTGACATATTCGGATACCAGGTCTATAGGCACCATTTTCTTGTTGCGGCTAAGTTCAGAGCTCGACTATCCAACGAGAAGAAGCTGCGTTCCGCCCAGAAGAAGAAATTCGACGTTGGACGCCTTAGCACACCTGGAGTAGCCAGAGTCTACAAAGAGCGCCTGAGTGAGAAACTCTCCGCAGTGCATTCACCTACCACAAATGCCAACACCCAGTGGTCCCAGTATTGCCACATCATCAAAGAGGTAGCCGAAACCACCTTAGGGTATCAGACACCCCAGAGAAAGAGCCCGTGGTATGATGATGAATGCGTACGCAGAAAAAAAGTGACAGAAGATGCACATATAAAGGCGCTGCAGCCCAAAACAAAGGCAGCGAGGGAAGACTATCGAGCCAGGAGGAGGGAGGAGAAGAAAATCCTGCGTAGAAAGAAGAGGGCCTACGCAGTCTCCCAGCTCAAGGAGATCGAAGAGTCCCGCGATCGAAGCAACATCCGGAAGTTCTACAAGAAAGCCAAGCAACTGGCTGCTGGCTTCAAGCCCGAAACGCAGGCTCTTCAAAACAGTGATGGAAACCTAGTCACCGAAGCGCAGGGAATAGTAGATGTGTTTAAGCAGCACTTCCAACAGCTGCTAAATGGGCATCATGTAGAGAGAGTGATAGGTCAAGAAGAGAACCCACGCCCAGTCAATGAAGAACCAGTTCCACCACCCAGTATAGAAGTAGTTGGCTTAGCAATAAAAAACCTAAAGAACAACAAGGCCGCCCGCTCTGATTGCTTACCTGCGGAGCTCTTCAAATACGGTGATGATGTTTTGTAGGGCGCATGCACCAAATCATAAACCAAGTATGGGTGGAAGAAAGTATGCCCGATGACTGGACTATATCAGCTCCATATACCCCATCTACAAAAAAGGCGATCCTATGTCTTGCAAGAACTATCGACTATCGAGGCATATCCCTACTTAATGTCGCATACAAGATCCTATCTAACGTACTGTGTGAACGTCTCAAACCGTTCTGCAACACACTAATCGGCACGTACCAGTGTGACTTCCGGCCCGGCAGATCGACTATAGACCAAATTTTCACACTGAGGCAAATCCTGGAAAAGACCAATGAATTTCAAGTCGAAATTCACCACCTATTCATCGACTTCAAAGACGCATATAATAGCATTCATCGTCAGGAGCTTTATGTGGCGATGGCCGAATTCGGGATCCCGGCAAAACTGATCCAGCTATGTAGCGTGACGCTGGAGAACACACTCTGCAATGTGCAATTTGGAAGAAGTTCCTCCGAGGTATTCCAAACATGCAAGGAGACGCACTATCATGTGACTTCTTCAATCTCGTGCTAGAGCAGATAGTGCGCAGGGCAGGTGTCAACACGGAAGGCACTATCTTCAGCAGATCCGTCCAGCTACTGGGGTATGCAGACGATATTGACATCATCGGTCGCTCCCAGCGTGCCGTGATAGAGGCTCTTACGGCGATTGAAGACTAAGTACATGCTATCAACAAACAAACCAGCATCTGTCCACTGCCTAGGAACGTCACTATTGATAGCAACAATTTCGAGGTAGTTAAGGAGTTTATCTACCTCGGAGTAAACATGAACTCCACAAATGACATCCTAGTGGAGATCCGGCGAAGAATTACCCTAGGAAACCGCTGCTACTTCGGTTTGGCAAAACAATTGGGTTCAAAACTCCTTATTCGAAGGACAAAATGTATGCTTTACAGAACCCTTATCCTGCCAGTTCTGCTTTATGGTGCCAAGTGCTGGACGATAAACAGGAAGGGAGAGCTGATACTGGGCTCCTTCGAAAGAAAAATTCTTCGGCGGATTTTTGGTCCTGTGTGCGAGGGGGGCGAATGGAGGAGAAGATACAACCGCGAACTCTATGAGCTGTACCAGGATGTGGATGTAGTACAAAAGGCCAAAATACGTCGACTACGTTGGCTCGGCCACATCGAGCGAATGGACAATAATGCTCAAGCTAAGAGGATCTTCGAATCCAAGCCGCCAGGTTCGTAGCCATCGCGGATGCCAGAGCGCTTGGTCTGGATAACTGGAAGCAGCGCGCCGGGGATCGCAGAGAATGGAAGGCTGCGGCTGCAGGAAATAGCCCCCCAACGAAATAGTCCCCCAAATGGAAAATGAAATAACCCCCCAAAATTTGTATGGAGGTAGGGATTTATTTCATATGAAATAAACCCCCAAAATTGGGGATTTATTTCATGGGTTTTTGGGGACTAATTTCATACTTGAAATTGGGGAGTTATTTCACAGTGAAATAAGTCCCCAAATGGATGGGACATTTAAGGTTGTGCCACAAGGATGCTTTCGACAGCTTTTAATAGTATACGTGGAATATTTATTCAAGGAAAGTATAAAATATGTGTAATACATATAAAGTTAAGAATTCGAACAAAATGAACAATCAATTACAATTATTTTAAATCAGAGCCGCGGCGGGGGGGGGGGGGCGCGTTTGCGGCCGCGGCGAGGTACGCCGCTACCCGCCGCCTTGAGGGCGCCCGCGCCAGGCCACGGGTCTGATATAAAATAAAGAAGTAACCATTACATAAGATTAAATTATTTAAAATTGTTTTCAAAACAATGAACATTAGAGATATTTCCACTTTTCTTTGTTTTGATGACACATAAATCGAGGAGAAGCTACACCAACGTATTTGAATACATCTATTCTTTTATATACATAAAACTATGTATACATATATATAGGTACATTAAGAAATGTACATAGTTACTACATCTATTAGTATAGAAACCTATTATATAATATACATTTACTTCCTTTAATGTAATGAAAATATAAAAATAATCAAAAAATCGTGGACTTATTTCTTACTTATTTGGGAACTTATTTCATACCGTTTTGGGGACTTATTTCATACCATTTTGGGGACTTATTTCATGTTCGATTTGGGGTATAATGTCACAGTGAAATTATTCCCCAAATTTGGGGGGTTATTTCATTTTCTATTTGGGGGGTTATTTCGTTGGGGGGTTATTTCCTGGAGCCGAAGGCTGCAGTGTCTCAGGCAGAGACTCTCCACGGGTCAGGAGCCCGTTAAGTAAGTAAGTAAGTAAGTTCAGAGAGACGTTTTTAACCTTAGCTACATCCGCTACATCTTTGGGATTTGGAGATAATTTATTTGGATTTTCTACAATAAACGTTGGGGCATACCATACCAGAGGCCATTTGCGTAACAAATCTTCCACAGTAGCGATCCTCGCATAACCTTTTGGCAACAGCTCCACCATGTGATTGTTTTTCCATTCTAACAGATGCTGCTTCTTTTTCTGACGATTTCTCCAAACTGATGAGACGATTCAAAGCCATGAGGTAGCTATCAGGAAGCTGGACGTTGTCTAAGTCGAGATCATGCAATTCGTCTTCTCCTTTAATCGCGTCGTGAAACGAAAGATGCATACGGTCCGAATACTTCGTGAAAGCAAGATACTCTGATAGTGGGAGTTGATTGTCCAAGAGCTATCCAACCTAGCATGGTCTTAAGGCACAAGGCTCCTCATCTTTCCCATGACGCTGACCACGACCTAATAAAAACTTCGCTTGATCGAGCCCTACTAAGATCTTCGACTTAGCGTTGGTAAGATCTGACAAGGGGAGCACACGAAGATGTGGATACAGCGCCTTTAACGCAACGACGTCAACCGTAAGTAAGCTACGGTCGCTTACACCACACGCCAACGGCCGCTTACACCAGAAACAGTCAATTTGGTTCGAATTGCGTCTTCAACCCGAGAACCACCCTTGGTCCATTGAAGTCTCAACTCTTTCAAAGTACCAGCAAGACAAAGCTCATCAAAAAGTTCCTTCTCAAACATGTTCAAACAAGAACCATCGTCGAGAAAGGCAAATGTGTCCACGAAGTTATCGTTGTTTCCGTGAACACGGATGGGCACGGCCCCTTTCGCCATTCCTGATACAGGTTGGCGTCTAATTTACAGGAAGGATCAGTGAGCACATATCCGTTGGTAAGATCGTCATCTCTCTCATCATCATCTGAAGAGTATTCACCTTTGAAAGCCTTGCGTAAACGAGCCACATTTTCGATAGTGGTCGATTTAAATACTTCCTCAAAATTCTCTCTTGTTTGTAAAAGAAAATATCGGCATATCCTGAACGTTGCTCCGATTTAGAATGATAAGGAAACTTGATATGTCTGCCTGTTGAATAGAAGAATCCTCAAAACTGACCCGACGGCTGGGATTCCCATTGACAGGAGTAGACTGATCTGGATGAGTAGGGTTTCCCGCTGTCCGGTTTTGCGCAGTATTTCCTTGCAGAGCCTGGTGATTGGCCTGGATCTTACGAATCAGTTCCAGCCTCTTATCAGAATACTTAACAAACGGACGACAAGGGACAGGCTTAGAAGCGTCGGGGACTGGTGGCTGGTCGTCCACTGCTGCTGCTGCACCTTCCAACTTCAATTTAATTTATTTAAGTTCACTACATAAAGCTACCAGTTCTAAATCCTTTTGAGCAGCGGACGCCTGAGCTGCAGCAGCAAAATCCATCAAAACAACCAAATTGACTTCCAAATCATCTTGGATACAGGGACCGACTGCTGCTTCCCCCTCTGCGGCTGGCTGCTCCTCCAACACAGCGCCTGCGTCTTCCTCAGCCAGCTATACCATGGTTGACAAGACCTCTCACCACAGAACCAGGGCATAGCTGTGTAGTGCCACCATCGCCTGCAGGTATCAAAGCTTACCATTAACTGAGTGTCCGTCTTGCGACACTTCTTGGTACTGCAACAACGCTTATTACCTGCCATTTAGAAAAAAACAAGTTTCTCACCAATTCCAAGATGGTTACCAAATACCAAATTCTTATTTCTTCTTTAAAATAAAATAATGTTGCGGCCTGGACTACGTACACCTTTGTCAAATTCCAAAACAAATATCAAAGCTCTGAGTTGATTTTATTTTCGAGAAAAATAAACCTTTAATATAGCGAATCCACAAATTTAAAAAAAAATCTTACAAAGGTCTTCTAACGACAGGGAACACCAAAAAGACAGCAACCTTCCACCGAACACGGCAATTACCAGAAAGAAATCAGAAAGACGAATAATTGAAATGACATTATCGCGCAAACCGAACTGAACCCTCTTATATGTTTGCTGTTCACCTTTACAATAAAAATTCTTAGCCTCATTGGAGAGGGCAGCTATAAAAAATAGCTTTTGTAATTAATCATATAAAAAAAAAAACAGGAACAATAAATTGACACCACGCAATTTTTACTTTGCATTCATATGAAAGGTAGAAGATATCTTCCGCTTATAGGTCCTCACAGTACCTGCATGTAAGTTATCACCCAAAAGATTGGGTTTCTGGACAAATGACCCCGAACCCCTGTCATCCAACTCTCGCCGGAAACATGCGCGTGTGCATGCGATCGCATTGCACCCAACACCCAAACAGCAGTTCCCACAAGCAGCAATTCCGAGGAAATCGCCGACGCAGTGTCTGCGATTACATACAATACATTTCTTCTCTTATAAATACATGTAAACAATAGAATAAGTTTGAGTTTTGTTCTGGTCGTGGATAAATAAAGAGCTTTGGCTCCTAAAAATATTTTTTTAACGTCTTTTCAACTCGAAAAACCGTAATTTGTATCCACATTAGGTAAGTCTAGTCTCATGGCTTGCTTCCTCAGAAGGCAGTGGCCAAAAAATTCCTAACTTATTTCTACTGAGACTGTGAGCCCAATTAGTGAGCAATAGCTCCCTTTTACCTGTAATGTCTTTGTAAGTCCAGTGGTAAATGATACATAAGCGATCCCAGTGCCACCATTGGTATGGTGGGCTCTTTTCATTCGCTATTGTACTCTCAAAGAAATCACATTAAATATCAATATTTTTATAAAGTCTTTGCCTATCTCTTTTTTTTTTTTGTAAGTAACCGCATTTTTTCATATGGTGCCGAAACAAGGGAGAAAGGTCAACTGAGATTGGGAATGCTACAAATATAAGTATTTCAATACAAGTCAAGGTACCAATCTAACGAGATGGCACTGGAGTTAACAGCACGATCAGCTTATAGGGGACAGGTAACAAAAATCTTTAAGAGTGCGAATGATTTTCTTGACAGCGAAGCTTCTCAAATATTAAAATCGACGACTGAATTGGACGCGATTGAGGAAGACTTTGTTGCATTCATCCAGCGGTTAACGGCAGTTCTTGAAAGTCTGAACACGATGAACCAAGAGGTGTAGAATAAAGGTCTTTTGAAGGCAGATGAGCTGGATAAAGAGAAAATCATCGAACATCAGGATGCAGCGGTTGGTGCGCTTTTCCGTCTTACTGAAAACTCGGCGCTAACAAAATCCATCTTTACCAAGTCAAGATTAATCATCTCTTAATGCGTCAACGGTATAGAGTTGTTTTCTAAAACTTCCCAAATTACAGCTGAAAAGGTTTGACGGCAATTATCAAGATTTGTTGCCGTTTTGGGAGCAATTTCGAAAACGACTATTTAACATTTAAAACATATATTTAGTTATTTGGAATCGGTATTAGCAGGAAGCGCGAAAAAAATAATTGCCGGTGTTACTGGTTCAGGTTTGTGCTACGAAGTCGCTATCTCCCTCTTGAAGGAACAGTTTGGCGCACTGAACGTTAAGTCGACAAGAACATGCAGCATTTGATTTCCCTTTGCCCTGTGCAGTCAAGAACAGATGCTGTTGTCTTCGCAATCTCTATAATTTCATTTCATCTTGTTGTCGCACACTATCGGCTTTACAAATACCAACTCATCAGTATTACGTAATGCTAAAGTCAATACTGCTACGCTGCTTTCCATCACAACTGCGAGTTGATTTTTAATTACCGATCAGCAGAAAGAGACGGCAACCTATTGGAGGCCCTGGGCATGTTAGGATAATGGGGCCCCTTTGACTTTGACAGAACACTCAACTCGGAGCTTCACGCTTCGCTTCGTTAGCTTAATTTAGAACCTATTACTGCAACAGCCCAAGAAATTCATTTTTGGAATTTTTCGTTAAAATTTATGTTTTGGCACCTCCTTATCATTCTTTTTTAATAAAACAGGATAATTTGAAAAAAAAATATGAACATATGTGTTTTCGTTAACGTATGTTAAATCATACCCTGGGAACTAGCAAGTAAACAATTTATTTATATATTTGATATACCTATCACATATTGTTCAAGAAATATTTGGCCAGATGAAAAAGAGAGAAACAATTCTTGGGTGTAGTCCGATATTACATTCTGTACATATAAATTTTGCACATTTGCCACACTGTCCACATCGGCGTTGCGTCTTACCCTCGTCCACTAAATGGTTTATTCCGTCGTATCTCACTTCGTCTAATACCCAAATTGTTACGATTACTTTCAGTAAAAACATATATTATTTGTGATTTTACCTGAGAGGAAGTTTTCGGACGAACCCTTTTAGGAAGGTCAAATTGGGTGAGAGTGAGCACTGGCGAAGTAATATGCCTGGTAAACTCAAGCAATGGCATGTCTTTATCTATTAGTCGGTAAAGAACTCATGCGTTTACCACCGCTCCATAGTCCAAATCGGATAAGAGGCCAATACCATTTTTTACACCGTATTCTATGATTCCCTCTCAATCTGTCAAAGAGGTCTGGTGCGACAGGTGGAGCAGCTAAAACGGGCGCAATACCAAAGGGCTTGGATCGATCTGGTGCATTATCAAAAGGGTTGGATCGCTCAGTTGCACCCAAGCAGGTGGCAACGAAGAGCATACCCGAAAGTCAACCGATGGCGACACCAAGGACGATGGGGGCGAGAGAAAGGTTCCGACTTCTAATAAATATTCTGCAGAAATCGTTGGATAAGTGCGTACTGGAGCAGCAGCAAAGGCTTCCGGAGCACTGCCAGCCACAATCCAACCCAAACTAGTATTCCGTAGTATCGGGAGATCATCCGACACTTTGAACTCCCCTGGGATGAGCAATTCGAAAAAGATGTCCGCTCCTAGCAGCATATCAATGTGAGGAGTCTTTGTAAAGGAGGGATCAGCTAGTTTCATGTTGGATGGTATGTTCCAATGTGGTATGTCCACCTTGTGGCTTGGCCGATAATCGCTGATTCGTGGCATAATACCGGCTTCAATGGTTGCTTTGTAAGAAGAATTTCTTGACTCAAATGTTAAAGTGGTCATAAATTCAGCCCTGCACTCTTGTGCACCTATTCCGCTTATTGGAATATCCATCCGATGTTTCTTGGCACCCACTTCTTGTGCGAATGCTGCTGTTACAAAATGCAGCTGGGATCCAGAATCCAACAGTACCCGGCAGGGCACTCGCGTACCACACGAGGAAATGACATTTACTATTGCCGTAGCAAGATACACCTGACGCCTTTTTGTACGTCCTGCTACTGTAGCACTGGTCGACGCCGAATCTGCTGCCCTATCACTGTTATTAACATCAGTTTTAAATGGCTTACCTAAGCTCAAAATTGTGCTCAAAATCAAGAGTTGGGCCGCTTAAAACAACAACTATTGCACGATTGGAGCTACAAGGGGCTGTCCTTATGGTGGAATTAGTCGAAAAACTGCTAAAAGTATTATCAAAGAAAATTGATAAGGTGTATTATTACACAGACTCGACTACGGTATTGGCGTGGATAAAATCGCCTTCTTACACCTGGGAAACATACGTGGCTAACAGAATAGCAAAAATTCAATCATCCTCAGATACACAGCAATGGAACTACATAAAGGGGGATCTCAATCCAGCTGATATCGTCTCCAGAGGTTTGACTCTTGCTGCTCTTACTCAGTCAACGGTGTGGTTCAGCGGACCAGTATTCCTCAGCCAGGATGAGGAATCATGGACGAAGGAGTCCTATACAATCTCTGATGAAGTTCCGGGAGCGCGTAAAACAAAATCGGTGTTAGCTGCTTGTTTATCTTCAGGCATGGATTTAGTAGGGTCTGTTAATCACGAAAATTCATTTTATGTTCTTCAAAAAATATTTTCATTTTGCTACAGATTTTATAGCAATTGCAGGGCGACAAAACCCTTGCGAAACGTAGGGCGACTATCTGTGGAAGAGTTACGACAAGGGAGTCGATTAATATTTATTTATACGCAAAGAACAGCCTTCGCAGAGGACTATCAGCGGTTATTGGAAGGCAAGTCGTTACACAAAACTTCGAGTATAGCGTCGTTGAGTCCTTACATCGATAATGAAACTAAATTAATTCGGGTTGGCGGAAGACTAAAAAATTCCCACATTTCGCCGGATGCTAGACATCAAATATTGATGCCAAAGAACCACATTGTAACTAAGCTGCTGCTATTGCAGTTGCATGAAAAGTATATGCATGCGTCGCACAGATCATTGATTGCAATATCAAGGCAAAGTTATTGGATTTTGAGCGTTGGCAGAATAGCTCAACAAATAATTGGTAAATGCGTAAAATGTTTCAGATCGAGGCCAAGAACTATAGAGCAGCTAATGGGCAATTTGCCGAGCGAAAGAGTGAATCCATCTCGACCATTTTATCACACAGGAGTTGATTTTTGTGGGCCAGTAAAAACACACCATAAAATCAGAGGAAAAGCCCCAACCAAATCCTATTTAGCAGTGTTTGTTTGTTTCGCCACCAAAGCGGTACATATTGAAGTTTTTGGAGATTTGACTTCTGAAGCGTTCATAAACGCGCTGAAGCGATTTATAAGTCGAAGAGGAGTGTGCCACTCCATATTCTGTGACAACGCTACCAATTTCGTTGGAGCAAAAAATGAGCTTATAGAGCTAAAAAGTACCTTCACCTCACAGCAAATGCAGTCAGCCATCGAATCCGCATGCTTGCAAGACAGTATAAATTGGAAATTCATACCACCTAGATCACCGCACTTTGGAGGACTATGGGAGGCGGCCGTTAAATCTGCAAAGGGAATGCTGATTAGGTATCTCGGAGAAGCCTCGTTGACATACGAGCAATTATTAACAGCAGTCAATCAAGTAGAGGCAATTTTGAACTCGCGGCCCTTAACACCTATCTCTTCAGATCCTAACGACTTTGAAGCTCTTACTCCACTAACAGCACTGCCGGAGCCAGATGTCACTGATGCGAAATTGAGCAATCTTACTAAATTTCGTCAAATACAAAATATACAGCAACATTTTTGGAAGCGATGGTCGACAGAATATCTTCATCTGCTACAGCAAAAAATGAAGTGGAAAAGCGAATTTCACAATTTAAAACCTGGGACACTGGTTGTGATAAAGGAGGCAAACATACCCCCAATGCGATGGAAATTAGGTCGAGTAACAGAAGTAATTAAGGGCGCAGATAATCTAGTTCGCGTAGCAAATGTCAAAACACAAAGCGGCACTTATCAAAGAGCAGTACATAATTTATGTCCTTTGCCAATCGAGAATTCGAGTGCTGAAGAAATTGATAGCGGGATAGAACAAAGCCCTAATCCAGGTGCTGATACTGGAAAGCCGCAATCGCATAAAAGGGCTCTTCGAAGCGGCAAATTATCAAAAGTCGCTTTTCTTTCTACAATACTGTTCATATTTTTTGCCGTCCCAGGATCCTTGGCACAGACGAACGACCAAGTTGTTGTGAAAAATTTAGACAATGCCGTCGGAGTCTACTTCGAAGATATAGGTAGAGTTCAAGTGGTAAATACATTTTGGAGTATATATATTTACTACAACTTAACAACATATTGGCACGAGTTTGAAGAAATAAAATTGCATCTTGAATTATTAGATGGATTATGTGGAAAGGAAATGGCTGAGCAAATATACTGCAGACCAATAGCGGACTCTTTACAACACAGAGTCACTGTAATTCAGCACAATAATGAACTTCTTCACAGTTGGCATGAGCCAAAGTATGAAAAGGTAAGGATGGCTAGATCTCCATTTGATATCGTTGGCACCTTAGCAAATAGTTTATTTGGTGTTCTAGACCAAGAAGACGCCAAGCGCATAAACGAACAAATAGTTAACGTAAAGGAAAATGAGCGTCATATGACAGAGCTTTTGCAAAAACAAAGTTCCATAGCCGATTCTACAGTTAATATATTAAAGCGAAATACTTTAGAAATCACGAAGCAATGTAAAGCACTTCATACATATCTGACGAAAACCATTGACGCAATTCAATCAAAGCAGCAGTCATCTGAATTGAGACACAATTTGGCATCGCTGACTTCTTACTTGAGTTTAATTGTAACAAATTTCGAAAAGGTCCAAGAAGTGTTTTTAGATGTGATGTTAGATTTACGAAGATTAATCCCCAACTTATAACACCTAAACAATTCAATGAGCAGTTACAGTTGATTGGAAACAACTTACCTTCGACTTTAAGATTGCCAAAGGGAACTATTGTAGACATGTACAGAATGTCCTCTGTCAAAGGTCGCAGTCTAAACGACTCTCTTATATTCGAAATGCGACTACCATTAACAAACAACGAGGAATTTCAAGTGTTTAATTTGATTAAAGTGCCAATATTACATGGAAATGTTAGCTACTTAGTGGAGATATCGTCACCGTATCTGGCAGTTTCATTAGCCAGAGATAAGTTCTTCTCACTAACGGAAATCGACTTAGCATCGTGTAAACTGGTACCGCCTCGAAACTATTTATGCACTCAGCCACATCCAACCAACACGCAGCGAGGAAAGTTAAACGGATGTGCGATGGATCTCCTAAATCACGCGCAAAACGCCTTATCGGAATGCGTATTGAAACCAACTGCTACTCAAGACCAATGGAGATCTCTAAAGAACTCTAATGGCTGGATTTTTTCCATGGCATCCAGTACAACCAGTCACCTTGTGTGCGAAGGCAATACCAGAAGTATAGCCGTAAGTGGAAATGGGTTAATGGAGTTTCAGAGATCCTGCGTACTAAAAATGCCAAACACCATTATCGATGGACGTATAACATATAACAACACAATTAGCAACTCATTCATTCCGAGTGCTAACATCAGCAATTGGATATTTAACCTAAATGAAACAACTACGAATTCCGTACCACCCGAGGTTAATGACATTGACAATACACAATTCGACGTCCTTAAAACCAGAATCGACGAAGTCATCAAGCACGCCAAGGCGCTACCAGCTGGACCAGCATATTCGACAATAAATGCACACGACTATCACCACTACGGACTAAGTTATCTCCTTTTGGCTGGCATGATTGGGATGACCGGTGTCTATTGCTACCGTCGACGAAAGCCTAAGCCGGCACCTAGACAGAGAGCGTCGCGTTTTGAGATCAACGTTTAGATATTAAGGTTTAGAGTGTTAGAAACCCTCAAAAGCGGGGAGTATGTTAAGATAAGCTAAGTTGAAACTGAAGTATTAATATTACCTAAAGTCAGGCGTGGGACCAGACATCGAGGTGTCACCGTTATTAATGCTATTATATATATCAGATGTACTGACCCAATGTCTGTTCCCACGCATTGTTTAATGTCTTATCAGAACTTGCACTATTTAAGTTTCAGCGTGAGACCAGACATAGAATTCGCGCTTCACGCGTATTACATTTCGGTGAATGCTTGGTCTCACGCTCACCTGTATGTATCTAGTTATAGTCGATCTAATATTGTATTTTTTGGGCAGAGTCTGATTCGAACCGCCAAGGAATAAACTTGTATTAAATTTGATTGCGCTTGATTTTTCTTTCTAAGACAAATTTATCTGAACAAGGTCAACACCTCCCATATAGCGGTTATATTCTTGTACAAAGGTTGGTTGAGAAATCATTTTGTTACAAATAAAACGACGGCGAAGAAGAATTAGCTGACTATAGTATAGTAATGAGTCTGTCTTCCTTCCAGCTGAAAAGCTTGGAGAGACTGGTTGAGCTGCACGTGCGCAATGTTGCTCTTCGATCGCATCCTTTTTCTTTGATGCAACATGCCTATCAGCGTGGAAAATCCTGTGAAACTGCGCTTCAAAACCTTGTAGGTAGGATTGAAAGTGCTCTTGATCGGAAGGAGTACGCGCTGGGTATTTTCGTCGATATCGAGGGTGCTTTTGATAATGCGACTTTTGATAGCATGTGCAATGCAGCCAGACATCATGGTGTAGATGAAACATTGGTTTTGTGGATTAAAGCAATGCTAATGTACAGGACGTTGGTGGCCGAGGCGGATTGTGGCAAATGCGTCATGACTGGGGTGAACAGAGGCTGCCCTCAAGGTGGTGTTCTGTCTCCCCTCTTATGGTGTATGGTAGTGGACTTTCTGCTAACGGCTCTCAATCTTCCTGGAACCTACACACAAGCCTATGCGGATGATGTCGCCGTTCTGTCTGTCGGTTCAAACCTAAAGACCGTCTGCTCTCAGGCGCAGAGATCTTTGGGCCTTATCGAGGATTGGTGTACAAGAAATGGGCTTTCAGTGAATCCTCTTAAAACTACGGTTGTTCTCTTCACGAGAAGGAGAAAGATCACTGGTCTGACTCAGCTTGTGCTAAAAGGCGTCACTATCCCGATATCCGATGAAGTCAAATATCTGGGGGTAATCCTCGATAGAAAGCTTCTTTGGTCCAAGCATGTTGAATCAAAAACCGATAAAGCGCTGTCAGTGCAAAGGCGCTTTTGGCAAGACATGGGGCTTATCTCCTAAAAGGGTCCTTTGGATCTATACGGCAATGATAAGACCACTTCCCTCATATGCATCGGTTGTATGGTGGAACAGGCTTTCGCGGAAACGTGTTACTGCCTCTCTTGCCAAACTTCAAAGAACGGTTTGTCTTGGATGCACAGGGGCCTTCCCTAGCACTCCGGGCTCTGCTCTAGATGCTATGATGATATTTTTATCAAGGGGTGTACGCTGAAAACCCGATTGCATGTTGTTTTCAGCGCATATTGCAAATAACGTGCGGATTGTCTCATAACGAGCCACGGGCGCAAAGATTTCATTATAGTCCACACCTGGTGTCTACTCACACCATCTAGCAACTATTCTTGCCTTGTATCGGTCAGTCACCACTTTTCTTAACACAAAAAACTCATTTATTTGATAAAACCTTTTTTCCTTTGGGACGGTCAACTAAAATCCAAGTGTTTTTTCCTGTGAAGTGCTGCTACCTCAATTTTCATCGCTTCTATCCACATGGATCGGTCTTCGCTTGACATCGCATCTTCGAATGATTAAGAATTGTTAGAAATAGTGCCAATGGACAAATTTACCTCTTCAGTTGACGATTTTCCGCGCTTGCAGGCCCTTGGAAGTTTTGGTCTGCCTAACGCTTGTCTTGTTCCTTCGTTGCCATCACTTTCTGGGTCAGTTGGAACTATCTTCACTATTTTGTTGTTCTGCTCCTGTTGTAACTGCTCTTCCGCCTCCTCTGTGTTCTCCTCAATGATGTCCAGTTCGTCTCCAAATATGTTAATTTCCTGCATCTCGATCGGCTCATCCTTTGACTTGTGTTTTTCCACATCAGTAACAATAGTCTCCCCCATGGTGTCCATTTGATGTTCTCTTTCCTTTAGTGTGATTGGTACTTGTATATTGTTGTTTGTGTTGATAATTATTGTATAGTTATCCATGTTTATGTTTTCCAAAAACTTTACATTGCGCCGCTTCTCAATTTTTTTCGTCCGTGCATCCCAGAGCCGATAGGCTTTCGACTCCTGAGAATAACCAACGAGGATATATTTTTAGCCTTTTGAGTAAAGTTTTGATTTCAGTGGACCCTTCTCCAACGCAACAGCCTTACATCCAAATAGTCTCAGAAAACTAACGTTTGGTTGGATTCCCCACCATACCTCAAAGGGGGTTTGATTCTGTAAAATGCTCGTGAGGGATCGGTTTCGAATAAAAATTGCAGTATTTGTTGCTTCTGCCCACAAACTCTTTGAAAGTTTCGATTCCAACAGCATGCAACGAACCATTTCGATAAGCGTTCCATTATCAGTTCTCAATCGCTTAATTTTACTGCCAGTTTCCTTCTCTGCGTGAAGTTTGAATTTCTTGAATTTTTCAAACACCTCACTTTTTGCTTTCATAAAATCGACTTCCATAAATCGTGACTTATCATCAATAAAAGTGACGAAATATTTCGCACCACTGCAAGATTGCATACTAAATGGCTCACAAACGTCAGAGTGCAAATTAATTATTTTACTTAAACATTAAAGTTTTTAAAAAGTCTTTATTTCACTCTCTAGTTGACCCCTTACCACTGGTGGGGGGAAGTCAACGATGAGAGATGTGTAATGGTAAAACAGAACTGAGCTCGAGAAATAATGTATCCTCGTATTTATAGTTACATTAGTGTTGGCGTTGGCAAAATGTTCAATCCTTCAGAAGGAGGCAAAAGATAAGAAAGAATATGAAATTTGACACTGACCAATTATGCTGATCTAAGTATCTGGAAATGCCACAGAGTGAAGCTCTGTCATATAGTACGGATGCAATTGCTTATGTAATCTATTTCGTATTTGATGCCTTTGTCAATGGGCTATCTTAACTCCCCTCTTTCTTAAGAGAAACGTCCCGTTTCTTCGTATTCTTTTGTTAGGCGTTTAATATTATCATTCATTTCCAAAAAAAATATTTCATCCGATTTATATCTACAATTTTGTTTATATGTTTGCCAACGTGTTTTAGTTTTATATAATAAAAATATTATTAAAAAGCTTATAATTAAACATATAATTGTCCAAAACATTGGACGTTTTTTGATCTCTATTTTTATTGAATTTATTACATTTATATTTTCAAATTATAATTCATTATTTTCAGATTCTATGTACCTTATAATTTTATATTTATTCAAATGATTTGTTTTCAAGCAATTGGAAATAATGGCTGTTGGATTTTCATAAGTAGTATTATCGATTATAGTACTATTTTCAAAGGTTATCAAATATACGCCTTCAACAAAATGGCTATCTATTGTATGATTTCCGGATACCAAAATTACACCATCTTTTATTATTTCGATGTTTTTGTTGTTTTCTTTAATTTTAATACATTGTCCTTTTTCATTATTTAAAATTTTAGATAAACATGTTTCTTTTAGAGATAGTTTACAAAATGTATTTGTTAATTCTAACTTACAATTTTCAATGTTAAAGTATTTTGTCTTACATTTTACAATTTCCATTACAAATTTTCCGTCTTTTTGGCTGATGGCCCTGGTTTCATATAACTTACAATTGTTTTTCGCAATTGGATATTTTATATATATGTATTACTATGGTATCTTTATCCTGGACTATTTTAAATTTTGAAACGTCCATTAAGTCAGTTAGAGTCAGTTTTTCGTGTTCATGTTCAGTAATCGTTTTAATCTCTTGTAAATTTAGGATTGATGGGTTCAAAATTCCTAACTTAGCTAAAGTTATTGTTTGTATTATATTTTGTAGTTCTGTAATAATTAATTTATTAATATTTTTTGTTACTTTGTTATATGTACTTCCTTCTAATTTTTTTACAGATTTTTGTAAAGATTCTATAGCTTTGAAAATCTCCGAATTAGTCGTAAATTGTTTATTATTATTTTCCGATAGTTCATTTAATTTGTTTGTTATATAAACTAAGTCGTCATGGTCCGGTGACCCTGCTAACCATTTCCATATGGTTCCTAATTCATTAATTCCTCTCTTGCTTCTGTAATTATTTATTTGTAACTATCCTAAGAGTGATTGTATAAGTTGTATTTCTAAGTCTTCATTTATACTTGAGTAAATAATATTTTTGTTTATGTTGATTTCTGTGTATTTAGGTTTGCTGCTGAGAATTTGTTCCTGTTCTTTTATCAATAGTCTATAGTAGGTTAAATTAGTTATATGGAATAAATTTCCATAGTCTTCGAAAATTATTGCGTCTCCGTTTTCTATAATTGTCTCTGGTATAATCAATTATTTCTGTAGATACTATGCCAATCAATTGAAAAACGATCATCAACATTTTCCTGAAAGGAAAAACTAAGTCTTAATACTATCCTTATGTATTATTCTATCATTTTTATAAATTCTGACTTTGTTTCCCAAGTCTTCTTTAATTTTTTGTTTCCTATATTTAGGCTGAAGTTTATTCCTATTACCTACAATTTTTTCATAAATTATTTCATCTGGAGCATATGTTTTCATATGCCTATTTTTATTATTTCTTTCTAACATTTTTTCCTGGGCAGATAAAAGTTTTGATTGTATATCTTCGTGTGATATTTTATTAAAAAGAACTTCATGGGGTCTTTTACTTGTAACGGAGTGTATTGTCTTGTTATATTGTTGGGCTGCCCTGAAAATCGATTCCAGGTCACTTATGAAATAAAATTCCTGCTTAAGTCATCTTGAAATTTCAATTAACGTGGAATGTACTCTTTCCACTTGACCGTTAGAGGTACTGTGTCTGGGATCACAGAAGTAAATTTTTATATTTAATCTTTGCATTAAAGTCTTAAACTGTACTGTTGTAAAACCAGGTTCGTTATCGATTGTTATAGTTTTCACATCTGGAAAACTTTGTAATAACTCTAGAACTTTTTCGTCTAGTTTTGTTTTGTCATCAATTAATTTGATCAGTAAAAATTTGGAATAGGAATCTATACAAGATAAAAATTTTAATTTTTGAGCAAAAAATAAGTCTAAGTGTAACTGCTCCCCCTCTTTCTTAGGAATTGGAGCCTCTCCAATTGGTATTTTGTTAGGATGTCGATGGTATTTATTTCTATTGCAAATTTCACAATTTCGGATGTATTCTTTGAATTTCTTATTCATTTCAGGCCAATAATAAGAAGAATAAATTTGTTTAAGGTTTTCTTTATAGCTCCTATGTGCTCTAGTATGTGTTTGTTCAATAATAATACTTTGGTCTTCTCTATTGGTTATATCTATTGGGAAATTTTTTGTGTAAAGAAATCGGTTACTAAACGTTTCTTTTTGTTTTTGTATTGCAACAATTCCAGGTTGTAAGTATTCTTTTAGAATGGCAACTAAATTTTCTGGAGTGTCATAATCTATTATATGTCTGGTTTTATTAAAATTCTTAATCTGTTCATGAATAGTAAATCGTCCTTGACTTAAAAGTATTTGTTGTTTAAATTGATTAAGTGGTTTTGTAGTTTCTTCAATATCCAAGTTATAGCTGCTTTCTGCAGAATGTTGTGTGTCAGTGATGGATGAATCATCGGATACGTTATTTAAATATTGCCTTGAAAGAGCGTCAGCGACTACATTTGTAGTGCCTGGTTTGTAAATTATCTTGGGAGAAAACTTTTCAATGAAAGCATGCCATCTCTTCATTTTTGCATTAGGGTTGCGGGTTGAAACCGCGAAAGTTAATGGTTGATGATCCGTATGGATTTCTAAATCTGAAACTCCGTACAGGTAGTTTCTCAAATTCTTTAATGCCCAAACAATTGCATAAAGTTCCTTTTCATTTGTTGCATAATTTTGTTCCGTCGAATTTAGCGTTTTCGATATGAAAGTAATTGGTTTACCTTCCTGGGTTAATACCCCTCCTATAGCATTATTGGATGCGTCTGTCGTTAAGACAAATTTTTTATTATAATCTGGTTGTACCAGTTCGATTTGGTTAATAAGTAAGTTTTTTAGTTGTTGACAAGCTAAGATACCTTCGTGATCTAACTTTATTATTATTTTTTTGGACATTTACTGGGAAATTCTTCCATTTTCGCCAGACAAGTGTTTTGTTAGCGGTTCCGCTACTGAAGCATAATTTTTAATAAATTTGCGATAATATCCTGTCATGCCAAGAAAACTTCTAAGTTGTCTTAACGTTGTTGGATCTGGGAAATTTGAAATTGTTTCGACCTTCTTTGGGTCTGTTTTGATTATATTGTATCCCACAATATAGCCTAAAAATTCGACTTCAGATTTATAAAATTTAGATTTTTCTAATGATATTTTCATGCTAGCGTTTTTAAGAGTTTCAATAATTATTTCTAAGTGTTTAGTATGATTTTCAAGATTATCTGAATAGACGATTATATCGTCCATATAAACATGGCAAAATTTTCCAATATATTCGCGCAATACATCATCCATCGTTCTTTGGAAGATACTGGGCGCATTTCTTAAACCAAATGGCATTCTTAAAAATTCATATTTGCCATTATTTACTGCGAATGATGTTTTTTCAACATCCACCTCATTCATTTGTATCTGGTGAAAACCGGATTCTAAATCAATAGTTGAAAAATATTTAGACTTTCCCAAATTTGAAAGTATAACATTTATATCAGGTATAGGATATTTATCGGAAATAGTTTTTTCATTTAGTTTTTTTAAAATCTACGACCATTCTTAGCTTCGGTGTCCCATCTTCATTAATACCCTTTTTAGGTACCACCCATATGGGTGAATTATATGGACTTTTGCTTTGTTGAATTATTCCATTATTCAACATTGTTTCTATTTCTTTATTGACAAACGAATTTACAGACAAAGGATATGGATATTGTTTACTCCATATAGGAGTTTCAACAATTGTGCGTATTTCTGCCTTCACGTCTGTTCTAAATAATGCATTTATATTTATGTTTGAATGCATCAATTCAATTTTATGTATGATTTTTTCTTTTAATCTTTCAATTCTGTCATGAAGACTGTTCCTGCAATCTTCTTCATGCGCTTCAAAATTCTGTAATTCCAAAGCATTGTTAAATTCATCAGAGGTTTTTTCCTCTGCATTACTGTTATTATTTTCCCCAAGTATTTCAGATTCTTTTTCTGAAGTAAATATTTTTTCGTTTATATCATTATGGATTAAAACTCCCCTCCCTAAATCTAAAGTAATACCTGCGTCTCTCAATAAGACATATCCTATTAATAAATCGCTTTCTAGATTTATTATTTCATAAAATCTAGTTTTCCTGTTAAATATTTCTACCTCGTAATAGTGTGTAATGATGGTATAACCATTTATGGTTCTTACCCTCTTCTTAATAACTAATTCTTGTCTTTGAGACAAGGTATTTGGTTTACAATAACAACTTGTAGCACCAGTATCGATTAAAATTTTTAATAATTTTCCTGTTCCGTCCTTTCTGCGATAAATATAGGGCAATCTGCCCTGTTCTCTAAAAAAGCACTTTCGTTTATATTATTATATTCTTATATTTTTAACTGGGGGTTGCCCGGATTGTTGAACACTTTCATGTGTTCGTTTTTCGATAAAATTCTGTCTTTGAGGAAACCGTTGATAATCGTTAATCTGGCGATTAGCATTTTGGTAATTATTATTTTGCCAGTAATTTGGCTGAGTATTATTTTGTCTTAAATTATTATTTGGCATATTAGTGTACCTATTATTGTTTGCATTTATTTGGTTACCTGGACGGTAGCCATAAAAATGTTGCCTGTTAGTAGAACTTTCGAAGTCCATTGGTTCTGGTTTTGGGAATTTATTATTCTCGAATTTCCTCTGAGGAAATCTTAAATTATTCTGGTTGTGATTTGTTTGCACGTTATTGTTTCTTACGTGTTGTAGAGCAAAACTTGCTCTAGCATTGTTTGATTCTAAATCTTGGGCTTTTGCCAAGGCATTCGGTAAGTCTTCAGGTGATAAAGAGAAGATTATATTTGAGAGTGGAGCCTTAAGCCCTGTTATAAAAATTCTTGATGCATTGCGACGATTTGCATCGTTCAATTCTTGAGTCAACTAGCTCTTTGTTCCATGTGTCATAATTGTTTTGTTAACTAATAATGTTAGTTTCTTATTTACAACATTATAAAAATCTATAAGTGACATGGTTCCCTGTCTCAGAACACTAAGTTCTTGTTCTATTATGTGAGCAGGACGCTTGTCCGCATAAGCAAAATCTAATCTATTTATAATTGCGTAAAAATTTAGAACCGTACCGTGGTTCGTTAAAATGTCATTTGCATTTTCAATGATTTTATTGCGCAAAATTGTTAGCGCGGCGAAATATTTCTTGCTGCCTTTTGTATACAAACTGATTGAATTGTTAGCGGCTTCGCGCCAACTAACATACATATTTATATTCCCTGAGAATGAGACCAGCCTCATTCGTGATTTACACCATCTTCGACAAGACCAAATGACGGTAGAAAATTTTTATTCTAAAATAATAGATATATTTTCTGCCATGGCAAATCATATAAAAGTGCACGAAAGTAATGCTAGTGTTATACTAGCTAAACAATCTCTTTATCAGGAGATATGCCTTAATGCATTTTTGTCTGGGTTAAAAGAGCCACTAGGATCCACATTAAGGTCAATGAAGCCCAGCAAATTAGCTGAGGCATTGAATTTCTGCCTCCAAGAACAAAATTGTCGTTACTTTCAAAATTCTCAACAACTACAACAACTACCACCTTATAGGAAAAATCCAAATATATCATTAAACATTCCAAATTCGGTACAAGGACCTGCATTCAGATTTCCTCATCAGCAATTCAATAGACCCTACAATAGTATTCACCAAATTCCACAAAACGATTCAATCAGAACATTCAATAATATTTCCCAAAACTTTTCTCAACCGTACGGAAATAATTTAAATCCTAGATTCAAAAGCTATCACCCTCCTGAACCTATGGACACTATCAGTGCAAATACAACTAGAGGTTCCAATAATTCAAGCCGGCAAAACAATAACTCACAGAATCAATGTCATCATATGGAAAGTATTTATTCTATCAATCAAGATCCCAGATATCAAGATCATAACTATTATGAGACCCATAGTAATTTTTTTCCAAATTATGATATGAAACAACCTTCTATTCAAAATTATAGCGAGCCTCAGAATAATTATTTGCCAAATACTAATCAACAAGGCCTTTCTCTTCAATACGATTGTATGCCGCATAATTATATTCCAAAATTAAACAAAAAGTACCCTCAAAGTCAACCGAATCAGAGCGAAGTTGACGATGCAAATTTTTAACAAGTAAAAGTGTTATCATCGGCATGGCCGATGCTTTGATACCCTCCACTGCATACAAGTCATGCAAAATACCAGCACTACTTGACCGACATAGCCCATTTTTAATACCAACCTAACGACGATAAAAGAAGTCCTTTCACTAAACTTCATTCACCTAGGTTGATTCCTTTGGACGCTATCGTGCTTTCAACAGACAGAGAGGCACATGGGTCTAATATTGGTTTTGTATGGGAGGTACCAGAACTACTTGACCGACATAGCCCGTTTTTAATACCAACCAGACGACGATAAAAATAAGTCCTTTCGCCAAATTTCATTCGCCTATGTCAATTGCTTTGGGCGCTATCGTGCTTTCAACAGACAGAGGGACACATGGTTCCAATATTGGTTTTGTATGAGAGGTACCAGAACTACTTGACCGACATAGCCCATTTTCAATACCAACTTGACGCCGATAAAAAGAAGTCCTTTCACCGAATTTCATTCACCTACGTCAATTACTTTGGGCGCTATCGTGCTTTCAACAGACAGACAGACAGACAGACAGACAGACAGACAGACAGACAGACAGACGGACATGGCTAATCGATTCAGAATGTGATCCTGATTCAGAATATATATACTTTATGAGGTCTCCGGTGACTCCTTCTTGGCGTTACAAATGTATTGGCAAAGTGAATATACCTTCCTCTGGAGGGTATAATTACGAGCCTCGGAAACACAATCGGTTATTTAGAAATAAACAATCATAATTCATATGTATTACCGTATATAAATATCCAAAGCATTAGTAACAAAAACCTCAAGTTTCTAATAGATACAGGGAGTAATAAATCTTTTATTAATCCAGGAATCTTTGATGAAAAAGATATTCAAACAATAAAGTCAGTCGAAATTAAAACAATGTTTAATAAACAATTTCTAAATAAAATGATAGATATAAAAGGATTAAGAGAATTTAAAACAGATAAATTATTATCTTTTCTAATTTTCAAATTTCATAATTATTTCGATGGTTTAATTGGTACCGAAATGATGAAAAATCTCGGAATAAAAATAGATCTCAAAAATTCCGTATTAGAATGCGAAAATGCCCAAATACCCATAAGTTATAAGCCTAACCTTATATCTAGAAAATACACTGCTCCTGGTTTATGTAAAATAGTATGCTATGTACCAGTAGATATCGAATATGGGAACATATTTATTAAACCAACTGTATAGCTAATTATACCTGAAGGGATTTACAAAGCTGATAATTGGTATTCTTTTGTGGAGGTTATTATACCCTCCAGAGGAAGGTATATTCACTTTGCCAATACATTTGTAACGCCAAGAAGGAGTCACCGGAGACCTCATAAAGTATATATATTCTGAATCAGGATCACATTCTGAATCGATTTAGCCATGTCCGTCTGTCTGTCTGTCTGTCTGTCTGTCTGTCTGTTGAAAGCACGATAGAGCCCAAAGTAATTGACGTAAGTGAATGAAATTCGGTGAAAGTACTTCTTTTTATCGGCGTCAGGTTGGTATTGAAAATGGGCAATGTCGGTCAAGTAGTTTTGGTACCTCCCATACAAAACCAATATTGGACCCATGTGTCTCTCTGTCTGTTGAAAGCACGATGGTGCCCAAAGTAATTGACGTAGCTAAATGAAATTTGGTGAAAGGACTTCTTTTTATCGGCGTCAGGTTGGTATTGAAAATGGGCTATATCGGTCAAGTAGTTCTGGTACCTCCCATACAAAACCAATATTGGAACCATGTGTCCCTCTGTCTGTTGAAAGCACGATAGCGCCCAAAGCAATTGACATAGGCGAATGAAATTTGGCGAAAGGACTTATTTTTATCGTCGTCTGGTTGGTATTAAAAACGGGCTATGTCGGTCAAGTAGTTCTGGTACCTCCCATACAAAACCAATATTGGACCCATGTGTCTCTCTGTCTGTTGAAAGCACGATAGAGCCCAAAGTAATTGACGTAGGTGAATGTTATTTGGTGAAAGGACTTCTTTTTATCGGCGTCAGGTTGGTATTGAAAATGGGCTATGGCGGTAAAGTAGTTTTGGTACCTCCCATACAAAACCAATATTAGACCCATGTGTCCCTCTTTTCGTTGAAAACTCGATAGCGTCCAAAGGAATCAACCTGGGTGAATGAAGTTTTGTGACCGGTCAACTAGTTCTTGTATTTTGCATGACTTGTATGCAGTGGAGGGTATCAAAGCATCGGCCAGGCCGATGATAACACTTTTACTTGTTAATGCTTCAAATTCACCAAAAACATTCGTAATTGAGCAACCAATTGAAGCTCAATCACTTGATCATCATTCTTTTATGGAAATTCACAATCTTTTAATCAATAATGCCGAAAGCATAAAAAATTTCAATACATCTGAACTACTCCAAATAGATTCCTTAAATAACGAGGAGAAAAGTGCTTTACTAAAACTATGCAAAAGGTACAGAGATATTTTCTTTGAAGATGGGCAAAATTTATCATTTTCAAATACTATTAAACATGAAATTAACACCAAAGATAATACACCAATATATACCAAGTCTTATCGATATCCATATGTGCATAAAGACGAAATTCGAAATCAAGTAAATGATATGCTTAACCAGAATATCATTCGGTCGAGCTTTTCACCTTGGTCTTCCCCAATTTGGTTAGTGCCAAAAAAAAGAGACGTTAATGGAAAGGGCAAATGGCGGTTTTTTATAGACTACCGAAAACTAAACGAAAAAACAATAGATGACAAATACCCGATACCTAACATTACTGAAATTCTCGATAAATTGGGAAGATCCATATATTTCACTACACTGGATTTAGCTTCTGGCTTCCATCAAATAGAAGTTAAAACCGATGATTTTCCAAAAACAGCATTCTCCATCGATAACGGGCACTACGAGTTTGTTCGTATGCCCTTCGGGCTTAAGAATGCTCCATCGACATTTCAACGTGTCATGGATAATGTTTTGCGAGAACTTCAAGGTGAAATTTGCTTAGTATATATGGATGACATCATAGTGTTCTCCACATCTGTACAAGAACATATCGAGAGCTTGAATAAAGTTTTTGAAAAACTTAAGGAAGCAAATTTAAAAATTCAGCTGAAAAAGTAAATTTTTTTCAGAAAGAGGTATCATTTTTGGGTCATTTGGTAACTAGTAATGGAGTTAAACCCAATCCTGAAAAAATTAGAGCAATCGAAAAATACCCTATACCAAAGACCCAAAAACAAATAAAATCTTTTATGGGACTTCTCGGTTACTATCGAAAGTATATAAAAGATTTTGCTAAATTGACAAAACAACTAACGGAGTGCCTTCGTAAAGGAAAAAGCATAAATCTCAATTCCGGATATATCAATTGCTTCGAAACGTGTAAAACCTTGCTATGCAATGAACCCATTTTGCAATACCCAGACTTTTCAAAACCTTTCATTCTTACTACGGATGCTAGTAATTTTGCTATAGGCGCTATACTCTCACAAGGCCAATTTGCTATGCAAGTCGCACTTTATCAGAATCCGAAGAAAACTATAGTACAATTGAAAAAGAACTCTTAGCTATAGTTTGGGGTACCAAGTATTTTCGTCCTTACCTCTTCGGTCGCAAATTCCAGATCATAACTGATCATAAGCCTTTAACCTGGCTGTTCTCATTAAAGGAACCAAATACAAAATTACTTCGATGGAGGCTCAAGTTACTTACCATCCATTCAGCACCCGAGAACAACGATGACGGCATTCCAATATCTGAACGTGCCATAAATGAGTTTTCTAACCAAATCATTCTCAAACAGGTAGAACCCAAAACTAGACCAGATGTTCAATTTAAAATTTTTTTTAAGAAAAAAAAAAGATTTACAATATCGTATAATCGAATTAGAGAAGAGAATTTTATTATCAAGATGTTCAAAGAATATATGGCCACTAAGCGGCTAACAGCGGTGCTAACAGATGACGAAACATTTAAGGTCATTCAATCAGTGTACTCTAAATATTTCAGTAATAGCCGCCTGAAAATAGTTAGATGTAATATCGTTTTAAAAGATATAACCGATACTGATAGACAGGACAAACTAATCCGGGATTACCATACCAAATCAGTCCACAGAGGTATCAATGAATGCTTAGATCATCTTAAAAGGGAATACTTCTTTCCTAATATGAAACGACTAATTACACAAATCATAAATAATTGCGATGTATGCCATAAATATAAGTATGATCGAAAGAGAGAGCGCCTAAAATACGAAATCACTGAAACACCAATAAAACCTTTAGAAATCCTTCATATGGATATATACTCCATTCACAAAGAACATTTTTTAACAATAATAGACAAATTCAGCAGATTTTCAAGTGTTTATTTACTAAATTCTAGGAATAGTATTAATTTAATTAAATCTTTAAACTCACCCCCTTTGAATTGCTAAATGGCCATATTACAAAAAAAAATTTGTTTTCCCTTAATGACACTGCTCAAACAGAACAGGAATATCTTAAGACACATATCAGTGACTACAATACTCTAGCTAAATTAAATTATTAGCGAAATCTTAATACTAAAGAAAAAAATATAAATAAACTCAATGATACCCGCAAAGACCCACCTGAATTTATAGCTAACAGAAAAATATATGAATTAGACGACAGTCGTAACAAATTAGCCCCCAGATTTAACGACCACATAGTAGTTAAGAACAATAAAATTACTTTAGAAACAAACAAAAGAAAGGTACATAAACAAAAAGTACAGAAACAACGCAAATTTACCGCTTAAAAAAATTAACATAAATATAAACATAAGTATATACCTATACAAGTCTTTACTAAATCTTAATTTTGTTTTAGAATCACCCTTTTGCTTTTGACACAAAAAAAAAAAATATATTAAGCAAGTAAACATATCTTGATTAAAAAAAAAAAAAAAAAAAAAAAATATCCTATTCCTAACCCACTGATGATTTATTTTGCCTTTAAATGTGGACAAGCCTCGTTCATAACAATTCAGCAGCACCAGAACTAATAATGGACACAATACCTTGTATCACGTTGTCCATACTAAGAGGGGAGGAGTTACATACTCATAGTAACCATCCTCAACAAACAGCAGCGTCTCAACTCGAGTGCAAACAACGGACACTTGATGACCTACTTACGACCGAACGGGCCAACAAGTGCAAGTGTCAACCGCAATACGATAGCGGACGATCAGCAGCATCAACAATATACCCAAACAACAGTGATTGGCTCCTACAAAACAAACGGGACAACATCAGCGGCAGTATCAAGAACAACTGCCAAATAGACTAGCATCAGCAGCATCAACAATATATTCCTAAGTGCAAATAACGGTCGGAGATGACCTACTTACAAATGGCTTGACCAGCGACTAGTGGTTATCTACAAATTTACCGTCACCGTCGCGGAGGTATAAATAGACGAGGAGAAGCGGAAGTAAGGCAGTCATAGTTTTGATTTAAAGTAAACCACATCAGTGGAATAAAATAAAATGAAAAGTGTTCTTGTTTTTTATACCCTCCAGAGGAAGGTATATTCACTTTGCCAATACATTTGTAACGCAAAGAAGGAGTCACCGGAGACCTCATAAAGTATATATATTCTGAATCAGGATCACATTCTGAATCGATTTAGCCATGTCCGTCTGTCTGTCTGTCTGTCTGTCTGTCTGTTGAAAGCACGATAGCGCCCAAAGTAATTGACGTAGGTGAATGAAATTTGGTGAAAAGACTTCTTTTTATCGGCGTCAGGTTGGTATTGAAAATGGGCTATGTCGGTCAAGTAGTTTTGGTACCTCCCATACAAAACCAATATTGGACCCATATGTCTCTCTGTCTGTTGAAAGCACGATGGCGCCCAAAGTAATCGACGTAGGTGAATGAAATTTGGTGAAATCACTTCTTTTTATCGGCGTCAGGTTGGAATTGAAAATGGGCTATGTCGGTCAAGTAGTTCTGGTACCTCCCATACAAAACCAATATTGGACCCATGCCTCTCTGTCTGTTGAAAGCACGATAGCGCCCAAAGTAATTGACGTAGGTGAATGAAATTTGGTGAAAGGACTTCTTTTTATCGGCGTCAGGTTGGTATTGAAAATGGGCTATGTCGGTCAAGTAGTTCTGGTACCTCCCATACAAAACCAATATTGGACCCATGCCTCTCTGTCTGTTGAAAGCACGATAGCGCCCAAAGTAATTGACGTAGGTGAATGAAATTTGGTGAAAGGACTTATTTTTATCGGCGTCAGGTTGGTTTTGAAAATGCGCTATGTCGGTCAAGTAGTTCTGGTACCTCCCATACAAAACCAATATTGGACCCATATGTCTCTCTGTCTGTTGAAAGCACGATGGCGCCCAAAGCAATTGACGTAGGTGAATGAAATTTGGTGAGAGAACTTCTTTTTATCGTCGTTAGGTTGGTATTGAAAATGGGCTATGTCGGTCAAGTAGTTCTGGTACCTCCCATACAAAACCAATATTGGACCCATGCCTCTCTGTCTGTTGAAAGCACGATAGCGCCCAAAGTAATTGACGTAGGTGAATGAAATTTGGTGAGAGAACTTATTTTTATCGTCGTTAGGTTGGTATTGAAAACCTGCTATGTCGGTCAAGTAGTTCTGGTACCTCCCTCACAAAACCAATTTTGCATGACTTGTATGCAGTGGAGGGTATCAAAGCATCGGCCAGGCCGATGATAACACTTTTACTTGTTATTTAATAATCTTTAACTCGCGCAGACATAGCAGCTTCTGAAGCCGTCTCACTCTTTGACCAATTGCTGTATTTTTTTCATTTTACATTCGTTAGCCCTGTGTCCATATCTACCACATTTATAACAATTTCCATCAAATCTTTGTGCTGGTTTCGGTTTTTGTTTCACATGTTTACTGCTGCTTCCTCCGTATTGCTGATTTTTATTTCCCCTATCATCCATAAAGAGAGCGTTTTCTGGAGACTTTTCCTCTAATAAAATTTGCTGAACTCTTCGCTCTTCTTCTTCAAGCAGTTTGGTTTTAAGAGTACTAATCTCTGGCAACTGATCACGAGTCTTGATGGCAATGTAAAATTTTGCATAATCTTCTGGTAATGAATTCAGAAGCATTATGCAGAGTAACTCTTTCGGTAATAATATTCCTGCTTCTTCTAGGGCATCGCAACAGCTTTTGGAACTCCCTGAAGTGCTGGGTCATTGATTTCTCTTTTTTCTTTTTCATTTGAAAAAGCCGCATGTATAGAACGACTTTTCGACATGTGCGTTTCCTCCAGAACTGCCCATGCTCCTTTTGCCGTTTTGCACCTGTAGCGTACACCCGCGATACGATTTTTATTTTGGTTGCATCTCTAGCAGCTTCCCCATCCTGTTACGAACACCTCCCAATTATACCATCCAGAATATCTCCCATTTAGTACATGAGTACTAAACGCAAGAGAGATGGCGGCTCTGGACTTCCCATCGCCACGATCGATCTTTTCATTCCGATCACTCTTAAAAGAAGGTACTCAGCGTGCAAGAATATCAGTCTGGGCCATTTAGACAAGCATTTTTACACTTCAATAAACCGGCAGTGGTTTGAAGTAATCATTTTTGTATTTTAATTACGACGATTAATTCATCCACACGACGCGTAAGTAAAAATCTAAATACCCTTTGGACTTCGCAAAGCATAATAGAGTACCTTTTGTCAATGCAGATTTAATTCCCTTTGAGGAATTTTTCAAGGGCAGATTACGCTTACTCTGATAAGGCGGCGTAATCGCATCAAATCGCAGAGTCCAATCAGCCTAGCCGAAAAATTGCATTGGGTTATAATAACCTATATAAAAAAAAGGAACAGAAAAAAAAAAACCCAAATCGTATGCAAACGAGTAATATACCTGCGTTTCTATCATCATACAAGTAAGTAGCAATCAAATACGCCTTTGACTAGCAAAAAGTATTGATAACTCTCCTTGTGATAACAGGCACTGCGTTGGTGGGCAATTTGTGGAGAGGAAATTTCTCCTACTTTGTCCACGACCAGCAAACATACGGCACGTCGGGTTTTGCTCGTTACATCATACGTGTGGAGCACCCCGACGTCACATTCCCCCCCGCTTCTGGAGCGCCGCGAGCGTTGGTCGACCAAAACCAATTAACGCAAACCTTGCGCGCTAATCAGCCAGACAATTTCCCTCAGACTCTTATGCTGTATCCCGGTGTGTATGAAGCCGCTGGACCATACCGGCACGAAACCGAAATTCCATAAACACAACTTGTGTGACGATCGCCAATACCCCATCCGCACAAGCAGCAGCAGGTCATCAACAACCAGCAAAACAAATTTTTGACAAATTTTAGCCTAATTGTTATCTGTCGCGATTTTTTTTCAAACTTACTCATTCTTTTGCTTTTTTGATATCGCTATTGCGATCAGTTTAATTTCATTCGTAAAGTAGAGCCTGTGTGGCTATTGTAAAGAGAATGTTAAATTGAAATTGTTTTATAAGTAATAATCAACAACAGTGACAACATCATCAAAGGGTTTTTGTGCGCACAACAACATCTGGACATCGTTAATGGTCACGTAAGTCTTAGAGTTTAATGCTACTATTATAATTTAATATTCTCTATATATAATATTATTTATGTGTTGGATTAATTTATAGATTTAAACTTAACGTAATAGTGTAGGAGTGATAGATACCCACTAGAGTGAGTAAGATTTAGCTAAGTCACGATTAATCCATGACTCGATTTGATATCGCGATAATGGAAGTTCGATAGTTTTACCTGAAATACATACATGAAGAAATTAATGTTAAAGATTCGTGAAGCAATGCGTTATTTTTTTGTTGATATGAGTGGCTAGACATTTAATAGGTTCGGTGAGAAAAGGAAGGAAAAGGAAAGGAGAAGGAATGATTATGACAAAGGTGAAGTGATTACAAGTGTTGAGGAAGAAAGGGGGTCAATGAATAAAAATACTAGGCCACCATTGACAATGGCGTGAAGCGTATGTAGCTTCAATGGTAGCGGGCATGCCTATGTAGGATAACATCTAACCTACAGTGATCGCAGGGGCAATTTACATCAGGCACTTGACAGGTGTGTGTTTGATAAGTTCCGATTATGTCTGTGTGTTAAACATCTTGTTTTGGCACGATTTTTTTATTTTTGGCGGGTTTATTTAAAAATGGTAACAAGTTCCCACCCCAATACGGCGAGCTAGTCCGAGCATCGCAAGCGTGCCATCCGTTGCCATCACAGGGGATTCTAGATCCTTACCCCGACCGTTACAAAAATAAATGGCGCCCATCGATAGAGGCCGAAGTTTGCACCAAAGGCAAACGTTTTGGTAATTTACTAAAAGCATGTCAAGGAGAATCTAGATCCAGCTACTGGAATGAAGATCCCTTAGCACATCGATAAAACTTTTCATTTTAGTCTACAGGAGCAGATACCGGTAAGAGTTTCACAGATTTTAGAGTTGACCGTTTTTTCAACTACCTTGTCTGAGACCTACCAGAGTATCGCCTGCAACAATGTTAGAAACAAGATCCACAAGGGAAGATGTCCACCTGGGGCACTCCAGGGTAGAGATCTGTTAGGAGAGTCAAATAATTTGACTTATAATTTTTTTTGTTTACAATGAGCACAAACACACTTACACACACAACCTCTTAATTCATACCTGTCATACTTAGCCGTTTACTTCCGAATCATTCCTTTTCAAGCCGAACCAAAAATAAATATTCCCAAAACCATACAAACAATTTTCGTTATGAAGAAATCTGGTACAATACCTAAAGATCAGCATCAAACTAGATCGACAACAAAAAAACAATTACAATTAAACGACTCTGTTCATTCAGACAATAGACATCCACTAGAAAGTAGGCCAAGAGTAACACATTCGCCGAAAAACATAAGTTTTTCAAGCCAACAAGATATGGCAGGCCCGAATACTACCACTCTAACACAACAAGTAGGTGCTGAGGCAATAGAAATGATTAGAGATTTCAATATTGAGTCTCACACTTTAGATCCATTGGAACCACCGTTCAGTACGAACAGTGCAGCTATCCAATTGAATGGAAATGCAACCGTTACAGGTGGAACTAACCATTTAAGTGACGTTTCGAACTCAGGAAATAATATGAATTCATACATTCAAAGCTATATGAAAAGCTCCTTTGAAACCCTTCAGATTTCAATGATGAAATCCCTAGAAGGTATTGTCAAGTCAACAGTTGAAAAGACCGTGCAATCTACTGTAGCTGGCGTATTAAATAGGGACACTAGTGTAAATAAACAAAATGCTACTTGTACAGAGAAGCGTCATAAGCAGACACCACAGGTCTTACCTAACCATAAGCCACAGCATCAGGTTCCATCTCACAATTTACAGTCAGTCATTCAGCAAAACCATAAGCAGCGTAATGAAAATCAACGGCTGCATAATCAGAATAGAGCACATACTATGAACTACAACCAACCAATTCGTTCTAATTCAATCAGTGATGAAGAAGAAGATTCTGATTCATCCGCTGCCTACCATAGTTATGTAAATCGTTCCTCAAATATCAGAAACCATCCACAATCCGTTCGCAGGCCAGAATTAGACCGTTGGGGGATTTGCTTTGATGGCACTTCCAAGTCCGTCTCGGCGGAAGATTTTATATTTAGGGTGGAAATCCTTAAAGAAAATTATGGTTACTCCTGGTCTGAGATCATCAACAATTTCCATTTATTGCTCGGCGGAATAGCTCAAAACTGGTTTTGGCAGTATTTGCGAACCAATCCCAGATCGGATTGGATCACGATTCGCCAAGCACTGCTCAAACAGTTTAAGAATTATGAGTCAGATTTTGAAATTATTAAGCAAATCATGGAACGCCAACAACAATCCATTGAAAGCTTCGATGATTTCTATAATTCAATTATTCATCTACGCAACCAATTAAGAGTACCCATTCCAGAATCAGAGCTGTTACAGATACTAAAAGGTAACGTGAACAACCGTCTGATGAGTTTCGTATATCCAATGGCGATACATTCGTTAGACCAATTCCGGGAAGAGTGTCGAAGAACTGAAAAAATGCTTCAAGCTCGAGACATTAATCGTAATCGACCTCATTCGTTTATGTACAAAAACGTACATGAAATCGATTGGAAAAATCCTTCGGACGATTCCACGCCTGAAGTTGAGGCTCTTTCTTTTGACAAACGATGCTTTAACTGTAAGAAGCGAGGTCACACCTTTGTGTCATGTCCGTTACCGACTCGTAACCTATTTTGTTACCGCTGTGGTCTGGATGACTTCACGACACCAGATTGTCCTAAATGCAATCCACAGCAGGGAAACAGAAGACCGAGTGTGAAAAGGACGGGGGAATCATGCTCGACTCAGACACCCCCAAACGAAAACTGATAGACAAAAGCACCAATACCGAAAGCTCTGACTTTAATGAGCAAACTAGTAATATTATACTATTAAATAATAACCCAGATTGTCAAAATTTTAATACCAATAATCAAGCAAATTGGAGACATCGTAGATCATATGAAGAGAGATTAAAAACATACAATAAAATTAGGGCAAAGATTTTATCCGTTGAAGAAATATGTTGTCCTCCAAGCAAACGCAGTTCAATGAAATCGCGTTTACGCAAAGTCAAAAGGAAACATTACAAAGAAATGATTGAGTCGTCCTGTCTCGTAGGTTCCAATGATCCTCGTCCGTACGTAAATATTAAGGTTTTGAATGAGGAGGTGAGAGGAATTCTGGACAGCGGAGCAACCGTGTCATGCCTTGGTAAGGAATGCCTCGATTTGGTAAAACGCCTCAAAGTTCCTATAGTTCATTTTAATTCTGAAGTGCGTACAGCCGATGGTCAAGGACAGAAAGTGATGGGAAGAATTCAGGTACTCGTTAGCTATAAAGGTACACAGCATAACTTAGATTTATATCTAGTACCATCTTTCTCACAAACGCTCTACCTTGGCATCGACTTTTGGCAGAAATTTAAAATTGCGCCACACCTCATTAGTGAAATTTCTGTACCCGATTCAGTCAACCCTTCTGCTCACCAACTAACACCCGAGCAACGTAAGCAATTGCAAGTAGCTGTCGATGCGTTTCCATCCTTTGCAAAACTTGGGCTAGGATGTACAACAGTAGAGATGCATAAGATTGACACTGGGGATGCCGACCCAGTAAAACAGAGGCATTATCCCGTGTCACCTGCTATACAAAAACTTCTGTATGAGGAGCTGGATCGCATGCTTTCTATGCGTGTGATAGAGGAGAGCCAAAGTTCCTGGAGTTCTCCGGTCGTTCTCATTAGAAAACCGGGGAAGAACAGACTTTGTCTAGACTCCCGTAAGCTCAACTCAGTCACCAGGAAGGATGCGTATCCGCTTCCTCATATAGAGGGTATGTTAAGTCGTCTGCGAGATACACACTTTATTTCAAGTGTGGATCTCAAAGACGCATTTGGGCAGATTCCTTTGGAGGAATCGTCGAGGCCTAAGACAGCGTTCACTGTGCCGGGGCGACCACTCTACCATTTCACAGTCATGCCCTTTGGACTGTGCAATGCCGCGCAAAGGCTATGCAGGCTAATGGATAGAGTGATCCCATCGGCGTTAAGAGAAAGCGTTTTTGTGTACCTCGACGATCTCCTAATAATCTCCCCGGACTTTGATAGCCATCTGATTTTGCTGGCAGAGGTAGCCCAGTGTCTCAAAAAAGCTCATCTCACCATAAACGTAGAGAAGTCGAAGTTCTGTTTTCAAGAGTTGCGCTACTTAGGCCATATCATTGGTCAAGGGCACATTAAGCCTGACCCCGAGAAAGTTTCTGCCATCGAAGGCTTTCCTATTCCTAAGACCGTAAAACAGATGCGACGATTCCTCGGCATGAGTGGTTGGTATCGACGGTTTATAAAAAATTTTGCAGCACTTGCGGCTCCTTTAACTAATACGTTAAAGAAAAACAAAGCATTTGAAATGACCGAAGATGCAATCACAGCTTTCCAAAGTTTAAAAGCTGCCTTAATCTCGGCCCCTCTCCTCATTAATCCTGATTTTTCAAAAAAGTTTCTTATTCAATGCGACGCTTCGAGCTACGGTATCGGTGCAGTTTTATCGCAATGCGACGACGAGGGTAACGAGAAGCCCATTGCGTTCTTCTCGCAGAAGTTAAATGCTTGTCAACGCAATTACAGCGTGACGGAGCAAGAATGCCTCGCAGCCGTGCATGCAGTAAAAAAGTTCAGGCCTTACATTGAGGGTTCGAAATTCTCCATAATTACTGACCATGCTAGTTTAAAATGGTTAATGGGACTCAAAGATTTAAGTGGCCGGCTTGCGAGGTGGTCTCTGAAGTTGCAGGCATATGACTTCGATATCCAACATCGAAAAGGCACCGCACATACTGTACCCGATGCGTTGTCTCGAGCACACATTGAAGAACTTTCGTTGAATGACCATCCTAGTTTCAAACTTAACCTTGATGACCCAGAATTTGTATCTACCGAGTACCGAAGAATTCTAGAAACAGTATCTACCAATCCTGAAAACTTTCCAGATTTAAAAGTACTCGAAGAGAGAGTTTACAAGCGATTGCTTACTGAAGATGACATTCACAAATCTGATGTGCAATGGCGATTGTGGATACCTCCAAAACTTACCAACGAGTTGATAGAAAATGCTCATAATCCGCCCATGGCTTCGCACGGCGGGATGGCAAAGACCTTAGAACGCCTACGAAAACTTTACTTCTGGCCAAACATGGTGACACAAGTACGTGACTTTGTCCGGAAATGTGACCAATGTAAACTATCTAAATCCTCGAACGCATGTCTTAAGCCTCCCATGAACTCACTATTAAATATAAGCAAACCCTTTCAAAAAATCTACATAGATTTTCTCGGACCATACGTGAGATCGAAAAGTGGAAACCTGTATCTATTCATTGTGCTTGATCATGGCTCTAAGTTCGTCCTATTGAAACCGATGTCCAAAGCTCATTCATCGGGTGTAATTCGCTTTCTCGAGCAGAGCGTGTTCAACACGTTTGGAATACCCGAAACCGTGCATTCTGACAATGGCAAGCAATTTGTCAGCAAAGAGTTTGCAAAGGCATTAGCGAAATGGGGGATTAAACATGTCCGAACCGCACTGTATTCACCCCAGTCAAATGCTTCGGAAAGGGTGAACCAGACTATATTAAGCGCAATAAGGTCATATCTTCGCAGCGATCAGCGGGAATGGGACAAATATATTCCAGAGATACAGCAATCGATTTGTAGCTCGATCCACCAGTCCACCGGAGTTAGTCCATATTTTGCATTGTTCGGTACAGAAATGATCACACATAGTAGTGTGTATCCCTTGCTAAAGACACTGAACATGTTAAACGAAGGTGATTTTACTGTTCTACCCAAATCCGATAGATTTTCTCTTATCCGAGATAAGATGAAAGAGCACATGAAAATAGCTTTTGAGAAAAACGCCAGAACATACAACTTGAGGGCTAGGGCACGATCATTTCAACCAGGGCAAGAGATCTTTAGAAGAAATTTTATTCAGAGTAATGCCTCAAAAGTCCTAAATGCTAAACTTTGTCCTAAATTTTTTAAATGCCGAGTGGTTAGAAGAGTGGGACAATGCATGTATGAAATTGAAAACCTGAAAGGGAAACGGATTGGTATCTTTAATGCCAAGGATTTGAAGACTTAGTGCGTAACATAACTGAAAAGTTAAACAGGGTCATGGGTCGATTCACCTACAACTTTCAATCGCGGTCGTAAACTTTTTGTTTGTTCCATGCATTTTTCCGTACAACAAAGGTTGAGGACAAATTCATGGTGTTGTAGCGTACACCCGCGATACGATTTTTATTTTGGTTGCATCTCTAGCAGCTTCCCCATCCTGTTACGAACACCTCCCAATTATACCATCCAGAATATCTCCCATTTAGTACATGAGTACTAAACGCAAGAGAGATGGCGGCTCTGGACTTCCCATCGCCACGATCGATCTTTTCATTCCGATCACTCTTAAAAGAAGGTACTCAGCGTGCAAGAATATCAGTCTGGGCCATTTAGACAAGCATTTTTACACTTCAATAAACCGGCAGTGGTTTGAAGTAATCATTTTTGTATTTTAATTACGACGATTAATTCATCCACACGACGCGTAAGTAAAAATCTAAATACCCTTTGGACTTCGCAAAGCATAATAGAGTACCTTTTGTCAATGCAGATTTAATTCCCTTTGAGGAATTTTTCAAGGGCAGATTACGCTTACTCTGATAAGGCGGCGTAATCGCATCAAATCGCAGAGTCCAATCAGCCTAGCCGAAAAATTGCATTGGGTTATAATAACCTATATAAAAAAAAGGAACAGAAAAAAAAAAAACCCAAATCGTATGCAAACGAGTAATATACCTGCGTTTCTATCATCATACAAGTAAGTAGCAATCAAATACGCCTTTGACTAGCAAAAAGTATTGATAACTCTCCTTGTGATAACAGGCACTGCGTTGGTGGGCAATTTGTGGAGAGGAAATTTCTCCTACTTTGTCCACGACCAGCAAACATACGGCACGTCGGGTTTTGCTCGTTACATCATACGTGTGGAGCACCCCGACGTCACATTCCCCCCCGCTTCTGGAGCGCCGCGAGCGTTGGTCGACCAAAACCAATTAACGCAAACCTTGCGCGCTAATCAGCCAGACAATTTCCCTCAGACTCTTATGCTGTATCCCGGTGTGTATGAAGCCGCTGGACCATACCGGCACGAAACCGAAATTCCATAAACACAACTTGTGTGACGATCGCCAATACCCCATCCGCACAAGCAGCAGCAGGTCATCAACAACCAGCAAAACAAATTTTTGACAAATTTTAGCCTAATTGTTATCTGTCGCGATTTTTTTTCAAACTTACTCATTCTTTTGCTTTTTTGATATCGCTATTGCGATCAGTTTAATTTCATTCGTAAAGTAGAGCCTGTGTGGCTATTGTAAAGAGAATGTTAAATTGAAATTGTTTTATAAGTAATAATCAACAACAGTGACAACATCATCAAAGGGTTTTTGTGCGCACAACAACATCTGGACATCGTTAATGGTCACGTAAGTCTTAGAGTTTAATGCTACTATTATAATTTAATATTCTCTATATATAATATTATTTATGTGTTGGATTAATTTATAGATTTAAACTTAACGTAATAGTGTAGGAGTGATAGATACCCACTAGAGTGAGTAAGATTTAGCTAAGTCACGATTAATCCATGACTCGATTTGATATCGCGATAATGGAAGTTCGATAGTTTTACCTGAAATACATACATGAAGAAATTAATGTTAAAGATTCGTGAAGCAATGCGTTATTTTTTTGTTGATATGAGTGGCTAGACATTTAATAGGTTCGGTGAGAAAAGGAAGGAAAAGGAAAGGAGAAGGGATGATTATGACAAAGGTGAAGTGATTACAAGTGTTGAGGAAGAAAGGGGGTCAATGAATAAAAATACTAGGCCACCATTGACAATGGCGTGAAGCGTATGTAGCTTCAATGGTAGCGGGCATGCCTATGTAGGATAACATCTAACCTACAGTGATCGCAGGGGCAATTTACATCAGGCACTTGACAGGTGTGTGTTTGATAAGTTCCGATTATGTCTGTGTGTTAAACATCTTGTTTTGGCACGATTTTTTTATTTTTGGCGGGTTTATTTAAAAATGGTAACAAGTTCCCACCCCAATACGGCGAGCTAGTCCGAGCATCGCAAGCGTGCCATCCGTTGCCATCACAGGGGATTCTAGATCCTTACCCCGACCGTTACACACCTCTTTATATATCCCAACTAATTTTCTTTCACTCCAAGAAAAATCATCGCCAGGGCCTTAGAGTTCTTAGTTTCCCATATTGCTATTTTGCTAGCATCAAAATCCGATGGCCTGGCTGCCGTTCCATCTACATAGATCACTGCACATAAGAATACTTCGCATGTGTAATTTCCAAAATTCGTAATTTTTCTCGTCTAGTTTTTCTATCAAATTGTTCCCCGTAACATTCATGTTTTCATTTTGACGACAACACATTTGACTTTTCGGCGAAACTTTTTGTTAAAGCGTAGTGTTTTCTATTTAAGCTCGAAAAATAATTACTAAAATACAAAGAAAAGTAAATAATAGTGTTTTTAAAATGGTGCAATGTGCAGTGTTTGGTTACAACAGCAACAATAACAAAGATTTAATCTATATACATAAAAGAGTAGCCTGAATGAGTTGACAGACATCGTACAGGCCAAACCGCTAAATGTGGGTTCATGAAACTTTCAGGATATGTTCCACTAGCTGTGTAGACGCTCACTAAGAAGAGATTTTTCGATACGACCCTCCCAGCCCTTTTTAGAGGGGTTTTTCTGTTACTCACGATACGTTAATCGTATAAGCTTGAAAATTTGTAAGTTTATAGAAAATAAAAAATCATCGAATACCTATTTCGCATTTTTTTCAAAATTCGAGCTATATAGGTTGAAAAAGAGGATGCAAACTTTTTTATTTAACCTTACTTAACTCAACCTGCTATTACATTCATAAGGCTTGGCCAAACCAAAAATGCTTAAAATGCTCTTTAGTCAATACTTCCCCCAGTATTCTAAGCCATCATTTATATTTCTGCTCCTTCCAGAGGCAGAGCTAGAAGAAATTAAAGACAGATCTATTTGATCCGCAAGAAATTTAAATTGATTTTTCGATTGACAGCTCTGCTTGGGGGTGAGTGGGTTGTGTATATCGTACTCATGGAAAGCATAACAGATGGATAAACATAATTATGCATACCCACAGCCACAGTGCGTTCGGTTATTCTTTACAATCGTTCTTAATATTGTTACGACTTGCCGTTCCATATTCCATTCCGTATCGGTTTTTGACTTTGGGTTGTGGCTTGTGTGTGACGGGCATGCGAGTGAGTGTGACATGAAATTAATAATAATCGCAGTGCAGTCCAGAGACAATACTGAGACCACCAACTTCGGCCGATTTCCCGTTACTTAGCCTACAAGCTATATTTCTATGGGGTGGCAAATGCTAAGTGCACTTGTATTGTTACATAGAAATTCGTATTGACAAATGTCACGTAACTTCAGAAACAAATACACTCGCACCTTGCATATGCCACTTCCGCTTTGGGCGAAGTGGCTTGCAGCGTTCATAGAATTTTATCCGTTAAATTTGAAATTGTTCGTTATGTGTGAATAATATTTTTTTTTTAGGAAAAACCCAAGGAGCATTTTGCGACTTCATGTGTCATGTGTCATGAGCGACGTCTTTAAGACGGTTTTGTTACCAGAAAATATTCCCAATGAGTAACATTTTCGACAAATGCTAGGTAACATTTCCCATTTAGGAATATTCCTATCTAGGGATTTTATGTCTACACAGATTCTTTATTGTGTCAGAATTGTTTCTTCAATGAAACATTATGTCCGCAGCGTGTAAAATGTGTGGAGATGCGTGTTCATGCACACAATTCCTAAAAACTTACTGTCAACACAGATTAAACGCGATTCCCGATTGGGAAGTTTGTGGCACACAGAATAAACACAATTCCCAATAGATTATTTGCTACACAAATAAGAACGAATTCCTAATTGGGAATATTTTGTTAGGTATCCATTTTGCATTGAAAAAAAAATGTATATGGAAGATAAGAAATTTTAAATTTACTGTTTTGGTGGATATGGTGTAATTAAATAGGTTAAAATGTTACTATTATGTCTATATACACATCGTAGATTTATTTTATACTGATTTTATAATGCTCCTTATCAGCATTTAAAATACCATAAACAATTTTAAAAGAAAGTTTTCATTAAATACAGCATATTTTGTAAGGATCATCGTTTTTTTCGAAGTACATTAGTAACATTTCAAGGCAAAATGATGTTCCCCATAAAATTTCAGTAGCAGTTTTGACCTACGTGAAGTTAGCGCGCACTTTTTCTAGAATGAAAAACGTGAAATGCAGTTCGATAGACATTCGTTTGTAGTTGTTTGTAGTGAAATTTTTTTCGTTTGTAGTTCAACCGTTAGAAAGTTAGAAGCATTAGAAAAAAATTTCAGCGCGCACTTTTGAGCTTTTGAAATGAAAACTAGCCAGTTGCATTCGAAATCGTTTGTAGTTGTTTGTAGTGAAATTCTTTTTTCCCAAAAATGTCTCATTTCGGAGATATAAGGACATTTGTGTTTCCATCTATAACTCCGAATTTCCATTAGACAGAATTTTTTTGAAATTACTGTTGCATTAAGCACATCCCAACTTAAATAACTGCATTTAAAATTTCTGAATTCACTCAAGCGTTACTTAAAAAAACGCAATTAAAGTCAAAAAATGCATCATTTCACGTTTGCATCCATCATATCGATTTCCCAACAACAACAAACCAACGGTAAACACATTTCCGCAAAGCATTCATCCGTGTCCATCGATATGAGTCATAATTTGTCAATTAGCAACAACAACCAATCAATAAATCCCGATTTTATCCAAAAAAATTTTCTATTCCTTTGAATAACCTTAAAAAACGACCACTTTTAAACAATTCATAGCAACAAAAACATATATTTTGCAAACTCTGTACTCCTGGCTATCTAACCCAATTCAAATGATTTGCTTTTATCACAAATAACAATATTTTGATGCAACTTATGCAAACAGTAGTTTTTCATATAAACTCATATCAATATTTCGGTTGTTAAGCAACTCAAAGTAGTGAAATCTATTTTTTTCTAATGCTTTCTATTAGATGCTTCTAATGGAATAAAAAAATGTGATCTTTTTTTCATAGATAAAGGTTTATTCAAAATATAAGAAAATGGGTGAAACCTTCCGCGCAACCCGATTTAAGGGGGCGGATATTTCAAATGCTGGACAACTACAAACGACAAAAACTAGTTAGTTGGTAGAAAGCATGTATGCTCTATCTAATAAAACCAAAAATAGCAAATTTGTTCCAACCAAAGAGAATTTATATGCAATTTAAGCAGTCGACCTAAAACCCTCGATATCTCCGAAACGGTATAAAGCCAAGTGATGAAATTTACTATTTTCAACAGTTTTCCACCTAACCAATCTAATAAAACACAAATTGTATCCATCCGTCTAACGGTTTACGATTTATATCAAATTTAAGCGAAATTGAAACTTAATTTTTTTTGTGAAGTTAGCGCGCACTTTTTCTAGAATGAAAAATGTGAAGTGCAGTTCGATAGACATTCGTTTGTAGTTGTTTGTAGTGAAATTATTTTCGTTTGTAGTTCAACCGTTAGAAAGTTAGAACCATTTGAAAAAAAAATTTCCAATCCCTTAAATCCGTGTTATCTCCGAAACCGTAGCAAGCAGAGTGATAAAATTTTCTGTATTTGAAAGTGTCCACTTCACTAATCTAATAAAATTCAAATTGCGTCAATCGGCGTAACGGTTTATGATTTATTTGAAATTTAAGCAAATTCAGACCCCAATTTAAGGGGCTCATTACTCAAAAACTGTTGAACTACAAACGATGAAATTCTACATTTCTATTCTATACACCCTTTTTTACCTCTGATATAAAAAATAAGACAATCCGTCTAACAGACAACTTTTTATTTGCAATTTAAGGGAAGCCTCAATCGCTTAAAAGTGGGAAAAATGGGCACATTTTTAAGCGATTCGATATTTCCATTGCTAAAAGGCTATGAAGTGTCAAATATGTTTTTTTCCAATGAAACTACCCTGCTATTTCTAACAAAGTCATCAAAACTCATTTTCCACTAACGGTTAAAGTTTTTTTCGCAATTTAATTTTTGATAAATTCGGTTTAGATACCCATTTAAGCAACCCGATAACTCAAAAACTGTTTAACTACAAACGATGAAACTTTACATTTCTAATATACACACACTGTTTATTACATGCTATAAAACACAAGGTTGACCGCACGACTGGGTACTTTTTATTCGCAATTTAAGGGAAGCCTAAAATGGTCACAATTGCCCATTTTTAAGCGATCCGATATTTCCATTTCTAGGAAGCTGTAAAGGGTGAAATATGTTTTTTTTTCAATGAAACTACCCTTCTCTTTCCAACAAAATCATCAAAACTCATTTTCCACTACCTGACAAGTTTTTTTCCCAATTAAATTTTTGATTATTTTCGCATTTAAGCGACCGGATTATTCAACAACTGTGGAACTACAAACGCTGAAATTACACATATCTAAAGTGTGTAATCATCTTATCCAACAGTATTAATAAGAAGATAATCCGCCCTACTAGACACTTTTTATACGCAATTTAAGGGAAGTCTGAAATGTGTTCAACTGCCCATATTTAAGCAGTTCGATATTTCTAATGCGGAACAACTTCAAACACAAAACAATTATGTTTTATAATGCGTTGATTATCCTCTTTCTAATGACGTTAAAAAAAGTACTTTTATTTAACAAAAAATATGTTATTTGCAGTTTATTCAACTACCGTGTGGCCTCATTTACTTGGTAGGATAGGTATATCAGAAACATACATACATAATTTCTTTACAATGTGAATGCGATCACGAAAATTTAAATTTCATTTGTTTTGACATTCAAAAGCGCTTTTCTAATACGAATATGGAAAGGATGTGCATCACAATTAAAGAGTTTGTCTTTCTTCCGTCATCCTTGCATAGATCCAATGAGGTATGGCCCAATCATACAAACAAAATGCAGGGCACATGAGTTTATTGCAGAGTAGATGTTTGGGGGTGTGACTATGATTGATCGCTAATGATCGTGTATGGATGTGCGCATCGTTCCGTAAATGAATACTACTTCATTGAGCGAGATTTTTTTAACCTTTGAAAGGAGAGGGAATGAAATGGAGTATTTAGTGTGCCGTTAAGCAACTTGCGTCCTGTTTTTGTGGGAAGATACGATAGCAGTGATGGGACTTCTACCACTTTTTACACTTTTATTTATGTTTTAAATTTTTGTGTTTTTTGATGAGTTGAAGTTTTGTTATGGGGTTTTTTCTGTAATTATTTTTTATATTGATGCGTTTACCTCAAAAACTTTTAATTTTTAAATAATATCCGCAGCTATAGAAAGTGAAAATGCATAAATTCTTGGTTCTTTCAACAAGTAAAATGTAAATTAAATTTTCAATTGTGCTTTTCCAATTTGCTTGCATTACTTTAGAGCAACTGCTCCCTCTTCATCATCATCTTCTCACGTGCCGGTGGCAAGGAAAACAGTTGTGAATACATCATCAGATTCATAAGAAGACGATTTTATTTTCTACCACTTTTCTACCACATCAAGTCCCATCACTGTAACGATCGGCATTGAGTAAGAAATGTTGGCTGCATGTGTGTAGTGTAGGTACAGTTATATTTTGTTATATGGAAAATGCAACTTTGTTTTTTAAACACTTATGGCATATTTTTGTCTACCGATTGTCCATCAATATGAAAGATTGTAAAGTGTCGTTTTCACATCCAACAAAAACCTGTGTATACCTAGCAATTATTAAAGAAAAAAATATGTTCTACCTATGTAGTTCGGTATTAATATTTGCGGCTTTATTATTGTGGATGCTAATCACATTACATTGCCTACCCTCCACCCATTAAGCATTTTCCATATAACAAAATATAACTGTACCTACACTACACACATGCAGCCACCATTTCTTACTCAATGCCGATCGTTACAGTGATGGGACTTGATGTGGTAGAAAAGTGGTAGAAAATAAAATCGTCTTCTTATGAATCTGATGATGTATTCACAACTGTTTTCCTTGCCACCGGCACGTGAGAAGATGATGATGAAGAGGGAGCAGTTGCTCTAAAGTAATGCAAGCAAATTGGAAAAGCACAATTGAAAATTTAATTTACATTTTACTTGTTGAAAGAACCAAGAATTTATGCATTTTCACTTTCTATAGCTGCGGATATTATTTAAAAATTAAAAGTTTTTGAGGTAAACGCATCAATATAAAAAATAATTACAGAAAAAACCCCATAACAAAACTTCAACTCATCAAAAAACACAAAAATTTAAAACATAAATAAAAGTGTAAAAAGTGGTAGAAGTCCCATCACTGCTATCGTATCTTCCCACAAAAACAGGACGCAAGTTGCTTAACGGCACACTAAATACTCCATTTCATTCCCTCTCCTTTCAAAGGTTAAAAAAATCTCGCTCAATGAAGTAGTATTCATTTACGGAACGATGCGCACATCCATACACGATCATTAGCGATCAATCATAGTCACACCCCCAAACATCTACTCTGCAATAAACTCATGTGCCCTGCATTTTGTTTGTATGATTGGGCCATACCTCATTGGATCTATGCAAGGATGACGGAAGAAAGACAAACTCTTTAATTGTGATGCACATCCTTTCCATATTCGTATTAGAAAAGCGCTTTTGAATGTCAAAACAAATGAAATTTAAATTTTCGTGATCGCATTCACATTGTAAAGAAATTATGTATGTATGTTTCTGATATACCTATCCTACCAAGTAAATGAGGCCACACGGTAGTTGAATAAACTGCAAATAACATATTTTTTGTTAAATAAAAGTACTTTTTTTAACGTCATTAGAAAGAGGATAATCAACGCATTATAAAACATAATTGTTTTGTGTTTGAAGTTGTTCCGCATTAGAAATATCGAACTGCTTAAATATGGGCAGTTGAACACATTTCAGACTTCCCTTAAATTGCGTATAAAAAGTGTCTAGTAGGGCGGATTATCTTCTTATTAATACTGTTGGATAAGATGATTACACACTTTAGATATGTGTAATTTCAGCGTTTGTAGTTCCACAGTTGTTGAATAATCCGGTCGCTTAAATGCGAAAATAATCAAAAATTTAATTGGGAAAAAAACTTGTCAGGTAGTGGAAAATGAGTTTTGATGATTTTGTTGGAAAGAGAAGGGTAGTTTCATTGAAAAAAAAACATATTTCACCCTTTACAGCTTCCTAGAAATGGAAATATCGGATCGCTTAAAAATGGGCAATTGTGACCATTTTAGGCTTCCCTTAAATTGCGAATAAAAAGTACCCAGTCGTGCGGTCAACCTTGTGTTTTATAGCATGTAATAAACAGTGTGTGTATATTAGAAATGTAAAGTTTCATCGTTTGTAGTTAAACAGTTTTTGAGTTATCGGGTTGCTTAAATGGGTATCTAAACCGAATTTATCAAAAATTAAATTGCGAAAAAAACTTTAACCGTTAGTGGAAAATGAGTTTTGATGACTTTGTTAGAAATAGCAGGGTAGTTTCATTGGAAAAAAACATATTTGACACTTCATAGCCTTTTAGCAATGGAAATATCGAATCGCTTAAAAATGTGCCCATTTTTCCCACTTTTAAGCGATTGAGGCTTCCCTTAAATTGCAAATAAAAAGTTGTCTGTTAGACGGATTGTCTTATTTTTTATATCAGAGGTAAAAAAGGGTGTATAGAATAGAAATGTAGAATTTCATCGTTTGTAGTTCAACAGTTTTTGAGTAATGAGCCCCTTAAATTGGGGTCTGAATTTGCTTAAATTTCAAATAAATCATAAACCGTTACGCCGATTGACGCAATTTGAATTTTATTAGATTAGTGAAGTGGACACTTTCAAATACAGAAAATTTTATCACTCTGCTTGCTACGGTTTCGGAGATAACACGGATTTAAGGGATTGGAAATTTTTTTTTCAAATGGTTCTAACTTTCTAACGGTTGAACTACAAACGAAAATAATTTCACTACAAACAACTACAAACGAATGTCTATCGAACTGCACTTCACATTTTTCATTCTAGAAAAAGTGCGCGCTAACTTCACAAAAAAAATTAAGTTTCAATTTCGCTTAAATTTGATATAAATCGTAAACCGTTAGACGGATGGATACAATTTGTGTTTTATTAGATTGGTTAGGTGGAAAACTGTTGAAAATAGTAAATTTCATCACTTGGCTTTATACCGTTTCGGAGATATCGAGGGTTTTAGGTCGACTGCTTAAATTGCATATAAATTCTCTTTGGTTGGAACAAATTTGCTATTTTTGGTTTTATTAGATAGAGCATACATGCTTTCTACCAACTAACTAGTTTTTGTCGTTTGTAGTTGTCCAGCATTTGAAATATCCGCCCCCTTAAATCGGGTTGCGCGGAAGGTTTCACCCATTTTCTTATATTTTGAATAAACCGTTATCTATGAAAAAAAGATCACATTTTTTTATTCCATTAGAAGCATCTAATAGAAAGCATTAGAAAAAAATAGATTTCACTACTTTGAGTTGCTTAATAACCGAAATATTGATATGAGTTTATATGAAAAACTACTGTTTGCATAAGTTGCATCAAAATCTTGTTATTTGTGATAAAACCAAATCATTTGAATTGGGTTAGATAGCCAGGAGTACAGAGTTTGCAAAATATATGTTTTTGTTGCTATAAATTGTTTAAAAGTGGTCGTTTTTTAAGGTTATTCAAAGGAATAGAATTTTTTTTTGGATAAAATCGGGCTTTATTGATTGGTTGTTATTGCTAATTGACAAATTATGACTCATATCGATGGACACGGATGAATGCTTTGCGGAAATGTGTTTGCCGTTGGTTTGTTGTTGTTGGGAAATCGATATGATGGATGCAAACGTGAAATGATGCATTTTTTGACTTTAATTGCGTTTTATTAAGTAACGCTTGAGTGAATTCAGAAATTTTAAATGCAGTTATTTAAGTTGGGATGTGCTTAATGCAACAGTAATTTCAAAAAAATTCTGTCTAATGGAAATTCGGAGTTATAGATGGAAACACAAATGTCCTTATATCTCCGAAATGGGACATTTCTGGGAAAAAAGAAATCCACTACAAACAACTACAAACGATTTCGAATGCAACTGGCTAGTTTTCATTTCAAAAGCTCAAAAGTGCGCGCTGAAATTTTTTTCTAATGCTTCTAACTTTCTAACGGTTGAACTACAAACGAAAAAAATTTCACTACAAACAACTACAAACGAATGTCTATCGAACTGCATTTCACGTTTTTCATTCTAGAAAAAGTGCGCGCTAACTTCACGTAGGTGCAGTTTTGTTTAATAATGAAATTTTTGATGCAGTGAGAATATTATATTGGTATATAACACAGGTACACAAAATGAATGACGTATTATAGCGTCACAAATTATATGGTATGGCATTCTTCCCAATTTGTGTGTACATAGGATTTGCGTCAAAAATAATTCCTACTTTGTGTTGCGCCACTTCCGAAACCAAATAGGAACTGTTACTTCGTTGTTTCGAAACATATGTTCCTAAATGGGATCACGAATTGACACCAGAACGTCGCCAGGCCTAAAATGTGTATTCGAATGCTACTTGGGAAGTGTACCTTTGCTTAAAATATTTGCGAAAAATTAAGAATGTAGGTTGGTTGAGGGAAAATAAAAACATTTTGAGCAAATTTTCTTTATTATTTAAGAAAAAATTACACACGAAATCGAAGTTAATTATATCCAAAAGCGGGAAATACACAACCATATTTGTCCTAATATATTTCTAGTATATAAAACATTTCCTTTAGATAGTTTTATTAACCACACAAATGAAATTATTCACCTTCAAAACATTTATAATTACTAACCAATGGCATTCAGTTCTGCTAAAATGTGGTATTCCCGAAATCTTCCACATTTCCCCACGGTTGCCGAGGTTGGCAGCATTTATTTTTGTATTTTTTGTATGTTTTTGCATGTCACACGGATTCCCAATTGACATAACACCGATAGAAATACAAAATGGCGAATTTGAAAAAAAACTGAGGGGGCCAGCGGCAAGAGGATTGTGAGCTGGTTGGATTTTGGCAACACTGGTTTTGACAGCAGACGTGTGTTTAGTACCTTGTGTCACTGTCAAACAGCTTCAGTTTGGTTTGCAATTTAACCACGGATCGTCTTACAAATGAACAACGCTTGCAAATTATTGAATTTTACTATCAAAATTCGTGCTCGGTTCGAAATGTTAATCGCGCGCTGCTTCCATTTTATGATCGGCATTCTCGACCTTCTGAGCAGTCTATTCGGAAGAATATTCGGGCCGGTCAATTGGCCGCCTAGATCGTGCGATTTAACACCATTAGATTATTTCTTGTGGGGGTATGCCAAGGCTAATGTGTATATTGACAAGCCCGCTTCGATTGACGCACTGGAAGCCAACATCCATGCATTCATTCGTGAGATACCGGCCGATATGTGTGAAAGAGTATGCCAAAATTGGACTCAGCGGATGGGCTACCTGATACGCAGCCGCGGTCAACATTTGCATGAAATTATCTTTAAACATTAAATTGCAAGGTTCAGACTATCGATTCAAATAAATATTTCATTCATTTTTTCGAATTTTTTGTGTTTTTTTTTTTAAAAAAGTTCTAAACCTCTTAAAAAATCACCCTTTATTAACCAGGGTTGCTCAAGGGGAAAAAAGTATTCGTGCCGCGCATTCCTCTGATACCTAATGACATCCCCTTTAACTTTAAGAGATTACAATTTCCCCTTAAAGTGTGCCTCGCCAAGATGATCAATAAGTCTCAGGGCCAATCTTTGAAATACGCTGGTATAGATTTAAGGGAAGATTGCTTTACGCACTGTCAGTTTTACGTAGCTTGCTCTTGTGTAAGTTCAGCTTTAAGTCTGATAATGTTACTGCCGCCCAATAATAAAAACAAGAAACATTGTCTATAAAGAAATCTATATAATAAAAGAAAGTGACGTTAGTTACTACGCTTATAACTCAAGAACGCCTGGACCGATTTCGATGATTCGCATCAATTCGGACTGGTCTCCGGCCAAACAAGAGGAATACCCAAGAAAATTCCAGAAAAATTCCCGAGACAAAAAATTATGAAGAAAATTCATTTTCCCATACATTTTGTATGGAGGGATTTTACGACGCCATTTTCATGATAGATGACGTTTGTGTTTACTTTACGTTGTGACAATTTCTTTTTTTTACAATTTTTTGCGACAATTATTTTTGTGCCAAATTTGTGTGACAATTGTTTTTGTACCAATTTTGTTTTGTCACACATTAAAAACGAACATGATTTCAAATGCCTGTTCCGGTATTGCCAGTATATGGCGCTTTGTGCATCAAATTTTGACAGCTGATTGAATTGCACAGTCTTTTTCTACTATTGTGTGTGCTGTGCAGACGTGCGTTGCGATTTATCAAAGAAGTGTTAAGTGTTATTAAATTTTTATCAGCTTTCAACAGTTATTGTAATTCAATTTGATTTAATACATTGTTTTGAAACGATTTTTTATGACTCTTCACGCGTGTTCACAGATAGGAAATCTAAAAGCGAATTTAATTTTCAAAATTTGAGGCGAAATTAGGCAGGAGCGCTGGAGCTTAGTTTATGAACAACATTTGTGTAAGGTAAGGTGATAGGTGACAGTCATTTTTGTAATAGTCAAATACGTAAGGTGTTCACAAAACAACTGAACAAATTTGGCATCACTTTGTTATTCCAAAACATAGTTTTGTTGTCAGTTTCACTTGCACCGAAAATTCAAGGTAGTCTTGATATAATCTTAATATTATAAATGCGAAAGTCAGATTGTTTCCTTTTCACGGCCGCAAACCAATTTTTTTTACAAATGTTGGTACCTAAAGGGATAGATGGGACCTCTCAGAATGACATAGGCTACTTTTTGTCGCGAAGACAAAACGTGAAGAGGATGAAGTTTCTCAAGTTAGGGATAATAAAATTCATCATGGGTATCTATACTTTTGGTAAGAAATAAATATATTATTGCTGCGTATTTTACCAATGAATTTAAATGTGTAGGGCTGATTGGTTGGATTGAAAGATAGGATAGTTTTGGACCCGATAAGTGGCGATGTTGTTGATATGAATATTTTAATTGAGTTACTCGAAGTACTATAATTCTACGCAGACGAAGTTGCGGGTACCAGCTAGTCCTTTAAAAATAAACACTATTAAAGTAACAATTTCTCTAAAAATGTACATTTTAATAGAGTCCCACGCGGAAATAAGAAATAAGACAGTTGCAATAGAAAAACTTAAATTCTTCTGTTTTCCAAAAGATATTTACAATCCTCGAAAAAAAGTGGATGCACAAATGCGGTCGTAAAGACAAATTTGATGCAAGAAATGCATACATTTGCTCAAAGCATTTCTAAGTTGAAGATTACCTTCGAAATTTACAACATGAATTGCTATACTATTCCCCAAAGAATAGCAAAAAATTAAAACCATGCAGTGCCATCGCAGAATATTCCATTTTCTGAAGTCTGCAATACCAATCGTACGGCACGGCAGAAAGTTCGCGAATCAAAACAGACTTTGTGTGAAATATTGTAAGTATTCTTTTCACAGATTTTGTCAGTTTACCATAATAAACAAAACATTTTTCCATCACAAGGCAATTTCAAAACTACGCTGAAGAAAAGGAAGAAGGACCTGACAAAATAGAAATTGTTGCAGATAATTTGTTGCCAACTTCGGAAATCTCTCTACCACTCAGAGTTGACAAAGCAACAAGTACTGAAGATCTTCATGAAAGGTTAGTACCTTCCAAGAAGTTTAACTTGTCGCCAAGTCCTTGCGAGAAGAATTCACAAATAAGATTTATTCATTCGTTATGAACTCTTATCATTTATATACTGCCTGAAAAGGATTTAGCGATAAGAAAAACTTCGCTGTCATTTTTGCTTAAAGTGGGCTCCAAGCCTTTTACACTTTGTCTCAGATTAGTCTGTGTTATACAAATTCGTTTCTGTTTTCCTAGAATCTAAAAGAAAATTAAACATAAATAGCTTTAAATATTATCTTTGCAGTATAAATTCCAAAGAACAAGAACAAATACAAAACTTATTAAAAGAACTTTTTATTACAAAATGAACACGATGCCTAATGTAAAATTTTTACAAAAATGCAGAGGGCAAAAAGAGTTAAATGAAATGTCGACGACGTATCCCAAGCCATTGCCATTTACGCAAGTGGACCCAAAGCTTACAGGCTTTTATTAAAAAAGAAGTATCCGCTTCCAGCAGTATCCACATTAAGATCTTGGGCTACGAAAATTGACATTCGGCCAGGCATTCTCAATGTAGTTTTCAATCTTATTAATAATGCTGATCTGTCAACATACCAAAAAGTGTGTGTTCTAATGGCAGATGAAATGAAAATACAGAGGTCATATGAATAGGATCAGAAAACCGATACATTGCTGGCTCCATCTAATTACGTACAAGTAATAATGGCTAGAGGCCTTTTTGAAAATTGGAAACAGCCTGCCTATTACAACTACGATGCCCAATTATCTGCCTTAATTTTTAAAAAAAATAATAAAAAAACCTGCATGCAGGCGGTTATGATGTAGTTGCAATTGTGTCTGACTTAGGACGAGAAAATAGATCGCTTTGGAACAAGTTGGAAATAACAGAGAGTAAACCATTTTTTACTAATCCCTGCAATGGTGAAAAAAAAATCTACGTATTTAGCGATACTCCCCATCTGATTAAATTGCTAAGAAATCACTTCCTAGATTCTGGTGTATTGATAGATGACACCGTCTTAACCAGCGAGCCGCTTAAAGAGCTGTTGTTGAAGGAGGCGGCATCTGACTTCAATCAGACAATTGGCTAGAATTTGCGACATTGCTAAAACAGGTAAGAATTTGTTATCGCGTTTGTATAATAAAAGTTAAGTGCATCATAACTATTGTATACATTATATTACAGGTAAATGACTGGTTTAATATTTTTAATTCAAGAGTGCCATTTATTGACTAACGACAAAGAATGGCAGCCTATGGTTTGGAAATCCAAGAGCAAGATGCCATATTAACCAATATGGAAAGTACAACTAGGAGAATGCGCATTGCAACCAAATCATCACTCTTGCCATTTCAAAGGGGCATATTTATATTCGCGGATTTAAAAGAAAAGTATAAAGTCAAGTACTTGCTTACATATCGTTTAAATCAAGATCCATTAGAAATGTTTTTTGGTGTTATGAGTGCTAAAGGAGGTCTTTATGATCATCCAACTCTCTTAGAGTTCAAGTACCGTCTGAGAAGCTTTTAGTTGGGTCGCAACGAGTGCATTATGTCGCAATCAGCCAATGTTGAATGTGACAGCACCAATAAGAAAAAACTGGATGGGTCACTAGTGGACTGCCTTAATGAAGAAGATGAGCTTTTTTTACTGGAATCTGAAGATTGTCCCGGTAGTGTCATAACTTCCACATTGCTCTCAGATTTCACTAATGAAAACCACAACACAAGTATCCCAGATGCTGCTCAAGATATGGAGGAACTTCAGTATGATGCACTTGAGCATGTAGCTGGATATATTATAAATATATAGAATTAAACTGAAAATGCCAGAAATAATGCAAAAATATTCGGATGTTAACAGTACTAGTTCATTTTGTTGGACGAATTTAGTTTCGGAAGGAGGGCTTCAGCAACTAAACCAGGAATTCGTACAAAAACTAGAAACCCAAAAATTTAATATTTTCAATCGGCCTTACCAATAATCAACTTTAGTCTGGAAGTTTAGGCAAAGACCCCACACTTTCCAAAATCCCTTTACCAATAAACAAATATAGTTGCCAAAACATCGCTAACTGTAGGGTTAAATGTTAATTTTCAGAAACCCATGTTTATCCGGGGCATTAGCTAAATAAATCCTCCCGAAATGTCATTTTTCCTCCTGGTATGGAATTTCGTAATATGAGCAAATTTACATACGCTGTTGTTCAGCCTGACCATTTATAATTATAAACAAATTTTAGTAAATTGTAAAAGTTTTCTGATTTTATTCGTTGGAATAAAACAATGCAAGTGGTTTTTAAGTCTAGCTAACACAATTTTGTACAAATGTTTGGACAAAATTGAAAAATAATGCATTTTTGTGTTATTTCTAAACACTTACCCCCGTATTAATAAACAAAAATGTGCACAAGTAAGTTAGCTAGTAGGCATCAGATAGCATACAAAAATTTGACATAACTGCTGAATAGCGAGTTGATAACTATTTACGCAGCGTTTATTAATATTTGGGTTAAAATATGTACTTCGAATATTTTGATTAAAAGAAATGGTTAGTGCTTTTCTCTGCTTTATCTTGTTTAACCGCTAGTGCTTGATTTATGATTGATTTTCATTTTAGTTTGTAACGAATGCATGCTGAGTAAAAAATAAATTTGATATAAGTTTGGGATCTTTCCAAGAATTTCTTGAGAGTAGTCGGGAATAAAATATCTGTTCATTTAATATTGGACAGCTCATACCTGAATACCTTTTTTTTTTTTACAATTCTCAGTACCTTAGGCCCCAGGTATATTTTGGATCAAGATCTTAAATATTGGTGTGGAAATGGTTGTTGTGAAAAGGTTGACTTAGCCGAAAATATAGATAGAAGAATTGTCAGCATTCAGAAAAATCCACGCGAAATAATAAACTTAGGAACTGCTGGAGGGATATCAGGTAGTATGTCCGAATTTAAGATATACAAAGTTCTTTATTACTTGGTGCGAATTCATCTAGGAGAAAACATGACAGCTTTCGTGTAGAAGAATGTCCACGGCTTTTTTTTCACCGAATTAAGTGATATACGCAATTTTTAAAAGATCAAATTGTATTTATTTCCACAACTCCATATACTTTTGCAAGTACTGTTTTTCAAACGGAAATGAATAAGCAGGTTAATATTTCTTTCGAAAATATTCACTTGCTAACGATCTAAATGTGATCTTTAGACTACCAATAAGTTTTGATTTGCGTTATCAGCCAACAAATAAATCAAAGCATTCTAATAAACTGTTTTCCGTTTACTGTATAATTCAAAAGAGACCTTATTAGAACACAAATTCACTCATAAATCAATCGTGAAGTATTAGAAAACAAAGGAAAGCGTACTATAAAAAGTACCAAAAATTGTGTCCGATCGAACAATAGGGCATTACTGATTTGCATACGATATTTGACAGATCAGCGGATATTTTGTGCATTTCCTATTTTCTGTTTTGTTTTTTGCTTATAATAAGATTCAAAAAGCCTTTAAAAGAAATCTGTTGGGCAAATTAATTTGCAATATAAATATTATTTTTTTTAGAACAAAATCCTCGTTGTGAAATAAACCATTAACCTTGTTTTTCACGAAAACAAATTATGAAATTCGAATTCTGCGATGACAAAAAATGGGGTGCGTGAACTTGGCACCCCAATGTTAATTTTTTTTTATTTTTTTTTAGAGTTCCGGGTGGCTAAGCAAGAGTTCTAGAGTTCTTGATTAAAATTTTGAAAAGTTCTGTTCGTTTAGTATTTTTTTTTAATTTTTTTAAATATGGGTTGCTTAATTCACGGAGCACCCCATTTGTGAAAATATATTTTTTTTCTTTTTTCTACGCATAGAAACAACATAGTTCTAGAGTTCCTCATAGTTTTTTTCCAAAAATTTTCCAAATTACGCCCAAAAAAAAAATTTTTTCGATTATATGACAGCACCCCATTTTCAAAAAAAAATATTTTTTTTATCAAATTAATGCATAATACCAAGAGTTCTGGAGTTCCCCATACAAGAAAAAAAAATCGGAATATAAACAAAAAAGTTATAGAACTTTGAAAATTGATTTATTATGTAAGGGTATTCAAAAAGATATTTTTCTGTTTTCATGAGTTCTGATTAGAGTTCTGGAAAGTGCTTGAGAAACACAAGAAAAAATCCTTTAACAATTTATTTCTAAACCTTAACTCAAAAAAGTTAGAACAAATTGAAAATTTTTTTTTGTTTATTTTCAAGTTTTATTGTTTTTTTTTTGTTTTAAAAATTTATATTTTTTTTGTTAGTTTTCAAGTTTTATTGTTTTTTTTTTTATTTTCAAGTTTTATTGTTTTTTTTTGTTTTCAAGTTTTTTTGTCTTTTTTTTTTGTTTTCAAATTTAATATTTTTTTTTTTGTTTTTAAATTTAATTTGTTTTTTTTCTTTGTTTTCCAATTTTAAAGTTTTTTGTTTTGTTTTTAAGTTTAATTGTCTTTTATTTTGGTTTTCAAATTTTATAGTTTTTTTGTTTATTTTCAAGTTTTATTGTCTTTTTTTTTTTGTTTTCAAATTTTATAGTTTTTTTTGTTTGTTTTCAAGTTTTATTGTTTTTTTTTGTTTTCAAGTTTTATTGTATTTAAATTTTGTTTATTTTAAAGGAGTGAATAAGTAAATGTGTATGTATCTTTAACTGATATTGTTTTTATTGCTGTTGGTAAATGATAATTTATCAATCAGCGATGTAAATAAAAGCGTGCGGATTAACCTGATCGTCTGCTTTAAGGACAAGTTGATGCCTAAGTAAGTCATCGTATTTGTACCACTTCAGTCCAGAGCAAATTAATGCTGTAATACATGTATCTATTATAATATGCGGTCCGTATTTCGAAAATTCTGTAGTTACACCGTTGACACATTGCTGGCATTTAGAGTGAATTTTGTTGGAGTCTATCACACAGTCATCTATTGCCTGCTGCATAAAACCAAGGCCCTTATTCTGTAGGATACCGACATTGACATTACAGGTCACCATCTCGATCGAAGTAGTTTTTTCACAGTTTTGACAAGCCTTAGTCCTAAGAACACTTGGAATACCACGGAACAAATATTCAATTAATTCCAAAGCATTGCAAGACGCATCAAAGGACGACACTCCTCGTGTATATGATTTTTGTGCGAAAATGGGTATATTTAGAAGAATTTTAGCTCGTTCAGCATAGTCCTTAGACAATATTTTCCCACGAGATACGATTTCCTTACAAAATATAATTGTTTGGTTGTCTGTTTCCTCGAAGTGCCGTCCGTAGTTTTCATAAATTACGAGACTGTTCATGATAATTTGAGACACTGAATCAAAAGCACATGTATTGGAAACGAAAACATTAGTTTTATTAAAAATAGTCTTGCCACAAATGTTTCCATTCCTTAAAGTGGGAATTCCAAATCCTGTGGCATTCTTAACAAAGTCCCAATCAGGACAATCGCCAAGATAGTTAGGTCCCGCTTTACGTTTTTTTGCAGGAACATGGTCTTGCAAATGAATTTCACCTACTTCCTTTCGCTTTTCTACTTCATCTTTACTTATTTTTCCTTTCCAATTTTCTTTCCTTATCCAAGGATTTTGTGTTAAAGGCTCTTTATTTTCTGATAGCCTTAATTCATTTTTAAGATCTTGCGACCCATAAGCACCAAACTCACGAAGTTTACCATCAATTGCATCAATGTGTCGGAAAATGAATTTATCCACCCTCATCGGCAACTGATTTTTAAATAAACGGTTTTTAAGATCATTAAAACTGGATTCGACGGCCGATGATGTTGCTACTGTTTCTCCAATTTTGAAAAAAGGAACCATAACTCCAGTCCACAATGGTAAATAAACCATAAGTTTTTTTAAACGTTTAGCAAAACCGGGATTGTAAAAAACATTTGGTGTTCCTTCATCCGATAGAGCTGCTGTATTTTCAGCATCACAATAAATATTTTGAGCCCACTCTAACCATAGAGGAACTAAACTAGAGGGCCAACTGAGAGCAGAAACGGGAAATCTGCCTACAAGCTGCCTGTGTAACCTTAAATTGCATAAGTGTTCGTGCCTGTACAAATCAAAGGAGCGCCATTAATGCCGCACGCATACTTATACAAAAAAAGGTTACAACTTTATGTCAATCGAGCCGCCATTGGGAGACTGTGTTCGTCATATTTTGTGCCATTTAGTTACACGGCGTTCACATCACAGTTGAATTTAAGAGTTTTTAATGTCTATGAACTTGTTGGAATCAAATGGAATTCCTTTTATAATTTCGTTACAATAAAATAATAATTTGTCAATATCTTGCAGAAATCTAACTCATAATAACAATCAGAGAAAAATTAACGTTTTCTTCACTTTTGTTAAAAGAGATTTTGTAAATTCAAGTTTTTTTTTGTATATTTTAAGGAAAGAAAATTTTTTTCGTTGATTTTAATGGTTTTAATTTCGAAATATCGAAACAATAATTTGAACACCGTTTAAGAAAATCCTTTATTTTTTTTCGTGAAAAAGATTTTTTAGTTTTAGCAAATGCATACTTGTACAGTAATAATATTCAAGTATGCATAATGCTAAATTGAAAAATAAGTTAGATATTTTTTTATTTTTTTATACTACATATATTGCTCTTAAATTTAACTACATATGTATGCGCTCGGCTTTTTCCGGTAAAAGCCATAATATAAAAATCCTCGTACATCGCCCTTTACTTACACCTAAGAAATACTCGGAACAATAAAAAAATGTTTTGATCACTTTTTGTATTCCAAAAACACAAAGAACGCACTTGTTTTTGTTAATTAATAATTTAAAGGGGTTTGTAAAAAAATTCAGTGCACATTTCGAAATACATTGTTATAAAATTTATAAAAGAATATATGCACAGAAAACGAAATATAGCATGCAAATACCAACAATTAACAAAACAATATGTATTTTTACGTTCGATTGAAATACCAAAGTAACATTATTCAACACTGTAAGTGTTATTAAACTACAGAATTTCCAATCATATTTTGAATTTGTACAAATATGGTGTTAAATAAACAAATTTGAAAACATTTACCAAATCTTATAAAAATTTATTGAATGTTTATAAATATTTTAGAAAATTCACTTATGCCCTAGTGAAAGCTTGGGTTTAATGCATAATTTTTGGAACAACCCCTTTTATGCAGCAGCATGAATTTTGCTGTCAAAAATAGAATTCATACAAATAAAATTAAAAAAAAACTGAAATGTGAATGGATGAACAGTTTTTGGTGACGAAAATGGGTAGAGAAGAAATTATGCTATTTAAAAAAACCATAATCAACATTTGCTTTTTTACATTTATTGTTATAAATCTATTTACAAATTGTTTGTTTTGGGAAATAGTTCCACCCGGCGGCCATTAATACACGTATTCACAGACAGGAAAAAAAGAGCGCGCGAGAGAGGGCTGTCATTCAAAATTTGCGGGGAAAATCGGGTAGGTGTGCTGAAAGTCGGCCCTCTAGTTTAGTTCCTCTATGACTCTAACCAAAAGACAGGAAGATCATAGTTTTCGTCATCCATAGCCGAATTTTCTTTTACGTCGCCTACTTCTTCTTGCTCTTTTACTTCCGCAGACCCCTTTATAATATTGTTTATAAATTTTAAATGTTTTTCAGACTCAGTATACGTCAAATCTTCATTTTGTCCGATTTCCCTACTAAGAGCCACAATTAACAGAGAGCGTAAAAGATTTCTGATTTCTACCAGAGACTGTAACTGGTATATCTTTGCCAGCGTTCGGATGAAAAATTGCTTAACTTTGGGTAGATTACCCTTCAAGCAATCCCATCTACAAACCATAGATATAATATGACTTACATCAAGTCGTAAAAAAGAAGCTGGTAGATTTTCAAATTTATCCAGCAATAAAACATCAAAACATTTTTGAAGGTAACCATTTAAGTCAGAGCAATTCGCGAAAACCCGAGCCAAAGCTATTAAAATAGCTAACCCAAAGTCTGATACTACCATACGAGGCCTAGGAAAATCATTTCTTAGCACATCTAGCAAAAAGAATGTTATAAAGGCAGCATCATGCATACTACTAACCATTTGAAAAGCCGGAAAGCTTCCTCTTTTACAAACACAAATTCCTTGATAGAGAAGAAGATATTTTGACTTTTTACCGTATTCATGTTTAATCCTTATTCCTACTCCACCTGTAGCATCAAAGGCGAAAAACGTTGTTTGGTCATTTTTGGCAATTAATTTACACATAAGCTGTTGCTCACGGGACCAATAAAAACAGAAAAAAGGATTTTGACCTATTTTTTGTAAAGATAGTGAATGGGTTGAGCATTTTGCTACATCCAAGTTTTTAATTGGGTCGGTACTAAATAAGTTGAGGCTTTTATCTAATAATTGCTGCTTAGCCTTTCGCAGTACTTCAACGGTTGGCAATATTGGAGGATTATCGTCACCGTACTCAATTTGTTCTCGTGCTTTTTGAGACCGCCAATCAGATGCATCTCTTTTTCCGTCTAGAAGTTCAGTAGCCACCTGTTCCCTAAGGTATCCTTTCAGACTTCTTGATTTTGTATGCGTACTTTCCAAAAGTCCCCCTTTTAAAGTACATTGAAAGATAACATCTTCCTTATTCTTAGGCTTTGTTAAAATGGACCCTTTTAAATTAGCAATACACTCGGTGCATATGCCCTTGAATCGACAAAAAACTTTAGCACTATCGCTTCGATAAACCTTGCAATTTTTAAACGAAAATGCACACGGAATTTTGGTCTGGAACCAAATTTTTTCCGACAACAAATTCGTCCATTTTCTTGGTTCCAAAATAACATAGTTTCGATCTCCATAACTTTTATTGGTTGGCTTAATCTCTGCCCATTTTTCGCTACTAATAATAATGGTGAACTCTTTTTTTATTATTTTGTTATTATCATTGGTGTCCTTAGGACTATTAACGTCGAAATTATTTTCAATTATGTTTGAAACTTCAACATTTTGAATACCAAAACTAGCATAAACATAGTCAAGTATTCCATTTCTATTGGTTTTTAAAATTTGGTATACGTGCTTGCTTGAGATACTTGAACCTTGAGCTTTCATTTTTTGTGCAATTATTGCATAAATAGGGTTTGATGGTACAAATACTCTTCCTTCATCGTCTATTGCTTTAAACTCATCATTTATCAATAAATTGCGTAGCACACCCTTGTCGTACATCTTGAAGCTTTATCGACTAAGATCGATGGTCGAATGCCGAACAAAGAATCTTCAACTAAACAAAAAATATGAACTACGGTACGAGACTACAACGCATATAATTAAAATACTGTTTTTTTATGTGTTCCGCTCTTTTGTTATCCCTCTGCAAACTGCAATCATGCATGCGACTTGTTCAGTAAATATCGCTTGCACTACAATACAACTACAACCCTTTCAATGCTCAAAGAGAATTGCTCATCTTTAACGATTTGTGGAGTGTGAATGTGAATGTGAAGTCTTATCGGATGCGGAGCGAATGCGGATCGGAGTCGTAGGAGTTACTCTTTGCGAGTGTGTTTGCTCTTTTGCTCATCCTTAGCCAAGATCCATTAAGAGTAATGGTTTATATGAGTACTGTGTATGTCCGATTTTTGGAAAAAATCAAACCTATGTATCGTATTTTTTTACGATTAAACAAATACGATGCTTTTAATTTTATTGCAGGTAAAGTAGAAAAGGCATACTTTTTTTAACTTTCTTTTAGCTTTCCAGAACTGGAAGTGCCAAGTGCATTTTTTTCGTTAAGATGTAATTTTCAATTTGATCTTACTTTTTTGTGTTTGGGTTTTTCTGTAAAGATATTTTGCTAAGCTCCTTGTGTACTTTACAGAACTCCAATAAGAAATCATGGAATCAAGAAAAAAAAAATTACATCTTAACGAAAAAAATGCACTTGGCACTTCCAGTTCTGGAAAGCTAAAAGAAAGTTAAAAAAAGTATGCCTTTTCTACTTTACCTGCAATAAAATTAAAAGCATCGTATTTGTTTAATCGTAAAAAAATACGATACATAGGTTTGATTTTTTCCAAAAATCGGACATACACAGTACTCATATAAACCATTACTCTTAATGGATCTTGGCTAAGGATGAGCAAAAGAGCAAACACACTCGCAAAGAGTAACTCCTACGACTCCGATCCGCATTCGCTCCGCATCCGATAAGACTTCACATTCACATTCACACTCCACAAATCGTTAAAGATGAGCAATTCTCTTTGAGCATTGAAAGGGTTGTAGTTGTATTGTAGTGCAAGCGATATTTACTGAACAAGTCGCATGCATGATTGCAGTTTGCAGAGGGATAACAGAAGAGCGGAACACATAAAAAAACAGTATTTTAATTATATGCGTTGTAGTCTCGTACCGTAGTTCATATTTTTTGTTTAGTTGAAGATTCTTTGTTCGGCATTCGACCATCGATCTTAGTCGATAAAGCTTCAAGATGTACGACAAGGGTGTGCTACGCAATTTATTGATAAATGATGAGTTTAAAGCAATAGACGATGAAGGAAGAGTATTTGTACCATCAAACCCTATTTATGCAATAATTGCACAAAAAATGAAAGCTCAAGGTTCAAGTATCTCAAGCAAGCACGTATACCAAATTTTAAAAACCAATAGAAATGGAATACTTGACTATGTTTATGCTAGTTTTGGTATTCAAAATGTTGAAGTTTCAAACATAATTGAAAATAATTTCGACGTTAATAGTCCTAAGGACACCAATGATAATAACAAAATAATAAAAAAAGAGTTCACCATTATTATTAGTAGCGAAAAATGGGCAGAGATTAAGCCAACCAATAAAAGTTATGGAGATCGAAACTATGTTATTTTGGAACCAAGAAAATGGACGAATTTGTTGTCGGAAAAAAATTTGGTTCCAGACCAAAATTCCGTGTGCATTTTCGTTTAAAAATTGCAAGGTTTATCGAAGCGATAGTGCTAAAGTTTTTTGTCGATTCAAGGGCATATGCACCGAGTGTATTGCTAATTTAAAAGGGTCCATTTTAACAAAGCCTAAGAATAAGGAAGATGTTATCTTTCAATGTACTTTAAAAGGGGGACTTTTGGAAAGTACGCATACAAAAACAAGAAGTCTGAAAGGATACCTTAGGGAACAGGTGGCTACTGAACTTCTAGACGGAAAAAGAGATGCATCTGATTGGCGGTCTCAAAAAGCACGAGAACAAATTGAGTACGGTGACGATAATCCTCCAATATTGCCAACCGTTGAAGTACTGCGAAAGGCTAAGCAGCAATTATTAGATAAAAGCCTCAACTTATTTAGTACCGACCCAATTAAAAACTTGGATGTAGCAAAATGCTCAACCCATTCACTATCTTTACAAATAATAGGTCAAAATCCTTTTTTCTGTTTTTATTGGTCCCGTGAGCAACAGCTTATGTGTAAATTAATTGCCAAAAATGACCAAACAACGTTTTTCGCCTTTGATGCTACAGGTGGAGTAGGAATAAGGATTAAACATGAATACGGTAAAAAGTCAAAATATCTTCTTCTCTATCAAGGAATTTGTGTTTGTAAAAGAGGAAGCTTTCCGGCTTTTCAAATGGTTAGTAGTATGCATGATGCTGCCTTTATAACATTCTTTTTGCTAGATGTGCTAAGAAATGATTTTCCTAGGCCTCGTATGGTAGTATCAGACTTTGGGTTAGCTATTTTAATAGCTTTGGCTCGGGTTTTCGCGAATTGCTTTGACTTAAATGGTTACCTTCAAAAATGTTTTGATGTTTTATTGCTGGATAAATTTGAAAATCTACCAGCTTCTTTTTTACGACTTGATGTAAGTCATATTATATCTATGGTTTGTAGATGGGATTGCTTGAAGGGTAATCTACCCAAAGTTAAGCAATTTTTCATCCGAACGCTGGCAAAGATATACCAGTTACAGTCTCTGGTAGAAATCAGAAATCTTTTACGCTCTCTGTTAATTGTGGCTCTTAGTAGGGAAATCGGACAAAATGAAGATTTGACGTATACTGAGTCTGAAAAACATTTAAAATTTATAAACAATATTATAAAGGGGTCTGCGGAAGTAAAAGAGCAAGAAGAAGTAGGCGACGTAAAAGAAAATTCGGCTATGGATGACGAAAACTATGATCTTCCTGTCTTTTGGTTAGAGTGGGCTCAAAATATTTATTGTGATGCTGAAAATACAGCAGCTCTATCGGATGAAGGAACACCAAATGTTTTTTACAATCCCGGTTTTGCTAAACGTTTAAAAAAACTTATGGTTTATTTACCATTGTGGACTGGAGTTATGGTTCCTTTTTTCAAAATTGGAGAAACAGTAGCAACATCATCGGCCGTCGAATCCAGTTTTAATGATCTTAAAAACCGTTTATTTAAAAATCAGTTGCCGATGAGGGTGGATAAATTCATTTTCCGACACATTGATGCAATTGATGGTAAACTTCGTGAGTTTGGTGCTTATGGGTCGCAAGATCTTAAAAATGAATTAAGGCTATCAGAAAATAAAGAGCCTTTAACACAAAATCCTTGGATAAGGAAAGAAAATTGGAAAGGAAAAATAAGTAAAGATGAAGTAGAAAAGCGAAAGGAAGTAGGTGAAATTCATTTGCAAGACCATGTTCCTGCAAAAAAACGTAAAGCGGGACCTAACTATCTTGGCGATTGTCCTGATTGGGACTTTGTTAAGAATGCCACAGGATTTGGAATTCCCACTTTAAGGAATGGAAACATTTGTGGCAAGACTATTTTTAATAAAACTAATGTTTTCGTTTCCAATACATGTGCTTTTGATTCAGTGTCTCAAATTATCATGAACAGTCTCGTAATTTATGAAAACTACGGACGGCACTTCGAGGAAACAGACAACCAAACAATTATATTTTGTAAGGAAATCGTATCTCGTGGGAAAATATTGTCTAAGGACTATGCTGAACGAGCTAAAATTCTTTTAAATATACCCATTTTCGCACAAAAATCATATACACGAGGAGTGTCGTCCTTTGATGCGTCTTGCAATGCTTTGGAATTAATTGAATATTTGTTCCGTGGTATTCCAAGTGTTCTTAGGACTAAGGCTTGTCAAAACTGTAAAAAAACTACTTCGATCGAGATGGTGACCTGTAATGTCAATGTCGGTATCCTACAGAATAAGGGCCTTGGTTTTATGCAGCAGGCAATAGATGACTGTGTGATAGACTCCAACAAAATTCACTCTAAATGCCAGCAATGTGTCAACGGTGTAACTACAGAATTTTCGAAATACGGACCGCATATTATAATAGATACATGTATTACAGCATTAATTTGCTCTGGACTGAAGTGGTACAAATACGATGACTTACTTAGGCATCAACTTGTCCTTAAAGCAGACGATCAGGTTAATCCGCACGCTTTTATTTACATCGCTGATTGATAATTTATCATTTACCAACAGCAATAAAAACAATATCAGTTAAAGATACATACACATTTACTTATTCACTCCTTTAAAATAAACAAAATTTAAATACAATAAAACTTGAAAACAAAAAAAAACAATAAAACTTGAAAACAAACAAAAAAAACTATAAAATTTGAAAACAAAAAAAAAAGACAATAAAACTTGAAAATAAACAAAAAAACTATAAAATTTGAAAACCAAAATAAAAGACAATTAAACTTAAAAACAAAACAAAAAACTTTAAAATTGGAAAACAAAGAAAAAAAACAAATTAAATTTAAAAACAAAAAAAAATATTAAATTTGAAAACAAAAAAAAAAGACAAAAAAACTTGAAAACAAAAAAAAAACAATAAAACTTGAAAATAAAAAAAAAAAACAATAAAACTTGAAAACTAACAAAAAAAATATAAATTTTTAAAACAAAAAAAAAACAATAAAACTTGAAAATAAACAAAAAAAAATTTTCAATTTGTTCTAACTTTTTTGAGTTAAGGTTTAGAAATAAATTGTTAAAGGATTTTTTTCTTGTGTTTCTCAAGCACTTTCCAGAACTCTAATCAGAACTCATGAAAACAGAAAAATATCTTTTTGAATACCCTTACATAATAAATCAATTTTCAAAGTTCTATAACTTTTTTGTTTATATTCCGATTTTTTTTTCTTGTATGGGGAACTCCAGAACTCTTGGTATTATGCATTAATTTGATAAAAAAAATATTTTTTTTTGAAAATGGGGTGCTGTCATATAATCGAAAAAATTTTTTTTTTGGGCGTAATTTGGAAAATTTTTGGAAAAAAACTATGAGGAACTCTAGAACTATGTTGTTTCTATGCGTAAAAAAAAGAAAAAAAAAATATTTTCACAAATGGGGTGCTCCGTGAATTAAGCAACCCATATTTAAAAAAATAAAAAAAAAATACTAAACGAACAGAACTTTTCAAAATTTTAATCAAGAACTCTAGAACTCTTGCTTAGCCACCCGGAACTCTAAAAAAAAATAAAAAAAATTAACATTGGGGTGCCAAGTTCACGCACCCCAAAAAATGTATGTAATAGTTTCTAAGAAATTTGTCGCACTAGCAGATGTGGAGGTCTAATTGTTTATTGGTACCGTTTCACTAATGCTGTACATTTTTACTAAATCTGGCAACCAGCTAATCGTCGACATTAGTGTTTGATTATTAGTAAGGCCGAATACGTTCAATTCTACCTCACTTAAATGCTGCTCTAATTACATGAATCAGTTAATGTTGCTTTCTGAAAATTGTACCTTGGAAAAAGAAATAAAGAAACTGTTTTTTCGATGTAAAATGTTTTTTTTTAAATTAAAATTTTAAATTCACAAATACACGAAAATGTAAACACGAATAAACGAAAAATAAATAAGATAATCAAATGAAACTAATATCATTTTTTATGTAACTCCTTTGTTTTCCAATAGGTTCTAGCAGATGCCATTTCGGCTAGCCGTCGTCGTGCCCGTTGATTAGGATGGGAAGTTTCTAATTTCTCCAAAAATTTAAAATGGAGATGGTTTCCATGGACCACTTCTGAGGAATTCTGTCATCTTTGCTGCTGTAGCTACTGCTGGCCATTCTCATGCGTATCAAAAGACTGATCAGTGATTTTTCTGGCAATGATATCTCCACCTTTAGAAATACAAAAATATCGAATTGTATATTAAATACAAAGAAAACTGATTTTATTACCTTCCATTGATTTTAGTGAACATTTTGCAGCTTTTATTGCCGATTCTAGGTCGGCCAAGATTTTCTTTAATATTTCTGACTGACTTCAGCATTCTTGTCCTGTGGATGACCAATTCGACGCATCTTGTCTTCTTTAACACTGGCGCAAACGATGAAGCGAGTTGCTTTTAATCTTTTTTTTGATGTGTAGAAAATAGTTTCACCGGCGAACACATCTTTTGAGCGACCTTCATAGGTTTCGATATATTAATGTGGACTTCCCACATGATAATAGTTTTTATGCATATTGAATTAATGATACATAAGCAATTTTTTAATTTGTACACTATTACACTTAAAAACAGCACACAAAAACTTTTATTATTAAAAATAAAATTTTCAAATAGAAAACTACCCTTATATGAATACATTTCCAGAAAAAAGTCAAATGTGACGTAGATGCGCAGATCAAGCGAAAAATGAATCGCGGAATATCATACCTTGTAGTTCTATATACCTTGGCCTGGGCCCATAACATGTTAGAAATTAAACAACGGCGAAGAAGAATTAGCTGAATAAGAAAAAAGTAAAAGAAATGCAGAGACCCTTTAATACATAGTAAGAACTAACTAACTAGTATAGTAATGACTATAGGTAAGAATGTAAGTGTTGTTATATTTGTGTACACGTTTATTTTATACTAATAATGTCTGTGGCAACAAGGAATAACGGCATAAGTCAATTTTTGCAACTTTTCAGGAGAGCGTTTAAATGTTTGGCTTCCGATTACAAATCAAGTACAAAATAGACTTGTATCATTTTTTCTTTTGTGTGCAGTTCATAAATCGTAAGAGATAAAATTAAGAAAAAAATATGACAGATAGAATCGTTTATTGCGTGTTATTCCTTGTTGCCACAGATGTGTGAGTGACTAAATTCATCTATTGTATAAAAGTGTATGAAGCGATGTAATCCCATAACTCGAGATTGGCCGAACCGATTTTGATGATTAATACTTTGTTGGAAAGGTATTTTCTCAGTACGGGTTTTAAAAAAAATATCAAAATCTCTAAATGTCTTATTTTGACCACCCAGCGTGTTAGTACAGGTTTTTTCGATTATTTAAATTTTTTATTTATTTATTTTGGCAAAAACCAAAAAAAGGATGAAATTTGAATGTAACATATCGTATCACAATTAAACTGTCAGATAGACACGCAACGTAACGCCATCTATTATCGAACAGTGGAGAAGCCAATTTTGTTTCATGTGTGGTGGCGCTGTCCACGTTGACTGTGCCATTTGATTCAGTTGCGCAGTTTCTTCATTCGTTGCTGTTTTAGCGCCCATATTAAACATTGCGAATTCGTGTTTTGTTCGATCGAATTACGTTTGCCGGCCATTGCGCATTATAGATTCGGATTTCTTCATTGCGATTTTGTGAGTTTTTGTGAATTAAAATTGATAATGAGAATATATAGAAGAATAAAAATGAGAGTATTTATATTGGGCTATTTTCATTTCATTTGAACAGTGGCGATTGAGCGATTGAGGCATTTTGCGAATTTGTGCTGTGTTGCATTGTTGGTTGGCTATTGGGATTTGTCTGTAAGAAGTGGTACGTTTCTATTGGTGTTTCATTCTTTTAAAATTTGCTATTCGGGATTTCATTGTATTGCAGTTGTTCTTCATAATGCCACCAACGATCTAATTAAGGCCGACGTTCAGCTGGTGCACAAGCAGTGTCGACTCATCGTGCGAATATGAGTCAAGAAGATATACGACCTTACTAATAATCAAACACTAATGTCGACGATTAGCTGGTTGCCAGCTTTAGTAAAAATGTACAGCATTAGTGAAACGGTACCAATAAACAATTAGACCTCCACATTTGCTAGTGCGACAACTTTCTTAGAAACTAGTACATTTTTTGTCATCGCAGAATTCAAATTTCATAATTTGTTTTCGTGAAAAACAAGGTCAATGGTTTATTTCACAACGAGGATTTTATTCTAAAAAAGGAATATTTAAATTGCAAATTAATTTGCCCAACAGATTTCTTTTAAAGGCTTTTTGAAGCTTATTATAAGCAAAAAATAAAACAGAAAATAGGAAATGCACAAAATATCCGCTGATCTGTCAAATATCGTATGCAATTCAGTAATGCCAGAATTTTCGGTACTTTTTATGCACGCTTTCCTTTGTTTTCTAATATTTTACGATTGATTTATGAGTGAATTTGTGCCCTTGTAAGGTCTCTTTTGAAATATATACAATAAACGGAACACAGTTTATTAGAATGCTTTGATTTATTAGTTGGCTGATAATGCAAATCGAAACTTTTTGGTAGTCTAAAGATCACATTTAGATCGTTAGCAAGTGAATATTTTCGAAAGAAATATTAACCTGCTTATTCATATCCGTTTGCAAAACAGTACTTGCAATCTCCCGCTGAGATATCCCGACTAAAGTAGCGCCAAACCAAGGAATGCAGGGGGTTGAAACGAGTTCCCACACTATTTTGGGAACAACGGACGACCGTGAGAACCATCGTTATCTGGAGAACGATCGTAAACAGATGCAACAACCTGCATCATCCAACTCCTACCATATCAACTCAAAACAACATCTGGTATAGCAACGACCGATCGTGGGAACCATTGAACAACATCTGGCGAACGATCGCAGATCGACATTACTATAAAGGGGACATCAGCGAGAACCAGGGTACTCAGTGATCAGCCGGACATTACGCTGTACGGTTAAAAATATTTTTTCTTGTAAATAAATTGTTTTTTTTTATATATTTTTTGAAAAAAAAAACCAAAAGTTAAATTTTTTAATTGGGGGCTCAACCGGGATACCTCACATCGTAGAATTGAAAAAATAAAGTAAATTGTGTAAAGTGTATTCCCAGCCAAACAACTGCCAAAGTACTCTGCAAGACATAGGAAAGAGCTCATTCAACAGAAAAGCAGAAGATTCATCAGATCCACAGGACGGAGTATCCAGCTTTGAAAACAAGAACCAGAAGAAGTATCCACAAATAAGGAGAAAATAATTGTAAGAAATATTTTTTTTTGAGAATTTGTTAAAATTTAAGAGTGAGAAGCTAGTGTTTCATGTTTAGAAAAACTAAAAATAGATATTTTAAGCCATATAAAACTACTTTAAAAGAATCAGATTCAGAATCTGAAGAAGAAATAAAAATGGCTTTTGGTACTGCTCTAACTCAACAATCAGTTGACGAAATTATAGCAAAAGCTTTAGCACTCAATAACGAGTCAATTCAAAGGTCATTCCAAGACCAAGAAAATAAACACCAAAATGAAATTAATAAATTACAGAAGCTCATATCATCAATGGGAATTACTAGCTCTATTACGGAGTACAAAACACAAACAATAGATCCATCAATTACTTGCTCAGAATCATTAGACGTGATAAAATCCCTTCCCGAATTCAATGGTGAACAAAAAGCATTACGTCAGTTGGCGTGAAGCTGCAAAGAATTCGATGGTCCTATACACCATCGGTAGCTCCAAGTATTCTGCAGCTCTGACTATATTCAGGAACAAGATCACAATAGATGCTAATGGTATACTCACTAATCATGGTACTGTCCTCAATTTCGAGGCAATTATAGCCAGATTAGATTTCGCGTATGCCGATAAGCGGCCTGTACATATCGTAGAACAGGAATTAAGCGTATTGCGTCAGGGATCATCTTCGTTAATTGATTTTTATAATCAAGTTAACCAGAAGCTCACACTGCTGACTAAAAAAACAATAATGACCCACGGTTACGAATGAATTAAATAATATAAATAGAAGAAACGCCCTACGAGTGTTCATCACCGGGTTGAATGGACAACTGTCCAACATTTTATTCTCTTTAAATCCAGAAGATCTGCCAAACGCTCTGGCAAAGGCACAAGAATTAGAGAGCAATAATGTCCGCTCTAACTTTGCTCTCCAGTTCTCCTTTCATAGAAGGGATACTAAGGCAAATCAGAATAATAATAATCTTAGATTCCCTAACAACACGCAAAACAATACTGAATTTCACCAACAAATACTGCAGCAAAGACAGCACGGCGATTACCGCCAATTGCCCCAAAGATTCGAACCCATGGTTCTCGGTAGTTCGGCCAATAGGCCAATCACACAACATGAATTGCAACATTTTAAGCAAATTCATCAGAATAACCCAAATAATAACAACAATCAGCCAAATAATAATAATCCACGTTGGCAAAAGCCAAATTGTAATTATAACACGTATAATAATAACACTAGGCCTGGATCCAAAAGAGAGCGAGGGCTAAGTACTCAGCATTCGATACAGACACCTCCGGCAAAGATCGAGCGTATTAACAACAACCTCAACGAAGACAAGGAACATTTTTTAGAGGAAATGTGGGATTGCCCCACATACGAATATTAATAAATGGCAAACAATTGAGAATTCTCATCGACACCGGAGCTAGTAGTAATTACTGTCAACCCGGTATTCTCAGCAATGAGATCATTCTCCCAATCAAGAAACGCGCACGTACAGTTAATGGTGACATCATCATTGATTCTTGTCATGAAGTTCTTATTTTTGGAACTATAACTCGTTTCTATATTATAAAAAATTTAGAATATGATGCTCTGATCGGAGTTAATTTATTGAATCGAGTGAACGCTCAAATAGACTTAGAAAAAAGTATCCTTAGCTAGGGCGACAAGAAGAAGAAAATTTATTTCAACGATTCGAGCAAAATTTATAATATTCAAGAGAATAAGCATTCAGAACGGACGTTTTAGCAGAAATTCGCACCAATAACGATAGACCGATCTGGAGTAAACAATATCCGTACCCTTTATCCGCAAATAGCTTTGTGAACTGCGAAGCACAAAAACTATTAAGAGAAGGCATAATTAGACCTTCCAAATCTCCATACAATAGTCCTGTATGGGTTGTACCGAAAAAAGGTACAAGTAAAGATGGCTCGCCTAAAAACAGGCTAGTCATCGATTACAAGAAATTAAATGAAAATACAATTTATTTATTTATTTATTTATTTATTTATTTTATTTTAATCAAATGAGTACATCTATTGTTCTCGCTAGATTAGATACTTAATACAAAAAATTTATACTTAAAAATGACCACCAAAGCCTAACAAAAGGATTAGTTTATTCTTAAATGATTCTCTACTAATACTAAAATCAATAACATCACAATATTTATTGGATTCCCTAAGGCATCTAGAAACTGGTTCATTGTAACCATAGTTAACCCTATGATAGGGTATATGAAATAAAAAGCGGTTTCTAAGAACTCTCGAAGGAGCATAAAATCCAACTAATGGTAGTAGAAAAGGGCAATCGATATGACCATCTATCAAATCGCGAATAAACATAACGGAAAAATATTGCCTTCGTAATATGGCATTTCAATATTCCATCGCAGTCTACGAACAGCTACTCTATTAAAACGCTTTTGGATCTTCTCAATTCTAAAAGAATGTAATTCGTAAAATGGATTCCATACTATACTGCAGTATTCAAGATGTGATCTGACAAATGCAAAAAATAGACATTTAAGAGTATGAGGATCTTGAAAGTCTTTCGAATTCCGCAATAAAAAACCAAGCATCTGATTACCTTTGGCAACCAAAAACTCAATGTGCTTGCAAAAGCTAAGTTTTATGTCAAAAATAACTCCAAGATCTTTTTTGGAGCAAATAATGGACAAAGGGGTATTATCGATTACGTACGTAAAGGGAATTGGAGAGAGGTGACGATAAAAAGAAAGGCTTTGACATTTAGAGACATTGAGATGAAGGTCATTGTCATTACACCAAATAGAAAGACATTTAAGGTCTTCTTGTAGAAGAATACAATCTTGAACTGAACGTATTGGTCGGAAGATCTTCAAATCGTCGGCAAACATAAGACACTGGGAACTCAAAAACAAGTCCGGAATGTCATTAATAAACAAAAGGAAGAGCAGAGGGCCCAGATGACTACCTTGAGGTACTCCAGAGGTGACATAAATTGGTGACGAGAGCATTTGGTTTATGCGAACATACTGGATGCGATCCGTTAAGTAGGAATGAATCCACTTTAGGACATTGGAGTGAAATCCTAACGTAGTCAGTTTGGAAATTAATGTTCTATGGTTAACGCGATCAAATGCCTTAGCAAAGTCTGTATAAATTACATCACATTGCGAGCCATTCTCAAGGTAATTCAAGACAGTATTACAAAAAATTGAGAGATTTGTAGTAGTGGATCTGCCTGTAACGAATCCATGCTGAGACGGAGAGATAAATCTATTTAAGAGAGGTGTAAGTTTGTCACAAACTAGTTTTTCAAACAACTTAGGGATAGAAGAAATTTTACAGATTGGACGATAGTTGGTAATATCATGCCTCGATCCAGATTTATAAATGGGCGTTAAAAACGATCTCTTCCAATCTTTCAAAAAAATTCCAGACTGGAGAGATAAATTAAATACTAAACACAAAGGTACAGAAAACGCAGAGGAGCACTTTTGAAGTAAAATTGGCGGGATGCCATCCATACCCGTATTTTTTTCTAGTGTTAATGAAGAAAGAGCTATTTGAACTTCAGTGATTGAACACTCTAAGTTGCCGATATTTACGAAATCATTGGACATTGAGTTGTTACATGAGACTCTAGGTACGGTAGTACCACAAGAATAAACAGATTGAAAGTGGTTAGCAAACATGTTACAAATGGTTGACAGATCAGATGAGGACACACTATCAAGACGCATACATTTAGGAATACCATTAGATTGTTTCTTGCTATTTATAAAGCTCCAAAAGCGTTTACTATTGGTTTTTAAATTAGATTCGACAGAAAGAACGTAGTGTCTGTAAAGAAACTTATTTAAAACATCAAATTCTTTTTGAAGCGACCGATAAACTTTCAAAAGTTCCGGGTCGTTATTTCTATTACGAAAAAGTTTATAGGCCTTATTTTTCCTGTTATTTAAATTTATGATTCTGTCATTAAACCAAATGGGCTTATTACCTTTAAAAGACTTAACTTTAGGTGTAAACAAATCAATTGCCATTTTCACAATTTTGATAAATACATTAAGGGCCATTTTATTCACTATTGTTCAACTTCCTGATAACTCCGAGGTTGACCAACTTCGGAGTTGACTTGAAAGAGAGAGTTGAGCGGCAAGTTGAAAATTGTTTTTATTCACTACCTTAATTCTCAACTCCTCAGTTGAAATTCAAAAGTTGACGTACTTGCTCTTTCCGAAATATCCCTGGGATATTTGTGGCAGGTAACACAAAATATGTCAGTTTCAACTTTTGATTTGAATTTTGTGCGTTGTTTCTAGTATAATATTCGTTGTGTGCAAAGACGAAAAATTAAAAAAAAAAATGCTAAAAATTGTGTATACGCCAGAGTAATGTTATGTATTATAATGTAAAAAAACCCATGAGCTATACTCTCTCTTGGATGTTAGTCACTTTTGTCTAAGCGTGTTTTGTAGGTGAGAGGGTATATGACCATGTGCCCACTAGCTCCTCAGGAATAGACCGACAGCTAAAAGGACATTTGCTACAAGTTTGCTGCAGAGTTGCAAAAAGTTTGTTGTAAATTACCAGTTAAAATCAGTAGGTGCATGGAAGCTAGGGCGTCAGGTGGTCTCTTACCCTAACCAAACGAATTATTATGACAGACTAGGCCTATGGTCCTGACGGACCTGTTGTGTTAACTATTTATTTATAACTAACTAATGGTTGCAATATGGAAATAGTGGATGTAATGCGACGCAGTTGTGAACATTTTTTAATGTGGTTTCTTATGCCTTCTATGAGAGAACAGCACTGCTAAAAATTCAAAATCGTGTTGCATTAATGTAATCTTCGCTGCTTGAATCAGACGATTGCCAATCTGCAGCACCATCAATGTCATTCGCTTTGAGAGACGAAAACGATAAATAAAGTCACGGTCGTCCCATTTTCAAATCCAACATGTTGTAACATCTTGTATTGACGTCTCTCATGGACCAAAATCTCCTCAATAATAAATAAACATAATATCAATTTCACAAATTATTTTTATTTTATGTCCTCAAAAATAAAATATATAAAATTTCACATAAAACCAGAAGTTGAGAGCTAACGTCTACTATTTCGGGGAGTTGAGCGAACCCAAAGTTGAACAACTCTCGGTTTTCTCAACTCCGGAATATCCAAAGTTGAGCGAGTCAACTTTGAGTGAATAAAAGCAAATTCTCAAGTTGAAAATAAAAATCCCCAAGTTGTGTTCAACTTCGAGTGAATAAAACCGGCCTAAAAGAATTTTCCAAGTTACAATTATTGTTAAAAATAACTAACCAATTTACACTATCTAAATAGCTTGAAATGTTGCTGAAATTAGCTTTAGCATAATTATACTTGAAATAAGTGTCACCGGAACCCGGTTTAAAAAACTCATAGAATTCAAACTGCATGGATAGAGCTACATGAAAAACTGAATTAGGAAAGAGTGGGATCATGGAGTCGTTGATACTAATGTCGAGTTCGGAATCAACAAATACCAAATCGAGAACATTATTAAATTCATTAGGAAAATGATTTATCTGACAAAGGTCAAGCTGGGCAAGAGTATCAACGACTTCACGCTCATAGTCTAACTTAACGTTAAATGGGAGAAGTCTAAAATCATCACAATCAAACGACCAAATTAAGTTTGGCAAGTTAAAGTCTCCAAGAAGGATAACGTGCTGATGATCTTTTAAATTATTTAAGATAAAGGAACAATTATCTATATGTGCTTTATATAACACGTAAGGACTCCTTGGTGGTATATAACTTACAATAACAATAAGTTCAGTTCCAGAACTGTATATGATTGAGACTGCTATTTGGTCAACATCTAAATCAGCTGCTGTTGGTAGCTCGATTTCATCACTGTGCAAAGAGCCCCGAACCGAAACCAATACTCCGCCGCCTCTCTCGCAATCAGTTAGAATGGGGCAACGGTTCTTGCAGTAAACTTCGTACTGGTCCTTATTGAACATTTCCTCGTTGTGATGATTCTGTGTCAGCCAAGTCTCAGTGAATACAATGACATCGTATTGGGCAGATGAGGAGAAGAGCAAGACATCGCGAAGTTTAGTCCTTAGACCACCAGTATTTTGGTAGTAAAGATTAAAGGCTGTAGGAGTTAAATCCTTAGTTCTGAGTTTTTTGAAAGGTTGTTTGGAGCGTTTTTTGATTGGTTCTTCCTGAAGCTAGGTCTGTTTACGAATTCTTTTACCAGAATATCTTTAGGCCAAAAGCTCGGGTTGACCAGCAATTTTCCAGTTGGTAGAGGGGATAGAAGTTTGAAAGACGATGTTAGGCGACCAGTGAGGTTATCCGGTGTCAGGCTATGGCATTTTATGTTGCTAGTATTAATACCTTTCGCAGCAATGTAGTTCAAAATATCACTGCTTTTGGTACCATATGCTAGCCGTGATAAAAATACTGCAAAGTGGGGTGGCACTATTTTGAGAGTACAGTCCGTACTAGGAACACTATCCAATCGCTGGTGAATATTTACAGCCACCCCACTAGTAAGCGGTTTGTCAATGTGAGTTGAGGCAGTACTACACGTGGCCACTACATTATCGGAGACACCGTTGAGTACGACACTTCCTGATGGCGATTTAACTTGCGAATTGGATCGAAGAGCTCTTTTCGCTTTGGGAAGTTGGAGCTGATGAATTTGTGGAGGATCTTGTAGAACATCCTGAAACGGGCGTTTAGATCCTTCCGGTAGATGTGAAATGGTGCCACTGTGAGGAATCTGATTATGCGGTTGAAGTACTAGGACTGGTTCGATCAGAGTTGGTGTTATCAAAGTAGGTGTTACGACTGGATCAAGCGAAGTTGGTGATGTTATGACTATATTTGGTGGCTGTTGTTGTTGTTGTAGCTGTTCTAGTTGAACATTTACAGTGTTGCATTGCTGAGGCTGTCGGAGCAGCTTTTCAATGCTTGTAAATCCTTCGAGCAATTTATTTGTATTCGAACAGTCGAAATCGAACACTTCTTGCAACTCGGAAAACAACACCGATAGACTATTAAACGTCTTTTGAATCTTGATCAATTTCCAGTGCAACACGTCAGGTGAAATGCTTCGATGTTTTACGCAATAAAAATTTAGGCCCGGAATAGTAGTATTCAGACAAGTATCCAATACCGGATACCAATGTAATTTTATCCAATCTTGGAAAAGCTAAATATTTCTCCACATTAGATTCAGAATCAGACAAGTATCCAATACCGGATACCAATGTAATTTTATCCAATCTTGGAAAAGCTAAATATTTCTCCACATTAGATTTAGAATCAGGGTTCCACCAGATAAAGATGAAGGAATCCGTCATAGAAAAAAAACAGTGCACTCCGGGAGTGCCGACAGAAGTGAACTTGAACTTGAACAACTATACGTGTATTTTTTGAATCGTCAGGCAATATTTTGTTGTGCAGGAAATACTTTTAAGTGAAGTGTTTTCTAGTTCATTATTATAAACTACTACTACAAAAACTATACTAGGTACCTACAATTTTCATTTTCGTTTAATGCGCTATTGTATACATGAAAAATAAAGCATACTAGCTAATACCCGCGACTTCATCTGCATAGAATTAGTACTTCGAGTAACTCATAAAAATATTTATATCAATCGGGTGTAAAATTTTCAATATTAGGACAACTGTCAACAAAACTGTTTTGAAATAACATAACTGCGCTTCTTACTATCCGATTTCCCCACAAAATTTTTAAAAAAATATTTTATTTGAGCGAATGAATTTTTTCCTTTATTATTATTTATATTGATTACATTCGTTATTATGCAATTTGTAGAATATGAACATGTATTCGTTGTGAAATAAAACAACGAATTTAAACTCTCAGAACGCATCCATCAGCAGTAGAAATCACCAAACACACAAACTATCAGTCAGTGTTCTTAGACGTCTCTCTTTATTTTTCCCACGAAGTGTGTTCATTATCCTTTTTCACTAAATTTAAATAAAATAAAAGTAAAATTTGTATTGTTCGGACAAAAATCACACTTCATTAATCTTCAGTATAAAAATCGGAATTTGCTAACACTTTAATGATTATTTTTTGGTACTAGAAATTGTTGCTATAGGCAAATCTTCTTTTTATGTGCATTTAGTGCGTTTATATTCATGGTCAACAAAAAGTTTTTCGAAAATATTAAATTAACTCAAAAAGGTAGAGATACAACGATGTAGGAACACTGCTGAATTCACACGTATTCACAGACAGTAAAATTGCGAGCGGGAGGGAGGGGCTTATATTGAAAAAAATTGCGGGGGGAATCGGTGAGACGTAGTAAAGCTGTCAGTCTATTTCATACTTAGTTTATGTTCTCTTCGGCCGTTGACTCTCTTTCGTGGCGGCTTTTGTGCTACGGGACGGCTACGGCGCTACGGTCATTTCATTATGAATGAAAGATTATTTTTCCCTGAATCATAGTTTGTACACAACTGCGTAGTTGAAATTTTATGTAATAAGATTGGTTGAGTGTGTGAACAGCAAGAGGTAAATATACTACTACAGAAACAGAAATAATAATAGAGGGGATGGATGGATGGATGGACTATTTTAAACACAAAAATTGCAATCTATTGCTTAAAACGTAAATTTACAAAGCAAATTAATTGATATTCTTTAAAATGAATACCAGTGAAACTTATGAAACGCACACCCGATTGCCCCGCAAATTTTAGAAATAAAATTCTGTCTGAAATTACTTTAGCATGGCAAAGGCAAACACACTTCTCCACATTAACATCAAAAACATCTTGTAGGCAAATTCTCTTAAATTGCCTGAGTCGTCAAAAGTGGTTGGCAAATGGCAACGCGAACACTGGTATCACACACACACTTGTAGGTAAATTCTCTTAAGGCGCGTTTTGCCATTGTATATAAACATTAGTTGGCAGTTGGGCAAAACAAATCTCTTAAGTTGTCTGAGATGGCGTCATCGTTGCCAACTTGAAAAAAATATGCCTTTTTCAAAAAGAATTCCTAAAATTCTTTTTTTTGGGTAAAGTGGAACAGTAAATCAAAAATTAAACAAAAACTATTTTTTTTTAGAGCTTTCAAATTTGTTTCCAATTTCATTCAACTTACTTGAAGTGGAAGCTGGATTGATGAATGAAATTGGAAACAAATTTTAAAACTGTTTGTTGTTTAAATAAAATTAGTTTTTGTTTATTTTTTCTATGAGTGTGTTTAAATTTTTGATTTAGGTTCCACTTCACTTTACAGAAAAAAAAGATATTTTAAGCATTCTTTTATTGAAAAAGGCATCTTTTTCAAGTTTAGCAGTTTTTCGTTAAAAAAGGCTGGCAACGATGCCGCTGATCTGACAACTTAAGAGAATTGTTTTTCCCCAACAAATGTTTATATACAATGGCCCAACGCGCCTCAAGAGTCTTCACGAACACTGGTGTCGGCAACATTGGTTACACAACATTGGTGTCGCGAGTTCAATGGTTTTATCCCATATCAAAAGTGCCCCAACGCGCCTAAAGAAGCTATCACTTCAAAAACTAGCTTTTCTGTCAATGATGGCAAATACGAATTCGTAGGATTGCCCTTTGGATTGAAGAATGCGCCTTCAATCTTTCAAAAAACAATGGACGACATTCTCCGACCATATATTGGCAAAATATGTCATGTCTATATAGACATAATACTGAAGAACATACAGAACATTTGGACACAATAATCCAAGTGCTTAAAAACGCAAATATGAAAATTTCTATTGAGAAGTCGATGTTATACCAAGAAAAGGTAGACTTCTTGGGATATGTCGTGGGTCATAACGTTATCAAAACGAATCCAAACAAGGTAGCAACAATCAAAGAATACCCTGAACCAACGACTCTACGTCAACTCAGAAGTTTCTTAGGTATGATTGGTTACTACCGCAAATTTATAAGAAACTACGCAAGTATAGCTAAGCCATTAACTAAATATCTCCAAAGCGAGAGTGGACAAGTGTCTACCCACATGACAAAAAAAAGCAAATATAAAGTTAGACGTGGAAGCGGTGCAAGCATTTAATACACTCAAAGACCATCTTATAACTGAGACTGAACTTACACAGCCCGACTTTTCGAAAAAATTTGTCCTCACTACCGATGCTTCTGACGACGCAATCGGAGCGGTCTTATCGCAAGATGGAAAACCTATTACTTTTATACCCAAAACATTAGGTAAAACTGAGAAAAATTTTGCGGCAAACGAGAAAGAACTCTACGCCATAGTTTTTGCTCTAAAGAATTTACGAAATTATTTGTATGGAGTGACAAATTTAGAGATCCATACGGATCACCAACCCTTAACATTTGCGGTTTCACCCAGAAACCCTAATGCTAAAATGAAACGTTGGCATGCTCTTATCAATGAACATGCACCGAAAATGGTCTATAAACCTGGTACTACAAACATAGTAGCCGACGCCCTATCCAGACAAAACTTAAACCAGATTTCGGACAGCTCTTCTGAAGCCACTCAGCACTCTGCCGAAAGTAGTAATGAGGATCAAATTGAATTGATTAATAGACCTCTTAACCAATTTAACCAACAGATAATAATAGAGAAGGGAGTAGAAACTATTCACGAACATTTTAAACCTTACCCTAAAAATGTTAGACACATCATCACATATAATGAACCTTCCGACTTGATACCTATATTCAAGGAATTTATTAAAGAAGGTTTAGTAGCCTTGTTTGCTACACCCGAAACAATCTATGATATTAAAAACATTTTAAAAGAGCACTTCAAGAATAAATTCATACAGGCAAAATATTTTGCCCATGATATTTCTAATAAAGATGATCAGGTATCAATAGTGGCACAAACGCACACTCGTGCCCACAGAAACTTCAGAGAAAACCTTTAACAAGTTATTGATAAATATTATTGGCCTGGGATGTCAGAAGAATTCGAGCAATTCGCGAGGAACTGCGAGATATGCAACGTAAATAAATACGACAGGCACCCTGTTAAACAACCAATTGGTGAGGCACCAATTCCTGTAAAAGAGGGAGAGTGCGTACATATTGATGTAATGTTTGCAGAAAAAATTAAGATTCTCACATGCATCGACGCATATTCTAAATTCCTAATTATAAAAATTCTAGACAATCGTCAGGAAATGCAAAATAAAGTTCTTGAACTACTGCAAGCATTTCCTGATTGCAAAAACTTAGTATGCGACCAAGATCCCACATTTACTTCCGCTCCCTTCATAACACTAATGGGAAGATCGAAGATCTCTGTATACTATACACCAGCTAGCCACAGTACGACCAATGGTCAAGTGGAACGAGCTCATAGTACCCTTCAGGAGATAGCCAGATGCGTTAAAGAGGAGTATAAATTATTAGATCCTGCTGAAATATTCATAAGAGCAGCTAAAGGATATAATAAAACTATTAATTCTTCCACCGAGAAAAAGCCCGTAGAAGTTCTGTTTAACAGAATAAATCATTACGATGTTCCATTAAAACTAGCAATGGCCCAAGATAAAATGCTTGAAGTCCTTAATGAAAAACGAAAGTCTAAAGAAGTCATACCCGATGAAACAGTGTATCAAAAGACTACAGGTGCCCACTGGGGCAAATTGCAACCCAAGTATAAACGTCGGAAGGTATCCGAAGATTTAGGGAACAAGGTTAAACTTAAAAATGGTAAGACTGTCCACAAAGATAATCTGAAATCTTAATTTCAAATGGATAGCTGGTACCCCAGACCATGATGATGAGCTTACGGTAGAGAATAAAATTAATGATCTTTTAATAAACAACAATGAACAATTTGTAACAAATTCTAAACTATTCAAAGCAATCAAAACTGTAAAACATGCTTTTAAAAGTGAACTTCCGAAAAATGCAAGTTAATTATCTTTGGACTTCAAAACTTGATAAACACACTCACTCTAGCTAAGTTAAACATTTTAAATCCAGCTATCTTAAATATGGATGATATAAACAAAATTATAAAAAATGAGCCTATTAAAACTTTTACTATAAGTGACTGTACAGTTAAAAATATTTTTTCTTGTAAATAAATTGTTTTTTTTTTTACATATTTTTTGAATAAAAAAACGAAAAGTTAATTTTTTTAATTTGCATAAACTGTCATGTTTTCTCCTAGTATATCTTAAATTCGGACATATTCCTCCAGCAGTTCCTTAATTTATTATTTCGCGTGGATTTTTCTGAATGCTGACAATATTCTTCTATCTATATTTTCCGCTAATTTAACTTTTTCACATCAACCATTTCCACAATAATATTTAAGATCTTCATCCAAAATCTACCTGGGGCCTGAGGTACTGAGAATTGTAAAAAAGGTATTCAGGTATGAGCTCTCCAATATTCATGACCATCAATTTAATTATAGTGTTGTTGTTGATATAATATAATGTCTGCAATTAATTAACCCCAATTGCGTATGTGAATGCTAGATTATATATAAGCGAAAGGAGATAAAATTGACGGCCTTGATCTACAGGTGGCTTTGGTCGAGCGATTTTTAGGGTGGATGGGCTGATGATCTTTCATCAAAAATATTATGCATTAGTGATCTGTTTTGCAATTGTCATAATCAGAATGGCATAGGTATTCAAAAAAGAAATACCTATGTTTTGTAGAGAATTAACTGACAACTTTAATAAGTTGCACAGTATTGTTTTGAGGTCAGTTCTGTAGGCGGAAAACAGACAATTAAGTAAAACAAAGAGGCAGTGATATTCACTTTACGATTGTTTATTAGAAACTGAACTCAACAGCAATCGAAAGCTGTCTTTTAACACCAAGTACAATACGGGATACTATATATTAGCGGGAGGATCATGCGATCATGAGGCCACTATTAGATCGGGTTCTATTTACATAGTAATAGTATGCTACAAAAGTATGCGACTGTTTAAAAATTACCTACAGTTCATTTAAAAAAAAAAAATAATAGAATAAAAACGTTCGCATGGGGATCTATATTACAAACAACAACGAATCAAATGCTTTTATGTTATCACAACTGGTATACAAGCTATTCAGAATAAAATTTGCTACTTATTTTAGATATGTTATTTAAAACACCAGCAAGATAGGATAATTATGACACACTGTCGCACAAACTAAGTAGGCAATTTGTTTTTTAGTTTAATTATTTCGGTTTTATTTTTGACCTCGTTTTTTTTTTTATAAAATTCGTAAATTTATTTATTTATCTATCGGTTTATTCAAATTAAATTCAAATTAAAATTCGTATAATACACTCTCGCAGGAAATAGGTAGATAGGCAATATTATTTACTTTATTGAATAGGTAAGTATGTATTGCCATTTTTTTCAGTTATACGGAAACAGGGCTCTAATCGCGTAATTTATGAAACGATTTTCGTCGAAACGATTGAACAAAACGACATCGTTTTTAGTTTGCTTCATATAACATCATCGTCCCATCGTTCAATCGAATCGTTTATCGTTCTCGTTTTCAACAGTTTGAGCATGACTGTAAACATACTTTGACAATTAAAAAATTTAAAAATGTATGGAAATTGTTTTTTTTTTCTTTTCTTGAATAAATTTGTTTATTTTTCTTCTTTGTCATGGAATTGGGTATTTTATGCAAAAATAGATAGCTAGGTAGTAGAATTTTTATTAGTAAGGGGCGAATTGTAAGAAGAAATCAATGAATGCAATTTTATGATTGCATTTTTTTCTGATTGCATTAAAAATGCATATATGTAAATAAAAAAAACAAATAGATGAAATTCATTTGAATTCCCAATAAGTGCACTTACATTTTTTTTTTGTCAAAGAATGTATTTTTTTACAGTTCGGATAAATGAAAGTCGCCTCCAAAGAGAATATAAGTGTGTGTTTTTCTTTAATAATTTTTTATACTTCTCTCAGACCTAATTAAAAGTGAAAAATGCAGCAAAAACGATGAAACGATAGCAAAATAGCCATCGTTCAATCGAATCGTTTCGACGAGAGTATTTGACGATTAAATTAGTAACGTGAAACAAACAAAAAACGATGCTCGTCCAATCGTTTCGACGATTATCGTTTTTTGGTTGTTACACGAAGTACAAGCATCGTCGAGACGATATCGTTATATCGTTTTGTGCTTACGCGATTAGACCCCAGTATAAATGAAATCAGCTTTTTATGCACTCCAAATAACACCGACTCATTGGATTATTCGAAAAATAAGCCAAGCTGTCATCTATGTTTTGGTAATGTGGAAAAACCTAAATAAGGGCCTAAATGATATCAATAATACGACAGAAAAATTACGGATAGGGTTGTAAATAAAATAGAAAATGATGCTTTTGCCCATATTAAAAACAGTAACCAACACAATAGTCTACCTACTTTATCACCCAAAATAAAAATGAACTACCTGTTTTCACAATTCTTACGAAATTCCCATTCAAATTCAGTAAAATTAACTTGGTTTTTTTTAGATTTTGTAAAAATGCAAAGCTATAGAGAAATCCTATAAAGATAAGTTGACAATTTTTGGATTTTAAGATTTATGGCCCCATATAAAAATGCACTAATATACAAACATAATATGTATATGCGGTTGGCCGGTGACACTTATTCGGCGAATTGTCTATTTTTCAGTAAATAGACGTTAGTGGCTTGGATAGCGTCAATATGATAGTTTATAATAGCAACAATATAGGTTAGCACTCAAATGTAAAAGATATAAGACATGTTATAACTTTCTGTTATTTCTAAATTTCCAAAGAATGACATTATGAATTAGTATTCCATGGCTGTATGAAGTATTCTCGAACGAGTCTTTAGTTAAATAAATAAGTATGAAATAAATTACGTTGGAAGACAGATAAAAAAGTTATTATCAATTTAAAAACATTCAGAAATGAATACCTACCCACCCGTACGTACATTATGAAAACTTCATCGTAGTTTTGTAACTGTAACTGACTTTTTCGAAAAAAGTTCCATACTTCTTATTGATAACTTAAAGCATACATTTCGAACTTGAGTTTTTTTAAATACCTTCAAGATACCACCACCATAATCAATTAAATAATCCGAGTAAGTCAGAATAATCAATCATTTATCCATAGAAGAAAGAAATCCAAATCCAGCTTTGAGCTGAATTGAAGAATCTCGTGAATCGTAAACGCAGAAATTCTTCCAAAGAAAAGGAAATGCATACCCAAATACACACAAAGTAGGTACCTGCTCATCTCATTCATAAAAACAACAGACGACAAACCTGACAAATTATGAAATCGAACCAAAATGGGGGAAGAAAGAAAAAGAATAGACTACAAAACCCACACTCTGAAATCGGAAAGGGAAAGCATATCAGAAAACAGCAATGCAAATGTATACGCATTCATTCATATAAGGATGTGCGCGTTCCACTTGGGTTGCTTTTCCTTTAGAAAATATATCAGCCACCAGCGCTAACACCAATGCAACCGCCACCATCGAGGTTTCTGCGCCTACTAAAATAAACCAACGAAATCTATGATCTTCACCCTCTAAAATATTTGAGCTTAGGTATGGAGACGATAGAGGCGCAATGGTAGGATAAACGAAGTGATAGTACTATAATGTTTATATACAATGCTACTAGCTAACTTACTTTGTAAGTGTTTTGAAATAAAGCTAAAATGCATTATTTTTCAATTCTGTGCATACATTTGTACAAATTTGTGTTTGCTAGACTTAAAAACCACTTGCATTGTTTAATTCCAACGAATAAAATCAGAATACTTTTACAATTTACTAAAATTAGTTTATAATTATAATTGGTCAGGCTGAACAACAGCGTATGTAAATTTGCTCATATTACGAAATTCCATACCAGGAGGATAGTTGGGCAACACTCCTCTTCAAAATGACATTTCGGGAGGATTTATTTAGCTAATGCCCCGGATAAATATGGGTTTCTGAAAATTAACATTTAACCCTACAGTTAGCGATGTTTCGGCAACTATATTTGTTTATTGGTAAAGGGATTTTGGAAAGTGTGGGGTCATTGCGTAAACTTCCAGACTAAAGTTGATTATTGGTAAAGCCGAGAGAGATTGCGCAACAACGAAGAAATGCAAACCACGTCCAAATTCGTGCGCAACCCCCGTCTATAATATTTATAAAAAAAAATAATTCCTGAATGTGTTACTAATCGCAAATCTCGAGAGCAGCTGAACCGATTTCGCTAATTCTTTTTTTATAATATTCCTTGAAGTACGAGGATGGTCCTTATAAAGAGAAAAATTTAAAAAATTGTCTAAAAAAGTCTGTTCGGGCGTTGAACAGAAGAAATCGTTATTATATTACGGTTTGCGATACTGTTTCGCACAGAAAAGAAAAACGCTTTAAAATTCCGCAAAAATAAGAAAACAACCGCTTCAAACGTTATAAAAGATTGAATATATTTGAGAGGACAATGCCCTTTTTATATGATTTTGTTTACAATATAAGACAGTTGACATTTGACGTTTCGGCAAAATTTCCCTTGCGGGGAAATTTCAATGTGGGTGGGTGCGTTTAGTACACCTGCACTTTTGTTGACTGGTATAATCGTCAACATTCTCCCCCAACGATGAACAAAGTTCTTAGTTTGCTGCGACGCGTCTCTTCTTTCTCCTCATTCCCCTTATTATCATGCTGGTGAACAAATTGCTGTCACTGATCTGCCTGCTGTTGAAAATGTGTATACGATGCATGTGTTTGGGTACATGAAAAGAAACAACAGATTATTGCATATATATGACTGATACGAGATTGACAAAATATAACAGACGCCTCTACAAGAGAACATATAAAGCAATAGCAATTCCAGCAGAGACAATACTGAGACCACCAACTTCGACCGATTTCCCGTTACTTAGCCTACAAGCTATATTTCTATGGGGTGGCACATGCTAAGTGCGCTTGTATTGTACATAGAAATTCGTATTGACAAATGTCACGAAACTTCAGAAACAAATACACTCGCACCTTGCATATGCCACTTCCGCTTTGGGCAAAGTGGCTTGCAGCGTTCATAGAATTTTATCCGTTAAATTTGAAATTGTGCGTTACGTGTGAATAATATTTTTTTTTAGGAAAAAGTGTACATTTGCTTAAAATATTTGCGAAAAATTAAGAATGTAGGTTGGTTGAGGGAAAATAAAAACATTTTGAGCAAATTTTCTTTATTATTTAAGAAAAATTTACACACGAAATCGAAGTTAATTATATCCAAAAGCGGGAAATACACAACCATATTTGTCCTAGTATATTTCTAGTATGTAAAACATCTAATTTAGATAGTTTTATTAACCACACAAATCAAATTATTCAGCTTAAAAAAATTTATAATTAATAACCAATGGCATTCAGTTATGCTAAAATGTGGTATTCCCGAACTCTTGCACATTTCCCCACGGTTGCCGAGGTTGGCAGCATTTATTTTTGTATTTTTTGTATGTTTTTGCATGTCACACGGATTCATATTTGACATAACACCGATAGGAATACAAAATGGCGAATTTGAAAAAAAACTGAGGGGGCCAGCGGCAAGAGGATTGTGAGTTGGGGGTCTCAGTATGGTTTGTCTATGAATTCCAGCTCACACACGATCCCGTTCATGTGCGATCGCATGTAAAGCTATTTGCATTGATTTGCATTGTACACCTTCTCCCGCTGATAATTGCAATTTGCAAGCATGAGCATGAGCTCTGTGTGCTGCTTGGGTATTGCGTGTTGTTGTTGTTGCTGCGTTGACGAAGACGAGCACGAAGTCGAAATCCAATGCAGCTGTTGTTGGCGTGGAGATGGTGACAATGAAAGCTACTTTGATGTTATTGTTGTTGTAGCAGAAGATGAAGACGTGTTTTATAATTATTGCTTTAAAAATTAAACTATAATTCAGTTTAGTGTAATTTTAAAAGTGGTGTGTGATCTCATAGAATCCAGGTGAGTTGCATTAAAATTTCATTAATTAATTGTAAATTCAGTATTATTTCTATTTGTTGTTTTGTTTTAAATTTGTTCGGCGGCGTCCATCGATGATGTGCATGTGTGTGAGTGCTGATGAATGGATTTTTTTTTTTGACAAGGTACATTGAAGATATGTGTTTAAGTGCGTGTGCGATTGGAGGGAAATTGATTGATGATTGTGTGTATTCTTAAGTGTGGTGCTCGATAGATAAGAGAGAGCGAGTGAGTGAATGAGTGGACTGTATTCAAAGTGTGTGTAATATGTTTGTGATATAGTGTTGAGTGCTTTTGGATTTATGTTTGAGTGGGTATGAATTGCTTGTCTGATGACAGTGGTGCGCAAAAGTATTTAAACACGCTTCGATCTGCGTCAAAAGCGTGGCGAGCTCCTCGAACGTGAGTGTACCGTTTCCGACAATCCGTCTTAAGTGGTGCTTTACACTCTTCACCCCTGCTTCCCACAATCCTCCGAAGTGCGGAGAAGCGGGGGGAATGAAATTCCACTTCGTTCCTTCTGCTGCTGTTACTTCTGCAATCTCCTTCCAGTCTTGGATCGCGCTTTTCATAAGGCGACGCAGTTCTGCATCTGCTTCCACGAAGTTGGTACCGCAGTCGCTATATATTTGACCGCAAACTCCCCGTCGTGCAGTGAACCGTCTGAGCGCCGCAAGAAAGGCTTGAGTAGTAAGGTCACTTACAGCTTCCAGGTGGATAGCTTTGGTGGCCAAACAAACAAAAACTGCTATGTACCCTTTGTGACATTTTGATCCGCGCCCTTTCCATGCTCGGATATTGATGGGACCTGCATAATCAATGCCGGTGTGGGAAAAAGGTCTTGATACCGTCACTCGGGGCCTAGGTAACTCTCCCATTAGCTGCTGTGCAGTTTGATTTCGACAAATGTAACATTTAGTACAATTGTTGATTAATTTCTTTATAGCTCTTTTGATCTGGAAAACCCAATATTTTTGGCGTATGAGGGTTATCATCAGCTGGATTCCACCATGCAGTGATCTCAAATGAGCGTCGCGAATGATCAACTGTGTGAGATGGTGTCTAGGTTTCAAAATGATTGGGTGCTGCTGGTCATAGGGAATGTTTGCATTCCTGAGCCTTCCACCGACGCGAAGAATTCCCTCACCATCAACGAAAGGATTCAATGATCCCATTCCTTTGGAATTCGTACCTTGGGCGAACATTTGTTGCTGAGCAGAGCGCGCGACTATTTTTGCACCGTTGTCCAGCTCTTTTGGAGAAAGTGTTCCGAAGTGGCGGTTTAAGTGGTTGGTTCTTGCGTTATTAAAGAAGCGCAGACACCAGGCTGCTATTCTGACAAGTTTGGTAAAAACAACTCTGAGTTTGGTAGTGGAGCTTGTTTCTTTCACGACGGCATGATGAGGAAGAAAATAGTGACCTCTGTTGGATATGCTGTCTTCGTCAACTTCACTCATGTGACCCAGCTTTGAATACTCTTGAATGCAAGAAGCGTATTGGTCGCGCAATCGTTGATCAGCTGCTAGACGTCTCTCCAGGGACCTGAAACGTTGAAGAGCTCCTTCGCGTGATCTGCCTAGTACGGGATGAACATTTTCCTTGAATGGTAGTGCAACTTGATAGCGTCCATCTACCATACGCTTAACGTGTTGCAAAAAATGTTCTTCACAAGCAGTGTCTTCAGCAGTTTCGTGGTGTGCGAATGGAGTTTCTTCAAGCTCCCAGAATCTTCGAAGTTGTGTGTCGACATCGGATGTTTGGAAGAAAGCCCTGATAGATCGATGAGCAACTGGTGATCTGCCAAACAAAATCCATCCCAACTTGGTATTCTGAGCAACAGGAATGGCTTTATCCGGATGACGAGACATTTCTGGTAGCATTACGTCGGCCAATATATCGCTGCCTAGTAGCAGATCGATTTTTGCTGGCTTATAAAAAGATGGATCCGCTAATTGCAAACCGGTGAGGTGCCTCCAATCACCAAGGGAAAGGATTTGGGTTGGAAGGTGCCCAGACAGTGACTGAAATATTAAAGCCTGTGTGGTTGTTTCAAAGGCAGTGTGATACGAAGCAAACGTAATATCTACAACCTTTTTGCAAGTGCCACTGCTGACCAAACCCAACCCGGACACCTCGACATTAGTGGATTTTGGTTTTAAACGGAGAAGTTGAGCTGCAGACTCTGTAATAAATGAAGCTTCGGAACCCGAATCAAGCAATGCCCGGAGTGGTATGCTATTTCCGGATGAAGTCTTTGCCTTCACAATTGCTGTAGCGAGTAAAACCTGAGTGTTGGCATCATGTGTTGAGTGATGGCTTCTCACGCCGGAACTGGTTGAAGGCTGCTCTTCGATGGATGGATGGAAAGCTGGAGCTTCGCTATTAAAAGTTGAGGTAATATATGTTTGTGTTGGATGTGGTGGTTGAATATTTTGATTATGTGAATTTGAGTTGGGTGGAAATGATTGTGAAAATTGATTTGTGTTGTTTGTATTATAAGAATTAGAACTGTATGGGTTATTGCGAGTAGTGGAAGGGTTGTTAGAAGGGTTAAATTGCGGGTATGAATTTTGTAATTGAGAAGCGTTATTTGTATTATTGTGTAAGAGTGAATGATGTGGCTGTTGACAATAATAGCATCTACGATTACTAGGACATTGTTGAGACGAATGACTATAGGCTAAACAGTTAGTACATAAACCTAGTTTATTAACATTTTGATATTTATCGGAAATGCTCATTTTTAAAAATTTGTTGCACTTTCTGATAGCGTGCTGTCCCTTGTTACAAAGTTTGCAAGTGAACCTTGTAGTAATATGTTGAGAGTGAAACGAAGCACGTTGTGATGTCTTTTTGGATTGATCAGCTGAAGGACGAGCTTGTTGAGAGTTCACCGCTTCCAGAGTACGGAATCTAGTCTCGAGGAATTGGGTAAATTCCGCGAAAGTGGGTAGCTCCTTGCTGTCGTTTTTGGATCCCAACTTTTCCTCCCAAAGCTGCTGCGTTTTCGAAGGAAGTTTTTGCAACAGAATGTAAACTAGCACCACGTCCCAGTGTTGAACGGGCACATTCAAGTTTTCCAAACTGTGAACCACTTCTGTTGCCGTGTCTAACAGCTCTTTGAGGGACTCAGCTCGCTCCTGGGTTAAAGTTGCCAAATTGAACAAACACTTCAGTTGGGTGTTCACCAAAAAACGCTTATGGTCATATCTATCTTGAAGAATAGCCCATGCCTTAGTGTAGTTACCATTAGCAATACACAAATGTGCTAAAAGTTTCTCGGCTTCTCCAGATACACTTGTTTTAAGATAGTGCATCTTTTGAATTTCCGACAGCGATGAATTATTGTGAACAAGTGACACAAATAAATCGTGGAAACTTCGCCAAGACTCATAACTTCCTGAGAAAACTGGAACCGGAATGTTTTTCAGCCTTAAATCATTATTGGAAACAGGTTTTATATTGTTTGAAACCATGTCGGTGGCATCCATCTTGATGTCGTCCTTCGCTTTCAACTTGTCGATTGCGTCGAGTAAATCACCCCGGTAATCGAGGTATGTTTCCCGAATTTCTTCGAAAATATTCTCGATTTCAGTATCCTCTTCATCATCCTCCAAAGCACTAACGAACTTTTCATAAATTTCAGACGCCGACTCCATCGTTTGTTCTAAAAGAGTCAAGCGGCCTGATAAATAATTCGCCGTACGTTTAGAACCCTTTTTGGAGTAATTTACGACGTCCTTTTTGAGTTGGGTAAGTACTCGACATAATTTTGTAGGTTTCATGTTTGGTTTTACCACACTTGAATACGTAAAAGCCACACAAAGTAAAATAAAAATCACTTACTTGTGAAATTTTAATTTTCCAGATGAAAGTCCAAAGTCCACCAGATCGCAATTGCAGTCCAAGTCCGTGTTGCAGTTTTTCCAAATGGCGATGATGAAAATGCTCACAATGAATGAAATCGAAAAAAAATCCCAGGATGGCAAATACACAACACACAAATTTTAATTAAATTATTATTGCGAAATCCACTTAAATCGCATAAAACAGTGTTGAGTAAAATTGAAAAAAAAGCTAATATCTGGCTCGATAGGACCAAATGTTCGGGCGTTGAACAGAAGAAATCGTTATTATATTACGGTTTGCGATACTGTTTCGCACAGAAAAGAAAAACGCTTTAAAATTCCGCAAAAATAAGAAAACAACCGCTTCAAACGTTATAAAAGATTGAATATATTTGAGAGGACAATGCCCTTTTTATATGATTTTGTTTACAATATAAGACAGTTGACATTTGACGTTTCGGCAAAATTTCCCTTGCGGGGAAATTTCAATGTGGGTGGGTGCGTTTAGTACACCTGCACTTTTGTTGACTGGTATAATCGTCAACAAAGTCTAAAAACAACACTCTTCTATATTCCCATACAAAAGATTCGTAATAATACTTAAAAGTCAATTTGAACGTTAATACCATACCATAAAATTTAATTGTTAGTGGAGGGGTTCCGGGAAGGCAAAACAATTGAGTGACATTAGTATCGTATAAATAATAATGTCAATATTTATACGATGGTAACATTACTCAAAAACCAATTGTCTATGATTAAATGTAAATTGTTTGTGGTAAAATGTCACTTGAAATGTAAACGTCTCTTTGCTGTGCATCTATAATATTACTAAATCTGGTGAGCTCTTTGCTGTGCATCTATTCTAAGCTGTGAAATACACTCCCTGTCTATTTTTTAAGTGCACGGCTAAGTGAACAACTGTGGGGTGTCTTTCATGAATTGGAAAAGACAAAATTTGCCAAAATGCTTCATTATTGCTAGCATAGCGGCCCATTTGGTATTGGGTTACTTCATCATTTGAATTCATTCTCTGCACCAAATCCACTTCCTTTGGTTACATATTTAGAGTAAGTAAAATGGCCCACCCTTAACTTTTTGGTAAATAAAACAGCCAGTGTTACGTTAATTCATTTTGTTTTATTTTTAATAGATAAATAAATTATTTTGTTATCAGTCTTCAAACATATAAACGAAAAAAAACAACAAAAAATAAATAAATAAAAAACTAAAGAAAGTAGTTTTAACGCTTTTAAAAAAGTGCTGCTAATATGGACCACCTTGTGTTAAATATGGACCAGGGTGGTCCATAATTAATACAACTTACTATGCAGAGCAAATATTTGTTTTCGTTTCCTGAACAATCTTCATGTGCCCACGTGGTACATACAACACATTGAACACATTGTTCTCCTCCCTTGTCTTCAGAAAACAGACTAGAGCAATAAATGCATTTAGCATCTTCTTGATTAGTTCGATCAGGGCTTTCGTCTGATAAATCGTCCGGAATAAATTCGTTTTCACTTTCCGATGAAGTAAATTCTTCTCTACGCTAGTTTTTCTTTTCGTGGAGAATTTTGCTTTGTCCCCAAAATGTAAGATCTTGAGTACCTTATGGAATAATTAACAATTATAAAGTATTTAATTTTAATACCTATCTACAATCTGTATCTACCTTTTACCTTTTCCATGTCCAGTCGTTTGCTTCTTCAATTCTCGTTCCTGTTTATTTTTTAATGATTATTCGAGAGCCTCTTTGTGTGGTGATGAAGAAATAAGTTCTGCCTTTCTCGGTTTTCTTCCTCGATTTGAAATCTTTTTAACTCGGATAGGAACAGGAGAAATTTCGTGAGGAAATGTATACGAAGATGATTTTATACCAGTAGAAGTAGAAGGTTCTGAGATGTGAGTTTTTGTTTCATATGAGTTTGTTTCTATTTGGGTTGTTTCAGAGATTAAATTTATATCAGAAGAAAAGCAAGGTTCTGAGAAGGGCAATTGAGGTATAACTGGATTTGGTTGCACTATCATAGACTAATCAGTTAGAGCAGTAGCTACATTAAGAGAAGGAAGATCGCTTACTTTTGTAAGATCTTCATCAACTTTCTCTGCTGCAAGGAAATCGTGGTCCTTGAAGATATGCCTATCAAAAGGACAAATTCCAGTGGATGCAAACCCTTTAACTGCTATTTCTCCTATCTGAGTTTTTAAATATGCTCTTCCAAATAACTCAATTATGTCAAAATGGGTCAAAGCTCTCGTGTTGTTTATAACCCATCGCCTGATTTCCTCTGTCAAATATTTTTTTAATGGTCCCATGAATGTTTTATCGAGAGGTTGGATTTTATGACTATAGTGCGGGGGAATGGAAAGAATACGAACATGATTATTTCTGGCCAATTCTATGAGTTCGATATTCCTTGTGTGGCTGGCATGTCCGTCCATTATGAGCAATACTGGAGTCAACTCAGATGGTTTTACTGTTGCAAGAAAGTGCTTGAACCATCTTGTAAGCAAATTGGTTTGAACCCATCCAGAGGGATGATTGACGGTGCACCTTTCATAAGAAGAGGATTGTCCCTTTTCCTAGGGAAGATAAACATCGGTGGCACAAACGATCCTCCAGCTCATACATAAAATTGAGGTTGTAACAGATCCTCTTTCAGCTAAAGTGAGTGCTGCTATCTGCTTTCGACCTTTTAAGACTTTTGGCATTTTTGCTGGGACAACCGAAAGTCCCGTCTCATCGACATTATATACGTTGTTTGGAGAAAAGTTGTAGGTTTTCATTGCTGTTTCTAGAAGGTCGAAGAAAATAGTCACATTTTCCTTGGAAAATTCTTTAGCTCGAGCTATAGACGTCCCAGTCGGTTGACGGAATGTGATGGATGGCGTTTAAGGAATAGCCGAAGCCAAATTCTACCTGCAGCTTCTTGTTGTAATGAGAAAGGGTTCGGTATATTGTTTTTAAAAGCAAGTTGAAATGCTAATGATCGTATGTCTTTTCTTGTTAAACCGAACGACTTTGCTTCCATCAAAAGCGCATATTCTACTAAAGAGTCCTCGAGCTCTAGAGGGAAGATGGGTTTTCTGCCCAACTTAGAAGGCACCAAGTCGCACTGGCTTTTCTGTTTGTGCAACCAAACGCCTTAAGGTTGTTTAAGGCACCTTAAATTATTTTGATGCCTTCAAAAACCCCATCCTCTTCTCTTTAATGGCAACTAATGCTGCTCTCATGTCATCTTTATTCCACGCCTGTCGTTTTTTTGCCGGTTCTGCAATTTATTCTTAAAAAAAAATTATGCAATCATGTTATTGTTTTGCATAATAGTGAGTTAAATATGGCCCACTGTGCCATAATTGGAACACCTATGGTGGGCCATATTACAAACATCGGGCTTTTTCACAATTTTTTTAATTAGCACACACTTTATAAACAATTCAATAATTTTGATTTCATATAATAATTTTCCATTATGAGCACTACACAATGTTATAAAAACTTTAAACTATTTTCACAAAATTTTATTAAAAAACACATAGCAAAACTTACCCAAAAATTGTAATATAATAACGAAAAATCTGCCACGTGCTTTACTGCACACATCTGTTGAGCCAGACTGAACACGTTTCAATGACTACCAACCGGTTCGAAAATGAATGAAATGAATGCATAGTGGTATGTGTATGATTTTCCCGTTGTGAAATATTGTGGTGGGCCATATTGCAAACATGGGCCATATTTGCAGCACTTACTCTACATATGTACTTGATAGATTTTACTGAATGGCAAGATCAAACATTGATGTGTGCTTTAAAAGTTTTTGATAAGATCGGTAAATATGTAACAATTTTTTTTTTTTGACATAATGTAATTGTCGACTTATCACGGTGTCCCGAGTAGCAGAATAAGTATTAAAAAAAAAAAATACAAAATTCGCCGGGTCAAATAGTTTCATATAAAACTGTTTGCGGTAGTGTTAGCGTTTTTTTCAACCACGATTAATTAATGGTTTTGAAGCGATTCCGATGGCGACCACTTTTGGTAATTTTTTCGCTAAGCCTCAAGCATAGATTTCTTAAGGTTGTCTATATTGTCTTAATTGCATCCTCAGAAAAAAAAGCAGTCCATACAAAAAAAAAACCCGCCGAAAAGCTCTTAATTTTGATTTAAGAAATCCAAACACCAAACATTTTTTTTTCGTAATTTCGGTAGTTATCCTTAAAAATGTCGCACCTGTGCGCAAAAAGACAAAACACTTTTTTGTTACTAACATACATGTTGCTCTAAGGAATGCATATATTTATCTTTAATTTTGGTTTCCTGTCCTCCTTAATTGAATTAAAAGCACCCAATATTCTAAATCAACTTACTTTACTATAAGTTTACAATAAGATTATATGTATTTGGTAAAATAAAATAAAACTTTTAATTTTAATCACGCGAACGACTCTTGCTTTCACACTTGACCTTCTTATGAATTTGTACAAAACTTGAACTTTGAAATATTTTTTTTTGTTTCTTGCACATATTCTTACATAAAAATTTGTTCAGTCACTAGCTGCAAGAAAAAGTGGTTTTTATTTATACAGGGAGCGGCAAGAAAACTTGCTGATTTTCAAAGGAAATAAAACCAAAAGTAGTGGACATACCGTTACAAAACTTGTTAATTCTTGTTATACACGATCTGAATTTTTCATTACATGGTTTTAAAGATGATATCGGACAAGTTATGGCCTTCGTTTTCGATACACTGAGATAGATACTCGATTTTCGAAGCTCCTCTGAACTCTTTGAAACATATCGATGGGTATGTTCGCTATTGCTTCACGAATGTTGTCCTCCAGATGATTTAACGTTCGAGGCCGATGGGTGTAACGACATATTTAAGGTAACCCCATAAAAAAAATTGCACTAAGACAAATCAGGTGAGCGTCGCCCCTCAAGGAGATAAGACGATCGGGGAAATGTTCCCTCAAAAGATCCATAGATGATCGTGTTGTGTGGGCCGTGGCTCCATCTTGTTGAAACCACACATCACCAAGGATGGGATTTCATCACGTTTACGCTCTCGCTGAATGTTTTCACCCACGAAACAATCGACTGCCGGCCAGGAACGCGACCTGCTGGATGGATGTTGAAGCGAGTACTCAAAGCACATTGGGTGGAAATCATGGAACGACCGTTTGAAAAGTAAGCCTCGCAGGCAAATGCGCGTTGCTCTTGCGTCCAATGCATGATGTCGACTGACTGCGGCGTAGATGAAACTTCAGGACGTCCCCTAGAAAATGATATACTCTCCACCCACATCCGACCACTTACTTATTGGGAATATTTTCTGGTAACAAAACCGTCTTAACAACGTCGCTCATGACACACGACACATAAAGTCGCAAAATGCTCCTTGGGTTTCCATATAACATTTCCAAATATAATTCTGTTCTAAGTATACTATAATGTGGCCACCTTAACGCCGAGTACATTTATGTAACCGAACATACATATTTGAATACACAAAATTATAGGCTTCATTTCCTCTAACCTCTATACTGCAATAATAGAAAATGCGCCCCTTTCCCTCTTCCTTATGACTTTGAGATTCTACTCGACAAGTAGATATCCATCACTAGTAATATACTAACACACAACAAAAGCATTTTAAAGTTACACCCCCATGTCCTTTTAGTGGTACAAGTACAGCAGCAGTAGGTATAGTATTGCAGGTTTAACAAAGTGCCATTAAACCGTAAGCCTCAGGCTGGCCATGTAATTATTAATGCAAGTTTGATATGAAAATGACTATGACGGTATTCTAGAAAACTTGAACGGCTGTCTTGCATGCAATCAATAGGAGTTACATTGGCACGAAGGAAAGGCAAGGGCTAGGTCAGTTGGCGCTCACAAAGGACATTTTCAAAGACATGGTAATCGATGAACCCCCAATCATCAACCAAAATAACTTATTTATGTTATACATTGCATGTTGCTGTTCTATTTTTGAAAATGTCTTGCTATACATACAATGCTTGTAATTGTAATAGAACAGTTTTTCAATGCCATTGGATAAAAATTACTGGCACGGCAGTACATATTTACGTGGGAATACTTGAGATTGTTTGTTAAAAATGTAAATATTTACTTGCCCTTCATCGTCATCGAGCTGTCAGAATTAGAATAATGTAGTGGTGTTTTTGGAAATAGGTAGAGGTACGATTGTTGATATTTAAATTCCATAGCCAGTATTTACTTTAGGTTTAAAAAGAGCAATCAAAAAATAAATGGCTAATTTCAAGTAGTGGAATCATATGGAAGTCTATTATTATATCGAAGTATACATTAATAGCTAGCCTTCAACACCCGGAAGAAAAAACACAAATTACACAACGCCTTAAAAACATCCGAGAGTGGAATTGTCTGCAATCATGATCTGAGCATTTTTTCTACTATTTCCCACTAGATGGCTCGTTTTATTTTTAAGCGCTGGTGTGTATGTAAACGATAGCCACACAATCACGTTGCCAGACTAAAAAATGGAACACAAAAAATCAATTGCTTTTTTTCGCATTTGAATTCCGTGATAGTTATTTTTTTGCTTTCTCTAAAGGTACCTACATATGTCCAGACCAGCCAAACACTTGATAAACAATTAAATACCTACATATTTTATAAACATTTCTAAAACAAAACAATTTTTTTTTAAATGTTTATGAAATGTTTGGCTGGTTTGGATCTGTGCCTATGTTCTGTAATTACCACATGGAATCACAAAAACGATATGAATTGAAAGAAAATGCTTTTTCACTGCGAAATGTCAAAATTATTTTTCCACATTTCGAGTGAAAAATATCGCTCTAAAAACTGAGCTGTAGGTGGCGGTACTAAAATCTTTCCACAGCTATTTCACTTTGGTTTTTATTGTCCGTTACATTAATTTTTTCACATTTCAGCGTGAAAAATGAGTTGAAGCAAAGCGGTTTGGAAATTTATTAGAATTTCAGATGTTTCTACAAAGTGGGCCATAATAAGTCATCCGATGTTGTTTGGCTCTCATTTTTATACTCTCCACAGGAAGGTATATTCACTTTGCCAAAACATTTGTAACGCTAAGAAGGAGACACCGGAAACCTCATAAAGTATATGTATTCTGAATCAGGATCACATTCTGAATCGATTTAGCCATGTCCGTCTGTCTGTCTGTCTGTGCGCCCAAAGGAATTGACATAGGCGAATGAAATTTGGTGAAAAGACTTCTTTTTATCGTCGTCAGGTTGGTATTGAAAATAGGCTATGTCGGTCAAGTAGTTCTGGTACCTCCCATAAGAAATCAATATTGGACCCATGTGTCTCTCTGTCTGTTGAAAGCACGATAGCGCCCAAAGTAATTAACGTAGGTGAATGAAAATTAATGAAAGGAATTATTTTTGTCGGCGTCAGGTTGGTATTAAAAAAAGGCTCTGTCGGTTAAGTAGTTCTGGTACCTCCCATAGAAAGTCAATATAGGATCCATTTGTCTCATCTGTTGAAAACACGATAGCGTCCAAAGGAAACAACCTAGACGGATGACGATTAGTGAAAGGACTTCCTTTTATCGTCGTTTGGTTGGTGTTAAAAATCGGCTATGTCGGTCAAGTAGTTCTGGTACCTCCCATAGAAAGTCAATATTAGATCCACGTGTCTCTCTTTCTGTTGAAAACACAATAGCGACCAAAGAAATCAACCTAGACGGATGACGATTGGTGAAAGGACTTCTTTTTATCGTCGTTGGGTTGGTGTTAAAAGTCGGCTATGTCGGTGAAGTAGTTCTGGTACCTCCCATAGAAAGTCAATATTAGATCCACGTGTCTCTCTTTCTGTTGAAAACACAATAGCGACCAAAGAAATCAACCTAGACGGATGACGATTGGTGAAAGGACTTCTTTTTATCGTCGTTGGGTTGGTGTTAAAAGTCGGCTATGTCGGTCAAGTAGTTCTGGTACCTCCCATAGAAAGTCAATATTAGATCCACGTGTCTCTCTTTCTGTTGAAAACACAATAGCGACCAAAGAAATCAACCTAGACGGATGACGATTGGTGAAAGGACTTCTTTTTATAGTCGTTTGGTTGGTGTTAAAAATCGGCTATGTCGGTCAAGTAGTTCTGGTACCTCCCTCACAAAACCAATTTTGCATGACTTGTATGCAGTGGAGGGTATCAAAGCATCGGCCAGGGATGATAACACTTTTACTTGTTTTTTTTCTAAATGAAAAACTTCGATTCTGTTTTTTGATTATGTTTATTTGAACCTTTAGAGTTTTATTGGTCAAGTCGCGAAGATGATATCGGCCAATTCGGCGCCGTCACAATTGATTGCCATACGGGCTCGTTTTAGCAATGGGATGTATGACAACAGTGGACGGTGCGCGCTATAGGGCCATGTTAACCGAGTTTTTCTACCGGAATTGGACGAAATAGGACTGTAGGACATGTGGTTGCAACAGTACGGAGCTATGGCACACACTGGGGGAGAGACAACCGATAACCTGAAAGCGGTGCATCATCTCTCGTTTTTGGAGATTTGCACTGGCCCGCAAGATCGCAAGATTTAATCGTTCCAGCCTTTTTTTTTAAGCCTCGTTTTTACGTGAAAAAATATTGTTCATTTGCAAATTTGATTCAAATATGGTAACACCCCCGACATTGCAAGTGAAATGACATTGTAACGTGCAGCTGTATTTTATGTACAAATATAGCAAGCAAGATACTCTTTAAATCGGTTTTTTTTTTTGTTTTTGTACTAAGCAAATGCCTTAAACAGAAAAATAAACATTTGATCACCACCCTGCACTATGGAGTGCATTCGAAGGCAAGTCCTTCGTTAAAAATTTGATACGAGTCTGATTGGAAATAATTACCCATACCCATTGTTTCGCTTAAGAGTTGACGATCGTCACACAAAATATTCGCGCTCTACATAAAGAGTAGCACACAAAATTCGCGCCAATTCCTTGATCTACCACTAACCGCGGGAGAAATCCAAGAAGCTGTGATATACACAAAAATGTCTTCCCTGCGCATCACCTGGACTAAGCGACACTCTACCATCCGCATACATCTATCGTCATCTTAAAATCGGCATTGTCACAACAACAAACAACGCCCAGCTTATGTCAGCCCTGCTCACCACCTACGTGAAGTTGGCACTCACTTTTTCTAGAATGAAAAACGTGAATTGCAGTTCGATAGACATTCGTTTGTAGTTGTTTGTACAAAATTTTTCGTTCGTAGGTTAACCGTAAGAAAGTTAGAACCATTTGAAAAAAAAAATTATCCAATCCCTTAAATCCGTGTTATCTCCGAAAATGTAGCGAAAAATCAAATTGGGACTTATGTCTCGGGGACTTATGTCCCCGATGGTTGTGAGAAGCTGATTCGGATCAGATCACGATAATAAAACAATACGAATCATTGAAAAGCTTAATTTCTGAATTGTGGCAAAAGTTGCTTTCAAAAACAAATCAGATAATACAGGGGTATTACAAACTTCATAAGAATTTTGACATTCTATATGTATTTATGCAATTATTATTCCCTTTATCTTACTACACTAACAATTTTTTTTTTTAATTCTCCTCGATGTTGATGTCGGCGCAGGGACATAAGTCTCCGAGACATAAGTCCCGAATTGATTTTTCGGGCCTTATGTCCCACTAAAGTGAGATATATAGCCGGTTGAAGGGTAGTGATGCGATGTCATGCGAACACAAGCGTTCTCACCTCGCCTCTCACTATCAACTCCTACTCTCACCTCCACGTGGTGGTACTGGTGGGTGCCTAGTACCTCGATCGGAGATTGGGTAACCAACCCATTTGAAAGGTCGTTGGTGGCAGCAGACGAGAGAGGGGGGAGGAGTATTGTTTTCTCACTAAGGCACCTCCTCTGGTACCAGACGGCAGCGGAGGAGTTACCTAGATGGAACCAACGGTAGCGTCTACAGTTCCACTCAGGTCGAACTATTTAGTGTAATCCCTATAGAGCTGCTTTGACATATTGTGATACCAGGTCTATAGGGATTTCCAATACCGAGCCAGGGTGTTGGAGAAGAGTTGGTGGCGGATGGGCCAACGGCAGCGCTCACATCCCAAAGTGGGTTACTGGCACCGGAAAAACCGGCCTGCTGCCCTCCAAGTTGGGGGTTGCGCCGGGGTAACTTCCCGACCAAGTAAAAAAACACTAGTTATGAAAGAGACGCGAGGAGTCTCGGATAAAGATTCCACTTAAACGGCAACCAGACCCGGAACGTCAACGGACAACGATTTAAGAGTATGTACCTGGAACGAGCGAACACTGTACACCCCAGGTGCTACTCAAAAACTTGAGTCAGTGCTCACGCGGTACAAGGCAGATATTATAGCGATCCAGGAGATACGATGGATAGGATCAGGTATGATGAAAAGAAAAAATTGCTATATTAACTACAGCTGCCATAAAAGATTGCATGTATTAGGATCCGGATTCGTCGTGGGAAATCGGTTTAGGACAAAAGTTACTGACTTTAAGCCGATAAGTGATCGCCTAGCTGTGATCCGCATCAAAGCTACTTTCCAAAACATAGCCTAATATGTGCACACGCCCCTACCGACGATTCTGAAGACCCTTTCAAGGAGGAGTTTTATGACCTCCTGGATGGAGCCTACGGAGCCTGTCCGGAGTACGATGTCAAAGTTGTGCTCGGGGACTTCAATGCTAAAATCGGAAAGGAAAACACCTTTGGCGGGTTAGTTGGTAAGCACAGAATCCACGAAACGACCACAGACAACGGTTACCGACTAACTGACTTCACGGCAGCTCGTAATACGGTGATAAGTAGCACTAGGTTTCCAAGGCTAAGGATCCACACAGCAACCTGGCGCTGTCCAGACGGTCGAACCGCCAACCAAATCGACCATGTGCTAATCGACGCGAGGCACGCATCCAACATCCTCAACGTGCACACATTCCGCGGGGCAAACGTCGACTCTGACCATTTTCTTGTTGCGGCTAAGTTCAGAGCTCGACTATCCAACGAGAAGAAGCTGCGTTCCGCCCAGAAGAAGAAGTTCGACGTTGGACGCCTTAGCACACCTGGAGTAGCCAGAGTCTACAAAGAGCGTCTGAGTTAGAAACTCTCCGAAGTGTATTCACCTACCACAGATGCCAACACCCAGTGGTCCCAGTATTGCGACATCATCAAAGAGGTAGCCGAAACCACCTTAGGGTACCAGCCACCCCAGAGAAAGAGCCCGTGGCATGATGATGAATGCGTACGCAGGAAAAAGGTGACAGAAGATGCACATATGAAGGCGCTGCAGCCCAAAACAAGGGCAGCGAGGGAAGAGTATCGAGCCAGGAGGAGGGAGGAGAAGAAAATCCTGCGTAGAAAGAAGAGGGCCTACGCGATCGAAGCAACATCCGGAAGTTCTACAAGAAAGCCAAGCAACTGGCTGCTGGCTTCAAGACCAGAACGCAGGCTCTTCAAAACAGTGATGGAAACCTAGTCACCGAAGCGCAGGGAATAGTAGATGTGTTAAAGCAGCACAACAACAGCTGCTAAATGGGCATCATGTAGAGAGAGTGATAGGTCAAGAAGAGAACCCACGCCCAGTCAATGAAGAACCAGTTCCACCACCCAGTATAGAAGAAGTTGGCTTAGCAATAAAAAAGCTAAAGAACAACAAGGCCGCCAGCTCTGATGGCTTACCAGCGGAGCTCTTTAAATACGGTTATGATGTTTTTTTAGGGCGCATGCACCCATTGAACAAGTATGGGTGGAAGGAAGTATGCACGATGACTGGACTATCAGCTCCATATACCCCATCTACAAAAAAGGCGATCCTATGTCTTGAAAGAACTATCGACTATCGACGCATATCCCTACTTAATGTCGCATACAAGATCCTATCCAACGTACTGTGTGAACGTCTAAAACCGTTCTGCAACACACTAATCGGCACGTACCAGTGTGGCTTCCGGCCCGGCAGATCGACTATACGACCCACACGCAAAATAGTTGGTCCACCCACTTTTGCACTTGGAAGCTTCTATGTTATTAGTTTGTCATATATACGCATTTATTTTTTTACAAAAACATCAAAAACATATCATAGACAATATGCTTTTTTAATTGAATTAATGACAAAAATAAGCAAAATTACAACGAGTACCGTTAAAACTGTATGCTTTCTCATTTGTTAATGAGTGCAAAATAGTTGGTCTACGTCATTCGTGATGCAAAAGACTCCACATAATCGTATGATTAAGTTAACCGTTAGCAAAAATTAAGCAAAAACAAACATACTCTTGCTTTGTCAGCTTATTAGTGTACTTCTGCAATTAGTTCTAATTCAGTTGTTGGTTGATCATGGCGCGTGGTGTTCCCCTATCTAAAGATCTCAGAGAATCGATTGTAAAAGCATTTGAAAATGGTTTTTCAAGCTGCAAAATTGCCAAAAATTTTAATCTCCCTCGTTCATCGGTACAAAATATCATTTCGCTCTTCAATAAGATGGGTAACATTAAAACCCGGAAGAAAACTGGGCGGCCGCCAATAGCAACAGCCCGCGATTGTAGGGTATTAAAAAAAATAATTAAGGAAACCCATTCTAATAGGCCAAAGAAAAGCCCCTTCTTACACCAAGGCAAAAGAAAAGGCGACTTGAATGGGCTAAAGAGCACAAGGATTGGACCTTACAGCAGTGGCGGGAAGTAATTTGGAGCGATGAATCAAGATTTGAGGTTTGTGTTGGCGATGAGCGAAAGCGTGTACTTCGGACCTCCAAAGAAGCGTTCCATAAAGACTGTCTGAAACGAACAATCAAGTTTCCAGCATCACAAATGATATGGGGGTGCATGTCTGGGCGTTGTGTTGGTAGTTTATGTTTTGTTGACGGCCTTGTAAATTCAGTAAAGTATCGCGACATCTTGCAAGAGCATCTGCTTCCATCAATAACACAGCTTCAGTCAACCGAGGGGGCTTACGTATTTCAGCAAGACGGTGCATCTTGTCATACGGCAAAGTCAACTCTAGCCTGGTTATCTACTGAAGCCATTCCATTAATGGAATGGCCATCCAGTAGCCCTGATCTTTCGCCCATCGAAACTTTATGGCACAAAATGAAGCAAAAGTTAAGACAGCAACCAGCAAGGACTCGCAAAGATCTACGACAAACAATTAATGATATTTGGCAATCGTTTACAACCGATGACTGCCAAAAACTCGTGGATACAATGCCACAGCGAATTCAAGCAGTCATATCCAAGAAAGGTGATGTGACGCAGTGGTAAAAAGTAATTTTTAAATCTTAAACCAACTATTTTGCGCTCAAACGAAAGATGAGCAAATATTTTACTCAGTAATAACTTCAAATGCTTACAACTTGTTCATTAAACTTTCTTTTTAATTTTAGCAGAAATATAAATACATATTTATTTTCATTAACAAAACTTTTTATTTGAAGAACAAAACAAGTTTGAATTTCTCAACAGAATTTATTCGTAATCAAATAGCATAGACCAACTATTTTGCGTTTGGGATCGTAGACCAAATTTTCACACTGAGGCAAATCCTGGAAAAGACCAATGAATTTCAAGTCGAGACTCACCACCTATTCATCGTCAGGAGCTTTATGTGGCGATGGCCGAATTCGGGATCCCGGCAAAACTGATCCAGCTATGTAGCGTGACGCTGGAGAACACACACTGCAATGTGCAATTTGGAAGAAGTTCCTCCGAGCTATTCCAAACATTCACCGGATAGTGCGCAAGGCAGGTGTCAACACGGAAGGCACTATCTTCAACAGATCCGTCCAGCTACTGGGGTATGCAGACGATATTGACATCATCGGTCGCTCCCAGCGAACCAGCTCCCGCCAGGTTCGAGACGACAAGGAAGACCGAACCTCCGTTTCAAAGACCAAGTCATCGCGGATGCCAGAGCGCTTGGTCTGGATAACCGGAAGCAGCGTGCCCGGGATCGCAGAGGATTTAAGGCTACAGTGTCTTAGGCAGAGACTCTCCACGGGTCGGAAGCCCGTTAAGTAAGTAAGTAAAGTGAGACATAAGTCCCGAATTCAATTTGGGGTATTATTTCCCACTTTAGTGGAACATAGGCCCCGAAAAAATAATTCCCAATAAACATATTTTAGTAAATATACGCCTAGAGAGAAACTATGAAGACTTCCCCAACTGCTACAACAAATAGTCAAACCGGTTTCGTTATTTGGACTTGTTTTTGGGTATTACTTAAAAAATGATGCAGTTAGCTAGGTACGAGCGGATGGGGAAAATATACGTCGCGCAATTTTGTTTTCTTAGTTAGTTGAGTTTTTTATTTTTTATTTGATTAAATTCCCGAAAACATCGATTTGTATCAACCAAACGACGATAAAAAGAAGTCCTTTCACCAATCGTCATCCGTCTAGGTTGATTCCTTTGGACGCTATTGTGTTTACAACAGACAGAGAGACATGTGGATCTAATTTTGACTTTGTATGGGAGGTACTAGAACTACTTGACCGACATAGCCCATTTTCAATACCAACCTAACGAAGATATAAAGAAAACCTTTCAACAAACATCATTCTCCTAGGTTGTTTCCTATGGACGCTATCGTGTTTTAGACAGATGAAGAGACAAATGGATCTAATATTGACTTTGTATGGGAGGTACCAGAACTACTTGACCGACATAGCCCTTTTTCAATAACATCCTAACGAAAATATAAGGAAAACCTTTCATCAAACATCATTCTCCTAGGTTGTTTCCTTTGGACGCTATCGTGTTTTCAACAGATGAAGAGGCAAATGGATCCAATATTGACTTTCTATGGGAGGTACCAGAACTACTTAACCGACAGAGCCCATTTTTAATACCAACCTGACGCCGGCAAAAATAATTCCTTTCACCAATTTTCATTCACCTACGTTGATTACTTTGGGCTCTATCGTGCTTTCAACAGACAGAGAGACACATGGGTCCAATATTGATTTTGTATGGGAGGTACCAGAACTACTTGACCGACATTGCCCATTTTCAATAAAAACCTGACGATGATAAAAAGAAGTCCTTTCACCAAACTTCATTAGCCTAGGTTGTTTTCTTTGGACGCTATCGTATTTTCAATAGACGGAGAGACACATGGGTCCAATATTGATTTTGTATGGGAGGTACCAGAACTACTTGACCGACATAGCCCATTTTTAATACCAACCTGACGACGATAAAAAGAAGTCCTTTCACCAAATTTCATTTGCCTATGTCAATTCCTTTGGGCGCTATCGTGCTTTCAACAGACAGACAGAGAGAGAGACAGACAGACAGACGGACATGGCTAAATCGATTCAGAATGTGATCCTGATTCGGAATATATATACTTTATGAGGTCTCCGGTGTCTCCTTCTTGGTGCTACAAATGTATTGCCAAAGTGAATATACCTTCCTGTGGAGGGTATAAAAAGGAAAACGAATCTGGGGATCTTAGATGGAAACTGTGAGGGAGAAATTTCGGAGCTATTGTTAAGAGGAGGTAAAGAGAAATCTCTTACATATGTTACGGGGTTAGCAACTCTTTGAGCAGAACTGATGTGTGAACACATTGCACCATTTTCAGAGTCCCCAGTTTCTTGAATAAAGTTTGGATTATTGCATGTTCTGGAGTTGTGTGAAATTACCGTCGATGTAAGTTAAATCCTTTGGATTAGTATCCATCAATTTTAAGCAAGAATCGTCAGTGAATAGGTTAGAGCAGTGGCAAACTAATGTCGTTTTCCATTGGTTTCACTCGGGGATCCACTCATTCTGAAATCCAATGGAACAGCAAAACTGCTTCTGACAGAATCCACTAAAGTATTGGTGAAATGCCAAAAAATAATCTATAGCTGCTGTCAACTGACTTGTAATAAATACATAAAATTGCACTTGTGTGAGTGCTTCTTGAGTGGATTCTGACTTGAAATCGAGAAGCGAAATTCTCTTCTCAGAATCACCAGAAGAGTATTTTTGTGCCAATGGAACAGCATTTTTTCGATTCCGGACTCTCCCGGACGCTTCTTTTTGTCCAATGGAAAACGACATAATGGGGATGAAATTGCAACTGCATTTTTAGAAAGACATTTTCCAAGTGATTCCAATTTTAATTCTTTGGCATAGAAATGGTTTTCACACATAAAAACATTTTTATTTAATGCGATGCACTGTGAATGTTTTATCCAAACATCTCTCCTATGACCATTGGGGAGCTTAAAAAGGACCAGGAAAATGGAATTTTGAAATTATAACAGTCTTAATATGAGCATTTCGCCATTCTATAATGCTATATAACGTTAATTTATTATACCCTCCAGAGGAAGGTATATTCACTTTGCCAATACATTTGTAACGCCAAGAAGGAGTCACCGGAGACCTTATAAAGTATATATATTCTGAATCAGGATCACATTCTGAATCGATTTAGCCATGTCCGTCTGTCTGTCTGTCTGTTGAAAGCACGATAGCGCCCAAAGTAATTGACGTAGGTGAATGAAATTCGGTGAAAGGACTTCTTTTTATCGGCGTCAGGTTGGTATTGAAAATGGGTTATGTCAGTCAAGTAGTTCTGGTACCCCCCATACGAAACCAATATTGGACCCATGTGCCTCTCTGTCTGTTGAAAGCACGATAGCGCTCAAAGTAATTGACGTAGGTGAAAAATTTGGTGAGAGCACTTATTTTTATCAGCGTCAGGTTGATATTGAAAACGGGGTATGTCTTTCAAGTACTTCTGGTACCTCCCATACAAAACCAATATTGGACCCATGTGTCTCTCTGTCTGTTGATAGCACCCAAAGTAATTGACGTAGCTGAATGAAATTTGGTGAAAGGACTTGTTTTTATCGGCGTCAGGTTGGTATTCAAAATGGGCTATGTCGGTCAAGTAGTTCTGGTACCTCCCATACAAAACCAATATTAGACCCATGTGCCCCTCTTTCCGTTGAAAACACGATAGCGTCCGAAGGAATCAACCTAGGTGAATGAAGTTTTGTGAAAGGACTTCTTTTATCGTCGTTAGGTTGGTATTCAAAATGGGCTATGTCGGTCAAGTAGTTCTGGTATTTTGCATGACTTGTATGCCGTGGAGGGTATCAAAGCATCGGCCAGGCCGATGATAACACTTTTACTTGTTAGTATTAAAATATTCATGCAACATCCCCATTGAATTCTAATATTCCCGTTTTCACCTTAAGACAATTGTTTTATAAAGAAAAGCTCCTTAAACTTTATCTGTCAAACTGTCAACCAACCACATGTTAAAATTAATTAACCTAACCTTGTAACGATGTGAAGTGAGCTCAGCAGGAGCGAGGAAGTGGTTGTTCTCGCGAGTTGGGGATTTCTCTACCACGGTTATGCTGTCCGTAGACTACAGTAACGGTTGAAGAGGCAAACCACCAACTTTATTCCGTTTAAAAAAAAAAGCAATTAAACGCGCAATAAAATATTTTAAGAAAATAATCACAAAAGATTGTTTTATTGACAAGAAAAATATTAATTATAATGGCTAGTGTAATTACAATCGCTCTGCTCCCATCCCAATCTCTTAAACGATATGCTGTCCGTGGGACTGCAGTAACGCATAAGGCAATGCGAGCAAAATGAGAAACAATAGAAAAAATAGGCGTAGGCGAGAAGCGCAGCGAATTGTGTTTGCTTCATGGTTTGAGACGGTAGAGAACCTTTGTCAATTAGCGAGCAGACAAAATTGGCAATTGTTCTGGGCGTGCATGCCCTTTTTATACTTGTTGGGAGAGGAGCTTTTGTAATTGTAGTTATTTGTTTACAATCGATTACAATACATAATTAGCTTTTATGTGAACGGTGTTGCCATATTGAAATTTTATGTTTACAATAGTTGTTTACAATACATAATTTATTATTAGCTTTTAAGTGTATGGTGTTGCCATATTGAATTTCATGTTTACAATTAATAATTAGCTTTTATTTGCAAAGTGTTGCCATATTGAATTTAAGAGAAAAACATAATTAATGTATTTGTCTGCTTCTTTTAAATCATCGAGTATTTTCAACAGGTTATGGGCCCAGTCCTACTAGAATTATAAATTTTATTGTCATAGTTGTATATAATGACTACATTTACCTGAAAAATCCCACTGTTCAATGGGGAAAATCACTCTACTTGGAAGACACAAATGGAGGCTGTATTGCACAAAAATCGATTGCTGAAGATTGTGCAAGGACTGGAGAAGATGCCAAGTGATGGTGCAAGAATTGAGGAATGGAACATAAAAGACATGGATGCAAAGTGTGAGCTTATCATCGCTATGGAACCTGTGGAAGTTGCATTTGCAAAGTCGCAGAAAACGTCGAGGGAACTTTGGAAATTTTTGGAAAACACTTACGATTGGAAAGGTACTCGGCAGAAGGTGGAGGAGTTTCGTAAGTTGATCAATTTTAAAATGAATGAAAATCAAAGCATGGAAATATATTTAATTCAATTTAATTCAATTGTCAATCGGTTGCGTGAAATGGATGCCAAATTGGATGAGGAGCTTTTAGCAGTGATGCTACTGGACGGGTTGCCTGAGAGTTAGAAGGATATTCAAGCTGCTTTTGATGCCTCCACTGATTTTCCCAGCATGGATGTGTTACGTGCACGACTACTCGAAGTAAGTGACAAAAGAAGGACTACATTTGAACGCAAGGATGATGCCTTTAAAGTGAGAGTTGACCACAAGAAATCCAATATTCATCAGCGACCAGGTACGTCAAATATTAATCTACAATATAATTGTCATCGCTGTGGCCGCAAGGGCCACATGAAGAGAGATTGTCGCGTTAGTCTGGGTAGAGAAAGAATTAGATTAGTAGAGAATTGTGCACTAGATAACGAGGAAGGTTTCATTGCATTAGAAGTTCAGAAGTGTACTGTACATGTAGACGAAATGTCGAATAAGGTGAGCAGCATGGATAACAATTCAGATGCTGCCAATTGGTACATCGATAGCGGAGCTACTTCGCATATGTGTTGCATGAGGAAATATTTTGTGAAGCTAGATAAAAGTCAAAGGAGAAAGAAAAAAAGTTATCTTTATCGAACTCTGTTTGTTCCGAGTTTAAGAAGCAATCTCATTTCTGCTAGTAAAACAACTGATAGTGGCTGCACGGTACTTATAAAAGGCGAACGTGCATGTGTTTCCAGGCATAAAAGAGTAATTCTTGAAGCCGACAAATGTAGGGGATTATATTTAGTTAAGACACCCAAGGACAAAGATGATCGACTGTCAGACAAGCATGAACGTTGTCATAAAACTGACCATAATAAACATTCGCTGCAAATCTGGCACAAGAGGTATGGCCATTTAAATACAGCAGCATTACAATTCTTAGATAAAAAATGCATGGTTAAAGGTTTGACATCCTTTGATAACTCATCCATCGACTGCGTTGCATCTTGCATGATTTAGAGGTAAACAAACTCGGCTTCCATTTACAACTAAAATCGAAAAGGTTTCTCTATGTATTCTCGATATTATATATACAGACTTATGCGGTCCAATGAATGTAGAATCTATTAGAAAAAGCATATATTTTGCCACTTTTATTGACGATTAATCTCGGAAAGTGTTTGTGTATTTTCTGAGAAGGAAAACTGAATATTTAGGTGTATTTTAACAGTTTAAGAAACTTGTGGAAAATGAAACAAAGAAGAAAATAAAAACTCTCCGAAGTGAAAACGCACGTGAGCTCTTAAGTAACGATTTTTCTAAATTCTTGTTTGATGAAGACATCAAACGCCAACTAACTGTGGAGTACTCTCCACAGCAAATCGGTGTGGCCTAGCGTATGAATCAAACGCTAGTAGAAATGGCTCGCTGTTTTCTTATCGAAGCAAACCTGCCAAAGTTTTTATGGGCAGAATTGATCCACACTTGAGCTTTTTTTTTTTTTTTTTTGTCGGAGGTTGTTACTATCCGATGGAGCACTCAGACACAAACTACAGGTCCATTGTACTGCCAAAACAGACACCTTACATTACTGTACTTAGTTTTCCCGTCTTTCGAAGAAAGATGAGAAGGAGCTTCAGTGATGAAGAGCTTAGATGTTCGGCACTCACCACATCAGCCCCAAAGATCCGCCACCTGATGCGAGCAAAGGCGGGACAGCTACAGAGGAAGTGTTCCGCTGTATCATCGTCCTCTCCACAAGCCACATTTAAGTGTTTGGCAAAAGCTTGGTGGCCCGAAAGGACGCCCACAAGCAGTCTGCAGTCGATTCTCCTAAGAGATAGAAGGAAAGACGCGGACCTTTTGCAAATGTCCGGACGCAGTCGTTTGGCCTGCCTACACCCAGCACAGTCACGCCACCGACGCTCATGTTCACGAGAAACCCAAGTATCAATGGATGACCTAACCATAGAAGCAGGCAGACCCAACGCAGGTTCAGGTCCTGAGAAAGCCTCTTCTGAACCCCGTCTGGCAAGCTCATCAGCAATCTCATTTCCCTGGATACCAGTGTGACCTGGGACCCAAACAAGATTCACGGTGTTGAGCCTTCCGACTAAGTTCAGAGAAAGCTTGAGTTCGAGCACTAACTTGGACGAGGTAAGAGGGTTAAGCAGCGCATTTAAAGCAGCTTGGCTATCACTGCAAACGCATATGCTTCTAGCCCTCCACCTGTTTGTCACAATATAGCGCATAGCCATAAGGATAGCGAAAATCTCCGCTTGGAAGACAGACGCATGGTTACCTAAGGGGTAGTGTAGTCTAATGTTCTCGCTTTCCACAAAGACACCAGAACCAGACCCTTGTCCGGTTTTGGAGCCATCCGTGAATACACGATGGCATTCTTTCCCAGGCTCAGAGTCTGACCGAAGCCATTCCGTTTCCTGAGGAAAGTTGACATGGTAGTTTTGTCGCAGTAGGATTTCTGGGGTCATTGCGTCAGACGGCATGTCCATAAGACAGGGGTCAAAGGACAATTCTCGCACAAGTTCCTCAAAATTCCAATGCGCGTGGTACCAAAAGCCACCTCTCTTTAACCGAGAAATGGTTTTCAGCGTACACCCCATGATAAAAATATCAAGAGGGGGGAGGTTCATCATAGCATCTAGAGCAGAGCCCGGAGTGCTAGGGAAGGCCCCTGTGCATCCAAGACAAACCGTTCTTTGAAGTCTGGCAAGAGAGGCAGTAACACGTTTCCGCGAAAGCCTGTTCCACCATACAACCGATGCGTATGAGAGAAGTGGTCTTATCATTGCCGTATAGATCCAAAGGACCCTTTTAGGAGATAAACCCCATGTCTTGCCAAAAGCGCCTTTGCACTGCCAGAAAGTTGACAGCGCCTTATCGGTTTTTGATTCGACATGCTTGGACCAAAGAAGCTTTCTATCGAGGATTACTCCCAGATATTTGACTTCATCGGATATCGGGATAGTGACGCCTTTTAGCACAAGCTGAGTCAGACCAGTGATCTTCCTCCTTCTCGTGAAGAGAACAACCGTAGTTTTAAGAGGATTCACTGAAAGCCCATTTCTTGTGCACCAATCATCGATTAGGCCCAAAGATCTCTGCGTCCGAGAGCAGACGGTCTTTAGGTCTGAACCGACGGACAGAACGGCGACATCATCCGCATAGGCTTGTGTGTAGGTTCCAGGAAGATCGAGAGCCGTTAGTCCACTACCATACACCATAAAAGGGGAGACAGAACACCACCTTGAGGGCAGCCCCTGTTTACCCCAGTCATGACGCATTTGCCACAATCCGCCTCGGCAACCAACGTCCTGTACATTAGCATTGCTTTAATCCACAAAACCAATGTTTCATCTACACCATGATGTCTGGCTGCATTGCACATGCTATCAAACGTCGCATTATCAAAAGCACCCTCGATATCGACGAAAATACCCAGCGCGTACACCTTCCGATCAAGAGCACTTTCAATCCTACCAACAAGGTTTTGAAGCGCAGTTTCACAGGATTTTCCACGCTGATAGGCATGTTGCATCAAAGAAAGAGGATGCGATCGAAGAGCAACATTGCGCACGTGCAGCTCAACCAGTCTCTCCAAACTTTTCAGCAGGAAGGAAGACAGACTTATGGGTCTGAAACTTTTGGCGAGAGTGTAGTCGGTCTTACCTATCTTTGGTATAAACACGACTTTAACCATACGCCAAGGGGAAGGTATGTAGGCCAAGGCCAAGCTGGCGGTGAAAATTCTTTTCAGCGTCGGCATCAGCTGACTAAAACCTTTTTTCAGCATAGCCGGATAGATTCCATCCGGACCCGGTGACTTGAAACTCTCAAAAGATGAAATTGCATAATTGATAGCGTCATCCGTCACCACTCCGGATGCAATATACCAACTACGCCGCGTGGTGTTTGTTTGTTCAGAAGTGGCCACCATAGGCGGTACAACTGAAGAACACGTAGTGACCTGATTTCCCGGGAAGTGAGTCTCCAGCAGGAGACTAAAAGTCTCCGCCTTTGTCTCAGTGTAGGTACCATCAGATTTTTGGAGCGATTCCAGTTTACTTGGTCTGTCCCTTTTGAGGACTTTAACAAGCCTACTGGTTGCACTTAGTGAAGCGACCTCCTCACAAAATTTCCTATAAGAGTCACTTTTCGATTTACGAATTAGTCTCTTAAATTCTTTTTGTTTCGATCGATACAGATTCCAGTCTTCTTCTAAGTTGGTTTTTAAAGACCTATTTAGGAGCTTCCTGGTTTCTCTGCGAATACACTGCAGTTCGGTATTCCACCAAGGTACCAGTTTTCTACAGGAGTTTTTTGAAACTGGACACGCTAGTTCAAAACAACGGGTAATGACGCTGCTCAGATACTGAGCAGACTTCTCCACCCCCTGTATTGATCTCAGCTTGAGTGGTGCTTTAACAGAATTGCCAAGCTCCTCCTCAAACCGAGCCCAATTTGTTTTCCTCGGATTTCTCCTCTCCAGCGAAGGTGAAACTTCACAGCAGATTTGAAATTCGATGTATCTGTGATCTGACAAAGTGCTATCTGGCGATACTCTCCAATTTATGATAGTCTTGCAATGCCTGTTGGACAGGGTAACATCAATTACTTGCTGTCTCATGGCTGTAACAAATGTAGGTCGACAACCTACATTGTTGATGGTGATGTCAGACGATAGGATGAAGTCCAGAAGACGATCTCCCCGTATATTACACTTGCTGCTGCCCCAAACAGTGTTTTGAGCATTAGCATCGCAACATAAGATAAGACCTATCTTTTTGGACTCGCAGTACTCTACGAGCTCAACAACAGCCTTTGGTGGTGGAGGAGTTAAAGAGTCGTAGGGAAAGTAGGCCGATGCAATGACAAAGGTTTCCCAATTGCCGTTTGCATGGTAAGTAATAGTTGCAGCAACCAGATCCTGGCAACAGAACCGTTTGATTGTAACTGCCGTGAGGGATTTCGATACAACAAGACATGTCCTAGGTCTCTCGGACAGCTTATCGTAAAGAACGTTGTGCGAACCGCTTAACCCACCAAGGCCACAGATGCGATTTTTCCACACCCACGGTTCTTGGATGGATGTTATGCAGTTCTTTGTTCTACATACCGCAAGCCTACTACTTAAGAGAGCAGTAGCAGCCTTGCAGTGTTGTAGGTTAATCTGAGTAAACAAAATGGATGTAGACTCTGGGTTACGTCCTCTATTTGCACTATTTGGCATTGAAATGGAAATGAATCCTACCAAGATGCAGATAGGGACGCATATTATACCTAGACTTAATGATCTCGGCAGAAACCATGTCTATGCTCACAACCAGAGAGCTACCATCTTCATCGTGACGGTTTCTGCTCTGCCTGTGAGAACGGACAATCCAGGCTTTTGTGTCGAGACCAGGGTTCTGGGCATTCAAACGCTTGAGCACATCCGCCGATTTCTCCAGTTTCCCAGGGATCCAGCAGACGGCACGCGTAAGCTTGGGTGGCTTGTAGACCTCAAAAATTGTGGTCCCAAGGGGAGGGATCTTCGGCACCATACTGCTGACCCATTTAGAGGTTTGCTGCGAGGAGGTCTTCACCACGAAGGTTCCGTCCTTGAACTCACAGCCCTCTACCTGGATACAAGCACTTGTTGCCGCGACAAGCTCCAAAAGATGGGCTTTGCAGTGTTTGCACTCTGCATCGCTCATGCTATTGTCATTGCCTGCTTTCCCTATACGAACTGCTAAAGAAGAAACTGCAGCATCCTTATAGGACAGCCTACTATCTCGTTCCTTAGCTGTTCTGCGTTCAAAGGAGGCACGCAACTTCTTGCTTTGTGGTTCGGCAGAAGAGGAGGTAGCGCCCAGTCCAAGGGGTTGGTCTGCTTCAGTTTGTGAAACCTCCACCGACCTGTTCCTTTTCAAAGGCACCGCCGAAGAGCTGATAGAAGAGCTTGCGCCTTCAGCCGGTAAAGCTTCTTTGCGCCGCAGATCTAACAGCTTCTTCCTTTTCCGCTGTCCCTTAGACAGGCGCCGCTCAGAGACCGCCTCTTCAGGAGCCCGTTCAACCATAGAGGTATCCCGAGTCTGGCCGTCAGTGGCAGTGCAGTGGGCAGCAGCTAGTCCCATGCTCAAATTGCCGAGTGAATCGGGCGTAGAGCCACAAGGGTCGCATGCGGGTTTTGAGCTCAAGTCCGTAGGTGCGATCGCAATATCCGGTTTCCGTTCACCAGTACTGCCTCCATTTCTGGTAGCAGCACCGGTTTCATTCGGAGACCGTGCACGGGCGGACTCACAGACTTGAGCGGGTTTTGTTCTCTTTACGAGCTTGGGTCGCTTCTTCTTACTTTTCGGTTCGGCAGAAGAGGAGGCGGAGCCCAATCCAAGGGGTTGGTTAGCTTCAGTTGGTGAGACCTCCACTGACCTATTCCTTTTCAAAGGCACCGCCGAAGAGCTGAGAGAAGAGCTCGCGCCTTCAGCCGGTAAAGCATCTTTGCGCCGCAGATCCGACAGCTTCTTCCTTTCCCTCTTCCGCTGTCCCTTAGACGAGCGCCGCTCAGAGCCCGCCTCTTCAGGAGCCCGTTCAACCATAGAGGTTTCCCGAGTCAGGCCGTCAGTGGCAGTGCAGTGGGCAGCAGCTTGTCTCATGCTCAATTTGCCGAGGAAATCGGACATAGAGCCGCAAGAGTCGCTTGTGGGTTCGGGTATGAATGTTGAGGCCTCCAGAATCCGTGCCCCGGCCGTAGTCGAGAAGACTACGGGTGGATTTTGGCTATTGCCATTACCACCTGGAGTAGACAATTCCTTTTGTTTCTCCATTCATAGCGTTGTTGAGTGTTATCCACTGGCTCCTGTGGGTTAGAATACACTAACAGTTTGATCTTTACTGAGGATAGGCTAAAAAGCTGTTACCTCAAACCATCCTCCTTTACCCGGGCTTTGGACCGGCATGCTACTTTCTTAACAAGGCGGGGTTGGATTTTAGTCGACTCTTACGACAGGCATGCCTACCTCGGGTATATTCTTTCCCCTACCCGAAGGGGTAAAAACACTTCAGCTTACATACGTAATCGATGTCCGACCTCCTTGAACCACGAAAAGACACCTGTCAGCACTCTCGTGTGCCAAGGAAACAACTCCACTCCACTCTTGTCAAACAACGACTGACCATAAACTAAGTATTAAATAGACCGTCAGCTCCCGCGCACCTACCCGATTCCCCCGCAAAATTTTGTAAAGAAAATTCTCTCTTAAATTTCCTATCTGTGAATACGTGTGAAGCAGAAAAAAAACAAATTCTAATTGGCGGGAGAAGTAAAAAAAATAAAGCCACTCAGCAGTGTTCCTACATCGTGGTATTCCTACCTTTTTGTGGGAATTACGATTTCCGAAAAGCTTTCCATGCGTTAAAGGAAAAAACATCAAAATTGTGTGAATATCAACAATTTGACTAGAAAACATTCAAACTATTTATTTATTTCACCATGAATATCAACGCACTAAATGTGCATGAAAAGGAGATTTGACCTTAGCAACAATTTCTAGTACCCAAAAAAATTCATTATAATGTTAGCAAACTGAGATTTTTATACTGAAGATTAATTTAATGTGATTTTCTTTCCCAACAATACAAATTTTACTTTTAAAGTACGGTTTGTTTCATTAAAAAATCGAGGGAATTTAAGTTTAGTGAAAAGGGAACAATTAATACGCTTCGTGGGAAAAATAAAGAGAGCGCGCTAAGAACACTGCTGAGAGTTAGTGTATTTGGTGAGTTTCTGTCAGCTGATGGATGCGTTCTGAGAGTTTAAATTCGTTGTTTTATTTCACCACGAAAACATGTATTTTACAAAATGCGTAATAGCGAATGTAATCAATATGAATAAATAAAGGAGTAAAGTGTCAAAAATGCATTCATTAAAATAAAATAAGTTATTTTTGTTCCTATAATTATTGTGTCTGTTTTCGCTGGTAAAAAATTATTTCGCCTAAAATGTCGACAGAAAAACGGTAACCAATATAAAGATAAGCATTGATTAAGAACATTCAAATTTAAAATATGCTCTAGGGAAAAGATATAAACATTTCTGTGTGGGTATGGTTTTTGAGTTATACTGAGCGTAATAATAACAAATTTAATATCGACTTTAAATTTCCGGAAGCTTACATTTGCGAAATTTGTATTTAAAATATAACCACTAGTAGGTATGTACTTAAATGTGGTAAGGCCCAATCTTTTCATGAAGATTCCGTTTATAAATGTAAAAAAAAAACAAATTAAATTTATTAGAAAATATGATACAATATTGACATAATTAATGAAATTACATTTGAAATCAATTGCGTCAGCCTAAAATTTTAATAATGTTTATTAATAATAAAAAGAAATAGCCTAATAGACACAATGAAAAAATTTATTTTCTTTAAAATGTACGGGAAAGAACGAAACTCTAAAAATGTATATAAGCAAAATTGGAAATAAACATTTTTACTAATTTGTACCCTGATTTCTCTCACGCATTTAAGTTTTTCTGCTTACAATTTTCTGTTTTTTCATAGGATTCATAATCATTAGTAATCCTAATCAGATATTTTTATGTTAATGAGAGTTGTTTTTTAATTTTTGTCAATGATCGATTTCCATTCCATTTCCACACAACAAAAAAGTGAACTTCCCGTACTATGCAGATTATATCTAGGTAAAATGAAAAAAAACCTAATAATGTGTACCTACCATGCGCTTTAATATAATTTGGTACTAAATTCACCACACCATACCCACCGTTTTCTTAACACGTCCCGATAACGGCCAATTTTTTGAATTATTTGAATTTTTCCAATGTTACCACAAAATAAACTGTCAGAGTCATCTGTCAGGTTCCTATATGCAAGTGTATGCGTGCGTCTAATTTACTTTAACATTGGCACACATACTTTGGCACAGAGAAACACCGAAAACAGCTTGTAGGCAAATTCTCTTAAGTTGAAAGAGCTGAGTTTATGCGACTGACTTTATTGTCTTTAGCTCATACAAGAACAGCAGGAAACTATAATTCACAAAGATACGGGGCACAAGAAATAAGAATAAAGAGAGCGTCGATAGCATCTAAATCGGGGGAGTGGTAACACCACGGTTTGATTTTATCAGAGGCATAGACAGAACACAACCTCTTCTATGTTATCTGCATCCCAGGAATATCCTCGATTAGAAAACGATAATTACCCAGAACTTTAGAAACTCTATAGGGGCCTCTATACTTAGGCTCTAATTTGCGGTATTCTCCAGTGGCGGAAGGTTCATTAGAAATTACTACTAGGTCGCCCTCGATATATTGTTTTGGCTCGGCGTGCATCCTATCAAAACGTTACTTCCATTTTTCGCGACTACCAGCTATATTTTCGACAGCTTTCATTCGTTTGTTTTGGATATCGTCTTCTAAACCACACGTAACATCGTCATGGATAGCGGCGACTATGCGATTGTGTATAACATCAACGAGTTTAAAGTCAAAGACGAGTTCGTTTGGACTGAATCCTGATGTCGAGTTCTTCTGCGAATTAACAGTCCACTGTAGATCACGCAGACGTTGGTCCCAATCCCTTGGCTCTTCGGTCGTGGTTCGAACAAAGGTGAGAATTATGTTGTTGGCCCTCTCAACTTGTCCATTGGCCCTTGGAGTGCGGACAGCTGTTTTAATGTGCTGAATGTTGTTCTGCTCACAGTACATCTCAAATTGTTTGGAGGTAAATGCAGTCCCTCAATCACTGATTATACGTCTTGGTAGCCCAAAGTAACTGGTAACTTCATTTAAGACGTTAATAACAGGAAGCGTTTTAGTTGTTTTTACGTGTTTTACAATTAGAAATTTGTTGAATGCGTCGGAGATTGCTAAAACGTGCGTGTTTCCGCGTTTACTGCGAACAAATGGTCCGAGATGGTCTATATGCATTTGACGAAATGGAGTTGGTTCAATTTCACCATAATGAAGTTGACCTTCTTGTTTCCCTCCCTTCGTTTTGTAGTAGCAGCACTCGATGCATGAGGCAATATACTCCTTGACGTATTTCCGAATTTTAGGAAACCAGAAATGTGTTTGTATCCGTTGAATGGTTTTTTCCAGTCCAAAATGACCCACATCGTCGTGGCAGGAACGAACAACCCTCCATCGCACAGATTTCGGAACAACGAATTGGATAGTTTTGCCACATTTACGATACAAACGATGATTCTGTAAAATATAATCTGCTTTAATTTGCTTTTCTTTTTCTGACTTACGCTCTCCCTTTAAGACGGCGATGATTTCACTAAAGCGAGGAGTCCTGTTGTTGCATCGTTAACAGCCAGTCCTCTGTTGAAGAAGCAATTTTCAGAATATCATATCCTGGGCTGGTTTCTTTTGGCGGCAAATCAGGGGAACGGCTGAGCGCATCTACATGGGACATTCGGCTTCCTTGACGATGAACGGCTTCGAAATCGTAATCGAGAATTTTGATCCACCAGCGAGCGATTTTAGGAATCATTTCCTTGTTGGCTTTAGCTTTGGCAATAGCGGCACAGTCGGTGACAAGTTTGAATGGTTTACCGAGCACGTATACCCGGAACCTTTCGAGTGACTCGACGATTGCAAGGACCTCGAGTTCATAGCTGTGGTTCTTGCTTTCAGCCTCCGTACAGTGGCGGCTATAATAGAACACCGGTTTCCAGTTCTTATTATCCTTTGATTGGAGGAGCACACCAGCAAGGCCGACTGAGCTGGCATCAGTATGCACTTCGTGATATCCGGTATAATCGTACAATTCGAGCACTGGTTTAGAGCACAGTAAGTCGATAAGCTGCGTGAAAGCACGTTGTTGATCTTCCCCCCATTTGAACATTTCATCTTTTCGTAGTAACTGTGTAAGCGGCCTAGATATAAGAGAATAATGCTATACAAATTTGCGGAAAAATCCAGTTAAGCCAAGAAAACGCCGGACCTCGGTTACATTCATTGGTGTTTTAAAATTACGTATGGCGCTTACCTTGTCGTCACCAGGAGTTATAACGGCTTCGCTTACAATGTGCCCCAAATACGTTATTTGTCGTGCCAGGAAGTTACACTTTTCGGCGCAAAGTTTTAATCCAGCTGAGTCGAGAATGCGAAGAAATTTTTCCAACCGCTTAAGCCCTTCTTCTGCGGTTTTACTTGGGATAATTACGTCGTCCAGGTATGCGAGTACCTCTTCGGCGTTAGTGTTGGCGATGAGCTTGTTCATAACCGCTTGGAACATTGCTGGGGCATTGACAGGACCAAACGGCATTCTGTTATATTCAAAATGCCCTTCCGTGGTCACAATCACAAATGCTGTGTACCGTTTTGATTCCTCCTCGATTTCAATTTGGTGATATCCCATGCGTAAATCCAGCGATGTAAACTATTTGTTTCCAGCAAGCTGTGCAAACTGCTCTTCAAGGTTATGCATCGGATACGGGATTTTTAACGTAATGCTGTTTAATAGTCGATAATCGACACAGAGACGATGTTCTCCATTCTTCTTGTCGACCAGTACCACACCAGAAGCGTACGGTGAATCAGAGGGGCGAATAATGTTGCTTGCGAGCAAATCGTTAATGATGTTTGTGACGATTGGCCTTTTAGCAAATGGCAAACGATATGGCTTAGATTTTACAGGGGCGTCGGAAGAAAGTTTAATCTGCATCTTTGCCAAGTTGCACTTACCAAGATCAGCCAACTTGTCTGCAAAATAACTACGGTGATTAGTTAAAAGCGATTCCAACTTACCGAGCTCTACTTCATTTAGCTGCGTATCCTATGCGGTCGTGTTAATAGATACATTATTGACTGCTTTTTCCATACGACAATCACCTCCTTCTATGATCAAACGAGCATCATGGCGGCATAGGACGTCTCTACCCAAAAGTACTTTCTCGGTTATCATATTATCGTTAACGATCAGCAGTTCAGATTTGAAGACGTTGTCATCAAAACAGATTTCGGCTTCGATTTTGTTGGTACAAATAAACGTTCCACCCGCAAATCCATTCAATGTAATTGAACACTTTTTGACATCAGCCAGATTGTTGGCAAAAGACTTCCGTATCAATGTATGGCTACTTCCAGGGACGATGAAAGCTGACGTTGGTACATTATTAATTTGGATGTCCTTGACTATGTCATTTTTTACATTCAGTACAGTTCCTTTGATATCGTTGACGGATTCAGATTGACGCTTTTTGTGCGGGCAATTCGGCGTCTGATGAGAAGTTCGGCTGCATCCACTGCATCTCTCTTTTTGTTGTGGTTCCGGACATTTGATGGAGTAGTGTCCAATCTTACCGCAATCGAAGCACTTAACATTACGGTTTCTGTCATCCATTGGTTTTTTCAACGCCTTGGATGAATCTTCAGTGGACTTTCTCCTGGTTTTAGAGGTGTCTGCCATATTATGGAACGATTTTGCCACGGGTGCTCTGACTTCGTTGTGCATAGAGAAATTTATTATGTCGCGTAATAGTTCACTGCACATGTTATAATCATTTGAAATTTTCTTCCGCAGCTCTGAATAGTTTATTCCGTTAATGATGTGACGAGCGATAGCCGAGTCAGGTAAACCTCCGTTTTTCCCTAAGGCCAACATTTTATAATAAAACTCTTGTGGAGATTCGTTGTACATGCGTGTCGTACGTACCATTTTAATATGTACATCCGCAGCGTTTTTCATGTACGGAAAATCTGTTAAAAATTTAGAAATAAATTGTTGCCAAGAGACGAAAATTTCGCCGAGAGAATCGACCCAATACTTAGCAGCACCCTGCATTTTTTGCTGTACTGCAAAAATCACGGTCTGGTCATCCCATCCATACGCATTTTTTAAAGTATCTACTCTTTTTATAAATTGAAATGAATCCAAAGATTCCCCTGAGGTAGGATTGAATTCCGGCAAAAGAGCAACGACGTCTCTAACACGACCGTATGGATTAAACGACTGTAAATGAGACCCGTATGGCGTTTGCGAAGACATAGGATCGTGAGCGGTTGTTTCACTTGTAGCAATAAAGGGTAAATGTGTATTCGCTGTTGTTGGCGGCACAAAAAATTCACCGTTGCACATTTGCACTTGACTCGTATTTGTACCATAGAATGGAGAAGCATAAGCGTATGCCATGGGGACCCCACACGAACGATGCGACTGTGACGATTTTAATGGTAAGTACGTTGGGCAAGCTCTTACGGGATTAGCGGAAAATGTTGTCGTTGTATTAAAATGCTGAGATGACGTGTTCATCTTTGATAACGGGGGGGGGGGGGGCATATCGGTGCTTCCAGAAGAAACTTGCTGGGCAGTAGACAATGCGTTTGTAGAAATCTGTGGAAGAGAACTCATTGCTGTATTAATGTTTGTAGGTAACGAAAAACTTCTTATTCACAAATTGGAAATATGTTCAAGATAGTAAAATAACAGTACGAAATATTCAACATAATGGTCGGATTCTAAAATATAATATGGAGACTTTAAAATATATATTATGTTGATACGAACTTTAAGAGGCAATTTACTTGCTTATCGGGTTGCATATGGCTAACCGCAAAAAAAATCTATTCATGAATTCGAAAAGTTCAATACAAATAAATACTGAATACGTTGAATCGAATTAATTTAATGGCTGATAGGTACTCTCGATAGAGTCCTAATAATAATTAAGGTTAAAGAGCGTATTCTAATCAATAAATTCCTTTGGTCTATACTACTTCAGATTTGTTCAAATTAATTTAAATAAAAAAAGGAATAGAGCCTTAAGAAACTCACTTACCGAAAAATTTTACCAAACAAAGAATAATGTATCTCCACAAGTGGTGAAACGTCCAGGTGAGCGAGATGTGCACATGTCCGGCCTGAAGATCTTGAGATGTCTTGATACGAATACTGTAATTTTGTTGGAATTTTGCTAGTGAAAAAAAATCATTTTGAACAAGACCAATTCTAAACTTTACAATTCAAGTACTTATCTTTTGATACAGCTACAATTAAATATTAATCTAATAGGCGGGGCAGGAAAGGACTTAACTGGGAGAAGGGACAGGAGGACAGGAGTCGCCTTGGATGGCATGATTAACGGCTTCTTCTTCTCGTTGATGAACGGCTCTGTCACGTGGAAGGATCCTGGTGAAGGCTTGGGTGTCGGGTGGTCGGCTACGTGCTTGGAAGTGCTGGCTGCCCAACGATTATCTTGGTGAGAACGATTCCTCGTGTCAAACAATTTTGGTGGACCAGAAACGGTATTTGGCGAGGGATCTAGTCATCTACGGCAGTATGTGCGTTCGGCCACATGGTAGATGAATGTAGGCTTCACCGAGAATATCCTCGTAGAGGCCGCCGCGAGGACGGATGGTATGGTTGTTGGACTGCCACGTGCCGGGCTTGACGCACGTTATCGAACTAAGGCGGGGTCGCTGATTTTCGCCTTTACTCGTGGCGTCACGGGGATGACGAGTTTACACACGAGCTGGGAGAGCCACTTTGATTTCTCAGCGGACGTGGAATCAGGCTGGGCTGAGGCTTCTTTGGTTCTTGGTCGGACGTAGGTTGTGTCGCCGTGGTGTTGGCGGTGGTAGATACGTGTGGTTTAGGTGGTGTTGGGCTTTCCTGGTGGGTTTAACTATCGCTGCTTTTCTTTTGCACATATGTTACGCATGTGGCAACAGGATTATATTGTTCTTTAACACAAACGGTATATACAATACTACCCACACGCGGGGACACTAGTCCACTTGGCTGTCGACCTCTCGTCACGAAAAAAATTCCCCAACTGTCTTCCATGTCTTTCCTTGGGACTCTTTTATAACTGCGGTGGAACCATTGTATGAAACTCACTAATCAGTCTGCACTTTATTTCGCTGCGGTAGTTAGACGAAATCGACTATCACTCATTATGACGGTAAAAATCGCGCCACATTTAATTCATATAGGGTTTGTGCTCCTCTCGTCCAAGTGTCCATTTATTCTACATAAGCATTTCATCTCCTTCTATTGATTCCGTTTTTGCTTGATTCCGTAAACTCTTGTAGTGGGGTCTAATGCCCTCTCGCTTAAACAAGTTGCATGCATTCAATTCATATACCTACCAATTTCAATTGCTGATTTTCCTCATCCTCCATTCTCCTCGATTGCCGGTGTACTCCGAGAAAAAATCTCAGCAAGTGCATTGTTATACTCTCGTGTCGCATGATATATGTATATGGATTTTCTTCGAATACACGAACCGTAATCAGAACCGCTATTGAGTTATGGTGGTGAGATCTAATTATGGGAACTAATTGGTGGTTTGGATACAGGATTGGGACTTTCTGATTGGTTTGTGTCGATATCGCTTAGGTAATTAATTTTAACGTAGGAAAATGACCTATGATTACTAAAACTCTATCATATTGAATTATTAAATTTGGGGTATACCCCGCGGTTTCCTACAAAGCTTATCACTTTTACGCGTACGAACTAGGAAAGGAGATAAGAAATGAAACCACTAAAATTCCTTAACCGTATATAAATATTTTCAAAAGCAGGATATACTTCCTACGCAGCGAGGGCGTATACGTAACCTTTTTATTTTCTTTGGTTTATATATATTATTTATTTTTTTTTTTTTTGCGAACGCAAAATAAAACCTAGCTTTCAAGATCTTTAATGTGAAAAACTCCCACGTTTTTCCCATTTTTGTCCTGCAGTTCATATAAGTGGTCGCCAATGACCTTGGAAACTTTCATTCTGATAAACTTGGGACATAACTTTGCATTTAATTTCTTGGAGGTATCGCTTAACACGAAGTTTCGCTTGTATACGACATCTCCAACCTTATATTTTCGCACGGAGCTTCGTAAGTTGTATACCTTTCCATATTTCTGATGGGCTTCTGCTAGACACTTTTGCAGGTGGGCATGCAGGATATTCATTTTATCCTTCTTGACCAGAATTTCAAATTCCGAGTTGTTAAGGCAGTCAAACTTTCGAAGTAATTGATATGCCGAACCATGCTCAAACATTTTTTTTTCTGTCCAAAGAGGGCCTCGTAGGGGAAGATACCAATTGCAGTATGAACGGTTGAACGCAAGGCGGACCCTATAGCGGGAAGCTGTTCGTCCCATCGGGTTTGATCTGCAGATATATAAGATCGAATGGCTGATAGAATTGAACGATTCACTCGCTCGCTGGCATTGGCCTGTGGAGAATACGCTGCCGTTCGTATGTGTCGAATACCAAAAGAAGCTAAAAGCTTACTGAATTCACGACTGGTAAATTGCTTACCGTTATCCGTCAGTATAGTTTCGGGGACTCCGAACATTTAAAATACCTGATTTCGCAAAAACTCCGAGGTTTTTTCGGTAGTTGCTTTTCTTAAAGGCTGAACTAGGACAAATTTGGTAAGTTGGTCCAGAACTAGTAGGATATATGTATTGCCTGATTTTGAGCGGGGATATGGACCTAAAAAGTCCAAGTACAGGTGCTGAAACGGACGTTCTACTTTGAAACCTTTTCCCAAAGGGGTACGTAAAATGGAGCTCGGTGCTTTTCCTGTTTTGCATTCTTCGCAGTTACTTATGAAGTTCTTTACCTGCGAAGTCATGTTGGGCCAACAGAATCTCTCTCGAAGCCGATATAAGGTTTTGCTTATCCCTCCATGCGCTGCCCGAGGTGGACGGTGAGCCAAAGAGATAAGAGTTTCTGTCAACTGCGACGGCACCCAAAGCTTCCAAGAAAGGTCATCTTGAAGGGGGCTACCTGTATTGTGTTTAACCTTCCGATAGATGAAATTATCAGAAACGACAAGGTCGGGTAATTGCGAGCTGCTATTTTTTATTGTGTCAATGAGCTTAAAGTACTCCGGCGACTTAAAGCTGGGATCTGTAAGATCGACATGTAGTACTTCGTTTTCACCCTTCGATGCATCGAACGCATCTACCGAGAAGACTCTGGAAAGGGCATCTGGAACCACATTCAATGACCCTTTTCGGTGCTCAATATCGAAGGTGAAACTTTGCAGGAGAAGGCTCCATCGAGCTAGCCTGCCATCTAAATCCTTTTTATTCATCAGCCACCGCAGGCTGGCATGGTCCGTAATAATTTTAAATTTATGTCCCTCTACATAAGCTCTGAACCTACGCACCCCCATAACTGCCGCAAGGCACTCGCGTTCAGTGACGCTGTAGTTACGTTGGGCTGAGTTCAGCTTATGTGAGTAATAAACTATAGGTCGTACCGTGCCAGTGTCATCGAGTTGACATAGGACGCAACCAATACCAGTCGCGGAGGCATCACAAAGGATTATTAACTCCCTATTATAATCAGTATTGACTATTATAGGGGCAGAGGTCAGCATTGACTTGAGTCGCTCAAACGAAGCAAGCGCGTCATCGCTAAATTTGAATATAACTCCTTTTTTGAGGGTATCGGTTATAGGAGTAGCTATAGCGGAAAAATCTTTAACAAACCTCCGGTACCAACCCGCCAGACCTAAGAATCTTCGGACCTGGTGGGGGGTTTTTGGCACCGGGAAGTCCTGGATTGCGGCTACTTTTTCTGGATGGGTTTTAAGACAGCCATTTCCAACAATATAACCTAAGTATTTTAACTCGCGTACACAGAATTTCGATTTCTCGAGGTTAATAGATAATCCAGCATCTTTTAATCTGCCGGCTACACTAGCTAACATTTCCAGATGTTCATCGAAAGTTCGCGAAATTACCAATAGATCGTCTAGATAGACGAACACATTTTCCCTCAATTCGTGTGGCACCACCTTATCCATTAGCCTGCACATACGCTGTGGGGCGTTGCAGAGGCCAAAGGGCATCACACGAAATTGATAAAGAGGTCTACCAGGGACGGTGAAAGCGATTTTCTCCCGTGACCTTTGCTCCAGCGGTATCTGCCAAAAGGCGTCCTTCAGATCCACACTTCAAATGAAGTGTGTATCCGAAAGGCGTCCTAGCAGCCCCTCAATATGCGGAAGAGGATACGCATCCTTTTTAGTGACCTGGTTCACTTTTCGAAAGTCCAAGCACAGGCGGTTCTTAGCAGGCTTACGTATTAAAACGACCGGCGAGCTCCATGCGCTTGAACTTTCTTCAATGATCCCCAGATCAAGCATACGATCCAATTCCTTATACAATAGGGTTTGTACCGCCGGAGAAATGGGATAATGCCGCTGTTTGACGGGTTCAGCGTCCCCAGTATCAATGGTATGTATCTCTACGCTAGTCTTCCCTAAACCGGCAGACGCAAAGGATTGAAAGCGCCCTATGACTTCCTGCAATCTTCTGGAATCCTCATAGCCTAATTCGCGTAAATTATTGTCGTCTGTTTTGGAAGGAGGTCCATACGAAATATCAGAAATTATGTGCGGGGCAATCTCAAACTCCTTCCAAAAATCAACTCCCAGATATAAGGATTGCTTTAGAGAGGGTACTATAAAGAGTGTCAATCTCTTTACGATATCCTTATACGAAAAATCGGTTACCAGTTTACCGATTACTGATTGGTTTATACCATCAGCTGTTTTGCCCATAGTACGAAAATGTTTAAATGGAATGGATAACTTCTGAATCATTTGATAGCCCTCATGTCCCAAGCAGCTCACGGCCGCTCCGCTGTCTAGCAAGCCTAACATCTCTCGACCAAGAATATTCACTACAGCGTAGGGACGGGGATCGCTTTCTGGAATACACAAGGTAGTTTCCGAAATAAACTTGTACGTACGAGGTTTTTTGTTTGAACTTGTCTCGAAGACGAGCCACTTTAGGAGATAAAACTTGGTTGTTTCTTCGAAAAATCTGCTGTCTGGCAGCGTAATATGCTTGTTGGCGTTCATGCAAGGACTTGGAGGGGATAATTCTAGGTTGGACTTGATTCTTGGAATGAGACCCATCAGGCTTAAGAATAGATATAGGTTTGATAATTTCGAAGGTCGGGTCAGTTTTATTGTAAGAAGAGGGTGAAATATTTAATGGTGTACCGGTCTTTCCTCCCTTGAGCAAGGCACTCCGGTTGATGTGTTGCTCCTTCGGAAGTTTTCCGAGCACCTAGTACATTTTGGAGTGGTGGTGTTCGCCATACCGCACTTGAAGCAAAACAAGTTTCTTTGTGGACTGTCACATTCATAGAAAGTATGGCCCGTCAGCTGGAAGTTCCAACAGGTAAACGTGTTTGGGTATCTGCGAGTTGGCATTGCGTCAACGTAGAGGTCAGGTGATCTTACAGCAGTCTCACCATCGACTTCAACTTCACTAACCTGTCTTCGAAGGTTTGAGACGGGGACGTGGCGAGGTCTTGGTGGCTCAATGGTTGCTCAGATACTTTTCTATGGTACGGCACACATAGACCATTTCTGGTAGGCTGTTTGTACTTAAAGTAATCAAAAGTTCTCCAATTCGCCTTTGCACGTTTTGTTTAATTATTTCTATTAACTCGCGGCTAGGTTTGCGATGTCTAAGTTTGGTATTTAGTTGAAGAAGATCACAATAAAAATCATCGAAAGGTTCTGAGGGTCCTTGTCTTCGATCGCACATTTTGCGCGATAGCTCGGAATCGGTTTCCAGACTCCTAAACTGTTCGATTAGGGAAATTTTGAGACGGGGCCAAGTGCTGTCGGGGTTGGATTTTAAATACATCCAAAACCAATTTTCTACGGGTCCGCTTACAAACTGGTGAAAATTTAATACCACCTCATCCCAGGTAGCTCCGTAACCTTCTCTCACTCTATCCAATCGAAATAGGAAATCATCCACCGACATTTTCCGATTGTCAAATCTAATGCCCCACTTGTGGAAGTTGTGGGCATTCAATAGGTACTATAAGGTATAAGCAAAACTTAGATGAAGCATGCATAATTTTCCCATAGAAGTGTACCTCAAAAGTTCAATATAGGTATCGACTAAAGCAATTTGTAATAATGCAGATTGTCGGATGGTTCAGCTTCGAAAATAGGAGAACTTGGGACCAAGTCCCAGAAATATAGTAAATCACTCGAACCAAAAAAAAAAATCAGAAAAAAAAAGAAGCAAAAACCTGCGCACCAGCATCTAATTAGTCGGGGTATCTTGCCTTAACTAAACGGACTGGGCGCTTCTGAAGTCGATTTTCCTAAGGTGGAAGGATACTTTACTTAATATTTTCTCTATATATTTCGAGGAGAGAGAAGTAAGAATCTTTACTCGAGTTAGAAACGCGGAGTACTCAGCAAACGCTCAGATCAAGACCTACATCACTAATCTGACGGACTAAGGCTAGTAAAGATCCAAAAACTCTAACGCCGCAAAGTGGAAAAGAGGAAAACAAATACGCGGCAGTCTCAGAGACTATCGAGGTAGTTATCTTGGGCAGTGGATCGGGAATACCATCATCCAGCACTGACTCAAGTCGGAGCGATACGTCGCTAACCTAACGGACTGACGACGGACTTCCAGCAATCCTGGTGAAGTCAGAAGAAAAAAATATTTAGCTTGGAATAAGAGAAAAAAGGTAAGACAGAACTCAAAGTTGAAGATACTAGGGAAATATGAAAGAGGCTTTGAAGAAAAGTTAACATACGAGGCTATCGTCAAAAAAAAAGGATTACAGTCTTCTGCAGGATGTCCTTCGGGCCCCACGTTGGTCGCCAACCTGTAATGAAAAACTTCTTATTCACAAATTGGAAATATGTTCAAGATAGTAAAAAAATACCAATACGAAATATTCAACATAATGGTCGGATTCTAAAATATAATATGGAGACTTTAAAATACATATTATGTTGATACGAACTTTAAGAGGCAATTTACTTGCTTATCGGGTTTGCTTATGGCTAACCGCAAAAAATCTATTCATGAATTCGAAAAGTTCAATACAAATAAATACTGAATATTTTGAATCGAATTAATTTAATGGCTGATAAGTACTCTCGATAGAGTCCTAATAATAATAAAGGTTAAAGAGCGTATTCTAATCAATAAATTCCTTTGGTCTATACTACCTACTTCAGATTTGTTCAAATTAATTTAAATAAAAAAAAGGAATAGAGCCTTAAGAAACTCACTTACCAAAAAATTTTACCAAACAAAGAATAATGTATCTCCAAAAGTGGTGAAACGTCCAGGTGAGGGAGATGTGCACATGTCCGGCCTGAAGATCTTGAGATGTCTTGATACGAATACTGTAATTTTTTTGAAATTTTGCTAGTGAAAAAATACAATTTGAACAAGACCAATTCTAAACTTTACAATTCAAGTACTTATCTTTTGATACAGCTACAATTAAATATTAATCTAATAGGCGGGGCAGGAAAGGACTTAACTGGGAGAAGGGACAGGAGGACAGGGGGTCAATTCTCGTTCTGTGAAAGAGTGAATCGAATAAATCGTTTTCACATTAGCTCTCACACATTCCTTTCATTTTTTCGATTCACTCAGTACTAAAAAGCGATTCTCGTTCTATAAGTGAAAATATCGTGGTGAGTTTAGTATCGTATACTGTGTTGTATGATATCAGGTTCTCAATTTTCAAACTCTCACTAAAAACATTCACTTGCAAATGAGAACGTGAAAAAAAATTATTCATATGAAAATTTTTGAAGTTTGGTTTCACATTTTCGTAGAACGAGAATTGAAATTGCTGTGAAAGGGTGAAAACATTTTCGTTTCACTTTTTCACAGAACGAGAATTGACCCCCAGGAGTCGCCTTGGATGGCATGATTAACGGCTTCTTCTTCTCGTTGATGAACGGCTCTGTCACGTGGAAGGATCCTGGTGAAGGCTTGGGTGTCGGGTGATCGGCTACGTGCTTGGAAGTGCTGGCTGCCCAACGGTTATCTTGGTGAGAACGATTCCTCGTGTCAAACAATTTTGGTGGACCAGAAACGGTATTTGGCGAGGGATCTAGTCATCTACGGCAGTATGTGCGTTCGGCCACATGGTAGATGAATGTAGGCTTCACCGAGAATATCCTCGTAGAGGCCGCCGCGAGGACGGATGGTATGGTTGTTGGACTGCCACGTGCCGGGCTTGACGCACGTTATCGAACTAAGGCGGGGTCGCTGATTTTCGCCTTTACTCGTGGCGTCACGGGGATGACGAGTTTACACACGAGCTGGGAGAGCCACTTTGATTTCTCAGCGGACGTGGAATCAGGCTGGGCTGAGGCTTCTTTGGTTCTTGGTCGGACGTAGGTTGTGTCGCCGTGGTGTTGGCGGTGGTAGATACGTGTGGTTTAGGTGGTGTTGGGCTTTCCTGGTGGGTTTAACTATCACTGCTTTTCTTTTGCACATATGTTACGCATGTGGCAACAGGATTATATTGTTCTTTAACACAAACGGTATATACTATACTACCCACACGCGGGGACACTAGTCCACTTGGCTGTCGACCTCTCGTCACGAAAAAAATTCCCCAACTGTCTTCCATGTCTTTCCTTGGGACTCTTTTATAACTGCGGTGGAACCATTGTATGAAACCCACTAATCAGTCTGCATTTTATTTCGCTGCGGTAGCTAGACGAAATCGACTATCACTCATTACTTAACTTACTTAACGGGCTCCCGACCCGTGGAGAGTCTCTACCTGAGACACTGCAGCCTTCCATCCTCTGCGATCCCGGGCACGCTGCTTCCAGTTGTCCAGACCAAGCGCTCTGGCATCCGCGATGGCTTGGTCTTTGAAACGGAGGTTCGGTCTTCCTTGTCGTCTCGAACCTGGCGGCTGGGATTCGAAGATCCTCTTAGCTGGAGCATTATTGTCCATTCCCTCGATGTGGCCGAGCCAATGTAGTCGACGTATTTTGGCCTTTTGGACTACATCCACATCTTGGTACAGCTCATAGAGTTCGCGGTTGTATCTTCTCCTCCATTCGCCCTCCTCGCACACAGGACCAAATATCCGCCGAAGAATTTTTCTTTCGAAGGAGCCTAGTATCAGCTCTCCCTTCCTGCTTATCGTCCAGCACTCGGCGCCATAAAGCAGAACTGGCAGGATAAGGGTTCTGTAAAGCATACATTTTGTCCTTCGAGTTAGGAGTTTTGAACCCAATTGCTTTGCCAAACTGAAGTAGCAGCGGTTTCCTAGGGTAATTCTTCGCCGGATCTCCACTAGGATGTCATTTGTGGAGTTCATGTTTACTCCGAGGTAGATAAACTCCTTAACTACCTCGAAATTGTTGCTATCAATAGTGACGTTCTGTCCTAGGCGGTGGACAGATGCTTGTTTGTTTGTTGATAGCATGTACTTAGTCTTGTCCTCATTTACTACAAGACCAACGAATTTCGCCTGTTCTTCAATCGCCGTAAAAGCCTCTATCACGGCACGCTGGGAGCGACCGATGATGTCAATATCGTCTGCATACCCCAGTAGCTGGACGGATTTGTTGAAGATAGTGCCTTCCGTGTTGACACCTGCCCTGCGCACTATCTGCTCTAGCACGAGATTGAAGAAGTCACATGATAATGCGTCTCCTTGCCGAAATCCGGTGCATGTTTGGAATAGCTCGGAGGAACTACTTCCAAATTGCACGTTGCAGCGTGTGCTCTCCAGCGTCACGCTACATAGCTGGATCAGTTTTGCCGGGATCCCTAATTCGGCCATCGCCACATAAAGCTCCTGACGATGAATGCTATCATATGCGGCTTTGAAGTCGATGAAAAGGTGGTGAGTCTCGACTTGAAATTCATTGGTCTTTTCCAGAATTTGCCTCAGTGTGAAAATTTGGTCTATAGTCGATCTGCCGGGCCGGAAGCCACACTGGTACGTGCCGATTAGTGTGTCGCAGAAAGGTTTGAGACGTTCACACAGTACGTTGGATCGGATCTTATATGCGACATTAAGTAGGGATATGCCTCGATAGTTCTTGCAGACATAGGATCGCCTTTTTTGTAGATGGGGCATATGGAGCTGATAGTCCAGTCATCGGGCATACTTTCTTCCACCCATATTTGGTTGATGATTTGGTGCATGCGCCCTACCAAAACATCACCACCGTATTTGAAGAGCTCCGCTGGTAAGCCATCAGAGCCGGCGGCCTTGTTGTTCTTTAGCTTTTTTATTGCTAAGCCAACTTCTTCTATACTGGGCGGTGGAACTGGATCTTCATTGACTGGACGTGGGTTCTCTTCTTGCCCTATCACTCTCTCTACATGATGCCCATTTAGCAGCTGCTGGAAGTGCTGCTTAAACACATCTATTTACTATTCCCTGCGCTTCGGTGACTAGGTTTCCATCACTGTTTCGAAGGGCCTGCGTTCCGGTCTTGAAGCCAGCAGCCAGTTGCTTGGCTTTCTTGTAGAACTTCCGGAAGTTGCTTCGATCGCGGGACTCTTCGATCTCCTTGAGCTGGGAGACTGCGTAGGCCCTCTTCTTTCTACGCAGGATTTTCTTCTCCTCCCTCCTCCTGGCTCGATACTCTTCCCTCGCTGCCCTTGTTTTGCGCTGCAGCGCCTTTATATGTGCATCTTCTGTCACCTTTTTCCTGCGTACGCATTCATCATCATACCACGGGCTCTTTCTCTGGGGTGGCTGGTACCCTAAGGTGGTTTCGGCTACCTCTTTGATGATGTCGCTATACTGGGACCACTGGGTGTTGGCATTTGTGGTAGGTGAGTGCACTGCGGAGAGTTTCTCACTCAGGCGCTCTTTGTAGACTCTGGCTACTCCAGGTGTGCTAAGGCGTCCAACGTTGAATTACTTCTTCTGGGCGAAACGCAGCTTCTTCTCGTTGGATAGTCGAGCTCTGAACTTAGCCGCAACAAGAAAATGGTCAGAGTCGACGTTTGCCCCTCGGAATATGTGCACGTTGAGGATGTTGGATGCGTGCCTCGCGTCGATTAGCACATGGTCGATTTGGTTGGCGGTTCGACCGTCTGGAGAGCGCCAGGTTGCTGTGTGGATCCTTAGCCTTGGAAACCTAGTGCTACTTATCACCGAGCCACCTCCGATGGCTTATCTGCTATACCTCCTTTCGTTAGCGCAACAGGAACTTCGTTAACTGTCTCCGGTTTTCCCGATGGCTGGGCAACTGAATCAGGAACCCTCCTTCCAGAACGCGTACACATACCAATTTCGTTTAAGGCGTTGTGTTCGTCGTTTTCAGATTCCATATTAGACGCTTTTGTTTGTGACGTTAGATATCCCACTTCTGAGAATTTGTCAGCACTCTCGTGTCTCTTGTGCCAAGGAAACAACTCCACTCCACTCTTGTCAAACAACGACTGACTTTATTGTCTTTAGCTCATACAAGAACAGCAGGAAAATATAATTCACAAAGATACTGGGCAAAGAAATAAGAAATAAAGAGAGTAAAATAAATGCCATATATAAAAAAAAGAGAAGAGAAGAGCGTACACGCCACACACCAGAACAAATCTGGACAGGTGGAGTACCTGTTGTTAGTCATTTACGACAAATTGGTTCACGGGCATAAACTAAGTATTAAATAGACCGTCAGCTCCCGCGCACCTACCCGATTCCCCCCTCAAATTTTGTAAAGAAAATTCTCTCTTAAATTTCTATCTGTGAATACGTGTGAAGCAGCAAAAAAAGAAATTCTAATTGGCGGGAGAAGTAAAAAAATAATGATACTCAGCAGTGTTCCTACATAGTAGTATTTCTACCTTTTTGTGGGAATTACGATTTCCGAAAAGCCTTCCATGTGTTAAATGAAAAAACATCAAAATTGTGTGAATATCAACAATTTGACTAGAAAACATTCAAATTACATTTCACCATGAATATCAACGCACTAAATGTACATAAAAAGGAGATTTTCCTCTAGCAACAATTTCTAATACCAAAAAAATGCATTATAATGTTTGAAAACTGCGATTTTTATACTGAAGAATAATTTAATGTGATTTTTTTTCCGAACAATACAAATTTTACTTTTAAAGTACGGTTTGTTTCATTAAAAAATCGAGGGAATTTGAGTTTAGTGAAAAGGGAACAATTAATACGCTTCGTGGGAAAAATAAAGAGAGAGCGAATTAAAACACTTGTTTCTTACTTTTAAAATTAAACAATATTTATTTGGAACTATGTCCTTTATTATTGAAATACTTTTTACTAATTCTAAAAGGAGCTTAAGGCTACTATGTAGTTACAATAAGACTGTTGATAAATTCATCATACAGTCGTATTTATATACTTTTCTTATCTATCTACAAGGAGACCCAAGCGTACAATCGTCTTGCTTGATAATGAAGAAGAGATAATATTCCAACATTGTATACAAACGATATTATCTCTTTTACATATGTTATCATTGTAGCGTTGTGTGCAAGACTGTACTAGAGACTAAAGATATCATTGAATACAAATAATGTTATCTTTTTTCTCAATATGTTTTGCTATGGATACTTAACTCCCCCCCTTGTTAAACGAAATCGTCCCGATTTTTCGACGCTATTTTTAACATTTCTCTTTCATAAGTTTTGTTATATGCGTCAATCTTTTTTTGTTTTTGACGATCTGTTATACATTGTATAGTTTTTATCATTACGTACGTAAATGCTAGAATAACAATCAGTGTTACAATTGTGTATATAGTTGATAATATCGGTTTTTCTTCAAAAGGAATAATTAGTTTTTTTAAAGTATCTATGTTATCGAATTTGTACATTGTATCTTCTTTAATTATTTGGTCGATGTAAGACTCTGAATTATGATTTCTTAATATAACTTCTTTAATTTGCTTATGCATGTTTTTGTATATTTTATCGTCTAGATTTATAGTATTTTCATAAGTAACTAAGTTTATACCATTAATTGTTTGATTATTTAACTTATGCTTACCGCTTAATAACATAACACCGGATTCAATTTCTAAGTCGTAATCGTATTCTTGTTTAATGTTGCATTTTGAAGTTATATTCTTTAAAAGTGGAATAAGACAATTTTCTTCTTCAAAGTTAATTTCACAAATGTTTTTACTTAGATGATTTTGACAATTTCTTTTTCTTAAATAAGTTTGGTTACATAAGGCAATTGTTTTATCTGTAATGATTTTTCCATGTTTTGAATTTAAAGGTGTTACTTTATACAATTTACATGATTTAATTAGAACTGGATATTTATATATTGTGATGAAGAATTCATCAGTTCTAGCTAATAATATTTTAGAGTACTCAAGTATATTTATTATGGGTACTTGAATTATTTCATGTTGAATAATATTTTTAATGTCATCTAAGTCTAGGCTTTCTGATAAATATTCATTATTTTTTGCTGCATTAATTGTTCTGGTCAATAATAATAATTGTTCGTACACTTGTTCTATTACTAAATGTTCTTTAAGGCTCTGACCTTCGAATTGTTGCAAAATTTGTTCAAATCTAGAATTTATAGTTTTTTGTTTATTATTGTTTTCTATGAGATTATTTATACTCGTTTCTATGTTAACTAAGTCATAATGGTCAGGATTACCAAACACATATTTGAAAGCTGTTCCTAAAAAGTTAATTGATCTAGTATGCCTAGTATGTTCTTGTAATTGGTCTGCTAAATTCTTAATTTTACTTAACCAAATTTTTTCTTCTTGTGTAGGTTGATATTTACTAGTTACGATATTTACGTAAGGTTGAAATATCGAAGTCAGGTTGGTGGCATGTAACAAATAAGTTTGTTCTTTGAATAAATACACGTCATCTGTTTGCGTAAGTATAAACTTCTTGTTTAGTAACTCAGTTATTTGAACGTTTCCTTGCCCTTCTTGACTCTGTACAATTCCTAGTAATGTTAGGAATATTAATATTTTCGTCATCTGAAAAATGATAATTCTTTATGTTATCCTTGTGAATTTTTATTCCTTCTTTAGAGATTACAGTGTCTCCTTTATCTTCTTCTACTATTCTTGTTATGTATCTGGCGTTAGATTTCTTTCTAAGACCTGTGATTCTTACCATTATCTTATCTCCTTTTTTATACTCTCTGTGTCGAGTTCCTTTATTTAGACGTTCGATCACTTTTTTGGATGCTGAGTTTAGTTTATTTATTATAATTTCACTATTGCTATATTTATTTTGATTAAAGAAAATGTCTCTAGGTTTCAAACCGGTAACTGAGTGTATAGAATTATTTAATTCACGCACTGTTCTAAATATTTCTTCGATAAGTCTTGTTTTATTCTGAATTGTGAATATTCTAGACAGTTCAGTTATTGTACCGTTTACACGTTCTACCTGACCGTTCGCTGTCGATCTGTATACTGGAGTTTCTACTTTAGTTATGTTGTATTTCAAACACATTTGGTTCACCATTTCTGTTTTGAATCCCTTCTCGTTATCTGTCATGAGTCGTTCACATTTTGGGAAATAATTAGATAAGACCTCTTCCATAACGTCGTACAGTCTGTTTCGAGTTTCGATTTCCCGAAGGATTGTATATTTAGAATACTTATCTACTGTTACAAGGAAAGTATACTTGTCGTTGAAGTATATGTCCATATGAATGTGTGTTCCCGCATGTGTTGGTATTTCTGAATTATTCAGAGGTTCTCTGATAGGTTTTCTTTCATATTTTCCAAATAGACATGCTATGCATTTTTTGTTGAAACTCTTTGCTTGTTTATTTAGATCGGGCCAGTAATATTTCTCTGAGATTTCTTGTATATTGTTACGTAACCCTCGGTGTGCTCTTTCGTGAGTTACCCTTACAAGTTTTAGTTGTTCCTCCAAATTTGTCACGTCTTGAAGTTTTCTTGGTGTGAATATAAATCTTACTAGTGGGAATTCTTTTTTTATGTTTTCACCATATTTGTATATGTTTTCAAATTTCGTATGCAAAGCTACAATCTTTTGGGGTTGTATAACTTCTTTCATCTGCCTTAGTAAAGAGTCTTTGTCCTTAAACTTTATTATGAGTCTTATTTTGTTACTAAAATAGATTTGTGTTTCGATATTATTTGTTATATCTTCAATAAGTTCGAACTGTGCAGTGTATGCATTAAAAGGCTGATTCACAGTTTTTATTATATCATTAGAAGAACTTTCAGCTGAATGTGCTGTTTCTATGGTAGAAGTATTTATGCGTTGACGTGATAATGCGTCAGCTACAAGATTTAGGTTTCCTGGTTTATAAACTAATTTTGCTCCAAAGTCTTCAATGATTCCCTTCCAACGTTTCAGCTTTGTGTTGGGATTTTTTCCTGATACAGAATATATAAGGCTCTGGTGATCGGTATATATGGTTAAGTCTGCTATACCATATATGTAGTTTCTGAGTTTTTGTAAGGACCATATGATCGCTAATAGCTCTTTCTCGTTTGTGCTATAGTTCTCTTCTGTCTTACTCAGTGTTCTTGACAAGAAGTGTATAGGTTGCTTATTCTGACTTAGTACGGCTCCAATAGCTATGTTGGATGCATCAGTAGTAAGCTCGAATGGTTTACTATAATCCGGTTGAAAAAGTTCGACTTGTTCTTTCAAATAATTTTTTAAAATTCTAATCGCTTCTAATGCTGAATCATTCAGATTTAACTTAATATTTTTACTTTGTTTTTTGTTTACTTTACCGTTATCTCCTCGTAAATATAATGTCAGGGGCTTGGCTATGCTTGCGTATCCTTTTATAAACTTACGATAGTAACCTGTAAGACCTAAAAATCCTCTCAAATCCTTTACCGTTTGTGGGACTGGAAAATTTTCTATAGCTGCTATTTTCTCAGGGTTCGTAGTGATTCTACCATGTCTGATTATGTGACCTAAGTATTCTACTTCTTCTTGAAAAAACTTACTTTTCTCATCAGATATTTTTAATGTGGCTTTATTGAGTACGTCGAATACTTGACTTATGTGCTGTATATGTTCTTCCTCAGATGAAGAATATATCAATACGTCATCAATGTAAACGTGTACGAATTTACCTACAAAGTCTCTCAAAATGTCGTCCACGCATCTCTGAAATATGCTTGGTGCATTTTTGAGCCCGAAAGGCATTCGTTTAAAATGATATTTTGCGCCATTTATAGCAAAAGCTGTTTTTTCTTTGTCATCTGTTTTGATTTTAATTTGGTGGAAACCTGACTCCAAATCTAATGTTGTAAAGTACTTGGCTTTACCTAAATTTTGAATTGTCATGTTGACATCCGGAATGGGGTATCTGTCTGTTACAGTGTGAGCGTTAAGTTTTTGGAAATCAACAACCATGCGCCGTTTTGGTTTTCCTTTTTCGTCCAAACCTTTTTTAGGTACTGTCCATATGGGACTGTTATAAGGACTATGGCTTTTTTCTATTATATCGTCATGTAAGAGTTTCTGTATTTCTTTGTTTACGAATTCGTTATCTGCTATGGGATATGGATATTGTTTAACATAAACCGGATTATCATTGGTCGTCCTAATGCTTGCTTCTATAGTATCTGTAAAGGGTAACGGTCCTATGCTGTTATTAATCTTCATCAGTCTATCTATGTCTGCTTTATAAATATTATTTTCCCCAATTATGTAATTAATTTTCTGAATAGATTCGACACTGCTTATGGTAGTTAGAGTCATATTACTGAAATTTATTTCCGCGTTTAGAACTTTAAGTCCTTCATATCCTAATATCATATCAAAAGACTGAATATCCTCTAATTCAAAAAATGTTATATTTTTCTTTAATATCCTAACTACTTTCTTTGTATCTACCATAGAATAACCATGCATTGTTTTTATTTTTATAGGTTTAATTTTAATTTTTTTGCTAGAATCGCATTTTCTATTAATGTAATTATGGGTTGCACCAGTATCAATAAGAATTTTATAAATTTTCTTAGAAATAGTACTAGTTAAATTTAAGCAGGGCAACCCGTCTACTAGTTTAAATGATCTATTCTTATGTTATTATTTACCATACATTCCGTTTCATCTGCTTCTGCATATGTACTGCTGACATCGTCTCTGCGTTGTTGTCGGGAGTTATTTACTCTCTGCTGCTTGAAGTTCTGCTGATAAGATCGTTGCGGTCTGTTGTGTGTGTTGAAACTCCCGCTGTGTTCACGTTTCGCTGGTGGATTATATACATCGGGTTTGTATTGATTCCAATTTTGTCGCTGTGCATGTACAATTTGTCTCGAGTTTATCTCCATCGGCTGTGGTCCTTGATTGTGTTGCTGCATATTATCGTATTGCTTCTGGGGTTGATAATTCGTTGTTTGGCTCGAATAATTTGGTCTTCTTTCGTTTCTGCGTTCATGTGGCATATTTTTGTGGTGCTTATCCTGAGTGAGATGTAAATGCCTGTGCACATTATCATGTTCTATTCTGCGAGCAATTGCGAATGCGTGTTCTAGATCATTTATTGTAGCTGAATATAATGATCCTCTTGTAAAGTTGTCACTCATACCATCAATGAATATACGAACTGCGTCGTCGTTAGCATTTTTAATTAGTCTGTCGATTATATTCGGCGGATCACCTGACATAGTGATTTTTGATATTATTAAATTGAGATTTTTATTTATCTCGTCGTGGTATTCAGACAGTGTGCTTCTTTTTTGCGTGATGGCTTTCATCATGTCTTGTAGCACGTATAGAGGTTCTTGATTAGAGTACGTATAATCTAATCTGTTACGTATCGCCTCAAAATTAAAAATTGTGTTATAATTAGTTAACACATTCGCGGCTGCACCCTGTATTTTACTTTTCACTATAGTCAATGCTGCTGCGTACTTACTGTGTGTTTTGAAGTTTTTAATGCTGTCCATTAATCTGGATGCTTCTTCGCGCCACGACCGATAATTTGATTGATCGCCGTTGAAAATAGGTAGGCTTTTAAATGCGTCTAACTGTATTTCACTACCATCTGTATATGTGGTTCTTATTTCCTCTAGCACAGGTATGTTTGGTACTATGCCTAATCCAGATTTTACTTCATTTAGTTTTGTTTCTAAATTAGTGTTTATTTGATTTTGGTTAGTTATTATTGCTGCTAACCTTGCATTCTCTGTGCGTGTGTGCTCTAGGGTTTGTGTTACTGTGTTGCTCCTGGTTTCTAAAGCTTCTAATCTTGCCATTAATACTGCGAGTTGTTCCATTTTGAACTCGTGTCTGTTGTCGTCGAATTTGTGTGTTTTTTTCCTCCACATATACACTTTCACTGAATTGCTTTGCTGCTTCGTACGAAGAAGCTATATTTGTACCTGCTATGCTAGGTAATTCTTGTAACCGGTAACGCGAGTGTTCTGTTTATACTAGATTTCACTACTTGTTCCCGAGGTCCGCTCGATTGAAGTTAAAAGGTATATTTAACCTCCTGGCAGGATCGCCAATTAAAACACTTGTTTCTTACTTTTAAAATTAAACAATATTTATTTGGAACTATGTCCTTTATTATTGAAATACTTTTTACTAATTCTAAAAGGAGCTTAAGGCTACTATGTAGTTACAATAAGACTGTTGATAAATTCATCATACAGTCGTATTTATATACTTTTCTTATCTATCTACAAGGAGACCCAAGCGTACAATCGTCTTGCTTGATAATGAAGAAGAGATAATATTCCAACATTGTATACAAACGATATTATCTCTTTTACATATGTTATCATTGTAGCGTTGTGTGCAAGACTGTACTAGAGACTAAAGATATCATTGAATACAAATAATGTTATCTTTTTTCTCAATATGTTTTGCTATGGATACTTAACTAGCGCTAAGAACACTGCTGAGAGTTAGTGTATTTGGTGAGTTTCTGTCAGCTGATGGATGCGTTCTGAGAGTTTAAATTCGTTGTTTTATTTCACCACGAAAACATGTATTTTACAAAATGCGTAAAGCGAATGTAATCAATATAAATAAATAAAGGAATAAACTGTGAAAAATGCATTCGTTAAAATAAAATAAGTTATTTTTGTTCCTATAATTATTGTGTCTGTTTTCGTTTGTCGTTGTTGGTAAAAAATGATTTCGCCTAAAATGTCGACAGAAAAACGGTAACAAATAAATATAAAGATAAGCATTGATTAAGAACATTCAAATTTAAACTATGCACTAGGGAAAAGATGTAAACATTTCTGTGTGGGTATGATTTTTGAATTATACTGCGCGTAATAATAACAAATTTAATATCGACCTTAAATTTACGGAAGCTCATATTTGCGAAATTTTTATGGAAGATATAATCACTGTGAACTACTCGTACTTAAATTTAGTAAGGCCCAATCTTTTCATGAAGATTCCGTTTATTAATGGAAAACAAAAAAAAAAATAAAATTTATTAAAAAATTTGATACAATTGACATAATTAAAAATTACATTTGAAATGAATTGCGTGAGCACAGAATATTAATAATCGAATAGACACAACGAAAATTTATTTTCTTTAAAATGTATACGGGAAAGAACGAAACTTTAAATATAGATATAGGTATAGGTACCCACATTAGAAATAAACATGTTTACTGATTTGTACCCTGTGCCCATGTTCTGTAATTATAACATCGATATATTTATCACAAAAACGATATGAATTGAAAGAAAATGCAAAGTATCGATGCGAAAATTTATTTACTTAACTCAGGAGCATTTTCTTTCAATTCGTATCGTTTTTGTGATAAATACATATGTCTATATGATAATAACAGAACATGGGCACTGATATGTCTCACACATTTAAGTTTTGCTGCTTACAATTTTTTTTTAATTCCTTCGATTCAAAATCATTACCTATATAGTAATCAGATTTTTTTTATATTAATAAGCTTTTTTTTTTTATTTTTGTCAATGATTCATAAGTTCATCGATTTCCATTGTTTACAACAAAAATGTAAACATCCCGTACTATATAGATTATCAAGGTAAAATGAAAGAAATCCTAATAATGTATACCTACCATGCGTTTTAATATAATTTGGTACTAAATTCACCACACCAAAGCCCACCGCTTTCTTATGGCGTTTTCCATTGGTTTCACTCGGGGATCCACTCATTCTGAAATCCAATGGAACAGCAAAACTGCTTCTGACAGAATCCACCAAAGTATTGGTGAAATGCCAAAAAATAATCTATGGCTGCTGTCAACTGACTTGTAATAAATACATAAAATTGCACTTGTGTGAGTGCTTCTTGAGTGGATTCTGACTTGAAATCGAGAAGCGAAATTCTCTTCTCAAAATCACCAGAAGAGTATTTTTGTGCCAATGGAACAGCATTTATCGATTCCGGACTCTCCCGGACGCTTCTTTTTGTCCAATGGAAAACGACATTAACACGTCCCGATAACGGGCAATTATTTGAATTATTTGAATTTTTTCCAATGTTACCACGGAATAAACTGTCAGAGGCATCTGTCAGGTTAGTATGTGCAAGTGTATGCGTGCGTCTAATTTACTTTAACATTGGCACACATACTTTGGCACATAGTAACACCGAAAACAGCTTGTAGGCAAATTCTCTTAAGTAGAAAGAGCTGACGGTCTATTTAATACTTAGTTTCTGTTCACGGGCATTCGTCTTAAATAAAGCTCCAAATAGATCTAAATTAGATCCAAAAAGTGAGGAATTTGTGTTGATTGGATATTCCGCGGAATCGAAGGCGTATCGCCTATGGAAAAGCAATTCCAGAACTGTAATAAAGAGTCGAGATGTACTATTTGTTGAGTGTTTGCCTGAAAGAGAAGTAGAGAGGGAACGTGATGAAAATAATTATGAGTTTGAATTTGAATATACAAAAGAGAATGGCAATAGGAATAGAGAATCTTTAGAAAAGCGAAGTATTAAGAGTGACTCGATGGAAAGTGAACGGGAGAATGAGGAAAGAGCTGATGATGAAGAGGAATATCAAAATGCAGAAGAGAAGATCGAAGTTGCCAATGATGCAAATATGAATGGAAATGATAATGATATTAGGCAAACTCTTAGACCGCGTCCACAAGTAAACAGACTTGTAGAGCGTGCATTTACTGCGTATCAACTATCAGATCCAAATACTTTTACTAATACAGAGCTGACGGAAGTATTGAATGGAGGAAAGCAAGACTAGTGGCCAAAAGCTACTCCCAAAAATTTGGTACAGGTTATACTGATATACTGACATACTCACCAGTCATATGACAAAGTTCGCTTCGTTTAATATACGCTTTATCAGTGGAACACAACTTGAACTTACACCATTTGGATGTATCAACCGCATTTTTAAATGGGCACCTTAACGAGGAGATTTTTATGAAACAGCCGGAAGGTTTTATTGGTGAGAAACATCCGTATAAAGTATGTCGTTTACTTAAAGCTTTATATGGGCTAAAACAAGCAAGCAGGCAATGGCATACTTTATTGGATGAAAAGCTAAAACAATTGCACTTATTACAGTCAAATTATGACCATTGTGTTTATCTTAAAATAAACGAAAATGAAGAAACAATTCTTGGAATCTATATTGACGATATTATTATCGCTTCCAATGTAGAGATGGAGTAGGATTAATAAAACAAAAGCTTAATGAATACTTTGAAATTCGAGATCTTGGACAGCCTTCAGGACAGTCGACCAGATATTGCATTCAGTGTCAGCAGTTTAGCTCAATTTTCCCTGAATCCTAAGAAACAACATAGGAATTCATGTTTTCATCTATTACGCTATCTTAATTTTACAAAAAATGCCAGAATAGTTTATCGTAAAACAGGGATACCTTTAACTGGCTATGTAGATACTATTTGGGTTGAAGACATTAATGATCGAAAGACTCAAAGTGGTATTTGTTTTATATTTGCAGGAGCAACAATCAGTTCGGAGTCCAGAAAACAACGTACTGTTTCAACATCGAGTGCATAGGCTGAATATGCCCCACTTAGTGAAACAGCAAAGGAAGCATATTCCCTCCGTTTTCTATTGCAGGAGCTGATACCAGGTTTCATGAAACCAAACATTATCTACTGCGACAACCAAAGTGTGCAACTAATAGCTAAATATGGAGGTAAACACTCGCGGACGAAGCACATTGATTACAAATATCACTTCATAAGAGAAGCTATTAAAAATGGAGCTGTAAAGATAAAGTATCTTTAGACAGATGCGATGGCAGCAGATGCATTGACCAAGGCAGTACCTAGAGATAAGCATTTATTTTGTTTTCAAACCTTTGGAATGAATTTCGATTGTTGATGTTGACGAGGAGTTTTAAAATATTCATGCAATATCCCCATTGAATTCTAATATTCCCGTTTTCACCTTAAGACATATCTATCTACGAGTATATAATTATATAAAAGAAAGTGACGTTAGTTACTACGCTTATAACTCAAGAACGCCTGGACCGATTCCGATGATTCGCATCAATTCGGACTGGTCTCCGGCCAAACAAGAGGAATACCCAAGAAAATTCCAGAAAAATTCCCGAGACAAAAAATTATGAAGAAAATTCATTTTCCCATACATTTTGTATGGAGGGATTTTACGACGCCATTTTCATGATAGATGACGTTTATGTTTACTTTACGTTGTGACAATTTCTTTTTTTTACATTTTTTTGCGACAATTATTTTTGTGCCAAATTTGTGTGACAATTGTTTTTGTACCAATTTTGTTTTGTCACACATTAAAAACGAACATGATTTCAAATGCCTGTTCCGGTATTGCCAGTATATGGCGTTTTGTGCATCAAATTTTGACAGCTGATTGAATTGCACAGTCTTTTTCTACTATTGTGTGTGCTGTGCAGACGTGCGTTGCGATTTATCAAAAATTTTTTAAGTGTTATTAAATTTTTATCAGCTTTCAACAGTTATTGTAATTCAATTTGATTTAATACATTGTTTTGAAACGATTTTTTATGACTCTTCACGCGTGTTCACAGATAGGAAATCTAAAAGCGAATTTAATTTTCAAAATTTTGCGGCAAAATTGGGCAGGAGCGCTGGAGCGCTGGAGCTTAGTTTATGAACAACATTTGTGTAAGGTAAGGTGATAGTCATTTTCGTAATAGTCAAATACGTAAGGTGATCACAAAACAACTGTACAAATTTGGCATCACTTTGTTATTTCAAAGCATAGTTTTGTTGTCAGTTGTCATTTGCACCAAAAATTCAAGGTAGGCTGGAATAATCTTAATATTAAAAATGCGAAAGTCAGATTGTTTCCTTTTCACGGCCGCAAACCAATTTTTTACAAATTTTGATACCAAAAGGGATAGATGGGACCTCTGAGAATGACATAGGCTACTTTTTGTCGCGAAGACAAAACGTGAAGAATATGAAGTTTCTCAAGTTAGGGATAATAAAATTCATCATGGGTATCTATACTTTTGGTAAGAAATAAATATATTATTGCTGCGTATTTTACCAATGAATTTAAATGTGTAGGGCTGATTGGTTGGATTGAAAGATAGGATGGTTTTGGACCCGATAAGTGACGGTGTTGTTGATATGAATATTTTAATTGAGTTACTCGAAGTACTATAATTCTACGCAGACGAAGTTGCGGGTACTAGCTAGTGTTTTATAAAGAAAAGCTCCTTTACCCTAGAAAGCTAACGTTACCAGACTTCCATGAAAAGCTTCCATTCGTCTTTTTGACGACCACTTAAAAACATTTTTTTCTTAAATAAATTATTAGATTTTATTCAGTTTCTTAGCATAAATAAAAAAAATGGGATATAAGTAAAATATAATTATAAAAAAAAATAAATATTTTTTAATTTTTAAACTTTAATTCACTTTCAAATGGTACGTGTTTTTTTGGGAGAGAAAAAAATTGATTTTATGCTCGTCGTTTTGACGAACGTTAGCTTTTTAAGGTTAAACTTTATCTGTCAAACTGTCAACCAACCACATGTTAAAATAAATTAACCTAACCTGACTTTTAACTTGAGTTTTTGCTATTTCAATAAAGATATACCTCCTGTACATCTCTTGGACATTGATCTGTTTCTTTTAAATCATCGAGTATTTTCAACAATTAGAAATAAAAAAATACAAATGTATAATTGTTTTATTCGATGATGAACAAACCAAGAAGCACAAACCAAAAGCAGAACAAGAACACACTTAAAAATTCACAGTAAAACTCTCCACCCGTAATAATAACCAACCGTCACTGCACTACACCAAAACATGGGTTGAAAATGGGCGATGAGTATCAATAAAGCACACATACAAAAAAAATACTCAAAAAACCGGTTATTGAGTTGAAGCAGAGTGCATGCTGTGCGTGGAAAAAAGATGATATGGGATGGGATGATGGGAACATCATACATTATTAATGCTTCATTATTCACTCAGGCTCAAATATTAGTATACATTGAGTAAATTAACAAAAAAATACGAAAATAAAATTTGAATCTGAGTAAAATATGAAACAAGACATGTACATTGTACAACCTACCTCAGCAAATGGCTCTGCAGCCAGTGATGCCACAATACAAGATATATCTTTTTTTTCAAGATTTTTGAGATCCTAAATAGGTGCAAGAATTTTTACCTTAAATTCATCAAATTTCAAGATATTTGATATCAAGAATTTTCGAATTTTTTTACATTAAAACAACCTTTTCTATTTAAGAAACCCGTTTTCTATTAACTCCATTATTACGAGTAATGTGAGTCGAACAGAGCCCATGTAGAATTTCTGTTTTACTAACGTTTCCTACAACACTAAATAAACATAAATTTCAACAAATTTGATAAAATAACCGATGTAATATGTTTTTGGAAAAAATTATTTGTAAAAACAGCCGATGGAAACTTCACATATCCAATTTTAAAAGATTTTTAATATAAAACAAAAAAATCGTAATCGTTTGAGTGCTGAAACAGTTGAAAATTTAATCTTTACAAATGATTTGTTGCTCTTTAATGGAGCAAAGTGCTATGATTCTAATATAAGCAATGAAGTTCTGTCATTTTTATTCAAATTTGTTCCAAAATTAAAAAAAAAAACAACGACAATACGTTATATCCACCTTCTAAAATTTGTCGAAAAAAATATACATAAAAGTTTATTTTAAGTACTTCAAAATTGTATGTTATATTTCGTTCTTCTTCTATTTTGAAAAAAATCTTGAAAAAAAGATTTTTAATATCGGAAAAACTAGATTTTTAGATTTTTCATCTAGTAACACTGTCTGCAGCACTGAGATTGAGATATGAAATGATTGCTGATATCGGCGATTGGTCGTATTGTACATTCGCATTGCCACAAAGTAACTCACTTCGCTTCGTATTTGACAAAATGATCGAGAAAGAAATAGTATATTCTATATTTGCGTGCGATTGGTTTTTAATTTAGAGTAGAACTCTGAGTGGATCTCCATTCAATTAAATAAAGAGAGCGTAGTATTTTCAGACCTCTTTGTCCTAGTAGTATCTCGCGCCGATAGAGGCATCACCATCGATTTGCCAAAGTGATGGTACTATTAGTTTCATATACAATGGTAATACCCGTAAACAAATCCAAATAACGAAACCGGTTTGACTTTTTGTTGTAGCAGTTGGGGAGGTCTTCATAGCTTCTCTTTAGGCGTATATTTACTAAAAGATGTTTGGTGGGACATAAGTCCCGAATTATTCCCGAAATTCGAAACCAATGTCCTACTAAAGTAGGAAATAATACCCCAAATTGAAAAATCGATTCGGAATTTATGTCCCTGCGCCCACATCAACATCGAAGAGACTAAAAAAAAGCAAGTAAAAGTGTTATCATCGGCCTGGCCGATGCTTTGATACAATCCACTGCATACAAGTCATTTAAAATTGGTTTTGTATGGAAGGTACCAGAACTACTTAACCGAGATAGCCGATTTTCAAAACCCAACCTAACGCCGATAAAAAGAAGTCCTTTCATCAAAATTCATCCGCCTAGGTCGATTTCTTTGGACGCTATCGTGTTTTCAACAGACAGGGCGACACGTGGGTCTAATATTGGTTTTGTGTGGGAGGTACCAGGACTACTTGAACGACATAGCCCATTTTTAATACCAACCTACCGACAATACAGAGAAGTCCTTTCACAAGACTTCATTCGCCTAGGTTGTTTCCTTTGGACGCTATCGTATTTTCAATAGACGGAGAGACACATGGGTCTAATATTGGTTTTGTATGGGAGGTACCAAAACTACTTGACCGACATAACCCATTTTCAACACCAACTTGATGTCGATAAATAGAAGTCCTTTCAAAACGTTAATTGCTTTGGGCGCTATAGTGCTTTCAACAGATAGAGAGACAAGTGGGTCCAATATTGGTTTTGTATGGGAGGTACCAGAACTACTTGACCGACATAGCCCATTTTCAATACCAACCTGACGACGATATAAAGAAGTCGTTACACCAAACTTCATTAGCCTAGGTTGTTTTCTTTGGACGCTATTGTATTTTCAATAGACGGAGAGACACATGGGTCCAATATTGATTTCGTATGGGAGGTACCAGAACTACTTGACCGAAATAGCCAATTTTCAATACCAACTTGACGACGATAAAAAGAAGTCTTTTCACCAAATTTCATTCGCCTATGTCAATTCCTTTGGGCGCTGTCTTGCTTTCAACAGACAGACAGACAGACAGACAGACAGACGGACATGGCTAAATCGATTCAGAATGTGATCCTGGTTCAGAATATATATACTATATGAGGTCTCCGGTGACTTTTTCTTGCCGTTACAAATGTAATGACAAAGTGAATATACCTTCCTGTGGAAGGTATAAAAAAAATACACTATAAAATTGTTAGTGTAGTAAGATAAAGGGAATAATAATTGCATAAATTTAGTTAGTTAGTTAGTTGTAGTTTATTTAGCTTATTTAAGCCATTTTGATGGTTTTGTGACTATGTTAGTCATTAATTTTTATAATATTATGTCTCTAAAATGAAACAAATAAATTTTTAATTTTTTCTTATTGTAATTATATTTAGTGTATTCAATGAAATTTCTCTTAAATTCATTAAAGTTATGGATGTTTTTTATACTATTCGGCAGGTTATTATATCCTTGAAAACCCAAGTAAAAAATGTTTCGCACGATTAGAGGACAATAGTTCGCATCCTCTGGATTTGTAGATTGCCTGTACTCCTCAGTTGGTATGAATCATCACTGATGATTTGTGCGTTATCACATAAATAACCGGGGAGCATATTGCTTTTAATTTTAAACACCAATAACATAGTCATTATAATTATATACCTTGTCTCTGATTTATATTTAACCATCTTAAGGTGTTGAGCATAAATCTAATTGGCGTGTATTTATTACATTTTATTTTAACTCTCATTGCTTTATTTTGTAATATCTGTAATCTGCTTTTATAACTTTCAGGACATATATACAATACCCTAGCACAATAGTCAAAATGAGGTTTAATCAATACATTATATACAATGATAGCTGAACTTTTCGAAATATTACATCTAATTTTTCTCAAAACACCTATCTTTTTTGACACTTTTTTACAAATATAATTTATATGTTCCAGCTTAGGGATTCGTCGAGCATGACACCAAGATACTTAATTTTATTCACAACTTCAATTTGTTCATTGTCCATATGTACACTTACACTTAATGGACTTCTGACAGGACTCGGATTGAATATCATACACTCAGTTTTGCTTACATTTAATACAAGTTTGTTTATGTTCAGCCTTTTATTTATATTTCAGAGGTCAGCGTTAATGTTATTTATGCAGTCTTCTAAATTGTTACCAGACGTAAAAAGAAGACCATCATCAGCGAATAGCACAAGTTTAGATGATTGTATAATTTTCGTCATGTCATTAAGATACAGTAAAGATAACACGACCCCTAATTTTGTGCCCTGCAGTATTCCTACATTTACATATAGTGGTGATGAAATTTTATCATTGACAATAGTTCGTTGAGTTCTACAGGTAATAAAAGACCTAAATCAGTTCAACTCCGTCGATTTAATACCGTAGTAATTGAGTTTTTTAATTAATATTTAATGGTTTACAGTTTCAAACGCACGTTTTAGATCCAAAAATACGGCAACTATCACATTCTTTTTATCGATTTCACATTTCCACTTACAAATTACAAAATTGAGACATGTTTCACAAGAGTGGTTAGCTCTGAATGCAGATTGATAACTATCTAGAATACCATGCTCATCTACGTGGTTCTGAAGTTGCATCATTACACATTTTTCTAACACTTTTTCATAAATTGGCATCATTGGACGATAATCACTGAATTGTTTTGCATTTGGTATTTTTTTTAACAGGTGTTATAAGTGACTCTTTCCAGGATTCGGGATAAATACCCAGAGCTAGGGACGTATTTATTAGCCTCTGTAGAACTGGTCCAGTAATATTTAAGGAGTCTTTAATTATTTTGGAATCCACAAAATTAAAGTCTTTCTTTTTGTTTAACATTTCTATTGCACGATTAATTATTTCTATACTAACGACACTGAACTTAAAATCTATATTGCACTCATTTATTATATTCACATATTCACAAGATGTCATTGATTGGGTAATGTTGGTAATGCTTTGCAAGAAAAAATTGTTAAACTTATCATAGAGAATTGAGTTATCATTTATAATCTCACCATCAACAGATTGGACATTATTTACAGTATCTTTATTACTTTGTAACACGTATTTCTTTAAATTAAACCACATATCTTTTTGACTATTAGATTAGCATTTTCAATCCGTCTTGTTAGGAATGCTGATTTTGCTGCACATATACATCTCTTATATCGATTCCTACATTGGTAATATGCATTCCAGTCGTAAAGATTACAATACAATATAGCTTTTTTATATAAATATATTTTTAACAACTTAATTTGTTGGAGATCATTATTGAACCACTCAGCATTTTAGTATGGCACTAACTTTTCTTTGATCATAGGGTTTACTGCTCTTTTAATTTTAAACACAAATCGATCACACATGTTATTAAAGTTATATGGTTGTTCACTATCACAGTTGGAAAAGAAGGAGCTTGCACATAGATTCATAACCAGATGCTCTCTGTTATATAGACAATAGGTATTTGATCGACTTCATTTTATTGCACTTATTCTCATTTCTTTTTAATATTTCTACTGATTCATGATCACTGATTTTAAAACCATGATTTATTCTGTATTTTATTCTATCTTTACAATTAGTTATAATATAGTCAATTAATGTACTCGGTGGCTGTTATCCTAGTTGGTTCAGTGTTCATCATATATAAAACGGTTGTTATTTATTATATTGTAAGCTCGTTTCCTCTATGTGTAATGTTTCAAACCAATTTATATTGAGGTCTTCTACTATAATAAAATTGCTATTGCACTGAAGTAAAAATTCGACCCAGTTATCTAGGTTATCACAAAAGTATCTTTTTTTTAGATAAGTGAGATCTGTATATTGAAACAAATATATCTCACAGGGTTGTTTATCAGTGACGTTTATTCAAAGGTGCGCAGGAGTTACGTATCATCCACCCAACCATATAGATGAATTCCTAAAAAACATAAATGTCGATTACTAAGCATTTATGTTTTTTCCATTTAACTAGGTCAGTTCCTAGGAATTGCAAGTGTGCTGACTTAGTGTCTACAACAAGCACACGATCAATTCTTGGAAATGATCGTTGACGAAATAATAAACGAATTATAATAAATACAGGTGAAGAAAGGTGGATGCGTCGTAGTTCGCTCCCGGGAGTTGTACGTGTTGTTTAGCCCTAAGAGTTTTTTGTTTGGTTGTAATAAAGAAGAACAATAAAAAAAATAGAAAATATTTTTTTTTAATTAACGTTCGGTTGAAAGTTAATTTACTGGCGCAGTCGGTAGGATAATCCTAAAACGGATTATCTAGTGATTTCGAACAAAAATCTACTGAAAATAAACAAGTACGCGAATAAAATCGTTTAAGATTAGTGTACAGTGAACTAGCAAGTACGCGAATAAAATCGTTTAAGATTAGTGTACAGTGAAATAGCTAGCACGCAAATAAAATCGTTTAAGATTAGTGTACAGTGAACCAGCTAGCACGCAAATAAAATCGTTCAAGATTAGCGTTTTAGTGAAAAGCAAAAATTTAAAACTCAACAAATGGCAGAAAACAACCAAAACAACGAAGAGCTAATTGTGGAGCTCCAACGAAGAAACCAACAATTAGAAGCATTAAGAAATGCTTACCAGGACCTTCAAAACCGGGAGCGAAACACCAGACAGGACCAAATCATCAACAATGTCAAACACATGCCGATTTTCACCGGACACGGTGACATTACAATAAATTCGTTTATCCGAAACGTGGATTACTACTTGGCCGAGATTAACAACGAAGATACGAGACGAAGATTTATCTTAGCGATCTACCACGAGAAAATCCAGGGAGAGGCGAAGAACACGGTGATAAATGTGCCACAACCAGACAACTGGGATCTCATCAAAGCAACGCTGAAATTGCGCTACAAGCCGGATATCGAGCCTTTTCAACTATACCGAAGAATAAGCAGTCTTAAAGTAAATACCGTAAGTGAATTAGCCATAGAAATACAACAACTAAAGTATAAAGCTGACGAATTAATTATATATCACCAAGGCGATAATTTTATTGATCTGAGTAATATAAGTGGAATTTTAGTGAATACAATTAAAGAAATGACACAAGGAACACTCCTAGAGAGAATATATGAAGAAAATATTTTAGAAAATATTCTATTAATAATGAGAAGACGTAGGTATGAAGATTCGTGCATAAGACCAGAATTTACCAAGAATAGAGTATTGAATAAAGACAGTAAAAGACTAATGCCGAACAATTTTAGACAGCAGAATAGGGATAGTAACAATCAGCAGTATCAGAATAACTTTAACAATAACCAGGTTCCAAATAATTACCACCCTAATAATTTTAATACGAATAATTATCAGAATCATAATCGATCAGGGCAAAATAGGAGATATTATCAGCAGTCAGGCAATAATAGGAATTCTGGGCAGTATCGCCAGCAACATAATAATAGGCAACCCGAACCCATGGATGTTTCGAATATCCAACAAAGGCAAGTTAATAGCGTAGAAAGACACGTCGAACAACCAGGAAACCTTAGTTCATACTCGGGCCAAAATCGCCACAATCAGAATATGACTGAGCAAGGGTTAGATATGTCTTTAAGCAATATAGAACAAGTCAACAGGGCCGAAGTTAACAATGTTGATTTTTTTATCAACTAGCCTCGGAGGAATTGCCAACTATCGAAATAACCATAAACAAACAAAAATACTTAGCATTAATAGATACAGGATCCTCACTTAGTCTCATAGATGAAAAAATTAATGTTTTTAAAAAAGTGAAAGTTGAACCAGTGCAGTTTTCTACAATTAATGGTAAGGGATCTTTTGATTTTGAAGTACATACTTCTGCCCCCGATGAATTAAAAGCACCAGCAGGAGCTCTTATTCGTTGGAAAGTAAAGAGTTTACCCGAACGAAAATATCAGTTCATAATAGGCACAGATTTACTTAACAAATTAAATACGTTGATTGATTTAGAAGCAGGAATTATAAAACTTAACGGACAAGCCATCAAATTACAATATAGGCCACCGTTATTTGATGAAATTCATACACTAGAATATGTAGACGATAATATTATTGAACATTTGAAATTAGACCACCTCAACTCTGAAGAATATCAAGAAATCGAAAAAATTATTAGAAAATTTAAATCGTTATTTTTCAAAGAAGGTGATACCCTCACCAGTACCCCCGAAATACTACATGAAATAAAGACAACTACCGATCAGCAGATAAATGCAAAGTTATACCGTTATCCACCCAAACACGAAGAGGAAGTCAGGAAACAAATACAGGAAATGACAGAGCAAGGTATTATACAACAAAGCAATTCTAAATACTTAAGTCCTTTGATAGTTGTTCCCAAGAAAATGGACAACTCTGGTAACAAAAAGTACCGTATAGTTATAGATTATAGAAGGTTAAATGACGTGACGGTCGACGATAAGTTTCCACTACCAAATATCGACTCCATCCTAGATAAATTGGGAAAGGCCCAATATTTTTCCACGATAGACCTAGCGAAAGGCTATCATCAAATTTTAATTAAAAAGGAAGACAGACACAAAACTGCTTTCGTTACCCCACATGGTCTCTATGAGTTCATAAGAATGCCGTTTGGTTTAAAAAACGCCCCGGCAACGTTCCAACGTCTTATGAATCATATATTAAGAGATTTCATAAATAAAACTTGCGTTGTATATCTGGATGATATACTTATTTTTAGCACGTCACTAAAAGAACATGTCAGAGCATTGAAAGACATTTTTCAAGTATTAGAATCTAAAAATCTGAAGATACAAATTAATAAATGTAGTTTTTTGAACAGAGAAACTGAATTTCTAGGTCATGTTATAACAGAAGAAGGTTTAAAACCAAACCCGAATAAAATTTATGCTATTAAAAATGTAGACATTCCGAAAACTCCACGCGAAATTAAAAGTTTCTTAGGTCTTAGCGGTTACTATCGAAAATTTGTCAAAGACTACGCGAAAGTAGCCCAACCCATAACTAAATATTTAAAGAAAAATTGTAAGGTAAATACTAACGATCCGAACTATATTGAAGCTTTCGAGAAATTAAAGAAACTAATTACCAGTCACCCTATATTACGGTTCCCAAATTTTGATAAAACTTTCACGTTAACAACCGATGCCTCGAATTATGCGATAGGCGCCGTTCTTTCACAAGAAGGTCACCCTGTCTGCTTTGCATCCAGAACGTTAAACAACCATGAATGCAATTATTCCGCAACGGATAAGGAATTTTTGGCCATAATGTGGTCAGTTAATTACTTCAGACCATATCTGTATGGAAATAAGTTTAAGATTCTAACGGATCATCAACCAATAAAATACCTTCACGCAAAATACCGAGGAAAAGATATGTCACCAAGACATCAACGTTGGTTACTCAAATTAGGAGAATACCAATTTGAAATCGAATATCTAAAAGGAAAAGACAACAAAGTAGCGGATTTTCTAAGCTGAACAAAAATTAACGAGGACGTTAAAGCCAAGGAGGGAGAAGAATCAGACCCCCCTAACATAGAACATTTTTCGCCAATTTCTAACAATAGTGAAACAGAATCAGATGTTATATTTAATATAGAAGACGATATTACGATGGCAACAATACACTCCGCAGATGAAGAATTACTTGATCATATAGCTATCAAAGAAGAAATTGTGAACAAATACAAAACACAAATTATTCTAACAAATAATAAAACTCAAGAGATTGAAGTTGTAAACGGTAAAAGAATAATTTACATAGCAGAATATGATATGCCTAGATTGACAGATATATTTAGGAGATTCATAAAGAAGGGCATTACCGGAATATTTTCCGAACTATCCGATCATCAATATAACACCATTCAAGAGAAGCTAATGGAGTTATATTCGAATGATCCACAAATAAAATTTATTAAGTGTTCATATAGAGCACAAGATTTAAAAACAGAAGTAGAAGCGGTTAAACAAATATCTTTATACCATGTCAGGGAAAGTTTACACTCAGGTATCCAAGAAACGTTTAATCAGATCAAACACAAAATATATTACCCAAAGTTACTAGAATTAATTCAAATAGTAATAAATCAGTGTGACGTTTGTAAAACAGCGAAGTATGACCGTAATCCAATTAAACCAAAATTTAAGCTGACGGAAACACCAACAAATATAAATCAAATTATTCATATAGATACGTATGTCTTCAAGAAATTCAACTTTCTTACGGCAATCGACAAATTCTCAAAATTTGGTGCCGCATATTACTTAACGGATAGGAATCATGTTACATTAATTGAACAGTTAGAGGAACATTTTGCCAAAATAGGTAAACCGAATAAGATTATAGCAGACAATGAATTTAAAGCGATTCAAATTAAAGAACTTTTAGAAAAAGAAGAAATTAGATTACATTTAACTAAGCCAAATTCGCACACAGGAAATTCAGACGTAGAAAGATTTCATAATACATTGGCAGAAAAATTAAGAATATTACTACTCAATGATAGTACTTTAACAATAAAGCAGGCAATGCAAAAAGCTGTTAGAAATTATAACGAAAGGTTTCATTCAACAATAAAAACTACTCCTCTGCAGGTACAAACAGGTAAAATTAGTCCAGAAATAGTTTACGAAAAGTCGAAGTTGACCAAGGAAAATAGATTAATTAAACTTAATGCTAAAAGAGAAGATTATGAAGAAAGAAGAACAACAGGTTTTATTAAAAATTACAAGGCTATTAGACACAAACACCAGCCAAAATATAAAAAGGCAAAGTTAGAAAAAATTCACTTGACAAACGTTAAAAGACCACTTAAATTTTCAGCTAACGATCTGGATATTGATACTGATGACTGTAGTGAAGATTAATTGCCAACATCTCCTCAACTTACAGACTATAAATGAACAGGAAGGATTTGTAAAACTAAAATTAGACGACGTGACAATTACAAACGAAACAGATATCATCGTACACATGATTAACCCAATGGAAATTATAGAATTAGTCAAAAACATATCTTTAAATTTTGCAGTTTTAGAACGCGAACATAGAGTCTTATTGAACAAAGAAGTTGAAGGCATATTACATAAAATTAGAACATTAACGCCAATAAATAATAGGAAGAAAAGAGGTTTAATTAATATAGTAGGTAGCGCACAAAAATGGATATTCGGGACAATGGACGACGAGGACAGACAAATTATTACTGAACACATAAACGAAATTCGACAAAACAATCGTAACGCTATCAATGCAGTAAATAAACAAGTTAAGATAAATGAATACTTTAATAACACTTTTCAAATATTAAAAGAAACTATTCTTAACGATAGAGAGACAATATTAAAGCAAGTCAGTTCTATACAAAAAGTAGAAAGAAAACTTATGGCAAAACAAATTTATTTCGATCAACTGTTTAAACTTAAATACATTAACGCTAGGGTAGAACACATTCAAGAGAATATAGTTTCAGCAAGGAATAATATATTGCATCCTAGTATTTTAACTAACGAAGAAATTGAAACTTATAACATAGATTTTTTTAAATTGAAACATATTAAACTAGGTGTCACTGAATATGATAAAAATACATTAATATTTGCAATTAAGATTCCTAAAAATTATGTCACACTACCTCTGAAAATTTTAACACCAATACCGAACAGAGAATTTATGGAAGTAGATGCAGACAGTGAATTTACTATAGAATATAAGAATAAAATATACAAATTTGAAGAAAATAAAGCATTAAATGAATTGATCGAAAGTAAACATTGCATAATCAGACAAAACTGTAAGCTCAGAATGACTAAACAAACCGAAATTATACCATTCGATGACGAAACTATACTTGTTAAGAATTTTGAATCAGATGTAAATCACACTTGTGATGATAGACAGCTTAAGATAAGCGGTAACATTTTAATAACATTTTCCAATTGCACATTATATTTAATGGACCACAAGTTTTCTAACATTAAACAATTACACAAGCAAAGGTTTTACTACCCAAGCTATATTGAAAATTACGAAGCAAATAAAACATTTAATTTTGAAAAAATTGTTTTTAATCAAATAGATAATATTAAAGAAATAAAAGAGATTGAATTTGAAAAGAACTTGTCATATCAAATAAACATAGCATCTGTTGTAATAATATTAATTATGTTTGCTATATTATCCTTTTTATGTATACAGAAAAAAAGAATACAGCTTAAATTTAATACTAAAATTCAGGAGAATTCTAATGCTAAGGAGGGAGAAGTTACGTATCATCCACCCGACCATATAGATGAATTCCTAAAAAACATAAATGTCGATTACTAAGCATTTATGTTTTTTCCATTTAACTAGGTCAGTTCCTAGGAATTGCAAGTGTGCTGACTTAGTGTCTACAACGAGCACACGATCAATTCTTGGAAATGATCGTTGACGAAATAATAAACGAATTATAATAAATACAGGTGAAGAAAGGTGGATGCGTCGTAGTTCGCTCCCGGGAGTTGTACGTGTTGTTTAGCCCTAAGAGTTTTTTGTTTGGTTGTAATAAAGAAGAACAATAAAAAAAATAGAAAATATTTTTTTTTAATTAACGTTCGGTTGAAAGTTAATTTACTCAGGTGTTCTCTGCACACCCTATCCAAATCTAAATATTATAATGCACTGAACTTAAGTTCATTATGAAACACATTTCTCTTTTTGTCTTTGCAATAATTTGTATTTTAACAAATCAGTATCTGTAAATGAATAGTTGATCTCAACATAAGATGTTGAAAAAATTGTATCGAACCAAAATCCAAAACTCCCTGTATCGATACTTCCAATTCACATTCAACGCAACTTGGTGGTAATGAAACTCACATATCGGGGTGTTCATCTCGCTTTAGAGCACCGTCGACAGGCAAAATTGCATACAAAAAAAAAGACAAAATAAAAAAAAACAAAAACCCTTTTCCCACAGAAATCTACCTGGCTTGGTGTTCTCCTACAGCTAGAGCCAAAGTCCCATTTCGACCCTAGTGCTTTATTCTCCTGTTGTGTGGTCTGTGCTCTGTGGTGCGCTATAATTTGCAGAACCTGAAAGCGCAAGCTGGAATTTTGTATAATTTTTCATTCCCACTCGGTTCTCGGGTGGGCAAATATGGAATAGAGGTCGGTTGCTCGAATATTTGAAATCGCAACTATAAGTGAAAAGCTACTTGCGAAACCATTTTCACAGCTGTGTTCAGCTGAAAAATTGGAAATATGTTATTTATTATGTTAGGCCAACACTACCTTCTCCAAATTTTAATAAATATTTTATTAGGAACTTTAATGAAAAAAAAATATGAATTCAAGCTTTGATTGTGTGATTGCCATTCTATAAGCAAAGTATTCATCGTCCTCGTAGGGTCCTGGAATAGAACAAAAAATTCACTATCTTACTACGGTAAAAAATATAGTGAACACCCTTCTAAAAGCACAACGCCACGTCATTGCACTCTTATCACTAAACACCAAAATTGCATACTAACAATGAATTTTTTAACAATATAACATTATAAAGATATTTTTGGCATGTAACGAAACACCACCAGTATGACTAGACTGCTTTCACAGTGAAATGGGTATTAGCCATCAAGCTGAACATAATTTAAATCATCACTTCCATCCTCAGTTATTGTTAAATGTGTTTCCGATATTGCTAAAATATCAATATTCTCGCTTTCCACTAAAGTTGATTAAAGTTGTTGGTTAGACCTTGTATATTCAAATAAACACATTTAATTGCTAATAATCAGTACGCTCTTCAGGGATTCTAAGTTTTTTCCTAAAAACTGGACAGAGTGGGCTATTGGCACAGTGGTTTACACTTATTTCTATATTTGAATTTTGTTTTGCCATAGAACAGTTAATACATTTTTCTTCTCGACTTTTACATTCCTTTATATCATGTTGATTACCGCACTTCATACATGTTTTTTCCTTAGTGCAATGTGCTGCTATATGGTTAAAACCACAACATTTGAAACATCTATAACATGTTGATACACTTTACATCTATCTCATCTTATATTAACTTTACCGAATTCCATAATTTTCGTATTGACAACACTATCCAGTTCGATTATTGAGTTATTATAGCACTTATTTTTTGGTGATTGGTATCATTATATTAATACGTGAACATCAAAAGTTTCGGTACACTTTTTAAGTATTTATTATGAAATGACGAGAATGAAACTTATGTTATTTGAAAGGTACTGTGCCATAGATGTGCACAAACAAAAAACTGTGGGTATATGTCCAGTGGCGGATTTGCAGTCCTAGCCGCTCTAGGCCCCAGGCCATGTGCCGCCCCTTTCTCAGCGCCCATCATTATCGACTAGATACATAATTCATAATTTTACTTTCTTCCCACTTTTAATTGATTCAGAAAATTGTTTAACTAAAAGCTAGCTTATAAAGCTAGTTATAGGGATGATTGGACAAAATTTAACGTGCTCATTTAATAGGTCTCAAGCTAAATTCTGACAGATCGTTGTGTATTTGTTGTTCTGTTGCGGAAAAGTATGCAAGGATGAGCTTATTTAATTATTACATGTGTTTGGAAAAAGAAATATGTATTTACTAATTTGTTAATTTTATTTATTTTTTTTTTGTTGTTTGTTATTTATCCTATATTTTCTATTTTTGATTAACGAATTGTTATTGTTACATATCTTCTTAAATTGCCTAATATGTAAACTAACATCTTCCTATAATTGTTCCTCTCTGTATAATCCCGTACATTTGCCGCGAGCGCGACTGGATGATAAGCATAATTCTGTTGTCGTTGTCGTTGCCTATCATGGAATTGAGAGAGAGCATAAACCGGTTTGAAATTGTGGATCGTATTGGGCAACATCTCTTGCATTGATGGCACTTACGTTTTTCTTTCACTTTGCCAGCAACCACCAACCGCGAAACACAATACTAACCGCAATCCAAATTAATTGTCTTGATCAATAAAATTTATTATAACGTTACAAATTTATGGTATTAATTTGTACATTCCTGATCAACATGGACGAAAAGTACTTAGAATTAGAAATAGTTGAAATAAGAGAGAATCCAATTTTTGAAGGAAGTTTTTTCGATATCTAGGTGTCGCTGTTTTCGTTTGAAAAAAAAAATACATAACGAAAATAATTGTGGTACGCTTTCCATTATTACGTACTTATAAATTCACTCAATTGATTTTGTCATTTGAGTGAGTTTATTAACTCAGATTCACTTACTTTCTCTCTCATTCCTACAATAAGCACTCTGGGTTTTTTATGTGGTGGTCAAACGTCATAGTTTGAATTTAATTAAAAGGGTATTCACTTAATCTCATAATTTTATGCAACTCGAAAATGCATAAACTTCTGCGGTGCTTTAAGTGAACACCCCTCGGATATACCATTGCGTAAATCGCGTAAATCGACTGTTAAGTCGGTTGTCAAACTCAGCTGTTCAAACTATCAAAATGCCGAAAGGAAGTGAAGAGAAAAAAACTTATTAAATTTTTGGAGAAATCGCAGTAATTATTATTTTTATACCCTCCAGAGGAAGGTATATTCACTTTGCCAATACATTTGTAACGCCAAGAAGGAGTCACCGGAGACCTCATAAAGTATATATATTCTGAATCAGGATCACATTCTGAATCGATTTAGCCATGTCCGTCTGTCCGGTGAAAGGACTTCTTTTTATCGGCGTCAAGTTGGTATTGAAAATGGGCTATGTCGGTCAAGTAGTTCTGGTACCTCCCATACAAAACCAATATTGGAACCATGTGTCCCTCTGTCTGTTGAAAGCACGATAGCGCCCAAAGCAATTGACATAGGCGAATGAAATTTGGCGAAAGGACTTATTTTTATCGTCGTCTGGTTGGTATTAAAAACGGGCTATGTCGGTCAAGTAGTTCTGGTACCTCCCATACAAAACCAATATTAGACCCATGTGCCTCTCTGTCTGTTGAAAGCACGATAGCGTCCAAAGGAATCAACCTAGGTGAATGAAGTTTAGTGAAAGGACTTCTTTTATCGTCGTTAGGTTGGTATTAAAAATGGGCTATGTCGGTCAAGTAGTGCTGGTATTTTGCATGACTTGTATGCAGTGGAGGGTATCAAAGCATCGGCCATGCCGATGATAACACTTTTACTTGTTTTACTTGAATTCTTACCATTTTGAGATCTTCCTAAGAAAAACTCTGAAAACAAACAACAGACTGTCAAAGTTTGACATTTGTGATTTGCGCAACTTTCCGCGGTTGATTTCCGAGCCTAAAACGTCGCGGAAAATTATGAGGTCTGCGTAAAATATTCTCCATGCAAAATCTGACAGTTCATTTACGAGGTAGTAAATTTCTGCAGTTTACGCAGTTTATGAGGCTTTTACGCGTGAATACCTTTTATGTTTTTATTTCTGTTTCAATCTTGTTCACTGATTTTTCATCACCTTTTATTAGAATTGCTCAATTTTGAATATTTTTTACTTCATTTATTTTTAGGGATAAATCAGAAAGATTGATCGAATTTTGTATGTCTTTTCTGGTTTTCTCTGGGCTTAATAACAATATGCAATAATATCATCGTTTTTTTCCTTTACTCTTTCAGCATAGGTCTGCACTCTCACGGCCTCCTTTGTTTTTGTTATTTTTGAATTTACACTTGCCATGGAATTCTTTAAATTGACTTGTTAGGATGCGGTGAGAATGATCCTTATCGCTGGTTGTATACTCGTGAGGGGTATTTCGGACTAGAAATAAAAGAAAAGAGAAAATCCAGAGTTAGGGTTTCTTTTACTTTATTCAAGTGCTTATTGAAAGGTCTTACCTCGATGAGAGTTGTTACAAGAAGACCGATGTTAGTAGTTGAGGAATTAGGGCATAGACAATGGCGTATGATGGAAGTCATAAAGCGATATCTTACATAAAATTATGGGTATAGTATATTCTAGTACAATAAGTAGGTTTCTTAGTAATGGAATTTCACTCGAACATTGCCGGCCGCCTTGCAGCAACCGGTGTAAAGAAAAAAAAAAGATAAGTTATTCTATAATTTGTTTAACAATTCAAAGAATATATGTATATAAACTGATGAGGGGGGATCCATTTGTTCCCGGAGTGGCTCCACTCACTCCGTTTGGGAAGGAAAGGTTAGTAAAGGAAATTGGATGTTTACAAAATTAGGATATATCTAGTATCTATAGTAAATATTACAAATTCTACACTATATGATAACGTTTTTAACGGATTCTAGATACGTACAACAAGTTCATGAAATTCTTTTTAAATCAGTGGAAAAATATGAATGAATATTAAAAAAAATAGTACGCATACACCTGAGAATAATTTTTTATTTTTTTTTTAAGATGGAATTAAAACACAAAGTTTGACGATGAGTCGTGTTAGCACTCCCGATTGCGTTTTAATATCAGCCATGCGTATTCTACCATCGGAACCGGCATATACTTTGACAACGCGACCTAAGGGCCATTCATTTGGGGGGAGTCTCAACCGCTAGATTTCATTGAGGATGTTTCCATTTTTATCGCTTATGCAACTCTTTAAGATACCTTTGCTTCCAACGTAGACAGAATTGATGGTGCAATACCTTTACTTTCTCCCACCGTTTAATGCAGCTCAAAGATTTCTCATTTAAATCAATTTCTGGAATGCTTAGAAGCGGCCCTCCACGTAGCAAATGACCTGGAGTTAAAGGAGGTAAATCGTTGAGGTTATCCGATATGAGAGAGATAGGTCTAGAGTTTAGGCAAGCTTCAATTTTAGCTAGAAGGGTCGAAAACTCTTAAAGGTAAATTTATGATCACCAGCTATTTTTCTGAAATGCGATTTGAAGCTTTTTACTCCAGCCTCCCAGAGGCCTCCCATAAGTGGAACACCCGGTGGAATAAATTTCCACTCCAACCCGTGGTCTTTATATTGGTTAGTAACATCAGAAGAGAATGCCTTCAAAAATAATTTAAAATCTTTGGAAAGTTTTCTATGCGCTCCTACAAAGTTAGTTCCATTATCGGAATATAGGGTTTTAGGCAATCCTCTTGGTGATGTAAATCTTTTTAGAGCGCTTAGAAATGAATCGGTGGTTAAATCACTTGTGCCCTCTAAATGAGTCGCCTTTGTAGCAAAGCGCACAAAAACGCAGATGTATCCTTTAGATACTCTACAACTTCGTCCAGAAAAGTTCTTTATTGTAAAAGGACCAGTAAAATCGAGACCTGTGTGATTGAAAGGCAGAGAAATGATAGTTCTTTCGAGCGGCAGAGCAGCCATTATCTGAGATTGGGTTTGCTTCTTATACAGCAAATCTTACATGATGGAATGCATTTTTTTACTTAGTTTTTGACCCAGGCTATCCAGAATTCATTGCGAATTAACCGAACTACGAGCTGATTTTCTCCATGCATTGAAAGCTGATGGAGAAATTGTACGAGAAGAATTGAAATGTGCGCTTGGTACGGCAGTAAAATTGCGAACTTTTCGCTTAAAGATAGCGTAGAGCATGCTAGTCTTCCATTAGCCCGGATAATTCTGTCGTCATCCAGCATCGGATTAAGATTTAATAAATCACTTTTCTACGAAATTTGTTCACCTCGGGCTAGACAAAAATATTCCTTTTGGAAATATGATAGTTGAGTGCAGCGTATAATCAATATTTTCGTGCGTAGTAGTTCTTTGTGGGAGAGAACGGTCGAAGTATAGGCAAACTCATTGTTATGCCGAGAGTTAGTTCTATGAAGGAAACGGTAAACATAGCTCATAACGTGCAGGCAGCGAGACCAAGATGAAAAACGCTTAATTATGGATTCAAAATTATTTGAAAACACAGTTAAGTAAGACTTAAGAGGTTTGTGTTTCAATACGTTGGTTGTCACCTCGGTATTCTGGAAAAGGTGCTGGGGCCATAGAGATTGCGGCTTGCATAGCCAAGTGGGTCCCATCCACCATAAGTCGTTAGTCTTCAGATCCATCGGTTTTACGCCCCTAGTGGCTAAATCAGCGGGGTTGTCTGTTGAACGAATGTGAAACCATTTGGCACCGGGCAGACTAGTCTGAATTCTAAAACTCGATTGGCAACAAAGGTTTTCCAGGTGGATGGAGGTTTCTCTAGGCTAGAACAATTGAACTATCGGTCCATGAAAACAATTTATATTCGGAGATATTCAGCTGCGGTAGCACGCTGCTTATCAATTTCGTCAATAGGACCGCACCATACAGTTCTAATCTAGGTAGCGGAATTTGCTTCACTGGTGCAACTTTACTTTTGGCACAGAGCAAGTTTGTAGACCAATGATCTGTACTTTGTTGAATACGCAGATACAAAGCAGCAGCATCGCAAAAACAGTGTATTTGGACGGAACTGTGAGGTGTAAATTGTAGACGTCCCTTTGCCAGATTTGCTGCAAAATTATCTTAGCAGTTATTAAATTGGGCGCCAACCAACCTGCCGGATCAAAAAGGCGGGCCACCACTGATAGAACTGCTCGTTTTGTAAACTGGTTATTTCGATCTATTAGTTTTAAGAAAAATTTAAATGAATCCAGACTTGCATTCCATTGGATTCCCAAAGTTTTAGTTATGCTTTGGTTGTCAAATTTAAGGAATTCTTCATCATAAAGAAAGGCCGGTGGGAGTTCTTTAAGAAAATCTATGGCATTCGAGGTCCATTTTCTTAAGAGGAATCCCCCCGCCTTTAAGGCCAATGAAAGTTCGTGTTGTGCATGTAATACCGATTTAAGATCATGCGCACCAGAAAGAACATCATCAACATAAAAATCATTTTTTAAAATCGAAGGAAGGATAATATGATTTGTACGTCATGTGCCAGCTGCTTGAGAGTTCTTATTGCAAGATAGGGAGCACAGTTTCACCGAAGGTAACTGACTTTATTTCATAGTCCTTACACTCATCCATAGCAGATCTTTCAATCTTTACTCGACCGAGATATCCCATTTGTAATACCAACCTAACGATGATAAAAGAAGTCCTTTCACAAAAATTCATTCGCCTAGGTTGTTTCCTTTGGACGCTATCGTATTTTCAATAGACGGAGAGGCACATGGGTCCAATATTGATTTTGAATTGATTTTGAATTTTTAACACCAACCAAACGACTATAAAAAGAAGACCTTTCACCAATCGTCATCCCTCTAGGTTGATTCCTTTGGACGCTATTGTGTTTTCAACAGACAGAGAGATACGTGGATCTTATATTGACTTTGTATAGGAGGTACCAGAACTACTTGACCGACATAGCCCATTTTCAATACCAACCTGGCGACGATAAATATAAGTCTTTTCACAAAATTTCATTCACCTACGTCAATTAGTTTGGGCGCTATCGTGCTTTCAACAGACAGAGAGACATATGGGTCCAATATTGGTTTTGTATGGGAGGTACCAGAACTACTTGACCGACATGGCCCATTTTCAATACCAACCTGGCGACGATAAATATAAGTCTTTTCACAAAATTTCATTCACCTACGTCAATTAGTTTGGGCGCTATCGTGCTTTCAACAGACAGAGAGACATATGGGTCCAATATTGGTTTTGTATGGGAGGTACCAGAACTACTTGACCGACATGGCCCATTTTCAATACCAACCTGACGCCGATAAAAAGAAGTCCTTTCACCAAATCTCATTCACCTACGTCAATTACTTTGGGCGCTATCGTGCTTTCAACAGACAGACAGACGGACATGGCTAAATCGATTCAGAATGTGATCCTGATTCAGAATATATATACTTTATGGGGTCTCCGGTGACTCCTTCTTGGCGTTACAAATGTATTGGCAAAGTGAATATACCTTCCTGTGGAGGGTTTAAAACAAGTAAAAGTGTTATCATCGGCCTGGCCGATGCTTTGATACCCTCCACGGCATACAAGTCATGCAAAATACCAGAACTACTTGACCGACATAGAACATTTTGAATACCAACCTAACGACGATAAAAGAAGTCCTTTCACAGAACTTCATTCACCTAGGTTGATTCCTTTGCACGCTATCGTGTTTTCAACGGAAAGAGGGACACATGGGTCTAATATTGGTTTTGTAAGGGAGGTACCAGAACTAGTCGACCGACATAGCCCATTTTGAATACCAACCTGACGCCGATAAAAAGAAGTCCTTTCACCAAATTTCATTCAGCTACGTCAATAACTTTGGGCGCCATCGTGCTTTCAACAGACAGACAGACGGACATGGCTAAATCGATTCAGAATGTGATCCTGATTCAGAATATATATACTTTATAAGGTCTCCGGTGACTCCTTCTTGACGTTACAAATGTATTGGCAAAGTGAATATACCTTCCTCTGGAGGGTATAAAAACGACTCGGATTTTGTTAGTTGTACTTTCAGGCTTAATTACAGCATGGTGAGGGAGATAAAATGAAGCTATTCGAAGTTTCAGAATGGTTTCCTTTGGCAGTACAACTTTCATATGACCAAGACTAGAGTACTCTTCAAGCAGTTGGCTGTATTTGGAGTGTTAAGCTGGATCTTTCATTATACCCTCCAGAGGAAGGTATGTTCACTTTGCCAATACATTTGTAACGCCAAGAAGGAGTCACCGGAGACCTCATAAAGTATATATATTCTGAATCAGGATCACATTCTGAATCGATTTAGCCATGTCCGTCTGTCTGTCTGTCTGTCTGTCTGTCTGTTGAAAGCACGATAGAGCCCAAAGTAATTGACGTAGGAGAATGAAATTCGGTGAAAGGACTTCTTTTTATCGGCGTCAGGTTGGTATTGAAAATGGGCTATGTCGGTCAAGTAGTTCTGGTAACTCCCATACAAAACCAATATTGGACCCATGTGTCTCTCTGTCTGTTGCAAGCACGATAGGGCTCAAAGTAATTGACGTAGGTGAACGAAATTTTGTGAAAGGACTTCTTTTTGTCGGCGTCAGGTTGGTATTCAAAATTGGCTATGTCGGTCAAGTAGTTCTGGTACCTCCCATACAAAACCAATATAAGACCCATGTGTCCCTCTTTCCGTTGAAAACACGATAGCGTCCAAAGGAATCAACCTAGGTGAATGAAGTTTTGTGAAAGGACTTCTTTTATCGTCGTTAGGTTGGTATTAAAAATGGGCTATGTCGGTCAAGTAGTTCTGGTATTTTGCATGACTTGTACGCAGTGGAGGGTATCAAAGCATCGGCCAGGCCGATGATAACACTTTTACTTGTTAAGAATTTCTTATTGCGCAAAAATAGTTTAAATGCAATATGTCGCGAATTGCCAAGCTCTGGTAACGGATCCTTGAAAGGAAGCCGGACAATATAACGACCATTGGAATCCCTGGACGTTGTTGAAGAATAATATCTTTCACAGAAGTCATCTTCACATAAAATAGGCAAGGGATCGGACACTTCTTCTAATTCCCAAAATGTGTCAAAACGGCAGCTGTATTTTTTGTTAAAAAGGAACTTCAGCAGCACACTTATACTGTGGAATGTGGGCAGATACGACAATGGAGTGACGAAACATGCAGCCACGGTATGAGGAAGCAATGTCGGCACTTATAGTCATACTTTATATACTTATTACTTGTTAATCTTTTTTCTATTTTTTTGTTTGTTATGAAAATGTTTTGATTGTGAAAGTTAAAGGATTCGTCCTTGTAAAATACAAAAAAATTAATTTTCTAGGGAACCTCCCACTGGTTCCGTAATTAAAACACAACAAGACAACAGATTAGTTAGGGATCGGCCCTCGTTTATTGGCAGTCCAAATTCAACTAACTCACAAATTACAATACAGCCTAGTCGATACTTAACTCACAAACATGTTCATTCTATATAATTGCTGATCTGCAGTTCCCATGCAGATCATATACATATTTCTATGTTCGCCCGGATGTGGTGTGGCGGTGGGAATGCATTCGCAAAGGTGCCAATCGGATGCGCGTGTGTCATATCAGGTAACGGGAATGAACCTGCAAGTGAATGTGATTCGCTTGCATTTTTATTACTGCAGGTGGATACCTGATCGTGATAACTTGAAGAAATTTGTAGATTTAAATTTTTAGTTGTTATGAAAAAATCGCAAAGAAATCAATAAACAAAAACAAAAAATAATATCAAAATATAAAGACGTCGTTTTCATGATGGCACTTATAAGGAAACATAAGGTATTTTTAAATAGTAACAAATTAACAGTTCATTATCTTTACCAGCTGAACTTTCGATATGGTCCTACTGAACCGAATGAATATAGGAGATCTATGGATGTTGTGGACTCAAGTCTCAAAGAGAAAATTCTGTCAATCTATGGCCTTTTTCACTCTTAAGAGCTGAGAGCTGAGTGCATATTTTTAAAGCGTTTGTTTCGTAGAAGCAATGCATGCTGTAACAGTGTAGTTGTCTTTTTTATTTTTGTGTCTTATTGTTCTGGCTATATGTGCACATCTACCTCTGTCTGTGGTGTACCTCGAGATTTAGTAATTCTTGATTTTTCAACGGAACTCAAGCGACGACTGCTGAATGATGACGCAGATACAGATCGATCAAAAGAGAGCTCAATAAGAATTTTACGCAGGCGGAAGCCGATTGCAAATGCACTAGATGCTGAAAAAGCAGGTACTTAAGTACAAATGCAGAATGGCTTATGGGTTACAAATGCGTAACCATAACCAAACAAAGTTGCTTATGGGTCACATTATGCCATAACCAAATGCAGAATGGCTTATGGGTTGCAAATGCGTAACTATAGTATAGTGTATTGATGCTGATCAGCATGAAATTCAAACAAAGCTGGAGATGCTGAACGCGGGCTGGAATGATTATGAGGACGCATGTCACCAATACTTCTTGATGGGTAACACAGCTATTCATTAATTTTTGGAACAAGGCGACACTTATTTTACCGCCAAGACAGCTCTGCGATCGCGGCTGGCGGTATTGACACCGCAAGTACCAGAACAGACAACTCAATCTGATAACAATGTGTTGCAAATTGAGTGGAATGATATGCCGGATCAAAATAGATTGCCGAAATTTGCTGGAGATTTTGCGAAGTGGGCACCATTTCGCGATGTTTTCCTTGAAGAGGTACATAATAACCAGAAACTGACAAATGCACAGCGTTTACGAAAACTCTTGGCTGCTCTGGAAGGCCCTGCAAAACGTGCAGTTGAAGAATGGTCTGTAGCAAACGATGGTAATTATTTATTGGCATGGTCCTCATTGAGCCAACAATACGACAATGACCATCAAACCATCCGAGCTCACATGCAAGAAATCAGTGCTTTGCTACAAGTACGCCATCAATCATTTGAAGATTTGCGCGAAATTTTGGATACTGTGCGTGTGAACCGATGATATTTACTATCGCTATTATCAACAAAGCAGTTGGTCGATTTTAAGTTTCTGCACCAAATCGAACAAATGCTCGACACAGAAGGACGACGCGAATGGGAAATGCGCTGTCGAGTTCACGAACTACCCACTTTGACTGAAATGATGATGATTCACGCAATGTTGCAAAGTTTTTCCCCAGCAGAACGCAGCGCACAATGAGCCCCTTGCAATCAACATCAGTGAATGCCCAAGCCCGGCTCCAAATGCTTCAGTTTAAAGATCGCAAACGGCCGACGGACAATCGCGAGTGTTTCAAATGTGACTGGAATTGGTGCAGAGGAAGCGACTGTGTGAATCATGCTTCAGTTCAAATCATTTGGCAAGCAACTGCCCCAGAGAACCATATCTTCGATGTCCGGGTCAAAGGTACAATAGCACAATCTGCCCAGGATATAACCAAACTACATCCGAAGGAATGGTTGCTCAGACAAGTGCCTCTGTCGAAGCACAATACCAATCAGCTCAGTCTATTGGGCAATATGACTTAGATGTATCTAATTCCTTTGTTGCCAATTCACCGTTGCTGGAAGATCATCAAGACAAACACCTAATGATCAGATTTGCTTTGCTTGCGACAGCCCAAGTGCGGTTGAGAGTGGGTCCATTTACAACGCAGCCGATTAGAGCAAAGTGCGATTCAGGTGTGCTCTGCATTAGGACATGCAAAAAAAGTTGAACTTGTTACGCTACTGCATAGGTTTTGCGAACAATTCTTTATGAGCCACCATTATCAAACGTCAACTAGCAGATCTGTCGTGGGAATTCCATTCCGCAGTGATATAGATGAAATTGAATCATCACGAAATATCGCATTGCAGCGTTTATATTCTTTGGAGCGACGTTTTGAGAGTGAGGCAGCAATGCGTGAGAACTATGTTGCCACTATCAACGAGATGGTGGAAGCGGGTCATTTGCTCGAAGTTAATCGTGAGCAAATTGGATGGCGCTATTATATTCCTCATCATGCGGTCACACGTAAATTTCCTGTCGTTTTTGATGCATCTTGTAAAACCAGCTACCCTCTACCAACGAGCGTCGAACTTGCCGAGTTGTAGGGGCTGAGTTATGTCAATGATTCTCGAGATTGTCTCCAGATGAGGCCTGAAACCAAAGAACGCTAAACTCCGCCTGGTTACATAAGTGTAACTTGCCGGTCCAAGCCCGGGTAAAGGAGCAGGGAAGAGGAGTAAGCCTCTTAAAAATACGCGCTTATTTATTTATTTCATCTTATAAGTACAACTTATTTTAGATTACTTTGCAATAATTAAACAAAATGCGATCATTGTTACAGATTATAAATTACTTAAAACTATAGATTTACAATGTTTCCTACTCATATTGAAATCAATTAGGTTTTTGTATTTATTATAGTTTACGCAAGCCATAGTGATAGGATCATTCAGACCATAATTTGTTCTGTGTCTAGGTGGCATAAAGAAAATATTTTCCCTAGGTCGAAGAACACGAGAAGGAGCATATACATTAAATAATGACAGCAAAAACGAACAATCAATGTGGCCAGTTAAGACTTCATTAGCAAACATTGCGGAATAATATATCCTTCTTTTAGAAAGAGGTTTAAAATTTATTAAGGAACATCTATCGTCATAGGCTGGAACATTATTATTCCAGTCGAACTTCCTTAGAGCATACCTGGTAAACCTTCTATGAATTTTCTCTATTCGAGATTCAGCATTGCGGTAAAAAGGATTCCAAACAACACAGCAGTATTCTAATATCGAACGAGTCAAGGTATTATAGAGAGTTTTAAGTGTGTATGGATCATTAAAATCCTTAGAATTTCGAAAAATTAAACCTAGCACTTGATTAGCTCTGCCAACTATGTAGTCAATGTGCAATGAAAAGTTTAGTTCAGTGTCAAAAATGACCCCCAAGTCTTTTTGGTCTGAAACCCTACTCAATGTTGTGTTTTGTATTTTATAATCAAAAAATATAGGGAACTTTTTTCTACTAAAAGTAAGAACCGAACATTTCTGTATATTAAAATAAGGGCCATTAAGAACACACCAGTCATTTAAACGGTTTAAATCATTTTGTAACGCTAAGACATCTGACATACAGGTTATTGTCTTGTAGATTTTTAGATCATCTGCGTACAAAAGACATTTTGAGCTTGGTACGAAAGAGAAGAGGACCAATATGACTTTCTTGGGGAACACGTGAAAAATTTTGAATTTCATTCGAAAACGCTGATCCAATTTTAACAAATTGTTTTGCGATTGGTCAAATAATTGCCAACCCATTTTAAAATACTAGAATGATGCCAAAAAGTTTAAGCTTATTTAAAAGAACATTATGCTGATCATAGGCTTTTGAAAAATCAGTATGTACGCAATCTACTTGAAGACGTTTTTCAATATTTTCAAGACAGTATTTGGTAAAAATAACCAAGTTTGTAGCGGTTGATCTACCACTTACAAACCCGTGCTGGAGTTCAGAAATATGGTTGCGAACAACTGAGTACAACCTTTTTTTAACAGCTGCCTCGAACACCTTAGGAAACAGTTGCAGCTTTGCTATAGGTCTATAATTCTCAATAAATCTTTTTGAACCCGATTTGAAAATTGGAGTTATAAGCGAATATTTCCAACAGTCAAGAAACTCGCTAGTAGATAATGATACTTACTTACTTACTTAACGGGCTCCCGACCCGTGGAGAGTCTCTGCCTGAGACACTGCAGCCTTCCATCCTCTGCGATCCCGGGCACGCTGCTTCCAGTTATCCAGACCAAGCGCTCTGGCATCCGCGATGGCTTGGTCTTTGAAATGGAGGTTCGGTCTTCCTTGTCGTCTCGAACCTGGCGGCTGGGATTCGAAGATCCTCTTAGCTGGAGCATTATTGTCCATTCCCTCGATGTGGCCGAGCCAATGTAGTCGACGTATTTTGGCCTTTTGGACTACATCCACATCTTGGTACAGCTCATAGAGTTCGCGGTTGTATCTTCTCCTCCATTCGCCCTCCTCGCACACAGGACCAAAAATCCGCCGAAGAATTTTTCTTTCGAAGAAGCCCAGTATCAGCTCTCCCTTCCTGCTTATCGTCCAGCACTCGGCGCCATAAAGCAGAACTGGCAGGATAAGGGTTCTGTAAAGCATACATTTTGTCCTTCGAGTTAGGAGTTTTGAACCCAATTGTTTTGCCAAACCGAAGTAGCAGCGGTTTCCTAGGGTAATTCTTCGCCGGATCTCCACTAGGCTGTCATTTGTGGAGTTCATGTTTACTCCGAGGTAGATAAACTCCTTAACTACCTCGAAATTGTTGCTATCAATAGTGACGTTCTGTCCTAGGCGGTGGACAGATGTTTGTTTGTTTGTTGATAGCATGTACTTAGTCTTGTCCTCATTTACTACAAGACCAACGAATTTCGCCTGTTCTTCAATCGCCGTAAAAGCCTCTATCACGGCACGCTGGGAGCGACCGATGATGTCAATATCGTCTGCATACCCCAGTAGCTGGACGGATTTGTTGAAGATAGTGCCTTCCGTGTTGACACCTGCCCTGCGCACTATCTGCTCTAGCACGAGATTGAAGAAGTCATATGATAATGCGTCTCCTTGCCGAAATCCGGTGCATGTTTCGAATAGCTCGGAGGAACTACTTCCAAATTGCACGTTGCAGCGTGTGTTCTCCAGGATCCCGAATTCGGCCATCGCCACATAAAGCTCCTGACGATGAATGCTATCATATGCGGCTTTGAAGTCGATGAATAGGTGGTGAGTCTCGACTTGAAATTCATTGGTCTTTTCCAGGATTTGCCTCAGTGTGAAAATTTGGTCTATAGTCGATCTGCCGGGCCGGAAGCCACACTGGTACGTGCCGATTAGTGTGTTGCAGAACGGTTTGAGACGTTCACACAGTACGTTGGATAGGATCTTGTATGCGACATTAAGCAGGGATATGCCTCGATAGTTCTTGCAAGACATAGGATCGCCTTTTTTGTAGATGGGGCATATGGAGCTGATAGTCCAGTCATCGGGCATACTTTCCTCCACCCATACTTGGTTGATGATTTGGTGCATGCGCCCTACCAAAACATCACCACCGTATTTGAAGAGCTCCGCTGGTAAACCATCAGAGCCGGCGGCCTTGTTGTTCTTTAGCTTTTTTATTGCTAAGCCAACTTCTTCTATACTGGGCGGTGGAACTGGATCTTCATTGACTGGACGTGGGTTCTCTTCTTGCCGTATCACTCTCTCTACATGATGCCCATTTAGCAGCTGCTGGAAGTGCTGCTTAAAAACATCTACTATTCCCTGCGCTTCGGTGACTAGGTTTCCATCACTGTTTCGAAGAGCCTGCGTTCCGGTCTTGAAGCCAGCAGCCAGTTGGTTGGCTTTCTTTTAGAACTTCCGGATGTTGCTTCGATCGCGGGACTCTTCGATCTCCTTGAGCTGTGAGACTGCGTAGGCCCTCTTCTTTCTAGTAGATAATGATAAATTAAATATACCTTAGTGGATCAACCAGGCTATATTTGCAATTTTTAAATAACAACGGTGGATAATTATCGGGTGCTACACTGACACTCGAATCTAGTAATGACAATTAAGAGAGGTTTTCATCATTTGTTAAGGAAATAAAACCAAGGTCAGTTATAACCCGAGAAACTGCAATTGATTGGCTCACTAACAAAATTCGACTGGAAAAATTTTGCAAACATATTACAAATTTCGTTTACATTACTACAAGAAATTCCGTTCATTGATAGAAGTTCTTGTACAGAAGGTATTCCTAAAGATTTCCTTTTTGTATTAAGAAACGTCCAAAAAGCTTTAGAATCACGTTTTATATTAGTTTCAATTGTTGAAACATAGTTCTTGTAGACGAACTTCTTCAAAAAATCGTATTCTTTTTTCAAGCGCAAAAATTAATGACGCAGAGATGGATCGCTTTTACTTTGTCTACACATCTTATACGTATAGTTCTTCAATCTACATAAACTCCTATTAAACCATGCCGGTTTATTAGATCTTTTTACATGTTTAATTGGTACAAACATAGAAATCGCGCGCTTAAGTATTTTATTAAATTGCAAGAACGCATTATTTAAATTAAGGGAATCAAAGCTATTTGCCCATTCAACACCATTAAGAAAATTATTGATTGCATTATAATTTGCTTTTAAAAAATCAAATTTTGTATTTTCTTTAAATTGTTCAAGAGTCAGCGGATTCAGTACCGACAGATTAAATGAAATTTGCAATGCGTTATGGTGAATGCTGTTAACAACTAAGGGGAAATCGGCGTCAGTGACTAACTTCAAGCACATCACTGACAAAAACTAAATCCAACACATTTCCCAAAGACTTACGAACTTCATTTAGTTGAAGGAAATTACCAGCAGACACTATCTACTACTTCAACTTCATTAACTCTGTAAACATTAAATGGGATAATACATTTTTCATCTTGAGAAAACAACCAATTTATATGAGGCAAATTAAAATCACCTAGCACTACAGCAAACGAAGAGTCATATAAATTTTTAACAATATCAATAATATTTTGCATATGAGCTTTGTAAATTGCAGTACCCGAGTAAGGTGGAACGAAACAAAGAAGTTTATATGAATAAGACTGCCGTTTTCAATAAAGAAATCAACACACACACAGATTAGTTCAATCAAACCTGTTGAATCAGGAAATGCAATTTCTTCGCTTTTCAAACATGAACGAACAGCAAACAATACTCCACCCCCTCTTTCAAACCCAGTTTGAATGGGACATCGATCCTTCCGGCAAACATTGAAGTGAATAATTCAGCAGAGGCGATTTCTTTATGCAGCCAAGTCTCAGTTAGAGCAACAACAGGGTACGAGCATTCAACGGTGTTAAGAAAAAATTTGTTTAATTGTGATCTCAGTCCTCCAACATTTTGGTAATAGAGAGAGAGAGAAGAGAATTCAGCAATGGATAAACGAACAGCAACAAATCCAGTAGCAGCAGAATGAATTATGTTCGATCATTTTGGTGTTGTGGACGCAACTCGTTTTTTGGATGGAACTTTAATGTGCGTACTCGAATGCCATTAAGCCACATATCAGAGTTAAGAAATTTATCCAACAAATCCTCTGGGACTCCTAGCTTGAAGTTCACATGCTCTAGAGCAATTTCATCGGTTCATTCTCGAATAAGTCTATGGCACTTCAGTTTCGATATATTTACGTCAAAAGCAGACGAAACATATTCGAGTATGGACTGACAAGTCGTACTCGGCTTGAATGATGACAAATGAAGCCATTTCAGTTTGGTTACAACTTCTAATTCAATACCATTATTATTAGAACTTATATTAGTTCCAATAATTGCAGCATTTATCCTGGTCGTGTCCCCAGTTTTGGTAGTGGCATTGATAGCGGGGGCATCAACAGTATTAGCAGAAACAGCAAACACAGTAGCAGCGGTGGTGGTGGCAGAGGTAGCAGTGGATGGAGCAGCATCAGATGTAGCAGCAGCTAAGGCAATAGCATCAGTTTCGTTGACGGTTGATATGCTTGAGTTTGAGATGGACTGCATGACCGAAACAGCAGCTTTTGAGGTTGAATTAGTAGGCTTTTCTTTAACTTTGGGGGCAGTAGAAGCACTTCGGAGGGTGTAGGGCTATTATTCTTAAGTTGGGTCGTGGAAATATTGAGTTGCGAGTTTAAAGCGTTGGATCTTGTTGGTGCGTTGACTTTACTCGATGTTTGAGAGCGTGTGAAGATTTGATTTTTTTCACCGATACTCGACGATCGCAGAATAATCTCTTTTAACTCCGAAATTTCTTTGAACAAAATATTAAATTTGGTGTTAATAAATTCATTACTTAACAATGAATGACAACAATGAGGGCACTGCAATGTAGCCATTACGATAGAGTTAAGAATATTAACGGAATAAATCAAAAAAAGAAAAAACTTTGAGAATAGCTAATCACGTCTAACTCGTGGGACTGAATGGTCGCAACTGAAAATATATCCCTAATCCAATGTTGAACAGCATACGCCGAGGGATGCATGGCTATGAGGGTGCTTAGTCGCAAGTTTGCGAACTTCGGATACCAGGCGACCACCGATTTCAAGACAGCCTTCCTGTGGTTATACGGGTAGACTACGGGCGACCGATTACATCCCGCTTACTCGTGGGTACAAAAATAGATACCATGACAAAACAAATAATAGAGAATGATGCCTCTACAAACGCATCATCAACTAGGGATGTTAACAGCGAACACCCTGTCAGCAATGACATGACATCTGCCAATCGGGAAGAGGCACTTAAAATAGATTCTGAGATGAGAAGCCTTGACGAGAATTCGTCTCTTCTTAGCGACTCAATCTCGGAGACGAGCACTTTGTGCAATGTAAGCATGTTGTCGGATTAATTTCCGGACGACATAGAGAAAGCCAAAAGCACTGACAAAACAGGTCAATGCGAATCGGTATTTGTCAAATTTAGACCCGCTGAAAATCGTCGTTTTAAACAGGCGCTAAGAAGGGGATGTAATAAAATACAAGCGAGAGAATTCGCCAAATCGACAGATGGGTTTAAGGGTCCCGAGGTGAAGCGCACGCGATCCGAGGATAATACCCCTCCCCAGTCCGAAGCAAAGCGAGCTCGAGGTGGTAATACAACCGTAGACAGAGCATCATATAGCAATATAATGAGCTTTGTCAGACTTTGTAATCCTCTCAGTAATGAGCAAATGGTTCAGATACAGGAGAGCATTATGGACATCACTGTCGAACTACGCGACGAAGACATAAAACCGTCTTTCCGTGGCTCAACATTTAAAGCCGGGTGGCTCATGCTAACATATGCAGATGCCACCACTGCAAAGTGGCTAAAAACAAACTTCGCTCAGCTTAAGGAGAAATGTGGACTGGAGGTGATGCTCGTGGAGGAGGAAAATTTTCCAAATCCACATGTCATCAAGGGTTTCCTTCCACAAAGCTCTGGTATAGCAAGCGAAAGAATATTGGCAATGCAAGATGGCCAAAACAGAGGGCTAAACACAAGAACGTGGAGAGTCCTGCAAAGATCTTTGGTCTTTGCCGTAAACGACAGCACCATGAAACAGCTGGTCGAACTCAAAGGAATGGTCTCCTACCGATTCGAGCAGACGAGCTAATTCTTAAAAGTTCCGACAAAACCACAAATCAGGGCAAGAAAAACGTTCACCCTGAAAATACAAGGCAAAGCGCGTGCGATGAAAAAGAAAAGCCAGTACCCAGTACCAGCGCCGCAGCAATGAAAGCCGCAACTCCCAAAAACAGCGCAGTGGTATCAGCACCATCAGTGGTACTGCACCATGACCTGCAGTCCAGGTCATGGTGCGGTACATTCGTCAGAGATTCTGGATTCCAAAGCTCCGAAGTGAGCTGAGAAATTACCTACATAAGTGATTGGTTTGTGTGCGACATAATCATCGCTTTGAGATGCAATTGATGGCCGATTTGCCATCAGAGAGAGTAACAGCAGGAAAAGCTTTTCTACACACAGGGGTAGATTACGCAGGTCCGTTTGAGATCAAAATGATCGACAGAGCTGGTGAGCAAATAATAAAGCAGAAATGTTGGATTTCCGTCTTTGTTTGTCTCAAAACGAGAGCAGTGCATATTGATTTGTTATCAAATCTTACGTCAGTGGCGTTTATAGCTTGTTTCGAAAGATTCATAGCGAGAAGGGGCAGGTGTGAAAGGTTATACAGTGACAATGGTACAGCATTTGTCCGAAGGAATTACAGAAAGCAAAAGAGCGTTGGCTAGTGAAGGATAATTTTGAACACTTAAGTTTGAAAGGGACAGAATGGAGGTTTATGGCTCCTGCAGCACCACATCAAGGTTGTATATACGAAGCAGCGGCAAAGCAATGAAATATCATTTGACGAGAGTTGTTGGAGTGAATGTTTTAGCATATGAGCAGTATTTGACACTACGAGCAGGGATAGAAGCCATCTTGAATTCAAGACCGCTACATCCATTGAGCGATGATGCAAATGATCTGCAGGCGGTAACGCCGGGACATTTTTTGGTTAGAATAAAATAGAAGCAGCGCAAAACTATGCTTGCGCATTTCTGGAGCAGGTGGAAGGAAGAGTACTTTTCTCCTCTGTGTGAGAGAAAGAAATGGCGAAAGGAGGATTACGGCTTGAGAGAAGGACAGTTGTGCATTATAAAGAGCGAGAATTACCCACCATCGACATGGGCGATGGGCGGATACTGAGATTAATACCAAGCAGAGATGGACCAGTTAGGAGCTTAGTTCTGGAAACAGCAACCAATCAACTTACGAGGCCAGTACAGAAGATCTGTATCCTACCAATCGAAGAGCTGGAATGATTTATACACTTATTATAATTTATATTTATCTTTAGCAAAAATATGTTTAAATAAAAAGCGAAAGGGTAGAAAACCGTAGGTTTTCGCCGGGACTGTATCGAACTGCATGAGTATTGCAACTCTGCTGTCGATGTTATAAGCAAGTACATATATAAACTTAACGAAAGACCGAGAAGGTTCTGAGTATTGTATGACGAAAGTCAGTCTTTCAGCAGGAACCAACCAAGCAGGTTGGGTGAGAAGGAGCAGGTCAATAAATAAAAGTGTTTTTTTAATAAATTTTTTCCACTATAAATGCGTTGTTTTATTATTTGTAATTTTTTGGTCTTTAATTTCCCTGAGCTACGATACAACTAGTATAGAAACTACAGAAATAATATAGAGTGGATTTTAAAGTAAACAGACATACTATTGTTAGACTAACCCCTGTTCAGCGTTATGCAACTATATATTTCGCAGCCATATTTTGATTTTGTACAAATATGGTGCTGAATAAACGAACTTGAAAACATCTACCAAGCCTAATAGAAACTTATTCAATGTTCATGAATCTATCTATATCTATATCTATATTATCACACATGTTCTGCATTCCGAGTGAAATGAATTGAAAACGAATTTCAATTTCACTCGAAATAAATTTGCATGTTCTATATTCCGAGTGAAATCAATTTTTTTTTAATTCACTTCGAATTCATTTTCGAAATGCCAAAATCAGCTGTTCGTATTTTTTAATTGATTATTTTGTGAAATTTAAAAAAGTAAACAAGTAAAAGTGTTATCATCGGCCTGGCCGATGCTTTGATACCCTCCACTGCGTACAAGTCATGCAAAATACCAGAACTACTTGACCGACATAGCCCATTTTTAATACCAACCTAACGACGATAAAAGCAGTCCTTTCACAAAACTTCATTCACCTAGGTTGATTCCTTTGGACGCTATCGTGTTTTCAACGGAAAGAGGGACACATGGGTCCAATATTGGTTTTGCATGGAAGGTACCAGAACTACTTGACCGACATAGCTCATTTTCAATACCAATCTGACGCCGATAAAAAGAAGTCCTTTCACCAAATTTTGTTCACCTACGTCAATTACTTTGGGCGCTATCGTGCTTTCAACAGACAGACAGACAGACAGACAGACAGACAGACAGACAGACAGACAGACAGACAGACAGACGGACATGGCTAAATCGATTCAGAATGTTATCCTGATTCAGAATATATATACTTTATGAGGTCTCCGGTGACTCCTTCTTGGCGTTACAAATGTATTGGCAAAGTGAACATACCTTCCTCTGGAGGGTATAAAAACACAAATTTCTTTTAAATATGGATATTATTATTATTGATATTATTGATATTGATTGATTATTAATATTATTGTCAGTCGTAAGAGAAAGGAGAGTGGAAAATCGAGGAGAAATAGTTCACAGGAAAGTTTTACGCGAAAAATCCAACATTTTGGATCTTCCAAAACCAGTGTAAGTGTACTTATAAATGCAACATAATTTTGAGAAACCATAAGTTAACTTGAATATTGCAGTCTCAAACGCAGCTTTAGACTGAGCAAAGAAGCATTTGTGTACATCTTTAGAGAAATAGATCCTGTGATAAATGCATCTTCAATTCCTTCAACAATTTAAATTAGCTGCAACACTTCGCTTTCTAGGTGAAGGAAGTTATCAGAGGTCAGTTGGAAAGGATTTTGATATAGGCTTAGGCAGATCTACCATTAGTAAAGTGCTGTCTGAGGTACTGCTTTGCAGTTTAAGATTTGTTCGAAATGGATAAAACTTCAAAGTACGCCAGAAGAAGAGCATGAGGCAAAGTTGTTTTTTTTAGAAAAATATGGAATTCCAGGGGTAATTGGTTGTTTGGACGGAACGCATGTGAAAATTCTTAAATCCCACCGAGAGTGCAACCTTTTTTATACCCTCCACAGGAAGGTATATTCACTTTGCCCATACATTTGTAACGCCAAGAAGGAGTCACCGGAGACCTCATAAAGTATATATATTATGAATCAGGATCACATTCTGAATCGATTTAGCCATGTCCGTCTGTCTGTCTGTCTGTCTGTCTGTCTGTTGAAAGCACGATAGCGCCCAAAGTAATTGACGTAGGTGAATGAAATTTGGTGAAAGGACTTCTTTTTATCGGCGTCAGGTTGGTATTGAAAATGGGCTATGTCGGTCAAGTAGTTCTGGTACCTCCCATACAAAACCAATATTAGACCCATGTGTCTCTGTCTGTTGAAAGCACGATAGAGCCCAAAGTAATCGACGTAGGTGAATGAAATTTGGTGAAATCACTTCCTTTTATCGGCGTCAGGTTGGTATTGAAAATGGGCTATGTCGGTCAAGTAGTTCTGGTACCTCCCATACAAAACCAATATTGGACCCATGCCTCTCTGTCTGTTGAAAGCACGATACGCCCAAAGTAATTGACGTAGGTGAACGAAATTTGGTGAAGGGACTTCTTTTTATCGGCGTCAGGTTGGTATTAAAAATGGGCTATGTCGGTCAAGTAGTTCTGGTACCTCTCATACAATGTTGCGTTATAAAACGCCACAAAAACCCAATCCCACTTCCAACCTTCCTCTCCAATCCACATCATTTTTTTTACCCATTCGGTCATTCCCGTCACCTTCGAGGGGCAAGGGGCCAAGGGGGGGCGTTTCTGAATTGGTCTCAATTCAGCGCTCTCGCTGGTCATGCGTCCAGAGAAAGTGGCAAAAACAGGTCGAGCCCAGGCGGACGGTCGGGAAACTCGCAACGATGAGTGGGGGAGGACGTTCCCGAGAACCAACACTCCAACATTTATTAACTGTGAGGGAAGAACGATCCATCAGGAAGACACCCCAACAAGAGCATACATAAACCCATTGGTTCGCTCGCCAAGAATGCGACCTTGATTGAGGACAAAAATACGAACACAAACACAACATAAACTCGAAAGGCCGAAAGCCCACCATATCCACAGATGATGTTGTAAGGAATTGGCATGTTATCTGCAAGTCTATGCACCCAAAATCTGCGCGGAGGTCCACGGAACAGAGTAGGGTACGCGAAATAGTCAGCAAAGGTCACTCTTCGTTCTTCTCCAGCGGCACTGCAAAAGGGCGAACATTAATGTCCGCTGTCCCCAAGCTATCGCCTCTATGAACCTCTCCTACCCTTTTCAATATTAGTATCTTGGGGGAAATATAAAATTAGAAACCAATTTAACAATATTTATAAAATTCTCGGTTTTAGGAACTTTAAGGTGACTTGGCACCACTGCCGAATCAATAAGAAATTGTTCTGTACTCGTCCATCGAAACGTCAGGCACTGGAAATTTCCCGGCGACCTGGCGGATTCGGATATATGTGGAGTGAATGTGTATGCATTGGTGATCATTAACGGTCGTGTTCCATGGCGAAAAAGCTGTGAGAAACGCTCAAAAATACCGTCAATGATCCCCGTTGCGGCTGAATGGTCGAATGCAGGAGTGTGTGAGGTTCGAGTAAGAACAAAGGGAATTTTTGGGAAGATAATCACTTCTTGGTTGGCCAGTGATTAAAAAGGAGGTAGTGACCGAGTTACCAGTTGAAAGTTGTTAAAATCGAGAAGTTTTTTTGAAAATTTGAGAAATTAAAAAAAAAGAGAAAGGGTTTAGAAAAGTCCGAAAGAAACGGGCACAAATAGTGTGGTGAACTAAAATATAAAGAAAAGGAGGAGGTCAGGAGAAAGGAGGAGTAGTGGCAGGACTTGGCGACGAAAATATAAAACGCTAGGACGGCAGAGGAGAGGAGAAGAAACAGGAGGGATCCAGAAAAGAAAGATAAGTAGAGTAAAAGGAAAGTGATCGTCAGTTAGGTATTTCTGAAAAGTTGAAATAATTTCCGTTGGCTTCCGTTTCGTAAAGTTCCCGAAAAAAAAAAAAACGGGACGCGCGACCCTTTCCGTTGTTATCTTTAACCGTTCAGACAACGCGATAACGAGCCAATTCCAACGGCTAAAGAAAAAAAAAACCGTAATCGTAACCCAAAATTCCGTTTGTCGCATCCGGCAGCTTTTCTATTTTTTTTTCCTACGACCGTCTGGTCGCATCGCATACAAAACTTAATTCTTTTGTTACCATCAATAAATAGCCGTGCTCACACCGAGCTTTTATAACGCAAAATATCTTGTCTTTGTTTTATCTTTACCCCACAGCAATCATCGTCGGCACTTTCTACAAAAGGTTTAGCAATTCCTTTCAAAGATTGTTTGGCGCCCACCCTATCGCAGCTTTTCTGCATTTTATTTTTGGACCCACCCCAGCTGAGTGGCCGAGAGTGGCAGCGACCAACGCGCTGCTTGTTGCACACGATTTCCCTTTTGTTCGCCCTTCGTCATCTGGTTTTCGCCCATCTGTCATTCTCGACTTTTGACCGCCGGGTACGCAGCCGAGTCTGCAATCGCGTCTTTTTTTCTTTCTAAGGGAAAATTTTGCAACAAATTGACGCCCAACGTGTGGGGCCAAAGTTTAATAATTAAATAAAATAAAAGTAAATATAAATTAAAAGTGATATTGATCAAAACGATCAACAAAAAATTTAAAATCGAAAAGGCCGACGGTGTGTTGCTGGTGTTGTTGTTGCTTCTCAATCAAATTGAATTTTGTTTTGGTTTTCATTTCGATTGTGCGGAAGCGTCAGGGAAGTTTGTGTTATTTTTATTGTTCTTTTTACTTTTGGTGTGTTTTTCCCAGGTAATATCCTTCGCCTACAATTATTTCTCTTTGAGATAGCATCGTGGAGTACCTTTATAATTGGAACATTGGGAAGGAGCTGTGTCTACAATCGCAAGACAGGAGAGTGCATACGGGGAAGAGTACGGCAAGTACATTGTATTTATATACATATTGTTTCAAATAGGGTAATTTCCTATATATATATGTTATTATTCTTGTTTATTGAACAACGGCCCACATTTGACGGATGTTAGTTCTTTAAAAAGTTTATTTACATTTACCTATATACATACCTACTTGCATTTTATATTCTTCTACCATACATTATACATATATATATACTAAGTGCGATTTCGTTTACGGTTTGGTTAAATCGGCTATTACGGTGTTGTTGTGGTTTCGCTTTTACATATTTTTTTTGTCTTCGAGTTTGATTAGCGGGTAATTTTTGGTTTCATACAAGTTGCGTAGGGTTGCCACGTTACCTTTTCGTATTTCTCTTTTTTCGAGTGTAGTAAACTAAAGTGATAATTTGTTTTGGGTCTCTTATGTTTTTCTTGGAACCGGTGGTTGTGAATTCGCTTTTGTTACAATAAAGTTACATTGACTTTTTTTGTGATCAGTTTTGGGTTTTGAGTCGATAATATTTTTTTTTCTTGTGGTAGAGTAATTAATTAATTAGGCATTTTGTGAGTTTTTTATAATGGAGGTAAATAGGCTTTCAGCAGATGAGCTGGCATATGAAATGCAGTGTAGGGGTTTAGATGTTGGGACGGTGGCGGAGATGCGGAAGTCATTCCGAGCAGCCTCTAAACTAGAACGTCGGGGTTCAGTCACATCATTGAACACTGATTATCCCTTCGAATTTAAGGAAGATAAAGAAGAAGTGGAGAGAAAAATTGGGGAAATAAAATCAATAATCGATTCGTCACCAGAACCCGATTCCGCTGAGTTTAAAAAAGCTGTTGTTAAGATAGAGTGGTCACTATCAAGGATAGGTAGATCTCGTCCAACAACGGATGAAGAGGAGAAAGAAAAGATTAAGATTAGGACAGTGATCATGAATCTTTTAGGAGATTTAGAAGGGGACGAAGATGAAGATTCCGAGGATGAGAATGTCAGCATGCTGCCACCGAAACAAAAGCCGAGACAAATGTATATAGAGCAGCAGCGAACTGAAATTAGTGCAGGTCAACCGTCAACATCGTCCGTGGCATTGATGTCCGGTTCCAATGTCAACACTCATGATCGCGTACTTATCGGTTCGGAGAAAAATGAAAATTTGGCTAAGTGGAATATCTCGTTCTCAGGAGAAAGATGTGGTTCTTCGGTCAACTCATTCTTGGAGCGGGTCGAAGAACTTAGGGAAGCTAGGGGGATTAGCGAATCCCAACTGTTCAAATGCTCGGTCGATCTTTTCATAGGGAAGGCTCTTCTCTGGTTTAGGGCGGTTAGGAAGACAATTAATTCATGGCAGGAGTTGGTGAGGGAATTAAAACTTGAGTTTCTCCCTCCCAACTACGATGACCTTCTTCTGGAAGAGATTCGGCATAGGACACAGGGGAAGGATGAGTCAATAGGGATTTATGTGGCCATCATGTCTAACATGTTCGGTAGGCTATCGGAGCCATTATCTGAAAAGAGGAAGTTAGGGATGGTTCAACGGAACTTGGCACCTTTTTACCAAACCCAATTAGGTCTGGCAGACCCTAAATCTGTTGGAGATTTAGTGGCATTGGGACGAAAATTAGAGATGGTTCGAGCCAATGTAGATTGTTTCGCACCACCTCCATCTCAACGATCGCGTAGTTTATTGGAACCCGACTTGGCTTACGTGGCTGTCGAGGAACCATTAGTATCGGTTCTTAGCAGTGACTCCCGACCTAATCGACGGTTGAAGTGCTTCAACTGCAACCAAGAGGGTCATTTCTCTAACACGTGTTCCGCTCCTAGGCGCTGTATAGGTTGTGGTCAAGTGGGGGTCATTAGGAGGGATTGCAGAAACTGTTCGGGAAATGGGCAACGGTCTCCGCCGACAGCAGGGCGAGAGCGCCGTTGAATTTAGATAGGTTGTCTGCTGGCAACCAGTTGGCCGGACAGAGAGAGAAGGTCGTTCATTTAGGTTTCGCGCTTGAGACACAGGAAGATGATGTGCGTCCATATTTAAGAGTTAGTGTTTATGGTATAGAATTAGTAGGTCTTTTAGATTCAGGGGCATCGCGCACGATTATCTGTAGGGAAGGGTGGAAAATTTTAAAGGATTTAGGTTTAAAGTTAGGTGAGGGTAAAATTAGAAGAGTAGCTTTAGCAGATGGAGCAGGTATTGAGGTAGCGGGGGTAGTACCTTTACCAGTAGTAGTGCAGAGAAAATCGATATTGCTAGAGTGCCTTGTTATTCCAACTCTCCCACACGTCTTGATATTACGTGCCGATTTTTGGGCACAATCGGGTATAGTCCCGGATTTGAGATCAAGCGAGTGGAGTTTTTCAAATCAAGCTACGATAGCTTCGATGTCAACGATCAAAGAGCGATCGGAGTTGGATGAGACACAGGATAGGCAGCTTCAGCAATTTGTAAAAAGAATTTTCGATTCAATGCCTGAAGGAATAGGATGCACACATTTAGTGGAGCACAAGATTAGGACGACGTCTCAACCAATCAAGCAGCGGTATTATCCGGTTTCACCTGCGGTTCAGCGTCATATAGATAAAGAGTTAGAGGAAATGCTTAGGGAAGACATTATAGAAAAATCTAATAGTCCATGGGCTTCTCCCATAGTAATGATAAAAAAGAAAGATGGATCATTTAGATTTTGTGTAGATTACAGGAAGCTTAACAAAGTCACTGATCGAGATGCTTACCCTCTCCCTTACATATCGGCTACGCTAGACAAGTTGAGGAACGCCCATTATTTATCCTCCTTGGACATTAAGTCCGCCTATTGGCAAATACCGGTAGAGAAACAGTCGCGGCAATATACCGCTTTTACGGTGCCAAATAGGGGATTATTCCAATTCAAACGGATGCCATTCGGGTTACACAACGCCCCTGCCACCTGGCAAAGATTCATCGATACCGTGCTGGGAGCCGACTTGGAACCGCACGTATTCGTGTATCTGGATGACATAATCATTGTAACCAACACATTCGAACAACATCTTCAGATTTTGGAAGAAGTATTTTCACGATTAAGTACAGCGGGGCTGAGGGTTAGTAACGAGAAATGTAATTTTTGTAGATCGTCTTTGAAATTTTTAGGTTACGTAGTGGATAGGAATGGGTTGCACGTAGATCCAGAAAAGGTTGATAGCATGATGCAAATTCCGGCACCCAGAAACGTCAAAGAGGTTAGGAGCTTTGTAGGAACGGTTTCCTGGTACAGAAGATTTGTACCAAATTTCGCTAGTTTGGTAAAACCGTTGACAGATTTACTGAAGAAGAGTAATAGGTTTGTCTGGTCAGATGAGTGCGAGGGGAGTTTCAGGAAAGCAAAAGAGTGCTTGGTAACTGCCCCGATATTGACTTGTCCGGATTTTGAGCGTCCGTTTGTGGTGCAAACAGACGCATCAGATTATGGAGTCGGAGCAGTGCTCACACAGACATTCGAGGAGGGAGAAAAGGTGATTTGTTACCTTAGTAGGGCGTTGAATAGGAACGAGCGTAACTATTCAACCACGGAGAAGGAGTGCTTGGCTGTGCTGTGGGCGGTGGAGAAGTTACGACCATATATTGAAGGTGTTCGATTTACGGTCGTAACGGATCACTATTCTCTGGTATGGCTAAGCAATCTCAAAGATCCGTGTGGAAGGTTAGCGCGTTGGGCGGTTAGGCTACAGCAGTTTGACTTCGAAATTGTACACCGGAAGGGAAAAGACCACGTTGTTCCGGACATGCTCTCTATGAATGTTGTAGGTGTAGCAGGACTAGTAGAGCAGAGCTCGGATCCTTGGATACAAAAGATGATCGCGAAAGTAGAGTCAGACCCCTTAGCCTACCCATCTTGGAGGGTAGAAAATGGAGTTTTATTTAAATACGTTAGGGCAAAACATGTAGTAGTACACGATAGAAATTTAGAATGGAAGGAGGTAGTCGCTAAAACAGATAGGATTAGGGTTTTGAGGGAATGTCATGATAACCCATTAGCAGGGCACATGGGTGTTAGGAAAACCTTTTCAAGAGTAGGGACTAGATATTACTGGCCTAAGATGAGGACAGATATTACAAAGTATGTTAGGAATTGCAAAGTGTGTCAAAGCGTGAAGCCGGTGAACGAAAGGCCAGCTGGGTTGATGACGGAGAGGAAAGGGGTAACCAATCCGTGGGAGATGGTATGTGTAGATTTGGTAGGTCCACTTCCAAAATCGAGTAGGGGTTATATTCACATTCTGACTGTTGTTGACTATTTCACGAAATTTCCACTTCTATTTCCCTTAAGATCAGCGACAGCCAAATCTGTCTGTAAGGAACTGGAAGATAATGTCTTTTTGCTATTTGGGGTACCGAAGATTCTGGTGTGTGACAATGGTCCACAATTCAGGAGTAAGGAACTGAAGTCCTTGTGTGAAGGGTATGGATCGACGATAAAATATACCGCGCATTATCATCCGCAAGCAAATCCGGCTGAACGGATAAACCAGATCTTGAAGACGACACTTAGAGCGTATGTGTCCGACAATCATCGGAACTGGGATTCGCAATTGGCGAAGGTCGCGTGCAGTATTCGGACAGCCGAACATGAGGTTTTGGGTGTATCACCCTATTATGCCAATTTTGGTCGAGAGATGGTGACTTTCGGCAATACGTCCTTAACCACCATCTCGTGTGATAGGAGTGCTAATAAAGGTGATACCAGGGAACAGTTTAGGAAGCTTAGGGATGAGATAGGGAAGAAACTAGCCATGGCAACCAAGAAGGCTTCGCAATCCTATAATCTCCGAAGGCGGGATGTACAATACTTCGCTAACGAGCTCGTGTGGCGGAGAAACTTCATTCTCTCCGATGCGGCAAACTATTACACCGCTAAACTGGCTCCAAAATATGTTGGCCCATTCCGAATAGGGAAACGTGTTTCCCCTTATACATATACGCTTTTAGACAGCGATGGCAAAGAACGCGGGACGTGGAACGTGAAAGATCTAAAGCCATATAACGAGGACCCTGAAGTACCAGATTAACTTAGTCGCGCAACGAGCCAGGATGGTTGCGTTAAGAGGAACTGAGAGCATCATGCTCTGTGATGTTCACTACCTCTCGCCCTGAGCGGGGGTCCCTAGATGTTTGTTATGTCTTAGAGATTGTGTATGTTTTGTTTCGTTCTTTACGATTACTTCGACTTTTCTTTCGAAAAGCCAATTTCGCCTCTTCTGGGAGGTAAAGGTGGAGTTGTTGCGTTATAAAACGCCACAAAAACCCAATCCCACTTCCAACCTTCCTCTCCAATCCACATCATTTTTTTTACCCATTCGGTCATTCCCGTCACCTTCGAGGGGCAAGGGGCCAAGGGGGGGCGTTTCTGAATTGGTCTCAATTCAGCGCTCTCGCTGGTCATGCGTCCAGAGAAAGTGGCAAAAACAGGTCGAGCCCAGGCGGACGGTCGGGAAACTCGCAACGATGAGTGGGGGAGGACGTTCCCGAGAACCAACACTCCAACATTTATTAACTGTGAGGGAAGAACGATCCATCAGGAAGACACCCCAACAAGAGCATACATAAACCCATTGGTTCGCTCGCCAAGAATGCGACCTTGATTGAGGACAAAAATACGAACACAAACACAACATAAACTCGAAAGGCCGAAAGCCCACCATATCCACAGATGATGTTGTAAGGAATTGGCATGTTATCTGCAAGTCTATGCACCCAAAATCTGCGCGGAGGTCCACGGAACAGAGTAGGGTACGCGAAATAGTCAGCAAAGGTCACTCTTCGTTCTTCTCCAGCGGCACTGCAAAAGGGCGAACATTAATGTCCGCTGTCCCCAAGCTATCGCCTCTATGAACCTCTCCTACCCTTTTCAATATTAGTATCTTGGGGGAAATATAAAATTAGAAACCAATTTAACAATATTTATAAAATTCTCGGTTTTAGGAACTTTAAGGTGACTTGGCACCACTGCCGAATCAATAAGAAATTGTTCTGTACTCGTCCATCGAAACGTCAGGCACTGGAAATTTCCCGGCGACCTGGCGGATTCGGATATATGTGGAGTGAATGTGTATGCATTGGTGATCATTAACGGTCGTGTTCCATGGCGAAAAAGCTGTGAGAAACGCTCAAAAATACCGTCAATGATCCCCGTTGCGGCTGAATGGTCGAATGCAGGAGTGTGTGAGGTTCGAGTAAGAACAAAGGGAATTTTTGGGAAGATAATCACTTCTTGGTTGGCCAGTGATTAAAAAGGAGGTAGTGACCGAGTTACCAGTTGAAAGTTGTTAAAATCGAGAAGTTTTTTTGAAAATTTGAGAAATTAAAAAAAAAGAGAAAGGGTTTAGAAAAGTCCGAAAGAAACGGGCACAAATAGTGTGGTGAACTAAAATATAAAGAAAAGGAGGAGGTCAGGAGAAAGGAGGAGTAGTGGCAGGACTTGGCGACGAAAATATAAAACGCTAGGACGGCAGAGGAGAGGAGAAGAAACAGGAGGGATCCAGAAAAGAAAGATAAGTAGAGTAAAAGGAAAGTGATCGTCAGTTAGGTATTTCTGAAAAGTTGAAATAATTTCCGTTGGCTTCCGTTTCGTAAAGTTCCCGAAAAAAAAAAAAACGGGACGCGCGACCCTTTCCGTTGTTATCTTTAACCGTTCAGACAACGCGATAACGAGCCAATTCCAACGGCTAAAGAAAAAAAAAACCGTAATCGTAACCCAAAATTCCGTTTGTCGCATCCGGCAGCTTTTCTATTTTTTTTTCCTACGACCGTCTGGTCGCATCGCATACAAAACTTAATTCTTTTGTTACCATCAATAAATAGCCGTGCTCACACCGAGCTTTTATAACGCAAAATATCTTGTCTTTGTTTTATCTTTACCCCACAGCAATCATCGTCGGCACTTTCTACAAAAGGTTTAGCAATTCCTTTCAAAGATTGTTTGGCGCCCACCCTATCGCAGCTTTTCTGCATTTTATTTTTTTTGCATTTGCAACAACAAAACCAATATTAGAAAACATATTATGTTAAAAACACGATAGCGTCGAAAAGAATCTACCTAGACAAGTGAAATTTTGTGAGAAAACTTATTTTAATTGTCGTCAAGTTAGTATTAAAAATGGCCTATGGCGGTCAAGTAGTTCTGGTACCTCCCTCACAAAACCCATTTTGCATGACTTGTATGCAGTGGAGGGTATCAAAGCATCGGCGAGGCCGATGATAACACTTTTACTTGTTATAATAGAAAAGGATATTTTAGCATTAATGCATTAGTTGTAAGTCGATTTTACATAATAAGTTAGTAATGTAAAAGATTAACTGTTAATTTTAGATTTGTGACCATAAAATGAAGTTGAAAGCTATTGATGCAACTCGCCCTGGTTAGAGCCATGATGCTTTGATATGGCAAATTAGTGATGCCAGGAACCATTTTGTTCAAAAACATGAAAGTGGTCGACGAGGTTCTTGGTTACTTGGTGATGCTGGTTTCGGTCTTGAACCATTTGTATTAACACCGTACAAATTCACCCAACCACAAGCAATGCAGTCAAATTCTAACAAAAAGCACGCATCAGCTGGAAATGTTGTTGAAAAGACAATTGGTAACTTAAAAACTAGGTTCAGGTGCTTGCTAAATACTTTTAGTTATGAACCAAGTAAATCTGTCAAAATTATTAATGTTTGTTGTGCTCTTCACAATATTTGTAAAGAATATAATCTAGAACTAGAAGAACGATTAGACGAAGAAGAAGACCAAATAGTAGATACCATAGGAGCCGATCTCGAAAATGAAAGGGTTGGTGAGAACTTAGGTGAAGCAAGGAGAATTTGAGATTCTATAGCTCAAAGCCTCTGGGAATAAAAACATTAATTAACAAAATAACGTACATTTCATTTCATAACAAAAACAACTCAATTAACAAAATTAATGAAAACTATTCAATTCATTTATCAAAATTAACCAAATAAAAATAAACCATTTGAAAATGAATATGTACATTAATTTTCGGAGCTTTGGCCTATCTGCAATTTTAATTCCTCAATTTCCAGTCGCCTTTTTTTGATTTGATTATTTTCTTGGTTTATTCTCTCAGCTTTTAGATTCTGGCGCATTGCTTCCGCCGTCTGCTGCTTTAAAGTGTTGGAAATTTTCTCCAACGAACGCTTTGTTTCTTCCTTCTGCGCTTTTAAAATGCTAGGAAGTTTCTATAAAGATCGATAGATTCTTTTCAGACTACTCTTATTTTCCTTTGCAACGACTGCAGATGCTGAAATGTCTTTGTCAATTTGCTTTAAGGTGACCTCCTGCGCATCCATGTAGATTTGGAGCTGCTTTTCTACTTTCCCAACATTAGATCTAGGCGTTGATGTTGGTAGATGTGCGACCCGTGGACTTTGAGGTTCGGTGTAGGGGCTGAAGGTACCTTCTGTCGCATCAATTTTATTTTCAGCTGGTACTTGGTCATCACCAAACGCAAATGTGCCCTGAATACCATTGACGACGCTATAAATACCAGTTCTTTTCGCAATTGCATCCTCGATCGCCGAAATTGGTTGAATATTATTAGGCACACCTCCGGTACTTTTAAGCTCCCTTTTATTTTGAGCAAGTTTTTTCCTTATATTTAATTTCCAGTCCAACCAAACCTAAAAATTATTTTGTTTTGTAAAAACATAGATACTTAAAGATGTATGTGCATAATAACTTCGTACCTTTTTCCAACCTCCTGGTTCCTTGGTTGGAGGACCTTCAACATTTAAAAGCTTTGTGAGGTCCTTCCACAATTCCTCCATATGCATTTTATCGCCCTTGAAGAATCCTTTGGCGATATCAATATGTTCTTCCATAAATTGCAGCAATATTTTTTCTTGTCGTGCGTTCTTATGTTTTCCCCTATAAACAACAATTCAATTAAATTTTGACGTTTTTATTTTACATGTTTACTTACATTTTTCAAATTATTCCTTAGAATGAAACCTATTCACTATATAATGTTGCAAAATTATTCCCTTAGAAAGAAAAAAAAACGCGATCGCACCAGATGACGAAGGGCGAACAAAAGGGAAATCGTGTGCAACAAGCAGCGCGTTGGTCGCTGCCACTCTCCGCCACTCAGCTGGGGTGGGTCCAAAAATAAAATGCAGAAAAGCTGCGATACAGAGGGCGCCAAACAATCTTTGAAAGGAATTGCTAAACCTTTTGTAGAAAGTGCCGACGATGATTGCTGTGGGGTAAAGATAAAACAAAGACAAGATATTTTGCGTTATAAAAGCTCGGTGTGAGCACGGCTATTTATTGCGATGCGACCAGAAAAGCTGTCGGACGCGACAAACGGAATTTTGGGTTACGATTACGATTTTTTTTTTTTTTTTTAGTCGTTGGAATTGGCTCGTTATCGCGTTGTCTGAACGGTTAAAGATAACAACGGAAAGGGTCGCGCGTCCCGTTTTTTTTTCGGGAACTTTACGAAACGGAAGCCAACGGAATTATTTCAACTTTTCAGAAATACCTAACTGACGATCACTTTCCTTTTACTCTACTTATCTTTCTTTTCTGGATCCCTCCTATTTCTTCTCCTCTCCTCTGCCGTCCTAGCGTTTTATATTTTCGTCGCCAAGTCCTGCCACTACTCCTCCTTTCTCCTGACCTCCTCCTTTTCTTTATATTTTAGTTCACCACACTATTCGTGCCCGTTTCTTTCAGACTTTTCTAAACCCTTTCTTTTTTTTTTTTAAATTTCTCAAATTTTCAAAAAAACTTCTCAATTTTAAAAACTTTCAACTGGTAACTCGGTCACTACCTCCTTTCTAATCACTGGCCGACAAAGAAGTGATTATCTTCCCAAAATTCCCTTTGTTCTTATTCGAACCTCAAGCACTCCTGCATTCGACCATTCAGCCGCAACGGGGATCATTGACGGTATTTTTGAGCGTTTCTCACAGCTTTTTCGCCATGGAACACGACCGTTAATGATCACCAATACATACACATTCACTCCACATATATCCGAATCCGCCAGGTCGCCGGGAAATTTCCAGTGCCTGACGTTTCGATGAACGAGTACAGAACAATTTCTTATTGATTCGGCAGTGGTGCCAAGTCACCTTAAAGTCCCTAAAACCGAGAATTTTATAAATATTGTTATATTGTAAATCTAATTTTATATTTCCCCCAAGATACTAAAATTGAAAAGGGTAGGAGAGGTTCATAGAGGCGATAGCTTGGGGACGGCGGACATTAATGTTCGCCCTTTTGCAGTGCCGCTGGAGAAGAACGAAGAGTGACCTTTGCTAACTATTTCGCGTACCCTACTCTGTTCCGTGGACCTCCAAGCAGGTTTTGGGTGCATAGACTTACAGATAACTTGCCAATTCCTTACAACATTATCTGTGGATATGGTGGGCTTTCGGCCTTTCGAGTTTATGTTGTGTTTGTGTTCGTATTTTTGTCCTCAATCAAGGTCGCATTCTTGACGAGCGAACCAATGGGTTTATGTATGCTCTCGGGGATTTTTATTTTCCTTGTTGGGGTGTCTTCCTGATGGATCGTTCTTCCCTCACAGTTAATAAATGTTGGAGTGTTGGTTCTCGGGAACGTCCTACCCCACTCACCGTTGCGAGTTTCCCGACCGTCCGCCTGGGCTCGACCTGTTTTTTCCACTTTCTCTGGACGCATGACCAGCGAGAGCGCTGAATTGAGACCAATTCAGAAACACCCCCCTTGGCCCCTTGCCCCTCGAAAGTGACGGGAATAACCAAATGGGTAAAAAAAATTATGTGGATTGGAGAGGAAGGTTGGAAGTGGGATTGGGTTTTTGTGGCTTTTTATAACGCAACAACTCCACCTTTACCTCCCAGAAGAGGCGAAATTGGCTTTTCGAAAGAAAAGTCGAAGTAATCGTAAAGAACGAAACAAAACATACACAATCTCTAAGACATAACAAACATCTAAGGACCTCCGCTCAGGGCGAGAGGTAGTGAACATCACAGAGCATGATGCTCTCAGTTCCTCTTAGCGCAACCATCCTGGCTCGTTGCGCGACTAAGTTAATCTGGTGCTTCAGGGTCCTCGTTATATGGCTTTAGATCTTTCACGTTCCACGTCCCGCGTTCTTTGCCATCGCTGTCTAAAAGCCTATATGTATAAGGGGAAACTCGTTTCCCTATTCGGAATGGGCCAACATATTTTGGAGCCAGTTTAGCGGTGTAATAGTTTGCCGCATCGGAGAGAATGAAGTTTCTCCGCCACACGAGCTCGTTAGCGAAGTATTGTACATACCGCCTTCGGAGATTATAGGATTGCGAAGCCTTCTTGGTTGCCATGGCTAGTTTCTTCCCTATCTCATCCCTAAGCTTCCTAAACTGTTCCCTGGTATCACCTTTATTAGCACTCCTATCACACGGGATGGTGGTTAAGGACGTATTGCCGAAAGTCACCATCTCTCGACCAAAATTGGCATAATAGGGTGATACACCCAAAACCTCATGTTCGGCTGTCCGAATACTGCACGCGACCTTCGCCAATTGCGAATCCCAGTTCCGATGATTGTCGGACACATACGCTCTAAGTGTCGTCTTCAAGATCTGGTTTATCCGTTCAGCCGGATTTGCTTGCGGATGATAATGCGCGGTATATTTTATCGTCGACCCATACCCTTCACACAAGGACTTCAGTTCCTTACTCCTGAATTGTGGACCATTGTCACACACCAGAATCTTCGGTACCCCAAATAGCAAAAAGACATTATCTTCCAGTTCCTTACAGACAGATTTGGCTGTCGCTGATCTTAAGGAAATAGTCAGCAACAGTCAGAATGTGAATATAACCTCTACTCGATTTTGGAAGTGGACCTACCAAATCTACACACACCATCTCCCACGGATTGGTTACCCCTTTCCTCTCCGTCATCAACCCAGCTGGCCTTTCGTTCACCGGCTTCACGCTTTGACACACTTTGCAATTCCTAACATACTTTGTAATATCTGACCTCATCTTAGGCCAGTAATATCTAGTCCCAACTCTTGAAAAGGTTTTCCTAACACCCATGTGCCCTGCTAATGGGTTATCATGGCATTCCCTCAAAACCCTAATCCTATCTGTTTTAGCGACTACCTCCTTCCATTCTAAATTTCTTTCGTGTACTACTACATGTTTTGCCCTAACATATTTAAATAAAACTCCATTTTCTACCCTCCAAGATGGGTAAGCTAAGGAGTCTGACTCTACTTTCGCGATCATCTTTTGTATCCAAGGATCCGAGCTCTGCTCTACTAGTCCTGCTACACCTACAACATTCCTAGAGAGCATGTCCGGAACAACGTGGTCTTTTCCCTTCCGGTGTACAATTTCGAAGTCAAACTGCTGTAGCCTAACCGCCCAACGCGCTAACCTTCCACACGGATCTTTGAGATTGCTTAGCCATACCAGAGAATAGTGATCCGTTACGACCGTAAATCGAACACTTTCAATATATGGTCGCAACTTCTCCACCGCCCACAGCACAGCCAAGCACTCCTTCTCCGTGTTTGAATAGTTACGCTCGTTCCTATTCAAAGCCCTACTAAGGTAACAAATCACCTTTTCTCCCTCCTCGAATGTCTGTGCGAGCACTGCTCCGACTCCATAATCTGATGCGTCTGTTTGCACCACAAACGGACGCTCAAAATCCGGACAAGTCAATATCGGTTCAGTTACCAAGCACTCTTTTGCTTTCCTGAAACTCCCCTCGCACTCACCTGACCAGACAAACCTATTACTCTTCTTCAGTAAATCTGTCAACGGTTTTACCAAACTAGCGAAATTTGGTACAAATCTTCTGTACCAGGAAACCGTTCCTACAAAGCTCCTAACCTCTTTGACGTTTCTGGGTGCCGGAATTTGCATCATGCTATCGACCTTTTCTGGATCTACGTGCAACCCATTCCTATCCACTACATAACCTAAAAATTTCGAAGACGATCTACAAAAATTACATTTCTCGTTACTAACCCTCAGGCCCGCTGTACTTAATCGGGAAAATACTTCTTCCAAAATCTGAAGATGTTGTTCGAATGTGTTGGTTACAATGATTATGTCATCCAGGTACACGAATACGTGCGGTTCCAAGTCGGCTCCCAGCACGGTATCGATGAATCTTTGCCAGGTGGCAGGGGCGTTGTGTAACCCGAATGGCATCCGTTTGAATTGGAATAATCCCCTATTTGGCACCGTAAAAGCGGTATATTGCCGCGACTGTTTCTCTACCGGTATTTGCCAATAGGCGGACTTAATGTCCAAGGAGGATAAAAATGGGCGTTCCTCAACTTCTCTAGCGTAGCCGATATGTAAGGGAGAGGGTAAGCATCTCGATCAGTGACTTGACTTTGTTAAGCTTCCTGTAATCTACACAAAATCTAAATGATCCATCTTTCTTTTTTATACCCTCCACAGGAAGGTATATTCACTTTGCCCATACATTTGTAACGCCAAGAAGGAGTCACCGGAGACCTCATAAAGTATATATATTCTGAATCAGGATCACATTCTGAATCGATTTAGCCATGTCCGTCTGTCTGTCTGTCTGTCTGTCTGTCTGTTGAAAGCACGATAGCGTCGAAAGTAATTGACGTGGGTGAATAAAATTCGGTAAAAGGACTTCTTTTTATCGGCGTCAGGTTGGTATTGAAAATGGGCTATGTCGGTCAAGTAGTTCTGGTACCTCCCATACAAAACTAATATTGGACCCATGTGCCTCTCTGTCTGAGAACACTTATTTTTATCAGAGTCAGGTTGGTATTCAAAATGGGCTATGTCGGTCAAATAGTTCTGGTATTTTGCATGACTTGTATGCAGTGGAGGGTATCAAAGCATCGGCCAGGCCGATGTTAACACTTTTACTTGTTTAAATTAATGTGGAGGCCACAATTCTTGTGATACAGCTCTGATTTTTTTTCTTATGATTTCGTGTTTATTTATTTATAGGTTTGCGCAAAGTTTTGATGCAATTTTCAGGATTTTTTTTTTTTGGGAAGTCGTCACTTTTTTGAAAAGTGCAAATTAATTAAGGGTTTTCATTATTCAAAATCTAATAAAACTTCAAAATTAGTGTTTTTTTTCTAGAAGACTACCGTTTTACAAAGTATGATAAATACTTTTAAAAGGTAACAAGTAAAAGTGTTATCATCGGCCTGGCCGATGCTTTGATACCCTCCACTGCATACAAGTCATGCAAAATACAAGAACTAGTTGACCGACATAGCCCATTTTTAATACCAACCTAACGACGATAAAAGAAGTCCTGTCACGAAACTTCATTCACCCAGGTTGATTCCTTTGGACGCTATCGAGTTTTCAACGAAAAGAGGGACACATGGGTCTAATATTGGTTTTGTATGGGAGGTACCAAAACTACTTTACCGCCATAGCTCATTTTCAATACCAACCTGACGCCGATAAAAAGAAGTCCTTTCACCAAATAACATTCACCTACGTCAATTACTTTGGGCTCTATCGTGCTTTCAACAGACAGAGAGACACATGGGTCTAATATTGGTTTTGTATGGGAGGTACCAGAACTACTTGACCGACATAGCCCATTTTCAATACCAACCTGACGCCGATAAAAAGAAGTCCTTTCACCGAATTTCATTCACCTACGTCAATTACTTTGGGCTCTATCGTGCTTTCAACAGACAGACAGACAGACAGACGGACATGGCTAAATCGATTCAGAATGTGATCCTGATTCAGAATATATATACTTTATGAGGTCTCCGGTGACTCCTTCTTGGCGTTACAAATGTATTGGCAAAGTGAATATACCTTCCTCTGGAGGGTATAAAAATAACTGTTTTAAATGATTCATTAGGGTTTTTTTCAAAATCAGCCTAACAGGCGAGGATTAGTGCTTAGCGACAACAAGCTGTGTCGCAGGCATTGAATAATATGTGATGTGGCATGCATGTGGCCTGTGTGCGAAGGCCGTAGGGCGCATATCGCTTGGTAGAAAGAAGGGGAGTTATATTGTATACTACCACTTTTATAAGTTGACCACTCGCCCAAGTAGTCCAGCATACTAACCACTCAGCCACCGTGTACACAAGTCGCAACTACTGATATTTAATGTTCCATAATACCTTTATCGAATGTGAAGTGGGAAACTAATTATCCGAACGGTGATTCCCGGGCAAACTTTGAGCGACCGCCAATATATCACCGCACGATTTTCTAAACAAAACCTCAATACGATCATTGACTTTATCGTTAAGCATAGTGTTTTTCGAAAATAGCGTTTCTGGATGTACTCGGTCGAAAAGCATAAGCGATAGCCTATTGCCCACATTCTGCTCTGGTTGATCGAGAAAATCTGACCGGAACAACTCGATTCAATCATTAGTGCACCTCACAGGTTAGTTGTTGAATTAGAACTGAGTTTCAAAAAATATCTTAAGTCTAACAATGCTTCTTAATCTATCTCACGGTTTACCTGTTGGTATCAAGTAACCGTGCTCGTGTTAGGTAGAGGGGAAAAGGGGTGCATCCGTTTAGGATTGGTTTTTGCAATGTATGCAAAAATGGCGTGGGAATCCGTTGTAGAATTTAAATGGGAGTGTGGGGAAGGAAAGTGCCGTTGTCCGACAAAATGCCGACTAAGCAAAAAGGCGTATGCCGTTGAATGTGAGAGGAAGTGACGTGTCCGACGTAATTCCTCCCCCTTAGGATTCTGCTCCGGAGAATCTATATTTTCAATATCGACTTTAATGTTCGTTTTATTAACTTTATTTTTCGTAAATAAAACGAAAATTAATGCGGTTAAAATTATTACAATTATGAACATGACCCCAATATTTATAGATAAATGTGCCATATTTCTAGATTTAATTTCCTCTATAAGCTTGCGGTTTTCTAAATGTTTCGTTTGAATATCTTCTGTAGAAAGGTTCGTTACAATTTTGTTGATAGTTACATTATTAAAGCTAGGTATGATAAAGTTTTCATATGTTCCAAAGTTTTCGTAGTTTATATTGTTTATATTAAGTTTACAGTTTTCAAATTTAAGTAAATTGTTACCCATAACATTTAAGGTAAAATTATTACATGTATGTAAAATTTGTGTATAAGGAACGTTTTTAGTAATAATAATATTATTTTGTATTTGCTTAATTTCTATGTTCTTATTTTCTATAAAGTTACATTTAGGATTTTCTTTAAAGATATTAGAGATACAATTGTCCTTTATAATTTTTAAGTCTTTAAATTTTGCTGTTCCGTTTACATTTTCGTAGTTAAAATTTTCATCTGTCATGAATTGCTCATATGGTGTAACTAATTCTAGATTATTCTTATTTGGAATTGGTTCGATTAGAATTCTATAAAAATTTACATTTGAATAGTTTGGGATTAATAATATGAATATAATTTGTTCATCATGTATAATGGCGGTGCTTTTGATATTGCTTAATTTACTTACTGTTATGTTGAAATTTTTATTTTCTGTTGGTGACAGTATATCTTTTCCTAGAACTCCTAATTTGCTAAGCAGCACATTCTCTTTTACTTTCCTGACTTGTTCTCTTAGCAATTGTATGTCATATTGTATTTGAAATGCATGCTGCATATTAGTTATTTCTAAAAATTCTCTGTTTACTGCATTACCTAAATTCTGTAATTGGGTTTTAATTTCTAGTTGTTGTTCATTAATATGCCTTGTTATGTTGTCGATAGCTTCGTTGAAGTGGTAATTTATTTTTATTTGGTCGTTAAGTCCGTCAATAATATTTTTATTGTTTTTCTCGTTTATGTCTAGACTTTGTCTAATTTCCTGTTCGTCGTCATAGTCCATAGTTCCTGCTAAGTACTTAAGACCTTTTCCTACAATGTTGAATAATCCTCTTCTTTGTTTATGATGATTTTCTAATAAATTACCTATTTCTTCTGATAAAAGTTTAAAGTTATGTATAACTGTTGGGTATTCGTTTTGGTGGTTCAGTTTATTAATATTTTGTTGTATGATGTCTAAGTTGTCTGTCCATTAGGTTATATTTATGCTATGAAGTATTTTTGTATAGCTTACTATTACTGGAATTTTTTCGTCTCTAACTGTAACGTATCCATGTCCTGCGTTTAAGTCTTGTACATCAATTTTTTGTCCGTTTGTCATTGTTGTCAACAAAAGTACAATTAAAATTGTCTGAGTGGGAGAGAAAAGAAAATTTTTAAGTGTCTTCATATTTATAAATTCGTTTGACCTGTTTTTTATAGAACTTGCTTCCCTTACTATCTCTAACATGATCTTTGTCTAAGACCTCGACATTTTCCTTTTTGTGAATAGGTTTAAGTTTGTTACTATTTCTGTTCTTTAGATAGGTGTGGTTTGCCTTTGTTAAATCTACATTGGTTTTGTTTTTATTGTATTTTTCTATATATTTTTCCTTATTTTTATTAATTAGTTCTATTATTTGGGGGTAGTCTTCGTTTGTTACAGTCCCATTTGTAAAGTCAATGGGTCTTTTTTTGGTTGTGGAATGATTTGTTTTATTATATATGGTGACAGCTTTTAGGACTTTGTTTCGCAAGGTGTCCTTGTTACTGTCATCTGCTGTGAATGTTCGTATATGCTCGTTAAGAGTCGAATGGAATCTTTCGATGTCCGAATTTCCTGTTTTTTGGTATGGGGTGGTTATATGAAGTTCAACATTGTTCTCCTTTAAAAATTCCCTAATAAGTATTGATGAAAATCCTGTTTCACCGTCTGTCACTATTTTGTCTGGTATGCCTAATGATGCAAATCTATACTGCAATGTGTTTAACAGTGCCATCCACGTTCTATGTTTGATCTCTTGTACTGTAACATGTTTAGTGAATTTATCTATCATTGTTACATACATCAGATTAATATTTGCATATCATATATCGATATGTAGTATTTGATTGGGTTTGATCGGAGTTTCGGTAATCTTTAGTGGAATTTTGTATGGTTGTCTCTCGTATTTTGATTTATTGCAAACCTCGCAATTGTTAATGAATTTTTGAATTTTTTCCTTTAGGTTTGGGGTGTAATATACGTCTTTTATTTCCGCGTAAGTTTCATTTACTCCCCTATGATTTAATGAATTATGTGTCTGTATGATAACATGGGCTTCTTTTTCTGGGTCTGTGAGGTCTCCCAGAAATTTGCTACACTTAACGAATCTTAAGGATTTATTCTTGCTGAAATATTTTACATAAACGTCCTGAAATTTTGCAAATTAATGATCATGCCTGGAGAAAATTCCTACTATTCCTTTGGGAGGAATACATTTTTTAATTATGTCCAGAATGAGATTTTCGCTAAAGACTTTTACTTCTATGACTACTCTTTTTTTTCCAAAAGCATAGTATGTTTTGTGGTTACTAGCATTATTGGTGTTGTTCAATATTATTTGGGTCTTGTACAGATTAACGGGTGATTCAACAATAGGAATGTAGTCGCTACTGTCTTCATCAGCGCTGTGGATAGTGGCTATAATGGATTGGTTATCTAAGACTATTTCATTGTTGTTGTTATTAGCTATTATTTCTTGGTTATCTAAGATTTCGAAGTTTTCATTAAGGTATACCTCTACTCTTGATAGTCCATCCGCTACCTGATTATCTTTACCTTTCACATATTCGATATCGAAATTATACTCTTCTAGTTTTACCTTCCATCTTTGGAGTTTGGCGTTTGGTTCCTTAAGTGAACTCAGCCAGACAAGGGGTCGATGGTCAGTTCGAACCGTAAATTTGCGTCCATATAGGTATGGTCTAAAGTAGTTCATTGACCAAAGAATGGCCAAAAGCTCCTTCTCAATAGTCGAGTAGTTGATTTCATGGTCATTCAAAGTTCTGCTTGCAAAGCATGTTGGATGGCCCTCCTAGGATAATACCGCTCCTAACGCATAATTAGATGCGTCTGTTGTTAGTGGAAATTTTTTGCTAAAGTCCGGGTATTTTAGAACGGTTCTGATGTTATCAAGGTTTTCAAGTTTTCAAAACTTTCAATATAATCAATGTTATTCAGATCAATTTTTGTATCTTTCTTCAAACAGGCAGTCATAGGTTTTGCCACCTTGGAGTAATCCTTAATAAACTTACGGTAGTAACCAGTGATGCCTAGAAATGATTTTATTTGTTTTGCCGTTCTGGGTATTCTATATTCCAGTATTGCCTTTATTTTGTCAGGGTTCGGTTTGATTCCCTCTGTGGTAATTATGTGGCCCAAAAACTCGGTTTCTTTTTTAAGAAACTCACTTTTGTCCAACTGTATTTTCAGATTAACTTCCTTGAGTCTCTTGAATATCTTTTCAAGAGAACTTATGTGTTCTTTGAGACTTGTGGAAAAGATAACGATATCGTCTAGATATACTAGACATATCTTATCAATATAATCACAGAGGACTGAATTCATCAGTCTCTGGAAGGTTGCCGGCGCGTTTTTCAAACCAAATGGCATGCGAACGAATTCGTAGTGTCCCATGTTGGTTGAAAATGCCGTTTTCTTAATATCTTCTTCTGCGATCTCTATCTGGTGAAAATCTTTCGCCAGATCGAGCGTAGTGAAGTACTGAGATTTTCCCAGCTTATCGAAGATATCCTTGATATTTGGAATGGGGAACTTATCGTCTATTGAACACTCATTGAGCTTTCTATAGTCGACAACGATCCTCCACTTTTGCTTATTGGATGCGTCTTGCTTTTTTGGGACGATCCAAATTGGTGCTGAATAGGGAGAGTTGCTAGGGCGAATGATACCCTGCTCCAACATTTCATTAATTTGTTTCGTTACTTCGGTTTTATGTATTTCCGGATACCTGTATGTTTTTGTATATATGGGAATTTCATTCACAGTTTTTATCTTATGCTTGATCGCATTTGTAAAGAAAAGGTCGCTTCCTTCTTGATAGAATATCGACGGGTATCGGGAGATAAGATCTTTGATGTCTCTTTTCTCTTCGTTATTAAGGTGGTCAATTCTTATTTGATCACGAATTGGTCTTTTATTTATTTCTGTGTGATAAATGTTTAGTTCTGGGACTTGTTTTTCATAGGTTTCTGTTGTGAAATTTTCCTCATTTTTGTTAAAAAATATTGGGATTTCGTTTCTTTCTACTATAAGGAGTTTTCTCTTGTAATCGAGGATGGCTTCTGAGGGTAGCAAAATATTATTTCCAATTAGTCCGTCAAAGTATTGATGGAACTTGAATTCTAGAAATTCTGCGGTCTTGTTCAACCCGAATTCTTCGAATAGAGGTAATCTTACTTTCTTGTTTACGTATATGGGAGTGCTTGTAGTTCGCACTTCTATTGGTTTATTTAGTTTAATCTGCCATTTAGGGTGGCATATACCTGGTCTTAAGACACTTGTTTCTGAACCTGGGTCTATGAGTATCCTAAGCTTAATTTTAGTAAATTTGGTCTCTACTACTATATAGGGTAGTTTACTTGGAGGCTGTCTATCTGAAAATCCGAACTGTTTTCTAAGTTATTAATTTGTCTTGCGTTACTTCCTGATGTAGTGTCCATCGGTTCTACTCCGCTATTATTTCTAAAATTACCTGAATTATTATTGTTATTGCTCCTACGGTTATAATTTTGTTGGGCACTCTGATTTGGTCTATTAAAACTAGGGTTTTGAGAATTCCTTTGCTGTGGATTATGATTGTTCCAGTTCGAGTTATTATTTTGGTTGTTACTTTGGTTATAATTCCATTGAGAATTATTATTTGGCCTATCACCATTATCCTGCCTATAATTATTCTGATAATTATTTCGTTGGAATTTTTGATTTGACGTAGTGGGACTATTGTTATTATCATAGAATTGGCGTCTGTCTTGGTCGTAATATCTATCATTTTGCCTTCTATTAGGGTTTTTGTTGAGCATTCTATAGTTCAAATTGCTAGAGTCCTGTCCGATAAAATTATGCACTATTTCCCTAATGTCTGCTATATCATTTTTATTCATTACCGCGTATGCTAATGAGCCAGATGCGATTTCTTTTACCTTCTGAACAAGCATTCCATTAAAGATATTGACCATACACTCGCCATTATCATTAAAAGCAGCGAATTCTGTTATTTCTTCAATTATAATTCTTAGCTTAACATCTAGTTCCTTAATACTACTTACTCTTAACATTCCAATATTTTTAGTTATTTCCATCTCGTCCTTTGAGGGCCGGAAGTGTTTCTTCAGTCTTGCCAGACAGTCAGTCCAGCTCGCCGGAGGGTTGATGTTAATCAGGTTCTTCGCTGGTCCCTGGATCTTCGTATCGAAAATTAGTTCGTAGACCTGTGTCCTCTCTTCTTCTCTGTAGTTCAGAAGTGTTTTTGTTACGCAGTCTGCAAATGAGGGCAGTGTTCCTTGTTTGCCATCAAACGTTGGGAGATGTCGAATCTCCTTTTCGATTCGAGCCCTTAGGCTAGTTGGATGGTTTGCCTGCACTAGTAACTGTGTTAATGCCACTAGGCATTGTTCGATATTGTTTTGCTCGTTGCGCCTTCTATTAATTTTGGTGGATTTTTTTTTTGTTCACTGATTTTTAATTAATCGGAATTTGTTAGTTCACTTCCCTTGGTCGGGATTTGGTTGTTCGATTTTTCTTTTATTTCACTGATTTTTCCTTAATCGGAATTTGTTAATTCACTTCCCTTAATCGGGATTTGTAAGTTCACTGATTTTTTTTTTAATCGGAATTTGTTAATTCACTTCCCTTAATCGGGATTTGTTCGATTTCAAGTCGAATAGTTAAAACTAACCGCGAAACTTAACTTTCTTTATCGAAATTATCGCGTACTTGAGAGTACCGACTGCGCCATTTACATCTGCTTTATCGCAGTTTGTATTAAAAAAAAAACAAACGGTTTTTTTTTTCTTATCTTTATTTTCAAATATTATTCAATTTATCATTATTCTAACATATGAGGCCGCTGTCCAGAGCTAGGCTGCACCTCACAGGTTAGTTGTCGAATTAGAACTGAGTTTCAAAAAATATCTTAAGTCTAACAATACTTCTTAATCTATCTCACGGTTTACCTGTTGGTATCAAGTAACCGTGCTCGTGTTAGGTAGAGGGGAAAAGGGGTGCATCCGTTTAGAATTGGTTTTTGCAATGTATGCAAAAATGGCGTGGGAATCCGTTGTGGAATTTAAATGGGAGTGTGGGGAAGGAAAGTGCCGTTGTCCGACAAAATGCCGACTAAGCAAAAAGGCGTATGCCGTTGAATGTGAGAGGAAGTGACGTGTCCGACGTAACTAGGTACAACTATTGATAAATCCTAACCTTAATGAAATCGACCACGTTTCTTGACTTCAAAAAATGGAATGACATTTATTAAGTCATAGAGTTGACAACTGACAACTAAGAAATATACATAATTTTAAGGCGTCAACATAAGGATGATTTATGACCCGATGCGAATATGTGACAGTCTTCCCCACTTTATGTTACATAGCTTGGTAACGAGCTGGTTGATTCCGCGTCCTCTTCGATCTTCTAGGCTCCAGTTCTTCCTGCGGTGTTGGATCGGAGTTAGTTGGAACCTCGGCTGGTTTGTTTGCTCCAACGGGGTTAGTTGGAACCTCGGCTGGTTTGTTAGTTGCGTTCCCGAAATCTTCAGTAGTCTTCAACTTTGGAGTAATGTCGCCCCCCGTTGATGTATTTCCGAGCGTAGCTGGTGCTGGTTGAGTATCTATTGGAAGAGATAATGGAACACAATCTGACAAATTACCCTCAACAAGTGTAGATCTCATTTGATCGATGTGTCTCCGATACGGAGTTCCATCAACATCCACGATATAATGTAGATGCCCATCTCGCTGACTGACCTTCCCAAATTTCCACTTACAGTCCTTATTTTGGTAAAAGCGAACTTGAACTAGCTCGCCCGTATTAAAATTTCGTTTGCACTCCAATGTCGTTTCACCTTCGATAATGGGCGGCCGCAAAAAATCGATTCTGGTACGAAAGGTAAACTTCAACATCATCTCCGCCGGACTTTTACCTGTGGACGAGCATGGGGTTTTCCGGTACTGGACTAATAGACGATGTAGCTTCGTATGAAAATCTCCGGAGTCGTTTCTGGATGAACGTAGTCCATTCTTTAAGACTTGGACAAAACGTTCAGCTTGTCCATTTGTAGAAGGATGCGCTGGAGATGTTCGTTTATGAATGATGTTGTTGGATTTCAAAAACTCTTGAAACTCCTTCGATGTAAAGTTGCTGCCGTTGTCAGAAACTAAGACCCTTGGAATTCCAAATCGAGCAAATGCTTCTCGCAATGCACATATTGTATGAAAACTCGTAATTCTATACATCGGAAAGACTTCCAGCCATTTTGTTTTAGCATCGACGATGAGTAAAAAGTAGCGCTCCATAAAGGGTCCCGCGAAATCGATATGTAACCGTTGCCACGGTTGAGTTGGAACTTCCCATGGATGCGTGGCTACCTTTGTAGGCTCCTTAAGAACTCCCGCGCAATCTCGGCAGCCGCTCACTAGCTCCTCTATGTCCCGGTCGATTCCGGGCCAGTAACAATAGCTCCTGGCTAGAGCTTTCATCTTGACGATGCCTATGTGTGCCACATGTAGTTCATTAAGCACCTGTATACGTCGTGAAGCGGGTATTATAATTCGTGTTCCACGATACACACATCCATCATGCAGCATCAGTTCATCCGCCATTCCCTCGTACGCTGTACCTCTTAAACTCCCACCGTTTTGCAGGTTAATTATAAGCAATGATAACTCCTTATCCTTCTTACTCTCTTTTGAAATATCCTGGTTTGTTACGGGTAAGTATTCGTCCCAAAGTTGATGGATCTCGTGCAGGCTGCCGGAATTAACATCATAAACATTTCTTGGGTTTCTGGAAAGAAAATCAGCATTAGTGTGTTCTTTCGTGGTTCTGTGTTGGATCGTATATTTAAAACCGGAAAGGAATTGAGCGTAATGTAAGAGTCGCTGAGCTGTAAGTGATGGTAGGTTTTTCGATGGGTGAAAAATCGACGCTAGGGGCTTGTTATCGGTTATGAGTGTAAAGTTTCTTCCGTAACAATAATTGAAAAACTTATGCAGGGCCCAGAATATTGCCGTTGCCTCCTTATCCAGCTGGCTATAGTTAGTTTCCGCCTTACTTAAGCTTCTGGATGCGTAAGCTATTGGCCTCTCGCCTAGATCCGTCAAGTGGGATAATATCGCTGACACCCCATATGGCGAAGCATCCGTAGCTAGTACGAGTGGAAGGTTTTCATCAAAAGGAACTAACACATTATCACTCATCATTTCGCGCTTTAGACCATCAAATGCATGCTGGCACTCAGAAGTCCAAATAAATTTTTGGTCTCTTCGGAGTAGTTGGTATAAAGGATGTAGTTTTGTTGATAAATCCGGTATAAATCTGTGGTAATAATTTACCATACCAAGGAATTGTCGTAGTTCAGTTAACTGAGACGGTGGTTTAACGCTGATAATTGCCTCAATCTTCTCTTGGGTTTTATGTAAGCCATCTTTATCGATTTTATGACCCAAGTACACTACACTCTTCTCAAATAATTTACATTTAGATATATTTATGTGTAGATTGAATTTCCGTAGCACTCTCAAGAGTGCACAACACCGTTGAAACAACTCTTCAAGAGTTTTCGCCGCCACAATAATATCGTCAAAAAACCAAGCCACTCCCTTAAGATCTTTGAGTATATTGTCCATGATTCGCGTCCATATATTGGGTGCTGTTTTAACTCCAAACATTAGTTTGTTTACCTTGAAAAGGCCCAACGAGGTTGTAATGGTTTGCATCAGAGCACTTTCCTCTGACATGCTGAGGTGTAAATAAGCTTTAAAAATGTCAAATGTGCAAAAGTACTCACCACCCTTCAGTTTGTCGTATAATTCCTGAATTTTTGCGATTGGGTAGTTATCATTTACTATGCATTTGTTTAATGTAACCTTGTAGTCTGCGCACAAGCGGATCGATTTGTCTGCCTTAATGACAGGAACTATTGGTGTTCCCCAATCGGAATGCTCAACTCTCTCCAAAATGCCTTGTTCTTCCAACCGCTCGATTTCTCCTTCTATTAGTGAACGAATAGCATAGGGCGTTTCTCTAGCTTTCACGAAAATGGGCGCTGTCCCTTCCCGTAATTTCAAAACGCCCTTTACGTCTGGAATGGTTCCTACTTTTTGCTCGAACACGTCGCTGAATTCAGCAAAAATCCGCTCCTTCATTCGTACCACGTCTTCTTTTTCTGTCAGTGTGTTCAGTGAGTTTATTCCTAGTAAATTTAATGCATCTACCCACTCTCGCCCCATTAGCGAATCAAAATTTCCATTTACCAAATATAAATAGGATTTAATTTCCCCCTTATCGCATTTTACATCTACTTTGGACTTACCAACAGATGGAAAAATCTCATTATTGTAAGTTTTAAGCATGACTTTAGTGGGTATTATTTTGGCATTTGGCCAGTGCTTTTTAAAAGTATTGTAGTTCATTACTGATATCGCCGCCCCGGTATCTAATTCCATGTCGAAGGGAACCCCATTGATTGTTAGCTTAATAACGTACTTACCACTGTGAGTATCAACACAGTTTCTCTGTATATTCAGGGAATGTATGCCTTCCCTCTTCTCATTTGCCAAAGTTAGAGCATTTATTTCATGTGGCCGGTAATCATCATCAACATGATCATCATCATCATCATACTCGTGATCTGTTATCACTTGTAAAGCATTGGTATCTCTCGGGGGCAAACGAGACTTAATACAGGCAAATGTATTATGTCCTGTTGTTCGACAATTTTTGCAAAACAAGTTCGTTGCTCGACACTTGTTTGCCCTGTGGCCCCGTTTCCCACATCTAAAACATGTGATGTCTCGTTCCTGAGTTTGTGCAAGGTTGGTGGTTTTCCGATTGTTCTCCTGTGCTGCGGCGGTCGTTTGATTCCCCTGGCCTGGACCCCGATGTTTCCCTCTGATTTGTAACTGGTGGATATTATTCATTGTGCGGCTTTCGGCTTTCGACGATTCTATTCCGAGTGCAATTGAGAGTGCTTTATCTAATGTAAGATCTTTCTCTTGTAGAAGTCTCTCTTTAGTATCAGAGTCTCGTAATCCTCTGATAAACTGTGACCGCAAATGAGTTGCAAGTGTGGATTTTTTACAAGATTCGCAAGCGAAATTACAGTAGGAACTCAATTTCTTTAATTCTGCTAAAAAACTGGCTACCGTTTCGCCTTCATGCTGTAACCTGAGTAGGAATTTGTGTTGTTCCGTGATTTCATTTGGTTTAGGACTCAGGTGATTCTTGAGAATCTCAATAAGGTCATCGTATGACTTCGTGTCTGGTTCATCTGGAGCTGTTAAATTTGATAAAAGCTGGTAGTATTTGGCACCAATACAATTAATCAATACTTGCCGCTTCTTTGTGAGATCGACGATATTCTTTAAAGCAAGGTAATTTTCAAGTCGTTTTATGTAGTTTGGAAATAATTCTTCGCTTTCGTTGAATGACTCGAAGTGCAGGTTAGTTGCGTTTGCAGCTGGTTGTACTTGTAAATTCTGTAGTGCATCTGTTAATGCTTGTATAAGTTGTTGTGTGGATTCCATCGCTTAGATTTTCCTCAATCTAAAAATCCTCGTCGCCACTGATAAATCCTAACCTTAATGAAATCGACCACGTTTCTTGACTTCAAAAAATGGAATGACATTTATTAAGTCATAGAGTTGACAACTGACAACTAAGAAATATACATAATTTTAAGGCGTCAACATAAGGATGATTTATGACCCGATGCGAATATGTGACAACTATCAAAAGGGATGTTAACAATATTAGGCGGTACGAAGTTCGCCGGGTCAGCTAGTATTTTATAAAATTCACTTATCGACTTCCAATCAGCAAAATTGGAAATGTTGAGGAGACACAAACTGTATATTTGTCAAAGTTTAACATTTATTTTAAATAGTTGTTCAACCCAATACTTGTTTTTGGTACAGATTTTTTATTTATTACAGCAGATAAAAATATTTTTTTTTTGTCAAATTTGCAAAAAATGGTGATAGGGTTTTATCTTTGGTAGTCGGTATGCCCTAGTGGAAGCTTGGGTTTAACTAGCATTTTGTTAACTAATTTTTTGAGCAACTGTCAAAAACAGAATTCAAATAAACAAAATTAAAAACAAGTAAAAGTGTTATCATCGGCCTGGCCGATGCTTTGATACCCTCCACTGCATACAAGTCATGCAAAATTGGTTTTGTGAGGGAGGTACCAGAACTACTTGACCGACATAGCCCATTTTCAATACCAACCTAACGACGATAAAAAGAAGTTCTCTCACCAAATTTCATTCACCTACGTCAATTACTTTGGGCGCTATCGTGCTTTCAACAGACAGACAGACAGACAGACAGACAGACAGACAGACAGACAGACGGACATGGCTAAATCGATTCAGAATGTGATCCTGATTCAGAATATATATACTTTATGAGGTCTCCGGTGACTCCTTCTTTGCGTTACAAATGTATTGGCAAAGCGAATATACCTTCCTCTGGAGGGTATAAAAAACAAGACCACCTACTTGCGTATTTCCCCTGGGGATATCTTACTGCTTCTGTGGACACAAAACTCGTCTTCTTTTGGATTCCCGACACTGCTTCAAGCTCGATTAAATCCACCACCAAATGCACTTTCAAACCTAAAAAAAATAACCAAAGTAAATAGAACTAAACAAAAGAACACAAAACACTTCCCTAAACACAACACTTCTACTGGGGTTGGAATTGTGCAACACAATTTTCAATGAAAAGCACACTATAACTTTCAAAAATTGCCCCACGTCGGGTGCCAAATGTTGCAAAATTATTTAATAAGGAATTAACGCGATCCAAACTACTTATTTAAAATTTATTTGGCGAAACAAAACGAAAAGAGAAAAAAATTGCAGTCGCCACTGCCCGAGGGAAAAATCGAACAAGTAAAAGTGTTATCATCGGCCTGGCCGATGCTTTGATACCCTCCACTGCATACAAGTCATGCAAAATTGGTTTTGTGAGGGAGGTACCAGAACTACTTGACCGACATAGCCCATTTTCAATACCAACCTAACGACGATAAAAAGAAGTTCTCTCACCAAATTTCATTCACCTACGTCAATTACTTTGGGCGCCATCGTGCTTTCAACAGACAGAGAGACATATGGGTCCAATATTGGTTTTGTATGGGAGGTACCAGAACTACTTGACCGACATAGCGCATTTTCAATATCAACCTGACGCCGATAAAAAGAAGTGATTTCACCAAATTTCATTCACCTACGTCAATTACTTTGGGCGCTATCGTGCTTTCAACAGACAGAGAGGCATGGGTCCAATATTGGTTTTGTATGGGAGGTACCAGAACTACTTGACCGACATAGCCCATTTTCAATACCAACCTGACGCCGATAAAAAGAAGTCCTTTCACCAAATTTCATTCACCTACGTCAATTACTTTGGGCGCTATCGTGCTTTCAACAGACAGAGAGGCATGGGTCCAATATTGGTTTTGTATGGGAGGTACCAGAACTACTTGACCGACATAGCCCATTTTCAATACCAACCTGACGCCGATAAAAAGAAGTGATTTCACCAAATTTCATTCACCTACGTCGATTACTTTGGGCGCGATCGTGCTTTCAACAGACAGAGAGGCATGGGTCCAATATTGGTTTTGTATGGGAGGTACCAGAACTACTTGACCGACATAGCCCATTTTCAATACCAACCTGACGCCGATAAAAAGAAGTCTTTTCACTAAATTTCATTCACCTACGTCAATTACTTTGGGCGCTATCGTGCTTTCAACAGACAGACAGACAGACAGACAGACAGACAGACATACAGACAGACAGACAGACGGACATGGCTAAATCGATTCAGAATGTGATCCTGATTCAGAATATATATACTTTATGAGGTCTCCGGTGACTCCTTCTTTGCGTTACAAATGTATTGGCAAAGCGAATATACCTTCCTCTGGAGGGTATAAAAAACAAGACCACCTACTTGCGTATTTCCCCTGGGGATATCTTACTGCTTCTGTGGACACAAAACTCGTCTTCTTTTGGATTCCCGACACTGCTTCAAGCTCGATTAAATCCACCACCAAATGCACTTTCAAACCTAAAAACAAGTAAAAGTGTTATCATCGGCCTGGCCGATGCTTTGATACCCTCCACTGCATACAAGTCATGCAAAATTGGTTTTGTGAGGGAGGTACCAGAACTACTTGACCGACATAGCCCATTTTCAATACCAACCTAACGACGATAAAAAGAAGTTCTCTCACCAAATTTCATTCACCTACGTCAATTACTTTGGGCGCCATCGTGCTTTCAACAGACAGAGAGACATATGGGTCCAATATTGGTTTTGTATGGGAGGTACCAGAACTACTTGACCGACATAGCGCATTTTCAATACCAACCTGACGCCGATAAAAAGAAGTGATTTCACCAAATTTCATTCACCTACGTCAATTACTTTGGGCGCTATCGTGCTTTCAACAGACAGAGAGGCATGGGTCCAATATTGGTTTTGTATGGGAGGTACCAGAACTACTTGACCGACATAGCCCATTTTCAATACCAACCTGACGCCGATAAAAAGAAGTCCTTTCACCAAATTTCATTCACCTACGTCAATTACTTTGGGCGCTATCGTGCTTTCAACAGACAGAGAGGCATGGGTCCAATATTGGTTTTGTATGGGAGGTACCAGAACTACTTGACCGACATAGCCCATTTTCAATACCAACCTGTCGCCGATAAAAAGAAGTGATTTCACCAAATTTCATTCACCTACGTCGATTACTTTGGGCGCCATCGTGCTTTCAACAGACAGAGAGACATATGGGTCCAATATTGGTTTTGTATGGGAGGTACCAGAACTACTTGACCGACATAGCCCATTTTCAATACCAACCTGACGCCGATAAAAAGAAGTCTTTTCACTAAATTTCATTCACCTACGTCAATTACTTTGGGCGCTATCGTGCTTTCAACAGACAGACAGACAGACAGACAGACAGACAGACAGACAGACAGACAGACAGACAGACAGACAGACGGACATGGCTAAATCGATTTATAATGTGATCCTGATTCAGAATATATATACTTTATGAGGTCTCCGGTGACTCCTTCTTTGCGTTACAAATGTATTGGCAAAGCGAATATACCTTCCTCTGGAGGGTATAAAAAAACCTGAAATCTAAATGGGTAGGTAAACAGTTGTTTGTGCCGAAGATGCATAGAGAACAAGTAAGTAATAAAGAAAACGGTGGGTGGTGTGGCGGATTTAGTACCAAATTGTATTAAAACGCATAGGTATACATAAATTAGGATTACTTTCATTTTACCTATATAATATTTTATATTTTGTTTACAATGGAAATCGATGAACTTATCATTGACAAAAATAAAAAGAAAACGCTATCTAAAAATAAATAAATATCTGATTACAATTATCAATAATATGGATTAAAAGTAAATTGTAAGCAGCAACACTTAAATGAGTAAGACATATCAGGGTACAAGTCAGTAAAAATGTTTATTTCTCATTTTGCTTATATAAATTTTGAGTTTCGTTCTTTCCCGTACATTTTAAAGAAAATAAATTTTCGTTGATTGTGTCTATCAGACTTTTTCTGACGCAATTGATTTCAAATGTAATATCAATTGTTTAAAATTTTCTGATAAACTTAATTTGTTTTGTTTTTTTTTTTTTCATTGATAAACGAAATCTTTATGAAAAGATTGGGCTTTACCAATAAACATTCTTATTTTCGACTCTAAATTAAGTTCACAGTGGTTATAATTATTTTCCATAGAAATTTCGCAATTGTTAGCTTCCGTACATTTAAAGTCGACATTAAATTTGTTATAAGTACATAACTCAAAAATCATACCCACACAGAAATGTTTATGTTTATGTTTATATCTTTCCCCTGAAGCATATTTTAGATTTTAATATTCTTAATCAATTCTTCTCTTTATATTGGTTGCCGTTTTCCTGTCGGCATTCGCCGGTGAAATAATTTAAAAGAAAACATTTTGCAACATATAAGTTTTCGTGGTGAAATAAAACAACTAATTTAAACATTTGGGAACGCATTCATCAGCTAAGAGAAACTCACCAAAAACAATACTCTCAGTCAGTGCTTTTAGCATCGTTTAGACTCGTGTTAATATTTTGAAATAAATTTATATTATTCGGAAAGATAATCAAATTTAATTAACCCTTAAAATCGCAGTTATTAAAATTATAATGATTATTTTTTCCTACTAAAAAATTTTTCTAGAAGGCTATTTAAATGTGTGTTGATAATTATGGTAAAACGCAGATGTTTTAATGATATTTTACCAAAAATTGATAGTTTGAATTTCTATTTGTCCGATTCCTGACTATCCCACGGAAGAGTTTTCGGTCATCGGAACTGCCACAAAAAGGTAGAAATACCTCGATGTAGAAACACTGCTGAGTGTCAGTGTTTTAGTACACCTCCCGCCATTAGGAATGCCTTTTTTTGCTGCTTTACGCGTAATCACAGATAGGAAATTTAAGAGACAATTTTCCTAAAGTTAGAAATGGAAACCCTATACATATAAAAGGTCTACAGGTACTTAGGTACAAATTAATACATAGGCAACATCTGATTCCCTAGATATAGCTAACAAAATAAAAATAGTGCGAAGGAAAACGTTTGTTTCCTTAGAAAAACGTCCAAAAGCTCTCAACCTACATTATGGATCAAGGGTTAAACTAGAAGATAAAGACATAGATCTAGAAATGGACTACAATGATACTGAATGATACTATATGGGATGACCATAGCTTTAGCTTTATGAAACAGGTTTAAGTTTTGTCTCCCTTGATATGGTAAAGAGCTGTTTGGGCAAACTTATAAAACAATACCTAAACTCTTGAATCGAAAACAAGGGTAGGAACAGTTCGTATATGGTACAGCGGCGATACATACAAATATATACCCATACAACTTACAAGTGTAGAACTAGTAGATAGATATCTGCAATCATATCGGGCGCTGCTTATGCGTTATAGTATAGATTTACCTTTCCCATCAACCAACATGGCAAATGTTGGTGAAAACAGTGGATTTCATTTTAAAACTCATTTTCTGGAGACACATTTTTTATAAGACTATTAAACTTTCACAAGCTGAAGTGCAGAAGTTAAATGCACCCGCAGTTAAAAATATATTTTTGTTTACTTAAAATACAATTTGGTTACTACAAAATGTAGGTATACGTAAAAAGAAAGTAATATTTACTTAAGTGCTTTTAAATTTCACCATCCAAGCACTGAATTGTTTAGCGTCGTCTGTTGCTGTATTTGAAATAATGCTGATAAGTAAAACCATGCTATAATATTGCATAATGACTACACTTCCTTTCAAGCTACTCAAATTTTCATAAGGGTACACGCTTTACCAAAACCGACCCTATACCCCCAGACATACCTAAATGCCAATTATGGTCATAGGGTAATTATAAATAAAGGGTGAATCCATTAACTTCGCACCCATCCAAACTTAATAAAGAACTAGAAATTCTTAACAAACCAGAAACATGTGCTGTGCGTTATAATTTTAATAGTCCTGCCTCAAGGATACCCCATAAATCTGCAGCCAAGAATTGATTTAATGAATGAATTTTTCCTGTGGTAAACCTGCGCTGTAGAAAAAGCTTTTAAAGCTTCTATGCATTCCTTTACCCCTACAAAATTTCAACGTCAATTTGTTTTTACCATTAACATTGGGCTTTTTGTATTTAACCAGCACTAGTCAATGGAATTTTTGTTGGAATATGGGAAAACCTAACAAGGCCAAATGCACAGGTCTTTTCAATAAAAATCTTCATCCTGTATCCAATTACAGTGATAGACTGCTGGTGTTTAGTTTCTTAATAGAAGTTGTTCGATACGGTTGTGGAAAAGCGGAAATCGGTTTAATATAGACTCTATCGGATATTGAGTCTTTTGCTGAACGTCCGTTGGGGTAGTGCATTTCCGGGTATATATGTGCTTAATCGCTTACTTTTCCTAAGTGCAGTGTGCGAGCATTTTGCTAATTTGCAATCTCAAAGTTATATCTTCAAACAAAAATATGTTCTTGGACTAAAATGTGATAAAAATTCTGGTTAATCTCCAATGGGAAATGCTGTATAAAGTACGCATGTTGCCAGATAAGGAAAAATGATTTAAAAAAATAAATAAAAAATTAAGTTGAATTATTAGAAATGCTATGGCATCTTCAGTTTGTTTAGCCCAACGAAACGGTCTTAAGAAGTTTGTTTATGTTTGGCTACCTATGCATTTTTAGTTAAACTGTTGCTACGACCAAATTCCGTTTCATTACCAATCGATGATATCAATAAGGAGAATGCATTGACTCTAATCTGAGTACCTACATAAGATTTTTGGTCGTTTCGCGGCCAGTTGGTAACCAGATATTGAATATTTTTATTTGCTAGGATGGTGGATGTAGCATTTTCATGAAAGGTTTGTATCGATTTTAACACTGTATAGATTAATTTGTATGGCCTTGAATATAAGGGTTTATCAACACAATCGTGTCAATGACTAAAAAATAATAACAAACACTTTACTCCCTTCATTTCATTTTGTTATCTCTGATGGAATTGATTTTTTTTATGTCCGATCATCATAATTTTTATAATTTATATCTATTTATTCCACTTTCTCCCATTGGAAAAGTTCATTAGTCTAATTGAATACCGTGTAGAAAGTTCTACTTGCATTTTTCCTTTCAAGTTGTTGGGTATTGAGAGAGAAAATATAGTTATTTTATTGCTTAAAAGCTTTGTATTTGTAATTAGTCGAAGTTTGATGAAAATGGAAGGAATGGTAATGTTAGCAAAAATGAAATTCATATCATATCTGCATGAAATATGCCTGCGCAATTCGTAATATCTGCGCATTGTCTGTATTTCCAATGTTATTCAATTTGAATAAATTTGTCGTTCAGATGTATCTTGAACACCTTCTTCTTGTAATGCTAATCTATTTATTTTAATTCTACACTAAACTAACCTTGCAATCCAGCATTATGTCCAAAGGCAGCTATTGACATATTCAGCTGAATTTCGGAATGGTTTCTTGAATAGGTGGTTTATTTTGCCAATATATGGCTCACAATTATTGCTGCTTCTCCTTTCAATTTGCCTGTAATGTATTTCCATTTTACAACGTTTAAAGAATCATTTTGGTAATAATTGTTCAAATAACTTTATACCTTTTTATACCCTCTACATGAAGGTATATTCACTTTGTTATTACATTTTAAACGCCAAGAAGGAGTCACCGGAGACCTCATAAAGTGTTTGTATTATTCTGAATCAGGATCACAGTCTAAATGGATTTAGCCATGTCCGTCTGTCTGTCTGTATGTCGGTCTATCTGTTGAAAGCACGATAGCGCCCAAAGGAATTGATTAATCGTTGCTTCGATTACAGTGGGCGCCACACAATCTTTTTAGAAGGAATTGTGAAACCTTACCGAAAAACTTCCCGACGATGGATTTGCGAAACGAACTTGAAGAATTGAGAAAATAAAGAAGAAGAATGGGTTTTCACTTCGTTATAAAACTCCGTGAGGAGAAAAGGCGTTTTATTTAGCGAATTGGTTGGGTGCTGAAACAAAAAAATGGCCGCCGATGAAATGGCCCACTATCGCTACTTCCCGAATTTCTTACGGTTGTATGAACAGGTCGCGTGTCCCGCTATTCAGGAATTTTAACGGAACGAAAGCCAACGTAATGATATTTATATGATAATTATGTATCCTAACTTACACGGATCTATATTCTATTAAATATTATCTGACAAGTGCACATAAAAACACTGTTCTTATCTGGCTTCCTTTGTCCCCAAAACCTGTCCTGGTAGTTAACTTTCTGTCTGTCCTGCCGCTTGTATTTCCCTCCTTCTTCGCCTGCTCTTCTCCTTCCTTTCACCCTTTTTATACCCTCCAGAGGAAGGTATATTCACTTTGCCAATACATTTGTAACGCAAAGAAGGAGTCACCGGAGACCTCATAAAGTATATATATTCTGAATCAGGATCACATTCTGAATCGATTTAGCCATGTCCGTCTGTCTGTCTGTCTGTCTGTCTGTCTGTCTGTCTGTCTGTCTGTCTGTCTGTTGAAAGCACGATAGCGCCCAAAGTAATTGACGTAGGTGAATGAAATTTGGTGAAAAGACTTCTTTTTATCGGCGTCAGGTTGGTATTGAAAATGGGCTATGTCGGTCAAGTAGTTCTGGTACCTCCCATACAAAATCAATATTGGACCCATGCCTCTCTGTCTGTTGAAAGCACGATAGCGCCCAAAGTAATTGACGTAGGTGAATGAAATTTGGTGAAAGGACTTCTTTTTATCGGCGTCAGGTTGGTATTGAAAATGGGCTATGTCGGTCAAGTAGTTCTGGTACCTTCCATACAAAACCAATATTGGACCCATGCCTCTCTGTCTGTTGAAAGCACGATAGCGCCCAAAGTAATTGACGTAGGTGAATGAAATTTGGTGAAATCACTTCTTTTTATCGGCGTCAGGTTGGTATTGAAAATGCGCTATGTCGGTCAAGTAGTCCTGGTACCTCCCATACAAAACCAATATTGGACCCATATGTCTCTCTGTCTGTTGAAAGCACGATGGCGCCCAAAGTAATTGACGTAGGTGAATGAAATTTGGTGAGAGAACTTCTTTTTATCGTCGTTAGGTTGGTATTGAAAATGGGCTATGTCGGTCAAGTAGTTCTGGTACCTCCCTCACAAAACCAATTTTGCATGACTTGTATGCAGTGGAGGGTATCAAAGCATCGGCCAGGCCGATGATAACACTTTTACTTGTTTTTTTATCACTTCCTAACACTTCAATTCGGCTATTCAAGTAAAATCACTTCTAACAATTAAATTCGGCTATTCAACTAATAGCACTTCTGTTCTAGCAATTAAATTCGGCTATTCAACTATAGAGCTTTTCCAAAAATAATTTTTCGAATTCTTTACGGTTTGTAGTCGACCTGTGTCTTGCCGATCTTGCAGTTAACCAAAAAGTGAACTCCTTGCCTAACTTCTCTTTTGTTTTTACCTCATACATACGTATTCTTTCATTCAGCAAAACGGGACTATATTATTGTCCGCGACTGCAACACTCCGTTTCTTTTGGCGGAGGTTCGTGCGGACTCCCGTTCTTGCTCTCAATCATACTGTTAACGTTCTTTGGCGAATTCGCCCGAGTATTAGGAATATTTTCCAATCTCAAGCTTTTCACTAAACGCATTCACTCGTACTTTTCACACACTGCATTCAGTACATGAAACATTCTGCTTTACATTTTCTATCCAAAATGTTAAAGACTTAAGCCAACTGCTCGAGTATAAATCGTGATAGAAATCGCTCGCGACGTTATTCCCCCTAGCGGTTCTATCTTTTAACCGTATACCAAAAGTGAAAGGATTTTTCTTTAGCAGGCGAGCCATTGGAACTTACAATGCTTGGGGATCATGAGACCCTGTTTCTGTGTACGGAAAGCAGAATCTTGGGGACAGGTCATAGCGAGCAAGATCGTTGGATATTAAGTATACCCAACAAGATCGGCTATGCCACTTCCTCAAGAGAATAGCGGAAGAACGGGAAGGTTAAAAAAAGGACGCAACAACTTATTTTTATCGTCGTCAGGTTGATATTAAAATTGTTCTATGTCGGCCAAGTAGAAGTAGTTCTGGTACATCCCATACAAAACCAATTTTGCATGACTTGTATGCAGTGGAGGGTATCAAACTATCCGCTAGGCCGATGATAACATTTTTACTTGTTTCTAATTGTAGGGGAAGTACGTCCAAAAAGACACATATGGATAAAATGACATACTAGCCTTAACTGAAATGTAATTACACTTACACTAGATGCTATCTTCGGAGATGATTTCGATGATATTTAAAATCCTGTCAAAATGACAGCTCAGTTAATAGCCGTGAGTCTGCCAAAAAGCAAAAAGTATTTTCAGGAGCAAATAATTTTTTTTGGTTTAAACTTTTTTTCGTGTTTTGGTGAGTTTTCTGCAATTTTTCTTAAATATTATTTATTGTATCGATAGTGGGTTGGGATCGAAATTCTGGATGGGTCAAATTTCTTTTTACAAAATTCTGCTTTTCTAAATTCTGTTTTTCAAAATTCTGCTTTACAAAATTCTGCAAACAATAAGAAAAGGTTTGGAAAATGCGCTTTTTAACATTTTTCAAACCTTTTTTTACTGTTTGTAAAGCAGAGACGGAGAAAACATTTTCTTTCTTAATTTTAACTCCCCTTTTCTAATTTTTTTTTGTAGCCTTATATTTCCCAATGGGAGGAAAATAAAAGACGTCGTGGGTATTTTTAAAAACTCCGTTTTTAAAATATTTTTATTATAGAAATACGAAAGTTAACAAAGGAAGCGACACTGTATTGATATTGTTTAGGAAGACTGAGGAAAAGTCCTTGTCTGTCCACCAAACCATCAATCGAAATGCAACAGTTCCTAATTACAATGAACATCATAGGAAAATGGTCTTAGAGTATTCGAAGATCCTACCGAGTCGCTTGTCGAAGGAATTTTGATTAAACAACATTTCGGTTGTCTTTTTATACTGCCGAAATGAAGTATAAAAAGAAAACAATTGAAATTACAATAAATAAAAGTTGTAATTTCTGACTGCTTAAATTTTTTTTAATCTAATTTAGTACTATTTCTTTTTTTTTTCTTTTTTCAATAGATATTGTTTTTTTTCAATTTCTTTTTTGTAGTTTAATTAATTTTTTCTTGTGTTTTTTTTTAATTTTAATTTTATTCAAAATCTAAAAATAATTAATTTATAATGTTTTTTTATATCTATTTGTATGAAATAAGCTAAGCTGAATTTTATTACTTTAAATTTGAAAATCAGAATTTCGCTAAGCAGAGTTTTTGTGTGAGAAGACAGAATTTTGCAAAGCAGAATTTTGAAAGCAGAATTTTTATCGTCATCTAATGTTTTTTTTTTGTAATTGTTCTAATTTTTTCTGACATGGATTGAAATGTGGGTTTAATTATTAATTAATAATTAATTAATTATTCGTATAAGGATTTGCTGTTGATCAGATTGATTTCCTGAAATAACATTTTACCTTGTCGACATTGATGGTTGATTGCAGCAGTTTTCTTCCTGTGTTTCCAGTTTCACATTGAGGGTATCCTTGATTTCAAGATACCTTTCGTTAAACTATGGACAAAGCACATTTTCTAAACTTGTTTTCCTGTCTTCAAACTATTTATTTATTTACTTATTTCATCTTGTAAGTACAACTTATGTTGCTGACGAGATGGTACTTTGTACAGACGTCGATGCTGAACGCACCCATCGACAATCCACTGTGTCACATCGATGAACTTACTCGGACAAAAACAACGAGTTCGTTTAATTGAAGTTGACGAAGAGGTTTTTAAAATAAAAGAAGAAGATAAACGACCGCGGAGGAAAATTGATTGAAAGAAAGAAAACCTATAATTTTTAGGTAAATAATTTCCATGTACTTATGAACTTATTAAAAATAAAGTTTACTTTTAGTTATTTTTCTTTGCTACTTAAAAATTGGGTTGAGCTTTACGTCAGCGGTAACAATTCTAAAAATTATAGTGGCTTCCATTTTGAGATGTCGAAAGCCAAGGAAAAAGGAGATTGTATATCTTGTAAAAGAAATAATGACGCCGACGATATGGTGCAATGCGATGGATGCCAAAAGTGGCAGCATTTTAGCTGTGCTGGAGTGGATGCTGGTGTCGCGGAGGCGAGTTTTGAGTGTCTTGTTTGCAGCAAACTCAACGCGACTGTTCGGAACCAGAGTGCAGCTGACAAGGAATGTCGCAATAGTGCGTCCGTACGAGCACAGTCAGGAGGCGTTGATTTGAATCAACAGTCAGAGAAACTGAGTGTTGGTAGGCGGTCAGTTGCGTCTACGAGTAGAAGTAAACGGTTGTTGAAACTAGAGATGCTTCGACTTAACGAACAAAGAAAGATAGACCACGAATACCTTCGCAAGAAGTATGAGATCCTTGCATTGGAAGTGGAAGAAGAGGAAGAAGAGGACTTGGAAGACGAAAAAAGTTTAGCAAGAGACCGAGTATCTGAATGGATCAACGACGCAAAACAAGCAACTGTGAAGGAAACAAAACCTGAAGAAGGCGTTCAAGAAAAGCAGGTTATACTCAAAGAACTATTTCCAGTTGGTATTGAATCTATTTCGCTGGACCAGCGTCAAATTGCAGCGCGGCAAGTTTTGGCAAAAGAACTGCCAGTGTTCTCTGGAAACCCTGAAGAGTGGCCGCTCTTTATAAGCAGCTATGAGAATTCCACAAAGTTGTGTGGCTTTTCTCAAGAGGAAAATTTATGGAGGCTGCAAAGAGCATTGAAGGGCAGTGCACTTAGAGCCGTGGGCTCACGTCTTATGTTGCCATCAACAGTTCCCGAAATAATTTCGGAGCTGCGCATGTTGTACGGACGACCAGCGTACATAATTCAAACGATGATAAAAAAAATACGAGCGGAACCACAACCGAAAGCAGATCGGTTGGACACCATCATACAGTACGCTCTATCTGTTCGAAGTCTGCAGTGTACGATTGAGGCATCTGGATTGACAAACCATCTCAGTGATCCAACATTGCTTCAGGAACTGGTTGATAAGCTGCCAGCGTCAATTAAGCTGAATTGGGCATTGCATAATGGAAAAAAGGAACATGACCTAACGCAGTTTAGCAAATGGTTGTATGGTGTGGCAGAGGCCGCAAGCACTGTTACGACATCTTGTGCAGTTATGGAAGGGAGAAATGAGAGAAGACAAACATCCTTACACACACACACCGAGCACCGGACACCAGGGAAAAGAACTTCTCCAAGCCAAACAAGAAGGGGATGTTATCTCTGTGAGCAAGGTCACAAATTGGCTGATTGCGAACATTTTAGACAGTTGACTTTGTACCAGAGGTGGGAGATGCTGAAAGGAAAAGGTGTATGTGAGGGATGTTTAGGGCATCCGAAACGTTTCCGATGTCGAGCGGCACGAGCATGCGGAGTCAATGGCTGTGTATACCCGCACCATCCACTTTTGCACAACTATCAAGAAGTGCTTCATCAGCCGTTGCCGACTGTTGATGGCAACCATCACGCTCATCAGCAAGCCAATGGTACGAATACGCTTTTCAACATTGTGCCAGTGGTCCTTCATGGAAATGGAAGGTCTATCGAAACGTATGCTTTCTTGGACAATGGATCATCGCTAACGTTGGTAGAGGAAAGCGTCGCAGATAGTCTAGGGCTGAAAGGGGTAAATAAACCACTGTGTTTGAAATGGACTTCGGATACTACACGCCTAGAAGAGGAATCTAAGATTGTTCCTTTAGAGATATCTGCAAGATCTGAAGGTGTTCAACAAGCAAAATATTGGCTAAGAGATGTGCGCACAGTTAAACGCCTAGCTCTGCCAGTACAATCCGTGGACCAAGAAGAGATGAATCGTAAGTACTCATATTTTAATGGTGTACCACTACCGTCCTACAAAGATGCGCAAAGTGGAATATTAATTGGAATTAATAACCAAAGACTGTTGCTGCCACAACGAATCAGGGAAGGTGGATGGAATGATCCAGTTGCAATAAAGACCCGGTTGGGATGGTGTGTAAGCGGGAGTTGCGTTAGGAATGCCAAGGTGAATGGGGTGTATCACGCATACGAAGCTTGTGAATGTAATAGGGATCTTCACGAAAAGGTTCGGCAGCACTTCATACTTGAGGAGCATGGAATTGACGGTAAACACATTGAGTCGGCTGAAGAGGTACGCGCTAAGAGCATTCTTAGTACCACTGTTAAGCGACACGGAAACTCGTTCAGTACTGGATTGTTGTGGCGTTATGACGACGTAGTCTTGCCTGATAGCTTTTCAATGGCTTTGAAAAGGCTCAATTGCTTAGAAAAGAAGATGACAGTCGATACTTCCTTGTGTGACATAGTCGGTGGGCAGATACAGGATTTGGTTTTGAAACGATATGCTAGGAAGTTAAGTGAGCAGGAGGTTAATGAATTTAACACAAGGACTTGGTATCTACCAACATTTATTGTAAGAAACCAAAATAAACCAGGAAAGCTACGGTTGGTATGGGATGCGGCCGCTTCCACACAAGGGGTGTCACTAAATAGCATGCTGTTAAAAGGGCCAGACGAATTGAGAATCTTAACGGAAGTACTACATGGGTTTCGAACAAGACGAATAGCGATTACCGGCGACATCGAGGAAATGTTCCATCAGATTGGCGTACGTAAGGAGGATCAGAACTCGCAGAGGTTCTTGTGGCGTGATGGGGATACTAATCGCGAGCCAGATGTCTACGTAATGCAGGTTTTGACGTTTGGTGCAACATGCTCACCGAGTATTGCTCAATATGTGAAAAATACTAATGCAAGGGAGTTTGCACACATATTTCCCAGAGCATCGGAAGCAATTATTCAGCATCATTATGTGGATGATCTGCTGGATAGTGTCGACACAGTTGAAGAAGCAATTCGTTTGGCAGATGAAATTAAATATATACACTCGAGAGCAGGTTTTAATATCCGAAACTGGCTGTCAAATTCTAAGGAGTTTCTGCGAGCACTCGATCAACCTGAACGTAAAGGAAAAATATTTCAAGAGCATCCTGAAGAAACGAAATGCACGGCAAAGGTTTTGGGACTCTGGTGGAACACTTCGGACGATATCTTTACCTTCTCGCTTAAATTCGCCAAGGCTCATGAAGAGGTTTTGAAAGGACACCGAATGCCAACGAAGCGTGAACTTCTGCGAGTGCTAATGTCAATCTACGACCCACTGGGCTTTCTATCGTTTTATCTCATCAAGATTAAGATCCTTCTGCAGGAGGTGTGGAAGTCAGCAATAGGATGGGATGAGATCATTTCAACAGAGCTACAAACCAAATGGGAAAGTTGGCGTGTCCTGCTGCCAAGGGTTGAAGATGTGCGAATCCAGAGGTGCTACTTGCCTGAAGGTTTCAACAAAGAGGCGTTGGTCCAGTTGCATGTCTTTGTGGATGCCAGTGAGGATGCTATGGCAGCAGTGGCATACTTCAGGTTTATTGATGGAAGCTCTGTGGAGTGTGTTCTCGTTGGTGCAAAGTCTAAGGTGGCTCCTCTTAAGCCTTTATCAATTCCAAGGCTAGAACTGCAGGCCGCTCTGATGGGATCCAGATTAGCAAAGGCAATTGAAAAGAGCCATACCTTTAAGATCGAGAAGAGATTTCTATGGACTGATTCGAGGAACGTTCTCTGCTGGCTGCGATCAGACGCCAAGAGATATAAACCGTTCGTTATGTTCCGGGTCGTAGAAATATTGGAGCTTACGGTGCGGGAAGAGTGGCGATGGGTCCCGACGAAGTTAAACGTTGCCGACCTCGCCACAAAATGGACTAGGACACCAACATTCCATCAAGATGAGAAGTGGTTCAAAGGTCCTGAGTTTCTCTACGATGAAGAGGAGGAATGGCCGGTCCCAATTAACAAGGAACCCGAAATTCAAAATGAGGAAGTAAGACCACAGTTCCTATTGCAGATGGATAGAAACGATGCTGAGCCCTTAATAGAAGTGACTAGATTTTCATCTTGGCGTCGCTTGCTTCGTTCAATGGCATGGGTTCTTCGGTTTTCAAACAACGTGAATGCAAAAAGGACTAGATGCGGCAGTATGACGTTGTCATCGGACGAGCTTCAACGATCACAGACATACCTACTACATATGGCACAGAAGGAAAAGTTTGCAGTCGAATTGGTAATGGTAAAGAACAAAAAAGTTGTGCCTAAAGGGAGTCCCCTGTTAAAATGTTCACCATACCTTGACGACGATGGACTGTTGCGGATAAAGGGAAGGATCGATAGCGCCTGGTGTGTCGAAGAAGATACCAAACGACCAATAATCTTACCGAAAGACCACCATATGACGTTTTTGTTAGCGCTTGACTATCACACTCGTTTTCATCATCGATGTCAAGAAACCGTGATCAATGAGATGCGGCAAAGGTTTTGGATTCCAAGCTTAAGAAGACTCGTGAGATCTGTATGCAGAAGATGTCAGCATTGTCAGAACGACCGAGCAGTTCCAGCGAACCCCGAGATGGCTCCACTTCCTGAGGCAAGACTATCGGCGTATGTAAGACCTTTCTCGTTTACAGGAATCGACTATTTTGGCCCGATCCTGATTAAATCCGGAAGAAAAATGGAAAAACGTTGGGGAGTCCTCTTCACGTGTTTGACTATAAGAGCGATTCATATAGAAGTGGCGCATAGTCTCACTTCAGACTCGTGCATTATGTGCGTCCGAAATCTTATGTCAAGGCGGGGAACTCCAAGAGAAATCTATTCGGACAACGGGACTAACCTAAAGGGAGCCGAGAAGGAGCTTCGCGAAGCGTTCCATGAGATGAACAGTGATGTCGTTCAGAGCACGTTTACAAGTGCTGAAACTAGGTGGTTCTTCAATCCACCAGCAGCACCTCACATGGGAGGGTGCTGGGAAAGGCTGATTGGAACTGTTAAAGGCGTCCTTAAGGAAATCACCAGATATCAGCGTTTGGAAGAAGAGTCGTTGCGTTCCGTTTTGATCGAAATTGAGGGCATAGTTAACTCGCGTCCACTGACCTACGTTGCTCTAGAGACAGCAGATGCAGAAGCGTTGACACCTAACCATTTTTTGCTTGGGTCATCGAGCGGCAGTAAACCACCAGGAGCATTCAACGAAAAGGATCTTCTTCGCAAAAGCTGGAGAGTTGCTCAGCAATTATCGAACATGTTTTGGCGGCGCTGGATACGGGAATATCTGCCAACCCTCACCAGGAGGACCAAATGGTTTCAACCCGTAAAGAACGTGGCAGAGGGTGATGTGGTAATAATTGTAGATGAGAATCTTCCAAGGTGTTCCTGGCCGAAAGGTATCGTTGTCAACACGGTGAAGGCGAAGGATGGTCAAATAAGAAGGGCCACAGTGAGAACCGCAAGTGGGATGTATGATCGCCCAGTGGTGAAACTGGCAGTGCTAGATGTCAGCAAGTCAAATGAAGGTGAAGCAGCAGCAGAGGCATGTATAGCAGCCGCCTCACCGGGGGGGAGAAATGTTGCTGACGAGATGGTACTTTGTACAGACGTCGATGCTGAACGCACCCATCGACAATCCACTGTGTCACATCGATGAACTTACTCGGACAAAAACAACGAGTTCGTTTAATTGAAGTTGACGAAGAGGTTTTTAAAATAAAAGAAGAAGATAAACGACAGCGGAGGAAAATTGATTGAAAGAAAGAAAACCTATAATTTTTAGGTAAATAATTTCCATGTACTTATGAACTTATTAAAAATAAAGTTTACTTTTAGTTATTTTTCTTTGCTACTTAAAAATTGGGTTGAGCTTTACGTCAGCGGTAACAACTTAGTTTAGATTACTTTGCAATAATTTATACAAGACTGCGATCATTGTTACAAATTATAATTTATTTAAAACTACAGATTTACAATGTTCCCTACTCATATTGAAATCAATTAAATTTTTGTATTTATTGTTATTTACGAAAGCCATAGTGATAGGGTCATTCAGACCTATCGTCGTAGGCTGGAAGAATATTATTCCAGTTGAAAGTCTACTCAGAAATTCTTACTTTCTACAGTTCTTCCTCAAAAATTCCATATTGGTACTCTAAATTTCTTGAAGTGAAAGGTTAATGTGCTTCCTCTCTGAAGGTTGAAGGTATTTGAAAAACAATCCTTCTAGCCACAGCTTGCTCGGTCGTAAATAAGAAACTAACTTGGTAGTATTTAACTAACCTACTTGGTAGAATTCAACCAAGTTACTCTGTTGTTTTTAGCCAACCCACTTGGTAGAATTTAACCAAGCTGCTCTGCTGTTATTTACCAACCTACTTAGTAGAATTTAACCAAGTTATTCTGTTGTTATTAGTCAACCCACTTGGTAGAATTTAACTAAGCTGCTCTGTTGTTATTTACCTACCCACTTGGGAAAATTTACCCAAGTTACTCCGTTGTTTTGAGCCAACCCACTTGATTGAATTTAACCAAGTTACTGTTGTTATTTACCAACTCACTTAGTTAAAATTAGCCAACATACTTTGTTGCATTTAACGTCCGTGGATCTAAAAACTGAGCCAAATTTACAAACATTGAATGGGTTAAATTTTCACGAGTAAAGTGGTTAAAAACAACCCAGTGCTTTGTTGTATTTAAACAAGACTTTTGTTCGATTTTAACAAACATTGAATGGGTTAAAAATTGATGAGAAGAACGGTTATTAATAACCAATCGGTGTGTTAAAACTTCAAATTGGCTATGTTGTTTTCAACTAATTTACTGATTAGATTTTAACACAATAAAGCTGTTTGATTGATATTAATCTACTAACTTTGTTGATAACAACTTATTAAGAGTGTTATTTTAAACAGTATGCATTTAAACTTTTAAACTCTGTACTTTCTAACCACAAATACTCGTTTATTTTCTACAGAGACTAAGTTAATTTTAACCCACTTTTTTTTAACCGAGCAAAAATCTGCGTGTACCTAGTTCTATTTTTTTTTACTTTTTCTATTAGAAAACAATGTGCTTATTTACAGCAACTCTAAAATGTTTAGATAATTTCAAACAGAAGACTTTGCTTATAGAATGGCAACCACAACGATTTTTAATAAAATTTGGGGTGTTATTTCCTTTTTTGGGGCTTTATTTCCTAATGAAAATTGGGGTCTTATTTCATTATGAAATAAGAGCCCAAAAGAAGAAATGAAGTAAGACCCCAAAATTAAATATAATCCCAGAACTCCATAAACAATTAATTTTCTTATCTGCAGGTGTTCTTAGACTAAGTATTTGATGCACAGATTTTCTTTACAGATGTACAAAAGTACCGTTTTAAAATTAATTCAGTTATAGGTTTTTGAGTTAGTTGATCAGTTTAGTGATTTAGATTGGGCGAAGTAAGCGTAAAAGTGGAAGTTTAAATTATGGAGTGCGAAAAAATTGTTGGATTACGCGAAACATTATTTTATTTAAAAATCGCGCGATTTCTTGTACCAATTATTTCTTAATGTTTTACTAAAAATCCAAATCTAAAAATATTCACAAAATTGTTTTTCGGTATTTCCATTATTAGGGACCCTGGGCTTTGTTTGTAAGAAGACAATATACTGAATAAAAAAGCAATAAAATATTTACCTATATGTATTCAAAAAAAACAACAATAAAATTGGGGTGTTATTTCATTTTGAAATTGGGGTTTTATTTCATTATGAAATAATACCCCAAATTTGGGGCCTTATTTAATTTTTTTTTGGGGCCTTATTTCATCGTAGTGGGGTCTTATTACATATTTGAATTTGGGGTATTATTTCATTATGAAATAACACCCCAAATTTGGGGCCTTATTTCATTTTCGGTTTTGGGGCCTTATTTCATTGGGGCCTTATTTCCTGCAACCTTCCAATTTATCAGCCGAACAGCTGTGAAAATGGTTTCGCAAGTAGCTTTTCAATAAAACAGTGGCAATTTCAAATATTCGAATATTCTCTCATCGCATCGCTTTCTCGCGCCACTGTACGCGCGGACACACAGCTGGCGGTTACGAATTGTTTATCATTGGAAGGATTGGGTTTTTTAACTGAATTATTAATTTTTCGATTATGGAAACCATTTTTTATATTAAATTATTTCGAAATGAATTATGTGTAAAAATCAATTGAAATGGATTTCCAGTGCAACTGGAAAAAAATGTTTTTTTGCGGCCAGCTCAATACACACAAGAACCAATAAAATCCGGATTTTATGTTCGATTTGGCAGCAGAAATCTGAAATCTCAGATCAAAATCTGAAAAGCCAAATCGAAAACGACATAAATTCTTTTTTTGTTCTTTTTAATCTTTATTATTTAACAGTCAACTTGCAAACTAAAATCAGCTGCCGACTGTAAGTTAGTCTTTTGATTAGTTATCACGCTGGCGTCTCTGCACGTAACTTCTACGGCCTTAGTGTTGTTTTTATACCCTCCAGAGGAAGGTATATTCACTTTGCCAATACATTTGTAACGCCAAGAAGGAGTCACCGGAGACCTCATAAAGTATATATATTCTGAATCAGGATCACATTCTGAATCGATTTAGCCATGTCCGTCTGTCTGTCTGTCTGTCTGTCTGTCTGTCTGTCTGTCTGTCTGTTGAAAGCACGATAGCGCCCAAAGTAATTGACGTAGGTGAACGAAATTTGGTGAAAGGACTTCTTTTCATCGGCGTCAGGTTGGTATTGAAAATGGGCTATGTCGGTCAAGTAGTTCTGGTACCTCCCATACAAAACCAATATTGGACCCATGTGTATCTCTGTCTGTTGAAAGCACGATAGCGCTCAAAGTAATTGACGTAGGTGAACGAAATTCGGTATAAGGACTTCTTTTTATCGGCGTCAGATTGGTGTTGAAAATGAGCTATGTCGGTCAAGTAGTTCTGGTACCTTCCATGCAAAACCAATATTGGACCCATGTGTCTCTCTGTCTGTTGAAAGCACGATGGCGCCCAAAGTAATTGACGTAGGTGAACGAAATTTTGTGAAAGGACTTCTTTTTGTCGGCGTCAGGTTGGTATTCAAAATTGGCTATGTCGGTCAAGTAGTTCTGGTACCTCCCATACAAACCCAATATAAGACCCATGTGTCCCTCTTTCCGTTGAAAACACGATAGCGTCCAAAGGAATCAACCTAGGTGAATGAAGTTTTGTGAAAGGACTTCTTCTATCGTCGTTAGGTTGGTATTAAAAATGGGCTATGTCGGTCAAGTAGTTCTGGTATTTTGCATGACTTGTACGCAGTGGAGGGTATCAAAGCATCGGCCAGGCCGATGATAACACTTTTACTTGTTGCAGGTTTTACTTTGTCTCATGTTTCCTATTAGCATTTAAGATTAGCCTCCCTTGCGTTGGTTGTAATTTAAGGAATAGTGGGATAGGTGATAAAAGATAATGCGTTGCTCTTTTGTCATTGTGCTAATATTAAAGAATTTATCAGTCATTAGAAAGCAAAGTAAAATTATAACCTTCTCTTCTTTAATCATTTAATACCTACATTAAGTTAATTTTTAATACATATAAGGAAAAAAAAGTCACATTGACTGCCAAGGCAATTTTGGGTAAATTTCTTGGGGTGCCAACACAAAATATTTCGTTATTTACAGTTTTGGACAAATAAAACAATAAATGGATGCAATATTATTTATTGGCAATGTATCCCCGGCGTCTAGCACAAGTTTAGTCCTGGCTATCAAAAATGATTTAATGCAAATTCTTTCACTAGGGGCCATGGCTATCATAATTGATCATCATCATCATCTGATTCCTAATGTTTTCCTTCTTATGAATTATATTTTTAGTTGGAGCTAAGCTCTTCAAATGTAATGAATTACTTTTTTTTTATTACATAATAGTTTATAAATGAATTATCTTATAAAATTTAGTTTTCTCTAAACTGTGCGTATAATAAAATTAAATAAGTAATCCAAATTTGCTGAAACCACAAACGTCTATCTCATCGTATGGTGCCAATTAATTTATTCTCATACGGATTTGTTCGTAATGGCTACCGTTTTTGAATGCCACAGATCAAAGTAAAAACATACCTTTCTTTCATATTTGATAGCCATGGTACCGACGGAACTACCACAGGCTATCACATATGATAGCCATGGCAGTCAATGTGTTAAATAAATTTGCCTCTGCTTTCAATTTATACACCCGCATATTTATGTAACTTATTGTTTCGACTTTTTTGTCATTTGTTTCGATGTAGTTCATACTTAACATAATAAGCTACAGGCGAACTTCGTTCCGCCCAAATCCGTTAATGTTAGAAAAATAATAATTCCGAGCATGCACATGCTGTTTCATGTAAATCGGTCAATTAAAGTTCTTTATTCAAAACTTAAACATTTAACAGTGTCGAAGTGTTTCAAATGAACCCCTTTGACGTGTCGGCCAACCTTTCGCTTTCTCATTGAATTTATTTTCATTAAAATGACACATTTTTCATTCCATTTTTGTACAAAGCGGGATGCTTGCCGACAGGTGGGCAAGCCCTACGCACGGGATATTTAAGACACTTAAATAGTTACCGAAAATGTCGAATCGTATGGAATAAGTGGGATCCGCGGAGATTTTTTTTTAATTTTTCCCTTAAAATCGTCGCTTGAATGACATTTAATGAAAGTTTCTCCACAATCAAACTCGTTCCATTACAAAGTTTTGGTGTATTGAGGTTGCAAACAGAATAATAAATAAACCGACTTTCAATTTCGAATTGTGTGACAAATTACCCTTATCCAATTGTATAGGAACGAAACCAAATGCAGTTGGATAGCCTCACTCTTCACGCAATTGTTCGATTAAACCGCCAAAATCAATCAATAATATAATTTTAAAAAAATCAAATAATTTTTGTTGTAGCTCTAGTTAGTTCTCATTGACTACAAATAAGTTACAAATATGTTAGTCTTATAGTCTTATTAGTTTGGTTTTATGCCGTCTCAGGTTAACATTCACATTCATATATTTAAAAAAAAATAAGAAAAAATTATTTTATTTCTAATAAAATAGTGAAGTTTTGAATATCTTAAAAGTTGCTCTCAATGATGCGTCTCCTATAGTGCATTGCGTTCACATGATATTTGTATAGAGCATCCCAACTATGGTCTCTGTTTAAAATGCCTAGACTATCCTCCATCCCTAGCACATTGGATCCCAAGAACATTGTTCGAAGTTCTCCGAGGATAGGGCATTTTGCAATAAAATCGAACACAGTTTATTTACGTATGAATCGTACAGGAGATTACCTGTTTTTTTTCAAGTATTTCCTAAAATTTACTTATAATTAGGTTAAACTCACAAGATTGAGCTAAATTTTCCAATTAATTTTTGTTCAAATTATGTACCTAAGATATAATTATTTTTGGTATAGTCTTTGATGTTCCATCCCCATATCTTTCACAACATAGTCAAAATGAAACTTCAGTGTTTTTAGAAATAGAGGGTCCATTCCGCTCTCCAAATAAATCATGTATTTGGGGGTATTATTCGGCAGCTTAAACACTCTTTTAATGCAGTAGCGAATGAACTTTTTAACATCGGCAAATGAGCAATATTCCCATACCTACTCGAACTCCGTATAGCATTATGGTCGTTGAAGTCGCACGTATTATTTTGTGCTCGGAGCCGTGGTATAACAATTAATTATACCCTCCACAGGAAGGTATATTTACTTTGTCATTTTATTTGTAACGCCAAGAAGGAGCCACCGGAGACCTCATAAAGTATATAGTTATATTCTAACAATTAAAAATGTTATCATCGGCCTGGCCGATGCTTTGATACCCTCCACTGCATACAAGTCATTTAAAATTGGTTTTGTATGGGAGGTACCAGAACTACTTGACCGACATAGCCCATTTTTAATACCAACCTAACGAAGAAGAAAAGAAGTCCTTTCACCAAACATCATACGCCTAGGTTGTTTCCTTTGGAAGCTATCAATAGACGGCGAGACATATGGGTCCAATATGGGTTTTGTATGGGAGGTACCAGCACTACTTGACCGACATAGCCCATTTTTAATACCAACCTGACGACGATAAAAATAAGTCCTTTCACAAAATTTCATTTGCCTAAGGCCATTTCTTTGGGCGCTATAATGCTTTCAACAGACAGACAGACAGACGGCCATGGCTAAATCGATTCAGAATGTGATCCTGATTCAGAATATACGTGGTGGCCAAAATAATAAGAGTGAATCAATAAATTTTCTTCACTATATAAATTCTATCGTAATAATCTTCCAAACTAAACAAAAAAAAATTACGAATTATTTTTGCATTTACCGCAAAACACAATACCTGTCAAACACCTGTCAACTAATTGACTCTATGCCAAGAAGGTGCGAAGCGGTTCTTAAGAACAAAGGCCACCCCACCAAGTACTGACGTCTTGAGGTTACCCATTTAGTCATATTCTTAAAAAAGGAGAATTTTAACTGATTTTTCACTTTATCCTTAGAAAAGATCTGCTACACTCTTATTTTTTTGGCCAGGAAAAACGCGCCTGAAAATAGTTATCTTTATTTTGGGTTATAAACTTTGTTTTTTTTTTTGTTAAAAAAATTCCCATAACCACTTGGAAATAATATTACTTATAATATTTGTGAGCATTTTAAGACATTTTTTTCAAGAAATAAAGACTTTTCTGATAAATTTGTAGTAAATGAATTTCACTCTTAATATTTTGGCAACCACTGTACTTCTTTTTACTGTCGTTAGGTTGGTGTTAAAAATGGGCTGTGTCTGTCAAGTAGTTCTTGTACCTCCCATACAAAACCAATTTTGCATGACTTGTATGCAGTGGAGGGTATCAAAGCATCGGCCGGGCCGATGATAACACTTTTACTTGTTTTTGTATGTTATTTTGCCTATCCACCTACACAGTGCTCTAAAGCGAGATAAACACCCCGATGGGTGAGTTTCATAACCACCAAGTCACTTTCACTGTGAATTGGAATTATTGATACAGGGAGATTTGGATGTTGGTTCGATACAATTCTTTTAACGTCTTATGTTAATTTCAACCATCCACTTACAATTACTGATTAGTTAATACATAAATTATTTTAAAGAAACAGAAATGTTTTTCATATTAAACTTAAGAACTTAAATTAAGATAAACTTAAGCAAAGCAAAGTTGGGTACAGTTTTCTGTAGGGTCTTCAGAGAACACCTGCGCGCCTTTAACTAAACATCACAAAATGCCAAATACCTACTTTAAAATGCAATTCATGTATTTTTGTGTTGTGGTAAGCTTGAATTTTGCATTTAGTATAGATATAGAGACATGTTGCACTGCTGCGGTGAGTGCAGAATTTACGTGTGACTATATCCATATAAACATGTCTATATTCTAATCTTACTGCGCAGTGAATTCTGCACATTAACAGGGGCAGTTAAAACGGGTTTCGGTTTAACCGTGACTTGAAACTGGCTATTTATGCATATGTATGTATATGAGATATGGAATATTACGGCATGTTAAGCATGGAGACGTGAAAGCGAAAGCAATGGAAGGGGCTAAAATAATTAACACGTTCGGGTTTTTCCTGGAAAATCGAGAAATAAAATAAGCAAACTGGACTAACTTTACACGTTTTTTCACCCGGTTAACGAATTTACAACAGAAGATCTGTTTAAAACATAAAGAAAAGAATTACCGATGGATGGAAACCAGTTTCCGTTAAAACCGGACGGTTTTTTTCAATCCCTTTAATGCAGCCGTTATTGTGGTACGTAGACCACCCGTAACGGCAATGTGCCCTTGCACCAGACAAGAGCCCCATTCAATTATGGGTCTTAACATTGTATATATCAGTGGCGTCTCGTCAGGGTGAGCAAGGTGTGCATGTGCATTCCACACCCTGATCTTACGGAAAAAAGTCCCTCATCGAACACTGAACTACTAGTATCGCTTGTGGTCGAAAATCGACCATACCTTTTATAAGTACTTAATACTAAAAAACGTAAAAACGTTATATTATATATATATTTTTTTTTTTACAAACGAAAAGAGCGACATCTAGATATCGAAAAAATACGTAAATGAGCTGCTCCATCGGAAACAATGTCTAATCTAAGATGATTTATATTTGAATACGTTGCTATGGTTATATGGCGGCGAAAAATTAAATGTCATCAAAATCCTTTCAATTACTTGTTTTGTTTGGGGAATTCATAACTTAATTTTACCAGCCTTAATGGCGACATATACCTACCCACGATTTTTTGTTTGTGCACATCTATGGCAGAGTAGGTACCTTTCAAATAACATAAGTTTCATTCTCCTCATTTCATAATAAACACTTTAAAAGTGTACCAAAACGTTCGATGTTCACGTATTAATGTAATGATGATAACACACACTATGATTTATGCACAATCACACAACCCATAAAAATATATGAAATCGCTTTACTTTGATGAACTTGTAATGAATTTGTGCGACGGTTTTCTGTGCACTGTAGGCTGTGTTCTTATTTTCTTTTCTTTTGTATCTGTTCTGTTTTGTTTCCGTAAAGCGTCATAGGTCAAATAATAAATGATGAATGAACGAGTGAACTTTCCTTCTCCGATAGGTATTATTTTTCAAGTGGTTACAGATTCGTGCGGTTCTTTTGATTTTGAATGCGAAAGTTTTTTTTCCCAAATTTAATTTTGAAAATAAAATATCAATAACATCAGAACTATGAGTGAAAGTGAAGTCGAAGATCGTGATTGAAAATACAATAAATGGAAAGTTTTTCTGGCAATTAATTGATATCTTTAAGAAATATGTAATTTTCAAGAATTGCACACCCATCTTAATAATTCAGGCGATGCCAATGCATCAATGACGGCTTCAAGCCCTATTTCTTCCCTGCTGTCCTCTTATAAGCAGTAAAGAGAGCAGTTTGATTCTTACGGACTTTTTCCTGGACTTTTAGTTTCCAATTTAGTTTCCTGTCCAATACCGCACCGAACCATGGTATAATAAGAAAAGAACACAACGTCAAAATTTGTTCCACTATGTAGCTATCAAAAAAGTAAAAAAGCTGAAGCCTCCACATACAAAATTGCTCACAACGACGACTTTATCCCAAATCTTGCTTCCCATGATGACAACAATACGGGTCAACAAACAATAACACTGCAAATGCTGTACAGCGAAATTATTCAGCTTAAGCAAGTGAACACCGAGGCGCTTACTAAAATCAAAGCTCTTGAAGACCGTTATGCTTCTCTTAATAAGAGAGTAGATTTCTTGGAGTCGAAGCTGAATGTACTGGAGCAGAGGGAGAAACAATGTACAGTTGACATTATTGGCATTCCTGACGTTAACAACTCTAACGTGAAAGAGAGAGTCGACAAACTACTTGCTACTGTGGTTGGTGAAGAGGTGAACTCCTGCGACATTGACTCATGCTTTGTTAAGAGCACAAAAGGAAAAAACAAAAAATTTGCTTCTAGCATCGTATGTGTGAAGTTCTCAACTGTCTTACGGAAGAAAGCTGTAATGAAGAAAATGCGGGAGAACAAAAACAAAATTTCTTCCGATATTTTTGGTGTTTGTCATACCAACAACAGCAACAACAGCAGCAGCAACATCTACATCAACGATAGTCTCACTGGCTACACAAGGTCTCTATTAAAAATGGCAAATGATCTTAAACACAAAAACAAATGCAAGTTTGTTTGGGTTAAAGACTCATCTGTTCTTATTAGAAAAAGAGAAGGTGATAGAGTTATAAGAATTAATTCATTTGAGGATATTTATAACTTGAACGTTAACTAATTAACTATAATTTTGTTTGCTTTTTTTTTGTATAATGCATAATATGAATTCACCTATAGATCCTCATAATGATTCAAGTAATAGTATTTTCTCTTTAACTACTGATAATGTTAAATGTTTCTGTATAGACCATCACAACAATGCGCAATTTTCTGGGTTTTCTGCCATTCATCAAAATATTCGCAGTATGCGAACAAATTTTAATACTTTTCTCGCTCACCTCGCACCTCTGGATAATTTACCAGATCTAATTTTTCTCTCTGAAATTTGGATCTTTGAAGAAGAGAAGTCTGAATATAATATAATTCCAAACTTTACATTCGACGCTGCTTGTAATGAAACTTACGCTGCTGGCGGTGTCGCGGTTTATTATAGTAGTAACATAATCGGATGTAAAATTAATAAGTATAAACTGGATAGTGCTGATATAGTCAGCGTTAATTGCGAAGTTTCTGGTGTTCACTACTGTTTTATCTGTATTTACAGATTGCACAGGTGTATTGTGGGAACCTTTCTGGATGAGTTTTCGGGATTTTTGGATAATCAGAAATGTAATAATATAATTTTGTTGGGTGATTTTAATATAAACATCCTGTGTGATACACCTGATGTCGATAATTTTTTAACTACGCTTTCCTCGTTTGGCTTTGAGTCTGTTATGAATCAGCCTACGCGGTATAGCTCTTGTTTAGATCACATTTTTGTAAGGCTTCATAGAAACATTTGTGTTGATTATAAAACAATAGCTTATGACTTAAAAATAACTGACCAAAGCCTTACTGGTATTCAACTCAATTGCAGGGTTTCTCGAGTAAAAAAATTGGATGCCGTTGAAATAAACAAAATTGGTTTTGCCGCTTTAAGATCAAGGTTGCATTTTGAGTTTTGGGATGATGTTTACTCCTCCGTCGTTATATAGAGAGGTAAAGATTGAAATACCGCTTTGCAGAAATACATATTTTAGCAATAAATTGGCAAGAAACCTTGGTAACTTTAAAGAGGAATGGCGAGTTGTTAATGAAATACTTAACAAAAATAGATCTTGCGAAGATATAAGTATTTCAAATAATAATTTAATTGTGTCTGAGCCCTTAGAAGTTGCTAATTTATTTAATAATTTTTTTGCTGATATAGGTTCTTGTAGCAGTGTTTCAAATGTCAGTCACTGTGACAACACTTTAATACAAAGCAGTGTTCACCCAGAGAGCTTTTTCTTTGATCAGTTTACATCGCTTGAAATTTATAAGATTATAATGTCAGTTAAAACATCTAATTCAACGTCTTTTGACAATATTTCAAGTTTTATATTAAAAAATATTGCGTTTCATATTTCTGATGTTTTATGTTTTGTTTTTAATTTTTGTGTACAAGAAGGTGTTTTTCCTGAGTCTTTGAAAACAGCTGTAGTATTACCACTGCACAAAAAAGGTGATGCAAAGTCATTAAATAATTATCGTCCAATTTCCATCTTATCCGTTTTTTCTAAGATTTTTGAAAACGGAATTAAATCTAGAATGTTATCATTCTTAGATAAAACTCATTTCTTTAATGATTCTCCGTTTGGTTTTAGAAGCGGTAGATCAACTGAAAGTGCTTTATTAAAATTATCTGGGGAAATATATAACAGTTTGAATGCTTCTCAAATTCCTTCAACTTTATTTATCGACATAACCAAGGCTTTCGATATGGTGAATCATACTCTGTTACTAAATAAACTATTTAAAGCAGGTTTCAGAGGCTTCATTCATGACTGGTTTACTTCTTATTTAACAAATCGTAAACAAGTGGTAAAGGTCAAAAATGTTTATAGTTCACAAAATTATTTAAATATAGGTGTTCCTCAGGGATCAGTCTTGGGCCCGATACTGTTTTTAATTTATGTTAACTCGCTATTTTTACAACCTTTTAAGGGCAGAATCACTGCATTTGCTGATGATACTGCTCTTTCCTATTCCAATAAGAGTTTTCTGGATATGTTTGCCGATGTTAATTATGACCTTGATATACTACGTCGATGGTTCAAGTCTCATAAACTGATCATCAGCAACAAAACGAAATTTATGATATTTAATATCAAGGGTGTTGTATGCGAAGAGTTGCCTTTATATTATCACTCACCAAGTTGTTGTCGATTTTGTTTCGATGATGCTTATGTACATATATCATTTGATAGTCAAGTAAGCTGTAGTGAAGGTTGCTTTGCAATTGAGCGTGTTGAGAGCTTTAAATACCTAGGTATTATATTGGATCATAAGTTCAGTTGGAAGGACCATACGTCATATTTGAAACGGTATTTAAATGGAGTTGTACGGCAATTATACCACCTTAGCATGTTCTGCAAATTACCAATTTTAAAATTGGTTTATAATGGTATTTTAAATCAAAACTGCAGTATGGAATTTCTTGCTGGGGTGGCACTTATTTTAATACAATGGAACCACTGCTGTTTAAACAGAAGCATGCAATAAAAATTATGTGTAGAGTTAATCGCAGAACCCCCAGTTTTGAGTTGTTCAAAAGTCTCGAACTTCTTCCTTTAAGGCACCTGTACTGCTACAAAGTTTTAAAAATAATTTTTGAAAATTCCGGGTACTATGATGTAAGAGTCATAACTTGCGAGTCAATACCAGAAACTTCGTAAATGTTCCAACAATCAATAAAACACATTTTTCACGCTTTTTTTATGTTACTGCTCCTCGTCTGTTTAATAATTTACCTATAAAACTTAGGTGTGAGAGAGTGAAAACAGTATTCTTAAATAGTATAAAAAAATGGCTTTTCTCGTTTAACCATTCTGAAATAGATGCTTTTTTAACACGTATGATGTAACAAATTTGATGGTTCTTTTCTTTTCTTTTTCTTTTTATTAAATTGTATATTATTTTTTCTTTTCTTAAATGTATGTAATTGAGTCTTTCATTTCCATTTGTTTGCAATTAAATTTGTTGTTTTCCCCATCAATAGATTTATTAATTTTATTTTATATAACTGTTAGGTACATTCGCCTCTTGTCATTTACTAGACAATAGATTGTACATAGCTATTTCATACAAAAACCTTCAATTTCTCTATTAACATGGATTACATTGTACTTTATGCTTAAGTTTCTTGTTATGAAATAAAGATTTAAAAAAAAAAAAAAAATAAATAAAAAATAAAAAATTATGTAATGTAATTAAAATTGGGGCTGACTACTGGACACTTGCAGGAACGAATACTCGAACTAAGGGGACCGACTATTCCAAAATCATACCTACTTCACTTATTCTGTAAATAGTTGGCATTGGGTAGCTACTATACTTAATAAGATTAGTATTTTCCAATGGCTAACAAACATTTTTTTGGAAAAAACAACAGAAAATTTTCTATGTTTCCTAGGAAGAAAAGCCAGACTTTTCTGGCTATCTTTCCGGAATTTGAAGTCTTTTTTCCAAAAAGTTTCGAAAAAATGACAGAAACGATATTTCTGACATATTTTTCTTTGATGATAATGAAAAAAAAAAAAAACTGTATACTGATCAGTTGTTGCAATCATAGACAAACCATACTGAGACCCCCAACTCACAATCCTCTTGCCGCTGGCCCCGTCAGTTTTTTTTCAAATTCGCAATTTTGTATTTCTATCGGTGTTCTGTCAATTTGGAATCCCTGTGACATGCAAAAACATACAAAAAATACAAAAAGAAATGCTGCCAACCTCGGCAACTGTGGGGAAATGTGAAAGAGTTCGGGAATACCACATTTTAGCATAACTGAATGCCATTGGTTAGTAATTATAAATTTTTTGAAGGTGAATAATTTGATTTGTGTGGTTAATAAAACTATCTAAAGGAAATGTTTTACATACTAGAAATAAATTAGGACAAATATGGTTGTGTATTTCCTGCTTTTGGATATAATTAACTTCGATTTCGTGTGTAAATTTTTCTTAAATAATAAAGAAAATTTGCTCAAAATGTTTTTATTTTCCCTTAACCAACCTACATTCTTAATTTTTCGTAAATATTTTAAGCAAATGTACACTTTTTCCTAAAAAAAATTATTATTCACACGTAACGAAAAATTTCAAATTTAACGGATAAAATTCTATGAAGTCACTTTGCCCAAAGCGGAAGTGGCAGATGCAAGGTGCGAGTGTATTTGTGAGCCGGAATTTCTGAAATTACGTGACATTTGTCAATACGAATTTCTATGTAACAATACAAGCGCACTTAGCATTTGCCACCCCATAGAAATATAGCTTGTAGGCTAAGTAACGCGAAATCGGCCGAAGTTGGTGGTCTCAGTATTGTCTCTGGTTGCAATTTAGCAGTTATTGAAGTCAATTTCCAGTACGCGAATGAATTTTTTGCATCATATGTCAGTGTGTGCAACCAAATATTGTAATGCTGCCATGCAGACATAATACGAAAGTTTGCTCTGAGTGCAACATTAAACTGCAGACTCAAACAGTGGCTTATGTAGAAGAAAATTATGAATGTCCATTCTGCCGGGAAATGGTTGCAGACATTTTTCAAGCTTATGTTTAGTAACGACACATAGTTTTAAAATATATATACAACTAGCTGGTACCCGCGACTTCGTCTGTGTAGAATAAGTACCTCGAGGAACTCAATTAAAATATTTATATCAACAACAGCCCCACTTATCGGGTCCAAAACTATTCTATCCTCACGCCAACCAACAAGTTTAAATTCATTGGTAAAATACACACCAAACGTATTTATTTCTTACCAAAAATATTTATATATTTATATATTACCCATGATGAATTTTTGTCTCCCTAACTTGAGAAACTTGCATCCCCTACTTCATTCCCTTAAAGTTCTGATTTTACGACAAAAAGTAGCCTATGCCTTTCTCAGAGGTCCCATCTATACCTTTACCAAAACTCATAAAAATTGGTTTTGAGGTCGTTAAAAGGTAAAGGGTTCTCCAATAAGAGGTGTTATTTTGGCATTCAAAGAAAAATTTTATTTTTTGAGATAAATCGGATGTTTATTTCATACTAAAGAGGAAGGTATGCCGTTAATAATGAAAAACAACATCAGCCAAATGGCCACCACGAGCACGCATACAGGACCATATCCTTTTCATGAAATTTTCCATAACTAAATCGCAAAGTGGCTGCCCTATGTCCTCGATAGCCTCAATCGGCCCATTGTGCGTACTACTGGCGTTTAGGGGTTCCTTTACTAGTTACTCGTTGTGAACCATTTACTTCCGTTGATAAAGCCAAGAATGCTGGCAGCGCTGAAGTAGCATTGATCGCTGAGATCATTGAGGAAGTAGCTTCCTAAATGCGCCATCCTTAAGATGGATAGGGAAGGGTAGCTGCAGATGAGGTTAGTGACGAACTCGTCCTCTTCTTCATCCCTACAGCTTCTACAAAAGCCATTATGTGGCAGCCCAAGTCTTTGAGCGTGTCTGCCCAGAACACAATGACCGGTGATGATATTAGCGACTATTGAGATACTACGTCTGTTGGGACGCAGAAGCTCTTTGGATCTTTTTGTATCCAGTGTCGGCCAAGTAAGCCTTGCAACGTCACAATATCCTAGATGTTTCCACCTATGATTTGCTTTTCTTGTTGCGTCCGCCTTGATAATTTGTTTAGCGTGTGAGAGCGGTACCTGCACGTTGTGCAGACTAACACTAGGAGGAGCCTAATCTCGCAAGTTCGTCAGCTGCACAGTTCCCTTGGATATCACAGTGTCCCGGAACCCAACAAAGGGTGAGGTTGTACTGTCCAGCTATCTCGTTAAGAGATACGCGGCAATCTTCCACCGCTTTTGATCTTGTTTCGCTGGATACTAAGGATCTGATTGCGGCCTGACTGTAAATATAAATTACAATATCCCTGTGTGATATTGCATTAATCGACAGCCACGCCGTGGCTTGACGAATAGCTGTGATTTCGGCTTGGAAGACACTACAGTGTATCGGGAGAGATAAGGAGAGGCTCAGGCTCAGAGAATTAGAGAATACTCCTGCTCCGACTCCCTCTAAAGTCTTAGAACCGTCCGTAAAAATTGACAGTGCTCCTTCGTGTAGGACATTTCGTGAGTCCCAGCGGAATCTGTCCGGTATTTCGTATTTGAAGCCCTTTTTGAAATCGATTTTCGTGGGCAGATAGTCAGTAGTAGAGGGTAAGGGGCATAACTGTAGGAGGATGCTGGCGTGTCCAGTTGGTTGCCCTCTCCAGTGCTTACCTTCCCTAAGTCTGATAGCCGTGTCCAAGGCCGGCCGCCATGCAACGAAGCCATAAAGAATAATCGGTCTAATCACCGCGGTGTAGAGCCAATACATTACGTTAGGTTGGAGGCCCCATCTCTAGCCGACAGCCATCTTACAGGAGTATAGAGCCACTGAGGATTTCCTAGAACGTTCGGCAATATTTTCCCTGCAAAAGAGTTTGCTGTCTAATATGAGCCCAAAGTATTTGGCACTTTTGACAAACTCGAGTGGAGTTGAGATTAGGGGGTGTGATAAGAGGAATCTTGACCCTTCTAGTAAATAGAACTAGCTCCGTTTTTGTCGGATTGACGTTTAGACCACAGCTTTCGGTCCAGGCGACTAGTTTACGTAAAGCGAGTTGCAGAATATCGGAAAGAGTCTGTGGATACTTTCCTGAGGTGAGCAAGGCGACGTCGTCCGCGTAAGCCACGACTTTGCATCCGGATATTAGAACTAAAACTAGATTCCATAGTAGTGGAGATAGCACTCTCCCTTGGGGGGGGGGGGGGGGTCTGCAGGAAATAGCCCCCCAACGAAATAGTCTGCGTTTGCGGCCGCGGCTATGTACGCCGCTACCCGCCGCCTTAAGGGCGCCCGCGCCAGGCCACGGGTCTGATATAAAATAAAGAAGTAACCAGTACATAAGATTAAATTATTTAAAATTGTTTTCAAAACAATAAACATTACAGATATTTCCATTTTTCTTTGTTTTGATGACACATAAATCGAGGAGAAGCTACACCAACGTATTTGAATACATCTATTCTTGTATATGCATAAAACTATGTATATATATAGGTACATTAAGAAATGTACATAGTTACTACATATATTAGTATAGAAACCTATTATCTATATATATAAAAATGGATCTTGGTTTGTTCGGATGCTTAAAACTCGAAAACGACTGAACCAAATTGGATACTTCCTTCTGCGGATTTGTTCGTAATTGCTCCGCGAAGGTTTAGGAAAAAATAAAAATTGAAAAATTCTCAACAGGTGGCGCTGTAGGCGGTCATTCCATTTGATAGCACAGTATATGTTCTTTGTGATTTGATAATTTGGGCTGTGTGGTCACGGAGGAGGGCAATGAATAAACTAATGTACTGATAAAGAAGTTGTACCCTTTTGTAAATCAAGAAAGAAAAATAAAACAACATTTGAAAGAAAGTCAAATTAATTTCAAATAAAATTTTTAAATTTGCTATTATTATTATTGTTTTGTTAGATCGTTAAGTGTTTTGTTTTTCCAGTTGTATTCAAAATTTCAATTGCACCCTTTTATATATATAGATACCTACAAATAATTCCCAGCAGTTATTCATTTCAGTTTAAATGGATTTAATTTCCTATTAATGTTTGTTCTACCATGACAATCAATAAGTCACAGGGTCAAACTTTAAGAAAAGCGGGAGTTGATTTAAGAAAGAATTGCTTCACACACGGGCAGTTATATGTAGCGTGCTCCAGGGTAATAAATGCAGGAAATATCACTATCTTAGCCGATAGAAACAAAACCGCTAACATAGTATACAAAGAAGTGTTACATTAATAAAAAAAAAGTGAGCATAATGTTTATAAAATTATCTTCTTTCATTTTCATTGCCCACTCAGACTCAGTTTTCGGGAGTTTTTTTTAGATCGGGTTCAAGTCCTCACTATTGAAGAAGGCTTCCTCACTTTATACCTCTACAATGTCTTTCGATGATTTTTTGATTATTCCTTCCAGCGATTATCAAAAGAAATACATTTTTGTGTCCCCTAGAAGACAGTAAATTTCTTTTTTTTTATTTTTCCATCAACTGTTCTGAAACCACATTTTACACGGCTGAAGCCGGGCGGGTGCAGCTAGTAAAATATACATTTACTTCCTTTAATGTAATAAAAATATAAAAATAATCAAAAAATCTTACTTATTTGGGAACTTGAATAATCGAACGAGTCTCTATGTTGTTGAAGGCACCCTCTATGTCAAGGAAAATTGCCATAGCATATTCCTTGAATGAAAGGGACCTTTCGATCGAGCCGACGATAGAATGAAGGGCGGTCGCCGTGGATTTGCCCTTTTGATAGGCATGTTGAGAGCTAGAAATTAGCGCTTGGTCAACAGTACTTTTGATGTGAAGATCGATGATCCTCTCAAGTGTTTTCAATACAAAGGATGTGTATGTGATTTCTTATATGCTTTGGGAATGAAAACAATTTTAACCAAGGTCCAGGATGAAGGAATGCTGCCCAGAGTTATGCAGCCAGCCAGAATCATGCCCAGACTGTCTTTGACAATGTCAAAGGCGTTCTGCAGTTGCGCCGGGAAGATGCCATCAGGTCCCGGAGACTTGTGCGGTTCAAAGCTGTTGACGGCCCACTTCAGCTTTTCCTCGCAAATGGTGATTGCATTTGGAATGCCCAAAGGGGCATCTCTGCTAAAATCCGGGTTACTAGTGACAGTCCATGAGCAGATTCAACGATTGTTCTTCTGATTCTGCCCATTGGCCATTGGGGTCTTTTAGTACGCAGGGTACAGGGGTTGATTTAGAAAGGACTTTTCGCAATCTGGAGCACTCATTCATATTGTTTATGATCTCACAGAAATTGTGCCAGGAGCTACGTTGTGCCTTTCGAATTCCTTTTTAAAGAGTCTTAGGCTGTCTTTGTAAGCTTCCCAGTCCGTGTCTATCTTCGTAGTTTTGGCTCTGTTAAAGGCCTTCCTGCTCTGCAGTGAAGCGCAATAAGTTGCTTACACCACCACGGTGTTTCCTGCCTTCTCTCACTATGGTGGGAGGACAGGAGCCCGTAAAAGCCATATGAAGGGCCGAGGTGAGCACGTTGTTCAGCAAATCTAGGTCAGCCTGGTCGCTGGGTGGCGAGGGTCTATGGCTTGCTAGATTCGCAGATAGTATTGTGTTGTGTTTGACTCAGTTTGTTTTCCGGCGGTTGCGGTAGAAGCATTTTTTGGGGGTGTAGCTAGAGTCTAGAGTGAAGTATATGTACCGATGGTCCGAGAAAGATGGACTATCCGATACTGCCCACTTAGAAATAGCAGTGAAAAGATTAAGAGAGGCCAAAGTAACATCTATTACCTCTTGCCTATTTTTAACAATGAAGGTTGGACTATCCCCTCTATTGCAGATTACTAGGTTAGTTTCTACTATAATAGATACAAAAATAAACACTCACCTCGAGGGTTTGTGTCGGTACTGCCCCATAGGTCATGGTGCGCATTTGTGTCGCACCCTAGCACAATTCCGGTCTTTTTGTCCTCCGCTTCCTTGACCATCCGTTGTAGCTCGACTGATGGCGGGTTGGCTACCTCATATGGCAACGTCAAGTCCGTCCTCGGTGAGGCGGACCATTAGGTTGGCGGTTGCCAGTTTGCAGTAGTGTAGATTAATCTGTATCAGATTTAGCGGCATTGCTAACTGATACAGACCTCTCCACAATGGAAGCATCGAAATCCTCTAGTTTCGAGTCGGTGTCAGCCGAGGATGATGCAGAGGAGCTGGGCGCGTTGGCTGCAGCGGTTTGAAGGTCATCCTTCCTGAAGAGCTTCAGCTCAACTTCCTTCAGGCCGAAGTGGAGGTGACCAAGGAGCGGCCTGTTTTTTTGGGTTCCTCATCGAAACCACGGGGATTTTCAACGACCTTCCAGTCTTTCACAGCTAGGCCCGGATTTTGGAAGCCCATTAGGGCAAGTACCTTCTCCGGATCGCAAGGTTCGAGTGGAACCCAGACCCTAGCTCTTGGTCGGTGGGGGATGGAATTCCGATCCACTACCTCAAGCTTGGCCCCCGGCCAAACTTCACCAAGGCTGCCGATGGCTGCCCGGATGAAGTCGACCGAACGTTGATCGTCGCAGGCGATCAGTTTCACGAATCCCTGATGCCATCCAGGGTCCATAAAGATGATGGGCTGCTGGTTGTTGGACATGTACTCACAGAGACAGTTCATCACTCTGTTCTCTATGAGTCCCCAGTCCCCACTTATCGTAAGAGAGCTTACCCTCCTCGTCCGATAGGTCCACTACCGCGACTATCAGGTTGTAGCTAGGGAAAGGAAGTTCGATCTGGAAGAGCCCTGCATTATGCAGACAGGGCTAATTAATCCAGCGCCCGGTATCTGGATACACCGTATTCGACCAGTGCTATTTTAGTTGGGACCTGGGCCCACGGCTCGGCAAGGTACGTCTGACGCCTTGATCCAGCCCAGGGGGAGTGAAGGGAAGAAAAGGAGGGATGGGGTAGGACGGGATTAATTACCACTTAGTTTGTAGAGCTGGTAAGCTATATGGCAGAAGGCAAATGCCATCCTAGCCAACCTACCATGAGTTGCTCTACTTAAGCCTCCACACCACGGCAAGGTGAGTAATCGTTGTCAATCATGAGATTGTTCCCTTCACAGGCCTTTAGTGAAAGGAGGAGGAAAATCATTAATCATCTCTCGATAGCGCAACCCATTCACCGTAACTGTTGATCCAACCTCATTTTCGAAAAAGTAAGGTCCAATGACCCCGTCGGACCATAAACCGCACCAAACAGTCGCACGTTGAGGATGGAGAGGCTTCTGAACAATAACTCTTGGGTTTTCCGAGCCCCAGATGCGACAATTTTGCTTGTTGACGTAGCCTTGACGGTCCGACAAGGTGCTTCACGACGACCAAAAAATGCTTTAGTTTTGCGAACTGTGACTGCAAGATTTTCACCATTTTTGTAGTGAATTTTAATAATTTCAATGCGTTGTTGAAACGCGTATCGTTCCATTTACTTGTCAAATGTCAAAGAATAAAAGCTTCAAAAGTGACAGCTACCGAAAAAGCGGGTCATTCACAATAACATATCTCATTAAAAAAATCTTTATAACAATATTACGGATCCCAAACTTTTGAATCATAAACTAACAGCCCTTTTATAGCTATCAAATATCGACACGATATTATTTGATAATAATACACGCATATCAAAAAATGAATGAATTGGTATTATGGTTATCAACCAATCAAAATTAATTAATATTAAAAACAAGTAAAAGTGTTATCATCGGCCTGGCCGATGCTTTGATGCTCTTCACTGCATACAAGTCATTCAAAATTGGGTTTGTATGTGAGGTACTAGAACTACTTGACCGACATAGCCCATTTTTAATACCAACTTGACGACAATCGGCCTTACTAATAATCAAACACTAATGTCGACGATTAGCTGGCTGCCGGCTTTAGTAAAAATGTACAGCATTAGTGAAACGGTACCAATAAACAATTAGATCTCCACATTTGATAGTGCGACAACTTTCTTAGAAACTATTACATTTTTTGTCATCGCAGAATTCAAATTTCATAATTTGTTTTCGTGAAAAACAAGGTCAATGGTTTATTTCACAACGAGGATTTTATTCTAAAAAAAGGAATATTTAAATTGCAAATTAATTTGCCCAACAGATTTCTTTTAAAGGCTTTTTGAAGCATATTATAAGCAAAAAACAAAACAGAAAATTGGAAATGCACAAAATATCCGCTGATCTGTCAAATATCGTATGCAAATCAGTAATGCCCTATTGTTCGATCGGACACAATTTTCGGTACTTTTTATAGTACTCTTTCCTTTGTTTTCTAATACTTCACGATTGATTTATGAGTGAATTTTTGTTGTAATAAGGTCTCTTTTAAATTATTCAATAAACGGAACACAGTTTATTAGAATGTTTTGATTTATTCGTTGGCTGATAATGCAAATCAAAACTTATTGGTAGTCTAAAGATCACATTTAGATCGGTAGCAAGTGAATATTTTCGAAAGAAATATTAACCTGCTTATTCATTTCCGTTTGCAAAACAGTACTTGCAAAAGTATATGGAGGTGTGAAAATAAATTAAATTTGATCTTTTAAAAATTGCATAGCTTTATTATACTTAATTCGGGAAAAAAAAATAAAGCCTTGGACATTCTTCTACATATACATAAACTGTCATGTTTTCTCCTAGATGAATTCGCACCAAGAACTTTGTATTTCTTAAATTCGCACATACTACCTGATATTCCTCCAGCAGTTCCCAAATTTATTATTTCGCGTGAATTTTGTTGATTGCTGACAATCCTTCTATCTATATTTTCCGCGAAGTCAACCTTTTCACAACAACCATTTCCACACCAATATTTGAGATCTTCATCCAAAATCTACCTGCCGCCTAAGGTACTGAGAATTGTAAAAAAAAAAATATTCAGGTATGAGCTGTCCAATATTAAATGAGGAGATATTTTATTCTCAGCGACTTGGAAATTCTTGGAAAGATCCCAAACTTATATCAAATTTATTTTTTACTTAGCATGCATTCGTTACAAACTAAAATGAAAATCAATCATAAAGCAAGCACTAGCGGTTAAACAATATAAAGCAGAGAAAAGCACTAACCACTTCTTTTAGTCAAAATATTCGAAGTACATATTTCAACCCACATATTAATAAACGCTGCGTAAAAGTTATCAACTCGTTATTCAGCAGTTATGTTAAATTTTTGTATGCTATCTGATGCCTACTAGCTAACTTACTTGTGCACATTTTTGTTTATTAATACAGGGGTAAGTGTTTAGAAATAAAACAAAAGCGCATTAGGTATTTTTCAATATTGTTCATACATTTGTACAAATTTGTGTTTGCTAGACTCAAAAACCACTTGCATTGTTGTATTCCAACGAATAAAATCAGAAAACATTTACAATTTACTAAAATTAGTTTATAATTATAAACGTTCAGGCTGAACAACAGCGTATGTATATTTGCTCCTATTACGAAATTCCATACCATCATTTAGGAGGGTTGGGCAACACTCCTCTGCAAAATGACATTTGGGGAGGATTTATTTAGCTAATGCCCGAGATAAACATGGGTTTCTCAACATTAACATTTAACCCTACAGTTAGCGATATTCTGGCAACTATTTTTGTTTATTGGTAAAGGGATTTTGGAAAGTGTTTAGTCTTTGCGTAAACTTCCAGACTATAGTTGATTATTGGTAAGGCCGAATAAAAATAAGTCTTTTCACAAAATTTGACTTGTCTAGGTAGATTCTTTTCGACTCTATCGTGTTTTTAACATAATATGTTTTCTAATATTGGTTTTGTATGGGAGGTACCAGAACTACTTCACCGACATAGCCCATTTTCAATACCAACCTAACGAAGATATAAAGAAAACCTTTCACCAAACATCATTCTGCTAGGTTGTGTTCCTTTGGACGCTATCGTGTTTTCAACAGATGAAGAGACAAATGGATCCAATATTGACTTTGTATGGGAGGTACCAGAACTACTTGACCGACAGAGCCCATTTTTAATACCAACCTGACGCCGATAAAAATAATTCCTTTCACCAAATTTTATTCACCTACGTCAATTACTTTGGACGCTGTCGTGCTTTCAATAGACAGAGAGACACATGGGTCCAATATTGGTTTTGAATGGGAGGTACCAGAACTACTTGACCGACATAGCCCATTTTCAATACCAACCTAACGAAGATATAAAGAAAACCTTTCACCAAACATCATTCTCCTAGGTTGTGTTCCTTTGGACGCTGTCGTGTTTTCAACAGATGAAGAGACAAATGGATCCAATATTGACTTTGTATGGGAGGTACCAGAACTACTTGACCGACATAGCTCATTTTCAATACCAACCTGACGACGATAAAAAGAAGTCCTTTCACCAAATTTAATTTGCCTATATCAATTCCTTTGGGCGCTATCGTGCTTTCAACAGACAGACAGACAGACGGACATGGCTAAATCGATTCAGAATGTGATGCTGATTCAGAATATATATACTTTATGAGGTCTCCGGTGACTCCTTCTTGGCGTTACAAATGTATTGGCAAAGTGAATATACCTTCCTGTGGAGGGTATAAAAACGACTTTAGACCTTAATGTCACCAGTAGAGTTATTTTTTGAAGGGGATTATGATGAAGTAAGTGTAAGCGAATAAGCTATCATACACAGGACTTTACGAAATGTTTTAAACCCAATGGGTTTGGACGAACATGTAAGCGGTTAATATTTTTCTTTTTACTTCTGTTCCAGATTCAAACTTCAAAACAGAACCCATTCTCAATGATATTTTTATTAGCATTCACAATAGGTTAAAAATTATCAATTGATACCTACTCATACATAATACCAAATTATCGATGAATTGATAGATGTTATCAAGTATTAAATAATTGATATTTAATAGCCATAATAGGGCTGTAAGTATTAATTAACCGATAGCTCCAGCGCTCCTACCGAATTACCCGCAAATTTTGAAAATAAGATTCTCTCTTTTATTTCCCATCTGTGCAGGGCATGATGAATGAAACAAAAGTCTTTCTCTGAATAATAGTTCACAGTTTGTACACAACTGCGTAGTTTTTCAATTGTTAATATATAAAAAAAAAAACCAAAAATTCCAAAATATGCAGCAAGAAAATTTCTTCTTTTACAATTTTCATTTGTTAAGTTTGGATGATTGGGACGCCCGCTCGCTCGCCGATCAAGACCAATCAAACTCAAAAAATCAGTTAATAAGCTGACTACTGGTACCATCACCCTTTAAAGTCCTTTGAAACCTTAAATACATATAAGAAAAGTTCAATGAAAAACCTCTGTAAATATGTATGCTGCAATTTGCCGACAAGCACTTTTGACTATTTCAATGTGAGCGCTGGCCTTATTGTATTACATTTTACAAATCGGACATTATTTGCCAATTTGGATACTATTAAAACTGTCATGAAAAAAAAACACAGCTGTGAAATTGAAATTGACTTGGGCTAAAAGGCGTCACTATACCGATCTCCGATGAAGTCAAATATCTGGGAGTAATCCTCGATAGAAGGCTTCTTTGGTCCAAGCATGTTGAATCAAAAACCGATAAAGCGCTGTCAACTTTCTGGCATGGCAAAGGCGCTTTCGGCAAGACATGGGGTTTATCTACTAAAAGAGTCCTTTGGATCTATATGGCAATGATAACACCACTTCTCGCATATGCATCGGTTGTATGGTGGAGCAGGCTTTCGCGGAATGGATGCACAGGTGCCCTCCCTAGCACGCCGGGCTCTGCTCTAGATGCTACGATGAACCTCCTCCTCTTGATATTTTTATCATGGGGTGTACGCTGAAAACCATCTCTCGGTTAAAGAGATGTGGCTTTTGGTACCACGCGCATTGGAATTTTGAGGAACTTGTGAGAGAATTATTCTTGGACCCATGTCTTATGGATATACCGTGTGACACAATGACACCAGAAATCCTACTCCGACAAAACTACCACGTCAACTTTCCTCAGGAAACGAAATGGCTTCGGCCAGACTCTAAGCCTGGGAAAGAATGCCATCGTGTATTCACGGATGGCTCCAAAACCGGACAGGGAGCTGGTAACCATGCGTCCGTCTTCCAAGCGGAGATTTTCGCTATCTTTATGGCTATGCGCTATATTGTGACAAACAGGTGGAGGGCTAGAAGTATATGCGTTTGCAGTGATAGCCAAGCTGAATTAAAAGCGTTGCTTAACCCTCTTACCTCGTCTAAGTTAGGGCGTGAAATCAAGCTTTTTCTGAACTTGGTCGGAAGGCTTAACACAGTATAACACAGTAAATCTTGTTTGGGTCCCAGGTCACACTGGTATCCAGGGAAATGAGATCAGGACCTGCGTTGGGTCTGCCTGCATCTATGCTTAGGTCATCCATTGACACTTGGGTTTCTAGTGAACACGAGCTTCGGTGGCGTAACTGCGCTGGGTGTAAGCAGACCAAACAACGGCTTCCGGACATCTGTAATAGGTCCGAGTCATTCCTTCTGTCTCTTAGGAGAATCGACTGCAGACTGCTTGTGGGCGTCCTTTTGGACCACCAAGCTTTTGCCAAACACTTAAATGTGTTGGGCTTGAGTGACACCACTATCTGTCCTGCTTTTGGTTTGGAGAGGACGATGATACAGCGGAACACTTCCTCTGTAGCTGTCCCGCCTTTGCTCGCATAAGGTGGCGGATATTTGGGGCTGATGTGGTGAGTGCCGAACATCTAAGCTCTTTATCACTGAAGCTCCTTCTCATCTTTCTTCGAAAGACGGGAAAACTAAGTGCAATAATGTAAGGTGTCTGTTTGGCAGTACAATGGACCTGTAGTTTGTGTCTGAGTGCTTCATCGGATAGTAACAACCTCGGACAAAAACAAATCCGTAAAACTTTTTACAGATATAGCTAGGAATCTCAATTTTGGTTCGGTTTAACGCTTTAGGTTGCGATAATAAGTTTAGTTACTAGTACAGTTACATTTTACTCACAACGAACTACATGTAACGACTATGCCTTTATTGGTCTACGTGTCCTCGTTTCCATATTCGTCTGCATATGAGTATTCTGCTTTTATTTATTTATTCTTTTCATTTACTACGATTAGCTGAAGTCCATAGTCCATATGTAAAGCAAGGTTGTTGATACTGATAGCAAGGTTTCGGTTTCCAAATTTCTATAACCGACTGACGTGACATTGCAAGAAGCAATATAAAAAAACAAAAACAAATAAAAGTCAAACAGCTTAAACTAATAGTAGATACATTTCCACCGCACCTAAATTCATCGTTTCGGCTAAATTCAACATTTCAGCCCAAATGTCCAGCATTTCGCCATACATTTTCAACATTTCCAAATGTTGAATTTCGTCGCTGCATTTGTAAGTTTGTCAAATCGAACAAACCTCTTTACAAATTCCGCACGTCATTTATTGACTTTTCAGCCCGCTGACAAAAAAAAGTAGCTGTCAACAAATCAATAATTTTTCAAGGTGAAAACATGGAGAGAAAATATATAAAAAAGAAAGAACGAAGTGGACAGACACAGACAAAGCATTTTTTTGTTGAGCTGTGGGAAGAGAAAATTATTTTATTCAAATTAATTTAAAATAAATTTATTTTAGTTAATATAGCTATGTAGCTAAAAAAAGTTCTTCGGGTTTAACCACTTCTGACTTCTAAACAGAAAAAAAGATCAGTAATCAATTCTGACACTAGCTGTCATTTGAAATGTTGAAGTTTCAGTGGGAATGGGAACACCAAACTGGATTTCGAAATTTTTTTTCCGAAATGTTGAATTTAGGTGCGGTGTAAATGTACTATAACGTTTATTTCAAATAATTTTAAATTCATAGGGATTTATATTTTTGTTTGCATTTCACTTTAAATTATCTTCTTTTTCAGATAACTCAACCACATGGATAAACAATATCATTTTGCCTTCTTTTCAATTACGAGTATTGCTGAGTCCCGCGAACTTTACACGTGGTTACAAAACTCACACTTAAAAAGGTTTTTTTCTTTGAAGTGCAGTATTAACCGGCCAAAGAAACCCACAAATATTTTGACAAAGAATAAATCTACATGCGAATATAAATGCATAGTAGCAAGTTCCCTTTCAATTTCAATTGTTAGACGAAAAAATATTCCACCCATTGAAAAAAAAACATTTCCTGGTTATTCGAAAGAAAAAATAATAATGAAAATAACAATAACAATACCAAAAAGAGAGAAAATAATTTTTAAATGTGAAAGAATACCACCTGGGGTGGTGCTGCCAATGAATCAATGAGTTTATTTTGCACAGTTAACGTGTGCATTGGCTGCGACTATGTAATTTATTATTTTTTGCATTCCCAATCCGTGTCGACTTTTTTTTGCTTAAACTTAGATTTCGGAAGCCGTGTGTGTTAGAAGAATATGGAAGAAGATGTAATCTATGCAATTTTAAACGACACAAGAGGAATCGAGGCAACTGCAAAATCAGAAGAATTAAGCGACTTCACCTTTCGTTGGTGGGACGTTCTTTCAACCGGGAACAACAATAGCCATTTGCTGGTATCATATAAATTCAATTATAAAGGTGCAAACCACAGAGATGGTAATAATTATTGGGCACTCTTAGCGCTGGTGCTAGTTATTGGAACAGCAGCAGGCAACATCCTTGTGTGCTTGGCAATTGCGTGGGAGAGGCGCTTGCAAAATGTTACCAATTATTTTTTAATGTCATTGGCAATAACCGACTTAATGGTTGCCATTCTTGTAATGCCGTTGGGGATCTTGACACTGGTTAAAGGTGAGTAAAGAATTTTTATAACAGACATATATAGTTATCAATTAATACGACAATGCCATTGTCTCTTTTATTGCACACATAAAAATATCTCAACTCATCTTCGTGCGAAATATATTGGGATATAAAATAAGTCGTTAAATGCTTTAACGATCCGCCATTGTGCCATACCTTCAGTTGATATCATAAATCAACAGAAAGTTGTGTTATTTATATACATTAGTATCTCTTCTCAATCTATACTTGGAATCTTCATTATTACGTATAAATTGATTCAAATTAATTAACTAAACATTCTATAATTTTTATTGTGTTATCTTAATGTGTTTCTGTTTATAGATGTTTTTATTATTAGCTATGATCAGTATAGTTCATCGATTTACATGCACTTACAAAAACAGCACATGATTCTGCTTTTCATCGAGATCACGAATCATGATCTGAAAATTATTTTCACTATTTCCCACTAGAATGCTTGTTTTATTTTTAAGTGTTGGTGTGCCTGTAAACGATAGCCACACAATCACGTTGCCAGACTAAAAAATGAAACACAAAAAAATCTATTGATTTTTTTCGCATTCGAATTCCGAGTTAGTTTTTTTTTCGTTTTTTAAAGGGATGTAGGTAGAGACCAGCCAAACACTTGATCAACAATAAAATACCTACAGGTTTCATAAATATTTCTAAAACATTTATTAAACAAAACAATTTTGAAATGTTTATGAAATGTTTTGTTGGTTTGGATCTGGACACAAAAAAAACTTATGAAATGTTTCAAATTTCTCAATCGTGATATAATTTTAGTTTTACAAGTTTCCTTGCAGAAAGTGAGCGCTGTTTTTCGATTATTATTTTTTTTGTAAATAAAATAAAAAAGTCCAGAAATGCTTGGAATACCTACGGAGAAAGTTATGCATTTAATACGATTATTTGAAAATCGCGTGTCGTGTGATTACCGAAACCAAAATTACAAAAATAAAAACTTTACTCGCTAATAATAATCCTACCACATTATTTTCTTCTAGTCCAAAAAAGGATAAAATTGAAACATTTTATAAACATTTAATAAACAAATTTCACACAGTCACATTGAGCAGAATATTTGCAATATGGCTGTATTATCATTTTTGTTTTTGAAAGCAACTGTTGCCGCAACTCAAAAATAAAACTTTTCAATGATTTGTGTTGACTTTTGTGTTATTATCGTGATAAAAAACAGCTTATGTTTCTAAATAATAAGATTTTAAGAAAAAATCGTAATTTCGAGAACTTAAGTGTGGAACATTTTCATATAGCGAACAGCTAGCTATATGTATTTGTGCATTGATTTAAAGCAATTGTAAATACCAATAATGTATTCCTAATGTAATATGGTCGTTTCTATTATTATAGCAAACTCAATTTTATCTATCCTGTTTATCTGACCTGTTTTTACTTAAATGTGTTACCTACATTGTTCGAACGAAGTGCATTTTTTTACATCTTTCTCAAAAGTTCTGTGAAATCGAAAGTTAAATATTTTTATAAAGATTTTCGTTAAGAGAAATTTATGCAGGATGCTGAGAATTCACTAGGATTTTGAGTTATTTATAAAAAATACTTCAATTTCCAATTTTCGCAATTTTCTTTCATTTTTGATGAGAACCGCTGAAGAAAAGAAAATGCGAACATCGCGTTTCTTTTAATATTAATTATAATAGTATCCAAATGTTCAAATAATATCTGATTTGTAAAATTGTTGCAAACTTAGCTTTTCTGATGACACAGCTTACAATTAATTTTCCACGTGAGTTCATTGTTTCATTTCGGCTGATACAAAAATTCCGTTGTCGGAAATAATTTGTCGTAGCTTGTTTAAAGCTTAAGCCAACGATGTAGATATTGAGTCTACCACCACTTAAAAAGCATACCCCTGAAACGGGTCAGCAAAATCAATATGTAACGTGTTCCACGGTTTTTCGCATTGCTGAATGAATTTTCGTGGTGCAGAAGGCAATTTTTGTGGAGTTGTGTGACACTGGACACATCTTTGCACTCTAAACTTAATTTGTTGATCAAGTTTGTGCTACCATACGTAGCTACGAGCATACGCCTTCATCAAACTGATCTCCGTACGATACCCATGTAGTATGCGTGACATTATTGGATTTTCATCGTTTAAGTTAAATTTTGCTTGGCTTATTGGGCTTGCTTAACGTGCATTACTACTCTTCTCTTTCCGACGCATAAATTTTTGAATGCTTAAGCAATCAGCATGAAGCTAAAGCGACCTGCGCTCGACGCCAGAGCTCCCAATCCTATGGGACAAAATTGCCACTGATTGAAATCTTAAGAAATCCATTTCTTATCTCACAAAAAAATACTTTGACTTATTTACATTCAAGTTCCTCGCGATAGTTTCTTTAGAACTGCTTTTAAATTACATGTATGATCCTTTTCGTCTTTCCCAGAAATTTTACTTCCGTCGCGATATACTTTAACGCCATTTATACCGGCTAATAGTGTATCAATACATCTCTCTCTCTCTCTCTCCTCTGTGGATGTGCATTGTGAGCATTCGAATCTGCCAGAGTCTTCTCTCTTCTTTCCTCTGTGGATGTGCATTGTGGGCATTCCAATATGCCACAGTCTTCTTTCCCTTCCTCTGTGGATGTGCATTGTGAGCATTCCAATCTGCCACAGTCTTCCGTCCTTTCCTCTGTGGATGTGCATTGTGAGCTTTCCAATCTGCCACAGTCTTATTTCCATCCTCCCAGCTATCCTCTGTATTTAAAACCCGTATTACGTATGAATTGTTTGTTAACCCTTTCGGTATTTTGATGCCATATGGCAATAGGAATTCATAACGTCCATTCTCTCTCTTTGAGTATATTTTTTCGATTTTCTTTTCTGATTAACTTCTTATAGTATCTGTTCAATCAGTAGAGGCAAACAAACTGGTTGATATTATTGTGCTTTTAGCTTTGGTGCAAGGAAGGTCTGTAGAGCTCGAATTTTTTCCTCGGAAGACTAATTTTATGATTTCATTTTTACATTGGTAATTGACAAATACATTATCAATTTTGATTTTATTTTAATGATAAGTAGCAGGGATACAATAAAAAAAATAAAATAGACATGTTGTCCTTCGTTATGCTGCCACTAGAGACAATTGATGTCATTTGGCAACGTTCCCAAAAACCACTTTAGAACAAATACATAACAAAAATAATGTTCCAATGTTTTTAGTCTGAGCCTCCGTAACAACAAAAAGAAAAAAATATTTTCTCAACTTTAGAAAAAAAAGAAGTACCGAAAGGGTTAAGGTCGATCAAGTAGATTTAAGATCTTTAAATCCAACTTGTTAAAGTATAGATATAGGAGAAATGTCCTTCCAAAAACCTTCGACCTCAGTGACTGTCTACTCGTCGAAGGTCTTTGGAAGGACATTTCTCCGCAAATCCTTCAAAATTTGGTGAACTGGATACCAGGCCGATTGCAGAAAGTCATCAATGCCAAAGGAGGATTCATTCTCTATTGAGTTGCGTACTCATTTATATAAATTTGTCTTATCAGTCCTTTTTTTGGACCAATAAAATTTTGTCAAAATCTTTTTTTCCCCATTCATTTTTTAAATATAGTTTTTAGTTTCAGAACTATAATATTGAAATAAACTCATATAAATTTTTTTTAAAGCCTATTGTAATACCATTATCACCTATTTTTTCAGATTTTTTCTCTCACTGAAAAAAAGTTGTTAAGAAATAAGTGTATTTTTTTTTGTTGTCAAAATACTTTTTCCGACCATTGTACCTCTGCAATGTTTTTCAATGCTTTTGTCTTCCAACGATTATATTTAAAAAAAAAATTGTGTCCCCTACAAACAGCAAATTTCTTAAATTTTTGTTCCTTCAACTGTTCTTGTTTCTTTGATTATTGTGCTGGGTTGGTGTCACGTTTGGGTTAGAGCCGCTCCAAATAAAAGGAACAATACTTATTCACTTTTTACCGAAAAACGGAAAACCGGTAGCATTCGCCTCACGAAGCTTGTCTGCAAGTGAGCAACAGTGGGCTCAGATTGAAAAGGAACTTCTAGCTATTGTCGTTGCGTGTGAAAAGTTTCACTACTACATCTATGGCCGTGCTATAAAAGTTCATTCAGATCATAGGTCGCTTGAGAACTTAATCAAGAAAGATCTAGACAAAGTTACCGCGAGACTGCAGCGCTTATTTATATTTCTATTAAAGTACCCGGGTCTTCAAATAATATACGTGCCCGGAAAACAATTGCTGCTGGCTGATTGTTTGTCAAGGGCTTATTTACACGCGGCGGCGGAAGAGAATGTGGAATTAAATTATGTTGTTCATAGTATTGTTAATAGAGTCTGTATGTCCGAGGCAAACAAATCCAGTTAACAGGTAGCTACACGGGGCGACGAGTGCTTAGGTTTGATATTGAAATACTGGGAGAGCGAATGGCCAGATTACAAGAAACGGAGCTCTGAATGTAAACAATTTCATAAAATTAAAGAGGATATAAGTGTGAATGAGGAGCTGTTGTTCTTTTTTTTTTTTTTTTTTTTTTTTTATAAATTTCTGACTCGCCAACGCAATAAAGAGGCACCTCGACCTGAGTAGATCTATTGTGCCATAGGATCAGAAAAAGGTTAGTTTAGGTTAATAGAGTTTCTACTTTCCTAATGTAGCTGATGATGATTTCAGCAGAGGATGTCTTTACTTCTTCTGGGCTTATAATTTCCCTGAGAAAGAAGTTCCTTCTGATACCACAGAGGGCTGGGCATTCACATAGAATATGCTCAGTTGTTTCGTCTTCTTCAAGACATAGGCGGCACTCCGAAGAGTCGGCTACATGTATTTTATTAAGGTGATATCGCAAACCATGGTGCCCTGTTAGGTAGCCAACTAGGTTTTTGACATCATGCCTACGTAGATTTAGAATCTTTCTAGCATTTTTTTTTAAGGGTTTGATCAACCTTCTGGCCTGTCTCAGGCCTGGGAGGCCTTCCCAATGTGAGACACACTTGTTGTGTTCCCAGCTTTTTATGGCGAGGTTCGCCGCTGATTTAGGGATTGCACAGTAAGGTTCAGGTCCTGTAAAAGGTGTTTCAGAACCTTTTCTGGCCAGTTCGTCGGCCCTTTCATTTCCTTCAATTCCTTCGTGGCCAGGAACCCACCATATTTTGGTATTGTTTCTGGTGCAGATTGTTTGGAGGGTATTGAAGCAGTGTAAGACTGATTTGGAGTCAATGATTGGTGAGCTAAGGGCATTTATAGCTGCTTGACTATCCGTGAATATGTGGATGTTTGCGCCTTTTATACCTGATTTGTAAATGAGGCTTGCGCATTCTTTAATGGCATGGAGCTCTGCTTGAAATACGCTTGGGCTTTTTCCCATTGGTATTGCAATATTTTGGTTTGGTCCAAATATGCCGGCTCCGACCCCTGATTCCATTTTGGAACCATCCGTATACCACTTTATGCCTTTTTGGCAGTTTGGTGGGCTACCGCTAGCCCACGCCTCTCTATTTGTGATCTCCGTGGAGAATCCCCTGTTAAAACATAGTGTTTTTGGAAGGCGGTCTGTGATCGCGCAGATCACGTCAAGTTCTTTAATCTCCGAGAGAAGGTTCATCAGGTCCGAGTGATCACCGATGTCCATCTCCTTCAATTGTAGCAGATTTGTTGAGCTACGTATTGCCACTTTTTTGATATAAATGTGGAGTGGTGTTAGTCCCGTTAGGGCTTCTATGGCAGCCGTGGGACAGGTCCGCATAGCCCCGGAGATGCCTAGACATGCTAGACGTTGTACCTTGTTGATCTTTACAATGGCGGTTTTCTGTGTGACTTGTTCCACCATACTATGGAAGCGTAAGTAATGATGGGTCTAACCATCATTGTATAGATCCAATGCGTGATCTTTGGGGAGATTCCCCATGTTTTACCATACATGCAACGACAAGCCCAGAACGTACTGGTTGCTTTTTTGATTTTGTTGTTTATATGGGAGTTCCAATTTAGTCTTTTATCTAGGATCACTCCGAGATATTTGACTTCGTCGGAGTACTCAATGGTTTTATCATTGATGGAGATTTGACGTAAGTTCAAATTTCTTCTCTTAGTAAAGGGAACTATGATAGCCTTACTAGGATTTATGGAAAGATGTTCCTTAGAACACCAATCTAAGACTATCTTAAGGGCGTTTTGCATTTGTGTTGTCACTTCATTTGCCACTTTTCCCCTAATAATGATGACCAAGTCATCCGCATATCCGACTACATTGAAGCCTGAATTGCTTAAAATTTGTAGCAGATTGTCGATTACCAAAGACCACAGTAGGGGCGAAAGTACCCCTCCCTGCGGGCAGCCCTTTACAGCTGTTACTGATGCTGAGGTCTTCCCTGATGAAGCGGTTATTTTCCGACTTTCAAGCATCGCTTTGATCCATTTGATAGATGGATGATCTACATTTCTTTGGAGTAGAGCGTTTGATATGGATTCATATCCGGTGTTGTCAAAAGCACCCTCTATGTCAAGGAAGGCGCAAAGTGCAACCTCTTTGTTTCGGTATGCAGTTTTTATTTGTGATGTTAAGTTTAACAAAGCACCTTCAGTGGATTTGCCTTTTTGGTAGGCATATTGATAGGGGTGTAGAGGTGTGCCGTTTGTTAGGCATTCTCTGATATGTACGTCAATTATTCTTTCCATCGTTTTCAGGAAAAACGAGGTTAAGCTTATAGGACGATATGATTTAGGTAGTTCGCTAGGCTTTCCTGGTTTGGGGATAAATACCACGTTTACCTCCCTCCAAGCTCGTGGTATGTAACCCCAGTTAAAACTAAACCTAAATAAGGCAGTCATGGTAGGTAAAATGAAGTCCAGCCCTTTCTGGATAAGTGCTGGAAAAATACCGTCTATACCTGGTGCCTTGTATGGCTTAAATGAGTTGACAGCCCATTTGACCCTATCCGGAGTGAAAAGCTTTCCGGATAAGCTGTTATTTCTTCCAAGGCTTCTTGGGGGTGAATCCTCGATATTTTGCTCGTAGGCTTCATCTATGATTTTAGACTCAGGGAAGTGAACTTGAAGTAGGGTAATCAAAGTTTCCTCCCGGTCGCGTGTGATTGTTCCGTCAGATTTGACTAGCAATCCCTTGCAGTTTGATTGATCTTTCGAGAGTGCTTTTTGTAGGCGAGCCACTGCAGGAAGCTCTTCAAGCTTTTCACAGTAGCTCCGCCAAGAAACTCTTTTGGATCTTCTCAACTCTAGGTTGTATTGGGTAAGGAGGGCTCGATACTGATCCCACTCCCCGGTGCGTTTGGCTTTGTTAAAAAGCTTCCTCACTCTCTTTCGAATATTTTCAAGGTTTGAATTCCACCATGGTACGCACCTCTTTACCACAGTGCGTTTTACCTTGCAGCTATTTGAAAAAGATGAGAGAATAGTATCATTTAACTGGCTAAGTGCATCGTCAGCATCATTTGTTTGTAGTGGCGGTGCTGGAAGCATGTCAGATTTGATCGCTAGGTTTTCGCGATAGGTTCTCCAATTTGTAAGTTTGTTATCATATCGAACCGGCGCCTGTTCGGTGTTGCATCTAAGTCTGAATTTTATGTGCATGTGATCTGACAGAGATGCTTCATCGGACACGCACCAGTCTTCAACGATGTTCTGTACATAAGGAGTTGAAAGAGTCAGGTCTAAGACTTCCTCTCTCATTGAGTTTCTAAAAGTTGGCTTATTTCCCTTATTTAGAATAACTAAATTTTTACTACATAGGTATTCTAATAAAGACTCACCTCTTTTATTTGTATCTCGGCTACCCCAAACTGGATGATGAGCATTTGCGTCGCAGCCGATGATAAGGTGAAGTTGCTGGGATTGGCAGTACAGAACGAGTTCCTGTACTGGCGTTGGAGGTATACTCTCGTCATCTCCAGCAAAATACGCCGATGCGCACACGATTTTTTGCAGCTCTCGGCCGTTGTGACGTTCTATAAGGATCGCCACCAGGTCCCTGGTATTAAAGCCTGGAATGGGAGAAAATTTTATATCTTTTGCGACAAAAAGAGCGGCCCTTGGTCTAAAATTTCCTCGGGCGAAGATAAGTTTTCTGGTTCTGTTATTTAAGCCAAATATCTTACCATCTGTTGCCCATGGCTCCTGGATTAATCCGAGAGCGATGTTCCCTTCGGCACATCGTTGGTTATAGGTGTCCGAGGCACCCATAGCTCGGTGCAGGTTTGCCTGCAGCACACTTAGGAGAGTAGTCATCGTCTTCTGGTGCGCTCAGGGTCCCGTATTCTGTTTGGCTTATTATCGCCTCTTCGTCTTACGAGACCCTGTTGAGAGTGGCCGTCTTGCCTACTTCTCGGATACTTCGTCGGTGTCTTTCGTCTATTGCCTTCCCTGTCCTCATGAGACAGTTTAGGCCTAAAACGATTTCTGCTGATGTTTTTGCAGTCGTTTGTATCCTTTCTTTCAGCTGGATTTTTTGGTGCTGATACCACTGCGCTTTTTTCGGCACTTGCGGCTTTCATTGCGGCGGCGCTGGTGCTGGGTACTGGGTGTTCATTTTCCCCGCACGCGCTCGGCCTTGCAGTATCAGGGTGAACGTTTTTCTTGCCCTGATTTGACGTTTTGTCAGAACTCTTAAGAATAAGTCGCGTCTGCCCGAAACGGTAGGAGACCATTCCTTTGAGTTCGACCAGCTGTTTCATGGTGCTGTCGTTTACGGCAAAGACCATGTGAGCGATATCTCGTTCATTTGATCTTTGCAGGACTCTCCACGTTCTTGTGTTTAGCCCTCTATTTTGGCCGTCTAGCATAGCAAGGACTCTTTCGTTTGCTACTCCGGAGCTTTGTGGAAAGAAACCCCAGATGACATGTGGTTTCGGAAAATGTTACTCCTCCACGAGCATCACCTCCAGTCCACATTTCTCCTTTAGCTTACCGAAGTTTGCTTTTAGCCAATTTGCGGTGGTGGCATCTGCACATGTTAGCAAGAGCCATCCGGCTTTAAATGTTGAGCCGCGGAAGGATGGTTTTGTGTCCTCGTCACGTAGTTCAATCGTGATGTCCATAATGCTCTCCTGTATTTGAACCATATGCTCATTACTGAGAGGATTACGATCGAGGTCCGCTGGCACAACACCCAGTCTGACAAAGCTCATTATATTGCTATATGAGGCTCTGTCTTTGGTTGTATTACCAGCTCGAGCTCGCTTCGCTTCGGATTGAGGAGGGGTATTATCCTCGGATCGCGTACGCTTCACCTCGGGACCCTTGAAACCAACTGTTGATTTCGCGAATTCTCTCGCTTGTATTTTATTACACCCTTTTTTTAGCGCCTGTCTGAACCGACGATTTTCAGAGGGTGTAAATTTGACAAATACCGATTCACCTTGACCTGTTTTGTCAGTGGTTTTGGCTTTGTCTATGTCGTCAGGAAATTCATCCGACAACATACTTACGTTGCACAAAGTGCTCGTCTCAGAGATTGAGTCGCTTAGAAGAGACGAGTTCTCGTCTAGGCTTCTCATCTCAGAATCTATTTTTGGTGACTCTTCCCGATTGGCAGATGTCACGTCATTGCTGACAGGGTGTTCGCAGTTAACATCCCTATTTGATGATGCATTTGTAGAGGCATCATTCTCTATTGTTTGTTTTGTTTTGGTATCTATGTTGAACCCACGAGTAAGCGGGATATAATCGGTCGCCCGTAGTCTACCCGTCTAACCACAGGAAGGCTATCTTGAAATCGGAGGTCGCCTGGTATCCGAAGTTCGCAAACTTGCGACTAAGCACCCTCTTAGCCATGCATCCCTCGGCGTATGCTGTTCAGCCTTGGATTAGGGATTTGTTTGAGAGGTTTACTCCTCTTCCCTGCTCCTTTTCCCGGGCTTGGGACCGGCAAGTTACACTTATGCAACCAGGCGGAGTGTAGCGTCCTTTAGTTTCAGGACTCATCTGGAGAAGATCTCGAGAATCATTGACCCTACTCAGCCCCTACAACTCGGCAAGTTCGACGCTCGTTGGTAGGAGATTACCTGCAATTGATTGTATTTGTAAGTGCAGTGGTAAAAGGTTCCAGTGCAGCCGTCGGAGTGGTGCGTAAAGCACCCGTAACGGCAATGCAGGCTGTTCTTTGTACCCTGGTCAACATATCCTAAACATACTTCTTGTTCGCGGGTTTCCACCAGACAAGAGCCCCATGAGTAACTATTTGCCTTACTACCATTGTATACAGGCAATACAATATTGACGGCTTATTGCCCCATTTCTTTCCTGCTGTCCTCTTACAAATGAAAAGAGCGTTATGTTTTGGACTTTTTCCTGAACGTTAAGTTGCCAATTTAGTTTCCTGTCCAGTACCGTACCAAGATATTTTGCGCTCTTCGAGAGGGAAAGCTCCACTCCAGCAAGTCTGGGCAGCTTGAAGGGCGGTATCTTGTATTTTGTACTAAATAGCACGAGTTCGGTTTTTTCCGGGTTGACTCGTAGTCCACACCCTTCGGCCCATATTCTGAGCCTGTTGAGGGCTGTTTCCATAAGTTCGCTTATCGTATTAAGGAATTTTCCTTGACCAATGATAACTACGTCATCCTGCATTATTTAGTTTTTTGAGTATTTCATCTATTACCAGCACCCAGAGAAGGGGGAGATGACTCCTCCTTGGGGACAGATTTCCTTATTGAACTGTTTCCGAGAGTAGAATTGATGTATCTTGTCGAGAGCATTTCGCATATCCAATTGGTAATGGTATGTCACTGCTTCTCCATTGCGTATGATGCGCATTGGCATCGCATCCTAGAACGAAGAGCCACTTGTCCCTGGTCAACAACTGCCTTAGGTTTTCGGAGGGCACCGTCGTCGACTCATATGGGAGATAAGCCGATATCAGGCACACCGGTTTGCTTCCCTCTGTTTCGCAAGAAATTGCGGTTAAGTCTTCATCACTGAAATTATTCAAAAGAAGTGCCCTTATACTGTTTTTTAGTTGAATACTAAAAGTCCTAGTTTGCCCTCGTTAGCCTTGAAGTAAAGCGTGCAATCCCTTATGGAGAGCCCCTGGATACGATGGTTTTTGTTGATCCAGGGCTCTTGTATCAGTACGGATGAAACGTCTTGCTTGATTACATAGTTGATCAAGCACGGCGTCGCAGCTTTACTGTGATGCAGGTTTTTTTGCATCGTCTCCATCATCATGGGGTTCTTCCACCTCCGCTCCCTTGGTCGCTATATCTTACCATCCCCTTTGTCTTTTCAAGGGGTGGGATCGATTCCTTATTAAGGCTCAACAGGAAGTGTTGGCCAAATTGCCTTCTGGGCCCTGTCCTAATAACCTTCCAGGAGTCGGGCTTTAGTTCCCTATTCTGCATGTAGAGAAGGCCGAGTAGCTTGTCGGGATATGTGTTTGGCAGTGGAACCCATACCCAGGCCTTGGGCGGAGAGTACTTGGCCAGCTCCGCCACCGTTACGCACTTGAGTTGAGCCCCGCTCCGTACCTCGCCAAACTCTCTGGGGAAGCCAACAGAATCCCTGTTCCCACAAGCAACAACCTTGCGACCGCCATCCCATCCAGCGCCGTCGAAATGAAGGTCGCCACTCTCTGTGGAAGACAATTTCTTCCACAGAGCGTCTTGGAACTTCTCCTCGACAGTTAACCACTGTTCCATGGTCAAGCGTCCGCTCGACTCGTGCTCGTTAACTATGGCGAAAAGGAGCTCGTCCTTCACGTCATAAACCGGGTGCACCCCGGGCGAAGTACTAGCCTTCACCTTTTTGGCTGCACTCGGCTCAATGACATCGCCGGATCTGCCCCTTTTGCTTAGCAGGGACTCCCTGACCCCCACAAACACGGACTCCTCCACATCCTTCTTACCCTGGTCTGTTATGGCAGGTGCTACTCCACTAGTGGACGCCTGAACTGTTAATACATACGAAAAAGGCTTCTTTGACAGTTTTGCATTTGATTGATTTAGTTTCGTTTGCGCAAAAAAAATTTATCCATTTTTGAAGCGGATGAAAAATGGCTAACTTACGACATCAACAAGCGAAAACGGTCGTGGTCGAATGACAATCAGCCGGCGCAAACGGTGTCCAAGCCAGGATTGACTGCCACTAAGGTTTTGCCATATGTTCGGTGGGATTAGCAGGGAATCATCTACTACGATCTACCCCCCTACGGAAGCAATCGCTCTATTGGCTTTGGCCAATAGAAGAGGAGTTGTCTTTCATCAGGATAACGCCAGGCCACACTAGTCGTTAGTTACACGTCAGAAGCTCCGGGAGTTCGGTTGGGAGGTTTTTATGAATCCACCATATAGTCCGGACTTAGCACCAAGTGATTACTACCTGTTCCTGTCTATGGCGAACGATTTTGCTGGTGAAAAATTCGCTTCAATATAATACATATATGTTACAGAGATACGTCGATACTGTCGCTAATCTTTTACGGACTAATTTGGAAGTGCACATCGAATGGACAAGCTATGTCAGTGGAGTTCAATTGGCCTTAAATACAACAATCAACAAAACTACCGGATTTTCACCTTTAAAAATATTGACTGGAGTCAATGGACGAACACCTGAAATAAGTGCTTTGTTTGCAGACTTAGAAATTGAACCTGAATATGAAAATGTTAATGCTATACGTGAGTTAGCAAATGAACGAATTCGCGAAAATGCTGGAAGAATGAAAACCAGATTTGATAATGGAAAATGTATTGCAACAAGATTAAAAATAGGAACAACCGTTGTATACAAAAGGAATCAAATACGCAAGTCCAAACTTGACGTACTTTGTAATGTACTATACGAAGTTATAGGCTTATTACCAAATGACCGGTACAAGCTTAAGAAAAACAATTCTAATACTGTAATCATTGCCGCAAGAGAAGTTATTCGACCAGTTATAAAAGACGATCGGACTTACCAATAATCAACTTTAGTCTAGAAGTTTACGCAAAGACCCCACACTTTCCAAAATCCCTTTACCAATAAACAAATATAGTTGCCAGAATATCGCTAACTGTAGGGTTAAATGTAAATATTCAGAAACCCATGTTTATCTCGGGCATTAGCTAAATAAATCCTCCCGAAATGTCATTTTGACGAGGAGTGTTGCCCAACTAACCTAAATGATGGTATGGAATTTCGTAATAGGATCAAATTTACATACGCTTTTGTTCAGCCTGAACGTTTATAAACAAAAATGTGCACAAGTAAGTTAGCTAGTAGGCATTAGATAGCATACAAAAGTTTGACGTAACTGCTGAATAACGAATTGATAACTTTTACGCAGCGTTTATTAATATTTGGGTTAAAATATGTACTTCGTTTATTTTGATAAAAGAAATGGTTAGTGCTTTTCTCTGCTTTATCTTGTTTAACCGCTAGTGCTTGCTTTGTGATTGATTTTCATTTTAGTTTGTAACGAATACTGAGTAAAAAATAAATTTGATATAAGTTTGGGATCTTTCCAAGAATTTCTTGAGAGTAGTCGCTAAGAGAATAAAATATCTGTTCATTTAATATTGGACAGCTCATACCTGGATACTTTTTTTTACAATTCTCAGTACCTGAGGCGCCTTAACTTAGCGGAAAATATAGATAGAAGACTTGTCAGTATTCAGCAAAATCCATGCGAAATAATAAATTTGGGAACTGCTGGAGGAATATCAGGTAGTATGTGCGAATTTAAAATATACAAAGTTCTGTATTACTCGGTGCGAATTCATCTAGGGGAAAACATGACAGTTTATGTATATGTAGAAGAATGTCCAAGGCTTTATATTTTTTTCCCGAATTATAAGTAATAAAGCTATGCAATTTTTAAAAGATCAAATTGTATTTATTTTCACACCTCCATATACTTTTGCAAGTACTGTTTTGCGAACGGAAATGAATAAGCAGGTTAATATTTCTTTCGAAAATATTCACTTTCTAACGATCCAAATGTGATCTTTAGACTACCAATAAGTTTTGATTTGCATTATCAGCCAACGAATAAATCAAAGCATTCTAATAAACTGTGTTCCGTTTATTGTATAATTTAAAAGAGACCTTATTACGACTCAAATTCACTCATAAATCAATCGTGAAGTATCAGAAAACAAAGGAAAGCGTACTATAAAAAAGTACCGAAAATTGTGTCCGATCGAACAATAGGGCATTACTGATTTGCATACGATATTTGACAGATCAGCGGATATTTTGTGCATTTCCTATTTTCTGTTTTATTTTTTGCTTATAATAAGCTTCAAAAAGCCTTTAAAAGAAATCTGTTGGGCAAATTAATTTGCAATTTAAATATTCATTTTTTTAGAATAAAATCCTCTTTGTGAAATAAACCGTTGACCTTGTTTTTCACTTAAATAAATTATGAAATTTGTCGCAGTAGCAAATGTAGAGGTCTAATTGTTTATTGGTACCGTCTCACTAATGCTGTACATTTTTACTGAAGCTGGCAACCAGCTAATCGTCGATTTTATTTTATTTTTTTAGATCGTGAATACTCTTTTCCTAATCTCTAGCAACAACCAAGCAAAGGTACGGACAGCCAGTAACACTGACATTTGGCGAACTATATAGTTCCTTTGGTACATTTTACGTGCACGTTCATATATGGCAAGCCCCAACTAACTTCAGTTTTTTGTAAGCCAATTTCCTGCATCTTAATTTTTTCCGTCTCGTGCACGGCGACCAGACGCATTTTATTAAAGTTTAATATAATAATAAAAACGAAAAATAATGTGCCGTTTTAATTTGGAGTGGCTCTGACGAGATACCTAGCCAGCCCATAAACCAACGAAAAAAAGTTAAAATGACATTTTATTAATTCATTATAGAGATTGCTTCTGCAGTACTTAGTACTTAGTACTAGATGATGGTATGATCGTTGTTTCCATATTTTTTATTAGTGTTCGATTGAAAAAAATACATTATTTGCATTCCATATTTTTGTTTGTAGAAACTGTGAAGGAGGAGAGGGTTGGAGTTGAAGGCAGAAAAAAAGCTCGGCCACAGCAGCAGCGAGTTTTAAGGCAGCTATTTAGAGAAACGGGTGAAGTATTTACTACTGTAAAAGGAAAGGAAGTCTAATCAAGATCCGTAAAAAATGTTCCCAAAAATCAGGTCCACCATTTTCGTTGCCTTAAACCAGTAAATTTACACCATTATAAATAAGCAAACACATAGCTAGTTACAAATTTTCCAGGTGTACGAAGAATGAATTTCTTTGTATAGTTCTTATAACGATGTTCTTAAGGTCATCCCGCAAGTACAATGATCTTTGAAGCATGTTGAAAATGTGAATCGGACCGTATTTACATGATGGCTTATTTTTTTTATATCAAACCATGTTGGTGTGTAGACTTTCACAATGAATATGACAAGTTCTCTAAGATTTTGGGAAGAATTTTCTGTGCCAACATATAACCGAAGAATCCTGTTTGCACAAGTTTACCATCGCGAGTGTGCCAGCTATCCAGGATCCTTGCTTGCTAAAGCGGCCAAAATTTAACCTCTAGAAATAGCTAAGCACATTTGATGCGAATATTTTTGATCTGTGTTTAAAGAGTCAACATCCACATCCGGGAGTTCTGCATACACTGCTTCAAAATTCAGCACTTTGAAGTTCAGGCACTTTTCAAGCTTTTTCCTAATGCTTCCGGAAAAGCCGGTTGTGGTTCCATCGAGACTTGTAAACAGATGACGAAGCGGTATCTCATGTGCATGTCATAAGCGCACAAACCATTGTAAAGGACGACAGAAATGTTTTTCTAACAATGCAATGACACCATTCTTATGTTCTGTATTTACAGCAGTGCCCCCACACCCAATTGCTACCAAAGACTCACGAAACTCAAATTTTTTTTCCAGAAAATCAACTATACTTCTTTGAATAATAACTGCTTTTCCCGAATCAATTGAAAGATGTCCGATATACTCAGAACCTGGCTCCGATATAAGTGAAATATGTTCTTCAGTAACAGTCTCTCGATGTGATTTGTTGTCAGTCCTAGCGATGAATAGTGTTTTATCTTTACGGCCATCAAAATAAAGTGAGGGTATAGGTTTTCTAAAACCTGCAGCTTCACATTGTAAACCTAGACGGTTTTTTTGACGCTCTCGTCGTAATTTACTGCGATCTAAAACTTTCGATGAATTTTCACTACTTATGACGATCGATCAGAAACCCCGGTTCTATCACAAGCTGTAGCCAAATTCTCTAGTTTGTTTCTCATTTGAAGAGTTTCTTTCTTTTTTTTACTGGGTTTTAAGGGGCCAAATTCATTGCCTTCAGTATCATTAGAAGCACTGTCAGACAAATATTTCACAGCTTCAGCAACACCAGTAGAAGTGCTTGGAACATCAGCCGTAGTTTTCAAAAACTGTTGGTATCTCCGTTTCCTAAGATTCTTACGATGCAAAGACTTGGTTGCCACCTGATCAACAGATCCAATATACATTTTACGAGATTTTCGTTGATCTTTTAAATAGGGTTCTTCTGCAATGGGTGGTTTGGTCTCACATTTACACAATTGTCTTAAAATACATTTACAAGTTGCTCAACAAACAGCTAAAAATCCTGATTTTTATACCCTCCACAGGAAGGTATATTCACTTTGTCATTACGTTTGTAACGCCAAGAAGGAGTCACTGGAGACCTAATAAAGTATATTCTGGATCAGGATCACATTCTGAATCGATTTAGACATGTCCGTCTGTCTGTCAGCTAGCGCCCAAAGGAATTCACATTGGCGAATGAAATTCGGTGAAAGGATTTATTTTTATCGTTGTCAGGTTGGTAGATATTTAAAATGGGCTATGTCGGTAAAGTAGTTCTGGTACCTCCCATACAAAATCAGTATTGGACCCATATGTCTCTCCGTCTATTGAAAATACGATAGCGTCCAAAGGAAACAACCTAGGCGAATTAAATTTGGTGAAATGACTTTTTTTATCTTATTTAGGTTGGTTTTAAAAATGGGCTGTGACGGTCAAGTAGTTCTGGTACCTCCCATACAAAACCAACATTAGACCCATGTGTCCCTCTTTCCGTTGAAAACACGATAGCTTCCAAAGGAATCAACCTAAGTGAATGAAGTTTTGTGAAAGGACTTCTTTTTATTGTCGTTAGGTTGGTATTAAAAATGGGCTATATCGGTAAAGTTGTTCTGGTACCTCCTATACAAAATCAATATTAGAACCATGTGTCTCTCTTTCCGTTGAAAACACGATAGCGTCCAAAGGAATCAACCTAGGCGAATGAAGTTTTGTGCAACGACTTTTTTCTGTCGTCGTTAGGTTGGTATCAAAAATGGGATATCTCGTTCAAGTAGTTCTGGTACCTCCCATACAAAACCAATTTTAAATGACTTGTATGCAGTGGAGGGTATCAAAGCATCGGCCAGGAAGATGATAACACTTTTATTAGTTTTTAATTCAAGTCGTCTGCGCCACCTGAAAATAAAGTCATAGGTTACTGATTTTTTGCATAAATGATGTCCTAATATAGGGTCACCAATTAATAAAACAGGAACAAAACAATCTTGAATTTTTTTTTTGCAGTATTCATTCCAGCCGAATATACATCTTTAACCCTTAAATGCCCAGTGTGTCTTTAAAGATACAACCATTAAAAAATTTATTTCTTCGTTAGTTTGGACTTTATTTACTTATGGCTTACCATTTTTGCTGTATTGACTTAAAATGTGTTCACAGTAAAAAAAATAGACCCATAGCTTTAAAATTAAATAACTTATAACGGAATATTAAAGTTTTTTTAATTTTAAACAAATTTAAAAAAAAAAAATCCTTTTTTTTATTTAATAACTTTAAGATTGGTAACATTGCTGTGACAAAAAAAATATATCCTGGTGAGCGTATATATTGTGAAGTAAAATACAGTTATTTCAACCAAATAGGATATACCCAGCCAATAAAACATACCGGTAAATGGTTGTATCTTTAAAGATACGCTGGGCATTGCGGCCTATATCATGATTTCGGTTGAGTTTTCGTTATTTCTTCTTTTGATGTGTATTCAGAGTAGTTTTGTATCGTTACAAAGTGCAAGTTAGTTGATTGTGTTCCTTAATTTTGTGATTTAGTTGCTTTAGTTGTGTATTAGTGCAGTTAAACTAGTTTGAAGGTATATATTTATATAAGTTTACACAACAGTCAACTGTAATTTTGAATTGTGATTTAAACGGAAAATAATTCTATATAAGGTATTTGGTGTGCTTGTTCGCTTTTTTTTTCGTATTCGAATTTTTTTCCTAATCGATCTTAGAGCATGGCTTTCACTAAAATTGACGGTGTGAAGATGACTGACGAAGAGGTCAGTGCATTGATGCATGATTTTAGTTTTGACAGTACTGATGACTTGGATGATGAAGTTGATGAGCTTTACGGTCCAACATCATCAGCAGGTGTAAGCGAAATTCCAGTGGTAACTATCGATAATAATGAGGGTAGTGAAGAGCATGGTTCGTCGGAGGATGGTGACGCCGATGATTTCGATCTAAGCATGCCAATAAACGATAGTTTCCTTAGTATGATAAACAATGACAATACAGATCCAAGTCATTTCATACCGGATCCAGTATCATCGATTCCATCCGTAAGCAGTTTTTCGAATCCATTTCCCTCACAATTTTCCCAAACAAAAATTAACCCGAAGTCCGTGGAATTTCAAAAAGTCATCTGGAAGAAAGCGAACCTTGTGTATAATGCGTAACAATTGACATTTGGAGGGGATACTACCATTCCAGAAGTTGTGCAGAGTTTAGATACACCCTATCAAGTTTGGTCATATTTGTTTCCAGAGACTTTGGAGCAACGAATTGTGGACGAAACCAGAATTTATGCGGGGGTTAACGAGTCATTCCAGTTTAGTATGTCCGATTTACGAAAGTTTATTGGTATCTTATTTTACATGAAATATTTTAACCTTCCGAGTACCAGAGACTTTTGGACCGAAAAATTACACCGTTGCGTACCGGTAGTTCAAAATCAAATGAAGAGAAACAAATTTGAAAAAATTCGACAATATATTCATTTTAACGACAAAACTAGAGCCGGAAAACGAGATGACCCCGATCGCTACCGCCTTTACCTTATAAGACCTCTAATAGAATATCTTAACAGGACTTTTGGAAGCATACCACGACTAGACCAGCTTTGTGTAGATGAGCAAATGTTTTCATCCAAAATTGGACATTTTATGAAGCAATATTTACCGAACAAGCCTCACAAGTGGGGATTCAAGCTATTTGTTTTATGCGACACAAGATGATAACACTTTTATTTGTTTTTAATTCAAGTCGTCTGCGCCACCTGAAAATAAAGTCATAGGTTACTGATTTTTTGCATAAATGATGTCCCAATATAGGGTCACCAATTAATAAAACAGGAACAAAACAATCTTGAAATTTTTTTTTGCAGTATTCACTCCAGCCGAATATACATCTTTAATATGCATTGAGTTACCTAACTACTAATTCTACGCAGACGAAGTCGCGGGTACCAGCTATAAGCCTTTAGTGCTGGAAGTGAACCATTATTTTGTTTTGCTATTTTCTTTGAAGTGTCGTAAAAATATAAGCATTTTTTTTTAGACAGCAGATTAGCGCATCTACGCTGTACTACTTTCATGTGTAAACAGTCGCTTACTAAAGTTATAATTAATCAAATTTGACCTATTTTCAATATAATTGAGTAAATATGAAAAAAGCAAAAGTTAAGTGAATCTGAAAAGGCTAAAATAAACGCTTATAGTGAGTGTGGCATCTCAATCCAGGTGGAGGATGCATCATGAACGCTTTTTATTTTCAGGCCTGTACTTTTCACATTTGAGACAACTCTGGACCATACTCGTAATATCACTAGCCATATACGGCCAATAGAGAGAGGTTTTGGTTATCCCCATATGCGATTAATGTAGAAGGTCTAACATCTACCCAATTAAAGTTCCAGGGATTATTACATGATTAGATATAAAAAAATACAAGACCGTTATCCACATAAATCTCGTATTTAAATTGCCAGTAAAACTTAACACAATCAGGCAACTGTTGTTTGTTCATTGGCCATCAAGCATTTTTGAAGAATTTGATCTGTTTTTGTTTCTTCTACGAAAAGCTTTCTTTTAGGGTCGCTCATGTCAATACTATGGACTAAATCCTTTAATGTATGTAGAAAATTCCACCCAATGAAAAGAAAACACACTTCAAGTAGGTATTTAGAATTATAAATTTAATGAGAAAAATGAAGTAGGTAAAGTAAATGAAATAATGTAAATGAAAGAAATCGATGTGTCCACGTTGCCGGGCGTCGCTTCACTCTATTTCCCTTCTGTCCCATCAAGCACTCTCGGCTATTATTGTGCAATTCGCCGTGCTCTCACCAATGTTGCCACCCACACGGCCATCCTGGGATTCGACTGACCCAGTCGAACGAACAGCACTCTCCGCATCTTCTTCCTCGGACGCAGAATCCGTCTCGAACGTGCGCCACCGCTTCATATAGTCAGCGGCCGTCGAGGTACGGTTAGGACCTTCGTGATTTCCTACTTTCATGACTGAGTACCGATCGTTACCACTTAACTATATCGTAGGCCCCAGATATTTAGGGAAAAGTTTTTGCCCCGTAGCAAACTGTGTTTTTTAATAGCGACCAGCTCTCCTAGATCGTAGGTGGGCGCTCTTTTCCTCTTGCGATCATAAGTTCTCTTGTTTTCTTCTTGTACTTCGCGTATCTGCATTTTCGCTTCTGCTCTTAGCTGCTGACGGTCCTCCTCGAACATGGCCGTTATCTCGTCTTCAAGAATCTGTCTCAATTCCATGTCGTCCTCCCCCGTCATCTTAACGCCAAACATCAACTCGAAAGGAGGTCTTCCAGTACTTCGCGACACCGTAGAATTTAGGACACTTTGTACTTTCGGAACGAATCTGTACCATCTTCAATGGTGAGTCGCGTCAGCACTTGAATGATGGTCTTGTTCAACCTCTTCGCCTGTCCATTACCTCTGGGGACACCGGTCGTCACAAGATGATGCTCGATATTTCTCTCCAAGCAATACGTTGCGGAATCGTTAGACGTAAATGTTGACCGTTTGTCGGATATGACACGTCGGGGGTAACCAAAAATCTGCGATTGCATGTCCAGGGGGTTGATAACTTCAGTTGACGTCGTACTTTTTGTGGAATACATCCAGATAAATTTACAAAAGGCGTCCATAACCACGAAGAGATAACGGTAGTTTTTTGCGGCCCGAGGTGATCCAGATGGAACGTGTGTAATGGTTGGTCAACTTTGGCAAGTGGATGAAGCAACGACTCCTTCTTTCCACCTTCTTTGCAGCGAGGATACAGGGGATGCAATTGCTGATAACTTCAGCGATCTTGCGGTCCACCTGTGGAATAAAAAAATCGTCTTAAATTAGTTTTGAAACCTTACCGAGAGCCCGAAATGCCCCTTCTCATGAACCATGAATTATTTGCTTTTGTAGAGACTTTGGAACTACCAAAACATACGTGCCCTCCACGAATTTCTACAGCACATCGCGCCTGAGATGATATCCTTCGTACGAATCGGACTTGATTAAAATCTCTCGTATGGCACAACAAAACTCGTCCTTCAGTTGTGCGTTCTTAACGGCTTTCAGAGACCAGTCCTCTATAGCGTAAACGCATACTGGATGGCGGCTTAGAGCGTCAAAATGACACATCGCGGTGCCGGATCGGTGATGAACTTCACAATTGACCTCCTGCACTAACCTAACTTAACTAACCACTTCTTAACCATTGTGTCCCTGAATGCCTTGCAGTCGGTGTAAACCTCGAATCTCAACCCCAGCAGGTAGATGCGAAGTCTTTTCAGAGCTCTGATTATGGTAAGTACCTCTAGATCATAACTGGAGTAATTCTTTTCCGTACTTGTAGTTTTAAGGCTTAGGAAAAACAATGGATGATATAAACCATCCTCATGTTGTTGTAATATCACTGCTCCGTATCCATCCTTGGAGGCGTCGGTATGCAGCTGAGTAGGCAAACGCGGATTGAAAAGCTTCAACACCGGCTCTTGGCATAACAGGCTCTTCAACTTAGAGTAAGCTTCTTCTTAGTACGGTCTCCATATAAACTTGGTGTCTCTTTTGGTTAGGTCCGATAGTGAATTTGCAATGGTGGCGTAGCCGGAAATAAATTTTCGGAAATAGCCAGTCAGCCCGAGATACTGCATAACCGACTTGTCATTTTTCAGTGCAGGGAATTGTTTAACTGCGACTATCTTCTCTTCAGATGGTTTAATGCTGCCGTTCATTATGATGTGGCCCAGGAACTTAACTTGCGTTTGGAGAAAAGCACACTTTCTCCAATTTATCCTCAGCCCATTCTCCTTAGATACCTCCAAAACTGGTAGCTTAGCTTTTCAATTCCTTCCTGTTTGGATCTGGCAGGAACTATTAATTCATCGATGTAGGCCCAGACAACCCGTCGGCGCTTGTTGAATTTGAAGTGCCCATCTAGAGTCACAAATGCCGTGTACTTTTTGCTATTCCCTTCAATGCCCACGTGCAAAAATCCGTTTTTCCGGTCCAGGATGGCATCGTACAATTGCTCGGGTCCTCACAGTACCTACATATATCCGTATTGGCTAAGCCTAGTCTCATGGCATGCTTTCTTAGAAGGCAGTATCCATAGAGTATTCCTACCGTTAATCTTAACTTTGTTCTACTGAGATTTAGTAATTCTTTAGACTTTTTCCTATTTAAGACGGGCCACAGTGCCTTTCAGACCCTGTGCCCTTCTAGCAGTAACCATCTCGTGGCTGCTTTATTGGAGATTTGCTCGAAGACAACTCTTTTAGCAACGGCCATAGGTGGTCTAATACCCTCAATCATTGTATTAAGTGCGAGCTCCGCTCCTTCCTTAGCCAGAACGTCGGCATTTTCATTACTTTCAATATCGCAATGCCCAGGTACCCAACATAATCTGACACGGCTCTGCAAACATAATGCCTTAAGCATTGTGCGGCAATTCCTGACTAGTTCAGATTTAGTGGTGTGTGATTCTAGCGCTTTGAGCGCAGCCTGGCTATCAATGTAGATGGCGATGTTCTTGTTAAATATCGATCTCATCTCAAGTTCCTCCGCAGCTTTGAGTATGGCCAGAATCTCTGCCTGAAGCACACTGCATGTGTCCGCAAGTCTCAGGGCAATATGTAGGTCGAGTGTACCGCTTTGTCCGGTATTTCGGAGAAAGATTCCCTTAAGATAGCCCTGCATTAGTGAGCCTTAGCGCACTATTACCTGCATTTAATTGTATTTGTAAGTCCAGATGCAAAAAAAAAGAGATGCAAAAACGTTTCCAGTACAGCCGTTGGTGTGGTACGTAAAGGGCCCGTAACGGCAATGCAGGCTGTTCTCTGTACCCTGGTCAGCATATCCCCACCAGACAAGAGCCCCATAAGTGATTATGGGCCTTACTACCATTTTATATAGCCGATATAACATTGACGGCTTAATACCCCATTTCTTTCCTGCTGTACTCTTGCAAATAAAGAGAGTGTTGTGAGCCTTTTTGACTCTTTCCTGGACGTTAAGTCTAATACCGTGCCAAGATATTTTGCGCTCTCCGAGAGGGAGAGCTCTACCCCAGCAAGTCTGGGCAGCTTGAAGGGCGGTATCTTGTATTTTGTACTAAATAGTACGAGCTCGGTTTTCTCCGGGTTGACTCGTAGTCCACACCCTTCGGCCTGGTGAAGGCTGCTCTCTATTTTGCCTACTACTTCGTGTAGAGCCGTCTCCACTGATTTACCTTTTAAGTATGCATGCTGAGCATTACATAGAGTTCCGCTGTAACACTTGGTTCTTATCAGTGGCGTGGTGTGATCATTTTAAAATGGGAAGTCGAAGCAAAACTAATCACATAAAAATGTAAAAATCTCTACATCTGTGTACCTTGAAACAAAATCATACATTGCTCATTTGCTTTGCATCAACTAAGCAAAATCAATTCAAGCTACCTACTTTTATACTTTTTTATAAAATTTACAATTTGCTCACTGCAATCTGCCAACTGTATTTGAAAACCAAAACACTTCCCTACCTACCTCAACATAGTACCTGCAATTATCCACACAAGACACAATAAGAAAAGAAGAAGTAAAAGAAAATCGAAAGTCGAAGAAAAGCGTGTTATTTTATTCATATCATAACCAAGCGGGTGTAAAACACACACCCAAAACCCAACGCAGTACTCAGGGAAGAAAAAATTCGTTTTTGTTTAATGTATGTATATTTGGTTTTTGTTAGATATATATAGTGTTGACTGGTGGAGATTTGAAAAGGTAAGTCGGTAGGAATCGGGTTATATGGACGCCACGCCACTGGTTCTTATGTATATGTCAATAAGTCTTTCAAGTGTTTTAAGGAGAAATGACGACAGACTAATAGGTCTGAAGTCTTTTGCTGAAGTATGGCTTGGTTTACCCGCTTTAGGTATAAATACCACCCGTACTTCTCTCCATGCCCTAGGTACATAGCCTAATCGCAGGCAATGTATAAAAATGTTTCCGATCATATTTGTAACTGTACCTGGCGCCTTTTGAAGCATAGCCGGCAGAATGCCGTCAGGGCCAGGTGCTTTGAACGGCTCGAAGGACTTAATCGCCCACGCAGTTTCTTTCCAGTTGTGATGTTGTTATCAACCCTTACGTCTTTTCCTGTGCTAATGCTAAGTTCATTAGGTAACGGAGACATTGGCGCACTATTTCCTGGAAAATGTGCTTCCACTAGTGATTCCAGAACCTCCTCGCTGCTTTCGGCCCACGAACAGTCCGATTCCTTGATGAAACTAGGGACAGTGGCGTCCTTGGCTAGCATTTTGCGGAGTCTGGAAGTCTCGCTTGTGTCTGCGATCGCCTCGCAGAATAGCTTCCAAGATTTTCTCTTAGATTGCCTGATCAAGTATTTAAACTGTTTCTTGCTTTCTATGTACATATCCCATGTAATGTCGTCCCCTACAACTTTGGCCCTATTAAAGAAATGTCTAACCTGCCTTCTTTTGGAGTTTAACTCCTTGTTCCACCATTGAGGCTGGGACCTTTTGGTAGGTCTTTGAGCGGGCAAACTAGTTCGTAAGCCATGTTCATTATCTTGCCTAAGTTATCAACTGCCTTGTCTAAGTCTGATGAAGTGTCAAGACATTTGTGTTGTATAAGGCAAACTAACAAGTATAGTTCCAACAGCCATTGGCTATATACTATTATATAAGACACAGTTAAATCAGTTGCCTGTGGAACCACTGGGAGAAGGATAAGCTCACTTGTTATTTGAAGTCTGAGCAAGAGGGTTCAAATTATAATAAATTAACATCAACTTTAAAAATGCAGTTTTCTTAACAAAACACATGGTACCTCGTTTCCTAACTGGTACCTAGTTATGGATTCGTACTTATTCCAATCAGCTTTCCTAGGGTTTCGATAGCTATTCGTAGCCCTGGTGTGGAAGCTTATTTGAAAGCGAATGCACTTGTGATCCGACAAGGATGCCTGTTCTAAAACCCTCCGTTTTTGAACTGTGAGTAAATCAGTACAGGATGCTAAAGTAATGTCTAACACCTCCTGCCTGTTTCGTACCACAAATGTCGGTGTATTACCTTTGTTGCATATATTAAGCTTAGTCGATAAGATAAAGACAAAAAGACACTCACCTCTGGCGTTAATATCACTGCTCCCCCATTGTTAATGATGCGCATTGGCATCACATCCCATAACGAAGAGCCACTTGTCTCCGGTCATCAGCTGCCTTACCTTGTCGGGGGGTACTTCAGTCGACTCGTAGGGAAGGTAAGCCGAAATCAGGCACAAGGGTTTCCTTCCCACTTGCTCGCAGGAAACTGCAACCAGATCTCCATCACTGCAATTATTCATAAGAAATGCCCTTATATTGTTTTTTAATTTTGTTTGTTTATATTGTTTTTTAATAGCCCTAATTTTACCTTCATTAGCTTTGAAGTAAAGCGTATATTCTTTTAAGGAGAGCCCTTGGATCCGATTGTGTTTGTTAATCCAGAGCTCTTGTATCAGTACGGCTGAAACGTCGTGCTTGATTATGTAGTTGATCAAGCACGCCGTCGCAGCCCTACTGTGATGCAGGTTTATCTGCATCGTCTCCATCATTGGGTTCTTCAGCCTCTACCCGCTTAGTCATGATCTTGACCATGACTTTCCCCATGCTATACCCCACCATCCCTTTTGTCTTTTCAAGGAATGGGAGCGATTCCCTATTTAGGCTCAGCAGGAAGTGCTGGCCAAACTGCTTTCTGGGCCCTGTTTTTACCACTTTCCAAGTATCGGCCTTTAGCTCCCTATTTTGGATGTGAAGGAGGCCGAGTAATTTGTCGGGATATGTGTACGGCAACGGAACCCAAACCCAGGCCTTGGGCGGAGACTACTTAGCCAACTCCGCCACAGTCGCGCACTTGAGCTGAGCCGCGCTCCACACCTCGCCAATCCCCAGCAAAAACTCCGTGAGGAAGCCAACGGATTCCCTCTTCCCACAAGCAACAACCTTGCGACCGCCATCCCAACCAGCGCCGTCAAAGAGAAGGTCACCGCTCTCCGTGGAAGACAATTTCTTCCACAGAGCGTCCTGGAACTTCTCCTCGACAGTTAACCACTGTTCCATGGTCAGGCGTCCGCTCGGCTCTTGCTCGTTTATTATGGCGACAAGGAGCTTGTCCTTCGCGTCATAAACCGGGTGCATCACGGGCGAAGTACCAGCCTTCACCTTTTTTGCTGCACTCGGCTCTACGACATCGTCAGATCTGCCCCTTTTGCTAAGCAGGGTCTCCCTGACCCCCCCAGACCCGAACCCCTCCCCAACATTTTCACCCTTATTTGCGACCGATGCTAATCCACTAGTGGATGCCTTATCTGTTTCCCTAGCTAGGACCACTGCGGCTGCCGATTTTTTGGCAGCCTCGGCGGCCATGGTTTCCTTGGCCCGTTCAAGCTGCTTCCTATTCCAGGCGCTAAGTGAACTAACGTCACACCCCTTGAACTGCTCTATTTTGCGCTTCGCACTCTCGACTTTGCGTCGGGCATTGCGCATCAGAAGCTGGTTCAGCTGGTGTGCGTTTTTGTTCGTCCCTGATTTTTAGACTATGGGGGATCTGGAAGCAGCAGAGAGCTTGCCTACTGCGCCTCCCTTCCCCTTCGTCGGTTTTTTGCCCTTAGGAATATCAGTGAGAGTACCAGCCACCTCATTGCTATCCCTATTTGCTAAGGTGAGTGTACCAGCCAACTCACCCTTGCCCTGTTCTATTTTGGTGGGCGTACCAGCCGTCCCATCACATACCCTAACTACGGAAGTGAGAGTACCAGCCACCTCACTTCCCGCTACGTTAGTGCCAGTGAGTGTGCTATCTGCATCCTCACTGTCACTAGCTAGCAATACCTCCTCAAGTTCCTTCTCCAGGCCGGAGATGAAAGACTGTGGTTCAGATTCATAAGAATCATCTTCCAGTTCCATCGCCGGCTTTGTGGAGTCCGTTCCCTCCCTTCCTGGAATAATAATTCCTTTTTTAGTGTTTTTTAATTTTAGTTTTAAGTTTTTGTTCATAATTGGTCCCACGAGTAAGGCCGGAAAAATCAAGGTCGACCCAGGCAGCGCCGCCATACCTGGGCAGGGCTAGATACAACAGACTCTCGCCATGGCGTCTGAGGGAGCTCGTACGCGACTGGTTTTATCCCCAGCCTTTCATTGGGTACGGTTTGCTATCTGCTCACCCCACCACTGGAATTAGGTTGGATTTAAAGGTTTACTACTTCAAACTAAATGGATCACGACAAATTATTGAGACGTTAGCGTAAATCCTTGGCTGACAGTAACCATTTGACCGGTTAGCCATTTTCAGGCGGGCGCCCACGTGAAGGACTACAGAATGAGGATTTGAGCCCAGGCCCAACCACTGCCAATAACTATTTTTCAATCTGTGCGTATCTGCTCTCGGTATTTGTAAGGCTCTTAGATGCATATGCTACCGGTTTATTATCTTGTAACAGACAACAACCGAGACCATACCGAGATGTATCAGTTTGAAGTTATGTTTTTAGTGGGGTCAAAAGTGTGAAGAATGGAGTGTGAGAGTGGAGTGGAGAAGCGGGGCATTGATTTCCGAGAAATTCGCTATAAATGAACGGAGATAATTAAATATATACCCATTATGCGTTAGTTGTTTTCTATCGAGTGGATCTGCAATATTCAATTGCTTCAACCCGGGTCGGGTCAGGACCGCCTAAGTTTTTTTTTTCATACTTTTCGGGAGGGCAAATCAAAGCTTCAAATCATAACTACAAATCAGGAAAATTCGTTTGTAAGCATTTTTTTTTTGAATATATTCTGTTTTAAATATGGTCATAAAAAATTAAGTGGAAATGGAATTGGATTTAAATGCTGAACAATATTATGCCTATAACTTAATTTTATCCTAAGTCGAGTTAAGCGGTTATGCCTTGTGGCCACTGATTTATCTCACGTGCCTTATCAATGACTCTTTTAAGGTTTTCATCATGTTCTTTTTTGTCTATGTAGTCGAAAACCCCAAGTAAACTACCAAAATATTTCATATTTATGTGTTGAACCTTTTCACGTGCTGGTTTTAGACCGAAAGGCAGGTCATTATAAATGTATGTACCGAACATTGTAGTGAAAACTGTTAACTGTTTAGCTGAAGCACATAACCCGATCTGACAAAATCCCTCCTTCAGATCAAGGACTGTAAATAAAGAGTATTCCCTCATCGCCTCAGAAAAATCATCTAGTGTTGGAATTATGCAATGTTCATCTTTTAGGTATTTATTAAGTGCATCAAGGAATAACCTCAATGAACCATTTGGCTTTTCAACCACTAGTTGATGTGATCATGATGTTGAGCCTTCCCACTACTTATAATTCCACGTCGCTACATGTCAGCATGAGATTTGTAACGCCAAGAAGGAGTCACCGGACACCTCATAAAGTATATATATTCTGAATCAGGATCACATTTTGAATCGATTTAGCCATGTCCGTCTGTCCGTCTGTTGAAGCATAAAAAATCGGTATTGGACCCATGTGTCTCTCAGTCTATTGAAGATACGATAGCGTCCAAAGGAAAAAACCCAAGCAAATGAAGTTTGGTAAAAGGACTTATTTTTATCTTCGTTAGGTCAGTATTAAAAATGGGCTGTGTCGGTCAAGTAGTTCTGGTACCTCCCATACTAAACCAATATTAGACCCATGTGTCTCTCTTTCCGTTGAAAACACAAAAGCGTCTAAAGGAATCAACCTATGCGAATTAAGTTTTGTGAAAGGACTTATTTTTATTGTCGTTAGGTTGGTATTAAAAGTAGCCAAGTAGTTCTGGTACCTACCATACAAAATCAATATTAGACCCATGTATCTCTCTTTCCGTTGAAAACATGATAGCGTCCAAAGGCATCAATCTAGGCGAATAAAGTTTTGTGAAAGGACTTCTTTTATCGTCGTTAGGTTGGTATTGAAAATGGGCTATGTCGGTCAAGTAGTTCTGGTACCTCCCATACAAAACCAATTTTGCATGACTTGTATGCAGTGGAGGGTATCAAAGCATCGGCCAGGCCGATGATAACACTTTTACTTTTTTCTGTTAGAAGTTGAGCACTAGTAACAATTTCAAAAACTCTACGGATCAAATCGAACTCCACGCATATTTTCAGACCTAGCAGTGGCTGAGATCTACCCTCAATCACAATGAAATCTACATTACTAATGTACTTTTCATATTGTGTGCAGAGACACGCAGAATCCACAGTCGCAATAGCAGAACTTCCATATGCCTCCAACCTAGCTGTGCATGGTTTAATTTTATTTTTGTAGAGAGTGAGAGTGATAAATAATCACTCAGTATTTACGGTATACTAAACTCTATTAGAATAAGCAACAAATGTAACTCACTCTGATTGACCAGTGGTAATAAAGTCATTTATTTATTTATTTATTTGATATCATCTACTAGCTAAGCTATACAGATTACAATAAAAGTATAACAATTATATAAAAAAACAATGTACTTAATACTAAGATAATGCTGCCAAATTAAGAATAACACTTTTGAAGCGATCGCGTGAATAATTAAGATCTACAAAAATATAAACATCATTGAATGAATCAATAGCTCTGGACATGGGCCCATTATGGCCATAATTACTTCTATGAACAGGTCGAAGAAGAAGGTTTCTTTCCCTTAAAGGTCTGGTTGGGGCATAGATTGGCACTAAGGCTAAAAGAGATGGACATTTAATGTGATAGCATAATAAATCCCTTATTAGCATGATGTCATGGGCTTTTCTTCTAGAACATAAAGTTGATATGCCCAACAATTGACATCTAGTCCGGTAAGAAATTTCAAAATCCCAGCTCATTTTCCTGAAAATGTATTTTGTGAAACGCCTCTGGATTTTTAATATTCAAGTGTAGACAATTTTTGATGCACCAGACAGATAAGTTTCTTAGATCATATTGTAAAAACTCGCAGTCAAGTGGAGTTTTGATTTTAAGAAACAACTTTAAGTCATCTGCATACATCAAGCAATGACAATATTTTAATACACACGATATATCATTTATAAAAATTATAAACAGAAGCGGACCCAAATGACTACCTTGTGGTACTCCCGAGCTGCACTCAAACGATCGAGAAAAGTAATTATCAATTTTGACTCTTTGAATCCTGCCAAAACTTTCAAGTTTTCTAAGCAAAATTAGATGATTGACGGAGTCAAATGCTTTACTGAAGTCAGTGTAAACACAGTCGACTTGATAACCATCTTCGATAGCATTGATGGTATAATGAGACAAGCAAGCTAAATTAGCGGTAGTGGACCTGCCAGTGACGAAGCCATGCTGTGTATTACAAAAAAATTCCTTAACTGAAAATTCAATTTTTGATTTAACCATACTTTCGAAAAGCTTAGGCAAAGCAGATATTTTGCAAATTCCTCTGTAATTTTCAATATCGTTCTTGGATCCAGATTTAAAAATTGGAATAAGAAAAGACGACTTCCATTCATCAAGAAAAATACCGGAGGACAGAGACATGTTAAAAATATGATGGAGGGGATAGGAAATAGCTTGGGAACACTTTTTAAAAATAATTGCAGGAATACCATCGGGGCCTGGAATTGAATTGGGCTTAAGATAATCAAGAGCCAATAAAATATCCTGAGGACTAAGTTGGATGAGGCCGATATCAGCTCTGCATTCGGTAGTTGGTACAAAACTAGGTGTATCTGGCTTTGTATACACATATTGAAAGAATTTAGCAAAAAAATCTAGTGTCGTATTAACATCTCTAGATTCAATGCCTTTATAAAGCATGGATTTCGGCAGACCACTCGATTTTCTTTTGCTATTTATGAAAGTCCAGAAGCGTTTAGAGTCAGTTCTAATTTGATTTTCAATTTGAATTACGTAATTTGTCTGTAGAAATTTGCTTAAGGCAAGAAAGTCCTTACGCAGTTTGTCAAAATGAGATCTAACCAACGTGTGGCGTTGATGTTAGTAGCAACAATCAAACGAACAAACCCTTTGCAGGTAGAATAGGTTCAAGCATTAATATCGCCGACCATCCACATTATTCGCAACTCGATCTTATAGTAGCCCCACGGAAGTGGCGCGACCATTTTGTTTTTCCTTCGGGTTGGTAGGCCACGCAGCCTTGTAACTCGCTCTCTTTTTCGGTTGGCACTCTCAGCGCGCGGACGTGGCGACTGGTATGTCTAGTATCTAAGTAAAATTATCTAAGAAAAGTGTAAAACTGAGGAATAAAGTGAAGTATTAACACTAAATTGGTGACTCCGACGTTGGACCACGTGGGACAGCTCAAAATTCCTTGAGCTATCGACTGCGCCTATTGCGAGTCGCGACGTTGGACAGCGTGGGACAGCTCAAAATTCCTTGTGCTATCGACTGCGCCTATTGCGAGTCGCGACGTTGGACAACGTGGGAAAGCGTACTACAATCGTGCCATTGCCTATTGCGAGCTGCCTTTACATTCGTTACAACGAGACGTCATTCCCTCGTTCAGTCGTCTCAACGAGACGGTCAATCCCTCAAACACAGCATCCAGCAGGTTCCGGCATCGGTAATTTTTTCGTTCGCAACAGAACGTAATATTGTAGTTAGAAGTTACATAGGTATCATTAGCGTAGCCTAACTTATTAATCAAAGTGTCTAGCTCTACTACGTCTCACGACACTTATTTACATAATTACCATAAGTATATCCTAAGTGTTGATCGCAGGATCTAGTTTTATAAAATCTCAATAGTTAATGTTTGTAAACCAGAGGCCACGTTCTCTCATTGCGGCCCTACTTTATAAGATCTCGTCAGTAACTCCTCGCGCGTAAAAACTTGTCTGTCGGTTGGTAGAAACGGCTGTTATCGGTTGAACTTAGTCTCCCTTATAAGATTATCATAATGGAAAAATCTGAATCTTCGCAATCAGATGCTCCACAGTACCTTCCTTCCACCAGTGATGCGCCTACAAGGGCTAACAATGTGGAGAATCAGTCAGCTTCAAATAGCGTGGAAGCGGTTTCCTATAAAGCTATAAATTTCTGGCCATCGTGCCCCGACCTCTGGTTCACGGCCATGGAGGGACAATTTGTTCTTTCGAGAAATCTGTCCGATGAACGTAAATTCTACGCAGCCATTTCACTCATGGATGTCAATACTGTCCAGCGAGTCAGAGATATCATTTCATCTCCTCCACCTCAACAAAAGTTCGAAGCACTGAAAAATGCCGTACTCTCTCGTTTAATGGAGTCGGAGGATGCTCGGCTGCAACAGCTGTTAGGTGGAATGGATTTAGGTGACAAAAAGCCTAGTCAATTGTTAAGAGACATGAAGGCGTTGTCCGGCTCGGAATTTTCACCGGCTATCATTAAGAAACTTTGGCTTCAAAGATTACCGGATATGGTGAAAGCAATCTTGATAGGGAGTACAGAAGAAACAGAGGCGTTGGCTGCAACAGCCGATAAGATCATCGAAGCCACGCAACAGTTCAGCATCAGCTCCCTAGGGACTTACGTTTCTCAAAGCAGTTCACAATAACAATAGTCTTCACGACAGTCTACCGTTGCAAATAAAAATGCGTCAATAGCAAATTTAGAGATGCGTCTGGAGCAGGTGACCGCTCAATTAAATGAGTTAAGGATAAGGACTCAAGGTAGGGGAAACTCCCACTCGCGATCTAGAAGCCGATCCAGAAGTAGAGCGAGTAGTAATACAAACCGTTCTAGCTCCCGGGTATGTTGGTATCATAGGCGTCATGCCGAAAAGGCCGTTCGTTGCACACAGCCGTGTGCATTCCGCCGAAATCTCGCGCCACCGGAAAACTAGAGGGCAGGTCGGGTGTGGCGACTATCGACCCCTGCCCTTCAAGTAGCAGTCGTCTTTTAATTTTTGACAGATCGAGTAATACCCACTATTTAGTAGACACGGGTGCAGCCCTCCTGATCCAAATTTTTCACTTTTCGCAGCCAATGCGACTCGCGTACGTACGTATGGGAAAAAAATTTTAAAATTAGATCTTGGTCTACGCCGCGTTTTCAAATGGGTGTTTGTTTTAGCCGACGTGGACAAGCCTATCATCGGTGCCGATTTACTGCGATCTAATGGCATTCTAGTAGACCTAAAGGCGAAGCGTCTCATCGATCCACTTACGTCTCTGTACGCTTCTGGTCGATTAGTTTCAGGCCGGACTTCGCTATCTATAGTTTCGGGCAGCGTTACCAATCGCAAAATAAGGGAGTTGCTCAAGACGTATTGCAGCACGAGGCCCGAGAATGCATTCAGCCAAGAGGTGACGCACAATGTGACACATCACATTGTGAGCAGAGGTCCACCGATCGGGAGCAGGCCTCGGAGACTTTCGCCTGAAAAACTGGCTATAGCAAAAAAAGAGTTTCAGTTTCTGCTAGAGTCGGGTATCTGCAGGCCTTAAAAAAGCAGTTGGGCTTCGCCGTTAGATTTGGTCCCGAAGAAAAATGGGGACGTTAGAGCGTGTGGGGACTACCGGCGCTTAAACGCTGTAACGGAATCCGATCGTTATCCAATCCCTCATATACAGGATTTCAGCCAGAATCTGCACGGCTGCAAGATTTTCTCTACTCTAGACCTAGTGCGCGCGTATCACCAGATCCCCGTGGAACCCAATGATATCCCAAAGACCGCCATCTGCACACCCTTTGGCCTATTCGAATTTACCCGTATGACATTTGGTTTAAGGAATGCTTCGCAGTCGTTTCAGCGGTTCATTGACTCGATCACTCGCGACTATAATTTTTGTTATGTGTACATCGATGATATTTTGATAGCTTCCTCAAATGAGGACGAACATATAGGCCACGTTGAAATCATTTTACGCAAACTTCATGAATTTGGTCTGGTGATTAACCTGGAAAAAAGCGTCTTTGCAAAACCCTCCGTAGAGTTTCTTGGACATTCGATCGATGCTAGTGGCATTCGGCCGAATAAAGCTAAGGTTGATTCGATTCTCAACTACGATCCGCCAAAAACAGTACAGGATATGAGAAGATTCCTGGGGTTAATTAACTTTTATCGGCGGTTTGTCCCACAGGCTGCACAGGCACAAATTTTGCTCACCAACTACCTCGAGGGCAGCAAAAAAAGGAACGATAAGCGTCCCATAAAATGGACGGCGGAAACGCTAAACGCATTCCGAGAATTTAAAGCCCAGTTGGGCAAAGCGACAGTCCTGGCATTTCCAATCCCTAATGCAGAGTTAGCGGTGGTGGTTGATGCCTCTGACTCAGCCATAGGCGCAGTCGTTCAACAAAGGCTCAACGCTAATTGGCAGCCAATAAGCTTCTTTTCTGTCAAATTATCCAAAGCGGAACGCAAGTACAGCGCGTACGATAGGGAGCTTCTGGCGGCATATGTTTCAATTAAGCATTTTAAGCATTTGTTGGAAGGAAGAGAATTCACTCTCTACACTGACCACAAACCTCTGGTGTACGCCTTACGGCAGAATCCGGAGAAGGCAACGCCTAGGCAACGTACACACTTAGATATGATATCTCAATTCACTTCAGACATTCGACACCTACCAGGGGAGTAAAATTTCGTGGCGGATGCGCTCTCCAGAATGCACGAGCTATCAATTCCCGAAAGTATCGACTATGAGGCAATAGCTCGGGCTCAAGAGGGAGATGAGGAACTCAAATGTTTGCGTGAGTCGAACGGTTCCACCCAGTGGGAGGCCCTTCCGGTTACGGGAACAAAAAGTCGGTTGTATTGTGACACTTCCACCAAAAAGGCGCTGCCATTCATTCCGCAGCGTTTTAGAAAAATAGTTTTTGAAAAGGAGCATAATCTTTGCCATCCTGGCATTCGGGCTACCGTCAACGCTATGCGCAGCAAATTTATTTGGCCGTCAATTAACAAGGATGTTCGGTCATGGACAAGAAGTTGCATTCCTTGTCAAAGATCAAAAGTTAGTAGACATGTTAGTAGCCCTGTAGGCCAATTTACAACCTCTTGCAATCGCTTTGACACTATCCTAGATATTGTAGGACCATTACCCACCTCGGAGAACTGGCGTTATTGTTTAACCTTGATTGACTGATTCACTCGGTGGCCAGAGGCCATTCCACTCGTCGACATAAGAGCAGAAACCGTTGCCGAGGCTATATGCCGGGAATGGATTCCGCGTTTTTGCGTCCCCACGTCGATTATCACAGATCAAGGGAAGCAGTTTGAGTCCCGACTGTTCGAAGAACTGGGCAAATTGTTAGGGTTCGTAAGAAACCGCACAACTGCATATCATCCACAAGCCAACGGAATGATTGAGAGGTGGCACAGGACGTTGAAGGCCGCAATAATGTGTCAGCAAAATCACCAATGGTCAAAAACTCTGCCGTGGATTTTGTTAGGTCTTCGAACTGCTCTGCGGGAAGATCTTCAAACCTCATCAGCTGAGTTGGTGTATGGTAGAAATCTGAGACTACCTCATACCTTCTTGCAACCAGCCAATATTGATCTGCAAACGGAGTTCGTAACCGACCTTAAGAAATATTTCGACGAGCTGCGTCCAGTTCAGTCCTCTAACCACGCCCTTCAAAAGCATTTCGTGTTTAAAGACCTCATGACGTCCGATTACGTTTTTGTACGCAACGATACAGTTCATCATTATCAATTTTGAGTCTTTGAATCCTGCCAATCAAATAAGATCTAATCCAATCAAGCATAGCTGAGTGAAATCCAAAACTTTCAAGTTTTCTAAGCAAAATTAGATGATTGACGGAGTCAAATGCTTTACTGAAGTCAGTGTAAAAACAGTCGACTTGATAACCATCTTCGATAGCATTGATGGTATAATGAGACAAGCAAGCTAAATTAGTGGTAGTGGACCTGCCAGTGACGAAGCCATGCTGTGTATTACAAAAAAATTCCTTAACAGCGTTCCACCTGGCCATTCGCTCGAGGGGTCCTCGCAGCAGTTCTGATGTGCTCCACCCCATTGGCTTTGCAATACTGCTCAAACATCTTGGACGTAAATGCTGTCCCACGATCTGTGACTATCCGCCTCGGTACGCCAAAATATCCCGAAACCTCAGTCAGCGCGTTGAGTACCCCTTTCGTGTTTGCAGTTTTTACAGCTCGCAATACCACGTATTTCGTGAAACTATCCACCATTGCAAGTATATACCTAGTCCCCCCTTTCCCTCGAGAGAACGGCCCAAGGTGGTCGAGATGGATGGTGTCGAACGGTAAAGGTGCTCGATCCGCGCTGTGCAACTCTCCTTCAGTCTTCCCGCCTTTCTTTTTGGAGTATGCGCAGTCCACGCAGGCTTTGATATATTCCCGGGTGAATTTCCTCATTTTTGGGAACCAAAAGGTTTCACGTGCCCGTATCAACGTCTTCTCCTCAGTCAAGTGACCCACGTCGTCGTGACAGAGCTTCAAAATTCTCCACCTTATCGCGTGAGGCACCACCCACCTTTCAGCACCTCCCACCAGTCGAAACAACCTCAGCCCCTTCAGGTGGAATTCCTTTTGCAGCTGCTTTTTCCTGACTGTTGATTCGGACGACTTCAGCACCTTTATTATCTCCCGCAGCTTAGTGTCCTGCCACTGCATAACCGCTAGCCAATCGTCATCCGTGATGTGCAAGTTGAGCACGAACAAAGATGCTTCTTCCATCGTCTTCTCCTCGTCCGCCGGTTGTCGACTTAAAGCGTCCACATAAGCTGCTTTTCTTCCTGTTTGGTGCACGGTTTCGAAGGTGAATTCCTGAAGCTTAAGCCACCACCTACCCACTCGCGGAATTACCTTCGGCTTGTTCTTTGTTGCGACGATCGCCTGGCAGTCTGTCACCACCTTGAAATCTCTTCCTAGCAGGTAAACTCTGAAACGATCGAGACTGTCTACAATCGCGAGCACCTCTAATTCGTAGGAATGATACTTCCTTTCATCTTCCGAAAGCTTGCGACTGTAGAACAGAACCGGACACAAGACCGAGTCCTCCTTCGCCCTCTGAAACAAGATTCCTGCCAGGCCCACGGCTGACGCATCGATGTGTACCTCGTGCTCGCAGCCTGGGTCAAACAACACTAGCACTGGCGGGTTACTTAAGATCCCTTTAAGACGCTGGAACGCCTCCTCTTGTTGGATTGCCCATACGAACTCTTGATCTCCTTTGGTCAAATCAGTCAGAGGTAATGCCAGCTGCGCATAGTCCTTCACGAACTTCCTAAAGAACCCAGTAAGTCCTAAGAACTGTCGCACCTCATGGACGTTCCGAGGTGCTGGGAACTCGGTGATCGCTGTTGTTTTCTTCCGGCTCGGCTTCAGCCCATCTTTATCCACCTCGTACCCAAGGAACTCAATCCTTGTTTTGAAGAACACGCACTTACTGACGTTCAGAGTTAATCCGGACTCCTTAAGCGCCCTCAGGACCCTCCGCAGCTTATCCAAACCTTCTTTGACAGTTTTACTGGCTATCATGGTGTCGTCCAGGTACACCGCTACATCACCTTTCTGCAACTGTGACTTTACCGAATTCATACAGGCTTGGAAATGCGCCGGAGCGTTTACGAGGACAAAAGGCATCCTATTAAACTCGAAACATCCATCATCGGTCGTGAACGCGGTGTATTTCTTACTGCCTTCCTCCATACGAATTTGATGATAACCTGACGCCAGATCCAGTACAGTAAAAAATGCATTCCCGCTTAGTGATGCCAGCACTTCGTCTATCACGGGCATCGGGAATTTCCGCTTCTGAGTGACCTTGTTGAGCTCGCGAAAGTCTATACAGAACCGATCCGTCCCATCCTTCTTCTTCGTCAAAACAATCGGCGAACAATAGTCCGAGGATGACGGCCGAATTACCCCTAGCTTCAGCAATTCCTCAACTTTCTCCTTTACAACTGCCCGTTTCGCAAAAGGGAGCCTATATGGTTGTACACAGACTGGATGCGCTGAAGACAACTGAATTATGCACTCCCCCAGTTTAGACTCTCCCAACTCCTCGATGCTCAACGCAAAACAGTCCCGATGGGTGTCGACCATATCCTGCAGCATCCGCCTGTTGGTTTCTCCGACGTCCCCAAGATCAAGGTCAGACACCTTTAGTTTCTTCCTCGGAACCCTTTGGTATTCCGCCTCGGCCGCACGCACTTGCTGAGCCTCGCTATGCAAGCCATCGAAGATAGACAGCTTTTTAAATGATTTTTCAATCCTGACCTGCGGTTGGTCCAGTAGCTCCCGACCTATAATCACGGGGTAAGCTTGGCTATCGTCAGGTACCACTAAGACCTCACACCAAGATGTCAGCTGGTCCACGGAAATCTCCGCATTAATGCGTCCTATCGTGATGCATACCCCATCACCAAAACCATTCAGCATCAATTCGTATGGAGAGTAATTCAGCTTGCCATCCTCTGCTTCCGATACGCGCAATGTTACGCAATCGCTGCCCAGGTCAATAAATGCTACCATACCGCGCCCGTTTATCCTTGCTTCTTTAATTTATTCTGTCCTATCCGCCATTATCAGCATTTGACGCGGATTTTCACCTCTCCCTGAGCCCATAACTCGTCCGCCCTCAGCCGCTTGGCCCCGTTGTAGCGGACAATCTTTACGGAAGTGTCCCACCTGTTGGCATTGAAAACATCTTGCCTCTCTTCCTGTCATCTCCGTATCTTGCCGCTCTGCTCCACGTCGATCGGCTTCACAACGCCCCACTTCACGTCGCCGAGAGTTTTCCGTCGTACGCCAACTTTTGGTCCTCAAACCCACAACCCAACGGACTCTCTCCAGAATTTCGTCCACTGACGCCGGCCTCACTGCTCGAAATGCTTCTAAGCACTCACCATCAGTGATTCCCTGTGTGATATGTTTTACCAGAGAGGTACTCTGAACGTGTCCTCTTGATGCAATCATTTTCATCTCAAATATGTACTCCTCCAAGTCCTCACCATGTTTCTGCCGAAGCTCACGGAGGCGATCGTGAACATCTGCGTCATCGTCGACTGTTGGAAAGTTCTGGCACAACTCACTGAAAAACTGCACCAAGAATTCCAGCGTCGTGCCACAGCTCCATAACTTAGCCGCTCCTACCAATTTTGTTGTTGCTGCCATCAGAACCAACCTCTCATCTACCCCATAAATGCGTTGGATGTCCCCCACCTTCCTTATCCAAGCTTTGGACGACAATCCCACGCTGGCTTTGGGTTCGAACTGCGGCAACATATCCGCAACTTCCCGGACGGTGTATACGTTACGTGAGCAACCCTGATCTGCCCTCACTTCGACAACAGCGTCATGGGAGGAACGCGCATCTGCGCTCGGTGTGCCGACAACTGGTGGCCTTTCCGTCGTACGAGTCGTATGCTCCGAGTGGGCTGTCGCAAGTTCCACAAATTTAGCCCTCAACTTCCGCAACTCATTACGCATGTCTTGGAGCTCGTCGACCACGGGTTCCGAATCCGTTGCATTCAACAGCCGCTCCAGCAACTCCTCTTTCCGCCCGCCCTGTTCCAAACCCCGCTTCCTGAGCTCCTCGCGTAACTGGTCCCTGGTCATCGAACCATACTCCTCTTCCCGCTTCTCCCTGCTATCCATCGCTCTATTCGCAGATGAAGCCAGCAAAAAAAAAGAACGCAATACAAAAGAACTGTCGCGGCCACTGTTGAAGTATTTTTTTTCTATGCGATTGCTGTAATCCAAGGTCACTGTAAATCTCTAGAAAACCAAAAAAAACGGCACCGAGCAATCAACTCAGCCGACCGACCTGTACGCTCAACCAAAAGGCGAAAAAAAGAAAAAAAACACTGATCGTTGCTATATGTTGTGTGTGTGCGTTTTTTTTTCTCGCTTTCCCGTTTCTTTGCTAGAAATTCTCGCGGCAGCTCGGCATACGAATACTATATCCACGAAAGAGAACAAAAAAAAACCGATAGTGGTACCGATTGGGCGACTAGCTTATTTGTTTTTCTTAATCCCACTTCTGATCTGTTAAATATGACCGAGCGGAGCAACAACCCAACTAGTAAATCGAACCGAAATTACCAATGCAAAGCAAAACACGATACCGTTCAGTTAAATAGTTCTTTTATTATAGTTCCTTTCCCTTCAACGGCTACGAATAGACTGACTTACAGCCTAGACAGCAGAACTATTTACCGCTTCGCATTACGATGTAACACAATTGAGCTTATTTGACATAAGTTATGTGAAATTAGGAAATCAATTAAAATATATTCAATATCTTTCTTTAAGTTACATGGTATAAGCATTGTTTACTTTCCAGGCGGTCATCACCCCGCACACCTACTTTGTGTACTCGTTAGTGACCTACATTAATCACACTTAATTTCAATATAAAAAAAAACCCAATACACTTCATATTTCTGCTTAACAGGCATTTTCCTCTACACATCAAAATTCATTCACCTTTGGCATTTCGATTTCATTGTTTCTTTTGTATCTTTGTATCAGCATTATGAGTTAATTGTTTATTTTGGCATATCAGCATTATAAGTTAATTGTTTATTTTGGCATATCAGCATTATAAGTTATATTGTTAGTATATAAGGAAACGAGTCAATAAAAAGAACAGTCAGTACCAGTAGATCAATCATTTTGCTTTCCAACTCAAGACTTCCCCCCACCCGTGGTAAGGCGTCTTGCAGAGTACTTCTACCAGCAGAGCAACGAACAAGCGAAGGCAAACGACGATCACCAACCACTACAAGAGTTTCTAGTTCATGTACTAGAAACTCTATTGTTGTCAAGGTTCAAGCACTTTGGTCAACACGACGATTGAAAGATCGTACATTTTGGTGACCCCGACGTGATTTGGTGATCACGGTTCGATATTCGTTTTCTCTTGTTCAACGCTTGTTCATCACCGACAATTCGGAACGTTAGTTCTGCACCATGGATCGACAAGCGGAACTACAGCAAGAAACTGGATCAAAAATTGAGCGAATCATCGCCAATTTCAAGAAGGATCCAGCAACCAGAAGAACGCTTGCGTATTATAAAGAGCGCCTGCGAAGATTGGAGGAGCAGTGGGAAAATTTCGACGCCACTGACAGTGAAATCAGAGAAACATATTCTGATCAACTCAATCATCCTTATTTTAGCAAGGGATACTATGGTGCCGTAAGGACGGTATATAAACAGCACAAGACTCTCTTCGAGGATCAAATCGAATATTTGCAACAGCAGGTAAATCCCATCGGATCGGAGACTGACGACAAACCATTTCCGTCAGCACCTCTCCAAGTAAATGCTTCCGACGGTGATCAAACAAGCGACAATATTTGCATATCCCAGGTAAGGCGGCGTCAACAATACTTGAGAGAGACGCTGCAACGTACCCTGGACAACGCCGAAACTACACCAGTGGGTTCCAAACACTTTTGGGAACTCACCTGCAACACAATTAACAAGTATTGGGCGCAAATTGAGGCGACCCAAATCAATTTGGTGGAGCTTAGCGACTCGTCGACATCCAGCGAGGACACCTCCACACACATCCAAATGGAGGACACAGTCCGCAGAATGCTGGAAAGATGCGCGGCTGAAATCCAAGATTGTATCGGTGTATTTACACAGATGGTCGACAACCAGCAGATGCCCAAGTGCCAAAAGATGTGGTATCTAAAGACCAATCTGACTGGAGACGCTGAAAAACTTATTCGCCATCTACCTCTCACAGAGGACAACTATACGTCAGCATGGCAGATGTTGCAAGATCGATACAACAACACTAGACTACTGACAACCGCATTCTTCAATCGTTTACTTCAACAACCTGGCAGTTCAACAGAATCCGCCAACAGCATTAAGGCACTACACGACACGACCAAGGAGTGCCTGCAAGGTCTCAAAAACCTTGGATTAGATACCCGCAGCTGGGATCCGCTTATAGTTCACCTTCTAATAAAAAAACTAGATCGCTCAACGCACACCCTCTACGAGCAGTCTTTAAAATACCCAAGAGCGTTGCCATCGCTCAACGAATTCCTCAGCTTTTTGGAGACCCGTTTTCAATCCCTAGAGACACTAGGAAACAAAGGACGTTGTGCGGAAGAACAGACGCGAAAACCAACAGCCCGATCCTTCACGTCAGTGGTCGCGGGCAAATCAACTAAACTAAACTGCATCTACTGCAACAAGGGGGACCATAAGTTATATGCATGCCAAGGGTTCTTGCGACTTACACCAAATGGTCGCCTATCCGTGGCAAAAAGACTCAGAGTGTGCATAAACTGAATAAATTCGGGACACGTAGCATCCAATTGTTCAGCACGAAACTGCACAAAATGCTCAGGAAGGCACAATACTCTCCTACACATGGATGGACCATCAAGAAATACGACGGAGAGAGAAAATCGCCAACAAGACCGATTCAATTCCCCTCCTAGTGCCCAGAACCCTGAAGATGAGAGGCCAACAACCAGAACAGCGGCAGTAGCCCCCATCACTTCAGCGTCAGCAGTCGCTCCCAAAAATAAGGGCTATGTGTTCCTAAGTACGGTAATCATCAATCTAGAGGACAGCGCAGGCAACCTCGTAAATTGTCGAGCATTGCTAGACTCTGGGTCACAGCTCAACTTCATCACCGAGAAGCTGTCAAGAAGGTTGAAGATTCCAGAATTCGCCGAAACAATGCGGATTCTTGGAATAGGTGAGGGCACAAGGCAAGCAACAAAGAGAGTGAACCTTGCATTAAGATCGAGAACCTCAGAATTTAACGTCAATCTAGAGGCCTTCGTCCTACGACAAATCACTCCTAATCAACCAACGCGGAGGATCAACACTGCCTCCTGGAATATTCCAACCGATTTAAGATTGGCAGACCCCCAATTTGGCGAACCTGGACAAATCGATTTGCTGATTGGAGCGGAACTATACCATCAGCTCTTAACAGTCGGACAGTTTAGTATCGGGGAAGGTCTGCCGCTACTACAGAACACGCGTTGTTAGGGTGCGTTCGAGGAGCACCTAGTCGCTGGTTGTCGTTTGGGGTCTCGCCGTGGTTGAGATGGGAGGAAATAGAAAAAAATCGTTTTGTGAGTTTGGGATAGGTTTATTCTTTTCCAAAGTACTATGTCTTACCTCGACGAGTGTTGTAACAAAAAAGAAAGTTATAATTATGGATTGACATTAAAGAAAGGTTAAATCAAGAAATAAAGTGGAACTTAAAGCTCCATCTAACAGGACTTAATGTACCTTAAATATGGAACTTATAATCTAGTACAATATGCGTAAGTGTCTATAGTGATGTGCTCTCACATGAACATTGCCGGCCGCGTTGCAGCAACCGATGCAAAGGCAAGAAAAACTCAAAGTAATAAATGAAAGCAAATTTTGATACCTTATATAATATAAAGGGGATCCTTTTGTTAGCGGAGGGGATCCACTCACTCCGTTTGGGGAGGACATATTAGTAGAGGATAGTAAATGAAAATATATAAATAGTGATAGTGACATGGTGTACACAACCAAATACGTGACCTTCGTCCTTAATCAGTGCAGATAATTATTAATTTTTTATACAAATTTAAGGCAGTTAAAAGAAACTCAAATAATTGCATGTTGTTATATATGTATACGCACCACACCTGTTTTTTTTTTTTTTTTTTAAGATTGTGTTAGAACGCAAAGTTTTACAATTGGCCTTGTTAGAAGTCCGGATTGCGTTTTTATGTCAGCAACGCGTACTCTTCCATCAGAACCGGGATACAATTTGATAACACGACCTAATCGCCATTCGTTTGGGGGGACTCTCTCGTCTCGAATAACTACCAAATCATCTAACAATACGTCTCTTTGAGGATGTTTCCATTTATACCTTTTCTGAAGCTCTTTGAGATACTCTTCTTTCCAACGAATGCAAAATTGATGGTGTAGTATCTTGAGTCGTTCCCACCGTTTAATACAGCTAAGAGAATTGTTGCTTAACTCCGGTTCGGGGAGAGCTAAAAGAGGACCACCTCGTAGAAAATGCCCCGGTGTCAACGGAGGAATGTCATGGGGGTTTTATGATACTGGGGAAATAGGCCTCGAATTAAGACAAGATTCCATTCGCGCTAAAAGTGTTGAAAACTCCTCAAAGGTGAACCTTTGATCTCCAACGATTTTTTTGAAGTGTGACTTAAAACTCTTAACTCCGGCCTCCCAGAGGACTCCCATATGCGGAGCGCCAGGTGGAATAAACTTCCACTGCAGTCCACAGTCTTTGTACTTTTCTGTCACATCTAAAGAAAACGTCTTCAAAAACCGTTCGAAATCCTTTACTAGAATTTTGCTAGCGCCGACAAAGTTCGTCCCGTTATCGGAGTATAGGACTTTAGGTAATCCTCGTCTCGCAACGAATCTACTCAGAGCACAAAGAAATGATTCCGTAGTTAAGTCACTTGTCGCTTCCAAATGTATAGCCTTTGTGGCAAAACACACAAAAAGGCAAACGTATCCCTTTGAAATTCGACAACTTCGTCCTGAGAAACTTCTTATGGTGAAAGGACCAGCAAAGTCGAGGCCAGTATGTGTAAACGGCAAAGATATAATGGTTCTTTCAGGCGGTAATGCAGCCATAATTTGAGTTTGGACCTGTTTGCTATGAATCCTACAAGTTTTGCATAATCGAATGCATTTCTTAACGAGGTTCTTAACTCTGGGAATCCAAAACTCACTTCTTATTAGTCTTAAGACAAGCTGATTTCCACCGTGCATCGAGAGACTATGAAGAAAATTTACCAGAAGTGTTGACATGTGCGCGGTATATGGCAGCAGAATTGGAAATCGTTCATTGTAGGAAAGAGTTGCAGAAGACAATCTTCCATTTGCTCGAATTAGCCCATTAGTATCTATTATCGGATTCATATTTAGTAGAGGGCTTTTGGGCGAAATTCTTTCACCGCGAGTTAAACACCAATATTCTTCTTCGAAGTATGAGCGTTGGGTACCTCGCAGGAGAAACGTTTTTGTATAAGATACTTCACTTTCAGAAAGGATTATTGACGAATAAGAAAATCTTCCCTTTTGTTTCGGATCGGTTCGGTGAAAAAAACGCAGAATATAGCTCACTACGTGAAGGCAACGAGCCCAAGATGAGAATCTTTGTAAAACCGCGTCAATATTAATGGGTAGAGTTGTTAAATAAGACTTGATACGTTTTCGTTCTAATTTCCCTTCGTCTGGGCTTTGAAATGATGGCTGAGGCCAAGAAGATTGATTCTGGCGGAGCCACAGTGGACCCGTCCACCATAGGTCATTGATTTTAAGTTCTACTGGAGATAAGCCCCTAGTTGCTAAGTCGGCGGGATTATCCACAGACCGTACATGAAGCCACTTTACATGTGGCAAAGTGGTTTGAATGCTAGAGACTCTATTTGCTATAAACGTTTTCCATGTAAATGGAGGTTTGTCTAGCCAGGATAAAACAATAGAGCTGTCTGTCCATAGTATGAGTTCATGTTCATGGATATTTAATTCCTTAAGAACCTTTTGAATTAATTTTGATAAGAGTACGGCGCCACACAGTTCCAGTCGAGGCAAGGAGATTTGTTTAACCGGCGCTACCTTACTTTTTGCACATAAAAGATGTGACGACCAACTATTCGATCCCGTGCTTATACGTAAATATAATGCAGCGGCGTAAGCCTTCTCAGAGGCATCACGAAACCCATGTACCTGAATTGAACAGTCGGGTGCGTATTGTACCCAACGAGGGACCTGAATTTTTTGAATATCTGGTAAAGCAGAAAAAAATGATGTCCAGCGATGACACGTTAGGGGCAGAAGAGGCATGTCCCACGACGTCCCATCTTGCCAGATTTGCTGTAAAATAATTTTTGCAACTACCAAAATCGGTGCTAACCAACCGACCGGGTCAAAGAGGCGAGCTATAATTGACAATACAGATCGCTTAGTGAATTCACTGCATCGATTGTCAATAACTAGAAAAAAATGAAAGCAATCTGAGTGAGCATTCCATTTAAAACCTAAAGTTTTAGCAATGCTTGTATTTTCGAATTTCAAAAAATTTTCATCGTAAAGGAAGGAACTCGGAAGGGTTCCGAGAAAGTCTAAACTATTCGAAGTCCATTTTCTTAACGGGAAACCCGCTGAGGTCAAGGCCGATAAGAGCTCTTGTTGGGCTTGAATAGCTGAATCAAGATCATGTGATCCTGACAGCACGTCATCAACATAAAAATCGTTTTTCAGGATAGAGGATGCGATGGGATATTTTGGTTTAATGTCGTCAGCCAGCTGCTTAAGGGTTCGTATCGCCAAATTCAATTCATATGCACAATTCACCCCAAAGGTAACTGTTTTTAGTTCATAATCACGACCCCCCCTTTTGTGATGAACCTTGAAAAACAATCCTTTGGTATGGTGTGTCGTCAGGATGCACCCATATTTGGCGATACATTTTCTCAATATCGGCGCTGAAAACGTATTTATACAATCGCCACCTTAAGAGAAGTAACATAAGGTCAGTCTGTAGAACGGGGCCAATGTGTAACATATCATTGAGGCTGATACCGTTGCTCGATGGGCTTGACGCATTAAATACAACTCGAATTTTTGTAGTTTTGCTTTCTGGTTTGATGACAGCGTGATGGGGCAGGTAATATGAAGTTATTTTATTATCCCGAATGATTTCATGTGGCGAAACAATCTTCATATGCCCGAGAGTAGAGTACTCTTCAAGTACGTTAGAATAATTTGAGTGCAGATCTGGGTTCTTAAGCAAGGATCTCTCATTACGTAAGAATTGCTTGAGAGCAATACCTCGGGAATGGCCTAGCGCTGTTGGGGACTCCTTGAAAGGAAGTCGCACTACATACCGACCATCTAAAGCCTTGGTTGTAGTTTTTGAGTACAAAGTTTCACAGAACTCGTCGCTAATAGAAAAAGACGGGGAATCACAAATCTCTTCTACTTCCCAAAACTTGGTTAGCTGCTGATCGATTGAAACCTCCGAATAATAAGAGAGGGTAGTTGAAAACGATCTTATATGTTCCTGTGGCAAGGGACCTGAAAGAACCCAACCAAAAACCGTGTTCTGCCCCACAAGAGATCCATAGATATTTTGTTTTATACTGTCTAATATTATGAAATTGTATAAATCAGCTCCTATTACAAAATCAATATTAGAGCTTTCATAAAAGAAAGGATCTGCAAGATCGAAATCTAATTGACCACCCAGTTCATCTACGCTTACCATGCAAGAAGGTAAGTGACCAGTTAATCGGTTTAAGACAATTGCAGTAGCTACAATAGAAAACGACGGCATTCGTTTGGAGCTTAAAACGAGTGAGCAAAGTTTAGAGGAAGTCGTCGTAACTACTGCGTTCATGCCAGAAATATCCGCTTGGATTGGTGTAACTGGAAGTTTCAGTCTTCGTTGAGCCTCTTCTGAAATAAAACTAGCTTCAGAGCCCGGGTCCAGAAGCGCGCGCAATGTAAATTGATCGCCCAGGTGATGGATATCAATTAGGGCTGTAGCGAGAAGAATTCGTTTGTTATTTTGGGTAAAATGTGATTTAACTTGATGTTGTTGAATTGGTGCAGTGGACTGTATTTGCTGAGAGGGTTGTAATGAAGGCAGTGAGTGTGAAACGGGTGCTGCTGAAGGAGAAGGTACTACACGACTGGCTTCTATTTGCGGAGGAATATGTAAAAGAGTGTGATGTCGTTGTTTACACGTCATACATGTGTAGATGCTGCGACAATCTTTGATCATATGCGTTGAAGCGAGGCAATTCAAACAACATTTTAAAGCTTTAACCTTAGAGATTCTATCGGAAATATCTAGTTCCAAAAAGGTAGGACATAGACGAAGCGGATGATGAGCTTTGCACAATTGACAGCTGAAATTATTTGCCTTGGTGTGGAAAGAGCGATGTTGTTGTTGAGTTTGCTTTATTGGAATAAATCGTTGTTTTGGTTCTTTTACATGGAGCTCTTTAATATCGGAAACAGTTTCTAAGATCTGATACTGGTTCGTAAGGAATGAGTCCATTTCAGACCAATCTGGAAAGTCCCGAGGTTTCTTGAGTGATTGTTCCCACATGGATAACGTATTTTTCGGAAGACGACTGGAGCACAAAAAGACCAGGATGGGATCCCAAGATTTGGTATCGACTTGATAAGCTTTTAGTACTGAAAGGCAATCATTAATTTCGCTTTGCAATTTTTTAATACTTCTACCAGACTCCACACTGATCGCGGATAAATTAAAAAGAACTCTTAGTTGACTATTAACCAATATCCGTTTGTTCTCATATTGATCAGATAGAGCGTTCCATGCGAGGTTAAAATTGTCCGCTGTAAGAGCAAATTTACAAACAATATTGTTCGCCTCCCCTTTGGTTTTTGAGCGAAGATGGTATAATTTTTGAACGGCACAAAGCTTCGGGTGCTTGATATAAATGGCGGTAAACAAATCCCGGAAGGATGGCCACGATAGGTAATCTCCATGAAATGTATCCGTGTCGCATGGTGGAACCTTAACACACAAAGCGGAATCACTGTTAAGGACAGAACCGTCATGAACAATTGATGTACTCAAGTTTGAGTGACGATCACTTTTAACCAATTCAAGTTTTCTGACTAAGTCGATAATTTCACTCAAGCACGTTATATAGGTGCTTGATGAAGAGTGATATTTAGATTTCACGGCTTCTAAATCTTCTTAATTCACGGATTCATTAGATTGTAAATAAAAGGAATATGATTTTTTAACTTCTTCCCACAGATCCTTTAATTCAATTTTCGAGGTATTTAATGAGACGGGGGTTTGATCTACCGGGGGAACTTTGTTCAATTTATCATGAAATTCCGTTAACTGATCTGTTGCAATGATAAAATCATCTAACCCGATCATGTTGAAATGTGTTTATTGGAATAGATTGGTAATGAAAAAGAAAGAAGGACTCACCCCACAGCAATAAAATAGCGCAGTTCGTGACACAAAACGTTATATTCACTATAACTTTTCCTCAAGGAAATTATTAGAAGTATTATTAAGAACACTATCTCGCGAGACACAACGGTAATTTACGGTTTTTTTTTTTTTTTTTTATTATTTGTTGCGGGAGGAAGAGATTTCACTTTTCTACATAAAACGGTATCCCTGCAACACCGATATTATCCCTGCAACACCGAGGTATCATGCGTATACATTTGCTTACTCGCGATTTCATATAACGTATAGATTTACAAGAAAATTTATATTTATATAGAGAAAAAAATTACGCTACCGCACTGATTAAAGGAAGTTCACGTACCTGTTAACAAATTATAACTGATGGACGTTTCTTTGGGTTAGAACAAAGCGTGGTCTCTCTTTTGTCAGCTCAGCGGTGCTGATAATGATGATGATAATGAGTACGGCTGATTATCAGGCGTTCTTCTAAGCGGGGGACTTAACTGGGATTATGTGTGGCGAATTTTGATGAGCGGGTGAGCGGATGATCGAAATTCAATTTTAATCTGGTTTTCTTGAATGTGAATTATGATGACAATATGCTGAATGCGGGTGATGATGAATTCGGGCAATGATGAGTGGATGATGATGAATTTGGACAGTTTCTTAAAGATATAGGGATCTTAAAGAAATCTCGATGATTCTTGACAAAAAATATGCGGCTTGATGGACCAATGTTAGGGTGCGTTCAAGGAGCACCTAGTCGCTGGTTGTCGTTTGGGGTCTCGCCGTGGTTGAGATGGGAGGAAATAGAAAAAAATCGTTTTGTGAGTTTGGGATAGGTTTATTCTTTTCCAAAGTACTATGTCTTACCTCGACGAGTGTTGTAACAAAAAAGAAAGTTATAATTATGGATTGACATTAAAGAAAGGTTAAATCAAGAAATAAAGTGGAACTTAAAGCTCCATCTAACAGGACTTAATGTACCTTAAATATGGAACTTATAATCTAGTACAATATGCGTAAGTGTCTATAGTGATGTGCTCTCACATGAACATTGCCGGCCGCGTTGCAGCAACCGATGCAAAGGCAAGAAAAACTCAAAGTAATAAATGAAAGCAAATTTTGATACCTTATATAATATAAAGGGGATCCTTTTGTTAGCGGAGGGGATCCACTCACTCCGTTTGGGGAGGACATATTAGTAGAGGATAGTAAATGAAAATATATAAATAGTGATAGTGACATGGTGTACACAACCAAATACGTGACCTTCGTCCTTAATCAGTGCAGATAATTATTAATTTTTTATACAAATTTAAGGCAGTTAAAAGAAACTCAAATAATTGCATGTTGTTATATATGTATACGCACCACACCTGTTTTTTTTTTTTTTTTTAAGATTGTGTTAGAACGCAAAGTTTTACAATTGGCCTTGTTAGAAGTCCGGATTGCGTTTTTATGTCAGCAACGCGTACTCTTCCATCAGAACCGGGATACAATTTGATAACACGACCTAATCGCCATTCGTTTGGGGGGACTCTCTCGTCTCGAATAACTACCAAATCATCTAACAATACGTCTCTTTGAGGATGTTTCCATTTGTTGAGGATGTATTATTAAAATGAAATTACAATAAAGTAAAATTGTCATGTATAATAAATAATCATTGTATTAAGAGCCTTAAGCATATAATAAAAGTCTACACAAAATTGTATATAAACAATAGTATAAATGTCAAACTTTTCTCGATATATAATTCAATTAGTAATAAACCCGCAATTTATAACGTTGTCTAAAATTTACTGTGCGTTATTCTTTTAACTTGACAACCGTTTTAAAATAAAGTTACAACGGGAAGAATTTTCACATATTGTACAACAGTTCGATTTTGTGCATATTTCCACAAATGTTTTAGAAAAAACATTTGGTCCATTCGAGCCATATAACCCTACTTTCCAGTGACAGTTTTGTGTGTTTTATATCTGCAAGACAGAAAAAACAATTTCTATTAAACTTTTTTATAATTTTTGCTGAAATAGCTAATAAAGACAATTTCTTGTGAGTTTTGTGTGTAAATCGGTTTCTCGCGCCGCGTAATATAACTAGCATACAAGCAACCGAGGTTCCCACGCTGCAAAAGACTTCAGCTACATCAGCAGTGCATGCAGAATAATTGAGGTGAGTGAGTAAGCCTTATTTGCCTAATTTTTTTACGTTTGCCACTAAATTATTTGCCAAATCTGCCAAAATGACCGCCGCAAAAGAGTTAAAACTACTTAAAAACTCTCTTTCGATCCTGCAAAATGACTTTAAAAGTTTTTCTTCGACTGTGGAAACCAAACGGACGAAAAATCTTGTCAATGGTCGCTTAGTAATTATGGAAGAAGTGATGTGTTTGCTATGACAATGTTGGTGGATGAAGACATTGAGGATTTTTCGGAGTTTAGGGGAATTTTCCAGGAAATTCGTAAAGTTTACCTGGAATATAGAGCCGAACTCCTTGATTGTTTAGATAAGCTTGCGGAATCCACTTCTGCAAACAAGCCACCTCCAATCAGCTCAAATCCGCATGGTATTCGCCTTCCTGAAATGTCCCTTCCTGTTTTTTCAGGACAATACGAAAAATGGCGGCCATTTAAGAGCAAATTTGAGTCCATGATTCACAACAACACTAGTTTGAGTGAAATTCAAAAACTGCATTATCTAAAGTCCGGTTTATCCAAAGATGCCGATAGTTTGTTACAGCACCTGGAAGTGGAAGAAGGTAACTACGAAAAGGCATGGTCTCTTTTATGCTCACGCTACGATAATAAACGATTTTTAGTAAATACTCATCTGAAAATGTTTATTAATCAGTCGACAATTACGACCGAGAACTCGTTTAGCCTTAAGAGAATGCTGGATACATCCAATGAGTGTCTACATTCGCTAAAAAATCTTGACCCGACACTACACAATGAGTACTCTAAGTGCATTAAGGAATACCTGGATTTGAGGCAGATGTCAGAAGTCGATGTCCTTCACGATACTGTTCTTGATACTCCATATCACTACTTTGTTCCTCATCATGCTGTCGTGAAGGAGTCTAGCACGACAACTAAATTACGAGTTGTCTTTGATGCCGCTGCAAAGACTTTAGATGGTCCATCCTTGAACGAGCACTTATTGATAGGACCTAAAACGCAAAACAACATTAGTGATATTGTGTTAGTATGGAGAACGTATCAATTTACCTTAACCGCCGACATTGAAAAAATGTTTAGGCAAATACGAATGAGGAAGGAGGATTCGTATTACCAGCTTATTTTGTGGCGTGACAATCCGAATCAACCCGTAAGGACTTATCGCATGCAAACGGTCACTTTTGGTACTGCAAGTGCACCGTATCTTGCCAATCGCACAATCCAAAGAGCTGCAGTCGATGAGGAGCATCGTTATCCAATTGGATCAAAAGTCGTCCGTAAGGGTATGTACGTCGACGATCTAATCGCTGGAGCTGACACTTTGGAGGAGGCACGCCTAATACGCGATCAAGCCAAAGATTTGTTGGCATCCGCGGGCTTCAACTTGCGAAAATGGACATCCAATAATGACATGCTTTTAAACGATATTCCACCTGATCAAAAGGAGTTAGGCTTTTCTTTACCCTTTGAAACTAACGCTGTTCCACAGATAAAGACGTTAGGTATTAGATGGTACCCTTTAGGCGATTCTTTTTCTTTTCAGAACGTCTTCGTTGATGAAGTTGAAACTCCAACAAAGAGAACGATGTTGTCCACTATCGCTAAGCTTTTCGATCCCCTTGGATGGATCTCGCCGTGCATTATCTTAGGAAAGATCTTGATGCAACAGCTGTGGTGCCGCTGTCTAGAGTGGGATGACCCGATTCCAGAGGAGTTCAAAACCCATTGGGAAGACTTTCGACGCGAGCTGCCCTCTATCGAAAGTATACAGATACCAAGATGGATTCACATGAGAAATAAGCCAAAGGACCTGGAATTACACGGATTTAGTGATGCATCAGAAAAGGCATACGGAGCGGTAGTCTACTTACGTGTGTTAGATGACGACGGCAGTATTCACGTTCACCTCCTGATGTCCAAAACCAGAGTTGCCCCTCTAAAGACCGTAACCCTTCCTAGGTTGGAACTTTGTGGAGCAGTCACACTAGCGGTACTTATGGACTACACTGCAAAGGTCTTGAAGTTAAACAGCGTTAGGAAGTACGCCTGGTCGGACTCGAAGATAACGCTGGCGTGGATTATGGCACCTCCTGCTAGGTGGAAAACTTTTGTCAACAATCGTGTTGCGGAGATCCATCGTCTAACAAATTGTAGTATATGGCGCTACATACCAACGCAACAAAATCCTGCTGACCTGGCATCACGTGGTCTATTGCCCACCCATTTAAATGGCAATAAACTTTGGTGGAACGGGCCAGAATTCCTAAGTTCTGAATGGATTTTTGAAACACCAGCTCAACCATCAATTGGGCCAACTGACGAAGAGATGCGGAATATCCAATCTCACTGCGTCAACACAGAGAGCTGTGAAATCCATCAACTGATACTTCGACAGTCGAATTTGCGAAAGCTATTGCGGATTTTGGCATATTGCTGCAGATTCGTTTCAAACGTTCGACGAACTGATAAGATGCTAATGGTACTTTCGCCGATGGAAATGGATTTAGCATTGAAGGCAGCTATAAGAATAGTTCAAAGGAGCATGTTTTTTACTGAAAACCAGTCCGATCAACCTAACCTGAAAGGAGTAAAGTCATTACAGGCCTTTGTGGATGATGCAGGAATTTTGAGAGTAGGAGGAAGACTACAAAACGCTGATCTAAGCTATGAACAACGTCATCCTATGATCTTGAAGCCAAATCATCATTTAAGTCGACTCATTATTAACGACGCACATTCCACAACATTTCACGGAGGAACTCAGCAGATGATCGCTCAGCTTCGGCAAAGATTTTGGATATTAAATCTCAAAAATGCTGTCAAAAAATGTATCCATGACTGCAACGTTTGCTTTAGACAAAAGGCTAAACCCAGTTGTCAACTCATGGGCAATTTGCCAGCACCGAGGGTAAGGATTTCTCGGCCATTTTCCTTCACTGGCGTGGACTACGCTGGTCCCATCGATGTTAAGACATGGAAGGGTCGAGGATCAAAAATGTTTAAGGCATATTTCGCGATTTTTGTGTGTTTGGCTACCAAAGCGCTTCATTTGGAATTGGTTAGCGATATGACGACGCAAGCGTTTATAGCAGCCTTTAGACGCTTTTCTTCCAGACGAGGAGCATGTAAGGAAATATTTAGCGACTGCGGGAAAAATTTCGTGGGTGCTGCCAAGGAGCTGGAAAATCTTCGAAAGGCAGCCAATTTCAATGAAAAGCAGGTCGCAGAAACATTGTCATCAGACGGCACCAAGTGGAATTTTATTCCTCCAGCATCTCCGCATTTTGGAGGTTTATGGGAAGCTGGGGTTAAGTCAGTGAAATATCACTTAAAAAGAGTTGCTGGTAATTCTACTCTTACTTTTGGGGAGCTCTCAACATTGTTGGTACAAATAGAAGGCTGCCTCAACTCTAGACCACTGTGTCCACTTACTAGTAACCCTGACGACTTCACTGCCTTAACTCCAGCGCACTTCCTAATAGGTGAACCCATACAAAGCATACCAGAACCGGACACCAAAGAGGAGAATATAAGCTACAACGACCGCTGGAAAAGAATTCAGCAACTCTATCAAAATTTTTGGAAGCATTGGAGCTCAGAGTATTTAGCTCGGCTACAACAGCGTCCAAAATGGCTAAAAACAGCAGAAAACCCTGATCTAGGAGATCTCGTTCTAATAAGGGACGAGCGATTACCACCATCAAAGTGGATGGTGGCACGTATTATCAAGCTACACCCTGGAGCGGATAATTTAATACGCGTCGTAACTCTAAAAACACAAACCGGTGAACTAAAACGACCAATTACAAAAATATGTCCGCTTCCTAGCAACAAAATAACCACAGACCAATCAATAATATAAACTATTTCTTTTCAAATAATCAATAATTAATTTAAAAAAAAAACACACATACATTTTCACACACGCACTTTCTCACAAGTAAAATATCAAAAAAAAAAATAATAACAAATATTTTTTTTTTTTTCTCAACACAACACTACACAAATAAATACAACACTACACAAACACAAAATAATAATTATTAACATATACAACACACTACACTACACAATAAAATAAAATCAACACAACTCACAAAATTCTCATTTGGGAAATTTCATACCAAATCAAAAATTTCCCTTCCACCCAAACACTACACATCATAATACAGTCCACTCAATGAAGTCAAATGCACTCAAATCGAAATCACATAACACATAAGCCCATTCATTCATCAAATTGTTCTTTGCTGCTGATTGCAGCACAGACAATATAATATACAGATGTCGCAGTCCCATGTTAGCTGATGTCCGCATTTCTTGCGATCGTGCAACAACGATTGTGCAACAAAAAGCTCTTCTCATCGTCTAACAAGGATTATCCAACAAAATAAAAGCTTTTTCCTGAGTGCCAATTGAGCATATCGTAATCGTTTGCGTGTGTGCATAAACGTATAGTGCGAGACGAAATTTCTTGCTTTCATTTTAACCTGTGCCTCTTGTTCCCAATTCCCTTTTCTCATTCCCAACAAACAAACATTTCAATTTTGCTTGTGATAATAATGTAAATGTCCTCCTAAGGCAAAAAAAAAACGGCAGTCGATAGAACAAAAATCGAAGATTGTTTTATTATCTCACTTTACACTCGCTAAGAAAGAAAAAGGGACAACAAAATTTTTCTGTTATTAAGTAGAAGGTACTTATAATATAATATTTATTAATCGTTTCTTTCTTTTAATAGTTTAAAAGTTAATACTAGTAATAAAGATAAATGTGGAAAGAATAAATATAGGGTAGAAAAGGTACTATTTCTTGGTGTGTAAAGTGTGTATAATAGCTACTTGTTAATAAAATATGTTTAATTTCCTAAACTAAAAAATGCAGAGACAGGTAATCTCTATGGAAAAATTAAAGAGCGCGGAATGTTTATGAAAGTAGGTAATCCGAATGATTATGAATTCGTTTCGACTTGCAAATGAGTTCTCCACTGGAACATGCGAAGAAATCGTAATATTTTCGCAAATGACCAATGACAAATAGAAGCTTGAAAATTACTCCGATTTTTCCCTGAAGTCACAGCGTCATTTAAATGACTCGATAAAATGGCCGTGTAATCGCATCTTTAAAGTGTAGGTCCCTTATATTTATTCGCCCAAAAAAAATAAAAATTTACACAAACTACATATTAATTTTGAGAAGCTAAACCTACGGTGCCTATATAAACCTGTTGTTTCAAAGTATTTATTTATATTTTAATCGCTGCTCTTAGCACAACCACACTAAAAATACAAAAATAAAAACACTTTTTTTATGGGTAGGTATTATTTTTTTTTTTTTTTTGTACTTATATACATACGTACGTACCTACAAATTAAAAAAATATATATATTTTTTAATAGTAGGAATATCAAGGTGCCTATTAAATAAGCCTTTTTCCTAAAAAAAATATTCAAGATGATACGAGATCAACACAAAAAGCAGATATTAATAAATTAACAGAAATAACTCTTCATTTTTTATCTATCGAAGGCGATATTTTTTTTCCGACTTGCAGGAGGACATTCAAATTCAATTTGTATTGAGAAGAAGAAGCATAGGATAGGACACAAGAAAGAAAATCAGTCATGCACGATAACGATACACCATACACATCCAAATAATACGCTTCCATTCGAATGAGTTCAATATGCATGTAACTGCCGACTTTGCCGAAGGACAAAAATGACGAATAATGAAATCGAGACAGAATAAGTGTTCTGTCTGGGCTACGCATGCATTGCAATATACCTATATTATATATGAACATATAAATGTTCTATACTAGCTGTTTTTTATTATTAGCTATGATCCATATAGATCATGGATTTACATGCAATTACAACAACAGCACATGATCTTGCTTCTCATCGAGATCATGATACATGATCTGAAAATTATTTCCACTATTTCCCACTAGATGGCTTGTTTCATTTTTAAGTGTTGGTGTGCCTGCAAACGATAGCCACACAATCACGTTGCCAGACTAAAAATTGGAAAAAAAACAATTGATTTTTTCGCATTCGAGTTCCGACTTATTTTTTTTCGTTCTTTAAAGGTATATTCAGACCAGCCAAACACTTGATAAACAATTAAATACCTACATATTTCATAAATATTTCTTAAACATTTATTAAACAAAACAATTTTTATGAAATGTGTTGCTGGTTTGAAAACATTTATGAAATGTTTCACAGTTTCCCAATCGTGATGGGAAATAATTTTTGTTTCATAAGTTTCCCTGCAGAAAGTAAGTGCTGTTTTTCGATTATTTTTTTTGTAAATAAAATACAAAATGTCAAGAAAAGCTGGGATACCTACGTAATGAGAAAGTGATGAATGAGCAATTATTTGAATTAAATTGCGTGCCGCGTGATTTCCTAATCTAATTATAATCCTACCACATATTTTTTTTTTATCCAAAAAAGGATGAAATTTAAATGTTTCATAAACATTTAATAAATGAATTTCAGAAATCTTTTACAAATGTTTATGAAATGTGTCCGATTTGCTTCATAAACATTTCTGAAATGTTTGGCTGGTCTGGACACACCTTAATATGCCAAAATAAACTCAAGTGCTATCTGCAAAATATTGTTCATGTGTTGCATAATTGTAGATATATGAAATAAATTTGTTATTAAAAAAAATTTGGAAAAGATAAATTATCCAAATTCCATTAAATATGGTAACACCCCCGATATTTCAAGTGAAATGTCAAGTGCCTTGTGTAACGTCACGTTGAGCAGAATATTTGCAATATGGCTGGCAGCAATATGAAGTTTGTAATACCCCTCTATTATCTCCTTTGTTTTTGAAAGCAACTGGCTGGTAGCAATATGAAGTTTGTAATACCCCTCTAGCAACTGTTGCCACAATTCAGAAATTAAACTTTTCAGTGATCCGTACTGTTTTATTATCGTGATCTGATCCGGATCAGATCACGCTGATAATAAAATACGGCTACTGTTGTGTAGTAATAATGTGTTCAACTTTGGCGTTGGTTACCTACGCTTTCTCTCTGTAAAAGCTTTTTGGAAAAGCTTCTTAATGTTTCGCATTTTGCTTTCATATGACAACAGTTCCTATTGGACTGCGTCATCTAGGTAATTATATTATCTTTGATTGCAGCTTGCAATAGTACACACACACACACAAACATATAAATCCACCGCATCATGCAACAAAATTAACAAACACAAATTATCTAAAACTACACTAAATCGCTAATATTTTTTTCCATTATTGTAAAATGATGAATTACTCACCCGAAAATCACTTAAACACCCAACAATTTACACTTAAAACACAACTTTTTTAACAAAAAATATTCCACCGAAAGCGACAAATGCAATAAATCACGGCAATATGGAAATGCGATAAACACAATACAAAAAAAAATACCAATCAACTCAGGTAGTAGAAAAGAGACGGCAAGTAGGGGCATAAGGCAAATTACTCACTTCAATTAGGTACCTAGTCATAAACATATCTACCATATTGTCAACGTTGTTTGTTTGTTATTATGTCTTTCTCTGTTACACTAATTGTCTCTTTAACAGCGTCATAGAAGAGCAAATTCCAATTGCAGAGCCGATAGCAGATCAATTCCAGAGATGAGGCGAAAATATGATAGAGTGTTATCGAAGACCAGTGATGCCACTTTTCATTATTTGATGAGCTGATCTTGTTGCGAACAGAGTTCACGGTGGGGGTGAATGTTGAGGATGTATTATTAAAATGAAATTACAATAAAGTAAAATTGTCATGTATAATAAATAATCATTGTATTAAGAGCCTTAAGCATATAATTGACATTTGTCAATAAAAGTCTACACAAAATTGTATATAAACAATAGTATAAATGTCAAACTTTTCTCGATATATAATTCAATAAGTAATAAACCCGCAATTTATAACGTTGACTAAAATTTACTCTGCGTTATTCTTTTAACTTTTCAACCGTTTTAAAATAAAGTTACAACGGGAAGAATTTTCACATATTGTACAACAGTTCGATTTTGTGCATATTTCCACACTGTTTTAGACAAAACACCATTTATACCTTTTCTGAAGCTCTTTGAGATACTCTTCTTTTCAACGAATGCAAAATTGATGGTGTAGTATCTTGAGTCGTTCCCACCGTTTAATACAGCTAAGAGAATTGTTGTCTAACTCCGGTTCGGGGAGAGCTAAAAGAGGACCACCTCGAAGAAAATGCCCCGGTGTCAACGGAGGAATGTCATGGGGGTTTTCTGATACTGGGGAAATAGGCCTCGAATTAAGACAAGATTCTATTCGCGCTAAAAGTGTTGAAAACTCCTCAAAGGTGAACCTTTGATCTCCAACGATTTTTTTGAAGTGTGACTTAAAACTCTTAACTCCGGCCTCCCAGAGGCCTCCCATATGCGGAGCGCCAGGTGGAATAAACTTCCACTGCAGTCAACAGTCTTTGTACTTTTCTGTCACATCTAAAGAAAACGTCTTCAAAAACCGTTCGAAATCCCTTACTAGAATTTTGCTAGCGCCGACAAAGTTCGTCCCGTTATCGGAGTATAGGACTTTAGGTAATCCTCGTCTCGCAACGAATCTACTCAGAGCACAAAGAAATGATTCCGTAGTTAAGTCACTTGTCGCTTCCAAATGTATAGCCTTTGTGGCAAAACACACAAAAAGGCAAACGTATCCCTTTGAAATTCGACAACTTCGTCCTGAGAAACTTCTTATGGTGAAAGGACCAGCAAAGTCGAGGCCAGTATGTGTAAACGGCAAAGATATAATGGTTCTTTCAGGCGGTAATGCAGCCATAATTTGAGTTTGGACCTGTTTGCTATGAATCCTACAAGTTTTGCATAATCGAATGCATTTCTTAACGAGGTTCTTAACTCTGGGAATCCAAAACTCACTTCTTATTAGTCTTAAGACAAGCTGATTTCCACCGTGCATCGAGAGACTATGAAGAAAATTTACCAGAAGTGTTGACATGTGCGCGGTATATGGCAGCAGAATTGGAAATCGTTCATTGTAGGAAAGAGTTGCAGAAGACAATCTTCCATTTGCTCGAATTAGCCCATTAGTATCTATTATCGGATTCATATTTAGTAGAGGGCTTTTGGGCGAAATTCTTTCACCGCGAGTTAAACACCAATATTCTTCTTCGAAGTATGAGCGTTGGGTACCTCGCAGGAGAAACGTTTTTGTATAAGATACTTCACTTTGAGAAATAATTATTGACGAATAAGAAAATCTTCCCTTTTGTTTCGGATCGGTTCGGTGAAAAAAACGCAGAATATAGCTCACTACGTGAAGGCAACGAGCCCAAGATGAGAATCTTTGTAAAACCGCGTCAATATTAATGGGTAGAGTTGTTAAATAAGACTTGATACGTTTTCGTTCTAATTTCCCTTCGTCTGGGCTTTGAAATGATGGCTGAGGCCAAGAAGATTGATTCTGGCGGAGCCACAGTGGACCCGTCCACCATAGGTCATTGATTTTAAGTTCTACTGGAGATAAGCCCCTAGTTGCTAAGTCGGCGGGATTATCCACAGACCGTACATGAAGCCACTTTACATGTGGCAAAGTGGTTTGAATGCTAGAGACTCTATTTGCTATAAACGTTTTCCATGTAAATGGAGGTTTGTCTAGCCAGGATAAAACAATAGAGCTGTCTGTCCATAGTATGAGTTCATGTTCATGGATATTTAATTCCTTAAGAACCTTTTGAATTAATTTTGATAAGAGTACGGCGCCACACAGTTCCAGTCGAGGCAAGGAGATTTGTTTAACCGGCGCTACCTTACTTTTTGCACATAAAAGATGTGACGACCAACTATTCGATCCCGTGCTTATACGTAAATATAATGCAGCGGCGTAAGCCTTCTCAGAGGCATCACGAAACCCATGTACCTGAATTGAACAGTCGGGTGCGTATTGTACCCAACGAGGGACCTGAATTTTTTGAATATCTGGTAAAGCAGAAAAAAATGATGTCCAGCGATGACACGTTAGGGGCAGAAGAGGCATGTCCCACGACGTCCCATCTTGCCAGATTTGCTGTAAAATAATTTTTGCAACTACCAAAATCGGTGCTAACCAACCGACCGGGTCAAAGAGGCGAGCTATAATTGACAATACAGATCGCTTAGTGAATTCACTGCATCGATTGTCAATGTCTAGAAAAAAATGAAAGCAATCTGAGTGAGCATTCCATTTAAAACCTAAAGTTTTAGCAATGCTTGTATTTTCGAATTTCAAAAAATTTTCATCGTAAAGGAAGGAACTCGGAAGGGTTCCGAGAAAGTCTAAACTATTCGAAGTCCATTTTCTTAACGGGAAACCCGCTGAGGTCAAGGCCGATAAGAGCTCTTGTTGGGCTTGAATAGCTGAATCAAGATCATGTGATCCTGACAGCACGTCATCAACATAAAAATCGTTTTTCAGGATAGAGGATGCGATGGGATATTTTGGTTTAATGTCGTCAGCCAGCTGCTTAAGGGTTCGTATCGCCAAATTCAATTCATATGCACAATTCACCCCAAAGGTAACTGTTTTTAGTTCATAATCACGACCCCCCCTTTTGTGATGAACCTTGAAAAACAATCCTTTGGTATGGTGTGTCGTCAGGATGCACCCATATTTGGCGATACATTTTCTCAATATCGGCGCTGAAAACGTATTTATACAATCGCCACCTTAAGAGAAGTAACATAAGGTCAGTCTGTAGAACGGGGCCAATGTGTAACATATCATTGAGGCTGATACCGTTGCTCGATGGGCTTGACGCATTAAATACAACTCGAATTTTTGTAGTTTTGCTTTCTGGTTTGATGACAGCGTGATGGGGCAGGTAATATGAAGTTATTTTATTATCCCGAATGATTTCATGTGGCGAAACAATCTTCATATGCCCGAGAGTAGAGTACTCTTCAAGTACGTTAGAATAATTTGAGTGCAGATCTGGGTTCTTAAGCAAGGATCTCTCATTACGTAAGAATTGCTTGAGAGCAATACCTCGGGAATGGCCTAGCGCTGTTGGGGACTCCTTGAAAGGAAGTCGCACTACATACCGACCATCTAAAGCCTTGGTTGTAGTTTTTGAGTACAAAGTTTCACAGAACTCGTCGCTAATAGAAAAAGACGGGGAATCACAAATCTCTTCTACTTCCCAAAACTTGGTTAGCTGCTGATCGATTGAAACCTCCGAATAATAAGAGAGGGTAGTTGAAAACGATCTTATATGTTCCTGTGGCAAGGGACCTGAAAGAACCCAACCAAAAACCGTGTTCTGCCCCACAAGAGATCCATAGATATTTTGTTTTATACCGTCTAATATTATGAAATTGTATAAATCAGCTCCTATTACAAAATCAATATTAGAGCTTTCATAAAAGAAAGGATCTGCAAGATCGAAATCTAATTGACCACCCAGTTCATCTACGCTTACCATGCAAGAAGGTAAGTGACCAGTTAATCGGTTTAAGACAATTGCAGTAGCTACAATAGAAAACGACGGCATTCGTTTGGAGCTTAAAACGAGTGAGCAAAGTTTAGAGGAAGTCGTCGTAACTACTGCGTTCATGCCAGAAATATCCGCTTGGATTGGTGTAACTGGAAGTTTCAGTCTTCGTTGAGCCTCTTCTGAAATAAAACTAGCTTCAGAGAAGGACTCACCCCACAGCAATAAAATAGCGCAGTTCGTGACACAAAACGTTATATTCACTATAACTTTTCCTCAAGGAAATTATTAGAAGTATTATTAAGAACACTATCTCGCGAGACACAACGGTAATTTACGCTTTTTTTTTTTTTTTTTTTATTATTTGTTGCGGGAGGAAGAGATTTCACTTTTCTACATAAAACGGTATCCCTGCAACACCGATATTATCCCTGCAACACCGAGGTATCATGCGTATACATTTGCTTACTCGCGATTTCATATAACGTATAGATTTACAAGAAAATTTATATTTATATAGAGAAAAAAATTACGCTACCGCACTGATTAAAGGAAGTTCACGTACCTGTTAACAAATTATAACTGATGGACGTTTCTTTGGGTTAGAACAAAGCGTGGTCTCTCTTTTGTCAGCTCAGCGGTGCTGATAATGATGATGATAATGAGTACGGCTGATTATCAGGCGTTCTTCTAAGCGGGGGACTTAACTGGGATTATGTGTGGCGAATTTTGATGAGCGGGTGAGCGGATGATCGAAATTCAATTTTAATCTGGTTTTCTTGAATGTGAATTATGATGACAATATGCTGAATGCGGGTGATGATGAATTCGGGCAATGATGAGTGGATGATGATGAATTTGGACAGTTTCTTAAAGATATAGGGATCTTAAAGAAATCTCGATGATTCTTGACAAAAAATATGCGGCTTGATGGACCAATGTTAGGGTGCGTTCGAGGAGCACCTAGTCGCTGGTTGTCGTTTGGGGTCTCGCCGTGGTTGAGATGGGAGGAAATAGAAAAAAATCGTTTTGTGAGTTTGGGATAGGTTTATTCTTTTCCAAAGTACTATGTCTTACCTCGACGAGTGTTGTAACAAAAAAGAAAGTTATAATTATGGATTGACATTAAAGAAAGGTTAAATCAAGAAATAAAGTGGAACTTAAAGCTCCATCTAACAGGACTTAATGTACCTTAAATATGGAACTTATAATCTAGTACAATATGCGTAAGTGTCTATTGTGATGTGCTCTCACATGAACACGCGTCTTGGATGGATAATCGCGGGCAAGGCAGGTGGTGCCTCCCCACAGCCGGCAATTTGCGGTATCTCCATTGAAGACCAGCTATCTCAGGATATGGAGAAATTCTGGAAGGTGGAGGAAGTTCAAGAAGCAACCAAGTCTCACACAATTGAGGAAAGAAGATGCGAAACTCACTTCACCGAAACAACCACCAGAAATCCGGACGGACGCTTCGTGGTTCGACTTCCTTTCAAGGCCGTTACCAACGAGTTGGGAACATCTAAGGGGATTGCCCTTCAAAGATTTATATCACTGGAAAAAAGACTAGCAAGGAATAGTGATCTCAAGGAGCAATATACACAATTCATGGCAGAATACAAACGACTTGGTCATATGGAGCCCATCAACCCTAGCATGGTCCAAGGACCACATTATTTCCTTCCGCACCATTGTGTACTCAAACCCGACAGCACAACCACAAAGCTGCGGGTGGTTTTTGATGCATCTGCAAAAACTAGCACAAACGTATCCCTTAACGATCTACTAGCGACAGGGCCGACAATCCAAGACGAACTGTTCACAACTCTTTTACAGTTTCGTCTGCACCGATACGTATTTACCGCAGACATAGAAAAAATGTATCGACAGATACTTGTCAATCAACATGATCGGCAGTTCCAACTCATTTTTTGGAGAGACAATCCGTCAGATGAGTTAAGGGTATACCAACTCAACACAGTTACCTACGGAACAACATCAGCCCCTTATTTAGCCACGAAATGTCTACAAAAATTGGCAACAGAGGGCACAAGACACTTTCCACTGGGAGCCGAAGTTTTGAAAACTAATTTCTATATGGACGATGTGATGACCGGATCGGATAACTTAGCTACGGCCATCAGAATGCAAGAGCAAGAACTACTGAAAACTGCCGGATTCGCTCTTAGGAAATGGTGTTCCAACGACAAGAATCTGTTGAAAAACATACCAAGTGACGACATTGCGCTTCACCTTGACCTCGATATTGACAACACAAATCAAATTAAAACGCTTGGTCAAGGATGGCTGCCGAACACGGATAAGTTTGTGGTAAATATAAAAATCACTAATCATTCGAAAATCAGCAAACGAACGGCTCTATCAGACATCGCTCAACTATTCGACCCGCTTGGGTTTCTAGGCCCGGTCATAATTACGGCCAAGATATTCATGCAAAGACTCTGGACCAATGGTTTCGACTGGAACACTCCGCTTCCGGAAGAGCTTCAATCCGAATGGAGAAGGTTCCGAGAGGAATTGAAGCACCTACAGAACATCAAGATTGATAGACACATATTCTCCCATCGAATTCCAACAGTGACAAAACCATAACTGTTCGACTGCTCTGTGCCAAATCAAGAGTGGCTCCGTTAAAGATGCTAACCATACCACGACTAGAGCTATGTGCCGCGACCTTAGCAGCTGAGCTGGTCAACCGTGTTTCCAAAGATCTGCATTTAGAGGAATGCAAGAAATACATGTGGACAGATTCCGAGATAGTGCTCGGATGGATTAATGCATCCTCTTCATCCTTTCACACTTTCGTCGCCAACAGAATATCGTCCATTCAAAGACTTACTGTCATACAGGATTGGCGGCATGTCCGGTCCGGGGATAACCCAGCTGACATCTTATCTCGTGGGATGCCAGCAGACAAGTTGGCAACATGTAGCTTGTGGCTTTATGGACCGCTCTTTCTGCATGGGGGGGAATCTTCATGGCCACCAGCATATCAAGGGAAATCGGATTGCGAAATAGAGAGAAGATCCACAGCACTTGTATTGTCCACTGTCAAACAAACATCGAATTTCATCCACAACATTGACCACCACAACGACTTCAGAAGGTTGCAGCGAGTGGTTGCTTACATCCAACGATTCTCCCATAACATGAAGGTTACCACAAAAAAGGAGGTCGTCAAGAAATCTGGCGCTCTCTAGAGCCAAAAAGGAGGTCGTCAAGAAATCTGGCGCTCTCAAGCCCACAGAATTACACAAGGCCCTAATTTATTTAGTCAAAAACATGCAAGGGGAAGAATTCGAGAAGGACATCAAACACCTTCAGAGTTTCACCGAAACACCAAAGGACAGTTCAATCGCCAGTTTGACTCCATTTATCGACGAAGAAGGGACAATTAGAGTCGGAGGGCGCCTTGAAGCGTCCACACTACCATATGAAGCCAAGCATCCATTGCTGTTTCCATATTCACATCCACATACAAAGATGCTAATGACCTCAATCCACAAGGAAAATCTTCATTGCGGGCCCCAAGCGTTACTAGCAACCACGAAACAGAAATTTTGGCCCATCAAGGGAAAAACAATCGCGAAATCGGTAGTCCAGCAGTGCGTGCGATGTGTGAGAGCCAAACCCAGACTAATCACTCAAATAATGGGTAATCTCCCACCTCACAGAGTACAACCCGCACGCCCATTCATCAATGCTGGGGTTGATTTCTGCGGACCCATCAAAACTCACTACAAGGTCAGAGGAAAGCACCCTCAAAAGACCTACATAGCCGTATTCTGCTGCTTCTCCACAAAGGCGGTGCATTTAGAGCTCGTGACAGACTTGTCGACCAACGGTTTCATCGCCGCAATACAACGTTTCGTGGGAAGGCGAGGCAACTGTCAACACTTGTATTGCGACAACGCGACTAATTTCGAGGGTGCCAGCAACCAACTAAAAAATCACATACATACAGAAGCAGCGCAGGAACAAATTCAAACCACAGTTGCGGCAAAGGGCATCGAATTTCATTTCATACCTCCAAGAGCACCACACTTTGGAGGACTTTGGGAGGCAGCAGTGAAATCAGCAAAATACCTGTTACAACGCTGCATAGGTTCAGCGGCACTGACGTACGAAGAACTTGAAACCGTCATCATCGAAATCGAAGCCGTTCTGAACTCCAGGCCTCTCACTCCAATGTCGACCAATCCGAACGACTTAATGGCACTTACACCAGGACATTTCCTCATAGGCGAGCCACTGACTAACTCTGCCGACCCAATAGCCGAAGTTCTAAGGGCAAACCTTCCGGCCAAACTTCAGATCATCTCGAGCATCAAAGAAGTCTTCTGGAAAAGATGGCAGAAGGAATACCTCAGCGAATTACAGCAGAGGCACAAATGGCAGCAAAAACGTGAAAACCTGCTACCAGGAACCATGGTCATCATCAAAGAAGATAATTGCCCGGTCATGAAATGGCCACTTGGAATAGTAATCCAGACCTTTCCAGGAGCAGATGGAGCCGTTAGAGTTGCCGAGATTCAAACAGCCACCAGCATATTACGCAGACCAGTCCACAGACTCGCATCCCTGCCAATTGAGCCAGAAGAGCAAGAAGTCAACAGCGATATGACGACAGCAACAGTAATGACTGCATCCTTTCAGCCAACGCAGGATACTTTGGAAGATGGCGAAATCAATTCAGAGGACGACGCGAGTCCTCCTCCCAGAAAAAGGAGGTACAATCCCTTCAAAGTCGCTACCTCGACAATACTGATAGTCCTACTACTACTTCCCTTGGCCATGAGCGCCAACGTTAACATATCATCATTCAAATCAAACCCAGGGATACAGCACACATCATCTCCGACCAATGGGACATAGTAGTGTACTATGACTTACGGTACTACTGGAAGGAATTGAAATGGGCCAACGTAACCAACAGTAAGCTAAAGCAGGAGTGTCAGGAAATGCCACCAAACGACCCCTGTTTCTCCTATATGCAGCACTTTCAACAGCTGTTACAAGAACTTTACAACAGTGATGAGCTTCTGCGACAGGCTCCGGACCGTTCAAAACGCGGCGCTATTAACATAATCGGAAACCTGGCCAACTCGTTGTTCGGAGTGTTGGATTCTGAGTACGCCCAACACATGTCGGAAATTATATCGACAATTGATGCCAACGAAGATCGGCTAAGGCACTTGATAAAAAATCAAACAACTCTCATAAACTCGACGGCAAAAATAATTCGCGCCAGCGAAGGACGATTTGAAAAACAGTTCCAGGCCCTGGAAACAGAGATCACCACCATCATTAACAACACAAACAGCCAGAATTATCAGCTGCAACTCTCCCAATTGATGCTACTCCAGTACTTCCAATTGTCTCTCAGTACTGCAAACCTTCAAAAAACACAATCCCTACTGTTGGACCTAATCACAGACGTTCATCACGGAAAAATAAGCGCCAATTTGATCCACCCTGTGCAATTACGAAGAGAGATGGCCACAATACAGGCCCACTTACCACCAGCACTACGTATTCCAGAAATAAACGATAAGATAGCACTGCTATATAAACTAATGACAGCAGAAGGACGCATTGTTGGCTCAACCATAATCTTTAAACTCACCCTGCCGCTTGTTACAACCGAAAATTACGAGTTATACAAAATAACACCAGTGCCTGTATTGATTAATAACACTTTTATTGCAATACAACCATCCTCCGAGTATATGATAATAAATCTACACAGAACACAGTACTATCCTCTGAGCGAAGAAGCGCTTAGTTCATGCTTAACGGTCTTGAAAGGAGACTTCATGTGCCACCAAAAGCACCCGCTGTACCAAAAAGGATCGAATGTCAGCCTCTGCGAATTCAATCTGATGAACCAAGTCAAGGACCAGTCCTCCTGTCAACTCAAAATCTTCACAGGGGAGCAATTTTGGGCACCATTGCATCAATCAAATCAATGGATATACTCGCTTCGAGGGCAAGTATGGATCAACGTTGTTTGTGAAGGAAATCTCACGCAAATCCAACTACATAGCTCCGGCATCTTGACTGTCCCAGCCGGGTGCACCTTGAAACAAGACATATTTACCATTCAAGGACATAAGGTATTCACTAGCAATGCACGAGCATCATTCATCCCAGCAAGTAATTTATCAGAGGTCATTAATCGTGTCCCAAACTCAGCACAACTAGTTCACCATCCAACAACATTTCGAAGAAATCTAAATGACATGGAATCACTACAGAAGGATATCACGCAGCAGCAAATGGAAGAAACACTGGAACAAGTAAAAACCAACGATACACACCAGTTTATCGTTAGTTACTTTTCCATCGTCTGCATCATAATCCTCGGGCTCTTCATATCCACAAGAATATATTTCCGCAGACGTCGACCAAAAAACACTCCAATACCAGCCCCTCGAACTCAACACCAAGAAGCCTTCACCGTCCACATTTGAACTGTAGTTCAAGGCGGGGAGAATGTTTACTTTCCAGGCGGTCATCACCCCGCACACCTACTTTGTGTACTCGTTAGTGACCTACATTAATCACACTTAATTTCAATATAAAAAAAAAACCCAATACACTTCATATTTCTGCTTAACAGGCATTTTCCTCTACACATCAAAATTCATTCACCTTTGGCATTTCCATTTCATTGTTTCTTTTGTATCTTTGTATCAGCATTATGAGTTAATTGTTTATTTTGGCATATCAGCATTATAAGTTAATTGTTTTTTTTGGCATATCAGCATTATAAGTTATATTGTTAGTATATAAGGAAACGAGTCAATAAAAAGAACAGTCAGTACCAGTAGATCAATCATTTTGCTTTCCAACTCAAGACTGCCCCCCACCTGTGGTAAGGCGTCTTGCAGAGTACTTCTACCAGCAGAGCAACGAACAAGCGAAGGCAAACGACGATCACCAACCACTACAAGAGTTTCTAGTTCATGTACTAGAAACTCTATTGTTGTCAAGGTTCAAGCATTTTGGTCAACACGACGATTGAAAGATCGTACAAGCATTTTATCGTCATCAGACCAAGAACAAACAATGTCTCCAACATTGAAATCGCCCAAAATACATATACTATTGGCGGTATTATCGTGATTATCAAAAATGAAATTAATGTTAGATATGTGTTTTTCATAGACATCTAATTTACTCCCTGATGGGACATAATTTACAATAAAAATAAGTGAACTCACGATACCTGTGCCTTTTAATGAAAAACAGAGCTGTTCCACATCACCATCTGGTAGAGGAGTCCCCCAGCAGGTAATACCCCGACGAACTGCGGCGAGAATTCCTCCTCCGCGATCCTCTTTCTTTTTACAACGATCAAAACTAAAAACACTATAAAGGGACTCATCGAAAATTTCAGAGTCAGCAATATCTTTGTACAACCATGATTCTGTGATAGTAATAACATCATAATCAAGATGACTAGATAAATAAAATAGTTTACAGGTTTTAGTCCGAATGCCACTGGCATTATGATAGTAAATATTGAGGTTCGAATTGTCAAGACTCCGCTTATCAACAACATGCAGAGGTGAAGTGGAACGTTGGTTCAATATCAGTTTTTTGGAACATTAACAAAAGCACGAATTTGTACGTCACTAGGCCAAAAATTAAGCTACGTGAAGTTAGCGCGCACTTTTTCTAGAATGAAAAACGTCAAATGCAGTTCGATAGACATTCGTTTGTAGTTGTTTGTAGTGAAATTTTTTTCGTTTGTAGTTCAATCGTTAGAAAGATAGAACCATTTGAAAAAAAAATTTGCAATCCCTTAAATCCGTGTTATCTCCGAATCCGTAGCAAGCAGAGTGATAAAATTTTCTGTATTTGAAAGTGTCCACTTCACTAATCTAATAAAATTCAAATTGCGTCAATCGGCGTAACGGTTTATGATTTATTTGAAATTTAAGCATATAGAGACCCCAATTTAAGGGGCTCATAACTCAAAAACTGTTGAACTACAAACGATGAAATTCTACATATCTATTCTATATTGAGTTTAAGGTTCTTGTTTTTGGGGGTTGTGATACTACCTACATTGATATCTACAGTAAAGAATTGAAGAATTCAAGAACTGAAGACGACATTTTTTTTTTTTTTTTAAATTTCTGACTCGCCAACGCGATAAAGAGGCACCTCGACCTGAGTAGATCTATTGTGCCATAGGATCAGAAAAAGGTTAGTTTAGGTTAATAGAGTTTCTACTTTCCTAATGTAGCTGATGATGATTTCAGCAGAGGATGTCTTTACTTCTTCTGGGCTTATAATTTCCCTGAGAAAGAAGTTCCTTCTGATACCACAGAGGGCTGGGCATTCACATAGAATATGCTCAGTTGTTTCGTCTTCTTCAAGACATAGGCGGCACTCCGAAGAGTCGGCTACATGTATTTTATTTAGGTGATATCGCAAACCATGGTGCCCTGTTATGTAGCCAACTAGGTTTTTGACATCATGCCTACGTAGATTTAGAATCTTTCTGGCATTTTTTTTGAAGGGTTTGATCAACCTTCTGGCCTGTCTCAGGCCTGGGAGGCCTTCCCAATGTGAGACACACTTGTTGTGTTCCCAACTTTTTATGGCGAGGTTCGCCGCTGATTTAGGGATTGCACAGTAAGGTTCAGGTCCTGTAAAAGGTGTTTCCGAACCTTTTCTGGCCAGTTCGTCGGCCCTTTCATTTCCTTCAATTCCTTCGTGGCCAGGAACCCACCATATTTTGGTACTGTTTCTGGTGCAGATTGTTTGGAGGGTATTGAAGCAGTGTAAGACTGATTTGGAGTCAATGATTGGTGAGCTAAGGGCATTTATAGCTGCTTGACTATCCGTGAATATGTGGATGTTTGCGCCTTTTATACCTGATTTGTAAATGAGGCTTGCGCATTCTTTAATGGCATGGAGCTCTGCTTGAAATACGCTTGGGCTTTTTCCCATTGGTATTGCAATATTTTGGTTTGGTCCAAATATGCCGGCTCCGACCCCTGATTCCATTTTGGAACCATCCGTATACCACTTTACGCCTTTTTGGCAGTTTGGTGGGCTACCGCTAGCCCACGCCTCTCTATTTGTGATCTCCGTGGAGAATCCCCTGTTAAAACATAGTGTTTTTGGAAGGCGGTCTGTGATCGCGCAGATCACGTCAAGTTCTTTAATCTCCGAGAGAAGGTTCATCAGGTCCGAGTGATCACCGATGTCCATCTCCTTCAATTGTAGCAGATTTGTTGAGCTACGTATTGCCACTTTTTTGATATAAATGTGGAGTGGTGTTAGTCCCGTTAGGGCTTCTATGGCAGCCGTGGGACAGGTCCGCATAGCCCCGGAGATGCCTAGACATGCTAGACGTTGTACCTTGTTGATCTTTACAATGGCGGTTTTCTGTGTGACTTTGTTCCACCATACTATGGAAGCGTAAGTAATGATGGGTCTAACCATCATTGTATAGATCCAATGCGTGATCTTTGGGGAGATTCCCCATGTTTTACCATACATGCAACGACAAGCCCAGAACGTACTGGTTGCTTTTTTGATTTTGTTGTTTATATGGGAGTTCCAATTTAGTCTTTTATCTAGGATCACTCCGAGATATTTGACTTCGTCGGAGTACTCAATGGTTTTATCATTGATGGAGATTTGACGTAAGTTCAAATTTCTTCTCTTAGTAAAGGGAACTATGATAGCCTTACTAGGATTTATGGAAAGATGTTCCTTAGAACACCAATCTAAGACTATCTTAAGGGCGTTTTGCATTTGTGTTGTCACTTCATTTGCCACTTTTCCCCTAATAATGATGACCAAGTCATCCGCATATCCGACTACATTGAAGCCTGAATTGCTTAAAATTTGTAGCAGATTGTCGATTACCAAAGACCACAGTAGGGGCGAAAGTACCCCTCCCTGCGGGCAGCCCTTTACAGCTGTTACTGATGCTGAGGTCTTCCCTGATGAAGCGGTTATTTTCCGACTTTCAAGCATCGCTTTGATCCATTTGATAGATGGATGATCTACATTTCTTTGGAGTAGAGCGTTTGATATGGATTCATATCCGGTGTTGTCAAAAGCACCCTCTATGTCAAGGAAGGCGCAAAGTGCAACCTCTTTGTTTCGGTATGCAGTTTTTATTTGTGATGTTAAGTTTAACAAAGCACCTTCAGTGGATTTGCCTTTTTGGTAGGCATATTGATAGGGGTGTAGAGGTGTGCCGTTTGTTAGGCATTCTCTGATATGTACGTCAATTATTCTTTCCATCGTTTTCAGGAAAAACGAGGTTAAGCTTATAGGACGATATGATTTAGGTAGTTCGCTAGGCTTTCCTGGTTTGGGGATAAATACCACGTTTACCTCCCTCCAAGCTCGTGGTATGTAACCCCAGTTAAAACTAAACCTAAATAAGGCAGTCATGGTAGGTAAAATGAAGTCCAGCCCTTTCTGGATAAGTGCTGGAAAAATACCGTCTATACCTGGTGCCTTGTATGGCTTAAATGAGTTGACAGCCCATTTGACCCTATCCGGAGTGAAAAGCTTTCCGGATAAGCTGTTATTTCTTCCAAGGCTTCTTGGGGGTGAATCCTCGATATTTTGCTCGTAGGCTTCATCTATGATTTTAGACTCAGGGAAGTGAACTTGAAGTAGGGTAATCAAAGTTTCCTCCCGGTCGCGTGTGATTGTTCCGTCAGATTTGACTAGCAATCCCTTGCAGTTTGATTGATCTTTCGAGAGTGCTTTTTGTAGGCGAGCCACTGCAGGAAGCTCTTCAAGCTTTTCACAGTAGCTCCGCCAAGAAACTCTTTTGGATCTTCTCAACTCTAGGTTGTATTGGGTAATGAGGGCTCGATACTGATCCCACTCCCCGGTGCGTTTGGCTTTGTTAAAAAGCTTCCTCACTCTCTTTCGAATATTTTCAAGGTTTGAATTCCACCATGGTACGCACCTCTTTACCACAGTGCGTTTTACCTTGCAGCTATTTGAAAAAGATGAGAGAATAGTATCATTTAACTGGCTAAGTGCATCGTCAGCATCATTTGTTTGTAGTGGCGGTGCTGGAAGCATGTCAGATTTGATCGCTAGGTTTTCGCGATAGGTTCTCCAATTTGTAAGTTTGTTATCATATCGAACCGGCGCCTGTTCGGTGTTGCATCTAAGTCTGAATTTTATGTGCATGTGATCTGACAGAGATGCTTCATCGGACACGCGCCAGTCCTCAACGATGTTTTGTACATAAGGAGTTGAAAGAGTCAGGTCTAAGACTTCCTCTCTCATTGAGTTTCTAAAAGTTGGCTTATTTCCCTTATTTAGAATAACTAAATTTTTACTACATAGGTATTCTAATAAAGACTCACCTCTTTTATTTGTATCTCGGCTACCCCAAACTGGATGATGAGCATTTGCGTCGTAGCCGATGATAAGGTGAAGTTGCTGGGATTGGCAGTACAGAACGAGTTCCTGTACTGGCGTTGGAGGTATACTCTCGTCATCTCCAGCAAAATACGCCGATGCGCACACGATTTTTTGCAGCTCTCGGCCGTTGTGACGTTCTATAAGGATCGTCACCAGGTCCCTGGTATTAAAGCCTGGAATGGGAGAAAATTTTATATCTTTTGCGACAAAAAGAGCGGCCCTTGGTCTAAAATTTCCTCGGGCGAAGATAAGTTTTCTGGTTCTGTTATTTAAGCCAAATATCTTACCATCTGTTGCCCATGGCTCCTGTATTAATCCGAGAGCGATGTTCCCTTCGGCACATTGTTGGTTATAGGTGTCCGAGGCACCCATAGCTCGGTGCAGGTTTGCCTGCAGCACACTTAGGAGAGTAGTCATCGTCTTCTGGTGCGCTCAGGGTCCCGTATTCTGTTTGGCTTATTATCGCCTCTTCGTCTTACGAGACCCTGTTGAGAGTGGCCGTCTTGCCTACTTCTCGGATACTTCGTCGGTGTCTTTCGTCTATTGCCTTCCCTGTCCTCATGAGACAGTTTAGGCCTGAAACGATTTCTGCTAATGTTTTTGCAGTCGTTTGTATCCTTTCTTTCAGCTGGATTTTTTGGTGCTGATACCACTGCGCTTTTTTCGGCACTTACGGCTTTCATTGCGGCGGCGCTGGTGCTGGGTACTGGGTGTTCATTTTCCCCGCACGCGCTCGGCCTTGCAGTATCAGGGTGAACGTTTTTCTTGCCCTGATTTGACGTTTTGTCAGAACTCTCAAGAATAAGTCGCGTCTGCCCGAAACGGTAGGAGACCATTCCTTTGAGTTCGACCAGCTGTTTCATGGTGCTGTCGTTTACGGCAAAGACCATGTGAGCGATATCTCGTTCATTTGATCTTTGCAGGACTCTCCACGTTCTTGTGTTTAGCCCTCTATTTTGGCCGTCTAGCATAGCAAGGACTCTTTCGTTTGCTACTCCGGAGCTTTGTGGAAAGAAACCCCTGATGACATATGGTTTCGGAAAATGTTCCTCCTCCACGAGCATCACCTCCAGTCCATAGGTGAATAAATTTGTTTGATTAATTGTTGGTGTAAATACAATGCACTCTATATTATTTCTGTAGTATCTATAGTAGTATATTTACCTCTTGCGATTCACACGCTCAACATTTAACATTTAACAAATGAAGTGTCAAAAAAAAAAGATTTTCTTGCTTCTTATTTTTGTATTTTTAGTTTTTTTCAAATATTAACAATTGAAAAAGTCGAACATTTAGTACATTAAATTTCAACTACGCAGTTGTGTAAAAACTATAGGTACTTTTCTTTCATTCATCATGCCCGTACAAGCGACTCCGACACAGACTGTATGACCGTTGCAGAATTCTGAAAAGTCGTATGAAAAAGGGCCAATGAGAAGAAAAGGTGTAATTACTGAAGCAGAATAGCTTATTTCAAATTCGTGAACGATATTTAACAAGTATTGGTTCGTTAAACACTATAATAGTGCTGTGATAGGCAACTGCGTTACATTTGAAATGTTTTTATTTGGATATAAGAGCTTTTGAAATATTTTGAAAGCGCCTTCTTCAACTAAAAAAGGGTTCTATACTTTTGGTATAATACCAATGAATTTAAATGTGTAGGCTGTAGGGCTGATAGGTTAACTAAAAAGATAGGATAGTTTTGGACCCGATTAGTGGCGCTGTTGTTGGTATAAATATTTTAATTGAGTTACTCGAAGTACTAATTGTACGCAGACGAAGTCGCGGGTACCAGCTATATAAAATAAAAATGTGCAACCGCTGATTTCGAAAGTTAAATTCATTTAAATTCATTTTATGACATTCTCGATAGTGAATATTATTCGTTCGAATCTCAAAATACACAAAGTTCATTCGAACGAATAAAGACATAGATTATTCGTTCGAATCTGAAAATAAGCATGATTATATTCATTTCATAAACGAATTTGGGCGGAACGAAGTTCGCCGGGTCAGCTAGTTTCAAATAAATCATAAACCGTTACGCCGATTGACGCAATTTGAATTTTATTAGATTAGTGAAGTGGACACTTTCAAATACAGAAAATTTTATCACTCTGCTTGCTACGGTCTCGGTGATAACACGGATTTAAGGGATTGCAAATTTTTTTTTCAAATGGTTCTAACTTTCTAACGGTTGAACTACAAACGAAAAAAATTTCACTACAAACAACTACAAACGAATGTCTATCGAACTGCACTTCACGTTTTTCATTCTAGAAAAAGTGCGCGCTAACTTCACAAAAAAAATTAAGTTTCAATTTCGCTTAAACTTGATATAAATCGTAAACCGTTAGGCGGATGGATACAATTTGTGTTTTATTAGATTGGTAAGGTGGAAAACTGTTGAAAATAGGAAATTTCATCACTTAGCTTTGTACCGTTTCGGAGATAACGAAGGTTTTAGGTCGACTGCTTAAATTGCATATAAATTCTCTTTGGTTGGAAGAATTTTGCTATTTTTAATTTTAATAGATAGGGCATACATGGTTCCTATCAATTGATCAGTTTTTGCCGTTTGTAGTTGTCCAGCATTTGAAATATCCTTCCCCTTAAATCGGGTTGCGCAGACGATTTCACCCATTTTCCTATATTTTGAATAAATCGTTATCTATCAACAAAATATCAGTTTTTTTTATTCCATTAGAAGCATCTAATAGAAAGCATTAGAAAAAAATAGATTTCACTACTTTGAGTTGCTTAATAACCGAAATATTGATATGAGTTTATATGAAAAACTACTGTTTGCATAAGTTGCATCAAAATCTTGTTATTTGTGATAAAACCAAATCATTTGAATTGGATTAGATGGCCAGGAGTACAGAGTTTGCAAAATATATGTTTTTGTTGCTATAAATTGTTTAAAAGTGGTCGTTTTTTAAGGTTATTCAAAGGAATAGAAAAAATTCTTAGATAAAATCGGGCTTTATTGATTGGTTGTTGTTGCTAATTGACAAATTATGACTCATATCGATGGACACGGATGAATGCTTTGCGGAAATGTGTTTACCGTTGGTTTGTTGTTGTTGGGAAATCGATATAATGGATGCAAACCTGAAATGATGCATTTTTGACTTTAATTGCGTTTAATTAAGTAACGCTTGAGTGAATTCAGAAATTTTAAACGGATTTATTTAAGTTGGGATGTGCTTAATGCAGCAGTAATTTCAAAAAAATTCTGTCTATTGGAAATTCGGAGTTATAGATGCAAACACAAATGTTCTTATATCTCCGAAATAAGACATTTTTGGGAAAAAAGAATTTCACTACAAGCAACTACAAACGATTTCGAATGCAACTGGCTAGTTTACATTTCAAAAGCTCAAAAGTGCGCGCTGAAATTGTTTTCTAATGCTTCTAACTTTCTAACGGTTGAACTACAAACGAAAAAAATTTCACTACAAACAACTACAAACGAATGTCTATCGAACTGCATTTCACGTTTTTCATTCTAGAAAAAGTGCGCGCTAACTTCACGTAGGTGGTAAAACTTGCTCTTCATGTAGAGGAAAAAACCACTTTTCTTCAGTTTGCAGAAGAAGAGGAATACAAGAAATCACAACGGAAAGGCGCGAAACAGTTGAACAAGAAAACAGTTTTTGTATTGATGCTATATATTATAAAAAGAATGAATTTGGAAACGTATATATCAATTTTATATAAGAGAAGGGCTGTGTGGGTTGAAACTCTTCAAATTGAATCCAAAAACATTAAGTTCAAGTTAGACACTGGCGCGGATGTAAATTTCATACCTAAACAGTATATCGAAAATTTAAAAAATGTGAAACAGGTACATTGTAATGAAAAACTGGAAGGGTATGGAGGTAGTGAAATAAAAATATCAGGGTGTGTGTAACTTGAGTGTGAGGTACATGGAACTAAAGCAATGTTGAATTTTTTTGTAGTTGAAGGAGGCAATGCTCCCATTCTGGGTTTAGAGAGTTGTGTTAAGTTAGGATTAATTAAAAGGGTAAATAGCATTGACATAAGTGAAAAAGATAAGCTCATAGGAAAATATTAATCTTTATTTGAGGGACTAGGGTGTTTTTGTGACGATTTCCACATTGAATTGAAAAGTAATGTTACTCCCGTTGCTAAACCAGCACGGAGAATTGCCATGTCATTGGAAACGCCATTAAAAAATGAATTAAAATCACTCTGTGACAGAGACATAATAGAGGTTGTGGATAAGCCTGTGGAGTGGGTTTCCAATATTGTTATAGTGGAAAAACCTAACAAACAAATAAGAATTTGTTTTCGGTATTTGACATGAAAGACGGTTACTGGCAAGTGAAATTGGATGACTATTCAAAAAAACTATGTACCTTTAGTACGCCTTTTGGGTGTCACCGTTTCAAAAGATTACCATTCGGGTTGAAAATAGCGGCAGAAGCATTTCAGAAATTGAACGAAAACAATTTATTACTTACATAGATGATTTTTTAATAGCTGCAGAAAGTGCGATAAAGCATGATGAAATTGTAGAGAGGGTAATGGAAAGGGCTATGGAGAAAGGAGTAAAATTTAATAAGTCGAAAATTCAGTATAAACAAAAGAAAGTACAATTTTTGGGTCATATAATTTCTGAAGACGGGGTAGAAGTTGATAAGTCAAGAACGGAGGGCATTGAGAAAATGGGAGTTCCGAAATCAAAAAATGAGTTGCAAAAACTTCTTGGACTAGTAAATTATGTAAGGGATTATATTCCCGAGTTAGCAGACATTTCTAAGCCCCTTAGAGGATTGCTTTCTAAAGATGTGGTGTTCCAGTGGTTGGATTGCCATAATAAATGTTTGGATAAAATTAAAAGATGTATTATCCACGCACCAGCATTGCGCCCTTTTGATTGCAAAGAGAGCATCTCAATTCAAACGGATGCGTCTCAGTTTGGGCTGGGATGCTGCCTCATGCAAAAGGGTAGGCCAGTGTGTTTTGCCTCACATAGCTTATCGGATGCAGAAGTACATTATGCCCAAATTGAAAAAGAATTTCTCGCAGTAGTATTCGCTTGCCAAAAATTCCAATTATACAATTATGGGTTTGATGTCGAGATAGTGACTGATCATAAACCTCTATTGGGCATAATGTCGAAGGAGTACCATAAAATACCGTCAGCACGGTTACAAACGATGAAGCTTAGACTTCAAAAATATAGACTACATTTTAAATACTTACCGGGAAAGTTCATGTATGTTGCAGATCTGCTGTCTAGAAACTTTAGCATAGAAAGTACTCAAGCGGAAATTGAAGGGCTAAACGAAATGGTTCTTTTCCCTCGTAACATTAATAGAATTAATGTTACGAGGGAAAAGAAACATATTTTTCAGATGGAAACAGAGAAAGATGAGCAACTGCGAGAGCTTAAGACTATTATACTAGAGGGATGGCCGAATAGCAAATCGAAAGTGCCGGAGAGTGTAAGAGGGTTATGGAATTTTAGGCATGAATTGTATGTCACAGATGATTTGTTGTTTTTTAATGATAGAATTTTTGTTCCGAAAGTTTTGCGGGATATAACTTTGCATAAATTACATAGTCCTCACCTAGGATTTGAGGAAACAAAAGCTCGGGCTCGAACGCTAGTATATTGGCCGTCCTTAAACCAAGATTTAGAAAAAGTCATAATGGAATGTAAAATTTGTCAGAAGTTCAGATCTGAAAGCAAGAAAGGGCCCATGATTAGCCACGAGATGCCTGATATTCCGTTTAAAAAAATAGGTATGGACTTTATGGAAGTAGGTGGCAAAAACTATTTAGTGGTGGGCGATTATTTCTCGAAGTATTTAGAAATTATACCAGTACAAAAAAGACAAATAGCCTTTTACCAATATTCGCCACGCACGGTTTGCCAAGAAAAATAATTGCTGATAATGTCCCTTTTGGGTTGTTTGAATTTCGTCAGTTCTGCAAAAATTTAGATATAGAAGTTGTGACAACAAGCCCGAGATACCCAAAATCGAATGGGTTTGCTGAGCGGTTAGTGCAGGTTTCAAAAAACTTAATATTAAAATGCAAAGAGTCGCGAACAAATTTGTGTTTGGCACTATTAGAATAAAGAAATTCTCCTATAAAAAACTCAACTCTCTCACCGTGCGAAATTATAATGGGTCGAAAAACCCGAACTCAAGTTCCATGCAAAACTGATCTTTTTAAGAACCCATTCCTAAATAAAAAAGTTGTGCCAGTTTTAGACACCGACAATAAAAGGAACAAAAGTTATTTTGATAAAACAGCGAAAATCAAATACAATTTTGTAAAAAATGATAAAATATGGATGAAAGATTCCTAAATCTGGGTACCAGGGACAGTAATAGATAAGTTAGAAGAGTCTCCAAGATCTTATTGGATTCAACTTGAAGACGGCCGAACTCTACGCAGAAACACAAACAGACTCACATGTACACATCAATTGCAAGCAACATTTGAAAAATAAAATAGAAATTCACACAATAATTATAACAGAAAATTAATTTATTAATAGTAATAAATGAATTTACAGCAAGAAGATAATGAACTTTAAGGGGGAGATGTAGAGAGTGAGAGTGCTAAATAATCACTCAGTATTTACGGTATTCTATTCTATTCTATTAGAATAAGCAACAAATGTAACTCACTCTGATTGACCAGTGGTAATAAAGTCATCTTACTGAGAACACGTCTTGAACAGAATAATACAATTTTCACTACCAATCATCCGTACAGTCTCACGAGTGATTATATTTACGTCTGCACCACTGTCAAGTTTGAGTTAGATTTAAACCTACTATTACTACTACTATTTCTACTTTGTCGCACCTGATTAATCGCACCAATATAAGCCACTGACTCACCACTCTCGCTATCACTACCTTAGGTTGACTCATTTACATGAATACTGTTAATTTGAGTTGAATTGCAGACCGATTAAACTTCCCGCAAGCTAAACACCTTCTTCCATATGCCGAGCATTTCCCTGGCTGGTGATTTCTATTGCACTTGTTACACGGCTTGCCATTATATCTCCCAATAGTTTGTCCCTGTTCAACACTAGACTGCTGGTCTCTTTACAAATGATCTGGAATTAGAATTTAAAAATTAATTAGAAAATTTATTAGAATTGTGATTTTTTTTTAAATTTGTGTATAGATTTCTTCTTTTCTGGATTGAATAGCAGCAATCGATCCCTTTTCTGCTTGCATCTGTTGTGCCTGCATACTCGCTTGCTCAGCCACTCGACAGAGTTCTTTAGCTTTAGCCAAGTCGAGGCCATCGATTTTCAGCAACTTAAATCGTAAATTCTGCTCAGTTATTCCCATCACGATTTTATCTCTTATCATATATTCTTTTTGGTCAAGGAATTCGCAGTTTTCCGCTGGTTTGACGATATCTGACATAAACTGTTTAAATGGTTCTGCTTCTTTCTGGTATACTTATACAACGTTACTTCGTGGAACACAGTACGATTGAAATTCGTCGATCACGTGTTGAATTTTTTCTTCACCTGCATCCCCCAATGGTAGCGTTTGATAGATTTCGATTGCTTGTTCACCCGCACACGACAGAAACCTTGCGGTCTGCATTTTCACAGACTCAGCATTCGTGTTTTCACTGCAATGGAGTATATATTCCACATGTTGTGAAATGTTCTCCAATTTTCTTAAACATTACCGTCTTATAGCAATGGACCCGGTTTTTGAAAATAATCACCGCTTGCTGCCATTTAAAATGATTTTTTTTTGTTGATTATAATGTGTTTAGTTTTTGCTTTTGATTTTTAATTATTTATTTATAATGTAATACTCGTATCGTATGTTTTCTTTTGGCTGTTATATAGCTACCGACTGCGACATGTTGTATGTATTTCTTTTTAAAGACGTGCTTGCTTACTGAGGTATAAGTTTATATTTATTCTTTAAGCTCAGAATCAGAGACAATACTGAGACCACCAACTTCGGCCGATTTCCCGTTACTTAGCCTACAAGCTATATTTCTATGGGGTGGCAAATGCTAAGTGCGCTTGTATAGTTACAAAGAAATTCGTATTGACAAATGTCACGTAACTTCAGAAATTCCGGCTCACAAATACACTCGCACCTTGCATCTGCCACTTCCGAAATCAAAGTCAATTAAATCCAAAAGCGGGAAATACACAACCATATTTGTCCTAATATATTTCTAGTATGTAAAACATCTCCTTTAGATAGTTTTATTAACCACACAAATAAAATTATTCACCTTTAATAAATTTATAATAACTAACCAATGGCATTCAGTTATTCTAAAATGTGGTATTCCCGAACTCTTTCACATTTCCCCACGGCTGCTGAGGTTTGCAGCATTTATTTCTATATTTTTTGTATGTTTTTGCATGTCATTCGGATTCCGAATTGACATAACACCGATAGGAATACAAAATGGCGAATTTGAAAAAAAAAACTGAGGGGGCCAGCGGCAAGAGGATTGTGAGTTGGGGGTCTCAGTATGGTTTGTCTATGCTCAGAATAACAACTGACTGGAGTAGAAAGACAATCAAAGAGTGAGACCAGCCCCTGCAATCTGCTGTGTTGAAAACACCACTACAGAGAAACACGTTTTTGTGAATGTGTTTGCGCTCTGTAAGAGTATCAGTATCTGCAAACTTTTATTTTTGCCAGTCGTTTGTTGTTGTAATTTATCATAATAATCCATGTGCGATTTATGCATGGACAACAAGAATCGCGACAGATGTCTAGACTTTATTATTCAAAAGCAGTTGCAATATTTTAAAAGAAATCGAACCATTGTTGGCTTTCAGTGCTCGCTAGTTGGTTCGGTTGTTCAGTGAAATAAAGAAAATTTACAATATTAATTGAATTATGAATGTTAATATTAGTTTTTTATTGTAGTTTGTAGTTTGGAGGCACCTGCAGAAAGAAAGTTATTCCTTAGTACTTCCTTTTACTTAGGAACAAAGTACTTCTTTAGTGCTTCTTTTACTTAGGAGCAAAGTACTTCTGAAGTACTTCCCTTTTCGTGGGAAAAAAGTACTTCTTAAGTACTTCCTTTTACGAAGAAACAAAGGTTCAAAGCAGTACTTTTTTCAAATGTGTTAGAAAGAGATAGGTGCTATGTCACATATTCTCATGTACAGAAGGTATATAACTGAGTATTTTCCCAAGCGCCTATCCTTTTTCAGTGGAAAGGAAGTACTTTTTCTCCGTACATATTTCAGTAATAATATCAGTACTTCTGCGTTTGCAGGGGCAGGCATGTTTAGTTGTATAATATTCTTGTGCAACATACTATGGTGTATTAAAAACGGGTTTTCTTTTAATCAAGGATATTTTTGGGTCTTTGGAGTGGAAGTTCTATCAGGATACCGCCCCTAGCCAGACTCGTGAAGCCTTAGATTGAGGGCCAAAACATGCCTTTATTGACCAGGCCGCTATACTTTCTTGACCTTAATATTATTAAAAATGTTTGGGGATGGTTAGCACGCAAGGTCTACTAGTTTGGAAGGCAATACCCGACTGACCCGAAACTAATTGAAGGGATAATAAGTGACTGTTAGACTTTTTCCCTTAATAAACAACATATATGACTCCTTATCCAATAGGTCATAGTTACCAGTGGTGGCACAGCACATTATTATTTTAAATAACTTATATTTTAAATAACTTATATTATACATAAAAATATATCTATTGAATGAAAATAAAAAAATATATTGGGATTTTTGCGTTAATTTTCTTGGTGCCGTGACATAAGGCCATGCGACATAAGGCCATATTTCGAAATATGGCCTTATGACACTTTCACAAAGCGACATAAGGCCATATTCGAGCGTATGGTCTTATGTCGCTTTGCAAAAGCGTCATAAGGCCATAATGGCCTTTCAAGTTATTATACTGCTCTGATTAGTCAACCTGTAGATAACCAAAGCGACAAAAGATTAACTAAAGACTTTTCATTTTGTATTTATATTTAATATTTAATAATTAATATAAATAATTAAATAAAAAATACTTCGAATCCACACCTGAGGGACGGCGCAGTAGAGGAAGACCGCGACTCAGGTGGCGCGCGCAAGGGGAAGGGGACCTTAACCAACTTAGCGTGCGAAACTGGAGACAGGTGGCCAAAGATCGTGTTGGCTGGAGACTCTTGTTGGTTGAGGCCCAGGTCCACCCCGGACTGTAGCGCCACCTTAAGTAAGTAAGTAATTAATATGTACCAATCATTTCAGTTTAAAAAAAAAAACTTATTTCAAGTATGTACTATAATTTGCTTCACCAGAAAGTTATATTAGAATATGCTATCAACTTTCTGTTGAAAAAAAATAATAGTAAGGAATTCGCCGCGAATTGATAGCATATTCTAATTTTTACAATTCTTTTCTAAACTATGCTTCTATTAACTTTCTGTTGAAGAAAATAATATTTTATTTGCTCTAACTACTTACTAATGGTCATTTCTTATAAGCATGTCCCATAGTTTTTTTTAAAATATGGCCCTATGTCGCAAAAAAATATTGTAAATATATTGTTCGAATATGGCCGTATGTCGCTTTATGAAAGTGTCATAAGGCCGTATTTCGAAATATTTCCTTATGTCGCATGGTCTTATATCGCATGGCCTTATGTCACGGCACCAATTTTCTATTCGACATTTTCAAGTGGGGGTGGTAATCAAATTTCCAAAAAACAGGGTGGGTTTTTCATGTTAAATTCGCTAAAATTTTCTTATTTTGTTATTAATCGATTTACTACTGTTACAGTCATTTCTTTTCACTTATCCCTATCCATAAAAAATAAATAAATAGTTGGCGCTACAGGTCGGTAGGGACCCTGGGCCTAGCTTCTCGCAACCATTCGTTTTGTGTGAGTTTTTCATTTTTGGGACGAATGGAAGGGATCTACAATTTTATGCCGAGTCCAAACGGCTAATTGAGAAGCTTCTTCACGACAGTTATACTCTCGGATGTTTGTCAGACGTTCGCAAGAGGTGGCGCAGTGGAAAAAAACCTTGAGTTGAAATTTGGGTTTTTCTCGGGATTCGAACCTGGGACCCCTCACTTAGTAGTCCAACACACTAACCACTAAGCCACTGCGCCGACATCCCTATCCATAATAATATAAAACAGAGTGGATATTTTTTGTCGGAAGCTGCACAACAAACGGGTGAACGGATATAAAAATCTTTGATTTTGATTGTGGAAGTCCAAGAAATTAAATAAAAACACAAAAAGTGAACTTCTCCTTCGTCTTTTTGAATGAAATTAATTCCAGTTTTAAGATATCTAAAACGTGCATCTATTAAGTCCAAAATGTAGTTTCTGTTTGCTATATCAGCTGAGCAATATTAACAAATCCTTTGCGAAATTCCTTTTTTATCAATTTGTTAATTGACCAAGATTTTGAAATCGTGGTTTCTTATTAGTTTTCTTTCAATTTTAAGGTATCTTCGTATTTTTTGCTCATGCGTTAAAGGTTTTGCGGAGTGCATTTGGGTAGATGTAGGTTATGTATATGAATGTGTATATATACTACCTCATACTTACAAATTACAATATTTGCAATTCAATATTAAATCACCAATGACCAGGTCACGGCGAACTTAGATGGCGATATGGAGTGCGAGATGTGACAGTGCTGTGCGTTTGAGTAGGTCGGAGGATGTGATATATGAAATGAATAAATTATGCGAGAGTCACATACATACAAAAATTTATATTACCTGAAATTGAGTTCTTCTCATAATATTTCTCCGGCGCAGCGTTCTGTTTTGATTTTCTGTATCTGTTCTTTCTTTCTACTTACTTTTTTATTTTGTTTGTCTTGAATCAGGTATGGTTTTGGACCCTATAGAATACGCTGTCTTCAATGTCCAAAAGAACTTAACCAATTTAAATGAAATTTTGTATTTGGGTATGGTTGACCCGATAGTTCTGGCCTTGCTCTTCGCTGGAGGCCCAATTCGCAAGCATTACAGAATATGTGATGTAGCATGTGGCCTATTTGTTAGCAGGCCGTACGGTGCATATCGCTTGGTAAAAAGAAGTGGAGGAAGGTATATTGTATTCGCTATTCGTATACTATCATTTTTACAAATTGACAACTCGCCCAACAAGTCCAGCAACTACTGATATTTAATGTTCACTAGCCTCTTTATGGAATGTGAAGCGGAAAAAAATTATAATTCCCGGGCAAATTTCGATCGACCGCAATGACATCGCGCACGATTTTTTAAACAAAACCTTAAAACGATCATGGACTTTATCGTTAAGCACAGTGTTTTTGGACAATCGCGTATATGGATGTACTCGGTCAAATGGCAGAAGCGAGGACTGCTGATTGCCCACATTCTGCTTTGGTCGATTGAGAAAATCTGACCGGACCAACTTGATTCAATCATTAGCGCAGAAAAAGACGATCAAGAAGCTGAACTGGAAATCTATGAAGTCGTTTCTATGCATTGAAATTAATTTAATTCCAAAGGAAGTTCCATTCGTTCAATAGAGAGGTCCAACTATCAAAAGGGATTTTAATAATTTAATCAATTTTATAGGCGGTACGAAGTTCGCCGGGTCAGCTAGTATTATTGTAGAGTTTCATTGACGACAAATTCATTTCAAACGTTTTATTTGATTGGCTGAGCTCCAAAAGTACGGACGCTAATCGGTTGTCGGGCAGTGTATATATTATATTAATCACGTTAATTACGCTATCACTGCAGTCAGTGCCGTAGCCAGAATTTTGTTTCCGGGAGGGCTTGCTTCCAAATCTTACGAGGAACTCTTTAAAAAAAGCTATATATATTTCAACTTATTGATTTTTATTAGTTTTTAAATCGTATGAACTTAATTGAACATGCTTAAACTGTTTTTTTTAATACACTTTTTCAAAGCAGAAGACGTCTTGATTTTCTTTTTTTTGACATGAGATCAATCACTAATATCCGAATGAACAGACATCATAGCAAGTAAGCCTACTCTAGCATTCCCCATAACGTTTCGAGATACTGTTTTAATTTTTTTTCATAGTAGAAAAGGTTCTTTCAACACAATGGTCACTGGAAGCGTGGCCAAAACCGTAAGCAAGAAGCTTATACCTCTAAAGTAACTCTTGTTATATATATCAAGCAATTTCAAAACTTCGACGATATTTTTTCGCACCAAATGTATGCGAATGTACTCAGCTTTCACAGCTGACAACGAAATTGCATTATCAAAGTAACAAGTTAGCTTTTACAAATCGTTCACTCGCTCAACTGCAGCAAAAGATGGGAGAAGAGCTTGAAACGATTGTAGAATGTCTTCGTTGACCATGAATCTGTCCGTAAGATTTGTAATTAACGAATCTATGCAAGGAATCAGTATAGACACTCTAAAATAGGCTTCAGTAGAAGAAGTTTCTGGATTGGAAGGCATTGTTTTGTCTTAATTCAACTTGAAATAAGTCCTCGGCAAGTTGGGATGCGGATTGAAAAGCCTCGTCATCAGAGAAAATCTCTGATGTTCTTGAGAATTCAGAAATTGATTTGTGCGGTCGATTGCAGAAACGAAATCTAAGGATCTATTCTGTAGGAAAACTGTGATAAAGGCAGAGTTAGACTGAACAGTTTTTCGCGTAAAATGAGGTTTACTAGGAAATCACTTTTTTGGACCGCTGCCAAATGTTTTATGCTTCCGAAGACATCGCCCACGTTCTGCTCGTTATTTCTTTAAGACTTATTGAAAAGCATTTGAAGAGTTCTACAAAGGAAATAATAATCATCACGCCTTTCAATGAATCTTGTTTCACAGAGAGGCGAAGAAGTCGAATTTTTCAGCTATAGTTAGTTCGTGGGGGGGGGGGGGGTTCTTCAGCCGTGTTTTTTCTTTTGCCCGTAAAAATCTTGATTTGTCTGTCAATCAGACGACTGCCTTAGTGTGCCTATCGGTGGTTTTGTCTAAACATTGCATCTCTGTTTGCGGTTTATACTTTTAAGTTGTATTTCGCGTTATCGTATTGATATTTCGCGAATTTATTTATTTTTTCGCATAAAGTTCTTCGCCATTTAATTTTCTATTGTAATCACCTATAGTGCTGAGTGTTTTCAGGGCCTCTCTCTCTCATCAGGGCCTTCCATATCTCTTTTTCATAACTCTTCTGTCAGCTTTATACAACAATCAACTCCAGCCTTCTTACATATTGCTGAATACCGAGTAATAGCGGATCTCTCTATTTCATTTACATCTCTTTAACTCAGTGGACTCAGCGTTTCTTAGTGAGTACTACTTTTTTAGTACATATTCTACTTACTTACTTACTTAACGGGCTCCCGACCCGTGGAGAGTCTCTGCCTGAGACACTGCAGCCTTCCATCCTCTGCGATCCCGGGCACGCTGCTTCCAGTTATCCAGACCAAGCGCTCTGGCATTCGCGATGGCTTGGTCTTTGAAATGGAGGTTCGGTCTTCCTTGTCGTCTCGAACCTGGCGGCTGGGATTCGAAGATCCTCTTAGCTGGAGCATTATTGTCCATTCGCTCGATGTGGCCGAGTCAATGTAGTCGACTTATTTTGGCCTTTTGGACTACATCCACATCTTGGTACAGCTCATAGAGTTCGCGGTTGTATCTTCTCCTCCATTCGCCCTCCTCGCACACAGGACCAAAAATCCGCCGAAGAATTTTTCTTTCGAAGGAGCCCAGTATCAGCTCTCCCTTCCTGCTTATCGTCCAGCACTCGGCGCCATAAAGCAGAACTGGCAGGATAAGGGTTCTGTAAAGCATACATTTTGTCCTTCGAGTTAGGAGTTTTGAACCCAATTGTTTTGCCAAACCGAAGTAGCAGCGGTTTCCTAGGGTAATTCTTCGCCGGATCTCCACTAGGATGTCATTTGTGGAGTTCATGTTTACTCCGAGGTAGATAAACTCCTTAACTACCTCGAAATTGTTGCTATCAATAGTGACGTTCTGTCCTAGGCGGTGGACAGATGCTTGTTTGTTTGTTGATAGCATGTACTTAGTCTTGTCCTCATTTACTAAAGGGTGATTTTTTAGCTGGTTTGGTTTTGGCAACACTGGTTTTGACAGCTGACGTGTGTTTAGTACCTTGTGTCACTGTCAAACAGCTTCAGTTTGGTTTGCAATTTAACCATGGATCGTCTTACAAATGAACAACGCTTGCAAATTATTGAATTTTACTGTCAAAATTCGTGCTCGGTTCGAAATGTTCATCGCGCGCTTTTTTATCGAAAAATTGTGTTCAGCGATGAGGCTCATTTTTGGTTGAATGGGAACGTAAATAAGCAAAATTGCCGCATTTGGAGTGAAGATCAGCCAGAAGCATTGCAACAGCTACCAATGCATAACGAAAAAGCCACTGTTTGGTGCGGTTTATGGGCCGGCGGCATTATTGGGCCATATTTCTTCAAAGATGATGCGAATCGCAGCGTTACTGTCAATGGTGAACGCTACCGAGCGATGATAACAAACTTTTTTTTGCCCGAAATGGAAGTTCTTGACTTGCATGATATGTGGTTTCAAAAAGACGGTGCCACATGCCACACAGCACGCGAAACAATGGCGCAATTGCGAGGCGAGTTTGGTGAACAGTTAATTTCACGTTTCGGGCCGGTCAATTGGCCGCCTAGATCGTGCGATTTGACACCATTAGATTATTTTTTGTGGAGGTATGCCAAGGCTAATGTGTATAGGGACAAGCCCGCTTCGATTGACGCACTGGAAGCCAACATCCATGCATTCATTCGTGAGATACCGGCCGATATGTGTGAAAGAGTATGGCAAAATTGGACTCAGCGGATGGGCTACCTGAGACGCAGCCGCGGTCAACATTTGCATGAAATTATCTTTAAACATTAAATTGCAAGGTTCAAACTATCGATTCAAATAAATATTTCATTAATTTTTTCGAATTTTTCGTGTTTTTTTTTTTTTTAAAATGTTCTAAACCTCTTAAAAAATCACCCTTTACAAGACCAACGAATTTCGCCTGTTCTTCAATCGCCGTAAAAGCCTCTATCACGGAACGCTGGGAGCGACCGATGATGTCAATATCGTCTGCATACCCCAGTAGCTGGACGGATTTGTTTAAGATAGTGCCTTCCGTGTTGACACCTGCCCTGCGCACTATCTGCTCTAGCACGAGATTGAAAAAGTCACACGATAATGCGTCTTCTTGCCGAAATTCGGTGCATGTTTGGAATAGCTCGGAGGAACTACTTCCAAATTGCACATTGCAGCGTGTGTTCTCCAGCGTCACGCTACATAGCTGAATCAGTTTTGCCGGGATCCCGAATTCGACCATCGCCACATAAAGCTCCTGACGATGAATGCTATCATATGCGGCTTTGAAGTCGATGAATAGGTGGTGAGTCTCGACTTGAAATTCATTGGTCTTTTCCAGGATTTGCCTCAGTGTGAAAATTTGGTCTATAGTCGATCTGCCGGACCGGAAGCCACACTGGTACGTGCCGATTAGTGTGTTGCAGAACGGTTTGAGACGTTCACACAGTACGTTGGATAGGATCTTGTATGCGACATTAAGCAGGGATATGCCTCGATAGTTCCTGCAAGACATAGGATCGCTCTTTTTTGTAGATGGGGCATATGGAGCTGATAGTCCAGTCATCGGGCATACTTTCTTCCACTCATACTTGGTTGATGATTTGGTGCATGCGCCCTACCAAAACATCACCACCGTATTTGAAGAACTCCGCTGGTAAGCCATCAGAGCCGGCGGCTTTGTTGTTCTTTAGCTTTTTGATTGCTAAGCTAACTTCTTCTATACTGGGTGGTGGAACTGGATCTTCATTGACTGGACGTGGGTTCTCTTCTTGCCCTATCACTCTCTCTACATGATGCCCATTTAGCAGCTGCTGGAAGTGCTGCTTAAACACATCTACTATTCCCTGCGCTTCGGTGACTAGGTTTCCATCACTGTTTCGAAGAGCCTGCGTTCCGGTCTTGAAGCCAGCAGCCAGTTGCTTGGCTTTCTTGTAGAACTTCCGAATGTTGCTTTGATCGCGGGACTCTTCGATCTCCTTGAGCTGGGAGACTGCGTAGGACCTCTTCTTTCTACGCAGGATTTTCTTCTCCTCCCTCCTCCTGGCTCGATACTCTTCCCTCGCTGCCCTTGTTTTGCGCTGCAGCGCCTTCATATGTGTATCTTCTGTCACCTTTTTCCAGCGTACGCATTCACCATCATACCACGGGCTCTTTGTAGACTCTGGCTACTCCAGGTGTGCTAAGGCGTCCAATGTCGAATTTCTTCTTCTGGGCGGAACGCAGCTTCTTCTCGTTGGATAGTCGAGCTCTGAACTTAGCCGCAACAAGAAAATGGTCAGAGTCGACGTTTGCCCCGAGGAATGTGTGCACGTTTACTATGTTGGATGCGTGCCTCGCGTCGATTAGCACATGGTCGATTTGGTTGGCGGTTCGACCGTCTAGACAGCGCCAGGTTGCTGTGTGGATCCTTAGCCTTGGAAACCTAGTGCTACTTATCACCGTATTACGAGCTGCCGCGAAGTCAGTTAGTCGGTAACCGTTGTCTGTGGTCGTTTCGTGGATTCTGTGCTTACCAACTAACCCGCCAAAGATGTTTTCTCTTCCGATTTTAGCATTGAAGTCCCCGAGCACAACTTTAACATCGTACTCCGGACAGGCTCCGTAGGCTCCATCCAGTAGGTCATAAAACTCCTCCTTGATAGGGTCTTCAGCCTCGTCGGTAGGGGCGTGTGCACATATAAGGCTTATGTTTTGGAAAGTAGCTTTGATGCGGATCACAGCTAGGCGATCACTTATCAGCTTAAAGTCAATAACTTTTGTCCTAAGCCGATTTCCCACGACGAATCCGCATCCTAATACATGCAATCTTTTATGGCAGCTGTAATAAATATCGCAATTTTTCCTTTTCATCATACCTGATCCTATCCATCGTATCTCCTGGATCGCGGTAATATCTGCCTTGTACCGCGTGAGGACAGACTCAAGTTTTTGAGTAGCACCTGGGGTGTACAGCGTTCGCACGTTCCAGGTATATACTCTCAAATCGTTGTCCGTTGACGTTCCGGGTATGGTTGCCGTTTGAGGGAAATCGTTATCCGAGGCTTCACGTGTCTCTCTCATAACTAGTATTTTTTTTACATGGTCGGGAAGTTACCCCGACGGCACAACCCCCAACCTGGAGGGCCAGGCCCTTGACCTTAGGACAGCAGGCCGGTTATTCCGGTGACAGTAACCCACTTTGGGATGTGAGCGCTGTCGTTGGCCCATTAAGGGTACCAGAGGAGTTGTCTTAGTGAGAAAACAACACTCCTTCCCCCTCTCTCGTCTGCTGCCACCAACGACCTTCCAAAGGGGTTAGTTACCCAATCTCCAGTCGAGGTACTAGGCACCCACCAGTCACCACGTGGAGGTGAGAGTAGGAGTTGATAGTGAGAGGCTAGGTGAGAACGCTTGTGTTCTCATGACATCGCATCACTACCCTTCAACACCGGCTTAGTACATGTTCTGCCTTGTAAATATACTCGAGACTCACACCACCTTATGTTTGCATGCACCGCCATCTACGGAGTATTAGCAACAGACTACTCGAATACTCCCACCGGAGTGCAGAACCCTACGCTACTTTGCTTCCTACACTACCGGAACGAAAATTAATACTTGTGGTACTTGCTCCATCAGCGATAATGCACCTGAATGGGTTTCGTGCCGAGGAATTTGCAATAAAGTCTTCCACCCTATATGTATTGGGCTGGGTAGGAGTGCAAAAATGTACCTGCATGAGTATTCCAACATCTTTTGTTACTTCTGCGAGGAATGCAAATCTATCTCCTTGTCTCACATCTTGCTGGCCATCAAGTGAACAACGACCATCTTATTGCATTATCGGACTCGCTATGTGATTTGCAGACTGAAAGCCACCATAATCTCACCAAAGCCGGCGAAATTCAGTCAGTTAACAATGACCTTTTCAACCATTCTTTGGAGAAACTCACCAACAGCCACAATTCAACAGTAAAAACCTTCTCCGACCATAGCAAAAGAATAAAGGAAGGCACCTCACTGAACATTGCAAGCTTTGAGAATCTCCTTTGCTCCTTTTCCCCACTCAATGCCGAAATATCAACCATTAAGCAGTCCATACTTGACAAACTCCAAATTCCGCCTGCCCAGCCTTCTACCGAAGCTGATTTGATGGATATCATCAACCAGTTCAACCCTAATAAAATCTCTAATGTACTGTCCCAACCCTGAACATCACTGGTCTTTCTACATCTTTGGAGCTCTCATCCCCGTAACAGAGTGTCTTTATTAGATGCAACGCTACATCCCATTGACAAGATCAGAAAAACAACTCCATAACTCCAAATGTTTCTCTTACCTCCGTACAACCCATAATAACTTTTTTCGTCATCAACCAGTTCAACCCTAATAAAATCTCTAATGTACTGTCCCAACCCTCTCACTCAGACAGAGATAACCACAATCACATGTCTCTTTATTACCAAAACGTCAGAGGTCTTCGAACAAAAACCTCCGAGATCTTCCTCCATTCTCAAAAGCTCCCTTACGACGTCTTCGCCTTGACTGAAACAAATCTAACCCCTAACATTAAAAATAATGAATTATTTACATCCGACTTCAATGTGTTTCGTAGTCCCTATACCCATTCAAATATGTGCATGCCCGGTCGCGGTGTGCTTTTGGCTCTTCGCACCTATTACGACGCATCTGAATTCTATATTCCCAATACTTCGAATCTAGAGCTTATTTGTGTTAAAGTCACTTTTCCAAAACGTTCTCTTTACATCGTGTGCTGCTACATTCCTCCCACACAACCTATAAGTTAATATCAGCTTCTCGTTAATGCTGTTGATTTTGATTTTTTGATCATGGGTATGCATCCTGAAGATGATGTTATCGTCGTTGGTGACTTTAATCTTCCACGCTTACGCTGGGCTGAGCTAGATGATAATATTCACCTGATCGCAATTAATGCCACTTCTGATAAGGAAAACTTATTCACTGATCGGCTGTTGACTGCTGGTCTTTATCAATTAAGCGGCATCCAAAACAGGATAGGTAGGGAGTTAGACCTAATTTATTCGACTGATTCCGAAAACGGTGTAGTTATTGAGAGTAGCCACCTTCTCTCCAAACATGACAACCATCACCCTCCCCTATTTTTATCTTTTATGCATGACAGCATAAATTTGAAGATCGACTCCTTGAGGCAAAGCAAATTTAACTTTCGCAAAGCTAATTTCGAAAAACTTTCCGAACTCATTGACAATGTTCATTTTGACTTTATCCATGACAAAACTGTTGATTGATGTTGCTATTTCCACTTTCTACTCGCTAATCCATTTGCTTAAATCATTGAAATAAACTTTAAGTTGGTATTTCACTAAGATTGCTGAAAAAGAGATGCTGCGTTTTTGTGTAGAGTAACATTCATACTAGCCGATTTCAGAATATAGTAGGTACCTAAAAATAATATATTTCCTTTGCTAATGGCTCATGTTCGAGCCTTATGCGGATGAGCCCATTTTAAATTTTTTTGCAGAAAAAGAAAGAAAAATTTAAGGTCGTGTAATGAATTGGGCTACATTAAAGTGAAAATTGGTCACCATTATTTTACTTTAGGCGACTTCCACATCAGAAACTTAAAACAACAAGCATCTAAAATCAGAATACCATACGGAATGTGTTTTTGACGTTAAGAAAAAATGGTCTTTTTAGGTGTTTAATCGTTCCCTCAGGCGCACAAAGAACATAATGCCCTCTAAACTTTAACAGCATTGCGTTGATATTGTGAGGTTTGGCGCCAGTTGCTGTCAAAAGTATTTTCACTTCAGATATCACGGTCGTGATAAGCATAATTTACCACCTTTCTGAATTTTTAATGGAAGCTTTCTTGTACGAGTTCATATTCATACAACTCTACAACAACCCTTTTCAAATCACTTTGACCAGTATTCCGAACCAACGCCAACGCTATTACATAAAAAACTCATTTAGCTTTCACTTTTTGTTCCATGGCTTTGAACAAACCGGTTACTACCGCCCGCAAAGTTTATACTCATCTGATGCAATATTACGTTGTCGCCCTAAGCGATTTGACAAAATTATTATATGTAGGTACATGATAATGTTTGCTTGCTGTCTATACGTACTTCTTCGTATGTAGATGATGACAAAGGTTAACACCTGAACCTGACAGCGGTTTTACTCTCGTGGCACGTTCCTATATAAGTATTCAGGGGAAATAAACTTGCCCTTCTGTGCACTCTAAGGCCAATTCATCACGAGAAGCGGAAAGCAAAGCAATAAAGCAGAAATGAACATTTAATGAAGTCAATGAGTTGACAGGAGTGTCCTTATGGGGGCGTGCTAACTAGGTATATACTCTTGCTATTAACATTAAGGATGTGCAATTTTTGGATAAAGTGTCCATTGGGGGGAAAACTCTCACTGTATTAATTGTTTATTTTGCTCTTGAAATGTTTAACCGTATTCATTAGAGTTTTGAAGCGAATATATTGCCGGTAAAAGAGTTTGGAAACTTTATCTTTGGCCACTGTATTAAATACCAATACCAAACAGGAACTTTTAGTACTATCTATATAAAGGGTGATTTTTTAGCTGGTTTGGTTTTGGCAACACTGGTTTTGACAGCTGACGTGTGTTTAGTACCTTGTGTCACTGTCAAACAGCTTCAGCTTGGTTTGCAATTTAACCATGGATCGTCTTACAAATGAACAACGCTTGCAAATTATTGAATTTTACTATCAAAATTCGTGCTCGGTTCGAAATGTTCATCCGAGCCGAGGATCCGCTTTTTTATCGAAAAATTGTGTTCAGCGATGAGGCTCATTTTTGGTTGAATGGGTACGTAAATAAGCAAAATTGCCGCATTTGGAGTGAAGATCAGCCAGATGCATTGCAACAGCTACCAATGCATCCCGAAAAAGCCACTGTTTGGTGCGGTTTATGGGCCGGCGGCATTATTGGGCCATATTTCTTCAAAGATGATGCGAATCGCAGCGTTACTGTCAATGGTGAACGCTACCGAGCGATGATAACAAACTTTTTTTTGCCCGAAATGGAAGTTCTTGACTTGCATGATATGTGGTTTCAACAAGACGGTGCCACATGCCACACAGCACGCGAAACAATGGCGCAATTGCGAGGCGAGTTTGGTGAACAGTTAATTTCACGTTTCGGGCCGGTCAATTGGCCGCCTAGATCGTGCGATTTGACACCATTAGATTATTTTTTGTGGGGGTATGCCAAGGCTAATGTGTATAGGGACAAGCCCGCTTCGATTGACGCACTGGAAGCCAACATCCATGCATTCATTCGTGAGATACCGGCCGATATGTGTGAAAGAGTATGCCAAAATTGGACTCAGCGGATGGGCTACCTGAGACGCAGCCGCGGTCAACATTTGCATGAAATTATCTTTAAACATTAAATTGCAAGGTTCAAACTATCGATTCAAATAAATATTTCATTCATCGTACAGGCCAAACCGCAAATTGTAGGTTCATGAAACTTTCAGGATAATGTTCCGCTAGCCGTGTAGACGCTCACTAAGAAGGGATTTTTCGATACGACCCTCCCTGCCCTTTTTAGAGAGGTTTTTCTGTTACTCACGATACGTTAATCGTATAAACTTGAAAATTTGTAAGTTTATAGAAAACAAAAAATCATCGAATACCTATTTCGCCTTTTTTTCAAAATTTGAGTTATAAAGGTTGAAAAAGAGGATGCAAACTTTTATATTTAACCTTACTGCACTCAACCTGCTATTACATTCATAAGGCTTGGCCAATCCAAAAATGCTTAAAATGCTCTTTAGTCAATACTTCCCCGAGTATTCGAAGCCATCATTTATCTTTCTGCTCCTTCCAGAGGCAGAGCTAGAAGAATTTAAAGACAGATCTATTTGATCAGCAAGAAATTTAAATTGATTTCTCGATTGCCAGCTCTGCTTGGGGGTGAGTGGGTTGAGTATATCGTACCCATGGAAAGCATAACAGATGGATACACATAATTATGCATACCCACAGCCACAGTGCGTTCGGTTATTCTTTACAATCGTTCTTAATATGGTTACGACTTGCCGTTCCATATTCCATTCCGTATCGGTTTTTGACTTTGGGTTGTGGGTTGTGGCTTGTGTGTGATGGGCATGCGAGTGAGTGTGACTGAAATTAATAGTAATCGCAGATTCGCAGCGCAGTCTACTCTACGTCCACAGCAACCCATGCGTGCGTACATGGCTATTTGCTGTGTGGGAGCTGTGCGTTTGGTGTTGGCTGGATTGGTGAAGTCTGAGTGAGAATGTGTTGATAAAGACGTTAACTATCCTTTAGAGTTTTTAAATTCCCTGAAATCATCGGGTATTTCATACCATAGACATAGGCTAACTCTTCGGAAGGGCACTACCCCTTTAACTTTAAGAGATTACAATTTCCCCTTAAAGTGTGCCTCGCCATGACGATCAATAAGTCTCAGGGCCAATCTTTGAAATACGCTGGTATAGATTTAAGCGAAGATTGCTTTACACACTGTCAGTTTTACGTAGCTTGCTCTCGTGTAAGCTCACCTTCAAGTCTGGTAATGTTACTGCCGCCCAATAAAAAATACAAGAAACATTGTCTATGAAGAAATCCTTAAAAAATAAACACTATTTAAGTAACAATTTTTCTAAATATGTACATTTTAATAGAGTCCCACGCGGACGAAGTCGCGGGTAACTGCTAGTAATTCATAAACCCCAGAAACATTTTATGATTTACAGTAACTTTGAGATAGCTTTTTCCATTAATGTAAATCGTAAAAGAAGAATCAGTCACTGAAAAGCGTTTAATTATTATGTAGACTAAATAGCTGAATTTTATTTTGCCCATTTTTCGAAAATAATGTATATTATTGTAATAGTTGATTCATACTTCCGTCGTTTCGATAGTTCGCCACTTTCTAAATTCAAACCCTAGTAAGTTTTGCATAAAAGAAAACACAGAGAAAGAAACATTGTAAAACTAACGCAAAAAAAATTAAAAACCAAGTTTTTAGATGCTACAACGAAAAAATTGTCTGTTATCGTGAATAGTGAGCCGAGAATAGGCAACATAATGTTGCAAAACTAATCAATACTTAGTTCCATTTAAAAAAAAAAATTATTTTCAATCACAACAACACTATTAATATTATAATATTTTACTGGAATAGAACTCAGATGATCAATGCTCAATGACCTCAATCACTGATAAATGACACTCAGGAACAGGTCACCGCTTTTAAACAATATCCAACGATACATTTATTAATTATCGGGACATTTTCTGTTGTCTGTGTTAATTTAATAATTAAGCAATGCACCCTCATTTGCAACAGTTAGTATTATTTATTAATTGGATATTCTAATATTTTATCTACCTCAATTTTTTTGTCCGTCTCTTTAAATGTATTTTTTTGACTAAATTATACAGTTATTGACTTGGACTTAGTATTTCTCCCCGGTATTTTTTTTTTTTGGTTCTCGGTTTACGGTGTGGTTTCCTGCCATTTCGGAATTTTTTTCCAATAGCATTCAATGGTTGTTGATCCAGATCAGAAGCAGAGCTTTAATAGCATAAACAATAAAAAAAAGTCAGTTCTTTGTGTAGTAGTTCTCTCAGTTTAATTAAAAGACTTGTTTCATTTAGTAATAAAGGGACTTCCAATAAGAGGTGTTATTTTGGTATTTAAAGAAAAATGTAATTTTTTGAGATAAATGATCGGATGTTTATTTCATAATAAAGAGGAATATGCCGTTAATAATGAAAAACAACATCAGCCAAATGGCCACCACGAGCACGCATACAGGACCATATAACCTTTTCATGAAATTTTCCATAACCAAATCGCAAAGTGGATGCCCTATGTCTTTGATAGCCTCACGAATTTTATCTTTGAGGTCTTGAATCGACGCTGGGCTGTTGGCGTTGACCTTATCTTTCACGTGGCCCCAAAGGAAGAAGTCGCAATGTATTAAATTACAAGATCTCGGTGGCCAATTGTGATCACCTCTTCGAGAGATAACACGGTCCGGAAACCTTTCCCGTAAACGATTAATGGTTTCGTTGCTTGTGTGGTACGTAGCGCCGTGTTGTTGAAAGCAAACGTTGTCCAGATCAATACCACCCAACTCCAACCATAAAAAATCATTAATCATCTCTCAATTCCAAAGAACGACGAGGAATGGACAAACCTGGGTTATCTGCAACACTTTGGGCTACATCAGCAATATTTTCATTTTACCTCGAGCGACGTGCACGGGTTTTATTCTTCACATCACTAACTTGTCCCAAGAGCTCGAATTTTTCCACCAATTTCTGTATTGCGGTCCGACAAGGTTCTTCACGACGACCAAAAAATGCTTTATAGTTTTGCGAACTGTGACTGCAAGATTTTCACCATTTTTGTAGTGAATTTTAATAATTTCAGTGCGTTGTTGAAGCGCGTATCGTTTTATTTTTAGTAATGGCGTAGTTTCTACTTGTCAAATGTCAAAGAATAAAGGCTTCAAAAGTGACAGCTACTGAAATAGCGGGTCATTCACAATAACTCCTCTCATTGGAAAACCTTTTTTATTCAATTATGTTTAAGAAGATATTGTCGGAAGAATACCGGTTGTTGCATGGTTTTGTAGCATTGGGTTTATCTGGAACCACGGCCGCTAGAACTGTTGGATGGAATCGATCATGCAACTTCTCAGCCTACACTCTCTGGTGTCGAGCGAAATGTTGCCAAGAAAGTGGCCAAAGCGTCACCATCTTTAGCTGACCCCTCCAAGATTTAAGCCAAGGACGTCTTGAATGTACGTACCATATGCTCTGCGGCCCCATAAGATACCGGATTAAAAGGTTCTGACGTTAAATGTTGAATCGAATTTCTTTTGCAAAATTGTGCAAACTCCTTGGGCGAAAATTGCGAACCATTATCGGAAACCAGGGTATTTGGCAAACCCTCATACGCAAAAACCGATTGCAACGCGTTTGTAGTTGCATGTGATGTACTTGATGTCATCTTAATTACGAACGGGAATTTGGAGTTGGAGTCGACCACGACAAGCCACATACTTTTCTTAAATGGCCCAGCAAAATACATGTGCAATTCCTCCCAAACCTCAGCAGTGGTTGGCCTGCTAGAATATCCTTTCGGCGAACGGCTGGCATGTAATTGACATTCGGGGCACCCTTTCACTGTCATCTGTATTTGATGGTCGGTACCAGGCCACCAGCAATACCGACTCGAACTCTGCTTCATCCTAGTCATGCCCCAATGTCCACGATGAAGCATCTGCAACACTCTTTGCTGTAAAGCCTTAGATACCACTACTATACAAAAACTCTCGCTCTGAAAAATAAGAACATCAGTAAACACACATAAACAGAACTTTCTCAGAAGAAGGAATAAAATTTGGCCAGCCATTCTGAACATACCACTTGATCTTCTTAATTAGTTCGTCACAATTTGACGCAACAGCGATGTCTGCTACATTAACAGAAAAATTTCCCAGCACGTTGTCTATGTGTTGCAGTCTATCTTCCTCTGACTCGTTAAACTCGTCATCTGGTCCATGGGGCAAACGTGAAAAACAGTCCACATTTCCATGCTCACCTCTGCAAGCAATGAATGGTCATGACAGGTAGTTTTTATTCTGGCTGAAAATGGTGTCCAAAGGCTGATGGTCAGTAATAAACTCAAACTGTCGGCCGTACAGATATTGTTAAAACTTTTTCACACCATAAATGATTGATAGTTCCTCTTTCTGTATCTGGCTATACCCTTTTTGCGTTTCCTTAAGTGTTTTTGAAGCAAACGCGAAATGGACTTCTCCATTCCATTGGGATAATGATGGGAGATCACAGCTCCAATGCAATGCGATGATGCGTCAGTGGCCAGCGAAAGAGCCAAATCATTTTGAAAAACTTTCATGATTTTCTCCTTAAAGTCTTCGAACGATTTTTGCTGCTGTTGATCCCAGATGAAAGGTACTTCTTTCGATCTGAGCTTGTTAAGTAGTGCTACTAGGTGAACAAAATTAGGTATGAATTGATTGTAATAATTAAACTTGCCCATATTTTTTTCTTTTTTTTTTCATTTTCATTTATTTCGATATACCTATACACATTAAGATATAATATCTTATAAGCTAGTGATAGGCTATACATTTGACAAAAAAGCGCTTAAAACCTAATATAACAAAACTAAGAGAAGAGAAAGATAGAAAAAAAAAACTTTTAGATCTTAGCAGAAAAGAAAACAGAAAAAGAAGAGAAAGTGGAGATAAGATAGAAGATAGGAAGGGTGGTTATAGTGGGACTGAAGTAGAAGGAAAAGGAAAAAAAAAGAGAGAGTATTGTTTAGGAAATTGAAAAATAACGTCTTAATTCTATTTGAAATCTTGCTGGATCACTGATTCTTTTAATGTGGCGTGGCAAGGAATTCCAAAGACGAGTAGCGTTAATGAAAAACTGGCGCTCAGATGTCAGGGTATTATAACGTGGCTGAATTAATTGGTCAGACCTTACCGATGAAGCCCGCGTAAATCTTTCATACAGGTATGGTGGTTGGTGGGTAAGCAGTACATTAGCAAGCAAAGTTAAAGTTCGAAGCTCAAAGTAGCTTTCGAGCGGCATGTTGAGAAGACGAGTAGAAAAACTCGACAGTCTATCGTATCTACGAAGCCCAAAAATATAACGAATAGTGCTGTTAAAAACGACATTAAGCTTTCTTTTACACACGTAACTGCAACTACTAAAAATTTCACATCCGTAGGCCAAGATTGGTAAAATTAAGGACTTCACAAGCATAGCTCGCGTTTTTAAAGGGGTATACCGCTGGGAAACCCAAAGAGTGCGAAGTACTCCATATGCCTTTCCTACTGTAAAGCTGATGTGCTGGTCCCACGTGAGGCTACGGTTGAAAACAACTCCAAGGTTCCTAGCCGATTCGACATATTCAATATGTGTATTATTTAATATAATGTGCGGGAAATAAGATAAATCGAGTTTGCTTTTGGATATAACCAAGCACTTAGATTTTAATGGGTTTATAGAGAGACCATTAAGATGAGCCCAGTAAGCAACTTTCTCAAGATCCTCATTCACGCAACAAGCACCATTTTAGATGAGACCAAGATTACAACTGTATTACATCTGTACATCATCAGCATACATATGAGACGAACAGTTTTTGATGATAGATGGAATTTCATTTACATACAGTGAAAACAATAAAGGACCTAGTATTGAACCCTGTGGGACACCATTAATAGTTGGAAGAAAGTCTGATAGGCTATCACCTAATTTCACAGCTTGCATTCTGTTTGTAAGATAGGACAATATAAGTTTTACAGCTTCATGTGAAATATTGTAGGCCCGATGAAGTTTATCTGCAAGTTTGCTATGTACCACTGTGTCAAATGCCTTCGAAAAATCAAGGAGAACAAGGAAGCTTACCTTGTCCTCATCGAGTGCTTGCCGAAGATCTTCAATGACATTCAACAAAGCAGTAACACAGCTATGTTTTTCACGGAAGCCACTCTGTTTTAAGGTTAACAAATTATACGCCTTAAGAAATTCGCTCATCTGCTTTCTTAAAATTCGTTCGAATACTTTCGAAAGGAATGGTAAAATAGAAATCGGTCTAAACTCATTGCACTTAGCATTTTTAGGTATAGGCGATAGAATTTCCATAAATTGTAAGCTCGATCACGTTGCATCATTAAGACGCGTATTTGGTAAGTGAACCAGGGAGGATTATCCAAATTACAAGACTTGGTTTTGACAGCTATATGTCTATTAAAGACCTTGGATATGTTTTCGTTAAGAGACCGTACCTGATCACTGGACGAAGGCATAAAAAACATACTATCCCACTCTATGCTTCTGACATCTTCTTCAAGTAAGTAATAGTCAATATTTTTGAAGTCGCGATAGCTCTATGTGGAGACTACATGAGTGAAATTAAAGTTAAAATAAGAAAAATGAGGTCATGTTTTGAGAAACCAGGCGCAGAAAGCTGATCATAGACCAATACATTATTAGTATCACTGACTAGGAACAAATCAAGAAGCGTCGTATCACCGTCAAAAAAGTGAGTTGGAGTTATTACATTAACAGCACTTATATTAAGTGTACGCATGTGATCAGTAAGAACATTTTCACAAAGCAGATTGCTATTAAAATCACCACATAATATAACATTGGGGCACTTCAATGTTATTTCTTCTAAAAGTTCAAAAAGTGGAAGTAAATTAATATTCTTATTAGGCGTTTGCGGCCGCGGCTATGTACGCCGCTACCCGCCGCGACCCGCCGCCTTGAGGGCGCCCGCGCCAGGCCACGGGTCTGATATAAAATAAAGAAGTAACCAGTACATAAGATTAAATTATTTAAAATTGTTTTCAAAACAATAAACATTACAGATATTTCCACTTTTCTTTGTTTTGATGACACATAAATCGAGGAGAAGCTACACCAACATATTTGAATACTTACATCTATTCTTGTATATACATAAAACTATGTATATATATAGGTACATTAAGAAATGTACATAGTTACTACATATATTAGTATAGAAACCTATTATATAATATACATTTACTTCATTTAATGTAATAAAAATATAAAAATAATCAAAAAATCGTGGACTTATTTCTTACTTATTTGGGAACTTATTTCATACCGTTTTGGGGACTTATTTCATACCATTTTGGGGACTTATTTCATGTTCGATTTGGGGTATAATTTCACAGTGAAATTATTCCCAAATTTGGGGGGTTATTTCATTTTCTATTTGGGGGGTTATTTCGTTGGGGGGTTATTTCCTGGAGCCGATTTTATCATTGTCGCCAATTACGTCAATAAAAACATATTGAATCCCATTGCTATAACCAGAAGAGCACCGAAGCTTGAACTTAATAGTACTCTTAATATACTACAACGCCACCCCACCCCCCTGACGATTTCTATCCGAACGAAAAACACGGTAACCTCTCAAGGAGCAGGTCTCGTCCCTCAACTCATCCAAAAGCCATGTTTCAGAAACACAAACAACGTCCACACAGGAGTCTTCAAACAGATCACGAAATTCATCAATTTTCGGCAGAAGACTTTGGGCATTGGGCACAAATCCTAAGACCGGAGTTTTGATTGCTTAAAACTCTGATCATAGAACGCAAAGATTCATTAGTACCTGCCATCGTAAGAATGAAATAAAAAATTAAATGGCTGAGAAAAAAAGAATTAATAAGTATAACAGCAAAAAATTTAATAGATGTGATAATTAGTTTAAAATTAATAAGAAAGAAAGAGGGTGATATGATAAGGAATAAAAAGAAAACCAGAAAGGAGGTATTAAACAAAAAAAAAAAATAGGAGAAAATAAGAAAAGTGAAAAAAGAAATATAATTCAAATAATAATAACCAGGGCCCGGATTTCTATGTTAATACATTTTTTTTTTACAGCCGTAGAAGCAAATAAATTAGATAGTTTTTCGAATTAAGAAATTTGCTTTAAAATGGCATTTAATCGTTGGCGCATATTTTTGCATATTTTGCTATAAATGAATATTTTGGTTTTTTTAGCATATTTTAACAATAAACGCATATTCTTCGTGCATATTTCAACAAAAAAAGAAAAAAAAATTTTAATTTAAAACATTGATTTGTCGAAAATGCGAACGAACCCTTAACATCTTTCATGCAAATAATATATTATTGATAACTTGGCAGCACTAAATATGTACATACACATACATAAATGGGTCAGTCTATTTGTAAAAAAATTGAAAATGTTCTTAAAAAAAACGATGGGTTTTTGCAAATGAAAAATATCTCCACCATGTTATCCTCGAATTTGAGCGAAGAACAGTGTTTGGACATTCCATATTCCATAAATGAGATTGTTTCATTGAAAAATGCTCCACTAACGTCTGTAGACGTGGAGAGATCATTTTCCATGTACAAAAGCTTTTTAAGACCTAATCGCCAAGGTTTTAGTTTTGAAAAATTAAAAAAAAACTTCATGATCCATGCGAACAAGACTTACTTACGCAGCATATAAGATATGTTAATAAATGTTATTTATTTTACCTGCAGTATGTACCTTTACGTTTTGTGTTACTGTGAAAATTTACTCTTACAAATAAAAGACTGAATTATGATTTTTTCATTTACTTTTTGAGTATTTTTGCAGAATATTTTTAACTTTTGATGGCATATTTGGCAATTTTATGTGCATATTTTAGGTACATATTTTGTGTTTTTTAGGACATAAGAATCCGGGCCCTAATAACAACAAACAAAAAAAAAAATTTGAAAAAATTTAAAAAATTTACAAAAAGAAAAAGAAAACAAAAATAGTTTAGGAAGCACTGGTGCACTGCTTGTCTTCTCCATCAGATGAACTGGCAATTTCTTCTAAGTCTCCAATGCATTTAACTAACACAGCAGAAGCATTATTTTGACGTTTAACATACATACACAATTCCACGCGCGGTGTACACGGACGAAAGTTGTTTATTATTTTTCAGCTGCAATGCGCGTTGAAATAAACACCTGTTGTATTGTTATAAGCTCTCCCGCAAGAAAACTGGGCACTCATTCCGTAACTCTCAGAACGATAATCGTTTGCGCGATAGTAGTCAACGATCTCGTCATCAATTTGCTTTCTATAATTCTATCACTGTCGTCTCGTCTATCGTTTATTTTGTACTAAGAGAGAGAGCATTGAGAGAATTGAGTTTCTTTCAGAGACTCTCAAACTATGTATGAAATTTCAATCAAACGCCGTCTAAAATGTCATAAATGACAATTTTTGCAACAATTATGTGTTTGTGTTTGTCGCTGGTAAATAGGAAAATTTCAAAATGTAAGTAATTCAACTTTGTTCCTTATGTTATTAATAATAAGAATAAATAAGTTCAAATCGCCAAAACGAGAGATGAGGCGCCGCCTTCAGAATATCGGTTGTGGCTCGCGAAGTGTGTGCCGTAGCTCTGTCCAGTTGGAACCGCATGTCCTCCAGTCCTATTTCGTCCAATTGCGGCAGAAAAAACTCGGTTAACATGGCCCTATAGCGCGCACCGTCCACTGTTGTCATACATCCCATTGCTAAAACGAACCCGTATGGCAATCAATTGTGACAGCGCCCATTTGGCCGATATCATCTTCTCGACTTGACCAATAAAATTCCAAAGGTTCAAATAAACATAATCAAAAAACTGTATCGAAGTTTTTCATTTAGAAAAAAAATGAGAGCCAAACGACATCGGATGACTTCTTGTATTAATACCCAACTGTAATTTTAATATTTCGCAAACAGTCAATTTTCAAAATTTTTCAGGAGAACGAAAAACAGTTAAAAAGAGGAATTGTGTCATCATAAGATTTTCTGACTTAAGATGAAACTATTATCCGTTTTATATGGGGATAGGAGTGTGATGAAAGCATGGTAATAACATTGAAGTATATGTCTCAAAAATGGAGACAATGTGCAATCGTACATTAATAAAAATGGAAACATCTTAAGTCGAGTTAAGATGTTTTACCCTTTCAGTCGAGAAGTATCTAATAAATAATTTAATACAATAAAGGTTAAGATGTAGTTATTTATATATTCGGCAGCAGTTAAAAAATTTCTGAAGTCAATTATACTTCTTGAAATTTAATAAATCTTCAGCTGGTTTGCAAATTTGCAAAATATAAAAATCAATACAAAACGATACCTCATTAGGTATCGCTCAAATTGTATCGTCTGAGCGATAGCGTTTTGACGATTATTGAGATACGTGAAGCAAATGTTCAATCGTCAAAACGATATCGTCTGAACGATAGACGATTATTGAAGTTACGTGAAGCAAAGCTATCGTCGAAACGCTATCGTCTGGCGATAATCGACATACGGAATGAGTGCCCTCCGTGTAGAATTTGCCTCGAATCCGAGATGATGCAAACAAAGTTGTTGGTTGTTCGATTTCCGAAATAGCGCTATTGATTTAAGAATGAAATTCTTATCATACGGAGAGGTAAATTTAACCATAATTGCGGTGTTGTGCGAAACACTTTTCGAGCGAGTGCGGTAAATATTGGTGCAGGGAAATAGGTCCCCGGGAACTAAGTCCACTGAGGGACGTAGTTCCCACCTAGTGGGAAATAAAATCACTTTCGTAAAGTGGACTTAGTTCCCATGCAAGATGGGAACTGAGTCCACTTTCTTATGGGAACTTAGTACACATTCAAAAATAAGAAGGGGAACTAACTTCCAACATTTAGGATTGGACAACAAACTGTAAAGTGCAGTTAGTTATCACATTCTTCTAACAAAATCTTAAGCTTATCTCCGATAAGTGCAGTCAATACGATTCATTATCAGTAAAAACAGTTTGAAATGAATCTTATTTTCAGAGTCTTGCAAACTGAATTTCGAAGGGAGTATTTTGTCAAACAGAACAAAAATTAAAAAATGCAGTTCAGTTTGCAAGACTCTGACAATTTTTTAAGTTATTGATTTTTCTTTTCCGCTTCTTATTGGTTGCATTACATTTATGTTATATATGTATTTATTTAGTTATATATCTTTAAATCGAAATTTTGAAAATTTTGTTAACTCAGTTTAGTATATGTATATAACTGTGACTTAGTGAACAGATAATTTCATTTTTGTTTATAAAAATTGCAAAGTTCCTACTTGACTCTTTAATTTTACTTTGTTCTTAGTCGACAGTGAGAATATACTTCACATTAAAAGGGAAATAAAACCACTCTGTGTTTTCGGAATTTATTTCCCATCTTACATGGGAACTAAGTCCACTTTACGAAAGTGATTTTATTTCCCACTAGGTGGGAACTAAGTCCCTCAGTGGACTTAGTTCCCGGGGACTTATTTCCCTGCACCGTAAATATTATTTATGACGGGCGGTTTAACTCCAATAGCGTGATATAAGTGGTTGAAAATAGTTTTTAAATTTTCATCAGGCAAAGGCGGAACTCCAAACAAAAAGGCATCGCATGCCACCAATCGGTTGTCACTCAAATTGATAGACAATTTCAACTGTTCCAACTCAGCCGCGGTGTTATCAAATTTATCGTGCAGGTCTGCTAGCTCTGTTGTTTTTTCTTCAAGGGTTATGTTGGTGTTTGAGCATTCCGTTGTGGCTTTAGAGAGTGAAAACCTTTATTTTAATTAAATCCACAAAAACAAAATTAACGAACTAGAAATATTTCTACGGAAAAACAATATTGTTATATGCTTGATATCGGAAACCCACTTAAAAAAGGGACATGGACCCAAAATAAAAGGTTACAGAGATTATCACGCGCATCATCCTTCGGAAAATGCCAGAGGCGGATCCTCTCTTTACATCAAAAATTGTATTAAGCACTCAACAGACATAAAAATAGAACTCGATTCTATGCAAATAAGTTCAGTCTCCGTAAAAGTAAACTATTTAGACTATCTTATCAGATCTTGCTACTTCCCACCAGGATATAGACTGGCAGACGACGACTTTGACCACCTCTTTGCCTCATCCGGGTCTAATTTTATTATCGGTGGGGACTTTAATGCTAAACACACTTTTTGGGGTTCAAGATGCAACTCAACGAAAGGCAGACTGCTGTACAAAGCCAGTATGAAGCGTGGTGTGGACTTTTATTCGACGGGGAAGCCAACTTATTGGCCAACTGACAAAAATAAAATCCCTGACCTCGTCGATTTCTTCATTGCAAAAGGGCTAAACAAAACTCTGACGAAAGTCGAAGAATGCTACGATCTAAGCTCAGACCACTCAGCAGTCGTCCTGAAAATGGGTGGAAGTGTAGCAACAAATGTAGGACCGCCCAGGTTAAGTAGTAACAAAACCAACTGGGACGTTTTCCGAAAAGAGTGCAAAGAAAGTGTCACTTTAAATGTGCCACTAAAGACACCGCTCGAAATAGAAGATGAAGTTGACAGTCTTGTGGAGACCATTCAGAGCGCAGCGTGGAAAAACACTCCCTTCCGGAAGACAGCTACACGGAACAATAAAGTCAAGTACATGCCTGAAATAGAAGACCTCATACGAGAAAAGAGGCGTAAGAGATGGCAACAATCCCGCGCACCCCCTGATAAAACTTATCTGAACCATCTTTGCAACAAGCTTAAAAATGAGCTACAGGATCTAAGAAATCTCGAAACTTCAACTTACCTAGAAGGCTTGACTGCTGAAAAGAGCTCAAACTACTCACTTTGGAAAGCTTTGAAGTCCATAAGGAAACCAAAAATGCACTCGCCACCAATAAGAAAAGATACCTTGGAATGGGCAAAAGGAGACAAAGAGAAAGCGGATTTATTTGCCGAGCATCTAGAAGAAACATTCAGGCCGTTCGATGGACGACCTTTAAACGAAGAACCGAATGCTAATACGCGATCCGACAACTATAAAGTAAAACCCGTTTCTCTGTCCGAGCTTCGAATGACAATAAGAAAATTGGAAAATAACAAAGCTCCAGGATACGATCTAATCACTGGCGAAGTTCTGAAGGAACTACCGAAAAGAGCACTAGTTAAGCTGCTGTACATTATAAACGCTTCTCCGAGACTTTCATATGTTCCAAGACAATGGAAAGTAGCCAAAGTCATTATGATTCCGAAGCCAGGGAAGAATACAAATGATAAGAAATCATATAGACCTATTTCGCTACTGCCAATAATATCTAAGGTTTAAGAGAAACTTCTGCTAAAACGATTACAACCAGTAATTGAAGAAAGACGCTTGATACCAGATCACCAATTTGGCTTCCGGGACAAACATTCTACAATCGATCAGGTGTATCGAATAACAAATGAAATTGAAAGAGCTCTAGAATGCAAAAAGATTTGCTCTAGCGCCTTCCTCGACGTATCGCAAGTCTTCGACAAGGTATGGCATGAAGGCCTAATGTATAAGCTAAGGGCAATCCTTCCGGAAAAATTATACAAAATATTGAAATCCTACCTTGAAAACAGACTCTTTCGTGTTAGACATGAGAATGAATTCTCGGAATTCAAGGAAATCCATGCCGGTGTTCCGCAAGGAAGCGTTCTCGGCCCAATATTATTCCTGCTCTACACAAGAGATATACCGCAAGATGAAGGGTCCATCGTAGCAACGTTCGCAGACGATACGGCTATCCTCGCAATGGATGAGTCAGTCGAATCATCAACTGGAAAACTCCAACGGGCTCTTAATAAAGTATGCGAGTGGACAAAGACCTGGCGAATTGCCCTTAACGAGACCAAGTCGACGCATGTCAATTTCACGCACAAAAGGATAAACAACTTACCTGTTTTCATTAACTCGGCACAAATACCATACGCAAACGAGGCTAAATATCTAGGAATGACCCTAGACACAAAACTTAAGTGGAAGCCACACGTTAAGAAAAAGCGCAACGAGCTCGCAATCAGACTTAGAGAAATGTATTGGCTACTCGGAAGATATTCGAAGACAAGCGTATACAACAAACTGCTCCTGTATAAGCAAGTGCTAAAACAGTCATCACTAAAATGAAAAAATTAGAGGAACAAATTTCATACTACTATGAGCGCGCGCGACCGGATCTCATAGCGCCTCTCTGAGGTGTGAGGTTTAGCCCGTAGGCAGACTAGATATATCTGAATCGGGCATAACCAATGGTACGGGCCATTGGTATCTTCTGAAGATTACTCACCTCCAAGCGCATCCAAAAAAAAAAAAAAAAAATCCGCTTTTAATAATTTGATATCAGTGTTTACAGTTTGTTGTTGTGATTCCATTTGGACGACCCGATTATTTATATCACAAATACTAGATTTGATTTCGACTATATCGTGATCGATTTTTTTAGTGATCGTAGCTTCGGAATCGGATAATTTCTTCGACAAAAGGGAAATTATAAATTCACTTTGTTTTGCTAACCGTTGGTCCATCAAATCCCACATATTACCTTCAATAACATTGGACCCATCTTTGTTTTTATCCTCCATAGCGTTGCGTGCAGTTTTGCGAAGGGGGGATGGGGAAAACAGATAGCTTTTAGGCGAATCTGAGTTGATATTTTTCTTCGAGCGTGAAGTGGTCCGTTTCAGTGGATTTGACATGTGGTGGTGTTAGAGGTATTTAGATGGTGTCGTGATGAGTTCTTTGTGTAGGTGAGTATGTGGTTATATATACAAGAATGATGAGGCTGAGATGAGATTGGCACAACACTTTAGCAGAAATTATATTATTAAAATAAAATAAAAATCCAACTTAAACACTGTTTATATCAGCACGGTATGTGAAACGCACGAGAAGAGGTTAAGATATAAGTAGACTGTTAGTTAAAACGCAAGTTAATGACCGAAAATTGGGAAAGATTTGCCAGTAATTAAAACAATGAAAACACGTCTGTCTTAAAGCTCTCATTTTTTCAAGCTTCTAAATCCTTAAAATTCTGAGGTTTTGGTAAGTTGTAGATGGCATTTACTCGCGTCTCTGAGGGTCTTATTCCTTTTTCGTCAATTATGTGCCCTTAATATTCAATTTCGGGATCGGCAAATTTGCATTTAACCAATTGGCATTTCATGATCGTCGATATACCTAGTGTCTTGTGCTTTTTTAGGTGCTCATCATTTCGGCATGATACGATGGTGTCATCTAGATATGAAACACAAAAATCCACATCAGCTGTCAGTTGCTCCATGTAACGTTGAAAAATCCCAGTCGAGCTTGCGGTCACAAAAGAAAGGCGCTAATATTCGAACAATCCATGATGTGTATTGATGACACACAGGCGCTTGGATGCCTCGTCAAGTAGAATTTAGAGGTAGCTGTCAGAGAGATCGATCTTAGTAAATCTGAATCCAAAGAACTGGATGTCTATCTATTTCCAACTGAAGGTTTATGGTGACCTTGAAATACCCACAAAGTCGAAGATCTCCATTCTGCTTCTGGACAACCACAATATGGGCTGCCCACTGACTGGTTTCAACTGCTCGCAGCTTCACCTTTTATGGGAACGGAACACCATATGTGATCAAGACTACGATCGTTATAATTAAATTTTTATTATGTTCCGCCAAGCATAGGAAAAGAATAATACAATGGCGCGAGCAAAGATGTTGACGCGTTGGTGGTTGCCATAGAAAAAGGAGCGAATAATCGATCTGTCGACTCACCAACGAAAACCAAAAGGAAATTACCGCTTAGGTCCCAACCAGCGCCCAAAGTAATTGACGTATAAGTGAATGAAATTTGGTGAAAGGACTTCTTTTTATCGGCGTCAGGTTGGTATTGAAAATGGGCTATGTCGGTCAAGTAGTTCTGGTACCTCCCATACAAAACCAATATTGGACCCATGTGTCTCTCTGTCTGTTGAAAGCACGATAGCGTCAAAAGGAATCAACCTAGGTGAATGAAGTTTTGTAAAAGGACTTCTTTTACGGTCGTTAGGTTGGTATTAAAAATGTGCTATCTCGGTCAAGTAGTTCTGGTACCTCCCATACAAAACCAATTTTAAATGACTTGTATGCAGTGGATGGTATCAAAGCATCGGCCAGGTCGATGATAACACTTTTACTTATTTTTTTTTTTAGATGGGCCACTCTAGAACCGATCCTGGTTATTTTTTATTTTTTTCCCCGAGGGTAGGTGAAAATCTTCCAAGGACACTATGAGAATAGCAAGCGCGTGCTCATAGTAGTGTCAGATTTCTACTGACTAAAAACACCACCCTTCGATAAATTGTTAGATACTGCAACTAAGATAAAACTTATCAAGCAATTTTTCTATAACGAAATAAAAACACTTTTGACAGGTTACTTTCCACTGAAAGATCCTGCATGTTCCGCAATTAAGACGCGGTTAATCCTTATCTTGCCAAGTCGAAAGGTTTCGTTCTTTTCAGTCGGCGCAATAAATTACTCTCATCCAAAATTTGTCGGACTGTATTGTTGATATGCCCGATTAGTCGGTTTCTATGCTTTCGCGCGAAGCTTTTAATTTCAGCTTCGATTGTAGGAATTCCGAGATCCCTGTGGATATTGTCGTTTCTAGTATACCACGGTGCAAATATTAACAAATGTATGAATAATAGGCCAATGTGGCCAAGGCCAAGTAAATTTATAAAATTTATTCATTTGAGGAATCACTTATCGCACCATCCAGGTCGTTTTTTAAATTGGAAGAAACTGCGAGTTGTTTGTAAAAATTTTTGTAGACAGGTGGCACTTACTCCAAGAGTCACAGAACGTCTTTCTTTTTCTCCAGGCTGTTTTTTCTCCCATTTGGATATAAAATCTCCAGCTTAAAGTTGGAACTGTCTTGAGATGTCCTCTTGCTAAAATTGGCTTCTGTCAAAAGAGCTTCTTGATTATTGGAGTATTTGAAGAACATGGAGAATGGATGCATTTTATCAAAATGTATCCATGCATTCTATCAAAATGTATCCATTCTGGTGGATATAAAGTCTTCTCTTTTCATTTCCACAATCTGAAAAGGTTTTCTTTTCCTCGCTGCTAATATAACATCGTTCCAATAAGATGAATAGGAATGTCCACTGAGAGTTGTGGTCTATAAGTTCCACTGTGTATTGTGGACTTTGAGACAAATACATAAAGTTGCAGTTTTTACATTTCTTTTCTAACCCCCTCACTAGTCCGAATACATTATGAGCTTTTTTGTGCGTTCATTTTCTCTGATATATCTTAGGAGGTATGACCCTATGCGATGATAAGTTAATTTTTTTTAAATAGAATGTTCATTATTTTCGCAAGCATCTATTTTTATACCCTCCAGAGGAAGGTATATTCACTTTGCCAATACATTTGTAACGCAAAGAAGGAGTCACCGGAGACCTCATAAAGTATATATATTCTGAATCAGGATCACATTCTGAATCGATTTAGCAATGTCCGTCTGTCTGTCTATATATACCACATTTCTTAAATCCAGATATAAGGTTTGTGGATCGGTTTTGTGTATTCACGCTTTCATCCATTAATTTTTTTAATAATAGCGGAAATGCATCTTTAGAAAGTGTTTGCGCTATGTGTGCACTCATCCAAAATTCGACGCCAAACTTTTTTAAGTGATCCAAAAAAGGCAACATCCAACGGTTGGCAAATATGTGTTGAAATTGGCAAAAAACAAGCAAAGCGTATGTTGTTTTGTGAGAATTGAATTGAGAGGCAAACAACATCGGATGACTTCTTTTGGCCCACCTTGTATGTATATATCTGTGGCAATAAGACAGAGTAGCTTATGTCAAAAAAAGTGTTTTTGAAATAATCGCATTTTTGTCTAAAATGGTTATTTGTGATTATTTTTTAAAAATTGTTAGCCCCAATTGTAAAATAAGGGGTTTACTTAATATTTTATAATAGTTTATGGAAATTTTTTTTGAGGAAAGTAGCAAAAAATGGGTTTTTAAAATTAAGTTCTTTTGTAAAAATCAATTTGGATATAATGAATGCCTTAAGTAATTTAAGCTTTTCTGTCAAACCCGCAAAACTAAATAAAACAGCCCTAAGTTGACTTAAGATTGGATGACGAAATGAAAATGTGAAAATAATAGACATATGGAATTTTTCGTTTTGATTTTTTTAATAATATTTTATAAAAGTGTATGGATAAGAAAAAAAAACAAACATACAAGTTTACCAACAACTACATAGTAATATAGTAAGTAATAGTAATAGTAACATGTTTTATAATGGATCATCTTGATCGCTTTCCGTCAAATCTGGATGAAAGTCTTCAATTTGTTTAGAATTCAGATTTTGGTAAAAGGTGTGTTAAATGTTGTCAATTAGGTGCAGCATTTCTAAAAGATCTTCTTTTTTCTTTTCATTAATTTGAAGAGGTGCAGAGTAACATTCCTGAAAATCGCTTATTTTAATGGAATTAAATCCCCGGCGCCGTATGTTTAGAGTCTTGAATTCTTCATCTTCGCTCAGAGAAGTTTTGAAGTATAGAGTACCAAACTCCTTCGTGAACCTCATCCATTTTACATTTTGCCAAACAAACTTCTCGCCATTTTCATTGACTTTACGCCACATATATTTTTCCTTGGATAATGCAGAAAAATTAAAAATATCATGCTGATTAATTTCCTTTACCACAAATTTCTTTTTTACACCCACTGTTCGGACAAATTGATACCAATCACGGGGTGCTCTATTTGTACTGTTGTCCGTTTCTTCCTTTTTTCTATTAAAGCATGATCAACGTCACACTCCATATGGGTGTGACCTGGGACTAGAAATTTGTGATCAATAATCTGTACAGCGTTTTGGTTTTCCAGTTGTAAAAGTGTTCCGAGCATGGTGGCAACAAATGTGTTTTTATTTTGCCCTGGGCAACAGTCGCTGTACAGAATGACGTGTTTAGCGTCAGTTGCGAAGTTTTGAAGGTGTTTAAAAAGGCAGGAGGCTATCTCATTGCCACCCCTATTACCTATAGCTTCATGCCACATATAACACGTGGGTTGACCGGTCTTGCAGTCATGAACTGTAAGGTTAAAAGTCCAAAGTGGTCGTTTGTAAAAAGAAACTGACGAACGTAAAAATGGAGTTGGCAGACACTCTTGCAAATCGAAGGTTAGGACTTTTATTAATGGGTCAACCTCGGCCTTTGATTTATCTGAGGCTTTTGATTGATAAGCGCGCTCAGCTTCAAAGTGATGTTCAGCCTGTTCCTTTTTTAGAACTCTGCGTTCCTCCTCTCCAGCCATGTCAATCTTCATTTTTAAAGTATCACATTTGTGACAAGTGTCTAACTTAAAATTTTAAATTGAGAGTATTAAAAATTTTAGAAAATTTGGAAAGAGAAATGGTTGAACCAAACTTTTCGCAAAATAGTCGATATAATTCGGCAATTGACAGGTCGCCTGACAAGTATCTTTTCGACGTATCCCGTCGTGTATAGTGAGATTCATACGATGGGAAGCTGTTTATAAAATTTTTAATATGTCTCTCCTTTTCAGCAGAAATTTTTTTGGGGCCAGGGTGCTTTCCTCGCATATCACCATTCGTAAAAGGGCCTGTGCTTTCCAACTTTTTCTTAACAATTGTTTTAATAAATTGCTCGGATTCACAAAGAGTAAACCTAAAGCATTTTTGGCATACTCGTACTCTTTCGCCATTTATGTCCAACGAGTATGAATTTGTGTGCTTCCTATTTCTAGGATTAGTAAGACTCTTTGTTTTTCTTTCAGTTTTTGTGTCTTCTATCGTAATCAGTCCAGAAGCAAACGCCTGCCGAAGTTCATAAGAACCAAGCTTCCAATATTGCTCAAAAATTAACTTCTGTTTGTCAAATGGTAGTTTTTCCTTGCATTTGTTTCTGCAGTTCTCTAATGGGCATATAGTTCGTTCTGCCACAACTTTTCCAGCTGTTGATACATAGCTTTTTCCAGAATTCCTTTTTTCCTTTCGCATCTTTTTTGTCTGATGTGCGTTAGGCTCGACAGCTTCATGATCTGCAGATACAGGTTCACAATCTCCAACCAAATTTTGCTCGATCTGTCTGCCAGCGATTTTCATTTCTAAAGAAATATTCGATATATCACTTACGTTTTCTGAATCAGATGGCACGAAATCTGGATCACAAACTGAGTCATCGTCGTCAAAGTCCCCAAACGTTCCCGTTTCCATTTCTTGAAAGTGATCACCATTGTCTACGCATTCATGAGGTGTATTTTCTGTTCCCGATTCTTTCCGTAAATTTAGTTTCTCCAAAATATTAGGCCCTATATTTTAATTCAAAAAAATCATTCAGGTACTATTTTCTTGTTTCACTTTTAAAATACTAGTCTTACCCTTTATTGAATAATTTTTGGTATTTTCATGATTTCTAGACCGCTCTTGATTTGAATTAATGTCAAGGCATGGAACTTGTTTTGTTAGTGCCATAGAAAGCATTTTTCTTGCACGATCCATATTTTAAACGTTTCCCGAACTATGTATGCAAATTAAGCAAAACATTTAAAAGGACTATTTTTTAAATAATAAAAACTTAACATACCGGTAATATAAGAAAACAAAAAAAAAGGACTTGCGATCACTGTTGTTGTTTAAATAAAACTATCTGTGAAACAATGTAGAACAATACTAACTCTATACAAAATGTAATTAAAAAAAAACACTTAATCACCTTACAGCACTTCTTAACCACTCAAGTCAATGTTTCGAACTGATGTCCACCCAATAAAACTATCTTATGTTGACATAAGTTACGGTTATTTAAAAATAGCTTTTCAAAAGAAAATCTTATGTAGACATAAGTGGTTATGATAAACTTTAATTTTTCAATTTATATTTCCTTAGTTTTGACAGAAGAACTTATGTTAACATAAGTGTCCGTAAAATTCGAACAACATTTTAACAGAACATCTTAAGTCAATATAAGTTTTTTTGAAAAATTGAAACAGAACTAACAAATTTTGAAACTTTGCATGACTTACTTCGACATAAGAGTTTCTGTTAAAATTTAAAATTTGAGCTATTAAGACTTACGAAATTTGCTTGACATAGGCTACTCTGTCGAAAGCATAGCATGCTGTTTAGACATAAGCGGTTAGGAATATTTTTATATTTCTGTACCGAAAAATGCTTTTTAAATGGGGGTAAGAGAGAAAAGTATATCTCAAACTGTTAAATACAACCAATCGAAAAACTGAAAAATCGCTTATGTCGACATAAGCTACTCTGTCTTATTGCCACAGATATATATTTTTGATATTATCAATCCATTTAATCTGCAAGTTATCTTCAAGGTATTTTATATCTGTTTCCGATACGAATTCTTCCAAGGGAGTGTCAGGGTTACTTCCACTAAAGCCTGTATAGTATTTTGGACAAGTGTTTCAGTGCTTGCATCTCCTACTACATGATTTTCTGAGAAATTTGAGGCAAGTAACTCCGCTTTCCCGTTGTCTGTATAGAAGGTAGTCAAACCATTTTTGAGACAAGGCATTTGTCTGTTTTTATTTTTAACAATTTTAACTATGTTCCAGAAGGGGTTCATTGGTTAAGGGATTTTGAGTATATACACTGTCAGTTAACAAAAATTGTTTCCGTAAAGTAAATCTCCTAAATAATTAAATTCAGGCAGAATTTTAAACAAATACAATATCACTGTATATTGCGAGCAAAATTAAAAAAAAAAATCCCCCTACAAAATGTATGGAAAATTCATTTTTACGAGTTTTCAAACACAACAAATAAAATATAGCTCGAAAAGGGCGATCCGTTTTTGAGTTATGGGCGGTCTTACGAAAGTAACTTTATTTTATATAATACTAGCTGACCCGGCAAACGTTGTTTTGCCATATGAATTATTTTTAGAGTATGAAAATATATCTTATTTACTGTTTACATAAGTGTGTTCGTATGTGGTATATGAGTGACGTTGACGTTGACGCATTTAAATATAGTAACCAACATCTTATAGAGGACATCTGCGGGTACAAGTTAGGATATCCATTAACTCGAAAACTTAAAAGGTTTTTAAATAAATAGGCAAAATTTGAAACATTTCTACGATTTTCACCTGCGTGAGTGGATATGCACTTCACTCTCAAATCAAACATACTAACCGCGCGATATATTTACATCTCTTTTAACCTTATTTTACTCCTGTAAGGAAGAGGGAGACAGACGGTGGCAGTGTGCTGTATGCTGTTTGTTTGTTAAAAAAGGAAAAGAAAAAACAATAAAAGAAATGTCAAATAGGTATAGGTATCAGTGATACTAGATCGTGGGTAATTACCCAATTCGCGGGTATTTTGCCTTTCAAAAAAAGCTAAAAGAGCGATCAAGGGCAGTAAATTAGCCGCTCGAGTTTTTAAATAGCATTACAGCCCATGGCCTTGCTGTTCATAAAGTTGAAGTTCCCATTATGTTGCTTCGCAATTTGAATCCCCCCAAGCTTTTTAATGGAACCAGATTGAGAGTGATAACAGGCACTTCGAGACTTTACAGTAGAGTTGTTGTTATCGCGTGCTGAAAATTGTATTTTACTATGCTTTGCTGAGATCGAAGCTCAAAAAAACACGCCTATCGTTAGAGAAAAACTTTATTGATGCGTTAATTTTAACTGGGGTGGTAAAGGAGAAACGGTATTTATAACAAGAATACCTACATTTATTCATTTCAGTTTACTTTGAGTTGCTTAATAACCGAAATATTGATATGAGTTTATATGAAAAACTACTGTTTGCATAAGTTGCATCAAAATCTTGTTATTTGTGATAAAACCAAATCATTTGAATTGGATTAGATGGCCAGGAGTACAGAGTTTGCAAAATATATGTTTTTGTTGCTATAAATTGTTTAAAAGTGGTCGTTTTTAAGGTTATTCAAAGGAATAGAAAAAATTCTTAGATAAAATCGGCTTTATTGATTGGTTGTTGTTGTTAATTGACAAATTATGAGTCATATCGATGGACACGGATGAATGCTTTGCGGAAATGTGTTTACCGTTGGTTTGTTGTTGTTGGGAAATCGATATAATGGATGCAAACCTGAAATGATGCATTTTTTGACTTTAATTGCGTTTTATTAAGTAACGCTTGAGTGAATTCAGAAATTTTAAATGCAGTTATTTAAGTTGGGATGTGCTTAATGCAACAGTAATTTCAAAAAAATTCTGTCTATTGGAAATTCGGAGTTATAGATGCAAACACAAATGTTCTTATATCTCCGAAATAAGACATTTTTGGGAAAAAAGAATTTCACTACAAACAACTACAAACGATTTCGAATGCAACTGGCTAGTTTACATTTCAAAAGCTCAAAAGTGCGCGCTGAAATTGTTTTCTAATGCTTCTAACTTTCTAACGGTTGAACTACAAACGAACAAAATTTCACTACAAACAACTACAAACGAATGTCTATCGAACTGCACTTCACGTTTTCCATTCTAGAAAAAGTGCGCGCTAACTTCACGTAGGTCCACCAAAGATATGGAAACCGCTCACTATTCAAGAATTAAAAGTTTACTTGGGTATTCTCTTTATGGCCGGGGTACATCATTCGAGTGGAGAGCACACATCGGTCCTCTGGAGTTAGGACTCTGTTATCCATTTTCGTGCTGCAATGTCTCTTTGCCGATATTCTGCAATTACGAGCTTTATGCGTTTCGATAACGTACGTACTAGAGTTGATCGTATGTGTACTGACAAGGCCGCCCCAATTCGTGATCTTTGGAACCTAATGAACGAACAGCTATATAAAAACTATAAGCCATCGACAGACATCACTGTGGATGAACAGCTGTTTCCGTACAGAGGCCGTACTAAGTTTACGCAGTACATACCTTCAAAACCAGCCAAATATGGAATAAAGGTTTGGTGGGCTTGCGATGCGTGAAACTATTATCCACTGCGTGGCGAAATCTACACTGAAAGGAGGTAGGTGCAGCACGCCAGACAAACGTTGGGGAGAATGTTGTAAAGCGATTGATGCGAAGGTATGAAGGATCAGGCCGAAATGTAACTACCGACAACTTTTTCACTACATTGGAGCTCGCGAAATACCTTCTCGCTAAAAATTTGACTTTGGTGGGCACCGTTCGCCATAGTAAAACTTTTATTCCTCCACAAATGAAGAAAAACACGAACCGTGCAGAGATGTCGAGAGTGTTTGGGTTCCATGAATCGAAGTACAGTATGGTATCATATGTACCGGCAGCAAAGAAATCTGTGATTGTCTTATCTTCTATGCATCACGATAACTCTATTGCTGATGAACAAAGTAAGTTCAAACCAGAAATTATACTGTATTATAATAAGACGAAAAGTGGAGTAGACATGATGGACAAAATGACAGCATTTTACACGACAAAACGCAGAACCAAACGGTGGCCGCTTGCAATGTTTTATAATTTGCTCGACGTTTGCGGTGTAGCAGCCTATGTCGTGTATTCTTTCAATAATCCAGATATTACTGCGACTAATAAGCGGAGGATGTTTCTCACCAACATGGCTAAACAACTCATGCTGCCAGGTATAGAAGAGCTGTGAAAACTCCCAAGGGTGATGGCTAACTTCTCCACGTTGCATTGCATCCAATTAGCACTATGTAAGCCAATAAATCCACCAATGGCTGCTTTGCCTACACAAGAACGCGGAGCTGATGGCCGCCTTGTGTTCAAAGGTACATGCCACCTTTGCATTTCAGTTCGTAAACGCAAAACACGCAAGGAGTGTAAGTGGTGCACTAAGCCTGTATGCGATCAGCATTGCAAAAATTTTGCAAAGTGCCTCGTTTGCTTCGCTGCTTATCCATAGATGTTTAAATACATATTATTATTTCTTATTTGTGTTCAAATTTAATTTAATTTAAAATTAATAAACTTTTATAAACATTAACTTTGCAAAATAGTCTTTTTTTAATCATAATATAAAAATTTTAACACAATTGTAATGCAAAATATACTATAGTACCTGGGTACCACAGCTCACTTAAGTGTAATTTTTTGTTGCCAGTCACACTAGGGTTAAAATTGATGAGGTCATGTCATGATATTGTTGATCTTTATATGCAATATGAAAAATAGCCGGATTGTCCATTTTCGATATTGTCATACCTATTTTATTCCGTCCCATGAAACTGTCCATCAGATTCACTTCGCCATGTGCTGATTATAGTCTTTAATAATTTGTGGTATGGTATCATTTTGACAGACTTGTCTTTTCTATCGAAAATTTTTATACACTTAGACCCATTTGATCTGAATAAGAAGAAGAAGGAGGTTTTATTCCGACATTTGCCGGTTTGTTTATGGTTTGTTCCACGTTCGCACTTCATCATCGTCAGCTTACAATTTTTTTTTTCTGTTACGACGTATAGCACCAACTGTAAGTAATGCCTTGAGTCCGAAGATATGTCACGAAAGGCAGGGTCGTGTAGTTGTTGTCACTGTATATAATGTCATTTTTAAAGCTTGACACTTCCCGGAGCAATCTTACAACAATGTTTTCCGATGGTTGCAGATCTGGTGTGCCTTCAGAAGATCCTTCAGGGAATCTGCTTTAAATTTCAAACTTATAGGCAAATCCGCTTGTATCGCATAAAACAAATAGCTTAAACCCCCACTTGTGATGCTTGTTTAGTAAATATTGCTTCATGAAATGTCCAACTTTTGATGAACACATTTGCTGAATTACGCAAAGTCGGTCTAATCGAGGTATATTTCCGAAAGTACTGTTAAGATATTCGATTTTGAACTACCGGTGTGCAACGGTGTAATTTTTCTGTAAAAAAATCTCTAGTGCTCGGAAGGTTAAAATATGACATGTAAAATAATATACCAATAAACATCCGTGAATCGGACATATCAAACTGGAAACAGATATGACCCAACTTGATTGGCGTTTCTAAAGCCTGTACAACTTCTGGAATGCTAGAATCTTCTGTTGGCCTTGCCTCTTTTTTTTTTTAATTGTCTGATCATTTTAAAGTTGCCGTAAATAAACACATTGTTTCCCAATAGTAAAAGGTAAAAAACAAAAAATAAATATAGATCGAAATGCAAAGTAAAATCGTTCTTAAGTGTGGACCTTTATTCTAATTCTGAATGGCTTTAAAAACTGCTGGTATTGATGCTTTTTTTTGTGGGCCTTATTGCCTTTTAATGAAAAAAATTCAGCCCGTGGGTGTTATTTTTTTGTTCAGAAATAAGACACTGTAGTAAATATATGTTGTATAATACATGTCAATTTCAAATCAGAATACGTCTACTGTCTACTGGCTCGATATAGTGAACTAATAAAAACTAACTCCTGTTCTCTATATCGAAAGTGTTCACTATTTCGAACGTGAGTTAAGACGTTTACCAAAGTTTTACTTGATATAATCGTTTTTTTTTTATTAATTCAACACAACAAAAAACAGGGTGCGTGAACTTGGCACCCCAAAATTAAATTTTTTTACTTTTTTTTAGAGTTCCGGGTGGCTAAGCAAGAGTTCTAGATTTTTTTTTTTTAATATGGGTTGCTAAATTCACGGAGCACCCCATTTGTGAAAATATTTTTTTTTCTTTTTTCTTCGGAACATAGTTCTAGAGTTCCCCATAGTTTTTTTTCCAAAGAATTTGCAAATTACCCAAAAAAAATATTTTTCGATTGTATGACAACACCCTATTTTCAAAAAAAAATATTTTTTTTTATCAAAATAATGCACAACACCAAGAGTTCTGGAGTTCCCAAACAAGAAAAAAAATTCGGAATATAAACAAAACAGTTATAGAACTTTGAAAATTGATATATTATGTAGTCAAAAAGATATTTTTTTGTTTTCATGAGTTCTGATTAGAGCTCTGGAAAGTGCTTGAGAAACACAACAAAAAATTATTGAAAAAATTAAAAAAAAAAAAATTTTATTTTTATTTTTAAGTTCTATTGTTTTTTCTTGTTTTCAAGTTTTTTTGTTTTTTTGGTTTTCAAATTTTACAGTTTTTTATGTTTATTTTCAAGTTTTATTGTTTTTTTTTGTTTTCCAACTTAAATTTGTTTGTTAATTTTCAAGTTTTTTGCTTTTAAATTTTGTTAATTTCTTAAGAGTGAATAAATAAATGTACATGTATACTTGAACTGATATTGTTTATATTGCTGTTGGTAAATGATAATTTATCAATCAACAATATAAATAAAAGCATGCGGACTAACCTCATCGTCTGCTTTAAGCACAAGTTGATGCCTAAATAAGTCATCGTATTTGTACCACTTCAGTCAAGAGCAAATTAATGCTGCATAATGACCAACAGTAGTGTAAAAGTTCGAGTCTGGTTTATATAGCTAACTAATCCCGCTCATTTATATTTTTGCCCCTGTATTTTGAGAGATTTTTGAATGGATGACAGTGGTCTTTTGGCTGCAGTATTTTGGGACTCTAAATGATGCGAATCAGTAAGAGCACATGTATCTATTATAACATGTTTGGACTTAGAAAATTTTTTATAAGGACTTTTAGTTAAGCTACTTTTTGGAACACTAATCAGAACATTTCGGAACTTGGAAACTAATTTTGCAATTTTCAATTTGCTCATACTTTTTTGTGTTTGGGCTTAGAAGATTTTCCTGTAAGGATTTTTTATTAAGCTCCTTGTGTACTTTACGCAACTCCAATCACAACTCATGGAAACCAAAATATCTTTTTGAATATTTATCAATTTTCAAAGTTATTTTTTTTTTGAAATGGGGTGCTGTCATATAATCGAAAAATATTTTTTGGGGCGTAATTTAGCAAATTCTTTGGGAAAAAACTATGAGCAACTCTAGAACTATGTTGTTTCCATGCGAAGAAAAAAGAAAAAAAATATATTGACATATGGGGTGCTCCGTGAATTTAGCAACCTATATTTAAAAAAAAAAAAAATACTAAACGAACAGAACTTTTAAAAATTCTTAGCAAGAACTTTAGAACTCTTGCTTAGCCACCCGGAACTCTAGAAAAAATAAAAAAGATTAACATTGGGGTGCCAAGTTCACGCTCCCTAAGACGGTTCAAAAGTCCAACGCATTTAAAAAAAAATATATTTTGTACTTTTTCAATACGATCCGAATGGGTAGAATAGTAAGGGTTCCAAACAACATCAGCATACTCAAGAACGGATCTCACCAAAGCGATAAAAAGAGATAAAAAAGTATGGGCTTCAGAAAAATCTTTAGAGTTTTGTTTAATAAACCCAACCAGCGAATTAGCCTTAGTCACAATGTAGTCAATATGGGAAACAAAGGCAGGATTGGAATCGATGATTACCCCAAGATCTTTAATTTTATCAACTCTTTTCAATGTACTATTAATAACATCGTAATTATAGAAGCACGGCAATTGAGATCTATAAAACGCTATACAAGAGCATTTAACAACATTAAACATTAAACAATTATTAACACACCAAGTGGACAAATTGTTAAGATCGATTTGAATCTTAGAGCAGTCATCGAAGCTTTTAACTTTTAGGAAAATTTTAAGATCGTCCGCGTACCTAAGGCAATGACAATATTCAAGGTGTTGGATAATATCATCAATAAAAATAATTAACAGAAGCGGTCCAAGATGACTACCTTGTGGGACTCCAGAAGTGCAAGAAATAGATCTTGAGTAATGATTATCTAAGCATACTCACTGAGACCTACCGGTTAAATATGATGAAATCCATTATAACATAGCAGAGTGAAATCCAAACATCTCAAGCTTTTTAGTAAGCAATCTATGATTAAAAGAGTCAAAGGCCTTGCTTTTTCAGCATCGACTTGAAACCCATTTTCAACTGCATTAGCAACAAAAGACGTAAAGTGCACCAAATTAGTTGTTGCGGAGCGATCAGAAACAAACCCATGTTGCAACTCTGATGTGTGCTCTTTGATATAAAACTCTATTTTATTCTTAACAATGCACTCAAAAAGCTTTGGAATTACAGAAAGTTTACAAATGCCACTGTACTTTGCGATATCGTTTTTAGAGCCAGACTTAAATATTGGAACCAAAAAGGAAACCTTCCAATCATCTAGGAATAATTCAGATTCCAGTGATCGGTTAAATATTTTAAGCAACAGTGTATATATGGATTTACAGCAGAATTTTAAAATAATGGGTGAAAGACCGTCAGCACCAGTGTTGTGCCCCCGTTGTTTGGGGGAAAGAAAAAGGAGAATAAAGATCCAATGATGATTTTATTTGCTGAAAAATTATTGATAATGATTACATCTTTCTTAAACGATGCGAATGTTAACTTACAAAACCTAAGAACTTCCCTAAACTTGGCAAACCTGTGCGGCAAACAATATCTTTTGTGTTCTAATAGGAAATACAATATTTTAAATTGTGATACAATAAATTAATGATATAAACTAACCTTTTCGATATTACTTTTATGGAATCCAAAATGACCTAACCTGGCCGGCAACGTGTTTTACATTGAATCACACTGACATTTCCCTTCGTTAAAATAAAAGAAAGAGACAGTAGTAGCTACGTAGGTTTCAATTCAGGCAATTAGGTTGCTGCATAAATTCAGGTTATTAGATTACCGCACAATTTTAGGCTACTAATTAACAAAAGTTATTACAGGGACTAAGAAAAAATAGGTAGTTAATCGGCTCGATGACAACCAGGCTTAGGATTACATTTAAGGTTGCAAATAGCAGATTTAATATCTTCAATTTGAAGAACCAATGAACCAAAACCAATATATGGCAGTCTATTTGAATCTGGTAAATTTGGAGATGCAGATGGTGAATGCACAGTTTCAAAAAATGTTGCAAATAAATCTGCAGACTGTTTAATATCATTAGATGTATAATTTTTATAAAACATTTGCCTTGTTAATCCGTTAGTGCGTCTTTTATGGTTATTAAAAGACCAGAACGACTTACAATCAACTTTGAGCTTCTTTTCCATATTCATAATGTAATTATTATACAAGAAATTACTCAGAATTGTAAAATCTTTCCTAGATTTAGCAAAAAATTCTTTATTGCGAGTGTTACTCAACTTCTTGTAGCGTTTGTGGGCTTTGTTTCTCAAATTTTTTAGTTGCAAAAGACGTTTATTGTACCAAGGAGGATAAAAAATCGATTTTCTTGCTAAGCAAGGAACAAACAAAAAAAAACTTTATTCATAATGCAAGAAAAATATTTGTACATATCGTAGAGACATTGATTTTCTAGTTCCATATCCCAATTGAAAGACTGGAGATGCTCATTAAAAGCGAGAAAATTACATTTAAGAAAATGAAAGAAGCCGATACTGGTGGTTCTTTTTTAGTATATGAATACAAATCAATTTCAATCGATATTTGCGTATGATTTATTGAGTTATTTAGAAGAGGAAAATGTGCATCACAAACCTTAACTTTAATTTCATTTTCGCTTATAAAAACAAGATCTAATAATCTATTTAAAGAATTACCAATTGAACAAACTTTATTTAAGTTAAGTGAAAACATACAATCAATCAGAGCAATTTCAAAATCTTTTTTAATATTGTGAGGGAAAAGCATATTATCTTCTTCACACCAATTCCAGTTAACATCACCAATATTAAAGTCACCAAGAGCACAAAGAATGGAAGTTTTAGAACAAAAGTGACTTAAGTTTTCGATACAATTTTCATATGCATCTAATTTGCTACCTGATGGAATATATGTCAATAGAGAAGCAAGTTTGGTTTGATGCTATTTTTCCATACAGCCATGTCTCTGTAATTGCAATGATGTGATAGTCTTTGTGACAAGATCCCATAAACAAGCATCCACTGTAACGAACCGTTACAAAAAGGGCAGTTTACCACTACGCTACTGACCGGCAACACTGATCACCACTGACTGCCCCACTGGACACGCTGGTCCCCACCGACGATGTGTCACCATTTACCAGCACCCAGACCCACCGACCGCCGCTAAGGAAAATCAACACCAGCACCAACAGCCGAAACAACAACAACACGCATGGCAGATTTTCACACCAGTTATAAGTCACACTCACTATTCGTCTCGAAAAGCATGAGTACTCGTGGGCGAAAGTGATTCGGGAGGACAGTGAACTCAGTTGTGGGTGCAATACATCTACAGCTGACCCTGTTCTCTAGAGAATTGTACGATTCTCTAAATTTTTGAAGGCCGAATTCTGTTACCAGAATTAGCCACTGATAGGACACGTGCATTGTGAGAATTCCAATCCGTTCCGCCTCTTTCTCTTCCTTCCCCTGTGAGCGTGCATTGTGAGCATTCCAATCCGCCACAGTCTTCTTTCTTCTTTCCTCTGTGAGTGTGCATTGTGAGCATTCCAATCCGCCACAGTCTTCTTTCTTCTTTCCTCTGTGAGCGTGCATTATGAGCATTCCAGTCCGCCACAGTCTCCTCTTCCCTCCTCCGTGAGCGTGCATTGTGAGCATTCCAATCCGCCACAGTCTCCTCTTCTTTCCTCTGTGAGCGTGCATTGTGAGCATTCCAATCCGCCACAGTCTCCTCTTCCTTCCTCTGTGAGCGTGCATTGTGATCATTCCAATCCGCCACCGCCTCCTGTTCCTTCCTCTGTGAGTGTGCATTGTGAGCATTCCAATCCGCCACAGCCTTTTTCCTTCTTTCCAGCTATCCGCCGTACTCTAAGAACCATATTACGTATGCATTGATTGTTAATGTTGATTTAAGTAGACATAAGATCATTAAACCGTATGAATTGATTGTTAAGTAGATTTAAGGCCGTTAAACCGACTCCTTAAGGAATAAGAATAAAAGGTTAAATTGTACAACGCTCCAAAGTTCGTGTTTCTTTGGGGGCAACCCTGGACCCGACGAGTATACCCCGGCCGGAGATAAAAAGCACATCACACCACTGGCATTGTGATAGAAGATATTTAAGTGTTCCAGCTGAGGTCTATCGTTATAAGCATTAGCTGAGTTCAGTTTTTTGAAACGGTTGGATTTTGAATAAATATTTCTTTCTCTTCTAGCTGCCTTCTTCTCTTTAAATCTTATTTTTTTTCTCCAAACGCAATTCTTTTTTCGACAAAACTAAATCAATCTTCCCGCGACGTCCCTTTTCCCGGTGAGCAATTAGGAATTTCTTGTCCTCTTCAATGTCAATCAATTCTAATGCGGTAGCATGGGCAATATCGAATGAATTATCTAGTTCTTCCATCCAGTTATCCTCTTTCTTCTGTAATCCATCTGAACGCTTCGCCTTGTTTTCTTATTTTTTTTTAATTTCTCCCGTTCTCTGAAAATACCTACCACTTTATCAACAGCATGATCATTCCGTTTTGTTGGAATTCGGGCTTTATTCCAAATTCCTATAAAATTTTTCGCAGTGGAAAGAGATGCTTCTTTAATGTTTTGTTTTAAAATTTGTTTATAATGGAAGAACATTGAAATAACTTCCTTCCTTGCAGGTAACATTCTTTCACTAAGACGTGATGATATTTGCCCAATCAACCAAATTTCGGTTTTCCTTCTAGTGGTTACGTTAGCTGATTTTAAAAATTCTCCTTGATCAGAACTACAACTAACTGCGGCCATGTTCACTGTTGAATTAACATTTACAATTTTATTTAAGCACAAAAAGTAAAAAAAATTATAGAACCGGTACCGGTACGGGTACCTACAGTATTTAATCAAATATTCGCTATTGCCAACAGCTCCAGATGGCAGTAGACTGTAAAATCATCAATACTAAGTGTTGTATTACATAGATTTTAAACTTATTTTACCTGGACAGACATTTAAAACTGAAATACAAATTTTGTTTTTGCCCTTTGACTTATTTACTGTTGAGAAACGATAATTTCAAAAGTTTGAAAATAAGGCGCACCCTAATGTAACCCCAGTTGAAACTGAACCTAAATAAGGCAATCATGGTAGGTAAAATAAAGTCCAGTCCTTTTTGGATGAGTGCTGGAAAAAACCGTCTGTACCTGGTACCATTTAAATGAGTTGACAGCCCATTTAACCCTATCTGGAGTGAAAATCTTTCTGGATAAACTGTTATTTCTTCCAAGGCTTCTTGGGGGTGAATCCTCGGTAATGTGCTCGTAAGCATCATCAATGATTTTAGACTCAGGATGTGGACTTGAAGGAGGGTAATCAAAGTTTCCTCCCGGTCGCGTGTGATTGTTCCGTCAGGTTTGACTAGCAATTCCATGCAATTGGATTGATCTTTCGAGAGTGCTTTTTGAAGGCCAGGAATTTCGTTTAGATCTTTTCAACTCTTGGTTGTATTGGGTGAGGAGGGCTCGATACTGATCCCATTCCCCGGTGCGTTTGGCTTTATTAAAGAGTTTCCTCACTCTCTTTCGAGCCTGTTCGGTGTTGCATCTAAGTCTGAATTTTATGTGCATGTGATCTGACAGAGATCCTTCATCGGACACTTGCCAGTCTTCAACGATGTTTTGTATGAAAGGAATTGAAAGAGTCAGGTCTAAGACTTCCTCTCTCATTGAGTTTCTAAAAGTTGGCTTATTTCCCTTATTTAGAATAACTAGGTTGTTGCTACAAACGTATTCTAACAAAGACTCACCTCTTTTATTTGTATCTCGGCTACCCCAAACTGAATGATGAGCATTTGCGTCGCAGCCGATGATAATTCGAAGTTGCTGGGATTGGCAATACAGGACGAGTTCCTGTACTGATGTAGGTGGTATATTTTCATCATCTCCAGCAAAATACGCTGATGCGCACACGATTTTCTGCAGCTCTCCCTTGTATTGAAGCCTGGAATGAGAGAAAATTTTATATCTTTCGCAACATAAAGAGCGGCCCATGGTCTAAAATTTCCTCAGGCAAAGATCAGTTTTCTGGTTTTGTTATTTAAACCAAAAATCTTACCATCTGTTGGCCATGGCTCATTATATCGCTATATGATGTTCTGTCTACGGTTGTATTACCGGCTCGAGCTTGCTTCGCTTCGGACTGGGGAGGGGTATTATCCTCGGATCGCGTGCGCTTCACCTCGGGACCCATAAACCCATCTGTTGATTTGGCGAATTCTCTCACTTGTATTTTATTACATCCCCTTTTAACGCCTGTTTAAAACGACGATTTTCAGAGGGTATTAATTTGACAAATACCGATTCGCGGTGCTCTTTTTTTCAGTGCTTTTGGCTTTGTCTATGTCTTCCTGTAACAAATAGATCTGCGTCGTTTGAAGTCCAGCACAAAACTGCCTTAATTGTTTAAGAATCTTTCAGAGCATTACATGAGTATACACATACTATATACATACATATTCATATTTAATACCAGTCAATGCAACTTATATAGATACCTTATATACTATGCTACACGTCCGGAAATTCATCCGACAACATACTTACATTGCACAAAGTGCTCATCTCAGAGATTAAGTCGCTTAGAAAAGACAAATTCTCGTCTAGGCTTCTCATCTCAGAATCTATTTTAAGTGGCTCTTCCCGATTGGCAGATGTTACGTCATTGCTGACAGGGTGTTCGCTGTTAACATCCCTAGTTGATGATGCGTTTGTAGAGGCATCATTCCCTATTATTTGTTTTGCTACGGTATCTATTTTGTACCCACAAGTAAGCGGGATGTAATCGGTCGCCCGTAGTCTACCCGTCTAACCACAGGAAGGCTGTCTTGAAATCGGAAGGCGCTTGGCATCCGAAGTTCGCAAACTTGCGATTAAGCACCCTATTAGCCACGCATCCCTCGGTGTATGCTGTTCAGCCTTGGATTAGGGATTTATTTTTAAGAGGTTTACTCCTCTTCCCTGCTCCTTTACCCGGGCTTGGGACCGGAAAGTTACACTTATATAAACAGGCGGAGGTATATATATGAAAAGAATAGTCGTGAAGTGTATGTTCGTCTTTCGTATTTAGAAAATTAGCAAAACTACTTCTGCTCTTTTGAAATTGGTCGTACTTTAACCCTGCTTAAGAAGGAAAAATTCGATATACATATATAATAAAATTATGTACATACCAATATTTTGCAAATATAGAAGCAACGACATTGAAATATCAAAAACACTATATGCGAACATGGTTATGTATTTACAAAATTATCAACGCTACTTCTGCTACAAGTGCTTGTAGCTTTTACCTATAGGAAATGTGTTCATCGTTTCGATTTCAATTACTTTCAGGATATTTCCCTTTAGGCTCGGAACACTGTCTGACGTGGATTTGCTTAGACGTTCTTTTCTGCACAGCCAGCATAATGCATCTTTGTACAATATCTGTGGACCGCTATTTATCGCTAAGATACCCGATGAGGTTTGGCAGAAATAAGACACGTCGTCGTGTTACTTTAAAAATCGTGTTTGTCTGGCTTCTATCAATTGCAATGAGCTTACCCCTCAGTTTGATGTACTCCAAGGTAAGTAACTTGCCTAAAATTTTATTTAATCTTAAATTGACTATTCCTCTTTAAATCTTAATCCAACCATAGGATCATGCATCTGTTCTGGTGAACGGAACGTGTCAGATTCCGGATCCGGTGTACAAACTGGTTGGGTCAATTGTTTGTTTCTACATACCCCTAGGAGTAATGCTGCTAACCTATTGTCTTACAGTGCGGTTGCTGGCAAGGCAAAGGCAAAATCTTGGTGGGACAAATAATCCACCCACACCAGGTTGGGCTAGTGGATGGTTGGGACAGACACCAGCCTTAGGTAAGGTTTTGGAACCACAATTGGATGCTTTACAATAAAAAAAGTCATACTTTTTGAGGCTTTGTCATGACGTAGGCACAAGTGAAGTAGATGTTGTAAATTTGTATGCCATTGGCAGATTTAATAGCATGACCCGATTGTATATTCGTCTTCTCCCTCAGTAACTATACACTTTATAATATACCTAAATTGTTAAATCAATTCATTCAATCAAACAAGCGAATAAATCGGAAACATTTGTCTTCTTCAACCTTTGTTTCGTCAGGCAAAATAGTTTTTGTTGTTCTTCTATAGATTTTTTTCACATCTATACTCGTATCACGTTTAAAAAAGTATGATTAAAATGTCATTTTGTGACTGAAGTAATAACATACATAGATCCAATTTGTTTCTTATTATGATTTGCAGAAAGAAGATGTACGTGGAGGCGCCTGTTAAAATCGGGTCACCAAAATACAGTTGCGCATCTCCATTCCGCTGTTTCTACAGATACAGAACTATCAACCTTAGATACTCATGAGTTGTGGTTGCCCGATTCAAGGTGAGTATCATAAACTAACTATGAAATAGACTGACAGCTTTACTACGATTCCCCCCGGAAATTTTTTCAATATAATCCCGCCCTCCCGCTCGCAATTTTACTGTCTGTGAATACGTGTGAATTGAGCAGTGTTCCTACATCGTTGTATCTCTACCTTTTTGAGGGAATTTAATATTTTCGTAAAACTTTTTGTGCGTAAAAGGAAAAAGACCTCAAAATTGTGGGCCACATTTGACCATGAATATAAACGCACTAAATGCACATAAAAAGAAGATTTGCCTATAGCAACAATTTCTAGTATCAAAAAATAATCATTAAAGTGTTAGAAAACTGCGATTTTTATACTGGGGTCTAATCGCGTAAGCACAAAACGATTGAACGATATCGTCTCGACGATGCTTCTACTTCGTGTAACAACCAAAAAACGATAATCGTTGATAAACGTGTTGCTTCACGTTGCTAATTCAACTGCCAAATACTATCGTCAAAACGATTCGATTGAACGATGGCTATTTTGGAGGCGACTTGCACTTATCCGAACTGTAAAAAAATGCATTCTTTGCCAAAAAAAAAAAATGGTATTGCACTCATTGGGAATATGAAATGAATTTCATCTATTTGGTTTTTTAATTTTTGCATTTTTAATGCAATCAGAAAAAAATGCAATCATAAAATTGCATTCATTGATTTTACAATTCGCCCTTACCAATAAAAATTCTACTACCTAGCTATCTATTTTTGCATAAAATACCCAATTCCATGACAACGAAGAAAAACAAAAAAATGTATTCAAAAAAAAAAAAAAAAACAATATCCATACATTTTTAAATCAAACTGTTGAAAACGAGAACGATGAACGATTCGATTGAACGATGCGACGATGATGTTATATGAAGCAAACTAAAAACGATGTCGTTTTGTTCAATCGTTTCGACCACAATCGTTTCATAAATTACACGATTAGAGCCCTGAAGATTAATTAAGTGTGATTTCTGTCCGAACAATACAAATTTTTTTTTATTTAATTAAAGTTTAGTGAAAAAGGAAAATGAACACACTTCGTGGGAAAAATAAAAGGAGACTTTAAGAACACTGACTGATAGTTTGTGTATTTGGTGATTTCTGTCAGCTGATGGATGCGTTCTGAGAGCTTAAATTCGTTGTTTTATTTCACAACGAATACATGTTCATATTCTACAAATTGTATAATAACGAATGTAATCAACATAAATACTAAAGGAAAAAATCCATTAGCTCAAATAAAATATTTTTGTTCCTACAATTATTATTGCGTCTGTTATCATTTCTTGTTTTTGGCGAAAAATTACTCCGCAGTAATGTCCGCAGAAAAACAGCAAGGAATTTAAAAAGAAGACTTTATTACGAATATTAAGATTTGAAATATGATTTTTTAGTAATGATCTTTTCGTGCATTTTTTCTGCTTTTAAAATGAAACTAGAGCAGTACGAAAAATTAAAACGAAAATTCCCAATAGGAGTGAGTGCGTACACACCAACTTTATTAATGTAGACACATAAAAAAAAAATGAATTAAAAATGCATTCAAATTATATTTTCCAGTTGCTGGCAGCTTATTTTTGAAATTTCAAGATTATATGAAAATAAAGGTTTGAAAATTTGCGGTTGCTTTGCAAACAATTGCTACCTCTTTCTTAATACACCTTTAATCTCTTTTACACAGCGCTGACTTTTCAAAGCATTTAAATCGGCAGAGAAATCCCTAGCGAATGTTGCAGAAAAAATGTGAGGGAAAAATTAATAGAAAAAGGGCTGGCGAAATTCAAATATCAATAATGAGAAAATTAAAAAGAAATCGGGCGGTGATAAATTAATTGCAATAAGTATTTAGTTATTACATACGCCGGACTCAAGAACAAACAAAAATTGATGTTGAATTGAAATTTTATCTTTTGACTAATGTAGTTTCGTTGTTTACAACAATTGTTTATATCATGGTGTTCTAAAATAATATAATAACTTGATACCAACGAACAAACAAGCAAGTCGAATATTTTTATGTATTATGCTAATGACGTTCAAAATTTAGCTAACGATTTCGAACAGGAACTAAGAACAACTTTTATTTGCCCAACACAGCCTAATAACATTGCACTAATACATGAATTCAAACTGGGCTACATCCAAGGTCAAATTCAGCTTGTAGGCAATTTCTCTTTTTTGACTGAAGCTGTAAGTCTATTTAATAGTTAGTTTATGGTGAGTATCAGAATTAAGATATTTTATTCTGAAAATAAAATATTTTTTAATACAGTTTACCAGAATCAACGCCTACTACAATGACAGCATTGCACCAATTTGGAGCAGAAATGTTAAAGTTGTCAAGAGGACTTGAATCGGTAGCATCATCGTCAACTGGTTCCCCAACAAAATCGGAACTGTCTAGTGCACCAAGCCAAAAAATACAAAAGTGCGATATGAACTCAGAAAACAGAATGATGGAGAGGTAAGACTACCTTTATCTGTATTAGTATCCGTAACGGAAAAAATTTGCTTAAAGATGAAATATGGAAAGTTAAAAGCTAACGCCTAATATAATAATAGTGGCGTATGGCGTTGCTCCGAAACTGAATGAAATAAAATGGTTTAAACGATAATGTTATATCGCTCAAATAGTTTTACATTTGGGTAGATAAGGGATGATAACCGCATTCAAGGGTCTACTACGGGTTCGCTTACAGATCATGATCCGCTTTTACCGGTATTGGGAAAATTCTTCCAAAATTTTGAGTTCATTGATAAACTAACCTGAATTATTGTTTCTTTTTATCTTGAAAAACTAGCAATAAAAATATATTCATAGGACCTTGTTTATTTTGTATTATTAAAGAAATAAATCTTATTTTGTAGGTACTATTATTAACATTTTGTTGCTGGTTTCTCTGAGAAACTACTAGGCATCAGCGTTGCCACAAAGATACAATTGTATCAAATTAGCTACATTTTTGCTTCCGTCCAAAAAATTAATACTGAGATGGTTTTATGCCCTCCACAGGAAGGTATATTCACTTTGTCATTACATTTGTAACGCCAAGAAGGAGTCACCGGACCTCATAAAGTAGGTATATATATTCTGAATCAGGATCACATTCTGAATCGATTGAGCCATGTCCGTCTGTCTGTCTGCCTGTCTGTTGAAAGCACGATAGCGCCCAAAGGAATTGACATAAGCGAATGAAATTTGGTAAGAGGACTTATTTTTATGGTCGTCAGGTTTGTATTGAACATGGGCTATGTCGGTCAAGTAGTTCTGGTACCTCCCATAAAAATCAATATTGGACCCATGTGTCTCTCCGTCTATTGAAAATACGATAGCGTCCAAAGGAAACAACCTAGGCTAATGAAGTTTAGTGAAAGAACTTATTTTTAGCTTCGTTAGGTTGGTATTAAAAATGGGCTGAGTCGGTTAAGTAGTTCCGGTAACTACCATACAAAACCAATATTAGACCCATGTGTCCCTCTTTCCGTTAAAAAAAAACACGATAGCTTCCAAAGGAATCAACCTAGGTGAATGAAGTTTTATGGAAAGACTTATTTTTATTGTCGTTAGGTTGGTATTAAAAATGGGCTATCTCGGTCAAGTAGTTCTGGTACCTCCCATACAAAACCAATTTTAAATGACTTGTATGCAGTGCAGGGTATCAAAGCATCGGCCAGGCCGATGATGACACTTTTATTTGTTTTTATTTGAACTTGGTTAAATTATTAGATACATTTTTAAATTTTCAATTAAAATTCTGCACAATCTCACTTTCTCATTATTTTAAATTTTTTTTCAAATAAATTTTTAAATTTAACAACAATAACTTGTTTTCTCATTTTTTTAACTGGCTCTAGTAACTATTGCTCATTGTGAACTGATGTTCCCACCCAAAGTGAAACTGTACTGCACTTGTACGGTACGCGACTTGAGCACATTTGCATTCGTAAATTTCTCCCAATCTCTACAGTTGTCAATAATATCTGCATTAATTATCTTCAGCTACTGCGTTTTCCAAACAATTAAGAGGTGAATAGACCTAAAATGTATTCAAATTCTAAAAATTTATTTAAAATACGAATGAATCTTAAGCCAGTACAAACTACTCCGCAATACTATTTATAAATGATATTTTTTTAAGTTTGTTTTTCATAATTATTTCTTTCTTTTTGTATGAATTCAATTGACTGATAATCAGGTGATGTGTGTTTTGAGGATATTGTTATTTTGTATTTCTGTTTCTTTCGTTTTTAATAAATTATTTATTTAAAAAAAGCAATATTTTTTTGTGATACATTTGGTACATTTTAGAGGCTCAAATTTAGACACTTTTGATACAACGGCAACGCTAGTAGGCATTCAATGCATTTTTTTTCCGGAAAAATAAAACATTATATTGTTGATGGTTCTTCTCATAATATTATTACATATTATGTTGTTTTCGTTACCATACACTACACATACATCTATATTGAATTCTATTTTAATACCATCCACAGGAAGGTATATTCACTTTGTCATTACATTTGTAACGCCAAGTCACCGGAGACCTCATAAAGTACATGTATTCTGAATCAGGACCACATTCTGAATAGATTCAGCCATGTCCGTCTGTCTGACTGTCTATCTGTTGAAAGCACGATAGCGCTAAAGGAATTGACATAGGCAATTGAAATTTGGTGAAAGTACTTATTTTTATTGTCGTCAGGTTGGTATTGAAAATGGGCTATGTCGGTCAAGTAGTTCTGGTACCTCCCATACAAAATCAATATTAGGTGTCTCTCTGTCTGTCTGTTAAAAAGAGGATAGCGTCGGACTTACTTTTATCATCGTCAGGTTTATAATAAAATTGGGCTTTATTGGTCAAGTAGTTCTGGTGCCTCCCACACGAAACCAATTTTGCATTATTTGTATGCAGTGGAGGCTAGAGGGTATCAAAGCATCGGCCAGGCCGATGATAACACTTTTACTTGTTTTGTTCTATGTTTGCACTTGCATAATTGTTCAAAAAGTCTTTGTTCCTCTAGTAGATCGAATGTATCTTCAGGTATATGAGCCGGAACGGGTAATCCAATTGATGCACAATTCAAATTGTGAACATTTAAAATGTCTTCAATTTCTAAGAGGCCCACATTTAAATCATAATCTCTTTCAAAATCTTGACTTGAAAATTTTGTAAACTCATTCCACAGCGCCAATGCATTCTCTCATTTGTTTTGGTGATTGAAAGTCCTTAGCTTCATCCTAACACAGCTTTCATTCATTATCATCAGAAGCAATGCCACGCTCATGACACTCTTCGACAAATGTATTATAAAGAGCATTATTGTATGTTATTAGATCTCGTAAAGACTTCGGACCATGAACATGTAATAATAACCAAATTCTATGGTTTTGGGGGAAACAACATACATACGTGATATTATTTTATCGCCATTACTCAATCTCTTTTTCCACTGTTTTTTCTTATCATCCCATACAAAATGCATAGGAATATCAGTGTAAAGAAATTGATGTGCTTCTTTATCGATCCTATTTAATTAAAAAAATGCTAATAAATTAGTAGGTATTTCTTCGATTAGCAATGACATTTTTTCTTTACCTAATCTGAATATTATATTTTGACTATTTGGCAAATGTATATCTAGCCGGTAAATAGTATGAAACTGGTATTGCATTCCATAATCAAATATACCTACGCCATGCAGCTTCTGTGGATCCTACATAGCGTCCGCTGATACATATATTGTTTTACTTTATCAACATCAGAAACATCTTTATTTACTGCATTTTCGTCATTCAATTTAATACTTGCACTATCGTAATTTTTATACACATACTTAGATCCACGGATAAAAGACCCAAAAACTCAGCAAGTAAAGCATTCCATTCGAAATGCACACAACTTTTCCCGTTTAAATGCGTTTCTAGGTAATTTGCGCTGCTAAAAGTAACGCTTCTCCTAAAACTTCATACAAAATCCCCTGGTTAAATGCACACATTTAACAAAAGCATTGAAAATTTCTTGTGCTTACAGCTTTAATAAAATCAAAAATGGTTGTCAAATTGACATGACGTGTGCTTACAGTGTGCCAAAATAAACAAAGTTTCGTGATTTAGTGCATGAATATGTTAACCAAAACGTTTTATTGCGTTTTCAAGACAATAGAACGGAGGTTTGCTTATTGCGTCGACATAGCACTTAAGCGGGATTCTCGTAACTGCGTTCTTTGGATAAACTCGTAGAAAACTGTACATTTTCCCCGACACAACAATCCGGGGATTACTGTATATGTATTTGACGCTTTTAACAGTCGTGCAAACTTCTACGTTAATATGACAATTAAATTTCGCAAGAAGTTACGGATTAAAAGGAACAACATATCTGTTGTCCCCTAATATCAACAGTTGCCTTAATGTCTCGCCTCCTATAAATTGGGTAACCATTAACAAAATCACATGTTCTTTCACAAAAGCCTTAAGGAAACCGCTTTGAATACTTTCTATATTTCATGTACTTATATATGTATTTATATAGATTTCGAGAGATATTCGAATCAGACCACCATTGTCGGGTCTCTTTTCGTCTCTCTACCACTATAAATCTCACTCAGAGAGACTCTCTGGATTTCTCCACAGTTCTTCTCTGGGCTCGATTCCTAGTGTTAACGCTAGCATCTGTTTATGGGAGATCTGTTTTATCGAATGGGTCTCGACCCAATGATGTCCCAAGATCCTCATTCTTCTGCTAGCCAACGCCGAACATTGACACAGTATATGTGCCACTGTCTCAGATTCCTCCAGGCATAGTTTACAAGAATATCATCTAAGGCCCATTTTCCTTAAGTGATACCCGAAATTACCATGTCCTGTAGACAAAGCCACCACCCATTTCCTCGACTCATGCTTAGAACCCTTCTTTAAGTGGAGCAGGTCAGCCACTTTATTGCCATTTTAGCTTGTCTACATTGTTCCACGGTTGACCACCTTCTCAGCTGTTTTACCATTCCTCTGCCAATTGAAGAGAATGGTTCTGGTCCCAGCAACTTTTCAGTTGACACCTGTTATGCAAGGGAGTCCGCTATCTTTCATGTAAATAGCACTGGTATTTAATAGACCACATGGGCCATGGTCCATGGATCATGTGCTGATTAACATATTCATACAATTTTGAATGCGTTTCAAAATTATGTATTTCACAACACACAATCCACATTCGAAACAATTTTGTCATTTGCAGGCAATGAAATCAAAATTATGTGCATGGGGTAAGCCCCCTATTTTTAAATTCTATAGTGTAAATCAATGCAACAATTTTTTTCAAAAATTATATCTGGCCTAAAATTCAAATCATCATTTATACGAACATTATTCACTATTTCTGGCCATTTAGGATTGCCTGTCATTGTAATGAATACACTTGGTTTTTGAAAATGCTGAACTATTGACATAGCATCCCGGTAGTTTTGGTACATATTACGTGGAGAACCAATGAATGAAGATGGAAAAAAAATCGTCGTCCAACATTTGACATGTTATCATTTTGATGATTTGCACTTAAATAATCAGTGAGATTACTATACAATTCACATCTTTAATTTTTTTGATTTTGATTAATGAAATGCAAACGTGAACTCTCAATATGCACATAAACATCAACAATCCACTGCAAGAATAATTTTTGGCTATGATGTAAGAAACTCAAATCCATTCTAATAGCCAGTCGATAAGCAACATATAGCAACACTGTCCCTCGATTTCTGGGAACGGTAGCATTAGATGTGCTTGCTGAATTGTGATTTATATTCACATCCCATCCTGTATCACCATGCGGAAATAAAATAGAATAGGCCAAAGGATCTAATGAACAATATAACACAGCAGCGGTGTGGCGACCATATAACCCGATTCCTACCGACTTCCCTTTTTAAATCTCAACCAGTTAACACTATCTATCTACCAAAAACCAAATATGCCTACATGAAACAGCATAATTTTTTTTAGTAGTAAATAGTTTATAATCTATATATATAACACATCTTTGGTATTGGTCTATATATAATTTTTGTGAAGTTTGGTTGAAATCGGAAGACGTATGCAGGTGTTGTGCGTGCGACTGAAATGACCCCTTGTCAAGCCGAATCAAAAAACACGCAAACTCAAATTGTAACAACAGAAGTTTTATTGGAAGATTCAATGGGTATATTACTTTACAATATGTACCGGGATACTACACTTAGTTTGTGTAGTTCACCTTTATTTATTGGTTTACCTTATTCGCATTCTTAATCGGTAGACATAGTGTCAGCGATTTTACATTTTTCTGCGAATGTTATAATTTTTATTGGACTAAATCAAATTCTTGGAAATGAGGAAATAGCTGGTCAATTCGAAGTAATTGACCGGATAAACGTGTCGTATTGATCCCCTAGCACTGACAAAGGTGCTAGCGTTTGCATAGTCGAGACTCGATTAACCGGGATTCTTTTAACCGGGACATTCTATTAACCGGCATTTTTTATGCAAATTTATTTTCAATTAATTTCCCATTCGTAACTCTACTAACCGGCATATACTCTATTATCCGTAAAGAAACAAATACATTTCCATTTTGTATCTGAATTTTGAAAATTTTGAATTGTTTTTTAGACACATTTATCCGGTATTACCTCTGCTATCCGTGATATCGTTGTATGTATGTATGTATGTAGTTTCTTTCATCGTTAAAGTGATTTATTTAAAATGAATTGTTGTATTTTTTGATGAATTTAATATTTTTTTTTGATTTAATAAGCTAAAGAAATAAAGTGTCATCAAATTTAGAGTTTTTTTTATAAATTTAGAGAAAAATCTATTAACCGGGATTTTCGATTATCCGTTATGTGCTCGGTCCCAGCCATTCCGGTTAATCGAGTCTCAACTGTATGTAACTTCTCCCTCCTTAAGAGTGAAATTCTCCTGAATTTTATTATTTAAGTTAATTCGTATCCTTTTTTGCTGTATACAAAGGCATGACAATATTGAAAACATGATTAAAATTATTACAATACAAGTTAAATTTATTTTATAGGATACGTCTTTCTTAAATTCAATTTCTTTTATTTCCTTGATATTTTCAATGTTTTTTCAATGTTTTTTAAGATAATTTTGTCGAACTTAATTGCTTCAGTAAAATTTAATTTTTCCTTATAATTCGGATAATAAAATCTTTGTTTTTCTATATGTTTTACATTAGAATATTTTTGATCTGAGAAATACAAGGTGCAATTTATAAAGTTTATTAGATAGTTTCCTGTGAGATTTATATCTCTATCTTCACATGTTTGATTTATGCTTATATTCACATTTTTTATACCCTCCACAGGAAGGTATATTCACTTTGCCCATGCATTTGTAACGCCAAGAAGGAGTCACCGGAGACCTCATAAAGTATATTATATTATGAATCAGGATCACATTCTGAATCGATTTAGCCATGTCCGTCTGTCTGTCTGTCTGTCTGTCTGTCTGTCTGTCTGTCTGTCTGTTGAAAGCACGATAGCGCCCAAAGTAATTGACGTAGGTGAATGAAATTTTGTGAAATGACTTCTTTTTATCGGCGTCAGGTTGGTATTGAAAATGGGCTATGTCGGTCAAGTAGTTCTGGTACCTCCCATACAAAACCAATATTGGACCCATATGTCTCTCCGTCTGTCGAAAGCACGATGGCGCCCAAAGTAATCGACGTAGGTGAATGAAATTTGGTGAAATCACTTCTTTTTATAGGCGTCAGGTTCGTATTGAAAATGGGCTATGTCGGTCAAGTAGTTCTGGTACCTCCCATACAAAACCAATATTTGACCCATGTCTCTCTGTCTGTCGAAAGCATGATGGCGCCCAAAGTAATCGACGTAGGTGAATGAAATTTGGTGAAATCACTTCTTTTTATCGGCGTCAGGTTGGTATTGAAAATGGGCTATGTCGGTCAAGTAGTTCTGGTACCTCCCATACAAAACCAATATTGGACCCATGCCTCTCTGTCTGTTGAAAGCACGATAGCGCCCAAAGTAATTGACGTAGGTGAATGAAATTTGGTGAAAGGACTTCTTTTTATCGGCGTCAGGTTGGTATAGAAAACCTGCTATGTCGGTCAATTAGTTCTGGTACCTCCCTCACAAAACCAATTTTGCATGACTTGTATGCAGTGGAGGGTATCAAAGCATCGGCCAGGCCGATGATAACACTTTTACTTGTTATGAATAGGGTTTTGTCATCTAAAGATTCAATTTCAATTTGATCATTTCTAATTAATTTAAAATTTTCTTTTATTACACAATGCTTACTTTCAATTAATTCATTTAGACTTTTGTCTTGTTCATATTTGTATGTTTTATTTCTATATTCTATAATGAATTCTTTATCGGCATTAATCTCTAGAAAATGTTTATTGGGAACGGGAGTTAAAAGTTTAAGAGGTACGGTTACCTAGTTTCTTGGAATTTTTAAGGCGAATATTAACACGTTATCTTTCGTTTATCGTCTGTACGTCAAGGAGGTGTTGGCAATTAATCTGAGTAGTCAGCGTCAGAAGTACTATCCATGCTATCACCTGTAAATTTTAACGGTCGCTTAATGTTTGTGGTATGGGTACCCTTCAAATTAGCTTTCTTATATTTTGGCTCGTGCTTGTGCCTAACTGCCCTGTAGTTTTTAATAAAACCTGTTGACCTTTGTTCCTTATAATCTTCTCTTATCTTATTTAATTTTCTTAATTTTATTTCCTTTGTTTTCTCTATGTTCTGGCGAATTCTTTCTAAATCAATCTTGTGAGTGTGTGCATCAAAAGGATTGCATTTGATGGTTGAGTGGAATCTATGATTAAAATTTCTCACAGCTTTTTGTATAATTCTTTTTACTGAGTATTTATTTTTATTAAATGAAATAATTCTAAATTTCTCTGCTATAGTATTATGGAAACGTTCAATGTCTGCATTGCCAGTATGACTATTTGGCTTTGTTAGATGCAGAGAGATTCCCTCTTCTTCTAAGAATTCCTTTATCTGAATAGCTTTGAATTCGTTATCTGCGACTATTTTATTTGGTTTCCCTAATTTTGTGAAATGGTCTTCTAATTGGTCAATTATAGTGGTGTGGTTTCTATCTGTTAAATGATATGCTGAAACAAATTTAGAGAATTTATCTATTATAGTAAGAAATATTCCTACTTTTCCTTTTTTTAAAATTCTCCTTAATATATCTCCTAATCTGTCAAAATCATGTTCTGCTATATATATTATTCTTTTACTATGCAGGATCTCGATTTCCTTTATTTTGTTATTTGTTAGTATTATTTGAGTTTTGTACTTATTGACAATATCTTCAACAATTGGGATATGATCCATTAGTTCTTTCTCAGCCGAATGTACTGTTTCATTCGATTCGTCTTCTTCTACATTAAATAAAAATTCTTTAAGCGAAAAATTTTCTGTTGGCGTGGGATTCTCTCCCTCCTTAGATTTAACGTCCTCGTTAACCTCTATTCTGCTAAGAAAATCTGCTACCCTGTTTTCTTTACCTTTTAGGTACTCTATCTCAAATTGATATTCTCCAAGTTTTAGAAGCCACCGTTGATGTCTGGGTGAAAGATCTTTTCCTCTATATTTTGCATGAAGGTACTTGATTTCCTGGTGATCTGTAAAGATCTTAAACTTATTACCGTAAAGGTAAGGTCTAAAGTAATTTATTGACCACATTATTGCTAAGAACTCTTTGTCCGTAGCAGAGTAATTGATTTCATGCTTATTAAGAGTACGCGATGCGTAGCATATAGGGTGTCCTTCTTGCGAGATTACTGCTCCAATCGCATAATTGGATGCATCTGTTGTGAGAGTAAATTGCTTTTGAAAATTTGGGTATCTTAATATTGGATGACTACTTATTAGTTCTTTCAATTTTTCAAATGCTTCTATGTAATTTGGATCGTTTGTATTTATTTTGGCATTTTTTTTTAAGTACTTCGTAATGGGTTGTGCTACCTTAGCATAATCTCGGATGAACTTTCTATAATATCCGGTTATTCCTAAGAAGCTCTTAATATGTTTTTGAGATTTCGGATGTTCTAATTTTTCAATACAAGCTATCTTGTCAGGATTAGGTTTTAACCCGTCTTTTGTAAGTATGTGACCCAAGAATCCGGTCTCACGTTTCATAAAATTACACTTTGTGGCGTATGGCCACAATTATTAATTTAAAGAGAGAGATTTGATTCTGATGAAACTTAGTTCTTGTCTGATTCTCTCTTGTGTTTTCTTTTTTCCGGCTTGCTCAGGGCTTGGGGTGGGAAGAACTAAGTTCCAGTGAGAACTGTGAGAGTTGCCATGTGCCTTGTGAGCCTATGAAGAGATGACCCGAAAAACAAAAAGATTAACAATTCATGATGATTTATATTCTAACCATATATGAAAATATTATATAATTCTTAATATAGGACGACAGAGCACAATTTATATGAACTAAACACTTTATATGTAGATGTATATGTTTTCTCTTGTTATATGGATTAGAAACTACCTTTCTGGCCGTTCAATTGAAGTTGTTTTGGATGGTTTCAAGTCTGATACTCACCATATAAATGCTGGTGTCCCCCAAGGCTCCGTTTTGTCTCCGACTCTCTTTCTCATTTTTATAAATGATCTCTTGTCTGCAACTTCTAATCCAATCCATTCCTTCGCTGATGACAGCACTCTTAGCTTCTCATATTCTTTCCAGGACTCACGTCCCTGCTCTTCGGCCGTAGAACTGGAACGGCAACGTATGTTAAACTCATTAAATTCCGACCTTGACAGCATTTTAAAATGGGGTTCAGCCAATAGAGTAGAATTTAATGCTTCAAAAACACAATGCTGTCTGCTGTCTCTAAAGCGAAACCAGATCCTACAGCCATTATCCATGAATGGCACTTGCATCACCGAAACCGAAAGATTTTCCATTCTCGGTATGTGCGTTCATGAGAACCTTCGTTGGAATGACCACATACACGAAGTCGCTAAGAATGATGCGAAATGTCTAGGTTTTCTCAAACGGTGCAAGAAATATTTTACCCCTTCTGATCTGGCTACAATTTATAAGGCGTTCATTCGCCCGAAATTAGAGTACAATTCCCATATCTGGTCTGGTGCGCCGAAAACCATATTGCACCTACTGGATAGGATCCAAAACCGTGCGTTGAAACTAATCGGAGATACGAATATCGCGAATTCTATTCATTCGCTTGAACATCGAAGAAACGTTACGTGTCTCACACTGTTTTATCGTTTTTTTAACAAACAGTACTCAAATGAAATTGCCAGCTGCATTCCGCCCCTTCAGCAATTCAACCGCAATACTCGCCTTGCTAGGAATGACCATCAGATTACCATTCAGCCTATCTTCGGACGTACCATGAAATATAGAGGCTCGTTCATAAGCCGTACAACACGAATGTGGAATGCCTTGCCCGGCTCTGTCTTTCCTCCTCAGTGCAGTTTGCAGACATTTAAAACCAATGTGCATCGGTATCTCCTATCTTCTCTATCCCAATTTCCTTAATGCCCGCGCTGTGTAAATCACATTACACTATAAGAGTAGTCATAACCTCTTTAGCGCGTGTCAATTATAAAAAAAAAAAAGAACTTGTTTGGCTGGAAGAGGTGCTTCCTTGGAATTATAATTTACAATAATTGTGATACTGACTGTTATGTAATTTTAAGTATAATTACTAATGTAGTATGTAAGTTTTAAGTAAATATGGGTATTTAGACTGATTATACTAACGCTTATGTAAGATCTGTGATATTTACGTATTGTGCTGTGATAACATGTGGCTTTGTGGCAATTCTTTGCAGCTTGTTTGTTGTGTCGCTTTTGATGGTTTTTGCGTATATTTCGAGCTGTGTTGCATGCCTCGTTTTTCACCAATTTTGAATGTACCTTCTTGCACGTGTTGAAAGACCTTTTTGCATGTAGTATATGAGTCCCCGTAAACTTAGTGTGTTTGGCTTAGCCTAAGTTTTCTTAAAAGAAAACTAAGATTAATTTCATAGATCTAACTTCGACTACCACCTCTTACCTTAGAATAATAATTCCTTATACAAACGAGTTAAAGTATGTGGGCTTACTAAATTCGAACTCACTAATTTACTTAGTCACTTAAATAAGGGTTGTGCGTATGCTAACGCATGTAAAGTCTTAAACGAAATGGCCGATCTTATAGAAGGAAAATGCTCAGCCCCCATCACCGAGAAAGAAAACTGCAATAATTTAAGTGAGTTCAGACAATATCAGTGAATTGTACTAGATTTTGCTACGATCTCAGCGGATAAGCATGTGCGAGACAAATCTGTCTGCACCTACAGACATTAGTTAGATGTTTCAAAACAAATGCAACGACTGATGCTGGCGAACTGTTGCATTTGGAGTGTGACTAATATCTGGCCGTGAGCTCAACGCGGGGAAGACCCACACCCTGAACTCATGCTGCATAGCTGGGCACTTCAAACAGCTATGTCCTTCGCGTGCGTAACACCCAAAGCTTTTCCATTAAAATCTTCCAGGATGTACCTGCAACTGCTAATCTTTTCTTTTACGCGGCACTTGACGAACTTCGGGGCTAGTTTTGCACTAAAATATTTCCCTTGTTGCAAAATTATTTAATAAGGAACTAACGCGATCCAAACTACTTATTTAAAATTTATTTGGCGAAACAAAACGAAAAGAGAAAAAAATTGCAGTCGCCGCTGCCCGAGGGAAAAATCGAATAAAGTAAATGACACTTGCCAGAGATCGGCAACAAAACATCGCGAACTTTTGCAACCGCAGCCAGTAAACGGGCTACGTTCAGCGAAGGGGGTGGGTTCGACGAAGTTAAGCGCACTTTGCGCATGCACTTTTAATTTATATGGGCAAATGTTAACGATTAACGAAAATGGCCGCCACGTAATTTTGGGTAAATTACGAAACCTGAAAATTAATTAAAACAAGAAATAGAAAACAAAGGTTTTACCACGTTATAAAAGCTCCGTTGGAGCACGGCCTTTTATTAAAGATGGGTTTGAAACGTATGGCAGTAAATTTTTTTGAGATGCAACACAACAACAATGTATATGAATGTATATGGAAGAGAAGAAAAAAAAATGGACCGTTGGCGTGGCCCGCTACCACGTTGTCTCGAAAATTTAAAGAAAATTACTAACTGGGTCGCGTGTCCCGTTTCTTCCGGGATTTTATCGAAGCGAAAGACTACCAAAATTTTATAAAGCAAGTTCCCTAATACAAACGATTTTACTCCACACTCTACTTATCTTTTCCGTCTGTTGAATTCCTTGTCCTGCCTCTATTTTTTCTATGTGCCCCTTTTTCCTTTTATGAACTCACTCCACTACTCTACTCTACTTTACAAATTTAATTAAAAATTCTGCCACGAATTACTTTTTTGGTTTAGAAAAAAAAAAAAGTTGCCTTCAGCAACACAAAATCAGAAATCTTAAACTTTGCAAAACTTCTTAAAACAACTTGATGATAAGCTGGTCAGCCAAGAAGTGACTTCCAGGGCTTTGGTTTGATTCGAAGTCGCTTGGCTTCCACACACGCTCTCACATACATTCGCTGGTATTAGACCCCAACGGTGGGATCTTAAAGTTGGCATTCAGCAATGCCTCCCACGGCCATTAACCACCACATTCACACATACTAGCGGATTGAACGGTCAAATTTTTGCGACACCAATGCGCTACCGTAACCCGTTAGTCCTCTCAAAACTTCCAATCATTCCTCTCTCTAGGTACTGGAATTCGCTTTTGGAAGACCCTTCCAGTACATTTGGGATTAGCCAGCCGACTTCGAGCTCTCTTCTCTTAATATTAGAGTTAGCCTTCTTTTTATGTATCATTTCTGGTATTTGGCCAGCGATGATAAAATGTAAACAAACAAGGTAATTCGTGGAGGAATTTGCAACCCGGCATTTTTCCCCACGAATTAAGTCCGTTTAAATCTAAAAAAAATTAAAAAGAAAAAAGGATTATGGTGGACGCAACTATTCCCCTCCCGGACATCGGAAATTGGGCTCTTCCCTCAACGTGGGAAAACCCAATTCATCAAACAGCTGACAAGGAATCCATCAGGTATGGTTTGTTTACAAATTTGTTCGCGGGTTATCTAATCTATTTCGGTAGACTTACGCGCAGATTTGGGGGATGAGACTTGCCGATAGCAGGCCATTCCTTACAACTTATGAAATTTAGGGTGGGCTCTCGGCCTTAATTTCGGTGTGTTTTGATTGTGTTTCGTTTCTTGTTGTGTCGCTCTGATCGTGTTGTGATTGTCTTTGACCGAATTGTGTTTAAGTGGTCATCATCCTCAAGTAACCAAATGATTTGTGGTGGGAGTGCGTTTTATGTGGCCGTCCGCCTACACCCTCTGCTGCTCCTCCGTTGCTCCATCGTCGGGGCATAAACTTAGGGATCGTCTTCCCTATGCCCATCGAACCGAACTCTCTACCGCACTATCCGGAGCTGCTTCCCTATTCCCGACGTGATAACTTGTAGGAGCTACCTCTCGACCACAAGTCATCATGTCCCTACCAAAATTCGCATAATATGGCGAAATCCTTAAAACGTTGTGTTGGGCCGTGCGTATAGCGCACGCTACTTTCGCCAACTGCGAGTCCCAACATCGGTGATTTTCGGAGACATACGCTCTCAGCGTTGTCTTTATAATTTGGTTAATCCTCTCCGCGGGATTAGCCTGTGGATGATAATGTGCTGTATAACGTAGTTGTGAAGCGTACGCCTGGCAAAGCACTTTCAGTTCCTTGCTACGGAACTGCGGGCCGTTGTCACATACGACCGCTGATGGAACGCCAAATAAAAGAAAGACATTGTCTTCCAACTCCTTACATACTGCCTTTGCGGTGGCAGATCTTAACGCGAATAAAAGGGGAAATTTGGTAAAATAATCAACGACAGTTAGAATATAAACGAACCCCCTACTGGACTTGGGAAGAGGTCCTACCAAATCTACGCAAATCATTTCCCAAGGCCTCGAAACCCCTACACGTTCCATCATTAGACCAGCGGGTTTCTCATTCACCGGCTTAACCTGTTGGCAAACTTTACAATTCCTAACGTACCTAGTTATATCTTGTCTCATTTTAGGCCAATAATATTTGCCTCCTACTCTAGCAAAAGTTTTCCGGACTCCCATATGTCCAGCTAATGGACTGTCATGGCAGTCTTTTAAAATCCCTAATTTACCTGATTTCCCTACAACTAATTTCCACTCATTATTATCCTCGTGGACTATTATGTGACTGGCTTTCACAAACTTGGAAAGCCGTCCATTTTCCACTCTCCACGCTGGGTATGCTAACGGATTCAACTCAACCGCCGAAATCATCTTTACCTCCCAAGGGTCCAAATCCGCATATGAGATCTCGGCCACTACCGGAACTCCTCGCGACAACATATCCGGGACGACATGTTCCTTCCCCTTGCAATGAATGATCTCAAAATCGAATTGTTGAAGCCTCACTGCCCAGCGTGCTAACCTACCCGACGGATCCTTAAGATTAATCAGCCATACAAGAGAGTAGTGATCCGTCACAACCGTAAACCGAACACCTTCGATATACGGACGCAACTTCTCAACTGCCCACAGTACTGCCAAGCATTCCTTTTCAGTCGTCGAGTAGTTTTTCTCACACCTATTGAGAGACCTACTTAAATAACAAATAACTTTCTCTCCTTCCTCAAACTCCTGAGATAATACGGCCCCGATACCAAAATCTGATGCATCGGTTTGCACCACAAAAGGTCGCTGAAAATCCGGGCATGTCAAGATCGGTGCCGTAATCAAGCATTCTTTCGCCTTCCTAAAACTTTCCTCACAATCATTCGACCATACAAACTTCCTACTTTTCTTTAACAAATCTGTTAAAGGCCTAACTAAAGTGGCGAAATTTGGTACAAAACGTCTGTACCACGAAATTGTCCCTATAAAGCTCCTAACTTCCTTCACATTCTTCGGTGCAGGAATCCTAACCATGCTTTCCACCTTTTCCGGATCAACATGTAATCCGTTCCTATCAACGACGTAACCTAGAAATTTTAAAGAGGGCCTACAAAAGTTACATTTTTCCCGACTAACTTTCAACCCCGCATCACATAAACGCTTCAAGACCTCTTCCAGTATCTCAAGATGTTTTTTGAAAGAATTAGTGACGATAATAATATCGTCCAAATATACGAATACGTGTGGCTCCAAATCGGCACCCAAAACGCTGTCGATAAATCGTTGCCACGTCGCAGGCGCGTTATGTAAGCCGAATGGCATTCGCTTGAACTGGAACAGGCCTCTATTCGGAACCGTAAAGGCTGTGAGTGGGCGCGATCCCTCCTCCATCGGGATCTGCCAATAGGCCGACTTTATGTCTAACGATGTTAAAAACTTCGCATCTCGAAGCTTATCTAGGGTCGTTGAAATATATGGAAGTGGATAAGCATCCCTATCTGTAACTTTATTAAGCTTCCTATAGTCGACACAGAACCTAAACGAACCATCCTTCTTTCTAATAAGAACTATTGGAGATGCCCACGGGCTGCTTGATTTCTCAATAACTCCCGCATCCAGCATCTCCTTTAGCTCCTTATCGATATGTCCCTGCATTGCCGGTGAGACCGGATAATACCTCTGCTTAATTGGTTCTGCCGACGTCCTAATCTTATGCTCTACCAATTGTGTGCACCCTAAGCCCTCTGGCATAACTTAAAAAATTTTGTCCACCAAAATTTCGAGTTGCCTGACTTCGGCAACGTCCAACTCGGACTTTTCCCTAATCGCTGAAATTGAGCCAACCATCCGTTGACTCGAAAAATTCCAAACGCCCGATCTCAAATCCGGGACCACTCCCGTCAGTGCCCAAAAATCTGCACTTAAGATCATCACGTGTGGTAGAGCTGGTATCACCAAACACTCTAAAAACACTGTCTTCTCCTGCACCACAATTGGTAAACATACCACCCCTAAAACTTCTATCCCTGCTCCATCTGCTAATGCAACCGATTTTATGTTGCCTCTACCTAACACTAGCCCTAAGTCTATTAAAATATTCCACCCGTCCCTACAAATGATTGTGCGTGAAGCGCCCGAATCCAAAAGTCCTAAAAACCTAATCCCATAAATCGAAACTCCTAAGTATGGTCGCCTATCTTCCCCGTTTGCCTCCAAAGTAAAACCTAAATGAATTTGAGAGAACCCTAACTGGTCACCAGCAGGCGACCTCTCTAATTGCGACGGCGCTCTTGTCCTGCTGACCCAAGAGACCGTTGCGCATTTCCCGAACAGCGCCGACAATCCTTACGCGACGTCCCTACTGCACCACAACCATTACAACGCCTAGGAGCGGAACAACGATTAGCGAAATGCCCTTCGCTATCGCAATTGAAACACCTCATTGGTCGTGGTGATCGACGCTGTTGCTTGTCTGGAACGACAACCGAAACCCTTGGTTCCTCCGAACCAATGTAGGCCAAATCCGGTTCCAGGAGATGCCTACCCCGAGTCGTTGGAGGTGGAGCAAACGTTTCCACATTTGCTCGCACTGTCTCCAGCTTCCTTCCCAATGCGACCAGATCACTGACGCACTTGGGCTCAACGAGTCCAAGCTGCGTTTGGTAAAATGGCGCAAGATTCCTTTGCAGGATCGACAGCTTCCTTTTCTCCGTAAGGGGATCGGAAAGTCTGCCGAACATATTCTGCATCGTAGCAACGTAGACCCCTATTGATTCATCCTTCCCTTGGGTACGACGTCGAATCTCTTCTAAAAGAAGATCATCGTAGTTGGGAGGGAGAAACTCCAGTTTCAATTCCCTCACCAACTCTGGCCACGAAGAAACAGACCGCCTAACCGCCCTAAACCAAAGAAGTGCCTTCCCAGTAAACAAATCGACCGACGACCTAAACAATTGGGATTCACTTATCCCCCTAGCTTCCCTAAGCTCCTCAACTCTCTCCAGAAAAGAGTTAACTGATGCCCCGCATCGTTCACCTGTAAAAGAAATATTCCACTTGGAGAGGTTTTCCGGTTTCTCCGAGTGAATATATACTCGTTCGTCAGCAAAGGTGTTCGGGTTAGTACCCAAAACCGATGCTGACGTAGACGGTTCTACTCGTCGAGGCTCTACTGGCCGTTGTTGCTGTTGTAATTGTGGTTGATGTTGCTGTACGACCTGCTTGTCGTTACTAGTTGCGTTATCCTCGCAATCGCTTTCTTCTTCGTCGCTATCCTCTAACTCCCCGAGGATATTGACCAACTCGGTCTTCAACTCCTTCTTTAACATCATCTCGTCTTCCGTAATAGCACGAGACCTCCCTATCCTGCTCGTAGCCCAATCTATTTTGGTCAGAATCTTTTTATATTCTGAGGACCCCTGTTCAGGCCGGCCCGCTACAAGTGCTCTAATCTCGACTATTTTTCTCTCAACTGAAACTCTATCCTCTTCAAAAGTGAATGGGTACGTGTCCGATTCTACGACCGAACCACGTCGCTCCATTGCCCTAGCTGCCCTAAGAGATTTTCGCATTGGGTCAACGTCGCCAACCGACAACCCTCTGCGCTCAATCTCATAGACTAACTCGTCCCTAGCTAACCTATTAATCTCCATTTCCTGATTTGGACCAAAATGAATTAACGAAAAAAACAAAGAGCAAACTATTTGTCTATACCGACAAAATTAAGAAAAAAAATAACCCAATTGGTAAAAAAAAACAACCCGAAACTAAAATTAAACAAACTAGTGTTAGCAACTCCAACACGGTAAGCAAAACAGAGAAGGAAAAAAAAATATGAAAAACAAGTTACAACCCAGATAACAAAAAAAAATATGAAAAAAAAAATTGATGATGGCAGCTCTACCAACTTCCTCGATTGGGGTGATTAAGAAAATTCAATACCAAATAAAAATTCGTTTTAAAAGATTAAAAACGAAAAGAAAAAATAAAAACTAAAAACCAAGAAACAAAAAAAAATAAATGCTTGGCAACCCTGTTTCCAAGTATATAGAGTACCACTGGCTTATGAACCACCGGTACCTATATGGATATATATGAAATTATAAACTCGCTTGAAATTGATATCGGTATTATGAAATATATGTACAGCACTCGTATAAAAACACTTATATATATGAATACATAAATATGGATAGGATGATGCAAAATAATAATCCAAAGTAAAACGAAAATAATAAAACAAGTAAAAGTGTTATCATCGGCCTGGCCGATGCTTTGATACCCTCCACTGCATACAAGTCATGCAAAATTGGTTTTGTGAGGGAGGTACCAGAACTACTTGACCGACATAGCCCATTTTCAATACCAACCTAACGACGATAAAAAGAAGTTCTCTCACCAAATTTCATTCACCTACGTCAATTACTTTGGGCGCCATCGTGCTTTCAACAGACAGAGAGACATATGGGTCCAATATTGGTTTTGTATGGGAGGTACCAGAACTACTTGACCGATATAGCGCATTTTCAATACCAACCTGACGCCGATAAAAAGAAGTGATTTCACCAAATTTCATTCACCTACGTCAATTACTTTGGGCGCTATCGTGCTTTCAACAGACAGAGAGGCATGGGTCCAATATTGGTTTTGTATGGGAGGTACCAGAACTACTTGACCGACATAGCCCATTTTCAATACCAACCTGACGCCGATAAAAAGAAGTCCTTTCACCAAATTTCATTCACCTACGTCAATTACTTTGGGCGCTATCGTGCTTTCAACAGACAGAGAGGCATGGGTCCAATATTGGTTTTGTATGGGAGGTAGCAGAACTACTTGACCGACATAGCCCATTTTCAATACCAACCTGACGCCGATAAAAAGAAGTGATTTCACCAAATTTCATTCACCTACGTCGATTACTTTGGGCGCCATCGTGCTTTCAACAGACAGAGAGACATTGGGTCCAATATTGGTTTTGTATGGGAGGTACCAGAACTACTTGACCGACATAGCCCATTTTCAATACCAACCTGACGCCGATAAAAAGAAGTCTTTTCACTAAATTTCATTCACCTACGTCAATTACTTTGGGCGCTATCGTGCTTTCAACAGACAGACAGACAGACAGACAGACAGACAGACAGACAGACAGACAGACGGACATGGCTAAATCGATTCAGAATGTGATCCTGATTCAGAATATATATACTTTATGAGGTCTCCGGTGACTCCTTCTTTGCGTTACAAATGTATTGGCAAAGCGAATATACCTTCCTCTGGAGGGTATAATAAAGTAAATGACACTTGCCAGAGATCGGCAACAAAACATCGCGAACTTTTGCAACCGCAGCCAGTAAACGGGCTACGTTCAGCGAAGGGGGTGGGTTCGACGAAGTTAAGCGCACTTTGCGCATGCACTTTTAATTTATATGGGCAAATGTTAACGATTAACGAAAATGGCCGCCACGTAATTTTGGGTAAATTACGAAACCTGAAAATTAATTAAAACAAGAAATAGAAAACAAAGGTTTTACCACGTTATAAAAGCTCCGTTGGAGCACGGCCTTTTATTAAAGATGGGTTTGAAACGTATGGCAGTAAATTTTTTTGAGATGCAACACAACAACAATGTATATGAATGTATATGGAAGAGAAGAAAAAAAAATGGACCGTTGGCGTGGCCCGCTACCACGTTGTCTCGAAAATTTAAAGAAAATTACTAACTGGGTCGCGTGTCCCGTTTCTTCCGGGATTTTATCGAAGCGAAAGACTACCAAAATTTTATAAAGCAAGTTCCCTAATACAAACGATTTTACTCCACACTCTACTTATCTTTTCCGTCTGTTGAATTCCTTGTCCTGCCTCTATTTTTTCTATGTGCCCCTTTTTCCTTTTATGAACTCACTCCACTACTCTACTCTACTTTACAAATTTAATTAAAAATTCTGCCACGAATTACTTTTTTGGTTTAGAAAAAAAAAAAAGTTGCCTTCAGCAACACAAAATCAGAAATCTTAAACTTTGCAAAACTTCTTAAAACAACTTGATGATAAGCTGGTCAGCCAAGAAGTGACTTCCAGGGCTTTGGTTTGATTCGAAGTCGCTTGGCTTCCACACACGCTCTCACATACATTCGCTGGTATTAGACCCCAACGGTGGGATCTTAAAGTTGGCATTCAGCAATGCCTCCCACGGCCATTAACCACCACATTCACACATACTAGCGGATTGAACGGTCAAATTTTTGCGACACCAATGCGCTACCGTAACCCGTTAGTCCTCTCAAAACTTCCAATCATTCCTCTCTCTAGGTACTGGAATTCGCTTTTGGAAGACCCTTCCAGTACATTTGGGATTAGCCAGCCGACTTCGAGCTCTCTTCTCTTAATATTAGAGTTAGCCTTCTTTTTATGTATCATTTCTGGTATTTGGCCAGCGATGATAAAATGTAAACAAACAAGGTAATTCGTGGAGGAATTTGCAACCCGGCATTTTTCCCCACGAATTAAGTCCGTTTAAATCTAAAAAAAATTAAAAAGAAAAAAGGATTATGGTGGACGCAACTATTCCCCTCCCGGACATCGGAAATTGGGCTCTTCCCTCAACGTGGGAAAACCCAATTCATCAAACAGCTGACAAGGAATCCATCAGGTATGGTTTGTTTACAAATTTGTTCGCGGGTTATCTAATCTATTTCGGTAGACTTACGCGCAGATTTGGGGGATGAGACTTGCCGATAGCAGGCCATTCCTTACAACTTATGAAATTTAGGGTGGGCTCTCGGCCTTAATTTCGGTGTGTTTTGATTGTGTTTCGTTTCTTGTTGTGTCGCTCTGATCGTGTTGTGATTGTCTTTGACCGAATTGTGTTTAAGTGGTCATCATCCTCAAGTAACCAAATGATTTGTGGTGGGAGTGCGTTTTATGTGGCCGTCCGCCTACACCCTCTGCTGCTCCTCCGTTGCTCCATCGTCGGGGCATAAACTTAGGGATCGTCTTCCCTATGCCCATCGAACCGAACTCTCTACCGTGATGTTGATGGTAGATCAAACGAAGAGTGTCTTTTAGTTGGCCGTCCGCCTACACTCCTCTGCTGCTCCTCCGTTGCTCCAGCGGCGGGGTGATTCGTAAAAGAGATCGTCGTCTCTCCACCCATCGAACGCAATTTTTGGTATTGCCACTTATTGTGGTGTGACAATCGTTGGGGTGTTTAGTCTTGGCTGTCCGCCACACCCTTTTAAAGACACAGATGTTGGTCTTATTTATCCCTCGATGGAGTGTTGGCTAAGGGGATCGTCCTCCCCCCACTCTTCCAATTGTGCCGACCTCCTGTCGGTACACTTGACCACTGGCCACTGTTGGTCGGTGGGAGTCTCCTGACGACCTGCCAGGCTCACCATCCGACTTGCCCTCGTTGTTAATCGACGGTTGCGAGTCTCCCTTCCGTCCGAAGGGCTGCGCAACCGGAACTCCCATCTTCTGCCATTCAGACCGCCCGTCTGATGGATTGTGACCGACCTGTCACACACGGATACCTATTGGGTTGCACCCTTAAGGCTCCAAGGAGGTGGTCCGGAGGCTGATGGGTTCCTCGGATGCCCATCCACATCCCAGGACCTCGAGTACCGAACCCAAGAAAAGAGGGACTATGGGTAAGGAAAGAAGGGAAAGAGAGCAGATCTTGTTGCGGTAAAAATTTAACGCAACACCCTGCGTCACTTTGAATAAAGTTTCGCTTATAAACTGTTTGACCCACAACAAAGTTTACATCTCGAGTTCTCAAATTGTATCCAAGGGCATGTTTACGCTGTGCGCGTCGCAATGCCTCAAACACCTTCTCCCTAATCTTGATCAAGCGATCTTCTGTCGGTGCAATTTCTTCAGAATACCCAGAAAGACATTCAAGCTTTCTAAGAACGTTGTACTAAGAGCCATGCGTTACCATATGGAAACCAAAAAGTACATAAAATGGACTGAGACCCGTGGAGTCATGTGAAACATTTCTCAAAGCTGTTGCTATCTGCCCCAAGTGCTTATCCCACTAGCGATGGTCATTTTCGATGTAGAGCCTGACTGCGGTGAATATTGTCTTATTCGGTCTCTCAGCGGCGTTAGCTTGAGGCGAGTAAAAGGCAGTTAGCAACTGCTTAATACCATTTTCAGCTAGGATCCTTCTGAACTCCTTAGATACGAATTGGGATCCGTTATCGGAAAGTATCTTTTCTGGTACTCCAAATAGGTCAAAAACATTTTCCTGTAACGTTTGAATAACCTGACTATAGCATGAATATTTCCCTGCTTCGACATGGGAAAAGGTCCTACAAAGTCAATATGAAGTTCCTGCCAAGGTCGTAGGGATGGAGTTCTTACTTGCATAGGTGGCCTTAGAATATTGTTCGAAGTCTTGGAAACCTTACACGTTTCGCATTCACCTACGTAAACAGACACATCTGTTACCATACTTGGCCAATAATAGAGACGCTTCAACTTATCAACTAATTTGTTTACTCCAGGATGCGCTGAATTGGGTGGGCAGTGATGTTTCACAATCAATGAATTTCCTACAGGTTTGGGGACCCAGAGGCGCCAACATTCCTGTTCCGTCGTAACATCAACATTTCGGAAATGAATGCGCTTAAACAACTTTGACTCGAAAACTCTCAAGTCTGGAAATTTTGACGGGGACTTTTCAACTAATTTCAGCAATTCCACATACTCTGAATCGGCAAACACATTCGATTGTAGATCTATCTCCGCGAAATCACTATCCGAAAACTCCTCCATGTCGATACGAAACAAAGCATCAGGAACTACGTTCAACTTTCCGCTGCGGTGAACTATCTCAAAGTCATATGGCTGTAACTCGAGTGCCCAACGAGCAAGTCTGCCGTGAAGGTCTTTTTGGGACATTAACCACTTAAGGCTGGCATGATCGGTCACCACAACGAAATGAGTTCCATCAACGTAAGGCCTAAACTTCTGTATGCTGAGGACTGCAGCCAAACCGAATACTTCTTTTGTGCCGATTTCAATTTCTTGGACATGAATGCAACAGGCTTTTCATTTCCTTCGTCATCGAGCTGAACAAGAGCACCTCCGACTCCTTGCGAGGAAGCGTCACAGTGTATGTGAAACACTTTCTTTAAGTCTGGAACAGAAAGCAGAGGCGCTACAGTCAGCATCTGTTTCAGCTTCTCGAAAGAGTCGAGGGACTCATCTCCCCAGTTCGGAGTGTACTTTTTCCCTGTTAAATGTGTCAGCGGTGCTGCTATGTTCGCGAAGTTGGGTACCATTTTCATATACCACTGACACATGCCCAAGAAACGTCGCAGTTGTCTCAAAGTCTTCGGTCGCGGAAATTCCACAATAGCCCTAATCTTATCTGGATCTGCTCTCAAACCATCCTCCCCAACGATATACCCCAAATAACTTGTCTCTTTTTGGCAAAACTTGCTTTTCTCTAAGTTCACCGTGAGATTCGCCTTCCTTAAGCAACTCGCGACTTTAGATAAAAGATCTAAGTGTTCCTGAAAACTGTCTGATATTATGAGAAGATCATCAACAAAGGTGAACACATCTTCATGTAATTCATATGGAATAACCCGATCTATCAGTTTGCACATAGTCTGAGTTGCATTCTTGAGCCCAAAAGGCATCACGGTAAACTGATATAGACCCCTACCGGGTACTGGAAAAGCAGTTTTGTCACGCGAAGTCATAGAGAGAGGGATTTGCCAAAAACTTTCCTTAAGATCAAGCGATGAAATATATTTGGCTTTTTTCAGACGAGCGAGAATGCCGTCAATTATGGGGAGTGGGTAAGCGTCTTTGAGGGTATGGAGGTTTACAGCGCGAGCATCCAGGCAGAACCTCGGTTTGCCATTTGACCTCATGGTTATCACTGCCGGAGATGACCAACAGCTTGAGCTTTTTTCGATGACGCCTAGGTCCAGCATTCGGTCAATCTCACTGTCCATTAACTTTTGTTTAGCAGGAGAGATCGGCAAACGGCGTTGCTTGATCGGCTTTGCATTACCAACGTCGGTCTCGTGTTCAACCAGAGAAGTTTTGTCCAGACCTACTTCACTGAAGTAGGGGATCGATTTCACTACCTCTTGCAACAAACACCTCTGCTCTACAGTCAATACCTGCATCTTCGCGTCGACACCGACCTCACCGTCAATCTCACTCATGACTGCAGGTTATAAACCGAACTCATTCCAAAAGTTTATTCCCAATGTTATTTGCCGTTTAAGCGACGGACTAATAAAAAATTTGATAACTTTGCAACTGGATTGAAAAGTGACGTTTAAGTACACGAAACCTATTATCTGCTGGGCGGTCCCATCAGCGGTGTGGAGCTTGGAATCTATCTTTGAAAACGGAATATTGAGTTCATGTAGCAATTTAAGTGCACCATCTCCTAAAACGGACACAGATGCCCCACTGTCCAAAAGAGCCTTAAATTGTCTGCCCTCCAGAAGAATCTCAGCGAAAGGTCTTCCATCAAACCTGTCTGAAACGATCGCAGATCTCAATGACTTGAGGTCTTGCGTCCGTCTCCTAAAGTAGTTGATGCATCTAGCGGAGTTGGACTGAAAATGTTTTTATACCCTCCAGAGGAAGGTATATTCACTTTGCCAATACATTTGTAACGCAAAGAAGGAGTCACCGGAGACCTCATAAAGTATATATATTCTGAATCAGGATCACATTCTGAATCGATTTAGCCATGTCCGTCTGTCTGTCTGTCTGTCTGTCTGTTGAAAGCACGATAGCGCTCAAAGTAATCGACGTAGGTGAACGAAATTTGGTGAAAGGACTTCTTTTTATCGGCGTCAGGTTGGTATTGAAAATGAGCTATGTCGGTCAAGTAGTTCTGGTACCTCCCATGCAAAACCAATATTGGGCCCACATGTCTCTCTGTCTGTTGAAAGCACCATAGCGCCCAAAGTAATTGACGTAGGTGAACGAAATTTGGTGAAAGGACTTCTTTTTATCGGCGTCAGGTTGGTATTGAAAATGGGCTATGTCGGTTAAGTAGTTCTGGTACCTCCCATACAAAACCAATATTGGACCCATTTGTCTTTCTGTCTGTTGAAAGCACGATAGCGCTCAAAGTAATCGACGTAGGTGAACGAAATTTGGTGAAAGGACTTCTTTTTATCGGCGTCAGGTTGGTATTGAAAATGGGCTATGTCGGTCAAGTAGTTCTGGTGCCTCCGTGACAAAACCAATTATGCATGACTTGTATGCAGTGGAGGGTATCAAAGCATCGGCCAGGCCGATGATAACACTTTTACTTGTTTTAGAAATCGGTTTGGCAATATTGGTTTAGCTTTTGACGTGATAGTAGGTGACGGCTGGGTTGGGCTGTTGGGTTTGAGTAAGGATGCCGGTAGCCCTTTTGCCTGACATCCGTTGAGGAGTTTAAATTTGCGCAGTTGGAACAGTTTGGCTTTTTCACATTCTTTGCCCCACAACTATAGCAAAAAAGGTTACGTTGGTCAGATGGGCACTGTACGAATCCGTGACCTATGTCGTCGCAGTTCCAGCAAATAATATAATTGTTGTCCTCTACGTTGAAGCAAAGAATATAGAATTACCAAGAAGACGCATCTCATACAAATGTTTCTACTGAAAATTTTTGTATGGCGGGTTCCAATATTGCTGCCCGCTCTCACAGCTTTTGCTATTGCTTTTCTTTATCAAGAACTTTTTAATCTTGCGCTCTCAGAGAATTTCATAAAACAGTTCAACGAGAATACAAACAGCGACACAGTAATCCTCAGGACTTACGAACAATACCTCTTCATATGCCTATAGCCAGGTAGCAGGTACACGAACATGTAGCAACAGAATAGTCTGCTTTCCGCATAACCGGTTCTTGATGAACGACGAGAAGATTGACGAAAGGCACATGTACACGATCCTTCTGCACAGTGCCGATTTTTTCATTTGCTTCGTTGATATACATGTAGATTTTGGAAAATTTATTTCTTGCGAAAAAATTAATAAAAACAAGTAAAAGTGTTATCATCGGCCTGGCCGATGCTTTGATACCCTCCACTGCATACAAGTCATGCAAAATTGGTTTTGTGAGGGAGGTACCAGAACTACTTGACCGACATAGCCCATTTTCAATACCAACCTAACGACGATAAAAAGAAGTTCTCTCACCAAATTTCATTCACCTACGTCAATTACTTTGGGCGCCATCGTGCTTTCAACAGACAGAGAGGCATGGGTAAAATATTGGTTTTGTATGGGAGGTACCAGAACTACTTGACCGACATAGCCCATTTTCAATACCAACCTGACGCCGATAAAAAGAAGTCCTTTCACCAAATTTCATTCACCTACGTCAATTACTTTGGGCGCTATCGTGCTTTCAACAGACAGAGAGGCATGGGTCCAATATTGGTTTTGTATGGGAGGTACCAGAACTACTTGACCGACATAGCCCATTTTCAATACCAACCTGACGCCGATAAAAAGAAGTGATTTCACCAAATTTCATTCACCTACGTCGATTACTTTGGGCGCCATCGTGCTTTCAACAGACAGAGAGACATATGGGTCCAATATTGGTTTTGTATGGGAGGTACCAGAACTACTTGACCGACATAGCCCATTTTCAATACCAACCTGACGCCGATAAAAAGAAGTCTTTTCACTAAATTTCATTCACCTACGTCAATTACTTTGGGCGCTATCGTGCTTTCAACAGACAGACAGACAGACAGACAGACAGACAGACAGACAGACAGACGGACATGGCTAAATCGATTCAGAATGTGATCCTGATTCAGAATATATATACTTTATGAGGTCTCCGGTGACTCCTTCTTTGCGTTACAAATGTATTGGCAAAGCGAATATACCTTCCTCTGGAGGGTATAACAAGTAAAAGTGTTATCATCGGCCTGGCCGATGCTTTGATACCCTCCACTGCATATAAGTCATGCAAAATTGGTTTTGTGAGGGAGGTACCAGAACTACTTGACCGACATAGCAGGTTTTCAATACCAACCTAACGACGATAAAAAGAAGTTCTCTCACCAAATTTCATTCACCTACGTCAATTACTTTGGGCGCTATCGTGCTTTCAACAGACAGAGAGGCATGGGTCCAATATTGGTTTTGTATGGGATGTACCAGAACTACTTGACCGACATAGCCCATTTTCAATACCAACCTGACGCCGATAAAAAGAAGTCCTTTCACCAAATTTCATTCACCTACGTCAATTACTTTGGGCGCTATCGTGCTTTCAACAGACAGAGAGGCATGGGTCCAATATTGGTTTTGTATGGGAGGTACCAGAACTACTTGACCGACATAGCCCATTTTCAATACCAACCTGACGCCGATAAAAAGAAGTGATTTCACCAAATTTCATTCACCTACGTCGATTACTTTGGGCGCCATCGTGCTTTCAACAGACGGAGAGACATATGGATCCAATATTGGTTTTGTATGGGAGGTACCAGAACTACTTGACCGACATAGCCCATTTTCAATACCAACCTGACGCCGATAAAAAGAAGTCCTTTCACAAAATTTCATTCACCTACGTCAATTACTTTGGGCGCTATCGTGCTTTCAACAGACAGACAGACAGACAGACGGACATTTCTAAATCGATTCAGAATGTGATCCTGATTCATAATATATATACTTTATGAGGTCTCCGGTGACTCTTCTTTCATTTTTCACTATGGCATTGTATTGACAAATAACAATTTTTGTTTTCAAAGTAATATTTTGCTTAGGATTGTTTCACTGCTGTTTGTTATCACATCGCATTTTGCAGTATTGGAGATTTCCATAATGGTGTAATGGAAGTATGGATAGGTACGTACGTGTGGATCGAAGTTGTCGTTGTATGAGAAAGAGCTTTACTCCCAATTATTATTCAAAGTCAGATAATACTTCTTGGTAGTTCTATATTCTTTGGTTGAAGCCACCATCGTTTACTAGTTGGTGCGGAACGTAGGGGAGAGGATCAACTGTTGCCTCAATCTCGTTCACCATTCTTCTTTTAAAATAAACTTGGTCCTCCAAGGACTCTCCGACATCTAACAAACCCTTCTCAATTCTCACGCACATCAACCTTAACTGCTCTACTGTTGCTGGCTGTTCCAGTATCAAATGTTTGCGAAGTGCCGGATGCATGTTGGTTCTGAGAAGACTGATCTTTTCTGCCTCAGAGTATGGTACTCTCAATAACGAATCCATGGACTCGATGGCTAGTGTAAATTCGCAAAACGATTCGCGCGGCTTCTGTTTGCGAGCTTCAATTTGTCGCCGCAATTCATGATCGGTACTAAGCGATTGAAATTCGCTTATTAATGCTACCCGAAATGCGGACCATATTGGAAAATGATGCCTTTGTACAAAGATCCAGAACCATGTCTTAGCATGTCCCTCAAGCAACTGGTGCATAGCCAAAACAAGATTATCCCCTAATATGCCCTCGCTCCTAGTCAACAACTCGACTCTAAAGATAAATTGCTCAACGCTTAGAGGATTAGGTGTTCCATTGAATTTTAGACCCCAATTCGAAATGTTTCGAACTTGCCTACCAACGTCAGCTTTTGAATTTGACATGAAAACTGGTGCTTCATGTGTCATGGGCAATTGCGGCTTCAAACTCGCAGCCCCATTTCTATCAAATGCACTCTGAGATGGATCTGTAACATGAAAAGATTGATTGGGTAGAAAATGAATATCTTCGTTGAAGGAGTGGTTCACTCTTTGCTGAGCAGAAAAAACATTTGGAGAATGGTAATTGGTTGCTTCGCCGTGATTGTCTGCGTTTGGTTTGCGAATGTTCATTTCAGTAAACTGAGAACTAAGTGATTTCGAGACCTGCTTCGGAGTCGCACCTGTACACGAGATGGAAGGATTTTCATTCACGTATACATTTGTGGTTTGAACTCCTGCCCTGTACGAACCTTGAAGGGAATGAAACTGTTTATCACCTTGTATAACCTGCTGCTCAACCACTCTTGCTTTTTGTTGAACAACGTTTGCACCTACGCTTCTGTCAATATCTAATGGTACAGAAATGTTTTTGGTAGCTGTAACTATCGCCCCTGCCCCACAAGCTGAATCAACTCCCTTTGATTGAAATCCACTCTGAGAATGTCGCTCTTCTATCGCTTTTAATTCTTTTAAAAGCCTGAGAATGGTGACTTCAAATGAAGGATTTCTTTGAAGTAAAACCTTTAACCTATTCTCGATGTGCTTCACCTTCACAATGATACGGTCGGTTGCCCGCGCATCCCCCGATTTAGAAGCTGCCTTTGCAAAATTACTAAGTAAGTCGACTTTCTCCTGACACATTTCTAACTCTTTTACTGCATTATTTACAGGCTTTGGACTGAACATTGCTTTGCCTTCACATTCTGCCTCATATATCTCGACTAACTGTCCCGCCAAATTCCTGACACTTCCTTCTGCCGACAAACCCCTGACCTGACACTCATATCTGATTTCGTCACTATCTAACAATGAAAAATCCATACTGCTAAAGAATCTTTGAACGTGCAAGAAGCGTATAAAAACAAGTAAAAGTGTTATCATCGGCCTGGCCGATGCTTTGATACCCTCCACTGCATACAAGTCATGCAAAATTGGTTTTGTGAGGGAGGTACCAGAACTACTTGACCGACATAGCCCATTTTTATACCCTCCACAGGAAGGTATATTCACTTTGCCCATACATTTGTAACGCCAAGAAGGAGTCACCGGAGACCTCATAACGTATATATATTATGAATCAGGATCACATTCTGAATCGATTTAGCCATGTCCGTCTGTCTGTCTGTCTGTCTGTCTGTCTGTCTGTCTGTCTGTCTGTCTGTCTGTCTGTCTGTCTGTCTGTCTGTCTGTTGAAAGCACGATGGCGCCCAAAGTAATCGACGTAGGTGAATGAAATTTGGTGAAATCACTTCTTTTTATCGGCGTCAGGTTGGTATTGAAAATGGGCTATTTCGGTCAAGTAGTTCTGGTACCTCCCATACAAAACCAATATTGGACCCATGCCTCTCTGTCTGTTGAAAGCACGATAGCGCCCAAAGTAATTGACGTAGGTGAATGAAATTTGGTGAAAGGACTTCTTTTTATCGGCGTCAGGTTGGTATAGAAAACCTGCTATGTCGGTCAAGTAGTTCTGGTACCTCCCTCACAAAACCAATTTTGCATGACTTGTATGCAGTGGAGGGTATCAAAGCATCGGCCAGGCCGATGATAACACTTTTACTTGTTAAGACTAACTTGAGGACAATAAAAATAAGTTTTCTCACAAAATTTCACTTGTCTAGGTAGATTATTTTCGACGCTATCGTGTTTTTAACATAATATGTTTTCTAATATTGGTTTTGTATGAGAGGTACCAGAACTACTTGACCGACATACCCCATTTTTAATACCAACCTGACGCCGATAAAAAGAAGTCCTTTCACCAAATTTCGTTCACCTACGTCAATCGCTTTGGGCGCTATCGTGCTTTCAACAGAGAGAGAGACATGTGGGCCCAATATTGGTTTTGCTTGGGAGGTACCAGAACTACTTGACCGACATAGCTCATTTTCAATACCAAACTGACGCCGATAAAAAGTAGTCCTTTCACCAAATTTCGTTCACCTACTTCAATTACTTTGAGCGCTATCGTGCTTTCAACAGACAGAAAGACAAATGGGTCCAATATTGGTTTTGTATGGGAGGTACCAGAACTACTTGACCGACATAGCTCATTTTCAATACCAAACTGACGCCGATAAAAAGAAGTACTTTCACCAAATTTCGTTCACCTACGTCAATTACTTTGAGCGCTATCGTGCTTTCAACAGACAGAAAGACAAATGGGTCCAATATTGGTTTTGTATGGGAGGTACCAGAACTACTTGACCGACATAGCTCATTTTCAATACCAAACTGACGCCGATAAAAAGAAGTACTTTCACCGAATTTCGTTCACCTACGTCAATTACTTTGAGCGCTATCGTGCTTTCAACAGACAGAAAGACAAATGGGTCCAATATTGGTTTTGTATGGGAGGTACCAGAACTACTTGACCGACATAGCCCATTTTCAATACAAACCTGACGCCGATAAAAATAAGTACTCTAACCAAATTTCATTCACCTACGTCAATCACTTTGGGCGCTATCGTGCTTTCAACAGACAGAGAGACATGTGGGCCCAAAATTGGTTTTGCATGGGAGGTACCAGAACTACTTGACCGACATAGCTAATTTTCAATACCAAACTGACGCCGATAAAAAGAAGTCCTTTCACCAAATTTCGTTCACCTACTTCACTTACTTTGAGCGCTATCGTGCTTTCAACAGACAGAAAGACAAATGGGTCCAATATTGGTTTTGTATGGGAGGTACCAGAACTACTTGACCGACATAGCCCATTTTCAATACCAACCTGACGCCGATAAAAATAAGTGCTCTAACCAAATTTCATTCACCTACGTCAATCACTTTGGGCGCTATCGTGCTTTCAACAGACAGAGAGACATGTGGGCCCAAAATTGGTTTTGCATGGGAGGTACCAGAACTACTTGACCGACATAGCTCATTTTCAATACCAAACTGACGCCGATAAAAAGAAGTCCTTTCACCAAATTTCGTTCACCTACTTCAATTACTTTGAGCGCTATCGTGCTTTCAACAGACAGAAAGACAAATGGGTCCAATATTGGTTTTGTATGGGAGGTACCTGAACTACTTGACCGACATAGCCCATTTTCAATACCAACCTGACGCCGATAAAAATAAGTGCTCTAACCAAATTTCATTCACCTACGTCAATCACTTTGGGCGCTATCGTGCTTTCAACAGACAGAGAGATATATGGGCCCAAAATTGGTTTTGCATGGGAGGTACCAGAACTACTTGACCAACATAGTTCATTTTCAATACCAAACTGACGCCGATGAAAAGAAGTCCTTTCACCAAATTTCGTTCACCTACTTCAATTACTTTGAGCGCTATCGTGCTTTCAACAGACAGAAAGACAAATGGGTCCAGTATTGGTTTTGTATGGGAGGTACCAGAACTACTTGACCAACATAGTTCATTTTCAATACCAAACTGACGCCGATGAAAAGAAGTCCTTTCACCAAATTTCGTTCACCTACTTCAATTACTTTGGGCGCTATCGTGCTGTTCCGCGCTGAGTTGAGCGGGAAAAAAATAGTTAGGCTTGGAATAGCTGATTCTCAAGCGGTGTGGTGAATCAGTTAGAGGAACTGATTTGAGGAGGAAATAAAACACGATTATAACTCTGTTGGCTGTTTTAAGAACTGACTTTACTTTTTTGCTGCTAATTAAAGAGTGGTTTTGCCTTACAATTTTTACCTCTCTTGAAGCTGCTGATTGCTTATATACTAAGATCAGCTGTGCGTTCGGGGGTTAATGACCCTACAATACACACAATACAATATTACTTTTTTGTTGTGTTAGAGCACTTTGATCTTACTAATACATAAATTTAGATAAATTGATGCCCTTTCATTTACTCCTTCAACAATGCCCCCCATCTTCGGAGTAGGTGTTAGAGCGCACTTAGCTGGTAGAGGCATCTCGCTCACATGCAATTCGGCCATTATGCATTTTCTTTGACTAGTGGTTAGAAGTTGCAACTACATGACCCATATGCCGATGACGTGTGTTGGAGTGAGATCTGTATAATTCAGTGTTCGTCTTGCTGCCCAAATTTGACAGTTCTCGTTTTCTGTCGGATTGTGTGGTGTCGTGGAGTGTATTTGCGTTTTGTTTTTATCGTTAATTATTGTTTTGTGTTCTTTGCATAATGGCTAGGACCTCGAAATGTTCTGCGCATCTTGTGTGCTTGATTTCACTACATTCGAGTGCCTAGTTTTCTGCAACTCCACATTTTCGTCCTTCCCTCTGCGCGCTAGTCTTGTTGGGACGCAACATGCTCCCGGCCCGGCAACGAGAAGTTCAAGGTCTCCGCGGTGTGTAGTGTTGTGTTGTGTTACTCCGGAGCCCGGATTTCTGCCTCACATGTTTTGGATTTGCTCTGGTTGATATTGGTGTTTTCATCCCCTTCTTCATTGGTTTGTGTCGCATGTTGTTCGGGTGCCAGTGTTCCTTCGGTTGAGGTTTGGCCGAGAAAGATACAAATTTTGTATTAGTTTATTGTTTAAAATACATATTGAAATAATGTAAAGAGTTAGCTGCTAAAGGTTCCTATCCAAATTCACTTCTGTGGCAAGTATGTTGATCTTGCAAATGGGTCATTATTAAATGTTCACTTATAGTCTATTTTTTTTTTGATAATTTATTTATTTTCATTTATTTAAATATTGTCTATATGTTCGAATTGTTCGACGGTTTGGTTACCGGCAAGGGGGATAGTTTCGCGATCGGACGTTTAAGGACTCCGTTTTCTGTCCTTATGGTCACCACGCGCGTTAGACCATCTGCGCCCGGATGCAGTTCGATTACGCGCGCGAGTAACCACGACGACGGCGGTAGGTTATTCTCCTTGACCAGGACTATGTCACCGATTTTGATGTTCGGCTGTTGCTGAAGCCACTTGGGCCGTTGTTGAAGTAGATGAAGGTAAGTTGTGCTCCATTGCTTCCAGAACTCTTGTGTTAGTCGTTGTATGTACCTCCACCTATCGAGATTGTTTATGTTTTTGTCCATCAAATTCCTTTCAGGGAGTGTTATTAATGATGCTCCGATCAAAAAATGTCCTGGGGTAAGAACCGTGAGATCATTGGGGTCGGATGTCATCGGACACAATGGCCTTGAGTTGAGGCATGCCTCGATTTGTGCGAGCAAAGTTACGTATTCCTCAAATGTCAGCCTAGCTGCACCGATTGTTCTTTTAAGGTGATGTTTGATGGATTTTACGCCAGCTTCCCAAAGCCCTCCAAAATGTGGAGCTGCTGGTGGGTTAAAATGCCATTTGGTGTTTTGTGCTGCAAGGTTTGCAGCTACTTCAGCTGACCACTCACTAGAGATGTGTTTGCTGTCTTTATTCAGTTCGGTTGTTGTCCCTTTGAAGTTTGTGCCGCAATCACTGTACATGTTGGTACAGAGTCCTCTTCGTGCCACAAATCTCCTGAATGCAGCTATAAACGCTGCTGCAGTGAGGTCGCTCACTACTTCAATATTGCCTTCGTTGACAAGCATATGAAGACAGCTATGTATCCTTTAATCATCCTATTACATCTGCCCTTCCACATTTTCATTTCTATTGGTCCCGCGAAATCCACTCCGGTGTTCGTAAAGGGCCTTGAAATTAACACCCGTTCTGCCGGAAGACTTCCCATCAATTGTTGTTGCATTTTCGCGTTGTATCGGTGACATCGGATACAATTGTGGATGGTAGATTTGACCAGTCGCTTTAGATTGGTGATCCAATATTGGCTTCTGATCTCTGCCATCATCATCTGCTGTCCACCATGAAGTGTGCGTTGATGTGCATTGCTGACGATCAATCTGGCAAACTGATGTGAATCCTTCAAAATTAATGGGTGTTTTTGGCTGAAAGGGATTGTGGAGTTTGATAAGCGTCCTCCGACGCGTAAAATTCCTTCAGGGTCTAGAAATGGATTCAGGCTGAGAATATGGCTGCCTTTGCCAATATTCCCTTTATTTCTTAATAATTTTATTTCCTCTGGGAAAAGTTCACTTTGAACGAGTCTGATGAGCTGCCTTTGGGATGCATCTAGCTCCTCTGGAGTTAAAGGGTAATTTTTCAAAGATCTTCTGTTTCCCTTGTCTTTGAGATATGCGAAGTATCTTCGCCATATAGCTGTACTTCGTACCAATCGATTGAAGTCGGAATATCGTTGAACGTAATCGTTGTTGATGAGTGTGACTTGACATATGACCTGTGCGAAGTTTGCATGTATTTTTGTTAAGTTTTCCTTGTAGAACGATGAGTTTGTTTCCTCTCTTTTCCTTTCTTTTTTCGTTTCCAGATCTGTCTCACATGTAGTCTGCTCTGGATATTGGCTTACGTCAAACGTCTTAAGGAACTTCGGTCCATGCCACCACATGTAACTATGGACGAGTTCCTGTGGTAACAATCCTCGTGATCCTATGTCTGCTGGGTTTTCCTTGGTGCCCACGTGTCGCCAGATGTTGGTGTCTGTAAGCGTTTGAATTTCGCTTACTCGATTGGCTACAAAAGTTGTGCGAATTGAGGGATTTCCTCTGATCCACGCCAGTGTTATTGTGGAATCCGACCATGCAAATGTTTTGGCGTCTTCGAATTGCATTGCCCTCTTTACTCGATGTAAAAGTTTTGCTAGTAGCAATGCTGCGCATAACTCTAGCCGTGGTAGTGATACACACTTAACGGCTGTTGGAGCAACTCTCGTTTTTGCTGCCAACAGATGAATGTGCTCCCCCGTTCCGTTGATAATGCGAGCGTATATAACAGCCGCATAAGCCCTTTCTGAGGCATCGCTGAACCCGTGAAATTGTACCTCTGATGAATTGGTGTATTCGATCCACCGAGGTATCTCGAGGTCGTGCAGAGTAATTAGACCTCTTCGCAGCTCTACCCACTGATTTTCAATTTCTTGTGAAATTGGAGAATCCCATCCATATTCCTTTAACCACAGTTGCTGAAGAATCAATTTGGCCTTTATCACGCATGGTGCGATCCATCCAAGCGGATCGAACAGACGTGCAATATCTGCGAGTACGGATCTCTTTGTGTATTCTCGAACTTCAGGTAAATTGATTTTAAATGCAAATGTATCTTTTGCTGGATGCCATTGAATACCAAGTGTTTTAATGGCGTCTGGAGCGTCGAAATTCAGAGGTAGATTTATTTCCCTTTCGCTTTCAGGAACCTGCTGTAAGACCTTTGCGGAATTGCTGGCCCATTTTCGCAGAGGGAACCCGGCTGATTTGAGGACCTTCAGAATGTCGTCTTGTAGATTGATGGCCTCGGCTTCTTCGTTCGTACCGTAGATGAGATCATCGACGTAGAATCCTTCAGTCAGTACCTTAGTGACGTACGGGTACTCGTGTTCCACATCTGACGCTAGCTGAAGTAAAGTGCGCACCGCTAAATACGGCGCCGATGCGGTTCCAAATGTGACCGTATTCAACGCATATGTTTTTATTGGCTCGTTCTGAGTCTGCCTCCATAAGATGAGTTGGTATGGAGTATCTTCGGTTGCCATCCATATTTGCCGATACATCATGCTTATGTCTGCCGCAAACGCTACCTTGAACTGTCTCCATTTCGTGATGAGATCGATGATGTCGGGTTGCAACCGTGGCCCCACCATTAGGCAGTCGTTTAGCGACAAACCATTGGATGTTTTGCATGAAGCATCAAATACTACACGCAACTTTGTGGTACTGCTTGATTCCTTTAGGACCGCGTGATGAGGCATGTAGTAGTGTTCGCCTAGTTCCATCGATGATGATACCTTTTTCATCTGACCTAAATTCAAGTACTCTTGTACGCACTTTGTATACGCTTCCTGTAGTTTTTGGTTCGACAAGAGTTTTCTTTCTCTTTGAAAGAATCTTGCCATGGCTGCCTTCTTCGAATTTCCCAGGATTGGGCGAATTCCGTTTTTGAAGGGGAGTCGTACTTCGTACCTCCCATCTTCCTTTCGTTGAACTGTGTCAGAGTAATGTAGTTGACATTTTTGCTCCTCCGGTGACAGCTTCCGGTCATCAAGATTTTCTTCAACTTCCCAGAATTGCCTAAGTTGTGCATCTAAGGAGTTAAAGTTATTTTGAATGGTAAAACAGGTCACATTTGGTGAGTTATTCGTTTTTCCTGTAAGGATCCATCCAAATTCTGTCCGTTGTGCAACAGGAGCACCCTTCTGTCCTTTCACCAAGCCTTCTAAAATTATCGAAGAGTACACATCCGCGCCTAACAGAAGATCAATCTTCCCTGGAATATTATAGGCCGGATCAGCCAATGGCAGATTGGCACTCTCCTTGCAGGGGGTAGGTTGGCAGTGTTGCTGTTAGCACAGGTAAAACAAATGCTGTGACATCGAGTGAGAAAACGGCGTTCTTAAACGAGTACAAGCTAAAAGATACTTGATATTTGGAGCTACCAGTTGGATTTTTGCCAAGACCTGTGATTTTAGCTGATACATTTTCTCTTTTGAGATTGAGAAGCTGAGTAGCGTTCTCCGTGATAAATGTGGCTTCTGAACCAGTATCTATGAACGCCCTAAGTGTCCACTGCTTACCATTTGATGCATACACCTTAACGAGTGCAGTCGCCAGTAACGTTTTTGAATGCATCTGATTGAAATGGGTCCTAAATTGTTGAGAAGTGCTTGGTTGATCACTCGAGACATTAAAGGGGGTCGGTTGACTTATCGGATTTTGCACATAATGAGATTGAGCATTGTATTGAATTGTGCTTTGATTGTTGAACTGAGACTGGGGATATTGTTGGTGATTTTGGTTTGCATTTGGTCCAACCTGTGTCTCAAAGTGGAGCAAAGTATGGTGCTTGTAACCGCATTTTTGACACCTATTGCTGCTAGTACAGGCCGCGGCATGATGGTCATACCCTAAACAATTTCCACAAACTCCATTTTTCTTTGTGACATCAGCTCTGGCCTTGACGTCCATTTGTAAAAATCGTTTGCAATGTCTCATACCATGAGACGCCTTGCAAAGTCGACATCGAAACTGTTTGGTTTGTTGCTGAGAGCTTAATTGACAGGCAGCAGAAGTGGTTTTACGAAACGAATTCGACTGCATCGCTTGTCTCTGTGGCCCATTCAGTTCAGAAATGTTTTCAAGAGAACTAAAACGACCTTCGATGAATGACATAAAAGTTTTCCATTCAGGAAGATGCTTTGAAGTGCCCAGCTTTTCTTCCCAATCTCGTTGGGTCTGCGATGGCAGCTTATTAAAAATTATATAAATGAGAATGGTGTCCCATTGTTCAATAGCAATTTCGAGGTTGCTAAGTGCATGAACGCATTCGATGCTGGTATCATGCAGCGATTTTAAACCAGAAGCGGATTCAGTGGTTAATTTGCTCTGCTCTATTAACCTCCTCAGTTGAGTATTTACCAGTTTGCGCTTGTTCTGATACCTATCTGTGAGGATAGTCCAAGCTGAAGAAAAACTCTTGGATTCTATTGGAAGGTGCTGGATTAATCGAGCAGCTTCCCCACAGACAGAGGTTTTCAGATACTGAAGTTTTTGTATATCTGGTAGTTCGGTGTTTTTTCGGATCAAACTATCGAATAAATTAAAAAATTCAGACCATTCTTCGTATTTTCCCGAGAACGGATTTATATGAATTCTTTGGAGACGGATGTCAGAGCTAGCAGATCTCGTGGTGTTTAATCGAGACATATCTACAGAGGCATTGTGCTCTTCCAAGAAATGGTCAAGCTCCTCATGCAACTGTCCACTAAAGGTGAAATAAATTTTCTTTATCTTTGAGAAAATTTCATCTTGAATGTATTTTTCTTTAAGTGGATCAGCAACATTTGCGATTATGCTAGAATGTTCTTTTTTCGCCCGTTTGAACATTTCATCGATATCGGTTAAACGCCCGGATAAGTACCCCTTTAATTTTCGCGACGTTTCATCGTTTTTAAATTCTTCGAAATCTAGTTTAATTTCGTTTAAAATGTCTTCTTGGATTTCAATCGATTTTACTAATTTGGACATTTTAAAAATCTATCACAACACTTTATTTGAAATTATTTGCAGATGAGATGGCTTTCTTCTGCTTTTGTCGCAGATATAACCGCTATTCACCGGTTGACTCTTCAAGCGGTTGCTTTGTGAAGACCGTTCCTTTGTGACCGCTTCTTGTCCGCATTCACCGGTACTTCCACTGGTAACTGATAGATCCGTTGTATGAACTTCACTGTTGAATTGCAGATTTGTTGGGTACTGTGGCAGATAGACTGTCCGTCGGAGATCGGAAAGGTATATTTGCACTGGATAAACTATCCAGCTATACTTAACCCACAGTACACTTTGTTAAAAAAAATCGTTGGGTGCTGTGGCCGATAAACTGTCGGAAACGTATATTTGCACTGGATTATATAATATGATCCAGCTATACTTGACCCACAGCACACTTAAAAATTCGTTTTGTGTTGTGGCCGATAGTCAGATATCGGAAACGTACTTTGCACTGGATACCGGAAGGCTAACCAGCTATACTTAGCCCACAACACACTTTTGAAAAAAAAATAACGTATAAAATGTTGGCGCGCACTTTTACACTTTTACTAGAAAGGCAGTAGTCTTTCTAAATTGTTCCTTTATTTAAAAAAGGACTCGAAGGACCATGTTCCGCGCTGAGTTGAGCGGGAAAAAAAATAGTTAGGCTTGGAATAGCTGATTCTCAAGCGGTGTGGTGAATCAGTTAGAAAAACTGATTTGAGGAGGAAATAAAACACGATTATAACTCTGTTGGCTGTTTTAAGAACTGACTTTACTTTTTTGCTGCTAATTAAAGAGTGGTTTTGCCTTACAATTTTTACCTCCCTTGAAGCTGCTGATTGCTTATATACTAAGATCAGCTGTGCGTTCGGGGGTTAATGACCCTACAATACACACAATACAATATTACTTTTTTGTTGTGTTAGAGCACTTTGATCTTACTAATACATAAATTTAGATAAATTGATGCCCTTTCATTTACTCCTTCAACAATGCCCCCCATCTTCGGAGTAGGTGTTAGAGCGCACTTAGCTGGTAGAGGCATCTCGCTCACATGCAATTCGGCCATTATGCATTTTCTTTGACTAGTGGTTAGAAGTTGCAACTACATGACCCATATGCCGATGACGTGTGTTGGAGTGAGATCTGTATAATTCAGTGTTCGTCTTGCTGCCCAAATTTGACAGTTCTCGTTTTCTGTCGGATTGTGTGGTGTCGTGGAGTGTATTTGCGTTTTGTTTTTATCGTTAATTATTGTTTTGTGTTCTTTGCATAATGGCTAGGACCTCGAAATGTTCTGCGCATCTTGTGTGCTTGATTTCACTACATTCGAGTGCCTAGTTTTCTGCAACTCCACATTTTCGTCCTTTCCTCTGCGCGCTAGTCTTGTTGGGACGCAACAAGTGCTTTCAACAGACAGAGAGGCATGGGTCCAATATTGGTTTTGTATGGGAGGTACCAGAACTACTTGACCGACATAGCCCATTTTCAATACCAACCTGACGCCTATAAAAAGAAGTGATTTCACCAAATTTCATTCACCTACGTCGATTACTTTGGGCGTGCTTTCAACAGACGGAGAGACAGACGGAGAGACATATGGGTCCAATATTGGTTTTGTATGGGAGGTACCAGAACTACTTGACCGACATAGCCCATTTTCAATACCAACCTGACGCCGATAAAAAGAAGTCCTTTCACAAAATTTCATTCACCTACGTCAATTACTTTGGGCGCTATCGTGCTTTCAACAGACAGACAGACAGACAGACAGACAGACAGACGGACATGGCTAAATCGATTCAGAATGTGATCCTGATTCAGAATATATATACTTTATGAGGTCTCCGGTGACTCCTTCTTTGCGTTACAAATGTATTGGCAAAGTGAATATACCTTCCTCTGGAGCGTATAAAAATATTAGAAAAGATTATAGAAGAATAATCATATGATGTGATAACGCAAAAACAATCAAACAATAGCTTAGAGATAATATAAATGGAATATAAGCAATATAAGGAAATATGTTTCCGTTTAAACGCCAATCCGTACTGCAGCCACGCTATGCCTTGATGAACCGGTACACACATTAACTACTATCACTGCACTTATGTATATGATCTAATGATTTTTGCACAATTTTTATACCCTCCAGAGGAAGGTATATTCACTTTGCCAATACATTTGTAACTCAAAGAAGGAGTCACCGGAGACCTCATAAAGTATATATATTCTGAATCAGGATCACATTCTGAATCGATTTAGCCATGTCCGTCTGTCTGTCTGTCTGTCTGTCTGTCTGTTGAAAGCACCCCGAATAGCACACTTGGGTTATAATTTGGTACATACAACTCTAATATAACTATCAATTTATTTCCTAAGTATTGCAGTAACATTGTCACATCCCACATTGTAACCAAAATAGCCGCATTTCCCCTCATATTTTGCAACAAGTCTGTTGTATTTGTGTTTTACTTAGGTTATTTTTTGTTAAATGATAGTTATTATAACGTTGTTTCAACGAAAATATGTTGCATTCATTTAATGTAACTGTTGAGTTGTATGAAAAATGTTTCTATAAACATTCGGGAAGTTTTAAATAAGTTATTATTATAATGCTTTTTGAGTCTACATGTAGACAAACAAATTATGAAGTATAAAAGCAAAGGTGAATGCATTCGATTTGAAAGGCATTAATATCTAAAGCATGTTATATTGGAAGTTCGAATTTGCTGCGATTTTTGACCAAAATCTTCCAACGAATACTACTTTTGTCACAAACATTAATATTTTGGTTCCGGAAAATTAACGCGCCATCAAAAAAGTGTTAAATAGAAGAAATGTTTAAAAATCAGAATATATTAAAATTTGTATTTAAGCTTCAAAATCGCAACAGACTTGTAGAAACAAGTTTTAATATACCCTCTCTATCAGTTTCTATTAAACTGAATTGTAGAAACCATGTTATGTATTGGGAAAATTGAAAGGTATTTTTCGCATCTTAAAATATGGGGTTAAATGCGTACAGAAAATGGTGAAAAATATGGCGGGTGTTACATGAAACTTTATTAAAACATGAACCATTATTACAACTTCAATGTTCCTTAAAATGGTATTGAAATTAAGATATAACAAAATAACAACTGAATGTTAGTAAACTGTTGTTTCCATATTTATTGGAACATCATTATAATTGAAAATAAGCTTTAATAGCATTATAACTTCTTTGTAACTTACTTTGGTTTGGTCGAACACATTATAGCCACTGTTGCCAAACATTCTTAGAAAAACTGAATATAATGTGGTTTTGCATTGGGACAAAAAATCAATCGTTTTTTTGATCTAAATCACTTTTCGCGTTCCATTGGGCAAAAAAATCAATCTTTTTTTCGATTCGGATCACTTTTTGCAGATCTCGATAATTTTTCAGATTTACACATACTGCCACAAATACCCACAGCTGTTTTACGTCATTGCAAGAAGTTAGCTTTGAAAACAAATGCGCAAAGTGTCGTGAAAAGCAAAATAAAGAAATACATAAAAAGCAATTGATATAATCTTGGAGGAATTATTATCTTTATTGTCTTCCTCGTCATTTGGAAACTACGAATCACCGAAACTACTGCATTTGTGTCTACAACAGGGGAAACATTTTTCAGGTCCATATCCATAGCAGATTTTTGCAAAAGCGAATGCAATTTGAACAGCTGATTTTGTTGTCAAATAAAGCACTAATCCATTCACAAAAGCAGATCAATTTCGTTGCATGTTCCATGAGCCGCGATAAATCTGAGATCTGAAAAAGATTTTTGGTGGTCCCAATGGAAAACGACATAAGATATAACCAGGAAATATAAATAGCACGGCTGTGTTACAGTTAAAATAAATGATTATTCTCGTCAGTTATCTGTCATTATCGAGGTGAGTACACTGTAAGCAATATTTTTCAAAAATCTAAGTTACATTAAACATTTTAACTTACATTTGATTGCTTACTTATATGTTGAGTTTTAAATGATAAAACTACATATCAGTGCTATTTTGCCTCTTCGAGGATAAAAAACCTGATCTCACTTGCACAACATATTTTTTAATTGCGAATCCTCTAGGTGGAACAATATTACATTCGAGGTTATATCTTGTTTTTGTGCATTGAAGTAACATTTTCTGGAACGTAGAATCATTGCGGAAAGCTGATTTGGCAACGCTGATTACAACCACTTGATGTTGTGAAGTATGTTTAGTTATAATGAAGTTAACATTATGAAACTTGGCGCTGACATTTCGATTTTCTTATCAACATCATTATAAGAAATTAAAAATTATTTTACTAATCAGCAGTAATTGACGACGACTGAAGCTAATAATTCCAAATACCGTTAGAGTAGCTGTCATATAATGAAACATATTTGACTTGTTAATATAGGATTCATTGTAAAAACATATAAAAAACTTATCAATGACTTTAAGTTTCTTATATAACATAAAAAAAACTTTACGACTTTGATTGTAATTAAGTTACTTCGTTGTTAAGATTCTGCTATATAAAAGTTTCATGGACTTTTTAGTTAGAGGTACCCAAAATGAAAATTTACTAAATGTTACTGCAATATATTACCAACCTGTTTAGAACTCTAACTTAAGAACTTTTATGAAACTACTTTCAAACATCCCCCCTTTTTGTAAACAAATTTAAAACTTAAACAAGTAAAAGTGTTATCATCGGCCTGGCCGATGCTTTGATACCCTCCACTGCATACAAGTCATGCAAAATTGGTTTTGTGAGGGAGGTACCAGAACTACTTGACCGACATAGCCCATTTTCAATACCAACCTAACGACGATAAAAAGAAGTTCTCTCACCAAATTTCATTCACCTACGTTAATTACTTTGGGCGCCATCGTGCTTTCAACAGACAGAGAGACATTATGGGTCCAATATTGGTTTTGTATGGGAGGTACCAGAACTACTTGACCGACATAGCGCATTTTCAATACCAACCTGACGCCGATAAAAAGAAGTGATTTCACCAAATTTCATTCACCTACGTCAATTACTTTGGGCGCTATCGTGCTTTCAACAGACAGAGAGGCATGGGTCCAATATTGGTTTTGTATGGGAGGTACCAGAACTACTTGACCGACATAGCCCATTTTCAATACCAACCTGACGCCGATAAAAAGAAGTGATTTCACCAAATTTCATTCACCTACGTCGATTACTTTGGGCGCCATCGTGCTTTCAACAGACAGAGAGACATATGGGTCCAATATTGGTTTTGTATGGGAGGTACCAGAACTACTTGACCGACATAGCCCATTTTCAATACCAACCTGACGCCGATAAAAAGAAGTCTTTTCACCAAATTTCATTCACCTACGTCAATTACTTTGGGCGCTATCGTGCTTTCAACAGACAGACAGACAGACAGACAGACAGACAGACAGACGGACATGGCTAAATCGATTCAGAATGTGATCCTGATTCAGAATATATATACTTTATGAGGTCTCCGGTGACTCCTTCTTTGCGTTACAAATGTATTGGCAAAGTGAATATACCTTCCTCTGGAGGGTATAAAAAACGTATTTATAACATTTCGAATGACAAAGTTACAATTAGTGCATCATAAACATGAATTCAACTGATATAGAACGGATTTTGTTACAGATTACTTAAATATAACAGAAATACAATCGAAGTTTTGTTGCAAATCACAATCTGTGCTATTCGGGACGATAGCGCCCAAAGTAATTGACGTAGGTGAATTAAATTTGGTGAAAGGACTTCTTTTTATCGGCGTAAGGTTGGTATTGAAAATGGGCTATGTCGGTCAAGTAGTTCTGGTACCTCCCATACAAAACCAATATTGGACCCATATGTCTCTCTGTCTGTTGAAAGCACGATGGCGCCCAAAGTAATCGACGTAGGTGAATGAAATTTGGTGAGAGAACTTCTTTTTATCGTCGTTAGGTTGGTATTGAAAATGGGCTATGTCGGTCAAGTAGTTCTGGTACCTCCCATACAAAACCAATATTGGACCCGTTTGTCTTTCTGTCTGTTGAAAGCACGATAGCGCTCAAAGTAATTGAAGTAGGTGAACGAAATTTGGTGAAAGGACTTCTTTTTATCGGCGTCAGTTTGGTATTGAAAATGAGCTATGTCGGTCAAGTAGTTCTGGTACCTCCCATGCAAAACCAATTTTGGGCCCACATGTCTCTCTGTCTGTTGAAAGCACGATAGCGCCCAAAGTGATTGACGTAGGTGAATGAAATTTGGTTAGAGCACTTCTTTTTATCGGCGTCAGGTTGGTATTGAAAATGGGCTATGTCGGTCAAGTAGTTCTGGTACCTCCCATACAAAACCAATATTGGACCCGTTTGTCTTTCTGTCTGTTGAAAGCACGATAGCGCTCAAAGTAATTGAAGTAGGTGAACGAAATTTGGTGAAACGACTTCTTTTTATCGGCGTCAGTTTGGTATTGAAAATGAGCTATGTCGGTCAAGTAGTTCTGGTACCTCCCATACAAAACCAATATTGGACCCATTTGTCTTTCTGTCTGTTGAAAGCACGATAGCGCTCAAAGTAATTGAAGTAGGTGAACGAAATTTGGTGAAAGGACTTCTTTTTATCGGCATCAGTTTGGTATTGAAAATGAGCTATGTCGGTCAAGTAGTTCTGGTACCTCCCATACAAAACCAATATTGGACCCGTTTGTCTTTCTGTCTGTTGAAAGCACGATAGCGCTCAAAGTAATTGACGTAGGTAAACGAAATTTGGTGAAAGGACTTCTTTTTATCGGCGTCAGGTTGGTATTAAAAATGGGGTATGTCGGTGAAGTAGTTCTGGTACCTCCCATGCAAAACCAATATTGGGCCCACATGTCTCTCTGTCTGTTGAAAGCACGATAGCGCCCAAAGTAATTGACGTAGGTGAACGCAATTTGGTGAAAGGACTTCTTTTTATCGGCGTCAGGTTGGTATTAAAAATGGGGTATGTCGGTCAAGTAGTTCTGGTACCTCTCATACAAAACCAATATTAGAAAACATATTATGTTAAAAACACGATAGAGTCGAAAAGAATCTACCTAGACAAGTGAAATTTTGTGAGAAAACTTATTTTTATTGTCCTCAAGTTAGTCTTAACAAGTAAAAGTGTTATCATCGGCCTGGCCGATGCTTTGATACCCTCCACTGCATACAAGTCATGCAAAATTGGTTTTGTGAGGGAGGTACCAGAACTACTTGACCGACATAGCAGGTTTTCAATACCAACCTAACGACGATAAAAAGAAGTTCTCTCACCAAATTTCATTCACCTACGTCGATTACTTTGGGCGCCATCGTGCTTTCAACAGACAGAGAGACATATGGGTCCAATATTGGTTTTGTATGGGAGGTACCAGAACTACTTGACCGACATAGCCCATTTTCAATACCAACCTAACGACGATAAAAAGAAGTCCTTTCACCAAATTTCGTTTACCTACGTCAATTACTTTGAGCGCTATCGTGCTTTCAACAGACAGAAAGACAAACGGGTCCAATATTGGTTTTGTATGGGAGGTACCAGAACTACTTCACCGACATAGCCCATTTTCAATACCAACCTAACGACGATAAAAAGAAGTTCTCTCACCAAATTTCATTCACCTACGTCGATTACTTTGGGCGCCATCGTGCTTTCAACAGACAGAGAGACATATGGGTCCAATATTGGTTTTGTATGGGAGGTACCAGAACTACTTGACCGACATAGCCCATTTTCAATACCAACCTGACGCCGATAAAAAGAAGTGATTTCACCAAATTTCATTCACCTACGTCAATTACTTTGGGCGCTATCGTGCTTTCAACAGACAGAGAGGCATGGGTCCAATATTGGTTTTGTATGGGAGGTACCAGAACTACTTGACCGACATAGCCCATTTTCAATAACAACCTGACGCCGATAAAAAGAAGTCCTTTCACCAAATTTCGTTTACCTACGTCAATTACTTTGAGCGCTATCGTGCTTTCAACAGACAGAAAGACAAACGGGTCCAATATTGGTTTTGTATGGGAGGTACCAGAACTACTTGACCGACATAGCCCATTTTTATACCCTCCAGAGGAAGGTATATTCACTTTGCCAATACATTTGTAACGCAAAGAAGGAGTCACCGGAGACCTCATAAAGTATATATATTCTGAATCAGGATCACATTCTGAATCGATTTAGCCATGTCCGTCTGTCTGTCTGTCTGTCTGTCTGTCTGTCTGTCTGTCTGTCTGTCTGTCTGTCTGTTGAAAGTACGATAGCGCCCAAAGTAATTGACGTAGGTGAATGAAATTTGGTGAAAAGACTTCTTTTTATCGGCGTCAGGTTGGTATTAAAAATGGGGTATGTCGGTCAAGTAGTTCTGGTACCTCTCATACAAAACCAATATTAGAAAACATATTATGTTAAAAACACGATAGAGTCGAAAAGAATCTACATAGACAAGTGAAATTTTGTGAGAAAACTTATTTTTATTGTCCTCAAGTTAGTCTTAACAAGTAAAAGTGTTATCATCGGCCTGGCCGATGCTTTGATACCCTCCACTACATACAAGTCATGCAAAATTGGTTTTGTATGGGAGGTACCAGAACTACTTGACCGACATAGCCCATTTTCAATACCAACCTGACGCCGATAAAAAGAAGTCTTTTCACCAAATTTCATTCACCTACGTCAATTACTTTGGGCGCTATCGTGCTTTCAACAGACAGACAGACAGACAGACAGACAGACAGACAGACAGACAGACAGACAGACAGACGGACATGGCTAAATCGATTCAGAATGTGATCCTGATTCAGAATATATATACTTTATGAGGTCTCCGGTGACTCCTTCTTTGCGTTACAAATGTATTGGCAAAGTGAATATACCTTCCTCTGGAGGGTATAAAAATGGGCTATGTCGGTCAAGTAGTTCTGGTACCTCCCTCACAAAACCAATTTTGCATGACTTGTATGTAGTGGAGGGTATCAAAGCATCGGCCAGGCCGATGATAACACTTTTACTTGTTTTTTTATACCCTCCACAGGAAGGTATATTCACTTTGCCCATACATTTGTAACGCCAAGAAGGAGTCACCGGAGACCTCATAAAGTATATATATTATGAATCAGGATCACAATCTGAATCGATTTAGCCATGTCCGTCTGTCTGTCTGTCTGTCTGTCTGTCCGTTTGTCTGTCTGTTGAAAGCACGATAGCGCCCAAAGTAATTGACGTAGGTGAATGAAATTTTGTGAAAGGACTTCTTTTTATCGGCGTCAGGTTGGTATTGAAAATGGGCTATGTCGGTCAAGTAGTTCTAGTACCTCCCATACAAAACCAATATTGGACCCATATGTCTCTCCGTCTGTCGAAAGCACGATGGCGCCCAAAGTAATGGACGTAGGTGAATGAAATTTGGTGAAATCACTTCTTTTTATAGGCGTCAGGTTGGTATTGAAAATGGGCTATGTCGGTCAAGTAGTTCTGGTACCTCCCATACAAAACCAATATTGGACCCATGCCTCTCTGTCTGTTGAAAGCACGATAGCGCCCAAAGTAATTGACGTAGTTGAATGAAATTTGGTGAAAGGACTTCTTTTTATCGGCGTCAGGTTGGTATTGAAAATGGGCTATGTCGGTCAAGTAGTTCTTGTACCTCCCATACAAAACCAATATTGGACCCATGCCTCTCTGTCTGTTGAAAGCACGATAGCGCCCAAAGTAATTGACGTAGGTGAATGAAATTTGGTGAAAGGACTTCTTTTTATCGGCGTCAGGTTGGTATTGAAAACGGGCTATGTCGGTCAAGTAGTTCTAGTACCTCCCATACAAAACCAATATTGGACCCATATGTCTCTCCGTCTGTCGAAAGCACGATGGCGCCCAAAGTAATGGACGTAGGTGAATGAAATTTGGTGAAATCACTTCTTTTTATAGGCGTCAGGTTGGTATTGAAAATGGGCTATGTCGGTCAAGTAGTTCTGGTACCTCCCATACAAAACCAATATTGGACCCATGCCTCTCTGTCTGTTGAAAGCACGATAGCGCCCAAAGTAATTGACGTAGGTGAATGAAATTTGGTGAAATCACTTCTTTTTATAGGCGTCAGGTTGGTATTGAAAATGGGCTATGTCGGTCAAGTAGTTCTGGTACCTCCCATACAAAACCAATATTGGACCCATGCCTCTCTGTCTGTTGAAAGCACGATAGCGCCCAAAGTAATTGACGTAGGTGAATGAAATTTGGTGAAAGGACTTCTTTTATCGTCGTTAGGTTGGTATTCAAAATGGGCTATGTCGGTCAAGTAGTTCTGGTATTTTGCATGACTTGTATGCAGTGGAGGGTATCAAAGCATCGGCCAGGCCGATGATAACACTTTTACTTGTTTTTTTTTGATTATGGGTACATAGATATAATGTATGTATACGTGTATATCTTTTCGCCTTTTTAAACAGGATTTTTTTTTTTTTTACAAACTATTTGGGTATATTTTTAATTTTCATACAATTTCTTCGGTTCAAACCTCCACAAACAACACACCACAGACTAAGAGCGACTTTTTTTCTTTTTTTTACCGAATAGACGCGCACGCGACTTTGACAAATATGTATATACGCGGGCTGGTCACATGTAATTCATCGGATTACAAATTGCGACCTTTCTAACCGCTTAACTAACCACCGAAGGAAATTTCAAGTTCACACGACAAACAATGAAAAATTCTTACTTCCGAGTTACTAAAGTTATATTTGGGGAATTTTGTGCGGAGCACGGAGCTCCTCACACTTCTAACCCAGGCGCACTAAATGACTAAACAATTTACATATTTGACAAATCGCACTTGCATTCTGTACCGATCCAGTTATAGGTACTCTCACAATTCTCTTATATGCATTATTGTTTCCGTTGTTGGAAGATCTTCGATGATCTGAGAATTATGTCAACGACTTTTTTTATACCCTCCAGAGGAAGGTATATTCACTTTGCCAATACATTTGTAACGCCAAGAAGGAGTCACCGGAGACCTCATAAAGTATATATATTCTGAATCAGGATCACATTCTGAATCGATTTAGCCATGTCCGTCTGTCTGTCTGTCTGTCTGTTGAAAGCACGATAGCGCCCAAAGTAATTGACGTAGGTGAATGAAATTTGGTGAAAGGACTTCTTTTTATCGGCGTCAGGTTGGTATTGAAAATGAGCTATGTCGGTCAAGTAGTTCTGGTACCTCCCATACAAAACCAATATTGGACCCATGTGTCTCTCTGGCTGTTGAAAGCACGATGGCGCCCAAAGTAATTGACGTAGCTGAATGAAATTTGGTGAAAGGACTTCTTTTTATCGGCGTCAGGTTGGTTTTCAAAATGGGCTATGTCGGTTAAGTAGTTCTGGTACCTCCCATACAAAACCAATATTAGACCCATGTATCCCTCTTTCCGTTGAAAACACGATATCGTCCAAAAGAATCAACCTAGGTGAATGAAATTTTGTGAAAGGACTTCTTTTATCGTCGTTAGGTTGGTATTAAAAATGGGCTATGTCGGTCAAGTAGTTCTGGTATTTTGCATGACTTGTATGCAGTGGAGGGTATCAAAACATCGGCCAGGCCGATGATAACACTTTTACTTGTTTTTACCTAGATTTGGGCGCCATAATAACTGTGGCGTATTTCCACAATTATTAATTTAAAGAGAGAGATTTGATTCTGATGAAACTTAGTTCTTGTCTGATTCTCTCTTGTGTTTTCTTTCTTCCGGCTTGCTCTGGGCTTGGGGTGGGAAGAACTAAGTTCCAGTGAGAACTGTGAGAGTTGCCATGTGCCGTGTGAGCCTATGAAGAGATGACCCGAAAAACAAAAAGATTAACAATTCATGATGATTTATATTTTAACCATATATGAAAATATTATATAATTCTTAATATAGGAAGACAGAGCACAATTTATATGAACTAAACACTTTATATGTAGATGTATATGTTTTCTCATGTAAGAACTTGTTTGGCTGGAAGAGGTGCTTCCTTGGAATTATAATTTACAATAATTGTGATACTGACTGTGATGTAATTTTAAGTATAACTACTAATGTAGTATGTAAGTTTTAAGTAAATAAGGGTATTTAGACTGATTATACTAATGCGTATGTAAGATCTGTGATATTTACGTATTGTGCTGTGATAACATGTGGTTTCTATGTGTTTCGAGTATGCGTGTTTGTAGCTTTGTGGCAATTCTTTGCAGCTTGTTTGTTGTGTCGCTTTTGATGGTTTTTGCGTATATTTCGAGCTGTGTTGCATGCCTCGTTTTTCACCAATTTTGAATGTACCTTCTTGCACGTGTTGAAAGACCTTTTTGCATGTAGTATATGAGTCCCCGTAAACTTAGTGTGTTTGGCTTAGCCTAAGTTTTCTTAAAAGAAAACTAAGATTAATTTCATAGATCTAACTTCGACTACCACCTCTTACCTTAGAATAATAATTCCTTATACAAACTAGTTAAAGTATGTGGGCTTACTAAATTCGAACTCACTAATTTACTTAGTCACTTAAATAAGGGTTGTGCGTATGCTAACGCATGTAAAGTCTTAAACGAAATGGCCGATCTTATAGAAGGAAAATGCTCAGCCCCCATCACCGAGAAAGAAAACTGCAATAATTTAAGTGAGTTCAGACAATATCAGTGAATTGTACTAGATTTTGCTACGATCTCACCGGATAAGCATGTGCGAGACAAATCTGTCTGCACCTACAGACATTAGTTAGATGTTTCAACTTATCTACCTGTATCTTAAGTTTTTTAGACTCTAATATTTTAAAAATGTTTGTTATAGCTTTGACGTGCTCTTTCAATGATGTGCTAAAGATGAGGATGTCATCCAAGTACACTACACAATTCTTATTTATATGATCTCTAAGAATATCATTTATCAGTCTTTGGAATGTCGCAGGGGCATTCTTATGAATTCATATAATCCGTGGGGGGTAACAAAAGCTGTCTTTTTGCGATCTTCTTCTTTGATCAAGATCTGGTGATAACCTTTGGCGAGATCTAATGTTGTGAAAAATTGTGACTTCCCAAATTTGTCTAATATTGAATCAATATTTGGCAACGGGAATTTGTCGTCTACAGTTATTTCGTTCAACTTTCGATAGTCGATAACGATACGAAATTTCTTTTTCCCTGAGTTGTCCATTTTCTTTGGTACAACTATTAGTGGAGTCGAGTATTTAGAATTACTCTTCCGAATAATTCCCTGAGTCTCCATATCTTTGATTTGACGTTTTACCTCCGCGTCATGCATAGGGGGGTATCTGTATAATTTAGCATTCACTTGTTGATCGGTTGTTGTCACAATTTCATGCTCAACTTCCGGGGTACTTGATAATGTGTCGCCTTCTTTGAAGAATAAACTACCAAATCTGTTTAACAGATTCTTTACTTCTTGGCGTTCTTCTTTGTTAAGATGGTCTAATTTTATATGGTTGATACTAGCATCAGAAGTTTCTAGAGAACATATTTGATTGAATACATATTGGGGGTTAATGATCTTTAAACACTGGCTATTAAGATATATATTTCCTTCTTCTAGGTTTATTAAAGTATTTAATTTATTAAGTAGATCCATCCCTATTATGAACTGATAACCTCTATTGGAAAGTCTTTTGACATTCCATCTAAATAAACTGTTAGTTGACTCTTCGAACTCTTCCGGTACTGGTGTATGTATTTCATACGAAATTGAGTCCCTACCTGTCACCGTAGTAAAGTGTATGGGTTCAATGCGCAATTTTTTAAATTCTGTAATACTATCATCCGCTATACTTAAGGTTGAGCCTGTGTCAATTAAGGCGATAAATACTTTTGAACAAATAGTAATTTTTATTTGTGGTAAATTGTCCGAGGCTAGTTCATAAAAAACGCGGGACTTTGTTCATTTTGATTTCTTACTTCTTCCCTTATTTCCTGAGGCTGATCCATTCTTTCTTCAGTCATCTCCTGTTGATGGCTATTTTGGCCCGGAGATGATCCGAAGTGTCCTGAATTTTGGTTCTGCCCTTGGGAATTATTTAATTGTCTACTACAATTATTTCCTTGAATATTATCCACTTCCATATTTTCTGCCGGTGGATTTGGCCTATCGTTCTGCCTATATTGACCTGAGTGGTTCCGTTGTTGACCCTGATTATTATTCTGCCTATATTGCCCTGAGTAGTTTCGTTGCTGACCCTGATTATTACTCTATCCCTGATTTTTATTCTGTCGATATTGTCCTGATCTGTTATGATCATCTGGATAATTTGGTCTCTTTGGCTTTTCTGGTAGAACAATTGCTTTTGGTCTAACTACTTTTCTAAATTCCGGCCTAATGCAGGAATCCTCAAATCTTCTTTTTCTCATTATTGAAATTATTTTACTTAAATCATTTTCTTCGTAAATTCTGTCTAACAGAGTGCCCTGTGTAATTTGCTTCTCGGTATTCACTAATATCACTCCGACGTTACTTAAGTCTATATATTTTTCTTCTTTATAATATATATCTGTTTTATATTGAATATTTTGCAGTTCAACTGCCAATTCGTTTACCGTATTCACTCTTAAATTGTAATTCTTCTATAAATTTCCTGGGGTTCGGTATCCGGTTTGTATCTGAGCTTCAATGTTTCCTTTATGGTGGTCCAATTGTCTGTTTCTGCAATGTTGATTACGGCGTTCTTTGCCTCGCCTTGGATTTTTTCATGAAAATGGCTCGTACTAAACTCTTCTTTACTTCTGGATCTTCTACTTGATTGAGGTAGTATTCTATGCAGCTGAAGAATAAATTGATGGTAACATCTCCCTGTCCGGTATATATTGACATGTAACGGATATCTTTTAGATATCAGGGACGGGGATAGAATAGCCCTGAGGTAAGGTATGCCTGTCGTAGAAGGCGACTAAAATCCACCCGAAGAAGTAGTCTTAATGACGGTATGAGCGACACTGTCTGGAGATTTGTACTCCTGGTAGGGCCACCCTTGACAGTAAGGTCATAGCTGAAAGATGAAACTAAAGGTTAAATCCGGGAGCGTTTGATGCATATTGCGCGGCACACCGGTCAGCGTCTGATCCCAGAGGGGCGGCTGAAATTATCGTCCCCTTCCGGTAGGGGAAAGAATATACCCGAGGTAGGCATGCCTGTCGTGAGAGACGACTAAAATCCAACCTCCGTATACCGAGCTTATGGTGTATACAAAAAATGCAATGAACAAAACGAAAAGATTAATTACCCCAGGTGGCAGTCCAGCTTTACTGGAAAATCCACCCTCTTCGGAGGTCGGCTCTACGGATTCTGGGGAGAGCCGCTTATTGCAATCCATTAACCCTTTTATAAAATGTTCAATTGTATCTCGATCTCCTCCATCAAGATCGAATAACCCCGGGAAAAGAAGTCCGCCGGGAGCGCCAGCGCGTGAAAAACAGGACTCAGTGAAAAATAAAAGTTTTGAGGAAGAAAATAAAGCACTCCGAATCAAGCTTAAGGAAATGGACCTACTCTATCAAGATCTTAAGAAAGAGATAGATCTGCTAAAAGAAGAAAATAAGGTTCTAAGGAGCAATCGTTTGCTGAAAGAACGCGAATGTACTCCACCACGCTTAGCTAGTCAGGAATACCACACCGAAGAAGAAGAACTAGCACGCGAAACGGATCAGGTCGCTAAGAAAAGACCTAGTAAGAAAAGGAGAGCCGGTTCTTCCCCCGAGGTCGAGCCCCTAAAAGAACAAAAGCGTAAAGAACCGCAAGAAAAACAACTTCGATCACAAATTCGGGCACCGCCTCCCATAAACGTCGTTGGGGTGACGGAATATAATAAGTTGCATAGCCTCCTTAAAGGAACGATAACATCGAAATTTAAGGTTACTTCTTTAAGGAATAATGCGTGGAAAATTAACTTCGATAACCACGATGATTACCGGGCAGTATCCCAAAAGCTAAATACCGAGAAGATCCAGTGGTATACTTTCGAAATAAAGTCTGAAAGGCCACATCGTGTTGTAGCAAGGGGACTCCACCCCTCATGCACCAAAGACGAGGTTGTAAACGACCTTCAAACCAAAGGGTATAAAATTCTTGATGCCGTAAATATCATTAAGAAGGAGAAGCAACAAACGGAAGTCGATAAGGATATCGTGGTAAGACGTGGACTTCCGCTCTTTATGCTTACATTCGATAGGTCAGATAATATCGAAGATATCTACCGAATTAAAACAATATTAAATATCGTGGTAAAAATCGAACCCATGCGTAGAAATGTAAGAATAGTTCCACAGTGCAAACGTTGCCAAGGATTTAATCATACGCAAATGTATTGCCAAAAAGAACCACGATGTGTGAAATGCGCCGGAAATCACCTCTCCCAAGACTGTGGAGTTAAAAAACAGTCCTCCGCTACCTGTGCTAACTGCAAGGGAAAGCACCCGGCAAATTATAGAGGCTGTGAAGTAGCTAAGGAGTTGCAAAAACGGAGAGATGCGCTCCTTAAGCCCGAAAAAGCTAAATCAAAACCGCTAACTAAGACAAAGCGTAAGACTGTTCAGGGGATAGTAGACAATCTAAAACCTCCGGTTCCTGAACGTAAGAATTTAAAAAAAGGGAAACGGCAGAAATGCCCTCGACCTCTGTTGTCAAAGGAAACCCTATTCAAAAATTGCCATCAGGAAAGCTACCGAATAGTGGTCCTCGGACATCCAGAGTGCAGACCTACGCTCAGGCTGTGGCATTCGAAGAACCAAAAAACGTTGAAACTTCGCCAGACAGTGTTTCTCATGTTTTCTCAGTAATTCTCGGGAAACTTGAAGAACAAAGCAAAATAAATAAAATTATTCTCGATCGGTTGGTTAAGCTCGAAAATAATTCAAGGAAAACGCGAACTTCTAATTTAATATGAATGACAAACCAATGTTAAAAATATGTACTTGGAATGCAAATGGACTTTTGCAAAAACTCGATGAATTGGAAGTATTCATGCGTGAAAAGGATATTGACATTTGCTTAGTTTCTGAAACCCACGTAAAAGAGCGACCAATTTTAAAAATAAAAGGCTACAATGATTTGCACGCTTGTCACCCATCTGGAAACGCGAGAGGTGGATCATCATTGTTTATTAAAGACTGCATTGAACAATATGAAGACCTGAAGATAGAGCTTGAAACTATGCAACTGTGCACGATTCGAGTAAAAAATAATCAGCGTACTCTTAGAATCTCATCTATCTACTGTCCACCACGCTCCGCGCTTGAAAAAAGTGATTATACTAACTTGCTTAAATCGCTCAAACCAAATTTCATTATTGGCGGCGATTTTAATGCGAAACACACGTTCTGGGGTTCTAGATTCATCTCGCAAAAAGGTAGAATGCTCTATGGGGCAGGTATGGAGTACAATTGTGATTTCCACTCGACGGGCAAACCGACCTACTGGCCAACTGATACTTCAAAAATACCTGATCTGATAGATTTTTTCGTCGTGAAAGGAATATCTACCAACCACATTAAAGTTGAAGAGAGCTTTGATCTGTCATCTGATCATTCACCGGTTATTTTAACGTTGAGCGCAAAACTAGTCAATAACCAAGAGCCAGCTAGACTTACTGGTAAATCAACTAACTGGGAAGACTTTAGGAACGAAATTGAAGAGAATGTTGAACTGAGCGTTCCTCTTACGTCACCTTACGAACTTGAGGTTGAAGTTGATCGCTTCGTTGAAGTCGTTCAGCTCGCTTCCTGGAATAATACGCCTAACCCAAGAAAAACGCCGGCCAAATACGGTTTACGATATCCGCCCGAAATAAAAGAATTGGTCAACGAAAAAAGGAAAGCGCGTAAAAAATGGCAACAGAGTCGCGCTCCGCAACATAAAGCACATTTGAATTATTTGTGCAATTTGTTGAAGACAGCTATTAAGGATTTTAAAAATCGGGCGATAGGTTCTTACCTTGAAAGTTTAACAGCGAAAAAAGATTCCAATTATTCACTTTGGAAAGCTGTAAAAGGCACCAAAAGGCCCAAAATCCCAGCGCCACCAATAAAAATAAATCAAAATGAATGGGCAAGGGAAGATAAAGAAAAAGCGGACGTTTTTGCCGCCCATCTACAGGAAACCTTTAAACCGTACGATAGTCGAGCGGCTTACGACAGTACCAATGGTGGGACGGAATTACTATCTAACGAGTTTTCACTCACATATGCAACGCTAAGGGAACTAAAACGTGAAATCGAATCTCTAAAACCTAAGAAAGCTCCTGGTTATGATTTGATCACCGGAGAAGTTCTCAAATTTCTACCTCGAAAAGCATTAATTAAGCTTCTATATATTATAAACGCTGCGCTCAGACTTAAACACGTGCCGAGCCAATGGAAAGTCGCGGAAGTCATTATGGTTTTAAAACCAGGAAAACCGCCAAATGAAGTAAAATCGTATAGACCAATTTCGCTTCTGCCAGTCATATCTAAAGTTTTCGAGAGGATATTACTTAGGCGCCTACAACCGGTTATAGAAGATAATAATCTAATCCCTGACCACCAGTTTGGGTTCAGAACCAAGCACTCGACGATTGACCAAGTGCATAGAATTACTGACGTAATAGAGAAAGCATTTGAAGAAAAAAGGATATGCTCAAGCGTATTCCTCGACGTCTCACAAGCCTTTGATAAGGTGTGGCACGACGGCTTAAAATTTAAATTACGACAAATTCTCCCCGTAAGCCTATATAATATCCTAGAATCATATCTCGGGAACAGACTCTTCCGTGTTAGACATGGTGTAGAATACTCGGAGCTTAAAGAAATTTCGGCCGGCGTACCGCAAGGAAGCGTCCTTGGGCCGCTTCTGTATCTATTGTATACTCGCGATATACCAAGAGAAGATGGCACTATCATTGCTACCTTCGCCGACGACACCGCTATCCTTGCAGTAGGTAATACGATCGAAGAAACGACTGCAAAGCTGCAAACCACACTGAATAAAGTAAATGAATGGACGAGGGACTGGCGGATCGCCCTCAACGAAACTAAATCTGTTCACGTAAATTTCACATATAGGAAAACTAATGACTTGCCAATTTTCCTAAACTTGGCTCGAATACCCTTTGCTAACGAGGCAAAATACCTGGGAATGACACTCGACGCAAAGCTGAAATGGAATTCGCACGTGAAAATGAAACGTAAGGAACTCGATATCAAATATAGAGAAATGTACTGGTTACTCGGAAAACATTCCCAGCTCAGTACCGAGAACAAACTGCTTTTATACAAGCAAGTGCTAAAACCGGTGTGGGCCTACGGTATACAACTTTGGGGTTGTACCAAGAAAACAAATGCCAATATTTTACAAACTTTTCAAAATAAAGTACTAAGAGAAATTGTCCAAGCACCGTGGTATACTAGAAACGACGATATCCACAGGGATCTCGGAATTCCTACAATCGAAGCTGAAACTAGAAGCTTCGCGCGAAAGCATAGAAACCGACTAATCGGGCATATCAACAATACAGTCCGACAAATTTTGGATGAGAGTAATTTATTGCGCCGACTACAAAGAACGAAACCTTTCGACTTGGCAAGATAAGGATTAACCGCGTCTTAATTGCGGAACATGCAGGATCTTTCAGTGGAAAGTAACCTGTCAAAAGTGTTTTTATTTCGTTATAGAAAAATTGCTTGATAAGTTTTATCTTAGTTGCAGTATCTAACAATTTATCGAAGGGTGGTGTTTTTAGTCAGTAGAAATCTGACACTACTATGAGCACGCGCTTGCTATTCTCATAGTGTCTTTGGAAGATTTTCACCTACCCTCGGGAAAAAAAAAAAAAAAACAAGTAAAAGTGTTATCATCGGCCTGGCCGATGTTTTGATACCCTCCACTGCATACAAGTCATGCAAAATACCAGAACTACTTGACCGACATAGCCCATTTTTAATACCAACCTAACGACGATAAAAGAAGTCCTTTCAAAAAATTTCATTCACCTAGGTTGATTCTTTTGGACGATATCGTGTTTTCAACGGAAAGAGGGATACATGGGTCTAATATTGGTTTTGTATGGGAGGTACCAGAACTACTTGACCGACATAGCCCATTTTGAAAACCAACCTGACGCCGATAAAAAGAAGTCCTTTCACCAAATTTCATTCAGCTACGTCAATTACTTTGGGCGCCATCGTGCTTTCAACAGACAGACAGACAGACAGACAGACAGACAGACGGACATGGCTAAATCGATTCAGAATGTGATCCTGATTCAGAATATATATACTTTATGAGGTCTCCGGTGACTCCTTCTTGGCGTTACAAATGTATTGGCAAAGTGAATATACCTTCCTCTGGAGGGTATAAAAAAAAAAAATCTTTTAGAATCCGTTCCCTCTCCTCTCGGTTTCCTCGTTGTTGAAGTTGTACGTATGCTGTACGCACTTGCTCTAACTGTTGGGTTCTGAGTTCCAATTCAGCAATTAGTTGATTATGGTTTTCCATATTTCTGTTGCTATCGTGAATTTGGTGTCTTTTCATAAACTTTTGCTTTTGCACTTTACTTGTGATTTTCGTTTGCTTTAAAGAAACACACTAATCTTTGTCGATTTTGCTGTATGTATCTATTGCACTTCACTTTTTTCTTTTGTTTTGAACAACACATCCGTTGCAAATTTTATTTCGAGTTCTCACTGGGTAACGTGTTTATTAATTGAAGATGTTTAAAGGAATTCTTTAGGAACACTTATTTTGTATTAATTTCACACGACGTAAGTTCGAAACACAGGACTCTTATTTTATAAGAATCCTACCGAATGCGCCACTGAAATGACCCGTGTCAAGCCGAATCAAAAACAAGTAAAAGTGTTATCATCGGCCTGGCCGATGCTTTGATACCCTCCACTGCATACAAGTCATGCAAAATTGGTTTTGTGAGGGAGGTACCAGAACTACTTGACCGACATAGCAGGTTTTCAATACCAACCTAACGACGATAAAAAGAAGTTCTCTCACCAAATTTCTTTCACCTACGTCAATTACTTTGGGCGCTATCGTGCTTTCAACAGACAGAGAGGCATGGGTCCAATATTGGTTTTGTATCGGAGGTACCAGAACTACTTGACCGACATAGCCCATTTTCAATACCAACCTAACGACGATAAAAAGAAGTTCTCTCACCAAATTTCATTCACCTACGCCAATTACTTTGGGCGCCATCGTGCTTTCAACAGACAGAGAGACATATGGGTCCAATATTGGTTTTGTATGGGAGGTACCAGAACTACTTGACCGACATAGCGCATTTTCAATACCAACCTGACGCCGATAAAAATAAGTCCTTCCACCAAATTTCATTCACCTACGTCAATTACTTTGGGCGCTATCGTGCTTTCAACAGACAGAGAGGCATGGGTCCAATATTGGTTTTGTATGGGAGGTACCAGAACTACTTGACCGACATAGCCCATTTTCAATACCAACCTGACGCCGATAAAAAGAAGTCTTTTCACCAAATTTCATTCACCTACGTCAATTGCTTTGGGCGCTATCGTGCTTTCAACAGACAGACAGACAGACAGACAGACAGACAGACAGACAGACAGACGGACATGGCTAAATCGATTCAGAATGTGATCCTGATTCAGAATATATATACTTTATGAGGTCTCCGGTGACTCCTTCTTTGCGTTACAAATGTATTGGCAAAGTGAATATACCTTCCTCTGGAGGGTATAAAAACGCAAACTCAAATTGTAACAACAGAAGTTTTATTGGAAGATTCAATGGGTATATTACTTTACAATATGTACCGGGATACTACACTTAGTTTGTGTAGTTCACCTTTATTTATTGGTTTACCTTATTCGCATTCTTATTCTTAATCGGTAGACATAGTGTCATCGATTTTACATTTTTCTGTGAATGTTATAATTTTTATTGGACTAAATCAAATTCTTGGATATGAGGAAATAGCTGGTCAATTCGAAGTAATTGACCGGATAAACGTGTCGTATTGATCCCCTAGCACTGGCAAAGGTGCTGGCGTTTGCATATATGTAACTTGCGTGAAAACACATTTATATGAATTATACATTTTGTTGTTTTTCCACATTATTTATATAAAAATCAATTGCTGAGAGTTAGTCGGATAAAAACTCAAGAACGGCCGAACGGATTTGAATATATTTTTTTCATTTTGTTTATCTTGAATCAAGGATGGTTTAGGAGAAATGAAAATTTGGAAAATTCTCAACAGGTGACGCTGTACTAAGCACATATGGTTTTTTCATTTATCGCCTTGTATAGGTATATACCTATATCAAAATAAGTCGCATTGTGTTTGAACTGATGTTCTCTTAGTGCGTGAGACGATTCTGTTTTTGGAAATTTCAAATGAAAGGTGACGTCAAAACCAAGGTTTGTATGTATATACGGTCTTTGTATTCGTATTGGTTGTACGAGTTATATACATTTTAGTAAACATACCTGTGTCGACCTCCGAAACCCCTCAACCGATTTAAATGAAATTTGGTCGATGTGTATGGTTAGTTGCAGCTTAAAGGATAAAATAGTTTTGGCGGTCACCCGACAAGTGGCGCTGTTGTCAATCTCCGAAACCAGTCAACTGATTTCAATGGAATTTTGTGGATGGGCATATTTGGTTCCAGCTAGGAAGATGGAATAGTCTTAGACCTGATGGGTGGCGCTGCTGTCGATCTTTTAATGAAATGTTGTGGATGTGTATGGTTGGTTCCATCTTAACCCTAGAACACTAATCCTCGCCTGTGAAGCCGCTCACATCGGGTTTTTTAATTTTTCTCAGAATATACTACCACCATTGGATTCGGTCTCCTTGCCAACTATGCTGGGAATCCAGCGCCGGCTCCAGCCAAACTAGCGCCCTGTGCAAGATTTACAGAAAGCGCCCTTTTTTCATATTTGCACACAGCATAAAAAAAAAATAAAACAAAACAAAAATTCCATTAGTCAGAGCCAAAGAAATTCCTTATGCAGAAGGCAGAATCGCCTGTGTAAAAACGATTCCGCTATGCGTTCAATTTCTCTTTCGTCGATGAGAAATCCCATCCGATCCATATCGATCCCATATGTGCAAAGTAAGAAACCTGCACATTCAGACACATACGATTCCGTAAGAATGATTTTTATACCCTCCAGAGGAAGGTATATTCACTTTGCCAATACATTTGTAACGCAAAGAAGGAGTCACCGGAGACCTCATAAAGTATATATATTCTGAATCAGGATCACATTCTGAATCGATTTAGCCATGTCCGTCTGTCTGTCTGTCTGTCTGTCTGTTGAAAGCACGATAGCGCCCAAAGTAATTGACGTAAGTGATCGAAATTTGGTGAAAGGACTTCTTTTTATCGGCGTCAGGTTGGTATTGAAAATGGGCTATGTCGGTCAAGTAGTTCTGGTACCTCCCATACAAAACCAATATTGGACCCATTTGTCTTTCTGTCTGTTGAAAGCACGATAGCGCTCAAAGTAATTGAAGTAGGTGAACGAAATTTGGTGAAAAGACTTCTTTTTATCGGCGTCAGTTTGGTATTGAAAATGAGCTATGTCGGTCAAGTAGTTCTGGTACCTCCCATGCAAAACCAATTTTGGGCCCACATGTCTCTCTGTCTGTTGAAAGCACGATAGCGCCCAAAGTGATTGACGTAGGTGAATGAAATTTGGTTAGAGCACTTATTTTTATCGGCGTCAGGTTGGTATTGAAAATGGGCTATGTCGGTCAAGTAGTTCTGGTACCTCCCATACAAAACCAATTTTGGGCCCACATGTCTCTCTGTCTGTTGAAAGCACGATAGCGCCCAAAGTGATTGACGTAGGTGAATGAAATTTGGTGAAAGGACTTCTTTTTATCGGCGTCAGTTTGGTATTGGAAATGAGCTATGTCGGTCAAGTAGTTCTGGTACCTCCCATGCAAAACCAATTTTGGGCCCACATGTCTCTCTGTCTGTTGAAAGCACGATAGCGCCCAAAGTGATTGACGTAGGTGAATGAAATTTGGTTAGAGCACTTATTTTTATCGGCGTCAGGTTGGTATTGAAAATGGGCTATGTCGGTCAAGTAGTTCTGGTACCTCCCATACAAAACCAATATTGGACCCATTTGTCTTTCTGTCTGTTGAAAGCACGATAGCGCTCAAAGTAATTGAAGTAGGTGAACGAAATTTGGTGAAAAGACTTCTTTTTATCGGCGTCAGTTTGGTATTGAAAATGAGCTATGTCGGTCAAGTAGTTCTGGTACCTCCCATGCAAAACCAATTTTGGGCCCACATGTCTCTCTCTCTGTTGAAAGCACGATAGCGCCCAAAGTGATTGACGTAGGTGAATGAAATTTGGTAAGAGCACTTATTTTTATCGGCGTCAGGTTGGTATTGAAAATGGGCTATGTCGGTCAAGTAGTTCTGGTACCTCCCATACAAAACCAATGTTGGACCCATTTGTCTTTCTGTCTGTTGAAAGCACGATAGCGCTCAAAGTAATTGAAGTAGGTGAACGAAATTCGGTGAAAGGACTTCTTTTTATCGGCGTCAGTTTGGTATTGAAAATGAGCTATGTCGGTCAAGTAGTTCTGGTACCTCCCATGCAAAACCAATTTTGGGCCCACATGTCTCTCTGTCTGTTGAAAGCACGATAGCGCCCAAAGTGATTGACGTAGGTGAATGAAATTTGGTGAAAAGACTTCTTTTTATCGGCGTCAGGTTGGTATTGAAAATGGGCTATGTCGGTCAAGTAGTTCTGGTACCTCCCATACAAAACCAATATTGGACCCATATGTCTCTCTGTCTGTTGAAAGCACGATGGCGCCCAAAGTAATCGACGTAGGTGAATGAAATTTGGTGAAATCACTTCTTTTTATCGGCGTCAGGTTGGTATTGAAAATGGGCTATGTCGGTCAAGTAGTTCTGGTACCTCCCATACAAAACCAATATTGGACCCATGCCTCTCTGTCTGTTGAAAGCACGATAGCGCCCAAAGTAATTGACGTAGGTGAATAAAATTTGGTGAAAGGACTTCTTTTTATCGGCGTCAGGTTGGTATTGAAAATGGGCTATGTCGGTCAAGTAGTTCTGGTACCTCCCATACAAAACCAATATTGGACCCATGCCTCTCTGTCTGTTGAAAGCACGATAGCACCCAAAGTAATTGACGTAGGTGAATGAAATTTGGTGAAATCACTTCTTTTTATCGGCGTCAGGTTGGTATTGAAAATGCGCTATGTCGGTCAAGTAGTTCTGGTACCTCCCATACAAAACCAATATTGGACCCATATGTCTCTCTGTCTGTTGAAAGCACGATGGCGCCCAAAGTAATTGACGTAGGTGAATGAAATTTGGTGAGAGAACTTCTTTTTATCGTCGTTAGGTTGGTATTGAAAATGGGCTATGTCGGTCAAGTAGTTCTGGTACCTCCCTCACAAAACCAATTTTGCATGACTTGTATGCAGTGGAGGGTATCAAAGCATCGGCCAGGCCGATGATAACACTTTTACTTGTTTTTACCTAGATTTGGGCGCCATAATAACTGTGGCGTATGGCCACAATTATTAATTTAAAGAGAGAGATTTGATTCTGATGAAACTTAGTTCTTGTCTGATTCTCTCTTGTGTTTTCTTTCTTCCGGCTTGCTCTGGGCTTGGGGTGGGAAGAACTAAGTTCCAGTGAGAACTGTGAGAGTTGCCATGTGCCGTGTGAGCCTATGAAGAGATGACCCGAAAAACAAAAAGATTAACAATTCATGATGATTTATATTTTAACCATATATGAAAATATTATATAATTCTTAATATAGGAAGACAGAGCACAATTTATATGAACTAAACACTTTATATGTAGATGTATATGTTTTCTCATGTAAGAACTTGTTTGGCTGGAAGAGGTGCTTCCTTGGAATTATAATTTACAATAATTGTGATACTGACTGTGATGTAATTTTAAGTATAACTACTAATGTAGTATGTAAGTTTTAAGTAAATAAGGGTATTTAGACTGATTATACTAATGCGTATGTAAGATCTGTGATATTTACGTATTGTGCTGTGATAACATGTGGTTTCTATGTGTTTCGAGTATGCGTGTTTGTAGCTTTGTGGCAATTCTTTGCAGCTTGTTTGTTGTGTCGCTTTTGATGGTTTTTGCGTATATTTCGAGCTGTGTTGCATGCCTCGTTTTTCACCAATTTTGAATGTACCTTCTTGCACGTGTTGAAAGACCTTTTTGCATGTAGTATATGAGTCCCCGTAAACTTAGTGTGTTTGGCTTAGCCTAAGTTTTCTTAAAAGAAAACTAAGATTAATTTCATAGATCTAACTTCGACTACCACCTCTTACCTTAGAATAATAATTCCTTATACAAACTAGTTAAAGTATGTGGGCTTACTAAATTCGAACTCACTAATTTACTTAGTCACTTAAATAAGGGTTGTGCGTATGCTAACGCATGTAAAGTCTTAAACGAAATGGCCGATCTTATAGAAGGAAAATGCTCAGCCCCCATCACCGAGAAAGAAAACTGCAATAATTTAAGTGAGTTCAGACAATATCAGTGAATTGTACTAGATTTTGCTACGATCTCACCGGATAAGCATGTGCGAGACAAATCTGTCTGCACCTACAGACATTAGTTAGATGTTTCAACTTATCTACCTGTATCTTAAGTTTTTTAGACTCTAATATTTTAAAAATGTTTGTTATAGCTTTGACGTGCTCTTTCAATGATGTGCTAAAGATGAGGATGTCATCCAAGTACACTACACAATTCTTATTTATATGATCTCTAAGAATATCATTTATCAGTCTTTGGAATGTCGCAGGGGCATTCTTTAAACCGAATGGCATTCTTATGAATTCATATAATCCGTGGGGGGTAACAAAAGCTGTCTTTTTGCGATCTTCTTCTTTGATCAAGATCTGGTGATAACCTTTGGCGAGATCTAATGTTGTGAAAAATTGTGACTTCCCAAATTTGTCTAATATTGAATCAATATTTGGCAACGGGAATTTGTCGTCTACAGTTATTTCGTTCAACTTTCGATAGTCGATAACGATACGAAATTTCTTTTTCCCTGAGTTGTCCATTTTCTTTGGTACAACTATTAGTGGAGTCGAGTATTTAGAATTACTCTTCCGAATAATTCCCTGAGTCTCCATATCTTTGATTTGACGTTTTACCTCCGCGTCATGCATAGGGGGGTATCTGTATAATTTAGCATTCACTTGTTGATCGGTTGTTGTCACAATTTCATGCTCAACTTCCGGGGTACTTGATAATGTGTCGCCTTCTTTGAAGAATAAACTACCAAATCTGTTTAACAGATTCTTTACTTCTTGGCGTTCTTCTTTGTTAAGATGGTCTAATTTTATATGGTTGATACTAGCATCAGAAGTTTCTAGAGAACATATTTGATTGAATACATATTGGGGGTTAATGATCTTTAAACACTGGCTATTAAGATATATATTTCCTTCTTCTAGGTTTATTAAAGTATTTAATTTATTAAGTAGATCCATCCCTATTATGAACTGATAACCTCTATTGGAAAGTCTTTTGACATTCCATCTAAATAAACTGTTAGTTGACTCTTCGAACTCTTCCGGTACTGGTGTATGTATTTCATACGAAATTGAGTCCCTACCTGTCACCGTAGTAAAGTGTATGGGTTCAATGCGCAATTTTTTAAATTCTGTAATACTATCATCCGCTATACTTAAGGTTGAGCCTGTGTCAATTAAGGCGATAAATACTTTTGAACAAATAGTAATTTTTATTTGTGGTAAATTGTCCGAGGCTAGTTCATAAAAAACGCGGGACTTTGTTCATTTTGATTTCTTACTTCTTCCCTTATTTCCTGAGGCTGATCCATTCTTTCTTCAGTCATTTCCATGTTAATGGCTATTTTGGCCCGGAGATGATCCGAAGTGTCCTGAATTTTGGTTCTGCCCTTGGGAATTATTTAATTGTCTACTACAATTATTTCCTTGAATATTATCCACTTCCATATTTTCTGCCGGTGGATTTGGCCTATCGTTCTGCCTATATTGACCTGAGTGGTTCCGTTGTTGACCCTGATTATTATTCTGCCTATATTGCCCTGAGTAGTTTCGTTGCTGACCCTGATTATTACTCTGTCCCTGATGGTTATTCTGTCGATATTGTCCTGATCTGTTATGATCATCTGGATAATTTGGTCTCTTTGGCTTTTCTGGTAGAACAATTGCTTTTGGTCTAACTACTTTTCTAAATTCCGGCCTAATGCAGGAATCCTCAAATCTTCTTTTTCTCATTATTGAAATTATTTTACTTAAATCATTTTCTTCGTAAATTCTGTCTAACAGAGTGCCCTGTGTAATTTGCTTCGCGGTATTCACTAATATCACTCCGACGTTACTTAAGTCTATATATTTTTCTTCTTTATAATATATATCTGTTTTATATTGAATATTTTGCAGTTCAACTGCCAATTCGTTTACCGTATTCACTCTTAAATTGTAATTCTTCTATAAATTTCCTGGGGTTCGGTATCCGGTTTGTATCTGAGCTTCAATGTTTCCTTTATGGTGGTCCAATTGTCTGTTTCTGCAATGTTGATTACGGCGTTCTTTGCCTCGACTTGGATTTTTTCATGAAAATGGCTCGTACTAAACTCTTCTTTACTTCTGGATCTTCTACTTGATTGAGGTAGTATTCTATGCAGCTGAAGAATAAATTGATGGTAACATCTCCCTGTCCGGTATATATTGACATGTAACGGATATCTTTTAGAATCCGTTCCCTCTCCTCTCGGTTTCCTCGTTGTTGAAGTTGTACGTATGCTGTACGCACTTGCTCTAACTGTTGGGTTCTGAGTTCCAATTCAGCAATTAGTTGATTATGGTTTTCCATATTTCTGTTGCTATCGTGAATTTGGTGTCTTTTCATAAACTTTTGCTTTTGCACTTTACTTGTGATTTTCGTTTGCTTTAAAGAAACACACTAATCTTTGTCGATTTTGCTGTATGTATCTATTGCACTTCACTTTTTTCTTTTGTTTTGAACAACACATCCGTTGCAAATTTTATTTCGAGTTCTCACTGGGTAACGTGTTTATTAATTGAAGATGTTTAAAGGAATTCTTTAGGAACACTTATTTTGTATTAATTTCACACGACGTAAGTTCGAAACACAGGACTCTTATTTTATAAGAATCCTACCGAATGCGCCACTGAAATGACCCGTGTCAAGCCGAATCAAAAACAAGTAAAAGTGTTATCATCGGCCTGGCCGATGCTTTGATACCCTCCACTGCATACAAGTCATGCAAAATTGGTTTTGTGAGGGAGGTACCAGAACTACTTGACCGACATAGCAGGTTTTCAATACCAACCTAACGACGATAAAAAGAAGTTCTCTCACCAAATTTCTTTCACCTACGTCAATTACTTTGGGCGCTATCGTGCTTTCAACAGACAGAGAGGCATGGGTCCAATATTGGTTTTGTATGGGAGGTACCAGAACTACTTGACCGACACAGCGCATTTTCAATACCAACCTGACGCCGATAAAAATAAGTCCTTCCACCAAATTTCATTCACCTACGTCAATTACTTTGGGCGCTATCGTGCTTTCAACAGACATAGAGGCATGGGTCCAATATTGGTTTTGTATGGGAGGTACCAGAACTACTTGACCGACATAGCCCATTTTCAATACCAACCTGACGCCGATAAAAAGAAGTCTTTTCACCAAATTTCATTCACCTACGTCAATTGCTTTGGGCGCTATCGTGCTTTCAACAGACAGACAGACAGACAGACAGACAGACAGACAGACAGACAGACAGACGGACATGGCTAAATCGATTCAGAATGTGATCCTGATTCAGAATATATATACTTTATGAGGTCTCCGGTGACTCCTTCTTTGCGTTACAAATGTATTGGCAAAGTGAATATACCTTCCTCTGGAGGGTATAAAAACGCAAACTCAAATTGTAACAACAGAAGTTTTATTGGAAGATTCAATGGGTATATTACTTTACAATATGTACCGGGATACTACACTTAGTTTGTGTAGTTCACCTTTATTTATTGGTTTACCTTATTCGCATTCTTATTCTTAATCGGTAGACATAGTGTCATCGATTTTACATTTTTCTGCGAATGTTATAATTTTTATTGGACTAAATCAAATTCTTGGATATGAGGAAATAGCTGGTCAATTCGAAGTAATTGACCGGATAAACGTGTCGTATTGATCCCCTAGCACTGGCAAAGGTGCTGGCGTTTGCATATATGTAACTTGCGTGAAAACACATTTATATGAATTATACATTTTGTTGTTTTTCCACATTATTTATATAAAAATCAATTGCTGAGAGTTAGTCGGATAAAAACTCAAGAACGGATTTGAATATATTTTTTTCATTTTGTTTATCTTGAATCAAGGATGGTTTAGGAGAAATGAAAATTTGGAAAATTCTCAACAGGTGACACTGTACTAAGCACATATGGTTTTTTCATTTATCGCCTTGTATAGGTAGGTTAGGTTAGGTTAGGTAAGGTGGCTGTCTGGAAAGACACACTTAGACCAAAAAGAAGTAGGTCCTTTGTGATACGACATGATGAGGGGAGAAGAAATAGAAGGCCAGGGTAATATACTACACCGGGACATGCTGGTGAGTTCGTTGTTGCTGCCGAATACTTATGGCGATTTGCCTACGGCTGTGAGGGAGCCGGGGTGGTTTGTCTTTGGATCTGGAGAAGGGTGCCGATACAGTCTACCCCTTGCCCGTGAACCTCAGACGACCCCGAGTTAGACGATATGTCTTCGGATAAGCGATGGGTGACCGAAACAGTGTACCCTCCGCTAGTAATCCTCCGACCTCTCGTCCGAAAATTGACCAATATCTGTGAACTAGATCGGCTCTTTACTTTGCGATAACTTGCTAGGTGTTTAGTAAGCTTGGTCAAAGAGGAAGTGACCGGTCGACAGCTAGCCTACGGATAGGCGGGTGGTAACCGAAACGGTTGTACCCTCGCCTGTGTCCTCTGGTAACTTATCGAATAGAGTATAATTAAAAAGAGTTGTAGTGGTGGTTGGTGTAAGATAGGATCGAAGGGGAGACCGATGCAGTTACCCCTTCGCTACCATCCATAAGCAAACCATCCAAATAATAACTGATGGGGCCAGCTGCTAAGTTATTAAAATAAGTGAAAGATTATTGCAACCATTTGGTCTTGCTAATATATTTGCTGATTTTGCGTGTGTCTATGAGAGACAAGTCACTAAGGTCTACGAAAAAGTATTTTCCTAAGTGTGTTTTGCGCATATTTGCGAGAGTCGGGCAGGTGCACAGAAGATGGAGAACGGTTTCCTCTTCCTCCTCATCCATGCAGCTCCTGCAGAAATCGTTGTAGGGGGCTCCTAATCTACGAGCGTGCCTACCTATCAGGCAATGTCCTGTTAATGCTCCCACTACGGAGCTGATTTTGTTTCTACTAATGGAGAGAAGTTTCTGAGTCCTTTTAGCATCCAGGTTTGGCCAGATTTGCTTGGATGTGGCGCAGGTGTCAATGCTGTTCCACCTGTTATTTGCGACCCTTATTGCCTCTTTGGATAGAAGGAATTTGATGAATTGTATGGGAGCGTACGGTTCACTGTTGTTGTTCGAGTGAAAGCCGCTTCCTTGTCTGGCTAATTCGTCCGCTTTGCAGTTGCCAGGAATGTCACTGTGCCCTGGAACCCAACACAGGGTTAATGAACATCTGTCCGCAATCTCGTTCAGAGATTCCCGGCATTGTCTTACCAACTTGGATCTAGTTGTTGGTGTAATCAGGGCTTTTATTGCTGCCTGGCTGTCTATGTATAGTACGATAGCTTTTTCATCTATCGCAAACAAGGCAAGTCTGCAGGCTGCCTCACGTATAGCCATTAATTCAGCCTGAAAGACGCTACAGTGGTCTGGAAGGCGTAGGGCAACGTTGATTTCGGGTGATGGAGAATAGACTCCCGCACCCGTGCCCGTCGCCATTTTGGATCCATCTGTGTATACTTCAATTGCAAAGTTGTTACCTATTGTGCAATTCACCCATTCGGAACGTTCTGGGATTATTGCTCTGTATTTAATGTTAAAGTCCTCAAAAGGAATAGTATAATCCGTTATATTTGGGATTGTATCAGGAAGAATATCAGTATGGCCCATATGATAGTTGGTCCATTTCTGAGATTCTCTGAGTCTTAAGGCCGCCCTAGACGCGACCAGTTTCCCGTAGATGTCTACAGGAAGAAGGTGTAGTATTGTGTCTAAGGCGGCCGAAGGGGTGGATCTGAGAGCCCCCGTGATGCATATGCTGGCTGATCTTTGTATTCGTTCCATAGATCTAGAATTGTATTTTTTCTTTAGTGCGGGCCACCAAACCAAGATTCCGTAAAAGAGAATTGGTCTGACTACTGCAGTGTAGAGCCAATTTGTTACTCTAGGCTGAAGGCCCCATTTTGGACCTAGGGCCCTCCTACAGGTATGGATAGCAACCGCAGCTTTCCTTGTGCGGTCCTGAATATTAAGCTTCCAGTTAAGCTTACTGTCTAGAATTATGCCTAAATATTTAGCATGATTGCTGAATTTTAGCTCCTTGTTTTTGAGTTTTGGAGGAGTTAAATTGGGAACTTTGTACCTGTTTGTGAACAGGATTAGATCTGTTTTAGATGGGTTAACATCGAGTCCGACTGAATCCGTCCATTTAGCTAACTTGTGGAGAGCGGATTCCATGAGGTCTCTTATTGTGTTAGGGAATTTACCTGATATAGCGATAGCGATGTCATCTGCGTAGGCTATAACTTTGCAACCCATGTTGCTCAGGATGGTGAGTGCATCATTAACTACTAAGATCCAAAGCAGTGGCGACAACACTCCCCCCTGGGGTGTTCCCCTGCACACTGAATGTTTGGATTGGCAGCTCCCTAGTTCCGATAGGATCACTCTGCTGCTAAGCATGTTTTCTATCCAGACGCGTAAGCTGCTGTCAACCCCCAGTCTATGAAGTGCGTTGGAGATTCCTTCTGTTTTGACATTATTGAAGGCGCCTTCGATGTCTAGGAAGGATACCATCACGAACTCTTTTATTGAGAGCGATTTTTCAATGGTAGCTACTAGTGAGTGTAAAGCTGTCTCCACAGAAAAACCCTTGCGATAGGCGTGTTGGGAATCTGATAGAGAGTTTGCTGATAGATTCTTACGAATGTAAGCATCAATGAGTCTTTCTAGTGTCTTCAAGAAGAAGGAGGAGAGACTGATTGGCCTAAGGTCCTTAGGCGAAACATGTGAGGCCTTGCCACACTTAGGTATAAAGATTACTTTAACCCTTCTCCATGATGCAGGAGTGTATCCGAATTTGTGGCAGGTTCGGAAGATCACTACAAGCCAGGGGGTTAGAATTTCTATAGATTTCTGTATTTCTACTGGTGTTATTTTATCTGGTCCAGGAAATTTATACGGAAGGAAGCTGTTGACGGCCCAATAGATATTACGGCTGTTTACAATCTCGACCGGTGATTCCTGGGCCGAGTAGTTGGGTAATGCTGATGGAGTATCATCTATTGTAAATATTACCAGGGAAGTGTGTGTTCAGGAGAAGATCCAGAGTCTCCTCGTTGGACGATGTCCAATCCCCGCAGGGTTTTTGGATAAAGCTAGGCATGGGTGGAGATTTGGAAATTATTTTCCTTAGCCTGCTCGAGTCGGTAGTGCTCTCTATGTTGCCACAGAAGAGTCTCCATGACTGCTTTTGGGCTTTTTTAATCTCTGCCTTATATTGCCTCAGACTGATTTTGTACGTGTCCCAGTCTATTTGTAGTCGAGAGGACTTGGCTAAATTGAAGCATTTCCTACTTGCTTTACGCAACATTGATAAATGAGCATTCCACCACGGTGGTTTGCTCCCTTTTCTGTGTCTACTGATCGGACAAGCTCTTTTAAAGGCTTCATTCATCGAATTGGTGACACTGTCAACCATAAGATCAATGTCCGATGGTGAGTTTGGTTGATTATCTAAGTTGCCGAGTTTCTGCTTTAGAAGGGAATTATAAACCTGCCAATTAGTTCTCTTGGGATTCCGGAAAGTTTCAAGTGGAGGTTTAATGAGGTCAATGTTAAATTGGATATAACGGTGGTCCGAGAAAGAAACATCCCTAGAGACCTTCCAGTTGCCAATTATTAGTTTAGGAGAGTTAGTAGCTAGAGTAATATCTAAGACTTCCTGCCTAATCCTATTGATAAAGGTAACCTATTGATAAGTGTAACCTTTGTTACATACTACGAGATTAGTTGTCATAATGTAATCAAAAAGACACTCACCCCTGTTATTTATGCCGCTGCTACCCCAGAGGGTGTGATGAGCGTTGGCATCCGCGCCCACCACGAGGGGAGTGTTGTCTTTCTCAGCTGCTTCTACCATTCTACGCACATTTGTTGCTGGGATGGGCCCTGTATCATCGTAGGGCATGTAAGCGGCTGATAACCTTAGCTTGTTGCTGCACGTGTCTATCTCCACACAGACAAAATCCGGATCACTGAAATTGGGTATAAGGCGAGCTTTTATACTGTTCTTTGCCAATATACAGGATCTAGGTTTACCTTCGTTTTTATACCCTCCAGAGGAAGGTATATTCACTTTGCCAATACATTTGTAACGCCAAGAAGGAGTCACCGGAGACCTCAGAAAGTATATATATTCTGAATCAGGATCACATTCTGAATCGATTTAGCCATGTCCGTCTGTCTGTCTGTCTGTCTGTCTGTCTGTTGAAAGCACGATAGCGCCCAAAGTAATTGACGAAAGTGAGCGAAATTTGGTGAAAGGACTTCTTTTTATCGGCGTCAGGTTGGTATTAAAAATGGGCTATGTCGGTCAAGTAGTTCTGGTACCTCCCATACAAAACCAATATTGGACCCATTTGTCTTTCTGTCTGTTGAAAGCACGATAGCGCTCAAAGTAATTGACGTAGGTGAACGAAATTTGGTGAAAGGACTTCTTTTTATCGGCGTTAGGTTGGTATTGAAAATGAGCTATGTCGGTCAAGTAGTTCTGGTACCTCCCATGCAAAACCAATATTGTTCCCACATGTCTCTCTGTCTGTTGAAAGCACGATAGCGCCCAAAGTAATTGACGTAGGTGAACCAAATTTGGTGAAAGGACTTCTTTTTATCGGCGTCAGGTTGGTATTAAAAATGGGCTATGTCGGTCAAGTAGTTCTGGTACCTCTCATACAAAACCAATATTAGAAAACATATTATGTTAAAAACACGATAGCGTCGAAAAGAATCTACCTAGACAAGTGAAATTTTGTGAGAAAACTTATTTTTATACCCTCCAGAGGAAGGTATATTCACTTTGACAATACATTTGTTACGCAAAGAAGGAGTCACCGGAGACCTCATAAAGTATATATATTCTGAATCAGGATCACATTCTGAATCCATTTAGCCATGTCCGTCTGTCTGTCTGTCTGCCTGTCTGTCTGTTGAAAGCACGATAGCGCCCGAAGTAATTGACGTAGGTGAATGAAATTCGGTGAAGGGACTTCTTTTTATCAGCGTCAGGTTGGTATTGAAAATGGACTATGTCGGTCAAGCAGTTCTGGTACCTCCCATACGAAACCAATATTGGACCCATGTGCCTCTCTGTCTGTTGAAAGCACGATAGCGCTCAAAGTAATTGACGTAGGTGAATGAAATTTGGTGAGAGCACTTATTTTTATCAGCGTCAGGTTGATATTGAAAACGGGCTATGTCGGTCAAGTACTTCTGGTACCTCCCATACAAAACCAATATTGGACCCATGTGTCTCTCTGTCTGTTGATAGCACGATGTCGCCCAAAGTAATTGACGTAGCTGAGTGAAATTTGGTGAAAGGACGTCTTTTTATCGTCGTCAGGTTGGTATTCAAAATCGGCTATGTCGGTCAAGTAGTTCTGGTACCTCCCATACAAAACCAATATTAGACCCATGTGTCCCTCTTTCCGTTGAAAACACGATAGCGTCCAAAGGAATCAACCTAGGTGAATGAAGTTTTGTGAAAGTACTTCTTTTATCGTAGTTAGGTTGGTATTCAAAATGGCCTATGTCGGTCAAGTAGTTCTGGTATTTTGCATGACTTGTATGCAGTGGAGGGTATCAAAACATCGGCCAGGCCGATGATAACACTTTTACTTGTTTATGTAAAATAACGTATAGTTCTTTGCCCTTAGTCCAAGTATGGTATTCTTACCATCCACCCAAGATTCTTGGATGAGGACCACGTCTTCTCCGCCCGTTAGCAGGCGAAGCAGTAAATTAGCTGATGCTATTTTGGAGTGATGGAGGTTAATCTGTAGCAGTCTTAGCATTTTTGCTGACTGATACGGACGCCTCTATCACTGTCCTGTTGCTTTCCTCCGAATCAGAAGAAAGCTCGTCGCTGAGGTTGATCATGGGTGTGCCGTCGCTGGTCTTGCTGCCATCCGTAGCAGCTGGCTGCATTGCAACAGCCCGATATCCTTCCTCTACAGAGGCGGGAGAGGGACCGTCTAGTTCGGCATCCAGGCCGAGGTTAGTCAGCGTGGATACCACACCCGACAAAAGTCTCTCTTCCTTCTCCTGAACTCTGAGAACAAGCTCGTCCATGCCGTAGGAGAATTTATATCCCCTACTGCTAAGCAGATCGAGTGATTCCTTGTTCATGAGGAACGATACCAGCCTGCCTCTTTCTTCCGGTTCCCCGGCTTTAATAATCTTCCAATTGCTCGTTGGTAGATCGGGGTTTTGTAGACGAATCAGCCTAAGGATATCCGCTTCCGTTGATGGTCCTGGTGGTAGCCAGACACGACCTTTGGGGCGGACGGGTATATCGCTCCAGTGCATCACTTGGAGCCCTGCGTTGGTCCACAACGGTTTGATTTTCGGTACGGTTGATTTGAGAAAATCTACCGCACTGCTATTCTTGCATTTAACAAGTTTAACGCCACTGGAGAACCAGCCACCATCCACGAAGGACGGCGGTTCTGCCGAAGAATTTCCGTCCAGGAATTTTAGGACTTCTCCGGCTAGAATAGCTTTGAGCATCAACCAGTTCTCCCCGCTCGTTGGCTTGTGTCCCCCTTCAAAATTTCGCCAGCCCAACGAATCGTGTCCCTGTCCTTTTGATCCCATTAACTGTCTGGTTTCGCCAGGACTGCGGCAAGTTTATGTTTTGCTGCACGTATTTGCTTGTGTCTTATGGCGCTCGGTGAGGTGTTTTTCCCGCGCCAAACATGCGACGATACAGCATTGAGTTGCCTGGATTCCGCATCCGAAACAGATGCGCCAGCGGATTTTGAATCCGAGTCAGACGGGATTGTGGAGTCATCGTCGTTGTCGGAAGTCAGTTTCCTATATTGTGTTAAGTCGTTGTCCTTGTTCATAGCCTGAAGGTCAGTTTTATTGTTGTTGTTGTTGTTTGGTTTTTTGTTTTAAATGTCCATAAAAATTCCCACGAGTAAGCCGGTGAAGAATGGTCCACCCCAACATAGCCGGTTCTGCTGGGGTAAGGCACTTGGATACGACAGGCCCTGCCAAGGCACCTGAAGGAGCTCGTATACGACTGATCATAAAACCCTCAGCCTTTCATCCCTGGGCACGGTTTGAATAAAACGCTCACACCACCACTGGAATTGGGTTGACTATGTTTTAGCTTCGGTTACCCTCCTCCGGAGACCTTACAGTATGGGAGACCCTGCTGCAATCGCCCTCCGGTAACAACAGGTACCTACTAAGCATCCACACCACGGCAAGGTACATAGTCGAAGATGGATGTTGTATAGGTATATACCTATATCAGGTATATACCTATATCAAAATAAGTCGCATTGTGTTTGAACTGATGTTCTCTTAGTGCGTGAGACGATTCTGTTTTTGGAAATTTCAAATGAAAGGTGACGTCAAAACCAAGGTTTGTATGTATATACGGTCTTTGTATTCGTATTGGTTGTACGAGTTATATACATTTTAGTAAACATACCTGTGTCGACCTCCGAAACCCCTCAACCGATTTAAATGAAATTTGGTCGATGTGTATGGTTAGTTGCAGCTTAAAGGATAAAATAGTTTTGGCGGCCACCCGACAAGTGGCGCTGTTGTCAATCTCCGAAACCAGTCAACTGATTTCAATGGAATTTTGTGGATGGGCATATTTGGTTCCAGCTAGGAAGATGGAATAGTCTTAGACCTGATGGGTGGCGCTGCTGTCGATCTTTTAATGAAATGTTGTGGATGTGTATGGTTGGTTCCATCTTAACCCTCGAACACTAATCCTCGCCTGTGAAGCCGCTCACATCGGGTTTTTTAATTTTTCTCAGAATATACTACCACCATTGGATTCGGTCTCCTTGCCAACTATGTTGGGAATCCAGCGCCGGCTCCAGCCAAACTAGCGCCCTGTGCAAGATTTACAGAAAGCGCCCTTTTTTCATATTATTTGCACACAGCAAAAAAAAAAATAAAACAAAACAAAAATTCCATTAGTCAGAGCCAAAGAAATTCCTTATGCAGAAGGCAGAATCGCCTGTGTAAAAACGATTCCGCTATGCGTTCACGCCTCGCAGGTCGCAGCTTTAATTTTTTCAGTGGAAGAGAATACTATATTTTCATAAAATACAAAATACATTCCAAAGCTTCTTGCTCTCTTTGTAGCTGTAAGAGAAATTTCTCTTTCGTCGATGAGAAATCCCATCCGATCCATATCGATCCCATATGTGCAAAGTAAGAAACCTGCACATTCAGACACATACGATTCCGTAAGAATGATTTTTATACCCTCCAGAGGAAGGTATATTCACTTTGCCAATACATTTGTAACGCAAAGAAGGAGTCACCGGAGACCTCATAAAGTAGATATATTCTGAATCAGGATCACATTCTGAATCGATTTAGCCATGTCCGTCTGTCTGTCTGTCTGTCTGTTGAAAGCACGATAGCGCCCAAAGTAATGGACGTAAGTGATCGAAATTTGGTGAAAGGACTTCTTTTTATCGGCGTCAGGTTGGTGTTGAAAATGGGCTATGTCGGTCAAGTAGTTCTGGTACCTCCCATACAAAACCAATATTGGACCCATTTGTCTTTCTGTCTGTTGAAAGCACGATAGCGCTCAAAGTAATTGAAGTAGGTGAACAAAATTTGGTGAAAGGACTTCTTTTTATCGGCGTCAGTTTGGTATTGAAAATGAGCTATGTCGGTCAAGTAGTTCTGGTACCTCCCATGCAAAACCAATTTTGGGCCCACATGTCTCTCTGTCTGTTGAAAGCACGATAGCGCCCAAAGTGATTGACGTAGGTGAATGAAATTTGGTTAGAGCACTTATTTTTATCGGCGTCAGGTTGGTATTGAAAATGGGCTATGTCGGTCAAGTAGTTCTGGTACCTCCCATACAAAACCAATATTGGACCCATTTGTCTTTCTGTCTGTTGAAAGCACGATAGCACTCAAAGTAATTGAAGTAGGTGAACGAAATTTGGTGAAAGGACTTCTTTTTATCGGCGTCAGTTTGGTATTGAAAATGAGCTATGTCGGTCAAGTAGTTCTGGTACCTCCCATACAAAACCAATATTGGACCCATTTGTCTTTCTGTCTGTTGAAAGCACGATAGCGCTCAAAGTAATTGACGTAGGTGAACGAAATTTGGTGAAAGGACTTCTTTTTATCGGCGTCAGGTTGGTATTGAAAATGAGCTATGTCGGTCAAGTAGTTCTGGTACCTCCCATGCAAAACCAATATTGGGCCCACATGTCTCTCTGTCTGTTGAAAGCACGATAGCGCCCAAAGTAATTGACGTAGGTGAACCAAATTTGGTGAAAGGACTTCTTTTTATCGGCGTCAGGTTGGTGTTAAAAATGGGGTATGTCGGTCAAGTAGTTCTGGTACCTCTCATACAAAACCAATATTAGAAAACATATTATGTTAAAAACACGATAGCGTCGAAAAGAATCTACCTAGACAAGTGAAATTTTGTGAGAAAACTTATTTTTATTGTCCTCAAGTTAGTCTTAACAAGTAAAAGTGTTATCATCGGCCTGGCCGATGCTTTGATACCCTCCAAAATTGGTTTTGTGAGGGAGGTACCAGAACTGCTTGACCGACATAGCCCATTTTTAATACTAACTTGAGGACAATAAAAATAAGTTTTCTAACAAAATTTCACTTGTCTAGGTAGATTCTTTTCGACGCTATCGTATTTTTAACATAATATGTTTTCTAATATTGGTTTTGTATGGGAGGTACCAGAACTACTTAACCGACATAGCCCATTTTCAATACCAACCTGACGCCGATAAAAAGAAGTCCTTTCACCAAATTTCGCTCACTTACGTCAATTACTTTGGGCGCTATCGTGCTTTCAACAGACAGACAGACAGACAGACAGACGGACATGGCTAAATCGATTCAGAATGTGATCCTGATTCAGAATATATATACTTTATGAGGTCTCCGGTGACTCCTTCTTTGCGTTACAAATGTATTGGCAAAGTGAATATACCTTCCTCTGGAGGGTATAAAAATGGGCTATGTCGGTCAAGTATTTCTGGTACCTCCCTCACAAAACCAATTTTGCATGACTTGTATGTAGTGGAGGGTATCAAAGCATCGGCCAGGCCGATGATAACACTTTTACTTGTTATACCCTCCACAGGAAGGTATATTCACTTTGCCCATACATTTGTAACGCCAAGAAGGAGTCATCGGAGACCTCATAAAGTTGTTGTGCCCTCAAAACAGAGACCACACACACGCCCTAGATACTCGCCCTACAACAAATGACACACAATGTCGATGGTGGCCACATGTGCCCTAGAACTCTAATTCATAGAATTGCATCGTAAAACGATCAAGTGTCTATTGAATTGCGTCAAACGTATGAGGCATTAAAGCAACACAACACACTGCGGGGTCATATTGCAAACCTATAAGCAATACTGACCCACCGCAGCGTGAGGTAACCAACTGGGACCCATGTGTTGCATTTCCTATGAAATACACTGTGTCAAGGGTAAGAGTCATTTTGCGTGGTTGACTTGGAAACTGGTGACGATCGGAGGCAACAAGGTGGCGAAGACGATAAACAGACGGCAGTTGAAAAAGAGACGTGCATTACGCGACTACAAACCCGTAGTTTATTTTAGAGTCCGTCCGAGACTCTACAAATGGTGGCAGCGGTGGGATTGTTAAGTTAAAGCATCTGGCTCAACTCCCAAATTAAAAAATGTATCCTCTAAAAAATAAAATAAAAGAGAAAAGTGAAAACTTGATCTGCACTCTAAAAGTGTAGAGAAAGAACAAAAAAAAAAGTGCCGTGAAAAAAAAAAATATAATAAATATAATAACAAGTCGACTAAATTCAGCGCCAAGCTACAGAGGTATCCAAATTCCTGTGGTAAAGACAAAAGGAAGGAAGGAAGGAAGAAACCATACCAACCCAACTCAACTCACTCCATCATCATCATGTTCGCCGTGTAAGCTAGTTTAAGTCATTAACTTTTATAGATATCGTTTTTGTACTTTTATATTCCAATTTTTTTTTTTTTTTCTCATAAGTTCATTTATTCTAAATCCAAGTCCAGTTTTTGTTTGTGTCAGAACTTACACCATTTAAATGACATAATTAATGTCTAACCTCAACCTAAATATTTCCCTAAGAAATCGAAAAATTAAACGCTCTCGTAGCTCCTCAGAAAGTGAAGTACCCATAGCTCAGTCGTCAAATAGACAAATGCCAGTGGAACGTTCTCCACCACCGCATCACATTCTTAACGAATCTAACCCGCCTAGTGAACGAAATTCACCGCCTCACACTCTAAACGAATCTAACCCGTCAATTCAGTCCGCCTAACCAAGAAAAGCCTTCAACCCTCTGTCGTTCTTTATTCTATTCGGAACCAGCCAAACAAACCACAATGGCAGTGGCATTTAACTCTACACAGGCTATTAAGCTCATACCTGAGTTCGATGGTACTGCTCGAGATTTAGACAGGTTCATTCAACTCGTTGACTTGCAATGTAATAAAACTACTTCTAATTTTGAAAAGGCCGAACTCGTTGATATCGTCAAATCTAAATTAACTTGCCGGGCATATAATGTTATCATTAAATATAACAATTACGATACCTGGAAGGATTTAAAGGAGGCTCTTGTTAAAAATTTCAGGAAAACCCGGTCTATACAGGTGATACAGACCGAAGTTTTTCAATTTAAACAAAACTTCAAAGAACCAATAAGTGCCTATGCGGAAAGAGCTAATGCGCTTTTTGACGAACTCAACAACGCAAACGCGAACACCAATGATGAAACTGCAAATACAGCCATTAGAAACCTAAATAGTGCAATGATCCTTAACTGTTTTTGTAACGGCTTAATACCCCAAATAAAAATACTGGTAAAAAGTGCTAGATGCAAAGATTTGGATGAGGCAATCGACATAGCGATGGAAGAAGAGAAACTTCTTGTCCCTGCTAGGTCAGAAGGAAGCATATATTGCCATAATTGCCGAACGAGGACGCATAACACAAACGAGTGTCGTCTTCATCAAAACTCTTATACTAGAAATTCAAATAGCTACAGAGTAAACCGTCAAACCAACAATACTGGTCAGAATGCGGGAATTAATAATTTACAAAATACTCTATCTCTATCGTGTCGATATTGCAAAAATCTGGGGCATACTATAGATCAGTGCAGAAAAAGGCAATTCAACAATGGAAGGGTTGAAAACCCATCTCAACGTTCTACTAACTACCAAAGACCTGGCCCGTCCAACACCCGGAGCCAGGTAAGGTACATGAATTGAGGTGTATAAAAACATTGCAAAATCAAAACAAAAAATCAAATTCACTGAATCCACTGAATCCACTGTCTCAAAATAAAAAATCAAATTCACTGAATCCACTGTCTCAAAACAAAAAATCAAATTCACTGAATCCACTGTATCCACTGTCTCAAAACAAAAATTCACTGAATCCACTGTCTCAAAATAAAAAAGAAAACTCTCTGTATCCAAACCTTAAAGGTTTACTAAATCAAGAAAACAATTCTCAAGAGCGGAAATCGCAATCACTGATTCCTAATTCTAAATCTTCTAATTCCAAAGGCGACTCTGCTCCAGAGATCATTTCTCGACAAACACCAAAACCACTGCCTCAGACTCCTAAGTCCACTTTTTCAAAGGTGAAAATAAACCCATTCAAGAATGAAGAAGCGAAACTTCCGAAACACAAACGAGAAAATACCTCTAAAAGTCCAATCCACATATCAATAAAGCGGGGCAAAATACCCCAAATTACTAGTTCAAATTTAAGATATCAAAGTAAGCACCCTAACGAAATACAACAAGAAATTGAGAAAACTAACTCAAACTTAAACCAAAACCATCGTCAAAATAGAAGTCCTGAACAAATAAACAATTTACAAGAATTCTTAAATAAATCTTCAAGTAAGAATTTATCACCGAATCATAAAAATCAAAATCAACCTATTGCCACTTCTTCCAAACCCACGGCTAATACCAGCTGTGTAAGTAATACCCCCGGTCCTAAGAGCGAAACTAAAACGACTTATAAGGACACTAGCATCGGAAAGCGTCGCGAATCCATCGCAAATTTTAGCGCTATTACTAGGACTTCAAACTTCAAGAGTCAGATCAAAATGTCGTCAAGAGAGTTCAACTCCCAAAACGCACAAATGCTGTTAGACACCGGAACCGCTATAAGCTTAATTAAATTGAAAACGCTAAAACCGGACGAATGGGTAAATACGGACACCGTCACCAAATTAACGGGAATAAGCGACAGGCCTACATCTACGCTAGGCACCACTAAACTAAATCTTGAACTCATAAATGGTCAAAGGATAACACACATATTCCACGTAATTCCAAATAGTTTCCCAATCACACAAGATGGAATAATAGGAGAAGATTTCTTCAGACGATTCGACGCAATGGTGGATTACAGAAATAATGTTTTTAAATACCATTTTAAGGACAGACAATTTTCTGTGGATTTTATCAATGAGCGAAAAATCCTAACAATTCCGGGCAGGACCGAAAAATGCATTAAATATGGCCCAGTAGCACATGGAACTGAAAAAATATATTTCTCACAAGAAATAGCTCCGAAAGTCTACACATCAGCGGCCATTACCTCGCCCAAGAACGGTTACGTGTACATATCCATTTTAAACACAAATGAAGATGAAGTCGAAATAGAAAATCTAAACCTTGAGTGTGTCAACTCAAATAAATACTACATCCATAATTTACGCACCTCTAAAATTGACCAGGTTATAGAAAACAGGTTAAACAAAATAGAAGCCGAGCTAAATCTTAATCACCTCAACTCGGAGGAAAAGCAGTCAATAAAAGACATTTGTAGGGATTTCAATCATCTGTTCTTTCTAGAGGGCGACAAATTGTCTTCTACTTCAGGAATAAAACACCCCATTAAGACAAGCGATAACACAACCCCTGCGAATATACGCCCATACCGCCTAGCGGAGATCCACAAACAGGAAATTAAAAACCAAGTTGATCAAATGTTGCAAGACGGAGTGATCAGACCAAGCAATAGCCCCTGGAATGCACCCCTACTCGTAGTCCCCAAAAAGGGAGATCAAAAATGGAGAGTCGTGATAGACTACCGAAAATTAAATGAGGCTACAATTCCAGATGCATACCCAATCCCAAATATCGACGACATTCTTGGACCACTTGGAGACTCAAAGTATTTTACCACCCTAGACCTAGCAAACGGTTTTCACCAAATCGAGATCACTGAAGAGGATAAACACAAAACAGCATTTAGTACTGCTAATGGTCATTTCGAATTTAACAGAATGCCATTCGGGCTAAGAAATGCACCACCTACGTTCCAAAGACTTATGAACGTTGTTCTGTCTGGGTTACAGGGGATAATGTGTTTAGTTTACCTCGATGACATAGTGATCTATGGAAAGAATTTGAAAGATCACAACGAGAAGCTTATCGAAATTATGAAGGCCTTAGATAAATACAACCTTAAACTCAAATTATCCAAATGCAAATTTTTACAAACAGAAGTTATGTATTTGGGGCATATCATTACAGCAGAGGGTGTAAAACCAGACCCCGAAAAAATTGCAGCCATTAACAAAATCGAACCGCCGCGTAATCAAAAACAAATAAAATCATTTTTAGGTTTAGCAGGGTACTATAGAAAATTTATAAAAAATTTCTCAAAAACAGCTAACCCTTTGAACAAACTCCTCCGCAAAGACGTGTCCTTCAAATGGGACGCATTCTGCGACGAATCCTTTAAACGATTGAAACAAGCAATCACTGAACCCCCTATTTTACAATATCCTAATTTCGAAAAAACTTTTTATCTAACAACTGACGCCAGCAATGAAGCTATAGGCGCTGTTCTTTCGCAGAGAAATGCTGAAGGAAATGATCTACCCATAGCATTTGCCAGCAGAATACTAAATAAAGCAGAAAAGAACTATTCAACCATAGAAAAAGAAGCTCTAGCAGTTGTTTGGGCAGTGACACACTTTAGACCATACGTATATGGACGACACTTTGAAGTAATTACCGATCACAAGCCCCTAGTGTGGATGTTTAACCTTAAAGATCCCTCATCAAGAATAATGCGCTGGCGCATTAAACTAGAAGAGTACGATTTTACGGTTTCTCATAAAGCAGGTCATTTAAACACAAATGCAGACGCATTGTCACGTTTAAACGTAGCTGAAGTTAAAGTCGTAACTCGTAGCCATAAAAAGGTCGCCCCAAACGATGAATGGAAAATAAACCAAAACATTATTGAAGTCATAGATCCAGAACAAATCAAGCAAATTATATACGAATTCCATGACACTCCTTTGGGCGGACACCAAGGAGTCAAACGTACACTCAAACGTATCAAAAACACGTATAATTGGAAAAATATGTATGTGGACATCAAAAAATACATTTCTTCATGCGAGCTTTGTTAAAGGAATAAGTTATATACACGTAACAAGTTGCCAATGGTCATCACTACGACAGCAAAAGTGCCATTCGAAAGGATAGCTCTCGACATAGTGGGACCACTTCCAATTACAGAAGACAACAATAAATATATACTAACATTCCAAGACGATCTCACAAAATTCGTGCAAGCAATAGCCATACCCAACCAAGAAGCCAGAACGGTGGCTGAAGCCCTTGTGAAGAAAATAATTTGCACATTTGGTATACCACACACAATACTAACAGACCAAGGAACAAACTTCACTAGTGATCTTTTTAAAAGTATTTGCAAAACGCTAAAGGTTCAGAAAATACAAACAAGCCCATACCATCCACAGTCGAACGGTGCGCTTGAAAGATCTTTGATGAAACAGCTAATGTAGCATCTGCATGTGCTTCACAAATTCTTTCGAAACAGTCTCAACTACTTGACATCCTACAAGGAGCCAAAGTTAATAATCTAGATAGTAGGTTTCTCAATTCAGAAGTCTTCATCTCCACACTGAAAGAAATCCAATTAGAACTTCCACACAATATAAGGTTTCCAATTAAAATATCCCGATTGAACTTACCCATAATAAATAAAATAACAACAACTACACCCATCTACGTCAACCAAAATCTCATGATACAAGTAAGCATTCCACTAGTTAACGAGGAGTTCGATTTAGTGAAAATTACACCATTACCATCCAAATACAAACAAAGTTCATACAGCTATGTGTCAATTGACAGTGAGTTTGTCGCCATTAACGAAAATTATAGACGATACATATTTCTAAACAAGGAAGACCTAAATAGATGTACAAAAACAGAAGCAGATCGCTATATATGCCAACAAAACTTTGTTGTGCACAACCACGACACTAACAACTGTGTAATACAACTCATCTCTGGTAATAAAAATCCTAGTACTTGCGAAACTAAAGTGTTTGCATTACAACACGAAGTTTGGTTTAACCTAAATAACCTTAACTCATGGCTATACGTCATGCCCGAACCAACAAGCGTTCGAATTTTGTGCGGAAACGTACCCAAAACTATCATAGTTCACGATAGCGGAATTCTTTCTGTAGATCCATTTTGTAAGGCCATCACTAAAGAGGTTTATCTCCAAGCATCAAATAACATTTATAACAAAACCCCAATAACATACTTCTTGCAACAAACACTCATTACTGATAACGTGGAAATCCCATCCAATTTATCCCAAATTTCTCACCACGTTATACACATAGAAAAACTGGATTTAGACAAATATAGTGTAAACATTAAAGACCTTATTCATAAAAACAAAATGCTATTTTCCGTAAGTCATGAGGCGAAATTTTCCATTACCTTTATCTTTTGTGTTTGTGTAATAATAGCTTTGATCATAATAATAAAGAAATATATTAAATTAAAATGTACAGTAAATAAAGAAGAACATAAAACAAATGTAACGCCCGATGACGAAACACCTGATGTATAAATCAAAAATAAAAATAAAATAAAACCAAAACCTATGTTAATATCAAAAGAAAAAAATTAATAAGATATATATAAGCAAATGTAACAAATCAAATGTAATAAAAAAAAAATATATTATATATGTATATATTTTATGTAAACAAAGCTATATTATATACCAATAAAGTAACAACTAAAGACTGTGCATCGTCCTCGTCCACACCTTCAATGCCGAAAGATCTCACTCGTAACCTCGTACGCCTTTCGTATTTTAAGGGGGGAGGACTGTTGTGCCCTCAAAACAGAGACCACACACACGCCCTAGATACTCGCCCTACAACAAATGACACACAATGTCGATGGTGGCCACATGTGCCCTAGAACTCTAATTCATAGAATTGCATCGTAAAACGATCAAGTGTCTATTGAATTGCGTCAAACGTATGAGGCATTAAAGCAACACAACACACTGCGGGGTCATATTGCAAACCTATAAGCAATACTGACCCACCGCAGCGTGAGGTAACCAACTGGGACCCATGTGTTGCATTTCCTATGAAATACACTGTGTCAAGGGTACGAGTCATTTTGCGTGGTTGACTTGGAAACTGGTGACGATCGGAGGCAACAAGGTGGCGAAGACGATAAACAGACGGCAGTTGAAAAAGAGACGTGCATTACGCGACTACAAACCCGTAGTTTATTTTAGAGTCCGTCCGAGACTCTACAAAGTATATATATTATGAATCAGGATCACATTCTGAATCGATTTAGCCATGTCCGTCTGTCTGTCTGTCTGTCTGTCTGTCTGTCTGTCTGTTGAAAGCACGATAGCGCCCAAAGTATTTGACGTAGGTGAATGAAATTTGTTGAAAGGACTTCTTTTTATCGGCGTCAGGTTGGTATTGAAAATAGGCTATGTCGGTCAAGTAGTTCTGGTAACTCCCATACAAAACCAATATTGGACCCATGCCTCTCTGTCTGTTGAAAGCACGATAGCGCCCAAAGTAATTGACGTAGGTGAATGAAATTTGGTGAAAGGACTTCTTTTTATCGGCGTCAGGTTGGTATTGAAAATGGGCTATGTCGGTCAAGTAGTTCTGGTACCTCCCATACAAAACTAATATTGGACCCATGCCTCTCTGTCTATTGAAAGCACGATAGCGCCCACAGTAATTGATGTAGGTGAATGAAATTTGGTGAGAGAACTTCTTTTTATCGTCGTTAGGTTGGTATTGAAAACCTGCTATGTCGGTCAAGTAGTTCTGGTACCTCCCTCACAAAACCAATTTTGCATGACTTGTATGCAGTGGAGGGTATCAAAGCATCGGCCAGGCCGATGATAACACTTTTACTTGTTATACCCTCCAGAGGAAGGTATATTCGCTTTGCCAATACATTTGTAACGCAAAGAAGGAGTCACAGGAGACCTCATAAAGTATATATATTCTGAATCAGGATCACATTCTGAATCGATTTAGCCATGTCCGTCTGTCTGTCTGTCTGTCTGTCTGTCTGTCTGTCTGTCTGTCTGTCTGTCTGTCTGTCTGTCTGTCTGTCTGTTGAAAGCACGATGGCGCCCAAAGTAATTGACGTAGGTGAATGAAATTTGGTGAGAGAACTTCTTTTTAGAAGAGCGCCCCACAATATATAGAATCGAGTTCGTGGAGCTTTACGCGAAGGGCTTAGTTTGCCTGCTTATGAGGATTCTGCACCTTGTCCTGAAAACCGATCATTAAAAAGGAAAGAGATCAGTATGCAGCTTTTGTCCTGCTAAAAAAGGACGCACGAGCGTGCAAAAATGTGCAATTTGCGACAATACGCATTGCCTAGAACAGCGTTTCCCAAAGTGTGCTCCGCGGAGCACTTGGTGCTCCGCGAAGGATATCCTGGTGCTCCGCGGCAAAATAAATGCCAAGGAATGCAGCAGTAGTCACTGCGTTCTACACCGCCATGCCCTTGCAATGAAAAAAATGCCACTCTGCTTAAAAGAGGTCTTAGACGAAAGCGTGAAAATAATTAACTTTATTAAATCTCGACCTAAGAACTCAAGGCTATTCAAAGTATTGGCGATGAAATGGGTAGTCTACATACGTCTTTACTTCTTCACGCAGAAGTAAGGTGGCTTTCTCGCGGCAAAACACTGACGCGGCTTTTCGAAATGAGGGCTGAAGTCAGAACCTTCCTTATGAACGACAACTTTGATTTGGGCGACAGATTGTGTAATGAGCGTTGGCTCTTGAAATTATAGCCGATATTTTTAAAAAATTTAATGAGTTGAGTGTATCAGTTCAAGGAAAGACAATAACTATTTTCGATGCCAGTGATAAGGTCGAAGCATTTAAAAAGAAAATCAAGTTTTGGGCGAAATCTTTAAAAAATCGAAACCTAGACAGCTTCCCAATGGTCAGCGAATGTAAAGAGGAAATAGATTTGGGTATTCCTGACGACATTTTAAATGAGTTTCATTTACATCTGCTAAGTTTGCTCGAAAACTTCCAAAGCTACTTTCCGGAAGAATACCATTCAAACATTAAAGAAAATGTGTGGGAAAGCCAGCATCTCTGACATCGGTGCAGTTTGAGTGCTTAATTGATTTGACATCAGATTCTTCTTTAAAGGCAAATTTTGAAACTAAGAAGTCTTTATCAGAATTCTGGTGTATGTTGAAGGACGAATTCAAAATTTTGTCAGACAGAGCCAAAATAATTCTTCTGCCGTTTGCAACAACATACATGTGCGAATCAGGATTCTTCACCTACGTTAGAACCAAAACAAAATATAGATCCCGTCTCGATGCAGAGCCAGATATTCGGTTGCAGTTGTCCCAAATTCAACCAGATACACAAGCATTATGCAAAACCCAACAGGCACATTATTCTAACTAGATATTGAATTCCTTATGTTCTTTAATTAACATTGTTCTTGTTTTTTTCGTTGATGTTATTGTTTTACTTGAATTTAAGAAAATAAAAAAAAAAAATTGAGTATTGCATTTTTTACACATACATAACTGCGAAAATAGCGTAAGTGTAACGAAGTGCTCCGCGAGGAATGTTTGACCTAAAAAGTGCTCCTCGACCAAAAAAGATTGGGAACCGCTGGCCTAGAACATGGGTCGGCAAACTGCTTTGGATGTACAGAGAAATAAGTTCCTAAAAAAGTATATTTTTTAAATTAACGTGGAGGCCACAATTCTTGTGATACAGCTCTGATTTTTCTTATGAAATCGTGTTTAGAAATTTATAGGTTTTTGCAAAGTTTTTATGCAATTTTCAGGATTTTTTTTGGAAAGTCGTCACTTTTTTGAAAAGTGCAAAAATGTGTTTTATAATTAAGGGTTTTCATTATTCAAAATGTAATAAAACTTCAAAATGAGTGTTTTTTTCTAAAAGACTAACGTTTTGCAAAGTATGATAAATACTTTTAAAAGGTAAAAAGAACTGTTTTAAATGATTCATTAGGGTTTTTTTTTCAAAAGTAGCGAGGCGAGGATTAGTGCTTAGCGACAACAGAAAAAGATTAGTATTCTAGGGTTAAGTAATAGGATAGTTTTGGGCCCGATTGGTGGCGCTGTATCGCAAAACCATTAAAGTATAATTTTCTATATAATATACATATTTGGCCTTACCAATAATCAACTTTAGTCTGGCGGTTTATGAAAAGACCTCACACTTTCTAAAATCCCTTTACCAATAAACAAATATAGTTGCCAGAATATCGCTAACTGTAGGGTTAAATGTTAATGTTCAGAAACCCATGTTTATCTCGGGCATTAGCTAAATAAATCCTCCCGAAATGTCATTTTGCAGAGAAGTGTTGCCCAACCCTCCTAAATGATGGTATGGAATTTCGTAATAGGAGCAAATATACATACGCTGTTGTTCAGCCTGAACGTTTATAATTTTAAACTAATTTTAGTAAATTGTAAATGTTTTCTGATTTTATTCGTTGGAATACAACAATGCAAGTGGTTTTAGCAAACACAAATTTGTACAAATGTATTGAAAAATACCTAATGCACTTTTGTTTTATTTCTAAACACTTACCCCCGTATTAATAAACAAAAATGTGCACAAGTAAGTTAGCTAGTAAGCATCAGATAGCATATCTTGTTTAACCGCTAGTGTGCTTGCTTTATGATTGATTTTCATTTTAGTTTGTAACGAATGCATGCTAAGTAAAAAATAAATTTGATATAAGTTTGGGATCTTTCCAAGAATTTCGAAGTCGCTAAGAGAATAAAATATCTGTTCATTTAATATTGGACAGCTCATACCTGAATACTTTTTTTTACAATTCTCAGTAATAAATTTGGGAACTGCTGGAGGAATATCAGGTAGTATGTGCGAATTTAAGATAAGTATACAAAGTTCCGTATTAGAAAATTCATCTAGGAGAAAATATGACAGTTTATGTATATGTAGAAGAATGTCGAAGGCTTTATATTTTTTTTTCCCCGAATTAGGTAATTAAGCTATGCAATTTTTAAAAGATCAAATTGTATTTATTTTCACACCTCCATATACTTTTGCAAGTACTGTTTTGCAAACGGCAATGAATAAGTAGGTTAATATTTCTTTCGATAATATTCACTTGCTAACGATCTAAATTATGTTTTGATTTGCATTATCAGCCAACGAATAAATGAAAGCATTATAATAAACTGTGTTCCGTTCATTGAATAATTTTAAATACTTATACGACACAAATTCACTCAAAAATCAATCGTGAAGTAGGTATTAGAAAACAAGAAAGCGTACTATAAAAAGTACCGAAAATTGTGTCCGATCGAACAATAGGGCATTACTGATTTGCATACGATATTTGACAGATCAGCGGATATTTTGTGCATTGCGTTCTATTGGAATTGGAAAAAGTCGATTAGTAACTAAAATGCCTGATGCTGATGAGTTGATTGAAGCCTTTTCCCCCAACCCTAGTAGCAATTCGTCGTTTTCGCCAGATAATCAGCTATTCTTTTGTGAATCAACCTCTATGGAATTTGAAGTTGTATCCGAAGAGGATGTAATACTGCAGGTTCGTTCCCTTAAATCTAATGCGGTAGGTGAGGACGGAATCAATTTGCGTTTTATAAAAATAATACTTCCCCATGTAATTAGTTCACTAACACATGTGTTTAATTTTTGCATTACCTCTTCAACTTTTCCAGATTGTTGGAAAAAGGCAAAGGTCATACCTGTGCCCAAAAAGAATAATCCCATATTAGTAACCGATTTTCGACCAATAAGTATTTTACCTTGTTTATCAAAAATTTTTGAAAAACTTCTTGCGAAATTGATTTCCAACCATCTCGACCGTTTTAACTTATTATCGCCAGTACAATCTGGTTTCCGTCCCAGCCATAGCTGTTCTACAGCTATGATCAAAGTGCTTGACGATATTAGAATACAATATGATAAGGAAAATCTTTCTTTGCTTTGCTTATTGGACTTCTCGAAGGCCTTCGATATGGTCAGTCACGAGGTTCTTTGCACAAAATTAAAACTTTACTTTGGTTTGAGTGCTTCCTCGGTGTGTCTGATTAGGAACTATCTTACAAATCGTGTTCAAAGGGTAATTGCTAATCTAAAATATTCCCAACCAAAAAAATTACTCTGTGGAGTTCCCCAAGGTTCAGTTTTGGGTCCAATCCTTTTCTGCCTTTTTATTAATGATTTACCACAAGTGTGCCGAAATACATCTGTACATTTGTATGCTGATGATGCGCAGATATACCTCTCTCGACCGTCTGGGTTGGTGGAAGACCTTGTGGCCAGATTTAATTCAGACTTGTCATCCATTGCGAAATGGTCTGTAGATAATGGATTGATTTTAAATCCAAAGAAGAGAGAGTTAATCCTGATCTCAAAAAAACTATATAATGTTGAAGAATTGCCGGCCATTTTCCTCAATAGCACGAGGCTTACCTTATCTGACACCGTTGTAAGTCTTGGATATAAATTAAATCGGTCCCTTTCCGCCACTGATCATGTCAACTATATTATAGCGCGTGTTTATGGTGGATTACGAAAGCTGTGGCTGTTATCTAGTTTTACACCTTTTAACACCAAACTTAGGTTGATAAAATCCCTTCTTTTGCCGATCTTTGATTACGCTACAGTTATCTATTGTAAACTAGATTCCGTTTCACAACACAAATTACTTGTAGCTTTTAACGATATGGTTCGTTATGCCTTTGGAGTTACAAGGTACGACCATATATCTCATTACCATATACATGTCCTTGGATGTTCATTTGTAAATTTTTGGAAAATTAGATGCTGCGTACTTTTACATAAATTAATTCATGATCGATCACCCCCGTATTTATTTGAAAAATTAAAATTTGTTCAGTCGCCAAGAACTTTTAATCTTATTACGCCTAGCTCTAAATATTTGAATTCGTCTCGCCTCTTTTTTGTTCATGTGTCCAGACTGTGGAATTCACTACCCATAACCATCAAACAAGAAATAGGTGCCAAGCAATTTAAAAGTGCTTTATTTGCACACTTCTCGTCATTGTAATCTATTGTTATAGTTTTCTTTTTATTTCATCCTTCTTTTCGGTTTTTCTCTTTTCCCCTTCATTTCCCACTTTTCCATCTATTTGATTCCTTCCTCTGTATCAACAATATCTTTTAATTTAATTTTAGATTTAATTTAAACTATAAATATAATTTAAACATTCAGTTAATTGTGCTCCTTATTTTCCAAAATTAATTTAATATGTGCATATTCTAGTGAGCTTTCTAGTACTATAAAAGACTTTTGTTCTTATTTGTACCTTGTCAAATAAAATCAAATTGAATTGAAATTGAATTTCCTATTTACTGTTTTGTTTTTTGCTTATAATAAGCTTCAAAAAGCCTTTAAAAGAAATCTGCTGGGCAAATTAATTTGCAATTTAAATATCCCTTTTTTAGAATAAAATCTTCGTTGTGAACTAAACCATTGACCTTGTTTTTCACGAAAACAAATTATGAAATTTGAATTCTGCGATGACAAAAAATGTAATAGTTTCTAAGAAAGTTGTCGCACTAGCAAATGTTTAGGTCTAATTGTTTATTGGTACCGTTTCACTAATGCTGTACATTTTTACTAAAGCTGGCAACCAGCTAATCGTCGACATTAGTGTTTGATTATAAGTAAGGCCGATTATGTAATGTGGCATGTGGCCTATGTGTACGAAGGCCTTACGGCGCATATCGCTATATCGCAAGTAATCCAGCATACTAACCACTGAGCAACTATGTTCACAAGTCGCAACTACTGATATTTAATGTTCTATAGCACCTTTATCGAATGTGAAGTGGGAAAAAAATTATCCGAACGGTCATTCTTACTTCCCGGACAAACTTCGAGCGACCGCAATGACATCACCGCACGATTTTTTAAACAAAACCTCATAGCGATCATGGACTTTATTGTTAAGCAGTGTTTTTGGACAATTGCAGAGGCGAGGATTGCCTATTGCTCACATTCTGCTCTGGTTGATTTGGTTGATTGAGAAAATCTAACCGGAACAACTCGATTCAAGTATCAAGAATCCGTTCTATAACTCGTACAACCTATACGAATACAAAGACCTTGGTTTTGATGTCACCTTTCATTTGAAATTTTCAAAAACAAAATTGTCTTATGCACTAAGAGAACATCAATTCAAACACAATGCGACTTATTTTTAAATAGTATATATTATATATATACCTATAGAAGGCGATAGATAAAAAAATTGGTGCGACTGTATCCAACAGTCCCGAAATATGTGTAAACACCGTACCGTATGTGTATAGCTTGATACACGTCATTGAGAAAAGACGGAATTGTAATAACCGTATTCTTGATATAAGTTACGTTTGTTTGTATTAAAACGTTAAAGAAAATATTTTTTGGAGCTTGAGAGCTCTTTATTGCGGTAAATTCGGAATACAACTCAACTCTAAATCTATTTGTTACAAATATTTATAAGATAAAACAAACAACGTTGTCGCAAGTGATCGCAGATGCTGAGTTGGTAATTTCTGCGGAATCCGGTTGTCGACTTGTTGGTTGTGGGGTTTGATGACATGTGCAAACTGTGGGAATTGATGACTTGTGTGGGAATGAAGTGCAATGCGATCCCGCATGTGCACGAGTTTTATGACTGTGTCAGAAGTTGATTGCCTTAAGCCTGAACTACATCGGAACAAAAGTGAAGAAAAGTACAAAAAAGTGAATAAAAATCGGACGTACTGCTTCATCGCATAGTGCGCTCTGTATCTTTCTTCTCAATTTAAAATTTTTAGTGTTGCTAAAAGCTCGAGCATGTTCCAGCTTTCAATTTTCGCAAAGTTCTAAAAACAAATACACTCAAAGAATACCTTAAGGACTTTCCGCTAGATCACGCTTCCATCACATATCAGTTTCGCAAGGAAAAGCTCTTGACGAGCAAGTGAAGTCACCTTGATTGCTGCGATTTGTTTTTGTAATTCCCGAAAATTTTAAAATAATAAACGAAAAGCTTCTGAGCTTTTTTAGTTCAGATTTTGATCATGGATGTCATATAAATATGCGTGTGTTTTCGATGAGTTTCGATGTTTTCACTTTTTTGTACTTTTCTTCACTTTTGTTCCGATGTAGTTCAGGCTTTATACAATTGGTTTTCCTATTTCAGCTGATATGTTAAGTGTGTTGTTGATATGCAATTCCTTTACTGCTTCTATTGTGAGGAGTTCCTCATAAGTGTTGTTTGGCAGAATTGGATTTAGTATTGGTGGTAATGGCCTGGATGTGGGGATTTCCTTTGAAGTAAAGTTTTGTCCGTTTATGAATAGTGAGGCATTATGGTATCGAAGGATAAAGCTTCCGGATAGGTTGAAGTTTTCACCGTTGATGAGGATGGTTCCGTTGAATTGGTTGAGGAGAAGAGTTCCTTTGTGAATGTTGTCTATGGTTGGTATGTGTTGATTATTCGCCTCGTCGCATTTGGTTTGTTTGCTTTTTAGTAGGTTTCTAATACAATTTCTTTCATTTAGTTTCACAATTTGATTTTGTTTACATATCATTATCTTGTTATGACTATCGCAATTCTGTTTTATGCCAAATATTTCGTTGTTACATTCTAAAACATTACTGTATTCAATTTTAATTATTTTTTTTATCATACTTTATAGGTTTGAAAAGCATACTGTTACATGTTGTGTTTTCGGTTATTAGTAAACTAACGATATACAATATAGTGGAGTGGTTAGATGCAATCTTAATCGTGGCGAATTCAAGCGATTCTTCTACATTAATGTGTTTTATGTTATCCTTTTCAAATACATCGTTTATTATTTCTATTTCGGAGTTTGACAATATAAAAGAGTTTATTATGTTTGCCTTAGCCCATAGTAGGGCATACTCTAAGTTAATTAAATCTTCCTTCATGGTGTCTAATTTGTGTTTTAAATTTAATATGTACTTATTGACTATGTATTCATTTGTTTTGATTACCTTTAGAATATTGTTCGTTATATTGGACAGTTCGTTAATTTTATTTTCGTACATTCTGTTAATTATGACCTGGCGGTTATTATTTTCTAAAACGTTGTGTGTATGTGCGTTTATTATTTCAAAATCGTCGTGGTCAGGGCTTCCTGCGAGCCATTTCCACGCTGTTCCTAAAAAGTTTAGTGACCTACGTTGTTTTCTTGGCTTAAGGTTTTTTAGTTTCGTGAGGATTTGGGATACTAGGTCGGAGAGGATGATAAAATTGGGATCGGATTCGTTAACATATTTATAGGCCATGCGTTGAAGATTCTCGAGTGCTTCCTCGTACAGCTCTAGTTTTATTATATGAATTAGTTTGAATGTGCCGGACTGGATTTTGGCCACGCCTATATCTAGGGGGACGATTTTTGAGTTTGTGTAATCTAGGATTTGTACTTCGCCAAAGCTCGGAATGAGGAGACACCTGCAGGATTAATTTCTGATATTATTTTTGTGAATAGTTTTACCGGACATAGTTAAGACAGTAGTTGATTTGTTTTCCTTGACAATTTCCTTCCTGAATCTCGGGGACAATTTTGTGCCTAATTTTTTGTTTATCCTAACGTATATTATCTCACCTGGGGAGTATTGTTTTATCTCTTGCTTTGACCTATTGTGATTTTCTATATCTTTGAGTTGCTTGAGTCTCAGTTTCTCGATGTTATCCTGTCTTGCCTGTTCGTATTGTTTTGGGTCTGTACTGACAATTCTACCAAAAAACGGTCTTTTACCTGTAACTGAGTGCATTGAATAGTTATATTCGTATACAGCGCAGTCGAGGAGTTCTGGAAATGGCATTTGGGGTCGTTCTGCTTTAAGGCATCTCATTATTTCGGACAATGTAGAGTGGAATCTCTCCACTTGACCATTCACTGTACTACTATATGGAGGGGTTGTGAATACTTCGATCCTTAGCTGGTCTTGCAGCATAAAGCGTATTGTTGCTGAATTTAGGGATTTTTCGTTGTCGAAAATTACTAGCTTTGGAACTCCAAAGGTGAAAATTAATTCTCTTAAGGGCTCGCAAATGTCTTCTATTGCCTTCGATCTTATTATTCTTGTTTGTGCGTATTTTGAAAATTTATCGATTGCTGTAAGCACCAGACTTTTGTTAGTGAAATAGATATCAAAATGGACTATGTGTCCCGGAAACTGTGGGATTGGGGTTTCTAGAATTTTGGGTTTTTTCGGGTGACGTTCGTATTTTTGCTCCTTGCAAATTCGGCACTGTTTTACGATTTCGTGGATACGTGCTTTCATCTTGGGAAAATAAAATTTTTGCAGGATTTGTATTTTGTTCTCGATGGTATTTCTGCGTGCTCTATTGTGTTCCTCAAGGATTCGTTCGGTTTGTTCGGTCTGATTTGTGAGGTCTATGACTTGGGATTGAGTAAAGCGAGTCTTGTATGTTTTGAAGTGGTAAGGATAAAATTCCTGGATTTTTCCCATTATAGCTTCGGAGGTGAATATGCCGTTGATGACGCTGGGGTTTAGGTATCTTTTGAGTATTTCTATAAGGTCTTCATCGCTATAGTCGGTTCGGATGAATGTATGCCTCTGATAGGTGGGGAAGGGAATTTTAAAAGTGTAGCCTGTATCATTTCCAATAAGAAGCATGATTTGGTTCTTAAATACGTTAATGGGGGTTTCTACTGCGGTAATTAGTTCATGGAATGAAGTTTCGTCACTATGCACTGATCCTGCCAGGGAATTAACTTGGGAGATTTTGGGAGCACGGGAAAGGGCGTCGGCTACTATGTTACTTTTTCCCGGTTTGTATTGTAACTCATAATTATACTCTTCTAATATCGCTTTCCAGCGTTTCATCTTTGAGTTATTGTTTTTGTATAGATTCTTACATGAGCTGTGCCATATAAGTAGTTTCTGAAGGTATTGGGTGCCCAGATTATGGCAAGCATCTCCTTTTCATTCGCCGCGTAATGTTCTTCCGTCTTGCTTAGAGATCGTGAGATAAACATAATGGGCCTGTCGTTTTGGGACAGAACTGCGCCGACGGCGAAATTTGATTCGTCGTTGGTGAGCTCGAAGCTTTTACTATAATCTGGATAAGCGAGAAGGGTATCTTTAGAAACTAGGGAGTTTTCAATTTTATTAAATGCATCCATGGCGTCCATGGATAGGGATATAGGAGTTCTGCTTGATTTATTTTTGGAGACCCTTCCTTCTTCTCCTCGGAGTAAGATTGTCAGTGGTTTTGCTAGTTTCGCGTAGTCTTTTACAAAGCGTTTATAATAGCCGGAGAGTCCTAGGAATGACCTAAGCTCTTTCAGTGTTTTTGGGGTTGGGAAATCTTATATTGCTTGGACTTTAGAGGGGTTTGTCGAGATTCCTTTCGATGATACAACAAATCCTAAAAACTCAACTTCTTCCTGAAAGAAGCTGCATTTATTCAATTGTATCTTTGTGTTTGCTTCGCACAGAGTATTAAATATTTTTTCGACATGAGTGGCATGATCCTTTTCGTTTTTGCTAAATAGAATTATGTCATCAATGTATAAGTTATGGGAACGTATCAATGATATCAATCAATCCATAATCAATAATATGCACAAGCACATCATAACCACTGTACCATAACATGGATTATCAGCTAAAATTAAAAACTGCACCACCCAGTAGCGATATAGCAACATATAACAAACATATGACAACAACATAATAACAAAAAAAACAAAGCTGTTACCATGTACCATGGATTAGCGAGAGAAGCACTTGCGACAATAACTGCAGTAGACAACGCTCCAGCCGACTTTCTTGATAGCAACACAGACTGAAGAAAGCTCTCATGTTGTCGATAAGACTTCCCCTATGTGCCTAAGTTGTGGATTGAGTCAGTCTCTTTCCTTAGTGAAGACTATCACTTGTAAGTTCCAAGTGTGCACATAAGTTCTCATAGAGAAATAATTACATAATTGTAAAGATACATTAAAAATGAAATATAACTTTTTATAAAGACCGAGTGTTTCATTTAAGTATTACTTATACATAACATATTTTGCCAATGAAAGCTCGGAGAATGTCGTCAATTGCACGTTGAAAAATTTACGGCGCATTTTTTAAATCGAAAGGAAGGAGAAAGCAGTTTTTTCCGTATCAGATTTTTTTAGCAGAATCTGGTGGAAGCCACTTTTCTGGTCCAGAACTGTAAAGAATTTGCTCTGTCCTAGTTGAGCCAGTACCTCACTGATCTCTGGAATTGGGTAGCGATCAGAAATTGTTACAGTGTTCAATTTCCAGTAGTCGATTACTAGTCTGTATTGCTTGTTTCCAGATGGGTCGCATTTTTTTGGTACAATCCACATGGGTGAATTGTACGGGGAACGGGATGGTTTTATGATTTTTTTCTCTAGCAGTTCGTTAATTTGTTTTTCAAATTCGATTCGATGCAGGGTAAGGATAATATTTCGAATATACTGGGGAGTCTGAGTTTGTTCGGATTTCACCCACAACTTTCGTTGCAAATGTAAGTTTTTCGTCTGGTTCGGAAATTAGGGAGGGGAATTTGTTTACAAGAGCGCTGACTATTTCGTTTTGCTGTTTTTGGGGTTGGGTATCTCAGATACCGAATTTACTGTCTGAGAAACAATGTGCTTGAACTGTATCTTTAGCCTGTTGCGTATTATCATGAAGTTTTCTCTTGTATGAATAACCGCAGAGAGTTGTCTTAGGCTGTCGTTTCCTAAGATACCATGGAACGACTACAGGGTTGGGAGTAGAAAGAATTTTAGTTTGATGTCTTGTTGGCCGAATAGATTAAGGAAGGTATGGTCAGTTATTCTGACGTCGCCTGCAATTGATTTTGCTAGGAAGGTTTGCTCGTTTGGGAAAGATTTTATTGCTAAGTGCGGCTGTATATAATTTTTGCTCGATCCGGTGTCAATTAAAAAGTTTAGAATTTCATTACTCTTCGTCCTACACTGGAAGTAAGGTAGCGAAGAGTCGCTTTACCTAAAAAATGGATATCATTATACTCTGAAGTATCCACTTGGGGAGTCTCGATTTCTGCGTTCGAAGAAACAGATTAGTTGTTTTGTGCTTCTTCTATGTAGGTCTGTTGGTAGAAGGCGTGTAAATCGTTGGAGGATATTTCATCGCATGGGGGTGGACTGAACTCTGGGACGGGGTCTATATGGAAGTTCCTCTGCATCTTCTGGGGTACTTGATTCCTGAAAGAATCGGTGTGTACATGTGGTCTCTTCCTGGCGTATTTAAATTGTTGGGGTCGGTTTTGGTAATTTCTTGCCTCGGACCTGATCGTAGAAGTATCCATCGGTTCCAGTTTCGGCTGTGGTTTAGGTGCAGCAGGTCTGGGGGAGCTTGATAAAGATTGTTATATGGGTAGCCAAATTGTGGCTGTTTTTGGAAATCAAAATTCTGTTGCGGATATGTTTGCGGAACGTACGCTATTTGTGGAAAAAACCGCTGTTTGGTGTTTGCAAAATGATGCTGGGTATATCTATTGCGTTGTGATGGAGTTGGGGGCAACTGAATAGGTTTACTAACAAGAGAATTCGTGCTATTAGCGTAATTCGACCTAAACTTTTGGTTTTCCAGTTTGAGACATATATTCAGGGCTTGGGGCAGGTCGGATGGCTCTCGAATGCCCAGTAGTTTGGGTAAGTCGCCGTTAAGGCCTCGCACGAACGTATCTAGTGCTTTGTCCCTATATGTGTTGGTAAGAAGTGAAAGCGCTTCATTACCTATCTCCATTCCTTGTATCTTATTTAAGATTAGAGATAAATGCCTATATACTGACTTGTAAGAGTCTTGTACGGAAGAATTTCCTTGAATGAGGGATGTCATTTGGTACTCAAGTGTACCGATATCTCTCTGATCAGCATAATGCATCGTTAGGCATTTCTATACTGCTTTCCAGTTCATAGGGGTATTATACGATTTATTTAGATAAGGTTATTAGGATTCGCCATTTGAGAGAGAATGCTTTAAATCACTGAGTATTACTATTTCTAATTCTCTTTTACTGAAGAACTGATTTTATTTCAAATTATTTAATAGGTAGCAGCTCTTTGCTCTAAATTTTTACGGAAATAAATCTTCTATTCTTAAGCCTATAAGTTTATAGTTAGATTCCTTAAAATATAATGTATAATTCACTTCTTAATAGCTATTACCTACAGCACAATGATGATTTTCATGGTTTCTTCCTTATTACTTGTTGTCTGGAGCGGCTGGCAGCAGTGCTGTTTCCTTTTCGTCTGCGATCTCGTTACAGTTACTGGGGGCCTTAAGATTTCTCCAGAGGATTTGTTCCTCACGCACAGATGATTTAATTTCTTTAGTGTTTTAAGAATTACGACACTTTTTTTTTCTTTTTTCATGTACTATGACATTACTTATTCACTATTCTTTTTTGTACCGTGACGATTTATCTATTTTGCCTTAGTGTACTATGAACTGCGGCACTTTTTCTCTTTTTTCATGTACTATGACATTACTTATACACTTTTTTGCTCGGGCGGCAGTTACGTTTGTTTGTATTAAAATGTTGAAAAAAATATTTTTTGGAGCTTGAGAGCTCTTTTTGCGGTAAATTCGGAATAAAAATCAACTCTAAATCTATTTGTTACAAATATTTAAAGGGTGATTTTTTAAGAGGTTTAGAACTTTTTAAAAAAAAAAAACACAAAAAATTCGAAAAAATTAATGAAATATTTATTTGAATCGATAGTTTGAACCTTGCAATTTAATGTTTAAAGATAATTTCATGCAAATGTTGACCGCGGCTGCGTCTCAGGTAGCCCATCCGCTGAGTCCAATTTTGGCATACTCTTTCACACATATCGGCCGGTATCTCACGAATGAATGCATGGATGTTGGCTTCCAGTGCGTCAATCGAAGCGGGCTTGTCCCTATACACATTAGCCTTGGCATACCCCCACAAAAAATAATCTAATGGTGTCAAATCGCACGATCTAGGCGGCCAATTGACCGGCCCGAAACGTGAAATTAACTGTTCACCAAACTCGCCTCGCAATTGCGCCATTGTTTCGCGTGCTGTGTGGCATGTGGCACCGTCTTGTTGAAACCACATATCATGCAAGTCAAGAACTTCCATTTCGGGCAAAAAAAAGTTTGTTATCATCGCTCGGTAGCGTTCACCATTGACAGTAACGCTGCGATTCGCATCATCTTTGAAGAAATATGGCCCAATAATGCCGCCGGCCCATAAACCGCACCAAACAGTGGCTTTTTCGGGATGCATTGGTAGCTGTTGCAATGCTTCTGGCTGATCTTCACTCCAAATGCGGCAATTTTGCTTATTTACGTACCCATTCAACCAAAAATGAGCCTCATCGCTGAACACAATTTTTCGATAAAAAAGCGGATCCTCGGCCAGCTTTCCAAGAGCCCATTCACCAAAAATTCGGCGTTGTGGTAGGTCGGCTGGCTTTAGTTCTTGCACCAGCTGTATCTTAAAAGGCTTTACGCCCAAATCCTTCCGCAAAATTTTCCACGTAGTGCTGTAACAAAGGCCTAACTGCTGGGAACGGCGCCGAATCGACATTTCGCGGTCTTCTGTCACACTAGCTGATACGGCCGCAATATTTTCTTCACTACGCACAGTACGTAAACGTGTTGGTGGTTTAATGTCCAACAAAGTAAATTTGGTGCGAAATTTGGTCACAATCTTCCGAATAGACTGCTCAGAAGGTCGAGAATGCCGATCATAAAATGGAAGCAGCGCGCGATGAACATTTCGAACCGAGCACGAATTTTGATAGTAAAATTCAATAATTTGCAAGCGTTGTTCATTTGTAAGACGATCCATGGTTAAATTGCAAACCAAACTGAAGCTGTTTGACAGTGACACAAGGTACTAAACACACGTCAGCTGTCAAAACCAGTGTTGCCAAAACCAAACCAGCTAAAAAATCACCCTTTATAAGATAAAACAAACAACGTTGTCGCAAGTGATCGCAGACGCTGAGTTGGTAATTTCTGCGGAATCCGGTAGTCGACTTGTTGGTTGTGGGGTTTGATGACTTGTGTGAAAATGAAGTGCAATGCGATCCCGCATGTGCACGAGTTTTTTGACTGTGTCGGAAGTTGATTGACTTATACCTCAGTCAATCTTTCAGGTGTTAACTTATATTATGAAATAACAATTACTTGCACGTAAACGCGCCCTGTACTCTTTTCCACGTTCTGCAGCTGTCTTTTCCATATCTGAAAATATTTTAATTCATCTTCAATGATGGCAAAACATTGAATATTTGTCAGAAATATGGAATTGTAGCAATTACGTATGGAATTATTGTAGCAATTACGTATTTTCCTGTATTTTTCTGCGTTTTATTATTGAAACGCATGTACAGATGCGAGTTGGATGACAGTTGAGGTTAAGGAGTCACAAGTGATCTAAATGAATTATAAGCAGTGTATTAAACAGTGAAATCGAATAGTGAAACAACGCGCACTTACATAGATCTTTACACATCAACAAACACTAACATATGCAGTGAAAAAACACCCGTTTGCATTTCCATCCCCGCAAGTCAAATATGTGGAATTACTCCACCAGAGATTCCAACAACGCGCGCTTAGATGTTTACACATAAAAAAGCGATATGTACTTAGTACAGCGTCACCTTTAGAGAATTTTCCGAATTTTCATTTCTCCTAAACCATCCCTGATTCAAGATAAATAAAATAAAAAAAAATATTCAGATGAAATTGATTGTTATATAAATAATGTGGAAAAACAAAAAAATGTACTGATATTCATATGTTTTTTGACGCACGAACAACACACGCATACGTTTTCCGATTTTAACCAAACTTGATATATAGACCAACTAGCTAAACCCCCGCCGGCTTCGCCAGGCAAAAAAAAAAAACTTAAATAAAATTAAAACATTGGAATTTCCGAGAAAATAAATTTGCAAAAACTGATGTTAACTATCTGCAAATGGTAATAACGATCCGACTCTGTGATACAGGTCGGGTGCACCTCATCCCCAGACAACCCATCCCGTGCCAAATTTCGCACCTACCGCCATCTTCATCTCAACTCCGCAACTAAAGTCCAATAATCGAAATTAAATTAAATTAAAATTAAATAAAATTTAAATTGAACAAAAACTTCGTGTGTTTATTTCGGCCCAAGTGTTCGGGCCAAGAATATATTTTTTTTATTTCGTGGCGCAGTCGGTATCCTTAAATCCGAAATCGGTATCCTTAAATCCGCAGTGTCGGTACTCTTTAAAATCCGAAGTCGGTACACTTAAAAACCGTAAAGGAAAAAATTCCTTTTGGTGTATTATTTAAAAATACAAACGACATATTGGCAGAACAACTCACTCAAAAAAAAACAACATCAAAAAATCTAAAACTACAAATCTAAGAAATCGAAAAATACAAATCGAAGAAACAGAAAACTTCAAATCGGAAAAAATCCAGAAAAATAAAATCCAGAAAAATCCAAGAAGCCGTAAAAAGAAGACATTAGAAACCACACGTAAAAAGAAGACATCGAAGTAAGTTAGTTTTAAATTAAGATTAATAAATAAAAAAAAAAAGTGAAAAAATAATAAGTAAAAAGTTCTAAGGAACATATTTAAAAATAAAATAAGTAAAAGGTTCTAAGGAACATATTTAAAAAGAAAATAAGTAAAAGGTTCTAAGGAACATATTTAAAAAGAAAATAAGTAAAAGGTTCTAAGGAACATATTTAAAAAGTAAATAAGTAAAAGGTTCTAAATAACGCATTGAAAAATATTAAGGGTTCTAAGGAACGCATTTAAAATAAAGGAAGCAAAGAAAAAATAAAAAGTAACAGTTTCTATGGAAACAAATAATAAATTAATTTAAAAAGTGAACGATAAAAATAAAACGCACCTTAATATGGGCTCAAGCTATTAAAAATTAAATTAAGGGTAAAGCAGCAGACAGGTTACGCCTTTACGGCAATCCAGACAATTGGGATGAAATCAAAGTAATCCTAAATAGGCATTTCACAGATCATAGAGATGAACGAACTCTATATCATCAATTAAGTCTATTAAAACAAACAGGTAGTTTGGCAAAATTTTATGACAATATTTTAGATATTGTCACAGTCTTAAATACAAAACTCAGACAGTCAGAATTAGACATACACATTCGAGAACGAATGTTCCGCAGAAATATAAAAGAAGCGCTCGACACATTTATAAAAGGGCTCAGGGATCCTTTTAGGACAATAATTATGAGTAGAGACCCAGATACAATGAAAGAGGCATATGATATAGCTCTTAGCCTCGTCGATTCAAACCGAAATATTTCAGAACCAAGACAGAATTTCAATAACTTTAGATATTCAAATAATTATCCCAGAACGAATAATTATAATAATAACTACGATAGAAATAACTTAACGTTACCAAGAAACAATAATTTCGACAGAAATAATTCAAGACAGATACCTTTACAAAGGAATTACTACAATAATAATAATAAAAATATGGCAAACAGACCAGTACTAATGGAGGTAGATCCATCTCCATCAACTCTTCAACGCGCAATTCAAAATAAAAATCGGAGGAATGCATTTCCAGAAGCCTTTGTCCAGGAAAATTTTCAGGTAAATGCCTCGGACTAAACTCATTACCATACGTGAAAGTACAAATATCTCAATCAAAAAAATTAAAACTCTTAGGCCCAGTTTGTTCGATCTTGGTTATCTTTTCGGTCATTCCAACTGATAACCATTGAATGTGTTTCTTAAGCAGAATATTAACCAGAGAATCTAGGGTTTGGTCAGTTAACCCAAGAAATCGATAACCAGCCAATTTTACGTGGTTAACGAGATTTAACCAATGATTTTCTAGAATTTCGTTTGTTCAAGATTTTTTAAGGTCTTCGTAGGTATTATTTTTGACGTATCTACTATACAACAACTTTTTGTAGAATATTGCGATCAATCTTGTGCGAAAAAAAAAATACAAATAATAAAATAAATAAACTTATTATAACGCAAGTAAAGTAACGTTTTCAACTGACAGATGTATAGAATACACTGCACGCAATTCTAACTTCAGCCGGATGAATTTAGATCTATTTCAACATTTTTGTCCTTTGACAGTTCTCATAAAATATTGAGAGAATGAGAAAATTATTGCGACGTTCGTAGACGAAATTGAGATGAATCCCAATAATGGGCTAACAATTTTTATTGGTTGTTGCACTTATTCAGTTTTATTCTCAATTATCTACCAGCTTATTGTCTCACACCAAAAAGATATTATTCCTCTGTTTTTTTAAGAATTCCTGTTTCATTTAATTTTGATATTTATGTACCTACTCAACAGTGAAAATAATATATTCATTAATAAATTACCTAGACAAAAACACAAGGAGCCAGAAATAAATGAAATGTAACCATAGATTCGGATAATCACTGAATTGACAAATGAACTGGAAAAATGGAACTATTTCTCGCAAATCTGTGGTTTGGTGACCAAACTGAAAAAACGGTGTACAAACACTTATTGGTTATCACAGATTTGTAGTCATCGGTTAAACTAAATCAATGGTAACCTAACCAAGGATTTGACCAGCTGTGAACAGACCGGCCCTTAATAGATACAGGCTCTTCCTCATCTTTAGTTAACCCAAAAATTGTAAATAAAGCCTACACTACAACAATTGAGCCGCAGGAAAAACAGGACTATTAATAACAGAAGATCTTTATTTATGTAAATTCCATGATTACTTTGACATACTAATAGGAAATGACATACTGACGAAATGTAAAATAAATATAAACTATTCAAGCGGAAAACTTATTAGGGGAAACAACGAACTTAATCTAAAATTTAAACCATGTATAAAACCTAAAAAATATGAATTTCAACCAAGAACTACACGTTCAGTTTTAATACCCGTCGATGTGGAACAAGGACACATTTTTGTTAAAGAACAACATTATGGCAACGATCTTTACATTATACAAGGAACTTATTCATTGCAAAATTGGATGTCAAAAATTAAGCTTGAAAATAATACAGATGCTATTATAAAATTAGAAATATCTCAAACAATAAAAGTAGAAGAAATCGTTCAAAATAATAATACAAATAATAAAATAAATAATAATAATGAAAGAAAGAAACTAATCTCAAATCTTAAATGGTCCGAAACGGATATAAATGAAATAGGATCTGAAAAAAGAGATCAAAATATAAAAAATTAAAATAAAAGGACTACAGTAGACTTAACAGAAATAAATAATTTGGAAAATATAAGAAATACCAACAATATAATAAATAACTTAAACATAGATCACCTTAATATTGAAGAAGAAATAAAATTGAAAGAAATAATAAAAAGATATGAATACCTATTTAAAGAAGAAGGTCATAATCTTACATTTACAAATACAGTTAAGCATGTAATTAAAACTACAGACGAAAGACCAGTTTATGCAAAGAGTTATCGATACCCATACGTTCATAAGCAGGAGATCCAAAACCAAATAAAGGAAATGTTGGATCAAGGAATAATTAGGCCGAGTAGTTCGCCCTGGTCCTCACCAGTATGGATAGTGCCGAAAAAGGTTAACCCCAAAAGGTGTGAAAAAATGGCGTTTAGTCATAGACTTCAGGAAAGTGAACGAAAAAACTATTGATGACCGGTATCCGTTACCAAATATCAATGAAATCCTAGATAAATTAGGAAAGTGCCAATATTTCACGACTCTTGACCTCGCGTCAGGCTTCCATCAAATAGAGGTAGACGCACGAGATATCAAGACAACAGCATTCACAGTCGACAATGGACATTACGAATTTACTCGGATGCCATTCGGCTTAAAAAATGCACCTGCCACGTTTCAACGTGTAATGGACAATGTTCTAAGGGAACAAATCGACAAAGTATGTTTAGTCTATATGGACGACATAATAGTATACTCATCGTCATTAACTGAGCACATAGAAGACTTAACAAAAGTATTTGAAGCATTAAAAAATGCAAATTTTAAAATTCAGCTAGATAAAAGCCAATTCCTAAAAAAGGAAGTAGAATTTTTAGGACACATAGTATGCGAACAAGGAATAAGACCAAATCCAAAGAAAATTGAAGCAGTAAAAAACTACCCTATATCAAAAACACAGAAGCAGATAAAACAATTCCTAGGATTATTAGGATATTATAAAAAATTCATTAAAGATTTTGCTCGATTAACGAAGCCCCTAACAGAAAAACTTAAAAAAGGAAAAAAAATAAATATCAACGACGAAACATATGTTAAATGCTTCAAAGACTGTAGAAACATGTTGATTGATGAACCAATATTAGCGTACCCAGATCTCACTAAAACATTCATCCTAAGCACAGACGCATCTAATATCACGATAGGAGCGGTTCTATCACAAAAAACAGAAGTACTCGAACACCCAATTTGTTATGCAAGCAGAACTCTTAACTCACACGAGCAAAATTATTCAACCATCGAAAAACAATTATTAGCCATTATATGGGCTACAAAATACTTTAGGCCATACCTATACGGTACAAAATTTAAAATTCAAACCGATCACAAACCTTTAAAATGGTTGATGAATATAGAGGAGCCAAATAGTAAACTCATAAGATGGAAACTGCAAATGGAATAATATAATTACGAAATAGATTACAAGCCAGGAAAGAAAAATAATAATGCAGATGCACTTAGCAGAATTCCATTTGAAAAAGTCAACGAAGAATTAATGATCGAGATCAACAATGAAGAACTCATTGAGACAGTTGCAACAGTACACAGTGCAGGAGAAGACGACCACGGATATATACCAATATCAGAATCACCCCTAAATCTTTTTAAGAATCAATTTGTTATTGAAAAACTTTCTAGTGGAGCCAACCAAATAAGGACAAAGAAAATATTTAACAAAATAAGGAAAACTATACGTTTCAAAAATTTCGACGAAAGTGATATAATACAAATCATAAAAAATTATTTTAATCCCAAAGGAACTAATGTAATCTTGGTAGAAGATATAACACTATATATCTTAAAATGCAAGATGTGTATAAAAACCATTTTTCAAGGAATAAGAAATTTAAAGTACTAAAATGTACTCGGTTGTTAGAAGACATAGAAGAAGAGGAAAAACAAGACGAAATTATAACCAAGTACCATTTAGAAAATAATCATAGAGGCATTAACGAATCTTTCGATCACATAAGACGAAAATACTATTTTCCAAACATCAAAGAAAAGCTAACGAAATACATTAATAATTGTAACATATGTCAAACAGAAAAATATGAAAGAAATCCTTCAAAGCTAAAATTCGAGTTAACGGAAACTCCAAAAAATCCTCTAGATATTATTCACACTGATATATTCTTTCCTGAAAAAGGTAAACCAATATTGACAATAATAGATAAATACAGCCGCTATGCACAAGCATATGAATTACAATCAAGAAATGCTGTGCATTTAAAAAAAGGTATACTTAGATACATCAGTACATTTGGAAAACCAAAGCTTATGATCATAGATCAAGAAAGGGCCGCAACTTCAATCGATTTTCGTCAGTTTCTGAGAGACGAAAACATAGAAATACATTTTACGACAGTTAGCAATTCTAATTCAAATTCACCAGTAGAACGGTTTCATTCAACACTTTTAGAACATTTAAGAATATTAAAGAACAATAATAATATATCAACTAGCAAAGCACTATTAAAAGCCTTATTTGCTTATAACAATTCCATATCATCAGCGACCAAGCATACACCGTTCGAATTATTCTTTAAACGAATACCAGAAATTTTGGAAAAAGAAGCATTAGGTATTTAAATTATTCAACATGAAAAAACATATCATAGAAAAACGAAACTTAGAAAGACAAGACCCAATAGAATACGGAGAAGGAAATAAAATGTATTACAAAGAAAGATACACTACAAAATTAAAACCGAGATTCAAGAATTTAACAACACATAAAAATAATAGAGTTACTATACTAGCTACAAATAGAAAACAATACCATAAAGCAAAAAACTAAAAAACCTCGCAAATTTCAGGTTCACAATGCATCCATCTAATATAAACATACTGACGATATTAATAGCTGTTTTTTATTATCAGCTATGATCCATATAGATCATCGATTTACATGCAATTACAACAACAGCACATGATCCTGCTTCTCATCGAGATCATGAAACATGATCTGAAAATTATTTCCACTATTTCCCACTAGATGGCTTGTTTCATTTTTAAGTGTTGGTGTGCCTGCAAACGATAGCCACACAATCACGTTGCCAGACTAAAAAGTGGAAAAAAAAATCAATTGATTTTTTCGCATTCGAGTTCCGAGTTATTTTTTTTCGTTCTTTAAAGGTATATTCAGACCAGCCAAACACTTGATAAACAATTAAATACCTACATATTTCATAAATATTTCTTAAACATTTATTAAACAAAACAATTTTTATGAAATGTGTTGCTGGTTTGAAAACATTTATGAAATGTTTCACAGTTTCCCAATCGTGATGGGAAATAATTTTTGTTTTACAAGTTTCCCTGCAGAAAGTAAGTGCTGTTTTTCGATTATTTTTTTTGTAAATAAAATACATATGTCAAGAAAAGCTTGGGATACCTACGTAATGAGAAAGTGATGAATGAACAATTATTTGAATTAAATTGCGTGCCGCGTGATTCCCTAATCTAATTATAATCCTAAGACATATTTTTTTTCTTATCCAAAAAAGGATGAAATTTAAATATTTCATAAATGAATTTCAGAAATCTTTTACAAATGTTTATGAAATGTGTCCGATTTGCTTCATAAACATTTCTGAAATGTTTGGCTGGTCTGGACACACCTTAATATGCCAAAATAAACTCAAGTGCTAGCTGCAAAATATTGTTCATGTGTTGCATAATTGTAGATATATGAAATAAATTTGTTATTAAAAAAAATTTGGAAAAGATAAATTATCCAAATTCCATTAAATATGGTAACACCCCCGATATTTCAAGTGAAATGTCAAGTGCCTTGTGTGACGTCACGTTGAGCAGAATATTTGCAATATGGCTGGCAGCAATATGAAGTTTGTAATACCCCTCTATTATCTCCTTTGTTTTTGAAAGCAACTGTTGCCAAAATTCAGAAATTAAACTTTTCAATGATCCGTAGTGTTTTATTATCGTGATCTGAACCGGATCAGATCACGTTGATAATAAAATACGGCTAATAATGACGACAATACTGACTCTTCAAGGACAAAAATTAGACGTTACAAACTTAAATGATGGACAAGGTTACATTATGATTAGGGATAAAGAGCTTCAAATAATAACAAATTACAAAAAGATTTTACATAGTATTGAAATGGGACAACTAGAAGAAAATCTAGAATTAATTAAAGAAAATACCATAAATCTAAATTATAAAGACCACTACCCATCAATGATCCACAATTTTAATTCTCTTGAAGAAGAAATAATTAATTTAATCCCACACACAAGTTCCAGAAGAGGTTTATTAAATATTTGGGAAAAGGCTTAAAAATATTAGCAGGAGTAATGGATTCAGATGACGAAGCAGAAATTAGGGAAAGACTATCGGTAAATGAAGAAAATAATAAAAATATAATTAATAACCTTAATACACAAATAGAAATAAACAATAAGTTTAACAATATTATGGAAAATGTTACTAACCATATAAATACCCAACAAAAGAAGATTAGTGAACAAATAAACGATATGATCCAAATAATAAATACAGGTATGAATGAAATATACTATATACAGCATGTTTTCCAAATTCAATATGATATCCTGCTATTAAGAGAACAAGTTAGGAAAATTAAAGAAAACCTACTATTATGTAAATTAAGAGTTTTAGGCAGAGATTTACTCACTACAGTAGAAATTCAAAATTATAATATAACTTTTCGGGAATTAATCAATATTAAAAGTTCGGTATTACTAAAAGGAAATAGAATTGTGTTTATTATAATGATTCCAAATTATGAAATAAATAAATATTACAAAACATTCATTAAACCATTGCCAAATAAAAACACCCTAGAAATTGATACACCCTATAAGACAGTAATATTAAAGGAAAATAATGATGTATATGAATACACAGAATCAATGATAACAAATAAAAAACAATTAAAAATAATTAAAGATGATTGTATTTCGAAAATATTAAAAGAAAAACCTATTTGTAACTTCAAAGTAAATAATGAAATAGTAATTAAGCAAATTACTGATAATGTAATAATCACTAAGAACTTACCAAAAACATTATTGAAACAAAATTGTAATACCTATGATGTAAGAATATATGGAAATAATGTAATTAATTTTGAAAATTGTAAAATAAGTATAAACGAGGTTGAGTATGAGAATTTATTGATAAGCGATCATTTCGTAATACCAAATTTTAATGATATACAAATTAAAAACATATCAGTAAACGTATCCTTACCTGAGATCAGTGTTGCCACTAAAATAAAATGAATCCGGTCAAATCTGACCGAATGACCGATTCTTATTTTTTTCAATTCGGTCAGAAAATCCGGTCAAAAGATAAAATAAGATTTTTTGACCAGAATTCCGGTCAAAAATGGAATAAAATAATATATTTTAACAAAAAATATATTATATTATAATATGTATTTAACTAATCTTGGATTTAGTAAAACAAAAAACAAACAATTCATTGAAAAGCTTTGCATCACAATGTTTTGCAGAAAAATTAACTTTCCACTCCACTTCGGCGTTTGAAACTCGTAAAACCAACACCGAAATTGCAAAATATGCTAAAACGTCTTTACTTCGGTCTTGTTTGAATGCACACACCCAGTCACAGTTGGTGGGAGTATTCAAATGAGACTGGTTTCTGTATGAACTTGTGAGTGTGTTCATTAAGTATGGCCAAGTATTATTCAAAGTTTAGAAATCTATCCTTTATCTAGTCATAGAACAATATTATTTTTCCGGTCAAAAAAGGTTTTTCCGGTTAAAGAATTTTTTCGTTCCGGTTAGAAATCGGTTAGACCGGATTTCAAAATTTTCTCCGGTCAGAGTGAAGAGATTTCGGTCAGATATAACCGGAATCCGGTCAAAATGGCAACACTGCCTGAGATACATTTTGACAATATAAAAAACAAAGAAATAATTAAAGAAATTAAAGCAAGGCATTTCGTGACAGAAGGCATATCCTTAAGCACAATCATTTTCGTAATTGTGGTAAATCTTATATTCATATTCATTATAATTAAATCAAAGAAAAGGAAAAATGCCCAAAATACAAAAGTTAATATCGAACTAAAAACCCTGCATTCTCCGGAGCAGAATCTTAAGGAGGAGGGAGTTACGGCAATGACTCACGTCACGCCTACCCATAGCATACTTAACGGTTACAGCAACCGCAAGCTATCAATTGTATGAGTCATAATGACATCATCTTAAACTAAAGAAGTAACTCAAGGCCACAGCCGCCCATTCGTCATCATATCTAATGATTGACATTGAACTTGGCTTAGATGCACCATGCATTTAATCTTCCAATTGTTTACACAAGTGTGCACCATATCCTAAGCCAGCCAAAGTATTATTCTTTGACGATGCAATTGCATCCTCATATTTATCTCTCGACCACGATTTCCTCTAATAGAAATTCATACGTGAGGCACCATTAGAAATCTTCTATCATTGTTGACACAGATGCATCCGTTTTGCCTAATTGACAAATCTGATCAATAATAGCCGTATTTTATTATCAGCGTGATCTGATCCGGATCAGATCACGATAATAAAACACTACGGATCATTGAAAAGTTTAATTTCTGAATTTTGGCAACAGTTGCTTTCAAAAACAAAGCAGATAATAGAGGGGTATTACAAACTTCATATTGCTACCAGCCATATTGCAAATATTCTGCTCAACGTGACGTCACACAGGGCACATGACATTTCACTTGAAATATCGGGGGTGTTACCATATTTAATGGAATTTGCATAATTTATCTTTTCCAAATTTTTTTTAATAACATTTATTTCATATATCTACACTTATGCAACACATGAACAATATTTTGCAGCTAGCACTTGAGTTTATATTGGCATATTAAGGTGTGTCCAGACCAGCCAAATATTTCAGAAATGTTTATAAAGCAAATCGGACACATTTCATAAACATTTGTAAAAGATTTCTGAAATTTATTTATTAACCTCCTTATTAATAAATGCTGCGTAAAAGTTATCAACTCGTTATTCAGAAGTTACATCAAATTTGTGTACGCTATCTGATGTCTACTAGCTAACTAACTTGTGCACATTTGTTTATTAATACGGGGGTAAATGTTTATGAAATATTTCAATTTCATCCTTTTTTTGGATAAGAAGAAAAATATGTGGTAGGATTATAAAGCAGCGAGTAAAGTTTTTATTACTGTAATTTTGGTCTCGGAAATCACGCGACATGCGATTTAATTCAAATAATTGATTCATTCATCACTTTCTTATTAGGTACTCCAAGCTTTTCTGGATATTTGTATTTTATTTACAAATAATCGAAAAAAATGCTCACTTTCAGGGAAACTTGTAAAACAAAAATTATTTCCCATCACGATTGGGAAACTGTGAAACATTTCATAAATGTTTTCAAACCAGCAACACATTTCGTAAAATTTGTTTTGTTTAATAAATATTTATGAAATATGTAGGTATTTAATTGTTTATCAAGTGTTTGGCTGGTCTGCATATATTTACCTTTAAAGAACGAAAAAAAAATAACTCGGAACTCGAATGCGAAAAAATCAATTGATTTTTTTTTCCACTTTCTAGTCTGGCAACGTGATTGTGTGGCTATCGTTTGCAGGCACACCAACACTTAAAAATGAAACAAGCCATCTAGTGGGAAATAGTGGAAATAATTTTCAGATCATGTATCATGATCTCGATGAGAAGCAGGATCATGTGCTGTTGTTGTAATTGCATGTAAATCGATGATCTATATGGATCATAGCTGATAATAAAAAACAGCTAATAAGAAGATCATATTGCAAGCCATCGTTACGGCATTGCAATAGATAAGTAAACAATATTAGGAGTATAAATACGGCCACCCAAAAGCCCAGAAGTTCAGTTCAGTTCTGTCCTAGTTGTTCTCATACTCTTCCATCTGACTTCCCCCACCAGTGGTAAGGGGTCAGCAACATAAAAACTAAAACTTGAAATTAAATTAAATTAAAATTAAATAAATGTTAAATTGAACAAAAACTTCATGTGTTTATTTCGGCCCAAGTGTTCGGGCCAAGAATATATTTTTTTATTTCGTGTCACGCTCGGCACGTAATTATATATATATGTGAATAAAATCGGTAGATTCGTTAAGGCTTGAATCGGCGACAAACGAACACAATTTTAAGGATAATTTTACCTACGTGAAGTTAGCGCGCACTTTTTCTAGAAAGAAAAACGTGAAATGCAGTTCGTTTGTAGTGAAATTTTTTTCGTTTATAAAGGGTGATTTTTTAAGAGGTTTAGAACTTTTTTAAAAAAAAAAACACAAAAAATTCGAAAAAAAGAATGAAATATTTATTTGAATCGATAGTTTGAACCTTGCAATTTAATGTTTAAAGATAATTTCATGCAAATGTTGACCGCGGCTGCGTCTCAGGTAGCCCATCCGCTGAGTCCAATTTTGGCATACTCTTTCACACATATCGGCCGGTATCTCACGAATGAATGCATGGAAGTTGGCTTCCAGTGCGTCAATCGAAGCGGGCTTGTCCCTATACACATTAGCCTTGGCATACCCCCACAAAAAATTATCTAATGGTGTCAAATCGCACGATCTAGGCGGCCAATTGACCGGCCCGAATATTCTTCCGAATAGACTGCTCAGAAGGTCGAACAAGGTACTAAACACACGTCAGCTGTCAAAACCAGTGTTGCCAAAACCAAACCAGCTAAAAAATCACCCTTTAGTTTAACCGTTAGAAAGTTAGAATCATTAGAAAAAAATTTCAGCGCGCACTTTTGAGCTTTTGAAATGAAAACTAGCCAGTTGCATTCGAAATCGTTTGTAGTTGTTTGTAGTGAAATTCTTTTTTCCCAAAAATGTCTTATTTCGGAGATATAAGGACATTTGTGTTTGCATCCATAGCTCCGAATTTCCAAAAGACAGAAATTTTTTTTAAATTACTGTTGCATTAAGCACATCACAACTTAAATAACTGCATTTAAAATTTCTGAATTCACTCAAGCGTTACTTGATAAAACGCAATTAAAGTCAAAAAATGCATCATTTCACGTTTGCATCCATTATATCGATTTCCCAACAACAATAAACCAACGGTGAACATATTTCCGAAAAATTTCATCCGTGTTCATCGATATGAGTCATAATTTGTCAATAAGCAAAAACAACCAATCAATAAAGCCCGATTTTATCCAAGAATTTTTCTCTTCCTTTGAATAACCTCAAAAAACGAACACTTTTAAACAATTTATAGCACCAAAAACTTAAAGTTTTGAAAACTCTGTAGTCCTGGCTATCTAATCCAATTCAAATGATTTGGTTTTATCACAAATAAGAAGATTTTGATGCAACTTATGCAAACAGTAGTTTGTCATATAAACTCATATCAATCTTTCGGTTATTAAGCAACTCAAAGTAGTGCAATTTACTATTTTCTAATGCTTTCTATTAGATGCTTCTAATGGAATAAAAAAAAGTGATATTTTTTCAATGGATAACTGTTTATTCAAAATATAAGAAAATGGGTGAAATCGTCCGCGCAACCCGATTTAAGGGGACGGATATTTCAAATGCTGGACAACTACAAACGACAAAAACTAGTTAGTTGGTAGGAAGCATGTATGTTCTTTCTAATAAAACCAAAAATAGCAAAATTGTTCCAACCAAAGAGAATTTATATGCAATTTAAGCAGTCGACCTAAAACCCTCGTTATCTCCGAAACGGTACAAAGCCAAGTGATGAAATTTCCTATTTTCAACAGTTTTACACCTAACAAATCTAATAAAATACAAATTGTATCCATCAGCCTAACGGTTTACGATTTATATGAAATTTAAGCGAAATTGAAACTTAATTTTTTTGTGAAGTTAGCGCGCACTTTTTCTAGAATGAAAAACGTGAAGTGCAGTTCGATAGACATTCGTTTGTAGTTGTTTGTAGTGAAATTTTTTTCGTTTGTAGTTCAACCGTTAGAAAGTTAGAACCATTTGAAAAAAAAAATTGCAATCCCTTAAATCCGTTTTATCTCCGAAACCGGAGCAAACAGAGTGATAAATTTTTCTATTTTCGAAAGTGTTCCACTTCACTAATCTAATAAAATTCAAATTGCGTCAATCGGCCTAACGGTTTATGATTTATTTAAAATTTAAGCAAATATAGCTCCCAACTTAAGGGTTTCATAATTAAAAAACTATTGAACTAAAAACGATGAAATTCTGCATTTCTATTCTATGCACCCTTTTTTACCTCTGACGTAAAAAAGAAGACAATTCGCATTACAGACAACTTTTTATTCGCAATTTAAGGGAAGCCTTAAATGGACTCAATCGCTTATGGTCTCATTTCACTCATTTTTAAGCGATTCGATATTTCCATTCCTAAAACGCTTTTAAGCTTGGAATATGTTTTTTTCCAATGAAGCTACCCTTTTTTTTTCTAACAAAGTCATCAAAACTCATTTTCCACTAACGGTTAACGTTTTATCGAAAATAGAATTTATCACTCTGTTTGCTACGGTTTCGGAGATAACACGGATTTAAGGGACTGCAAATTTTTTTTTTCAAATGGTTCTAACTTTCTAACGGTTGAACTACAAACGAAAACAATTTCACTACAAACGAATGTCTATCGAACTGCATTTCACGTTACATTCTAGAAAAAGTGCGCGAGTTAAGTATCCATAGCAAAACATATTGAGAAAAAAGATAACATTATTTGTATTCAATGATATCTTTAGTCTCTAGTACAGTCTTGCACACAACGCTACAATGATAACATATGTAAAAGAGATAATATCGTTTGTATACAATGTTGGAATATTATCTCTTCTTCATTATCAAGCAAGACGATTGTACGCTTGGGTCTCCTTGTAGATAGATAAGAAAAGTATATAAATACGACTGTATGATGAATTTATCAACAGTCTTATTGTAACTACATAGTAGCCTTAAGCTCCTTTTAGAATTAGTAAAAAGTATTTCAATAATAAAGGACATAGTTCCAAATAAATATTGTTTAATTTTAAAAGTAAGAAACAAGTGTTTTAATTGGCGATCCTGCCAGGAGGTTAAATATACTTTTTAACTTCAATCGAGCGGACCTCGGGAACAAGTAGTGAAATCTAGTATAAACAGAACACTCGCGTTACCGGTTACAAGAATTACCTAGCATAGCAGGTACAAATATAGCTTCTTCGTACGAAGCAGCAAAGCAATTCAGTGAAAGTGTATATGTGGAGGAAAAAAACACACAAATTCGACGACAACAGACACGAGTTCAAAATGGAACAACTCGCAGTATTAATGGCAAGATTAGAAGCTTTAGAAACCAGGAGCAACACAGTAACACAAACCCTAGAGCACACACGCACAGAGAATGCAAGGTTAGCAGCAATAATAACTAACCAAAATCAAATAAACACTAATTTAGAAACAAAACTAAATGAAGTAAAATCTGGATTAGGCATAGTACCAAACATACCTGTGCTAGAGGAAATAAGAACCACATATACAGATGGTAGTGAAATACAGTTAGACGCATTTAAAAGCCTACCTATTTTCAACGGCGATCAATCAAATTATCGGTCGTGGCGCGAAGAAGCATCCAGATTAATGGACAGCATTAAAAACTTCAAAACACACAGTAAGTACGCAGCAGCATTGACTATAGTGAAAAGTAAAATACAGGGTGCAGCCGCGAATGTGTTAACTAATTATAACACAATTTTTAATTTTGAGGCGATACGTAACAGATTAGATTATACGTACTCTAATCAAGAACCTCTATACGTGCTACAAGACATGATGAAAGCCATCACGCAAAAAAGAAGCACACTGTCTGAATACCACGACGAGATAAATAAAAATCTCAATTTAATAATATCAAAAATCACTATGTCAGGTGATCCGCCGAATATAATCGACAGACTAATTAAAAATGCTAACGACGACGCAGTTCGTATATTCATTGATGGTATGAGTGACAACTTTACAAGAGGATCATTATATTCAGCTACAATAAATGATCTAGAACACGCATTCGCAATTGCTCGCAGAATAGAACATGATAATGTGCACAGGCATTTACATCTCACTCAGGATAAGCACCACAAAAATATGCCACATGAACGCAGAAACGAAAGAAGACCAAATTATTCGAGCCAAACAACGAATTATCAACCCCAGAAGCAATACGATAATATGCAGCAACACAATCAAGGACCACAGCCGATGGAGATAAACTCGAGACAAATTGTACATGCACAGCGACAAAATTGGAATCAATACAAACCCGATGTATATAATCCACCAGCGAAACGTGAACACAGCGGGAGTTTCAACACACACAACAGACCGCAACGATCTTATCAGCAGAACTTCAAGCAGCAGAGAGTAAATAACTCCCGACAACAACGCAGAGACGATGTCAGCAGTACATATGCAGAAGCAGATGAAACGGAATGTATGGTAAATAATAACATAAGAATAGATCATTTAAACTAGTAGACGGGTTGCCCTGCTTAAATTTAACTAGTACTATTTCTAAGAAAATTTATAAAATTCTTATTGATACTGGTGCAACCCATAATTACATTAATAGAAAATGCGATTCTAGCAAAAAAATTAAAATTAAACCTATAAAAATAAAAACAATGCATGGTTATTCTATGGTAGATACAAAGAAAGTAGTTAGGATATTAAAGAAAAATATAACATTTTTTGAATTAGAGGATATTCAGTCTTTTGATATGATATTAGGATATGAAGGACTTAAAGTTCTAAACGCGGAAATAAATTTCAGTAATATGACTCTAACTACCATAAGCAGTGTCGAATCTATTCAGAAAATTAATTACATAATTGGGGAAAATAATATTTATAAAGCAGACATAGATAGACTGATGAAGATTAATAACAGCATAGGACCGTTACCCTTTACAGATACTATAGAAGCAAGCATTAGGACGACCAATGATAATCCGGTTTATGTTAAACAATATCCATATCCCATAGCAGATAACGAATTCGTAAACAAAGAAATACAGAAACTCTTACATGACGATATAATAGAAAAAAGCCATAGTCCTTATAACAGTCCCATATGGACAGTACCTAAAAAAGGTTTGGACGAAAAAGGAAAACCAAAACGGCGCATGGTTGTTGATTTCCAAAAACTTAACGCTCACACTGTAACAGACAGATACCCCATTCCGGATGTCAACATGACAATTCAAAATTTAGGTAAAGCCAAGTACTTTACAACATTAGATTTGGAGTCAGGTTTCCACCAAATTAAAATCAAAACAGATGACAAAGAAAAAACAGCTTTTGCTATAAATGGCGCAAAATATCATTTTAAACGAATGCCTTTCGGGCTCAAAAATGCACCAAGCATATTTCAGAGATGCGTGGACGACATTTTGAGAGACTTTGTAGGTAAATTCGTACACGTTTACATTGATGACGTATTGATATATTCTTCATCTGAGGAAGAACATATACAGCACATAAGTCAAGTATTCGACGTACTCAATAAAGCCACATTAAAAATATCTGATGAGAAAAGTAAGTTTTTTCAAGAAGAAGTAGAATACTTAGGTCACATAATCAGACATGGTAGAATCACTACGAACCCTGAGAAAATAGCAGCTATAGAAAATTTTCCAGTCCCACAAACGGTAAAGGATTTGAGAGGATTTTTAGGTCTTACAGGTTACTATCGTAAGTTTATAAAAGGATACGCAAGCATAGCCAAGCCCCTGACATTATATTTACGAGGAGATAACGGTAAAGTAAACAAAAAACAAAGTAAAAATATTAAGTTAAATCTGAATGATTCAGCATTAGAAGCGATTAGAATTTTAAAAAATTATTTGAAAGAACAAGTCGAACTTTTTCAACCGGATTATAGTAAACCATTCGAGCTTACTACTGATGCATCCAACATAGCTATTGGAGCCGTACTAAGTCAGAATAAGCAACCTATACACTTCTTGTCAAGAACACTGAGTAAGACAGAAGAGAACTATAGCACAAACGAGAAAGAGCTATTAGCGATCATATGGTCCTTACAAAAACTCAGAAACTACATGTATGGTATAGCAGACTTAACCATATATACCGATCACCAGAGCCTTATATATTCTGTATCAGGAAAAAATCCCAACACAAAGCTGAAACGTTGGAAGGGAATCATTGAAGACTTTGGAGCAAAATTAGTTTATAAACCAGGAAACCTAAATCTTGTAGCTGACGCATTATCACGTCAACGCATAAATACTTCTACCATAGAAACAGCACATTCAGCTGAAAGTTCTTCTAATGATATAATAAAAACTGTGAATCAGCCTTTTAATGCATACACTGCACAGTTCGAACTTATTGAAGATATAACAAATAATATCGAAACACAAATCTATTTTAGTAACAAAATAAGACTCATAATAAAGTTTAAGGACAAAGACTCTTTACTAAGGCAGATGAAAGAAGTTATACAACCCCAAAAGATTGTAGCTTTGCATACGAAATTTGAAAACATATACAAATATGGTGAAAACATAAAAAAAGAATTCCCACTAGTAAGATTTATATTCACACCAAGAAAACTTCAAGACGTGACAAATTTGGAGGAACAACTAAAACTTGTAAGGGTAACTCACGAAAGAGCACACCGAGGGTTACGTAACAATATACAAGAAATCTCAGAGAAATATTACTGGCCCGATCTAAATAAACAAGCAAAGAGTTTCAACAAAAAATGCATAGCATGTCTATTTGGAAAATATGAAAGAAAACCTATCAGAGAACCTCTGAATAATTCAGAAATACCAACACATGCGGGAACACACATTCATATGGACATATACTTCAACGACAAGTATACTTTCCTTGTAACAGTAGATAAGTATTCTAAATATACAATCCTTCGGGAAATCGAAACTCGAAACAGACTGTACGACGTTATGGAAGAGGTCTTATCTAATTATTTCCCAAAATGTGAACGACTCATGACAGATAACGAGAAGGGATTCAAAACAGAAATGGTGAACCAAATGTGTTTGAAATACAACATAACTAAAGTAGAAACTCCAGTATACAGATCGACAGCGAACGGTCAGGTAGAACGTGTAAACGGTACAATAACTGAACTGTCTAGAATATTCACAATTCAGAATAAAACAAGACTTATCGAAGAAATATTTAGAACAGTGCGTGAATTAAATAATTCTATACACTCAGTTACCGGTTTGAAACCTAGAGACATTTTCTTTAATCAAAATAAATATAGCAATAGTGAAATTATAATAAATAAACTAAACTCAGCATCCAAAAAAGTGATCGAACGTCTAAATAAAGGAACTCGACACAGAGAGTATAAAAAAGGAGATAAGATAATGGTAAGAATCACAGGTCTTAGAAAGAAATCTAACGCCAGATACATAACAAGAATAGTAGAAGAAGATAAAGGAGACACTGTAATCTCTAAAGAAGGAATAAAAATTCACAAGGATAACATAAAGAATTATCATTTTTCAGATGACGAAAATATTAATATTCCTAACATTACTAGGAATTGTACAGAGTCAAGAAGGGCAAGGAAACGTTCAAATAACTGAGTTACTAAACAAGAAGTTTATACTTACGCAAACAGATGACGTGTATTTATTCAAAGAACAAACTTATTTGTTACATGCCACCAACCTGACTTCGATATTTCAACCTTACGTAAATATCGTAACTAGTAAATATCAACCTACACAAGAAGAAAAAATTTGGTTAAGTAAAATTAAGAATTTAGCAGACCAATTACAAGAACATACTAGGCATACTAGATCAATTAACTTTTTAGGAACAGCTTTCAAATATGTGTTTGGTAATCCTGACCATTATGACTTAGTTAACATAGAAACGAGTATAAATAATCTCATAGAAAACAATAATAAACAAAAAACTATAAATTCTAGATTTGAACAAATTTTGCAACAATTCGAAGGTCAGAGCCTTAAAGAACATTTAGTAATAGAACAAGTGTACGAACAATTATTATTATTGACCAGAACAATTAATGCAGCAAAAAATAATGAATATTTATCAGAAAGCCTAGACTTAGATGACATTAAAAATATTATTCAACATGAAATAATTCAAGTACCCATAATAAATATACTTGAGTACTCTAAAATATTATTAGCTAGAACTGATGAATTCTTCATCACAATATATAAATATCCAGTTCTAATTAAATCATGTAAATTGTATAAAGTAACACCTTTAAATTCAAAACATGGAAAAATCATTACAGATAAAACAATTGCCTTATGTAACCAAACTTATTTAAGAACAAGAAATTGTCAAAATCATCTAAGTAAAAACATTTGTGAAATTAACTTTGAAGAAGAAAATTGTCTTATTCCACTTTTAAAGAATATAACTTCAAAATGCAACATTAAACAAGAATACGATTACGACTTAGAAATTGAATCCGGTGTTATGTTATTAAGCGGTAAGCATAAGTTAAATAATCAAACAATTAATGGTATAAACTTAGTTACTTATGAAAATACTATAAATCTAGACGATAAAATATACAAAAACATGCATAAGCAAATTAAAGAAGTTATATTAAGAAATCATAATTCAGAGTCTTACATCGACCAAATAATTAAAGAAGATACAATGTACAAATTCGATAACATAGATACTTTAAAAAAACTAATTATTCCTTTTGAAGAAAAACCGATATTATCAACTATATACACAATTGTAACACTGATTGTTATTCTAGCATTTACGTACGTAATGATAAAAACTATACAATGTATAACAGATCGTCAAAAACAAAAAAAGATTGACGCATATAACAAAACTTATGAAAGAGAAATGTTAAAAATAGCGTCGAAAAATCGGGACGATTTCGTTTAACAAGGGGGGGAGTTAAGTATCCATAGCAAAACATATTGAGAAAAAAGATAACATTATTTGTATTCAATGATATCTTTAGTCTCTAGTACAGTCTTGCACACAACGCTACAATGATAACATATGTAAAAGAGATAATATCGTTTGTATACAATGTTGGAATATTATCTCTTCTTCATTATCAAGCAAGACGATTGTACGCTTGGGTCTCCTTGTAGATAGATAAGAAAAGTATATAAATACGACTGTATGATGAATTTATCAACAGTCTTATTGTAACTACATAGTAGCCTTAAGCTCCTTTTAGAATTAGTAAAAAGTATTTCAATAATAAAGGACATAGTTCCAAATAAATATTGTTTAATTTTAAAAGTAAGAAACAAGTGTTTTAATTCGCGCTAACTTCACGTAGGTTAAATTTTTATATAAAGGGTTTCTCAATAAGAGCGCTACAAAAGTTTTTTTTTAAATAAAACAAAAACGGTTTTGGATATCAATGAAATTCTTTATTCCTATGAAAGTACATTCGATGCCATTATGTATGGAACTCGATTTCTTTTGCAATTTTACGGTTTTCAAGCATAAATCGGCCGATACTGCTGCAATTTCACGTTCGATATTCGTACAAAGTTCATCAATCGTTGCTGGCTTGTTGGCATAGACCATAGACTTGACGTAGCCCCACAGAAAATAGTCTAACGGCGTCAAATCGCACGACCGAGGCGGCCAAGCGACTGGACCATTTCGTGACATAGCACGTTCTCCAAGCTTGGTTTCCAATAAATTGACAGTGACATTCGCTGTGTGGCTTGTGGCGCCGTCCTATTGAAACCACATGTCCTCCAAGTCCATATCATCCAATTGGGGCCAAAAATATTCGGTTATCATTGAACGGTAGCGATTCCCATTCACAGTAACGTGCCGGTCTTGATCATCACGGAAGAAGTACGGCCCAATGACGCCCCCGGCCCATCCACCACACCAAACCGTAATTTTTTTGTAATGCAATGATGACTCATGGAGTACGTGTGGATTGCTGCCTGAGCAATACCGCATATTTTGTTTATTGACGAATCCATTCAGCCGGAAATGAGCCTCATCGCTGAAGATGATTTTTCGATGAAAATCCGAATCATTTTCAAGTTGTTGCTCAGCCCAATTCACGAACATACGTCGCTTCTGGTGATCAAGCGGCTTCAGTTCTTGCGTCAATTTAATCTTGTAAGGATGTAGGCCAAAATCTTTTCGCAAAATTCGCCACAACGACGTCACAGAGATGCCCAACGCTTGAGAACGACATGTGAGAGACACATTTGGGCTTTCTTTAACTGAAGCCTCAGCGGCAGCAATATTCTCGACACTACGGGCACTTCTTTGTCTCACTGGCACTTGCACGACCATAATTGGACGTAGCGCTCTTAACGTTGAGGCCACTGACTCCGAATTTCGGTAAGAAATTTTAATAATTTCGACTCGTTGTTGGTTCGTATATCTTTCCATCATGAAATGGCAAACCTTACTGAAGAGAAATGTCAAAAGAGCGGCAAGAAACTCGGCGTCGTTTGCTGTCCCTGTCGCTCTACTTTTGTAGCGTCCCTGTTGAAAAACCCTTTATATAAATATAGATTTTTCGGTTTTTTTAATTAAACATACTGGTTTTGTAGGAATTTTGATAGATTCATCGCCGCAGATATATTATGTGATACTTAACATACTACACACATAAATTTAATATAAAAACTTTCCATTTCAGATCTCTCTCTCCGCCGACACTGTCCAAGCGAATGCTCTCTTATACAAAGGGAAGGCGGGCTTCAACGTCAACCCATGTGAACCCGTCCGACAACCAACCTGATACTCCCCCACCTCAAAAACGAAATCGTTTCAACAGCCTGCCAAAAAACGCTCTACAATACCTATCAGGGCAATCCAAAACGGAGCAGTCTAAATCATTACCTGAAACAAATAAAGGTCCCCCTGATGAACCAGAAGAACAAGACAAGCGTCAATGCTATAGTGAAAGACGACATCCGGTAGATGATAGCGATTATCTTAAATTGCCACCTCCGTGTACTTGTCCCTACTTTGGTGATCGTCCGCTGCAAAACTGTATTAAACCAGCGGAGGTGAAAATTATTTCTTCAACATTTCGAACGGCAGTGTCTTCACCTAGTGAAATTGATTTATTGGTTCACACAACTCAACTAACCGGTACAGCATCACAAGGTAAAAACAACATGACGACACCAACGTCAAGCTACCTATCTCTACCCCCAGCAACACCAGTGCCCCGACGTAAATTAAGTATTTCTAAGACAACTTCAGTAGTCACTTGGGACTCTACGAGAAACAGAAGACGCGGCTCAAGTTTCGGAGGAGCGCGCACATCTTTGTTACTGACACCAACTATAGCAGCTGCTTCGCCACTACGTCGGTCTGCTACCCTCCGTAGTCACAACAATACAAACTACAACATTACAAATGATGGTGGTTCTGGTGGGGGAAATGCAGTAAGCCTTAAGTCGAGAAAATCACTAACATCGTCTCCATGCCTACTGCAACGTAACCAAACCGTGCGTTCACATCACTCTCGTAACTCCAGTGTCATATCACGTAACTCATCACGTCATGGCCGTATCATTAGATTGGAGCAGAAGGCAACCAAAGTGCTGGGTGTTGTTTTCTTTACATTTGTAATTCTCTGGTCACCCTTCTTTGTGCTTAATCTCTTGCCGACAGTATGCGGCCAATGTGAGGATAATATCGCTCATTGGGTATTCGATGTGGTTACATGGTTGGGTTATGCTAGTTCTATGGTTAATCCTATATTTTATACAATTTTTAATAAGGTATTTAGGCAAGCATTTAAGAAAGTCCTTCTTTGTAGATACAATACGGCTTCAAATTGGAGACCTAACAGATAGCACATCCAATTAGTAAAAGATAATCTATCTCCTTGTTTGTTGAAGGCTGATAGAAGCTGTAGGCGAAAGGTTTCATAAATAAATTTGTTGGTGTTTCGATGAACACACATAATATCAATGGAAAATGATGCTTACTATACCGACCTGTACAGTCTACAGATATACATATATATGTATGTACCATATCTTTGAATGCTATGAGTACCAAAAAAATGTATACATAATTTTTGTGCAAATGAATGAATTTGTAATAATAGAATATGTGATTATAGAATAATGCCGAATAGAAATATGTACTTTTAAGTTTTTGTAATAAAATATGGATGGCAGCTAAAGTTCTTTTAAACAATTAAACAATCTAGCTTTTATTTTTAAGTGATAACGACTGGAAAGGTGGTCTGTATAACATTAGTACAAGCTATATTTAGACAGGTAAACTACCTACAGGTTAGAATCATTAAATTAAATTTGTAAAAGCTTATATTTATAGGAATATCAATCTTTTCTATATACAGCCTTACAGGTAGATTATTTCTAACAGCGAAATTGATTTTGCACTTACAACAAAGTGTGAGTTTAAGTTTAATTTGACAAAGGGTAGATATTGTATAATACAATGTTTACCGAAAAAAAGTTTCCAACAGCTTTGCGGCACATCAAAAATTTGGGCAAACCAAGAATGAGTTTACATTGATATAATGTTCATATGTGACAACGGGCTTTGCATTTGAAGTTATACACCAGATGCATGCATTAATTACCCACGATCTTACAAAGAATCGTAGGTATTTGCATATATATGTACCTACCAATTTCTAGCTGGATATACTTTTTGTGTCAGCCACCTCGAAAAAACTCTGACGGTATAAAGGTAAGATAGCTAAACCTGGAAACGAAATAGAAATAAATTTGTGTTAATTTCATCTCGTATGTTGTAAAGGTTTATTTTTCGTAAAATAAACCGGAAAAATTATTTCGTCAAAATACTTTTTCCAGTCAAAAAATCGCATTTAAACCTCAAAAAAGTCTGATCTGTCCAGCAATATGACTTAAATGACACCATTGACCATTTACACACGCTAACATAAGCAATCACGGAAAGAAAACTGATAACGGTAAATCCGTAGCCGTGAAGAGCGACTTGAAGTTCTGTCAAAATACGCCTGCCTATTACTGTAGTTTATAAGTGGATTTCGTCAACAACATAAAATAGACAAATCCTGTTGTGGTCTGCTAAACAGGTATCCGAATCTTAGCATTTAAAGGTCTCATAGATGTCAACTCTAATTGATTATAAATATAAAGAAAATAATTAAAAATATTTCTTAGGTATAAAAACCTACAAACCTGTTACATTTATGTTGAAGACGTTTTTCTTATCAGTACGCAGATATATATGTACTATTTTTCATAAATAAAATAATTCACAATTAACTTATCCACTTTATTTCGTTACAGTATTTTACGGATATAAGAAACACTTATGTATATAAGAAAACTCGCTTATAAGAAACGCAATCCAAAATAACATGTCTTTTCCTTACATTTCTCTCTAAAACCATGCGTATATAAGAAACTCCTTTTTATGCACAACAATTAACTGCAAGAACACAAAACTACCCGTATAAGAAATTTATTTCCGCATTTTATAATAATTGACTTTTGCCAAAGGAATTGACATAAGCGAATTAAAGTTGGTGAAAGGACTTCTTTTTATCGTCGTCAGGCTCGTATTGAAAATGGGCTATGTTGGTCAAGTAGTTCTGCTACCTCCCATACAAAACCAATATTTGAAAACACATGTTGAAAACACGATAGCGTCGAAAAGAATCTGGATAGGCAAGTGAAATTTTGTGAGAGGACGTTTTTTTTTATTGTCTTTCAGCTGATATTTAAAGTAGGGTATATTGGTCAAGTAGCTCTAGTACCTCCCATACAAAATCAATATTAGGCCCATGTGTCTCTATCTGTTGAAAACCGCGTAGCGTCGAAACAAATCGCAAGTGAAATTTTGTGAGAGGACTTACTTTATCGTCGTCAGGTAGGGTTCCCAACCGTCCTCCATTTGGGAGGACGGTCCTCCTTGTAAACTATTTGTCCTCTTGTCCTCCCTTACTTGAAAATGTCCTCCTATTCAAAAATCTACAGTTAATTTTGTACGCTATACGTATTCTCAATGGCATGCACATGGAACACACACTTTTTTGCTGCACGTATTCACTCCCATTAATTTTACTGGACGCTTTCCGTCGGCTGTCATATACAATCCAAATTATGATAGATGTCACTTTTGAATTAATTCGTTTATTCTCAACGTTTAATCTTTGGTTTGTTTTGTTTCTTTAAATTAAATTCTGTTTGGGAAGGTAAATATTATTATTGGAATATGCGTTTCAATTGTTGTTATAAAATTAAATAAAATTATGTAAAACAGACGATGTCCACTTCACAATCCAAGGAAGATAGTGTAGCAGAAACCTCTAAATGTGCAGCAAAAGCAAAAAGGCAGTGCTCATATCATAAGACATGGGAAAAGCAGCATACTTGGCTTATTAAGTCCGACAAATCTCCAAAAGAAGCATATTGCAAAATTTGTTCCTCAAGTTTTACTGTTGCTTTCAAGGGATACCTTTCAGTGACAGAACATCAACAACGAAAACAGCATATTGAAAGGTCAAGAGCTGCAGCTTCGAGCAATTTGTTATCAAAATTTTTTGTAACTCAAGGAAGTAGTGAAGAACTAGCAGTTGTTGCCTTGGAAGTTGCTCATGTTTTCCGTAATATTAAACACAATTTATCTTACAATTCACTGGACTGTGGACTTAAATTGTTTAAAAAGACAGCACCCGATTCATCTATATGTAGCAAAATTTCATGTGGGGCGACAAAATCAGAAGCTATAGCTATGGTGATAGCAGAACACACTCTGGAAGGTGTTTTGCATTTTTTGAAGGAAAGTAAGGTCCCTTTTACACTGCAATTAGATGCGTCAAACCATAAAAATAGAAAAATGTTTCCCATATGCATCCAATACTTTTCAATGGAAAATGGTATTGAAAACAAATTATTGGATTTTATTGAAAATGCCGATGAAACCGCAGCTGGTATGTTGAGAATGGTCAAAGATTGTTTTGATAGGTATGGGTTGTCATTTGAACAAGTTACTTCTTTCAGTGCAGATAACACTAATTCAAACTTTGGCAGGAACAACTCTTTATTCACTGGGCTTCAAAAAGAAAATAATAATATTATTAAAGCCAATTGTCACGCCCATATAATTCATAACTGCGTTAGACATTCACTTGACCAGTTGTCAACAGATGTTGAAAATATAATTTTAAAGGTTTATTCTCATTTTTCAATATCAGCAAAAAGAAGGAATGAATTAAGGAATATTTATAATTTTGTGGAGTGTGAATTTTCGGACCTGGTAAGACATATTACTACTCGATGGTTATCCTTACTTCCAGCTGTTCAGCATTTGCTAACTGGTTGGAAAGCAATTACGTCCTACTTTTCCAATATTGACGATTGTCCAGAATCGATTAAGCAACTATTGTTTAAAACAGTTGACCAACCAAATCTGGTCGAAACGTACTTGTATTTTTTAGATCATATGCTACCTATTTTTCAAGAAGCAACATTACTTCTTGAATCTAATAGTACGACTTCGGTCAATTTATTTGAAGTGATGCAAAAGTTTAAACAAAGGCTCGAAACAAGACTGAATGACAGGTTTTTTGGGAACCACGTTCGTCAGTATTTTAAAAAGATTTCCCAAACCGACAAACTTAAAATTGAAAATGAATTTATAAACTTTTGCAGAAAATCTCTAAAATATATTGAAAGCAAATTTAGATTTGATACAGAAAAGGATAACTGGCTTTTTCTAATATCACCGCTCTCACTCACACAAAACATTTTTCCTAATTTGTCTGTATTCGTTGATATATGCGAAACTTTGAATATTAAAATTGATGTTGACTTATTGTATGAAGAAGTTATTCCACTAAGAAACAATTTTGAACACATTTTAAAACAAGATTCATGGAAAGTTTTGACAAAAAGTGTAGATAAATGGGTGTTTTTACTTTCTAAAATTGAAGAAAAAATTAATATTTGTAAAGTCATGGGTTTTATTTTAAGCATTCCTACTTCATCGGCATTTTGCGAAAGAGTTTTTTCGGTAATGAATATAAAATGGCGCGATGAAAGAAATAGAGCAAACATTGAACTTATAAGAGCTGAGCTCTTAGTTACCATAAATAATACAAAATCCTGTACCGATTTCTTTGATTCAATTAAAAATGACAAGAAATTACTTTCCATTGTTAAAAGTCAAAAAAAGTACAAATTTATTAAGTAGTGGATAAATAAACTTAGTTTTGTTTTCCAAAAATATTTTTTATTGCAATGTTATCTAAATTGTGATATCTTACTTTAAGACAGTAACCTAAATCTAAATATCTGTTACTTAACTTATCCATGTGAAAAGCTTTTTTTATACCCTCCAGAGGAAGGTATATTCACTTTGCCAATACATTTGTAACTCAAAGAAGGAGTCACCGGAGACCTCATAAAGTATATATATTCTGAATCAGGATCACATTCTGAATCGATTTAGCCATGTCCGTCTGTCTGTCTGTCTGTCTGTCTGTCTGTCTGTCTGTCTGTCTGTTGAAAGCACGATAGCGCCCAAAGCAATTGACGTAGGTGAATGAAATTTGGTGAAAGGACTTCTTTTTATTGGCGTCAGGTTGGTATTGAAAATGGGCTATGTCGGTCAAGTAGTTCTGGTACCTCCCATACAAAACCAATATTGGACCCATGCCTCTCTGTCTGTTGAAAGCACGATAGCGCCCAAAGTAATTGACGTAGGTGAATGAAATTTGGTGAAAGGACTTCTTTTTATTGGCGTCAGGTTGGTATTGAAAATGGGCTATGTCGGTCAAGTGGTTCTGGTACCTCCCATACAAAACCAATATTGGACCCATGCCTCTCTGTCTGTTGAAAGCACGATAGCGCCCAAAGTAATTGACGTAGGTGAATGAAATTTGGTGAAAGGACTTCTTTTTATTGGCGTCAGGTTGGTATTGAAAATGGGCTATGTCGGTCAAGTAGTTCTGGTACCTCCCATACAAAACCAATATTGGACCCATGCCTCTCTGTCTGTTGAAAGCACGATAGCGCCCAAAGTAATTGACGTAGGTGAATGAAATTTGGTGAAAGGACTTATTTTTATCGGCGTCAGGTTGGTATTGAAAATGCGCTATGTCGGTCAAGTAGTTCGGGTACCTCCCATACAAAACCAATATTGGACCCATATGTCTCTCTGTCTGTTGAAAGCACGATGGCGCCCAAAGTAATTGACGTAGGTGAATGAAATTTGGTGAGAGAACTTCTTTTTATCGTCGTTAGGTTGGTATTGAAAATGGGCTATGTCGGTCAAGTAGTTCTGGTACCTCCCTCACAAAACCAATTTTGCATGACTTGTATGCAGTGGAGGGTATCAAAGCATCGGCCAGGCCGATGATAACACTTTTACTTGTTTTATATTTTTTTTTTTATGACAACAAATGCCTTATGTTATTTCTTTTATACTAAATTGTTACTTTTTATACCCTCCACAGGAAGGTATATTCACTTTGCCCATGCATTTGTAACGCCAAGAAGGAGTCACCGGAGACCTCATAAAGTATATATATTATGAATCAGGATCACATTCTGAATCGATTTAGCCATGTCCGTCTGTCTGTCTGTCTGTCTGTCTGTCTGTCTGTCTGTCTGTCTGTCTGTTGAAAGCACGATGGCGCCCAAAGTAATCGACGTAGGTGAATGAAATTTGGTGAAATCACTTCTTTTTATCGGCGTCAGGTTGGTATTGAAAATGGGCTATGTCGGTCAAGTAGTTCTGGTACCTCCCATACAAAACCAATATTGGACCCATGCCTCTCTTTCTGTTGAAAGCACGATAGCGCCCAAAGTAATTGACGTAGGTGAATGAAATTTGGTGAAAGGACTTCTTTTTATCGGCGTCAGGTTGGTATAGAAAACCTGCTATGTCGGTCAAGTAGTTCTGGTACCTCCCTCACAAAACCGATTTTGCATGACTTGTATGCAGTGGAGGGTATCAAAGCATCGGCCAGGCCGATGATAACACTTTTACTTGTTTAGTTTAATATTGAATTAATTTTTTTTTTCTATAATAAATGTATCTATACAAAAAAAGATTTAATATATTTTTAATACTAAGCTTTTTGTATTTTTTTTAATAAAACAAAAAACATAATCATTTCATTTTTGTTTTATTTGGAGAAATTGCGTCCTCCTTTCGTTTCGAGTGAAGTTGGGAACCCTATCGTCAGGTTAATATTAAAATTGGGCTGTGTCGGTTAAGCAGTTCTGGGACCTCCCATACAAAACCAATTTTGCAAGGCCGATGATAACACTTTTACTTGTTTTTGTTTTATATACCTAATACATTTTTTGTTGTCCGAAATTTTCTTTCTTATATTCGTTGTTTGCATATAAGAAAAACTCGGATATAAGAAATATATTTCTTGGATTTTGAGAGTTTCTTATATCCGTGGTGCACTTTATTGATATTAATTTCGCAAAGATAACAGGGCTATTTTTTGCCATTTAATCTATTATTGTAACTTTTGCATACAATTGAAAAAGTTTCAGCTTTATTTTTTTTGCATTAGCTTTCAATTTTGATTTAGATTTATGTTTCGTATTTATAACTCCACAGAGTGGTTTGTCGGTTCTAAGCTATTTATTGGTAACTAGTTAATAAATTGGATTATACGAAAAAGTCTTTCAAATTAAACCCTGTTTTGGACTAGAAGAATTAGTTATCTTTTTTATTGGTTTTTTTTTGTCAAAAGAGGGTGTGAAAGTGTTCGGAGTTGCTCTTGCCCATGGATTTTAATTTTGAACATACCGTTCAAAACAATTTTTAGAATGGAGATAAGTTAATAATAATCCTCGCATTGACGTATTGTTTTTTTTTCCTCCAGAATGTAGGCATTCTGCTTTACCTTATAGAAATCGTGAAATATCTTGTTCGCATACATTTTGTTTTTTTGAATAAAATTTTATCACTATAGATTACAAATGTAATGGCAAAGTGATTATACCTTCCTGTGGAGGGTATAAAAAACTCAAACAAAACGTATGGTTGTGAGAAGCTAGGAATACGATCCCTGTGGACCTAGTGCGCCAACTATTTATTTATTTATTTTTTTAAACAATTGGACAGATAGAAAAACTATGCAATAATTAGCCCAGGGTAATATACTAAACATTTTGTAGGTTAAAATATGAAAATGAATGTATGAAAAATTTCGCCATTGTGAGATTGAATAATTTAGCCTGGACACTAAAAACGTATTTTGGTATCGCGTTTCATCAGAAGCATGGTAGAGATTTCGTAAGGATTTAAAAATCTAATATCATACTTCTTCTCATTTACCTTTTTGTATGAACCATTGTATTATAACTCGAACAAGATCTATATGCAAAAGCAAATAAAGCCGTAGTATAAATATTTATATTCAATATATACATACGGTATATATTTCTGTTTATATCAATGCTTTACTTTCAATAAAAACACAATAACAGCTATACGCAAAACTTAATTTTAGCAACTTCTGATATTTTTCTAAACATATAAACCATTAAATTATCAACAAACACCTACTTCTTACACAATTGAAAATACTTTATTTGTACTCTCATACAATTTCATCGGCTTGTTTTTAACTGAGAATTTCAATTCAAACAAAAAACAAGTAAAAGTGTTTTCATCGGCCTGGCCGATGCTTTGATACCCTCCACTGCATACAAGTCATGCAAAATACCAGAACTACTTGACCGACATAGCCCATTTTGAATACCAACCTAACGACGATAAAAGAAGTCCTTTCACCAAATTTCATTCACCTACGTCAATTACTTTGGGCGCTATCGTGCTTTCAACAGACAGAGGGGCATGGGTCCAATATTGGTTTTGTATGGGAGGTACCAGAACTACTTGACCGACATAGCCCATTTTCAATACCAACCTGACGCCTATAAAAAGAAGTGATTTCACCAAATTTCATTCACCTACGTCAATTACTTTGGGCGCTATCGTGCTTTCAACAGACAGAGAGGCATGGGTCCAATATTGGTTTTGTATGGGAGGTACCAGAACTACTTGACCGACATAGCCCATTTTCAATACCAACCTGACGCCTATAAAAAGAAGTGATTTCACCAAATTTCATTCACCTACGTCCATTACTTTGGGCGCCATCGTGCTTTCGACAGACGGAGAGACATATGGGTCCAATATTGGTTTTGTATGGGAGGTACTAGAACTACTTGACCGACATAGCCCATTTTCAATACCAACCTGACGCCGATAAAAAGAAGTCCTTTCACCAAATTTCATTCACCTACGTCAATTACTTTGGGCGCTATCGTGCTTTCAACAGACAGAGAGGCATGGGTCCAATATTGGTTTTGTATGGGAGGTACCAGAACTACTTGACCGACATAGCCCATTTTCAATACCAACCTGACGCCGATAAAAAGAAGTCCTTTCGCCAAATTTCATTCACCTACGTCAATTACTTTGGGCGCTATCGTGCTTTCAACAGACAGAGAGGCATGGGTCCAATATTGGTTTTGTATGGGAGGTACCAGAACTACTTGACCGACATAGCCCATTTTCAATACCAACCTGACGCCTATAAAAAGAAGTGATTTCACCAAATTTCATTCACCTACGTCCATTACTTTGGGCGCCATCGTGCTTTCGACAGACGGAGAGACATATGGGTCCAATATTGGTTTTGTATGGGAGGTACTAGAACTACTTGACCGACATAGCCCATTTTCAATACCAACCTGACGCCGATAAAAAGAAGTCCTTTCACAAAATTTCATTCACCTACGTCAATTACTTTGGGCGCTATCGTGCTTTCAACAGACAGACAGACGGACAGACAGACAGACAGACAGACAGACGGACATGGCTAAATCGATTCAGATTGTGATCCTGATTCATAATATATATACTTTATGAGGTCTCCGGTGACTCCTTCTTGGCGTTACAAATGTATGGGCAAAGTGAATATACCTTCCTGTGGAGGGTATAACAAGTAAAAGTGTTATCATCGGCCTGGCCGATGCTTTGATACCCTCCACGGCATACAAGTCATGCAAAATACCAGAACTACTTGACCGACATAGCCCATTTTGAATACCAACCTAACGACGATAAAAGAAGTCCTTTCACAAAACTTCATTCACCTACGTTGATTCCTTTGGACGCTATCGTGTTTTCAACGGAAAGAGGGACACATGGGTCTAATATTGGTTTTGTATGGGAGGTACCAGAACTACTTGACCGACATAGCCCATTTTTAATACCAACCTGACGCCGATAAAAAGAAGTCCTTTCACCAAATTTCATTCAGCTACGTCAATTACATGGCACATGGCACATGGGTCCAATATTGGTTTTGTATGGGAGGTACCAGAACTACTTGACCGACATAGCCCATTTTCAATACCAACCTGACGCCTATAAAAAGAAGTGATTTCACCAAATTTCATTCACCTACGTCAATTACTTTGGGCGCTATCGTGCTTTCAACAGACAGAGAGGCATGGGTCCAATATTGGTTTTGTATGGGAGGTACCAGAACTACTTGACCGACATAGCCCATTTTCAATACCAACCTGACGCCGATAAAAAGAAGTTCTTTCGCCAAATTTCATTCACCTACGTCAATTACTTTGGGCGCTATCGTGCTTTCAACAGACAGAGAGGCATGGGTCCAATATTGGTTTTGTATGGGAGGTACCAGAACTACTTGACCGACATAGCCCATTTTCAATACCAACCTGACGCCGATAAAAAGAAATCCTTACACCGAATTTCATTCACCTACGTCAATTACTTTGGGCGCTATCGTGCTTTCAACAGACACTCAGACAGACAGACAGACAGACGGAAATGGCTAAATCGATTCAGAATGTGATCCTGATTCAGAATATATATACTTTATAAGGTCAGAGGAAGGTATATTCACTTTGCCAATACATTTGTAACGCCAAGAAGGAGTCACCGGAGACCTCATAAAGTATATATATTCTGAATCAGGATCACATTCTGAATCGATTTAGCCATGTCCGTCTGTCTGTCTGTCTGTCTGTCTGTTGAAAGCACGATAGCGCCCAAAGTAATTGACGTAGGTGAACGAAATTTGGTGAAAGGACTTCTATTTATCGGCGTCAGGTTGGTATTGAAAATGGGCTATGTCGGTCAAGTAGTTCTGGTACCTCCCATACAAAATCAATATTGGACCCATGTGTCTCTCTCTCTGTTGCAAGCACGATAGCGCTCAAAGTAATTGACGTAGGTGAACGAAATTTGGTATAAGGACTTCTTTTTATCGGCGTCAGCTTCGTATTGAAAATGGGCTATGTCGGTCAAGTAGTTCTGGTACCTCCCATACAAAATCAATATTGGACCCATGTGTCTCTCTCTCTGTTGAAAGCACGATAGCGCCCAAAGTAATTGACGTAGGTGAATGAAGTTTTGTGAAAGGACTTCTTTTATCGTCGTTAGGTTGGTATTCAAAATGGGCTATGTCGGTCAAGTAGTTCTGGTACCTCCCATACAAAACCAATATAAGACCCTTGTGTCCCACTTTCCGTTGAAAACACGATAGCGTCCAAAGGAATCAACCTAGGTGAATGAAGTTTTGTGGAAGGACTTCTTTTATCGTCGTTAGGTTGGTATTAAAAATGGTATTTTGCATGACTTGTACGCAGTGGAGGGTATCAAAGCATCGGCCAGGCCGATGATAACACTTTTACTTGTTATTAATGTGTGCTTCCACCAGCCTTTAAAATAACTTCAAAAATTCTATCTTTTACGGATTTATACAGCGATTCCAAGTAGTCCAGTCAAATCTCACTCCAGGCCAATTTGACAGCATGAATTAGCGCTTCCTTGTCATCGTATTGCTTCGCTCCCTCATATACCTTACATGTTAGCCAGCCCCACACATTTTCGATTATGTTAAGGTCCGGGGAATACGGTGGCCAAGGCAGCAAGTGGACGTTTTGGCGCGCAATGAAGGATTTTACCAATCGGGCTGTGTGTATGGGGGCGTTGTCCTGCTGAAAATTCCATGAAATTCTTCCAAAAAGCTCGTTAATTTTAGGAAATACTGATTCCAGCAAGGCTTTATAGTTGTTTCCAGTCATTTTGGTATCTTGGACTACCAAGTCTATAGCTCCATAAAATGAAATTGAACCCCAGACCATAACACTTCCTTCTCTGCTATGGTGACGGTGGATAAGCTGGCCTTAACATTAGCTTTCTCCCTAATTTTAGCTGCCGATAAAGCTGAGTTTGACGCTATTCTAAGGATACTTCGCGTTTGGCGGCGTGTTAAGGCAGAAGAAGTGTTTCCTTTATAATTTTTTGTGTTTTTTTAAATAATTGCTGACACAATGATCACTTCTCATTATTTTTCGGGCTATAGCACGGCATGAAAGACCTTCAGAGCAATAAACATCTATTCTAGCCCTTTCCTGGTTGGTTGGTTTAAGTGGCTGTATTTCCGAAACGAGGGAAAAACACAAATAACGCATAGAGCGCCGTTTTGAGACCACAACTCGCTGAAAACCTGAAAAATAATGGAGGAGACGGACGGTAGGAAAACTTACAACCAGCCTGAGGAGTTAAGAAATTTGATTATCCTGTTGAAATGGATACTATGGATGGCCGAAAGGTCATCAAAAAAGGGATGACCTAGAGCACTGCGTCTGGTTTTGGCTAGGGCCGGACACTCACAAAGAAGATGAAACACGGTTTCACTCTTGTTTGTGTCAGCGCAACTACGGCAGTGGGTGTTATGGGGGATGCCAAGCTTGGCTGCGTGGGTTCCTAGAGGCCAATGACCCGTACTAATTGCCGTTAGTCTGGCGACATCTACACGCGTTCTGGCTAAGAGGTTGTTTGTTCTGGCATCATCGTAGGTTGGCCAGATCTTCTTTGAAATGACACAGCTCGTCAGGTTCAACCATCTGGTCTTCGCTCTTGAGGTGCAGTATAGGAGGATTTCTCTCTTAACGTAACCCAGCGGAGGGAATACTTCCTCCGCATGAGATACGCATAGAGCAGAGCCACGTCTGGCAAGTTCATCGGCTTTTTCATTCCCGCCTATGTTCCTATGGCCGGGAACCCAGACGAGAGTGATTTCAAACCGATGGCAAGCCCTGGTCAATATCTCCCTACAATCCACAACAAGCTTTGACGTAGATTTAGTAGAACCGACAGCCTTAATCGCGGCCTGACTGTCTACGAAGATGCCTATTTTTTTTCTGGTTGTAGTAATATTAAGGATCAGCCTACACGCCTCCTTGATTGCAAGTACTTCGGCTTGAAAGACGCTGGCTGCGTTGGGGAGGCGGAAAGATTTGGAGATGTCTAGTTCTGTTGAGAAAATGCCCGCTCCCACTCCACAGTTCATTTTGGAACCGTCTGTGAAGATAGGTATGTCGAATTCGTTTACGACAGCATTTTCCTCCCATTCTGATCTAGAGGGGAATCTAACAGAGAAGTTTTTATGGAAGTCGAGTTTGGGTACAATGTAGTCCGTAGATAGACGACCTATGCCGTCAGGAAGGGAAAGTAGGATGCTGGAGTGGCCGTAAGGCCGTTCGGACCAACATTTAGATTCCTTCAATCTAACTGCACTACACGCTGTGATGTATTTAATATGCAGGTCCACTGGCAGAAAATTGAGAATGACATTGAGCGCCTCCGTCGGACTTGATCGAAGGGCCCCTGTGATTCCAATTCCAGCTGTTCTTTGGACTCTACTTAATTTAGTGATGTTATAAGCTTTGTTTAGGGCGGGCCACCATACCAGTGACCCGTAAGTGAGGATAGGACGTACTACTGCTGTGTACATCCAACGAACCATCTTTGGTTGAAGACCCCACTTCTTGCCGAAAGTTTTACTACAGGCGTAGAAAGCTATACTTGCCTTCTTCACTCGGTGTTCGATATTAGACTTCCAGTTGAGTTTAGGGTCGAGGATGACTCCTAGGTATTTGGCACTGGTGGATAAAGTGAGATATTGGTTATTTAGGCGGGGAAGTGAGAAGGTTGGTATTTTGGTTTTGGTGGTGAAAAGCATCAGTTCAGTTTTGCTTGGGTTAACACTTAGACCACAACTTGTAGCCCAACCGCTAATCTTACCCAGTGCTCTTTCCATGATTTCGCTTATCACGTTCGGAAACATTCCTGATACTAGAACAACCACGTCATCCGCATACGCAACAACTTTAATACCTATCCTGTCGAGACTTGACAGAATTTTGTTGAGTACCATAATCCATAAGAGTGGCGAGATCACCCCACCTTGAGGTGTACCTCTGCTTACTGATTTGGTTAAAAGGGTGTTACCAAGTTTTGCTTGAATGATCCTTGCTTGGAGCATGGAAATGATCCATGAAGTGACGAAATCCTCTACCCCAAGTTCTAATAGAGATTCCTGGATCGATTCTGTGAGGACATTGTTAAAAGCGCCCTCTATATCTAAGAAGGTAGCTAAGGTATATTGGTGATGAGAGAGTGACCTTTCAACTGTCAGCACTACTTCATGAAGAGCGGTCTCCGTCGACTTGCCCTTGAGGTAGGCGTGTTGTGAATGACATAAGGGGGACCTTTCAAGGCCTGTTCTTATGTGAAGGTCTAGAATACGCTCTAGCCCTTTCCTCCACTTTTAAACATTTTTTCTTTCCCATTTTTATTAAAACTCAATCTAGAACAATAACTTTATAATATGTACCGTTTAAACCGAAAAAAAAAATATTTACCAAAAAAAAAATCTTTGATTTGTTCACTGCTTCTAATCTAATGACCCGATTTATTTCCGCGTATTTTTTACTCAATTTACAATTTGTCTTCAAAGTTCCGTTAGCTAGAACTCTCCTATACACTCATTTCATAGTTTGTTGCTAACAAAATAGTCTCTAATTTGCCATAGTCGTTTTTTCTAATCCATCGTGTAACGGTAAAAATATCAATTTTACTTCTCAAAAATACCTGCTTCTAATATTATGACTCGCAGTGTATCATTAACCATATCTAATTCCAACCTTAGGCACGAAAAAAAACAAATATTTCAGTCAAAAACAAGAACTTTCCGTAAAAGATCAGGAACTGCTGCTCGTCCATGTACTCAAAAATCTTGTAAGGTGTAAGAGCCTTTAAACAGTACATTTGGAGCTTAAAACTTTTGAACCAGAACTTGCGAAATATTCCGTTTCTTTAGTTAGCCTGAGGGTGGGCATTGAACATCAAAGTTTTATATATTTTCTCTTCTAATGCTGAGTTAATATACATTAAGATAGTTATATTTATTAAAAGAACCAATAACGAGCTCAGGATGTACTCAGAGGCAAAGATTTTGTTGTTGTCTTAAATCGTTACTAAAGTTTGCACAAAGTAGGTTGGTTTTGTATTCGAGTAGAAATAGAAAAAAAGTTTGAGAGTAAACTTACAGCTCAACTAATACGAGGAAAACTTTTATTGAATAAAAAAGAAATGCATTGTTTTTAATTAATTTAAAATGTATAATGGGGAAAGTAGCTAGTGATAATCGCTTCAAAATATATTTTTTTTTAAATTGTAGCAAGCACCAGTTGATATTGGATGCACATTGTATAAGCCGTTCTGCTGTTTTGAGTAATATTGTAATCATTAGTACAACATATTGTGTAGAGTTACTTAAATCAAAAACTGACTGTTTAACAAAGTAATGTAAATATTATATATATTAGAAGGAATATTACATACTTATACGTTAGTAATATACTTAGAGAAATTATAAAAGCTGGCTTATAGAATAATGTACAATGACTAATGATAGAATAGTAATTGTGTATATATTATAGTGTAAGTAAGTATCTAAAGCCAAAATACACTAAACAGCTAATTTTGGTAATAAATAGTAAATTATTTTTAGAAGAAATACATGTAGTTTTATTTCAAAGAAATTTGTTTTCTGAAAGAATGAAGCCAGTTGTACGAATAAGCGTGTACTCAAAATTAAACTGTAGGTAAGGAAATAAAATTAATACAGCCGATGACAAAATTAGAGGTTCTTGACCACAGAGGGAACATTATGGAATAAAAAGTGCTGTCTATAGGACTTTATTTAGGAGACCAATCTGTAACAACAAATGGATCGTAGTAATTTCCACTATTTTTTTAACACCAAAAGGCGATTTTACCTTACATTAAATGTTATTAATATATTTTATTACAAAAATATTGCAGAAACTTTCTGCACCGATTTGGTACAACAATTTTCTTTTGGCTAGATATCTTTATATCTTTATATATATAATTCTACTGTAGGTGTGTTGCGACTGAACTCCTCCTAAACGGCTGGACCGATTTACATAAATTTTTTTGTATGCGTTTGGGTTGCGCCCTGGGTGGTTTAGATTTACAATTCGGTCCAATTGGATAATGGGGCGTGGTACCTCCCATACAAACCACAAATTAAAAATCTATTATTTCTGCTCCTGATAACGGTATTTGCACAAAATTTGGTACGTCGGTTTGGTGTGCATTTTTTAAGTGCTGCTGCAAATATGGGCGGGATTGTACAAAGGGGCGTGGTACCTCCCATAAAAAAAAAATTAAGAATCCAATATTGCTGCTCCTGCTAACGGTTGGTATTTCGGTTGAGTGAACATATTTTAAGTTCTGCTGCAAATATAGGCGGGATTTGATAAAGACGCGTGGTACCTCCCATTATACAAATCTTCTTCATGTATATAATTCTACTGTACGTGTGTATGTCACTGAAAACATTTTTTTTTTTGGTCATCGAGCTTATTTGTTTACTTTTATTTTTTGACATCTCACAAATTCGTTCTCAATCGTTCAAACAAAAGTAAATTTTTACTTTATGCAAGAGTGGTTTGTTTTATTTCGAATTGCAAGACAACGAGTGTGGTGTCATTGAAAACAACACAAACTTGAATCAAGCAACAACTACGGCCACATGTAGGTATTCTAATTTAAGTGTATTGCATTAAGTGCGTTTCGTTATTTTCATATTTACATTTTTTTGTACCTTTGGATATTTTTGGTGTTGCATTTTCAGTGAATATTAAGCGTATTACATTCACATATAAGTTATGTAACTGAAACAATGCCACGTCTTCATAGACGAGGAGGAAATATTGGTCGACGGACTATCCATTCACAATTACAGCACAACCATCGGTTAAATACATCGGCACAAGATCAATTGACGGACAATGGAAATGTAATAAATCCGACTGCAATCACATGCGCTAATGAAGAGCACCGCAATGAACGCCTTCGAGCTAATGCATTGACACAAAGACTGGCCCGTCAACGAGTCACCGACACATTCAGAACACGCGAACAACAGCTTTTGCAAGTGTATCGCACATTGACACGTGCATCACTTCTTCGCCTTGCGTTTGAATATAAGTCGGACATCGACACATTCACAAATTCTAATCGGTGCTATGAGCAAACAATGCCAACACTGTCATGCACTCAAATACAAAGGTGAATCGGCCGGTTTCAGCTGCGCTTCTGGAAAAGTTGTATTGCAACCATTGAATTCGCCGCTAGAACCATTGAAAGCATTATTGGCTGGAGGTACATCTCAATCTAAATTGTTTTTGCGTAAAATTCGCAAATTCAATTCGTGCTTTCAAATGACATCATTTGGAGCAACAAAAATCGTTGCAAAAGGGTTGTGACATTATAACTCGCGAACGGTCAAACCGAATTCGATAAAATTTTTAGGGTTTGTTTGCATGGTCGTGTAGTTGGTTTATCTGAAGTTTGAACGAAATTGGTCAACGCGTTGGTGAGTTATGTCAACATCTGATTTTGTCCATATAAAAAAAAAAATCTAGGCGCCTATGAACGTGCCCGAATAGCACAGATTGTGATTTGCAACAAAACTTCGATTGTATTTCTGTTATATTTAAGTAATCTGTAACAAAATCCATTCTATATCAGTTGAATTCATGTTCATGATGGACTAATTGTAACTTTATCATTCGAAATTTTATAAATACGTTTTTTTAAGTTTTAAATTTGTTTACAAAAAGGGGGGATGTTTGAAAGTAGTTTCATAAAAGTTCGTAAGTTAGAGTTTTAAACAGGTTGGTAATATATTGCAGTAACATTTAGCAAATTTTCATTTTGGGTACCTCTAACTAAAAAGTCCATGAAACTTTTATATAGCAGAATCTTAACAACGAAGTAACTTAATTACAATCAAAAGTCGTAAAGTTTTTATTATGTTATATAAGAAACTTAAAGTCATTGATAAGTTTTTTATATGTTTTTACAATGAATCCTATATTAACAAGTCAAATATGTTTCATTATATGACAGCTACTCTAACGCTATTTGGAATTATTAACTTCAGTCGTCGTCAATCACGGCTGATTAGTAAAATAATTTTTAATTTCTTATAATGATGTTGATAAGAAAATCGAAATGTCAGCGCCAAGTTTCATAATGTTAACTTCATTATAACTTAACATACTTCACAACATCAAGTGGTTGTAATCAGCGTTGCCAAATCAGCTTTCCGCAATGATTCTACGTTCCAGAAAATGTTACTTCAATGCACAAAAACAAGATATAACCTCGAATGTAATATTGTTCCACGCAGAGGATTCGCAATTAAAAAATATGTTGTACAAGTGAGATCAGGTTTTTTATCCTCGAAGAGGCAAAATAGCACTGATATGTAGTTTTATCATTTAAAACTCAACATATAAGTAAGCAATCAAATGTAAGTTAAAATGTTTAATGTAACTTAGATTTTTGAAAAATATTGCTTACAGTGTACTCACCTCGATAATGACAGATAACTGACGAGGATAATAATTTATTTTAACTGTAACACAGCCGTGCTTTATATTTCCAGGTTATATCTTATTCTTACATTTTTTCTAAGAATGTTTGGCAACAGTGGCTATAATGTGTTCGACCAAACCAAAGTAAGTTACAAAGAAGTTATAATGCTATTAAAGCTTATTTTCAATTATAATGATGTTCCAATAAATATGGAAACAACAGTTTACTAACATTCAGTTGTTATTTTGTTGTATCTTAATTTTAATACCACTTTAAGGAACATTGAAGTTGTAATAATGGTTCACGTTTTAATAAAGTTTCATGTAACAACCGCCACATTTTTCACCATTTTCTGTACGCATTTAACCCCATATTTTAAGATGCGAAAAATACCTTACAATTTTCCCAATACATAACATGGTTTCTACAATTCAGTTTAATAGAAACTGATATAGAGGGTATATTCAAACTTGTTTCTACAAGTCTTTTGCGATTTTGAAGCTTAAATACAAATTTTAATATATTCTGATTTTTAAACATTTCTTTTGAAGGCGCGTGAATTTTCCGGAACCAAAATATTAATGTTCGTGACAAAAGTAGTATTAGTTGGAAGATTTTGGTCAAAAATCGCAGCAAATTCGAACTTCCAATATAACATGCTTTAGATATTTATGCCTTTCAGATCGAATACATTCACCTTTCCTTTTATACTTCATAATTTGTTTGTCTACATGTAGACTCAAAAAGCATTCTAATAATAACTTATTTAAAACTTCTCGAATGTTTATAGAAACATTTTTTATACAACTCAAGAGTTACGATAAAAGCAACATATTTTCGTTGAAACAACGTAATAAAAACTATCATTTAACAAAAAATAACCTAAGTAAAACACAAATACAACAGACTTGTTGCAAAGTATGAGGGGAAATGCGGCTATTTTGGTTACAATGTGGATCTGACAATGTTACTGCAATACTTAGGAAATAAATTGATAGTTATATTAGAGTTGTATGTACCAAATTATAACCCAAGTGTGCTATTCGGGTGTGCTGTATGTTTACTGTGTGCTGATGTCATACACACGGTAATGACATCACGCACGATTTTTTTAAAAACAAAACTTTAAAACGATCATGGACTTTATCGTTAAGCACTGTGTTTTTGGACAATCGCGTTTCTGGATGTACTCTGTCGAATGGCAGACGCGAGGATTGCCGATTGCCCATATTCTGCTTTGGTCTGACCGGACCAACTCGATTCAATCATTGGTGCGGAAAAAGATGATCAAGAAGCTGACCTGGAAATCTATGAAGTCGTTTCTTTGCTTTGAACATAATTTAATTCCAAGGAAGTTCCATTCGTTCAATAGAGAGGTTCAACTATCAAAAGGGATGTTAATAATTTAATCAATTTTAGGCGGTACGAAGTTCGCCCGGTCGGCTAGTATTTATATATATCTTTATACTATATGTATACATATTCTGATATGGACTACTAAGTTGTACCCTCGTAAAACATAACTTATAATATGTTCATAAAATATTCACTAGCAGTACCAAAAGTTAAAAGCGAAAACATATTAACATTTTCAGTATCCCTTTCTTATTATTTTAACCAAACTTTTGTTAAATGTTCTTTTACTTTAAAAGTATAAAATCAATAGAATGAATCACTTAACAAATACTAGGACCTAATAACAATAAACGCAACAAAAAACAAGTAAAAGTGTTATCAGACAGAGAGACATGTGGGCCCAATATTGGTTTTGCATGGGAGGTACCAGAACTACCTGACCAACATAGCTCATTTTCAATACCAACCTGACGCCAATAAAAATAATTCCTTTCACAAAGTTTCGTTCACCTCCGTCAATTACTTTGAGCGCTATCGTGCTTTCAACAGACAGAGAGACACATGGGTCCAATATTGGTTTTGTATGGGAGGTACCAAAACTACTTGACCGACATTGCCCATTTTCAATACCAACCTGACGCCGATTAAAAGAAGTCCTTTCACCAAATTTCGTTCACCTACGTCAATTAGTTTGGACGCTATCGTGCTTTCAGAGAAACAGACAGACAGGCAGACAGACAGACGGACATGGCTAAATCGATTCAGAATGTGATCCTGATTCAGAATATATATACTTTATGAGGTCTCCGGTGACTCCTTCTTGGCGTTACAAATGTATTGGCAAAGTGAATATATTTACCTTCCTCTGGAGGGTATAATAACTTGAAAATAAATCTGAATATAATAACCACTCAATATTTCTTGAGCGCGTGAGTTTTTGCCACTACAACTTATTGATATTTGTGGTAAAACTTATTTTCGTTTAAATATTTTGCACTCTAGTACGAAGAAATGCTATTACTGAATTCGCATAACATTACCTGCATCGGGGGGCACGGCAGTGCCCCCGCCAAGTCGAGCGCGAAGCAAACACTACCGTACCATCCTTTACTGGAACAATTTCGCCGCATTTTCAGGCCCCTATTTGAGAACCTCTGGATAAGACCAGAACGCAGAATATTTCGTCATCCACTAAGCTCTAATCATGTACCTACTTAAAATCCAAAATTTCAAGACTGTAGGTCATTTAGTTCCGAAGTTAAGCGAAAGCAAAGTTTCGCATTTATGTCACTCACTCAGTGATGATCATCAATATAGAACTAGTACTTCCCATAAACTCAGAGAGCTGAAATTTGTTACAGAGTACCTGGTGACCCAACCAAACTAAACGATTTTCCAATAAGAGGTGTTATGTTGGTATTCAAAGAAAAATTTATTTTTTGAGATGAATGATCGGATGTTTATTTCATAATAAAAAGGAAGGTATGCCGTTAATAACGAAAAACAACAACAGCCAATGGCCACCACGAGCACGCATACAGGACCATATTCTTTTCACGCAATTTTCCATATCCAAATTGCAAAGTGGCTGCCCTTTGTCCTCGATAGCCTCACGTTGAGGATGGAGAGGCTTCTCAACAATAACTCTTGTTTTTTCCGAGCGCCAGATGCGACAATTTTGCTTGTTGTCGTGGAAATGGGCCTCATCAGTCAAGATGATTTTTCGATGGAATTCCGGATCATTTTCATGCATTTCAAGGACCAAATCAGCAAAGACACGATGTTTTTTCACCATTTTTATACCCTCCAGAGGAAGGTATATTCACTTTGCCAATACATTTGTAACGCCAAGAAGGAGTCACCGGAGACCTCATAAAGTATATATATTCTGAATCAGAATCACATTCTGAATCGATTTAGCCATGTCCGTCTGTCTGTCTGTCTGTATGTCTGTCTGTCTGTTGAAAGCACGATAGAGCCCAAAGTAATTGACGTAGGTGAAAGGACTTCTTTTTATCGGCGTCAGGTTGGTATTGAAAATGGGCAATGTCGGTCAAGTAGTTTTGGTACCTCCCATACAAAACCAATATTGGACCCATGTGTCTCTCTGTCTGTTGAAAGCACGATGGTGCCCAAAGTAATTGACGTAGCTGAATGAAATTTGGTGAAAGGACTTCGTTTTATCGGCGTCAGGTTGGTATTGAAAATGGGCTATGTCGGTCAAGTAGTTCTGGTACCTCCCATACAAAACCAATATTGGAACCATGTGTCCCTCTGTCTGTTGAAAGCACGATAGCGCCCAAAGCAATTGACATAGGCGAATGAAATTTGGCGAAAGGACTTATTTTTATCGTCGTCTGGTTGGTATTAAAAACGGGCTATGTCGGTCAAGTAGTTCTGGTACCTCCCATACAAAACCAATATTAGACCCATGTGGCTCTCTGTCTGTTGAAAGCACGATAGCGTCCAAAGGAATCAACCTAGGTGAATGAAGTTTAGTGAAAGGACTTCTTTTATCGTCGTTAGGTTGGTATTAAAAATGGGCTATGTCGGTCAAGTAGTGCTGGTATTTTGCATGACTTGTATGCAGTGGAGGGTATCAAAGCATCGGCCATGCCGATGATAACACTTTTACTTGTTAGTAATGGCGTAGTTTCTACTTATCAAATGTCAAAGAATAAAAGCTTCAAAAGTGACAGCTACCGAAATAGCGGGTCATTCACAATAACAGCTCTTATTGGAAAACACTTTATTAGAGATCGATATACCGCCTTTACAAAAAATATTCAACTTGGTGGGCCGCTTCATTTGATGTCAAAAATCGAAGGTCTCAAGTATCTGATGAAGAACCCTCAGCTGTATAAGAGATATGGTAATGCCCTTGTATGATACCACGATTAAAATAAAACACGGTACGATTTTATTGTGGAAAAATATATAGAAAAAAACCCACTTTTACATGTCATTTTTCTACAGAAAACACGTATGGCCAGTGTTGCCATACGTAACAGTCCCGGCTAAAAACATTGTTTTTAATTATTCGGAATCTACAGGTAAAATACATATTTTCTGCACAGGCCGCTTCAGCTTGTTGGTTGCAGTCTGCACGACGACGTTTCTGACAAGCCCATCTCGACTTGGTAGAAGTTCACAAATCCTGCCCATCGCCCAACTGGCTGGCGGAAAGTTCTCACCCCTGAGGACTACCAACTGTCCGATTTTTAGGCTCTCCTTCTCCTTTCTCCATTTTTTCCGCTCCTGCAGAGTAGTCAAATATTCTGTCTGCCATCGTTTCCAGAAATGGTTGACCATTTGCTGTCTCTCCTTGAATAGTTTAGCTCCCGCTTTTTCTGGTCTTTCTTCTAATCTGAAAGGAAGAGGTAAAATTAATGGTTCACCCACCAGAAAGTGTCCCGGCGTTAGCGCCTGAATATCCATTGGATCATCACTCAAGGGATGAAGAGGTCTCGAATTGAGAATGGCTTCTATTTGAGTGAGTAAAGTTCCGAACTCCTCGTAAGGCAATATCCTTTGCCCCACAATCCGCTTCAAATGAAATTTCATTGACTTGACAGCGGCTTCATAGATCCCTCCTTGATGAGGTGCTGCTGGTGTCATAAAGAGCCAGTCAGTACCTTTTTGATGAAGATTCTCCAATACTCCTTTATCTGAAAATACTTTCAAAGCTTTATTTAATTCTTTGGATGCTCCAACGAAAGCTGTTCCGTTGTCGCTAAATATTTTTTCACATCTCCCTCTCCCTGCAATAAATCTCTCATAACAAGATATGAAAGCTATTGAAGATAAATCTCCTACGATTTAAATATGTACTGCCCTAGTCCTAAGACAGACAAATATTGCAACCCAACATTTTCTCCTATTTCTCCTTCCTACTCCACTGACCACTTTTAATTCAAAAGGGCCAGCATAATCCACTCCTGTGGCTAAAAATGGTTTCCCAACCTGTACTCTTTCTGATGGTAATTCCGCCATCAGTTGTTCCTCCATTCGCGCATTTTGACGCACACACACAACACATTTATGGATATGACTCCGTAATCCACTCCTAAGTTTTGGTATCCAATAACTTTGCCTAATAAATTGCATCATAACTTGGACGCCTCCATGTTCCGTCTCCCTGTGAGCATAATCCATTAGCAACTCTGCTAACCTTGATCCATTTGCAATGATTGCTGGATGTTTCATCTCATAATCAATCTCCGATCTCCCTAATCTCCCACCAACTCGGAGCAAACCGTTTGCGTCCAAAATTGGGTTCAAACCTTCTATCGAACTCCTCTCCGGTAAATGCTTCCCAGCATTCAATGCTGTTATCTCTTTATTATAATTCTCCTGTTGATTTCTCTGTATCAGATATTCCATAGCTGACGCTTTCTCCTTTAGAGTAGGTGGTAAAAATTCCTGTTGAACCACTCTTCTCTTAGATCTCCATTTTGTTACCTTAGGTTTCTGTTTTAGTTCTTTTCTCCATTTAATCCAATTTGCTATATACCTCCCCGCATAGCAAAGAATGTTTATTGCTTTTGCTAACCTGTTTGTGTACTCCAGTATCGACACACTTGACTTAGTTCCTCTTAGCCGTATGTGCACGATCTCCTTGAAAAATTAAATAGAATATATTTTCATTTCATTTCTTACCTCCTGGTGTATGTTCTCCATTATTTTGCTTTTCGGCCAATTTTTTGGTTCCATGGTCAACCAACTAGGCCCATGTAGCCATAGCTGATTGTTCACCAACTCTTTTGGCAAAACTCCCCTTGTTAGTAAATCAGCTGGGTTCTCCTTGCCATCAATATGACGCCAGCATCTAACATCTGTATTTGTTTGGATCGATGCAACTCTATTTGCAACATATGTTCTTAGGTCCCTTGTCTCCTTTTTTATCCAATAATATGCTGGACTGGAATCAATCCATAGCACATACTCCGCAGTCGGCCATTCCATTGACTCCATAACTCCTTTTATCATTTTCAACAGCAACTCTGCCGCAGATAGCTCCAACCGCGGAATGGTGACCATTTTCAATGGTGCTACTCTAGTCTTTGATGTCAAAAGTTTACTAGTTACCATCCCATTCCTATATTCAACACGAATATATATTACTGCTCCTAATGCCGATTCACTGCTATCTGAAAATCCGTGAATTTGTATGTTTGGAATTTTCCCTGTACCCAACCACCTATCGATTCTAAAATTTTCTAAATAAATAATAGAATTCCAAAATTCTAACCATCTGTTTTCTAGTTCAACTGACGGCCTATCATCCCAATCTATTTTAAGTTTCCATAGCTCCTGAATTAATATTTTTGCCGATAATTGTTACCGGAGATATATATCCATTTGGATCATATAGTTGCGCTACATGACTCACAATTCTCCTCTTTGTTATGACTCCATTAAATGTAGGATTTTTTACTACAAAGGTAAACTTGTCCTCCTCTATCAACCATTTAAGTCCTAAAATGGTTGTTCCTTCCCCCTCCGAAAACAATAGTGTTTTCTCCAATTCCGAATCCATGGCCTTTACAACCGCCCGGCTGTTTGACTTCCATTTCCTTAATTCGAAATTAGCTCCTTTCAATATAGTGTCAATTTCTTTTGCTAACTTAATTGCTGATTTTTCTGAATCAGATCCTGTTGCACAATCATCCATATAGAAGTCCTCTTCTATTGCCTTGGCTGCAATTGGATATTCTCCTTTTGCCTTCCTGGCAGCTTCAATCACTGAACGCACAGCAACGAATGGCGATGCTGTTAATCCAAATGTGACTACTGTTAGCCAATACTCCTGCAATCTTTGGTTTGCATCCTCCCTCCAAAATATCCTCTGTAAGTTCCACTGTTCCCTATCTACCTTAACTTGATTAAACATTTTGCGAATATCTGCATATATCGCTATTTCATGCCTCCGAAAACGCATAATGGTTTCATGCAAATCCTTTTGCAATTTTGAACCAAGCATTTGAATGTCATTAAGCGACAACCCCATGTCTGTTTTGCAACTTGCATCGTACACAATCCGATTGTCCTTCGGAATGCAATGGTGTGGTATGTAATATACCATTTCTCCTACTCTTGGTTTCTCCGTGGCCAAAACCAGATGACCTAATTGTATTTCTTCCCTCATTTTCTCCACATAAATTCTCCTCATCTCCTGATTCTTTGCAAGACGCCTCTCTAAATACAAGAAACGCCTTAACGCTATCTCCCTTGAACTTCCCAGTTCTTTAATATTCTCCTTTAACGGAATTTTTACTATGAACCTTCCTGATTCATCCCGTCTATATGTCTCCATGAAATGTTTCTCCACTAACATTTCTTCCTCCGTAAACTTAGAGCATGAACTGATCTGATCTTGTTGCCAAAGTCGCTCTAATAGCTTATCTAATTGCTCCTCCTCCTTATATTGAATAGATGAAATCGACTGCCCTGTCAACTCGTCTATCCTTTCATTCTGCGTTCCAAAAACAATAACTCCTAAAAGCGTTTCTATTAACGCTACTCCGTTTATTTTTCTTTGGATAACTGACATGACAATTTTCGCAAAGAAACTTACTCCAAAAAGTATGTATGTTGGATTCGGTTTCCAATAGTCTGGGTCCGCCCAGGGAATTCCAGTTGGATTGTGAACCACAGTAGGATCCAAAGCCGATGATGGCATTGTTGGACCCCAATTACTTTCTTTTGGTAAGACCCAAATCATTTCCTCCATGTACTCCTGTACCTGAGTCCCATACCATGGACGTATTTTTACCTTTATTTGTTGCCTTATCTTGAAAGGCTCTCCGTCGATACCTACAGCCTTCCTAGTAGTGGACAAAGCTGAAAGTTTGTACTCCTGTACTAGTTTGTAACTCATTACATTTGTTTGTGACCCTGTATCTAAGAACCCCCTAATGGGTCCAAATTTACACCCCTCACTCTCTAAACCTACCATGATCGTCGGCATGAAACTAGTTTCCGAGGAATAATAATGAAACTTATTGTCATACTGTGAATAAAATTTTTTAGTTTTTATTTTCTTTAAATTGTCCACCTTGTTTGACTCGTTACCTATCAACTCCGACTTCGATTCTATCTTCCTCCTTTTGGCTGTTGTCTCCTCTAGTCATAGTGGCTTCCTCTTAGTTGCCATGTTGTCCTTCATGGCATTCTCCGATCGCAGAGTCAAAATATTTCTCATGTTCTGCTTCTCTGGGCACAGCATACTGTTGTGTGCAGAGTTCCCTCGGCATTGTGGGACGCCACACTTTATGCTCCTGCATGTCTCCTTCCGGTGACCTTTCCTTAGGCAATTGGGGCAGAGCTTCCTTCTTGCCACGAAATCCTTTCTAGCGTTAAGGTTTAACGCCAAGAAATCAGGGCAATGATACAAAGCATGGGAATCCTTTCCACATGCCTCGCATGGAACTCCAACGTATTGACCTACCGGTGCTCCTTTCGATGTGGACGGTTCACTCCTGTGAACATTCTCCGCCTCCCTTCTCCCTGCTCCCGCAGTTGTTGGCAGATTTCTCCATCCCGGCCTAGTATTCTCCAAAGCTCCCGCTTGTTTATCCAGAAAATCTAAGATTTCTCCTATTTTTGGCGTCGCCGATGTTCTCTGCAATTCCCATTGCCTCCTTGTCTCCTGGTCCAATCTTTCGTGCAGTCCGAGTACGAAGACCATATCCCAGTGTTCCACTGGGATCTCCAATGACCTCAGTTGACGGATTGTCTCATGAGTCACGTTCGCCATCCTCTGTATTTCATTGGCTGATGGCTTCTCCTGAAGAACCGGTAACCTATAGAACTGGTTCAAATACTCCTTGGCGATATGGTATGGCTTCTCATAGAGTTGACTTAGCCTCTCCCATGCCTCCATGTAGCTGTCCTGGTTTAAGTGGCTGTCTCCTAACGCCTTAGCTGCCCTTCCTGTCAGCGACTTTTTTAAGTACGAGTACTTGTAGGCCTCCGAGATATCTTCGTTGTTGTGAATCGCCACCTTGAATCTGTCACGAAAACCAATCCACTTCAGCAGCGATCCGTCGTACTCGCCCCAAGTATTCTTGATGTCGTACTGCTTGGTTGGCAATGTAAGACTGACGTTGATCGCTCTCCGTTGAGGATCCTCCCCATCATCTCGACTAACTTCGTTCAGTTTCTCCTTCTCCTTGGCTGCTTCGTTGATTTTTGTCCTCAATATCTCTGCAGCCTCGAAGTATCCCGTCTCCATTTTCTCCATCTCCATCTCCAGTTGGTTTAATTCCACGCCGTCTGATGCCTCCACCAACTGCAAGAAAAGCTCATTGGCCTTATCCCACAGCTGAAGAAGTCGGTCTGCTCGCAGCAACAGGACAATGGCTCTCCGTAGGGAAGAAAAAGTTTTGTCTCCGGACGCAACCTTTCCTCCACTTATCTCTCCCTCCTCAGTGGTCTCCTGACCTCTCCTTGCTTTAGCAGCTTGTTTTTATGAAATGAAATGAATTAAGTTACTTGTCAATATTATTTTTATTGAAGAATGAATGTTAACCCCTACTACTCACTTCTCTCAAAAAACATTCAAATAAATTCCTATATTAATTAAAAATCCCCAAAACTGTGCGTGTGCCTGCCACTGTGTGATGTGCAATTTAATTATGAGAATATTCCTACCTAAAAAAAAACGAAATAAACAAAATCGCATTAATATGCAATTGTGTTCCCTATTCTTCTTTTAGAAGATTTCTCCTTCTCCTGTTATTATTCCTATCTAGAAATAATATAAATAATCTGCATTTTTTATTTTAAAATATTGAAATATATAGTTGTGTTTGCTTTCCACATATCTATGTGCTTAAGCGAAACACTTTCTCCGACTCCCATTTTAACTAAAATAATTCTCCTTTCTCAAGTCCTCAAGAGAAATAATCTCCATTTTTGATTTTTAGAATTATTCTCAAGTCCCCAAGAGAAAACTCAAAATATCAAAATATAGTTGTGTTTGCGGTCCACGCATCTATGTGCTCACGCAAAACACTTTCTCCAATTACTCCATTTTTTGCTAAAATAATTCTCCTTTCTCAAGTCCTCAAGAGAAATAATCTCCATTTTTGATTTTTAGAATTATTCTCAAGTCCCCAAGAGAAAACTCAAAATATCAAAATATAGTTGTGTTTGCGGTCCACGCATCTATGTGCTCACGCGAAACACTTTCTCCAATTACTCCATTTTTCTCCCGAAAATTATATATATATCTCCATAAATGAAATATGATCATTAAATGAAAATACTTTGACTCCAAGAAACAAATAAAATATTCCCATATTTTTTCGTTCCAATCCTATCCTACCTAGCGAAAAAAAATAAAAATACAAAGCCCCATTTGATTTCAGTCAAGACAAATGTAATTACAAATACGATTTGAATAGATTTTACACTTCTCCTTTTTTCTTCTCCAAAATAAATTTAAAAAACATCCATAGTTACAAATTTGCAACATAAGGATATTATCTCCTCTTGTAAGAAACGAAATAAATTGCTCCGTGATTTTCTTACTCCAAGGAACAAATAAAATTGTCCCACTCCGAACTCCAAGGAACCAATAAAATTGTCCCGAAAAATTGTCTCCAAGGAACAATTGAATTGTCCCCAATTTGCTTTCTCCAGGGTAATAAATAACTATTCCCACGTTAATTCAATATAACTACCTAGTTATACCTACTTTTTCCCACACAAAGATTTCACAGAACAAATATTGAATTTTGTTTTCATGAATTTAATTAACTCCGTATTCCTCCTGGAAACATTTTTCGAAACTCCTAATAATATGCATTTTTATATTCCACTCCAAATTCTATGCAGAATTAAATTCGACACAGTTTTTTTTTTCGTTTTTTCTTCTTTGTTTTTATAAATACCTACAGACTGCGTCGGCCGCATACCTGTTATGCACACACAACACACTGCAAAACACGAAATCAACCCTCTTGCTCATAGCAATACAAAAAGATATTTCCATTTCGCGTAGTCTACTCTATTTAAACTATTTGGTTTAATTGTTTATTATTATTACCTTTTTTGTTTCTATCCATTTTGGTTAAGTTGAATTTTGATTTTTATTTTTCTCTATTTTACTACTATACCTACTCTTGCTACTATTCTGCTCGTACCATAAACTAAGTATTAAATAGACCGTCAGCTCCCGCGCACCTACCCGATTCCCCCCGCAAATTTTGTAAAGAATATTCTCTCTTAAATTTCCTATCAGTGAATACGTGTGAAGCAGCAAAAAAACAAATTCTAATTGGCGGGAGAAGTAAAAAAAATAATGACACTCAGCAGTGTTCCTACATCGTGGTATTTCTACCTTTTTGAGGGAATTACGATTTCCGAAAAGCTTTCCATGCGTTAAAGGAAAAAACATCAAAATTGTGTGAATATCAACAATTTGACTAGAAAACATTCAAACTACATTTCACCATGAATATCAACGCACTAAATGTACATAAAAAGGAGATTTTCCTCTAGCAACAATTTCTAGTACCAAAAAAATTCATTATAATGTTTGAAAACTGCGATTTTTATACTGAAGATTAATTTAATGTGATTTTTCTTTCCGAACAATACAAATTTTACTTTTATAGTACGGTTTGTTTCATTAAAAAAATCGGGGGAATTTGAGTTTAGTGAAAAGGGAACAATTAATACGCTTCGGGGGAAAAACAAAAAGAGAGCGCTGAGAACACTGCTGAGAGTTAGTGTATTTGGTGAGTTTCTGTCAGCTGATGGATGCGTTCTGAGAGTTTAAATTCGTTGTTTTATTTCACCACGAAAACATGTATTTTACAAAATGCGTAAAACGAATCTAATCAATATGAATAAATAAAGGAATAAAGTGTGAAAAATGCATTCGTTAAAATAAAATAAGTTATTTTTGTTCCTATAATTATAGTGTCTGTTTTCGTTGGTTGTTGTTGGTAAAAAATTATTTCGCCTAAAATGTCGACAGAAAAACGGTAACCAATATAAAGATAAGCATTGATTAAGAACATTCAAATATGCTCTAGGGAAAAGATATACACATTTCTGTGTGGGTATGATTTTTGAGTTATACTGCGCGTAATAATAACAAATTTAACATCGACTTTAAATTTACGGAAGCTCACATTTGCGAAATTTGTATGGAAGATATAACCACTGTGAACTACTCGTACTTAAATTTAGTAAGGCCCAATCTTTTCATGAAGATTCCGTTTATTAATGGAAAACAAAAAAAAATAAAATTTATTAAAAAATTTGATACAATTGACTTAATTAAAAATTACATTTGAAATGAATTGCATGAGCCCAGAATATTAATAATTTTGTTTTATAAAAAGAAAAAGTCGAATAGACACAACGAAAATTTATTTTCTTTAAAATGTATACGGGAAAGAACGAAACTTTAAATATAGATATAGGTATAGGTACCCACATTGGAAATAAACATGTTTACTGATTTGTACCGTGTGCCCATGTTCTGTTATTATCACATAGATATATTTATCACAAAAACGATATGAATTGAAAGAAAATGCTTAAAAAGTATATCGACTTAACTCAGGAGCATTTTCTTTCAATTCATATCGTTTTTGTGATAAATATATCTATGTGATAATAACAGAACATGGGCACTGATATGTCTCACACATTTAAGTTTTGCTGCTTACAATTTTCTTTTAATTCCTTCGATTCAAAATCATTACCTATATAGTAATCAGATTTTTTTTATATTAATAAGTTTTTTTTTTTTATTTTTGTCAATGATTCATAAGTTCATCGATTTCCATTGTTTACAACAAAAATGTAAACATCCCGTACTATATAGAAGATTATCAAGGTAAAATGAAAGAAATCCTAATAATGTATACCTACCATGCGTTTTAATATAATTTGGTACTAAATTCACCACACCACACCCACCGCTTTCTTAACACGTCCCGATAACGGGCAGTTATTTGAATTATTTGAATTTTTCCAATGTTACCACGGAATAAACTGTCAGAGGCATCTGTCAGGTTAGTATGTGCAAGTGTATGCGTGCGTCTGATTTACTTTAACATTGGTACTCATACCTTGGCACATAGTAACACCGAAAACAGCTTGTAGGCAAATTCTCTTAAGTTGAAAGAGCTGACGGTCTATTTAATACTTAGTTTATGGCTCGTACCTCACAGACAATTGAACTGAAAGAAATTCTTCTTTTTCCTTATTTTTGTTCCATCCATAATGTGTGTGTGTGGCGTGGTGTACCTATACCCTAACCATTTTACTTCGAGACTCGAGTCTCTTTTGTTGGTTTTGTTGTGCGCAAATGAACTGCACATGCCTTTTGTAATGACAACATGTTCTTTCTCCGTTGTTTTTTTTCTTTTTTCATATTGTGTGAAAGGGAATTCATCACAATAATAATCTCCGTCCTCCTTTGCATGTTTATGCATGCTCTTTTGCATTTTTTTTCGATTTTTCTCCGTTTATCATTCTGTGTGAATGGGCATTCAACACAATTTTCCATTGCATGTTATTACATGCCTTCCGTGATTGTATGTATTGTAGGTACATACAGATATCTGAAATTTAGTGGTTGTAAGGCACCAAGAAAACAGAATACCTCCGTGCACGTTTCGACATGCACTCCATTACTTCTATTTGAATTTTTTAGTGGTTGTAAGGCACCAAGAAAACAAATACATAATTATTCCTGAAAACAGTGATTGTAAGTCACCAAGAAATTAATTAATTAAATCCTGAAAATAGTGATTGTAAGTCACCAAATATAATAGATATTTTTTGTGCAAATATATTGAAAAAAAAGAGAATGAAAAAGATAACCAAAATTTCCTTTTGTGTGTGAGTGAGTTGCACACATCCTTGTGTCGCAAATCTGCTCCACACTCAAACCTTCCATTTGTTTCTCCATAACTCCGTTATAACTCCGTTTTGTTTTTTTTTTTTTTTTTTCACTTTTCACTTTTCGCACAATTATTCTCCGAAACAAAAAATTTTTTTTTTGTAATCCCGACTCGAAGGACCATAATGATGATACCACGATTAAAATAAAACACGGTACGATTTTATTGTGGGAAAAATATATAGAAAAAAACCAACTTTTATTCTCTCCGGTTCCTCGTAGCACCACACGTCTCTCACGGTCGGAGACCGATCAAGAACTAACTCTTACATGTCATTTTTCTACATAAAACATGTATGGCCAGTGTTGCCATACGTAACAGCTCTCTTCTACTATTGGTACATAAACAAATCGACTTTCATTGCAAAAATCCAGCGTAGTGGGACACATCACGCGAATGGGCAATTCGAAAAACTGTTGCTACTGTACAAGAATCAGAACCGGAAAAATAGAAAAGAAAGATTTGTCATAATAAAAAAACTACTCCTAAAAGAAAAAAACTATGTCAAATAACAAAATCTAATAAAATAAATCAATATGCCCACGTTTCTACAAAAAGAAGTGAAATCCCATTAAAAACATCCTGTAAAAAACTATCCAAGTCTCGATGGAGCTGCTTGTATATCTCTAAAAAGTAATGAAATCTAGACAAAGTCCTGCCAAGTCTAAGGTTCCTTACTGCGATTTATTTATTATTATAGTTAATGTTGTGTGACTTGGCCGTTGAAGGGTACACAAGGGTACAAAACCAAGTGCTCCATGACACCATTGCACCAATCTGTCGCCAGAACCACTACCCATTGACGATGTAAAATTGCCACTTGGAAAACGTTGATGTTCAACGGCCAACATTAACTATAATAATAAAGAAATAGCAGTAAGGACAGGAGCAGCTTCGTAACTCAAGCCGTTTAGCTAGAAATCGCATTAGAAACCTCAATTCTAATAAGCTCATATAAAACTGTTAACGCAAATCCTAAAAACAAATCCTAAAATCCTAAAAACAAAATCGAAAAAATAAAAAGCTTTATGTGCATTTGATTTGCTAAGTCATTGATTTTTGTGCTATCCTAATTAAGCCTCTAATCCAGTTTTAGATTTGGCTCTGTTAGTAAAAGACCTTTAACTTTATGCTTAAAAATTTCAGCGGCAAGAAAGAAAAATCACAATGCAGTACGTCGACATTGTGGCGCCACAACAAAAACAAAATCTAAAAATAGAAATATTTCGATATTTTAAGGCAAATAAAATACATATAACCAGGCCCACAGCGATCATAACGGTTTATTTTTTAAGAGTTAAGTTTTTTAAGGTTGGCAGCACTGGTTAGTAATGGCGTCTAAACGTCATCTGTCAAAGTGAAAAGTTTTCAGTATACTCTGCCATTTAATCATGAAAAGACTTACAAACGAGCAACGATTGCAAATTATTAAAATTTATTATAAAAATTCGTGCTCTGCGAAAAATGTGCACCGTTTGTACGACCATATTATGGTCGTCTTAATCGACCCAGTGAAACAAAAATTCGCGCTGTTATCACCAAATCTCGCTACTCAAACACATGGAAAATTTTTTTTATACCCTCCAGAGGAAGGTATATTCACTTTGCCAATACATTTGTAACGCAAAGAAAGAGTCACCGGAGACCTCATAAAGTATATATATTCTGAATAAGGATCACATTCTGAATCGATTTAGCCATGTCCGTCTGTCTGTCTGTCTGTCTGTCTGTCTGTCTGTTGAAAGCACGATAGCGCCCAAAGTAATTGACGTAAGTGAGCGAAATTTGGTGAAATAACTTCTTTTTATCGGCGTCAGGTTGGTATTGAAAATGGGCTATGTCGGTCAAGTAGTTCTGGTACCTCCCATACAAAACCAATATTGGACCCATTTGTCTTTCTGTCTGTTGAAAGCACGATAGCGCCCAAAGTGATTGACGTAGGTGAATGAAATTTAGTGAGACCACTTATTTTTATAAGCGTCAGGTTGGTATTCAAAATGGGCTATGTCGGTCAAGTAGTTCTGGTACCTCCCATGCAAAACCAATTTTGGGCCCACATGTCTCTCTGTCTGTTGAAAGCACGATAGCGCCCAAAGTGATTGACATAGGTGAATGAAATTTAGTGAGACCACTTATTTTTATAAGCGTCAGGTTGGTATTCAAAATGGGTTATGTCGGTCAAGTAGTTCTGGTACCTCCCATACAAAACCAATATTGGACCCATTTGTCTTTCTGTCTGTTGAAAGCACGATAGCGCTCAAAGTAATTGACGTAGGTGAACGAAATTTGGTGAAAGGACTTCTTTTTATCGGCGTCAGGTTGGTATTGAAAATGAGCTATGTTGGTCAAGTAGTTATGTTAAAAGCACGATAGCGTCGAAAAGAATCTACCTAGACAAGTGAAATTTTGTGAGAAAACTTATTTTTATTGTCCTCAAGTTAGTATTAAAAATGGGCTATGTCGGTCAAGTAGTTCTGGTACCTCCCTCACAAAACCAATTTTGCATGACTTGTATGTAGTGGAGGGTATCAAAGCATCGGCCAGGCCGATGATAACACTTTTACTTGTTTATTTTTTTAAATGGCCTGTTTATTGATTACAATAATTTGTATTATTTATTCGATTTTTAAAAAAAACAACGCTTAAAAAACCACCCGTAGTAGGTATAGGTAAAATAATCCTTGCAAAATAAATAAATTTCCTTTGCGCACTGGTAGGTATGCAGTTTATTGTAGATAGAGTTCTTGACCAATTTGATGTTTATATAGTTTATGGAAATGGTTTTCCCGTCGGCTTTTTTGGTCATAGGCCTTTGAATGAAACTATGTTAGTTCATTGCTTTTTCCCGACGTTTCGGCAGGGATTGTTGCCTTCTTCAGGGTATCTTTATTAGGAAACCTAAATTGTTAATAAATACAAAAATGTAAATGACGTGAGACTTACAAAAATGAAAAAAGTCAAACTGCTAAACACAGAACAATAATATAAACTTTAGCACAACTTTGAAACAAAAATAGTGAAAGATAACATCAAAAAAATGGACACACTTAGAGTGTAACACTTCAATTAGAAGGTTAGTCTGGTAATAGGTTTTTCCATCAATTAGAGAGCTATATGTTGAAGGGTAGTGATGCGATGCCATGAGAACACAAGCGTTCTCACCTAGCCTCTCACTATCAACTCCTACTCTCACCTCCACGTGGTGACTGGTGGGTGCCTAGTACCTCGACTGGAGATTGGGTAACCAACCCCTTTGGAAGGTCGTTGGTGGCAGCAGACGAGAGAGGGGGGAGGAGTGTTGTTTTCTCACTAAGACACCTCCTCTGGTACCAGACGGCAGCGGAGGAGTTCCCTAGATGGAGCCAACGGTGGCGTCTACAGTACCAGTCAGGTCGAACTATTTAGTGTAATCCCTATAGAGCTGCTCTGACATATTCGGATACCAGATCTATAGGGATTTCCAATACCGAGCCAGGGTGTTGGAGAAGAGTTGGTGGCGGATGAACCCTTAATCGGCCAACGGCAGCGCTCACATCCCAAAGTGGGTTACTGGCACCGGAATAACCGGCCTGCCGTCCTAAGGTCAAGGGCCTGGCCCTCCAGGTTGGGGGTTGTGCCGTCGGGGTAAATTCCCGACCATGTAAAAAAACACTAGTTATGGGAGAGACACCTAAAGCCTCGGATAACGATTTCCCTCAAACGGCAACCAGACCCAGAACGTCAACGGACAACGATTTGCGAGTATGTACCTGGAACGTGCGAACGCTGTACACCCCAGGTGCTACTCAAAGACTTGAGTCTGTCCTCACGCGGTACAAGGCAGATATTACCGCGATCCAGGAGATACGATGGATAGGATCAGGTATGATGAAAAGGAAAAATTGCGATATTTATTACAGCTGTATTAGGATGCGGATTCGTCGTTGGAAATCGGCTTAGGACAAAAGTCATTGACTTTAAGCCGATAAGTGATCGCATAGCTGTGATCCGCATCAAAGCTACTTTCCAAAACATAAGCCTAATATGTGCACACGCCCCTACCGACGAGGCTGAAGACAATATCAAGGAGGAGTTTTATGACCTCCTGGATGGAGCCTACGGAGCCTGTCCGGAGTACGATGTCAAAGTTGTGCTCGGGGACTTCAATGCTAAAATCGGAAAGGAAAACATCTTTGGCGGGTTAGTTGGTAAGTACAGAATCCACGAAACGACAACGGTTACCGACTAACTGACTTCGCGGCAGCTCGTAATACGGTGATAAGTAGCACTAGGTTTCCAAGGCTAAGGATCCATACAGCAACCTGGCGCTCTCCAGACGGTCGAACCGCCAACCAAATCGACCATGTGCTAATCGACGCGAGGCACGCACCCAACATCCTCAACGTGCACACATTCCGCGGGGCAAACGTCGACTCTGACCATTTTCTTGTTGCGGCTAAGTTCGGAGCTCGACTATCCAACGAGAAGAAGCTGCGTTCCGCCCAGAAGAAGAAATTCGACGTTGGACGGCTTAGCACACCTGGAGTAGCCAGAGTCTACAAAGAGCGCCTGAGTGAGAAACTCTCCGCAGTGCATTCACCTACCACAAATGCCAACACCCAGTGGTCCCAGTATCGCGACATCATCAAAGAGGTAGCCGAAACCACCTTAGGGTACCAGCCACCCCAGAGAAAGAGCCCGTGGTATGATGATGAATGCGTACGCAGGAAAAAGGTGACAGAAGATGCACATATGAAGGCGCTGCAGCGCAAAACAAGGGCAGCGAGGGAAGAGTATCGAGCCAGGAGGAGGGAGGAGAAGAAAATCCTGCGTAGAAAGAAGAGGGCCTACGCAGTCTCCCAGCTCAAGGAGATCGAAGAGTCCCGCGATCGAAGCAACATCCGGAAGTTCTACAAGAAAGCCAAGCAACTGGCTGCTGGCTTCAAGACCGGAACGCAGGCTCTTCGAAACAGTGATGGAAACCTAGTCACCGAAGCGCAGGGAATAGTAGATGTGTTTAAGCAGCACTTCCAGCAGCTGCTAAATGAGCATCATGTAGAGAGAAGAGAACCCACGTCCAGTCAATGAAGATCCAGTTCCACCACCCAGTATAGAAGAAGTTGGCTTAGCAATAAAAAAGCTAAAGAACAACAAGGCCGCCGGCTCTGATGGTTTACCAGCGGAGCTCTTCAAATACGGTGGTGATGTTTTGGTAGGGCGCATGCACCAAATCATCAACCAAGTATGGGTGGAGGAAAGTATTCCCGATGACTGGACTATCAGCTCCATATGCCCCATCTACAAAAAAGGCGATCCTATATCTTGCTAGAACTATCGAGGCATATCCCTGCTTAATGTCGCATACAAGATCCTATCCAAAGTACTGTGTGAACGTCTCAAACCGTTCTGCAACACACTAATCGGCACGTACCAGTGTGGCTTCCGGCCCGGCAGATCGACTATAGACCAAATTTTCACACTGAGGCAAATCCTGGAAAAGACCAATGAATTTCAAGTCGAGACTCACCACCTATTCATCGACTTCAAAGCCGCATATGATAGCATTCATCGTCAGGAGCTTTATGTGGCGATGGCCGAATTCGGGATCCCGGCAAAACTGATCCAGCTATGTAGCGTGACGCTGGAGAACACACGCTGCAACGTGCAATTTGGAAGTAGTTCCTCCGAGCTATTCAAAACATGCACCGGATTTCGGCAAGGAGACGCATTATCATGTGACTTCTTCAATCTCGTGCTAGAGCAGATAGTGCGCAGGGCAGGTGTCAACACGGAAGGCACTATCTTCAACAAATCCGTCCAGCTACTGGGGTATGCAGACGATATTGACATCATCGGTCGCTCCCAGCGTGCCGTGATAGAGGCTTTTACGGCGATTGAAGAACAGGCGAAATTCGTTGGTCTTGTAGTAAATGAGGACAAGACTAAGTACATGCTATCAACAAACAAACAAGCATCTGTCCACCGCCTAGGACAGAACGTCACTATTGATAGCAACAATTTCGAGGTAGTTGAGGAGTTTATCTACATCGGAGTAAACATGAACTCCACAAATGACATCCAAGTGGAGATCCGGCGAAGAATTACCCTAGGAAACCGCTGCTACTTCGGTTTGGCAAAACAATTGGGTTCAAAACTCCTAACTCGAAGGACAAAATGTATGCTTTACAGAACCCTTATCCTGCCAGTTCTGCTTTATGGCGCCGAGTGCTGGACGATAAGCAGGAAGGGAGAGCTGATACTGGGCTCCTTCGAAAGAAAAATTCTTCGGTGGATTTTTGGTCCTGTGTGCGAGGAGGGCGAATGGAGGAGAAGATACAACCGCGAACTCTATGAGCTGTACCAAGATGTGGATGTAGTCCAAAAGGCCAAAATACGTCGACTACATTGGCTCGGCCACATCGAGCGAATGGACAATAATGCTCCAGCTAAGAGGATCTTCGAATCCCAGCCGCCAGGTTCGAGACGACAAGGAAGACCGAACCTCCGTTTCAAAGACCAAGCCATCGCGGATGCCAGAGCGCTTGGTCTGGATAACTGGAAGCAGCGTGCCCGGGATCGCAGAGGATGGAAGGCTGCAGTGTCTCAGGCAGAGACTCTCCACGGGTCGGGAGCCCGTTAAGTAAGTAAGTAAGAGAGCTATATACAGCAGATATATTTTGGATGTCCTATTTTCGGTTCATGTTATTCCTGTTGTTCATTATGTGTAGCGTCTCAAGGGTATACCGTTTCGAGGTATGTGTCTCTGTCTGAAGCACAGTTGCGTTGTCAAAGTCTGGGTTATGACTAGCTTGAATGGAGTGGTTGGCCAGTGCCGTTTTTCCCCCGTTTTTTGACTTGATGTCCGACCGGTGATTGGACATTCTTTGGAACAGGAACTCTTTTGTTGTACCTATATAGCAAGGGTTGCAACTTTCACTTGTGTTACTTTTGCAGTTGATTTTGTACACTACATCAGTACATTTATGCTTCTCAGTTGTGGGTTTAAGTTTGGAGAACGAGGATGCCAGAGTCTGATTCGACTTAAACGCAATGTGAAGGTCCTTGGAACTGCTGCTGATCATTTGTTTGAAGTTCTCGGCAAGTCTGGGGACATAGACAACACTTCTGTAGATAGGCAATGTGACTTCCGATCCTCTATCACGTGTAACCTTGCATTTGTGATTAAGGATTATGTTTCGTATGAAACCATCTGGGTAATTATTGTCCTTAAGGATTTTTGTGACTTTACGTTCATTTATAATATGGAACTTCTCCTCACTCAAAGTAAAAACCTTATGGACAAGATTTGAAGCAGTGTTTCTAATGATGTGCTTTGCTTGGTTAGACTTAAAGTTGATGAGTCTTCCAGATGCCGTATCTTTTTGATGCCAGTTAAATGAAAGCTGGTGTTGGTCGCGACGGATTAGAACATCCAAAAATGCTATGGAACTGTTTCTCTCCATCTCAACAGTGAATTGGATTTCTGCATGCAGTCCATTGAGGCATCCCAGCATGCTGTCAATATCCTGTTTATCAATAATTGCAAAGATATCGTCCACATATTTTGCGATGAATTTCGGATTTGATGTTATTTTAAAACATTCCTCTACTAAATGATCCATTACCAGATCAGCAATTGTGGGCGAGAGTGGGTTGCCCATCGGCATGCCAAAGATTTGTTTGTATAGGCCCTCCTTGTACTGTAAAAAGTTGTTTTACTTAATGCAAAAGTCAAGGATTTCGAGATTTGGATTGGCTTAAGTTGGTATTTTTACCTATTAAACCCCATTTCTTTTTAACGACAGCGATGGCGAGTTGGACGGGGATATTAGTGAAGAGTGAAACAACGTCAAATGAAACCAAAACGTCTGTTTCTTCCAATTGAACCTTTCTCGCTCTTTCCACAAATTCATAAGAATTTTTAACAGTGTATGTCGAATTCATCGTCGCACACTGTGAAATTCTGCCTACGTATTTGGCGAGTTGATAGCCTGGGACTCTTGTCGATGACGTAATTGGACGAAGCGGTGTGTTGGGCTTATGGATTTTGGGTAAACCATATATAGAAGGCATCTGTGCTCTGTATGTTGTCATGTTTGCCTTCTCTCTCTCCGTAATGTTATTGTTACGGTGCAGCCATTTAACAATGTTGTTGTTGTTCTTGGTTTGTAATACTGCTGTTGGGTTGTTTCAAATACGTCTGTATACGGAACTGTCTCCTAATAGTTCTGTCATCTTCTCTTCATATTCCGTTTTGTTCATTGCAACCGTCACGTTTCCTTTGTCAGCTGGTATTATGATGATGTTTTTGTTTTTCTTTATAAAACTGACCGTTTCTTTGTGTACCTTAAGTACATAAAGGGTGATTTTTTAATAGGTTTAGAACTTTTAAAAAAAAAAAAACACAAAAAATTCGAAAAAATGAATGAAATATTTATTTGAATCGATAGTTTGAACCTTACAATTTCATGTTTAAAGATAATTTCATGCAAATGTTGACCGCGGCTGCGTCTCAGGTAGCCCATCCGCTGAGTCCAATTTTGGCATACTCTTTCACACACATCGGCCGGTATCTCACGAATGAATGCATGGATGTTGGCTTCCAGTGCGTCAATCGAAGCGGGCTTGTCCCTATACACATTAGCCTTGGCATACCCCCACAAAAAATAATCTAATGGTGTCAAATCGCACGATCTAGGCGGCCAATTGACCGGCCCGAAACGTGAAATTAACTGTTCACCAAACTCGCCTCGCAATTGCGCCATTGTTTCGCGTGCTGTGTGGCATGTGGCACCGTCTTGTTGAAACCACATATCATGCAAGTCAAGAACTTCCATTTCGGGCAAAAAAAAGTTTGTTATCATCGCTCGGTAGCGTTCACCATTGACAGTAACGCTGCGATTCGCATCATCTTTGAAGAAATATGCCCCAATAATGCCGCCGGCCCATAAACCGCACCAAACAGTGGCTTTTTCGGGATGCATTGGTAGCTGTTGCAATGCTTCTGGCTGATCTTCACTCCAAATGCGGCAATTTTGCTTATTTACGTACCCATTCAACCAAAAATGAGCCTCATCGCTGAACACAATTTTTCGATAAAAAAGCGGATCCTCGGCCAGCTTTCCAAGAGCCCATTCACCAAAAATTCGGCGTTGTGGTAGGTCGGCTGGCTTTAGTTCTTGCACCAGCTGTATCTTAAAAGGCTTTACGCCCAAATCCTTCCGCAAAATTTTCCACGTAGTGCTGTAACAAAGGCCTAACTGCTGGGAACGGCGCCGAATCGACATTTCGCGGTCTGCTGTCACACTAGGTGATACGGCCGCAATATTTTCTTCACTACGCACAGTACGTAAACGTGTTGGTGGTTTAATATCCAACAAAGTAAATTTGGTGCGAAATTTGGTCACAATCTTCCGAATAGACTGCTCAGAAGGTCGAGAATGCCGATCATAAAATGGAAGCAGCGCGCGATGAACATTTCGAACCGAGCACGAATTTTGATAGTAAAATTCAATAATTTGCAAGCGTTGTTCATTTGTAAGACGATCCATGGTTAAATTGCAAACCAAACTGAAGCTGTTTGACAGTGACACAAGGTACTAAACACACGTCAGCTGTCAAAACCAGTGTTGCCAAAACCAAACCAGCTAAAAAATCACCCTTTATATGTAAAGAACTTGTCATTTTGTTGATGACGTTTGAAAAGAGTGTAGCAAATTTTTTGCCCATTGAGAGCAGCCATTTGATCTCAAGCGGGAATTCCACATCGCTTTTGTTGACAAACCATTTTTCGTGCATTCTGATGTTGCATGTTCGCCATAGAGCTTGTCTAAGTCGATCTAGTTTGTGTGCATTGCTTTGTTGCTTTTTGGTATAAATGTCTTTGGTTTTGTTTGGTGGTGAATTGTTTATATTCGTCAGGAGTTAAGCAATCTTTTATGCGGTGATCGTTTATTCTTAAAATCTCCAAGATTTCCAGGTTGAGAATTTTCTGGTGGAATTTTTTCTCTATTTTTTCATAGAAACCGATTGATTCTTGACTAGAGAAAAGGAGTTTGGTGTTGCTGGTTGATTGTTGGATATGAATAGGTGTAAAGCCATATTCTCTGCATGCTAAAAGAAATCTAAAATTTGTTTTTCGTTGTGCTAACTTCCTTTGAGCGTTGCTATATTGTTTCAAGTTGTTGCAGACATCCTCTCCATATTTGTATTTAATATGTTGGTAGTAGTTCCTCATGATTGTTAATTCAGCAAGCCGTCCGAAGTGAATATTGTAGATTGAGTTCTTGACCAATTTGATGTTTATGTAAATAGAGTATGGAAATGGTTTTCCCGTCGGCTTTTTTGGTCATAGGCGTTTGAATGAAACTATGTTAATTCATTGCTTTTTGCCGAAGTTTCGGCAAGGAATGGTTCCTTCTTCAGGGTATCTCTATTAGGTAGGCTATTTAGTGTGCGTGGATCAAGACATATGAACCCAGTCAAATGTTGTTATGGGTAGCTGGGTGGGTAGCCATGCATGGCGGAAATGGAAAACAAATTGGGTCGCATGAAAACTAGCATTTGCTTTGAGTGAAAGGTTTTAGCGAAGAAAAGCCCTTAGCAAATGCTCTGAATCGGTATGAATAAAAACCTAGTTTGCTTACGTAATTTCGAAAATTCGAAAAGATTACATTTTCGGGATTTTTTAAAGTATTAGCCATAATGTCTACGTTTCAAGGTGTGAAACGAAACAATTGCTTGAAGTTATTATCGTCACCTGTTGCGAAGTAATTGGATGCACATTCCTAAGAAACAATGCCCACACCTATCCACGAAGGCACTCACATCGATGACAGCTTTATACACACAGACAAATAACATATAAACATGTACAAATAAAAACATTATATATTGTAAAACATAAAACTTCATACATAAATGGATCTAGTGTACCAAAGTAGTGTACAATTAATTTTAATAACTTTCGAACATTCCAATAAAATCTTTATATCGTTGTGAACGTCTTGGTCTTGTCTTATACTCTTGGTTTCTTTGTTTCGCCAGTAGAAACACATGTCGTTACATCACCAATTCTTTTTTGTTTATACTGTTTTTGTTTTATTAAGCACGATCGTTAACAACAAGAGGTAAAACTGCTATGTGTAATGCGAAAACTTATCGCATCCATCTTTGGTTTTCCTGCACGAACGAAACTTAATTTAACTATTTATAAATGTAAATCTTTTATGTGAAGAATGTGCGTACAAAATATTTAACAAAAGGTCTGAGTCAACTAAATAGCAGACACAGAATTTGCATAGAATTTGCTTCGTCTGATAAGTTTTATTCACACAGATTTGAGTAAAAGGTCAGTGCCGCCGCTTTTTGAACTTGCCAAATGTTAAAAATACCTAACTCAAATTGGTTTTTATTCATACGAAATGTAGCAAATGCTTCGATTTTGACATTTCTCTTGAGTAAAAGCAATTGCTATGTTTTATTCATACGACCCATTGTGTGAATCTGTGAGGCTGAGGATGTTCTTTATCTTCGCCTGGTGGAATAATATTTATCGCTTCTGAATGAGGATCGTCATTGTGGCGCCTTAAAAAAATCTGGTACCTACACATATTTTCAACAAAAAATCGCCGTTAGGAAGAGGTGGTAAAGGAAATTGACACATATTTCGCCATGGTATTTGTTTTAATTATTGTTTTTGCAGGAATAATGAAAAAGTATGTGTTGTTTCAATGTTACATTTTTTGGCTGATCGTATCAGGCAAACAGCTTAAGTACACCTATATAGAATTAGCTGTGGAAACACAACTGGTTGTAGATGTTTGGGAGTGCGAGTACGAGATTTTGAGAGAGTTTTCTAGTTTCCATTTTCCAATGTTAACAAAACGCCTATGGAGACGAGTTTTTATATTAATTTGTTCGGTTGGTATAAATGAGTGAAAATCAGTTGCAACAGATTTTAAGTGCAAGTGAAAAACAAGTGTTTCTTGCAGCCAAAAAAAACATGTTTTTTCGGATTTAGTTTTTGATTTTGTTACGGAGCACGGGCGCAAGTCCTGCACCTCCAATGACGACTAGGGAGTTCCCATATCCAGCAAACATGAACCTAAAACAAAATAAAGATATATATAAATAGAACCAATTAATTGGCAAATATTTACTTCACGAATCACTCACTAGGAAATACACAGACCCATCAAGAAGGCAATGACCTCGGAATAAAGTATCACTAGAAGTAAACAAACATAAAAACGTGAAATTTCATAAACATATACACTCACACAAGTATCTACGATCGAACCAACCCCTATTAAACTCCGTATGGAACGATGAAATTAATTATGCGACCAAAATAATTGTAAAAAGTCCAAATGCTTCCGTCAAAATGTTTAAAATGACAATGTACTAACCTGTGGATTGACAAGGATCGATCACGTTGTACCCGGGAGTAGGGACAATCATATACACCGGTCCAACGTTGAACCCGACGAAGCTAATGAGCTTAGCAACGACACCTCTTTAATAGAAAATAACAATCCTACAAATAGATATAGTGGAAAAATAATTAGTAAAGAAAAGAAAAAAAAAAGCTTACCTGGTAGACAACCCGCCATTGCCGAAAGAACGTGTAAACAAAATGTGAGGAAATGACATTTCAGTCGATGGTGCATACACTATAGCCGTTGCACAATCCGATGCACTGGTTGGCCTGGTTGCACATCACGGATAACGCGGATAAAATTAAGTGTACAGTGTTCAGGTGTGGGGATAAGCAATAATGTTGACGAGGTGATAAATTATAGGAAGTAAGACTTGATTTTTTTTTTTTTAAATCTGTGATACGATCCCAGATAATAGGTGCAATATAGGCTAGGTTTATGTATTTATGTAGTCATGTAAGAAAGTAGGTATGCCGCCACCCAGGATAAACATGTTTAAGTGTCGAAGTGGTCTACATAAAAAATAATTATAGTAAAACAAGACCTGCGACAGTACGGGAGTTGGACTTCACAGACAACGAACCCCAATCAAGGGCAAAAGGTCATTGTGGGACCAAAGGTCGAAAGCATTGACCGGGATCTAGTGATCAAGATCTGGTGGAACTATCCAGTTAAGCAGCCTCCCAAGAAGGATTAAAGCAGAGTCCTCACATAAACGATAAAAGACAAAAGTGAAATTAATGAATTTCTGAATTAGTTTTTTTATCTTTTTATTTTGAATTAAAATTAGATTAATTAGTAGTGTAAGGATATAGTGTTTGTGGTGTGAATATCTGCGCGACATAATAGGCGGTAAAGGCCAATTACACAGAATAGATCATCGCTCCAAGTGCTGCCGGCAGGACGACGAGGGACGACGCATATAAAAAAAAAACCGTAAGTTTGTTCCTTTTGTCTGTTTTTATTTTTTTTGTTCCTAAGGGTGGAAGAATTACCCACCAGTAAAATTAGAAGAAAGATTAGGAACATAAAACACAGGTATCTAATTTTTTTACATTTTTTTTATTTAAAGTAGAGTAAGCTAAATAAACCCATGAATAATTATATTTTTAAAAAGCGAATTTAGAGTCTTACTATGGAGTAGTTCGTAAAGTGATTTGGTGTGTGGATAGATGAGGCGGCCGTCCTCCTGCTGATAGCATGGCGTAAACGTGACGTAAACGTAGACGACTGACGAACACAATACGATGACGTAACGACACACGAAATTCTACTCTACAAGGACGTACTGACGAGTGGCTGGATTATGACTACAAGGGGCTATTTCTCGAATTCTTCGGCCAGAGAGCCATGGATATGTCCACTGAGACATGGGGTGGGTAGGCCAAGCTAGTGCCAACATCATCAGGCACGTCTCGAGGACCAGACGAACCCCACCGAAGAGCGACCGTGGAAAGCAGTGGATGCAAAGGAGTAGAATAGGTTAGTTATAAGATAGATAGGTTAGATTAGGTTTAGTTAGCGTAGTTGGGGTATGACTTGCTTGCATCTGACTTTTCGGACCCTCTCCTTGGTGAGGCATAGGTTGTTGAGCTTTCCGTTTCCTCTTTTCTTTCTCTTCTCTTTCCTGTCTATTTCTGTCCGTCCGAGGTCACCTAGATTTAATTCTCCGCCTATCCTCCATTTTATCCTTGTCTTGGCACGATTCTTTTTTGGTTTTGAGCAGGTGGTTTAGCGTGAGGGGTGACAAGAACTACCCCGACGAGCGACAGCCGTGCAACCGCGAGCGTGCCACCGTCCTCCTCCACTTCTCCTAAGCTGCCCCTGTGGCCAAGCCTGACTCATAACAATTTGGCAGCAGAAATCTGAAATCTAAGATCAAAATCTGAAATGCGCAATCGAAAACGACATAACTGTTTAGAAAGTTTTAGTGACCTATACGAAAGGAGTAAGTATGAATTTTTTTAACAAATTCTTAAGCCAGCAATTCCTAAAAATCGAAAAAGTTTAAAGTGGAAAGCGTAAATTTGGATAAATCCCAAATGACAATTTTAAGGAGCCAGTGAAAAGTTCGAGTAGCCAAATCAGAGACAAAAAGCCAGTGCTGGTAACACAGCTATTTGTGTATCAGCTGATGGAACTCTCCACAAATTATTTTCCGCTTCCCTTTCACGGACTTTTCACTGTCCATTTGGAGACCACCGGAAAATTTCGTTCCGAAACAGCTCCGTACTAGGCTTAATGCTAGAAATATGTGCATATTTCACGCATGTCAAATGTGAATTTAAGAAATGTAATGCATATCGCTTCACATACAATAGTACGTACATACTCACAAAATACAAAAATTAAAGCCACATGATACTCATTAAGAAAAAGGCTTAAAATAGAATTAAACATATCAGTGGTACCTTTTCTTAAACTGTACAAACATTTCTTATTGTTACCTTACGATTTTTCTCAATCAAACTACTCATACTGCGTTGAGTGTAATTGCCTTCATCTGCATCAATATAATCATCAATTGCAAATGGCCTTACTTATAATAAAACACTAATGCCGACGATTAGCTGGTTGCCAGCTTTAGAAAAAATGTACAGCATTAGTGAAACGGTACCAATAAACAATTAGACCTCCACATTTGCTAGTGCGACAACTTTCTTAGAAACTATTACATTTTTTGTCATCGCAGAATTAAAATTTCATAATTTGTTTTCGTGAAAAACAAGGTCAATGGTTTATTTCACAACGAGGATTTTATTCTAAAAAAAGGAATATTTAAATTGCAAATGAATTTGCCCAACAGATTTCTTTTAAAGGCTTTTGAAGCTTATTATAAGCAAAAAAGAAAACAGAAAATAGGAAATGCTCAAAGTACCCGCTGATCTGTCAAATATCGTATGCAAATCAGTAATGCCCTATTGTTCGATCGGACACAATTTTCGGTACTTTTCATAGTACGCTTTCTTTTGGAAAGTGTGGGGTCTTTGCGTAAACTTCCAGACTAAAGTTGATTATTGGTAAGGCCGAAAGTCTTTAAAGCTGTTGGTGACATCAGCGATCACAGCCTGATGGTGTATGCGCTGCAGTTTGGTCCCTCATGTGAGCTTGGAGAAATTACCAATAACGAATAAATGAGTGTTGTGGCATCTTTTAAATTTCTGCACAAAATTTGATTTCGGATTCGTTGTAAAAGGCCACAACCCCTGATTGTAAGTCCTTTAAAAAATCAGGTGAATGTAACAAGAGGCTGTTTTTTGCTCTGTGAAAACAAGTCTGCGTATTCGTTGATTTTCCTGAAATTGGTGAACGCACGATTAAACGCTGCAAGAAGCGCACGAGAAAAGTCTGTAACTATTTCCTTAGGAGATGGCAAGCGCGAACCTTCCACCCAATCGATCAGTCAAACGAGTATTGATCGAGTGGAATGCGCATCAGTTATAATTTGCCCCAAATATATCTGTCCAGTTGACGTCTGCGCAATAGCATGGTAAATAAAATTTGGTGCACTCGAATTGACACGTCGTATTTGTCGGATAATTGCACCAGTTATATAGGTACTTACATTTTTTTTCCAGTTTAAGACGTCAGATATTTTTAATAGTAAATAATAAGAATTTAATATAATTTCAATTGACCAAACGTATAGTCTGTCCCCATTCTAATACCAAAAGTAAATATTATTTCGGTGACCTAGACCACACTTTAAGCTAAAATCGGTTAATACGGCCTGATATTTCTAAAACTAAGAAAATATAACGATAATGCAATCTTATTTTTGATCATCTTTCTATCTACTAGTATATAAAAGGGAATGTCGTCCGTGTGTATGTATGCACGCATAAATCGAGAACGGAGCAGTCGATTTTCAGGATTTTTGCTTCATGGGTTCTTATTGGCTACTTTTTTGTCGGGAAAACAAAACTGTAAGGGGAGAAATTGGTGATAAAAGTTTATATGGGGAACTGCACTTTGAAACAAGTAAAAGTGTTATCATCGGCCTGGCCGATGTTTTGATACCCTCCACTGCTTACAAGTCATGCAAAATACCAGAACTACTTGACCGACATAGGCCATTTTGAATACCAACCTAACTACGATAAAAGAAGTCCTTTCACAAAACTTCATTCACCTAGGTTGATTCCTTTGGACGCTATCGTGTTTTCAACGGAAAGAGGGACACATGGGTCTAATATTGGTTTTGTATGGGAGGTACCAGAACTACTTGACCGACATAGCCCATTTTGAATACAAACCTGACGCCGATAAAAATAAGTCCTTTCACCAAATTTCACTCAGCTACGTCAATTACTTTGGGCGACATCGTGCTATCAACAGACAGAGAGACACATGGGTCCAATATTGGTTTTGTATGGGAGGTACCAGAAGTACTTGACCGACATAGCCCGTTTTCAATATCAACCTGACGCTGATAAAAAGAAGTCCCTTCACCGAATTTCATTCACCTACGTCAATTACTTTGAGCGCTATCGTGCTTTCAACAGACAGAGAGGCACATGGGTCCAATATTGGTTTCGTATGGGAGGTACCAGAACTACTTGACCGACATAGCTCATTTTCAATACCAACCTAACGCCGATAAAAAGAAGTCCCTTCACCGAATTTCATTCACCTACGTCAATTACTTCGGGCGCTATCGTGCTTTGAACAGACAGACAGGCAGACAGACAGACAGACGGACATGGCTAAATGGATTCAGAATGTGATCCTGATTCAGAATATATATACTTTATGAGGTCTCCGGTGACTCCTTCTTTGCGTTACAAATGTATTGGCAAAGTGAATATACCTTCCTCTGGAGGGTATAAAAATAAGTTTTCTCACAAAATTTCACTTGTCTAGGTATATTCTTTTCGACGCTATCGTGTTTTTAACATAATATGTTTTCTAGTATTGGTTTTGTATGAGAGGTACCAGAACTACTTGACCGACATAGCCCATTTTTAATACCAACCTGACGCCGATAAAAAGAAGTCCTTTCACCAAATTTGGTTCACCTACGTCAATTACTTTGGGCGCTATCGTGCTTTCAACAGACAGAGAGACATGTGGGCCCAATATTGGTTTTGCATGGGAGGTACCAGAACTACTTGACCGACATAGCTCATTTTCAATACCAACCTAACGCCGATAAAAAGAAGTCCTTTCACCAAATTTCGTTCACCTACGTCAATTACTTTGAGCGCTATCGTGCCTTCAACAGACAGAAAGACAAATGGGTCCAATATTGGTTTTGTATGGGAGGTACCAGAACTACTTGACCGACATAGCCCATTTTCAATACCAACCTGACGCCGATAAAAAGAAGTCCTTTCACCAAATTTCGCTCACTTACGTCAATTACTTTGGGCGCTATCGTGCTTTCAACAGACAGACAGACAGACAGACAGACAGACAGACAGACAGACAGACAGACGGACATGGCTAAATCGATTCAGAATGTGATCCTGATTCAGAATATATATACTTTATGAGGTCTCCGGTGACTCCTTCTTTGCGTTACAAATGTATTGGCAAAGTGAATATACCTTCCTCTGGAGGGTATAAAAAATAAAGTAGATAGAAAAACAAGGAGTGTCACTTCAAATAGAAAAAAAAATATTTAAAATTTTGGAAAACAATAATTAAATGATTTATGCGATTCCCAGTCTTATTTGATCATGCCGCCACCTTTAACGTCGCAGTCATAATGCACGACGTATGGTGAGGGCGACTGTTTGTGAAAACGAAAATCTAGTCGAAGGCTCAGATCGATCTGAATGTAATCGCGAACATGTCGCAACTTTGAGAAAATGATCACAAAAACTGTTAGGTTTTGCATTTGAATATATTATGTACATAAGAATAATACTCTTTGAGAACACACTAACACACTCATGCATTAACTACTATAAAATTCAAAACTGAGCCAAAACTGATCTCTTAGTTTTTTCTAAATAAAGCAAAGGGTAACTTGTAGCTCTGTCTTTAATTTATTTGGTTTGTTCCAACAGTGGTGGACCAGGCTTATTGTAACTGAATTAATTGCATTAAAAAGTATATGTTTTGTTGATAAGTTGCTTTGAAGCATAAGGATGAGTTCCGGGTTATTGAGAAACTTGACGACAGCCATTACGATGGGTGGAAAATTCTCATGAAGTCTGTTCTAGTGCACTGAAACTTGTGGGACTATGTGTCAGGTGCAAAAGCAAAACCGACAGATGCAGCTCAGTTAGCAGCATGGAACGCTGGCGTCGAAGAAGCGATAGCGACAACACCATGTCTGTTAAGTCAAGCCAACTACTTCGTATAAAAAACGCAAAAACCTCGAAGACGCATGGACCAAGCTCTCCGAATTGCATGCTCCCAGTGGACCTGCACGTAAAGTTGCAATATTTAAATCAATATTAAATTTGAAAACATGTGAAGAAACGTCGATGAGTGAGCATCTTAAAAAATTTTTCGAATTCTCTGAAAAACTTGCTGAGCTGGAATTGAAAATGAATGATGAATTCCTTGCGATTATTTTGCTATCGGGACTACCAAAAAGTTATGAAAATTTCATTGTTGCCATTGAATCGAGGGACAGTTTGCCTAGCGCTATAGTGCTCAAGACAAAATTATTAGAAGAAGAAAAAAGAAGAGAGAGTAATGACAAGAGAGATGAGCTACACGAGACAGCATTTTTTGCTAATAATAAACCGCGATCGGTGGTACGGCGGGGAAGTAACGGAATCAGGAACAATTACAATTAAGTAGTAAAATGTATTTACATAATGTGCTCTATGGTCCCCAACTTAAAGCTAATTTTTTGTCAGTGAGCAAGATAACCGAAAATAATTGCAGAGTAGATTTCGAACAAAAAACAGCATTTGTAAGATCAGTTAGTGGGATGGAAGTCATGCAGCTGAAAAGAAGCGGCGTTTTATACGTATATGTGATGATGCAAAATAAGTTATTACTGGCCACATCAAATGATAATTGCTTTGAGTGGCATCGACCATTTGGGCATTTAAATATAAACAGCCTAGAGTTGCTGTGCAGAAAAAGTATGGTCCGAGGCATGGGCGTAAAAAAGGTGAACAAGTTTAATTGCGATGTGTGCCTGAATGTGCATTATCCTTTCTTAAATGCTTAGGTAAATCAAGCACGAAGGTTTTGGACATAATCCATATTGATGTCTGTGGCCCGATGAATACGTCGTATCTTAGTGGAGCAAAATATTTCGTCACCTTTATAGACGACTTTAGTAGAAAAATATTCGTTTATTTATAAAAAAGAACAAGAGCGAAGTTTTTAAAACATTTAAAATTTTTAAAGGTGCTGTGGAATTGGAAACGGGTAACAAAGTGAAGGTCCTCCGGTCAGATAATGGTGGAGAATATGCTAACCGCGAGTTCACTGACTTCCTGAGGCAAGAGGGCATTCGCAGGCAATTTACTGTTCCATATACCTAGTTATCAATTTTAAACAAATTGAATGGAAAAAATATATTATTTAGAGACAACGTCTCTCTTTATTGAAATCTCTTAATACTCTAATTTACATTTCTGTTCTGTGGCGCTATTTATACGAAATTTTATGCCGTGGCATATTACAATTTGTCGCTGAAATAACATTTGTATATGCGAGAGGAATTATGCTGTGGCATATTATAATGTGTTGACTTAATACTATGTTGTATCAATTTGAATGCTGAAATAACATTGGTTGTATCTTAGCTTATGAGAGGAATTATGAATCATGTACCTATTACAATGTGCTCCCTTAATATTGTATCTTAACTGAGAGGAATTATGAATCATGTACCTATTACAATGTGCTCACTTAATATTGTATCTTAACTCTCCCCTCTTTAAATATCTACGTCTCGTAGATCATTTGTTTTTATTTTCTTGTTTCCTTAAAATTTTGCATTTATTGGATTGAGATCATCAAGTCTCCTGTCTTCTGACATTGTAGTATGTAGTTAATGGTATTATATTGACATTATTTGGGGTTTTTACATTTTTATTTTGTTTACAATAGTATATAATAATAATTATGCTTATGGCAATTATTACAAAAATTATTATTGTATCTGATAATATTGATACTTTAACATTTGAATCAAATTTTTTAATTTCCTGTATGTTTCCTTCATGGAGACTATGTATATATTCCAAATTTAGTCTTATATTTTTTCTAGTAACATTATTTTGAAGGATAGGGGGTAAAGGTTGATATATTAATGTTTCTTTGCTGGAAAACTTTTGGCCATTTATTTCAATTGTTTCATTCGTATATTGTATGACGAAGCTACCTTTTAGGTGTTGACTTGTATTTTCATGTGTGAGAGTACCGTTTAGGTTTGTTACATAAATGGTATTATCATTTATGTTTTCGATGGTTGGAAGATAATTATATTCATAATCGCATTTAGCATTTTGACCTTTTATTAGTTGAGTAATACAATGAGTATTGGAAATTGGTTTCAGGTGATGATTTCGACAGATCAATATCAAATTTATAGAATCGCATTCATTTATTATGCCAAATTGTTGGTACTGATTTACTAATAATGCTTCATATTCCAAATGTACCTGTTGTGAATTTGTTACGGTAGAACGAATAAGAATATGATTATATTCATTATCACTAGTTTTGGGTAGTGAAATTATGTATAATAAAATAGAGTCTTTGCGTATAACAGTGGGTTCGGCATATTCCAATGCCTCAATTTCATTGGTGTAAGGTAGGGTTTCTATTTGAGAGATTGCAAGGTTGATCTCGGTGCGATCTAAAAGATTTGTGTTTATGATTCCTTTTTTTGCTAATTGGCAAGCTAGTACTATTTCATTTATTTCATCTTTAATTATTGTTAATTTATTAAAAAGCATTTGCTCAAATTGTTCGTTTGTTTGCATGTCTAATATTGAGAGGATATGGTTGTAGCTTGTGATGAGGTTATTTGCTGTGTCAATTAGTTTATTATTTATTTTATATTGTTTATTGTTGTTTTCAACAATTTCGTTTTGACTTGCTAGAATTTGATCCCAGTCAGTTGCATCTGGATTTCCTGCAATCCATTTCCATGCAGATCCGATCCAATTTATTGATCTTCGTGGCCTTGGAGATCTGTTTTTTAACTGATGTAATAAGTTTTCTATGCGGTATATAAGATGAATTAATTGGGGTTTCAGTATACTTGATATGTTTATTTAGTGTCGTATGTCTAATGATATTTCTTCAACGAGTACTTCATATTTTGTTATATTAATTATATGAACTATTTTGAAGTTTCCGTCTATTATTTTTCCTTCTCCTTGTTTTATAGTCACTATAGGGCTGTGGTATTCATACACACTTAGTGTGGCGAGCGCAAGGCTCGAAATTGACCTGAAATTGGAGAAGATTGATTTATGTTACTCTTGTATATTTTTTATGTGGGATTTATGAATTCGTTTCCCGATTGTAGTTGTGATTGTAACTTTGTTATCTTTTGCAACTATTTCCTTATTAAAGGGTGGCTTATTTTTCCATCTCTTCTTTTATTTGTTGCGTAAATAACTTGACCTTCTTTGTACGTTTGCGGTTTATTTCTTTTGTAGTTTTCCAGTTTAATTTTCTTTTTCTGGTTTCTCTTAATTAATTCAGTCAAATCTTCATTTACTTTATTCTGGAAATCTATTAAATTTTGATAGTTTATTTTCTGTATTCTGCCAAAGAAAATATAGCTCGGTTTTTTCTTTGTTACGGAGTGTATGCTATTGTTATAACGATCAACTGCTATAAGGATTATTTCTTTTAATGAAAGGTCGGTGTATTCTTTTTGCAGACATCTCATTAGTTCTAGTATAGTAGAATGGACTCTTTCAACTGTTCCATTCACTTCGCTTTTACTTGGAGGAGTGAGATATAGTTATATTCCGATTGCTTTTATGTAATTGGAAATAATTGGACTGATGAAGCTGGATTCATTATCGGAAACTAACATTCTAGGCACAGTAAAATAGTGCAATATTTTTATTATTTTCTTCCTGAGATATAATGCAGATTTTTCTTTAATGTGGAAGAATTTAGTAAATTTTGAAAATTTGTCAATGCATGTTATAAATTTTTCATGGTTTATTTCCATGATGTCAATATGAAGTATTTCAGATGGGTATTTGGGAATAGGGGTTTCTTGAAGTTTTGGTTTATGAGGATGCCTATCATATTTGTTACTGTTACAAATTTCGCAATCTTTTGTATATTTCTTAATGAGTTTAGTCATTTGTGGAAAATAGTATTTTTCTAAGATTTGTTCTTTATTTTCTAGGTGGTTTCTGTGTGCTCTTTTGTGTTCTTTTTGAATAATAATGCATTTGTTCTCCTCGTTAGCTATATCTTCCACTATTCTTTGTGTTATTCGGATTCTGAATTTACTGAAATGCTCCCTGTATATGTCTTGAAGTAACTGAATATAATGTTCTGGAATTTTTATTCCGTTTATAAGATTTGGGTTTAAATTTTCTTTTAATAACTGAATAAGTTTTTCTTTGTTGATCTCCTGTATTCCAATATAGTGTCGATAATAACCTGTATGAGGTTCTTCAAAAGCACTTGTTTCTCGTTGGCTGATAATGAGTTGATTTCTGAATACGTTGATTGGCGCTTCAACGTGTGGGATTAAGGTCTGTACTGTCTTCTTCTGCGCTATGCATGGTTTCGGATGAGTTAGAGGTTAAGGTATTAATTTCAGTTTTTAATCTAGATAATGCATCTGCTACTACATTTGTTCTTCCAGGTTTATAAATAAGCTCGCAATTATATTCTTCGATTCTAGCTTTCCATCTTTTTAATTTTGAATTTGTGTTTCTATTGCTTAATGCATAAGTTAGTGGTTGGTGATCTGTTAAAATTTTAATTTTTCTTGCTCCATACAAATAGTTTCTTAAGTTGTCTAGTGACCAAACTATTGCCAACATTTCTTTTTCGTTAGTGGCATAATTTTCTTCAGTTTTATTTAGTGACCTGGAGATATATGTTATTGGTTTATCTTTGCCTATCTCACCTTGAGAAAGTACGGCACCTATTGCTTGGTTAGAAGCATCTGTGGTTAATATAAATGCTTTGCTGAAGTCGGGAAATATCAAAATTTCTGAAGATATAAGTAATTCTTTTGAATTATTAAACGCCTGAAGTTCTTTACCGGTTATTCTGATTGATATATTTCGGGACTGATTTGCTTTCGCTTTTGAGTTTTCTCCTCTTGTCAGATTAGTCAGTGGTTTTGCAATTTTCGCAAAATCTTTTATAAAACGTCTGTAATATGAAGTTAGTCCAAGAAAGCTTTTTAATTCTTTCAAGTTTGTAGGAGGACGAATTGTTTTTATTGCCTGCACCTTCTTTGGGTCAGGTTTAATACCATCACTTGATATCAGGTATCCTAGAAACTCTGTTTCTTCCTTCATAAATTCAGTTTTATCTATGTTTATTCTTAAATTGGCTTTCTCCAATTTTTTAAATATTGCCTCAATATTGTTTAAGTGTTCTTGCACCGTTTTTCCGAAAATTATTATGTCATCTATGTAAACATAACAAATTTTACCAATGTATTCTTGTAATACATCATCTATCATTCGTTGAAATATTCCTGGTGCATTCTTTAAACCAAATGGTAGTCGTGTAAACTCATATTTTCCATTCATAGTGGAAAAGGCTGTTTTTGGTATATGAGATTCTTTCATCTTAATTTGATGGAATCCAGACGTTAAGTCAATGGTCGTGAAATATTTGGAGTTACCCAAACTAGCTAATGTATTTGAAATGTCTGGTATTGGATAAGTGTCTGATATTGTAATAGCATTAAGTTTTCGATAGTCTATTACTATCCTATGTTTGCGTATACCTGAGGCATCTGTTTTCTTTGGGACAACCCACATAGGTGAGTTGTATGGGCTTTTTGATGGTCGTATGATTCCATCGGCTAGGAGTTTTGTAATTTGAGATTGAACTTCATCTCTCATATTAAAAGGGTAAGGATACGATTTAGTATATACTGGCTCATCTGTTGATGTGTTAATTTCTGCTTTTATAGTGGTGCCTATTATCTCATTATCGTTTATTGATCCGAAAATCTTTTTGTATTTATTGATTACTTTTCTAATCTGTTCTTTTGTCTCGTAATTTAGATGGTCGACTCTTATTTCCATATTATTGACCTGTTCTGATGCCTTTCCCTTTAAAGGAATTTTTTTGTCTGTAAATCCAAATGTTAGAATATTGTTTTTTCTATCTATAATGGCTTCTGATTCTTTTAGTGTGTCATCACCGATAATTCCATCAAAGGATGTAAGGTTTGGTAGAATAAAAAAGTCAATTATGTCATTATTGCCTATGCATTTAAAGAATTTAGCACTAAATTTTTTGTTAATGGGGATTTCTCCTCCAGCAGATTGGATTTTAAATGGGTTTTGGACTGGTTTTGGGTTTGTTGCAATTTCTGATTTAATAAAATTTTTGTTAGCTCCGGTATCAATTAAAAATTTCAATACCTTACCGTCGCGGGTAGTATATTCTATGTAAGGTATGCTAGAGAGGCTTCTGTCGTAAAATTTGCCTCTGATGGTTCTTCTGCGTTTTCTTGATAATTGTTATCATGATTGTCATATTCTTGCATATATTCATTGAAATACTCTTCTTTTTCTGTTTCGATATTATACATTTTTTGATACTTTTGTTGGGTGTTTCCTGGATTATGTTGCATATTTTGCTTAAATGCTGGGTTACTATCTTGGTGTTGATAACGCTGTTGATTGTAGTTTTGTTTTTGATAAAACTGTGGATTGTTATTTGGACGGTTCATGTAGTTGGCATGTCTTGATTGAATGGATTGGTCGATTTCCATCGGAATTGGAGGCTTTGGCTGCGTTGGCCTTGGTGGTGGAGTATAGTTAATTTGTCGAGGAGGATATTGATTCCTTTGGTATTGATGAATATTATATGCCAAATTTCTCTGTTGTACAGGAAGTGGCTTGTTTGCTTGTATTTGTTTTCCTTTATACGGATTATATATTTGGTTTATTGGGGTAGTTATTTGATTAGAGAAATCTTTTTTATGTAAGGAAATATTTCTGTAATTAAGGTTTTGAACTTCGAGACATGTTGCATATGCCTCTGGGAGAGTCTGTGGTTTTTGGATTATTAGAATCCTTGAGAGTTCATCATTTAGTCCTCGTATGAAGACATCGAGAGCTCTGTTTCGATAGCTTTCAACTAATGCGGTTATAGTCTCTACGGAATGATCTTCCGTTTTTATTTTATTAATTAGAAGTGAGAATTGGTGGTTGACACTTGCGTAAAACTCATCAATTGAAGAATTTCTTTGTACCATTGAATTTAGTTGGTGTTCTAGTGTTCGGATATCTCTTTTATCCGCATAATGCAGTGATAAACACTTTTTTATAGCATTCCAATCTTCATTGAAGATGTTATAGGAAATAAGGGCTGTATCTGCGTGTCCCCTAATCTTTTGTCTGATACTTTGTAGAATGGCCCTATATAGAGGTTTGGACTTAACTATGTCATAGTCCCTTAGTATGGTTTCAACTGTATGAATCCATGAAATGTATTCTACAGGGTTTCCATTGAAAACCTGTAGCTCCTTAACGCAGTCCGGAAGCTTGGCGATATCTTTGAGGTCGTCTTCCGTTCGAGGGACTGGTAAACCAGTTTCAACTACTGATTCTGGGGTTGATAGCTTATTTTCCCAAAATGAAATTCTTTGGTCTAACTTTTTTATAAATTCTATTTGAGCATTTACTGCTCCAGTTAGGTTAAGTACTGTGGCTTTAAGTTCTTCCATTTTGTATATTAATAGGGAATTAAGGTTAGATAAGGATAATGTTAATTATATTAAAAATTTAGGGATCTTGTAGAATATATTTGAATAGATTTATATATGCAAATGTATTATAAGGAATCAAAGATAATCAGTATATTTGGAAAACTTATTCCTTAATAATTGTTTGTTAGCTGTTTTAGCTAAATTTTAATATTTAATTTATAAGGTAGGTATAGTACCTTTCTTTAATATTTTTTCTTAAAAAACTTTAATTGCTTACATTAAAACGGCAATCCTCATTTTTTTGATGAGCTGCGGGGCAACCCAGGAGATTGTAACCCTTCTCTGATGTTCGTCTTCAGTCTGATGAAATTCCAGAGGTTCTTTAGAGTGCACTTGTCCGGGTTAGTATGCACACTTGGGACCGGCAGTTTATTTTCGGCAATTTTGGAGCAGTTCGAGTAATTTCTTTTTGGATAACGACGTTGAGTTTGACCGCTTCCATTAATGGCTTGGTTTGGGCTGCTACACAAATGTTGACGAAGTTCGTGGCTGCAACCTTTGTTATTTCCAACAGAAGGTTCAGTGTATTTATTTTTGGTTCTTTGAGACAGTAACCCCTTACCACTGGTGGGGGGAAGCTACTGAGAACTTTAACTTTTCCACTACTTTGCACTTTGTTTCAATTCTTTTAAACAATAGCCCCTTACCTCTGGTGGGGGGAAGCTATTAAGAATTATTAAGAACTATACCGGTCCCTGCTCGGGCGCCAGTTATCAATTTTAAACAAATTGAATGGAAAAAATATATTATTTAGAGACAACGTCTCTCTTTATTGAAATCTCTTAATACTCTAATTTACATTTCTGTTCTGTGGCGCTATTTATACGAAATTTTATGCCGTGGCATATTACAATTTGTCGCTGAAATAACATTAGATGTATCTTTGTATATGCGAGAGGAATTATGCTGTGGCATATTATAATGTGTTGACTTATTACTATGTTGTATCAATTTGAATGCTGAAATAACATTGGTTGTATCTTAGCTTATGAGAGGAATTATGAATCATGTACCTATTACAATGTGCTCCCTTAATATTGTATCTTAACTGAGAGGAATTATGAATCATGTACCTATTACAATGTGCTCACTTAATATTGTATCTTAACTACCCCGCAGCAAAATGGTATCGCTGAGATGGTAAACCGAACGCTTATGGAAATGGGACGGTGCATGCTGATAGATTCTTGGATGCCCGATTTTTTTTGGTCAGAGGCAATAAATACGGCAGTGTTCTAGCGAAACAGGTCACCCCCGAAAGCATTGCATAAACTGACACCATATGAGGCATGGTGTGGCGAAAACTAAATGTGTCCTATTTAGAGGTTTTTGTCAGAAAAGGCGTTGTTTTGGATAAAATGCCATAAAAATCTAAATTTGCAGCAAAGGGTAATGAGTGTTTTATGGTGGGTTACGCTGAAGAGTCAAAGGTCTACAATCAAATGCGCAGGACGGTGATTACAGCTAGAGATGTGAGGTTTATCCATTCCGATATTGTGCATGATTCTTCCAAGGTTCTATTAGGTGATAGTTCATGCATGATAATGAATGCTAACGACAAGTGAGGTGTTTCTCTTAATTTCATTTCTCATCAAATGAGTTGCAATGCTGTTTTTCACCTCACGTGAGGTGTGTGGGTGAGAGAATAGATTGTACCATGGTAAGAGGGAATGAGGCATGAGGTTGTAAATTGTTACAATTGCTCATTGCTGATATATGATAAATGTTAATCACTATGCCTGATTAAACTTAAAAATCATATAACGATATGTTAATGTTAAACATTCTTTATTTCATGCATAGCATTTAATAGAAAAATTTCCATCGTATCTAATTTACCGATAAACATATTTTCAAAAGTAAAAAAAATGCTTCAGAACACTTGACTTTAAAAATAAAAAAAAAATCATTTCAATAAATAAATAAAAAAAAAATTTACAAATATTCCAGTTAAGGAACATAATTTTCGATGCTTTTGTTCCACTCAGCCTATTTCTTCTCTCCACTAAAACCTGTCCAGACTTAAAAAAAACGCGTTCTGAAGGAACAGAGCTGGAAACAATACACAATCTCTCTTTAACTATTTCGTATAGTCTAGGATATGTGTCGTTTTTCTCATGCTACCATTTTAATGAACCCTTGTTTCGTTTTAACAAAGCTTCTTGCAGATAATTATCCACTTCGAAAGGGTGTTTTTTTTAGAGGAACTTCGAATTTAAATAAAACACAAGAAAATCGTTTTAATGTCCATTAATATTTATTGGAAGGATAATTTTATGCTATTAATGTTTAAATATGATTTCGGGTATGTGGCCGCCGTTGGAATAAAACCAAGTCTAGAGGTCCAATTTTCAACCACTGTTTCGAGCATTAGGGGCTGTATGTCGGCAATAACGACACGAATGTTGGCTTCTGAGTCCCCTAACGTTTTTGGTTTGTTGGCGTAGGCTAGCAACTTCACATATCCCCACAGAAAATAATCCAATGGTGTCAAATCACACGATCTTGGTGGCCAATTGTCCATTCCGCGAAATTATGCGCTCATCGAATGTGTTCTTCAATAAATCGATTGTGACGTGCGCTGTGTGGTATATAGCGCCGTCTTGTTGGAACCACATCTCATCCACATTCATGCCATCCAATTCGGGAACAAAATAGTCGGTTATCATGTCTCTATACCGGTCTCCATTAACGGTAACTGACTCTCCAGCATCATTTCGGAAGAAGTATGGCCCAATGACTCTTCCAGCCCCTAGAGCACACGAAACAGTCAGATTTTGTGGATGTAATGGCGTCTCAAGGGTCTCATTTGGATTCTCTTTACTCTAAATGCGGCAATTTTGCTTGTTGATGTAGCCATTCAACCAAAAATGGGCCTCATCACTCCATAAAATTTTGCGATGAAAATTGCGGTAAACTTCGCGAACTGAACCATTATTTTCGAAATAAATTTGCACGATTTGCAAGCGTTGTTCATTTGTCAACCTGTTCATGATGAAATGGCAAACCAAACTGAACATAAATGACATTAGAGTTGCCAGATTTGACCACAAAATGTCAGTTTTATCTCTATTCGAAAAACCAACCTCTAAAAAAAACACCCTTTAAGTTTTAATAATTTGACTAACTTGATTATCGAAGTCAGCCCAAATTGTAGGCGTCTTTTTTGAAGTTGATGGTTCATTCAGAACTTCTGGTAGGTATCACTTCGATTTTTAGAGATTTTACGTGTACACTTGTTAGTAAAGCCTTTAAGTTCGAACAATCCCGTTGAAAGGAACGCTTATCTGAAAAGCCGTATTTTTTAAACCGAGAGTCTAAAAGGGTACTTTCGGCAAATATATTGTTTTATTCAATATCAAAAAACCTTCGCCTTAATTCATCTAAGAGACTGCGCCAATTTTTTTTACTGTTTTATGTAGTCCTTCCGTTCTTAGAAAATTATTATTTATTTCAATGGTTTTTGAGAGCATTTGAAATTAAAATCACTTCCGATATTGTAACATTTTTTCCGAGCTCATTTCCTCTGTAACATCTTTAAAATATGATAGCAGCTCGGTGGCACTTGTAAGAATATCAATGTCTCCTGCTTTGATATTGTTGATATTAGACTATTCCTTATTTGTATGATTTTCTCAAACATATCACAAGTTAAATTCCAGCGTGTGACAAAGTCTTGCTTAACTTTTAGCTGGTTTTCTCTCAGCTGTGATTGCATGGCTTTAAGTATTTCAGATGCTAGTGGACTTCGTCGGAAAAGTTCAACAACTGTTTCAACTTTTATTTGTGTATACTTTTTATTTCCTGCAATGCTGTTTGGACTATAGATTATACAGATTATAAGAATCTGTTTACACTTATTTAGTTTTATTGCAGCTTTTATATTTCTTGCGTTATCTGTCGTAACAGCAACTATTCTGTTAGTTATGTATGTCCCAGTCATCGCACATTTTTTTCAATTCTTGGCTAAGGCTTTCAGCAGTGTGTACGCATTCTAACATGCGTAATGTTATTTCTGTCTTTTCATTAAGAAAATGAGCAGTGAGGGCTATATAGCTCTCATTTGGAGCAGAGGTCCAACAATCTGCCGTTGTTGACACATAGCTTGTTGCTTGCAATATTTTTTGAACATTTTCCTTTGTAATTGTGTAATAGTTTGTTAATAGAGCATTTGATAAGGTTTTACGTGAAGGTATTTGGTAATTTGGATTTAATTCTTTAATAAACTGTTTGAATTCTTTACTCTCAACGAAGTTAAACGGTAGATAATGTTTTGTTATAAAATCAACTAGGTATCGATTTAATTGTACATCACGGAAAGAACTGAAAATCACTAATTGCAAAATTTTCAGTTGCAATTTATAGATAACATGTTTTTCGCAAATCACAACGATTTTGTCTTAAAATGATACAAACATTTTTATTTTAAACATTGAAAACGCCGGAGATTATTAAAGTTGGTTTGTTAAGATATATGATTCGAAGCATCAATTCGAGCTTGTTGAGGTTGTGGTGATTTGCGAGATTGTTTGGCGCAATTTACCACTTCAATAGATCAAAAATTCCTCAAATACCACTTCACAATCTCTAATTGCAAAAAGTATTTGGTGATTTACTCCCACTGAGTGATGAATCAATAAAATCGTGTAATAATTTAACACATATGAATTGCAAACGTATATTGATGTAAAGAAGTCGTAAATTGCGAAATATTTTTTGTAATTTGTCATGAAAATAACTAATGGTGTGGAACTTTTTTATGCAGAGACAGGCGAGAGATACGACCAGCGTTGCCACAAAGATATAATTGTATCAAACTAGCTACATTTTTGCTTCCGTGCAAAAAATTGATACTGAGATACTTTTTTTTTGATTTTGGTTCAATTATATACATTTTTCAATTTTCAATTAAAATTCAGCAAATCTCCCAAATATCATTAAATTTTGAAATTTTTTTTCCAAATAAATTTGTAGATCTAGCACTGGCTATGGTAACTATAGCTTATTCTGAACTGATGTTCCCACCCATACTCGTACTGTACTGCACATGTACAATACGCGACTTGAGCACATTTGGATTCGTAAATTTCTCCCAATGTATGAGAGCGTGTGAGATATTCAACTTAAATTCCTCTATTCTCTACAGTTGCCAAATGTCAATAACCTCTGCATTAATTATCTTCAGCTACTGCGTTTTCCAAATACGTAAAATGTATACAAACTAATTTATACATAACATTTTTTTTAAATATTTTTTTTTTGTTTTTACTAAATAAATTGACTGATAATCAGGTGATGTCAAATGTGATGTAACGTGAGCCTTGGGTATGCTCAGGATCGTTGGGTAAAGCCTCGCAGCAAAGTCCAACCCCCACACAAACAACACAGCTTTGTCTAACTCTCTGCCGCCTTCTGTGCTGTCCGGAAACTGCAGCAGACGCTGAACGGGCAGTGAAACAAATGGAAAAAAAGGAAATTGTCCCCAGAGCAATAACAAGTACAAATAAATAACAAGTAAAAGTGTTATCATCGGCCTGGCCGATGATTTGATACCCTCCACTGCATACAAGTCATTCAAAATACAAGAACTAGTTGACCGACATAGCCCATTTTTAATACCAACCTAACGACGATAAAAGAAGTCCTGTCACAAAACTTCATTCACCCAAGTTGATTCCTTTGGACGCTATCGAGTTTTCAACGAAAAGAGGGACACATGGGTCTAATATTGGTTTTGTATGGGAGGTACCAAAACTACTTTACCGCCATAGCCCATTTTCAATACCAACCTGACGCCGATAAAAAGAAGTCCTTTCGCCAAATTTCATTCGCCTATGTCAATTGCTTTGGGCGCTATCGTGCTTTCAACAGACAGAGAGACACATGGGTCCAATATTGGTTTTGTATGGGAGGTACCAGAACTACTTGACCGACATAGCCCATTTTCAATACCAACCTGACGCCGATAAAAAGAAGTCCTTTCACCAAATTTCATTCAGCTACGTCAATTACTTTGGGCACCATCGTGCTTTCAACAGACAGAGAGACACATGGGTCCAATATTGGTTTTGTATGGGAGGTACCAAAACTACTTGACCGACATTGCCCATTTTCAATACCAACCTGACGCCGATAAAAAGAAGTCCTTTCACCGAATTTCATTCACCTATGTCAATTACTTTGGGCTCTATCGTGCTTTCAACAGACAGACAGACAGACAGACAGACAGACAGACGGACATGGCTAAATCGATTCAGAATGTGATCCTGATTCAGAATATATATAAAGGGTGATTTTTTAGCTGGTTTGGTTTTGGCAACACTGGTTTGGATAGCTGACGTGTGTTTAGTACCTTGTGTCACTGTCAAACAGCTTCAGTTTGGTTTGCAATTTAACCATGGATCGTCTTACAAATGAACAACGCTTGCAAATTATTGAATTTTACTATCAAAATTCGTGCTCGGTTCGAAATGTTTTTTTATCGAAAAATTGTGTTCAGCTATGAGGCTCATTTTTGGTTGAATGGGTACGTAAATAAGCAAAATTGCCGCATTTGGAGTGAAGATCAGCCAGAAGCATTGCAACAGCTACCAATGCATCCCGAAAAAGCCACTGTTTGGTGCGGTTTATGGGCCGGCGGCATTATTGGGCCATATTTCTTCAAAGATGATGCGAATCGCAGCGTTACTGTCAATGGTGAACGCTACCGAGCGATGATAACAAACTTTTTTTTGCCCGAAATGGAAGTTCTTGACTTGCATGATATGTGGTTTCAACAAGACGGTGCCACATGCCACACAGCACGCGAAACAATGGCGCAATTGCGAGGCGAGTTTGGTGAACAGTTAATTTCACGTTTCGGGCCGGTCAATTGGCCGCCTAGATCGTGCGATTTGACACCATTAGATTATTTTTTGTGGGGGTATGCCAAGGCTAATGTGTATAGGGACAAGCCCGCTTCGATTGACGCACTGGAAGCCAACATCCATGCATTCATTCGTGAGATACCGGCCGATATGTGTGAAAGAGTATGCCAAAATTGGACTCAGCGGATGGGCTACCTGAGACGCAGCCGCGGTCAACATTTGCATGAAATTATCTTTAAACATTAAATTGCAAGGTTCAAACTATCGATTCAAATAAATATTTCATTCATTTTTTCGAATTTTTTGTATTTTTTTTTTTAAAAAAAGTTCTAAACCTCTTAAAAAATCACCCTATACTTTATGAGGTCTCCGGTGACTCCTTCTTGGCGTTACAAATGTATTGGCAAAGTGAATATACCTTCCTCTGGAGGGTCTAAAAAAGGTGATCGTGTCGATGGTGTGTGTGTTTCCAAGCGGTGGAGAACCCGACCGTCGTGTGAACCACGCAAACTAGATATTTTCGCGGTATAAAAAAGGCAACGAATGTGGTATTTTTCAATACTGTGGACGAACCCGACTGTCGTGTGCGAAATACCAAACTCGAGTGCCTCTCAAATGCAATTGCAAATTGCAATAAGCTCGGTTTATATACAATTCTGCATTTGAGCTTTTCCTAGTTGAGCTTTTAACGAAATATTTAGTTATGCTTTCTTTTGTTATCGTTTTCTTTTTTTTTTAGTGTTACCAGATATACATGATTTAAATTAAAATTAAAATAATATACAAACAACAAAATAAAATGTACATGTTTTTAATTTTTGAAGTGTTACAATTTTCCCCTCTGGAGATCGGCAGGACTTGGAGCTGGTGTCGTTTTCTTCGGGCGCCCTCGTCTTCGTAATGGCTGTACTGGTTCATCACTTGTTGATGAAATGGAGGAACGATATTTTGATATAGAGGAGACATGATATGTCCCCAATGGAATGGTGAGATCGTTTTTTTGATGCGATTTGATAGGTTGAGGCACCGATTTGCTTGATAATTATGTAAGTTCCGTCTCGTTTGGGTACAAATTTTGAGGTGATCCCTTTTGAGACCTTACTTAGGGTGTGGGAGGTGACTAGAATTTCGTCACCTACTTTCAGTGTTGGTTGTTGTCTTCGCTTCTAGTCGGTGTAGTACTTGTTTGGGTCTTGTATTTTCTCGGTTGTTGTTTGAGCCTCTCTGATTATTGCTAAGAGCTTTTGCGGAATGATTTGCTGGGTGAAGTTTTTGTCTGCTTCTATTGGCCTAAGATCATGGTTGACATCGTCAAAGGTCCTTGGTTGGCAGTGTTCATTGCGAACCGTATGGCGGGTAAATTATCGGCCCAAGTAGTATGATTGTTGCCTACCATTATTGCGAGTTGTGTCTTGAGATCTCTGTTTTTCCTTTCCACTGGATTGGCTTCTGAGTGTTAAACAGGAGTCAGAGTTTGTTGGATCTCAAAGTAGTCGGCTAGTTGCTGCATTAACACGGATATAAACTGAAGTCCGTTGTCCGTTAAAAGACGTCTCGGCATGCCATATCGGAAAAAAACTTCGTGGAGCAAAGTCATGGCACAATTCTCGGCTGTTGCTTCCTTAAGAGGTAAAATTTCTACCCAGCGAGTTGCTAAATCTTCAGCTATCAGGATCCATTGGTATCTGTCTTGGGTCATTGGTAATGGTCCAAATAAGTCAGCTGCTACAACTTCGAAACGTTGGTTGCTTCATACGGTTTGGAGTAGCCCCCATGGTTTCATGTTGTTTGGTTTATATCATTGGCAAGCAAGACAGCTTCCTATGTGCTAAGTTACGCTATCCCTCATTCCGGGATTATTAGTTGAATAGTTACGCACCGCAGCTGTGAGAAGTCTTGAAGCATATTCAATAGGGTGCTCGTTCTCCTTCTCTCCCTGGATAAGAACAGCCCCGAGAGCGTAGTTGCTGGCATCTGTTTGCAAGGTAAAGGGGTGATCCTCTTGCGCTTGCTGTAGAATTGGTTCAGATGTGAGGAATACTTTAAGCTTATTGAAAGCGGTTTTTTCTTTTGTGCCCCATTTCCATGTGGCAGTTTTCTTTGTCAGATTACTTAGGGGTTTTGAAATATCAGCAAAGTTTTTAATGAAACGACGGTACCATGAGCATGTTTGCAGAAATGAGAGTACCTGTTTTGCATTTTTTGTTCTGGTCGGTCTGCGATGGCAGCAACTTTTTGCGGGTCGACTTGGATACCTTGAACATTTATTATGTGCCCTAGGTACTTAACCTCTGGACAGCAAAATTTTGATTTTTCTTGGTTGACCTTTAGTTGGAATACCTTCCTGGAAAACTTTCTTGAAGTCCTGATATTGTTCTTCGAAGCTATCTGAGCATATGATTATGTCATCGAGATAAATCAGGGTAAATGTTCCAGAAATTCCCTTTCGGAACTTATCCATTAGCCTTTGGAAGGTAGCAGGAGCGTTTCGAAGACCGAAAGGCTCTCGCTTAAATTGATATAAGCCAAACGGCGTTATAAAACCTGTTTTGTCGACATCACTTTGGGCTATCTTTATTTGATAGCATCCAGTTTGAAGATCCAACGTGCTCTTGAATTTTGTTTTGAAAGTGGAGTGTGGTAAGTCGTCAATTCTGGGTAGGTGATATTTATCTGGGACTGTAACGCTATTGTGCTTCCTGTAGTCTATGCAGACACGTATTCCTTTATCCTTTTTAGGTACTAATACGACCGGAGCAGCCCATGGAGACTCGCTCTCTTCTATTATACCCATATTAAGCATTTACTTCAGGTCCTCTCTTAGTTGGTCCATCCTGATGGGCGAAAGCCTGTACGGAGTTGTGGCTATTGGCTCGTGGTAACCTGTGTTGATTTTATGTTCGGTATACGGTGTTGGGTTTGTTGGCGTATCGAACAAGGATTCTTCCTGCAACAGCATCTCGTTTAATTTGTGTCTGTCGTTCTCATCCAATTCTACCGCCATCTATGACATCGAACGCTAAAATCTCGGTGAAGAAGGGTTCAAGGTATACCTCCTCTTCTTTGCGTATCAATGATGGGAACAAACTGTGTTCGTCCCGTTTCCGCATTGGTGTGACCTCATTTCTCAGTGAGTCAGTAAAAATGCTTTGAATAGAGCAGGGTGAATACTCATTACTCTTTTTTTTGGTAGTTGTTGCAAATTTACGCTTCAGCGGTGTGTGAGGTTTTTCGTATTTTACTTGCTTTGGAGTCGCAGCTAGTGGTGAGATTGCTGATATTGTGTTAAACCAATTTAGAAAAGAATTATCGTCCATAATATCAATGAATGCCATTCATAGAGCTGAAATGCTTACATTTAATGAAATATTCATTAACGTAATGTAAAAATTCTTGAATATTTCACTTGGTTTCATGACCACAACATTGAATTCATGAAACTGGATTCATTAATAATTGCGCTTCTAAATTGTTGTTGGAAAATTATGAATCCGACTTTCGATGAATATGTTCTTAAGTGTATGAACGATTCTTAAAAGCGTCGGTCCACTAGTCTTGATTGTGTCAATTTATGAATGTTAATATTAAATGCATGCGACTATTCATCTGTCTTGTGAAGGCGATCATTAGCAGCAAATTTTTTTCTTCAAGTGAATTCGTTCATACTTATATTAAATGGTTCTAAAAATTTTGAAGAAATGTTAATAAGTATCTATAATAATATTCCATGTTTTATTTTACTACTACAACTGGATAATAAAATTAAACATAGCCCACTTGTCGAATCAGACCCAACTTGAATCTGCAATTTTAGCTTGATTTATTTAGAAAAAGTATTTATAGGTACACCATATCCTACTGAGTACTATCTACAATATTAATGTCAATTTATGTGCACACAGTCCTGTTTTACGATTTTAAAAGATCACATCAAATTTAATAAAAAAATTCTTGGCTTTATAACCGGCTGAATTCGAAGCAAGCATAAGGTTTTGTTTTTGAATTTTTTCATAATTTCTATGTATCTTTTTATTTCTTGAATATCTACATGTTTTAGTCTAATATTTCATTGAAGTGCAAAACTACAACCGTTATAAAGAACGAGTCAGTTTTGAAAAACTGTGCAGTTTGTGACTTTTTCATAATTCGTATGAATCTTTTCATACACTGCATATTTACTTTACTTGTTTTAATGTAATATTTCTTTAAGTACAAACTTAAACAGTTACATTCGTATGCAAATTTGTTGCTGATTTAGATTTTTATTTATTCGTAAATCATTCGTGATAGAGTTTACATGTGCGGTGAGTAGTGCGTTTTATATTTATTCAGTCGGTTTTTTCCTGTTGATTTTTCAGTGCTGAGTTAAAGAAGTAAATACTTACATTTTTCATTTCGGCATTTTCAAGTAAGTATTATCATTGTTAAGGTAAATGCATATAAAAAATATGTGCTGAATAGCTATTTGAATCGAAAATTTTCCTATAAGTTTTAGTTTAATATAAAATTTCAAGATGCTTGAGGAACATAGATAGATGCTGATAAATATTATGCGAATACTTTACAGAAAATAACCACCACATGTCTTTGGCAACCAGTTATAGGTTGGAAACCGAGTTAATAAATCGGTTCCCAGGAGAAAAGACCGAATATTATCGCGTGAGCAAAAGATGACGAATATATGCAAAATTCTACAAGACCAAAAGCAGTTTTAGATCTTTTCTCAAACGGACACTGGACACTGATGCCCCTGAGATTCAATCATTTAATAAACTTGATGATAAGAGATTTAGTGAGTGTATTTTCTTTACATTAAATTGCTTTTGATATAGCAACAAATATAGGATGTGGCTAGTAAGTTAGGTCTAAATAAAAAGACAAAGAATCCTAATAACGGAAAGAGGATCGTTTAAAAACAGGAGCAACTTTGACAACATTATGTTATTCTACACTTTTTAATTTGATTCTGAATTATATTTCTACATTTAATATTTTTGTAAAAAATATTGTTTCCACTTATACATAAAAATTTGTTGTCTTGAATTTTATTACAAATGTATTTATATATACTAGTATCGCTTGTGGTCGAAAATCGACCATACCTTTTATAAGTACGTATAATAACAAAAAATGTACCACAATTATTTTCGTTATTACGTATTTTTTTCAAACGAAAACAGAAAAACCTAGATATCGAAAAAATACGTAAAAAAGCTGCTCCGTCGGAAACAGGTTCTAATCTATGAAGATTTATATTTGAATACGTTGCTATGGTGATATGGCGGCGAAAAATTGATTGTCACCAAAATCCTTTTAATTACCTGTTTTTTATGGAGAATTCTTAATTTAATTATACCAGTCTTAATGGCGACATATACCCACGATTTTTTGTTTGTGCACATCTATGGCACAGTACCTTTCAAATGACATAAGTTCCATTCTCCTCATTTCATTAAAAATACTTAAAAAGTGTACCGAAACTTTTGACGTTCACATATTAATATAATGATATATACTTCAAGGCGTGCAATTTTTATCTTGTCTTAAATCAACCTACAAGTCATAGCCTATTATTACATCTTATGCGAATTACTCTGCTAAAGAAACTATATCCATACAGCTCCTAAAGCGGACGCAAGTGAATACGTCAAATGCGTAAAATACGAAAATTTGTCAGCCTCCGAATTTGACAGCTGTTGGCAGGCATGCAGCCAATTTGGATGCAGGACATGAAGGAAGCGAGCTCTCTAGCAACTATTTTTCCAAAATGGCCTGAATACAAGAGGCCTGGTGGATATCGTTTGGTAAGCTTAATTTATCCAAAATTAATATAAGATTGACAAGGACTTTGGAATTATTTTTGGGAGTCGTTCAGGAATCCCTACGCGATAGTCCGAACAAGTAAGCATTTTGAGAAAGTTCCTTTTAAAGGAAACCCATTCAAGAGACAAGTCGATGAGGGAAATGCTGAAAAAAATAGATGAAGCAGATATTAATAGTGGTAATTCGTTTTCTAATACCCAATATTTATAATAGTTTCTTTAATTAACGTACACATTGAACTGATATCTAATAACTTTTTTTTAATATATTTTAGTTTTGTTATAATTAAATTTGTATATTACTTAACATGAAGTTCTTACTAGTAACAATAAAAAAATTAACAGGCAATACAAGCAAAAAAGATACTGTTTTATTTCTAATACGGTTTTAGATTCGAGGATTTTCAGATTTTCAGATCACTCATCTGCGTAAGATTGAAGGAAGATACCTACGTTTAAAACAAACTGATGAAAATTCTAAAAACGATATTGGCTATGGCTATGGGAATAAACAATTGCTTATATTATATTGGCGATTACATTGGATTAAATGTAATTATTCATACGTTTCATATATTTTTGTAACAAAAAATCAAGTCTTTGTTCATATAAACTGTGGGATTTTACATAAATTCAATGAATAAATACAAAAACCACATGAACGTTTTCCGAAAAGTCTAACCGACTTGATGAAAATATTCATAATTACAATTATTGGATACATTGCATTCATGAAGGTCTACATAAGCAAAGGGATAACTTTTTTATGAATTCTATTCATTGCTTTTATGAACAATCATGCATCTTATGAAAGTTTCATACCGTTATGAATATTTTCATACACGAATGAATGGAGATACATTGATCGAATGAACTCCTGCTTTAGCTCAATTTCAATGATTTTTCCATACGGTCTATGAATTTTTTCATTGTCATCATGTACCTTTTTGGTTCAGAGTAGTTTGAGTTCCTTCACTATGTGCGATCACCGTTGAGATTTCCTGATTTTCGACATCAGCGTTAAATTGTTGAAGAGCAGGAGGTAGGTTGAATGGGACATTATTTTTCTTTACCCTGGTGTGTGTCGCATCGTTGAAGTCAAACTTTTTAGGCTGGTCCGCAAAATACCACAATCGTTGTCCCAGGTCAAGGACTATGCCATTTTCTTCGAAGAAATCTGTTCCGATTAACGTGCGGCTGTCAGTTGCTTTTGGCAGGGCGATGAATTTGATAGGCCTTAATCGGTTTCCAATCATAATATTGGCTTCCCCAATATATACTTCATGCTCGTTTGTGCCACCATCAGCAAGGGTAACATTGGCTTCGACCTTTGAGAACTTAGTGCCATTTCTGAGCAAGTGAATAAAGAGTTCTCTTCCAGCAACACTCGTACGTGCAGCTGTGTCGAGATAAGCTATCGTTATCGTTGGCAATTCTGTTCCAAGTGTCATTCTAATGCAGTTGAACGATACCGTTGAGAGTCCTTTAGGCAGTTCTTTGCAGTTAGGACAGGTGGATCGAATTACTCGGGGTGTTTTGCATTTGTAGCAATGGATTTTCGATTCGAATGGTTCCGCTGTTTCCTTCTTTTTGGCATCGTACCTTTCCTTCTTCCTACACTCATTTATTATGTGGCCACCATGCCTGCAGAAGTTGCATCTGTTCTTAGCAGGAGCAGATTCAATTTTCGTATCTTTTTGACCGTTTTTCTCGGAAATGGACATTTCAACAGCCCAAAATTTGTTAAGTAGCTCTTGAAAAGTCGAGAAGCTGTCTCGTCTCGAACACCGTCTCGTATGCGAATATGTAACAATCCATATATCAAATCAAGCATCATTTTCTCTTTCGGTTTTGGATCTAGGAGCAGTGCCAGTCGTGCTCGCTTCTCGCAGACGAAGTCATCTGTTAGTTCATTTTGTTTTGTTTTTTTGTTTTTTTTTTTTTTTTTTTTCAAAAATCTCCATGCAAATGTGGTACGCTGGTTAAGCTAAAGAGTATGCATTACGCAGCAGAGAAGTCACATCAGCCCAGGTTTTCGCCTCTGTTTTTACTCCTTGCCACCAGTTGCTTGCGCCATCTTCTAGAAGTAAGGGGAATCCCTTTATGGCGTCTTAGTTGCTTATTCGCTCTACGTCTTTGTAGACATTGATGGTTGCGATAAAGCCTTCTACGATAGCAGAGTCTCTTTCCCCTCTGAAACGTGCTCTACAGTGGCTAAAACTGCCTTTGATGCTGCTTTGCGTATGCATCGCTTAAATGAACATTTTCAGTTGCTGGTCTATCAACTGAGCCATCTTTATGTCTTCGTTTTGTGCTGCGATTCACTCGCTTCTGCGTAGTTCTGAGTCCGTTGTGGTGTCTTTTTGCAGACTTCTAGACAAGTTGGGTGCCAATGTAACGTGAGCCTTGGGTATGCTCAGGATCGTTGGGTAGAGCCTCGCAGCAAAGTCCCACCCCCACACAAACAACGCGGCTTTGTCTCACTCTCTGCCGCCTTCTATGCTGTCCGGAAACTGCAGCAGACGCTGAACGGGCAGTGAAAAAAATGGAAAAAAAGGAAATTGTCCCCAGAGCAATAACAAGTAGGTACAAAGAAATAGAAAATTGCAAAGCAAAATTAAAAAAAAATTTATTCTTAGAGGAAAAAAATTAATGACAAAAAAAAAAATCCAAATTAAGGCTAAGTAATGAAAAATAAAAAAAAAACAAGTAAAAGTGTTATCATCGGCCTAGCCGATGCTTTGATACCCTCCACTGCATACAAGTCATGCAAAATACCAGAAATAGTTGACCGATATAGCCCATTTTTAATACCAACCTAACGATGATAAAAGAAGTCCTTTCACAAAACTTTACTCACCCAGGTTGATTCCTTTGGACGCTATCGAGTTTTCAACGAAAAGAGGGACACATGGGTCTAATATTGGTTTTGTATGGGAGGTACCAAAACTACTTGACCGCCATAACCCATTTTCAATACCAACCTGACTCCGATAAAAAGAAGTCCTTTCACCAAATAACATTCACCTACGTCAATTACTTTGGGCGCTATCGTGCTTTCAACAGACAGAGAGACACATGGGTCCAATATTGGTTTTGTATGGGAGGTACCAGAACTACTTGACCGACATAGCCCGTTTTTAATACCAACCAGACGACGATAAAAATAAGTCCTTTCGCCAAATTTCATTCGCCTATGTCAATTGCTTTGGGCGCTATCGTGCTTTCAACAGACAGAGGGACACATGGGTCCAATATTGGTTTTGTATGGGAGGTACCAGAACTACTTGACCGACATAGCCCATTTTCAATACCAACCTGACGCCGATAAAAAGAAGTCCTTTCACCAAATTTCATTCAGCTAGGTTGATTCTTTTGGACGATATCGTGTTTTCAACGGAAAGAGGGATACATGGGTCTAATATTGGTTTTGTATGGGAGGTACCAGAACTACTTGACCGACATAGCCCATTTTCAATACCAACCTAACGACGATAAAAGAAGTCCTTTCACAAAACTTCATTCACCTACGTCGATTGCTTTGGGCGCTATCGTGCTTTCAACAGACAGACAGACAGACGGACATGGCTAAATCGATTCAGAATGTGATCCAGATTCAGAATATATATACTTTATGAGGTCTCCGGTGACTCCTTCTTGGCGTTACAAATGTATTGGCAAAGTGAATATACCCTCCTCTGGAGGGTATATTAAAGGTATCCTATTAGAAAAAAAAACAAGTAAAAGTGTTATCTAGAGACAATACTGAGAGTTTAAAGTTACGCAAGCTCACAATTGCGAAATTTGTATGAAAAATATAGCCACCGTGAACTATTCAAATTTAGAGTCGAAAAAATATTTATTAATAAGGCCCAAGGAACTTCTCACTCGATGGACTTTGTCAAGTTAAACAAGTAAAAGTGTTATCATCGGCCTGGCCGATGTTTTGATACCCTCCACTGCATACAAGTCATGCAAAATACCAGAACTACTTGACCGACATAGCCCATTTTTAATACCAACCTAACGACGATAAAAGAAGTCCTTTCACAAAATTTCATTCACCTAGGTTGATTCTTTTGGACAATATCGTGTTTTCAACGGAAAGAGGGACACATGGGTCTAATATTGGTTTTGTATGGGAGGTACCAGAACTACTTCACCGACATAGCCCATTTTGAAAACCAACCTGACGCCGATAAAAAGAAGTCCTTTCACCAAATTTCATTCAGCTACGTCAATTACTTTGGGCGCCATCGTGCTTTCAACAGCCAGAGAGACACATGGGTCCAATATTGGTTTTGTATGGGAGGTACCAGAACTACTTGACCGACATAGCCAATTTTGAATACCAACCTGACGCCGATAAAAAGAAGTCCTTTCACCAAATTTAATTCAGCTACGTCAATTACTTTGGGCGCCATCGTGCTTTCAACAGCCAGAGAGACACATGGGTCTAATATTGGTTTTGTATGGGAGGTACCAGAACTACTTGACCGACATACCCCGTTTTCTATATCAACCTGACGCTGATAAAAATAAGTGCTCTCACCAAATTTCATTCACCTACGTCAATTACTTTGGGCGCTATCGTGCTTTCAACAGACAGAGAGGAACATGGGTCCAATATTGGTTTTGTATGGGAGGTACCAGAACTACTTGACCGACATAGCTCATTTTCAATACCAACCTGACGCCGATAAAAAGAAGTCCTTTCACCAAATTTCATTCACCTACGTCAATTACTTTGGGCGCTATCGTGCTTTCAACAGACAGACAGACAGACAGACAGACAGACAGACAGACAGACAGACAGACAGACGGACATTTCTAAATCGATTCAGAATGTCATCCTGATTCAGAATATATATACTTTATGAGGTCTCCGGTGACTCCTTCTTGGCGTTACAAATGTATTGGCAAAGTGAATATACCTTCCTCTGGAGGGTATAAAAACACAATACCTACCTATGACTATGGGAATAACCATTGATAACACTTGCCAACTAAACAACAAAGACGCAGAATCAATAAAACGCATTCTGCATCACTGCAACTGCCAAATCAGAATACGTCAAGACCATCTTGGTAGACTCTACCTTGAGGTAGAGGACGTATGCGGTAGCCCAACTCAAAGATATATAGGATTCATCACCACACCCAGGTCCTCTATCATGAGCGAGGTCTTATTAGAGAAAATCACAATAGGCTCATTTATGGCTACCGTGATATGGAAATTTGCTTCTAACTACCACAAATAATCTAATTTTGAACTGAAATAATCTAAATCTAATTCGACAAATTAAATGCTTCAAAAAACGAGGCCGATGCTTTAGATAGTTAGGAAGGATCAGATCACGCTGATAATAAAATACGGCTAATGTAACATACATAAGTACTAACTAGAAATAACTAGCACTGAATTGATGAAACACCAGCACGAGTGACAACGCAGTAAATCCATTGCTTGCTGATTGTAAAAAGCGTAGCCATCTCTTTATAAGAAAAAAAAATAGTTTCAAATAATTGAAAAAGGAAGAGGATAGTAGAGAAGAGCTTGCAAAAATAACTCCGCAGCACAAGAGTCTTTCCTAGGTCGAGTATAGATCACCTTTATACAACTCATCCCTGCGCATCTGCAAGGAGCAACTTAGATAAGAATGTGACAACTGAACTACAAGTCGGTCGGCCGGTCTTTTTCTATTCACTTTTTAACAGATATCCAGGACAATAGATGACGATGATCAATAAAAAAATAAACAAAAACAAAGGCGGAGGTCCTTGACTAGGTAAATCAGCAGCCAGCATATGAGCCACCAAGTATATTTTGTATACTTTGGAGGAGAAATTCCACCAAAATAAGAATTTCCCACCTTCGTCCGCCTGCATTTGGTGACAATCTCACCTTGTCCTCGTCTCTTCCATAGGTCAGTTCCCAGTACGTATATTTGGCAGACAACACCACATCGAGTGAAACAATTTCGCCTCACGTGACTTCTTATCACAACTCTCGGATCGGAATCGGAATTGAATTAATTCGTCATGTCAGCACTTCCACCAAAAATGTGTGCGCGCCCCCGCGCAAAACACTGTCGCCTCGCCTTTGATATAGTTGTCAACAACAAATGGGGGCATATTTGCCGTGTCCGCACTGTCGATTGCAATCAACGCTGGGTGCTTCTGCTGCCGTCTGTTGGTCGCTGGTCGTTGGTTGTTGGCCGTGCGCGCAACAGCTCATGGAATGCCCCTTATGGCAAGATGCTGTTTGCTGTCCCCCTGTCCCAACTCCCAAATGGCGGGTTGTCACTTCGCATCAAGCGTAAATGGCCGTCGACGCGATAGCTCGAATGCATCAAGTCGCGCGAGTAATCGAAACTCAGCGGGACATCCATGAGGGCGACTGTGAGTATGCGTGGATATGCTGCGAAGGAGATGCAGTCCCTGATGTGTATACGGCTGTTTGTGCTCCTGTCAGTCAATATCGCACCGCGAATGCTGCAGTCAATACTGCCGACGATAGTTGCGCGATAGGGATCTGGCTCTAATTGGCCATTGCTCGGCTAAAGGGCGACACCGACAGAGTCGACCATCTTGGAGGCAGGCGCATAATTGTTTTGGATGAGTTCAGCATCTATTGTGACGTCGGGAGTACTTTGTTGATGTGAAGCTATTTGGAAAAGGAAATGCACTTCTTATTGGGTGGCGGGAGAGGGTCTCTCTTTGTCCCTTTCTGGTGTTACTGCCTAAGTTTAGTAACAGCGGGAGTTGTATAGTGTCTCGAAAACCAGACCAAAATCTTACCGTTTGTATTTTGCATGCCCTCCTGCCGATTATTGTTTTAATTATCTAGAAATATGAGCTCACTGCTCTCAAAGTGTGGCATAAAATAGAAGACACACGCCACGACACCATTCCCCGCGGATACTCTATGGTAGCCATAGGAGGAATCTAACTTTTAATATAGCCAATGAATCTATGCCCACGAAACTTGGGCACCTCGCATCTCTAAAAGGAAATCAATTGACTGCGCAACATGGCGGAATGAAAACGACCGCCGCCACTCCCCACTCCGATCGACGGGCATACCTACCTTCTATTGGCACTCCAACTGCATAGAACCGGCTACTTAAAGGCAATAGCACTGCACATTGAATTGCAGCAATCTGCGCGCACCCGTGGCTGCCATTTTGACTGAATCGGCGGCGATGCGCTGTTTGCCACCATTGCACAGCGGGCAGCCCACAACTGTTGAATGGGTAATTTGACGCTGCGCGCAGATCGTGCTGATCCGCATCTGCAAGATGATGCGGGGCAATGCAATAAAGTTCGAGAATGCCATCAACCGGCCATTGAGGCGAACCAGTTGTAGTTGTTCACGTAAATTACCTGAAATCGCATCAACGGCGAAGTGGTTTTTCTTTTAGGGCGGGGAATACCTAAACCTGGGCAATGGTTGTGAATAGATGTTGCGCTGCACTCGATGACAGCTAAATTGCAAATGCGGGAATTTCAGTGGCAATTATCGATGGAAGGCTGGCAATTTTTCTATATGGGTATGGGCTATGTTGGGTCGTTTGTAATTTAAATACTTTCAGCAGTGATGACATTGTGTATGGTTCATGCAGTAACGCAAAAAAAAAAAACAAAAACTCTTTCACACAAAACGAAAATTCCTTACGTTTTCAAAATATGCACTTGACATGAAACAAAACTCTCGTCTAATTAAAAGCGATTGAAAGCTTTACACTATGTACATAATTTGAAAACGAAAAAAATTTTCGTTTCGTTAGAATGGAAAATAAAACGAAATCGTTTTCGCTTTATTTTTACTCATTCATGTCACTTAAAAAAAACTATAGATAACTTGAATTCTAATTCATATTTAAGTATAGAAGCAGAAATGTTTTCGCTTTTGCTTTTTGTTTCGTTTTTAACAGAATTCAAACTTGCGACCGCTGCTATTAAATATCCAAAAAATCAAAAATAATAACGAGAAATTGGATTCTATTAAAAATTTTAGATTTTTACCCTTGCGGCAATATTCAGACGCTTGTTACCTGGTCACTAAAAAAATACCATTGCATGCGGTTCTTAAACTGCTTCCGAGTAATGTGATGAGGCTGATTTCGAATCTACCCGTAATTTTAATCGGGTTCTTGAGGTACAACTGCAAGTACAAAATTGAATGTTTAGCTTACAATTTTTTCCAAAAAATAGATGTAATTCAGGATATTTTTTAGATAGACACAATGCACATTCTCGACAAATACCTGATGATGACAGTAAAAACTGTATTCAAATCCGCGCAGTCGTTTTCCAGGTTATCCCGTCCATTGATTCTCGACAAATGCCGAAATGACAGTGAAAACTGTATCCAAATCCGCGCTGTCGTTTTCCAGGTTATCCCGTCCATACGGATATTTACATTTAAAGATAACCACCGTAGAACCAACAGAGCCACCTTTCGGATTTTATTCAAACCACTCTCTTAACACTGCCGGTACTTATAGAGACGAGTGTTAAATTTTTCAGAGCTTTTTGTGTGCGAACATTGTTTAGTGATTATGTACACCTAAGCATTGGACCCAGAAACATCGGCCCTTGAAAAAGGTGTTTTTGCGGGATGTGACTAGAGACAGTATAATGTTGCCACCTTTGCCAGTTTAACGACATCTTAAACATCTACCCCAAAATTGATATATGGAAAAGACAATTAAGGGTATATTTTTATGGTTTTCATTATGTGAATTATTACTTTAAGGGCCGTTTGCTCATACGACTCTTAACGATCTAAGTTCTACTTAAATACTTATGGGCTACTTTTTTCAGGTCATAAACTGTCACATAAGAGTTTATGTGGAACTTAATTTGCTATGAGTCGTATCAGCAAACGGCCCTAAATCTTCTTTTATATTGGGTTATTTTTGCAGGCAATTATTCGGTACATTCGGAATAGTTCACTTGGACAAAATTAGGTTCAAAACCAAAAGTCGCTTAGGGATACAAAAATTCTTGGCGAATGAAAAGAGGTTGACTTCCATGGATTTGAATGCAACATGAACATTAAGCTACTGTTCCTCTTTACCTACTTAGAATGCCCTCTAGAAAATCTGGGTGCTTTAAATGTAAATCAAGAAGCACCTTCCAGCATGACACTTCTTGTAGTTTCGAAAAGCGATACCAGAGTAGCAGAGCAATACTTTCTTATTCCTTGTTGGTTCATTTTATTGAAATTTATTTTGCCCGACAAATGATTTATATTTCGTTTGTAATAATGACTCTCATTCATTTCGTATTGAAACAAGTAAAAGTGTTATCATCGGCCTGGAGTTAAGGACCCTTAACCATATAGTCTAAGGACCATCTATTAAGATTTATCTAAAATAAACGTTAGATAACGTGTACCTACCTAGATAAGGGTAGAAAATAATAATAATAACTATGAGATAAGAAATGAAAGGAGATTGTATTGTAACCTAAAATATGTAATAAGAACTATGAGATAAGAAAGGAAAAGAGATTGTATTCGAACACACAGTAGATAAGAAAAGATAGATTAAGAATAAAGAAAAGGTTTTATTTTGAACCAAATACATAGATTACTAAGTAGGATATAAATATAAGAAACGAACACGCAAGGGGCAGTCTAGAAATAACATCGACTTAGACCACAGTTCGGTGATAATAAACTTGAACTAGTAATTAAAATAAATATAAATAAACAGGACTATAAAATCCTAAAAAAATATAATTTGTTTTAATTACGAAATATACGCGAGTGTATTTAATTGGCGATCCTGCCAGGAGACAAATAAATTGTTTATCTTCACGGAGCGGACCAAAGGAAAATCGGGAATCAGATCCACATAGTGGCACCCATCAAACGTTCCTTCATACGAAGCAACCTGAACAAAGATACATACGTATCCAACGTAAAAGTTTTATGAATAGATTTAAGAAAAGAAAAAATTTACACGACAATCGTCGCGAGATAATAAGTGAAAGTGAAAGTGAAAGTGAAAATAAAGAAGTAGTCATCAAGATGGCAGAACCAGTTGATCTAGCAACCTTAGCAGCAAGATTCTCACAAATGGAGATGTACTGCACACAGTTAAACAATAAACTGCAAGAAGCAAATAGACAGACAGAACAATTGTCTAACATAATAAAACAACCTAAGCATAACCAACCAATTGGTACAGAAATACAAATGCCTATGGAAATAAATTCAAGACAAATAGTTCAAGCACAGAGGAAAGCAGAACATCAACCTCAGCGAAACAACTATAACCCATATAATAATAACCAGCATTGGAAGAGAGGAAGAGAGGATAGCGGGCAGTATAGGCAGCCGCAGCACTATCAGAACAACAATCAACACGTCAACAAACAACAAAGGGTGAACCAGTCATCACAACTACAAGAAGAAGACGGAGACAGCATGTATGCAGAACCGGAAGAACAAAGGGTAAATAACTTAAGATTTGACCATTTAAAACTAGTTGACGGGTTGCCTTGTTTAAAATTAACATCTAGCATTTCTAACAAAACTTATAAAATATTAATAGATACGGGAGCAACCCACAATTATATAGATAAAAAATGCAATTCAGCGGAAAGAATAAAAATTAAGGAAATCAAAATTAAAACTATAAACGGGTATTCCATAGTAAATACAAAGAAAATAATTTATTTAATGAATACTAAAATAACATTTTTCGAATTAAATAATATAGATTCATTCGATATGATATTAGGATTAGAAGGTTTAAAAGAATTAAACGCCGAAATAAACTTGAAGGATATGACCTTAATCACCATGTGCAGTGACAATCAATCCGAAAGTAAACTAAACTATATCATAGGAGAAACGTTATATAAAAAAGAAATAGATAGTTTGATGAAGGAAAATATCGGCATAGGACCACTGCCCTTTACTACTACAATAGAAGCTACAATCAGAACTATAAATAATGAACCCATATGGACCAAGCAATATCCATATCCGATAGCCGACAATGAATTTGTCAATAAAGAAATAGCTAAATTATTAAAAGAAGGTATTATTCAAAGAAGTAATAGTCCATACAATAGTCCGATTTGGACAGTACCAAAAAAGGGTCTTAGTGAAGACGGAAAACCAAAGAAAAGAATGGTAATAGATTTCCAAAAATTAAACAATAAAACAATAACTGATAGATATGTGATCCCAGATGTAAACATGACAATACAAAATCTAGGAAAAGCCAGATATTTTACAACATTAGACTTGGAATCAGGATTCCATCAAATTAAAATTAAAAAAGAAGATAGGGAAAAAACAGCATTTTGCGTAAATGGAGGTAAATATGAGTTCGTAAGAATGCCTTTTGGACTCAAAAACGCGCCCTCTATATTCCAAAGATGTGTAGACGACATATTAAGAGAATATATCGGGAAATTCGCGTATGTTTATATAGATGATGTGTTAATATATTCCTCATCAGCCGAAGAACATATGAAACACATCAATATAATTTTCAACGCTCTTAACAAAGCAACATTGAAGGTTTCGGATGATAAATCCAAATTTTTCCAATCAGAAGTCGAATACCTCGGACACATAATTAAATATAATAGGATAGGGACAAATCCGGAAAAGGTAGAAGCAATTAATAATTATGCAATTCCCCGAACGTTGAAAGATCTGAGAGGTTTTTTAGGAATGACCGGTTACTATAGGAAATTTATCAAAGGATATGCAAGCATAGCTAAGCCCCTAACGATACACCTAAGAGGAGAAAATGGTCAGGTAGGAAAAAATAAGAGTAAAAATACTTGTATAAATCTAGACGATGCAGCAATTAAAGCCATTAGTAGCTTGAAAGCACATTTGAGAGAACAAGTAGAGCTATTCCAACCAGATTATAGTAAACCCTTTGAACTAACGACAGACGCATCTAACATAGCTATTGGAGCCGTCCTTAGTCAAAACAAAAAACCTATATTCTTTTTAAGTAGAACTCTGACAAAGACAGAAGAAAGTTATGGAACGAACGAGAAGGAATTATTAGCCATCATATGGGCACTGCAGAAGCTAAGAAATTATGTATACGGAGTAGCGGATTTAACTATATACACAGACCATCAATCGTTAGTATATTCAATATCGGAAAAAAATCCGAACACTAAATTGAAGAGATGGAAAAGTATAATAGAGGATTTCGGTGCAAGGTTAGTATACAAACCGGGACACCTGAATGTAGTTGCAGACGCTCTTTCGCGGCAACAAATAAATACTTCAACAATAAGTACAGTTCACTCAGAAGAGAGCTCATCTGAAGATGTAATCAAAGTAGTAAGCCAACCATTTAACACATATAGCCTACAGGTAGAATTAATACCGAACAACGAAATAAATGAAATAAAAACACAAACCGTTTTTGAAAAAAAGATAAGGCACACTATTTATTTCACAACGGAAGATGAACTGTTAGGAAATTTGAAAAAAATTCTTCAACCTAACAAGATAATAGCAATACATGCAAAACCAGAAGACATGTATACATTCGAGAAAAAGATAAAAGAAGTCTTTATACGAAATAGGTTTATACACACACCCATAAAATTGGAAGATATTACCAACCTAGAAGAACAAATAAAGATAGTGAAAGAGACCCATGAGAGAGCTCATAGAGGATTCAAAAATAACATTCAAGAGATAAATCAAACATATTACTGGCCAAGCATGAGGAAACAGGCAAAATGTTTTAATAAAAAATGTGTAGCATGCTTATTCGGTAAATACGAGAGAAATCCAGTTAGAGAACCATTGAACGACTCAGAAATTCCAACACAAGTAGGAACACACATCCACATGGATCTATACTTCAACGACAAACATTCATTTCTAGTATCAAAAGATAAATATTCAAAGTATCTGGTCATACGAGAACTAGAAACAAAGGAGAGACTTTATGATAAAATGGAGGAAGTCTTATCAAATTATTTCCCAAATTGCGAGAGACTCATGACTGATAACGAAAGTTGTTTTAACACCCAGATGGTAAAGCAAATGTGTATAAAATATGGAATCAAGAAAGTACAGACGCCAGTCTATAGATCGACAGCAAACGGGCAAGTCGAAAGTGCACATAAAACAATATCAGAACTCTCAAGGATATTTATGGTACAAAACAATACCAATCTAATCGAAGAAGTATTTAGAACAGTGCGTGAATTAAATTACACAATTCATTCCGTCACAGGCTACAAACCTCAAGAAGTGTTTTTTAATCAAGAAAAATTCAAAGATTCAAATATACACACAAAACTTATTAAAGCATCGGAAAAAGTCCTCGAAAGACTTAATAAAGGAACAAAACATAGAACCTACCAACAAGGAGAACAAATAATGGTAAGAATTTCAGGGATTAGAAAGAAAAGTAATACTAGATATATTAAAAGAATAGTAAAGGAAGACCGTGAGGACACGATCTTAACAACGAAGGGGATAGTTGTACACAAAGACAATATTAAAAATTATTCTTTCCCTGTAGATGACGAAATTAGCATTCCTCATATTACTCGTGAATGCACTAAAGCATACTCAAGGAACAACAAAAATAGAAGACGTCACGGAAAAGAAATACATACTAACTCAAACCGATGATGTTTATATATTTAATGATCAGACACATTTATTTCATGTAACAAATCTAACAACATTACTAAATTCATTCATAGAGATAATAAGTAGCAATTACATACCTACTCAGGAAGAAGAAATTTGGATAAAAAAGGCACATAATTTAGCAAATCAAATAGAAGAACATACTAGAAGTAAGAGATCTATAAATTTCTTAGGATCTGCTATTAAATTTATATTTGGTAACCCAGATCATGATGATCTTATTGAAATACAAACCAAAATAAATAATTTAATAGAAAATAATAACAAACAGAGGAAGGTAAACTCTAGATTCGAACAAATCTTAAAGAATTTCGAGGGATACAATTTAAAAGAACATATAATCTTAGAACAGGTATATGAAGAGTTACTCTTACTAACTAGAACGATAAACGCAGCAAAGAATAATGAATATCTTTCAGAAGCATTAGATATAACGGACATAAAAGAAATAATAAAACATGAGTTAGAGGAAGTTCCAATAATAAATATTTTAGAATATGCAACCATATCAATTGCTAGAACGGAAGAACTTTTTATAATAATATATAAATACCCAATATTAAAAATACAATGTAAATGCTATAAGGTAACCCCGATAAGTTTCAAATATGGGAAAATACAAACAGACGAATTAATAGCATTTTGTGAAGATTACATTAGAATAAAAAAATGTCAAAACTATTTAGGAAAAAATATTTGCGAAGAAAATATTGAAAAAGAAGAATGTATAATTCCATTATTAAAAAATAAAAAATCTAAATGTATGTAATATTAAACAAGAATATAATTTTGATATATTAGAAATAGTACCAGGAGTAATATTAACTCATGGAAATCATAAAATAAATAACGAGACCATATACAATGTGAAATTAATCACATACGAAGATACTGTAAATATAGATGGAAAAAATTATAAAAATATGGATGGAGCCATTAAAGAAATAATAGCAAGAAAACATAATAATGATTTTTTTATAAATACTGTTATAAAAACAGAAGGGCTATATGCATTCAATAATATTGATAGCCTAAACAAAATAATGATTCCATTTGAGGAACATCCTATATTATCAATTATAAACACAATCATAATCATTGTGATAATTATTGTTATAGCTTATGTAATAACGAAAATCGTTAATTTTATAATCGAATACAGAAAACTAAAAACTGAGCAAAAATTCATTGAGTCATATGAAAAAGAAATGGCAAAAATTAAAATGAAACAATTAGAAAATCGGGACGATTTTATTAAAGAAGGGGGGGAGTTAAGGACCCTTAACCATATAGTCTAAGGACCATCTATTAAGATTTATCTAAAATAAACGTTAGATAACGTGTACCTACCTAGATAAGGGTAGAAAATAATAATAATAACTATGAGATAAGAAATGAAAGGAGATTGTATTGTAACCTAAAATATGTAATAAGAACTATGAGATAAGAAAGGAAAAGAGATTGTATTCGAACACACAGTAGATAAGAAAAGATAGATTAAGAATAAAGAAAAGGTTTTATTTTGAACCAAATACATAGATTACTAAGTAGGATATAAATATAAGAAACGAACACGCAAGGGGCAGTCTAGAAATAACATCGACTTAGACCACAGTTCGGTGATAATAAACTTGAACTAGTAATTAAAATAAATATAAATAAACAGGACTATAAAATCCTAAAAAAATATAATTTGTTTTAATTACGAAATATACGCGAGTGTATTTAATTCTGGCCGATGCTTTGATACCCTCCACGGCATACAAGTCATGCAAAATACCAGAACTACTTGACCGACATAGCCCATTTTGAATACCAACCTAACGCCGATAAAAAGAAGTCCTTTCACCGAATTTCATTCACCTACGTCAATTACTTCGGGCGCTATCGTGCTTTCAACAGGCAGACAGACAGACAGACAGACAGACGGACATGGCTAAATCGATTCAGAATGTGATCCTGATTCAGAATATATATACTTTATGAGGTCTCCGGTGACACCTTCTTGGCGTTACAAATGTATTGCAAAGTGAATATACCTTCCTCTGGAGGGTATAAAAAAGGTGATCGTGTCGATGGTGTGTGTGTTTCCAAGCGGTGGGGAACCCGACCGTCGTGTGAACCACGCAAACTAGCTTGGTTTATATACAATTCTGTATTTGAGCTTTTTCTAGCTGAGCTTTTAACGAAATATTTAGTTATGCTTTCTTTTGTTTTCGTTTTCTTTTTTTTTAGTGTTACCAGATATACATGATTTAAATTAAAATTAGAATAATATACAAATAACAAAATAAAATAGGAAATGTATACATGTTTTTAATATTTGAAGTGTTACAAAAATGTAATTTTTCAGGATTTCGTTTTTAATAAATTATTTATATGAAAAAAAAAACAATATTTTCTTGTGTTACATTTGGTACATTAAGATATTTTTGATACATTTTCCAAAAAAAAAAATAAAGAAAAATTTTTCGGAAAGTCAACGGCAACGCTGGATACGACACGTCAAAACATGTCCATAGAATAGACATCCTGTTTTATATATTTACACGGATATAAATGTGTATCATACTGCTTCAATCATTATGCGCATTTGCCTTCATTGTGCACATTGCGTGTCGGTTTTAGAGTCAGGCAGTCGGTATTCTGTCGTTGCTGAGAGCAGTTCGTTTTGGTTTAAAGTAGCTTAAATGTAACTTCTTCGTGAGAATATTAAGTACACTAGGTACTATAAAAAAAAGCATTCTGGAATATATTTTGTAAGTATTGAAAAATCAAAAAAAGCTTGAGTATATAAATCGGAATTTTTTTCATGACATTAGGTGTGTAGGTACATCTGGCTGTTCGGAAAGAAGGAAATTGGAATGGATTGTAAAATATACAAATTTACAATCCAAATGGATTTTTATTGTTCATATCAATGGCAAGTTTGTCTAAACAATTTTTGTAAATTTTAAATTTCAGCACAGAAAAACCACCCCAGAAAAATCCGGTTGTCTCCGGGTTATATGGCGTCCTATGATTCTCATATAAAATACAACCATAATTCTGATTTGTAAATTGCAAGATATAAGTTGTAAATAATTGGGAATAAAGTTTTATAATTTCACCATAAACCCTTTTCAATTTATTACGGTGATGCCTCAAATCACTACTCGAGAATCGTAAATTGCAGAATATGAATTGATAAAAATAAGTTTCAATTTACGATTAGAATTTGTAAATTGCAACTACTGAAGTGGTAAATCTACTCCTGTTAGTTCGCAAATCAACACTATTGAGTTGCAATTCCAGACTAAATGGTTGTAATTTGCTAATGGAGGAAATCGTAATTTACAACAGAAAAGTGGTAATATACGAATTCTTTTTGCAATTCACAATCCATAGTAATTTGTGTCAAATTGCGATCGGTTATGGCAATATGTATTTCTCGTTTGATTGCATTATTGATAATGAAAAGTGTTGATTCGCGACTTTTGAAGGTCAATATCATCACTTCGAACAATTTATTTATTTATTTCTAGAATTGCGAATAAAAAGTCGTGAATTAGTAAATCCTGAGCTAAGCTCTAAAACTAGACAAACTTTTCGTGATTCTGCACTCATTTTTCTTGATTTGATCTTAACAGTTTTACCGTGCACTCTTTCTTGCCCAAGTCGGTTTTTGTAAGTACCTACTATGTTATTTTTGAGTTTTTGATTTTAGGCACGGAATTACATCTGGGGTCGAATCGCGTCGTCCGTGAACGAGCTATACGTTCACGGAATTATGTCGATTTTGCATGTGAAACAAAAACAAATTCCGTCACGTAATGCTCGATCACGGACGACGCGATTCGACCCCTGGATTTTCTTCGTTTTCAAATAATAGGTCGTTTGGATCTGTAGTTATTAGGCTTTCTTCCGTAACTGCACAAAACACTGGATAATGCTGCGATTTTGCATGCCGAATTAAATTGTATGGACCATCTCCTTGATATGACAATATGTTGCCACAAACGTTGCACTTTGCCTTATTGCTAGGAATGTCAGTAAAATACTGCCAAGCTTCCGATTTTTTCTTTTCATCCATGCTATTAAACAACAGCCGGTGTTGAAGGGTAGTGATGCGATGTCATGAGAACACAAGCGTTCTCACCTAGCCTCTCACTATCAACTCTTACTCTCACCTCCACGTGGTGACTGGTGGGTGCCTAGTACCTCGACTGGAGATTGGGTAACCAACCCCTTTGGAAGGTCGTTGGTGGCAGCAGACGAGAGAGGGGGGAGGAGTGTTGTTTTCTCACTAAGACACCTCCTCTGGTACCAGACGGCAGCGGAGGAGTTCCCTAGATGGAGCCAACGGTGGCGTCTACAGTTCCAGTCAGGCCGAACTATTTAGTGTAATCCCTATAGAGCTGCTCTGACATATTCGGATACCAGGTCTATAGGGATTTCCAATACCGAGCCAGGGTGTTGGAGAAGAGTTGGTGGCGGATGAACCCTTAATGAGCCAACGGCAGCGCTCACATCCCAAAGTGGGTTACTGGCACCGGAGTAACCGGCCTGCTGTCCTAGGGTCAAGGGCCTGGCCCTCCAGGTTGGGGGTTGTGCCGTCGGGGTAACTTCCCGACCATGTAAAAAAAAGAATAGTTTTGAGAGAGACACGAGGAGCCTCGGATAACAATTTCCCTCAAACGGCAACTAGACCCGGAACGTCAACGGACAACGATTTGAGAGTATGTACCTGGAACGTGCGAACGCTGTACACCCCAGGTGCTACTCAAAAACTTGAGTCTGTCCTCACGCGGTACAAGGCAGATATTACCGCGATCCAGGAGATACGATGGATAGGATCAGGTATGATGAAAAGGAAAAATTGCGATATTTATTACAGTTGCCATAAAAGATTGCATGTATTAGGATGCGGATTCGTCGTTGGAAATCGGCTTAGGACAAAAGTCATTGACTTTAAGCCGATAAGTGATCGCCTAGCTGTGATCCGCATCAAAGCTACTTTCCAAAACATAAGCCTAATATGTGCACACGCCCCTACCGACGAGGCTGAAGACCCTATCAAGGAGGAGTTTTATGACCTCCTGGATGGAGCCTACGGAGCCGGTCCGGAGTACGATGTCAAAGTTGTGCTCGGGGACTTCAATGCTAAAATCGGAAGGAAAACATCTTTGGCGGGTTAGTTGGTAAACACAGAATCCACGATACGACCACAGACAACGGTTACCGACTAACTGACTTCGCGGCAGCTCGTAATACGGTGATAAGTAGCACTAGGTTTCCAAGGCTAAGGATCCACACAGCAACCTGGCGCTCTCCAGACGGTCGAACCGCCAACCAAATCGACCATGTGCTAATCAACGTGCACACATTCCGCGGGGCAAACGTCGACTCTGACCATTTTCTTGTTGCGGCTAAGTTCAGAGCTCGACTATCCAACGAGAAGAAGCTGCGTTCCGCCCAGAAGAAGAAATTCAACGTTGGACGCCTTAGCACACTTGGAGTAGCCAGAGTCTACAAAGAGCGCCTGAGTGAGAAACTCTCCGCAGTGCATTCACCTACCACAAATGCCAACACCCAGTGGTCCCAGTATCGCGACATCATCAAAGAGGTAGCCGAAACCACCTTAGGGTACCAGCCACCCCAGAGAAAGAGCCCGTGGTATGATGATGAATGCGTACGCAGGAAAAAGGTGACAGAAGATGCACATATGAAGGCGCTGCAGCGCAAAACAAGGGCAGCGAGGGAAGAGTATCGAGCCAGGAGGAGGGAGGAGAAGAAAATCCTGCGTAGAAAGAAGAGGGCCTACGCAGTCTCCCAGCTCAAGGAGATCGAAGAGTCCCGCGATCGAAGCAACATCCGGAAGTTCTACAAGAAAGCCAAGCAACTGGCTGCTGGCTTCAAGACCGGAACGCAGGCTCTTCGAAACAGTGATGGAAACCTAGTCACCGAAGCGCGGGGAATAGTAGATGTTTTTAAGCAGCACTTCCAGCAGCTGCTAAATGGGCATCATGTAGAGAGAGTGATAGGGCAAGAAGAGAACCCACGTCCAGTCAATGAAGATCCAGTTCCACCGCCCAGTATAGAAGAAGTTGGCTTAGCAATAAAAAAGCTAAAGAACAACAAGGCCGCCGGCTCTGATGGTTTACCAGCGGAGCTCTTCAAATACGGTGGTGATGTTTTGGTAGGGCGCATGCACCAAATCATCAACCAAGTATGGGTGGAGGAAAGTATGCCCGATGACTGGACTATCAGCTCCATATGCCCCATCTACAAAAAAGGCGATCCTATGTCTTGCAAGAACTATCGAGGCATATCCCTGCTTAATGTCGCATACAAGATCCTATCCAAAGTACTGTGTGAACGTCTCAAACCGTTCTGCAACACACTAATCGGCACGTACCAGTGTGGCTTCCGGCCCGGCAGATCGACTATAGACCAAATTTTCACACTGAGGCAAATCCTGGAAAAGACCAATGAATTTCAAGTCGAGACTCACCACCTATTCATCGACTTCAAAGCCGCATATGATAGCATTCATCGTCAGGAGCTTTATGTGGCGATGGCCGAATTCGGGATCCCGGCAAAACTGATCCAGCTATGTAGCGTGACGCTGGAGAACACACGCTGCAACGTGCAATTTGGAAGTAGTTCCTCCGAGCTATTCAAAACATGCACCGGATTTCGGCAAGGAGACGCATTATCATGTGACTTCTTCAATCTCGTGCTAGAGCAGATAGTGCGCAGGGCAGGTGTCAACACGGAAGGCACTATCTTCAACAAATCCGTCCAGCTACTGGGGTATGCAGACGATATTGACATCATCGGTCGCTCCCAGCGTGCCGTGATAGAGGCTTTTACGGCGATTGAAGAACAGGCGAAATTCGTTGGTCTTGTAGTAAATGAGGACAAGACTAAGTACATGCTATCAACAAACAAACAAGCATCTGTCCACCGCCTAGGACAGAACGTCACTATTGATAGCAACAATTTCGAGGTAGTTAATAAGTTTATCTACCTCGGAGTAAACATGAACTCCACAAATGACATCCTAGTGGAGATCCGGCGAAGAATTACCCTAGGAAACCGCTGCTACTTCGGTTTGGCAAAACAATTGGGTTCAAAACTCCTAACTCGAAGGACAAAATGTATGCTTTACAGAACCCTTATCCTGCCAGTTCTGCTTTATGGCGCCGAGTGCTGGACGATAAGCAGGAAGGGAGAGCTGATACTGGGCTCCTTCGAAAGAAAAATTCTTCGGCGGATTTTTGGTCCTGTGTGCGAGGAGGGCGAATGGAGGAGAAGATACAACCGCGAACTCTATGAGCTGTACCAAGATGTGGATGTAGTCCAAAAGGCCAAAATACGTCGACTACATTGGCTCGGCCACATCGAGCGAATGGACAATAATGCTCCAGCTAAGAGGATCTTCGAATCCCAGCCGCCAGGTTCGAGACGACAAGGAAGACCGAACCTCCGTTTCAAAGACCAAGCCATCGCGGATGCCAGAGCGCTTGGTCTGGATAACTGGAAGCAGCGTGCCCGGGATCGCAGAGGATGGAAGGCTGCAGTGTCTCAGGCAGAAACTCTCCACGGGTCGGGAGCCCGTTAAGTAAGTAAGTAGTATTAAACAACAATTGTGTGTAGTCCTTAAACTTGAAAAAACAAAACAAGATACGAATAAAGTAAAAGGATGCATGTGCATACTACACAAAATGTTTATTCATTTTATTATGATGTAGTTTGTATGTGTGAATATTCTACCAAAATAACTACATACAAATTCACTTAAAAAGCTAAAAACAAATATATTATTATATTTTGCAATTCCATAATATTTACATAAATATCTATCCATACCCGCAGTCGCATTGCCCTACATAGCATTCAATTGGATCCAAATCCAAATGAGTAATGAAGTACGGTAATGAAAATTAGGTATTTCTTTACTCTTAACTCACAGACCCAGTCATTCATTTGAAGTGTTGTGTTTGTATTGGCTGTGTTGTTTAACGAACTCTCTCAATGTCCCAATGTCAACTCAAATATCCAAATGAGCCGCATGCTCTCCTCAATAGAGTGTTTCGCGAAGCCCATCCTTTCACAGATGGGCTACCTTTTTTGCTCAAACGTCAAAAAAACTTGTAGGATTACGAAGCTGGTTTATAACGGCCAGAGTAGTGTTTTGTTCAAATATTGTTGAAAAGCGCACAATTGAAATTACTTTAACTTCTCAGTTGTTACCAAATACGTTTGAAAAACATAATTTTTTAATACAACAATGCTTTTATCTTGTTTTTTGCACTTTTTTTATTCACTTTTCAGTAATTTTTTAACATAATTAGACTACATCCATACAAAATCCGTTTTGTTTTCCTACAAGCTTTTTAGCTGTCACTTGGATTTTTCTCCTTCTCATTTGACACTGACGTTGTCGCGAACTACCCTATTGAGACGTTTTGGTTTAGTGGTGCCATTTTAGCATTTTTTATGCTAAATATAGCATTTTCAAACCCTAAATTGCATATAAGTATACAAAAAATATGCTACATGCAATTTAATGTTCCAAAGAAGGACCAATGTGATCTTTGTGAATCACTTAAAAACGCTGAAAACGAAGGAAAACAATAGTTGCTGGCTTCCTTTAACTCTCACCAAATGAAAAGGAATTATCTCGCATGGAAAAGGAGGTTGATAAACAAATTTTGAGTGGTACCATTGTATATCAACATTATAGTACTATCACTTCGTGTATCCTACCATTGCGCCACCATCGTCTTCATACCAGTTAACAACAAATACGCTTAGATCAGCATAAGCGCAATCACCTCGTTCCCACGCTGCGATTATTAGTGCAAAACGTGTGCACACGACACTAATAATTGCAATGCAGCATTACCGAGTCATCGTCCGCCGGTACAACTTCCATGAATCACCTGTCGGTGCACCGTCGCCGTTCCGGGAATTTGCATAAGCAGATAGTGTAAGCGTAGGTGATAAGTTTGACTTGTTAGCTTTTAAGGTTGAGTTGTAATCCAGTCGTGTTGAAATAAAGAGCTCTTATGCTCAAGAAAATAATTTTTTTATAAGTTTCAATTCAAAGAAACCTAACTGGCGCCCGAGCAAAATAGTGAATAAGTAATGTCATAGTGCATGAAAAAAGAAAAAAAGTGCCGCAGTTCATAGTACACTAAAGCAAAATTAATAAATCGTCACTGTATAAAAAGAATAGTGAACAAGTAAAAAAGTGTCGTAATTAATACACTAAAGAAATAAAATCACCTGCGCGTGTGGAACAACTCCTCTGGAGAAATCTTAAGGCCCCCTAGTAACTGTAACGAGATCGCAGACGAAAAGGAGACAGCACTGCTGCCAGCCGCTCCAGACAACAAGTAATAAGGAAGAAGCCATGAAAATCATCATTGTGCTGTAGGTAATAGCTATTAAGAAGTGAATTATACATTATATTTTAAGGAATCTAATTGTAAACCTATAGGCTTAAAAATAGAAGATTTATTTCCGTAGAAATTTAGAGCAAAGAGCTGCTATCTATTAAACCATTTGAAATAAAATCAGTTCTTCAGTGAAAGAGAATTAGTAATAGTAATACTCAGTGATCTAAAGCACTTTCTCTCAAATGGCGAATAGTAATAACCTTATCCGCCCCCCCCCCCCCCGTTTTAAACATTCCCCCACAAGTGAACCAACAACCGCCGCAGGCTCAACCGAGACCTATGGCACCGGAAAATCCCCTTCAGCCACAGGCTCAACACCCCGTCATACCATCCCCCGAATTAATTGGTATTATCACCGGTATCGTTAACTCTATCGTAAGACCAAATTTCGAAATTCCTGCCATACATGATCAAGCCATAAATCCCGAATTAAGAAATAATGTTGAAGAACTCGATAAAATACCAGATGTCGTTCGATCTTTACGAGACTTCTCTGGAAAGCCAGGCGAGTTTAGCTCTTGGCGAAAGAGCGTGGAACGCATCTTAAAAATTTACGAATCACTCCAAGGAACACCAAAATACTACGGTATCCTGAGCGTGATTAGAAACAAGGTAATCGGTAATGCTGATGCGGTTCTAGAATCGTATAATACCCCTATGAACTGGAAAGCAATATCGAAATGCCTAACGATGCATTATGCAGATCAGAGGGATATCGGTACACTTGAGTACCAAATGACATCCCTGATTCAAGGAAATGCTTCCGTGCAAGACTTTTATCAGTCAGTATATAGACATTTATCTCTAATCCTAAACAAGATACAAGGAATGGAGATAGGTAACGAAGCGCTTTCACTTCTCACTAACACATATAGGGACAAAGCACTAGATACGTTCGTGCGAGGCCTTAACGGCGACTTACCCAAACTACTGGGCATTCGAGAGCCATCCGACCTGCCCCAAGCCCTGAATCTATGTCTCAAACTGGAAAATCAAAGGTTTAGGTCGAATTACGCCAATAGCACGAATTCTCTTGTCAGTAAACCTATGCAGTTTCCCCCACCTCCACCACAACACAGTAGATATCCCCAGCAATTTGCAAACACCAAACAGCCGTTTTTTCCACAAATAGCGTACATTCCGCAAACATATCCGCAACGGAATTTTGATTTCCAAAAACAGCCACAATTTGGCTACCCATATAACAATCCTTATCAAGCTCCCCCCAGACCTTCTGCACCTAAACCACAGCCGAAACCAGAACCGATGGATACTTCTACGATCAGGTCCGAGGCAATAAACTACCAAAACCGACCTCAACAATTTAAATACGCCGGGAAGAGACCACAAGTACACACCGATTCTTTCAGGAATCAAGTACCCCAAAAGATGCAAAGGAACTTTCATATAGACCCCGTCCCAGAGTTCAGTCCGCCCCCATGCGATGAAATATCCTCCAACGATTTATACGCCTTCTACCAACAGACCTACGTGGAAGAAGCACAAAACTACCCTAACCTAGTCGAGTATATGCGAGAACAAGCTGAAGAATCTGTTTCTTCGAACGCAGAAACCGACACTCTCCAAGCGGATACTTCAGAGTACAATGATATCCATTTTTTAGGTTAAGCGACTCTTCGCTACCTTACTTCCAGTGTAAGACGAAGAGTAATGAAATTCTAAACTTTTTAATTGACACCGGATCGAGTAAAAATTATATACAGCCGCACTTAGCAATAAAATCTTTCCCAAACGACCAAGCCTTCCTAGCAAAATCAATTGCAGGCGACGTCAGAATAACCGACCATACCTTCCTTAACCTATTCGGCCAACAGGACATCAAATTAAAATTCTTTCTACTCCCAATCCTGAAGTCGTTTCATGGTATCTTAGGAAATGACAGCCTAAGACAACTCTCCGCGGTTATTCATACAAGAGAAAACTTCATGATAATACGCAACAGGCTAAAGATACAATTCAAACACCTCGTTTCTCAGACAGTAAATTCGTTACCTGAGAAAACCGACCAAGTGCAAAAACAACAAAACGAAATAGTCAGCGCTCTTGTAAACAAACTCCCCTCCCTAATTTCGGAACCAGACGAAAAACTTACATATGCAACGAAAGTCGTGGGTGAAATCCGAACAAACTCAGACTCCCCAGTATATTCGAAATATTATCCTTACCCTGCATCGCTTCGAACCGAAGTTGAAAAACAGATTAACGAGCTGTTAGAGAATAAAATCATAAAACCATCCCGTTCCCCGTACAATTCACCCGTGTGGATTGTACCAAAAAAATCCGACCCATCTGGAAACAAGCAATACAGATTAGTAGTCGACTACAGGAAATTGAACACTGTAACAATTTCTGATCGCTACCCAATTCCAGAGATCAATGAGGTACTGGCACAACTAGGACAGAGCAAATTTTTTACCGTTCTGGACTTGAAAAGTGGCTTCCACCAGATTCTGCTAAAAGAATCCGATACGGAAAAAACAGCTTTCTCAGTGAACGGCGGAAAGTATGAGTTCACCCGCCTTCCTTTCGGGTTGAAAAATGCGCCGTCAATTTTTCAACGTGCAATTGACGACATTCTCCGAGCTTTCATTGGCAAAATATGTTATGTATACATTGACGACATAATTATATTTAGCAAAAATGAAAAGGATCATGCCACTCATGTCGAAAAAATATTTAAAACCCTGTGCGAAGCAAACATCAAGATACAATTGAATAAATGCAGCTTCTTTCAGGAAGAATTTGAGTTTTCAGGATTTGTCGTATCATCGAAAGTAATCTCGACGAACCCCTCCAAGGTTCAAGCAATAGTAGATTTCCCAACCCCAAAAACACTGAAAGAGCTTAGGTCATTCCTAGGACTCTCCGGCTATTATAGACGATTTGTAAAAGACTACGCGAAACTAGCAAAACCACTAACAATCTTACTCCGAGGAGAAGAAGGAAGGGTCTCCAAAAATAAGTCAAGCAGAACTCCTATATCCCTATCCATGGACGCCATGGATGCATTTAATAAAATCAAAAACTCCCTAGTCTCTAAGGATACCCTTCTCGCTTATCCAGATTATAGTAAAAGCTTCGAGCTCACTACCGACGCATCAAATTTCGCCGTAGGCGCCGTTCTGTCCCAAAATGACAGGCCCATAATGTTTATCTCACGATCTCTAAGCAAGACGGAAGAACATTATGCGGCAAACGAGAAGGAAATGCTTGCCATAATCTGGGCGCTCAATACCTTCAGAAACTACTTATATGGCACAGCTCATGTAAGAATCTATACGGATCACCAACCGCTTACGTATGCACTCAGCAACAAAAACAACAACTCAAAGATGAAACGCTGGAAAGCGATACTAGAAGAATATAATTATGAGTTACAATACAAACCGGGAAAAAGTAACATAGTAGCCGACGCCCTTTCCCGTGCTCCCAAAATCTCCCAAATTAATTCCCTGACAGGATCAGTGCATAGTGACGAAACCTCATTTCACGAACTAATCCCCGCAGTAGAAACCCCCATTAATGTATTTAAGAACCAAATCATGCTTCTTATTGGAAATGATACAAACTACACTTTCAAAATTCCCTTCCCTACCTATCATAGGCATACATTCATCCGAGCCGACTATAGCAATGAAGACCTTATAGAAATACTCAAAAGATACCTAAACCCCAGCGTCGTTAACGGTATATTCACCACCGAAGCTATAATGGGAAAAATCCAAGAATTTTATCCTTACCACTTTAAAACATACAAGACTCGCTTTACTCAATCCCAAGTCATAGACCTCACAAATCATACCGACCAAACCGAACGAATCCGATCCCAATCGTATCATCCTCTCCGACCTGGTATCCCAAATCCTCACGAAACTAAAAAACCTTAAGCCAAGAAAACAACGTAGATCACTAAACTTTTTAGGAACCGCGTGGAAATGGCTCGCAGGAAGCCCTGACCACGACGATTTCGAAATAATAAACGCACATATACACAATGTTTTAGAAAATAATAACCGCCAGGTCATAATTAACAAAATGTACGAAAATAAAATTAACGAACTGTCCAATATAACGAACAATATTCTAAAAGTAATCAAAACAAATGAATACATAGCTAATAAGTACATATTAAATTTAAAACACAAATTAGATACCATAAAGGAAGAATTAATTAACTTGGAGTATGCCTTACTATGGGCTAAGGCAAATATAATAAACTCTTTTATATTGTAAAACTCCGAAATTGAAATAATAAACAATGTATTTGAAAAAGATAACATAAAACACATTAACGTAGAAGAGGCGCTTGAATTCGCCACGATTAAGATTGCATCTAACCACTCCATTATATTGTATATCGTTAGTTTACCAATAACCGAAAACACAACTTGTAACAGTATGCTTATCAAACCTATAAAGTATGATAGAAAAATAATTAAAATTGAATACAGTAATGTTTTAGAATGTAACAACGAAATATTTGGCATGAAACAGGATTGCGATAGCCATAATAAATTAATGATATGTAAACAAAATCAAATTGTAAAACTAAATGAAAGAAATTGTATTAGAAACCTACTGAAAAGCAAGCAAACCAAATGCGACGAGGCGAATAATCAGCACATACCAACCATTGACAGCATTCACCCAGGAACCCTTCTCCTCAACCAATTCAATGGAAGCATCCTCATCAACGATGAAAATTTCAACCTATCGGGAAGCTTTATCCTTCGATACCATAATGCTTCACTATTCATAAACGGACAAAACTTTACTTCAAAGGAAATCCCTACATCCAGGCCACTACCACCAATATTACATCCAATTCTGCCAAACAACACTTATGAGGAACTCCTCACATTAGAAGTAGTAAAAGAATTGCATATCAACAATACTCTTAACATAGATCAGCTGAAAAAGGAAAACCAATTATATAACATTACAAACTCCAGTCTCACATTCATAGTAATGGTAACGCTCCTGGTCGTCATATTCAAAACTTTTCCAATCCAAAGGGGAATCATACACTGCCTCAGCAAGAACGCAAAAGCTGAAACCCCAACAGAAGCAATAAAACCAAAAACGGTAAATCACACTCCTATACTTTACGTGGCATCGAGTGAGGACACTCGAATCTAAGAAGGGAGGAGTTAACAACAAATACGCTTAGATCAGCATAAGCGCAATCACCTCGTTCCGAAGCTGCGATTATTAGTGCAAAACGTGTAAGTGCACACGACACTAATAATTGCAATGCAGCATTCCCGAGTCATCGTCCGCCGGTACAACTTCCAGGAATCACCTGTCGGTGCACCGTCGCCGTTCCGGGAATTTGCATAAGCAGATAGTGTAAGCGTAGGTGATAAGTTTGACTTGTTAGCTTTTAAGGTTGAGTTGTAATCCAGTCGTGTTGAAATAAAGAGCTCTTATGCTCAAGAAAATAATTTTTTTATAAGTTTCAATTCAAAGAAACCTAACTTACCTAAGCTCAAATATTTTAGAGGGTGAAGATCATAGATTTCGTTGGTTTACTTTAGTAGGCGCAGAAACCTCGATGGTGGCGGTTGCATTGGTGTCAGCGCTAGTGGCTGATATATTTTCTAAAGGAAAAACAACTCAAGTGGAACGCGCAAATCCTTACATGAATGAATGCATATGCATAGACATTTGCATTTGCATTGCTGTTTTCTGATATGCTTTCCCTTTCCGATTTCAGAGTGTGGATGAGGGTGGGTTTTGTTTTGTAGTCTATTCTTTTTCTTTCTCTCCCTTTTTGGTTCGATTTCATAATTTGTCAGGTTTGTCGAGCCGTCTGTTGCTTTTATGAATGAGATGAGCAGGTACCTACTTTGTGTGTATTTGGATATGCATTTCTTTTTCTTTGGAAGAATTTCTGCATTTTTGATTCACGAGATTCTTCAATTCTGCTCAAAGCACAGATAAATTGAGAATTGGATTTCTTTCTTCTATGGTGATGATTGATTATTCTGATTTACTCGAATTATTTAATTGATTATGGTTATCGGATTTAAAAAAAAAAAACTCATGTTCGAAATGTATGCTTGAAGTTATTAATAAGAAGTATGGAACTTTTTTTGAAACAGTCAGTTACAGTTACAAAACTACAATGAAAATTTCATAATGTATACCCGTACGGCGTATACTGAAAGTTTTTAAATTGATATTAACTTTTATACCTCCCTTCCAACGTTATTTTTCATACTTCTTTATTTAACTGAAGACTCGTTCTGAAATACTCCATAAAGCCATGGAATACTAATTCATAATGTCATTCTTTGGAAATTTAGAAATAACAGAAAGCTATAACATGTCTTATATCTTTTACATCTGAGTGCTAACCTATATTGTTGCTATTATAAACTATCATATTGACGCTATCCAAGCCACTAAGGTCTATTTACTGAAAAATAGACAATTCGCCGAATAAGGGTCACCGGCCAACCGCATATACATATTATGTTTTGTATAATAGTGCATTTTTATATGGGGCCATAAATCTTAAAATCCAAAAATTGTCAACTTATCTTTATAGGATTTCTCTATAACTTTACATTTTTACAAAATCTAAAAAAACCCAAGTTAATTTTATTGAATTTGAATGGGAATTTCGTAAGAATTGTGAAAACAGGTAGTTCGACGATGCTTGTACTTCGTGTAACAACCAAAAAACGATAATCGTCGAAACGATTGGACGAGCATCGTTTTTTGTTGCTTCATGTTACTAATTTAACGTCAAATACTCTCGTCGAAACGATTCGATTGAACGATGGCTATTTTGCTATCGTTTCATCGTTTTTGCTGCATATTTTGTTGAAGTAAATGATTGATCGAACAGATCTTATAGTGTTCTGATTTACAATGTTCCAAATAGTATATAAGCATATTCATTTGTTACGCTATCAATAAACCTCACTTCGTTTATACACACTGAGCGGTGCGTTTCTTCCTCTTCATTTAATCTTCTCTTTCCAGATCATTCATCAGGTTATGGGCCCAGGCACCCTAATCTACATCTAATAATGGCGACAAATATTCTTGTAGAGAAGTTAAAAGGAAGAGAGAACTACGATGTGTGGCAAATTGCCGCGAAGTCATATCTGGTCATCAAAGGAATGTGGGGCTGCATGGAAGCTGAGCCTGCTGCTGACGCTACAGCGGACGATCTCGCTAAGGATCTTAAGGCAAAGTCAGAGCTTATTTTGTTGTTGGAGACACAAAACTATTCTTACATAGCTGATGCGAAAAGTGCATTGGACAGTCTCACAAATGCCTTCGAAGACACAGGATTGTGCCGTAAAGTGGAGTTGTTAAAGCAACTGGTGCAATTGAAACTCTCGGATTGTGACGGAATGGAGGAATATGTCAACAAAATGGTCATGATATCCATTAAGGTGAAAAAGGCTGGTCTGAAAATAGACGATGAAATCGTTGCCTCCTTGATGTTGGCTGGACTACCAGAGGAATACAAACCTCTTGTAATGGCAGTGGAAAATTCCTCAGCAAAGCTTACATCGGACGCAGTTAAAACCTTATTATTGCAACAAGTCCAGTATAACGAGAGCGGCGAAATAACGAAGGCAATGGTCAGTAAATCAAATAAACCGAGGTTTACACACACAAATCGCAGATTTCGTTGTCACAGCTGTGGAGAAGTAGGGCATTTTGCAAGAAACTGTACGAAGAAGAAACCGCAAAAAGGCAATAAGAATACCGAATGTCTGTATACAACCTTTATGGCCGATGGGACAAATTCGCAAAATACTTGGTACGTCGATTCCGGAGCTTCGGCTCACATGACAATGAATGACTCAATTCTCCAAAACCAAAAGAAGTCATTACATAAGGAAATCATCGTTGCAAATAACTCAAAGATGAAGGTCAAGCATATCGGTGACGTTAAGATTTCCCTCCTCAATGGCAAGAACAAAATAAGTGCTAATATAAGCAATGTGCAATATTTTCCAAACCTATACCATCAAAATGCGAAGTGTGTATAAAGGGAAAGCACACTCGTGAATCATTCAAATGTGTTGGAAATCGTGCTGAGAACATTATGGACTTGATACACTCTGATGTGTGTGGTCCGTTGCCTGTGAAGTCATGGAATGGGTACAAATACATTCTGACCTTTGTTGACGACTACAGCCGCAAAGTATTTGTCTTCCCGTTAAAACAGAAATCAGATTTGTTCGAAGAATTTGTCAAATTTAAAACGTATGCTGAGAATCGTTGTTCGCGAAAAATTAAATTGCTTCGGTCCGATAACGGCTCAGAATACTGTAACAAACGGTTTGAAATGTTCATGTCACAGTGCGGTATTCTACACCAAAAGACTGCACCGTATACCCCAGAACAAAACGGTGTAGCTGAACGCATAAATCGAAACCTCCGTCAACTTGGCAGAGCACATATGTCAAAAATCGATTTTGAATAGGCCTGAATTATGTGCTAATTATGTGCTAATTTTGTGTTAAGTTTTTGATTTTTGTGCTCCAACGGTTTCCGAGAAAATCGACCTTGAAAAGTGCTCTGCCAAGTTGACCTCAAGCCAGCAGAGCACATAGTTAAATCGGGCGAAAAATAAAAAAATGCGTATGCCATATTGATGCCTGATTTATGTGCTTTTTTTGTGTTGAAATTCCAGCTTCGTAGCTCAAGCCGTTTAGCTAGAAATCGCATTACAAATCCCTATTCTAACAAGTTCATAGAAAACTGTTAACGCAAATCCTAAAAACGGGCGAAAATCGAAAAAATAAAAAGCACAACTATATCTCTGATTTATGTGCTTATGATTTGCTAAGTCATTGATTTTTGTGCTGTCCTAATTTAGCCTCTAATCCAAATTTTAGGTTTGGCTCTGTTAGTAAAAGACCTTTTACAGAACTCTGCCAAAAATTTCAGCGCCAAAAAAGAAAAATCACAATGCAGAACGACGACATTGTGGCGCCATAACAAAAGCAGCACCTTAAAAATAGAAATATGTCGTCATTTTAAGGCAAATACAATCCATATAACCAGGCGCACAGCAATTATAGTAGGTATGGGTAGAATAATCCTTGCAAAATAAATACATTTCCTTTGCGCACAGGTAGGTAGGTTGTGTAGTATGCGTGAATCAACACATATGAACCCAGGCAAATGTTGTTATGGCTGGCTGGCTGGGTAGCCATGCATGGCGGAAAAGGAAACAAATTGTGTGAATCTGTGAGGGTGAGGATGTTTGTCGAAAATAAAGTAGCCGTAGGTTGTTAATATTATGTCCGCCTGGTGTAATAATTTTGATCGCATCTGAATGAGGATCGACATTGTGGCGCCTCTAGTGCACATTCATATTAAAAAAAGTGCAGTTCTCATATAGGACAGAATGCTTACCATCTGGTCTGGGGGTGGAAGGGGTGGGAAAGAAAAGGAATCTACAAAAATATGACCGTGAGGAATTTATTGTGGATGTGTGCATGGGTTTATAAATCAAAAAAATACAAAGCATTAGTGGAAACAAAAAGTAGGCGTGTATATTAAGTTTTTTAAGCGAAATATAACTACGAATTATGTGCTCCAAGAATTGACACACATTCCCCTATGGTATTTGTTTTGGTTATTGTTTTTGCACGACTAAGAAAGTATGTGAATTGTCGGTACATTTTGTGGCTGACCAACAACGATCGTACCAGGCAAACAGCTTAAGGACACATAATACAGAATTAGCTGCGAAAGCACTGTCTCAGGGTAGATTATTGGGGGTGTGAGTTCGAGATTTTGTTTAATCCTTGAAAAGGAGAGAGAATGAGACGGGGAATTTAGAGCAGCAATAAGCAATACGATTCCTAGTTGTATTTGTAAGAAAAAGGGATAGGTCAGTGGGTAAAAAATGGTGTCTGCATGTATAGTAGGTATAAGTAGCTGTATGTTCTTCTGATCGTTGCTGCTATTAGTTAGCACAAAATTCGAAGATGTTAAATGGGTGGAATATAGGCGATATAATGTTATTCGCGTGTGCCGCAAAATGGATACCGATCGACAAACTTACATTTTTGTTTTTTAGACTCATTTTAAATCAGACGAATTACATTCACTTAGGTATAATTTAAAATATACATAGGTAATTGCAGTCCGTTTAGAAAAGTTTGCGTGATCATATTCACATTCAGTGATGGGGTTACAGATGTGCATAGATGTGCACAAACAAAAAATCGTGGGTATAGGTATGTCGCCATTAATGCTAAGGCCCCATAAAAAAAACAGTTAATTGAAAAGATTTTGATGACATTCAGTTTGTCGCAGCCATATTACCATTATCACATAGGTATTTACTTGCATAAAAGGAAATGTCGATTTTCGACCACAAGCGGTACTAGTGTAGAGAATATACATTCGATCAATTGAAATTATATTATGGAATATAGGTAGGTATAAACATCCCCAAAAGCTAATTAATAAAGTCACATGGGCCGCCCATACCAGCGTTACCACAAGGAAAAAAATATTTAGGGCCTTTCTAAGGGCCATTTCCAAAAAGTGTGGGCCTCCAGTCTTTACAGAACACTTTCCAATAAATATAAAGCAATAGGTACAAGGTACAAAAAAAAAGTCGAATTATTTTTTACTAAAGGGTGATTTTTTAGCTGGTTTGGTTTTGGCAACACTGGTTTTGACAGCTGACGTGTGTTTAGTACCTTGTGTCACTGTCAAACAGCTTCAGTTTGGTTTGCAATTTAACCATGGATCGTCTTACAAATGAACAACGCTTGCAAATTATTGAATTTTACTATCAAAATTCGTGCTCGGTTCGAAATGTTCATCGCGCGCTGCTTCCATTTTATGATCGGCATTCTCGACCTTCTGAGCAGTCTATTCGGAAGAATATTCGGGCCGGTCAATTGGCCGCCTAGATCGTGCGATTTGACACCATTAGATTATTTTTTGTGGGGGTATGCCAAGGCTAATGTGTATAGGGACAAGCCCGCTTCGATTGACGCACTGGAAGCCAACATCCATGCATTCATTCGTGAGATACCGGCCGATATGTGTGAAAGAGTATGCCAAAATTGGACTCAGCGGATGGGCTACCGAGACGCAGCCGCGGTCAACATTTGCATGAAATTATCTTTAAACATTAAATTGCAAGGTTCAAACTATCGATTCAAATAAATATTTCATTCATTTTTTCGAATTTTTTGTGTTTTTTTTTTAAAAAAAGTTCTAAACCTCTTAAAAAATCACCCTTTATGACGGGTACACACGAAAACGAAACGTCAGTCAGAATGAATGAATTCAGTTTCGCTTTCAATATGTAAACTTGTTTATGGAGAAAACATACTGCTTATTTTTCTGATGAAATAAGAAAGTCTGCTTTTTAGAATATTTTGTTTGAGTAATAAAAAAAAAAGATATACTGGCCATTTCGTGTTGGCCTCGAGCCAAGGGCCAAAATAAAAACAGAGGGCCGAATGGCCCGATCGGACACATTGTGGCAACGCTGGCCCATACCTACCTACAAATCTGAAATATTTGTAGGTACCTATTATCATCTGCTAACTAGGGTGCATTATATGATCATTGCATTTGATTGGCCTAATTTGTTGTTTGCTTAAACTGTCTCATACAGCATGCTCCAACAGCATCCACAACAAAATTTACAAAAAAAATATTAAAATATGTAGACATTTCAAGGCAAACCGAATCCATTTTACCAGGCCAGCAGAAATTATAAAAGGTAGCTATGATTATCTAGAATAATCTTCCAATAAAATCCATTTCGCACTGCAAGTGCTCAACGAATAGGAGCAACGATCAGAAGGACATACAGCTACTTATACCTACTATACATGCAGACACCATTTTTTACCCACTGACCTATCCCTTTTTCTTACAAATACAACTAGGAATCGTATTGCTTATTGCTGCTCTAAATTCCCCGTCTCATTCTCTCTCCTTTTCAAGGATTAAACAAAATCTCGAACTCACACCCCCAATAATCTACCCTGAGACAGTGCTTTCGCAGCTAATTCTGTATTATGTGTCCTTAAGCTGTTTGCCTGGTACGATCGTTGTTGGTCAGCCACAAAATGTACCGACAATTCACATACTTTCTTAGTCGTGCAAAAACAATAACCAAAACAAATACCATAGGGGAATGTGTGTCAATTCTTGGAGCACATAATTCGTAGTTATATTTCGCTTAAAAAACTTAATATACACGCCTACTTTTTGTTTCCACTAATGCTTTGTATTTTTTTGATTTATAAACCCATGCACACATCCACAATAAATTCCTCACGGTCATATTTTTGTAGATTCCTTTTCTTTCCCACCCCTTCCACCCCCAGACCAGATGGTAAGCATTCTGTCCTATATGAGAACTGCACTTTTTTTAATATGAATGTGCACTAGAGGCGCCACAATGTCGATCCTCATTCAGATGCGATCAAAATTATTACACCAGGCGGACATAATATTAACAACCTACGGCTACTTTATTTTCGACAAACATCCTCACCCTCACAGATTCACACAATTTGTTTCCTTTTCCGCCATGCATGGCTACCCAGCCAGCCAGCCATAACAACATTTGCCTGGGTTCATATGTGTTGATTCACGCATACTACACAACCTACCTACCTGTGCGCAAAGGAAATGTATTTATTTTGCAAGGATTATTCTACCCATACCTACTATAATTGCTGTGCGCCTGGTTATATGGATTGTATTTGCCTTAAAATGACGACATATTTCTATTTTTAAGGTGCTGCTTTTGTTATGGCGCCACAATGTCGTCGTTCTGCATTGTGATTTTTCTTTTTTGGCGCTGAAATTTTTGGCAGAGTTCTGTAAAAGGTCTTTTACTAACAGAGCCAAACCTAAAATTTGGATTAGAGGCTAAATTAGGACAGCACAAAAATCAATGACTTAGCAAATCATAAGCACATAAATCAGAGATATAGTTGTGCTTTTTATTTTTTCGATTTTCGCCCGTTTTTAGGATTTGCGTTAACAGTTTTCTATGAACTTGTTAGAATAGGGATTTGTAATGCGATTTCTAGCTAAACGGCTTGAGCTACGAAGCTGGAATTTCAACACAAAAAAAGCACATAAATCAGGCATCAATATGGCATACACATTTTTTTATTTTTCGCCCGATTTAACTATGTGCTCTGCTGGCTTGACGTCAACTTGGCAGAGCACTTTTCAAGGTCGATTTTCTCGGAAACCGTTGGAGCACAAAAATCAAAAACTTAACACAAAATTAGCACATAATTAGCACATAATTCAGGCCTATTCAAAATCGATTTTTGACATATGTGCTCTGCCAAGTTGACGGAGGTTAAATCGAAGTCTAGTGGAGAAAATACGTTGTATGATATTCGACGCGAATATTTCACAGCGTTTTTGGGCGGAAGCAGCAAACACCGCAGCAGGGCCGGACCAACCATATGTGCAAGATGTGCAAATGCACAGGGCGCCAAATTCTGGGGGCGCATTGTTAGGAAAGAAAAATTAATTTTATTTTGCTCGAACAAAATAAAATATCCCACTAGGCCCATGCAATTAAATTCTTACCTACCTAATCTGAAAATATTCCACCCTGTTCGTATAGGTACATGTATATTTCTTTCACATCCTCTTACATTTTGCAAAAGAGTCTAGTTCAAAAATCTCAAAACAAAAAAGTTTCACCTCGTATGTGCAGGTTTTATTTCTTGCACATTCACTCGCAAAATTTTCATATGAAAAAAATCAAACAAAAAAAATCACATATGGGATCGATATGGATCGGATGGGATTTTTCATCTACGAAAGAGAAATTTCTCTTACAGCTACAAAGAGACCAAGCAGCTTTGGATTGTACTTTGTATTTTATGAAAATATAGCATTCTCTTCCACTGAAAAAATTAAAGCTGCGACCTGCGAGGGATGAACGCATAGTGGAATAGTTTTTACACAGGCGATTCTGCCTTCTGCATAAGGAATTTCTTTGGCTCTGACTAATGGAATTTTTGTTTTGTTTTATTTTTTTTTATGCTGTGTGCAAATATGAAAAAAGGGCGCTTTCTGTAAATCTTGCACAGGGCGCTAGTTTGGCTGGAGCCGGCGCTGCACCGCAGCGTTCCTGATAAATAGAATTCCTTGTAGAGGGGAAAAATTTAAAACACCTGAGGAGTTGTGGACTGGTAGGAAACCGGATTTATCCATGTTACGAGTTTTTGGCTGCAAAGCAATGGTGCATGTCCCACATGAAAAACGACGGAAGCTTGACGCCAAATCAAAGGAGTACATGTTTCTTGGATATTCCTGTGAATCAAAGGCATATCGTTTGTGTGACAGAAACAGAAATATCGTTGTGAGTAGAAATGTAATTTTCTTCGAATCTAAAAAATTTTCAAATTCTCTAGATACAAGTTTCTGCGACGACTTAGCTATCAGCAAAACCGAAGATTTAAATGTGGATACTGCAATCGGCAACACCTTTGTCTTTGACACAACCGAAGAACCAACAGAGGCTAGCATCCCAGTCATCCGCGATGAATTGGCTACCAACGGTGCTGGAGATTCAATCAAAGTCAGTGCACCAGCGAACAGTACATATGTCAACGATGCGGATTCATCATCAACAATGGACATTGTTCCTTCTGTTAGCAAAGAGGTGAATGCAGAGAACGAGGTACGTAGATCCGAACGTATTGCTAGTCGCAGACTCAACCAAGCGGGATTTAGTGCAAAAATGGAGAAAGCTGATCCTGAAACGGTAGCAGAGGCTATGTCAAGCGAAGAAGCACATCAATGGAAGGAGGCAATGCAAACTGAGTTTAGATCGTTGCAAGCAAATAACACATGGGATCTCGTTCATCTTCCCAAAGGTAAGAGCTCTATTAAATCAAAGTGGGTGTTTAAAACAAAAAGAGAAAATGGAGAGGTGACAATCTACAAGGCACGGTTGGTATGCAAAGGCTTTTTGCAAAAAGGGCGTCGACTACAATGAGACATTCTCACCAGTAACGCGGTATACGTCGATAAGGTTTCTTATTGCTTTAGCTGTGAAGCATAATTTAAACATCTGCCAGATGGATGCTGTTACGGCGTTTCTAAACGGAGAGCTGGAAGAAGAAATCTATGTGACGCAGCCGGAAAATTTCAGCGACGGTACTGGTAGAGTATGCAAACTACGAAAATCCTTGTATGGCCTGAAACAATCCAGTCGGGTATGGAATGATAAGCTAAACAAAGTGTTGATGGGATTTGGTTTGCAGCGCTCTAACGCAGATCAGTGTGTGTATTATTCTGCAAATACCAACCAGATGATGTTCGTTGCCGTGTATGTTGACGACGTGTTAATTTTCTCAAAAGACAGATGCGATGAAATTAAGTTGAAGGAGTTGCTCTGCAAAAACTTTAAGATGAAAGACTTGGGTGAGGCCTCTTCGATACTTGGCATTCAAATATCTCGCAACCGTTCTGAAGGAACGATCACAATCGATCAGTCGCAATATATTCTTAGTATCTTGGACAAGTTTGGAATGAGTGACTGTAATCCCGTCAGTACTCCGATCGATTGCAATCAGAAGATTTCTTCGAAGATGTGTCCATCAACTCCCGAGGAGAAGGAAAGTATGTCGCAAGTCCCATATATGGAAGCTGTGGGGAGTTTGCTTTTTGCAGCGCAGACTACGAGACCTGATATAAGTTATGCAGTGTGTCTTCTCAGCAGGTACTCGACAAATCCTGGCAGAACTCATTGGATTGCTCTTAAACGAGTGCTTCGTTATTTAAAGGGCACACACAACAAGAAACTCGTATACTCCAAGGATGCCAGTCACTTTGAAGGTTTTTGTGATGCCGATTGGGCGGGCGACGAGGACGAAAGGAAATCTACATCCGGTTATATATTTATGATGCAAGGCGCACCGATATCGTGGTCATCTAAACGTCAATCAACTATTGCGCTTTCATCAACTGAGTCCGAATTTATTGCTATAGTCACCGCAATACAAGAGTCCATGTGGTTGAAGCGTTTGCAGCTAGAAATTTTTCCAGACTCACCGAATCAGATGGTCTTGCACTGCATTACATCTAATAACCAACAATTCTTATTCAACTCGAACAAAACACATCGAGATCAAAACAAAATTTATAAGAGAAAAAATTCAAAACGGATCAATAAATTTGAAATATATACCTAGCAATGAAAATTTAGCTGACATCTTAACAAAGGGGTTAGTCAAGGTAAAATTTGAATCAAACAATAAATTAATTGGTCTTTATTAATTACTAGATCTACAATACTAATAAATATTTTCTTGAATTTCAATAAACTATTATAATAATTGCCGAATCAACTTGTTATTAACGCTATAATAAGATGTGAACTCACATTTTTGAATGAATTATTGTAATATTAAATTCAACTGGTTATTTAAAGAACATAACGTTAGATATGAATTAAATATAGTAAATAAGTCATTCAGGGGAAGTGTTGAAGTAAATGATTGATCGAACAGATCTTATAGTGTTCTGATTTACAATGTTCCAAATAGTATATAAGCATATTCAATAACAATATCAATAAACCTCACTTCGTTTATACACACTGAGCGGTGCGTTTCTTCCTCTTCATTTAATCTTCTCTTTCCAGATCATTCATCATATTTCACTTTTAATTAGGTCTGAGAGAAGTATAAAAAATAATTAAAGAAAAACACACACTTATATTCTCTTTGGAGGCGACTTGCATTTATCCGAACTGTAAAAAAATGCATTCTTTGACAAAAAAAAATTGTAATTGCACTTATTGGGAATTCAAATGAATTTCATCTATTTGTTTTTTTTTTATTTACATATATGCATTTTTAATGCAATCAGAAAAAAATGCAATCATAAAATTGCATTCATTGATTTCTTCTTACAATTCGCCCCTTACTAATAAAAATTCTACTACCTAGCTATCTATTTTTGCATAAAATACCCAATTCCATGACAACGAATAAAAATAAACAAATTTATTGAAGAAAAGAAAAAAAAACAATTTATATACATTTTTAAATTTTTTAATTGTCAAAGTTTGTTTACAGTCATGCTCAAACTGTTGAAAACGAGAACGATAAACGATTCGATTGAACGATGGGACGATGATGTTATATGAAGCAAACTAAAAACGATGTCGTTTTGTTCAATCGTTTCGACGAAAATCGTTTCATAAATTACGCGATTAGAGCCCTGTTTCTTTATAACTGAAAAAAATGGCAATATGTACATACTTACCTATTCAATAAAATAAATAATATTGCCTATCTACCTATTTCCTGCGAGAGTGTATTATACGAATTTTAATTTGAATTTAATTTGAATAAACCGATAGATAAATAAATAAATTTACGAATTTTATAAAAAAAAACCAGGTCAAAAGTAAAACCGAAATAATTAAACTAAAAAACAAATTGCCTACCTAGTTTGTGCGACAGTGTGTCATAATTATCCTATCTTGCTGGTGTTTTAAATAACATATCTAAAATAAGTAGCAAATTTTATTCTGAATAGCTTATATAGCAGTTGTGATAACATAAAAGCATTTGCTTCGTTGTTGTTTGTAATATAGATCCCCATGCGAACGTTTTTATTCTATTATTTTTTTTTTAAATGAACTGTAGGTAATTTTTAAACAGTCGCATATTTGTAGCATACTGTTACTATGTAAATAGAACCCGATCTAATAGTGGCCTCATGATCGCATGACCCTCCCGCTAATATATAGTATCCCGTATTGTACTTGGTGTTAAAAGACAGCTTTCGATTGCTGTTGAGTTCAGTTTCTAATAAACAATCGTAAAGTGAATATCACTGTCTCTTTGTTTTACTTAATGTCTGTTTTCCGCCTACAGATCTGACCTGCAAAACAGATAACTAATGCATAATATTTTTGATGAAAGATCATCAGCCCATCCACCCTAAAATTCGCTCGACCAAAGCCACCTGTAGATCAAGGCCGTCAATTTTATCTCCTTTCGCATATATATAATGTAACATTCACATCCGCAATTGGGGTTAATTAATTGCAGATATTATATTATATCAACAACAACACTATAATTAAATTGATGGTCATGAATTCATAACTAACAGAAATACGACAAAAATATTAACTTGAAATATACCTACTCCATTTGCATTCAAATATCTACAAGAACGAATTTTCAAATATAAAATAAAAGATCAACCGTCATCTCATCATAAAAATGCACACGAACAGAATCGTTTTCTTTCATAAGCACAAATATCCAGATTTGCCTTTCATACGATCGAAATTCCAAATCAGAAATTTCTCATCATGTCTTGTTCAAAAAAACTACTCATGCATGAAGAGATAGAACCTCATTGTGCGAGTAACAGAGAAAGAAACCCTTATGATGTTTTTATCCCTTCGTTTGGTTTATTCTACCGAGTACCGACCAGCCACCACAACCAACCAAATGTTTCTTTTTACTCATCACAAGTGTGGCTATTCCTCTCTATTTTGGTGCTACAAGCAACTTAGCAAGACAGCAACGCTATCCGACGGTATGTCCGGCTAAGAAAATGTTCGTGTTGATGATAGTACTATAGTCTCTATATACAATGGTGGTACACATGTTGAGGTTTATGATCTTCAAGCAGTGATGTCACTGCCAAGAGGATTCGTTTCCTCATTTTATTATAAAAGCAAAATTAACTGTCTTAATTTTACTATAAGTGACCTTAATCTTAAATTTAAAAAAAATAAATAGTTGGCGCAACAGGTCCGTAGGGACCCTGGGCCTAGCTTCTCACAACCATTCGTTTTGTGTGAGTTTTAATTTTTGGGACAAATGGAAGGGATCTACACTTTTATGCCGAGTCCAAACGGCTAATTGAGAAGCTCTTTCATGACAGTTATACTCTCGGATGTTTGTCAGACGTTCGCGAGAAGTGGCGCAGTGAAAAAAACCCTTAAGTTGGATTTTTGGGTTTTCTCGGGATGCCAACCTGGGACCCCTCGTTTAGTAGTCCAACACACTAACCACAAAGCCACTGCGCCTACAAATTTAAATTTGTGGAGTCTTATTTTTGGAATGAAACTAAGTAGCACTTGTGTGCTCCATTACCTGAAAATGCTTTCAGAAACAACTAATAATGATGATTTGGACGTAATTTTTTATTTAGATAACTGCTGCGAGCAACAAAAAAACTAATTTTTACTCTCTGCGTATTCATATGCAGTAAATGAAATCTTAATAAATGTTTCCTTTTGTAAAGGATTTTATATAATTTTCAGTTTAAAGAGAAGAAAGGGTCAACGAAAAGCGGGGTGAGTTAAGGATCTAGTACAGGGTCTTTGTTCTGTAACTAATCACTCGCAAAAACTAGGTGATAAACTAAAGAATTCGGAACAAAACCAAAGGAAATTTATAAATTTATTTCGAATCCATCGTTTTTCACATAATTTTCGCGAGTGACCAGAAGTCCGGTCAAAAATTGAATAAAGTAATATATTTTAACCATTAATTTTCTTTAACCCTTTGACTCCTGCATTATTTCTGCGTGCGGAAAAAAAATATTTTTGTTATGATTTGTGTTCCAATGAAGCTTATGAAGGCAATACATGTCATAAATTCCAAAGAATACCGTCCAGGACGAAATAGGACAATGTACACAATTGTGGGCAAACATAGCATAATAATGTAATAAAAACGTTAGAGAAATTTATACATTTTAACGGTTTTAATTTAAATAAACAAAGATAACAATAAACAAAATTAACATTAATCCATGCTGATGCAAAATTAATTAAAATAAGAGAATATTATATTATTAAATATTACATATTAATTCAGTCTTGAATAAGGTAATTGTTAATAATTTATACGAGAAATCAATCCTTATTTAATTTGAAAATCTGCAAAACAATTACGGTCTTTATGAAGGCATAGATGCACTTTATCCTCGACCTTCCTTTGCAGTTGATATTCTTGCATCTAAAAGATCAACTCCTCCTATTCCATTGTTATAGAAGTTAACAACTTCTGGCTGTGGAGTGGTTACATATTGTTTGGTCTTTTCATCAAACCTGCGGACGACCGGTTCCTTGCCTTTACCGACAAAATTCGAAGCTAAGTGCACTGTCTTGCCACTTAACCAGAACGACTTTACCGTCACGACTTACCAATTGGTCGGAAGATCCCCGACCTTTCTTTTTCAAATCAGTGTCTGATAAAAATGGTTACTGTTATAAAAGATCAAAGCCAAAAATCATAAACTTGGTAGCAAAATATATAATTCTTACCTGCAGCCTTTATACCCCGATCCCGGAGTATCTCAAATAGTCCATAGGAACTGAAAAAGTTATCAAAGAATAACTGATGTCCCGGACTTGTTATCTCTTTCACAAGATGTAGTACAGTTGCAGCACCAAATCCAAATCGAGCTACTTCAAATGATGACAGTCCTGAATCTTTCACTTGATATAGGAAGAAGTTGTAGGGAAAACCACTCTTAAATTCAGTAAAACAAAAAAAAAAAAAAACAATTCATTGAAAAGCTTTGTATTACAATGTTTAGCCGGAAAAGGAACTTTCCACCCCACTTCGGCGTTATAAATTCGTAAAACCAACACCGAAATTACAAAATATGCTAAATCGTCTTCACTTCGGTCTTGTTTGAATGCACTGCACACACCCAGTCAGAGTTGGTGGGAGCATTCAAATGAGACTGGTTTCTGTATGAAATTGTGTGTGTGTTCTTTAAGTATGGCCAAGTATTATTCGAATTATAGAAATCTATCCTTTTGTCTAGTCTTAGAAAAATATTATTTATCAGGTTAAAAAAGGTTTTTCCGGTTAAAGAATTTTTTCATTCCGAAAATCGCTTAGTCCGGATTTAAAAATTTTCTATGGTCAGAGTGGCAACACTGTTACTATTAGCTTAAGTCTGAATAGAACTTGCATAATTTTATATATGAAGACTTGAAAATGGGTGGTAGGTTTGAAATTAATACCCATTGGAAATTCTGAGTTAGGACAAAATCACAAGCACATATCACCAATGTGAGCAATAACGATGAATATGGTAGAACGTAAGTGACAATGACGACACAATATACATACCTAATAGTATCTTAGTTTCATTTCGCGTCGTATATTGGCTACACTCCACCCAAGGGCGGATCCAGGATTTATTTCTGGTAGGGCACAAAGGCCAGATTGGTGAAGCTGCATTGCATTGCAATTTATCTCTGGGATTCATTCTTTATCAATGACATACAAAAATAACTAAAGGGTGATTTTTTAAGAGGTTTAGAACTTTTCTTAAAAAAAAAACACAAAAAATTCGAAAAAATTAATGAAATATTTATTTGAATCGATAGTTTGAACCTTGCAATTTAATGTTTAAAGATAATTTCATGCAAATGTTGACCGCGGCTGCGTCTCAGGTAGCCCATCCGCTGAGTCCAATTTTGGCATACTCTTTCACACATATCGGCCGGTATCTCACGAATGAATGCATGGATGTTGGCTTCCAGTGCGTCAATCGAAGCGGGCTTGTCCCTATACACATTAGCCTTGGCATACCCCCACAAAAAATAATCTAATGGTGTCAAATCGCACGATCTAGGCGGCCAATTGACCGGCCCGAATATTCTTCCGAATAGACTGCTCAGAAGGTCGAGAATGCCGATCATAAAATGGAAGCAGCGCGCGATGAACATTTCGAACCGAGCACGAATTTTGATAGTAAAATTCAATAATTTGCAAGCGTTGTTCATTTGTAAGACGATCCATGGTTAAATTGCAAACCAAACTGAAGCTGTTTGACAGTGACACAAGGTACTAAACACACGTCAGCTGTCAAAACCAGTGTTGCCAAAACCAAACCAGCTAAAAAATCACCCTTTATAAGCAAGTAAAAGTCTGGCCTGGCCTGGCCGATGCTTTGGTACCCTCCACTGCATACAAGTCATGCAAAATACCAGAACTACTTGACCGACATATCCCATTTTTAATACCAACCTAACGACGATAAAAGAAGTCCTTTCACAAAACTTCATTCACCTAGGTTGATTCCTTTGGACGCTATCGTGTTTTCAACGGAAAGCGGGACACATGGGTCTAATATTGGTTCTGTATGGGAAGTACCAGAACTACTTGACCGACATAGCCCATTTTCAATACCAACCTGACGCCGATAAAAAGAAGTCCTTTCGCCAAATTTCATTCGCCTATGTCAATTGCTTTGGGCGCTATCGTGCTTTCAAGAGACAGAGGGACACATGGTTCCAATATTGGTTTTGTATGGGAGGTACCAGAACTACTTGACCGACATAGCCCATTTTCAATACCAACCTGGCGCCGATAAAAAGAAGTCCTTTCACCAAATTACAAATTCACCAAATTACATTCACTACGTCAATTACTTTGGGCGCTATCGTGCTTTCAACTGACAGACAGACAGCCAGACAGACAGACGGACATGGCTAAATCGATTCAGAATGTGATCCTGATTCAGAATATATATACTTTATGAGGTCTCCGGTGACTCCTTCTTGGCGTTACAAATGTATTGGCAAAGTGAATATACCTTCCTCTGGAGGGTATTAAAACGAAAAAACGTTATAATGTTTTAATTGTTACCAAGTAGATGGTCCAGAATCCAGATCCAAGTGAGCAAGAGATCCACACAGCAGCCACCAGCAATGCATCTCCGAGGTTTACGCAGTTATGTAAATAATGTCCGCGAGTATATAAGTTGAGAGGAAGCGACGAGATTACAAATATCGAGAATGCGATTGTATGGTGTCATTGTAAATATATAGAGACTATAGTATGTATCCTGCATGTTCCGCAATTAAGACGCGGTTAATCCTTATCTTGCAAAGTCGAAAGGTTTCGTTCTTTGTAGTCGGCGCAATAAATTACTCTCATCCAAAATTTGTCGGACTGTATTGTTATACCCTCCAGAGGAAGGTATATTCACTTTGCCAATACATTTGTAACGTCAAGAAGGAGTCACCGGAGACCTTATAAAGTATATATATTCTGAATCAGGATCACATTCTGAATCGATTTAGCCATGTCCGTCTGTCTGTCTGTCTGTCAGTCTGTCTGTCTGTCTGTCTGTCTGTCTGTCTGTCTGTTGAAAGCACGATAGCGCCCAAAGTAATTGATGTAGGTGAATGAAATTTGGTGAGAGCACTTATTTTTATCAGCGTCAGGTTGGTATTGAAAATGGGCTATGTCGGTCAAGCAGTTCTGGTACCTCCCATACAAAACTAATATTGGACCCATGTGTCTCTCTGTCTGTTGATAGCACGATGGCGCCCAAAGTTATTGACGTAGCTGAATGAAATTTGGTGAAAGGACTTCTTTTTATCGGCGTCAGGTTGGTATTCAAAATGGGCTATGTCGGTCAACTAGTTCTGGTACCTCCCTTACAAAACCAATATTAGACCCATGTGTCCCTCTTTCCGTTGAAAACACGATAGCGTGCAAAGGAATCAACCTAGGTGAATGAAGTTCTGTGAAAGGACTTCTTTTATCGTCGTTAGGTTGGTATTCAAAATGGGCTATGTCGGTCAAGTAGTTCTGGTATTTTGCATGACTTGTATGCCGTGGAGGGTATCAAAGCATCGGCCAGGCCGATGATAACACTCTTACTTGTTGATATGCCCGATTAATCGGTTTCTATGCTTTCGCGCGAAGCTTCTAGTTTCAGCTTCGATTGTAGGAATTCCGAGATACCTGTGGATATAGTCGTTTCTAGTATACCACCGTGCTTCTTTCTCTTAGTACTTTATTTCGAAAAGTTTGTAAAATATTGGCATTTTGTTTTCTTGGTACAACCCCAAAGTTGTGTACCGTAGGTCCACACCGGCTTTAGCACTTTGTTCTCGGTACTGAGCTGGGAATGGTTTCCGAGTAACCAGTACATTTCTCTATATTTGATATCGAGTTCTTTACGTTTCATTTTCACGTGCGAATTCCATTTCAGCTTTGCGTCGAGTGTCATTCCCAGATATTTGGCCTCGTTATCAAAGGGTATTCGAGCCAAGTTTAGGAAAATTGGCAAGTCATTAGTTTTCCTATATGTGAAATTTACGTGAACAGATTTAGTTTCGTTGAGGGCGATCCGCCAGTCCCTCGACCAATCATTTACTTTATTCAGTGTGGTTTGCAGTTTTTCAGTCGTTTCTTCGATCGTATTACCTACTGCAAGGATAGCAGTGTCGTCGGCGAAGGTAGCAAGGATAGTGCCATCTTCTCTTGGTATATCGCGAGTATATAACAGATACAGAAGCGGCCCAATGACGCTTCCTTGCGGTACGCCGGCCGAAATTTCTTTAAGCTCCGAGTATCCCATACCATGTCTAACACGGAAGAGTCTGTTCCCGAGATATGATTCTAGGATATCATATAGGCTTACGGGGAGAATTTGTCGTTATTTAAATTTTAAGCCGTCGTGCCACACCTTATCAAAGGCTTGTGAGATGTCAAGGAATACGCTTGAGCATATCGTTTTTTCTTCAAATGCTTTCTCTATTACGTCAGTAATTCTATGCACTTGGTCAATCGTCGAGTGCTTGGTTCTGAACCCAAACTGGTGGTCAGGGATTAGATTATTATCTTCTATAACCGGTTGTAGACGCCTAAGTAATATCCTCTCGAAAATTTAGATATGACTGGAAGAAGCGAAATTGGTTTATACGATTTTACTTCATTTGGCGATTTTCCTGGTTTTAAAACCATAATGATTTCCGCGACTTTCCATTGGCTCGGCACGTGTTTCAATCGGAGTGCAGTATTTATAATATATAGAAGCTTAATTAATGCTTTTCGAGGTAGAACTTTGAGAACTTCTCCGGTGATCAAATCGATTCGATTTCACGTTTTAGTTCCCTTAGCGTTGCATATGTGAGTGAAAAATCGTCAGATAGTAATTCCGTCCCACCATTGGTACTGCCGTGAGCCGCTTGACCATCGTACGGTTTAAAGGTTTCCTGTAGATGGGCGGCAAGAACGTCCGCTTTTTCTTTTTCTTCCCTTGCCCATTCATTTTGGTTTATTTTTATTGGCGGCGCTGTGATTTTGGGCCTTTTGATGCCTTTTACAGCTTTCCAAAGTGAATAATTGGAATCTTTTTTCGCTGTTAAACTTTCAAGGTAAGAACCTATCCCCCGATTTTTAAAATCCTTAATAGCTGTCTTCAACAAATTGCACAAATTATTCAAATGTGCTTTATGTTGCGGAGCGCGACTCTGTTGCCATTTTTTAGCGCTTTCCTTTTTTCGTTGACCAATTCTTTTATTTCAGGCGGATATCGTAAACCGTATTTGGCCGGCGTTTTTCTTGGGTTAGGCGTATTATTCCAGGAAGCGAGCTGAACGACTTCAACGAAGCGATCAACTTCAATCTCAAGTTCGTAAGGTGTCGTAAGTGGAACGCTCAGTTCAACATTCTCTTCAATTTCGTTCCTAAAGTCTTCCCAGTTAGTTGTTTTACCAGTTAGTCTCGCTGGCTCTTGGTTATTGACCAGTTTTGCGCTCAATGTTAAAATAACCGGTGAATGATCAGATGACAGATCAAAGCTCTCTTCAACTTAAATGTGGTTGGTAGATATTCCTTTCACGACGAAAAAATTTATCAGATCAGGTATTTTTGAAGTATCAGTTGGCCAGTAGGTCGGTTTGCCCGTCGAGTGGAAATCACAATTGTACTTCATACCTGCCCCATAGAGCATTCTACCTTTTCGCGAGATGATATTCGGTGTCTTTCCTGATGGCAATTTGTGAATAGGGTTTCCTTTGACAACAGAGGTCGAGGGCATTTCTGCCGACTCTATTTTTTGAAATTCTTACTATCCCCTGAACAGTTTTACGCTTTGTCTTAGTTAACGGTTTTGATTTAGCTTTTTCGGGCTTAAGGAGTGCATCTCTCCGTTTTTGCAACTCCTTAGCTACTTCACAGCCTCTATAATTTACCGGGTGCTTTCCCTTGCAGTTAGCACAGGTAGCGGAGGACTGTTTTTTAACTCCACAGTCTTGGGAGAGGTGATTTCCGGCGCATTTCACACATCGTGGTTCTTTTTGGCAATACATTTGCGTATGATTAAATCCTTGGCAACGTTTGCACTGTGGAATTATTCTTACATTTCTACGCATGGGTTCGATTTTTACCACGATATTTAATATTGTTTTAATTCGGTAGATATCTTCGATACTATCTGACCTATCGAATGTAAGCATAAAGAGCGGAAGTCCACGTCTTACCACGGTATCCTTATCGACTTCCGTTTGTTGCTTCTCCTTTTTAATGATATTTATGGCATCAAGAATTTTATACCCTTTGGTTTGAAGGTCGTTTAAAACCTCGTCTTTGGTGCATGAGGGGTGGAGTCCCCTTGCTACAACACGATGTGGCCTTTCAGACTTTATTTCGAAAGTATACCACTGGATCTTCTCGGTATTTAGCTGTTGGGACACTGCCCGGTAATCATCGTGGTTATCGACATTAATTTTCCACGCATTATTCCTTAAAGATGTAACCTTAAATTTCGATGTTATCGTTCCTCTAAGGAGGCTATGCAACTTATTATATTCCGTTACCCCAACGACGTTTATTGGAAGCGGTTCGCGAATTTGCGATCGAAGTTGTTTTTCTTGCGGTGCTTTACGCTTTTGTTCTTTTAGGGGCTCGACTTCGGGGGAAGAACCGGCTCTAATTTTCTTACTAGGTATTTCTTAGCGACCTGATTCGTTTCGTGTGCTAGTTCTTCTTCGTCGGTGTGGTATTCCTGACTAGCTGAGCGTGGTGTAGTACATTCGCGTTCTTTCAGCAAACGATTGCTCCTTAGAACCTTATTTTCTTCTTTTAGCAGATCTATCTCTTTCTTAAGATCTTGATAGAGTAGGTCCATTTCCTTAAGCTTGATTCGGAGTGCTTTATTTTCTTCCTCAAAACTTTTATCTTTCACTGTGTCCTGTTTTTCACGCGCTGGCGCTCCCGACGGACTTCTTTTCCCGGGGTTATTCGATCTTGATGGAGGAGATCGAGATACCCTTGAACATTTAATAAAAGGGTCAATGGATTGCAATAAGCGGCTCTCCCCAGAATCCGTAGAGCCGACCTCCAAAGAGGGTGGATTTTCCAGTAAAGCTGGACTGCCACCTGGGGTAGTTAATCTTTTTGTTTTGTTCATTGCATTTTTGCATACACCATAAGCTCGGTATACGGAGGTTGGATTTTAGTCGCCTCTTACGACAGGCATACCTACCTCGGGTATATTCTTTCCCCTACCCGAAGGGGGTATGCATGAGTATTTTTTTTGAACAAGACATGATGACAAATTTCGATCCTATGACAGGCAACATTTGTGCCTATGAAAGAAAACGATTTTATTTTAGATTTGAAAATTCGATCTTATAGATATTTGAATGTAAATGGAGTATATTTCAAGTTAATCTTTTTGTTGTATTTCTGTTAGTTATGAGTTCATGACCAACAATTTAATTATATTATTGATTTGATATAATATCTACAATTAATTAACCCCAATTGCGGATGTGAATGTTACATTATATATCTGTGGCAACAAGGAATAACATCATAAGTCGACTTATGTCGAAATTGAGATTATTATACAATCTGATGCGCAATAAGCAATTCTAGCTGTCATATTTTTTCGTATTTTTATCTCTTACGGTTTATGAACTACACACAAAAGAAAAATGACATAAGTCTATGTCTACACAGCTTGCACAAGGAAAAACAGCATAAGCCAAACATTTAAATCGCTCTCCTGAAAAGTTGCAAAAACTGACTCATGTCGTTATTCCTTGTTGCCACAGTTATATGCGAAAATTGACGGCCTTGATCTACAGTTGGCTTTGGTCGGGGGAATTTAAGGTTGGATGGGCTGATGATCTTTCATCGGATTGTTTTTTATCCTCGTATTAATAGGTATATTATGCATTAGTGATCTGTTTTGCAATTGCCATAGTCAGAATGACATAGAAATACCTATGTTTTGTAGAGAATTAACTGACAACTTTAATAAGTTGCACAGTATTGTTTTGAGGTCAGGTCATTTACAAACAAAATTTGGAATAAAAACGTTCGCATGGGGATCTACATTAAAAACGACAACGTATATAAGCTATTCAGAATAAATTCGGTACTTATTTTAGATATGTTATTTAAAACACCAGCATGATAGGATTATTCGAAATTATTATGACACACTGTCGAACAAACTAGGTAGGCAATTTGTTTTTATACCCTCCAGAGGAAGGTATATTCACTTCGCCAATACATTTGTAACGCAAAGAAGGAGTCACCGGAGACCTCATAAAGTATATATATTCTGAATCAGGATCACATTCTGAATCGATTTAGCCATGTCCGTCTGTCTGTCTGTCTGTTGAAAGCACGATAGCGCCCGAAGTAATTGACGTAGGTGAATGAAATTTGGTGAGAGCACTTATTTTTATCAGCGTCAGGTTGAAATCGAAAACGGGGTATGTCGGTCAAGTACTTCTCGTACCTCCCATACAAAACCAATATTGGACCCATGTGTCTCTCTGTCTGGAAATTTGGTTGAAGGACTTCTTTTTATTGGCGTCAGGTTGGTATTCAAAATGGGCTATGTCGGTCAAGTAGTTCTGGTACCTCCCATGCAAAACCAATATTAGACCCATGTGTCCCTCTTTCCGTTGAAAACACGATAGCGTCCTAAGGAATCAACCTAGGTGAATGAAGTTTTGTGAAAGGACTTCTTTTATCGTCGTTAGGTTGGTATTCAAAATGGGCTATGTCGGTCAAGTAGTTCTGGTATTTTGCATGACTTGTATGCCGTGGAGGGTATCAAAGCATCGGCCAGGCCGATGATAACACTTTTACTTGTTTTTTTTTTTTGCTTTGTATATTTTTTTCGCGACTGTGCGATTGAACCAAATTAGATCTGCTGCTATGGCCGCTATGGGGCATTGACCGCACTCTGTGATGAGATGGCAGATTGTGGGCTCGTCGGCAAAAGACAACTACTCAATCCCCGTCGCATCTGTTTCCCCTCCCTTTGTTTTTACGTCTTCTTTAGCCCTGTCTTTGTTTTGCTAATACCTCCTAATTGCCTACTTTCTCTATTTTGGTCTATTCCTTTCTTTTAATATTGATTGCTTTTGTATTTGTGTCCTAATTACTGTTTCTGATTCCCCTCATCTTCTTGTGAGAGAGAGAGTCAGAATCGCGCTTAAGAGAATTTGTTGGGCTTTCTTTTTGTCATATTCGTCAAATCAGTCTTTACTTCTGTCATTCTACATAAATTTTATATATACCCACACTTAATCATACATAAAAGGGAATAAATAAATCAATACATACATAAATCATTATAAGCTGAAATGTAACGATCACGTATTGTAATGATAAAGTGCAACTGACAGAACTACGCGAAACGGTACAGATGGAATTGGAACGAAGCAGCCACCAAAAGGAAGAGATAAAACTTGACAAACTTTGCAAAATCAAAAAGTCAAACAAAAAGGCATGGGGACGACGGATGGACTTGTTTCTGGTAAGGAATTTTATTTTGTTAATTTCCGAATATTAATTCGATTTTCATTGCAGGTGGGTGGGGATTATCAAATAATCAGGTGCGTAAAGTGTTTTTAATGTTGGAGTTTGCCTGACAGGATGTGTATTTTATAGAAATTTTCGTCGGCAAACTCCAATCGAAATTTTGTTTACATCGGTGGCCCTAACTTTTTTTTTTTTTTCTTTCTTTTTAGGTATGATACAAATGTATGGCCCCGTAACATATGCCACGGCATAAAGACAGATTGTTCTACCCACTCAATTAGATATCAAATTGTAATAGATATCAAATTGTAAAGTGCATTCTATGCATTTGGTGGCTATAAATGGCACCACACAAAAATATCTTTTTTAGTATAAGAATTATATAATAAAGGAGACAACGTCTCAGAATAAAATATTTTTTTATTCTTTTATTTATCTAAATCGATAACTCTCTCGATGAATTAAAACAGAATATGTATTTCAAAAACGAAATTTCTTTAATTCAAGATTCAACAAAACAGAAAACATTTTTTTTTTCTCTTTTTTTCTCTTTCTCTTTCTTTTTTTTCTCCAGTCTCTCCTTTGTTCGGCCTTCTTTGCATCCTGTCACTTTATTGTCTGATACACTATTCACGCACCTGTGAAATACAGAACTCATTAACACAGGTTTAGCCGAGAGGCATTTATTTATATTTTCTTCAATAACCATCTAAACTTGCTCACTTTCCCCAGATTGACCTCAGAACGAAGTGACTCAGAGGCTGAAAATAGCGAGTTCACCCCCCCCCCCCAAGTCAAACTTTATGGAAACAAAATGCTAAGTTTTCTTAGTCTTCTGTTTTTCACATTTTCACCACAGCTCAGATGAACTTCTTAAGAACTTTGCGTGTCCGAGCAATCGCCTCCCAAGATCTAAATCATGTCTCAGAGGCGATATTAAACGTGTACACGAAGTAGATCCCAGCCACAAAAAGCACGACTCAGAGGCTCAGTTCAAAAGAAAACTTCTCTGCATTCTAACAATGATTTCATTTAATACTGTTATATAAAAATTAAATAAACTTCAAAGCCCGGAGGCTAATTCTACCTGTAATAGTTTACCATCTTTTTTTATGGTCTCTTTTCCAGCAACGGGACGTATGGCTTCTCTGGCAGCGATTGTAACTGTTCTACCCCCTTTTTTCTTCAATTTGTAGCGGTCATTTTTCAACATGCCAATAACTTCGTACGGACTATGAAAGTGTACCTCCATTTTCGATTTTCTTATTTGGGGGCTTTTATAAACTACCACTGTCGCAATTTCTATCCGCTTAGGACTACACTTATTCTTGTCAAATCTTGTTTTCATCCTACCGGCATTCTCCTTTATTCTTTCATCAGGTTGTATGCCTAATTGCGAAAGCAGGGCACTGATTTCTGGTGTTCGTCCATCGAGTCCTGTAAGAATTTTCAGTGGTGAAAGTTCCGTGGTTTTATTGGTAGTGGTATTTAATGCGAGTTGAACCCGGCTTACGTAATTTGTCCATTCAATATTCACTTCTAAGTTCGTAATCAATTAATTTGCGATTGAGTCAACATAGCGCTCGACCTGACCATTTTCCCGACTGATCCCCGGTGCTATTGTATGGTGTTCTATGCCCAACGACTTACAAAAGTTTTGAAAGAGCTCACTGGTGAAATTGGTTCCTTTGTCGCTTATAATCCTTAATGGGACACCAACATAACGAAGTTGTTTAAATGCCGAACAGTTTCGTCTGCTTTCAAACTTTTACAAGGTAATAGTAAACCAAATTTTGAGAAAGCATCAATTATGATCAAAAGATATGGACTATCCTCCTAATCTTTTCCGTGAAAAGGCCCCATACAGTCTGCATGAATGTTGTAAAAAGGAACCGCTGTCTTTTCAATTGGATGTAGCTCCACCTGTTTTTTCCCTGATGGCCTCTTTGCAACGTTGCAAATTAAACAAGATTCGACGAATTTTCGCACATTTCTGTTCATTTTCGTCATCTAGAAGTGTGCACTCATTTTTGTTAGTGTTTTTTCCCACCCAATATGGCAATTATCTTCATGAAAACGCCTCATCAGACTTAACCGACAATTTTGGGGAATATACAGTTGTTCTCCCTTTTGTGTTTTTCTATGCAAGAGATTATTTTTGAAAACGTAGTTCAGCTTAGTATCTGGATCATCATCTCTTAGTTTGTCAATAATTTCTGTGACATCGGGGTCTTCGGATTGTCCCATTTTTAACCAGTTTTCTGCTAAGCTGTTAAGGTGATTAAATTGATTGAGAGGAGGATTTCTACTTAGATAGTCAACGTGTTGCATGGAGCACCCTTTTTTGTAGACTATATTAAAATTAAAATCTTGTAGGTAGATCCACCACCTGGCAAAACGTGGTAAGGGATCTTTCTTTTCTTTTGTGGCTTTTAATGCATTCCAGTCTGTTGCTAAAGTAAAGGTTATACCCAGCAAGTATGTTCTGAAATGTTTTACAGCGTTCACTACCGCCAATGTTTCAAGCCTCATACGGTTTTGTGGCTTGACTGTAGTAAGCCACAACGTGCAGTCTATCATTGATTTTTTGTAAGAGTATTGTTCCGTATCCGACGGAGCTTGCATCTGTATGTAGTTCCGTTGGCAGGTTTGGATCAAAAATAATGAGCAACGGTCTTCTTGTCAGCGCGTTTACAATATACCTCCTTGCTTCTTCGCATTAACGTCATACTTGACGTTAAGTTTTGTCAATGCTGTAATACACTGCGTCTTAGCTGCAAATCCGGTACAAATTTCCTAAAGTAATTTGCCAATCCCATGAACTGTCTTACTTGCTTAATGTTGTTGGGAGCAGGTGTGCTTTTAAGTGAGTCTATCTTCGATTTACCAGGACGTATCCCATCCACAGAAATTTCTCGCGCGAGATATTCAAGCTGATTTTGCAAAAATTTACATATGTCCATGTTTAAGGAAAATCCATTACTAGTAAAAGCAACCAGAACCAAATTCAAGCGCTCTATTCCTTCCTCAATTGATGGTATGAGAACATCGTCTAAGTATACCATAGCGATCGTATCTTTTCCCAGTGCTTTATTTATGGCGCGCTGGAATACGGATGAACTAGCGAACAGGGAACTGCTTTCACAAATGATATTATTTTCTTTTAGGTCTTTTATTATGTCTTTGACTATGTTTCTTTCAGACATTGCTAGACGGTAAGGTCGGTAGTGTACTATAGCTTCCTTTTCAAGTCTAATTTCTAGTGACCGTGTTTTTACCACCTCGGAAGGACAGCCATCTACCATAATTTTTGAGTACTCTTGTAGAACTCCATCGAGAGTTCTCCGTAATTGAACAGGATAATTATGTTTTAAGGGATTTAATATTGTTGTCATGCAGCAACTCTCTACTTTCTTTATTGGAAGTGTCGAGGTTGACCCTTGACTATCTGTTCTAATCTCTGGTGATGGGTCGTTAAGCACATCTCGTCCGACGAGCATTTCACTCTGCAGATAAACGCTGTCTATCAGGAAGAAAGTAATTTGTACTTTGACCGCCTTGAAATAAACAGGTAAATCACTTTTCCCGCAACAGGATTGGAGCTTTACCGATGCCTATTACGGAAATGGCATGTTTTTCATTGTGGCCCGGAATTGAATTTGCTACGTCGGTTCTTATCAAGGAGCAGTCTGAACCAGTGTCCAAGATACACCCATACTCTTTCCCATGCACTGATATTATGGTGCTGTTTTTCCGCAGCAGTAACTCACTTTCTTTCTCTCTTCCCTTTGTGTGGTCCAACAAAAATCTTCCATATGACCTGTCTTTTTACAAAAAGTACACCTGTCTTTATCCTTTTTTAAGGAAATCTCATTCGGAATTTGTAGTTTTGTTTTCGAAACGATTTTATTTCGACAGTTTGCCCTAAGGTGACCTGCAAGTCCACACCCATGACAAGTTTTTTCGTTATTAAAGCGAGGGCGTTCGATCACAGTTGGCGAACTATCACCTCGTTTTCTTGGACGTCGTTTGCGAGGTCTTTCGCGAATTGATATTAGGTGTTCTTTCAGGTCTTGAACAGATTTAGGCATAACAAATGTAAGTGAATTTCTTAAACTGATATCTGAGATACAGCCAACGATTATTTTCACAACTTTGTCCTCTGGGATATCAAAGGGCAATCGATTAACTTGGCCAACCAAAATCAGAATAAGATTTAAATGCTTCGCTTTCAATGTTAACAACACTACGAAGTTGTTCTATAATGTTCCATCCACTAGAGAAAGTGTGCAACATTGATGCTGATAGTTGCTTCCACGTGTACATTTGATACCCGTGGTCTTCATACCACAATTTACCCCTACCAAGCAAAAGCAGCTTTCGCACGTGGTATTATGTCAAAATCCTGTAGGTGGTCCCGCTCAATCCTGGTGTTAATGTCAGCGCACCACTTGCTCACATCCACCCTAGAATGGTCATGGTCAAAGCAAGGGAAGCATACATTATCGTCTTTTGCTTGACGCCCGCAAAATTTGACTGATTGCTTCAGCAGTGATGACCATCTTTTGTTGACCACCACTTTGCTGGTCCACACCCTCCGCAGCCTTTCCACCTGGTTCTGCTGCGCTCTTAGAAGAAGCGGCATTTTTTTTTGCGACGGAAACAAGAAAAATAAAAATAAGACTCACCCTTGTCCCAGTATCTCTATATACGAGCTTTCGGTGCACGCAATTCAGAAAAAATACAAAATAACAATGTATTGATGGACAGGTATAATCTTAAAATAGCGCACAAGAGAAACCACAGGCAGACTTCCTTTTAAGTTCGTAGGTATTTAAAATTAAGATGCTCAAATAATGGATACAGACGCCAGTGTTGTAATGGATATTGTTTGAGAATCGTATATTTTCTCGGTTCAAAATCGTATTTGTCGTATTTTCTAATTGAACGAGTAAAAAGAGGAAGAGGTCATTTTGTACTTAATTTAAATGTTATCTTGTAATGGTAGTGAAAAGTCGGTCAGTTTGAACTTTAAGATACTTTTTTCATTATTAGTATTGTAACTATCTACGTTTCAAGCAAATTTAACTTAAGAAGTAAGTAGGTATTTACTTTCATACCAATAATATTTATACCCTCTTAGGGGTCTGCACCCTTAAACAAGTTATTGGGCTAAGCCCGAAGTCTATTGATATATGGCTTTTGTATTTGGTATTCGATTGGACTTCTTCAGATTCGCTCTTAGATTTCAGATTAAGCGTATCTAATCGAACATAAAAACTTCACTTGGACGTTTTTTCATATTCGTGAGATTGGAATATGATGGATTTCTAAATATTTGCAGGTACATAAATAATTAACAAAAATAGATCCGACCTGATGGATGCAATGCTTTTGTTTGCAGTTCATAAATTTCACTAAAATGTAAACAAACTTCAGTAGCTAACTTACTCAAACGCACTTGTATTGGTAAATCTAAAGCAACTCTGAGAAAAAATCCAGACTCCCAAAAGTGCTCTGAAATCGGAAAAAAATGTTTTTTTTTCGTACTAATGGAACATAAAAAGTGACTTAGATTGCCCGAATGAATACCACATTATATAGTAATTCATCACCATGTAAAATTGCACATCCCTATGGTAAACGACTAAGAACTCATATCCCTTAAGAACAATATGTGTTTTGAGATTTTACCCATTTTAACCATTTTTATTTATTAACCAAAATGCAATGCTTAAAATTAATGCAACCAAAGGTACCGTGTTTATAAGAATCATGAAAAAAACAATACAAAACAAAAAAAACATGATTACTTATTTTATATTAGTATTTTAGCTCTATTTGATAAGCAATTAAATAACATAATACAAGTTAGAATATTAATATAATAACGCAAAAAACAAAAGAGTATGTTGGGTAATCGATGCCGGCTAATTGCAATAGGATATGTTGGTAAGGTAAAGTCATATTAAATGCATTCCTTCACTTTTTAAGATTCTGTTTCTGAAGTGGTATTTTACTTATCAAGACATATTTCGGTTTACGCATCGTATCTAAGTTTGTATAATATCGGAAAAAATCGGAAAAATATTTACGAAATCGTAGAAATAGGGTTGAAAAGAGCAAAAATCGGAGCGTCGGATCAACCTTCGGAAATCGTAAGATTTACGATAAATACGATCACATAACAACGCTGACAGACGCACACATGAAAACGAGTGGATTTGGATATCGTTCGATATTGACAAGGGAAACACTCAAGAGAAAACACCGCACCGGTCAGATTCGTAAGTATGAATTCTCTTTTATTTTTCCTTTTACACGCCAATCAACAGGGTATTTTGTATACCTTTACAGCAGTAGATGAAAGGGTATACTGGTCTGGTATACACGTAGCCAGCGTTGCCATTTTGACTGTTTTCCAGTCAGATCTGACTGGATTGAAATGAATTTAGCTGGAAGATTTTTTGAAATCCAGCCGGCTGGTTTTTTAGCTGGATTCAATTTTTTTTTTGACTGCTTTTAACTTCTTTTCAAAATGGCATTTTTTTCAACCACCAGAACAATTTCAAATTCAGTGTAACCATATAAAAATAATAGTAGAAAAACAATTTTTACTGTTAGTTGACTATGCTCTGAACATGACACGTTTCCATATCCGACCAACACACTGAGCCAATTCATACACATTTGTTTGTTTTGCTTACTTTGGGATTGGGATGGCTGACTCACAAACACCAGTTTGAAAATGAAAATATATAAGAAATATTCTTGAAGAAATTTGAATGGTTTTAAATCATTAACTTATTTTATTCTTATTATCAGTTTTTTATTTCTTTTTTGCATGAAGTCTGTTATTTTTGTTACTACTTATTAAAATGAATTTTAAGACTTGTGTGTATATTTACAATTCTTTGTTTTTTTATAAAAACAATTTTTATTTTCTTCTACTTAATTACCTACCCTTTAATGTACAAATATGAAAGAAAATGGATTCTGTGTTATTTTTATTGAATAAAACAATTTTTTTTATCTTAGCTGGATTTTTAGCTGGATTTGTGTTTAAAATTCTTTGACTGCTTTATTTGACTGAATTTCAGTTTTTTGACTGCTTTTTTCCAGTCAAATCTGACTGGAAGAACGGATTTGAAATGGCAACCCTGCACGTAGCACGCCGGCAGATGTTTAGTTCTATGTGGTAGACACACACAGACGCGAACCAAGCAGAAGATGGTATCGTTACCGTTTATGCAACGTGAATAGAGGCACACGGCACACATGAACATAAGCCAAGCACAAGTAAGTATTCGCAACAACGGCCTGGGGAGCAGGTACCGTATGATCTCAGAAAATTCCGTATAACCAAGGGCACATAACAGATTTCACAATTTCACATTATTTAGAAATTCCAAATGTAAGACCGAATAGTACCTAGTTGTGAAATGTAATTTTGTAAATAAAGGCACGTATGGATGCAAGCCAAACACCATAAACTAAATATTAAATAGACCGTCAGCTCTTTCAACTTAAGAGAATTTGCCTACAAGGTGTTTTCGGTGTTTCTATGTGCCAAAGTATATGTGCCAATGTTAAAGTAAATTAGACGCACGCATACACTTGCATACATAGGAACCTGACAGATGCCTCTGACAGTTTATTCTGTGGTAACATTGGAAAAAATTCAAATAATTGAAATAATTGCCCGCTATCGGGACGTGTTAAGAAAACGGTGGATATGGTGTGGTGAATTTAGTACCAAATTATATTAAAACGCATGGTAGGTATACATTTATAGAATTTCTTTCATTTTACCTAGATAATCTATATAGTACGGGATGTTTACATTTTTGTTGTAAACAATGGAAATCGATGAACATATAAATCATTAACAAAAATAAAAACTTGTTAATATAAAATAAATCTGATTACTAAGTAATGATTATGAATCGAATGAATTAGGTAAAAGAAAAGTGTAAGCAGCAAAACTTAAACGCGAGAGACATATGAGGGTACAAATCAGTAAACCAGTTTTTTATCCAATTTTACTTATATACCTACATTTAGAGTTTCGTTCTTTCCCGTATATTTTAAAGAAAATAAATTTTCGTTGATTATGTCAATTAGACTTTTTTGAAGTGATAACTTCTTTAGGCGCGTTGGGGCACTTTTGATATGGGATAAAACATTGTATATAGAGACTATAGTACTCTCATCAACACGAAAGTTTTCTTAGCCGGACATACCGTCGGATGGCGTTGCTGTCTTGCTAAGTTGCTTGTAGCACCAAAATAGAGAGGAATAGCCACACTTGTGATGAGTAAAAAGAAACATTTGGTTGGTTGTGGTCATAAACTAAGTATTAAATAGACCGTCAGCTCTTTCAACTTAAGAGAATTTGCCTACAAGCTGTTTTCGGTGTTACTATGTGCCAAAGTATGTGTGCCAATGTTAAAGTAAATTAGACGCACGCATACACTTGCACATACTAACCTGACAGATGCCTCTGACAGTTTATTCCGTGGTAACATTGGAAAAAATTCAAATAATTCAAATAATTGCCCGTTATCGGGACGTGTTAAGAAAACGGTGGGTATGGTGTGGTGAATTTAGTACCAAATTATATTAAAACGCATGGTAGGATGGTAGGTATACATTTATTGGATTTCTTTCATTTTACCTAGATAATCTACATACTACGGGATGTTTACATTTTTGTTGTAAACAATGGAAATCGATGAACTTTACATAAAGTAAAACGGAATCTTCATGAAAAGATTGGGCCTTACTAAATTTAAGTACGAGTAGTTCACAGTGGTTATATCTTCCATACAAATTTCGCAAATGTGAGCTTCCGTAAATTTAAAGTCGATGTTAAATTTGTTATTATTACGCGCAGTATAACTCAAAAATCACACCCACACAGAAATGTGTATATCTTTTCCCTAGAGCATATTTGAATGTTCTTAATCAATGCTTATCTTTATATTGGTTACCGTTTTTCTGTCGACATTTTAGGCGAAATAATTTTTTACCAACAACAACCAACGAAAACAGACACAATAATTATAGGAACAAAAATAACTTATTTTATTTTAACGAATGCATTTTTCACACTTTATTCCTTTATTTATTCATATTGATTACATTCGCTTTACGCATTTTGAAAAATACATGTTTTCGTGGTGAATTAAAACAACGAATTTAAACTCTCAGAACGCATCCATCAGCTGACAGAAACTCACAAAATACACTAACTCTCAGCAGTGTTCTTAGCGCTCTCTCTTTATTTTTCCCACGAAGCGTATTAATTGTTCCCTTTTCACTAAACTCAAATTTCCTCGATTTTTTAATGAAACAAACCGTACTTTAAAAGTAAAATTTGTATTGTTCGGAAAGAAAATCACATTAAATTATTCTTCAGTATAAAAATCGCAGTTTTCAAACATTATAATGCATTTTGTTGGTACTAGAAATTGTTGCTAGAGGAAAATCTCCTTTTTATGTACATTTAGTGCGTTGATATTCATGGTGAAATGTAATTTGAATGTTTTCTAGTCAAATTGTTGATATTCACACAATTTTGATGTTTTTTTCATTTAACGCATGGAAGGCTTTTCGGAAATCGTAATTCCCACAAAAAGGTAGAAATACTACTATGTAGGAACACTGCTGAGTGTCATTATTTTTTTTATTTCTCCCGCCAATTAGAATTTCTTTTTTTGCTGCTTCACACGTATTCACAGATAGGAAATTTAAGAGAGAATTTTCTTTACAAAATTTGAGGGGGGAATCGGGTAGGTGCGCGGGAGCTGACGGTCTATTTAATACTTAGTTTATGGTTGTGGTGGCTGGTCGGTACTCGGTAGGTAGCAAAAAGCAAATAAAGGGATAAAAACATCATAAGGGTTTCTTTCTCTGTTACTCGCACAATGAGGTTCTATCTCTTCATGCATGAGTAGTTTCTTTGAACAAGACATGATGAGAAATTTCTGATTTGGAATTTCGATCGTATGAAAGGCAAATCTGGATATTTGTGCTTATGAAAGAAAACGATTCTGTTCGTGTGCCTTTTTATGATGAGATGACGGTTGATCTTTTATTTTATATTTGAAAATTCGTTCTTGTAGATATTTGAATGCAAATGGAGTAGGTATATTTCAAGTTAATATTTTTGTCGTATTTCTGTTAGTTATGAATTCATGACCATCAATTTAATTATAGTGTTGTTGTTGATATAATATAATATCTGCAATTAATTAACCCCAATTGCGGATGTGAATGTTACATTATATATATGCGAAAGGAGATAAAATTGACGGCCTTGATCTACAGGTGGCTTTGGTCGAGCGAATTTTAGGGTGGATGGGCTGATGATCTTTCATCAAAAATATTATGCATTAGTGATCTGTTTTGCAATTGTCATAATCAGAATGGCATAGGTATTCAAAAAAGAAATACCTATGTTTTGTAGAGAATTAACTGACAACTTTAATAAGTTGCACAGTACTGTTTTGAGGTCAGTTCTGTAGGCGGAAAACAGACTATTAAGTAAAACAAAGAGACAGTGATATTCACTTTACGATTGTTTATTAGAAACTGAACTCAACAGCAATCGAAAGCTGTCTTTTAACACCAAGTACAATACGGGATACTATATATTAGCGGGAGGATCATGCGATCATGAGGCCACTATTAGATCGGGTTCTATTTACATAGTAACAGTATGCTACAAAAGTATGCGACTGTTTAAAAATTACCTACAGTTCATTTAAAAAAAAAAAAAAATAGAATAAAAACGTTCGCATGGGGATCTATATTACAAACAACAACGAAGCAAATGCTTTTATGTTATCACAACTGCTATATAAGCTATTCAGAATAAAATTTGCTACTTATTTTAGATATGTTATTTAAAACACCAGCAAGATAGGATAATTATGACACACTGTCGCACAAACTAGGTAGGCAATTTGTTTTTTAGTTTAATTATTTCGGTTTTACTTTTGACCTCGTTTTTTTTATAAAATTCGTAAATTTATTTATTTATCTATCGGTTTATTCAAATTAAATTAAAATTCGTATAATACACTCTCGCAGGAAATAGGTAGATAGGCAATATTATTTATTTTATTGAATAGGTAAGTATGTACATATTGCCATTTTTTTCAGTTATAAGGAAACAGGGCTCTAATCGCGTAATTTATGAAACGATTTTCGTCGAAACGATTGAACAAAACGACATCGTTTTTAGTTTGCTTCATATAACATCATCGTCCCATCGTTCAATCGAATCGTTTATCGTTCTCGTTTTCAACAGTTTGAGCATGACTGTAAACAAACTTTGACAATTAAAAAATTTAAAAATGCATGGAAATTGTTTTTTTTTTCTTTTCTTCAATAAATTTGTTTATTTTTATTCGTTTTCATGGAATTGGGTATTTTATGCAAAAATAGATAGCTAGGTAGTAGAATTTTTATTAGTAAGGGTCGAATTGTAACAAGAAATCAATGAATGCAATTTTATGATTGCATTTTTTTCTGATTGCATTAAAAATGCATATATGTAAATAAAAAAAAAACAAATAGATGAAATTCATTTGAATTCCCAATAAGTGCAATTACAATTTTTTTTTGTCAAAGAATGCATTTTTTTACAGTTCGGATAAATGCAAGTCGCCTCCAAAGAGAATATAAGTGTGTGTTTTTCTTTAATAATTTTTTATACTTCTCTCAGACCTAATTAAAAGTGAAATATGCAGCAAAAACGATGAAACGATAGCAAAATAGCCATCGTTCAATCGAATCGTTTCGACGAGAGTATTTGATGTTAAATTAGTAACGTGAAGCAACAAAAAACGATGCTCGTCCAATCGTTTCGACGATTATCGTTTTTTGGTTGTTACACGAAGTACAAGCATCGTCGAACTACCTGTTTTCACAATTCTTACGAAATTCCCATTCAAATTCAATAAAATTAACTTGGGTTTTTTAGATTTTGTAAAAATGTAAAGTTATAGAGAAATCCTATAAAGATAAGTTGACAATTTTTGGATTTTAAGATTTATGGCCCCATATAAAAATGCACTAATATACAAAACATAATATGTATATGCGGTTGGCCGGTGACCCTTATTCGGCGAATTGTCTGTTTTTCAGTAAATAGACCTTAGTGGCTTGGATAGCGTCAATATGATAGTTTATAATAGCAACAATATAGGTTAGCACTCAGATGTAAAAGATATAAGACATGTTATAGCTTTTCTGTTATTTCTAAATTTCCAAAGAATGACATTATGAATTAGTATTCCATGGCTTTATGGAGTATTTCAGAACGAGTCTTCAGTTAAATAAAGCAGTATGAAAAATAACGTTGGAAGGGAGGTATAAAAGTTAATATCAATTTAAAAACTTTCAGTATACGCCGTACGGGTATACATTATGAAATTTTCATTGTAGTTTTGTAACTGTAACTGACTGTTTCAAAAAAAGTTCCATACTTCTTATTAATAACTTCAAGCATACATTTCGAACATGAGTTTTTTTTTTAAATCCGATAACCATAATCAATTAAATAATTCGAGTAAATCAGAATAATCAATCATCACCATAGAAGAAAGAAATCCAATTCTCAATTTATCTGTGCTTTGAGCAGAATTGAAGAATCTCGTGAATCAAAAATGCAGAAATTCTTCCAAAGAAAAAGAAATGCATATCCAAATACACACAAAGTAGGTACCTGCTCATCTCATTCATAAAAGCAACAGACGGCTCGACAAACCTGACAAATTATGAAATCGAACCAAAAAGGGAGAGAAAGAAAAAGAATAGACTACAAAACAAAACCCACCCTCATCCACAGTCTGAAATCGGAAAGGGAAAGCATATCAGAAAACAGCAATGCAAATGCAAATGTCTATACATATGCATTCATTCATGTAAGGATGTGCGCGTTCCACTTGAGTTGCTTTTCCTTTAGAAAATATATCAGCCACCAGTGCTGACACCAATGCAACCGCCACCATCATAAACTAAGTACTAAATAGACTGTCAGCTCCCGCGCACCTACCCGATTCCCCCCTCAAATTTTGTACAGAAAATTCTCTCTTAAATTTCCTATCTGTGAATACGTGTGAAGCAGCAAAAAAAGAAATTCTAATTGGCGGGAGAAGTAAAAAAAATAATGACACTCAGCAGTGTTCCTACATAGTAGTATTTCTACCTTTTTGTGGGAATTACGATTTCCGAAAAGCTTTCCATGCGTTAAATGAAAAAACATCCGAATTGTGTGAATATCAACAATTTGACTAGAAAACATTCAAACTACATTTCACCATGAATATCAACGCACTAAATGTACATAAAAAGGAGATTTTCCTCTAGAAACAATTTCTAGTACCAAAAAAATGCATTATAATGTTTGAAAACTGCGATTTTTATACTGAAGAATAATTTAATGTGATTTTCTTTCCGAACAATACAAATTTTACTTTTAAAGTACGGTTTGTTTCATTAAAAAATCGAGGGAATTTGAGTTTAGTGAAAAGGGAACAATTAATACGCTTCGTGGGAAAAATAAAGAGAGAGCGCTAAGAACACTGCTGAGAGTTAGTGTATTTTGTGAGTTTCTGTCAGCTGATGGATGCGTTCTGAGAGTTTAAATTCGTTGCTTTAATTCACCACGAAAACATGTATTTTACAAAATGCTTAAAGCGAATGTAATCAATATGAATGAATAAAGGAATAAAGTGTGAAAAATGCATTCGTTAAAATAAAATAAGTTATTTTTGTTCCTATAATTATTGTGTCTGTTTTCGTTGGTTGTTGGTAAAAAATTATTTCGCCTAAAATGTCGACAGAAAAACGGTAACCAATATAAAGATAAGCATTGATTAAGAACATTCAAATATGCTCTAGGGAAAAGATATACACATTTCTGTGTGGGTATGATTTTTGAGTTATACTGCGCGTAATAATAACAAATTTAACATCGACTTTAAATTTACGGAAGCTCACATTTGCGAAATTTGTATGGAAGATATAACCACTGTGAACTACTCGTACTTAAATTTAGTAAGGCCCCATCTTTTCATGAAGATTCCGTTTATTAATGGAAAACAAAAAAAAAATTAAATTTATTAAAATTTTTTATAAAATTGACATAATTAAAAATTACATTTGAAATGAATTCCGTGAGCCCAGAATATTAATAATTTTGTTTTATAAAAAAAAAAGTCGAATAGACACAACGAAAATGTATTTTCTTTAAAATGTATACGGGAAAGAACGAAACTTTAAATATAGATATAGGTATAGGTACCTACATTGGAAATAAACATGTTTACTGATTTGTTCCCTGTGCCCATGTTCTGTAATTATAACATCGATATATTTATCACAAAAACGATATGAATTGAAAGAAAATGCTTAAAAAGTATTGATGCGAAAATTTATTTATTTAACTCACGAGCATTTTCTTTCCATTCTTATCGTTTTTATGATAAATATATCTATGTGATAATAACAGAACATGGGCACTGATATGTCTCACACATTTAAGTTTTGCTGCTTACAATTTTCTTTTAATTCCTTCGATTCAAAATCATTACCTTGTAATCAGATTTTTTTATAAATATTAATAAGTTTTTATTTTTATTTTTGTCAATGATTCATAAGTTCATCGATTTCCATTGTTTACAACAAAAATGTAAACATCCCGTACTATATAGATTATCAAGGTAAAATGAAAGAAATCCTAATAATGTATACCTACCACGCGTTTTAATATATTTTATTACTAAATTCACCACACCCACCGCTTTCTTAACACGTCCCGATAACGGGCAATTATTTGAATTATTTGAAATTGTTTCCAATGTTACCACGGAAAAACTGTCAGAGGCATCTGTCAGGTTAGTATGTGCAGGGTTTTTCTCTCGGAAGCTGCCAACCAGTACAGACGTGTGTAAGACGTAAGGGAAAAAAAAAAAATTATTTTATACCGCGTAAATTCTGGTTAATCACCAAAATAAATTATTTCAAAAATCAAAAACATTTATTACTATCGTTCCTGATAATAAATCGAAAAAAGTAAAAGTACATTTTGACGATTCACTCGGATCTTTTTTTCACACAAGTGTACCTTATCCGCGGCAGCCCCACATGGGTGGGCGCGAAGTGGAAAAAAAAAGAACAAAATGGCCGCAAAGGCAATGAATTGGATTTCTCTTCGCACACGAACATCCAAAGCGAATTAAAGGCAGCGAGTGTGCTCCTTTCTATGCAAAACAACAATTCTTCGAAGCTCCAGAGGAAGATTAACCTCGACGTCCTAATAAATAATAAAATGGACCACAACTCGACCAACGGCAGCCTGTCGCCTTTGAAGGAAGGCAATAATGAGGGTTTTCCCGAAGCACCATCTGACCACATGAAGACCGCCAGTCCGAGTGAGTGGCACAACGTATCCACTGCAAAGAAAAGGAAATCAGGGACATTAAGTCCAGCGACATCCCTGCCGTCAATTATTTCAACGGAAGACCCTAACCCGTTCGCCATCCTGGGGAATTTCAACATTCTTAAATGCCAGTTCTCCGAAACCAAGAATACTATCAATAAGTGTCCTATCCCGGAGCAACCAACTGTAGACTGGCCACCGTTGGACAAATATAAAAACACACCGAGATCAATCGACAGAGACCCGAAAGGCTTGTCGAAACCCGGACTCGAAGAAGCAGTCAACGAAGACTTTACCAGTAGCAGCCAACAAAGTAGCACTAGGATGGATACAAGGAGGAACCAACCAACATTGACGACGGATCTAAATCCTGATTGCAACAATGGCAGCAGAAACAAAAGGGGTAAGTTTTGCCCGCCAATTATTTTGTACAATGTAGACACTAGACAGCTCTCTGCTGACTTAAAAGAAAAAGCGAAATTAGTTAGGTTTGATTATGAGTTCAGGCAGAGTAAAAATAACGCGTGTAAACTATATATAAGTGAACCGGGGGCTCATCGGCAGCTCATGGAGAACTTTAAAAATAACCCGGATGTTCAAGCGCATTCATTCACTCTCAAGGAAGACAAAACGGTCAACCTCATTTTAAGAGGATTGAATTCCGAGTTTAAGCCAGAAGAGGTGTTCAGTGAAATCAATTCATATGTACCGAATCTGGTGAATAAAGTTACGGTTTTCAGCACTATACGCGCTGTGGAAAAAAACAGAATCTCGGCCTTTTTCTGGTTAGACTTTTCCCGGGCAAGCTGGCTAGAGACATCATAAACGTTACTTACCTATTTAACTTCAAGGTATCGTGGGAAAAACCAAGGGGAAACGTGGGGACACTTCAATGTAGGAGATGTCAAAACTTCGGCCATCTGGCCAAAAACTGTGCCAACAAGTATCGTTGCGTGAAGTGTGATAAGAATCACAATCCCGGTGAATGCCAAGTTAAAGCGTCAGATGACACAAAGCTGTTTGCGTTAATTGCTCAAATGACCACCCCGCAAATTATAAGGGCTGTGAAGCCTACAAAAAATTCGAACTAAAAAGACGTAAGGCGTTTAGGGATGCTAAGGAGGCCAGAGAAGCCGCCAGATACCCTAAATTACATCAGAAGGGACCAACAAAGATAACTACCCCTTCGGTCTCATTCGCTAGTCTCTTTAGGCAAGAAACGACCCCTCAACAACTAACACCACCGATGCACCCTTGGGCTAATTGTACACTGTCCCATCCATCAGACCCCACACCTTCCTCTCAGAGTGTAGGTTCATCCAATAACAATTTCTTAAGCCAGTTCCTGGAGTTATCCAAAGAACTTTTCGGAATGGAAGTATCCACTCTTCTTAAAGAGATTGAAAATTTTGTCCTGGGCTTCAAAAACTCTAAGGCAACGTTACAAGAAAAAAGGTTAAACTTTTTAAGTATCCTGAACAGGATTTTAATCAGTAAATAATGTCAATAAACTTCTTAACTCACAACATTTCGTCCTTAATTGACCATAGCAGACGTGTTGATCTTCTTAGATCCCTTATTGCTAACGATACTTCAATCGCCTTTGTTCAAGAAACGAGGCTTAAATCCAAACACAATCCAATATTAGACTCATTCCACCCGTTAAGAGACCTGAGAGATGATAGAGGTCCAGGTGTGGCGCTTCTCATCAAAAATAATATAAACTATATTCCTGTCTCTTTTAAGAGCGGGACTATTTCCTCTATTTTTGCTGCAATAAAATTAAAACTTGCGGATCCACTAAAAATATTCTTTTAGGATCCATATATATACCGTGTAACTGCCCCCTCGCCTTATAGAGGATGATTTGAACAAGATTAAACAACTGTCTAACTCTTTCGACAGCTGTGTCATTGGCGGCGACCTAAACGCGAAACACCATAGTTGGGGAGATTCCTCAATAAACCAGAACGGTAGGACCTATTATAACTGGTTAGCCTCGGTGTCTCCATCATTTATAAATCTTAATGCAGATACCCCCTCCTTCCCCAGGGGTCTTTCTTTCCTTGACCACTTCATAATCTCCCCTGAATTGATAAATCAGATAAACCCCAACTATATTATTGGCACTGCTCCTTCCTTCTCTGATCACTATCCTCTGGTTCTGAAAATTAGCTTCTCAAACCTTGAGATAGTAGCCCCCACTCAAAATTTTACAAGATGCTTCAATAAAATGTCCTGGCCCGTCTTCCGCAGGACCGTAGAGTTGTCGCTTGAGCGCGTTTTTCCCCCAGATAACGTTAGCCTTACCAACGACGAAATAGATAACCTCATCCTCAAATTTAGTGGCATAATTATGGACACCGTCAACTCGCTTTCCACTAACCGTATTGTTGATTTGAGAAAATATAAATGTCTTCCTGAAAACATAAAAATCCTTTTCAAGACGAAAAACAAATGGCAAAGGCAGCTTAAAAACATATTTCGCTATACTTACAACCGACACTCGTTGGAGTATAAAAATCTAGAAAATAAAATCTCACTTTTAAAAAAAATCATCCAGGATAAGGTAAGGATTTGGATCAATAAACAATTTGAAGAAAATCTTTCTCGCATTAGACCCAGTCCCCAAGCTTTCAGAGAAGCACACAGATTTACGGGTAAAAACGGCAACTTTTTCTGTTCTAAATTATCTGTGGATGGCCAACTTTTCTTGGGGGAGCAGAATATAGTTGAACAGTTCAAAAAATATTTTACAGAGGTTTACAAAGAAAAAACCCCTTCAGAGGACCCCTCTCTCACTAAACAGGTGCAATCAATATCCCGGTCAGTCAAGAACGCTGTCCCTAACCACATATTCAACTTCTCCCCGAATGACCCTGCATCCGGTGTCTCAGCGCAAGAGTTTTTTACCTCTTTCTCTGAAATACAAGAAATTTTAAAAAACCTGAGTGGGAAAAAGTCATCCGGGCCCGATGAAATATCCAATTTCTTTCTTAAAAAAATACCCAATACCGCGATAAAATTCCTGGTTATCATACTAAATAACTGTATTAATAACGGCTATTTCCCTAAGGATTGGAAATTAGCAAAGCTGATTCCACTACAAAAAAAAAATCGGAGCGTCGGATCAACCTTCGGAAATCGTAAGATTTACGATAAATACGATCACATAACAACGCTGACAGACGCACACATGAAAACGAGTGGATTTGGATATCGTTCGATATTGACGAGGGAAACACTCAAGAGAAAACACCGCACCGGTCAGATTCGTAAGTATGAATTCTCTTTTATTTTTCCTTTTACACGCCAATCAACAGGGCTCTAATCGCGTAATTTATGAAACGATTGTCGTCGAAACGATTGAACACAACGATATCGTTTTTAATTTGCTTCACATAACATCATCGTCGCATCGTTCAATCGAATCGTTCAACGTCCTCGTTTTCAACAGTTTGAGCATGACTGTAAACAAACTTTGACACCTAAAGAACTGAAAAAAGGGATGTAATTTTCTTTTTTTTTTCTTTTCTTGAATAAATTTGTTTTATTTTTCTTCGTTGTCATGGAATTGGGTATTTTATGCAAAAATAGATAGCTAGGTAGTAGAATTTTTATTTTTAAAGGGCGAATTGTGAAAAGAAATAAATGAATGCAATTTTATGATTGCATTTTTTTCTGATTGCATTAAAAATGCATAAATTAAAAAAACAAGTAGCTGAAATTCATTTGATATTCCCAATAAGTGCAATAACCATTTTTTTTTTTTGGCAAAGAATACATTTTTTTTACAGTTCGGATAAGTGCAAGTCGCCTCCAAAGAGAATATAATGTGTGTGTTTTCCTTTAATATTTTTATACTTCTCTCAGAACTAATTTAAAGTGAAAAATGCAGCAAAAACGATGAAACGATAGCAAAATAGCCATCGTTGAATCGAATCGTTTCGACGAGAGTACTTGACGTTTAAATTAGTAACGTGAAGCAACAAAAAACGATGCTCGTCCAATCGTTTCAACGATTATCGTTTTTGGTTGCTACACGAAGGAGAAGCATCGTCGAGACGATATCGTTCTATCGTTTTGTGCTTACGCGATTAGACCCCAGGGTATTTTGTATACCTTTACAGCAGTAGATGAAAGGGTATACACGTAGCACGCCGGCAGATGTTTAGTTCTATGTGGTAGACACACACAGACGCGAACCAAGCAGAAGATGGTATCGTTACCGTTTATGCAACGTGAATAGAGGCACACGGCACACATGAACATAAGCCAAGCACAAGTAAGTATTCGCAACAACGGCCTGGGGAGCAGGTACCGTATGATCTCAGAAAATTCCGTATAACCAAGGGCACATAACAGATTTCACAATTTCACATTATTTAGAAATTCCAAATGTAAGACCGAATAGTACCTAGTTGTGAAATGTAATTTTGTAAATAAAGGCACGTATGGATGCAAGCCAAACACCATAAACTAAATATTAAATAGACCGTCAGCTCTTTCAACTTAAGACAATTTGCCTACAAGGTGTTTTCGGTGTTTCTATGTGCCAAAGTATATGTGCCAATGTTAAAGTAAATTAGACGCACGCATACACTTGCATACATAGGAACCTGACAGATGCCTCTGACAGTTTATTCTGTGGTAACATTGGAAAAAATTCAAATAATTGAAATAATTGCCCGCTATCGGGACGTGTTAAGAAAACGGTGGATATGGTGTGGTGAATTTAGTACCAAATTATATTAAAACGCATGGTAGGTATACATTTATAGAATTTCTTTCATTTTACCTAGATAATCTATATAGTACGGGATGTTTACATTTTTGTTGTAAACAATGGAAATCGATGAACATATAAATCATTAACAAAAATAAAAACTTGTTAATATAAAATAAATCTGATTACTAAGTAATGATTATGAATCGAATGAATTAGGTAAAAGAAAAGTGTAAGCAGCAAAACTTAAACGCGAGAGACATATGAGGGTACAAATCAGTAAACCAGTTTTTTATCCAATTTTACTTATATACCTACATTTAGAGTTTCGTTCTTTCCCGTATATTTTAAAGAAAATAAATTTTCGTTGATTATGTCAATTAGACTTTTTTGAAGTGATAACTTCTTTAGGCGAGTTGGGGCACTTTTGATATGGGATAAAACATTGTATATAGAGACTATAGTACTCTCATCAACACGAAAGTTTTCTTAGCCGGACATACCGTCGGATGGCGTTGCTGTCTTGCTAAGTTGCTTGTAGCACCAAAATAGAGAGGAATAGCCACACTTGTGATGAGTAAAAAGAAACATTTGGTTGGTTGTGGTGGCTGGTCGGTACTCGGTAGGTAGCAAAAAGCAAATAAAGGGATAAAAACATCATAAGGGTTTCTTTCTCTGTTACTCGCACAATGAGGTTCTATCTCTTCATGCATGAGTAGTTTCTTTGAACAAGACATGATGAGAAATTTCTGATTTGGAATTTCGATCGTATGAAAGGCAAATCTGGATATTTGTGCTTATGAAAGAAAACGATTCTGTTCGTGTGCCTTTTTATGATGAGATGACGGTTGATCTTTTATTTTATATTTGAAAATTCGTTCTTGTAGATATTTGAATGCAAATGGAGTAGGTATATTTCAAGTTAATATTTTTGTCGTATTTCTGTTAGTTATGAATTCATGACCATCAATTTAATTATAGTGTTGTTGTTGATATAATATAATATCTGCAATTAATTAACCCCAATTGCGGATGTGAATGTTACATTATATATATGCGAAAGGAGATAAAATTGACGGCCCTGATCTACAGGTGGCTTTGGTCGAGCGAATTTTAGGGTGGATGGGCTGATGATCTTTCATCAAAAATATTATGCATTAGTGATCTGTTTTGCAATTGTCATAATCAGAATGGCATAGGTATTCAAAAAAGAAATACCTATGTTTTGTAGAGAATTAACTGACAACTTTAATAAGTTGCACAGTACTGTTTTGAGGTCAGTTCTGTAGGCGGAAAACAGACTATTAAGTAAAACAAAGAGACAGTGATATTCACTTTACGATTGTTTATTAGAAACTGAACTCAACAGCAATCGAAAGCTGTCTTTTAACACCAAGTACAATACGGGATACTATATATTAGCGGGAGGATCATGCGATCATGAGGCCACTATTAGATCGGGTTCTATTTACATAGTAACAGTATGCTACAAAAGTATGCGACTGTTTAAAAATTACCTACAGTTCATTTAAAAAAAAAAAAAAATAGAATAAAAACGTTCGCATGGGGATCTATATTACAAACAACAACGAAGCAAATGCTTTTATGTTATCACAACTGCTATATAAGCTATTCAGAATAAAATTTGCTACTTATTTTAGATATGTTATTTAAAACACCAGCAAGATAGGATAATTATGACACACTGTCGCACAAACTAGGTAGGCAATTTGTTTTTTAGTTTAATTATTTCGGTTTTACTTTTGACCTCGTTTTTTTTATAAAATTCGTAAATTTATTTATTTATCTATCGGTTTATTCAAATTAAATTAAAATTCGTATAATACACTCTCGCAGGAAATAGGTAGATAGGCAATATTATTTATTTTATTGAATAGGTAAGTATGTACATATTGCCATTTTTTTCAGTTATAAGGAAACAGGGCTCTAATCGCGTAATTTATGAAACGATTTTCGTCGAAACGATTGAACAAAACGACATCGTTTTTAGTTTGCTTCATATAACATCATCGTCCCATCGTTCAATCGAATCGTTTATCGTTCTCGTTTTCAACAGTTTGAGCATGACTGTAAACAAACTTTGACAATTAAAAAATTTAAAAATGCATGGAAATTGTTTTTTTTTCTTTTCTTCAATAAATTTGTTTATTTTTATTCGTTGTCATGGAATTGGGTATTTTATGCAAAAATAGATAGCTAGGTAGTAGAATTTTTATTAGTAAGGGGCGAATTGTAAGAAGAAATCAATGAATGCAATTTTATGATTGCATTTTTTTCTGATTGCATTAAAAATGCATATATGTAAATAAAAAAAAAAACAAATAGATGAAATTCATTTGAATTCCCAATAAGTGCAATTACAATTTTTTTTTGTCAAAGAATGCATTTTTTTACAGTTCGGATAAATGCAAGTCGCCTCCAAAGAGAATATAAGTGTGTGTTTTTCTTTAATAATTTTTTATACTTCTCTCAGACCTAATTAAAAGTGAAATATGCAGCAAAAACGATGAAACGATAGCAAAATAGCCATCGTTCAATCGAATCGTTTCGACGAGAGTATTTGATGTTAAATTAGTAACGTGAAGCAACAAAAAACGATGCTCGTCCAATCGTTTCGACGATTATCGTTTTTTGGTTGTTAAACGAAGTACAAGCATCGTCGAACTACCTGTTTTCACAATTCTTACGAAATTCCCATTCAAATTCAATAAAATTAACTTGGGTTTTTTAGATTTTGTAAAAATGTAAAGTTATAGAGAAATCCTATAAAGATAAGTTGACAATTTTTGGATTTCAAGATTTATGGCCCCATATAAAAATGCACTAATATACAAAACATAATATGTATATGCGGTTGGCCGGTGACCCTTATTCGGCGAATTGTCTGTTTTTCAGTAAATAGACCTTAGTGGCTTGGATAGCGTCAATATGATAGTTTATAATAGCAACAATATAGGTTAGCACTCAGATGTAAAAGATATAAGACATGTTATAGCTTTTCTGTTATTTCTAAATTTCCAAAGAATGACATTATGAATTAGTATTCCATGGCTTTATGGAGTATTTCAGAACGAGTCTTCAGTTAAATAAAGCAGTATGAAAAATAACGTTGGAAGGGAGGTATAAAAGTTAATATCAATTTAAAAACTTTCAGTATACGCCGTACGGGTATACATTATGAAATTTTCATTGTAGTTTTGTAACTGTAACTGACTGTTTCAAAAAAAGTTCCATACTTCTTATTAATAACTTCATGCATACATTTCGAACATGAGTTTTTTTTTTAAATCCGATAACCATAATCAATTAAATAATTCGAGTAAATCAGAATAATCAATCATCACCATAGAAGAAAGAAATCCAATTCTCAATTTATCTGTGCTTTGAGCAGAATTGAAGAATCTCGTGAATCAAAAATGCAGAAATTCTTCCAAAGAAAAAGAAATGCATATCCAAATACACACAAAGTAGGTACCTGCTCATCTCATTCATAAAAGCAACAGACGGCTCGACAAACCTGACAAATTATGAAATCGAACCAAAAAGGGAGAGAAAGAAAAAGAATAGACTACAAAACAAAACCCACCCTCATCCACACTCTGAAATCGGAAAGGGAAAGCATATCAGAAAACAGCAATGCAAATGCAAATGTCTATACATATGCATTCATTCATGTAAGGATGTGCGCGTTCCACTTGAGTTGCTTTTCCTTTAGAAAATATATCAGCCACCAGTGCTGACACCAATGCAACCGCCACCATCATAAACTAAGTACTAAATAGACTGTCAGCTCCCGCGCACCTACCCGATTCCCCCCTCAAATTTTGTACAGAAAATTCTCTCTTAAATTTCCTATCTGTGAATACGTGTGAAGCAGCAAAAAAAGAAATTCTAATTGGCGGGAGAAGTAAAAAAAATAATGACACTCAGCAGTGTTCCTACATAGTAGTATTTCTACCTTTTTGTGGGAATTACGATTTCCGAAAAGCTTTCCATGCGTTAAATGAAAAAACATCCAAATTGTGTGAATATCAACAATTTGACTAGAAAACATTCAAACTACATTTCACCATGAATATCAACGCACTAAATGTACATAAAAAGGAGATTTTCCTCTAGAAACAATTTCTAGTACCAAAAAAATGCATTATAATGTTTGAAAACTGCGATTTTTATACTGAAGAATAATTTAATGTGATTTTCTTTCCGAACAATACAAATTTTACTTTTAAAGTACGGTTTGTTTCATTAAAAAATCGAGGGAATTTGAGTTTAGTGAAAAGGGAACAATTAATACGCTTCGTGGGAAAAATAAAGAGAGAGCGCTAAGAACACTGCTGAGAGTTAGTGTATTTTGTGAGTTTCTGTCAGCTGATGGATGCGTTCTGAGAGTTTAAATTCGTTGCTTTAATTCACCACGAAAACATGTATTTTACAAAATGCTTAAAGCGAATGTAATCAATATGAATGAATAAAGGAATAAAGTGTGAAAAATGCATTCGTTAAAATAAAATAAGTTATTTTTGTTCCTATAATTATTGTGTCTGTTTTCGTTGGTTGTTGGTAAAAAATTATTTCGCCTAAAATGTCGACAGAAAAACGGTAACCAATATAAAGATAAGCATTGATTAAGAACATTCAAATATGCTCTAGGGAAAAGATATACACATTTCTGTGTGGGTATGATTTTTGAGTTATACTGCGCGTAATAATAACAAATTTAACATCGACTTTAAATTTACGGAAGCTCACATTTGCGAAATTTGTATGGAAGATATAACCACTGTGAACTACTCGTACTTAAATTTAGTAAGGCCCCATCTTTTCATGAAGATTCCGTTTATTAATGGAAAACAAAAAAAAAATTAAATTTATTAAAATTTTTTATAAAATTGACATAATTAAAAATTACATTTGAAATGAATTCCGTGAGCCCAGAATATTAATAATTTTGTTTTATAAAAAAAAAAGTCGAATAGACACAACGAAAATGTATTTTCTTTAAAATGTATACGGGAAAGAACGAAACTTTAAATATAGATATAGGTATAGGTACCTACATTGGAAATAAACATGTTTACTGATTTGTTCCCTGTGCCCATGTTCTGTAATTATAACATCGATATATTTATCACAAAAACGATATGAATTGAAAGAAAATGCTTAAAAAGTATTGATGCGAAAATTTATTTATTTAACTCACGAGCATTTTCTTTCCATTCTTATCGTTTTTGTGATAAATATATCTATGTGATAATAACAGAACATGGGCACTGATATGTCTCACACATTTAAGTTTTGCTGCTTACAATTTTGTTTTAATTCCTTCGATTCAAAATCATTACCTTGTAATCAGATTTTTTTATAAATATTAATAAGTTTTTATTTTTATTTTTGTCAATGATTCATAAGTTCATCGATTTCCATTGTTTACAACAAAAATGTAAACATCCCGTACTATATAGATTATCAAGGTAAAATGAAAGAAATCCTAATAATGTATACCTACCACGCGTTTTAATATATTTTATTACTAAATTCACCACACCCACCGCTTTCTTAACACGTCCCGATAACGGGCAATTATTTGAATTATTTGAAATTGTTTCCAATGTTACCACGGAAAAACTGTCAGAGGCATCTGTCAGGTTAGTATGTGCAGGGTTTTTCTCTCGGAAGCTGCCAACCAGTACAGACGTGTGTAAGACGTAAGGGAAAAAAAAAAAAATTATTTTATACCGCGTAAATTCTGGTTAATCACCAAAATAAATTATTTCAAAAATCAAAAACATTTATTACTATCGTTCCTGATAATAAATCGAAAAAAGTAAAAGTACATTTTGACGATTCACTCGGATCTTTTTTTCACACAAGTGTACCTAATCCGCGGCAGCCCCACATGGGTGGGCGCGAAGTGGAAAAAAAAAGAACAAAATGGCCGCAAAGGCAATGAATTGGATTTCTCTTCGCACACGAACATCCAAAGCGAATTAAAGGCAGCGAGTGTGCTCCTTTCTATGCAAACCAACAATTCTTCGAAGCTCCAGAGGAAGATTAACCTCGACGTCCTAATAAATAATAAAATGGACCACAACTCGACCAACGGCAGCCTGTCGCCTTTGAAGGAAGGTAATAATGAGGGTTTTCCCGAAGCACCATCTGACCACATGAAGACCGCCAGTCCGAGTGAGTGGCACAACGTATCCACTGCAAAGAAAAGGAAATCAGGGACATTAAGTCCAGCGACATCCCTGCCGTCAATTATTTCAACGGAAGACCCTAACCCGTTCGCCATCCTGGGGAATTTCAACATTCTTAAATGCCAGTTCTCCGAAACCAAGAATACTATCAATAAGTGTCCTATCCCGGAGCAACCAACTGTAGACTGGCCACCGTTGGACAAATATAAAAACACACCGAGATCAATCGACAGAGACCCGAAAGGCTTGTCGCAACCCGGACTCGAAGAAGCAGTCAACGAAGACTTTACCAGTAGCAGCCAACAAAGTAGCACTAGGATGGATACAAGGAGGAACCAACCAACATTGACGACGGATCTAAATCCTGATTGCAACAATGGCAGCAGAAACAAAAGGGGTAAGTTTTGCCCGCCAATTATTTTGTACAATGTAGACACTAGACAGCTCTCTGCTGACTTAAAAGAAAAAGCGAAATTAGTTAGGTTTGATTATGAGTTCAGGCAGAGTAAAAATAACGCGTGTAAACTATATATAAGTGAACCGGGGGCTCATCGGCAGCTCATGGAGAACTTTAAAAATAACCCGGATGTTCAAGCGCATTCATTCACTCTCAAGGAAGACAAAACGGTCAACCTCATTTTAAGAGGATTGAATTCCGAGTTTAAGCCAGAAGAGGTGTTCAGTGAAATCAATTCATATGTACCGAATCTGGTGAATAAAGTTACGGTTTTCAGCACTATACGCGCTGTGGAAAAAAACAGAATCTCGGCCTTTTTCTGGTTAGACTTTTCCCGGGCAAGCTGGCTAGAGACATCATAAACGTTACTTACCTATTTAACTTCAAGGTATCGTGGGAAAAACCAAGGGGAAACGTGGGGACACTTCAATGTAGGAGATGTCAAAACTTCGGCCATCTGGCCAAAAACTGTGCCAACAAGTATCGTTGCGTGAAGTGTGATAAGAATCACAATCCCGGTGAATGCCAAGTTAAAGCGTCAGATGACACAAAGCTGTTTGCGTTAATTGCTCAAATGACCACCCCGCAAATTATAAGGGCTGTGAAGCCTACAAAAAATTCGAACTAAAAAGACGTAAGGCGTTTAGGGATGCTAAGGAGGCCAGAGAAGCCGCCAGATACCCTAAATTACATCAGAAGGGACCAACAAAGATAACTACCCCTTCGGTCTCATTCGCTAGTCTCTTTAGGCAAGAAACGACCCCTCAACAACTAACACCACCGATGCACCCTTGGGCTAATTGTACACTGTCCCATCCATCAGACCCCACACCTTCCTCTCAGAGTGTAGGTTCATCCAATAACAATTTCTTAAGCCAGTTCCTGGAGTTATCCAAAGAACTTTTCGGAATGGAAGTATCCACTCTTCTTAAAGAGATTGAAAATTTTGTCCTGGGCTTCAAAAACTCTAAGGCAACGTTACAAGAAAAAAGGTTAAACTTTTTAAGTATCCTGAACAGGATTTTAATCAGTAAATAATGTCAATAAACTTCTTAACTCACAACATTTCGTCCTTAATTGACCATAGCAGACGTGTTGATCTTCTTAGATCCCTTATTGCTAACGATACTTCAATCGCCTTTGTTCAAGAAACGAGGCTTAAATCCAAACACAATCCAATATTAGACTCATTCCACCCGTTAAGAGACCTGAGAGATGATAGAGGTCCAGGTGTGGCGCTTCTCATCAAAAATAATATAAACTATATTCCTGTCTCTTTTAAGAGCGGGACTATTTCCTCTATTTTTGCTGCAATAAAATTAAAACTTGCGGATCCACTAAAAATATTCTTTTAGGATCCATATATATACCGTGTAACTGCCCCCTCGCCTTATAGAGGATGATTTGAACAAGATTAAACAACTGTCTAACTCTTTCGACAGCTGTGTCATTGGCGGCGACCTAAACGCGAAACACCATAGTTGGGGAGATTCCTCAATAAACCAGAACGGTAGGACCTATTATAACTGGTTAGCCTCGGTGTCTCCATCATTTATAAATCTTAATGCAGATACCCCCTCCTTCCCCAGGGGTCTTTCTTTCCTTGACCACTTCATAATCTCCCCTGAATTGATAAATCAGATAAACCCCAACTATATTATTGGCACTGCTCCTTCCTTCTCTGATCACTATCCTCTGGTTCTGAAAATTAGCTTCTCAAACCTTGAGATAGTAGCCCCCACTCAAAATTTTACAAGATGCTTCAATAAAATGTCCTGGCCCGTCTTCCGCAGGACCGTAGAGTTGTCGCTTGAGCGCGTTTTTCCCCCAGATAACGTTAGCCTTACCAACGACGAAATAGATAACCTCATCCTCAAATTTAGTGGCATAATTATGGACACCGTCAACTCGCTTTCCACTAACCGTATTGTTGATTTGAGAAAATATAAATGTCTTCCTGAAAACATAAAAATCCTTTTCAAGACGAAAAACAAATGGCAAAGGCAGCTTAAAAACATATTTCGCTATACTTACAACCGACACTCGTTGGAGTATAAAAATCTAGAAAATAAAATCTCACTTTTAAAAAAAATCATCCAGGATAAGGTAAGGATTTGGATCAATAAACAATTTGAAGAAAATCTTTCTCGCATTAGACCCAGTCCCCAAGCTTTCAGAGAAGCACACAGATTTACGGGTAAAAACGGCAACTTTTTCTGTTCTAAATTATCTGTGGATGGCCAACTTTTCTTGGGGGAGCAGAATATAGTTGAACAGTTCAAAAAATATTTTACAGAGGTTTACAAAGAAAAAACCCCTTCAGAGGACCCCTCTCTCACTAAACAGGTGCAATCAATATCCCGGTCAGTCAAGAACGCTGTCCCTAACCACATATTCAACTTCTCCCCGAATGACCCTGCATCCGGTGTCTCAGCGCAAGAGTTTTTTACCTCTTTCTCTGAAATACAAGAAATTTTAAAAAACCTGAGTGGGAAAAAGTCATCCGGGCCCGATGAAATATCCAATTTCTTTCTTAAAAAAATACCCAATACCGCGATAAAATTCCTGGTTATCATACTAAATAACTGTATTAATAACGGCTATTTCCCTAAGGATTGGAAATTAGCAAAGCTGATTCCACTACAAAAAAAAAATCGGAGCGTCGGATCAACCTTCGGAAATCGTAAGATTTACGATAAATACGATCACATAACAACGCTGACAGACGCACACATGAAAACGAGTGGATTTGGATATCGTTCGATATTGACGAGGGAAACACTCAAGAGAAAACACCGCACCGGTCAGATTCGTAAGTATGAATTCTCTTTTATTTTTCCTTTTACACGCCAATCAACAGGGTATTTTGTATACCTTTACAGCAGTAGATGAAAGGGTATACTGGTCTGGTATACACGTAGCACGCCGGCAGATGTTTAGTTCTATGTGGTAGACACACACAGACGCGAACCAAGCAGAAGATGGTATCGTTACCGTTTATGCAACGTGAATAGAGGCACACGGCACACATGAACATAAGCCAAGCACAAGTAAGTATTCGCAACAACGGCCTGGGGAGCAGGTACCGTATGATCTCAGAAAATTCCGTATAACCAAGGGCACATAACAGATTTCACAATTTCACATTATTTAGAAATTCCAAATGTAAGACCGAATAGTACCTAGTTGTGAAATGTAATTTTGTAAATAAAGGCACGTATGGATGCAAGCCAAACACCATAAACTAAATATTAAATAGACCGTCAGCTCTTTCAACTTAAGACAATTTGCCTACAAGGTGTTTTCGGTGTTTCTATGTGCCAAAGTATATGTGCCAATGTTAAAGTAAATTAGACGCACGCATACACTTGCATACATAGGAACCTGACAGATGCCTCTGACAGTTTATTCTGTGGTAACATTGGAAAAAATTCAAATAATTGAAATAATTGCCCGCTATCGGGACGTGTTAAGAAAACGGTGGATATGGTGTGGTGAATTTAGTACCAAATTATATTAAAACGCATGGTAGGTATACATTTATAGAATTTCTTTCATTTTACCTAGATAATCTATATAGTACGGGATGTTTACATTTTTGTTGTAAACAATGGAAATCGATGAACATATAAATCATTAACAAAAATAAAAACTTGTTAATATAAAATAAATCTGATTACTAAGTAATGATTATGAATCGAATGAATTAGGTAAAAGAAAAGTGTAAGCAGCAAAACTTAAACGCGAGAGACATATGAGGGTACAAATCAGTAAACCAGTTTTTTATCCAATTTTACTTATATACCTACATTTAGAGTTTCGTTCTTTCCCGTATATTTTAAAGAAAATAAATTTTCGTTGATTATGTCAATTAGACTTTTTTGAAGTGATAACTTCTTTAGGCGAGTTGGGGCACTTTTGATATGGGATAAAACATTGTATATAGAGACTATAGTACTCTCATCAACACGAAAGTTTTCTTAGCCGGACATACCGTCGGATGGCGTTGCTGTCTTGCTAAGTTGCTTGTAGCACCAAAATAGAGAGGAATAGCCACACTTGTGATGAGTAAAAAGAAACATTTGGTTGGTTGTGGTGGCTGGTCGGTACTCGGTAGGTAGCAAAAAGCAAATAAAGGGATAAAAACATCATAAGGGTTTCTTTCTCTGTTACTCGCACAATGAGGTTCTATCTCTTCATGCATGAGTAGTTTCTTTGAACAAGACATGATGAGAAATTTCTGATTTGGAATTTCGATCGTATGAAAGGCAAATCTGGATATTTGTGCTTATGAAAGAAAACGATTCTGTTCGTGTGCCTTTTTATGATGAGATGACGGTTGATCTTTTATTTTATATTTGAAAATTCGTTCTTGTAGATATTTGAATGCAAATGGAGTAGGTATATTTCAAGTTAATATTTTTGTCGTATTTCTGTTAGTTATGAATTCATGACCATCAATTTAATTATAGTGTTGTTGTTGATATAATATAATATCTGCAATTAATTAACCCCAATTGCGGATGTGAATGTTACATTATATATATGCGAAAGGAGATAAAATTGACGGCCTTGATCTACAGGTGGCTTTGGTCGAGCGAATTTTAGGGTGGATGGGCTGATGATCTTTCATCAAAAATATTATGCATTAGTGATCTGTTTTGCAATTGTCATAATCAGAATGGCATAGGTATTCAAAAAAGAAATACCTATGTTTTGTAGAGAATTAACTGACAACTTTAATAAGTTGCACAGTACTGTTTTGAGGTCAGTTCTGTAGGCGGAAAACAGACTATTAAGTAAAACAAAGAGACAGTGATATTCACTTTACGATTGTTTATTAGAAACTGAACTCAACAGCAATCGAAAGCTGTCTTTTAACACCAAGTACAATACGGGATACTATATATTAGCGGGAGGATCATGCGATCATGAGGCCACTATTAGATCGGGTTCTATTTACATAGTAACAGTATGCTACAAAAGTATGCGACTGTTTAAAAATTACCTACAGTTCATTTAAAAAAAAAAAAAATAGAATAAAAACGTTCGCATGGGGATCTATATTACAAACAACAACGAAGCAAATGCTTTTATGTTATCACAACTGCTATATAAGCTATTCAGAATAAAATTTGCTACTTATTTTAGATATGTTATTTAAAACACCAGCAAGATAGGATAATTATGACACACTGTCGCACAAACTAGGTAGGCAATTTGTTTTTTAGTTTAATTATTTCGGTTTTACTTTTGACCTCGTTTTTTTTATAAAATTCGTAAATTTATTTATTTATCTATCGGTTTATTCAAATTAAATTAAAATTCGTATAATACACTCTCGCAGGAAATAGGTAGATAGGCAATATTATTTATTTTATTGAATAGGTAAGTATGTACATATTGCCATTTTTTTCAGTTATAAGGAAACAGGGCTCTAATCGCGTAATTTATGAAACGATTTTCGTCGAAACGATTGAACAAAACGACATCGTTTTTAGTTTGCTTCATATAACATCATCGTCCCATCGTTCAATCGAATCGTTTATCGTTCTCGTTTTCAACAGTTTGAGCATGACTGTAAACAAACTTTGACAATTAAAAAAATTAAAAATGCATGGAAATTGTTTTTTTTTCTTTTCTTCAATAAATTTGTTTATTTTTATTCGTTGTCATGGAATTGGGTATTTTATGCAAAAATAGATAGCTAGGTAGTAGAATTTTTATTAGTAAGGGGCGAATTGTAAGAAGAAATCAATGAATGCAATTTTATGATTGCATTTTTTTCTGATTGCATTAAAAATGCATATATGTAAATAAAAAAAAAACAAATAGATGAAATTCATTTGAATTCCCAATAAGTGCAATTACAATTTTTTTTTGTCAAAGAATGCATTTTTTTACAGTTCGGATAAATGCAAGTCGCCTCCAAAGAGAATATAAGTGTGTGTTTTTCTTTAATAATTTTTTATACTTCTCTCAGACCTAATTAAAAGTGAAATATGCAGCAAAAACGATGAAACGATAGCAAAATAGCCATCGTTCAATCGAATCGTTTCGACGAGAGTATTTGATGTTAAATTAGTAACGTGAAGCAACAAAAAACGATGCTCGTCCAATCGTTTCGACGATTATCGTTTTTTGGTTGTTACACGAAGTACAAGCATCGTCGAACTACCTGTTTTCACAATTCTTACGAAATTCCCATTCAAATTCAATAAAATTAACTTGGGTTTTTTAGATTTTGTAAAAATGTAAAGTTATAGAGAAATCCTATAAAGATAAGTTGACAATTTTTGGATTTTAAGATTTATGGCCCCATATAAAAATGCACTAATATACAAAACATAATATGTATATGCGGTTGGCCGGTGACCCTTATTCGGCGAATTGTCTGTTTTTCAGTAAATAGACCTTAGTGGCTTGGATAGCGTCAATATGATAGTTTATAATAGCAACAATATAGGTTAGCACTCAGATGTAAAAGATATAAGACATGTTATAGCTTTTCTGTTATTTCTAAATTTCCAAAGAATGACATTATGAATTAGTATTCCATGGCTTTATGGAGTATTTCAGAACGAGTCTTCAGTTAAATAAAGCAGTATGAAAAATAACGTTGGAAGGGAGGTATAAAAGTTAATATCAATTTAAAAACTTTCAGTATACGCCGTACGGGTATACATTATGAAATTTTCATTGTAGTTTTGTAACTGTAACTGACTGTTTCAAAAAAAGTTCCATACTTCTTATTAATAACTTCATGCATACATTTCGAACATGAGTTTTTTTTTTAAATCCGATAACCATAATCAATTAAATAATTCGAGTAAATCAGAATAATCAATCATCACCATAGAAGAAAGAAATCCAATTCTCAATTTATCTGTGCTTTGAGCAGAATTGAAGAATCTCGTGAATCAAAAATGCAGAAATTCTTCCAAAGAAAAAGAAATGCATATCCAAATACACACAAAGTAGGTACCTGCTCATCTCATTCATAAAAGCAACAGACGGCTCGACAAACCTGACAAATTATGAAATCGAACCAAAAAGGGAGAGAAAGAAAAAGAATAGACTACAAAACAAAACCCACCCTCATCCACACTCTGAAATCGGAAAGGGAAAGCATATCAGAAAACAGCAATGCAAATGCAAATGTCTATACATATGCATTCATTCATGTAAGGATGTGCGCGTTCCACTTGAGTTGCTTTTCCTTTAGAAAATATATCAGCCACCAGTGCTGACACCAATGCAACCGCCACCATCATAAACTAAGTACTAAATAGACTGTCAGCTCCCGCGCACCTACCCGATTCCCCCCTCAAATTTTGTACAGAAAATTCTCTCTTAAATTTCCTATCTGTGAATACGTGTGAAGCAGCAAAAAAAGAAATTCTAATTGGCGGGAGAAGTAAAAAAAATAATGACACTCAGCAGTGTTCCTACATAGTAGTATTTCTACCTTTTTGTGGGAATTACGATTTCCGAAAAGCTTTCCATGCGTTAAATGAAAAAACATCCAAATTGTGTGAATATCAACAATTTGACTAGAAAACATTCAAACTACATTTCACCATGAATATCAACGCACTAAATGTACATAAAAAGGAGATTTTCCTCTAGAAACAATTTCTAGTACCAAAAAAATGCATTATAATGTTTGAAAACTGCGATTTTTATACTGAAGAATAATTTAATGTGATTTTCTTTCCGAACAATACAAATTTTACTTTTAAAGTACGGTTTGTTTCATTAAAAAATCGAGGGAATTTGAGTTTAGTGAAAAGGGAACAATTAATACGCTTCGTGGGAAAAATAAAGAGAGAGCGCTAAGAACACTGCTGAGAGTTAGTGTATTTTGTGAGTTTCTGTCAGCTGATGGATGCGTTCTGAGAGTTTAAATTCGTTGCTTTAATTCACCACGAAAACATGTATTTTACAAAATGCTTAAAGCGAATGTAATCAATATGAATGAATAAAGGAATAAAGTGTGAAAAATGCATTCGTTAAAATAAAATAAGTTATTTTTGTTCCTATAATTATTGTGTCTGTTTTCGTTGGTTGTTGGTAAAAAATTATTTCGCCTAAAATGTCGACAGAAAAACGGTAACCAATATAAAGATAAGCATTGATTAAGAACATTCAAATATGCTCTAGGGAAAAGATATACACATTTCTGTGTGGGTATGATTTTTGAGTTATACTGCGCGTAATAATAACAAATTTAACATCGACTTTAAATTTACGGAAGCTCACATTTGCGAAATTTGTATGGAAGATATAACCACTGTGAACTACTCGTACTTAAATTTAGTAAGGCCCCATCTTTTCATGAAGATTCCGTTTATTAATGGAAAACAAAAAAAAAATTAAATTTATTAAAATTTTTTATAAAATTGACATAATTAAAAATTACATTTGAAATGAATTCCGTGAGCCCAGAATATTAATAATTTTGTTTTATAAAAAAAAAAGTCGAATAGACACAACGAAAATGTATTTTCTTTAAAATGTATACGGGAAAGAACGAAACTTTAAATATAGATATAGGTATAGGTACCTACATTGGAAATAAACATGTTTACTGATTTGTTCCCTGTGCCCATGTTCTGTAATTATAACATCGATATATTTATCACAAAAACGATATGAATTGAAAGAAAATGCTTAAAAAGTATTGATGCGAAAATTTATTTATTTAACTCACGAGCATTTTCTTTCCATTCTTATCGTTTTTGTGATAAATATATCTATGTGATAATAACAGAACATGGGCACTGATATGTCTCACACATTTAAGTTTTGCTGCTTACAATTTTCTTTTAATTCCTTCGATTCAAAATCATTACCTTGTAATCAGATTTTTTTATAAATATTAATAAGTTTTTATTTTTATTTTTGTCAATGATTCATAAGTTCATCGATTTCCATTGTTTACAACAAAAATGTAAACATCCCGTACTATATAGATTATCAAGGTAAAATGAAAGAAATCCTAATAATGTATACCTACCACGCGTTTTAATATATTTTATTACTAAATTCACCACACCCACCGCTTTCTTAACACGTCCCGATAACGGGCAATTATTTGAATTATTTGAAATTGTTTCCAATGTTACCACGGAAAAACTGTCAGAGGCATCTGTCAGGTTAGTATGTGCAGGGTTTTTCTCTCGGAAGCTGCCAACCAGTACAGACGTGTGTAAGACGTAAGGGAAAAAAAAAAAAAAATTATTTTATACCGCGTAAATTCTGGTTAATCACCAAAATAAATTATTTCAAAAATCAAAAACATTTATTACTATCGTTCCTGATAATAAATCGAAAAAAGTAAAAGTACATTTTGACGATTCACTCGGATCTTTTTTTCACACAAGTGTACCTTATCCGCGGCAGCCCCACATGGGTGGGCGCGAAGTGGAAAAAAAAAGAACAAAATGGCCGCAAAGGCAATGAATTGGATTTCTCTTCGCACACGAACATCCAAAGCGAATTAAAGGCAGCGAGTGTGCTCCTTTCTATGCAAAACAACAATTCTTCGAAGCTCCAGAGGAAGATTAACCTCGACGTCCTAATAAATAATAAAATGGACCACAACTCGACCAACGGCAGCCTGTCGCCTTTGAAGGAAGGCAATAATGAGGGTTTTCCCGAAGCACCATCTGACCACATGAAGACCGCCAGTCCGAGTGAGTGGCACAACGTATCCACTGCAAAGAAAAGGAAATCAGGGACATTAAGTCCAGCGACATCCCTGCCGTCAATTATTTCAACGGAAGACCCTAACCCGTTCGCCATCCTGGGGAATTTCAACATTCTTAAATGCCAGTTCTCCGAAACCAAGAATACTATCAATAAGTGTCCTATCCCGGAGCAACCAACTGTAGACTGGCCACCGTTGGACAAATATAAAAACACACCGAGATCAATCGACAGAGACCCGAAAGGCTTGTCGCAACCCGGACTCGAAGAAGCAGTCAACGAAGACTTTACCAGTAGCAGCCAACAAAGTAGCACTAGGATGGATACAAGGAGGAACCAACCAACATTGACGACGGATCTAAATCCTGATTGCAACAATGGCAGCAGAAACAAAAGGGGTAAGTTTTGCCCGCCAATTATTTTGTACAATGTAGACACTAGACAGCTCTCTGCTGACTTAAAAGAAAAAGCGAAATTAGTTAGGTTTGATTATGAGTTCAGGCAGAGTAAAAATAACGCGTGTAAACTATATATAAGTGAACCGGGGGCTCATCGGCAGCTCATGGAGAACTTTAAAAATAACCCGGATGTTCAAGCGCATTCATTCACTCTCAAGGAAGACAAAACGGTCAACCTCATTTTAAGAGGATTGAATTCCGAGTTTAAGCCAGAAGAGGTGTTCAGTGAAATCAATTCATATGTACCGAATCTGGTGAATAAAGTTACGGTTTTCAGCACTATACGCGCTGTGGAAAAAAACAGAATCTCGGCCTTTTTCTGGTTAGACTTTTCCCGGGCAAGCTGGCTAGAGACATCATAAACGTTACTTACCTATTTAACTTCAAGGTATCGTGGGAAAAACCAAGGGGAAACGTGGGGACACTTCAATGTAGGAGATGTCAAAACTTCGGCCATCTGGCCAAAAACTGTGCCAACAAGTATCGTTGCGTGAAGTGTGATAAGAATCACAATCCCGGTGAATGCCAAGTTAAAGCGTCAGATGACACAAAGCTGTTTGCGTTAATTGCTCAAATGACCACCCCGCAAATTATAAGGGCTGTGAAGCCTACAAAAAATTCGAACTAAAAAGACGTAAGGCGTTTAGGGATGCTAAGGAGGCCAGAGAAGCCGCCAGATACCCTAAATTACATCAGAAGGGACCAACAAAGATAACTACCCCTTCGGTCTCATTCGCTAGTCTCTTTAGGCAAGAAACGACCCCTCAACAACTAACACCACCGATGCACCCTTGGGCTAATTGTACACTGTCCCATCCATCAGACCCCACACCTTCCTCTCAGAGTGTAGGTTCATCCAATAACAATTTCTTAAGCCAGTTCCTGGAGTTATCCAAAGAACTTTTCGGAATGGAAGTATCCACTCTTCTTAAAGAGATTGAAAATTTTGTCCTGGGCTTCAAAAACTCTAAGGCAACGTTACAAGAAAAAAGGTTAAACTTTTTAAGTATCCTGAACAGGATTTTAATCAGTAAATAATGTCAATAAACTTCTTAACTCACAACATTTCGTCCTTAATTGACCATAGCAGACGTGTTGATCTTCTTAGATCCCTTATTGCTAACGATACTTCATTCGCCTTTGTTCAAGAAACGAGGCTTAAATCCAAACACAATCCAATATTAGACTCATTCCACCCGTTAAGAGACCTGAGAGATGATAGAGGTCCAGGTGTGGCGCTTCTCATCAAAAATAATATAAACTATATTCCTGTCTCTTTTAAGAGCGGGACTATTTCCTCTATTTTTGCTGCAATAAAATTAAAACTTGCGGATCCACTAAAAATATTCTTTTAGGATCCATATATATACCGTGTAACTGCCCCCTCGCCTTATAGAGGATGATTTGAACAAGATTAAACAACTGTCTAACTCTTTCGACAGCTGTGTCATTGGCGGCGACCTAAACGCGAAACACCATAGTTGGGGAGATTCCTCAATAAACCAGAACGGTAGGACCTATTATAACTGGTTAGCCTCGGTGTCTCCATCATTTATAAATCTTAATGCAGATACCCCCTCCTTCCCCAGGGGTCTTTCTTTCCTTGACCACTTCATAATCTCCCCTGAATTGATAAATCAGATAAACCCCAACTATATTATTGGCACTGCTCCTTCCTTCTCTGATCACTATCCTCTGGTTCTGAAAATTAGCTTCTCAAACCTTGAGATAGTAGCCCCCACTCAAAATTTTACAAGATGCTTCAATAAAATGTCCTGGCCCGTCTTCCGCAGGACCGTAGAGTTGTCGATTGAGCGCGTTTTTCCCCCAGATAACGTTAGCCTTACCAACGACGAAATAGATAACCTCATCCTCAAATTTAGTGGCATAATTATGGACACCGTCAACTCGCTTTCCACTAACCGTATTGTTGATTTGAGAAAATATAAATGTCTTCCTGAAAACATAAAAATCCTTTTCAAGACGAAAAACAAATGGCAAAGGCAGCTTAAAAACATATTTCGCTATACTTACAACCGACACTCGTTGGAGTATAAAAATCTAGAAAATAAAATCTCACTTTTAAAAAAAATCATCCAGGATAAGGTAAGGATTTGGATCAATAAACAATTTGAAGAAAATCTTTCTCGCATTAGACCCAGTCCCCAAGCTTTCAGAGAAGCACACAGATTTACGGGTAAAAACGGCAACTTTTTCTGTTCTAAATTATCTGTGGATGGCCAACTTTTCTTGGGGGAGCAGAATATAGTTGAACAGTTCAAAAAATATTTTACAGAGGTTTACAAAGAAAAAACCCCTTCAGAGGACCCCTCTCTCACTAAACAGGTGCAATCAATATCCCGGTCAGTCAAGAACGCTGTCCCTAACCACATATTCAACTTCTCCCCGAATGACCCTGCATCCGGTGTCTCAGCGCAAGAGTTTTTTACCTCTTTCTCTGAAATACAAGAAATTTTAAAAAAACCTGAGTGGGAAAAAGTCATCCGGGCCCGATGAAATATCCAATTTCTTTCTTAAAAAAATACCCAATACCGCGATAAAATTCCTGGTTATCATACTAAATAACTGTATTAATAACGGCTATTTCCCTAAGGATTGGAAATTAGCAAAGCTGATTCCACTACAAAAAAAAAACAAATTGCCCCGATTTAAAGAATTTTAGACCGATTTCGATGCTGTCAAACGTAGGGAAAATTTTTGAAAGGATAATCCTTAGAAAAATCGACATTCACGTCGAAGAGAACATCGAGTTCCTTCCCGACCTACAATTTGGGTTTCGAAAGGGACACTCCACCATTCATGCTCTTCTGAAAGTCCACAAAGACATAACAAATAACCTTAAAGATAAAAAGTGTACTACAGCGTGTTCCCTCGATGTAGAAAAGGCATTTGACAGCGTTTGGAGGGATGGTCTGATCTTCAAACTTTCTCAGTTAGAATACCCAAGACATCTGATCAACCTGATAATAAGCTTCCTCTCCGAGAGAGAATTCTTTGTACAAATTCAAAACACCAAGTCATCCAGAACCGACTCCAAAAGTGGAGTACCCCAAGGCTCTATTTTGGGCCCGAGACTGTACAACCTGTTCATGCATGACTTTCCTCATACGCTTTTCGAACAGAACACTATTCTTTCCCAAGCGATATTGTACGCAGACGACACCTTTGCCTACGCAAGCGCTGATTACCCGTTAGACGCCCTTAGGTATCTTAATAGGCATATCCAAATCATATCAGAATTTTATGGAAAATGGGGCATTAAGATAAATGAGCAAAAATCGGAATGTATTTGCTTTAGAAACGCCAGCGGTAAAGGCAGAGAGGGAGTAGTCCACGAAAGCAGGGATTTATCACTGCAACTTGGTAACAACCAGATTATATTCAGGAATACGTTGAAATACTTGGGAATTAACTTTAACAACCTGTTCAAATTTAATAATCACTTATAAACTAATGCCTTTGCTGAAAAGTAACTCACTAAACAAAAAGGTCAAGATTCTTTTTTTCAAAACCATGATCAGACCAATACTCTGTTACGGATTTCCTATCTGGTTTTCCATCTCTCCAACGATAGTCAGTAAGTTGGAGGTTTTCGAGAGGAGAATCCTAAGACTCAGTGTCAACAAACATTACGAAACGCGAAATAAGAAATTCTCTAACTCGCACATTTACAATGACTCTAATACCATTCCGTTTTCAAAGTACACAACATCTCTTCTGCTTAAATCCCTGGAAAAAATTAAATTTAACGAAAATGATTCCATCAGACTTATACACACCTCACAACATAACGCGAGATTGAATGATTCGCCATACTTATCCCCCTTCATCCTTTTAAATGAAGACATAAACCTTGCTTCCGATGGGCCCCCAATCACTTTTTATCAAAAGGCCATACTGGGCCAAAATCGCGGATAGATGCACTCTTCACTAAACCTTTCTCATTTCTCAATAAAGTAACTCAATTAAAAAACTAAGTACAAATATAACTGTTTTTATGATAACCACACATAATTGGTTGGCAAAACTTACTTTAATTTTAAGTAATTAGATTAAGGTTATATATATCTACATCGTATAGTACAAAATCAGCTGTGATACTCGACCTCCTCGTACGGCATTATATATAAGCTCTCTCTGAATCTAAACGTCACTAAAAGTAACCGCTCAATTCATCTCATTGTACATTGTACATATAAAAGAAAGAACACATGTATGTTTTCAGAATCTCGTACCAAACGTTCGTAAATTGTAAACCAGTACATGGTCTGGAGCGTGGGATCCCTTAGCGCTTCCCTCTCTCTTTCGTTTAATTCCACATTTTTGTATCTATATTATCTCATCTATTAAATTGTATATATTCTGTTCCATGTGGCTTAGTGACCTATCGCGTCCAAAACAACTTAATTATAACACCATGAGCGGGAGTTTTCCTTTTTTCCACTCATCGAGCCATGTTTGCAATTCTAAAGCTTTTAAAATCATAAGAGAGAGCCATACATTATAGCCTCCTATTGTATAATATTCTTCTATTGTAATAAGTAAATACAATCGTACTTCAGGTTTCATTCGTGTAAAAATTATTTTTTAAAGTCTCAATAAATGAATTGAATTGAATTGAATTGTTAGTATGTGCAAGTGTATGCGTGCGTCTAATTTACTTTAACATTGGCACGCATACTTTGGCACATAGTAACACCGAAAACAGCTTGTAGGCAAATTCTCTTAAGTTGAAAGAGCTGACGGTCTATTTAATACTTAGTTTATGGTTTCTGCGCCTGCTGAAGTAAACCAACGAAATCTATGATATTCACCCTCTAAAATATTTGAGCTTAGGTATGGAGACGATGGTGGCGCAATGGTAGGATACATGAAGTGATAGTACTATAATGTTTATATACAATGGATAAAACCAATGAACTCGCGACACCAATGTTGTGTAACCAATGTTGCCGACACCAGTGTTCGTGAAGACTCTTGAGGCGCGTTGGGCCATTGTATAAGTTATCACCCAAAAGATTGGGTTTCTGGACAAATGACCCCGAACCCCAGTCATCCAACTCTCGCCGGAAACATGCGCGTGTGCATGCGGTCGCATTGCACAATCAACAGTTCCCACAAGCGGTCACACTGCACAATCAACAGTTCCCACAAACCATAATTCAGAGGAAATCGCTGACGTAGTGTCTGCGATCATCTACAACATATTTGCTCCCTTATAAATATACGTAAGAAATAGATTAAGTTGAGTTTTGTTCAAATCGTGGTGTAATAAAGAGCTTTGGCTCCAGAAAAAATATTTTTCTTTTTTTTAACGTCTCTCAACCTAAAAAACCGTAATTGGCGCCCGAGCAGCCTTCATCTACAGTCTGAGTAACAAGTAGTGAAGTCAACCCCAGTGACGTTAAATCCGAAACCTCCACAAAAAGTGAACCAGTGGTGAAAAGTGACAACAATAAAAAATTCCGTAGAAAGTGATCATCGAAATTTCGGAACCCAAAGTATTTTTTCTCCACAAAAAAGTGAATCAGTGGTGAAAGGTGACAAAAATAAAAATTCCATAGGAAGTGATCAGCGAAACCCTGGAACCCAAAGCATTTTTTTCAAAAAAAATCCCCAAAAAAGTGAACCAGTAGCGAAAAGTGACAATAATAAAAAATTCCATAGGAAGTGATCGTCGAAATTTTCTGCTATTAAGAAAGAACAACTCCCCTGGAATCCGGCCCCCGAGTACCGAAAGAAAAAAGGAGGCAGTGTTCAACAGCCAGCCGCTCCAGCGATCAGTGTACCATAAGCAGAAGATGTGGTACTTTATGTAAGCTAGTAATTAAGACTAAATACATTTTTTTTTCTTTTCTATTCTTAACCGATAGCAATCTGAAATAATAGAATTTAAGAAAGTAATCAAACAATTTGAAATAATAGAATTTAAGAAAGTAATCAAATAATTTGAAATAATAGAATTTAAGAAAGTAATTTGAAATAATATAATTCAGAAAAAGTAATTAGATAACTTAAAATAATAACATTTAAGAAAGTAATTGGACAACTTATAATAATAGAATTTAAGGAAGTAGTTAAAGTAGATTAGTCATTATCCCGGATAGAAACCCCGTTAACCAATTTTATAAGATTTATTGATCCCTCGTCACATACTTTTTTTTTCTCTCTTTTCTTTTGCTTTTGTGAGTGCGGAATAAATAAAAATGGCAAACCAAAATAACCTCATTCGACCACCCGTGCTTAATATCCCACCAGTTGAAAATCATCCTCAACCAGACCCTCTTCAGCCTCAGGCCCAAGCACGCCCTGTCATTCCGTCTGCCCAACTAATTAATACGATCACCAGCATCGTCCAATCAATACTTAACCCCAATCTCGATCCCCTCATTGCCCAGGACCAGCGTATAGAGCCTGAACACGGTAATGATCTCTCAGAACTAGATAAAATTCCGGACGTGGTAAGAAGCCTTCGTGAGTTCACAGGGAAACCTGGCGAATTCAGTTCCTGGAGAAAAAGCGTAGATCGCGTCCTCCAAATATATCAACCCCTTCAGGGAACCCCCAGATATTACGGCATTATAAGTACGATCAGGAATAAAATTATCGGTGAAGCTGACGCTGTGTTGGAATCATACAACACTCCATTGAATTGGAAAGCTATTTCCAAGTGCCTAATGTTACATTACGCGGACCAAAGAGATCTCAACACTTTGGAGTACCAAATGACATCCCTGGTACAAGGTAATTCTTCAGTACAAGATTTCTACCAATCGGTCTACACGCACCTATCCCTCATACTTAATAAAGTACAATGTATGGATGTAGGAAACGAGTCAATTTCTCTACTTACCCGTAATTATAGAGATAAGGCACTCGACACGTTTATACGTGGCCTTAACGGCGATCTCCCGAAATTACTAGGCATTCGTGAACCAACGGACCTTCCGCAAGCCCTTAATCTGTGTCTGAAGCTTGAGAATCAAGGATTCAGATCGAATTACGCAAATAATAAAAACTCTTTTACGCATAGATTCAACCAAACTGCTCCCCCCCCAACGGCACGAAACCATGGACAGCAGTACAACACTCGACGAGAGCCCTTTTTCCCACAAGTAGCCTACTTGCCGCAGGTTCACCCACACCAAAACCTTCCGCAGGCTTATCCACAACAAAATATTCGTTATTTAAATTATCCACAGCACAGTTATGCCCACTACAACTCTTATCCTAACCCCAACCCACCCCCCCGTCCTTCGGCTCCTAAACCGCAACCTAAGCCAGAGCCCATGGATACCTCGTCTATAATGACGAAAGCGGTTAACTACCAAAACAGGCCACCGCAATTTAAATACGCAGGCAAGCGTCCACCAGGACCTTCGATGCAGGCCCATATCCCAAACAAATATCAGAGAAACTTTCACATTGACGTCGGACCAACTCCACCAGACCCACCGGAGTTCTACATAGAACCAACAGGTTACATCTGTCCAACTGACCTTTACGCATTTTACGGTCAGAACGACATAAGCGAAGTAAAACACGACCCTGATCTCAGGAACTACGTGATCAGCCAGGCTGACCAAATCTCGCAAGAAGACAATCTAGCTCAATGTGACCAAGAATCCCAAGAATTCAGTGACATTAATTTTTTAGGTAAGCCGACTCTTCGCTGCCCTATATCCAGTGCAAGACGAAGAGTGGGCAAATACTTAATTTCCTAATAGATACAGGTTCGAGTAAGAACTATATTCAACCCAGTTTAATAACAAACCCCCTCCCAAATAATCAACACTTTTTCGCCAAGTCTATCGCAGGAGACGTCAAAGTAACCCAACATACGTTTTTAAACCTTTTTGGCCAACCAGTAAAGCTTAAATTTTTTCTACTACCAACGCTAAAGTCATTCCATGGAATAATTGGTAATGATAGTCTCAAACAACTATCAGCTGTCATTCACACAAAGGACAATTTTATGACGATTCTTGATAAAGTTAAAGTTAAAATAAAACAACGCGAATCACAAGCAATAAATTCTCTGACCGTTAAAATAAACAGCATGCCTGAATCGCAAAGACAAGCCATAGGTGCTATTGTACACTAATTTCACTCCCTGTTCTCAGAACCAAATGAGAAACTCACTTACACAACAAAAATTACAGGCGAAATACGCACACAAACCGACTCCCCGGTATACTCTAAATACTACCCGTATCCCGCATCGCTCAGAGATGAGGTAGATAAACAGGTCCAAAAGTTGTTAGAAGACAACATAATCAAACCATCCCGCTCTCCATACAACTCCCCAGTGTGGATTGTCCCTAAAAAAGCCGACTCAAACGGGAATAAGCAATTTAGACTCGTAATCGACTACAGAAAATTAAATTCCGTAACAATCTCAGACCGCTATCCAATACCTGAGATTAACGAAGTCTTATCACAATTGGGACAAAGCAAATTCTTCACAGTCCTAGATCTGAAAAGCGGGTTTCACCAGATTCCACTCAAAGAATCGGATATGGAAAAAACCGCATTCTCGATCAACAATGGGAAGTTCGAATTCACACGACTCCCATTCGGCTTAAAGAACGCACCATCCATCTTTCAGCGTGCGCTTGACGATATTCTGCGATCTTACATCGGAAAATTCTGCTATGTCTACATTGATGATATTATCATCTTTAGCAAAGACGAAAGCGACCATGTGAGACACGTAGAAGAAATATTCAGAACGTTAAGCGAAGCCAATATGAAGGTACAATTGGACAAATGCGATTTCTTTAAAGAAGAAGTCGAATTTTTGGGCTTCATTGTATCGTCTAAAGGACTATCGACAAACCCCGCAAAAGTTCAAGAAATAGTAAATTTCCCTGTTCCAAAAACTCTTAAAGAGCTAAGATCATTCTTAGGCTTATCAGGTTATTACCGTAGATTCGTTAAAGACTACGCAAAACTAGCCAAACCTTTAACAACTTTACTAAGAGGTGAAGAAGGGAGAATATCAAAAAACAAATCCGCAAGAGTCTCAGTAACACTCACAACAGATGCGATCTCAGCCTTTCAAAAAATTAAGAGCTCATTGGTCTCCAGAGACCTAATTCTTGTCTATCCAGACTACAAAAAAAGTTTCGAGCTAACCACTGACGCCTCTAATTTCGCTCTTGGCGCAGTACTATCGCAAGGTGATAGACCCATTATGTTCATTTCTAGATCGTTGAGCAAAACCGAAGAAGCCTATGCGGCCAACGAAAAGGAGATGCTCGCGATCATATGGGCTTTGAATACATTAAGAAACTATTTGTATGGTACTGCACACGTCAAGATATTCACAGACCATCAACCCCTTACGTACGCCCTGAGTAGTAAGAACAATAATTCCAAAATGAAACGCTGGAAAGCGATTTTGGAAGAATATAACTACGAGCTGAACTATAAGCCAGGGAAAAGTAATGTTGTCGCGGACGCATTATCCCGCCTACCGAAAAATTCCGAAGTCAACTCATTGACTATGACTCAACATAGCGACGAAAGCTCGTCGCACGATTTAATACCAGCCGTCGAAAGCCCAATAAATGTATTTAAAAACCAATTATTGCTTCTTATCGGTAACAATGAAAACTATGAGTTCAAAATCCCCTTTCCAACATACCATAGGCACACCTTTATACAAAAAGAGTATACTGAAGAAGACTTAACGTCTATCCTGAAACGATACCTCAACCCAAGTGTGATTAATGGAATCTTTACAACAGAACCTATTATGGGGAGAATCCAAGAAATTTACCCCTTTCATTTCAGATCATACAAAGCAAGATTCACACAAACTCAGGTTACAGACCTAACAGACGCAAACGAACAAGAAAACAGAATCCTCCAAGAACATAAGCGAGCCCACAGAAATAGCCAAGAAAACAAAAAACAGTTATTAGAAAAATTTTACTTCCCACGGATGAAAGCTAAAATTCATAAATTGGTAGAACAATGCAAAACATGTAAAGAACAAAAATATGAACGCCATCCCAACAAGCCCGAATTACAAGCAACCCCGCTACCCCGATTCCCAGGTGAAATAGTGCATTTTGATATTTACTCTACAGACAGAAACCTTGTATTAACGGCCGTAGACAAATTTTCCAAGTACGCCATGGTGCGTATTATCAAGTCAAAGGCTATCGAGGATATTAGAGAACCTCTAAGGCAACTTTTGTTCGCCTTCGGAGTACCAAAAATAGTAGTTTTCGATAATGAGAAATCATTCAATTCTGCTTCGATCTGCTTTATGATGCAGGATCAACTAAATATCGAAATTTACAAGACCCCACCCTACACCAGCGCAGTTAATGGTCAAGTGGAGAGATTCCACTCCACTCTTTCGGAAATCATGCGTTGCCTGAAGTCAGAACGTAATCACAGATCCTTTACGGAACTTTTAGACCGTGCTGTCTACGAGTACAACTACTCGATACATTCTACAATAAATAAAAAACCAATCGAAGTATTTTTTGGAAGAACAGTAAGTACCGACCCAGAAGTGTACGAGGAAACTAGAAATGAAAACATTGAAAAACTTAGGAAAAAGCAGAATCAGGATATGATAACACATAATAAAAATAGGAAACCTATAAAAAACTACTCACAAGGAGAAACTATTTATGTAAAGACTAACAAACGTATAGGAACAAAGCTGTCTGCTAGATTTAGGAAAGAAATAGTGGAGCAAAATAATTCAACCACCGTATTAACTAAATCAGGAAAAATAGTTCACAAATCAAATATCCGAAATTAATCCATTTCAGATTCTTTATACCCGCGGTCTGGACAGAAGTTCAAATATTAGATTATTCAAATTCGAAACTGATATCCATTAACACAGGATGGGCCAAAATACAAACAGGTTCATTTAAAATTGTTCATGTTATTGACCTACAAGCATACGAAAATGTAATTGAGGACCTCCAGTCAAGAATAACGAACCACACAGATAACACTGACCCGAACATCCTTTTCATATCCCATCAAGTAACAGAACTCCGCAATCTAATAAGCCACCTGAAACCTATATTCAGGAAACGCAGATCATTAAATTTCCTTGGAAGTACTTGGAAGTGGATCGCTGGCAGCCCAGACCACGACGACTTCCAACTCATAAAAGCAAAAATGCACAACCTTTTGGAGAACAATAATAAACAAATCATCATCAATAAATCTTCTATTGACAGAATAAACGAAATAACTAATATAACCAACCATATAATGAAACTCGTCAAATCCGACGAAAATGCTAAAAGTAATTTTTTCCTAAACATAAAATACAAAATAGACCTTATAAAAGAGGAAATAAAGAATGTAGAGTATGCTTTACTTTGGGCCAAGGCCAAAATTGTTAACTCATTTATATTGTCAATGTCAGAAGTACAAATAATCCAAAATGTTTTTAAAAATGATAACCTACCATATATTAACTTTGAAGAAGCGCTTGAATTTGCCGATATAAAAATTGCATCAAATGCATCAATAATCCTCTATATAATCAATATACCCACCACCGAAATACCAACATGTAACAATATTTTTATCAAAGCCATAAAAAAATCACATTCTGTAATAAAAATTCCTTATGAAAATGTTTTAGACTGTAAGGATAATTTGTACGGTATAAAATGTAATTGCCAAAATTATAATAAGCTAACAATTTGTAAAAGAAACTGTATTGAAAATCTAACTCAAAATGAATGTTTACCAAACTTGTTAAGAAGCCGACCATCCAATTGCCCGGAAACAAATAATCAACACGTCCCCGTCGTCGAGGAAATACTCCCAGGAACTCTACTACTAAACCAGTTTAATGGATCAATACTTGCCCATAGAGAAATAATCAACCTCACTGGAACCTACATTATACAATACCATAACGACTCCATCTATGTAAATGGCCAAAACTACAGTTCAAGCGAAATAGCTACGGCAAAACCCCTTCCGGCCATAGTTCAACCTGATTCGTCCATGAAAACCTACGAAGAAGTGCTAACCCTGGAGATGATGAAGGAGCTAAACATAAATAACACTCACCACATATCACAATTACAAGAAGACCAACAAATATACCGAGTAGTAAACTACAGCTTGATAACACTAATACTGATAATATCCATAGCTGGCGCAATAAACCTCATCCTAATCAAGCAAAGGAACAAAGTTAGCATCTTCGCTGGAAAAATAGAAGCACCAAAGACTCCACCGGAATCTAGTAAAAATGTACCAGTCCTCTATATGGATACAAGTGAGGACACTCGGATTTGAGGAGGGAGGAGTTATCACCCAAAAGATTGGGTTTCTGGACAAATGACCCCGAACCCCAGTCATCCAACTCTCGCCGGAAACATGCGCGTGTGCATGCGGTCGCATTGCACAATCAACAGTTCCCACAAGCGGTCACACTGCACAATCAACAGTTCCCACAAACCATAATTCAGAGGAAATCGCTGACGTAGTGTCTGCGATCATCTACAACATATTTGCTCCCTTATAAATATACGTAAGAAATAGATTAAGTTGAGTTTTGTTCAAATCGTGGTGTAATAAAGAGCTTTGGCTCCAGAAAAAATATTTTTCTTTTTTTTAACGTCTCTCAACCTAAAAAACCGTAATTTATATAAACATTTGTTGGGAAAAACAATTCTCTTAAGTTGTCAGATCAGCGTCATCGTTGCCAGCCTTTTTTATCGAAAAACTGCTAAACTTGAAAAAGGTGCCTTTTTCAATAAAAGAATGCCTAAAATATCTTTTTTTTCTGTAAAGTGAAATAGAACCTAAATCAAAAATTTAAACACACTCATAGAAAAAATAAACAAAAACTAATTTTATTTAATCAACAAACAGTTTTAAAATTTGTTTCCAATTTCATTCATCAATCCAGCTTCCACTTCAAGTAAGTTGAATGAAATTGGAAACAAATTTGAAAGCTGTTTGTTGCATAAAAAAAATTGTTTTTGTTTATTTTTTCTATATTTTTGTTTAATTTTTGATTTACTGTTCCACTTTACCCAAAAAAAAGAATTTTAGGAATTCTTTTTGAAAAAGGCATCTTTTTTTCAAGTTGGCAACGATGACGCCATCTCAGACAACTTAAGAGATTTGTTTTGCCCAACTGCCAACTAATGTTTATATACAATGGCAAAACGCGCCTTAAGAGAATTTACCTACAAGTGTGTGTGTGATACCAGTGTTCGCGTTGCCATTTGCCAACCACTTTTGACGACTCAGGCAACTTAAGAGAATTTGCCTACAAGATGTTTTTGATGTTAATGTGGGGAAGTGTGTTTGCCTTTGCCATGCTAAAGTAATTTCAGACAGAATTTTATTTCTAAAATTTGCGGGGCAATCGGGTGTGCGTTTCATAAGTTTCACTGGTATTCATTTTAAAGAATACCAATTAATTTCATGCATTTGTAAATTTACGTTTTAAGCAATAGATTGCAATTTTTGTGTTTAAAATAGTCCATCCATCCATCCATTCACTCTATTATTATTTCTGTTTCTGTAGTAGTATATTTACCTCTTGCTGTTCACACACTCAACCAATCTTACTACATACAATTTCAACTACGCAGTTGTGTTCAAACTATGATTCAGGGAAAAATAATCTTTCATTCATAAATCATAATGCCCGTAGCGCCGTAGCCGTAGCACAAAACCCGCCACGAAAGAGAGTCAAAGGCCGAAGAGAGCATAAACTAAGTATGAAATAGACTGACAGCTTTACTACGTCTCACCCATAAACTAAGTATTAAATAGACCGTCAGCTCTTTCAACTTAAGAGAATTTGCCTACAAGCTGTTTTCGGTGTTACTATGTGCCAAAGTATGTGTGCCAATGTTAAAGTAAATTAGACGCACGCATACACTTGCACATACTAACCTGACAGATGCCTCTGACAGTTTTTCCGTGGTAACATTGGAAACAATTTCAAATAATTCAAATAATTGCCCGTTATCGGGACGTGTTAAGAAAGCGGTGGGTGTGGTGAATTTAGTACCAAATTATATTAAAACGCATGGTAGGTATACATTATTAGGATTTCTTTCATTTTACCTTGATAATCTATATAGTAAGGGATGTTTACATTTTTGTTGTAAACAATGGAAATCGATAAACTTATGAATCATTGACAAAAATGAAAAAAAGAAGCTTATTCATATAAAAAAAATCTGATTACTATATAGGTAATGATTTTGAATCGAAGGAATTAAAAGAAAATGGTAAGCAGCAAAACTTAAATGTGTGAGACATATCAGTGCCCATGTTCTGTTATTATCACATAGATATATTTATCACAAAAACGATATGAATTGAAAGAAAATGCTCCTGAGTTAAATAAATAAATTTTCGCATCGATACTTTTTAAGCATTTTCTTTCAATTCATATCGTTTTTGTGATAAATATATCTATGTTATAATTACAGAACATGGGCACAGGGTACAAATCAGTAAACATGTTTATTTCCAATGTGGGTACCTATACCTATATCTATATTTAAAGTTTCGTTCTTTCCCGTATACATTTTAAAGAAAATAAATTTTCGTTGTGTCTATTCGACTTTTTCTTTTCATAAAACAAAATTATTAATATTCTGGGCTCACGCAATTCATTTCAAATGTAATTTTTAATTATGTCAATTGTATCAAATTTTTTAATAAATTTTATTTTTTTTTTTGTTTTCCATTAATAAACGGAATCTTCATGAAAAGATTGGGCCTTACTAAATTTAAGTACGAGTAGTTCATAGTGGTTATATCTTCCACACAAATTTCGCAAATGTGAGCTTCCGTAAATTTAAAGTCGATGTTAAATTTGTTATTATTACGCGCAGTATAACTCAAAAATCATACCCACACAGAAATGTGTATATCTTTTCCCTAGAGCATATTTGAATGTTCTTAATCAATGCTTATCTTTATATTGGTTATCGTTTTTCTGTCGACATTTTAGGCGAAATAATTTTTTACCAACAACAACCAACGAAAACAGACACAATAATTATAGGAACAAAAATAACTTATTTTATTTTAACGAATGCATTTTTCACACTTTATTCCTTTATTTATTCATATTGATTACATTCGCTTTACGCATTTTGTAAAATACATGTTTTCGTGGTGAATTAAAACAGCGAATTTAAACTCTCAGAACTCATCCATCAGCTGACAGAAACTCACAAAATACACTAACTCTCAGCAGTGTTCTTAGCGCTCTCTCTTTATTTTTCCCACGAAGCGTATTAATCGTTCCCTTTTCACTAAACTCAAATTCCCTCGATTTTTTAATAAAACAAACCGTACTTTAAAAGTAAAACTTGTATTGTTCGGAAAAAAAATCACATTAAATTATTCTTCAGTATAAAAATCGCAGTTTTCAAACATTATATTGCATTTTTTGGGACTAGAAATTGTTGCTAGAGGAAAATCTCCTTTTTATGTACATTTAGTGCGTTGATATTCATGGTGAAATGTAATTTGAATGTTTTCTAGTCAAATTGTTGATATTCACACAATTTTGATGTTTTTTCATTTAACGCATGGAAGGCTTTTCGGAAATCGTAATTCCCACAAAAAGGTAGAAATACTACTATGTAGGAACACTGCTGAGTGTCATTATTTTTTTTACTTCTCCCGCCAATTAGAATTTCTTTTTTTGCTGCTTCACACGTATTCACAGATAGGAAATTTAAGAGAGAATTTTCTTTACAAAATTTGAGGGGGGAATCGGGTAGGTGCGCGGGAGCTGACGGTCTATTTAATACTTAGTTTATGGTCTCACCGATTCCCACCGCAATTTTTTTCAATATAAGCCCCTCCCTCCCGCTCGCAATTTTACTGTCTGTGAATACGTGTGAATTCAGCGTGTTCCTACATCGTTGTATCTCTATTGCGATTTTTATACTGAAGATTAATTAAGTGTGATTTTTGTCCGAACAATACAAATTTTACTTTTATTTAATTTAAATTTAGTGAAAAAAGAAAACGAACACACTTCTTAGACAGACGTCTAAGAACACTGACTGATAGTTTGTGTGTTTGCTGATTTCTGTCTGCTGATGGATGCGTTCTGAGAGTTTAAATTCGTTGTTTTATTTCACAACGAATACATGTTCATATTCTACAAATTGCATAATAACGAATGTAATCAATATAAATAATAATAAAGGAAAAAAATTCATTCGCTCAAATAAAATGTTTTTGTTCCTATAATTATTATTGAGTCTGTTTTCGTTTGTTGTTTTTGGCGAAAAATTACTTTTAAATTTAATAGTTAGTATATATGGAAGAGAGTTACAGTCATAGGAATCTAAGAAGGAATTTTCAAAATTTTGTGGGGAAATCGGATAGTAAGAAGCGCTGTTATGTTATTTCAAAACAGTTTTGTTGGCAGTTGTCCTAATATTGAAAATTTTAGACCCGATTGATATAAATATTTGTATGAGTTACTCGAAATACTAATTCTACGCAGATGAAGTCGCGGGTATTAGCTAGTATGCTTTATTTTCCATGTATACAATAGCGCATTAAACGAAAATGAAAATTGTAGGTAGTACCTATGGTTTTTGTAGTAGTAGTTTATAATAATGAACTAGAAAACACTTCATTTAAAAGTATTTCCTGCACAACAAAATATTGCCTGACGATTCAAAAAATACACGTACCTATGTTCAAGTTTTCACTTCTGTCGGCACTCCCGGAGTGCACTGTTTTTTTTTTATTATAAATGATCATTGTTCATAATCTGTGCTGACGCAATTGATTTCAAACGTGATTTCAATAATAATATCAATATCAATTGTATTAAATTTTCTCATAAATAATATTTTTTTTTCCATTAATAAACGGAATCTTCATGAAAACATTGGGCCTTTCCAAATTTAAGTACGAGTAGCTCACAGTGGTTATATTTTCCATACAAATTTCCCAAATATGAGCTTCCGTAAATTTGAAGTCGATATTAAATTTGTTATTAGTACGCGCAGTATAACTTAAAAATCATACCCATACAGAAATGTTTATATCTTTCCCCTAGAGCATATTTTAAATTTGAATGTACTTAATCAATTCTTATCTTTATATTGGTTAGCGTTTTTCTGTCGACATTTGAGGCGAAATATTTTTTTACCAAAAACAAAAACAGTCACAATAATTATTGGAACAGAAATAAGTTATTTTATTTTAAAGAATGCATTTTTCACACTTTATTCCTGTATTTATTCATATTGATTACATTTGCTATTACGCATTTTGTAAGATACATGTTTTCGTGGTGAAATAAAACAACGAACATAAACTCTCAGAAAGCATTCATCAGCTGACAGAAACTCACCAAATACACTAACTCTCAATACTCTCATCAGTGTTCTTAGTGTTTGAAAGATTACTTAAATTCTTTATTTTAAAAAATAATTTACACGAAAAATGGATTTAAAAGTGGAATAAAAATAGAATTAAAATGGACTGTAAATCGCCCGCACTGCTCTATGCTCAAATGATGAAGCCAAAGTGAAGCTCTCGGTACAGGCACCGTATATATAGGTGCCTGTCGTGTGCAGCACATAGCACGGATGTCGGTCGCAGGTACCGTAGGTTATCGGCCCGTCTTCCTTGCTCATTCTTCGTCGCGCCGCTGGAGTGTTTGCAATACTGTTTCAGCTAGACTTAGCTGTGCACGGCTGGCCCTTTGTTCGATGAATTTGTTGTTGCTCCCTTTGGTTTGCGACCATGTGGCTGGCCGATGTACTGGTGTGATGTTACTGGTGCTGCTCACGCCACCGATTCCCGCAATGCCTGGTCGATTCTCAGACACTTAGCGCTCTCTCTTTATTTCTCCCACGAAGCGTATTAATTTTTCCACCTTTTCACTAAACTGAAATTCCCTCGATTTTTTAATGAAACAAACCGTACTTTAAAAGTAAAATTTGTATTGTTAGGCAAGAAAATCACATTAAATTAATCTTCAGTATAAAAATCACAGTTTTCAAACATTATAATGAATTTTTTTGGTACTAGAAATTGTTGCTAGAGGAAAATCTCCTTTTTATGTACATTTAGTGCGTTGATATTCATGGTGAAATTAAAAATTAATTATATTAGGAAATTTAAGAGAGAATTTTCTTCTGCAGCCTTCCATCCTCTGCGATCCCGGGCACGCTGCTTCCAGTTATCCAGACCAAGCGCTCTGGCATCCGCGATGGCTTGGTCTTTGAAACGGAGGTTCGGTCTTCCTTGTCGTCTCGAACCTGGCGGCTGGGATTCGAAGATCCTCTTAGCTGGAGCATTATTGTCCATTCGCTCGATGTGGCCGAGCCAATGTAGTCGACGTATTTTGGCCTTTTGGACTACATCCACATCTTGGTACAGCTCATAGAGTTCGCGGTTGTATCTTCTCCTCCATTCGCCCTCCTCGCACACAGGACCAAAAATCCGCCGAAGAATTTTTCTTTCGAAGGAGCCCAGTATCAGCTCTCCCTTCCTGCTTATCGTCCAGCACTCGGCGCCATAAAGCAGAACTGGCAGGATAAGGGTTCTGTAAAGCATACATTTTGTCCTTCGAGTTAGGAGTTTTGAACCCAATTGTTTTGCCAAACCGAAGTAGCAGCGGTTTCCTAGGGTAATTCTTCGCCGGATCTCCACTAGGATGTCATTTGTGGAGTTCATGTTTACTCCGAGGTAGATAAACTCCTTAACTACCTCGAAATTGTTGCTATCAATAGTGACGTTCTGTCCTAGGCGGTGGACAGATGCTTGTTTGTTTGTTGATAGCATGTACTTAGTCTTGTCCTCATTTACTACAAGAGCAACGAATTTCGCCTGTTCTTCAATCGCCGTAAAAGCCTCTATCACGGCACGCTGGGAGCGACCGATGATGTCAATATCGTCTGCATACCCCAGTAGCTGGACGGATTTGTTGAAGATAGTGCCTTCCGTGTTGACACCTGCCCTGCGCACTATCTGCTCTAGCACGAGATTGAAGAAGTCACATGATAATGCGTCTCCTTGCCGAAATCCGGTGCATGTTTCGAATAGCTCGGAGGAACTACTTCCAAATTGCACGTTGCAGCGTGTGTTCTCCAGCGTCACGCTACATAGCTGGATCAGTTTTGCCGGGATCCCGAATTCGGCCATCGCCACATAAAGCTCCTGACGATGAATGCTATCATATGCGGCTTTGAAGTCGATGAATAGGTGGTGAGTCTCGACTTGAAATTCATTGGTCTTTTCCAGGATTTGCCTCAGTGTGAAAATTTGGTCTATAGTCGATCTGCCGGGCCGGAAGCCACACTGGTACGTGCCGATTAGTGTGTTGCAGAACGGTTTGAGACGTTCACACAGTACTTTGGATAGGATCTTGTATGCGACATTAAGCAGGGATATGCCTCGATAGTTCTTGCAAGACATAGGATCGCCTTTTTTGTAGATGGGGCATATGGAGCTGATAGTCCAGTCATCGGGCATACTTTCCTCCACCCATACTTGGTTGATGATTTGGTGCATGCGCCCTACCAAAACATCACCACCGTATTTGAAGAGCTCCGCTGGTAAACCATCAGAGCCGGCGGCCTTGTTGTTCTTTAGCTTTTTTATTGCTAAGCCAACTTCTTCTATACTGGGCGGTGGAACTGGATCTTCATTGACTGGACGTGGGTTCTCTTCTTGCCCTATCACTCTCTCTACATGATGCCCATTTAGCAGCTGCTGGAAGTGCTGCTTAAAAACATCTACTATTCCCCGCGCTTCGGTGACTAGGTTTCCATCACTGTTTCGAAGAGCCTGCGTTCCGGTCTTGAAGCCAGCAGCCAGTTGCTTGGCTTTCTTGTAGAACTTCCGGATGTTGCTTCGATCGCGGGACTCTTCGATCTCCTTGAGCTGGGAGACTGCGTAGGCCCTCTTCTTTCTACGCAGGATTTTCTTCTCCTCCCTCCTCCTGGCTCGATACTCTTCCCTCGCTGCCCTTGTTTTGCGCTGCAGCGCCTTCATATGTGCATCTTCTGTCACCTTTTTCCTGCGTACGCATTCATCATCATACCACGGGCTCTTTCTCTGGGGTGGCTGGTACCCTAAGGTGGTTTCGGCTACCTCTTTGATGATGTCGCGATACTGGGACCACTGGGTGTTGGCATTTGTGGTAGGTGAATGCACTGCGGAGAGTTTCTCACTCAGGCGCTCTTTGTAGACTCTGGCTACTCCAAGTGTGCTAAGGCGTCCAACGTTGAATTTCTTCTTCTGGGCGGAACGCAGCTTCTTCTCGTTGGATAGTCGAGCTCTGAACTTAGCCGCAACAAGAAAATGGTCAGAGTCGACGTTTGCCCCGCGGAATGTGTGCACGTTGAGGATGTTGGGTGCGTGCCTCGCGTCGATTAGCACATGGTCGATTTGGTTGGCGGTTCGACCGTCTGGAGAGCGCCAGGTTGCTGTGTGGATCCTTAGCCTTGGAAACCTAGTGCTACTTATCACCGTATTACGAGCTGCCGCGAAGTCAGTTAGTCGGTAACCGTTGTCTGTGGTCGTATCGTGGATTCTGTGTTTACCAACTAACCCGCCAAAGATGTTTTCCTTCCGATTTTAGCATTGAAGTCCCCGAGCACAACTTTGACATCGTACTCCGGACCGGCTCCGTAGGCTCCATCCAGGAGGTCATAAAACTCCTCCTTGATAGGGTCTTCAGCCTCGTCGGTAGGGGCGTGTGCACATATTAGGCTTATGTTTTGGAAAGTAGCTTTGATGCGGATCACAGCTAGGCGATCACTTATCGGCTTAAAGTCAATGACTTTTGTCCTAAGCCGATTTCCAACGACGAATCCGCATCCTAATACATGCAATCTTTTATGGCAACTGTAATAAATATCGCAATTTTTCCTTTTCATCATACCTGATCCTATCCATCGTATCTCCTGGATCGCGGTAATATCTGCCTTGTACCGCGTGAGGACAGACTCAAGTTTTTGAGTAGCACCTGGGGTGTACAGCGTTCGCACGTTCCAGGTACATACTCTCAAATCGTTGTCCGTTGACGTTCCGGGTCTAGTTGCCGTTTGAGGGAAATTGTTATCCGAGGCTCCTCGTGTCTCTCTCAAAACTATTCTTTTTTTTACATGGTCGGGAAGTTACCCCGACGGCACAACCCCCAACCTGGAGGGCCAGGCCCTTGACCCTAGGACAGCAGGCCGGTTACTCCGGTGCCAGTAACCCACTTTGGGATGTGAGCGCTGCCGTTGGCTCATTAAGGGTTCATCCGCCACCAACTCTTCTCCAACACCCTGGCTCGGTATTGGAAATCCCTGGCTCGGTATTGGAAATCCCTATAGACCTGGTATCCGAATATGTCAGAGCAGCTCTATAGGGATTACACTAAATAGTTCGGCCTGACTGGAACTGTAGACGCCACCGTTGGCTCCATCTAGGGAACTCCTCCGCTGCCGTCTGGTACCAGAGGAGGTGTCTTAGTGAGTAAACAACACTCCTCCCCCCTCTCTCGTCTGCTGCCACCAACGACCTGCCAAAGGGGTTGGTTACCCAATCTCCAGTCGAGGTACTAGGCACCCACCAGTCACCACGTGGAGGTGAGAGTAGGAGTTGATAGTGAGAGGCTAGGTGAGAACGCTTGTGTTCTCATGACATCGCATCACTACCCTTCAGCACCAGCAATGACTGAGTGCCTCCAAAAAAACAACACCATTAGCCTCAATGAAAGATATACAAAATGCTTTGAAACTTGTAAAGCCCTTCTATGTAATGACCCTGTTCTGCAGTTTCCCGACTTTGCTAAACCTTTCAACCTTACTACTGACTCTAGCAACATTGCATTAGGTCCAGCATTGTCTCAAGGCACAATAGGCATGGATAAACCAATTTGCTTTGCAAGTCGTACATTATCCAAAAGTGAGGAAAACTACAGCACGATCGAGAAGGAACTTCTAGCAGTAGTTTGGGCAACCAAATGTTTCCCGCCTTATCTTTTTGGCAGAAGATTCCAAATAGTTACCGATCACAAACCCCTTACTGGGGTATTTTCCTTAAAGGAACCTAACTCCAAACTAATTCGTTGGCGGCTCCAGTTGGAAGAATTCAACTATTACATTACATATAAGAAAGGCAAACAGAACTCAAACGCTGATCTAGAATAGAAATAAATTATAATGACATAGAATAAGTAGATGATTTAGATATGGCATCAATTCAAAATAACTTGGATGAACAAGACCGTATATCTACAATACATTCTGCAGTAGAAAACTTGGGCGATGGAATTCCGATTTCTGAGGGCCCCCTAAATGAATTCGCTAATCAAATTATACTTAAGTCGAATAAAAACAAAAAAAACTCTCAGTCATAAATTAACTATTTTATTTAAGACGAAAAAACGAATAGTAATTGAACATGAGCGCATTGACAATGAATCTGTTGTTATTAATATCTTTAAAGACTTTCTGAATACAAAAAGGATTTCTGCTGTACTTACGGACAATTCTACTTTCAAAACTGTTCAATCTGTTTATTCTAAATATTTTAGCAGTAATAATTATCCAAAATTGGTGAGGTGCTTAATATTACTTAGAATATATCAGGAACAGATGACCAAGAAAAACTGATACGTGAGTACCATAAAACCTCCAACCATAGAGATATAAACGAGACCTTTGAACATTTAAGAAGATCTTCACACTTTCCTATAATGAAATCCACAATTACACGTAGGTATCATCAATAATTGCGATACTGGCAAGAAATATAAATACGACCGGAAAAGAGAAAGACTTAAATTCGTAATTACCGAAACACCCTCTAAGTCCCTAGATATATTGACATATATTCTGCCCATAAGGAAAACTTTCTCACGATCATAGATAAATTCAGTAAGTTTGCAAGCGTTTGTTTAGTATCGGCTAGAAATAGTATAAATATTATTATTCTACGCTCACAGAACTGATTCGGATAATAAAATCTGAAAACAGCAATAAACCTTTTAGTGAAATTGTTGATGAAGCTGTCATCACGTATAATAACAGCATACATTCTACGACCAAATTATCTCCTTTCGAGTTATATAACGGACATATAGACAAGCCTAACCCACTAGCACTTACAGGGCCATACGAAACAAAACAGGAGTACTTACTTCAGCACATTAAGAGTTATGAAACCTTAGCGAAATTAGTTGAAGAACGTAGCTTAAACTATAAAAAAAACACTATCAATAGACGCAATGAGACACGTACAGATCCACCTGAACACGAACCAAATGAGACAATATTTGAATCGGACAATAGAAGAAACGGTGCAGGGAAATAAGTCCCCGGGAACTAAGTCCACTGAGTAATACATACCAAACTGAGTTAACAAAATTTTCAAAATTTCGATTTAAAGATATATAACTAAATAAATACATATATAATATAAATGTAATGCAACCAATAAGAAGCTGAAAAGAAAAATCAATAACTTAAAAAATTGTCAGAGTCTTGCAAACTGAGCTGCATTTTTTAATTTTTGTTCTGTTTGACAAAATACTCCCTTCGAAATTCAGTTTGCAAGACTCTGAAAATAATCAAAAAAAAAAAATCGCGCGATTTTTTATTTGATTATTTTCAGAGTCTTGCAAACTGAATTTCGAAGGGAGTATTTTGTCAAACAGAACAAAAATTAAAAAATGCAGCTCAGTTTGCAAGACTCTGAAAATAAAGTTCACTTCAAACTGTTTTTACTGATAATGAATCGTATTGACTGCACTTATCCGAGATAAGCTTAAGATTTTGTTAGAAGAATGTGATAACTAACTGCACTTTAGAGTTTGTTGTCCAATCCTAAATGTTGGAAGTTAGTTCCCCCTTCTTATTTTTGAATGTGTACTAAGTTCGGTGCAGGGAAATAAGTCCCCGGGAACTAAGTCCACTGAGGGACTTAGTTCCCACCTAGTGGGAAATAAAATCACTTTCGTAAAGTGGACTTAGTTCCCATGTAAGATGGGAAATAAATTCCGAAAGCTCAGAGTGGTTTTATTTCCCTTTTAATGTGAAATAAATTCTCACTGTCGACTAAGAACAAGGTAAAATTAAAGAGTCAAGTAGGAACTTTGCAATTTTTATAAACAAAAATTTAATTATCTGTTCACTAAGTCAGAGTAATATATACCAAACTGAGTTAACAAAATTTTCAAAATTTCGATTTAAAGATATGTAACTAAATAAATACATATATAATATAAATGTAATGCAACCAATAAGAAGCTGAAAAGAAAAATCAGTAACTTAAAAAATTGTCCGAGTCTTGCAAACTGAACTGCATTTTTTAATTTTTGTTCTGTTTGACAAAATACTCCCTTCGAAATTCAGTTTGCAAGACTCTGAAAATAATCAAAAAAAAAAATCGCGCGATTTTTTTTTTGATTATTTTCAGATGAACAAATGAACAAAAATTAAAAAATGCAGTTCAGTTTGCAAGACTCTGAAAATAAAGTTCACTTCAAACTGTTTTTACTGATAATGAATCGTATTGACTGCACTTATCCGAGATAAGCTTAAGATTTTGTTAGAAGAATGTGATAACTAACTGCACTTTACAGTTTGTTGTCCAGGTGCAGGGAAATAAGTCCCCGGGAACTAAGTCCACTGAGGGACGTAGTTCCCACCTAGTGGGAAATAAAATCACTTTCGTAAAGTGGACTTAGTTCCCATGCAAGATGGGAACTGAGTCCACTTTCTTATGGGAACTTAGTACACATTCAAAAATAAGAAGGGGGAACTAACTTCCAACATTTAGGATTGGACAACAAACTGTAAAGTGCAGTTAGTTATCACATTCTTCTAACAAAATCTTAAGCATATCTCGGATAAGTGCAGTCAATACGATTCATTATCAGTAAAAACAGTTTGAAGTGAACTTTATTTTCAGAGTCTTGCAAACTGAACTGCATTTTTTAATTTTTGTTCATTTGTTCATCTGAAAATAATCAAAAAAAAAATCGCGCGATTTTTTTTTTGATTATTTTCAGAGTCTTGCAAACTGAATTTCGAAGGGAGTATTTTGTCAAACAGAACAAAAATTCAAAAATGCAGTTCAGTTTGCAAGACTCTGACAATTTTTTAAGTTATTGATTTTTTTTTCCGCTTCTTATTGGTTGCATTACATTTATGTTATATATGTATTTATTTAGTTATATATCTTTAAATCGAAATTTTGAAAATTTTGTTAACTCAGTTTGGTATATATTACTCTGACGTAGTGAACAAATAATTTCATTTTTGTTTATAAAAATTGCAAAGTTCCTACTTGACTCTTTAATTTTACTTTGTTCTTAGTCGACAGTGAGAATATACTTCACATTAAAAGGGAAATAAAACCACTCTGAGTTTTCGGAACTTATTTCCCATCTTACATGGGAACTAAGTCCACTTTACGAAAGTGATTTTATTTCCCACTAGGTGGGAACTAAGTCCCTCAGTGGACTTAGTTCCCGGGGACTTATTTCCCTGCACCTGTTGTCCAATCCTAAATGTTGGAAGTTAGTTCCCCCTTCTTATTTTTGAATGTGTACTAAGTTCCCATAAGAAAGTGGACTCAGTTCCCATCTTGCATGGGAACTAAGTCCACTTCACGAAAGTGATTTTATTTCCCACTAGGTGGGAACTAAGTCCCTCAGTGGACTTAGTTCCCGGGGACTTATTTCCCTGCACCACTAAGTTCCCATAAGAAAGTGGACTCAGTTCCCATCTTGCATGGGAACTAAGTCCACTTCACGAAAGTGATTTTATTTCCCACTAGGTGGGAACTAAGTCCCTCAGTGGACTTAGTTCCCGGGGACTTATTTCCCTGCACCAGAAGAAACAAACTAGCTCTTAGATTCAATCAACGCAAAATAATTAAAAACCATAAAATAACACAAACAAAAAATAAGAAAAAAAAACCCGTTAATGTGAACTATGGAATTGCTCTTCTTTTGTTCCAGTCCATGGAAAATGTTATTTTAAGAAGGGGTGGTCTATTAAGAAATTGATGAAATCACAGAAATACCTACGCACATAAATATGTTTTATAGTAACATTTCTATTATTATCATATTGGAGTAACTCAATTGAAATATTTGCCTTTTTTTTCTCGATACTATTATGTAAAAAAAAAAAAGTTGGATACCTACTTATATTAATTAATCCGAAAAATACTTATTGAGTTTTCGATAACCCATTCAATAGTTCATATTGGACGACACAAAATTATGAAGAGCAGGTAGCATTTTTCGTCTTATCACCGTCTAGTGTATGCACAATATGGAAAAACAACAAGAAACCACCGTTTAAATGATAAGTGCACTTTTGGGATAAATGTGGGTCCACAAGCAAATGTTAGTTCAGTCTGGTTTTTGTCTTCGTTCCATTTACTCAAAAATTTGAAATGTTAATTAAACCTTAAAAAATAGAAAACAATTTTGTTAATGTTTTAAGCAAAGAGAATATCGCAAGGAAATAAAATAAAAAAATTACATGAAAATAAGGACTTGAAGTGTGTATATTATTATAATAAACAAGTCATGCAAAATACGAGAACTACTTGACTGACATAGCCCATTTATAATACCAACCTAACGACGATAAAAGAATTCCTTTCACTAAACTTCATTCACCTAGGTTGATTCCTTTGGACGCTATCGTGTTTTCAACGGAAAGAGGGACACATGGGTCTAATATTGGTTTTGTATGGGAGGTACCAGAACTACTTGACCTACATAGACCATTTTGAATACCAACCTGACGCTGAAAAAAATAAGTGCTCTCACCAAATTTTATTGACCTACGTCAATTACTTTGCGCGCTATCGTGCTTTCAACAGACAGAGAGGCATATGGGTCCAATATTGGTTTTGTATGGGAGGTACCAGAACTACTTGACCGACATAGCCCATTTTCAATACCAACCTGACGCCGATAAAAAGAAGTCCTTTCACTGAATTTCATTTACCTACGTATTACTTTGTTCGCTATCGTGCTTTCAACAGACAGACAGACTGACAGACAGACTGACAGACAGACAGACAGACGGACATGACTAAATCGATTCAGAATGTGATTCTGATTCAGAATATATATGCTTTATGAGGTCTCCGATGTCTCCTTCCTGGCGTTACAAATGTATTGGCAAAGTGAATATACCTTCCTGTAGAGAATATAAAAATTTAACTCAAGAGATAAGTATAACTCGCGCCTTCACAAGACCTCATAAAGTATATATATTCTGAATCTGGATCACATTCTGAATCGATTTAGCCATGTCCGTCTGTCTGTCTGTCTGTTGAAAGCACGATAGCGCCCAAAGCAATCGACGTAGGTGAATGAAGTTTTGTGAAAGGACTTCTTTTATCGTCGTTAGGTTGGTATTAAAAATGGGCTATGTCGATCAAGTTCTGGTATTTTGCATGACTTGCATGTAGTGGAGGGTATCAAAGCATCGGCCAGGCCGATGATAACATTTTTACTTGTTTTTTATTCCATTAGGAACATCTAATAGAATGCATTAGAAAAAAATTGATTTCACTACTTTGATTTGCTTAATAACCGAAATATTGATATGAGTTTTTTTTTTAAAGTCATTCAAAGGAATAGAAAAAACTCTTAGATAAAACCGGGCTTTTTTGATTGGTTGTTGTTGCTTATCGACAAATTATGACTCATATCGATGGACACGGATGAATGCTTTGCGGAAATGTGTTCACCGTTGGTTTGTTGTTGTTGGGAAATCGATATAATGGATGCAACCGTGAAATAATGCATTTTTTGACTTTAATTGCGTTTTAGTAAGTAACGCTTGAGTAAGTTCAGAAATTTTAAATGCAGTTACTTAAGTTAAGTAAGGATGTGCTTAATGCAACAGTGATTTCAAATAATTTCTGTCTATTGGAAATTCGGAGTTATAGATGCAAACATAAATGACCTTAGATCTCCGAAATAAGACATTTTTGAGAAAAAAGAAGTTCATTACAAAACAACTACAAACGATTTCGAATGCAACTGGCTAGTTTTCATTTCAAAAGCTCAAAAGTGCGCGCTGAAAAAAAACCAAAAAAAAATGTCTATCGAACTGCATTTCAAGTTTTTCAATCTAGAAAAGTGCGCGACAACTTCACGTAGGTATGTGATTCGCTTCAATTTTTGTTAATGCAGGTCGTGATAACTAACATTTTATTTATTATTTTTCATTTAAAAATGTTACCACTTTGAAAGTGTCTCTCGTGCAAACTATTCAGTTTAGAAAAAAATGATATTAGAAACCTCAATATACCACATAATTGTATTGCATCATCAAAAGTGGGTTGGAAAAAAAACAGCGTTTGATTCTTCCTGCAAATAATAAAAGAGTAAACATTGTCTATCCCGAATAATGAAATAAATAAAACAAATTTGTATAATTACACACTACAACAATGCATAGGTACCAGTGGCGTGGCGTGAACATTTTAAAATGGGAAGTCGAAACAAAACTAATCACATACAAATGTAAAAAACTCTACATCTCTACCTTGAAACAAAATCATACATTGTTCATTTGCTTTGCATCAACTAAGCAAAATCAATTCAAGCGACCTTTTTTATACTTCAAGTCAGTATTTATTCAATATTTAAAATTTACAATTTGCGCACTGCAATCTGCCAACTGTATTTGTAAACCAAAACACTTACCCTCCCTACCTCAACATAGTACCAGCAATTATCCACAGAAGATACAATAAGAAAAGAAGAAGTAAAAGAAAATCGAATAAGTCGAAGAAAAGTGTGTTATTTTGTTCATATCATAACCAAGCGGGTGTAAAACACATACCCAAAACCCAACGCAGTACTCAGGGAAGAAAAAAAGGGATAGATACAAATGTTCACTCAGCGCCAGCACTCAAAATTAACGTAGTAAGAAGTGAGAATAACTCGAAGAAAAGCGCGTTATTTTCTACATAACCAAGTGGGTGTTGAACAAAGAGGTGTCAGACACAGTGCTCAGGGAAGAAAAAAAGAGATAACAAGCTAATATTCCCTCAAAATCAACTATCAAGTAAGAGCTTTAATAACCCGACATATTTTGGGTTCCCTTCGCTTTGTCGTGACGAGACGATGACGATGTTGTATGAAAATGGATACACACAATATTATTAACTGACTTTTGGTTTGCATGGTTATGTGTGTGTGTACCATTTTGTGAGTAAAAGTTCATTTATGTTTCATATATAGGTATATTTGGTTTTTGGTAGATAGATAGTGCTGACTGGTGGAAATTTGAAAAGGTAAGTCGGTAGGAATCGGGTTATATGGACGCCACGACACTGGTAGGTACCTATTTTCCTTACAATTATTTCTGTGAAACTCATTATTTTGGATACCATAAAAATACTTTTTTTTAAATACCTACTAAAGAATAGAAAAAACTAGTTTTTAAGAACTCTGTGAAGCAAGAATACCCACAAAAATTTGTGAATAAAGTGGCCAGAATCAAGTATACCTAGTTGTGTGGGTATACTTTCAATTAAAAAAACAATATTTTTTATAGGATTTCTATGATCCTTTTGATAAATTTTATTTAATTAATTTTATTGTCCGACTAATACATTACGATTAATAACGTTTATAATCACCGAACTGTGGTCTCAGTATATATCCTACCTAGTAATCTATGTATTTGGTTCAAACACAATCTTTCCTTTATTCTTTCCTTATCTACTGTTGTGTTAGGATGAAATACAATCTTTCCTCTATTCTTAATCTAAATTTCCTTATCTACTGCGGTGTTTGGTTCAAATATAATCTTTTCTATATTCTTAATCTATATTTTCCTACCTACTGTTGTGTGACCCATTCAATATTGAGATAAGTCTTAATAATACTCAAACTATGTGTTTAAGGGTCCTTAACTCCAGCGGTAACGGCTTTCGGCTTAGATAGCTTCTTCTGTGCATTTATGATATGAGTGTCATTGCAGTACAATTTTTATGATGTAGCATCTAGGAAAAGTGTACCTAATATGTTTTTTTTGCGGATTGCGAACTCTGCATAATTTAACCAACCAAAGTCATTATACAGGAATTGTTCATCAGGGAGAATTAGTGGTTCGCATTCCTCTAATACCCAATGACGTGCGCTTTAACTTTAAAATACTGCAATTTCCCCGTAAAGTGTGCTCTAACATGACAACTAACAAAGGAATCTAAAAAATTGTTTCTCCCATGGCCAGTTTTATGTAGCTTGATCTTGCGTAAGTTCACCCACAATTCTACTAATCAGTCTCACTCAAAATATTTCCCAACCTCGCATGGCATGGTGCAAATAAAGTCACGGGCACTTAATAATTTGAAAGTTGAAATAGATCATTTTGTAGAAATTAGCCCGAACGCAATAAACATATTATTGGCGCTTAATGACTATAACTTAGTACATTAAAATAGACACCCACGTGGACGAAGAAGCAGAGAAAACTAGTATTATTATATTGTTCACATTATACATATTTCTATATTCAAATAGCAATGTAGGAAGATTTTGCTCTATTACAATAAAAAAACCCATTCGTTTATTTTGGATCTAATAATTTTCTATACACTAAATTAGTTGGTTTTATTGATTGAAATCTAATAAATCTAAAGTAGACATTAAATGATAAGGATTGCTAAGAACCATTTTCCTTTTATTAAAGGTCTTCAACAACAAAAGAAAACAAAATGTATCCCCATATAATCTTCCCCCATGTTTTTCACCCAAACCAATTTTCCAAAACATATTTGCGCACTCTAAATGATTTATGGATAAGATCGAAGCTTTTTGGCCACAATGTAGTTCGTGGGACTGCTGGGAGTAGGCATGTAATTAATTATTCGGTTAAACATCGTTATACTATGGGCAAAGGTCAGTTAGGTATTGATTTTTGTTGTTTTCAGAATTTAGATGTTGTGGATTATGAAGCGCTATATTGATGCAGTAAGTGGTTGATTATTATGAAAGTCGAATTTATAGACCATTGGCCTGCGTTATTTATTTATGAGTACCTTTATGTCTAAATGATTTCTGGCTGTGTAAGTGAGTGACATAGTGATTACATTTTTAGCTCCATGCCAAATTACGGAAAAATTGAATTGGGTTGAACGTTAAAGTGTAATTATTTTAAGTTTAGGCATGAATAGGTTATAATGTTAGGCTTTGTTTTATAAAACAACACTTGACTTATCCCATTTGCATTTGTACTTTGAATTGGGTTGACAGCGAAAACCACCATTATCATATAGGCAAACTTTCAAATGTATTAGCGGTTTCCTATATAGATTCGTTTACCCGGCGAAATAATAATGACAATCGTGACCGACCTAAGTAAAAGTTAATCGTGTGCCAACCTTAACTCTTTTTCAGGGTTCGGATGGGTGTACAAAAGGCAAAATATCTGAGGTATGCATCAATCTCAACCGATTTCAACCGTTTTGGAGTTGTCTTGAACAAAATAATTAGATTTTGGAATTTGTGGCGATTTGGGCAATCTCATATAAATTAAAGGGTTTATCAATAATTTATTATCATAAACGCTTAGGCCGACCAATAGGGTATTTAAATTCTCACCTATTGCGAAATTCAATTTGGATGGTTGTTCAACACTTCTCTTCAAATGAAAGGGAGCATTTATTTGGGTAAGGTTAGGTTGAAGTGGCTGTCGGCTAGCCGACACATTTATACCATAAAAAGGTAACTTGAGATACCACATGAATCTATGTATCTAATTCTTCCTACACTTTGAACCAGTTGCAGCTCCTAATGAAGCGTAGGAGATGACGAATGTCTGTGTTTTATAGATCGTTAAGATCGCTGTAGTAAAGCTCTTCTAAATGGAGTTTTCGTCTTTGTGAGAGGGCCGGACAAGTACAGAGGAGATGATGAATGGTTTCCTCCTCTTCCTCGTCAAAACAGCTTCTGCAAAAAACGTTGCATGATACCCCAAGCCTTTTTGCATGCCTGCCTTTAAGACAGTGTCCTGTGATGACACCTATTGTAGCAAAGATATGCTTCCTATCGAGGGAGATCAGATTCCTAGAACGTTTTAGATCCAGCTTTGGCCAGATCTGTTTTGTCACTAGACATGTCGATCCGGTTGTCCATCTAAGATTTGTTTTTTCGATGGCATCCAGCTTTATTGTGAGTTTGCAAGTGGCGATAGGGATACCTAAGGAATCCTTATCTGGAAGCATAGGTAGTGTTGTTCCGTGTTTGGTGAGTTCATCAGCCTTACAGTGATCTGTGATGTCCCTATGCCCCGGCAACCAACATAGGTGAATATTGAACTGCTCCGCCATCTCTCTGAGAGACGAACGACGGTCTTGTGCTGTTATTGAATTTGTAGAGACTGATTCCAGCCACTTTATAGCCGCTTGACTATCTGAGAAGATACCGATATCTTTAGCAGATATCAAGTTTTCTTTCAGCCAAGATAAGACTTCTTTTATCTCCATTATTTCTGCCTGAAAAACACTACAGTGATCAGGAACACGGAAGGAGAGACTAAGATTTAGTCTGTCGGAGAAGACACCGCCACCAACACCGTCCACAGTTTTCGAACCATCTGTGAAGAAATGGATCGATTCATCGTTCAGGAAAGCTTTCTCCTCCCAGAATGATCTAGTGGGAATGGAGAACTGGAAGTTTCTATCAAATTGTAGTTCTGGTGTAGTGTAATCGATGTTTCCTGGAAGGTTTATAAAATTGTTCAAAATAGTTACATGGCCAGTTGTTTTTCTGCTCCATTGTGAGGTAGCTTTAAGACGTACGGCTGCAATACCTGCCATTTGCCAGCTGAAGATGTAAATGGGTGTCAGATGAAACAGGATGTCAAGTGCAGCGGAGGGGGTAGTACGAAAAGTCCCGCCGATGCACAAGCAAGCTGTTCTTTGGACTTTGCTTAACTTATCGCGATAAATCGCTTTGTCCAAAGCAGTCCACCAGACAATCACACCGTACGTGAGTATCGGTCTTATGACAGAGATGTATAGACAATAAGCTACACGAGGCTGTAAACCCCATTTGTTTCCTATGGCTTTTTTGCAAGAGAAAAGTGCCACCTTGGCTTTTTTAACTCTTTCTTGGATGTTAGGTTTCCAGGTTAATTTCCTGTCAAAAATGAGACCCAAGTATTTAGCTTCATTTGAGAATTTCAAACTAATGCCATTTATAGATGGAGGGTCGACGTGAGGATTCTTGTATTTCCTAGAGAAAAGGACATGTTCAGTTTTGTGAGGGTTTACTCCCAGCCCACATTTTTTTGCCCAATTTCTTAGCTTATTAAGAGCGAGTTGTAGGAGTTCCTTCAACGTGTTTAGGTACTTTCCTGACACAGCAATAGCAACGTCGTCCGCATAGGCAATCACATTGTAACCCCCCGCTTCCAGGCATATCAGTTCATTCACCACGAAGTTCCAGAGAAGGGGAGATAGGACGCCGCCTTGTGTGAGCTGCCTGGAAAATGGGTGTCGAGCAGCAAATTAAGCGATTCCTCGCTAGAAGTCGTCCAAGAGCCATCTGTCTTTTTCAGACAACTTTGCATTATTGGGTTTTTTTTTTTTTTTTTGTCGGGGGTTGTTACTATCCGATGGAGCACTCAGACACAAACTACAGGTCCATTGTACTGCCAAACAGACACCTTACATTACTGTACTTAGTTTTCCCGTCTTTCGAAGAAAGATGAGAAGGAGCTTCAGTGATGAAGAGCTTAGATGTTCGGCACTCACCACATCAGCCCCAAAGATCCGCCACCTGATGCGAGCAAAGGCGGGACAGCTACAGAGGAAGTGCTCCGCTGTATCATCGTCCTCTCCACAAGCAGGACAGATAGTGGTGTTGCTCAAGCCCAACACATTTAAGTGTTTGGCAAAAGCTTGGTGGCCCGAAAGGACGCCCACAAGCAGTCTGCAGTCCATTCTCCTAAGGGATAGAAGGAAAGACGCGGACCTTTTGCAGATGTCCGGACGCAGTCGTTTGGTCTGCCAGCACAGTCTCGCCACCGACGCTCGTGTTCACGAGAAACCCAAGTATCAATGGATGACCTAACCACAGAAGCAGGCAGACCCAACGCAGGTTCAGGTCCTGAGAAAGCATCTTCTGAACCCCGTCTGGCAAGCTCATCAGCGATCTCATTTCCCTGGATACCATTGTGACCTGGGACCCAGACAAGATTCACGGTGTTGATCCTTCCGACTAAGTTCAGAGAAAGCTTGAGTTCGAGCACTAACTTGGACGAGGTAAGAGGGTTAAGCAATGCTTTTAATGCAGCTTGGCTATCACTGCAAACGCATATGCTTCAGCCCTCCACCTGTTTGTCACAATGTAGCGCATAGCCATAAGGATAGCGAAAATCTCCGTTTGGAAGACAGACGCATGGTTACCTAAGGGGTAGTGTAGTCTAATGTTCTCGCTTTCCACAAAGAAACCAGAACCAGACCCTTGTCCAGTTCTGGAGCCATCCGTGAATACACGATGACATTCTTTCCCAGGTTCAGAGTCTGACCGAAGCCATTCCTTTTCCTGAGGAAAGTTGACATGGTAGTTTTGTCGCAGTAGGATTTCTGGGGTCATTGCGTCAGACGGCATGTCCATAAGACAGGGGTCAAAGGACAATTCTCGCACAAGTTCCTCCAAATTCCAATGCGCGTGGTACCAAAAGCCACCTCTCTTTAACCGAGAAATGGTTTTCAGCGTACACCCCATGATAAAAATATCAAGAGGGGGGAGGTTCATCATAGCATCTAGAGCAGAGCCCGGAGTGCTAGGGAAGGCCCCTGTGCATCCAAGACAAACCGTTCTTTGAAATTTGGCAAGAGAGGCAGTAACACGTTTCCGCGAAAGCCTGTTCCACCATACAACCGATGCATATGAGAGAAGTGGTCTTATCATTGCCGTATAGATCCAAAGGAACCTTTTAGGAGATAAGCCCCATGTCTTGCCAAAAGCGCCTTTGCACTGACAGCGCTTTATCGGTTTTTGATTCAACATGCTTGGACCAAAGAAGCTTTCTATCGAGGATTACCCCCAGATATTTGACTTCATCGGATATCGGGATAGTGACGCCTTTTAGCACAAGCTGAGTCAGACCAGTGATCTTTCTCCTTCTCGTGAAGAGAACAACCGTAGTTTTAAGAGGATTCACTGAAAGCCCATTTCTTGTGCACCAATCGTCGATAAGGCCCAAAGATCTCTGCGCCCGAGAGCAGACGGTCCTTAGGTCTGAACCGACAGACAGAACGGCGATATCATCCGCATAGGCTTGTGTGTAGGTTCCAGGAAGATTGAGAGCCGTTAGCAGAGAGTCCACTACCATACACCATAAGAGCGGAGAAAGAACACCACCTTGAGGGCAGCCTCTGTTCACCCCAGTCATGACGCATTTGCCACAATCCGCCTCGGCAACCAACGTCCTGTACATTAGCATTGTTTTAATCCACAAAACCAATGTTTCATCTACACCATGATGTCTGGCTGCATTGCACATGCTATCAAAAGCACCCTCGATATCGACGAAAATACCCAGCGCGTACTCCTTCCGATCAAGAGCACTTTCAATCCTACCAACAAGGTTTTGAAGCGCGGTTTCAGAGGATTTTCCACGCTGATAGGCATGTTGCATCAAAGAAAGAGGATGCGATCGAAGAGCAACATTGCGCACGTGCAGTTCAACCAGTCTCTCCAAGCTTTTCAGCAGGAAGGAAGACAGACTTATGGGTCTGAAACTTTTGGCGAGAGTGTAGTCGGTCTTACCTATCTTTGGTATAAACACGACTTTAACCATACGCCAAGGGGAAGGTATGTAGGCCAAGGCCAAGCTAGCGGTGAAAATTCTTTTCAGCGTCGGCATCAGCTGACTAAAACCTTGTTTCAGCATAGCCGGATAAATTCCATCCGGACCCGGTGACTTGAAACTCTCAAAAGATGCAATTGAACATTTGATAGCTTCGTCCGTCACCACTCTGGATGCAACATACCAACTACGCCGCGTGGTGTTTGTTAGTTCAGAAGTGGCCACCATAGGCGGTACCACTGAAGAGCACGTAATGACCTGATTTCCCGGAAAGTGAGTCTCCAGCAGGAGACTAAAAGTCTCCGCCTTTGTCTCAGTGTAGGTACCATCAGATTTTTGGAGCGATTCCAGTTTACTTGGTCTGTCCCTATTAAGGACTTTAACAAGCCTACTGGTTGCACTTAGTGAAGCGACCTCCTCAAAAAATTTCCTATAAGAGTCGGTTTTCGATTTACGAATTAGTCTCTTAAATTCTTTTTGTTTCGATCGATACAGATTCCAGTCTTCTGCTAAGTTGGTTTTTAAAGACCTATTTAGGAGCTTTCTGGTTTCTCTGCGAATACACTGCAGTTCGGTATTCCACCAAGGTACCGGTTTTCTACAGGAGTTTTTTGAAACTGGACACGCTAGTTCAAAACAACGGATAATGACGCTGCTCAGATCCTGAGCAGACCTCTCTACCCCCTGTATTGATCTCAGTTTGAGTGGTGCTTTAACAGAATTGCCAAGCTCCTCCTCAAACCGAGCCCAATTTGTCTTCCTCGGATTTCTAATCTCCAGCGAAGGTGAAACTTCACAGTAGATTTGAAATTCGATGTATCTGTGATCTGACAAAGTGCTATCTGGCGATACTCTCCAATTTATGATAGTCATGCAATGCCTGTTGGACAGGGTAACATCAATTACTTGCTGTCTCCTGGCTGTAACAAATGTAGGTCGAGAACCTCAGACGATAGGATGAAGTCCAGAAGACGATCTCCTCGTATATTACACTTGCTGCTGCCCCAAACAGTGTTTTGAGCATTAGCATCGCAACATAAGATAAGACCTATCTTTTTGGACTCGCAGTACTCTACGAGCTCAACAACAGCCTTTGGTGGTGGAGGAGTTAAAGAGTCGTAGGGAAAGTAAGCCGATGCAATGACAAAGGTTTCCCAATTGCCGTTAGCATGGTAAGTAATAGTTGCAGCAACCAGATCCTGGCAACAGAACCGTTTGATTGTAACTGCCGTGAGGGATTTCGATACAACAAGACATGTCCTAGGTCTCTCGGACAGCTTATCGTAAAGAACGTTGTGCGAACCGCTTAACTCACCAAGGCCACAGATGCGATTTTTCCACACCCACGGTTCTTGGATGGATGTTATGCAGTTCTTTGTTCTACATACCGCAAGCCTACTACTTAAAAGAGCAGTAGCAGCCTTGCAGTGTTGTAGGTTTATCTGAGTAAACAAAATGGTTGTAGACTCTGGGTTTCGTCCTCTAATTGCACTATTTGGCAGTGAAATGGAAATGAATCCTACCAAGATGCAGATAGGGACGCATGTTGTACCTAGACTTAATGATCTCGGCAGAAACCATGTCTATGCTCACAACCAGAGAGCTACCGTCTTCATCGTGACGGTTTCTGCTCTGCCTGTGAGAACGGACAATCCAGGCTTTTGTGTGGAGACCAGGGTTCTGGGCATTCAGACGCTTAAGCACATCCGCCGATTTCTCCAGTTTCCCAGGGATCCAGCAGACGGCACGCGTAAGCTTGGGTGGTTTGTAGACCTCAAAAATTTTGGTCCCAAGGGGAGGGATCTTCGGCACCATGCTGCTAACCCATTCAGAGGTTTGCTGCGAGGAGGTCTTCACCACGAAGGTTCCGTCCTTGAACTCACAGCCCTCAACCTGGATACAAGCGTTCGTAGCCGCGACAAGCTCCAAAAGATGGGCTTTGCAGTGTTTGCACTCTGCATCACTCATGCTATTATCATTGCCTGCTTTCCCTATACTAACGGCTAAAGAAGAAACAGCAGCATCCTTATAGGACAGCCTACTATCTCGTGCCTTAGCTGTTCTACGTTCAAAAGAACCAAGCAACTTCTTGCTTTTTGGTTCGGCAGAAGAGGAGGCAGCGCCCAGTCCAAGGGGTTGGTTAGCTTCAGTTTGTGAGACCTCCACCGACCTGTGCCTTTTCAAAGGCACCACCGAAGAGCTGAAAGACGTGCTTGCGCCTTCAGCCGGTAAGGCTTCTTTGCGCTGCTGATCCAACAGCTTCTTCATTTTCCTTTTCCGCTGTCCCTTAGACAGGCGCCGCTCAGAGCTCGCCTCTTCAGGAGCCCGTTCAACCATAGAGGTATCCCGAGTCAGGCCGTCAGTGGCAGTGCAGTGGGCAGCAGCTTGCCCCGTGCTCAAATTGCCGAGTGAATCGGACATAGAGCCACAAGGGTCGCATGCGGGTCTTGAGCTCACGTCCGTAGGTACGACCGCAGCATCCGGTTTCCGTCCACCAGTACTGATTCCATTGCTGGTAGCAGCACGGGTTTCATTTGGAGACCGTGCACGGTCGGACTCACAGATTTGAGCAGGTTCGATTCTCTTTACGAGCTTGGGTCGCTTCCTCTTGCATTTCGGTTCGGCCGAAGAGGAGGCAGAGGCCAATCCAAGGGGTTGGTCAGCTTCAGTTGGTAAGACCTTCACTGACCTGTTCCTTTTCAAAGGCGCCGCCGAAGAGCTGAGAGAAAAGCTTGCGCCTTCAGCTACATCTTCTTCCTTTTCCTCTTCCGCTGTCCCTTAGACAAGTGCCGCTCAGAGCCCGCCTCTTCAGGAGCCCGTTCAACCATAGAGGTTTCCCGAGTCTGGCCGTCAGTAGCAGTGCAGTGGGCAGCAGCTTGTCTCATGCTCAATTTGCCGAGGAAATGGGACATAGAGCCGCAAGAGTCGCTTGTGGGTTCGGGTATGAATGTTGGGGTCTCCAGAATCCGTGCCCCATTATTATTGGGTTTGTCGAGGGTATCTTTCTTAGCCTTGATGCATCGGAGGTTTCTTCTATTTTAGCACAGAATAGTGTCCAAGATACTCGCTTGGCTTTTCTTAGTCCTTTCTTATATAACTCCAGGGCTTCTTTGTAGGAATCCCAGTCAGTCGCTTTTCTTCTGTCTTTGGCACGATTGAAAAGTTTCCTGCAATTAGACTTACTCAGTCCCAAATCTGACATCCACCAAAGTGGCTTTTTCTTCCCCCTCGGTATAATAGGACCTCCGTCAACTTGGCAGAGCACATATGTCAAAAATCGATTTTGAATAGGACTGAATTATGTGCTAATTTTGTGTTAAGTTTTTGATTTTTGTGCTCCAACGGTTTCCGAGGAAATCGACCTTGAAAAGTGCTCTGCCAAGTTGACGTCAAGCCAGCAGAGCACATAGTTAAATCGGGCGAAATATAAAAAAATGTGTATGCCATATTGATGCCTGATTTATGTGCTTTTTTGTGTTGAAACTCCAGCTTCGTAGCTCAAGCCGTTTAGCTAGAAATCGCATTACAAATCCCTATTCTAACAAGTTCATAGAAAACTGTTAACGCAAATCCTAAAAACGGGCGAAAATCGAAAAAATAAAAAGCACAACTATATCTCTGATTTATGTGCTTTTGATTTGCTAAGTCATTGATTTTTGTGCTGTCCTAATTTAGCCTCTAATCCAAGTTTTAGGTTTGGCTCTGTTAGTAAAAGACCTTTTACAAAGCTCTGCTAAAAATTTCAGCGCCAAAAAAGAAAAATCACAATGCAGAACGACGACATTGTGGCGCCATAACAAAAGCAGCACCTAAAAATAGAAATATGTCGTCATTTTAAGGCAAATACAATCCATATTTCATTTTCATTCGCTTTTATTGAACTTTTTATATATACAATTTGACTTAAACTAGGTAACAAATGATGGTGAATAGTTAATATTTAAATGTGTTGGCTCAACAACAGGGTCCCAACGGTATACAATGATTGCTTTCTTATATCTATTTTACATAAATTGTGGTTGTCTTTTCGGATTCATACTCGTAGTATGCATATTTGTCTGGGTTTACCTCAGGGTGTTCAAATCCGGGTGTTGAATACAATCCATACAACCAGGCGCACAGCAATTATAGTAGGTATGGGTAGAATAATCCTTGCAAAATAAATACATTTCCTTTGCGCACAGGTAGGTAGGTTGTGTAGTATGCGTGAATCAACACATATGAACCCAGGCAAATGTTGTTATGGCTGGCTGGCTGGGTAGCCATGCATGGCGGAAAAAGAAACAAATTGTGTGAATCTGTGAGGGTGAGGATGTTTGTCGAAAATAAAGTAGCCGTAGGTTGTTAATATTATGTCCGCCTGGTGTAATAATTTTGATCGCATCTGAATGAGGATCGACATTGTGGCGCCTCTAGTGCACATTCATATTAAAAAAAACGCGGTTCGCATACAGGACAGAATGCTTACCATCTGGTCTGCGGGTGGAAGGGGTGGGAAAGGAAAGGAATCCACAAAAAAATTACCGTGAGGAATTTCTTGTGGATGTGTGCATGGGTTTGTAAATCAAAAAAATACAAAGCACTAGTGGAAACAAAAAGTAGGCGTGTATATTAAGTTTTTTAAGCGAAATATAACTACGAATTATGTGCTCCAAGAATTGACACACATTCCCCTATGGTATTTGTTATACCCTCCAGAGGAAGGTATATTCACTTTGCCAATACATTTGTAACTCAAAGAAGGAGTCACCGGAGACCTCATAAAGTATATATATTCTGAATCAGGATCACATTCTGAATCGATTTAGCCATGTCCGTCTGTCTGTCTGTCTGTCTGTCTGTCTGTCTGTCTGTCTGTCTGTCTGTCTGTTGAAAGCACGATAGCGCCCAAAGTAATTGACGTAGGTGAATGAAATTTGGTGAAAAGACTTCTTTTTATCGGCGTCAGGTTGGTATTGAAAATGGGCTTTGTCGGTCAAGTAGTTCTGGTACCTCCCATACAAAACCAATATTGGACCCATGCCTCTCTGTCTGTTGAAAGCACGATAGCGCCCAAAGTAATTGACGTAGGTGAATGAAATTTGGTGAAAGGACTTCTTTTTATTGGCGTCAGGTTGGTATTGAAAATGGGCTATGTCGGTCAAGTAGTTCTGGTACCTCCCATACAAAACCAATATTGGACCCATGCCTCTCTGTCTGTTGAAAGCACGATAGCGCCCAAAGTAATTGACGTAGGTGAATGAAATTTGGTGAAAGGACTTATTTTTATCGGCGTCAGGTTGGTATTGAAAATGCGCTATGTCGGTCAAGTAGTTCTGGTACCTCCCATACAAAACCAATATTGGACCCATATGTCTCTCTGTCTGTTGAAAGCACGATGGCGCCCAAAGTAATTGACGTAGGTGAATGAAATTTGGTGAGAGAACTTCTTTTTATCGTCGTTAGGTTTTTATTGAAAATGGGCTATGTCGGTCAAGTAGTTCTGGTACCTCCCTCACAAAACCAATTTTGCATGACTTGTATGCAGTGGAGGGTATCAAAGCATCGGCCAGGCCGATGATAACACTTTTACTTGTTTTGGTTATTGTTTTTGCAGGACTAAGAAAGTATGTGAATTGTCGGTACATTTTGTGGCTGACCAACAACGATCGTACCAGGCAAACAGCTTAAGGACACATATACAGAATTAGCTGCGAAAGCACTGTCTCAGGGTAGATGTTAGGGGGTGTGAGTACGTATATTGCGCATCGTTCCGTAAAAGAATGCTTCGTTGAACGAGATTTCTTTTTTTAATCCTTTCAAAAAAGAGAGAGAATGAGACGGGCATTAAGGGAAGCATTAAGAAATACGATTGTAAGTTGTATGAAAAAACGATAGGCTAGTGGGTAAAAAAATGGTGGCTGCATATGTTGTGTAGGTAGCTTGTATGTCCTTCTGATCGTTGCTCCTATTCGTTGAGCACTTGCAGTGCGAAATGGATTTTATTGGAAGATTATTCTAGATAATCATAGCTACCTTTTATAATTTCTGCTGGCCTGGTAAAATGGATTCGGTTTGCCTTGAAATGTCTACATATTTTAATATTTTTTTTGTAAATGTTGTTGTGGATGACAGTTGGAGCATGCTGTATGAGACAGTTTAAGCAAACAACAAATTAGGCTAATCAAATGCAATGATCATATAATGCACCCTAGTTAGCAGATGATAATAGGTACCTACAAATATTTCAGATTTGTAGGTAGGTATGGGCCAGCGTTGCCACAATGTGCCCGATCGGGCCATTCGGCCCTCTGTTTTTATTTTGGCCCTTGGCTCGAGGCCAACACGAAATGGCCAGTATATCTTTTTTTTTATTACTCAAACAAAATATACTAAAAAGCAGACTTTCTTATTTCATCAGAAAAATAAGCAGTGTGTTTTCTCCATAAACAAGTTTACATATTGAAAGCGAAACTGAATTCAATCATTCTGACTGACGTTTCGTTTTCGTGTGTACCCGTCATAGTAAAAAATAATTCGACTTTTTTGTACCTTGTACCTATTGCTTTATATTTATTGGAAAGTGTTCTGTAAAGACTGGAGGCCCACACTTTTTGGAAATGGCCCTTAGAAAGGCCCTAAATATTTTTTTCCTTGTGGTAACGCTGGTATGGGCGGCCCATGTGACTTTATTAATTAGCTTTTGGGGATGTTTATACCTACCTATATTCCATAATATAATTTCAATTGATCGAATGTATATTCCCTACACTAGTACCGCTTGTGGTCGAAAATCGACATTTCCTTTTATGCAAGTAGATACCTATGTGATAATGGTAATATGGCTGCGACAAACTGAATGTCATCAAAATCTTTTCAATTATCTGTTTTTTTATGGGGCCTTAGCATTAATGGCGACATACCTATACCCACGATTTTTTGTTTGTGCACATCTATGCACATCTGTAACCCCATCACTGAATGTGAATATGATCACGCAAACTTTTCTAAACGGACTGCAATTACCTATGTATGTGGGAGGGGGTTCAAGGGAGGTGTGAAATGATAACACGTTTCGTATTGAAAGTATAATTCAAAAAGGTACTTTAATTCACTTTAGTGTTAGTTTGTAAGTGTTATAATTTAATAATAATTAATTTAGGTTAGGCAAAATTAGATTATGAAAATGTGTCGCGAAATATAACTTTATTAAACGTAGCGTTGCGTAGCGTATCGATCGAAAAAAAAAGAAAACCTTCCGTTGCTCTTGGTGGCTGCTGGTCGACTTCTCTCGTTAGTCTCTCTTCCTTCTTGTTGTAGCAAAAAGCGTGATGACAATGACCAAATATGGTAATGATAAGTTGCATTTTGAGAACGGTAGATTGTAGTTTAACGTTTGTTGTTTGATGTGACGGACTTAGGTTTGTGTTGATAGGCATATTCTGCCTACATCCGGCCATCCTGTTTTAATCTGACTCGTAGATGTCCAGATCTTCCTCATCCTCTTGTATCCACGGCTTCATCAGATCAGCTGCAGACGACGTTTTATTCGGGCCTTCGTGGTTACCGATTTTAGATACTTCGTAGCGGTCGTTACGTCGAATTTTTGTAACCTCGTATGGGCCTAAGAATTTGGGCTGCACTTTGAGCCCTGCTCCAAATTGCGTTCGTTGAATTGCGACTAAATCGTGGACAGAATATTTTCTGGCTGGATTGCGGCGTTTGTTGTATTGTAGTTTGTTTTCCTCTTGTATTCGCTCGATCTGTATCTTCGCTTGATTTCGTAGCTCGTTTCTTTCGCGATCAAATTCTTCTCGTATTTCTTCTTCCAGCATTTCGGCTAGCTTGGCGTCTTCCTCGCTTCGCATGGGAACACCGAACAGAAGCTTAAAAGGTGTTGTGTTCGTGGCTCTCGATACCGTCGAATTAATTGCCTTTTGCAATTTTGTGACGTGCTGGTACCATTTCAGGGGGTTGTTCACGGACATCTTCGTTAAAGCTGCGATTATGATCCGGTTCATTCTTTCGACTTGGCCGTTGCCTCGTGGAACGCCAGTTGTAATTTGAATGTGAGAAATGTTTCGTTGGTTGCAATATTCTTTGAAATTGTTTGAACTGAATGCCGCTCCTCTGTCGGTTATCATCCGTGCTGGATTGCCGAAAATATTCTCTAAGAAGACTAACTTTGTTAAAACCTCTTCTGTTGTCGTGGACTTCACTGGAAAAATCCAGACGAATTTGGTGAAAGCATCCATAATTACGAAAAGGTGTTTATAGTTCTTAGCAGTGGACGGCATGGGACCAAGGTGATCCATGTGCATGGTATGTAACGGTAAGTCGACCTTCGTGATGGGATTGAGGTATCCTTCCTGCTTACCGCCTTTCTTCGCTGATAGAAGGCAGGCCACACAATTGGCTATAACGTCCTTTATTTTCTTGCACATGTTCGAAAAGTAATAATTTTGCTTAATACGAGCTTGTACTTTGTCTGCGTTAAAATGCCCGATCTCATGAACGCTTCTAATTATTTCTCGTTGCATAGTCTTTGGCACCACAAGAAGGTAAGCTCCTTCCACAAACCGATATAGCACACCGTTCCGATTTAGGTAATCCTCATACTGCTCGCGTTGAAGGATGCTGAGAATAAGTTGACAGGATTCATCTTTGTGTTGGGCCTTTTTGATTCTGTGTAGAATGCCCGTATCCACTGTTGTAACGGTCAAGACCCGACTTAATGCGTCCACGTGTTGCATATATTTCCCTGGTCTATGATGCACCGTACAGTTGAACTCCTCCAATAACAATGCCCATCTCGCAACTCGAGTACATAGCTCCTTCTTTTGCATTGTTAGCTGGAAGGCTTTGCAATCAGTAAAGATTTTAAATACAAGACCCAACAGGTAAACGCGTAGTTTTTTAACTGACCGTATTATTGCTAACACCTCCAACTCGTAGCTACTATACTTCTCCTCGACTGGTGTGGTTTTAAAGCTCAGATAGAAGACCGGATGCATAGCTTTGTCGTGTCGCTGAATTAAGACTGCGGCGAGACCAACCTTGCTTGCGTCAGTATGCAGTTCCGTGTCTAATGCCGGATTAAAGAGCTTGAGAACTGGTTCCTGGCACAGAAGTTCTTTTAACTTCCAATACGCGCTTCTTTCTTCGTGACCAAAGCTAAATACTACCGAACTTTTTCTTGTCATGTCGGACAAAGGCTTAGCGATGCGTGAATAATTCGGTATAAACTTCCTAAAAAAGCCCGCTAAACCCAGAAAACTCTGGAGATTCTTTAAATTTGTTGGTTCTGGAAAATCTCGAACAGCTTTAGTTTTTTCGATTGACGGCCGGATCGAACCATTTTCTACGATGTGGCCCAGGAATTCAATTGTTCGCGTTACAAAATTACATTTTTCCCATTTGATTATAAGTCCGTTCATTTCTGCGACGCTTAGCACTAATTTTAAAGTTTTTAAGTTGTCTTCTTCATTTTCTGATGGGATTATTAAATCGTCCATATAAATTAGTAACAGCTTCTTGCGGACTTGATCTTTGAAAACCGTGTTGATGAACCTTTGAAAGACTGACGGTGAATTACAGAGGCCAAACGGAACTTTGCAGAATTCGTATTGAGCGTCTGGAGTAACGAACGATGTGAACTTTCGGCTTTCGGGATGAATATCGACGTGGAAAAACCCGTTCCTAAGGTCTAGGCTGGTAAAAACACGCGCGTTATAGAGATTCTCTAAAATGTCCTCAATTATTGGTAATGGGTATCTATCTTTAACAATTCTGGAATTGAGTTTTCGATAATCGACACAAAGTCTATAGCTACCGTCCTTTTTCTTCGCGAGCACAATCGGACTAGAAAAATTGGAGTTACTCGGTGTTATAATTCCTTCCGCGAGCCACTCGGATATTTGAAAAGCCACTACGTCTTTTTCCTTAGGCGCTAACCTTCTAGGACGATGAAATACTGGCCTTTCGTCTTCCAGTATAATTTTCATTTCCACACACGATTTCTCCGGTTTTTTCGGGTTATATGAATCAATTAAATTCTCGATTGTTTCTTTTATTTGCGTATTTTTTATTACGTCTATGTTATATACTTTTTTATTTTCTGTTTCTAGGGCTTTCGTATCAATTTTATTTATATCGTTTTCGTTAATTGGATAATCATAACCAATTTTTTTGTCTTTACGTTTGAAATTCACTTTACCGCTTTCGATCTCCATATTAGCATATTGTAAAATTTCCGTACCGATTATTACATTTTCAGACATCCACTCGTCATTCACAACATCAAAAGTTAAAATGTAGGGCATCTCGTCAACAACAACTACCATTTTCACCGCACCGATTGATTTATAAACGGTTTGCCCTATTCCTGTTAGTAATGTACCCGCACTATCGAATTGTTTATTCAATTTTAAAAATAGAGAGTTTTTTATAAGGCATAACTGGCTACCTGTATCAAATAACGCATCTAGCAAAAGTGTATCTATCTTTATCGCCATACGAACTATAGGAGAAGAGACCCTGTTTACGGTTGACGAATTCGGACCCTGGTTCTTTTTTGGACAATTTCTCGACAAATGTCCAAAGTCGCTGCAATTGAAACAACGAGGTCCCTTGGCTTTATGAGGACATACGTTAGAGGCATGTCCCTTGGCTCCGCATGTAACACAGCGTTTTTGAGATTGAAAGTCTTGCGTTGAATTACCCGTCTTTTGGGTGCCGACATCATTTATAAAAGCGTGCGATGATGGGCCTGGTTTTTGCGAGCGGTCCAGGTTCCGTTGTTTTTGCATTTGAAGTTTCATTTCATCGTAAATTTTGAATTTTGATTTCAAGTCATCGAATGTTTTTGCGTCGTACAAAATTGTTTTATTCAATATACTATCATTTATACCGGACACGATGTATGAAAGTAAGGATTCCTCGTCGATGTTACCCCTATTAGCGATCAGCTTCATTTGAAACATATATTGCAGATATGTCTCGTTACTATGCTTTCGTCGTGCTTCTAGCTGGCGATGGGTCGATAGCCCCGAAGTATTCTTAGCAAACTCTTTTTCGAGCATAGATTTCAAGTCTTTCCAGGTATGAATGCCTTTCCCGGATTCGATAGCTAATTTCGCGGCACCTCTTAGCAATCGCCTAGCATATAAATAACGTTGAATATCGTTCCACTGACATACCGACGAAATGTCCTCAAATTCTTTCAGCCAATCGCTAATATCTTTCTCGCCCTCGCCATTAAATGATTCCAATGAGTCTTCCACGTCTTTAAATACAAAATTATTTTGTGTCATTTCAAATGAATTTTCGTTTATTTGAGTGTTTGTTTCGTGTTTTTTGTCTTCACGACCCGTGTTGTTTGAACCGTCACTATTTGCGTTGCTTAACCCGTCGTTTTCGTCTTCGCACTCTACGTCACTCTCGCTATCGTCGCCTTCACAACCAATGCCCTCTTGTTCCCCGTCTGCACTTTCCTCGCGCTCTACCTCTTCTAAAGATTGTTCGAGATCTCTAACAAATGCGAATCTTAATCGCTCCACTAAATCTTGCTTAAGTCTATAACTATACGAAAGACCTCGTCCTTTTAATAAAGCCTGTAATTGCTTGGTTGATAGTTCCTCAAGATTCATTTAGAGATAAATGCGATTATTGTTAAAAAAAAATGCATGCAATGATACTTATCGATTTGGGTTTCTGTATGCAAAATGATCATTTGCCGTTTCTTCTATCGTGTGGAGTGTTGCGCTGTATAGAAAAAAAACCGCTATCTCTTCTTTTTTCACTATGCACTGTAACTGATCGATTTTTTTTCGATTTGTTTTTTGATTTTTATATCACTATTTGTGTACTCATAATATTATATGCAATCTGAGAATTTTTTTTTTTTTTTTCACAATGCACTTCTTCAAATTATTTACACGGACGCGATTTTCACGGGGTTTTAAGACACTTCTGACACCATGTGGGAGGGGGTTCAAGGGAGGTGTGAAATGATAACACGTTTCGTATTGAAAGTATAATTCAAAAAGGTACTTTAATTCACTTTAGTGTTAGTTTGTAAGTGTTATAATTTAATAATAATTAATTTAGGTTAGGCAAAATTAGATTATGAAAATGTGTCGCGAAATATAACTTTATTAAACGTAGCGTTGCGTAGCGTATCGATCGAAAAAAAAAGAAAACCTTCCGTTGCTCTTGGTGGCTGCTGGTCGACTTCTCTCGTTAGTCTCTCTTCCTTCTTGTTGTAGCAAAAAGCGTGATGACAATGACCAAATATGGTAATGATAAGTTGCATTTTGAGAACGGTAGATTGTAGTTTAACGTTTGTTGTTTGATGTGACGGACTTAGGTTTGTGTTGATAGGCATATTCTGCCTACATGTATACTTTAAATTATACCTAAGTGAATCTAATTCGTCTGATTTAAAATGAGTCTAAAAAACAAAAATGTAGGTATGTCGATCGGTATCCATTTTGCGGCACACGCGAATAACATTATATCGCCTATATTCCACCCATTTGACATCTTCGAATTTCGTGCTAACTAATAGCAGCAACGATCAGAAGAACATACAGCTACTTATACCTACTATACATGCAGACACCATTTTTTACCCACTGACCTATCCCTTTTTCTTACAAATACAACTAGTAATCGTATTGCTTATTGCTGCTCTAAATTCCCCGTCTCATTCTCTCTCCTTTTCAAGGATTAAACAAAATCTCGAACTCACACCCCCAATAATCTACCCTGAGACAGTGCTTTCGCAGCTAATTCTGAATATGTGTCCTTAAGCTGTTTGCCTGGTACGATCGTTGTTGGTCAGCCACAAAATGTACCGACAATTCACATACTTTCTTAGTCCTGCAAAAACAATAACCAAAACAAATACCATAGGGGAATGTGTGTCAATTCTTGGAGCACATAATTCGTAGTTATATTTCGCTTAAAAAACTTAATATACACGCCTACTTTTTGTTTCCACTAATGCTTTGTATTTTTTTGATTTACAAACCCATGCACACATCCACAAGAAATTCCTCACGGTAATTTTTTTGTGGATTCCTTTCCTTTCCCACCCCTTCCACCCCCAGACCAGATGGTAAGCATTCTGTCCTGTATGCGAACCGCGTTTTTTTTAATATGAATGTGCACTAGAGGCGCCACAATGTCGATCCTCATTCAGATGGGATCAAAATTATTACACCAGGCGGACATAATATTAACAACCTACGGCTACTTTATTTTCGAAAACATCCTCACCCTCACAGATTCACACAATTTGTTTCCTTTTCCGCCATGCATGGCTACCCAGCCAGCCAGCCATAACAACATTTGCCTGGGTTCATATGTGTTGATTCACGCATACTACACAACCTACCTACCTGTGCGCAAAGGAAATGTATTTATTTTGCAAGGATTCTTCTACCCATACCTACTATAATTGCTGTGCGCCTGGTTATATGGATTGTATTCAACACCCGGATTTGAACACCCAGCAACGATGAATCCGAAAAGACAACCACAATTTATGTAAAATAGATATAAGAAAACAATCATTGTATACCGTTGGGCCCCTGTTGTTGAGCCAACACATTTAAATATTAACTATTCACCATCATTTGTTACCTAGTTTAAGTCAAATTGTATATATAAAAAGTTCAATAAAAGCGAATGAAAATGAAATATGAATTGTATTTGCCTTAAAATGACGACATATTTCTATTTTTAGGTGCTGCTTTTGTTATGGCGCCACAATGTCGTCGTTCTGCATTGTGATTTTTCTTTTTTGGCGCTGAAATTTTTAGCAGAGCTTTGTAAAAGGTCTTTTACTAACAGAGCCAAACCTAAAACTTGGATTAGAGGCTAAATTAGGACAGCACAAAAATCAATGACTTAGCAAATCAAAAGCACATAAATCAGAGATATAGTTGTGCTTTTTATTTTTTCGATTTTCGCCCGTTTTTAGGATTTGCGTTAACAGTTTTCTATGAACTTGTTAGAATAGGGATTTGTAATGCGATTTCTAGCTAAACGGCTTGAGCTACGAAGCTGGAATTTCAACACAAAAAAAGCACATAAATCAGGCATCAATATGGCATACACATTTTTTTATATTTCGCCCGATTTAACTATGTGCTCTGCTGGCTTGACGTCAACTTGGCAGAGCACTTTTCAAGGTCGATTTCCTCGGAAACCGTTGGAGCACAAAAATCAAAAACTTAACACAAAATTAGCACATAATTCAGGCCTATTCAAAATCGATTTTTGACATATGTGCTCTGCCAAGTTGACGGAGGTTATAATAGGAGGACATGAGGAAGACATCGCATTGTTTAAGGCCAATCGGCCTTACTAATAATCAAACACTAATGTCGACGATTAGCTGGTTGCCAGCTTTAGTAAAAATGTACAGCATTAGTAAAACGCTACCAATAAACAATTAGACCTCCACATTTGCTAGTGCGACAACTTTCTTAGAAACTATTACATTTTTTGTCATCGCAGAATTCAAATTTCATGATTTGTTTTCGTGAAAAACAAGGTCAATAGTTTATTTCACAAGGAGGATTTTATTCTAAAAAAAGGAATATTTAAATTGAAAATTAATTTGCCCCACAGATTTCTTTTAAAGGCCTTTTGAAGCTTATTATAAGCAAAAAACAAAACAGAAAATAGGAAATGCACAAAATATCCGCTGATCTGTCAAATATCGTATGCAAATCAGTAATGCCCTATTGTTCGATCGGACACAATTTTCGGTACTTTTTATAGTACGCTTTCCTTTGTTTTCTAATACTTCACGATTGATTTATGAGTGAATTTGTGTCGTATTAAGGTATCTTTTAAATTATACAATAAACGGAACACAGTTTATTAGAATGCTTTGATTTATTCGTTGGCTGATAATGCAAATCAAAACTTATTTGTAGTCTAAAGATCACATTTAGATCGTTAGCAAGTGAATATTTTCGAAAGAAATATTAACCTGCTTATTCATTTCCGTTTGCAAAACAGTACTTGCAAACTTATATGGAGGTGTGAAAATAAATACAATTTGATCTTTTAAAAATTGCATAGCTTTATTACTTAATTCGGGAAAAAATATAAAGCCTTGCACATTCTTCTACATATACATAAACTGTCATGTTTTCTCCTAGATGAATTCGCACCAAGTAATACAGAACTTTGTATATCTTAAATTCGCACATTCTACCTGATATTCCTCCAGCAGTTCCCAAATTTATTATTTCGCATGAATTTTGCTGAATGCTGACAATTCTTGTATCTATATTTTCCGCGAAGTCAACATTTTCACAACAACCATTTCCACACTAATATTTGAGATGTTCATCCAAAATCTACCTGCCGCCTAAGGTACTGAGAATTGTAAAAAAAAAAGTATTCAGGTATGAGCTGTCCAATATTAAATGAAGAGATATTTTACTCTCTTAGCGACTACTCTCAAGAAATTCTTCGAAAGATCGCAAACTTATATTAAATTCATTTTTTACTCAGCATTCATTCGTTACAAACTAAAATAAAAATCAATCATAAAGCAAGCACTAGCGGTTAAACAAGACAAAGCAGAGAAAAACACTAACCATTTCTTTTAATCAAAATATTCGAAGTACATATTTTAACCCAAATATAAATAAACGCTGCGTAAAAGTTATCAACTCGTTATTCAGAAGTTACGTAAAATTTTTGTATGCTAAATATTGTAAGACGGGGGTAAGTGTATAGAAATAAAACAAAAATGCATTGTTTCTCAATTTTGTTCATACATTTGTACAAATTTGTGTTTGCTAGACTCAAAAACTACTTGCATTGTTGTATTACAACGAATAAAATCAGAAAACATTTACAATTTACTAAAATTAGTTTATAATTATAAACGTTCGGGCTGAACAACAGCGTATGTATATTTGCTCCTATTACGAAATTTCATACCTTCATTTAGTAGGGTTGGGCAACACTCCTCTGCAAAATGACATTTCGGAAGGGTTTATTTAGCTAATGCCCGAGTTAAACATGGGTTTCTGAACATCAACCCTACAGTTAGCGATATTCTGGCAACTATATTTGTTTATTGGTAAAGGGATTTTGGAAAGTGTGGGGTCTTTGCGTAAACTTCCAGACTAAAGTTGATTATTGGTAAGGCCGAATGTAAGATTCTTGACTTTAAGATCAAGACATTATGGGGGGACTTAAAAGCTCTAAATTAACTGATTGTTTCAGAGTATCCCTATATTTGAGCCAATTTGTTTCCCTAATATTTCTTAACGGAAGTTGGCAAGGAGGGTCATCGGCTAAGTTAAATTGAATATACCGATGATCTAAAAAGGAGTGCTCAGCTGATACTTTCCAATTGGTAATCAACTGACTAACGGTATTGGTGACAAGAGTAATATCTAGAACTTTCTGTCGGTTTTTGTTATGAAAGTCGGTTCGTTTCCTACATTCCTTATTATGAGGTTTTTACTTAAAATGTAATCAAAAAGTGACTCACCTCTATTATTAATGTCCGTGCTTGCCCATACCAAGTGTCAGTAACATACAGCTTTTCGTATCCCGGAGTCTCGAGTATTCGAACCACGCTGTTGTCAAACCATGGTTCCTAAATCAAGACTCTGTCTTCTCCACCCTTTGAAAGGCGGAGGATAAGTGCGGCCGAAGCCTCTATAGAGTGATGGCGATAAATCTGCACTAATTGCAGCATTCTTGCTGCAATCAGGCGGATGAACCACCACGGTGTTATCTAGTTCTTCTGCTTCCGAAGATGAACCAAGAAGTTCATCCTCGCTTAGAAGAATCCTATTTAATTCGTCCATGTCCAAGTCAGAAGGAGCATGATCCATGGTGGGAGTGGTTATGCTGGAGGCATCGTCATCCAGAGACGGAAATCAAACCGATGCTCCGGGGTCTGAAGCCTCGGGTACTGAAGCTGTGGGGAAAGGGGGCATATTGCCTGAATCGACCTCATCTTTGTTGTAGACCTTTAGGGTGCTGGATCCGAAACCGAAGCGACTCTTTGTTGATGACAATAAGAGCGCACCTCTTTGCTCTTCTAGTTTTACAACCTTCCAGTTGTGAGTCGGGAGTGACGGATTACTCAGTTTCATAATTACGAGGATCTCTTCACTTGAGGAGGGTTCGGCTGGAATGCAAGTGCGAGTTCTAGGTCGGCTTGGGATATCCTCCCTTGCCACGATGTCAAGTTTCGCACCCGGCCAAACTTCTCACAATTTACCAATGGCGAACTTATAGAGATCGCAGGATCTCTGGTCATCACAGGCGATAAGCTTCACGTGGCCCTGATGCCATCCACAATCGCAAATAATAGGAGGTGGTCCCGGTTTGTCCCTTATGACGCTCAAGAAGCTGCCTGAAAGTTTCATCTTGACCACATGCCACCGGTCAGGGGAGATGGTGCCATCATCGTCGCTACGATCGATCACAGCGTTCACAATTTTGTTTTCAAGGACGTCACTAAACGACTTTTGAGATGGCCTATTGGTGGCGACGTTGCTATGCACCTTAGGTCTTTTGGGAGCCGGCGCGGACCCCTCCAACGATCTCTGACGCTTGGACGTAGAGTCCTTGCTAGTCGTTAGTGCATCCTTCTTTAGGAAAGATTCTGCCCATTCCGCTTTGCTTCGCCGTCCTATCAGCCTTCAAAGTTTCTCCGAAGGCCTTTAGGATATTGACAGCTTAGCGGCGTTTGCTATATGCTCGTTTTGAGGGAGTGCGATGCTGCCCTGTCCCACAGGGAGATAGTTGAGTGATCTTGCAACCTTTAATACAACTGGTAGTAGTGGTAGGGTTATGTATGAGCACAATCCCACCACTGCTAGGATGTGTACCTTCTTTTTTGTGCCCACTACAGCTGCTCGCAGTGGATGAATCATAAATGGTCACGATTTTACCACCGCTCACCGCCGAGGAGCTGAAGCAGTAGTCAGCGAAGTCGCCGTACTACTGCCCAGTTGTGAAGGAGAACCGGTGTAATTTTCTTTGTTTCTTTAAAATTGTTTCTTTGCTTTTAATCCATAGGTACCTACGAGTAGCGGAGAATAGAGGTCCGTCTGTGCAGAGATCCGCATTACACAGATAAGGCTAGCTAATCCGGAGGTCGCCAGGTATCCGGCTATTTGGGTAATGTACGAGATAAACTGGTTTCTTAACATTAACATTTAACCCTACAGTTAGTGATATTCTGATAAATATATTTGTTTATTGTTAAAGGGATTTTGGAAAGATTGCGTAATCTGCCAAACTTAAGTTGATCATGAGTAAGGCCTATTGCAAAAGGCCTTACTTTTACTATTACTACAAAGAAATGATGGTTTCCAATTATTATATCGTTTTAGCTTTTATAAATAGTCATTTCAATTCTATATGAGAATAAAAACGGTCGGCAGTAATTAAGAATTGAGAGTTTAGGTTTGTGTATTCCTAAACTTTAAATTTATTGAATTTGTGTTGACGATTTGTAGAAAAGATATGAATTATAATAAGGTTTCTACTAGTACAGTAAAACCCGGATAAGTACTTCACGCTTAAGTACCCAAAACGCTTAAGTACCCACAAATCTCATATCTATACATTTTTTTACAAATTTCTGTGTACATTTACGCGGATAAGTACCTCCCGCTTAAGTAACTTATTCGGTTTAACGCCCTCTATTTGCCAATTTTATTTGCTAATTTGCTCAGGTTACACTCGTTTAAGTACCTCAATCAAAATGCACACATCGCAGCAAACTTCGTGTTACATGCCAAAAATGACATTTACTCTTCTTCTCATTCAATGTCAAAAAAAGAAAACAAACATACCAAATCTTTAAGCAATTTAATTGTAATTTACAAATATTGCTCCCAGGATTCGGATTTCTGCCTCCTTTGTGTGCTTAAGCGGGTTCGTTTAACTACCTCACCCGCTTAAGTACCCAAAGAAAGCTGAAATTGTGAAGAGGTAGTTATCCGGGTTTTACTGTACTACAATCTCTGTATTTGCAGTGCTATGAAATAGAATTCATTGCCTATGCACTGAACATAGTTGAACAACTATTTCAGGCAATTATGTAATCCACTCTATATTATTTCCGTAGTTTCTATAGTATTATATTTACAAATTAAGTGTCAGATAAAAGATATTTTCTATGTGTTCCTTTTTATTTTATATTAACAATTGAAAAAGTTGAATTTTACTACATTAAATTTCAACTACGCAGTTGTGTACAATTTTTTTTTCATTCATAATGCCCACAAATGACGCCACGAAAGGGAGTCGACGGCCGAAGAGAGTACAGTCATTAGAATCACAGAGGAAGTTTAGGAGAACATTTTATTTTCAAAATTCAAAATTTGGGGAGGCAGCATGACCGTTGTGCGACTAAAGTTACAATTTGGCACTTTTTTTCGAGAGCCTGCCATAATTTTTTGCTATTTTGGCCCTTTTTTGTTGGAGAAGGTGCGTAGCCCGTACAAACGACGCCACGAAAGAGAGTCAACGGCTGAAGAGAGTTACAGTCATAGATCAAGATCAAAGCTCTTAGTTAGGGCTCTTAGTATGGAGATGAAGCTAAATGCACTGGAGCAGAAAGAGAAACAGAGTGCAGTGGATATTATTGGCATTCCCGATGTAAACAATGCAAATGTAAGAGTAAAAGTGAATAAATTGCTTAAAACTGTTGTTCAAACCCGACGAGTACTAACTATACATAAAATTCACCATATTATTTTAAGTATCAACTTTTCCGACAAATTTGTTTTCCAAATTGTTTATTATTATTATTATTTAATGAATCTAATAAAGAAAAGGCAATAAAAAAGAAAATTTATTAAAAAATATTCGAGCCCTCAACTTTAGTAAGTATAGAGTCCACCAGTTATCGAAACATGTTCCATCGACTGCCGGATATTGAACCAGTAAATCAGCTGTGTTATTATTTTGAGATCAGAAGTTAAGAAAATATTGTGTAATAACTATTAACAGTTTTCTTAAAATATTTTAGATAAGCATATTTTATGAGCAAGAAAGAAGAACACATGGAACTGTCCGGCAGCAGTGACAGTGATGAATATGACCAAGATGCAGTGGTAATGGGATGTAAGTAAATATAAGTTCATGCAAACTGTGCGTCACTTTGAATGATATGTGCAGCATTTTTTGTAAATATTTCCGCAACTTTTACTGCAGCAATGCTCTAGTGGACACTGCTTTTTCAGTTGCATTTCTGTGCTATTCTGCGCTGCACTTGGAATGCAATTGAAACTAAGTTCGCTGCGAGCCGTGCTATACCTAATGCAATTTACGATTTTTTTTTTGTGCGATACTGCGCTGCACATGAAATTCAATCTGTAATATGGATTTTGGCATAGTGATGGATAACTGCATGCATCGCCTTTTTGCAGTTGCTGAGCATTGCGAAGTTTTCAGCTGTATTTCTGTGTGATCCTTCGCTGCACTCTAAATACAATTGATTTTTTTTTGTGCCACAGCGCTGCTACACCTAAAGCAATTTACAATTTTATTTCTGTGCGATACTGCGCTGCACATGAAATTCGATTTAATGTATGGATTGGTGTAGCGATGGATAACTGCATACAGCGCTTTTTTATTCCTGTTGTAATTTCGTTCAAAGTACAATAGAAATTAAAGTATCGTGTACAGAATAGCGTAGAGCCGCCAGGCGAAACCGATTCGCACGAATTACAAAATCGTTCCAATTGAAGCCGCCCGCACAGCAATTTTGTCTTATAACGAATAAACATGAAAGAATTGACGTTATTTATTTTTTAGCCATTAATACACCAGAGGCGGTCGCTCAAGCCTCTCTCGCCGACACGAAAACCAATATGGAGCAGCTGCGCACCTTACGGAGTGGGTTTGAGGTCGGTTGGGGATTGGCTACGAATATGCAGTTTTCACCAACGCAGCTCAATAACGCAGCAATGTTCTACAACGACATAACCGGAATGTATCTGCGTCGGAGTGCAAAACTGCAAAATCGTCATAATGAGCTTAAAGCAGCATTGCTCGTAAACGAAGCTTTACCAGGATCATGGCCATGTGTAGCCACTAATAGTGGCCAAGTGATTCGTATTCAGTTGGCAGAGTCACATAAGGTGCCCAAATTCTAGGGCCTTGAAATCGATTGGGCTAATTTCAAAACGTATTTCGAAGCTGAGGTGCATAGCAATTCGCAGCTGTCAAATGCAAAAAAATTGCGAAAGTTGCTTGATGCCCTACAAGGGCGAGCCAAGCAAGCTATCGGTGACTGGCCAACTATTGATGAAGATAGCTATGACCTGGCCTGGCAAGCATTGTGCCGTCAGTACAACAACGACTACAATACTATCCGTGCGCATAAGACGAAATTATTCACTTTAAATTGTATACGCCAGCCGACAGCAGAGGGGCTGCGGGAGATTTTGGATACTACACGCGTCACGCATCGGCAGTTATCATTAATGCTCACACCGGAAAAAGTAGCTGAGTACATCTTACTGTACCAACTCGAACAGTTAATGGACAGCGAGAGCCGTTCACAATGGGCAGTACGCCGAACATCGAACGGGCTGCCAGTATTGTCGGCTACCCCAAATTCGCTACAGCCGCGCGAGGAATCAAAGCTGCTGGTAAAATCAAGAGGAGCAATTCCGGCTAGAACACAGTTTGCGGAATCAGAACCACGTCCACGGTGCATGCTATGTCCAGATGAACGCCACTTTCCTTATCGATGCACGAAGTTCGGTCGGCTTAGATTGTCTAATCGATGCTCGTATGCAACCAAACAGAAAGTGTGTGTGAATTGCTTTAGCTCAAAGCATGCAGTAGCAGCATGTACCAAGCCGCAATGCCAAAGATGCCGCGAAGATGAAAACCGACGTTTCGAAATACGCACAGAAGGTATTTATGGTGCAAGGACGCCATCATTAGTCAGAACCTAGCAATCATCACAGAAAAAAGGGTGCAGTGACCTCGGTGTGCCCACAATTACAAGCCATAATATGCACAAATCAAGTTCCGGAGCGTCATCTAATGTTTTTATTTCAGAAACCAAAGATGGAAATGTGTGGGCGGCACTACTAGCGACAGCCAGAATTCGACTTCAAATGAAGGAACGTATTTCGCCTTTTATGCGAGCGGTTTGTGACACTGGGGCTTAGTCAAATATGATAACGACACGCGCAGCTTCAGTGGTCAACACATCAGTGTAATATTCGATTCAGCGGGATTAATGGGATAGCTAGCAAACCGTATACTCGCAAATTCATATGTGGATTACTATCACGATTTAGCACTGAACCAATAAGCATCATCGAAATTGTAGTGGTCCCGAACGAGGTTTTGGATATGTGGCTACCCAGTACAACATTATCAAAATACCTCATTCCGGATCACATTCGTACCGATTTGGCCGACCCAAACGCAGATATAGCAGGTCCAATAAATGTGCTGCTTGGTGCCGGTGTTTGGCCAGCATCGGTGAAAGACGGAATATTTCTAAATCAATTCGGTATCGCGTTCTTGTTATGTCATCTCGGCCGACTGATGTTTGGCGGTGGTGCTCAAGTGCGAAAAAAGTTGACTATAGCTATGAATATAAGTAGTCAAGACGATGTAAAATTAGATTCACTTTTGCGCCGTTTTTGGGAGATAGAAGAGGTGTCAATAATGAGAGTCCCGACAGGAGAGCAAGAGCAATGCGAAAAGTATTTTGTGCAAACACACCAGCGTGCCGTTGACGGCAGATATTAAGTGCGAATCCCACTACGCAACGACGTCAAGGATTTAGGACCTTTACGAGGTGCCGCACAACTTCGATTCCACCAGCTCGAACGCCGATTTCAGCACGACCCAGCTCTGAAGCAAAAATATTTCGAAGCAATGAAAGAATTATTACATGAAAAACACATGCGCTTGGCCGACAAAGCACCGACCGGCTGGTGTTAGTACATACCACACCATCCAGTCCTGAAGAAGTTCCGGGTAGTGTTCGATGCTCTCTTGTCGTACTGACAAAGAAATATCATTGAACGAAGTACAATTAATCGGTGAGAAGTTGCAGGACGATTTGGCAAATGTTATTATGCGCTTCAGATGCAATCCAATAGCAATCACAGCCGACATCCGCAAAATGTACCTTCAGGTTCAATACAATCAGATCAGTGGGATCTTCAACGCGTTTTTTGGCGGCCCGCAGAGCCAAAAAAAATTCAAGAATATTGGCTCCCCGTAGTTATATTCGGAATGTCATCAGCTCCACACTGATGCGCTGTACGTGCAATGATCCAAGGTGCCAGAGACTTGCAATCGGAGTTTCCTATGGGAGCTGAGGCAGTTGAACGCAATTTTTATATGGATGATTGTTTGACAGGTGCAAATAATGTTAGCGAAGCAAGGCAGCTGTGTCACGAAATTGACGCGTTGTTGCGCTCCTGCGGATTTATACTGGATAAATGGCGGTCGAATCATTGTGGTGTCGTTCCTGGATCGGATCTTAAAATTAAGACAGACGATGCGCTTAAGCCAAGTGAGTTAAGTGATACGACAATCCTGGGTTTACGGTGGATACCAAGAATAGATGCTCTTATGTTCAAATTCCAGCCGCCACCGGCTCTCAGTGCAAAAGAGACCACGAAGCGAAAGTTAGTCAGCCACTTAGCACAGATTTTCGATCCCAATGGATATATTGGACCGGTTGTGGTGCAAGCGAAAATACTTATGCAAGAGCTATGACGTTTAAAGTCAGGATGGGACGTGCCCGTTACTGATGACATCTATCGTAAATGGCAACAATTTCAACAGCAACTGCCGTTAGTCACCAGATTCCAACTACCCCGCTGGGTGGGCATCAGCCATAATAGGAATGTTTCATTGCACGGTTTTGCGGATGCTTCCGAACAGGCAAATGGGGCAGTATTGTACGCACGCACGCGTTGAAACGATTGGCCGAATCAAATGCATTTTGATTGCCTCCAAGTCGCATGTAGCACCCATCAAGACTATCACAGTGCCAAGACTAGAATTATGCGCTGCGCAACTTTGAGTGAATTGCTGAGATCGTTTCAGCAGGCAACATACTCATTTCATTTTCAAACAACACTGTGGTCAGATTCGCAGATAGTACTGGCATGGCTAGACAAAGAAGCGGCAACATTAAAAATCTTCGTAAACAATCGTGTACAGAAAATTCGACGTTTAACAGCTAACGCAAATTAGAGACATATGCGATCACCGGACAACTCAGCCGATCTACTGAGCCGTGGAATATCAGCAGCGGAACTACAGCACTGCTCGTTGTGGTGACACAGACCAAAGTGGTTGATGCAATCAAGAGCTCTCTTTCCAGATGCACGGTTAGAATGATCGAAACAAATGTAAATTATTGCTAAACGAGAGATGAAGCCTGCTTGATTGGCTGAGAACTCGAAAATAAGAGCAACACAGAAGATATTCTTACAAATGAACTTAACGCTACGCAGGTTTGATTTACTAACGAGAGCTTCAGACATTCACACGCTATGCCGTTTGACTGCATGGATCATGCGCTTCACCTCTAATATGCGACTACTACAAGAGCGTGCGGAATTTCGACGAATTGGGTTATTAACAAACGACGAAGTTCAACACGCATTGGAATTTTGGATACGTCAAGAACAGATACTACACAAAAGAAATCAAATTGCTTAAAGATATGGATAAAGATGGCATCGAAAAGACAAGCGCAATCTATAAACTCGATCCAAAACTGGATGGTAAGGACATTCTTCGTGTCGGTGGCCGATTGCAACGAGCTATAATACCATTTGAGCAGAAACATCCAGCGTTACTGCCTAAGGTCTAGAGTTGGTAGAGGATCTATCGAAAGTCGAATTTATTCAAGTGTTTTTACGCTTCACTAGTCTGCGTGGTTACTGTTTGCAAAACGTACCAGACAATCGACTAAGACAAGCACAAAGAGTTCATAAGATGAGTCAAGTCTTTTGGAAAGCTGGGCGCAAGATCAGCTACATGAATCTCAACAGCGACCGAAATGGAACAAAGCCCGACCCAATTTAAAAGTCGGTGACCTAGTTATCATGCGCGAAGAAATACACCGCCCACGTTTTGGAAGATGGCCCGGGTGGTACAAATTTATCCTGGCGCAGACGGTCGAGTGCGCAATGTATGCGTCGAAACTAGAAATGATAACGCAAAAAATGGAAAAAACAGGTACGAACGCCCTGTTCAGAAATTGTGTCATCTGCCTGTAGACTTTGAAGCATAGACTTCAAGGGGGGAGTGTGTTCAAACCCGACAAGTACTAGCTATACATAAAATTCACTATATTATTTTAAGTATCAACTTTTCCGACAAATTTGTTTTCCAAATTGTTTATTATTATTATTATTCTTATTATTTACTGAATCTGAAAAAAGGCAATAAAATAGATATTGTAAAGAAAATTTATTGGAAAACTAGCTGACCGGGCGAACTTCGTACCGCCTAAAATTAATTAAAATATTAACATCCCTTTTTATAGTTGAACCTCTCTATTGAACGAATGGAACTTCCTTGGAATTTAATTAAGTTCAAAGCATCACTCAGAAAAAAAATACTATAATATCAATAGGAAAAGTCATTCATTCAATGCTTTTTTACCATTAAAATTGGTCAATGGTGTTCATCCGATTGATTTAATAATTTCAAAACTATAATAGTAATGGTACGATGTTTCTTATATATTAATGTTGTCACCCTTTTGATTCAATATTTCGTCTTATTATTTAACAATAGTATGCACTTTTGTTTTCGAAAGTTTTTAATAGGATAAGACAATTAGCTATCAAAAGTAAATACCATTAAAACTAAAGAAAGTATGATAAAAACAATACTACTATACTACTATACTATTATATCTATAGTATTTAACTTCTTTAATTAATAGTATTTACTATCAAACATAAAAGAACTGTACTATTAAAACAACACCCTAATCCTACTGTTTCAATGGGGCCCCCATAGATGTACAGTTGCGTAAACTTTTGGAACTAATGGTATTTACTATAGCAGTAATAGGACTGTACTCTTAATACAATAACCTAATACCATTGCTTTCATTAGGCTCCCATTAATTATAAATGGTGTACCCTATCGTAATTAATAGTATTTACTATTGTAATATTAGGACCGTATTGCTGCAACAATAACCCAATACCGTTGTTGCAACTGGGCTGAAATATGATGAAAATAATGATTGAAACAACAAATTATTTTTAGGTATTACATTTTATTGTTATTCTTTTTTTTATCAACAAATTATTTAGATACTTATTTTATTTTAAAATTAAATCTTATAAACAAAAAAAAAACAATATTTTATTCTATTTTATGAGTATTGTTGTTAATTGCATAACAATTGCAGATTCCTTAAGAGCAGGTTTAAATTGCATGCAAATTGAACAAAGTTCTCTTCAAAAATTAAGTCCCTTGTAAAAAATAACAATAGTTTAAATTATATAGTAAATATCAAAGTTAAATAAAATCAGAATGAAAAAAGATATTCATCAATTAAATAAATTAATCACATATTACACTACTTATGCTCTACCGAGAAGAATTATATGTCGACCTACCAGTGTTTGTCCAAGAGAATGTGGCCATCTTGTAAGGATATTTAAGCCTTCAGTGTTGATATCATTGTGCTGTTATTTGCGACTTCAGTGCATTTCGCCTGAACTTCTATCCATGGCTCAAATTAATGTGCTAGCCATATAATGGTTTGCTCAGCTTCGGAACTATTTATAGGGCTTGCTTCATACGTCTGATGATCAGAGTTGGTTATTTCTGGAATCATAAACAATTACTCAACAAAAAGTTTAAACAGATTTAATTTATTACCTTATTTCCACTTATCAGTTGTCTTTTCAAACCTCTTCATTTTTGTTTCTGGCATTAACAGCCTTATCGTGCAGCATTCCAGATGGGTTGAGGCCACATCCTCTCTAAAAATATTAAATTAAACGGAGTAGAATCAGCTATTTCCTTCGGCATCAAACCGAACGCTATATTTTAAATTGTGCGTTACGTTTCAATTATAATTCTAATTCTATAATTTTAATCGAATATATATTAATAAATATATACAAACAGGAATTACCGAATTACCGCATTCGTGAGCAAGCAACACGTCACTGAATTTTGTGGATATTACATGCAAAACAATATCAAAAAATCTTATTTTGCTCTCGGATTAATGCACTTCAAAAAATTATAAAAAAAAAAGTTTTGTCTAGTCTTAAATCACTATTATGTCAAAGATAATTCATTAAACCATACCTAAGTTGCACTCCTTTTTTAATTCCAAAATGTTGATTTTTCACTACGAACTGCACTTAATCACGACAACGATAGCAATGGCAAAATTGCACCAGACTACGCTTACTATTCCTTACCAATGGGATATACTTTTAATATAGTTGAAGTTATGAGATCTACTATAAGAATTTAAAGAAAAACATGCTTTTTAATGGGATATACCATTACTTTGAATATGAATCCCTTTAAAGTAATGGGTTTTATACTATTAAAATCATTTTTACAGGATTGTGTACAGTTACTCTAACGGAACATTTACTGAATGACGCGTATATTAATGTGGAATACTATTAACCTGAAGAATATATCCCATTACAATAAACCAACTATTTTTAAGCGGCAAAAAATAAATAGTTTCTTGTTTATATTATGGATATATCAAAAGTGCTTTTAAACAATATCTCTTAGACTAAACAAAAAATTATTTATGTTTTTGTTTTCATTTAATGAAATCTTATTTAATGATAGAAATGGGGAATATTGAAAAGTATTTCCTTGAAATAAACCTTTTATTTCTTAACTCCATTCTTTTGTTATAATAACAGAAATAAGATTTCGAAATTTCAATTCCAGAATTACTTTTCCTTGCTTAAAAAAAGCATGCACAAAAATGCTACAACATATTTTGCGAACTCAACAACACAAGCTCAAAAATACTTACCTATTTTGACAATGTTTGTTTCTTTTTTCTTTTAGTTTTACTTTTTTCACAATCACAGAATGCTACCGAATTGGTCCCATCGAATGTCACATTTTTAAGGACTAAAAAATATATTGCGATTTTATGAACCACACATTTTTCAGAACTCTTAATACAAATTTAAATGCTCCAAAAGTCAAACTGAACTCCTAACTTTAGTTAGGATTCCCGCTATAGGCGGGGTTTACTGAAATAATTGTATAAATATAATTATATATATATTATATATATTATTAAAATAAAAGCCTGTGTTATTAATATTGAAGGTACCATGTAAAATTAGTAGTATTTTTAATAAAATTAATGGGGTGTTTCATATTTTACAAATGGGACCAAGTATTAAAGACTCATCACATTAAATGAATGGGATACGCTATTAATTACATATTTTTTTGTGGCATTAAAAATATTTAACCACATGGAACTATTAAAACAAAAGTCCATGGGGTTGATATTTGAAAAGTCATATCCTATTAAATCAATAGTTTTATCGGATTTAACTATTGCTGGGTGCCTTTTTTGAACAATGGTGTCAATGTTATTAAAATAAAAACAAAAACTATTAAATTAATGGTCCGCCTATTGAAATAATAAGACGGCACAATTAATACAAAGATTTTGCAATGGTATCCCATCTATTTACAAATAATAGTGTTTTTTAATGGGACAATAGTATGCGTTTTAAAATATTTATCGTGAAAGACTATTATTTCAATAGTGTTTCTCATTCTATTAATAACGTATACCCTATTAATAATAATGTTTTCAATACCATTGTATTAATAACCCAAAAACCTTTAATTTTATTAGAAAACTATTGTTTTAATAGGAAAATCTTATTAAAACACGTCTTATAAAACCAATGGACGTACCATTGACAATTTAATGGGACATTTTTCTCTGAGTAACCAACCAGAAATCCAATGAAAACTGTCACTTCAGCTGATAGAGCTTTAGAAAAGATCATGGTTGACCCAATCGGACCATTCCAAGAAACAGAAGAAGGATATAAATTCGGACGAACTATTCAGGATGATCTTTCAAAATTTATTAAATTCATTCCCATAAAAAGTAAGGAGATGGCGACTGTAGCCCATACAATTATGGAAGACTGTATTATGAATTTCGGCATGCCTAATGTTGGCAACCCTATTTACTTATACCTAATTATAAGATGTTGTATATCTATCTTACTCTATCTTATAATAACTATAACTGAACTTTAATATTTAATACCTAACTTTATTTATATACTAATGAATTCAACCTTAACATAACTATGGTATACTGTGAAATAAAGAGTTAGTTGATCTAGTGCAGTCATTGTGTTAATAATTGCCTCCTCCGCACAAGCACAACAGTGGCGACGAGGATAATTGTTGGCTAATTAAGCAACATGGAAGACGTGGTAGAGGAATTAAAATTAATAGCAGCACAGCAATCTAAGTTAATACTTGAGATAGCAAATAAAGTTTTCAAGCAGGAACCTCAAATATCTCGAGATAAAGTCCAGTCATCACCAGAATATTCTCTCGAAGTTTTGGCTCAGAACATCCAGGAATTCCATTTCGACCCAGAAAAGGGCATAACATTTCAAAAATGGTATATGCGTTATTCGGACCTGTTTGAGAGCGATGCATCTAAATTAGATGACACTGCGAAGGTAAGGTTGCTGATGAGGAAACTCGGACCACAAGAACATAGTCGGTATGTTAATTTTATTTTGCCTAAGGCACCTAAGGATTATGAATTTGAAGCTTCAGTACAAAAATTAGGAAATATCTTCGGAACGCAAGAATCAATTTTTAGAATGCGATATAGGTGTCTACAGTTAAAGAAATTAGACAGAGATGACTATGTAGCTTTTGCAAGTGAGGTTAACAGGCAATATGAACATTTTGAATTGGGAAAGTTATCTATTGACCAATTTAAATGCTTAATGTTTGTTATAGGCCTTCAGTCGCCCAGTGATACTGATGCTAGGTCTCGATTATTAGCTCTCTTAGAAAAAGAAAAAGAGATAACACTAGATAAACTCATATCAGAATGTCATCGTATTGCAAGCATTAAGCAAGACACACAGCTCATAGAAGCACCATCATCATCGTCAATTATTTCAATCAATACTATCAAAAACAAATCAAAATCAGACACATACAAAACTGATCAACACAATAATCACAGTCAATCTACTCATGCACCAAGAACTCCATGCTGGGGATGCGGTGGCATGCATTTTTCCCAGTGCTGCAAATACAAAGACTACACATGCAAGCAGTGCCACAAACAGGGACATAAAGAAGGCTACTGTTTTTGCTTCAAACAAAAATCTGACCAACAGTACAAACCACAAGCAAATACAGCTGAGAAGAACAAAAGAGACAAATATCGCCAGCACCGGTACAAGCGCAGCGATCAAAATGTTCACATGACTCGTTTTAACGTTAATCATGTATCAGCCGCTAATCGAAAATATGTGACAGTGGAGATAAATAACAAATCGGTTATTTTGCAGATCGACACTGCTTCGGATGTAACAATTTTGTCAGTTAATACATGGAAACGATTAAATAAACCTCAGCTGAAATCTGAAAAAAGTGTTGTGAGTGATGCTCAAGGGAAAGAAATGAAAATGCTAGGCTGTTTCTATTGCAAAGTGAAATTTCTCAACCAATTGCACATTGCAAAGTGTTTCGTGATAGACAGACCTAACCTAAATTTGTTGGGCATCGATTTGATCGAAATATTTGGATTATGGAACAAGCCACTAAATCACGTGTGTAATAATATAAATCTGCATGATAAAAAGGGACTTGTTAATTCTATCCAATCGAAATTTCCCACTATTTTTGAAGAATCACTAGGTTGCTGCAATAAAAACCAACTTAAATTGTACGTGAAAGAAAATGTAATGCCCGTGTTTAGACCAAAACGTCCAGTCCCATACACGTCAGCGAAAGCCATAGAGGAAGAACTCCAGCGGTTAGAAGGCGCTGGTATCATTTCTCCAGTAGATTTTTCGGAATGGGCGGCCCCCATTGTTGCAGTAAGGAAGGCAAGTGGCCAAATCAGAATATGTCCTGACTACTCTACAGGCTTAAATGCATCGCTACAACCACATCTTTATCCTCTCCCGAGACCGGAAGATATTTTCAACAAGCATGCAAACAGTAAGTACCTACTTTGCACATATAGATCTATCAGATGCGTATCTTCAGATGCAGGTGGACGAGATTTCTAAACATTTACTCACAATAAACACACATAAGGGGTTATACCAGTGGAATAGGCTACCACCAGGTATAAAAAATGGTCCCGGAATGTCCATTGCTGTTTTGAAACGCTTGGAAGAGTTTGGGTTCAAGGTCAAGATAAGTAAATGTAGTTTTCTAATGACTGAAATCCATTATTTAGGGCACATACTTTCCAGCAAAGGTACCAAGCCGGATCCTAAGAAAACTGAAGCCATTAGGAACATGCCAGTACCGCAAACACTACAGCAGCTTCGTTCATTCTTAGGCGCTATCAATTATTATGGCAAATACATACCACAAATGAGTCAGCTTCGGGCACCGTTGGATCAACTTTTAAAGAAAGGAGAGAGATTTAGCTGGTCGTCGAAATGTGAAGATGCCTTTCGTGAATTTAAACGCATTTTACAATCTGATCTAGCATTAACACATTTTAACCCTAATTTACCAATCATTGTTTCAGCAGATGCTTCAAAGAATGGAATTGGGGCATGTTTGTCACACAGTTTTACGGATGGAAGAATCAAAGCAGTGTACTATGTTTCGAGGTCGCTGACTTCCGCTGAAAAAAGTTACAGCCAAATCGAGAAGGAGGGCTTGGCTCTAGTTTTCGCTGTAACTAGATTCCATAGGATGATTCTCGGTCGGAAGTTTTTGTTAGAGACGGATCACAAGCCGTTGCTCGCAGTATTTCGGCCAAACAAAGGTATACCAAAACACTCAGCAAATCGTCTACAAAGATGGGCCTTGGCCTTACAAACATACGATTTCGACATTAAGTATATACCAACACAGGAATTTGGTAATGCAGATCTGCTCTCACGACTAATTGGTAACCGGCAACTCGACTCAGGGGAAGATTACATTATTGCACAGACTGTGTTAGAAGACGAATCACATTTTTCATCAGAGTTACACGAAAATATTAAAAATTTACCAGTCACATATAAAATGATAAAAGCAGCCACCAATCAATCGGCAGAACTCTGCCAGATCAAAGATTTTATTAGAACCGGTTGGCCTAAAGTTATCTCAGCGCCGCTAAAACCATTTTTCAATCGACGGGACTTCCTCATGATAGTAGAGGAGTACTATTCAATGAGCGCGTAATCATCCCTAAAGTATTACAGCAGGGCATTTAAAAGCAACTATACATAAGGGTCATCCAGGGGAAGAGCGCATGAAGTCTCTAGCCCGCAGTTTTGTATATTGGCCTGGTATAGATGAAGAAATTAAGAGCTTTGTGAGGCAGTGCAACCAGTGTCAATTAGCTGCTAAATCTCCAAACAAGGTAGCACTAGCATCATGGCCTCTATGCACCAAACCGTGGCAGCGAATCCACATTGACTAGGCTGGTCCAATTAACAACACTTGGTTTTTAGTGGTAGTTGATGCCTATTCGAAATGGCCGGAAGTGATAGCAACATATTCTTCTTCAACAACAGTAACTATCAAGCTCCTATCACAGATATTTTCTAGATTTGGACACCCTGAAACGATGGTCTCAGATAATATATCTCAATTTTAGAGCCAGCAATTTCTTGAATTCTGCTTGGTCAAGGGAATCCATCACATCACTACAGCTCCCTACCATCCTCAATCAAATGGGCAAGCAGAGAGAGTGGTAGGAACATTCAAAAATGCTTTAAAAAAATTAAAAGGGGAGGGAACTACGGAAGAAATAATTAATACTTTTCTTCTCTCTTATAGGTCCACACCTAGTAAAAGTCTCCAAGGAAAATCACCTGCGGAACTGATTAGAAAAACATTAGACTTACTTAGACCAACACAACCTGAGGAGCGGATTAACAATACACTACAAGACGCATGATACAACAAGAAACATAATGCAAAGCCGAAGAGTTTTAGTAGAGGGGATTCGGTATTCGTTAAGCAGCACTTTTCGTCAAAGTTTATCTGGACGGCTGGTGAGGTTATCGAACGCGTTGGACGGGTCAACTATAATGTCCTAATCTATCATCCGAGAAGGCTCGTACGATCCCATGCTAACCAGATGAAGATTCGGGAACCATCAATTGATGCTAAGAATTTTCAACTTCCATTGAAGGTCTTGTTGGATGATTTCGAGATAACCCAAAATATGCGATCGGAGTTAGCGAACGAAGATATCTTACCAACAGCAACTTTCAACGATATTCCACCAAGGGAATCTTTAGCAGATTCCACACCATCTCAACCTCTAGCAACAGGAGCTAGAGCGGCAAGGAATCGGAGACCACCACAGCGCTGCAATCCATCGGATTTTACTTAAAAAAAAAAAAAAAAAAAGGAGGAGTTGTTGGCAACCCTGTCACTATCTTATTGATTACAAAGATATCTATGTACATACCTATTTACTTATACCTAATTATAAGATGTTGTATATCTATCTTACTCTATCTTATAATAACTATAACTGAACTTTAATATTTAATACCTAACTTTATTTATATACTAATGAATTCAACCTTAACACATAACTATTTTATACCGTGAAATAAAGAGTTAGTTGATCTAGTGAAGTCATTGTGTTAATAATTGCCTCCTCCGCACAAGCACAACACCTAAAATAATTTTATCCGACAATGGATTAGAATTCTGCAATGGTCTTTTTAAGGAATTCTGTGAATTGTTAGGAATTAAACATATAACAACTAGTGTGGCATATCAACAAGCTAATGGTAGTGTTGAAAGGGCACACTGCAGACTATTAGAATATTTGAAATCTACAGGAAAAGAGTTAAATCAAATCGAAAATTGGAACAAACGGATGCCATACGCAGGATTTTGCTATAATAGCACAGTTCATAACAGTACAGGGTACACACCCTATGAGGTAGTGTATGGGTTCGAAGTCAATAGACCAAGTGGAGTAGATTCGATCAATGAAACTACGGTATATGACTATGTCGATGAACTTAAGGCAAATATTTTCGATATACAAGATAACGTCAAGTAAAATATAAAAAAGTGTAGGGAAAAATCAAAAGTTAGGTACGACAAAAAACTAGGGAAATCAATAGAATACAATGTCGGTCAAAAGGTCCTTGTTAGGAACGAGCGAAAAGGAAAACTAATAAGTACATATAAGGGTCCCTTTGTTATATTAGAAGTTCACAAGGATCATCTTATAATAAAACTTATTAACAAGAAACAGAAATTTAATAGAGCTAATGTGAAACCTTATTTTTCAGGATCTTGCTCATCGGCCAGATCACAGCCGAAAACATCAGAGTAAAAGATCTGCGTGATCACTCTGGGTTATATTTTAATCATTTAAAAGACGGGAAAGAAATATTTAATAGAATAGCCTTAGTAATTAAGTTAGATGTTACCTTGCTGGAACACTCTAGTTCAAGCATAAGGAATATGATAAACTCCACAGATAACATTTGTATAGACTCTAAGACTGGATGCAAGGAGTTCCAACAGTAAGCTAGACGAGAAATGACTAAAACAGATCATAGAATTAGAATAATCTCAGAAATAGTTGGACGACCAAGAAGGGGAAAACGCAGTCTGATCAATGTAATAGGTTCAGGGTTCAAAGTTATTTTTGGAACTATGGATAATCAAGATGCTGAGTACTACTACAAAGCAATCCAAAGTATCTCTGAAAACGAACAACGCATGAAAGATGGTATGGAAGAAAATGTAAAGGTACTAAGTCACCTAAATAAACAGGTAATTGAAAGCATCAAAAATAGTAATGTAACAGTAAACAAAATCAATGAAGTTATAAATGAACTCAATCAAGTTAGTATTAGCGAAGGTAACCTTAACCGGACCATACATATTGCTTCCTATTATGACAATATAGTTAACAAAATCAATCATAAAATAATTATTCAGAAATTTAAAAAATTTAGTATTAAAAGCCTTTACAAAAGACCAACAAATAATTATTGTAATTAACGTTCCAACAGCAACTAAAGAAACGTATGACATTTATAAAATAGTCACCATCCCTAAGATCGTTGAAAATGGAATTGTAATCCTAACATTAAGTCATAAATATTTAATAATAAATAAAGCCAGAGAAGAATATAGCCTTAAGGAAAACTTAGATGATTGTAAAATTTTTAACAAAATGTACATTTGTAAACCTCAACTATTAAGAAGTAAGCGACTTTAATTGTGAAATTAATAATTAATTTTTGCTTACGATAACTGAAGAAACAAGCTACATTTGTAAATGTAATAATAATACAGACATTTACAAATGTAATAATAATACAGAGCCGGTGTTGAAGGGTAGTGATGCGATGTCATGAGAACACAAGCGTTCTCACCTAGCCTCTTACTATCAACTCCTACTCTCACCTCCACGTGGTGAGGAGTTCCCTAGATGGAGCCAACGGTGGCGTCTACAGTTCCAGTCAGGCCGAACTATTTAGTGTAATCCCTATAGAGCTGCTCTGACATATTCGGATACCAGGTCTATAGGGACTTCCAATACCGTGCCAGGGTGTTGGAGAAGAGTTGGTGGCGGATGAACCCTTAATGGGCCAACGGCAGCGCTCACATCCCAAAGTGGGTTACTGGCACCGGAGTAACCGGCCTGCTGTCCTAGGGTCAAGGGCCTGGCCCTCCAGGTTGGGGGTTGTGCCGTCGGGGTAACTTCCCGACCATGTAAAAAAAGAATAGTTTTGAGAGAGACACGAGGAGCCTCGGATAACAATTTCCCTCAAACGGCAACTAGACCCGGAACGTCAAGGGACAACGATTTGAGAGTATGTACCTGGAACGTGCGAACGCTGTACACCCCAGGTGCTACTCAAAAGCTTGAGTCTGTCCTCACGCGGTACAAGGCAGATATTACCGCGATCCAGGAGATACGATGGATAGGATCAGGTATGATGAAAAGGAAAAATTGCGATATTTATTACAGTTGCCATAAAAGATTGCATGTATTACGATGCGGATTCGTCGTGGGAAATCGGCTTAGGACAAAAGTCATTGACTTTAAGCCGATAAGTGATCGCCTAGCTGTGATCCGCATCAAAGCTACTTTCCAAAACATAAGCCTAATATGTGCACACGCCCCTACCGACGAGGCTGAAGACCCTATCAAGGAGGAGTTTTATGACCTCCTGGATGGAGCCTACGGAGCCTGTCCGGAGTACGATGTCAAAGTTGTGCTCGGGGACTTCAATGCTAAAATCGGAAAGGAAAACATCTTTGGCGGGTTAGTTGGTAAGAACAGAATCCACGAAACGACCTCAGACAACGGTTACCGACTAACTGACTTCGCGGCAGCTCGTAATACGGTGATAAGTAGCACTAGGTTTCCAAGGCTAAGGATCCACACAGCAACCTGGCGCTCTCCAGACGGTCGAACCGCCAACCAAATCGACCATGTGCTAATCGACGCGAGGCACGCATCCAACATCCTCAACGTGCACACATTCCGAGGGGCAAACGTCGACTCTGACCATTTTCTTGTTGCGGCTAAGTTCAGAGCTCGACTATCCAACGAGAAGAAGCTGCGTTCCGCCCAGAAGAAGAAATTCAACGTTGGACGCCTTAGCACACCTGGAGTAGCCAGAGTCTACAAAGAGCGCCTGAGTGAGAAACTCTCCGCAGTGTATTCACCTACCACAAATGCCAACACCCAGTGGTCCCAGTATCGCGACATCATCAAAGAGGTAGCCGAAACCACCTTAGGGTACCAGCCACCCCAGAGAAAGAGCCCGTGGTATGATGATGAATGCGTACGCAGGAAAAAGGTGACAGAAGATGCACATATGAAGGCGCTGCAGCGCAAAACAAGGGCAGCGAGGGAAGAGTATCGAGCCAGGAGGAGGGAGGAGAAGAAAATCCTGCGTAGAAAGAAGAGGGCCTACGCAGTCTCCCAGCTCAAGGAGATCGAAGAGTCCCGCGATCGAAGCAACATCCGGAAGTTCTACAAGAAAGCCAAGCAACTGGCTGCTGGCTTCAAGACCGGAACGCAGGCTCTTCGAAACAGTGATGGAAACCTAGTCACCGAAGCGCAGGGAATAGTAGATGTTTTTAAGCAGCACTTCCAGCAGCTGCTAAATGGGCATCATGTAGAGAGAGTGATAGGGCAAGAAGAGAACCCACGTCCAGTCAATGAAGATCCAGTTCCACCGCCCAGTATAGAAGAAGTTGGCTTAGCAATAAAAAAGCTAAAGAACAACAAGGCCGCCGGCTCTGATGGTTTACCAGCGGAGCTCTTCAAATACGGTGGTGATGTTTTGGTAGGGCGCATGCACCAAATCATCAACCAAGTATGGGTGGAGGAAAGTATGCCCGATGACTGGACTATCAGCTCCATATGCCCCATCTACAAAAAAGGCGATCCTATGTCTTGCAAGAACTATCGAGGCATATCCCTGCTTAATGTCGCATACAAGATCCTATCCAACGTACTGTGTGAACGTCTCAAACCGTTCTGCAACACACTAATCGGCACGTACCAGTGTGGCTTCCGGCCCGGCAGATCGACTATAGACCAAATTTTCACACTGAGGCAAATCCTGGAAAAGACCAATGAATTTCAAGTCGAGACTCACCACCTATTCATCGACTTCAAAGCCGCATATGATAGCATTCATCGTCAGGAGCTTTATGTGGCGATGGCCGAATTCGGGATCCCGGCAAAACTGATCCAGCTATGTAGCGTGACGCTGGAGAACACACGCTGCAACGTGCAATTTGGAAGTAGTTCCTCCGAGCTATTCGAAACATGCACCGGATTTCGGCAAGGAGACGCATTATCATGTGACTTCTTCAATCTCGTGCTAGAGCAGATAGTGCGCAGGGCAGGTGTCAACACGGAAGGCACTATCTTCAACAAATCCGTCCAGCTACTGGGGTATGCAGACGATATTGACATCATCGGTCGCTCCCAGCGTGCCGTGATAGAGGCTTTTACGGCGATTGAAGAACAGGCGAAATTCGTTGCTCTTGTAGTAAATGAGGACAAGACTAAGTACATGCTATCAACAAACAAACAAGCATCTGTCCACCGCCTAGGACAGAACGTCACTATTGATAGCAACAATTTCGAGGTAGTTAATAAGTTTATCTACCTCGGAGTAAACATGAACTCCACAAATGACATCCTAGTGGAGATCCGGCGAAGAATTACCCTAGGAAACCGCTGCTACTTCGGTTTGGCAAAACAATCGGGTTCAAAACTCCTAACTCGAAGGACAAAATGTATGCTTTACAGAACCCTTATCCTGCCAGTTCTGCTTTATGGCGCCGAGTGCTGGACGATAAGCAGGAAGGGAGAGCTGATACTGGGCTCCTTCGAAAGAAAAATTCTTCGGCGGATTTTTGGTCCTGTGTGCGAGGAGGGCGAATGGAGGAGAAGATACAACCGCGAACTCTATGAGCTGTACCAAGATGTGGATGTAGTCCAAAAGGCCAAAATACGTCGACTACATTGGCTCGGCCACATCGAGCGAATGGACAATAATGCTCCAGCTAAGAGGATCTTCGAATCCCAGCCGCCAGGTTCGAGACGACAAGGAAGACCGAACCTCCGTTTCAAAGACCAAGCCATCGCGGATGCCAGAGCGCTTGGTCTGGATAACTGGAAGCAGCGTGCCCGGGATCGCAGAGGATGGAAGGCTGCAGTGTCTCAGGCAGAGACTCTCCACGGGTCGGGAGCCCGTTAAGTAAATAAAAGTAAGTAGTAATAATAATACAGAAAATGGTAAACTTCATGGATCAGGAATAATAATAATGAATAATAATTGAATGACTATTAAAACTCTAGATACTGATGTCGATGTAAATTTGAAAGATAAATATTCATACGGAGACTTAGAAGATTGCTGCATCAACACAAAAATGCGTGATATTATAATCAACCAACAACCAATAGCCGTATTTTATTATCAGCGTGATCTGATCCGGATCAGATCACGATAATAAAACAATACGGATCATTGAAAAGTTTAATTTCTGAATTGTGGCGACAGTTGCTTTCAATAACAAAGCAGATAATGAGGGGTATTACAAACTTCATATTGCTACCAGCCAGTTGCTTTCACAAACAAAGGAGATAATAGAGGGGTATTACAAACTTCATATTGCTACCAGCCATATTGCAAATATTTTGCTCAATGTGACGTCACACAAGGCACATACATTTCACTTGAAATATCGGGGGTGTTACCATATTTAATCAAATTTGCATAATTTATCTTTTCCATATTTTTTTTAGAAACAAATTTATTTCATATACACTTATGCAACGCATGAACAATATTTTTCAGCTAGCACTTGAGTTTATCTTGGCATATTAAGGTGTGTCTAGACCAGCCAAACATTTCAAAAATGTTTATGAAGCAAATCGGACACATTTCATAAACATTTGTAAAAGATTTCTGAAATTTTAAATGTTTATGAAATATTTCAATTTCATTCTTTTTGGATGTTTTTTGGATAAGAAGAAAAATATGTGGTAGGATTATAATTAGCAGCGAGTAAAGTTTTTATTACTGCAACATATTTCATAAAAATTGTTTTGTTTAATAAATGTTTAAGAAATATTTATGAAATATGTAGGTATTTAATTGTGTATCAAGTGTTTGCTGGTCTGAATATACCTTTAAAGAACGAAAAAAAAATAACTCGGAACTCGAATGCGAAAAAATCAATTGATTTTTTTTTCCACTTTTTAGTCTGGCAACGTGATTGTGTGGCTATCGTTTGCAGGCACAGCAACACTTAAAAATGAAACAAGCCATCTAGTGGGAAATAGTGGAAATAATTTTCAGATCATGTTTCATGATCTCGATGAGAAGCAGGATCATGTGCTGTTGTTGTAATTGCATGTAAATCGATGATCTATATGGATCATAGCTGATAATAAAAAACAGCTAATGTCAAAAATAACAGCGAAAGATATTCACGAGTTACAAGACCTATCTTCAGAAATCCAGAATCAAAGAAACTTTTGGTCAAAGGTTCTAAATAAGGTACCAGAACGATCCCAAGGAGTGCTGATGTCTGTGTTTGGAACAATAAGCCTAATCACTATCTGTTATTATATCTGGAAATGCAATCGTGGCTCCTCTGGAAGAACAACAATAAACCTCTTCAGTAGATGCTTTAATAGAAGACAAAGGGTTAATGCCGAGATGAGTTTAAGTATACCCGAGGAATTAAACCAATCCGCAGAAAATCTGGAGCTAAAAACATCCAAGTCCAATCTTAGGATAAAGTATCCTTAGATGTGTCTAAAAGGAGGACGTGTTATGTATGCAAAACAACAACGGAAATGCTGACATACCAATCGTGCAGCGTAGCAGCGAATGACGGAAATGATGACAACGATTATTCAAGTAATCATTAATTTAATTTTATTATTGAACACCTTTGTAAGCAAAATAAAGACATAAATAGAACCAAGAAATTTAAAATCGTCGAGTTGTAGGAGACAAGTGTACAAATTAATATCAAGGGAATAAAACCTATTATTAATTCTGATTGTGAACATTAATTCAACTTGTAGTTTCAATTACTGTGTCCATTTTTCGCTGAACTTTCTCTTCTCGTGCGTTGCATTGTTTCGATCTGTTCTATCCTAGCTAAAAGTGTTAGATAGTTGATCTAAACGCCAAGTCGTTAAGATTCCATAGTGCCAAGTGTGTCTAAAGGAAATACCGGTTTCCCTCAACCCAGGAAATCAACAGCCGGCCTGACGACAACGTCTTTCTATTTGAAACAGGCGTATAGCCCGGAGTCATAACAATATAATTATATGTTTATCTTTTAAATAATATTCCCCCAAAAGTATTAATTTACATTTTAAACATTGTATTCAAAATAGCTTGCCATTGTAGTACAACATTAAATACATAAACTTTTTTGTTTACTTTTACTACTTGCGACGCACTTTCTGCCTTTTTGTTAGTTTTGGAGCTTTTTTAGTTTACCCACATAAAGATCATTGATTTCCATGGTATAAAACAATAGTACGAAATCCAACAGTTGTTTTAAATCGTAGAATCAAAATCAAATGAAAACGCTTTCAGATTATACTGAATAAACTGTAGTACATTAAAAACGAAACAATTAATCAAGTGTGCAAAATAAAATTTTGATTAGGTATAGCTTTTCTTAAACTTCCGCTATTCTTACACTAAAATTCGATTAATCACATCACGTATGGACAGCATTTTTTTCCATAAATATGTTACTGAAGTATCTTTAGAATTTCCACAAACATTATATTTATTTATACTTTATTATAGCGCTATTAACAAACCAGACTAGCAGTAGGTACCAAAAGTTAAAGGTAAAAACATTTAACATTTTTTTTATCCATATCTTATCATTTTAACCATACTTTAAAAGTATAAAATTGATAGAATGAATCATTTAATAAAAATTACGACCTAATAAAAATAAACGCAACAAAAAATAAACATTTCCTCAATTTATGTATAATGTAGTACAAGTACATGCGCCCTGTGCCCCTACCTAAAGAAAGGCATATGGCAGGCAAATCGCCGCTTTATGACTCTAATTGGGATCCATTATCAACAAAAAGAATTTTATTTTTGAATAATTGATATTCTAAACTTCTTTTGTTTTTTTAAATACATATGTTAACTAGTTAAGTAGAAGAAATAATACTTTTAATTTAATTTTACAACCATTGTAATGAGTTTGAAAGTCCCTGGGAAAATAAAAATAACTTCGAAATTAAACTGAATATTATAAATACTCAATCGGCCTTACTAACAACCAAATTTAGACTCGACTTTAGAGCAAAACTCGAAATTAAAATAAACTGTTTACCAATAATCAAGTTATCTTTGACTTTAAGATAATCGAGACTGTAAATTTCGATCCGGAGAAAGTCGAGTCTAACCCATTATTTAAGTTTGAACGTCAGTTCGAAAAAAAATTCAATTGGCCGTTTTGAATAATATTAGGTAAGTTGAATTGGTAAGTTATTTAAATATGTTACAAATGTTGTATCTCACAATATAAAGCTTTTTTGCTTGTCTTGTGCAGCAAATCGGACATTTTATTAATATTTTTTTCTTCAATGCTGTTTCTCACTCCATTTACCTAATGTTATGAATATTTTAAGGTCCCTGTTTGCAATGGAAGTTTTTAATAATGGACAGCAAATGAAAAGAAGCCGCAGCTTAAACTGGACGCAGGCAATGCGAGAACTGCTTGTTGATTGTGTGAAACCATTGGCTGATATCATTGACAGCAAAATTAACAATGCTGCAATGATACAGGCAAAAAACCAAGCATGGGAAAAAGTCAGTTTCACATTTCAGTCCTCTGGATATTCCTTAACAAACAAACAGTTAAGAGAGCAGTGGAATCGCCTGAAGTGCAGTGCTCGGACCAAAATAAGCGAATTCAAAAAATCGCAAAGAGAAACGGGTGGGGGTACACCGCCGAAAGAACCATCGGAACTGAATTTTGAGGTGTCTGAAGTTGCTGCACTCGATTTCGAAGACGACACCGCAGAATTCGATTCCGATGCACTTTATTTCACCGGAATTCTGTAGGTATCGATACGTTTACATAGTTCATAGTATATTATCGCATATCTATTTTACAGGGAAAATGAAACCCCAAACACAACGCAGAAACACACTACGGAAAAGAAGCAAGTGATAAGCGATACTCCGAAAGCCATACGCACATCGAATAAACGAAGGCGTGTTGTCTCAACCTCAGGCACTTCGGAGGAATTGCTTTTAAAAAGAATTGCCCAAGTCGAGTTCGAGAGCACTAAAAACAAGGAGATACTAGAACTGAAGAAGCTAGTGCAACAGAAGAAGCTGGAGGTGCAAGAGTCAAAGCTAATATTAGCCCGGCTTAAAATTAGAGCTGAAGAACAAAAACTCTTTGATTATTCCTAATAAGTTTTAGTTTAATAGTTATCTACTTATCGGTTATCACCTTATTATATTATTAGTATTATTAAGTATGTACCTGAATTAACTAATGTATGGACTGATCTTTTTCTTATTGCTGTCTAATAAATTTGAATACCTGTTTTTTGAAAATGTTATGGGTTTAAATTTCATGAAACCTGTTTCTAAAGACATGCGCTTCTCTTGTTTGTACCGCATTAACTATGCATAGATCTCAAGAGTTCTATGTTAGGATTTAACAGTCCATCCAACTAGTAACTGAGGAGATAAAGTCGGCTTATCTATTCATTTTGATTTGAGTAAAAATCTCAGCAGCCTTTAAGAGCCGACTTACATTTTTTCTGAGTTCATATCATCATAAATCCTTTAGTTCATCAATAAAGTTACTATTTCCTTTCTTTTGTTAATCTTGTAGAGAATTTATAAAATTAATGCTGGAAACATGATTACATGATATGCAGAATCTTTTATTCTTTTACTTTTTTAATTACAAATTGAACAAGTTTGTTGGAAATATCGCTTTCATCGATGCAACCTATGATATCTTGCTGAACGTCATCATCATCACCATTATTTTGCTGAACGTTTTTAAAACTAAAATGTCAAATTATTAGATTTGTCTGCTTTGGCTCTTTCCTTTTTCTCTTCAGCCTTCCTAAAGATAAGTCACGTTATTATGATCGTAAATTATTAATGAAATCCTTTTTACAAAATAAATAATTGAATTATTGTCTATTTGTTTCGTCGTTTTCCTTTTATACAAGAGCGAATTTCTTTTTCTTCTACTTCAAAAGGTTATGGGCCCAGAGACGTGTATGTCCATTGCACAATAAATAACCTTACTTAATGGATAGAGAGAAAATCGCCGATATTATATGTACGGAAGATTCTGCAATTGATGATAGATCTTTATTGGACCAAACTTTAGAAGAGTCTAGTCAAAACAACTCCGAGATTCATGTAGAAGAACCAGAGCCATCGTATTTTAGCATGAGCGAATCAAGAGTGTATCAAATTCATCGTTTCAACGGGCAGAATTACCAGTTATGGCGAAGACAAATGGAAATTTATATGACAGAAAATAAACTCAAACCGTATATATTCGGAACTAAACCACGATCAGAATCCAACGCACAGCTATGGGATGATAAAGATGCTGAAGCACAAGCATTTATAATGAGAGGCATAGAACTGGAGCAATTAAAGTATCTTACGGACTGCAGTACTGCCGCGCAGATGTGGTCCAGGTTGAAAACCATTCACTCTGAAAGAAGTGAACAATCTGCACAAGTTCTACTTGAAAAGTTCATTAATTGCAAATTGGAGGAGGAAGAAAGCATGGCTGATTATATAGCCAGGGTCACATCACTTACACAGCGATTAAAAGACATGAACCTTGAACAGAAAGAGCCTATGGTGATTGCGAAAATTCTTAGTAGCCTGCCAAGTAAGTTTGACCATGTGAGAACAGCGTGGTATGCAGTGCCTCGTACTGATCAAAACATTGAACGTTTAACTGACCATTTAGTCAACGAAGAGTCGCTTATTAATTTACGATCAAAGAGCGGAGATAACAATGTTACAACCAGCGCAGCCTACGCGGTCAGCAGTAGCAAATATAACCGCAAATTATCTAATAAAACATCAAACAATAACAACAGCCAGCAGCGAAAAGGTAAATGCAATTATTGCCAAAAACAAGGGCACTGGGCGAGAGAGTGCTTTAAACGTCAGCGAGATAGGCAAAATAAACCAGCTAGTCACCAAAATGAAATCGATCGTCATTCTCTTATGATCCAGAGAGAAACAAGTCAAAGTCATCCTAGCTGTCAGACATCGATTTCTGATGGCAAGTCTCATTTGTTTATTTTACAATCAGCAGCTACACAGGGAAAGATAAGGAACATGTGGTATGCGGACTCCGGAGCTACGGACCACATGTCGTTTCAGAGGGAGTGGTTTAGTAGCTTTATTCCATTTGTAGAAGGAAAATGTGAGGTGCGAGTTGGAGATGGCCGAAAATTGCGGGTGGAAGGAATTGGTGATGTAGAAGTGCATGCTTTTAACTCTAAAGAAACAAATATTGTACATACTATAAAAGACGTTCTTTTTGTTCCAGATCTTGGACGTAATTTTATATCTGTTTTAAGATCCACAGAAAAAGGAATAAAGGTTATTTTTGAGGAAGGTGCGCAACGTGTGATTTTTATGAAAAATAATATCACAATTGCTGATGGAGTTCGGGAAAACCGATTATATAAAATGAATCTGGTACCACTGAAGACAGCTCAACTAAATGTTGCATCGTCAAGCACACTAATGCTGTGGCATGAGCGTTTAGGACATGTCAATTTCCGGACACTACGAGAAATGATTAACAAAGGAATTGTAGAAGATCTCAGTATTGACCACGTATCAAAAGAAGATCCATTCTGTGCTGGCTGTGCTTATGGCAAACAACATCGCCTTGCTTTTCCAAAGACAGGAGCTAGGCGTGCTAATAATGCTGGAGAAGTTTTTCATGTTGATCTCTGTGGTAAAATGAGTATCTCATCAATTGGTGGTGCCAATTATTTCATGTTGTTAAAAGATGATTTTTCAAGATACTGCTATGTATTTTTTCTCAAGAACAAATCAGATGTGCTCGTTAATCTAATGAAGTTTTGTGCTGAAGTTGAATCTCAGGGTCATTCAATCAGACGTTTAAGATCAGACTGTGGTCTGGAGTTCTGTAACGAACATGTGGGCAGCTTTCTTCTAAGCAAGGGAATTAAACATGAGTTTTCGACTCCAAGAGCTCCAGAACAAAATGGTTTTATCGAGAGACAGAACCGAACAGTAATCGAGAGCGCAAAATCAATGTTGCATGAAAGACAACTTCCTTTGTATCTCTGGGCAGAGGCAACACAAACTGCAGTGTACTTGAGAAATCGGACAGCATCGCATACAATCGGTGGAGTCACGCCTTATGAAAAATGGATTGGTTCGAAGCCATCTGTCAAAAATCTTCGAATTTTCGGAAGCGAGGTTTATATTCATATTCCAAAGGAGCAGCGAACGAAATGGGAGAAAAACTCAATTAAGTGTTTGATGGTTGGATATAATGACGAAAGCAAAGCCTATAGAGTTTTTGATCCAGTTGGGAGAAGAATATTAATCAGAAGAGATGTAATATTCAATGAAGAACGACAGTGGGTTCACGAAATGGTTGAGAACCATGATTCAGATAAGCCTAAGAATGAAAATGAATTATTAGAGCAGGATAAAGTGCCAGAACATTATGGCTGCACCGAAGAGAACAAACCCAAGAGAGTGTATGTAAATCCAAGGCTTCCAACTCCCAGAAGCCCTTACGCTATGAGGAGGGGTTCTAGGTCAAACAATGAAAACAGATTGGTAGAAGAACTGACTGTAGCTGAAGTTTGCGCATGTGAGCTGGAACCGAAAACTCTGGAGGAAGCCATGAAAAGCAAAGATTCACAAAAATGGTTAGCAGCAATAAATGAAGAGATTGACTCACTGGAAAATAATAATACATGGACTCTAGTACCAAGAACCAAAAAGGAGCATGTAATTACTAATCGGTGGGTGTTTAAAATAAAGTACAAAGGCAATGGCGAGATCGATAAATACAAGGCGAGATTAGTAGCAAGGGGCTGCTCCCAAAAATATGGGATCGACTACGAAGAAACATTTGCTCCAGTTGTAAGGTACGATTCTGTTAGGACATTGTTGGCAATAGCGGCGGCGAAAAATCTTGAAACTTATCAATTTGATGTGAAAACTGCATTCCTACATGGCAGCCTAGAAGAACACATTTACATGGAACAACCGTATGGTTTCGAAGAAGGCAATCAAATTTGCCTATTAAATAAAAGCTTGTATGGACTCAAGCAAGCGTCGAGGCAATGGAACAAAAGAATTGTTGAGTTTTTGTTGCGATATGAACTCAAACAATCAACGGCTGATCCATGTATATTTGTCCGTAAGTCAGAGGAAACCATAGTATACTTAGCTATTTACGTGGATGATGGGCTTATATGTGGAAACGATATTATATTTATAAATCAACTTTTGAATAATCTTAATCAACAGTTTGAGATTACTTTCAGAGAAGCTGAATACTTTGTAGGCATGCAAATAAAAAGGAATAGGGATAATGGAACTCTTAAAATCTATCAAAGCATTTATACAAACAAAATTTTAGATAGTTTTAACCATGCTAATTGCTCACCTATTTCTACACCCGCAGAGCCTGGAATAAAATTTATGAAGGAGGAACATGGATCAACGAATTCAGCTGTTTTTCCTTATAGAGAAGCAATTGGCTCGCTTATGTATTTGATGGTATGTACAAGACCAGACATTGCCTATATTGTTGGTGTTCTTAGCAGGTTTATGGAGAGTCCTACATTGACGCACTGGCAAGGAATTAAACGAATTCTGAAATTATTGAGAGGGACACCAGAACGAGGAATAACATTTGCTGGTAATTCAAATTGTACCGAAATGACCGTGTACTGTGATGCCGATTGGGCTGGAGACGTTGACACCAGACGAAGTACAACAGGTTGGATCGTGCTCTTGAATGGAGGCTCAATTGCTTGGAGTTCCAAGAAACAAAGCGTGATTGCAACGTCAACAACAGAGGCAGAATTTGTAGCTTTGTGTTCATCGACTAAGGCAGCCATACATCTTAGGAGACTACTTTTGGATTTGGACCAACAGCAGATTAATCCTACGCGTATCAGATGCGACAATCAAAGGGCGATTACCTTAGTTAAAAATCCAGACTCATCAAAACGAACAAAACATATAGATATCCAATATTTTTACACATGTGAGATGCAGAAAATGGCGGTGGTTGATGTGCAGTACGTATCTACTAATGATCAATTGGCCGATCCATTAACCAAAGCATTATCGAAAGAAAAATTTAGAAGACTCGTGGAACAGTATGGATTGTTGGATGATTGATGCAGAGTTCATATGAAAGCGATAGGGAGTGTTGGAAATATCGCTTTCATCGATGCAACCTATGATATCTTGCTGAACGTCATCATCATCACCATTATTTTGCTGAACGTTTTTAAAACTAAAATGTCAAATTATTAGATTTGTCTGCTTTGGCTCTTTCCTTTTTCTCTTCAGCCTTCCTAAAGATAAGTCACGTTTTTATGATCGTAAATTATTAATGAAATCCTTTTTACAAAATAAATAATTGAATTGTCTATTTGTTTCGTCGTTTTCCTTTTATACAAGAGCGAATTTCTTTTTCTTCTACTTCAAAAAAGTTAATATAAGTTCTCTATGCAAATGAACTGCTAAGAAAAGTATTGCTGTATAAACCGACTTCTGTACGTGCTCCCGGCAATTCTTCTTCCTGGTAAGACAGGCAAAGTATCGTCAAGGTCAGGGAACTCGTTTTCCAGGTGGACTTGATCACTATTGTTCTGCGTATTAAGTTGCTCCCCATCGTCTTCGTCCAAAAATCCAACTGCAAGTTTAAAAGAAAAGGATAAAATACTATATTTTCGTTGTGTTCCTTACGTTCTGATGAATCCTTGGATATGTTGTGCAAGATAGCGATTGTTACTATCGTTGCTTTAGCAGTTGTGTAGTTCAGCTGAATCCCATTAAAACAAGATCGAAATTTGTTTTTCATCTGGCCAAACAACCTTTCCACCTTATTTCGTGTTCGAATATGGGCTCTATTGTACCTCTGTTCAGATTCAGATAAGGTTGCAGATAATCTGAAGGGAGTCAACAAAATTTTGGAACAAGGATATCCACCATCACCCAATAGAACACCTCCATGAAGATCCATATTTTGCAGGCGTAGGTAAATTGACGATTCTCTCCATATACGCGAATCATAAGCAGATCCTCTCCATCGCGCTACAATGTCAAGAATCTTCTCATTGGCATCACAGATGATCTAAAAAAATGTAATAGGTACTAACATTAATTAATAAGCGAAATGAACTAAAACCAACTTGGACATTGAGAGAGTAAAAATACTTCCTGCATCTGTGGCGAGCTCCAAATTCCTGTCCAGGATTTTTTATTTTGATGTGAGTGCCGTCTACGGCACCAACACACTGCGGAAAGCTCGCGGTTCTAAAAAAATCAGTTTTAAGCTGGCGAATTTCATTTTGACTTTCCGGATATTTTATAAATCGTCCCAGTTTGGATGCTAATGCTACTACGAATTTTTTTATGCAATTGCTCACGGATTGTTGCGAAATATTATGCAAGTCTCCTTTAAATTGCTTCTTTAATTTAAATGCTTATAGAAAGGATATTTAAATGTTATTACCAACATCACTTTGATAGGATCCTTTTGCCAGGTATCTTATTGCGGTTAAAGCAATAATTTCAGCAGACAGCGCTCCACTATTCCGAGTTATTGGAGCAATATCTTCGCGGACTATATTTATTATAAATCGAGCCGTGTCTTTGTTAAATCTGTTAAAGAAGATTGAGTAAAATCAAAATATTATTGTTTTATTACCACAAAAAATGAAATACTAAACCTGTAGTGCCCAAAGAATTCTTTCTCGTCATATTTTTCAAACGGGTCTATTTTTCTTTTATACACTTTTCTTTTTCGCGAAAACGCTGCCTCGTTAACCATACGAATATCAGCAAATATATCCTCATCGCTGCTCAACATTATTGAAAAAGTGAATAATATTGGAAGATAGCTATTCAAAATACAACCAACTGTCAATTTCAGCAAATTATTTGAAAGCTCAGAAAAAATTATAACGCATTTGAGTTATACTGTAATAATTTTGCTATAAAGTCAGATGTAGTTAAAGTTCCGATTACTTTGATTGTTGGTACCTACGAATTAAAAGTCGAAACTATAGTTAGTTTCAAAATTAGTTACACTCGAGTTTACTGTTTGGTTGTTGGTAAGGCCCAATATTTCGCGAGCGCGTGAGTTTTCGGCACTGCAACTTGTAGGTATTTGAGGTAAAACAGACTTTCGTTTGAATATTTTGCACTCGGGTACGAAGAAATGCAATTACTGAATTCACATAATATTATCTGCATTACCATTTTCCTGATATGATCTTCCTTTAGGTATTTTAGCAACCCTATTAAAGTGGAAAGTTATGTGTGTACCTACATTTCTAATTGGTGTAAGCATTTTTATTTCCCAACATAGTAATTTAATGAGCTAAAACTGATTCCCCACTTTAGTCACCGTTCCATCCTGCAATGGAAACAGTACCCACTTTTAAACTCTAAACGAACTTTTACTGTATCGGTTACATATCTGAAATGTGGTAACAGCGCCTAAACTACAACCATCAATTTCTACTTTTATTATTATACCCTCCACAGGAAGGTATATTCACTTTGCCAATACACCTGTAACGCCAAGAAAGAGTCACCGGAGACCCCATAAAGTATATATATTCTGAATCAAGATCACATTCTGAATCGATTTAGCCATGTCCGTCTGTCTGTCTGTCTGTCTGTCTGTTGAAAGCACGATAGCGCCCAAAGCAATTGACGTAGGGGAATGAAATTTGGTGAAAGGACTTCTTTTTATCGGCGTCAGGTTGGTATTGAAAATGGGCTATGTCGGTCAAGTAGTTCTGGTACCTCCCATACAAAATCAATATAAGATCCACGTGTCTCTCTCTGTGAAAACACAATAGCGTCCAAAGGAATCAACCTAGAGGGATGACGATTGGTGAGAGGTCTTCTTTTTATAGTCGTTTGGTTGGTGTTAAAAATGGGCTATGTCGGTCAAGTAGTTCTGGTACCTCCCATTCAAAATCAATATTGGACCATGTGCCTCTCCGTCTATTGAAAATACGATAGCGTCCAAAGGAAACAACCTAGGCGAATGAATTTTTGTGAAAGGACTTCTTTTATCATCGTTAGGTTTGTATTAAAAATGGGATATCTCGGTCAAGTAGTTCTGGTACCTCCCATACAAAACCAATTTTGCATGACTTGTATGCAGTGGAGGGTATCAAACCATCGGCCAGGCCGATGATAACACTTTTACTTGTTTTTTTTTTATAGTTGGCGCAACAGGTCGGTAGGGAGCCTAGGCATAGCTTCTCACAACTTTCGTTTTGTGTGAGTTTTTCATTTTTGGGACGAATGGAAGGGATCTACAGTTTTATGCCGAGTCCAAACAGCTAATTGAAAAGCTTGTTCCTGACAGTTATACTCTCAGATGTTTGTCAGACATTCGCGAGAGATGGCGCAGCGGAAAAAAACATTGAGTTGGAATTTGGGTTTTCTCGGGATTCGAACCTGGGACCCCTCGCTGAATAGTCCAACACACTAACCACTCCACTGCGCCGACAAATTTCTACTTGGGTTAATAAAATAATTTAAAAGAAATTCGCATTTTGTAGTGGTGGTGGTAGTTTTATAGAGTAGGTGAATAGGGTTTGTTGGGATAAAATGTTGAGTGGGAAGGGAAAGGATTGGGGTGGTGGAAGGGAAGGGATGAAAGGAATACTTGGAATCTCTGGTGCGGGCGCATGCCTTGCTGATCTCAGCTGTAGCTCGTCGGAGGGTGGATTCTTGCACCCGAGAACCAAATAAAATCTCCGCTACACAAAAAAAATTGCATGCATTAGGTTATAAAACAGTAAATTAAATGGGTCGGTAAAGAACTTGATTGACGAGAAAACCGGGAAAAGTAGTTAAGGTGAGACATCATCCAGTGGCGATATCTTAAGGGGGTCTAACATTACCACGTGAGGAACTGCTGGATGTCTTCTTAGCGGGTCTATACCCACCCTGCCTTGCGCCAAATACCGCTTAAATTTATATCGGCGCTCTAAGGAAAGCCCTACGCTTTCATTGTCTGAACCACGAAACCAATCCTACGAAATGAGACACTGAGGTATACTTTTAGGGAAACATTATTTCATTTATTATTTTAGCCTCCTAATAATAATATATTGAATACATGTAGGTACCTCCCAAAGCGGAAAGGAAGGAAAAATTTACAAACTTTAGATGCATCCCCTCCGCGGTGATAATTCAAGTTTAGAAAAATTTAGAAGAAAAAAAAGTTATGTTCTTAATTCGTACAATTCAAATTATTTGTGTATTTTTACATCGATATCAAAAAAACTATAAGTTATACAAAGGGTAAGTACGCGGTCTGGTCGAGTTTTCAGATTAAACCTCAAAATTTCGGGCCTTAGTTAAGATATGTACGGGTGAAACTGCATTTGTATGCGATGAGGAAATTTAAAAAAAAAATTATTTCACAAAAAACTTACCCGGTGATTTCGCGCCCGGTGATACCTGCGGTAAATTACTTTGGAAAAACAAACGAGGGGGGGGGGGTGGTAGGGGTCATACACCCCATGCATCCGCTCACCGCATACCAACGCGCACGTACACACACACCCACACACACCCACACAGTTACTATTTGTGAACCAGAGAATCGCTATTTCCCTTTTATTAACTTGACCAAACGAGGTACTTTCTCTTACTTTTTTTTTGTTTTACAATAATGGATAAAATTATGATTTTATTTAGGAGGGGGGATTACTTTTAGGATTTAGCTTATTTTCTTTTATTTTAATAATGTATTCTTCACAATTTTTTTGTAGTTTTTCCTATATAATAGAAACTGCTTCATGAAAATTAACTTGGGACAGACAGACGGAACGCACACATAAAACACAAAACCGCATCAAGTTGACGTTGACTGCGACTGCTCGGGGTACTTCCTCTGCGTAGTGACCCCAACGCCGAGGCTTTTCTGGCAGTTTTGGGTGACCTTGTAACTTCTCGGGCTTCTTTTCGGTGGGGTTGGCGGAATACGGCGGAGGTTAAGGGATCAACTTCTGGTATCGAAAACTAGTTGTGATCGTGGTAGTCGTTAGCGATGGGAGCGGGCTATCAAGTTTTCCCCGCGTATAGGGGTGAGATATTAGCTCGTTTATATGGCGCGAAAGAGAGGAAGGGGGGGGTTATTTTTTTTGTTTTTTTTTTCTCGCATGCACTTATAGGGTGACAGTTTAGTCAGTCGGGGCTTGAAACCACCAGTTTTTACTGAAGCACTTCACTTAATTTACGGAAAGTACCAAACTTTAGTTAATTTTTCTTTTTCGTTGGTTATAATAGCGTCTAATATTAAACCCGCGCCGGATAACAGAGAACGTGTCGATTTTCCCAGTGGCTGTCCAAACACTCTCGCTAACAAAAATCAACTGACTCCCGACGCTTGCCTCTGCTGCCTTGAGTTCTGTTCCCGCAATCATTTCCGCGCATCTAACCCCTTCGCATGATGAGCCCTTTTCCCAGCTAGTTCTGTACATGACCTAACTGCGGTGCATATGCATATACTACCTATTGGGTTAGCGGATCTCTCTCACAAGAAAAGCAAATTAGCATTGGCCTGCTGGCATCCCGTGCGCTGTCGTATGATGGACCCCCGGCCGCATCATGGTATCGCCAAGCATTTACTAGAGAGAGATTGAGTTGCAGGTTTATCACCAACAACCAAAAATAAGTGCAGGTAGTTTTCCACGGGCATTTGGTACATAAAACAAGTAAAAGTGTTATCATCGGCCTGGCCGATGCTTTAATACCCTCCACTGCATACAAGTCATGCAAAATTAGTTTTGTGAGAGAGGTACCAGAACTACTTGACCGACATAGCCCATTTTTAATACTAACTTGACGACAATAAAAATAAGTTTTCTCACAAAATTTCACTTGTCTAGGTAGATTCTTTTCGACGCTATCGTGTTTCTAACATAATATGTTTTCTAATATTGGTTTTGTATGAGAGGTACCAGAACTACTTGACCGACATAGCCCATTTTTAATACTAAACTGACGCCGATGAAAAGAAGTCCTTTCACCGAATTTCATTCACCTACGTCAGTTACTTTGGGCGCTATCGTGCTTTTAACAGACAGAGAGACATGTGGGCCCTATATTGGTTTTGCATGGGAGGTACCAGCACTACTTGACCGACATAGCTCATTTTCCACACCAACCTGACGCCGATAAAAAAAAGTCCTATCACCAAATTTCGTTCACCTACGTCAATTACTTTGAGCGCTATCGTGCTTTCAACAGACAGAAAGACAAATGGGTTCAATATTGTTTTTTTATGGGAGGTACCAGAACTACTTGACCGACATAGCCCATTTTCAATACGTACCTGACGCCGATAAAAAAAAGTCCTTTCACCAAATTTCGTTCACCTACGTAAATTACTTTGGGCGCTATCGTGCTTTCAACAGACAGAGAGACATGTGGGCCCTATATTGGTTTTGCATGGGAGGTACCAGCACTACTTGACCGACATAGCTCATTTTCAACACCAACCTGACGCCGATAAAAAAAAGTCCTTTCACCAAATTTCGTTCACCTACGTCAATTACTTTGAGCGCTATCGTGCTTTCAACAGACAGAAAGACAAATGGGTCCAATATTGGTTTTTTATGGGAGGTACCAGAACTACTTGACCGACATAGCTCATTTTCAACACCAACCTGACGCCGATAAAAAGAAGTCCTTTCACCAAATTTCGTTCACCTACGTCAATTACTTTGAGCGCTATCGTGCTTTCAACAGACAGAAAGACAAATGGGTTCAATATTGTTTTTTTATCGGAGGTACCAGAACTACTTGACCGACATAGCTCATTTTCAACACCAACCTGACGCCGATGAAAAGAAGTCCTTTCACCAAATTTCGTTCACCTACATCAATTACTTTGAGCGCTATCGTGCTTTCAACAGACAGAAAGACAAATGGGTCCAATATTGGTTTTTTATGGGTGGTACCAGAACTACTTGACCGACATAGAACATTTTTAATACTAACTTGACGACAATAAAAATAAGTTTTCTCACAAAATTTCACTTGTCTAGGTAGATTCTTTTCGACGCTATAGTGTTTTTAACATAATATGTTTTCTAATATTGGTTTTGTATGAGAGGTACCAGAACTACTTGACCGACATAGCCCATTTTTAATACCAACCTGACGCCGATAAAAGAAGTCTTTTCACCAAATTTCGTTTACCTACGTCAATTACTTTGGGCGCTATCGTGCTTTCAACAGACAGAGAGACATGTGGGCCCAATATTGGTTTAGCATGGGAGGTACCAGAACTACTTGACCGACATAGCTCATTTTCAATACCAACCTGACACCGATAAAAAGAGGTACTTTCACCAAATTTCGTTCACCTACGTCAATTACTTTGTGCGCTATCGTGCTTTCAACAGACAGAGAGACATGTGGGCCCAATATTGGTTTAGCATGGGAGGTACCAGAACTACTTGACCGACATAGCTCATTTTCAATACCAACCTGACGCCGATAAAAAGAGGTACTTTCACCAAATTTCGTTCACCTACGTCAATTACTTTGTGCGCTATCGTGCTTTCAACAGACAGACAGACAGACAGACAGACAGACAGACAGACAGACAGACAGACGGACATGGCTAAATCGATTCAGAATGTGATCCTGATTCAGAATATATATACTTTATGAGGTCTCCGGTGACTCCTTCTTGGCGTTACAAATGTATTGGCAAAGTGAATATACCTTCCTCTGGAGGGTATAAAAAAGGAGAAAAGGGGAATGCGAATTCTAAACAACGGGTAGCATATGATATGAGTGCAGTAGGTTGCCCATGATGACGAACACGTATGGCACTTGTCAGCTGTACTTACAAAATTAATTGACGTAAGATGTTCGCCTAGAACTGACCGCTACAATTTTCTAAGAAAAAATATGTAGGGTAAAGGTGTCAACAGTGAATCAGGGTACACAGTGAATAATTCGCTCTCATTATGTCTCTGCCGTCTACGGCACCAACACACTGCGGAAAGCTCGCGGTTCTAAAAAAATCAGTTTTAAGCTGGCGAATTTCATTTTGACTTTCCGGATATTTTATAAATCGTCCCAGTTTGGATGCTAATGCTACTACGAATTTTTTTATGCAATTGCTCACGGATTGTTGCGAAATATTATGCAAGTCTCCTTTAAATTGCTTCTTTAATTTAAATGCTTATAGAAAGGATATTTAAATGTTATTACCAACATCACTTTGATAGGATCCTTTTGCCAGGTATCTTATTGCGGTTAAAGCAATAATTTCAGCAGACAGCGCTCCACTATTCCGAGTTATTGGAGCAATATCTTCGCGGACTATATTTATTATAAATCGAGCCGTGTCTTTGTTAAATCTGTTAAAGAAGATTGAGTAAAATCAAAATATTATTGTTTTATTACCACAAAAAATGAAATACTAAACCTGTAGTGCCCAAAGAATTCTTTCTCGTCATATTTTTCAAACGGGTCTATTTTTCTTTTATACACTTTTCTTTTTCGCGAAAACGCTGCCTCGTTAACCATACGAATATCAGCAAATATATCCTCATCGCTGCTCAACATTATTGAAAAAGTGAATAATATTGGAAGATAGCTATTCAAAATACAACCAACTGTCAATTTCAGCAAATTATTTGAAAGCTCAGAAAAAATTATAACGCATTTGAGTTATACTGTAATAATTTTGCTATAAAGTCAGATGTAGTTAAAGTTCCGATTACTTTGATTGTTGGTACCTACGAATTAAAAGTCGAAACTATAGTTAGTTTCAAAATTAGTTACACTCGAGTTTACTGTTTGGTTGTTGGTAAGGCCCAATATTTCGCGAGCGCGTGAGTTTTCGGCACTGCAACTTGTAGGTATTTGAGGTAAAACAGACTTTCGTTTGAATATTTTGCACTCGGGTACGAAGAAATGCAATTACTGAATTCACATAATATTATCTGCATTACCATTTTCCTGATATGATCTTCCTTTAGGTATTTTAGCAACCCTATTAAAGTGGAAAGTTATGTGTGTACCTACATTTCTAATTGGTGTAAGCATTTTTATTTCCCAACATAGTAATTTAATGAGCTAAAACTGATTCCCCACTTTAGTCACCGTTCCATCCTGCAATGGAAACAGTACCCACTTTTAAACTCTAAACGAACTTTTACTGTATCGGTTACATATCTGAAATGTGGTAACAGCGCCTAAACTACAACCATCAATTTCTACTTTTATTATTATACCCTCCACAGGAAGGTATATTCACTTTGCCAATACACCTGTAACGCCAAGAAAGAGTCACCGGAGACCCCATAAAGTATATATATTCTGAATCAAGATCACATTCTGAATCGATTTAGCCATGTCCGTCTGTCTGTCTGTCTGTCTGTCTGTTGAAAGCACGATAGCGCCCAAAGCAATTGACGTAGGGGAATGAAATTTGGTGAAAGGACTTCTTTTTATCGGCGTCAGGTTGGTATTGAAAATGGGCTATGTCGGTCAAGTAGTTCTGGTACCTCCCATACAAAATCAATATAAGATCCACGTGTCTCTCTCTGTGAAAACACAATAGCGTCCAAAGGAATCAACCTAGAGGGATGACGATTGGTGAGAGGTCTTCTTTTTATAGTCGTTTGGTTGGTGTTAAAAATGGGCTATGTCGGTCAAGTAGTTCTGGTACCTCCCATTCAAAATCAATATTGGACCATGTGCCTCTCCGTCTATTGAAAATACGATAGCGTCCAAAGGAAACAACCTAGGCGAATGAATTTTTGTGAAAGGACTTCTTTTATCATCGTTAGGTTTGTATTAAAAATGGGATATCTCGGTCAAGTAGTTCTGGTACCTCCCATACAAAACCAATTTTGCATGACTTGTATGCAGTGGAGGGTATCAAACCATCGGCCAGGCCGATGATAACACTTTTACTTGTTTTTTTTTTATAGTTGGCGCAACAGGTCGGTAGGGAGCCTAGGCATAGCTTCTCACAACTTTCGTTTTGTGTGAGTTTTTCATTTTTGGGACGAATGGAAGGGATCTACAGTTTTATGCCGAGTCCAAACAGCTAATTGAAAAGCTTGTTCCTGACAGTTATACTCTCATATGTTTGTCAGACATTCGCGAGAGATGGCGCAGCGGAAAAAAACATTGAGTTGGAATTTGGGTTTTCTCGGGATTCGAACCTGGGACCCCTCGCTGAATAGTCCAACACACTAACCACTCCACTGCGCCGACAAATTTCTACTTGGGTTAATAAAATAATTTAAAAGAAATTCGCATTTTGTAGTGGTGGTGGTAGTTTTATAGAGTAGGTGAATAGGGTTTGTTGGGATAAAATGTTGAGTGGGAAGGGAAAGGATTGGGGTGGTGGAAGGGAAGGGATGAAAGGAATACTTGGAATCTCTGGTGCGGGCGCATGCCTTGCTGATCTCAGCTGTAGCTCGTCGGAGGGTGGATTCTTGCACCCGAGAACCAAATAAAATCTCCGCTACACAAAAAAAATTGCATGCATTAGGTTATAAAACAGTAAATTAAATGGGTCGGTAAAGAACTTGATTGACGAGAAAACCGGGAAAAGTAGTTAAGGTGAGACATCATCCAGTGGCGATATCTTAAGGGGGTCTAACATTACCACGTGAGGAACTGCTGGATGTCTTCTTAGCGGGTCTATACCCACCCTGCCTTGCGCCAAATACCGCTTAAATTTATATCGGCGCTCTAAGGAAAGCCCTACGCTTTCATTGTCTGAACCACGAAACCAATCCTACGAAATGAGACACTGAGGTATACTTTTAGGCAAACATTATTTCATTTATTATTTTAGCCTCCTAATAATAATATATTGAATACATGTAGGTACCTCCCAAAGCGGAAAGGAAGGAAAAATTTACAAACTTTAGATGCATCCCCTCCGCGGTGATAATTCAAGTTTAGAAAAATTTAGAAGAAAAAAAAGTTATGTTCTTAATTCGTACAATTCAAATTATTTGTGTATTTTTACATCGATATCAAAAAAACTATAAGTTATACAAAGGGTAAGTACGCGGTCTGGTCGAGTTTTCAGATTAAACCTCAAAATTTCGGGCCTTAGTTAAGATATGTACGGGTGAAACTGCATGTGTATGCGATGAGGAAATTTAAAAAAAAATTATTTCACAAAAAACTTACCCGGTGATTTCGCGCCCGGTGATACCTGCGGTAAATTACTTTGGAAAAACAAACGAGGGGGGGGGGTGGTAGGGGTCATACACCCCATGCATCCGCTCACCGCATACCAACGCGCACGTACACACACACCCACACACACCCACACAGTTACTATTTGTGAACCAGAGAATCGCTATTTCCCTTTTATTAACTTGACCAAACGAGGTACTTTCTCTTACTTTTTTTTTGTTTTACAATAATGGATAAAATTATGATTTTATTTAGGAGGGGGGATTACTTTTAGGATTTAGCTTATTTTCTTTTGTTTTAATAATGTATTCTTCACAATTTTTTTGTAGTTTTTCCTATATAATAGAAACTGCTTCATGAAAATTAACTTGGGACAGACAGACGGAACGCACACATAAAACACAAAACCGCATCAAGTTGACGTTGACTGCGACTGCTCGGGGTACTTCCTCTGCGTAGTGACCCCAACGCCGAGGCTTTTCTGGCAGTTTTGGGTGACCTTGTAACTTCTCGGGCTTCTTTTCGGTGGGGTTGGCGGAATACGGCGGAGGTTAAGGGATCAACTTCTGGTATCGAAAACTAGTTGTGATCGTGGTAGTCGTTAGCGATGGGAGCGGGCTATCAAGTTTTCCCCGCGTATAGGGGTGAGATATTAGCTCGTTTATATGGCGCGAAAGAGAGGAAGGGGGGGGTTATTTTTTTTTTTTTTTTTTTCTCGCATGCACTTATAGGGTGACAGTTTAGTCAGTCGGGGCTTGAAACCACCAGTTTTTACTGAAGCACTTCACTTAATTTACGGAAAGTACCAAACTTTAGTTAATTTTTCTTTTTCGTTGGTTATAATAGCGTCTAATATTAAACCCGCGCCGGATAACAGAGAACGTGTCGATTTTCCCAGTGGCTGTCCAAACACTCTCGCTAACAAAAATCAACTGACTCCCGACGCTTGCCTCTGCTGCCTTGAGTTCTGTTCCCGCAATCATTTCCGCGCATCTAACCCCTTCGCATGATGAGCCCTTTTCCCAGCTAGTTCTGTACATGACCTGACTGCGGTGCATATGCATATACTACCTATTGGGTTAGCGGATCTCTCTCACAAGAAAAGCAAATTAGCATTGGCCTGCTGGCATCCCGTGCGCTGTCGTATGATGGACCCCCGGCCACATCATGGTATCGCCAAGCATTTACTAGAGAGAGATTGAGTTGCAGGTTTATCACCAACAACCAAAAATAAGTGCAGGTAGTTTTCCACGGGCATTTGGTACATAAAAAAAAGGAGAAAAGGGGAATGCGAATTCTAAACAACGGGTAGCATATGATATGAGTGCAGTAGGTTGCCCATGATGACGAACACGTATGGCACTTGTCAGCTGTACTTACAAAATTAATTGACGTAAGATGTTCGCCTAGAACTGACCGCTACAATTTTCTAAGAAAAAATATGTAGGGTAAAGGTGTCAACAGTGAATCAGGGTACACAGTGAATAATTCGCTCTCATTATGTCTCTTTTTATTTTAAAATAAATCTGGAAAAAAGAAAAGAACACATTTTCACTTCCCCTCACAACAGATTATAAGTGTGCGCGGTCGGGTTGCCGAAGGTTTTTGAACAGGTGTTTTTGTGTTTTCTGCATAGGTAAATAATTTTGTTTTCTGTTTTATTTTCGATCTTATTAAAAAAGTGTTTATTGTAACGGTATTTGAGTTTAATATTTATACTTATGCTTATACCTATAGACTTAATAATTTTTGTGGATTTATTTACTTTGGTGAAATATCTTATAAATTACTAGCTAACCCGGCGAACTTCGTACCGCCTGAAATTGATTAAATTATTAACATCCCGACTGAATGAAACTCCCTTAGAATTGAATTGAGTTGAATGCATAGAAATTTCATAGATTTTCGGGATTCTTGATCGTTTTTATTGCGCTAATGATTGAATCGAGTTGTTCCGGTCAGAATTTCTCAATCAACCAGAGCAGAATGTGGGAAGAGCGTATCGGAATCCCGCTTTTTAAAAATTCCGAAAAAAATGTTTTAAGAGCTCGTCTGCTAAAATACTGTTTTTTTTTTTTAAATCCCGTCTTCTAAAATCCCGCTTGTTCAAAATCCCGATTTATTATAATCCCGCTAATCAAGATTTTTTACAAAACATTGTTATCAAAAAAATAGATATTGGTTATATACGCTTTTTTTATATTATTAGATATATATTTTAAAATATATTTAAAATACTCGGCCAAAAAGAAAATGCATCCGAATGTTTTTAGTTTTTACTGTAAGCACACATTTGTTTTTGCATTGTTTTTACGCATTGCGAAAATAGTATATAATGCACATAAAAACCAACCCCTTGCTTACGGTTTTAACCTTATCATTTTTGCAGAATAACATTACTTTATATTTTTTTTTAAATTATTGAAGATTGTCATATTTATTACTTAAAAATCGTTTTTGATATTATTTATTTTTTATTTTGTTACTTCCTCTATAAATAATAAATGAAAATAAACTGCATTTCAAAAAACACTCTTTGCCTAATTTATTTTAATTTTCTTACTATCCCGCTTTTACAATCAAAAGTAGTTGCTTAATTTTAATAAATTGCCGCAACTACTTTTGATTGTAAAATCGGGATAATAAGAAACGGGATTATAAGAAGCGGGATTTTAAAAAAGTCCACGATCGTTTTCAGGATTTGTTTAAAAAATCCTGCGGTGATGTCATGGCGGTCGCTCGAAGTTTGCCCGGGAAGTAAGAATCACCGTTCGGATAATTTTTTCCCCACTTCACATTCGATAAAGGTGCTATAGAACGTTAAATATCAGTAGTTGCGACTTGTGAACACGGTGCCTCAGTGGTTAGTATACTGGACTACTTGGACGAGTGGTCAACTTGGAAAAATGGTAGTATACAAAATAACTCCCCTTCTTTCTACGGCCTTCGCACACATAGGCCACATGCCACATCATATATTCTCTAATGCTTGCTATGCGCCACCAATCGGGCCCAAAACTATCCTATCCCTTAAGATGCAACCAACCATACACATCAACAACATTTCATTGAAATTGGTTGAGTAGTTTTGGAAATCGACAGAAGCGCCACTTATCGGGTCTAAGACTATTCCATCTTCCTATCTGGAACCAAATATGCCCATCCACAAAATTCCATTGAAATCAGTTGAGTGGTTTCGGAGATTGACAACAGAGCCACCTGTCGGGTGGCCACCAAAACTATCCTATCTTTTAAGCTACAACCAACCATACACATCGACCAAATTTCATTTAAATCGGTTGAGGGGTTTCGGAGGTCGACACAGGTATGTTCATTAAATTGCCGATATCTCGTACCTACAACCAATACAAATACAAAGACCGTTTATACATACAAACCTTGGTTTTGATGTCACCTTTCATTTGAAATTTCCAAAAACAAAATCGTCTGACGCACTATTTTTATATATATGCGATTTTTTTTTATATATATATACCTATAGGAGGCGATAGATGATAAAACGATATGTGCTTAGTACAGCGTCACCTGTACACCTTTTCATTTCTCCTAAACCATTCCTGATTCAAGATAAACAAAATGAAAAAAAATATTCAAAGCCGTTGAGCCGTTCCTTAGTTTTTATCCGACTTACCCTCAGAAATTAATTTTTATGTAAATATGTAATTTGGAAAAACAACAAAATTTATGAAATTCAAATATTTTTTTCACGCACGCACAACACACACATACGATTTCCAATTTCTACCAAACTTCACAAAAATGATACATAGACCAGTGACGTTTATTCAAAGGTGCGCAGGTGTTCTCTGCACACCCTATCCAAATCTATTATAATGCACTGAACTTAAGTTCATTATGAAACACATTTCTGTTTTTGTCTTTGCAATAATTTGTATTTTAACAAATCAGTATCTGTAAATGAATAGTTGATCTCAACATAAGATGTTGAAAAAATTGTATCGAACCAAAATCCAAAACTCCCTATATCGATACATCCAATTCACATTCAACGCAACTTGGTGGTAATGAAACTCACACATCGGGGTGTTCATCTCGCTTTAGAGTACCGTCGAAGGGCAAAATTGCATACAAAAACAAGTAAAAGTGTTATCATCGGCCTGGCCGATGCTTTGATACCCTCCACGGCATACAAGTCATGCAAAATACCAGAACTACTTGACCGACATAGCCCATTTTGAATACCAACCTAACGACGATAAAAGAAGCCCTTTCACAAAACTTCATTCACCTAGGTTGATTCCTTTGGACGCTATCGTGTTTTCAACGGAAAGAGGGACACATGGGTCTAATATTGGTTTTGTATGGGAGGTACCAGAACTACTTGACCGACATAGCCCATTTTGAATATCAACCTGACGCTAATAAAAATAAGTCCTTTCACCGAATTTCATTCACCTACGTCAATTACTTTGGGCGCTATCGTGCTTTCAACAGACAGACAGACAGACAGACGGACATGGCTAAATCGATTCAGAATGTGATCCTGATTCAGAATATATATACTTTATAAGGTCTCCGGTGACTCCTTCTTGGCGTTACAAATGTATTGGCAAAGTGAATATACCTTCCTCTGGAGGGTATAAAAGGACAAAATAAAAAACAAAAACCCTTTTCCCACAGAAATCTACCTGGCTTGGTGTTCTCCTACATCGAGCGCACCTCGTTGCAGTTCGCACTTGTAATTTCATTTTCGTTTTCGTTCCACCTGACAACATAGTGTTGGAAGTTGGAACTTGGAAGTTCTTTTGTGCTTTTGTGCCTACTGTACTGGTATTGCTACTGTGTGCAGGAACAAAACAAACACAATGCAAGATCATACAAGATGCAACATACAACAGCGAACAGCTAGAGCCAAAGTCCCATTTCGACCCTAGTGCTTTATTCTCCTGTTGTGTGGTCTGTGCTCTGTGGTGCGCTATAATTTGCAGAACCTGAAAGCGCAAGCTGGAATTTTGTATAATTTTTCATTCTCGGGTGGGGAAATATGGAATAGAGGTCGGTTGCTCGAATATTTGAATTCGCAACTGCTATAACTGAAAAGCTACTTGCTAAACCATTTTCACAGCTGTGTTCAGCTGAAAAATTTGAAATACGTTATTTATTATGTTAGGCCAACACTACCTTCTCCAAATTTTAATAAATATTTTGGCTTTGGTTGTGTGGTTGCCATTCTATAAGCAAAGTATTCATCGTCCTCGTAGGGTCCTGGAATAGAACAAAAAATTCACTACTTACTACGGTAAGAAATATAGTGAACACCCTACTAAAAGCACCACGCCACGTCACTGACATAGACCAATACCAAAGATGTGTGACAGTTTGGTTAAAATCGGTAGATGCGTTAAGGCGTGAATCGGCGACAAACGAACACAATTTTGAGGCTCAAGTTTTAATTCACACAAACTCACAAAATCGCAATGAAGAAATCCGAATCTGTAATGCGCAATGGCCGCAAACGTTATTCGATCGAACAAAACACGAATACGCAAACTGCATTATGGGCGCTTAAACAGCAACAAATGAAGAAACTGCGCAACTGAATCAAATGGCACAGTTAATGTGGACACCGCCACCACACATGAAACAAAATTGGCTTCTCCATTGATCGATAGCAGATGGCGGTGCGTTGCGTGTCTATCTGACAGTTCAATTGTGATACGATATATTACATTCAAATTTGATTCTTTTTTTGGTTGTTGCCAAAATAAATAAATACAAAATGAAAAAAATAAAAAATAAAAAAACCTGTCGTAACACGCTGGGTGGTCAAAATAAGACATTTTTTTTTTTTAACCCGAAAACCCGTACTGAGAAAATACCTTTCCATCAAAGTATAAATCATCAAAATCGGTTCGGTCTCAAGTTATGGGATTACATCGCTTCGGACACTTTCTTTTATATATATAGATTTACATGTTTTTGTGATATGAGACCACTGTACACAGTGAATCAAATTAAAGTGGTACACAGTGAATCTTTGACTTGGCAGTTGTTCGAGACTCAAGAATTCAAATTTTTCATTCCACGTCAATATTGCAAATATGGATGTTCGCTAGAAGTATACCTATACCTATAGCAATTATTACGAGTCGCTCATTACCAGTTTTTATACCCTCCACAGGAAGGTATATTCACTTTGTCCTTACATTTGTAACACCAAGAAGGAGTCACCGGAGACCTCATAAACTATATATATTCTGAATCAGGATCACATTCTGAATCGATTTAGCCATGTCCGTCTGTCTGTCTGTCTGTCTGTCTATCTGTTGAAAGCACGATAGCGCCCAAAGTAATTGACGTAGGTGAATGAAATTTGGTAAAAGGACTTATTTTTACCGGCGTCAGGTTGGTGTTGAAAATGGGCTATGTCGGTCAAGTAGTTCTGGTACCTCCCATACAAAACCAATATTGGACCCATATGTCTCTCTGTCTTTTGAAAGCACGATAGCGACAAAAGTAATTGACCTACGTTAATGAAATTTGGTAAAAGGACTTCTTTTTATCGTCGTCAGGTTGGTATTGAAAATGGGCTATGTCGGTCAAGTAGTTCTGGTACCTCCCATTCAAAATCAATATTGGACCCATATGTCTCTAAGTCTATTGAAAATACGATAGCGTCCAAAGGAATCAACCTACTCGAATGAAGTTTTGTGAAAGAACCTCTTTTATCGTCGTTAGGTTGGTATTAATAATTGGCTATCTCGGTCAAGTACTTCTGGTACCTCCCATACAAAACCAATATTGGACCCATGTGTCTATCTGTCTGTTAAAAGCACGATATCGTCCAAAGGAATCAACCTAGGTGAATGAAATTTATTGAAAGGACTTATTTTGATCGTCGTCAGGTTGGTATTAAAAATGGGCTATGTCGGTCAAGTAGTTCTGGTACCTCCCATTCAAAATCAATATTGGACCCATATGTCTATCTGTCTGTTAAACAAGCTTTGAGGTTTTGTGCTTAAAATGAAGATAAAACATTGAAAAGGGTGTGGAAAAAATGTCATGGCTATACTATTATAAATGCGAACTCAACGTCCCAATAAGTAAAAATTGATCCACTGTTGACAACTTTACCTACTTTTCTTCTTTTATTATTATCGCAAACGATATCTGGCAAGAAATAAACCACTAAATATTTTTTTTCAACAATGATTTATCCATTTATGTTTATTGAAAGTTAAAAACATAGACAAACCATACTGAGACCCCCAACTCACAATCCTTTTGCCGCTGGCCCCCTCAGTTTTTTTTTCAAATTCGCCATTTTGTATTCCTATCGGTGTTCTGTCAATTGGGAATCCGTGTGACATGCAAAAACATACAGAAAATACAAAAATAAATGCTGCCAACCTCGGCAACCGTGGGCAAAGGTGAAAGAGTTCGGGAATACCACATTTTAGCATAACTGAATGCCATTGGTTAGAAATTATAAATTTTTTGAAGGTGAATAATTTGATTTGTGTGGTTAATAAAACTATCTAAAGGAAATGTTTTACAACCTAGAAATATATTAGGACAAATATGGTTGTGTATTTCCCGGTTTTGGATATAATTTACTTCGATTTCGTGTGTAAATTTTTCTTCAATAATAAAGAAAATTTGCTCAAAATGTTTTTATTTTCCCTCAACCAATCTACATTCTTAATTTTTCGTAAATATTTTAAGCAAATGTACACTTATTCCTAAAAAAAATAATTTTTCACAAGTAACGAACAATTTCAAATTTAACGGACAAAATTCTATGAACGCTGCAAGCCACTTTGCCCAAAGCGGAAGTGGCATATGCAAGGTGCGAGTGTATTTGTTTCTGAAGTTACGTGACATTTGTCAATACGAATTTCTATGTAACAATACAAGCGCACTTAGCATTTGCCACCCCATAGAAATATAGCTTGTAGGCTAAGTAACGGGAAATCGGCCGAAGTTGGTGGTCTCAGTATTGTCTCTGGTTAAAAAACAACCCATAAATTCTCAAATAAAAATATTTGAAAAATTGAAAGATAGCTGACTAAACGTAAAGTTTAAGGCGGCAAAAATAAATAATAAAAAAAAATATTTAAAAATAAATAGTATTATTATATAGCAAGCATCAGCACTTACATAAAGTATGTAAACTTATTTCGGTCAAGAGTTTTTGCATTGATTACATTTGATTCTAGTTACTGCTCCTATTAATTCTTACTGTCTAAACACAATGGGGCCGCGTTAGTAGTGGTATGTAGCTCTGTTCGAGTTAAAATACTTGCATACCTGCGAAAGCATAATAAGTCGCGGCGCTGCGGTATGTATTAGTGGCCTATTGGCTAACTTTTAATATTTGTGGCACGGCGAACGGCAACCTCAACATCTCGTAAAAATAAAGGAAACAGAAATTTGCGATGTAGCATTAATTTTTTCGCTTGCACTTTTGTTTAAAATATTGGATACTAGCTGACCCGGCAAACGTTGTTCTGTCTAAAATTTGTTTTGAAATGTATTTCAATAATGGTAAGAATTTTTTTAATAAGAATGAAATGAAATTCATTACGTAATTTTAAACGCTAATTTTATTTCCGATTTAATATATTCAATTTTGTTTCAAATAATAATACAATGTTCGTTTGATCTTGGTTAATAATAATTTATTTTAAAGCTAATAAATATGTGGACAATATTTTTTGCTCCTCCATTTTCAACGTATACAAACAAATCGTTGGGCTTACCAACTCTGGAGCAGGCTACATATAACTGAACATGAGCGAAGCATGAATTTTCCAAATCCAAGCCGCAGCCTTGCATCGACTGGCCTTGAGATTTGTTGATTGTCATTGCATATGCCAGGCGAATGGGGAATTGTAAGCGTTTAAATGCAATTAGAGAATATTTTGAAATCATCGGGATTCTTGCTCTCCTTTAAACTTTCCATTGATAATTGTCGATTTAATAATGTTACCCAATATTTTCTTGACAACCAACCGCGTTCCGTTACATAATTTTGGTGCATTTAGGTTTCGTAGCAGTATGATTGGTGATCCAACTTTCAATATTAAATTACGTGGTGGAAGACCTGGCAAATCAAGTGAATTTAAAAATTCTGTTGGAAAATTCACTCCTTCATCTTCTTCTACCACAGTATCAATTGACTTGAATGAATATGATAAAGATTCTAAAATGTTTTGAATGTAGATATTTATGGTCTTGACATCAATAATTTTTGCTGCTAAAATTGCCCTTTCGCTCAGCCAACTATGATTGTTGGTATTATCTCGAATGTTTGGAAACACATTTTGAATTAATGCGTCTCTAGATGGCACAATGATGCAAAAATGATCTGGTAACTTGATTGCCTGGCTCATTCGATTCACATTAATTTTGCCTTCTCCAATATCAAGCAATTGCTTCGCGAATTGCGCAGGAGATGGATCATTTTGAAGTTGGACACGAATGTTCGTTGTCAATTTCAATTTATGAACACTGCTGCACCCACAGTGATGAAGCTTTAAAACAGGCATTTATTTTATCTGCATAGGTGGAACGTGGAATAACCGGAAGTGTTTGTCGAAAATCTCCTGATAATAAAATTAGAGTACCGCCAAAGAGTCTGTCGTTATCTCTCAAATCTTTGAACGGAGCATGTTCGCCAATAGGCACTTTATGCTTTATGGGCTTAAATAACGATCATATAATTATCGTTTTGCAATTGATTGAAAACTTGCTTAAACAATCGGATGGGGTAATTTTTTTCTGCCAAAAAAGTTTCTGAATCGGCAACGATAGCACGTTCCTTAGTTACTTGCATGTGATTGTACTCGCAACGGATTTTGGACTGCTCTTCTTCATCTCCCATAAAGTAGATTTGTAGAAATTTTGGTGATTCCGTGGGAAGAGGAAGTAAAGAGCCAATTTTGTGATAGACCTGGCCTTGTATCTTAAATGTTGAATTAAATGTGCGTCCTTGCCCATCCGTATTAGTAATTATATTGGCGGCGAAGGAAGTCATTTAAAAACAACTATTAAATTTCCTTACTTTTTTAAAAATAATTTGGACTCTGCGGTGTTGCCATCCATTAGCGTTTTCAGTGGCTCCGGTGGTGGGTTCAATGTAGGTAAAACCGCTTGCATTACGCAATCGTGTGTCCTCTTTTGCCGCTTCTTCTTGTTGTGGTGTTAACTCCTTTCTTTTTTGTTGCCTATTCCAAATTTGTCGGTCACTACGACCAATCTTCGAACTTCGTCGTCCAGGCATTTTATTATTTTTTCTGCAATTTGTACACTTACGTATGCTAAAACAGAACATTTTCCTTGGTTAGGTTATGTTATATGTGCCGGAAATTGAATGGAAATGTTATTTACCTATTTACAATTGATTAAAAACTAATTTGGAGTTTTTGTCAAACAATTGTACAGCTAAATGAAATATGAATTACTGAAATGTCAAATTCAAAAAAGTATAGACAACCAACGCCAACTATATTAATAGAATTAAATTTAATGTTGTTAATACAAAATTGATATGCAAGTAAATCTAACTTGTCGTAAATATCTCTCAGCGCCACCTATCGGGTCCAAATTTTGGCAAAAACTTTGTTTTTTTCTTAAAGTGTTATATATGGTGTTAATTTAAGCCAAATCGGTCCATAAATAAGAATTCGGAAATCTTTCAACTCATCGCGTAAGACTGTCTGGTTGAACTGATTTAACAAATCAAGGAAAATTTTTTTTTTAACAATTGTTATGGTTTTTATGGGCCAGGGCACAAATCCTCATTCTTTAGTCACGTGGACGCCCGCCTAAAAATGGCTAACCGGTCAAATGGTTATTGTCAGCCAAGGATTTACGCAAACGTCTCAATCGTTTGTCGTGATCCATTTAGTGTGAGGTAGGAGTAAACCTTTAAATCCAACCAAATTCCAGTGGTGGAGTGACCAGATAGCCAAAGATGAAAGGCTGGGTCGGGTACGAGCTCCCTCAGACGCCATGGCGAGGGTCTGTTGTTTTTAGCCCTGCCCAGGTATGGCGGCGCTGCCTGGGTCGACATTGTTTTTTCTGGTATTACTCGTGGGACCACTATGCACAAAAACTTAAAACATAGACTAAAAAACACAAAAAAAGGAATTATTATTCCAGGAAGGGAGGGAACTAACTCCACAAAGCCGGCGATGGAACTGGGAGATGATTCGAACGAATCTGAACCACAGTCCTACATCTCGGTCTGAAGAGGGAACTTGAGGAGGTATTGCTAGCTAGTGATAGTGAGGATGCAGACTGCACTTTCACTGACACTAACGTATCGGGAAGTGAGGTGGCTGGTACACTCACCCTAGTAAATAGGGATATCAACGAGGTGGCTGGTACTCTCATTGATATCCCTAAGGGCAACAAACCGACGAAGGGGACTGGAGGCGCAGTAGGCAGCTACTCTGCTGCTCCCGGATCCCCCGTAGTCGCAAATTCAGGGACGAACAAAAACGCACACCAGCTGAAAAAGCTTCTGATGCGCAATGCCCGACGCAAAATCAGCAGTGCAGTCGTTATCTGTCAAGGAGAAGTTGCAGCACGCTCTGTGGAAGAAACTGTCTGAAACTGCGGGAACAGGGAATCCGTTGGCTTTCTCAGAGAGTTTGTGCTGGGGATTGGCGAGGTATGGAGCGCGGCACAGCTCAAGTGCGTGACTGTGGCGGAGTTGGCCAAGTACTCTCCGCCCAAGGCCTGGGTTTGGGTCCCGTTGCCGTACACATATCCCGACAAACTACTCGGTCTTCTCCACGTTCAAAAAAGAGAGTTAAAGCCCGACACATGGAGAGTGGTCAAAACAGGGCCCCTAAGGCAATTTGGCCAGCACTTCCTGCTGAGCATAAACAGGGAATCGCTTCCATCCCTTGAGAAGACAAAGGTAATGGTAAGAGGTACTGCATGGAATTCATGGTGAAGATTATGACTAAGGGAGGCTGAAGAACCCCATGAGCTCCACAGACTTGCTGGAGTGGGCATTAGGCCGTCAATGTTGTATTGGCTATACATACTAGCAGTAAGACCCATAGTTACTTACTTAGGCTCTTGTCTGGTGGAAAGCCACGAACAAGGCGTATGTACGGGATATGTTGACCAGGGTACAAAGAACAGCCTGCATTGCCGCTACGGATGCTTTACGTACCACTGGCTACACTGGAAGTATTTTTGCATCTTTTACCACTGGACTGGACAAATACAAGCAAATGCAGGTAATCTTAAAGGAATCTTTCTACGAAATCCCGGAAAAAGCAGATGAAAGTCTTGGTACACTTGATTTTGACACTCCATACAATGTGTCGTACCCGAACAGACAAGATTGGCATAGGAAGCTAGTCTCGAGGGATGATGAGACCTCAGTTTATACTGACGGTTCCAAAACCAGCGAGGGTACGGGGTCAGGTATATACTCCAGATAGTTGGACCTACATATGGCCCTGAGAATACCGGACACATGCATGTTCCAGGCAGAGATTCTGGCCGTACTCAAAGCTTTTTTTTTTTTTTTTTTATAATTGACACGCGCTAAAGAGGTTATGACTACTCTTATAGTGCAATGTGATTTACACAGCGCGGGCATTAAGGAAATTGGGATAGAGAAGATAGGAGATACCGATGCACATTGGTTTTAAATGTCTGCAAACTGTACTGAGGAGGAAAGACAGAGCCGGGCAAGGCATTCCACATTCGTGTTGTACGGCTTATGACCGAGTCTCTATATTTCATCGTACATCCGAAGATAGGCTGAATGGTAAACTGATGGGCATTCCTAGCAAGGCGAGTATTGCGGTTGAATTGCTGAAGGGGCGGAATGCAGCTGGCAATTTCATTTGAGCACTGTTTGTTAAAAAAGCGATAAAACAGTGTGAGACACGTAACGTTTCTTCGATGTTCAAGCGAATGAATAGAATTCGCGATATTCGTATCTGCGATTAGTTTCAACGCACGGTTTTGGATCCGTAGGTGCAATATGGTTTTCGGCGCACCAGACCAGATATGGGAATTGTACTCTAATTTGGGGCGAATGAACGCCTTATAAATTGTAGCCAGATCAGAAGGGGTAAAATATTTCTTGCACCGTTTGAGAAAACCTAGACATTTCGCATCATTCTTAGCGACTTCGTGTATGTGGTCATTCCAACGAAGGTTCTCATGAACGCACATACCGAGAATGGAAAATCTTTCCGTTTCGGTGATGCAAGTGCCATTCATGGATAATGGCTGTAGGATCTGGTTTCGCTTTAGAGACAGCAGATAACATTGTGTTTTTGAAGCATTAAATTCTACTCTATTGGCTGAACCCCATTTTAAAATGCTGTCAAGGTCGGAATTTAATGAGCTTAACATACGTTGCCGTTCCAGTTCTACGGCCGAAGAGCAGGGACGTGAGTCCTGGAAAGAATATGAGAAGCTAAGAGTGCTGTCATCAGCGAAGGAATGGATTGGATTAGAAGTTGCAGACAAGAGATCATTTATAAAAATGAGAAAGAGAGTCGGAGACAAAACGGAGCCTTGGGGGACACCAGCATTTATATGGTGAGTATCAGACTTGAAACCATCCAAAACAACTTGAATTGAACGGCCAGAAAGGTAGTTTCTAATCCATTGAACAAGAGACGCATCGATCCCATAAGCACGCATATTCGACAAAAGAGCTTGGTGCCAAACTCTGTCAAATGCTTTTGAAATATCAAGCGCAACAATCTTCGATTCACCGAAGTGATGGAGAGATTGGTTCCACTTCTCGGTGAGATAAGTCATCAAATCACCAGTGGACCTGTTGCCACGAAAACCGTACTGCCGGTCATTGAGGAGTTTCCGAGATTCAAGATATTTCATAAGATGACGATTTATCAGCGTTTCCATGACCTTAGAAAGAATGGACGTAAGTGCTATGGGTCGGTAATTGGTGGGAGAAGAAGATTCGCCTTTTTTAGGGACGGGCTGGACAAATGCTGTTTTCCACCTTCTCGGGAAGAGTCCAGAAGAATAGGAGAGATGAAAAAGCTTACGCAGTGGTTTTGCCAGTGTGGAAGAACACCTCTTCAGAACGATGGGGGAGATACAGTCTGGACCAGCGGATTTATTTATGTTGAGATCATATAGTACCCTTGCAACTGTGCGAGTGCGAAAATGGATTTGTCCCATGGTAAATTCGACGCTCTCGAGCACAGGTGGAGGCAAAGCGCAATCTGGGAGCACCGAGCTGGCTGCAAAATGTGCAGCAAACAGATTAGCTTTGTCTAAAGAGTTGACAGCTGGAGTGTCATTGTAAATGAGAGTGGGGATCGATGGAGAGGCCGAATTCTTAACATTTTTTACAAATGACCAAAAGTTTTTACTACCCTTGGGACATTGTAGTATTTTTTGCCTCAGCTTTTGGTCGTAGGAGAATTTGACACGCTTTATGAGGGCATTGCAGTCATTCCTGGCTCGTTTGAACTTTTTTCGGTTTTCCTCAGATGGGTTGGCCTTGTAAGACCGAAAACTCAACTCCCTTAGTCTAATAGCCTCTTTACAGCTCGAGTCGTACTACGCGTTTTCTTTTGGTTTGATACTCTTTATCCTGTGAGGGATAAAGGATTTCATACCTAAGGTGATTATATTTATAATTATTATTATACTCAAAGCTGCAGAGGAACTTGAGAATATCGCCGTCTATATTGATAACCAGGCTGCGCTCAAAGCGCTAGAATCACATACCACTAAATGTGAACTAGTCAGGAATTGCCGCACAATGCTTAAGGCATTATGTTTGCAGAACCGTGTCAGATTAAGCTGGGTACCTGGGCATTGTGATATTGAGGTTAACGAAAAAGCCGACGTACTGGCTAAGGAAGGAGCAGAGCTCCCACTAAATACAATGATTATGGGTATCAGACCTTTGCCGTTGCAAAAGTGTTATCTACGTAAAAACCTCCATTAAAGCAGCCACAAGATGGATACAGTTAGAAGGACACAGGATCTCTTTTTTAACAACTAAGAGGAGGTTGGTTCCTCAAATTGGTTTGTGTACTCCCATGACATAAAACCGCACATCCAGTAAGCATAAACACAAAGGCCTATAAACGGTCGTCTACGTTATACAATTAGAATCTTCTTCAAAATCTAGAAGAGTATACTTACTAAAAATAAATTTAAAGTTTATTGTTTTATTTGCATATTTTAGTAGATTTTGCTGCATTTAGATGATCCTTATGAAGGTTTATATTACGTTGTGATAACTTTATCTCGGAATTTTATAGTTTTACGACTTAACAAGAGATTGAAAAAAAATTGCATCCACATTGGCACAGTTTGTATAATATGTTGGCATATTTCCAATTTAGATTCGGGATCCAAATGAGTTCTTGTAGGCTTGCCTTGCATTCTGTTTTTCGAAAATCAGCTAAAATGTATGCAATAATTTTTATTGTTCCAATTTGATAAAAGCTCCTCCGCCGTTTTTTTTTCAAACTTCATCCTAAAAAATATTTGATAAGTCCCTTGTTATATTTCGATATCAATTAAATATATATATTGCTTAATACAGCGTAAAACAAAACTAAACAATCTAGTAAACTTAAGACTAATTACAGTCACACCGAGCAATCATCGCTACTTGATGTGCTTTTCGTTTTTCTCTCTTTTTCTAATCTGCTATTACGAAGTTCGTTATTTCAAAATGGATCTTGCTATATGTACAAAGTGCAATCAACCATTGCCTGATACGGATGCAATAAACTCCAAAATCGATTCATTGCACAGTGAAATTCTCGCTCTAAAAAAATTATTAGCGCGCCCTACATCGATTTATTCTAAGAAATTAAATAAGTTACTCGCTCACAATCGTCAGCTATTGCTTCGAGCGCACCGAAAAAAACTGCTGCGAAACAGTTGTGCCTAAATGACTCGCATACTCCCCGCACCAAAGATGCTGGGAAAACATCTAACACTGCTCTCACTGCCTCTCAGCCATCATCGAAATCAAATGGTAAACTCTCGGACGATGCTACCGCCGCTGTTGTTGTTGCTGCCACCACTGCTTTGCAAAATCAAAATGATGTATTGAAGGTTGCTGGTGATGAACATCTTTACGCTGCTAATAAATTCTATAATTGGAACTAACACTTGTTTAACTGATGGCGTAAAATTGGATATAATCAACAAGTTCAAATGGCTCCATCTTTCTTCCTTCAAACCTACTACAACCTGTGAACATATTCTTGATTATGTGTCATCGGCATTTAACGTTGACATATTAATGCTCGCTTGTCATAAACTAGTAAAAGCCGATGCTGATTTGGATTCATTAACACATATCAATTTTAAACTCGGCGTAACTGAAGAATTAATTGGTTCCTTTCTAAATTCAAATGCCTGGATGAAGGGAATTCGTGTGCGAAGCTTTCAATTCTGGCCAAAAACGAAAAGAGCGTTCGGAGCGCTCCGAGAGCATAGTCCATATTGCCGATAGTCTCTCGTGATGCTGCACGATTCTGTCTGTCGATTCTGTTATTGCCGGAGCTGTTTCAGATACAAAACATAGTAATTTGCGTATATATTATCAAAATACTGGGGGGATAAGAACCAGATTGGATAAATTGTTTTCTTATTTTTCTGTGCGCGATTACGACATTATAGTACTGACTGAAACTTGGGTTAATGATGATTATAAGAATTCGGAAAAGTTTAATGAAAAGCAGTATGAAATTTTCCGTAAGGTTCGCAGTCATATTCAAACTGGTCTCTCTAGAGGAATTGGAGTTCTTATAGCTGTTGGAACCCATCTATCCGCCAATGAAATTCCGTCTAATTTTAATCTGCCTACATTTGATGTTGATCTTTTAATTGTCAAAGTAACCTCAACTAGCCATGTGGTTTTATATAAAATTGTGTGTTACATTCGCTCTGGTAGCTCTTTAGAGATGTATGATATGTATTTATCCAATTTGGAATCGTTTTGGAGTAATTTAAACAGTAGCGATCATATTATTTGTTTGGGTGATTTTAATGTAGGAGATATTGAATGGAAACTTGATTTAGATGATAAATATCTGGTTCCTTTTAACGTCAGTTCAAATATAGAAATTGCAGTCAGATCTTTTTAGTCAGTTTAATCTTGTTTAAATAAATAATTTTTGTAATAGCCTGAACCGCCAATTGGATTTGGTATTTGTTGATAAGGAATTAGATATTTCTATGGACCTTGTTAAAATTCCAGTTATTGATAACACCATTCATCATAATAGTGTTTTTCTAGAAGTAACAATTTTTGAATACATATATGCAAAATGTAAAAGTAAATAGTACTCAAACATTTGATTTCAAACGCACTGATTTTAATGTAACTAACCGGTTCTTTACTGCTATACTGTGGAATAACTTGCTTACAGATACTAACCTCGAGCTTGCATACAAAGTCTTTAGTCACCGTGTAAAATACGCACTGGATCAGTTCGTTCCAAAAAAGCAATTTAAGTCAAATTCAAATCCTCCTTGGTTTAATAAAAGATTTAAATTTAGAAAATCGGAAGATTAAGGCATATAAATTATATAAACGCGACAAAAATAATTCATTTCATCATCGAAAATACTTGCAATCTGAGAAAGAGTTTGATTTTCTTAATAAATTTTTATACAATAGTTACGTATTGTCAGCTGTCTAAAGTCAAAGAAAATAGTAAACATTTTTGAACCTTTAATAATAACAAGCGAAAATGCATTGGCCTCCCAAACTATATGCCTTGAAGAGGCGTCGAGCGATATTGCTACCATTTGTAAACTTTTTGCGAACTACTTCAAATCCGTTTATTGTTTATCTTCTTCAGTTACTCTTCAAGACTTTAGCTCTCTAAATCGGGTTTCAGTAGGAAATCTGCAGTTAAGCCCATCGGATGTCTTTTCTGCATTAACAGGCTTAGAAGATAAAAAGGGTGTAGATCCAGATGGGATCTCTCCCATATTTCTGAAAGGATGTGCAACATCTCTTGCTTTATGTATTATTTTTAATATATCCCTAAGGACAGGTAATTTTCTTAATGAGTGGAAAGTGTCTTATATATCACCTATTTTTAAGGCCGGATCCAAGCGCGAGATTGCAAATTATAGACCTATATGTAAGCTATCAGATCCCCAAGATTTTGGTAAAGATTGTGTGCGAAGACTTAAATTTCTTTGTCAAAGAAATCATTTCCGATTCTCAACACGGCTTTGTTTAAGGCAGACCAACAGCCACTAACCTAGCAATTCTATGTGAAAAAGTTGTAACAAACTTTGAACTTGGTTTTCAGACTGATATAATCTTTACTGATTTTGCTAAAGCAAAGAGTAAATCATAAAGTGCTGATCCAAAAATTAAAATATATTGGGTTTGACTCCCCTCTATTAGATTGGATATCTTCGTACCTACGAGACCGTACTCAACACGTTAAGATAGGCGGTTTTCTTTCAGAGCCTATCTTTGCAACATCAGGTGTTCCACAAGGAAGTCACATTGGACCCTTGCTGTTTGTTCTCTTTGTTAATGATATTCCGTCTTACATTCATAATTCCACCTGCCTTTTATTCGCTGATGACTTAAAACTCTTTCATAGTATTCAAACTGCTGAAGATTGCTCCAAGATGATCTTAACAGTCTAGCCAGTTGGTGTCAACGTAACTTTTTAGACTTAAACGTTTCTAAATGTCAAAGACCTACTTGTGCGAGACGCATTAACCCAATATCTTCTAGCTACCGAATTAATAATGTAGAGCTTGAAAAAAAAAAAAAAAATAAATAGTTGGCGCTACAGGTCGAAAGGGACCCTGGGCCTAGCTTCTCGCAACCATTCGTTTTGTGTGAGTTTTTCATTTTTGCGACGAATGGAAGGGATCTACAATTTTATGCCGAGTCCAAACTGCTAATTGAGAAGCTTCTTCATGACAGTTATACTCTCGGATGTTTGTCAGACGTTCGCGAGAGGTGGCGCAGTGAAAAAAAACTTGAGTTGAAATTTGGGTTTTCTCGGGATTCGAACCTGGGACCCCTCGCTTAGTAGTCCAACACACTAACCACTAAGCCACTGCGCCGACAGAGCTTGAAAAAGTACTTAAGAAGTACTTTTTTTTTTTTTTTAAAGTACTTCTAAAAAAAGACCTTGGAGTCTTATTGGATCCACAACTCACTTTTAAACCACATGTTGACTATATTGTGAGTATTGCATTTAGAATGCTCGGTTTTATTAGGCGGAATACGAAAGAATTCTCTGATCCATATGCACTATAGGCTCTGTATTTCGCATTTGTAAGATCGGTTTGGGATTATTGCAGTGTAATCTGGAATCCTTACTATCAAAATCAGTCCTACAGAATAGAAAGGGTGCAAAAATGTTTTACTAGGTTCGTTTTTAAAAAGCTAAGGTGGAATATTGAAACTCTACCCTACTTAACTAGATGTCTTCTTTTTAATATACTTACTCTTGAAAATAGACGCAAGTATTTTAGTATCAAGTTTATAAGAGATGTAATAAATTACCACATTAAATTCCCCTATTTACTTGAGCGGATAAACTTTTATTTTCCTGAAAGATTGTTGCGTATGAGATTTCATCTTTGTGGTCAGTTTCACAGAACAAATTATCGCAGTAATGAACCAATTGAGCGTTGCATCAAAGAAATAAATTTAGTTATAGATCGCATTGATATTTTTCTTAACTATTACACAAATTCTTTTAAGAATCAAATAATGTCTGTTCTCTACCATTTTCCAAAGCACATAATGTGTTAGAAACGAAATCTGTAAGGTTCGTGGTTGTAGATCGACCCTTAAAAAATCCATGTTGCTTAGTGGAGAGAATTGATTTGCAAAAGAAAAACATTGTATCGTAAACGATTATGGTTAATTTTTTCAACTACTATTCATGTAACTGAAGTAGTTAGGGTCAGGTTCAACGTCAAACGCCTGGCTGAAGAAATCAGCGAAAAGGTTGGTGATAATTTTAGAATCTGAGGACGAACAATTATCAATTTTTAAGGTAGAAGGATACCCATCCGATTTGCTTTTGGTGTTTATAAATTGAAAGAAACGTTTGGGATTGGAAATTAGATGATTCTGTATGCTGATGACGTATTCGGAGTAAAGACGCTCACACATAACGGAAAAGTTATTATAAACAAGAAGATAGTTTGAGAAGTAAAATATAGATCTGCATCGGAGATATGTTTGCCATAGTTTATTTCATTTATTTCAAAGAGATGGCAATTCCCTGTTATACCAGCGGGGGGAGGAAGAACTATTTTTTAAAGTTGTCATAGGAACAGATTTAAGGAAACATTCATAGATTTGCGAGTAGAAAGTGGAAGTAGCAACATCAATATTAACAGTTTTGTCATGCATAAAGTCAAAATTAACATTCTCAATGAGTTCGGAAAGTTTTTCGAAATTAGCTTTGCGAAAGTTAAATTTGCGTTGCCTCAAGGGGTCGATCTTCAAATTTAGGCTGTCATGCAAAAAAGATAAAAATAGAGGAGGGTGATGGTTGTCAAGTTTGGAGAGAAGGTGGCTACTCTCAATAACTACATCGTTTTCGGAATCAGTAGAAAAAATTAGGTCTAACTGCCTACCTATCCTGTTTTGGATGCCGCTTAATTGATAAAGACCAGCAGCCAACAGCCGATCAGTGAATAAGGTTTCCTTATCAGAAGTGGCATTAATTACGATCAGGTGAATATTATCATCTAGCTCAGCCCAGCGTAAGCGTGGAAGATTAAAGTCACCAACGACGATAACATCATCTTCAGGATGCATACCCATGATCAAAAAATCAAAATCAACAGCATTAACGAGAAGCTGATATTAACTTATAGGTTGTGTGGGAGGAATGTAGCAGCACACGATGTAAAGAGAACGTTTTGGAAAAGTGACTTTAACACAAATAAGCTCTAGATTCGAAGTATTGGGAATATAGAATTCAGATGCGTCGTAATAGGTGCGAAGAGCCAAAAGCACACCGCGACCGGGCATGCACATATTTGAATGGGTATAGGGATTACGAAACACATTGAAGTCGGATGTAAATAATTCATTATTTTTAATGTTAGGTGTTAGATTTGTTTCAGTCAAGGCGAATTGAGGAAGATCTCGGAGGTTTTTGTTCGAAGACCTCTGACGTTTTGGTAATAAAGAAACATGTGATTGTGGTTATCTCTGTCTGAGTGAAAGGGTTGGGATAGTACATTAGAGATTTTACTAGGGTTGAACTGGTTGATGACGGAAAAAGTTATTATGGGTTGTACGGAGGTAAGAGAAACATTTGGAGTTTATAAGTGCCGCATATGAAAACAAATCATTAGATACCTGAAGAGGTGAGATATTGAAGTACTCACGATATTTAGGGTCAGTTGGGGTAAATGTGAACATGGGGTAATTGTAAACGGCGGTTATTCTATCCTTTCAAAATTAATTGTAGTAGTCCAATAACAGCCAAAAAGTCAATTTGAATTGCCGCCATACTGTCGCCGGACTTACTCGCCGGTGATTTTCGAATATCAATGAAAATTTTAGTCGTAAATAAAACGTGTGTCATTATTACTTGTTTACATTCACCCCATACCGAGGTCCCTAGTGCCTACAGCAATCAAACGCACTGTTTCCATTTACCCCTGGATTTTCAAAAAAATTGGGGGAAATGTAAACAACGCCGGGGTAAATGTAAACACCACTCTTTTGCCCTTTATGGTTACCGATCAGCAGTGCAATGATCAGCAGTGCAGTTCTTGGTGTTTTTTAATGACAATGTTAATTTTCAAAAGTTGAAAAGGCATACAAAAAACTTTTTTTTTTAATTTTTCAAAATGTTGGTTATAAGAAAAGCAGAAAGTGTTTCCATTTACCCCAACTGACTATAACAAAGAGTCGTTTAAGGGCTAAAACTTCAGTTGGGAGACCAGCTTCGGAAATTAAGCGCACGACATGCATATTGTTTTTTCCATCAATGCAGACAGATTTAGGTTTGTCGTGTAAGTACGCGAGGTAAAAGCGAACATTGTCATAAATATTGCTTTCTTTAAGGCGAGAGCGAACAAAACGGCCATAATCACCAGAAACAACAGTTGTTTTTGTGATCTTGTCAATGGGATATAGCGTTGCATCTAGGAAGGACACTCTGTTACGGGGATGAGAGCTAGGAATATTATCATTGGAATTAGGGAAGTTACTAAGAGGAGGGGGTAAGGCAAGGTTAAAGGAGTTAGAATTATTATTATGATGATAACCTAGGATTAGGGCTAAATTTAGTTTTTGAGCTTAAATTATAGCAGGATTTAGTTTTTGAGCTTGAAGGATTCCATTTATGTATCACCATACCATCGATGGTAGGAGGTTCGTCCGAGGAAAATATCCAGGCGTATTTATTGATTAAGTTAATCTTAAAACTTTTGTATTTACGTTTGAAAGGAGCTACGTCAATCAAGATTGGCAATAGAATATTTGCGACTGAAGAATTTCTGCACCCAGGAAGTATTAGCATGTTTCGGAGCGCCCGTCAGGAAGAAAGGAGCAACGTCAGTTTTGGCTGAAGTATTATTGTTCGTTATTTGGACACCGGCAGAAGATGATGCGATTGAAGGAGAAGAAGGTTGTATGCGAGCAGAGGGTGGCGCGTCAGATAATACCGTGTCTAGTTTACATGAGATGAGCTTTAGTTCTTCGACGAACTCATTTAAATTATGCCTTGTCGATGTCGACTCATCGCTAAGTAAGTTAATATCACTCAATATCTCACCCGCGCGCTCACCATGGTCAGACAGCTGTTGTTTTATAGAGTGATATCCATCAATTCAGCTTCGGTAGAAGGCTGGGCAGGCGGAATATGGAGTTTGTCATAGAGGTCAAGTATGGACTGCTTAATGGTTGATAGTTCGGCATTGAGTGAGGCAAAGGAGCAAAGGAGATTCTCAAAGCTTTGCTATGGTTGGAGAGAGTTTTTACTGTAGAATTGTGGCTGTTGGTAAGTTTCTCCAAAGAATGGTTGAAAAGTTCATTGTTAACTGACTGAATTTCGCCGGGGTTTGGTGAGATTATGGCGGCTTTTTGTCGTTGATACACTTGATGGCCAGCAAGATGTGAGACAAGGAAATAGTTTTGCATTCCTCGCAGCAGTAACAAAAGATTTTGGAATACTCATGCAGGTAAATTTTTGCACTCCTACCCAGCCCAATACATATTGGGTGGAAGACTTTATTGCAAATTCCTCTGCACTAAACCCATTCAGGTGCATTATCGCTGATGGAGCACTTCCTCTACGGTGGACACCTTGACGTGGGTGCCTATTCTAATATTTGATTGCTCAGGCTTGTGTTTCGCATGTACCGGCTCATTGCCTTTTTGATTTATTATCTCCATCTTTTCTTCTTCAACATAGCTTTCGTGCTTTTCAGGTTTAATTAAGTCTATTAATGTTTTCGGCTTGAACTTAAATAACATAGTCGCAGGTGAAAACTTTGTAGCAGTGGACGGAGTATTCCTATATTTGATTAAAAAATGATTTAACTTAATATTCCAAGACAAATGCCTTACTTTATGGTCAACGAGCATTATTCTAATCGAGTATTTAAAGGTTTGAACGGCCCTTTCTGCACTACTATTTGACTGTGATACGCCGGAGACTTAGCACTTTAATTCCATTTGAGGTGCAAAATAAAATAAACTCTTTTGAATTAAATGGAGGTCCATTATCGCTTACTATGCGTTTTGGTCGTTCAATTACATTTTTGGCTGCAGTATTTGTCATACTAAAGGCTTCTATCCACTTCGAAAACGTATCAACCAAAATCAACACTGACAAATTCTCAATTTTACAAAAGTCTACATGAACTCTTTCAAACGGATAGCTATATGCAGGCCATGAGCTCAACCTATTTTTCTTGGAATTTTGTCTCACTTGACAAACTTCATATTCCATCACAAACCTCTATGTCCTTATCTATATTTGGCCACCACACATAAATACGTGCTAAAGATTTTGCCCGAAAAACTCCAATATGTAACTCGTGTACTAGGTTAAAAACCTTATTCAGCAGCCTGTTTGGAATGACCACTCGATCTCCATAAAACAGACACCCAGACTCAGATGCTAACGAAAATCTCTTTAAAAAATATGGCTTTATTTCTAAAGGCACATACTTTGACCACTTGCCTGTTACATACTTGTATACCATTCTCAAAATCTCATCTCTATATGTCTCAACGCAAATATCTTGTATATTCAGAAAAAAATCTGACACATTCAGCGAATTTATGCTATCATCCTTAACATCCGTAGCAGCGACAAGAGGCAACCTCGATAAAGCATCTGCGTTTCCCATCTGCGAAGCTTTTCTGTATTTTATTGAATACTTATACATAGAAAGCAGAATAACCTACCGCTGCACCCTGTTTGCCCCTACTGACGGTATATCCTTCTTATCCCCGAAGATAGCTAGCAGAGGTTGATAGTCGCTATAGATAGGGAAACCATGGCCATATATTTGTAAATTTTTTTCACTGCAAACACAATTGTGAGTAATTTTTTTTCGGCAGAACTAAGCGTACTGAAAACGAACATCATAGGTCGCTCTTCACCTTCAACTAAATGGGAAAAAATTGCACCCACACCATAGGGATTCGCATCCGCTAAAATTATTATTGGTTTTCTGGGGTCATAGCTCATAGTGAGTTAGCACTTCAATTCCCAAAACCAAGTTCTTACTTCTTTGGAAAACTATTTTGTGATTTTCCACTTCCATGCTTTATTAATCGATGTTAGCTCATGCAAAATTCCGAGTTCGGCGGATAAATTTGGAATACATTTATTGTAATAATTTATCATTCTTATATATGACTTTAGTTGGTTTTTATTTTGCGGTTCAGGTGCCTTCAAAACAGCATCCAATTTTTTGGAACTTGGTTTTATTCCTAATGGGCTAATATTTAGTAGGTATATTCTAAATATTAAATTTTTTTTTTTTTAAAATGCACATTTACCCAAATTTACTTTAACATTGAATTGCAAACTAAATTACGCATGCAATCGCCTTTGTTTTTGCCACCTATAAGAATATCATCGAAATTTATATGAATCACCTTTAGACCTTTTAATATTAATCCCTGAAAATATTTGAGGTGCTGTTTTCAAGCCGAACACTATCCTTGTAAATTAAAGTAACCCTATGTGAGTATTTCGTTAACAGTTCTTGGGACCTCTCTGACAATGACACTTGCAAATACGCACCTGTTAAATCTAATTTTCAAAAGTATTTCCATTCCGCTAAACCAGCCAAAATATCATCAATTCTAGGAATTACCGTATGCTCCATTTCTACAAATCTATTTACTGTTCATTTGCAATTAACACACAGCCTAATCGAGCCTTCTCCTTTATTTACAATTACCACTGGACTTGCCCTTTTACTTCTCTTCACTGGTACCAAAACACCAGCTGTACAAAGCCTTACTATTTCTTCCTTCACCTTATTCCTCAACCCAAACGGAATTGCATATGCCTTACAGAAAATCGGATATGAATTTTCCACCATATCTATTTTAGTCTCAAAGTGTTGTATGACGGATTTATAACGTTTTGAGAATATTGAAGAATAAGTATTAATTTTTTATATTGACTGGAAGTTCATTGAAAACATCTAATTTAGTTACACTGCAACTTTTCGAAAAAAATTATGTCGCCATTCTGGATATATACTTTCTATCCAATTTCTACCCAATAGCGCCCTAAATACATGCCTACATTTAATGATAATATGGTAATAAGACGCTTCAATCTCCCTTACAAGCACATTCATTTTTATAACCACTTCAACGTAATCACCTGATAATAACTTTAGAGTATAATTTGCTACCACAAATTTTCAGTGCTTGAAATATTTCCAATAATCTGATTCGTGACACAAATTCGGACTCATAATTGGCATTCTCAACGTTTAACTCAATAGTTAAAGGCCTTTTGCATTTATAAATCATACAATAAATAAACTATATTCACTGAATTTATTTCATCATCATTATCTCCAACTCAAATATATTTACACTATACCCTTTTCTATTTCTATTTCTATTTTTCTTCTTGAAACAATTTCTGGCATAGTGTCCTAAGCCGCCACAAAAATAGCAATTAACCATTTTCTCCCCGTTGCTTTTCTCCCGCGAATTCGAGTTGTATAATGCCTTCTCCTCATGTTGATTCCTTCCTATTCCATGGAACTTCGTTGCTTTATCCCTTTCGTTTGAAGCGGTGAACTGCTTCGCTACTTGCTTCTACTTTGACGATTGCTGTGTATTCTCTGATCATTTGTTACATAGTTAATACTACCGCTCTTCGTCATATCAATATTACTGCTGTTCATCTTCATACATAGCGCAACCTCTGCAGCCTTTTCTAGTGATACTAGCTCAGTTTCATTGAGGAGCCGGTTTTGAATTTTGGTATTATTAACCTCTTTGGAACTTTTAAAATTGCAAAAGGCAAATAAAGTCAAACGCTTTTCTAACACTAAATTAGCCACGCGGTACCAAGTTTCATCCTCGTCGCCACTGTTATGTACTGGAGTCTGTGGGTCTAGTCTACGAAATGAAGGACACGAGAGTTAGCCTTAGACTAACCTACTTTATTTAGTATAAGTACTTAAAACTAACAAAAGAGCTCATTGAGGAGCTGAATATACAAAGATATCAGTATGTACCTGTATTTGTAAATAGTGCATAAAGGTGTGGGTACACATCACCAAATCTCTAATCCAAGGCGGAAGAGCATACGCCGAGGGGTGCATGGCTAAGAGAGTGCTTAGTCGATAGTATGTAAGGTCCGAATAACTGGTGACCTTCGGTTTTATCCCTAGCCTTCCCGTGTCCTATCGGGCTCTGGTATGAATGACTTATTTCCCATATACTCGTGGGAATAAAAAGGTCTGAGACAAATTTTATTGGGAACAGACTGGCTGGAAAAAAGGTTCAACGGAATGGATTCATTGGACTTCGAAAAAAATGCACATTAAGTGCCTTGCGGCATTGGCCGCCAAGAAGGTTGAGGTCCCTATGAGGTCCCAATCTTTAGTCAGATGATAAACCTTGTTAGTAATGTTTATTTGCACAGATGGTGCTACCACGGATGGATGCGCTCCAATTTTGACAGTATTAAAGCTAAATGTGCTCTGGACCTGATGCAGTGGAAGAGGATTCTTTTCCAAGGCCACACAATGTCCGTGGTTTCTTTCTGCATAGCCTGGAACTCTCAAATGAGAAATTACTTGCCACCCTGACGGCTAAAAATACCGAATTAAATGCTAACACCTGGAGGGTCCTCAAGGGGGTGAAGGATGGTGCATTCCTTCACCTAGCTCTGGCAATTGGCGACGCTTCCATAGCCAAGCTACTTAAGCTAAAGGGAAAAGTCTCATACCGCTAAGAATCCTGACCGATTAGCGGTAAGGCGACAGCGTTAAATGTTGTCGTGGACCGCACTTGGACAATAGTAAGTGGTAGTACTGTTGGGCATGCTAATCTTAGTGGTTCTGGGTGTAGTACAAGGACGAAGATCAGCACTTCGTCAGGCCGTTCGAAACCACAACAAAAGTGATATATGGAACATATAGCTGGTGCATCATCAAAGTAACGCAGTTTAAAGAAGAGCGACGAGGAAAACAGGTCGTCCTGATCAGACAGCTTGCCGCAGAAGAAAGGTCTCTAAAAAAGCCCAACTACACAGGCTAGATTCTACAAAGAGGATCAATAAGCACCTTCAAGTAGTTACAATCGAACCTTTGTCACGTGCGGACTGTTTAATCGACATAAATATCAACTTTCTTCCAATTCCAGAATTTACCTGGAAATAATTGTACGGAACTCAAAAGATTCTATATAAGACCTTAATCATACCGGTCCCGTTGTATGGTGCAGAGGCATGGACTGTGTCAAAATCGGATAAAAACCTCCTGGGATGTTTCGAGAGAAAGATTTTTCGGGCGATATTTGGTCCAGTTTGTATTGATGGAGTGTGGAGTAGAAGATTTAACGACGAACTTTATGAGAATACAGCGGCTAAGATAGCTGGGACACGTGGATCGTATCGACAGAAACGCACCAGCACAACGAGTCTTTGAGTCCACACCCCTGAGGGACAGTGAAGCAGAGGAAGACACCTCAAAAAAAACTTGGTGTGCGTAACTGGAGGCAGCTGATTAGGGACCGAGCTGGCTACAGGGGCTTGATGGTTGAGGCCGTAATCCACCCACCCCGGACTGTAAGCACCACCAAAAGTAAAGACAGTACCTGGTCAATCTATACTTGCCCTATTTAGATACGACCGAGAGCCGACGGACTCTAATATGTATCGAGAACTTGATCTCTCAAAAACGTATATGGTTGTCTCACCAATTGAATCCATATGGGACCTTGATGAGCCTGCATACCAGCTCAACAACATATTTTAACCTCCAACCATGGTAGTTTTGTAAGCAAAACCAGCTTGAACAAACGTTAGGTTCTCTGGCGGAATGACAAACTTTCCAGACTCAGAAGGAAGGCTACAATACTCTTTAATCGAGCTAAAATAAACAAAATCTAGAATAGTTTACAGATTATCTGGCAGGATTTTTAGTCCATGTCTAGATAAGGTTAGATAAGCAGTTGGCTCTTTCAAACCTTTTATAGCTCCTGGTGGTGACATCATTTTCCCAGCTCTTTTCCACATGGTTATTGACCTCATAATGCCAGCAATTATAACTTTATTTAGAGCTAGTTACAAATTACAATTGGGGAAACATCCCTTCCACCTGGAGACATGTTAACGTAATTTTTATCCTTAAAAATGACAACAAGCTAAGTGAGCTACCGAAATCATATAGACCTATCAGCCTAACATCCTTTGTTGCAAAGACTATGGAAATATTAATTAAGAGGTTCATATTTTAAGTCAGATATTAATATCTAACCCTCTACACTCAAGTAAATTTGCGTATAGGGTAAGTAAGGCAGAAGTTTCCTTTCCCCACAAAAAATTGTCATGGGCGCATTCTTAGATGTTTTGGTAGCTTTCGACAATACCGGATATGACTCGTTTGCTATGTATCGAAGTCTTGACAAATCGATGGATCCGCGGAAGGATTCGAGCCATGTTGGAAAGTCGGGTCATAACATCCTCGTCAGGAAGAGTGCATATATCTATAACAGTAGTTAAAGGCTGCTCTCAAGGAGGTGGGCTTTCCCCCTTTTTTCGGTCAATCATCATTGACAGTCTACATCCTACATGTTTTAGAATGTCTTGTTCGGGCGTTGAACAGTAAGAAAAAATGTCACAAAATTACGTTTACTACTCTTACGGAAAAAAAACATTTTAAAATTTCCGCAATTAAAGAAACAACCGTACTTTTAACCGTGCACTTTCCGGCGCAGGGACATAAGTCCCGAAGATAAGTCTTTTCATACTGGTCCTTCTCATCTGGATTAGTTACGTTGATTTGAGTTTTTTTTGGACATTACGCGAAGAAGTGTGTGAACAAGTTAATACATTTATATTTAAGAATTACCTATATCGGTTTTCGAGCACAAAATTAATGTAATTAAGGTAAAACGAGGTCAGGCGAAGGGAAGCCTGACACATTAAAACAAGTTGCTTGAGAAATTAGTGAATCGATAATCCTCATTTCTTCAAACCCTCTCTTCGTCAACCGCTTCAAACTCAAAATCAGTCAATCTGCCAAAAATTGTAATTGCCCCGTTTTCGGGTGATTACAAAGATTGGCCCGAATTTAAAGATCTTTTTACAGGTTCTATTGATTCCAACAAATCACTTACCGGGTCGCAGAAACTTCAATATCTAAAGTCGCTATTACGCGGAGATGCCGCCACCGTGGTTAAGAACATCACAGCTTCTGATGACAATTATATGGAAGCTTGCGACAGGTTTGGGTCACGCTTCGGTAAGACTCACCTGATTATACAATCGTTCGTTTAGGCGTTTCTCTCGTTACCTTCATCCACGTCGGGAAATATTCAAACACTTCGGAAGATTACTGACGGTGCTGATGAAATCCTCCAAGGACTTAACGCGTTTTATTCTCGTCGTCAGTTCGTAAAACAACATGCGCTTGTTTGTTTCAACTGCCTTCATCAAGGACATAATTCGAATACATGTCGGTCAAACTTTCGATGCAGATCGTGTAACTCTCGTCATCATACCATGGTACATCCCACACAGCCATCACCAAATGAACCTTCCACTTTGAATGCTATTCACTCACTCACTCATTGTTGCCATCGTCGTCAATCACTTGTCTTAATACAAACAAGATCCTGTCGATACAACTAGCTGATCCCCACGTCAATGAGCCTGGTCACATCGATATTATGATGGGTTCGGACAAGGTATTTAATGCAATAACAGGGCCCTTGCAACCAGCACAAAATGATATTCCGGAAACTATTCCAACCATTTTTGGACTAGTTATAGCTGGTAGCGTTTCTCCAAATGCTCATAATAGCAACCAAGGGCTACTTTCCTTTTGCACTCAGTTAAATCACTCACAAGACTTCGACCTCGAACGATTTTGGTGCTTAGAGGGAGTATCTACTCAACCTTTATTGTCGGTTGAAGATCAACAAGCTGAACACCACTTTGTCAGCACTTACACTCGTCATTCTGATAGGCGGTTTATAGTGGAACTGCCCTTCAAACAGACTGACCCACTCAATTTCGGAAATTTATTCAACATCGCATTGAATAGAATGCAGTTTATTGAAAGACGATTCGCTCTAAACCCTGAATTTCAAAAGCAATGCAAACAATTTAATCAAGGGTATATATCATTAGGTCATGTGGAGGAAATACCATCGCATGAAATTTCGTCTGCAAAATGCTTTATTTACCTCATCATGCCGTTTTCAAATCTAATAGCAGCACAACAAAAATCAGAGTGGTATTCGATACCTGCTTGAAGTTAGCGCGCACTTCTTCTAGAATGAAAAACGTGAAATGCAGTTCGATAGACATTCGTTTGTAGTTGTTTGTAGTGAATTTTTTTTCGTTTGTAGTTTAACCGTTACAAAGTTAGAAGCATTAAAAAATATTTCAGCGCGCACTTTTGAGCTTTTGAAATGAAAACTAGCCAGTTGCATTCGAAATCGTTTGTAGTTGTTTGCAGTGAAATTCTTTTTTTCCCAAAAATGTCTTATTTCGGAGATCTAAGGTCATTTATGTTTGCATCTATAACTCCGAATTTCCAAAAGACAGAAATTTTTTGTAATTATTGTTGCTTTAAGCACATCACAACTTAAATAACTGCATTTAAAATTTCTGAATTCACTCAAGCGTTACTTAATAAAACGCAATTAAATTCAAAACAAGTAAAAGTGTTATCATCGGCCTGGCCGATGCTTTGATACCCTCCATTGCATACAAGTCATGCAAAATTGGTTTTGTGAGGGAGGTACCAGAACTACTTGACCGACATAGCAGGTTTTCTATACCAAGCTGACGCCGATAAAAAGAAGTCCTTTCACCAAATTTCATTCACTTACGTCAATTACTTTGGGCGCTATCGTGCTTTCAACAGACAGAGAGGCATGGGTCCAATATTGGTTTTGTATGGGAGGTACCAGAACTACTTGACCGACATAGCCCATTTTCAATACCAACCTGACGCCGATAAAAAGAAGTGATTTCACCAAATTTCATTCACCTACGTCGATTACTTGGGGCGCCATCGTGCTTTCAACAGACGGAGAGACATATGGGTCCAATATTGGTTTTGTATGGGAGGTACCAGAACTACTTGACCGACATAGCCCATTTTCAATACCAACCTGACGCCGATAAAAAGAAGTCCTTTCACAAAATTTCATTCACCTACGTCAATTACTTTGGGCGCTATCGTGCTTTCAACAGACAGACAGACAGACAGACAGACGGACATGGCTAAATCGATTCAGAATGTGATCCTGATTCAGAATATATATACTTTATGAGGTCTCCGGTGACTCCTTCTTGGCGTTACAAATGTATTGGCAAAGTGAATATACCTTCCTCTGGAGGGTATAAAAATGCATCATCAACGGTAAACACATTTCCGCAAAGCATTCATCCGTGTCCATCGATATGAGTCATAATTTGTCGATTAGCAACAACAACCAATCAAAAAAGCCCGGTTTTATCTAAGAGTTTATTCTATTCCTTTGAATAACCTTAAGAAATTACCATTTTTAAACAATTAATAGCAACAAAACATATATTTTGCAAACTCTGTACTCCTAGCTATCTAATCCAATTCAAATGATTTGGTTTTATCACAAATAAGAAGATTTTGATGCAACTTATGCAAACAGTAGTTTGTCATATAAAATCATATCAATATTTCAGTTATTAACCAACTCAAAGTAGTGAAATCTATTTTTTTTCTATTGCTTTCTATTAGATGCTTCTAATTTTATAGCTAACGGTTTATTCGAAATGGGTGAAATCGTCCGCGCAACCCGATTTAAGGGGACGGATATTTCAAATGCTGGACAACTACAAACGACAAAAACTAGTTAGTTGGTAGAAAGCATATATGTTCTTTCTAATAAATCCAAAAATAGCAAAATTGTTCCAAACCAAAGAGAATTTATATGCAATTTTAGCAGTCGACCTAAAACCCTCGTTATCTCCGAAACGGTACAAAGCCGATTTCCGAAAAGCTTTCCATGCGTTAAAGGAAAAAACATCAAAATTGTGTGAATACCAACAATTTGACTAGAAAACATTCAAACTACATTTTACCATGAATATAAACGCACTAAATGTACATAAAAAGGACATTTTTCTCTAGCAACAATTTCTAGTACCAAAAAAATTCATTATAATGTTTGAAAACTGCGATTTTTATACTGAGGATTAATTTAATGTGATTTTCTTCTCGAACAATGCAAATTTTACTTGTAAAGTACGGTTTGTTTCATTAAAAAATCGAGGGAATTTGAGTTTAGTGAAAAGGGAAAAATTAATACGCTTCGTGGGAGAAATAAAGAGAGAGTGCTAAGAACACTGATGAGAGTTAGTGTATTTGGTGAGTTTCTGTCAGCTGATGGATGCGTTCTGAGAGTTTAAATTCGTTGTTTTATTACACCACGAAAACATTTATTTCACAAAATGCGTAAAGCGAATGTAATCAATATAAATAAATAAAGGAATAAAGTGCGAAAAATGCATTAGTTAAAATAAAATAAGTTATTTTTGTTCCAATAATTAATGTGTCTGTTTTCGTTTGTTGTTGTTGGTAAAAAAATTATTTCGCTTAAAATGTCGACAGAAAAACGGTAACCAATATAAAGATAAGCATTGATTAAGAACATTCAAATTTAAAATATGCTCTAGGGAAAAGATATAAATATTTCTGTATGGGTATGATTTTTGAGTTATACTGCGCGTAATAGATAATACCAAATTTGATATCGACTTTAAATTTCCGGAAGCTCACATTTGCGAAATTTGTATTTAAAATATTTATAACCACTAGTACTTAAATTTGGTAAGGCCCAATCTTTTCATGAAGATTCCGTTTATTAATGTAAAAAAAAAACAAATTAAATTTATTAGAAAATTTGATACAATTGACATAATTAATGAAATTACATTTGAAATCAATTGCGTCAGCCTAAAATTTTAATAATGTTCATTAATAATAAAAAGAAATAGCCTAATACTCGTAGACACAATGAAAAAATGTATTTTCTTTAAAATGTACGGGAAAGAACGAAACTCTAACAAGTAAAAGTGTTATCATCGGCCTGGCCGATGCTTTGATACCCTCCACTGCATACAAGTCATGCAAAATACCAGAACTACTTGACCGACATAGCCCATTTTTAATACCAACCTAACGACGATAAAAGAAGTCCTTTCACCAAATTTCATTCAGCTACGTCAATTACTTTGGGCGCCATCGTGTTTTCAACAGACAGAGAGGCACTTGGGTCCAATATTGGTTTTGTATGGGAAGTACCAGAACTACTTTACCGACATAGCCCATTTTCAATACCAACCTGACGCCGATAAAAAGAAGTCCTTTCACCAAATTTCATTCACCTACGTCGATTACTTGGGGCGCCATCGTGCTTTCAACAGACGGAGAGACATATGGGTCCAATATTGGTTTTGTATGGGAGGTACCAGAACTACTTGACCGACATAGCAGGTTTTCTATACCAAGCTGACGCCGATAAAAAGAAGTCCTTTCACCAAATTTCATTCACTTACGTCAATTACTTTGGGCGCTATCGTGCTTTCAACAGACAGAGAGGCATGGGTAAAATATTGGTTTTGTATGGGAGGTACCAGAACTACTTGACCGACATAGCCCATTTTCAATACCAACCTGACGCCGATAAAAAGAAGTGATTTCACCAAATTTCATTCACCTACGTCGATTACTTGGGGCGCCATCGTGCTTTCAACAGACGGAGAGACATATGGGTCCAATATTGGTTTTGTATGGGAGGTACCAGAACTACTTGACCGACATAGCCCATTTTCAATACCAACCTGACGCCGATAAAAAGAAGTCCTTTCACAAAATTTCATTCACCTACGTCAATTACTTTGGGCGCTATCGTGCTTTCAACAGACAGACAGACAGACAGACAGACAGACAGACAGACAGACAGACGGACATGGCTAAATCGATTCAGAATGTGATCCTGATTCAGAATATATATACTTTATGAGGTCTCCGGTGACTCCTTCTTGGCGTTACAAATGTATTGGCAAAGTGAATATACCTTCCTCTGGAGGGTATAACAAGTAAAAGTGTTATCATCGGCCTGGCCGATGCTTTGATACCCTCCACTGCATACAAGTCATGCAAAATACCAGAACTACTTGACCGACATAGCCCATTTTTAATACCAACCTAACGACGATAAAAGAAGTCCTTTCACCAAATTTCATTCAGCTACGTCAATTACTTTGGGCGCCATCGTGTTTTCAACAGACAGAGAGGCACTTGGGTCCAATATTGGTTTTGTATGGGAAGTACCAGAACTACTTTACCGACATAGCCCATTTTCAATACCAACCTGACGCCGATAAAAAGAAGTCCTTTCACCGAATTTCATTCACCTACGTTAATTACTTTGGGCGCTATCGTGCTTTCAACAGACAGAGAGGCACTTGGGTCCAATATTGGTTTTGTATGGGAGGTACCAGAACTACTTTACCGACATAGCCCATTTTCAATACCAACCTGACGCCGATAAAAAGAAGTCCTTTCACCGAATTTCATTCACCTACGTCAGTTACTTTGGGCGCTATCGTGCTTTCAACAGACAGACAGACAGACAGACAGACGGACATGGCTAAATCGATTCAGAATGTGATCCTGATTCAGAATATATATACTTTATGTGGTCTCCGGTGACTCCTTCTTGGCGTTACAAATGTATTGGCAAAGTGAATATACCTTCCTCTGGAGGGTATAAAAATGTATATGTATAAGCAAAATTGGAAATAAACATTTTTACTAATTTGTACCCTGATTTCTCTCACGCATTTAAGTTTTTCTGCTTACAATTTTCTGTTTTTTCATGCGATTCATAATCATTAGTAATCAGATATTTTTATGTTAATGATAGTTGTTTTTTTATTTTTGTCAATGATCGATTTCCATTCCATTTCCACACAACAAAAAAGTGAACTTCCCGTACTATACAGATTATATCTAGGTAAAATGAAAAAAATCCTAATAATGTATACCTACCATGCGCTTTAATATAATTTGGTAATAAATTCACCACACCATACCCACCGTTTTCTTAACACGTCCCGATAACGGCTAATTTTTTGAATTATTTGAATTTTTCCAATGTTACCACAAAATAAAATGTCAGATTCATCTGTCAGGTTCCTATGTGCAAGTGTATGCGTGCGTCTAATTTACTTTAGCATTGGCACACATACTTTGCCGCAGAGAAACACCGAAAACAGCTTGTAGGCAAATTCTCTTAAGTTGAAAGAGCTGACGGTCTATTTAATACTTAGTTTATGGCCAAGTGATGAAATTTCCTATTTTTAACAGTTTTCCACCTAACCAATCTAATAAAATACAAATTGTATCCATCAGCCTAACGGTTTACGATTTATATGAAATTTAAGCGAAATTGAAACTTAATTTTTTTTGTGAAGTTAGCGCGCGCTTTTTCTAGAATGAAAAACGTGAAGTGCAGTTCGATAGACATTCGTTTGTAGTTGTTTGTAGTGAATTTTTTTTGTTTGTAGTTTAACCGTTAGAAAGTTAGAACCATTTGAAAAACAAATTTCCAGTCCCTTAAATCCGTGTTATCTCCGAAACCGTAGCAAACAGAGTGATAAATTCTATTTTCGATAAAACGTTAACCGTTAGTGGAAAATGAGTTTTGATGACTTTGTTAGAAAAAGAAGGGTAGCTTCATTGGAAAAAACATATTCCAAGCTTAAAAGCGTTTTAGGAATGGAAATATCGAATCGCTTAAAAATGAGTGAAATGAGACTATAAGCGAATGAGTCCATTGGGAATCCGTGTGACATGCAAAAACATACAGAAAATACAAAAATAAATGCTGCCAACCTCGGCAACCGTGGGCAAAGGTGAAAGAGTTCGGGAATACCACATTTTAGCATAACTGAATGCCATTGGTTAGAAATTATAAATTTTTTGAAGGTGAATAATTTGATTTGTGTGGTTAATAAAACTATCTAAAGGAAATGTTTTACAACCTAGAAATATATTAGGACAAATATGGTTGTGTATTTCCCGGTTTTGGATATAATTTACTTCGATTTCGTGTGTAAATTTTTCTTCAATAATAAAGAAAATTTGCTCAAAATGTTTTTATTTTCCCTCAACCAATCTACATTCTTAATTTTTCGTAAATATTTTAAGCAAATGTACACTTATTCCTAAAAAAAATAATTTTTCACAAGTAACGAACAATTTCAAATTTAACGGACAAAATTCTATGAACGCTGCAAGCCACTTTGCCCAAAGCGGAAGTGGCATATGCAAGGTGCGAGTGTATTTGTTTCTGAAGTTACGTGACATTTGTCAATACGAATTTCTATGTAACAATACAAGCGCACTTAGCATTTGCCACCCCATAGAAATATAGCTTGTAGGCTAAGTAACGGGAAATCGGCCGAAGTTGGTGGTCTCAGTATTGTCTCTGGTTAAAAAACAACCCATAAATTCTCAAATAAAAATATTTGAAAAATTGAAAGATAGCTGACTAAACGTAAAGTTTAAGGCGGCAAAAATAAATAATAAAAAAAAATATTTAAAAATAAATAGTATTATTATATAGCAAGCATCAGCACTTACATAAAGTATGTAAACTTATTTCGGTCAAGAGTTTTTGCATTGATTACATTTGATTCTAGTTACTGCTCCTATTAATTCTTACTGTCTAAACACAATGGGGCCGCGTTAGTAGTGGTATGTAGCTCTGTTCGAGTTAAAATACTTGCATACCTGCGAAAGCATAATAAGTCGCGGCGCTGCGGTATGTATTAGTGGCCTATTGGCTAACTTTTAATATTTGTGGCACGGCGAACGGCAACCTCAACATCTCGTAAAAATAAAGGAAACAGAAATTTGCGATGTAGCATTAATTTTTTCGCTTGCACTTTTGTTTAAAATATTGGATACTAGCTGACCCGGCAAACGTTGTTCTGTCTAAAATTTGTTTTGAAATGTATTTCAATAATGGTAAGAATTTTTTTAATAAGAATGAAATGAAATTCATTACGTAATTTTAAACGCTAATTTTATTTCCGATTTAATATATTCAATTTTGTTTCAAATAATAATACAATGTTCGTTTGATCTTGGTTAATAATAATTTATTTTAAAGCTAATAAATATGTGGACAATATTTTTTGCTCCTCCATTTTCAACGTATACAAACAAATCGTTGGGCTTACCAACTCTGGAGCAGGCTACATATAACTGAACATGAGCGAAGCATGAATTTTCCAAATCCAAGCCGCAGCCTTGCATCGACTGGCCTTGAGATTTGTTGATTGTCATTGCATATGCCAGGCGAATGGGGAATTGTAAGCGTTTAAATGCAATTAGAGAATATTTTGAAATCATCGGGATTCTTGCTCTCCTTTAAACTTTCCATTGATAATTGTCGATTTAATAATGTTACCCAATATTTTCTTGACAACCAACCGCGTTCCGTTACATAATTTTGGTGCATTTAGGTTTCGTAGCAGTATGATTGGTGATCCAACTTTCAATATTAAATTACGTGGTGGAAGACCTGGCAAATGAAGTGAATTTAAAAATTCTGTTGGAAAATTCACTCCTTCATCTTCTTCTACCACAGTATCAATTGACTTGAATGAATATGATAAAGATTCTAAAATGTTTTGAATGTAGATATTTATGGTCTTGACATCAATAATTTTTGCTGCTAAAATTGCCCTTTCGCTCAGCCAACTATGATTGTTGGTATTATCTCGAATGTTTGGAAACACATTTTGAATTAATGCGTCTCTAGATGGCACAATGATGCAAAAATGATCTGGTAACTTGATTGCCTGGCTCATTCGATTCACATTAATTTTGCCTTCTCCAATATCAAGCAATTGCTTCGCGAATTGCGCAGGAGATGGATCATTTTGAAGTTGGACACGAATGTTCGTTGTCAATTTCAATTTATGAACACTGCTGCACCCACAGTGATGAAGCTTTAAAACAGGCATTTATTTTATCTGCATAGGTGGAACGTGGAATAACCGGAAGTGTTTGTCGAAAATCTCCTGATAATAAAATTAGAGTACCGCCAAAGAGTCTGTCGTTATCTCTCAAATCTTTGAACGGAGCATGTTCGCCAATAGGCACTTTATGCTTTATGGGCTTAAATAACGATCATATAATTATCGTTTTGCAATTGATTGAAAACTTGCTTAAACAATCGGATGGGGTAATTTTTTTCTGCCAAAAAAGTTTCTGAATCGGCAACGATAGCACGTTCCTTAGTTACTTGCATGTGATTGTACTCGCAACGGATTTTGGACTGCTCTTCTTCATCTCCCATAAAGTAGATTTGTAGAAATTTTGGTGATTCCGTGGGAAGAGGAAGTAAAGAGCCAATTTTGTGATAGACCTGGCCTTGTATCTTAAATGTTGAATTAAATGTGCGTCCTTGCCCATCCGTATTAGTAATTATATTGGCGGCGAAGGAAGTCATTTAAAAACAACTATTAAATTTCCTTACTTTTTTAAAAATAATTTGGACTCTGCGGTGTTGCCATCCATTAGCGTTTTCAGTGGCTCCGGTGGTGGGTTCAATGTAGGTAAAACCGCTTGCATTACGCAATCGTGTGTCCTCTTTTGCCGCTTCTTCTTGTTGTGGTGTTAACTCCTTTCTTTTTTGTTGCCTATTCCAAATTTGTCGGTCACTACGACCAATCTTCGAACTTCGTCGTCCAGGCATTTTATTATTTTTTCTGCAATTTGTACACTTACGTATGCTAAAACAGAACATTTTCCTTGGTTAGGTTATGTTATATGTGCCGGAAATTGAATGGAAATGTTATTTACCTATTTACAATTGATTAAAAACTAATTTGGAGTTTTTGTCAAACAATTGTACAGCTAAATGAAATATGAATTACTGAAATGTCAAATTCAAAAAAGTATAGACAACCAACGCCAACTATATTAATAGAATTAAATTTAATGTTGTTAATACAAAATTGATATGCAAGTAAATCTAACTTGTCGTAAATATCTCTCAGCGCCACCTATCGGGTCCAAATTTTGGCAAAAACTTTGTTTTTTTCTTAAAGTGTTATATATGGTGTTAATTTAAGCCAAATCGGTCCATAAATAAGAATTCGGAAATCTTTCAACTCATCGCGTAAGACTGTCTGGTTGAACTGATTTAACAAATCAAGGAAAATTTTTTTTTTAACAATTGTTATGGTTTTTATGGGCCAGGGCACAAATCCTCATTCTTTAGTCACGTGGACGCCCGCCTAAAAATGGCTAACCGGTCAAATGGTTATTGTCAGCCAAGGATTTACGCAAACGTCTCAATCGTTTGTCGTGATCCATTTAGTGTGAGGTAGGAGTAAACCTTTAAATCCAACCAAATTCCAGTGGTGGAGTGACCAGATAGCCAAAGATGAAAGGCTGGGTCGGGTACGAGCTCCCTCAGACGCCATGGCGAGGGTCTGTTGTTTTTAGCCCTGCCCAGGTATGGCGGCGCTGCCTGGGTCGACATTGTTTTTTCTGGTATTACTCGTGGGACCACTATGCACAAAAACTTAAAACATAGACTAAAAAACACAAAAAAAGGAATTATTATTCCAGGAAGGGAGGGAACTAACTCCACAAAGCCGGCGATGGAACTGGGAGATGATTCGAACGAATCTGAACCACAGTCCTACATCTCGGTCTGAAGAGGGAACTTGAGGAGGTATTGCTAGCTAGTGATAGTGAGGATGCAGACTGCACTTTCACTGACACTAACGTATCGGGAAGTGAGGTGGCTGGTACACTCACCCTAGTAAATAGGGATATCAACGAGGTGGCTGGTACTCTCATTGATATCCCTAAGGGCAACAAACCGACGAAGGGGACTGGAGGCGCAGTAGGCAGCTACTCTGCTGCTCCCGGATCCCCCGTAGTCGCAAATTCAGGGACGAACAAAAACGCACACCAGCTGAAAAAGCTTCTGATGCGCAATGCCCGACGCAAAATCAGCAGTGCAGTCGTTATCTGTCAAGGAGAAGTTGCAGCACGCTCTGTGGAAGAAACTGTCTGAAACTGCGGGAACAGGGAATCCGTTGGCTTTCTCAGAGAGTTTGTGCTGGGGATTGGCGAGGTATGGAGCGCGGCACAGCTCAAGTGCGTGACTGTGGCGGAGTTGGCCAAGTACTCTCCGCCCAAGGCCTGGGTTTGGGTCCCGTTGCCGTACACATATCCCGACAAACTACTCGGTCTTCTCCACGTTCAAAAAAGAGAGTTAAAGCCCGACACATGGAGAGTGGTCAAAACAGGGCCCCTAAGGCAATTTGGCCAGCACTTCCTGCTGAGCATAAACAGGGAATCGCTTCCATCCCTTGAGAAGACAAAGGTAATGGTAAGAGGTACTGCATGGAATTCATGGTGAAGATTATGACTAAGGGAGGCTGAAGAACCCCATGAGCTCCACAGACTTGCTGGAGTGGGCATTAGGCCGTCAATGTTGTATTGGCTATACATACTAGCAGTAAGACCCATAGTTACTTACTTAGGCTCTTGTCTGGTGGAAAGCCACGAACAAGGCGTATGTACGGGATATGTTGACCAGGGTACAAAGAACAGCCTGCATTGCCGCTACGGATGCTTTACGTACCACTGGCTACACTGGAAGTATTTTTGCATCTTTTACCACTGGACTGGACAAATACAAGCAAATGCAGGTAATCTTAAAGGAATCTTTCTACGAAATCCCGGAAAAAGCAGATGAAAGTCTTGGTACACTTGATTTTGACACTCCATACAATGTGTCGTACCCGAACAGACAAGATTGGCATAGGAAGCTAGTCTCGAGGGATGATGAGACCTCAGTTTATACTGACGGTTCCAAAACCAGCGAGGGTACGGGGTCAGGTATATACTCCAGATAGTTGGACCTACATATGGCCCTGAGAATACCGGACACATGCATGTTCCAGGCAGAGATTCTGGCCGTACTCAAAGCTTTTTTTTTTTTTTTTTTATAATTGACACGCGCTAAAGAGGTTATGACTACTCTTATAGTGCAATGTGATTTACACAGCGCGGGCATTAAGGAAATTGGGATAGAGAAGATAGGAGATACCGATGCACATTGGTTTTAAATGTCTGCAAACTGTACTGAGGAGGAAAGACAGAGCCGGGCAAGGCATTCCACATTCGTGTTGTACGGCTTATGACCGAGTCTCTATATTTCATCGTACATCCGAAGATAGGCTGAATGGTAAACTGATGGGCATTCCTAGCAAGGCGAGTATTGCGGTTGAATTGCTGAAGGGGCGGAATGCAGCTGGCAATTTCATTTGAGCACTGTTTGTTAAAAAAGCGATAAAACAGTGTGAGACACGTAACGTTTCTTCGATGTTCAAGCGAATGAATAGAATTCGCGATATTCGTATCTGCGATTAGTTTCAACGCACGGTTTTGGATCCGTAGGTGCAATATGGTTTTCGGCGCACCAGACCAGATATGGGAATTGTACTCTAATTTGGGGCGAATGAACGCCTTATAAATTGTAGCCAGATCAGAAGGGGTAAAATATTTCTTGCACCGTTTGAGAAAACCTAGACATTTCGCATCATTCTTAGCGACTTCGTGTATGTGGTCATTCCAACGAAGGTTCTCATGAACGCACATACCGAGAATGGAAAATCTTTCCGTTTCGGTGATGCAAGTGCCATTCATGGATAATGGCTGTAGGATCTGGTTTCGCTTTAGAGACAGCAGATAACATTGTGTTTTTGAAGCATTAAATTCTACTCTATTGGCTGAACCCCATTTTAAAATGCTGTCAAGGTCGGAATTTAATGAGCTTAACATACGTTGCCGTTCCAGTTCTACGGCCGAAGAGCAGGGACGTGAGTCCTGGAAAGAATATGAGAAGCTAAGAGTGCTGTCATCAGCGAAGGAATGGATTGGATTAGAAGTTGCAGACAAGAGATCATTTATAAAAATGAGAAAGAGAGTCGGAGACAAAACGGAGCCTTGGGGGACACCAGCATTTATATGGTGAGTATCAGACTTGAAACCATCCAAAACAACTTGAATTGAACGGCCAGAAAGGTAGTTTCTAATCCATTGAACAAGAGACGCATCGATCCCATAAGCACGCATATTCGACAAAAGAGCTTGGTGCCAAACTCTGTCAAATGCTTTTGAAATATCAAGCGCAACAATCTTCGATTCACCGAAGTGATGGAGAGATTGGTTCCACTTCTCGGTGAGATAAGTCATCAAATCACCAGTGGACCTGTTGCCACGAAAACCGTACTGCCGGTCATTGAGGAGTTTCCGAGATTCAAGATATTTCATAAGATGACGATTTATCAGCGTTTCCATGACCTTAGAAAGAATGGACGTAAGTGCTATGGGTCGGTAATTGGTGGGAGAAGAAGATTCGCCTTTTTTAGGGACGGGCTGGACAAATGCTGTTTTCCACCTTCTCGGGAAGAGTCCAGAAGAATAGGAGAGATGAAAAAGCTTACGCAGTGGTTTTGCCAGTGTGGAAGAACACCTCTTCAGAACGATGGGGGAGATACAGTCTGGACCAGCGGATTTATTTATGTTGAGATCATATAGTACCCTTGCAACTGTGCGAGTGCGAAAATGGATTTGTCCCATGGTAAATTCGACGCTCTCGAGCACAGGTGGAGGCAAAGCGCAATCTGGGAGCACCGAGCTGGCTGCAAAATGTGCAGCAAACAGATTAGCTTTGTCTAAAGAGTTGACAGCTGGAGTGTCATTGTAAATGAGAGTGGGGATCGATGGAGAGGCCGAATTCTTAACATTTTTTACAAATGACCAAAAGTTTTTACTACCCTTGGGACATTGTAGTATTTTTTGCCTCAGCTTTTGGTCGTAGGAGAATTTGACACGTTTTATGAGGGCATTGCAGTCATTCCTGGCTCGTTTGAACTTTTTTCGGTTTTCCTCAGATGGGTTGGCCTTGTAAGACCGAAAACTCAACTCCCTTAGTCTAATAGCCTCTTTACAGCTCGAGTCGTACTACGCGTTTTCTTTTGGTTTGATACTCTTTATCCTGTGAGGGATAAAGGATTTCATACCTAAGGTGATTATATTTATAATTATTATTATACTCAAAGCTGCAGAGGAACTTGAGAATATCGCCGTCTATATTGATAACCAGGCTGCGCTCAAAGCGCTAGAATCACATACCACTAAATGTGAACTAGTCAGGAATTGCCGCACAATGCTTAAGGCATTATGTTTGCAGAACCGTGTCAGATTAAGCTGGGTACCTGGGCATTGTGATATTGAGGTTAACGAAAAAGCCGACGTACTGGCTAAGGAAGGAGCAGAGCTCCCACTAAATACAATGATTATGGGTATCAGACCTTTGCCGTTGCAAAAGTGTTATCTACGTAAAAACCTCCATTAAAGCAGCCACAAGATGGATACAGTTAGAAGGACACAGGATCTCTTTTTTAACAACTAAGAGGAGGTTGGTTCCTCAAATTGGTTTGTGTACTCCCATGACATAAAACCGCACATCCAGTAAGCATAAACACAAAGGCCTATAAACGGTCGTCTACGTTATACAATTAGAATCTTCTTCAAAATCTAGAAGAGTATACTTACTAAAAATAAATTTAAAGTTTATTGTTTTATTTGCATATTTTAGTAGATTTTGCTGCATTTAGATGATCCTTATGAAGGTTTATATTACGTTGTGATAACTTTATCTCGGAATTTTATAGTTTTACGACTTAACAAGAGATTGAAAAAAAATTGCATCCACATTGGCACAGTTTGTATAATATGTTGGCATATTTCCAATTTAGATTCGGGATCCAAATGAGTTCTTGTAGGCTTGCCTTGCATTCTGTTTTTCGAAAATCAGCTAAAATGTATGCAATAATTTTTATTGTTCCAATTTGATAAAAGCTCCTCCGCCGTTTTTTTTTCAAACTTCATCCTAAAAAATATTTGATAAGTCCCTTGTTATATTTCGATATCAATTAAATATATATATTGCTTAATACAGCGTAAAACAAAACTAAACAATCTAGTAAACTTAAGACTAATTACAGTCACACCGAGCAATCATCGCTACTTGATGTGCTTTTCGTTTTTCTCTCTTTTTCTAATCTGCTATTACGAAGTTCGTTATTTCAAAATGGATCTTGCTATATGTACAAAGTGCAATCAACCATTGCCTGATACGGATGCAATAAACTCCAAAATCGATTCATTGCACAGTGAAATTCTCGCTCTAAAAAAATTATTAGCGCGCCCTACATCGATTTATTCTAAGAAATTAAATAAGTTACTCGCTCACAATCGTCAGCTATTGCTTCGAGCGCACCGAAAAAAAACTGCTGCGAAACAGTTGTGCCTAAATGACTCGCATACTCCCCGCACCAAAGATGCTGGGAAAACATCTAACACTGCTCTCACTGCCTCTCAGCCATCATCGAAATCAAATGGTAAACTCTCGGACGATGCTACCGCCGCTGTTGTTGTTGCTGCCACCACTGCTTTGCAAAATCAAAATGATGTATTGAAGGTTGCTGGTGATGAACATCTTTACGCTGCTAATAAATTCTATAATTGGAACTAACACTTGTTTAACTGATGGCGTAAAATTGGATATAATCAACAAGTTCAAATGGCTCCATCTTTCTTCCTTCAAACCTACTACAACCTGTGAACATATTCTTGATTATGTGTCATCGGCATTTAACGTTGACATATTAATGCTCGCTTGTCATAAACTAGTAAAAGCCGATGCTGATTTGGATTCATTAACACATATCAATTTTAAACTCGGCGTAACTGAAGAATTAATTGGTTCCTTTCTAAATTCAAATGCCTGGATGAAGGGAATTCGTGTGCGAAGCTTTCAATTCTGGCCAAAAACGAAAAGAGCGTTCGGAGCGCTCCGAGAGCATAGTCCATATTGCCGATAGTCTCTCGTGATGCTGCACGATTCTGTCTGTCGATTCTGTTATTGCCGGAGCTGTTTCAGATACAAAACATAGTAATTTGCGTATATATTATCAAAATACTGGGGGGATAAGAACCAGATTGGATAAATTGTTTTCTTATTTTTCTGTGCGCGATTACGACATTATAGTACTGACTGAAACTTGGGTTAATGATGATTATAAGAATTCGGAAAAGTTTAATGAAAAGCAGTATGAAATTTTCCGTAAGGTTCGCAGTCATATTCAAACTGGTCTCTCTAGAGGAATTGGAGTTCTTATAGCTGTTGGAACCCATCTATCCGCCAATGAAATTCCGTCTAATTTTAATCTGCCTACATTTGATGTTGATCTTTTAATTGTCAAAGTAACCTCAACTAGCCATGTGGTTTTATATAAAATTGTGTGTTACATTCGCTCTGGTAGCTCTTTAGAGATGTATGATATGTATTTATCCAATTTGGAATCGTTTTGGAGTAATTTAAACAGTAGCGATCATATTATTTGTTTGGGTGATTTTAATGTAGGAGATATTGAATGGAAACTTGATTTAGATGATAAATATCTGGTTCCTTTTAACGTCAGTTCAAATATAGAAATTGCAGTCAGATCTTTTTAGTCAGTTTAATCTTGTTTAAATAAATAATTTTTGTAATAGCCTGAACCGCCAATTGGATTTGGTATTTGTTGATAAGGAATTAGATATTTCTATGGACCTTGTTAAAATTCCAGTTATTGATAACACCATTCATCATAATAGTGTTTTTCTAGAAGTAACAATTTTTGAATACATATATGCAAAATGTAAAAGTAAATAGTACTCAAACATTTGATTTCAAACGCACTGATTTTAATGTAACTAACCGGTTCTTTACTGCTATACTGTGGAATAACTTGCTTACAGATACTAACCTCGAGCTTGCATACAAAGTCTTTAGTCACCGTGTAAAATACGCACTGGATCAGTTCGTTCCAAAAAAGCAATTTAAGTCAAATTCAAATCCTCCTTGGTTTAATAAAAGATTTAAATTTAGAAAATCGGAAGATTAAGGCATATAAATTATATAAACGCGACAAAAATAATTCATTTCATCATCGAAAATACTTGCAATCTGAGAAAGAGTTTGATTTTCTTAATAAATTTTTATACAATAGTTACGTATTGTCAGCTGTCTAAAGTCAAAGAAAATAGTAAACATTTTTGAACCTTTAATAATAACAAGCGAAAATGCATTGGCCTCCCAAACTATATGCCTTGAAGAGGCGTCGAGCGATATTGCTACCATTTGTAAACTTTTTGCGAACTACTTCAAATCCGTTTATTGTTTATCTTCTTCAGTTACTCTTCAAGACTTTAGCTCTCTAAATCGGGTTTCAGTAGGAAATCTGCAGTTAAGCCCATCGGATGTCTTTTCTGCATTAACAGGCTTAGAAGATAAAAAGGGTGTAGATCCAGATGGGATCTCTCCCATATTTCAGAAAGGATGTGCAACATCTCTTGCTTTATGTATTATTTTTAATATATCCCTAAGGACAGGTAATTTTCTTAATGAGTGGAAAGTGTCTTATATATCACCTATTTTTAAGGCCGGATCCAAGCGCGAGATTGCAAATTATAGACCTATATGTAAGCTATCAGATCCCCAAGATTTTGGTAAAGATTGTGTGCGAAGACTTAAATTTCTTTGTCAAAGAAATCATTTCCGATTCTCAACACGGCTTTGTTTAAGGCAGACCAACAGCCACTAACCTAGCAATTCTATGTGAAAAAGTTGTAACAAACTTTGAACTTGGTTTTCAGACTGATATAATCTTTACTGATTTTGCTAAAGCAAAGAGTAAATCATAAAGTGCTGATCCAAAAATTAAAATATATTGGGTTTGACTCCCCTCTATTAGATTGGATATCTTCGTACCTACGAGACCGTACTCAACACGTTAAGATAGGCGGTTTTCTTTCAGAGCCTATCTTTGCAACATCAGGTGTTCCACAAGGAAGTCACATTGGACCCTTGCTGTTTGTTCTCTTTGTTAATGATATTCCGTCTTACATTCATAATTCCACCTGCCTTTTATTCGCTGATGACTTAAAACTCTTTCATAGTATTCAAACTGCTGAAGATTGCTCCAAGATGATCTTAACAGTCTAGCCAGTTGGTGTCAACGTAACTTTTTAGACTTAAACGTTTCTAAATGTCAAAGACCTACTTGTGCGAGACGCATTAACCCAATATCTTTTAGCTACCGAATTAATAATGTAGAGCTTGAAAAAAAAAAAAAAAATAAATAGTTGGCGCTACAGGTCGAAAGGGACCCTGGGCCTAGCTTCTCGCAACCATTCGTTTTGTGTGAGTTTTTCATTTTTGCGACGAATGGAAGGGATCTACAATTTTATGCCGAGTCCAAACTGCTAATTGAGAAGCTTCTTCATGACAGTTATACTCTCGGATGTTTGTCAGACGTTCGCGAGAGGTGGCGCAGTGAAAAAAAACTTGAGTTGAAATTTGGGTTTTCTCGGGATTCGAACCTGGGACCCCTCGCTTAGTAGTCCAACACACTAACCACTAAGCCACTGCGCCGACAGAGCTTGAAAAAGTACTTAAGAAGTACTTTTTTTTTTTTTTTAAAGTACTTCTAAAAAAGACCTTGGAGTCTTATTGGATCCACAACTCACTTTTAAACCACATGTTGACTATATTGTGAGTATTGCATTTAGAATGCTCGGTTTTATTAGGCGGAATACGAAAGAATTCTCTGATCCATATGCACTATAGGCTCTGTATTTCGCATTTGTAAGATCGGTTTGGGATTATTGCAGTGTAATCTGGAATCCTTACTATCAAAATCAGTCCTACAGAATAGAAAGGGTGCAAAAATGTTTTACTAGGTTCGTTTTTAAAAAGCTAAGGTGGAATATTGAAACTCTACCCTACTTAACTAGATGTCTTCTTTTTAATATACTTACTCTTGAAAATAGACGCAAGTATTTTAGTATCAAGTTTATAAGAGATGTAATAAATTACCACATTAAATTCCCCTATTTACTTGAGCGGATAAACTTTTATTTTCCTGAAAGATTGTTGCGTATGAGATTTCATCTTTGTGGTCAGTTTCACAGAACAAATTATCGCAGTAATGAACCAATTGAGCGTTGCATCAAAGAAATAAATTTAGTTATAGATCGCATTGATATTTTTCTTAACTATTACACAAATTCTTTTAAGAATCAAATAATGTCTGTTCTCTACCATTTTCCAAAGCACATAATGTGTTAGAAACGAAATCTGTAAGGTTCGTGGTTGTAGATCGACCCTTAAAAAATCCATGTTGCTTAGTGGAGAGAATTGATTTGCAAAAGAAAAACATTGTATCGTAAACGATTATGGTTAATTTTTTCAACTACTATTCATGTAACTGAAGTAGTTAGGGTCAGGTTCAACGTCAAACGCCTGGCTGAAGAAATCAGCGAAAAGGTTGGTGATAATTTTAGAATCTGAGGACGAACAATTATCAATTTTTAAGGTAGAAGGATACCCATCCGATTTGCTTTTGGTGTTTATAAATTGAAAGAAACGTTTGGGATTGGAAATTAGATGATTCTGTATGCTGATGACGTATTCGGAGTAAAGACGCTCACACATAACGGAAAAGTTATTATAAACAAGAAGATAGTTTGAGAAGTAAAATATAGATCTGCATCGGAGATATGTTTGCCATAGTTTATTTCATTTATTTCAAAGAGATGGCAATTCCCTGTTATACCAGCGGGGGGAGGAAGAACTATTTTTTAAAGTTGTCATAGGAACAGATTTAAGGAAACATTCATAGATTTGCGAGTAGAAAGTGGAAGTAGCAACATCAATATTAACAGTTTTGTCATGCATAAAGTCAAAATTAACATTCTCAATGAGTTCGGAAAGTTTTTCGAAATTAGCTTTGCGAAAGTTAAATTTGCGTTGCCTCAAGGGGTCGATCTTCAAATTTAGGCTGTCATGCAAAAAAGATAAAAATAGAGGAGGGTGATGGTTGTCAAGTTTGGAGAGAAGGTGGCTACTCTCAAAAACTACATCGTTTTCGGAATCAGTAGAAAAAATTAGGTCTAACTGCCTACCTATCCTGTTTTGGATGCCGCTTAATTGATAAAGACCAGCAGCCAACAGCCGATCAGTGAATAAGGTTTCCTTATCAGAAGTGGCATTAATTACGATCAGGTGAATATTATCATCTAGCTCAGCCCAGCGTAAGCGTGGAAGATTAAAGTCACCAACGACGATAACATCATCTTCAGGATGCATACCCATGATCAAAAAATCAAAATCAACAGCATTAACGAGAAGCTGATATTAACTTATAGGTTGTGTGGGAGGAATGTAGCAGCACACGATGTAAAGAGAACGTTTTGGAAAAGTGACTTTAACACAAATAAGCTCTAGATTCGAAGTATTGGGAATATAGAATTCAGATGCGTCGTAATAGGTGCGAAGAGCCAAAAGCACACCGCGACCGGGCATGCACATATTTGAATGGGTATAGGGATTACGAAACACATTGAAGTCGGATGTAAATAATTCATTATTTTTAATGTTAGGTGTTAGATTTGTTTCAGTCAAGGCGAATTGAGGAAGATCTCGGAGGTTTTTGTTCGAAGACCTCTGACGTTTTGGTAATAAAGAAACATGTGATTGTGGTTATCTCTGTCTGAGTGAAAGGGTTGGGATAGTACATTAGAGATTTTACTAGGGTTGAACTGGTTGATGACGGAAAAAGTTATTATGGGTTGTACGGAGGTAAGAGAAACATTTGGAGTTTATAAGTGCCGCATATGAAAACAAATCATTAGATACCTGAAGAGGTGAGATATTGAAGTACTCACGATATTTAGGGTCAGTTGGGGTAAATGTGAACATGGGGTAATTGTAAACGGCGGTTATTCTATCCTTTCAAAATTAATTGTAGTAGTCCAATAACAGCCAAAAAGTCAATTTGAATTGCCGCCATACTGTCGCCGGACTTACTCGCCGGTGATTTTCGAATATCAATGAAAATTTTAGTCGTAAATAAAACGTGTGTCATTATTACTTGTTTACATTCACCCCATACCGAGGTCCCTAGTGCCTACAGCAATCAAACGCACTGTTTCCATTTACCCCTGGATTTTCAAAAAAATTGGGGGAAATGTAAACAACGCCGGGGTAAATGTAAACACCACTCTTTTGCCCTTTATGGTTACCGATCAGCAGTGCAATGATCAGCAGTGCAGTTCTTGGTGTTTTTTAATGACAATGTTAATTTTCAAAAGTTGAAAAGGCATACAAAAAACTTTTTTTTTTAATTTTTCAAAATGTTGGTTATAAGAAAAGCAGAAAGTGTTTCCATTTACCCCAACTGACTATAACAAAGAGTCGTTTAAGGGCTAAAACTTCAGTTGGGAGACCAGCTTCGGAAATTAAGCGCACGACATGCATATTGTTTTTTCCATCAATGCAGACAGATTTAGGTTTGTCGTGTAAGTACGCGAGGTAAAAGCGAACATTGTCATAAATATTGCTTTCTTTAAGGCGAGAGCGAACAAAACGGCCATAATCACCAGAAACAACAGTTGTTTTTGTGATCTTGTCAATGGGATATAGCGTTGCATCTAGGAAGGACACTCTGTTACGGGGATGAGAGCTAGGAATATTATCATTGGAATTAGGGAAGTTACTAAGAGGAGGGGGTAAGGCAAGGTTAAAGGAGTTAGAATTATTATTATGATGATAACCTAGGATTAGGGCTAAATTTAGTTTTTGAGCTTAAATTATAGCAGGATTTAGTTTTTGAGCTTGAAGGATTCCATTTATGTATCACCATACCATCGATGGTAGGAGGTTCGTCCGAGGAAAATATCCAGGCGTATTTATTGATTAAGTTAATCTTAAAACTTTTGTATTTACGTTTGAAAGGAGCTACGTCAATCAAGATTGGCAATAGAATATTTGCGACTGAAGAATTTCTGCACCCAGGAAGTATTAGCATGTTTCGGAGCGCCCGTCAGGAAGAAAGGAGCAACGTCAGTTTTGGCTGAAGTATTATTGTTCGTTATTTGGACACCGGCAGAAGATGATGCGATTGAAGGAGAAGAAGGTTGTATGCGAGCAGAGGGTGGCGCGTCAGATAATACCGTGTCTAGTTTACATGAGATGAGCTTTAGTTCTTCGACGAACTCATTTAAATTATGCCTTGTCGATGTCGACTCATCGCTAAGTAAGTTAATATCACTCAATATCTCACCCGCGCGCTCACCATGGTCAGACAGCTGTTGTTTTATAGAGTGATATCCATCAATTCAGCTTCGGTAGAAGGCTGGGCAGGCGGAATATGGAGTTTGTCATAGAGGTCAAGTATGGACTGCTTAATGGTTGATAGTTCGGCATTGAGTGAGGCAAAGGAGCAAAGGAGATTCTCAAAGCTTTGCTATGGTTGGAGAGAGTTTTTACTGTAGAATTGTGGCTGTTGGTAAGTTTCTCCAAAGAATGGTTGAAAAGTTCATTGTTAACTGACTGAATTTCGCCGGGGTTTGGTGAGATTATGGCGGCTTTTTGTCGTTGATACACTTGATGGCCAGCAAGATGTGAGACAAGGAAATAGTTTTGCATTCCTCGCAGCAGTAACAAAAGATTTTGGAATACTCATGCAGGTAAATTTTTGCACTCCTACCCAGCCCAATACATATTGGGTGGAAGACTTTATTGCAAATTCCTCTGCACTAAACCCATTCAGGTGCATTATCGCTGATGGAGCACTTCCTCTACGGTGGACACCTTGACGTGGGTGCCTATTCTAATATTTGATTGCTCAGGCTTGTGTTTCGCATGTACCGGCTCATTGCCTTTTTGATTTATTATCTCCATCTTTTCTTCTTCAACATAGCTTTCGTGCTTTTCAGGTTTAATTAAGTCTATTAATGTTTTCGGCTTGAACTTAAATAACATAGTCGCAGGTGAAAACTTTGTAGCAGTGGACGGAGTATTCCTATATTTGATTAAAAAATGATTTAACTTAATATTCCAAGACAAATGCCTTACTTTATGGTCAACGAGCATTATTCTAATCGAGTATTTAAAGGTTTGAACGGCCCTTTCTGCACTACCATTTGACTGTGATACGCCGGAGACTTAGCACTTTAATTCCATTTGAGGTGCAAAATAAAATAAACTCTTTTGAATTAAATGGAGGTCCATTATCGCTTACTATGCGTTTTGGTCGTTCAATTACATTTTTGGCTGCAGTATTTGTCATACTAAAGGCTTCTATCCACTTCGAAAACGTATCAACCAAAATCAACACTGACAAATTCTCAATTTTACAAAAGTCTACATGAACTCTTTCAAACGGATAGCTATATGCAGGCCATGAGCTCAACCTATTTTTCTTGGAATTTTGTCTCACTTGACAAACTTCATATTCCATCACAAACCTCTATGTCCTTATCTATATTTGGCCACCACACATAAATACGTGCTAAAGATTTTGCCCGAAAAACTCCAATATGTAACTCGTGTACTAGGTTAAAAACCTTATTCAGCAGCCTGTTTGGAATGACCACTCGATCTCCATAAAACAGACACCCAGACTCAGATGCTAACGAAAATCTCTTTAAAAAATATGGCTTTATTTCTAAAGGCACATACTTTGACCACTTGCCTGTTACATACTTGTATACCATTCTCAAAATCTCATCTCTATATGTCTCAACGCAAATATCTTGTATATTCAGAAAAAAATCTGACACATTCAGCGAATTTATGCTATCATCCTTAACATCCGTAGCAGCGACAAGAGGCAACCTCGATAAAGCATCTGCGTTTCCCATCTGCGAAGCTTTTCTGTATTTTATTGAATACTTATACATAGAAAGCAGAATAACCTACCGCTGCACCCTGTTTGCCCCTACTGACGGTATATCCTTCTTATCCCCGAAGATAGCTAGCAGAGGTTGATAGTCGCTATAGATAGGGAAACCATGGCCATATATTTGTAAATTTTTTTCACTGCAAACACAATTGTGAGTCATTTTTTTTCGGCAGAACTAAGCGTACTGAAAACGAACATCATAGGTCGCTCTTCACCTTCAACTAAATGGGAAAAAATTGCACCCACACCATAGGGATTCGCATCCGCTAAAATTATTATTGGTTTTCTGGGGTCATAGCTCATAGTGAGTTAGCACTTCAATTCCCAAAACCAAGTTCTTACTTCTTTGGAAAACTATTTTGTGATTTTCCACTTCCATGCTTTATTAATCGATGTTAGCTCATGCAAAATTCCGAGTTCGGCGGATAAATTTGGAATACATTTATTGTAATAATTTATCATTCCTATATATGACTTTAGTTGGTTTTTATTTTGCGGTTCAGGTGCCTTCAAAACAGCATCCAATTTTTTGGAACTTGGTTTTATTCCTAATGGGCTAATATTTAGTAGGTATATTCTAAATATTAAATTTTTTTTTTTTTAAAATGCACATTTACCCAAATTTACTTTAACATTGAATTGCAAACTAAATTACGCATGCAATCGCCTTTGTTTTTGCCACCTATAAGAATATCATCGAAATTTATATGAATCACCTTTAGACCTTTTAATATTAATCCCTGAAAATATTTGAGGTGCTGTTTTCAAGCCGAACACTATCCTTGTAAATTAAAGTAACCCTATGTGAGTATTTCGTTAACAGTTCTTGGGACCTCTCTGACAATGACACTTGCAAATACGCACCTGTTAAATCTAATTTTCAAAAGTATTTCCATTCCGCTAAACCAGCCAAAATATCATCAATTCTAGGAATTACCGTATGCTCCATTTCTACAAATCTATTTACTGTTCATTTGCAATTAACACACAGCCTAATCGAGCCTTCTCCTTTATTTACAATTACCACTGGACTTGCCCTTTTACTTCTCTTCACTGGTACCAAAACACCAGCTGTACAAAGCCTTACTATTTCTTCCTTCACCTTATTCCTCAACCCAAACGGAATTGCATATGCCTTACAGAAAATCGGATATGAATTTTCCACCATATCTATTTTAGTCTCAAAGTGTTGTATGACGGATTTATAACGTTTTGAGAATATTGAAGAATAAGTATTAATTTTTTATATTGACTGGAAGTTCATTGAAAACATCTAATTTAGTTACACTGCAACTTTTCGAAAAAAATTATGTCGCCATTCTGGATATATACTTTCTATCCAATTTCTACCCAATAGCGCCCTAAATACATGCCTACATTTAATGATAATATGGTAATAAGACGCTTCAATCTCCCTTACAGGCACATTCATTTTTATAACCACTTCAACGTAATCACCTGATAATAACTTTAGAGTATAATTTGCTACCACAAATTTTCAGTGCTTGAAATATTTCCAATAATCTGATTCGTGACACAAATTCGGACTCATAATTGGCATTCTCAACGTTTAACTCAATAGTTAAAGGCCTTTTGCATTTATAAATCATACAATAAATAAACTATATTCACTGAATTTATTTCATCATCATTATCTCCAACTCAAATATATTTACACTATACCCTTTTCTATTTCTATTTCTATTTTTCTTCTTGAAACAATTTCTGGCATAGTGTCCTAAGCCGCCACAAAAATAGCAATTAACCATTTTCTCCCCGTTGCTTTTCTCCCGCGAATTCGAGTTGTATAATGCCTTCTCCTCATGTTGATTCCTTCCTATTCCATGGAACTTCGTTGCTTTATCCCTTTCGTTTGAAGCGGTGAACTGCTTCGCTACTTGCTTCTACTTTGACGACTGCTGTGTATTCTCTGATCATTTGTTACATAGTTAATACTACCGCTCTTCGTCATATCAATATTACTGCTGTTCATCTTCATACATAGCGCAACCTCTGCAGCCTTTTCTAGTGATACTAGCTCAGTTTCATTGAGGAGCCGGTTTTGAATTTTGGTATTATTAACCTCTTTGGAACTTTTAAAATTGCAAAAGGCAAATAAAGTCAAACGCTTTTCTAACACTAAATTAGCCACGCGGTACCAAGTTTCATCCTCGTCGCCACTGTTATGTACTGGAGTCTGTGGGTCTAGTCTACGAAATGAAGGACACGAGAGTTAGCCTTAGACTAACCTACTTTATTTAGTATAAGTACTTAAAACTAACAAAAGAGCTCATTGAGGAGCTGAATATACAAAGATATCAGTATGTACCTGTATTTGTAAATAGTGCATAAAGGTGTGGGTACACATCACCAAATCTCTAATCCAAGGCGGAAGAGCATACGCCGAGGGGTGCATGGCTAAGAGAGTGCTTAGTCGATAGTATGTAAGGTCCGAATAACTGGTGACCTTCGGTTTTATCCCTAGCCTTCCCGTGTCCTACCGGGCTCTGGTATGAATGACTTATTTCCCATATACTCGTGGGAATAAAAAGGTCTGAGACAAATTTTATTGGGAACAGACTGGCTGGAAAAAAGGTTCAACGGAATGGATTCATTGGACTTCGAAAAAAATGCACATTAAGTGCCTTGCGGCATTGGCCGCCAAGAAGGTTGAGGTCCCTATGAGGTCCCAATCTTTAGTCAGATGATAAACCTTGTTAGTAATGTTTATTTGCACAGATGGTGCTACCACGGATGGATGCGCTCCAATTTTGACAGTATTAAAGCTAAATGTGCTCTGGACCTGATGCAGTGGAAGAGGATTCTTTTCCAAGGCCACACAATGTCCGTGGTTTCTTTCTGCATAGCCTGGAACTCTCAAATGAGAAATTACTTGCCACCCTGACGGCTAAAAATACCGAATTAAATGCTAACACCTGGAGGGTCCTCAAGGGGGTGAAGGATGGTGCATTCCTTCACCTAGCTCTGGCAATTGGCGACGCTTCCATAGCCAAGCTACTTAAGCTAAAGGGAAAAGTCTCATACCGCTAAGAATCCTGACCGATTAGCGGTAAGGCGACAGCGTTAAATGTTGTCGTGGACCGCACTTGGGCAATAGTAAGTGGTAGTACTGTTGGGCATGCTAATCTTAGTGGTTCTGGGTGTAGTACAAGGACGAAGATCAGCACTTCGTCAGGCCGTTCGAAACCACAACAAAAGTGATATATGGAACATATAGCTGGTGCATCATCAAAGTAACGCAGTTTAAAGAAGAGCGACGAGGAAAACAGGTCGTCCTGATCAGACAGCTTGCCGCAGAAGAAAGGTCTCTAAAAAAGCCCAACTACACAGGCTAGATTCTACAAAGAGGATCAATAAGCACCTTCAAGTAGTTACAATCGAACCTTTGTCACGTGCGGACTGTTTAATCGACATAAATATCAACTTTCTTCCAATTCCAGAATTTACCTGGAAATAATTGTACGGAACTCAAAAGATTCTATATAAGACCTTAATCATACCGGTCCCGTTGTATGGTGCAGAGGCATGGACTGTGTCAAAATCGGATAAAAACCTCCTGGGATGTTTCGAGAGAAAGATTTTTCGGGCGATATTTGGTCCAGTTTGTATTGATGGAGTGTGGAGTAGAAGATTTAACGACGAACTTTATGAGAATACAGCGGCTAAGATAGCTGGGACACGTGGATCGTATCGACAGAAACGCACCAGCACAACGAGTCTTTGAGTCCACACCCCTGAGGGACAGTGAAGCAGAGGAAGACACCTCAAAAAAAACTTGGTGTGCGTAACTGGAGGCAGCTGATTAGGGACCGAGCTGGCTACAGGGGCTTGATGGTTGAGGCCGTAATCCACCCACCCCGGACTGTAAGCACCACCAAAAGTAAAGACAGTACCTGGTCAATCTATACTTGCCCTATTTAGATACGACCGAGAGCCGACGGACTCTAATATGTATCGAGAACTTGATCTCTCAAAAACGTATATGGTTGTCTCACCAATTGAATCCATATGGGACCTTGATGAGCCTGCATACCAGCTCAACAACATATTTTAACCTCCAACCATGGTAGTTTTGTAAGCAAAACCAGCTTGAACAAACGTTAGGTTCTCTGGCGGAATGACAAACTTTCCAGACTCAGAAGGAAGGCTACAATACTCTTTAATCGAGCTAAAATAAACAAAATCTAGAATAGTTTACAGATTATCTGGCAGGATTTTTAGTCCATGTCTAGATAAGGTTAGATAAGCAGTTGGCTCTTTCAAACCTTTTATAGCTCCTGGTGGTGACATCATTTTCCCAGCTCTTTTCCACATGGTTATTGACCTCATAATGCCAGCAATTATAACTTTATTTAGAGCTAGTTACAAATTACAATTGAGGAAACATCCCTTCCACCTGGAGACATGTTAACGTAATTTTTATCCTTAAAAATGACAACAAGCTAAGTGAGCTACCGAAATCATATAGACCTATCAGCCTAACATCCTTTGTTGCAAAGACTATGGAAATATTAATTGAGGTTCATATTTTAAGTCAGATATTAATATCTAACCCTCTACACTCAAGTAAATTTGCGTATAGGGTAAGTAAGGCAGAAGTTTCCTTTCCCCACAAAAAATTGTCATGGGCGCATTCTTAGATGTTTTGGTAGCTTTCGACAATACCGGATATGACTCGTTTGCTATGTATCGAAGTCTTGACAAATCGATGGATCCGCGGAAGGATTCGAGCCATGTTGGAAAGTCGGGTCATAACATCCTCGTCAGGAAGAGTGCATATATCTATAACAGTAGTTAAAGGCTGCTCTCAAGGAGGTGGGCTTTCCCCCTTTTTTCGGTCAATCATCATTGACAGTCTACATCCTACATGTTTTAGAATGCTCTTGTTCGGGCGTTGAACAGTAAGAAAAAATGTCACAAAATTACGTTTACTACTCTTACGGAAAAAAAACATTTTAAAATTTCCGCAATTAAAGAAACAACCGTACTTTTAACCGTGCACTTTCCGGCGCAGGGACATAAGTCCCGAAGATAAGTCTTTTCATACTGGTCCTTCTCATCTGGATTAGTTACGTTGATTTGAGTTTTTTTTGGACATTACGCGAAGAAGTGTGTGAACAAGTTAATACATTTATATTTAAGAATTACCTATATCGGTTTTCGAGCACAAAATTAATGTAATTAAGGTAAAACGAGGTCAGGCGAAGGGAAGCCTGACACATTAAAACAAGTTGCTTGAGAAATTAGTGAATCGATAATCCTCATTTCTTCAAACCCTCTCTTCGTCAACCGCTTCAAACTCAAAATCAGTCAATCTGCCAAAAATTGTAATTGCCCCGTTTTCGGGTGATTACAAAGATTGGCCCGAATTTAAAGATCTTTTTACAGGTTCTATTGATTCCAACAAATCACTTACCGGGTCGCAGAAACTTCAATATCTAAAGTCGCTATTACGCGGAGATGCCGCCACCGTGGTTAAGAACATCACAGCTTCTGATGACAATTATATGGAAGCTTGCGACAGGTTTGGGTCACGCTTCGGTAAGACTCACCTGATTATACAATCGTTCGTTTAGGCGTTTCTCTCGTTACCTTCATCCACGTCGGGAAATATTCAAACACTTCGGAAGATTACTGACGGTGCTGATGAAATCCTCCAAGGACTTAACGCGTTTTATTCTCGTCGTCAGTTCGTAAAACAACATGCGCTTGTTTGTTTCAACTGCCTTCATCAAGGACATAATTCGAATACATGTCGGTCAAACTTTCGATGCAGATCGTGTAACTCTCGTCATCATACCATGGTACATCCCACACAGCCATCACCAAATGAACCTTCCACTTTGAATGCTATTCACTCACTCACTCATTGTTGCCATCGTCGTCAATCACTTGTCTTAATACAAACAAGATCCTGTCGATACAACTAGCTGATCCCCACGTCAATGAGCCTGGTCACATCGATATTATGATGGGTTCGGACAAGGTATTTAATGCAATAACAGGGCCCTTGCAACCAGCACAAAATGATATTCCGGAAACTATTCCAACCATTTTTGGACTAGTTATAGCTGGTAGCGTTTCTCCAAATGCTCATAATAGCAACCAAGGGCTACTTTCCTTTTGCACTCAGTTAAATCACTCACAAGACTTCGACCTCGAACGATTTTGGTGCTTAGAGGGAGTATCTACTCAACCTTTATTGTCGGTTGAAGATCAACAAGCTGAACACCACTTTGTCAGCACTTACACTCGTCATTCTGATAGGCGGTTTATAGTGGAACTGCCCTTCAAACAGACTGACCCACTCAATTTCGGAAATTTATTCAACATCGCATTGAATAGAATGCAGTTTATTGAAAGACGATTCGCTCTAAACCCTGAATTTCAAAAGCAATGCAAACAATTTAATCAAGGGTATATATCATTAGGTCATGTGGAGGAAATACCATCGCATGAAATTTCGTCTGCAAAATGCTTTATTTACCTCATCATGCCGTTTTCAAATCTAATAGCAGCACAACAAAAATCAGAGTGGTATTCGATACCTGCTTGAAGTTAGCGCGCACTTCTTCTAGAATGAAAAACGTGAAATGCAGTTCGATAGACATTCGTTTGTAGTTGTTTGTAGTGAATTTTTTTTCGTTTGTAGTTTAACCGTTACAAAGTTAGAAGCATTAAAAAATATTTCAGCGCGCACTTTTGAGCTTTTGAAATGAAAACTAGCCAGTTGCATTCGAAATCGTTTGTAGTTGTTTGCAGTGAAATTCTTTTTTTCCCAAAAATGTCTTATTTCGGAGATCTAAGGTCATTTATGTTTGCATCTATAACTCCGAATTTCCAAAAGACAGAAATTTTTTGTAATTATTGTTGCTTTAAGCACATCACAACTTAAATAACTGCATTTAAAATTTCTGAATTCACTCAAGCGTTACTTAATAAAACGCAATTAAATTCAAAACAAGTAAAAGTGTTATCATCGGCCTGGCCGATGCTTTGATACCCTCCATTGCATACAAGTCATGCAAAATTGGTTTTGTGAGGGAGGTACCAGAACTACTTGACCGACATAGCAGGTTTTCTATACCAAGCTGACGCCGATAAAAAGAAGTCCTTTCACCAAATTTCATTCACTTACGTCAATTACTTTGGGCGCTATCGTGCTTTCAACAGACAGAGAGGCATGGGTCCAATATTGGTTTTGTATGGGAGGTACCAGAACTACTTGACCGACATAGCCCATTTTCAATACCAACCTGACGCCGATAAAAAGAAGTGATTTCACCAAATTTCATTCACCTACGTCGATTACTTGGGGCGCCATCGTGCTTTCAACAGACGGAGAGACATATGGGTCCAATATTGGTTTTGTATGGGAGGTACCAGAACTACTTGACCGACATAGCCCATTTTCAATACCAACCTGACGCCGATAAAAAGAAGTCCTTTCACAAAATTTCATTCACCTACGTCAATTACTTTGGGCGCTATCGTGCTTTCAACAGACAGACAGACAGACAGACAGACAGACAGACAGACAGACAGACGGACATGGCTAAATCGATTCAGAATGTGATCCTGATTCAGAATATATATACTTTATGAGGTCTCCGGTGACTCCTTCTTGGCGTTACAAATGTATTGGCAAAGTGAATATACCTTCCTCTGGAGGGTATAAAAATGCATCATCAACGGTAAACACATTTCCGCAAAGCATTCATCCGTGTCCATCGATATGAGTCATAATTTGTCGATTAGCAACAACAACCAATCAAAAAAGCCCGGTTTTATCTAAGAGTTTATTCTATTCCTTTGAATAACCTTAAGAAATTACCATTTTTAAACAATTAATAGCAACAAAACATATATTTTGCAAACTCTGTACTCCTAGCTATCTAATCCAATTCAAATGATTTGGTTTTATCACAAATAAGAAGATTTTGATGCAACTTATGCAAACAGTAGTTTGTCATATAAAATCATATCAATATTTCAGTTATTAACCAACTCAAAGTAGTGAAATCTATTTTTTTTCTATTGCTTTCTATTAGATGCTTCTAATTTTATAGCTAACGGTTTATTCGAAATGGGTGAAATCGTCCGCGCAACCCGATTTAAGGGGACGGATATTTCAAATGCTGGACAACTACAAACGACAAAAACTAGTTAGTTGGTAGAAAGCATATATGTTCTTTCTAATAAATCCAAAAATAGCAAAATTGTTCCAAACCAAAGAGAATTTATATGCAATTTTAGCAGTCGACCTAAAACCCTCGTTATCTCCGAAACGGTACAAAGCCGATTTCCGAAAAGCTTTCCATGCGTTAAAGGAAAAAACATCAAAATTGTGTGAATACCAACAATTTGACTAGAAAACATTCAAACTACATTTTACCATGAATATAAACGCACTAAATGTACATAAAAAGGACATTTTTCTCTAGCAACAATTTCTAGTACCAAAAAAATTCATTATAATGTTTGAAAACTGCGATTTTTATACTGAAGATTAATTTAATGTGATTTTCTTCTCGAACAATGCAAATTTTACTTGTAAAGTACGGTTTGTTTCATTAAAAAATCGAGGGAATTTGAGTTTAGTGAAAAGGGAAAAATTAATACGCTTCGTGGGAGAAATAAAGAGAGAGTGCTAAGAACACTGATGAGAGTTAGTGTATTTGGTGAGTTTCTGTCAGCTGATGGATGCGTTCTGAGAGTTTAAATTCGTTGTTTTATTACACCACGAAAACATTTATTTCACAAAATGCGTAAAGCGAATGTAATCAATATAAATAAATAAAGGAATAAAGTGCGAAAAATGCATTAGTTAAAATAAAATAAGTTATTTTTGTTCCAATAATTAATGTGTCTGTTTTCGTTTGTTGTTGTTGGTAAAAAAATTATTTCGCTTAAAATGTCGACAGAAAAACGGTAACCAATATAAAGATAAGCATTGATTAAGAACATTCAAATTTAAAATATGCTCTAGGGAAAAGATATAAATATTTCTGTATGGGTATGATTTTTGAGTTATACTGCGCGTAATAGATAATACCAAATTTGATATCGACTTTAAATTTCCGGAAGCTCACATTTGCGAAATTTGTATTTAAAATATTTATAACCACTAGTACTTAAATTTGGTAAGGCCCAATCTTTTCATGAAGATTCCGTTTATTAATGTAAAAAAAAAAACAAATTAAATTTATTAGAAAATTTGATACAATTGACATAATTAATGAAATTACATTTGAAATCAATTGCGTCAGCCTAAAATTTTAATAATGTTCATTAATAATAAAAAGAAATAGCCTAATACTCGTAGACACAATGAAAAAATGTATTTTCTTTAAAATGTACGGGAAAGAACGAAACTCTAACAAGTAAAAGTGTTATCATCGGCCTGGCCGATGCTTTGATACCCTCCACTGCATACAAGTCATGCAAAATACCAGAACTACTTGACCGACATAGCCCATTTTTAATACCAACCTAACGACGATAAAAGAAGTCCTTTCACCAAATTTCATTCAGCTACGTCAATTACTTTGGGCGCCATCGTGTTTTCAACAGACAGAGAGGCACTTGGGTCCAATATTGGTTTTGTATGGGAAGTACCAGAACTACTTTACCGACATAGCCCATTTTCAATACCAACCTGACGCCGATAAAAAGAAGTCCTTTCACCAAATTTCATTCACCTACGTCGATTACTTGGGGCGCCATCGTGCTTTCAACAGACGGAGAGACATATGGGTCCAATATTGGTTTTGTATGGGAGGTACCAGAACTACTTGACCGACATAGCAGGTTTTCTATACCAAGCTGACGCCGATAAAAAGAAGTCCTTTCACCAAATTTCATTCACTTACGTCAATTACTTTGGGCGCTATCGTGCTTTCAACAGACAGAGAGGCATGGGTAAAATATTGGTTTTGTATGGGAGGTACCAGAACTACTTGACCGACATAGCCCATTTTCAATACCAACCTGACGCCGATAAAAAGAAGTGATTTCACCAAATTTCATTCACCTACGTCGATTACTTGGGGCGCCATCGTGCTTTCAACAGACGGAGAGACATATGGGTCCAATATTGGTTTTGTATGGGAGGTACCAGAACTACTTGACCGACATAGCCCATTTTCAATACCAACCTGACGCCGATAAAAAGAAGTCCTTTCACAAAATTTCATTCACCTACGTCAATTACTTTGGGCGCTATCGTGCTTTCAACAGACAGACAGACAGACAGACAGACAGACAGACAGACAGACAGACGGACATGGCTAAATCGATTCAGAATGTGATCCTGATTCAGAATATATATACTTTATGAGGTCTCCGGTGACTCCTTCTTGGCGTTACAAATGTATTGGCAAAGTGAATATACCTTCCTCTGGAGGGTATAACAAGTAAAAGTGTTATCATCGGCCTGGCCGATGCTTTGATACCCTCCACTGCATACAAGTCATGCAAAATACCAGAACTACTTGACCGACATAGCCCATTTTTAATACCAACCTAACGACGATAAAAGAAGTCCTTTCACCAAATTTCATTCAGCTACGTCAATTACTTTGGGCGCCATCGTGTTTTCAACAGACAGAGAGGCACTTGGGTCCAATATTGGTTTTGTATGGGAGGTACCAGAACTACTTTACCGACATAGCCCATTTTCAATACCAACCTGACGCCGATAAAAAGAAGTCCTTTCACCGAATTTCATTCACCTACGTCAGTTACTTTGGGCGCTATCGTGCTTTCAACAGACAGACAGACAGACAGACAGACGGACATGGCTAAATCGATTCAGAATGTGATCCTGATTCAGAATATATATACTTTATGTGGTCTCCGGTGACTCCTTCTTGGCGTTACAAATGTATTGGCAAAGTGAATATACCTTCCTCTGGAGGGTATAAAAATGTATATGTATAAGCAAAATTGGAAATAAACATTTTTACTAATTTGTACCCTGATTTCTCTCACGCATTTAAGTTTTTCTGCTTACAATTTTCTGTTTTTTCATGCGATTCATAATCATTAGTAATCAGATATTTTTATGTTAATGAGAGTTGTTTTTTTATTTTTGTCAATGATCGATTTCCATTCCATTTCCACACAACAAAAAAGTGAACTTCCCGTACTATACAGATTATATCTAGGTAAAATGAAAAAAATCCTAATAATGTATACCTACCATGCGCTTTAATATAATTTGGTAATAAATTCACCACACCATACCCACCGTTTTCTTAACACGTCCCGATAACGGCTAATTTTTTGAATTATTTGAATTTTTCCAATGTTACCACAAAATAAAATGTCAGATTCATCTGTCAGGTTCCTATGTGCAAGTGTATGCGTGCGTCTAATTTACTTTAGCATTGGCACACATACTTTGCCGCAGAGAAACACCGAAAACAGCTTGTAGGCAAATTCTCTTAAGTTGAAAGAGCTGACGGTCTATTTAATACTTAGTTTATGGCCAAGTGATGAAATTTCCTATTTTTAACAGTTTTCCACCTAACCAATCTAATAAAATACAAATTGTATCCATCAGCCTAACGGTTTACGATTTATATGAAATTTAAGCGAAATTGAAACTTAATTTTTTTTGTGAAGTTAGCGCGCGCTTTTTCTAGAATGAAAAACGTGAAGTGCAGTTCGATAGACATTCGTTTGTAGTTGTTTGTAGTGAATTTTTTTTGTTTGTAGTTTAACCGTTAGAAAGTTAGAACCATTTGAAAAACAAATTTCCAGTCCCTTAAATCCGTGTTATCTCCGAAACCGTAGCAAACAGAGTGATAAATTCTATTTTCGATAAAACGTTAACCGTTAGTGGAAAATGAGTTTTGATGACTTTGTTAGAAAAAGAAGGGTAGCTTCATTGGAAAAAACATATTCCAAGCTTAAAAGCGTTTTAGGAATGGAAATATCGAATCGCTTAAAAATGAGTGAAATGAGACTATAAGCGAATGAGTCCATTTAAGGCTTCCCCTAAATTGCGAATAAAAAGTTGTCTGTAATGTGGATTGTCTTCTTTTTTATGTCAGAGGTAAAAAATGGTGTATAGAATAGAAATGTAGAATTTCATCGTTTTTAGTTCAATAGTTTTTTTAATTATGAACAACTTAATTTGGGAGCTATATTTGCTTAAATTTTAAATAAATCATAAACCGTTAGGCCGATTGACGCAATTTGAATTTTATTAAATTAGTGAAGTAGAACACTTTCGAAAATAGAAAAATTTATCACTCTGTTTGCTCCGGTTTCGGAGATAAAACGGATTTAAGGGATTGCAATTTTTTTTTTCAAATGGTTCTAACTTTCTAACGGTTGAACTACAAACGAAAAAAATTTCACTACAAACAACTACAAACGAATGTCTATCGAACTGCACTTCACGTTTTTAATTCTAGAAAAAGTACGCGCTAACTTCACAAAAAAAATTAAGTTTCAATTTCGCTTAAATTTGATATAAATCGTAAACCGTTAGGCTGATGGATGCAATTTGTATTTTATTAGATTGGTTAGGTGGAAAACTGTTAAAAATAGGAAATTTCATCATTTGGCTTTGTACCGTTTCGGAGATAACGAGGGTTTTAGGTCGACTGCTAAAATTGCATATAAATTCTCTTTGGTTGGAACAATTTTGCTTTTTTTTATTTTTCGGTTTTATTAGAAAGAACATACATGCTTTCTACCAACTAACTAGTTTTTGTCGTTTGTAGTTGTCCAGCATTTGAAATATCCGTTCCCTTAAATCGGGTTGCGCGGACGATTTCACCCATTTTCTTATATTTTGAATAAACCGTTAGATGACAAACTACTGTTTGCATAAGTTGCATCAAAATCTTCTTATTTGTGATAAAACCAAATCATTTGAATTGGATTAGATAGCCAGGAGTACAGAGATTGCAAAATATATGTTTTTGTTGCTATAAATTGTTTAAAAGTGGTCGTTTCTTAAGGTTATTCAAAGGAATAGAAAAAATTCTTGGATAAAATCCGGCTTTATTGATTGGTTGTTGTTGCTAATTGACAAATTATGACTCATATCTATGGACCAGTGTTGTTATATCGTGGGATTTATCCCTTTTTGTGGGAATTTCGATGTCCGAAAAGCCTTCCGTGGGATAAAGGGATAATGCACCAAATCGTGGGATTTTCAGAAATCTAACAAAAACACTTTCAAACTACAAATTTTTGGTGAAATTCTACGCAAAAACCTGTATTTCATCATGATTATCAACGAACTGAATGTCCATAAAAAACAGCTCATGTAAATCGTCTTTTATCAAAATTTTCTAGTACCAAAAAATAATAATAGCAGTGTTACAAACTGCGGTTTTTATACTTAAGGGTAATTTAACTTGATTTTCTTTCCGTGTAATACAAATTTTACTTTTGAAAACTGGATTTTAATGCAAAAAGTGTCGTGGGATTTAGAAAGGGAATTTGAGTATGGTGAAAAGGGAAAAAAGAGAAAAATGACCACGCTTCGTGGGATAAATGAAGAGAGAGTGCTAACAACACTGCTATGGACACGGATGAATGCTTTGCGGAAATGTGTTTGCCGTTGGTTTGTTGTTGTTGGGAAATCGATATAATGGATGCAAACGTGAAATGATGCATTTTTTGACTTTAATTGCGTTTTATTAAGTAACGCTTTAGTGAATTCAGAAATTTTAAATGCAGTTATTTAAGTTGTGATGTGCTTAATGGAACAGTAATTTCAAAAAAATTTCGGTCTTTTGGAAATTCGGAGCTATGGATGCAAACACAAATGTCCTTATATCTCCGAAATAAGACATTTTTGGGAAAAAAGAATTTCACTACAAACAACTACAAACGAATGTCTATCGAACTACATTTCACGTTTTTCATTCTAAAAAAAGTGCGCGCTAACTTCACGTAGGTCGCATAGCCATACTATTTATATTTATACCTATTAAAATGTACATACAGTCGAATCCCTCTAAGTCAAACCTCCTTTAACTCGAATTTCCCTCTAACTCGAATTTTTCGACCCTATTTTTGCATTCCCTTCAATTTACCATAGAAAAGTCATCCTCTAAGTCGAAATCCCTCTTAGTCGAAAATCCCTCTAACTCGAACATATTCTTTCGATTCTTGACCTATTACAATTCCTCTAAGTCGAATTTTTCTTCTGAAGAAAACAGAATCAACAAAAAAAAGGTCTTCCTCCGGCAAGTGTTGCGTCGCGACGATACGTTGTGTTTCTACATATACATCTACATTCTGCTTAAAAAATTATTCCATAGAAAAAGGGGTAAAAAAGTGAAACATTTGCAGGTGCACAACACTTGTGTTGTTCGAGAGAAAAATATGCAGGTGCAAAGAAAAAAACTTTAAATTTACAGGTGCCCAACATTTGTGTTGTTGGAATTTGAAAACAATTATGATTTTTAACAGTAAAGTTCTCTTGCTTCATTGTACAGAAATCTTCTTCAAAACGAGTAGCTTGTACAGTCAATCGTAGATCGTTCGTTAATAAGTAAGTTTGTGTAGAAAGTTGCATGGTTTTTCGGTTAGCTTTATTAAAATTGTATTGTTTTCAAGGTACATTACGACAAGTTGAGACCGAAAATTGAATAAAAGCAAACAATTTAATTTTTAAAAGACTAGGTTTGTAATGCATGTGACCGAATTTCTTAGAGAATAATAACAATTTTTTAGATAAATGATGGCCAAGAGAAAACTAAAAACATTAGATCTTGCAACAAAGATCCATCTGGTTGAGGAAATTGAGAAGGGACTTCAGAAGAAAATGAAAATTGCTCAAGATTTTGGAATTCCCAGAAGTACTCTTTCGTCGATATGGGCTGAGAGAGAACAATTAAGGCTTCGACATGGTAGTGCTAGTGTTAGTGGCCGGGTAAAGAGAAACAAGGTGTGTCAATACGAAAACGTTGACAAGGCTGTTTTAAAATGGTTTGAAAGTGCACGTGGCAATAATTTACCAGTCAGTGGTCCAATCTTAAAAAAACAAGCTCTAAGATTTGCAAAGAGCTTACATTTTTCTAACTTCAAGGCAAGTGACGGTTGGCTGAGCAGATTTAAAACTAGGCACAGTATTCTTGGCAAAATTTTGTCTGGCGAAAGCGCTTCTGTTGATAAAACAAAAGCCAATGAATGGAAACAACAGCTCCCAGAAGTTGTCTCAGGATTCAAACCGGACGACATTTTCAATGTTGATGAAACTGGACTTTTTTTAAATGTTTGCCGACACGTACATTGGCTTTTAAAGGGGAAAAATGTTTTGGAGGCAAGCACAGTAAAGAAAGAGTAACATGCCTTGTGGGATCTAATATGACTGGCTCAGAAAAGCTAAAGCTATTAATAATCGGAAAGAGCAAAAGTCCTCGCTGCTTTAAAAAAATAAAATCATTGCCGGTGGACTACGTAGCCAACCAACGATCTTGGATGACGGGAGATCTTTTTACGAGTTGGCTTTTGAAGCTGGATAAAAAGTTCGGAAGATCTAAACGCAAGGTATTGTTCTTAATCGATAACTGTCCAGCTCATCCAAAACAAATAAAGGACAAATTGAAGTTTATTAAGCTTGAGTACTTCCCTCCTAACATGACCTCAATAGTCCAGCCAATGGATAACGGCATAATTCAAAGTTTAAAAGTTAATTATAAGCGCCGTATACTTAACAAGATTTTAAGTGTTTGGGAAACTAATAAAGTGGACTACAAGATATCATTGCTGGACTGTGTGCGTGAAATTTCAAAGGCGTGGGTACAAGATGTAACACCGATGACAATTGCAAATTGTTTTAGAAAGGCTGGATTTAAAACTGAGACATGGGATGATGAAGACGAAATGCCGTTAAACTTAATGAGATGTACAAACGATGACGCCAATGGAATTGAAGGCATCTGGAACAGACTTATTGAAACAGAATATAATGTCGAAGGCGTGAATTTGTTGGATTATCTTGAAATCGATGACGGTATCGTAGCCACAGAAGTACTGGATCCTGAAACAATTGTGGAAGGAATAGTTCGTTCTGCTGATGTTGATGACGATGAGAGTGGAGCTGAAGAAGAGTATGGCGAAACAATAATCAACCATATGCCAGAAAAGAAAGATATTGAAAACGCAATTGAAATATTGCAAACTGCAATTGAAATGACCGAAGATGTCCCAGATGAGGTTCACTATTGCCTTTTTAAAATAGAATCATTTATTAAACAAGTGAACACCCCAAGTAGCATTCGAATACACATTTTAGGCCTGGCGACGTTCTGGTGTCAATTCGTGATCCCATTTAGGAACATATGTTTCAAAACAACGAAGTAACAGTTCCTATTTGGTTTCGGAAGTGGCGCAACACAAAGTAGGAATTATTTTTGACGCAAATCCTATGTACACACAAATTGGGAAGAATGCCATACCATATAATTTGTGACGCTATAATACGTCATTCATTTTGTGTACCTGTGTTATATACCAATATAATATTCTGACTGCATCAAAAATTTCATTATTAAACAGAAAACTGCTACTGAAATTTTATGGGGAACATCATTTTGCCTTGAAATGTTACTAATGTACTTCGAAAAAAACGATGATCCTTACAAAATATGCTGTATTTAATGAAAACTTTCTTTTAAAATTGTTTATGGTATTTTAAATGCTGATAAGGAGCATTATAAAATCAGTATAAAATAAATCTACGATGTGTATATAGACATAATAGTAACATTTTAACCTATTTAATTACACCATATCCACCAAAACAGTAAATTTAAAATTTCTTATCTTCCATATACATGTTTTTTTCAATGCAAAATGGATACCTAACAAAATATTCCCAATTAGGAATTCGTTCTTATTTGTGTAGCAAATAATCTATTGGGAATTGTGTTTATTCTGTGTGCCACAAACTTCCCAATCGGGAATCGCGTTTAATCTGTGTTGACAGTAAGTTTTTAGGAATTGTGTGCATGAACACGCATCTCCACATATTTTACACGCTGCGGACATAATGTTTCATTGAAGAAACAATTTTGACACAATAAAGAATCTGTGTAGACATAAAATCCCTAGATAGGAATATTCCTAAATGGGAAATGTTACCTAGCATTTGTCGAAAATGTTACTCATTGGGAATATTTTCTGGTAACAAAACCGTCTTAAAGACGTCGCTCATGACACATGACACATGAAGTCGCAAAATGCTCCTTGGGACTGCAACATCCCAAACAAAAATAACTGATTTTTTTAACTAATTTTGTTCAAAGTATACTTTTGTATTTGTTACATTACCTAAATAAATTCCTTAAAAAAATAAATACATAAATAGTTAATCCCTCTAACTCGAATATTTCCATAAATCCCTCTAAGTCGAACTAATTTTTATTTCCCGTGAGAATTCGACTTAGAGGGATTTGACTGTATTTAGAAAAATTGTTACTTAAATAGTGTTTATTTTTAAAAGTCTTCTTTATAGGCAATGTTTCTTGTTTATTTTTTTATTGGGCGGCAGTAACATTACCAGACTTAAGGTGAACTTACACTAGAGCAAGCTACGTAAAACTGACAGTGCGTAGAGCAATCTTCCCTTAAATCTATACCATCGTATTTCAAAGAATTGCCCTGAGACTTATTGATCGTCATGGCGGGGCACACTTTAAGGGGAAATTGTAATCTGTTATCAGATAAATGCGCTGCACGAATACTTTTTCCCCTTGAGCAACCCCGATCAATATTATAGCTTCGATTAAATTTGTATGCAAAGCTTTGATTTGCAGTCTAGTGCCATTACTTAGGTTTGGTGGTTTTAGGTTCCGAAGGAGCATTACGGGTGTGCCCTTCCGAAGAGTTAGCCTATGTCTATGGTATGAAATACCCGATGGTTTCAGGGAATTTAAAAACTCTACCGGATAGTTAACGGCTTTATCAACACATTCTCACTCAGACTTGACCAATATAGCCGTTGCTATGGACGTAGAGTAGACTGCACTGCGATTATTATTATGTTGTTTTCCATTGGTTTCACTCGGGGATACACTCATTCTGAAATCCAATGGAACAGCAAAACTGCTTCTGACAGAATCCACCAAAGTATTGGTGAAATGCCAAAAAATAATCTATGGCTGCTGTCAACTGACTTGTAATAAATACATAAAATTGCACTTGTGTGAGTGCTTCTTGAGTGGATTCTGACTTGAAATCGAGAAGCGAAATTCTCTTCTCAGAATCACCAGAAGAGTATTTTTGTGGCAATGGAACAGCATTTTTTCGATTCCGGACTCTCCCGGACGCTTCTTTTTGTCCAATGGAAAACGACATTAATTTCAGTCATACCTCATACTCACTCGCATCGCATGCCCGTCGCACACAACCCAAAGTCAAAAACCGATACGGAATGGAATATGGAACGGCAAGTCGTAACAATATTAAGAACGATTGTAAAGAATAACCGAACGCACTGTGGCTGTGGGTATGCATAATTATGTGTATCCATCTGTTATGCTTTTCATGGGTACGATATACTCAACCCACTCACCCCCAAGCAGAGCTGGCAATCAAGAAATCAATTTAAATTTCTTGCTGATCAAATAGATCTGTCTTTAAATTCTTCTAGCTCTGCCTCTGGAAGGAGCAGAAAGATAAATGATGGCTTAGAATACTCGGGGAAGTATTGACTAAAGAGCATTTTAAGCATTTTTGGATTGGCCAAGCCTTATGAATGTAATAGCAGGTTGAGTGCAAGTAAGGTTAAATATAAAAGTTTGCATCCTCTTTTTCAACCTTTATAACTCGAATTTTGAAAAAAAGGCGAAATAGGTATTCGATGATTTTTTGTTTTCTTTAAACTTACAAATTTTCAAGTTTATACGATTAACGTATCGTGAGTAACAGAAAAACCTGTCTAAAAAGGGCAGGGAGGGTCGTATCGAAAAATCCCTTCTTAGTGAGCGTCTACACAGCTAGTGGAACATATCCTGAAAGTTTCATGAACATACAATTAGCGGTTTGGCCTGAACGATGTCTGTCAACTCAATCACGCTACTCTTTTATGTATATAGATTATGCAAATTTGTGATTAAAGTAAACTTGGTCTTTTCAAGTTTATTTTGTTTTCCGCTGTAAAACAGTAGCGCTCTGTATTTTTGGAACATGCGTTGGCTACAAGCAGTTCATATATAATAAGTCAATCCTTGATTTGGTATGAGTAGCGACACCTATTAGGATACTGGTACTACTGGATTGGCGCTACTATAGGAATGTATATACAATGAGTTATGTGACGTCATTGTATATAAACATTATAGTACTATCACTTCGTGTATCCTACCATTGCGCCACCATCGTCTTCATACCGAAGCTCAAATATTTTAGAGGGTGAAGATCATAGATTTCGTTGGTTTACTTTAGTAGGCGCAGAAACCTCGATGGTGGCGGTTGCATTGGTGTCAGCGCTGGTGGCTGGTATATTTTTAAAGGAAAAGCAACCTAAATGGAAGGCGAACATCCTTACTTGAATGAATGCGTATGCGTATACATTTGCATTGCTGTTTTCTGATATGCTTTCCCTTTCCGATTTCAGAGTGTGGATGATTTTTGATTTTGTAGTCTATTCTTTTTCTTTTTCTCCCTTTTTGGTTCGATTTCATAATTTGTCAGGTTTGTCGTCTGTGGCTTGTGGCTTTTATGAATGAGATGAGTAGGTACCTACTTTGTGTGGATTTGGATATGCATTTCTTTTTCTTTGGAAGAATTTCTGCATTTTCGATTCACGAGATTCTTCAATTCTGCTCAAAGCACAGATGAATTGGGAATTGGATTTCTTTCTTCTATGGATAAATGATTGATTATTCTGATTTACTCGAATTATTTAATTGATTATGGTTATCGGATCTTGAAGGTATTTAAAAAAAAAACTCATGTTCGAAATGTATGCTTGAAGTTATTAATAAGAAGTATGGAACTTTTTTTTTAAACAGTCAGTTACAGTTACAAAACTACAATGAAAATTTCATAATGCTATCCAAGCCACTAAGGTCTATTTACTGAAAAACAGACAATTCGCTGAATAAGTGGCACCGGCCAACCACATATATTATGTTTTGTATATTAGTGCATTTTTATATGGGGCCATGAATCTTAAAATCCAAAAATTGGCAACTTATCTTTATAGGATTTCTCTATAACTTTACATTTTTACAAAATCTAGAAAAACCCAAGTTAATTTAATTGAATTTGAATGGGAATTTCGTAAGAAAACAGGAAGTTCATTTTTATTATGGGTAATAAGGTAGACTATTGTGTTGGTTACTCTTTTTAATTTGGGCAAAAGCACCATTTTCTATTTTATTTACAACCCTATCCGTAATTTTTCTGTCGTATTATTGATATCATTGCGGCCCTTATTTAGGTTATTCCACATTACCAAACCATAGATGACAGCTTGTCTTATTTTTCGAATAATCCAATGAGTCGGTGATATTTGGAGTGCATAAAAAGCTGATTTCATTTATACTGTTCCCGTATAACTGAAAAAAAAATGGCAATACATACTTAATTTAATTAATAATAATTAATAAAATAAATAATATTACCTACCTACCTATATGTTATACGTATTTGAATTTGAGTTTAATTTGAATAACTCGATAGAATTTAAAAAAAAAAAAAACAATACGATATAAGAATTATTACCCAGTAGGAGTGTGTACATATAAGAATTTAATAAAAAACGAGCTCAAAAATATTACCAAAATAATTAAACTAAAAAACAAATTGCCTACCTAGTTTATGCGACAGTGTGTCATAATAATCTTGAATAATGCTATCTTGCTGGTGTTTTAAATAACATATCTAAAATTCTTACGAAATTCCCATTCAAATTCAATAAAATTAACTTGGGTTTTTCTAGATTTTGTAAAAATGTAAAGTTGTAGAGAAGTCCTATAAAGATAAGTTGACAATTTTTGGATTTTAAGATTTATGGCCCCATCTTTATATATATAATTCTACTGTACGTGTGTTGAGACTGAACTCCTCCTAAACGGCTGGACCGATTTGCATACATTTTTTTGTATGCGTTTGGGTTGCGCCCCGGGTGGTTTAGATTTACAATTCGGTCCAATTGGACAATGGGGCGTGGTACCTCCCATACAAACCACAAATTAAAAATCTGTTATTTCTGCTCCTGATATCGGTATTTGCACAAAATTTGGTACGTCGGTTTGGTGTGCATTTTTTATGTGCTGCTGCAAATATGGGCGGGATTGTACAAAGGGGAGTGGTACCTCCCATACAAATCTACTGTACGTGTCTATGTCACTGAATAATTTTTTTTTTGGTCATCGAACTTATTTGTTTGCTTTAATTTTTTGACATCTCACAAAGTCGTTCTCAATCGTTCAAACAAAAGTAAATTTTAATTTTAAAATCTACAATAGTGGTTTGTTTTATTTGGAATTGCAAGACAACGAGTGTGGTGTCATTGAAAACAACACAAACTTGAATCAAGCAACAACTACGGCCACATGTATGTATTCTAATTTAAGTGTATTGCATTAAGTGCGTTTCGTTATTTTCATATTTACATTTTTTTGTACCTTTGGATATTTTTGGTGTCGCATTTTCAGTGAATATTAAGTGTATTACATTCACATATAAGTTACGTAACTGAAACAATGCCACGTCTTCGTGGACGAGGAGGAAATATTGGTCGACGGACTATCCGTTCACAATTACAGCACAACCATCGGTTAAATACATCGGCACAAAATCAATTGACGGACAATGGAAATGTAATAAATCCGACTGCAATCACACGTGCTAATGAAAGTCAAGAGCACAATGAACGCCTTCGAGCTAATGCATTGACACAAAGCCTGGCACGTCAACGAGTCACCGACATATTCAGAACACGCGAACAACAGCGCTTGCAAGTGTATCGCACATTGACACGTGCATCACTTCTTCGCCTTGCGTTTGAATATGAGTCGGACATCGACTATTCGTCACATTCACAAATTCTAATCGGTGCTATGAGCAAACAATGCCAACACTGTCATGCACTCAAATAGAAAGGTGAATCGGCCGGTTTCTGCTGCGCGTCTGGAAAAGTTGTATTGCCACCATTGAATTCGCCGCCAGAACCATTGAAAGCATTATTGGGTGGAGGTACATCTCAATCCAAATTGTTTTTGCGTAAAATTCGCAAATTCAATTCGTGCTTTTAAATGACATCATTTGGAGCAACAAAAATCGTACACAATGAGGATGGTCGCAATTTTCAATCAACCTTTAAGATTCAGGGGCAAGTGTATCATCAAATTGGGTCTTTAATACCGATGCCTGATACCAATTCAAAATTTCTGCAAATCTACTTCATGGGTGATGAGGAGCAGCAAATAAACGCACGCTGCCAGTACAACCATATCGAGCAGATGGAGGAGCGAGAAATTGTGGGTATTTTAGAACCGTTTTTACAGAATCACAACCAGTTGGTCCAGTTGTTCAATACCGTTTCAAACAAACTGCACAACGACAACTATACGATCGTCATCAAAGCAGACAAAGTACCATCTGGGCAGCACGCGGGCCGATATAATGCACCGACCATTAATGAAGTTGCAGTTGTTATGGTTGGCGACGCATTTGAACGTCGAGATATACGAATCAAACGCAGAGACAACACAGTGCATATGATTGCAGACACTCATCGCTCTTACGACGCTTTACAATATCCATTAATATTTTGGGAAGGAGAAGATGGATATCATTCAAATATCAAACAACGAAATCCAGCAACAGGTACAATCTACACATGCCATTACCTAATATTATATTTTATGCTAATTTAATTTTTGTCTGAATTATGTTTTTACTTTGCAGGTGCAGAGACCAGCAAGAAAGTGAGCGCGATGAGCTTCTACGCATATCGGTTGATGATTCGTACCAATGAAGACAATAATATTCTCCGATGCCGTCAGCTGTTTCATCAATATATCGTTGATATGTATGCGAAAATTGAAAGTGAGCGATTACGATACATCAGGTTTAATCAAGCGAAACTTCGAGCTGAGGAATATATTCATTCGCGTGATGCTATTCTTGGTAACGTAGATGGAATAACTAATATCAACGACATCGGTACTTCATATATTCTTCCATCATCATATATTGGAAGCCCACGTCATATGCAGGAATATATTCAAGACGCCATGACTTTTGTGCGCGCGTATGGACGACCAGATTTGTTCATTACATTTACGTGTAATCCAAAATGGGATGAACTTAAAATTGTGTTATTGCCAGGTCAAACTGCAATAGATCGGCACGATATCACTGCACGTGTGTTCAGACAAAAGTTAAAATCGTTAATGAACTTGATTACACAGTCCTCTGTATTTGGCAAAACACGTTGCTGGCTGTATTCTGTTGAATGGCAAAAACGAGGTTTGCCACACGCGCATATTTTGATTTGGTTGGTCGACAGAATACAGTCTGAAGAAATTGATAAAATTATTTCAGCAGAAATTCCGGATCAGAATATCGATCAAGAATTGTATGACATTGTTACCTGTAACATGATCCATGGTCCATGCGGTGCTATAAACATGACAGCGCCGTGCATGGACAATGGAAAATGTACGAAAAGTTTTCCAAAAAAATTTACAAATGATACAATCAATAATATCGATGGCTATCCATTGTATCGTCGTAGAGACACTGACCATGGTGGTCAATCCCATCAATTACTTACGTTAAACGGTACAACAGTTGACATTGACAATCAGTGGGTGGTTCCGTATTCACCACTGCTATGTAAAACCTACAAAGCACACATAAACATTGAGATCTGCAGTTCGGTGAAGTCCATAAAATATATATGCAAATATATCCATAAGGGCAGTGATACGGCTGTATTTGCTGTTCAAAATTTTAACGAAAACGATGAAATAATATGGTATCAAATGGGCCGGTACATCAGCAGCAATGAAGCAGTTTGGCGTATTTTGAGTTTTCCGATACACGCAAGAGACCCAGCTGTTATACATTTAGCCGTGCACCTTCAAAATGGACAGCGTGTTTATTCACGGCAGAGACTGCTGTACAACGTGCATCAATTGCCCCAAAAACCACATTAACTGAGTTTTTCGAACTATGCAACCGTCCAGGTATTCCCGGTCAATTCGCAAAGACATTAATGTATACTGATGTGCCACGCTTTTTCACATGGAACAAACAGTCAAAAAAGTGGGAACCACGACAGCGAGGTGTTCAGGTTGAAGGATACAACGGCATATTTATGGGAAATACATTAGGACGATTATACACAGTCCATCCAAAGCAACGCGAATGTTTCTTCTTGCGTTTATTGTTGGTTAATGTTCCTGGACCGACGTCCTTCCAACACTTGCGAACAGTCAATGGTATTTTGTACGACACATATCATGATGCGTGTCGAGAATTACATTTGCTGGAAGATGACAACCATTGGGATATTACACTTGCAGATGCAGCATTAAGTTCCTCTCCTTATCAAATTCGCCATTTATTCGCCATATTATTGACGACATGTTTTCCATCTCAAGCTTCTGTCCTCTGGGATAAATATATAAAGATGCCATGAGCGACGACATTCTACATCGCATTCGGATCGCTCATAAAGATCCCAATATCGATTTTTCACCGGAAATATATAACGAGGCACTAACAAAGATTGAAGATATTTGCATTCAGATTTCGAATATGCCACTCATTCATTTTGCTATGCCCTCACCTAACCGCCCAGCAACAGACATTATTAACAGCGAGATTCAGCGCGAACAACAGTTCGATACAGTCTTTTTAACTACTTTCGTTGAAAATAATGAACAACTACTCACTGATGAACAGAAGAATGTATACGATCGATTTAATTTGTCAATTGCAGCAGAAGAAGGTGGATTTTTCTTTTTGGACGCACCAGGTGGCACTGGAAAAACGTTTCTCATCAAACTAATACTTGCGGGCATTCGATCATAAAATCATATTGCGTTAGCAATTGCTTCATCAGGTATTGCAGCCACTTTGCTTGATGGTGGACGGACTGCTCATTCAGCACTCAAGTTGCCGTTGAACGTTCACACAAATCCAGATGCAGTGTGCAATATAAAAAAGAATTCAGGTATGGCTAAAGTTTTGCAAAAATGCAAAATTATTATCTGGGATGAATGCACTATGGCCCACAAGCATTCACTTGAAGCTCTAGATAGAATGATGAAAGATCTAAATAATAACACCAGGCTATTCGGTGGTGCTTTACTGCTGCTGTCCGGTGATTTTAGACAGACATTGCCAGTCATTCCACGCGCTACATATGCTGATGAAATTAACGCATGCATTAAACAATCATATCTATGGCGAAATGTCACTACATTACATCTTAACACAAATATACGTGTACAACTGCAAAACGATCCATTGGCAATATCATTCTCCGAGCAATTGCTCAACATTGGAAATGGAACAATACCATTGCATGGAGACACACAATGTATCAAATTGCCAGAAAATTTCTGCAACATTGTAAATACGAAAGAGGCTTTGATTGAAAGCATATTTCCAGATTTGCAAGCTAATTACATTATTCATGCCTGGCTTCGTGAACGAGCTATTTTAGCTCCGAAAAATATCGATGTTGACGCTATTAACTTCAAAATACAACAATCATTGCCCGGCAATGAGATATTGTTCAAATCGATCGACACTGTTACCGATCCTGAAGAAGCAGTCAACTATCCTGTTGAATTTTTGAATTCGCTGGATTTACCAGGAATGCCACCGCATAACTTGCGATTAAAAATTGGCGCACCCATCATATTGCTCCGGAATTTAAATGCACCTAAGTTGTGCAACGGTACAAGATTAGTCATAAAAAAAATAATGGGCAATGTTCTTGAAGCTACAATTTTGAACGGCAAATTTGAAGGTGAAGTTGTTCTTCTGCCACGAATACCAATGATCCCTTCAGACTCACCCATTCCATTCAGACGTCTGCAATTTCCCATTCGCTTGGCATTTGCTATGACTATTAATAAGTCACAAGGACAAACTATGTCGATTTGTGGGTTAGATCTAGAAAATCCGGTCTTTTCACATGGTCAATTATATGTGGCGTGTTCTCGCGTGGGAAAACCATCAAGTTTATTCATTTATACTCCTAAGGAGTTAACTACAAATATTGTTCATAAAATCGCATTGTGATAAAATTAGAAAAATTAATGTTATTTCAAAATAAAGAAAATGAAATTATTTTATTATTTGTCTTTCATTTCATACTTTGCTTAATATCCTAATCGCTTGAAATATTAGTCAACGTCTGCCGTGTCAGGTGGATACTATTTATCTTTGGTGGAATTAGACAATGCCACACCCCTTTTCAAAAATGGCATGAAACCTATCAAACAAAAATACAATTTTAAAAATTTTACTCACATTCAGAAATTCTAATCGGTGCTATGAGCAAACAATGCCAACACTGTCACGCACTCAAATACAAAGGTGAATCGGCCGGTTTTTCTGGGCAAACTTCGAGCGAACGCCATGACATCCCCGCCCGATTTTTCAAACAAAAGCTCAATACGATCATGGACTTTATTTTTAAGCACAATGTTTTTGGACAATCGCGTTTCTGGATGTGTTCGGTCTAATGGCAGAAGCGAGAATTGCCGATTGCCCACATTCTGCTTTGGTTGATTGAGAAAATCTGACCGGACCAACTCGATTCAATCATTAGAGCGTAAAAAAACGATCAAGAAGCCGGGCCGGAAATCTATGAAGTTTCTATGCATTGAACTCAATTTAATTCCAAGGGAGTTCCATTCGTTCAATAGAGAGGTTCAACTATCAAAAGGGATGTTAATAATTTAATCAATTTTAGGCGGTACGAAGTTCGCCCGGTCAGCTAGTTATGTATATGTTTTGTATAGGTATCTATCTACCAAAACAATTTCCAGCATTATAGGATTTCTTCATAACTTTACATTTTTACAAAATGTAGAAAAACACAAGTTCATAACAGGTATTGAATTGAATGCGATAAGGTTTTCGAAACAATTGTTAAATCAGGTAGTGCATTTATAAATTTAACCCCTTTTTTTTGAATTTGCAGAAGCAATAAATATAATTTCGAATACAGGTAGATGATGGTAAGTTTTATTTGATTTTTTAAAGTTGTTGGTTTATATTTTTAATTTGGGCAAAAGCACCATTCATTATTTTATTTACAACTGCATATTTTTCTCCGTGTTGTTGAGATCATTGAAGCCCTTATTATGGGTTTTTCACATTACCAAATTTAGATGACGCTCTGTCTTATTTTTTTAATATTTCCAATGAGTCGGTAATATTTGGAGTGCATACTATTCCCATTTAACTGACAAATCTGGCAATACATACTTACCTATTCCATAAAAATATTGCCTAGGTATCTACCTATTTCCTGCGAGAGTGTATTATACGTATTTTAATTTGAGTTTAATTTGAATAAACCGATAGAATTTAAAAAATAATAATACGATAAAAGAATTATTACCCAGTAGGAGTGTATCTGTATATATACCTTTCGAAATTAATAAAAAACACACATTCGTTTGCGCGATAGTAGTCAACGATCTCGTCATTAATTTGCTTCACGTAACTCCATTACTATCGTATCGTCCATCGTCTATTTTACACAAAGTTTGAGAACTTTCGGTATCTCCCAGAAGCTGACAAACTGTAGTTGGAATAGGCACTAGACGTCATCTTAATTGCCATAAATGACATTTGTTACACGATTTTGGTTTTTGTGTTTGGTGCCGGCGAATTATTTGATTCTCAAATTGCAAAATGTAAGTACATAGTTAAGCTTTGTTAATTTTTGATTAATAATACAAATGTCTAACATATTTTTATTACATAAGGTCAGCTACGCCGAAGCAAATGACAATTTTGATTGACTATATGGAATCACATCCGGACTTGGCAAAGGGCTACAAACCCAATTCTGTCCAAGGAAAACACCATATAAATAAAATGTGGGATGAATTGGCAGGAATTTTAAATGCCGATAGTCTGCCAACAAAAACCGTGACTGCTTGGAGAAAGGTAAATGCAACAACTTATTTTTATTTCGTTAGGTATTAATTACTTTATTTCTATTACTTTGAGGTATGGACAGACTTTAAGTACAGGGCAAAAAAAAAGTGCAGCCAAAATTTGATGTCCATTCAGAAAACAGGAGGTGGACCTGCTGAAGTTCTCTACATATCTGAACAGGAAGAAAAAGTTATTCAAATGACTTCACTCCGTTCTGCAGTTTCGGGCAGCTCGTCCAACATTTTTGGTGCTCCAGCAAAACATGAACCCATAGAAGCCGAGCAAGACGCCGAAGAAGAAGAAGACGAAATGGAAGACACCCTAAGAGGACTTGTTGAAAGTCCAGTGCTGCTTCAAGAAGCCAATAGGACTGATTAGGTTTTAAAGGCCCGCAAGAGGTTAGTAGTATTTATACACTTCCGCTCACTTAAATAGGAACATGATTTTTTTGTAGAACGTTTTGTTTTTGCTATTCTCTCTTTGCTGATATCGGTCATTGCGGTTTGAATTTTAAAAGTAACGTTTATTAGGCTATTTTCGGAAAAGAGAAGAGAAAAAAAAGATTACCGTTACGATTGATTGGTGGATTGCTGTCAATATCCACAAAAATAAAGCATTTGTTTTGGCTCATTAGAATAAGAACATCTACTTATTATAAAGAAAAATAAACGAAATCATCAAAATTCAATTTATTAATACAATATTTAAAACATTTGGAATATTTATAATATTATAATAATGTGTACATCCACCTTTGTTTGATATAACCTCATACAAGCGATTAGGCATTGAGGCATAAAGATTCTTTATGTATTCCAGTGAAACTTCAGACCAGGCGGTTTTGATAGCATTTATCAGTGATGCTTTGCTATCGAATTGTCTTCCAGATTCGTAAACTCTTCTAGTTAACCATCCCCAAACATTCTCAATAATATTGAGGTCTGGTGAATATGGAGGCCATTGTAACAAATCCACCTTCTGTGCTTGAATCCAAGTCTTAACAGATCGGGCGGTATGGATTGGAGCATTATCGTGCTGAAAACACCACTTCAAAGGCCCAAAGAGGTTCCCCAGTTCGGGGAATGCCTCTTCTAGTACGTTTTTGTAAGCCACTGCGTTCATTTTTGAAGTCAAAATCTTCAGTTCGCAGGTTACATAGTAACTTATCGCTCCCCAAACCATAACACCACCTTCGTGACTATGGTGCCGATTCAAAAAATGCTCTTCCTTACGCAGATCGTGGAAATAAAAGTTGTATCCATCGGGCCCATCCAGATTAAATTTTTTTTCATCTGAAAATACGACGAGTTTCCATTCTGAATTCCAGGTCATACAGTTTCACGAAAAAAGCAATCGGGCCTCTTTCTGGCAGCATTCAGTGGTGGTTTTTTTCAGTTTTAATCTTTTTAGGTGATTAGCACTCTGAATAACACGTTTTACCGTTGAAACACTTGCTGTTATTGCCAAATTGGATTTGATTTTCGCCGCGGACTGGTGAGAATTTGAGGCTGCTCGAATTATTGCCCTTCTGTCAGCTTCTGAAGTTACTCTTTTAGTACGTCCCTTCATGTTTTTTCCATACTTCGACTGATTCTGAAGAAAATTGTATACAACGGTAGTGCTCCTTCCAATTTTTTTTGCGATTTCTCTAAAGGTCAGCTTCATTTCTCTGTATGCGGAAACTCTTGCCCTTTCCTCCGTCGTTAATGCACTGCTTCGACCCATTATGCACAAAATTCGAAATAAAATATTAATAACTTATTGTTAACAACTTTAGCAGATCTAATCACTTCTAAGACTTGCGATAAACTGACACAATTTCATCTGTTCTTATTCTAATGAGCCAAAACAAATGCTTTATTTTTGTGGATATTGACAGCAATCCACCAATCAATCGTAACGGTAATCTTTTTTTTTCTCTTCTCTTTTCCGAAAATAGCCTAATAAACGTTACTTTTAAAATTGAAACCGCAATGACCGGTATCAGCAAAGAGAGAATAGCAAAAACAAAACATTCTACAAAAAAATCATGTTCCTATTTAAGTGAGCGGCAGTGTATAAAAATAGTCGGAATAATAATTATGCTTATCGTTCGAATACAGAAATTCAACTCCGTACAAGGCTGCCGGTAGCTCTAAACGTGCCAAAGAAAACGAGTCTACGATAGAGCAGATTCTGAAGCAACAAATCGAGAGGGATACTGTATTCCAAAACAACGTGACCTCTATATTACAGGAGAGGAATCAGCAGGAACAAATATTTCATGCAAAAGTGATTCATTTGCTTGAAAAAAGAAATGAGATAGCTGAAATGCAACTTAGGAAGTGAGAGACTGCAATGATTGATTAATGAATGTTATATTTTTGTTTTTTATTACTATCATTGAACTTTGGAATGTGATATTTTTGTTTTTTTTTTTACTTATTATTGAATTTTTGAATGTAACATTTTTGTTTTTTATTACTATTATTGATTTACCCATTTAATGTGATAATTTATTTTACTATTTTTATAATGAAGTGTTATATAAGTTTATTAGTACATTGGAGTACATTGTTTTTGTTTTTTTTGTGTAAATACTTAAGGAAATCCTTATCTAAACAACGCATTTTTAACTTCATCCCTTATTTTTATTGCCAACTCCTTCATCCGGTTGTTTCCACTTCCAACTTGCAAATTGTTCGTTATGGTATTGCCAAGTCTTCGTGTTCTAATGCCGAAATGTTATCTACAACATTATAGTGAACGCAGATGTTATGAAGGGCAGCGCAAACATTTGCGAAAACAGCCATTTTACTGGGGTCGTAGCTGCTCTTCCGTTCCTCAAGTAAAATTCTCCAGCCACCTGAGGATTGTAATATTAAATAATACTTAATTAATAGTTTATATGCGAGAGTTTAACTTGCCTCCTGGTATTGCAAATTTTCGATAAAATCATTGTTTTATTGCAGCCTTTTCAGCATCCGTGGAAATTCCCCATTTTATCCATAAAGGACAAATTTCCGCCTCTAGAGCTCTTGCAGTCTCGGTAACAATTTTGGATAGCGTACTTTGGGCGACAGCAACTCCATAATCGTTACCTGTAAGCCACTGGTAGCCACCTCCACCAAGAGTCTCCAGCGTAACCGCGAGCCTTAGTATTGGAGGAATGTAGGTTAGACGGCAACCGCCTGGAAGGTTTATTTTGCCCAATACCATCAAAAATGCTTCTTTTGATAAACGAAAACGTTGAATAAACCTTCGAAGATTTAAAGTAAATATAAGAATACCAATAAAATGAAGTTAGAAATAAATGTACTTACATTTCATTTGGAAGAGATAATGGATCGGATACGTCTCTTAATTGTCTCCGTCTTCGCATGGTTCGCAATTTTTTATAATTTTCATTTTCATTTTGTAAAATAATTAAATAATTATTGTAGCCTCGAAACATTTTGATTACTTATTAACTTTTTAAAGTTTTTTTTTTGATTATTAACTTTTTAAATTTATAATTTTGGATATATCACATATAATCATATAAATATATTTGGAATCATTAGAAAATAAGTACAAAGTTAATTGTTCATGAGAAAGATTTCAATTGTCTGCAAAATACACAAATCAGTGCAAGACGATACCTCTTTAGCTATCGCGCAAACGCTATGGTCTTGACGATAGTAGTCTGTCGATTATTGAGTTCCATGAAGCAAATGTTCAATCGTCAAAACGATATCGTCTGGACGATAGACGATTATTGAAGTTACGTGAAGCAAAGCTATCGTCGAAACGCTATCGTCTGGCGATAATCGACATACGGAATGAGTGCCCAGAAATGAAGACCTACCCACCCGTACGTACATTATGAAAACTTCATCGTAGTTTTGTAACTGTAACTGACTGTTTCGAAAAAAGTTCCATACTTCTTATTGATAACTTAAAGCATACATTTCGAACTTGAGTTTTTTTTTAAATACCTTCATAACCACCATAATCAATTAAATAATCAGAGTAAGTCAGAATAATCAATCATTTATCCATAGAAGAAAGAAATCCAAATTCCCAACTCATCTGTCCTTTGAGCAGAATTGAAGAATTTCGTGAATCGTAAATGCAGAAATTCTTTCAAAGAAAAAGAAATGCATACCCAAATACACACAAAGTAGGTGCCTGTTCATCTCATTCATAAAAGCAACAGACGACAAACCTGACGAATTTTGAAATCGAACCAAAAAGAGAAAAAAAAAAAGAAAAAGAATAGACTACAAAACCCACCCTCATCCACACTCTGAAATCGGAAAGGGAAAGCATATCAGAAAACAGCAATGCAAATGTATACGCATTCATTCATGTAAGGATGTGCGCGTTCCACTTGGGTTGCTTTTCCTTTAGAAAATATATCAGCCACCAGCGCTGACACCAATGCAACCGCCACCATCGAGGTTTCTGTGCCTACTAAAGTAAACCAACGAAATCTATGATCTTCACCCTCTAAAATATTTGAGCTTAGGTATAGAGACGATGGTGGCGCAATGGTAGGATACACGAACACGAAGTGATAGTACTATAATGTTTATATACAACAGGGGCGATTCCTCTCAGTTAGCTAGTTTAGCGGCGCTAAACCAAGAAAATAAATTGAAATACATATAGGCAAAATACAGCAAATAACGAGGTTAAAGTAATTATGAAGATTAATAATTGCAATAATCAATGACATACTAAATAACAAAACTATCATTTACAAATAATATTTGCCTACACAAACACACAACACAATACTCCCATGCAATAAGTTTCACTTGAAATACTCTTTAGCGTTACAACTTGCGATACCGCAAATTCCCTGCCTGCACGCACACACACAATCTAAAACTCCCATAGAAAAGTCTCCTGCTTGTAGCATTTTAGCGTAAAAAATTGCGCTACCGAATTTCCTACAATCTGTATGGGTGTGGAATTTGACTACCTCTACCAGTCGTTAGCAAAGCACAGGAAAATATACGGAAAAATAAGCGCAAACAAATGCGATAAAACTTGAAAGTAGAGTGTTAGTGTAAGCAAGCAGGTATATTTTGCGCGTTATCTATTTTTGTACTTCTGTGTGTATCTCTTTCTAGTCAAATTGCAGTAAGAATGTGTCGATGTGTTCTTATTTGACTGAATTAATAGTCTTATTGAATTCCATACCAAAAGTAAAGTGCGATTTATAATTTTATATTTGCGTGGATTATAAATGTGAGTAAATACATAATAATTATTTTTGTCGTGCTTTTGGAATATGAGAGTGCGCTTTTTTTTTTTCTTTTTTTTTTCTGAGAAGTGAGCACGTAGCTAACCCAATGCTTAAGACCAGGAATCGCCACTGATATACAATGCTATAATGTATATACAATGGTACCACTTACAGATAAATCCCAATAGCCAACCAACAATGCAACACAGCACAAATTCGCAAAACGCCTCAATCGCTCAATCGGCACTGTTCAAATGAAATGAAAATAGTCCAATATTAATACACTCATTTCTATTCTTCTATATATTCTCATTATCAATTTGAATTCACAAAAACTCACAAAATCGCATGAAGAAATCCAAATCTGTAATGCGCAGTGGCCGGCAAACGTTATTCGATCGAACAAAACACGAATTCGCAAAGTGCAATGTGGACGCTGAAACAGCAACGAATGAAGAAACTGCGCAACTGAATCAAATGGCACAGTCAACGTGGACAGCCACACATAAAACAAAATTGGCTTCTCCATTGATCGATAATAGATGGCGTTGCGTGTCTATCTGACAGTTCAATTGTGAATACGATATGTTACATCCAAATTTGATTTTTTTTTGATTGCTGCCAGAGTAAATATATAAATACAAAATAAAAAAAAAATAAAAATTGAAAAAACACGTTGGGTGGTCAAAATAAGACATTTTGAAATTAAAATTTTTTATTTTTTTTTTAAACCCGTACTGAGAAAATACCTTTCCAACAAAGTATAAATCATCAAAATCGGTTCGGCCAATCTCGAGTTATGGGATTACATCGCTTCGGACACTTTCTTTTATATATATAGATTAGTTCTTAAAAAATAAACAAAAAGGAAAAATTATGTAAATTTTATTCAAATATGGTAACACCTCCGACATTGCAAGTGAAATGACATGATCCGGATCAGATCACGCTGATAATAAAGAACACCTATTACTACGCGATTTGGTTCATCTCCCTAGCGAAAGCAACGCGAATACATGAAGTGGAAAATAGTTTTACTTCAAATACCTATCATTTCCATGGTGTCTTTACTTCTATAGCCGTTTTTTATTATCAGCGTGATCTGATCACGATAGTAAAACAATCCGGATCATTTAAAAATTTAATTTTTAAATTTTGGCAACAGTTGCTTTCAAAAACAAAACAGATAATACAGGGGTATTACAAACTTCATATTGCCACCAGCCATGACATTTCACTTGCAATGTCGGGGGCAAAGATAATGGAATACAGAGATGGATAACTTTCCAGTGGAAAGGCGGCTGCCTACAAGCTGTTTTCCCGTAAAATTCATGAAGTCACGCACATTTGCTCATATCTTTTCAAGCGTTTGTGAGTTCATGAATTGGACTTTAATGCAAGAATTCGCTATTCCGAAATGTGTTTTTCACTATTTTCTTTATTTTAATCGAAGCCTTAACAAAAACCAAACAAGTTCAATACGAAACACAAAGCAATTGAACAGCGCCATGCCCAGAAAAGCAAAAGGAATGGTGGCCGGCCATTAGCAACATGCTTTTTTTATGTCATACGTATTCACAGACGGGGGTTCAAATTACAAAAACAACAATGTAAACAAATGGGTTTTGGGGGGATAGACGTACGAAAGATATCCATCTCTTTTATTCATTGATCTCTGGTCGGGGGTGTTACTGTTGCGAAGTAATTGGATGCACATTCCTAAGGAACAGTGCCCACACCCATCCATGAAAGCTAGACGCATCGATGACAGTTAAATACATAAATAAACAAAGAATATATTTTAATAACAGTTGACATTTACTTTATAAAAACATTATATTTTGTAAAACATGAATCATAATACATAATTGGATTTAGTGTACCAAAGTAGTGAACAATAAATTTTTAAAACTCTAGATCATTCCAATAAAACCTTTATAAGGTTGTAAACGTCTTGGTCTTTTATTCTACTTTTGGTTTCTTTGTTTCACCAATAAAAATACACGTCATTACATTTTGGTCCTTTTCGCATCTGATTTAATGTTAATTGTTAATTATAAACTTAAACTTATTGAACTTAGACAATTAATTCAATAAAATAGAAAATTTTACAAGAAAGTGTGGTTAGGAAGTGCATTACAAAGTACAATTCATTGCTTGACACGTAAAACTTACATCCAATTTTAACAAACTTTAACTAAAATAAATCTTAAATCTATTGACATTTGGTGTTTGTAAATCGTATTCTACGCGTCGTGCAATTAATAAATCGCCAGATAGGACATCCAGCTTCGTCCAAAATCTGAAGGATTAAGGAAAATTCGTCTGTTTTGCTTCTTTTACTACCTTAACTTACAATTTACATAATATATAACTTAAATAAATAAATCTACGTGTTAACATAATGGATAAGGGTAATTTTTACTGCGGTATGTTGCAAAAAGGCGTTTTAACCACGCTGGTAAATTGCTTCACTAGCTTTAAAAACTCCACAAAGAAGCGTAAGCAGCAATCGTTATGTCGTAAGTCGCCTTGAAATGCTAGAGGAGAATCTGCGAATCGCTAGGCAATATCACGACGCAATCGTCGGGGGCGGAAGGCTTCAAGAAGACCTGAAATTGGAGGAATTAATGATTGTGTTCGAGCAAATACAGGAAATTTACCTGGAGTATCGCAGCGACTTGATGGAAGCATTGGAAAAATTCTCCCAGCCAACGCCGACTGCAAACGCGACGTCTGGTGAATCAGCGGTATCCAGCAACAAAATTAGGCTTCGGGAAATCGATATTCCAAAGTTCAGCGGCTCGTACACAACATGGAGGTCTTTCCAAGGTCTGTTTCAATCCATGGTGCAAAACAACGCCTCGTTGAGTGATGTTGATAAAATGCATTACCTCAAGTCGTGCTTTTTTTTTTTTTTTTTTTTTCAAGTCGTGCTTGAAGGGTGAGGCTGAGCGATTGCTACAACATCTACCTTGCGATGCGGGCAATTACGCAAAGGCATGGGAGCTGCTTACTTTGCGTTACGACCACAAACGCGTTTTGGTAAATGCCCAGCTGAAGTTGTTCTTCGGACAATCATCCTTATCCAAGGAATCAGCGAATGGGCTGAAGGAGTTGTTGGACACATCTCAGGAGTGTGTTCATGGGTTGGCGAACCTCGGCTTGCGAGTAGAATACTGGGATGCAATTTTGATATACGTCCTACTGCATAAATTGCCAACTTCTACTCAGCAGCTGTGGGAAGAGAAGTGGGAGAACCTCAAGGAGCTGCCAACGTACAAACAGTTCACCGGATTTTTGGAAAGACGCTTCCGCACTCTTGAGGTGGTCGATCAGCAGGACCTGAAGGGGAGTTCCAGGCCTTGGGTGAGAGGTGATACAACTGTCAACGCGAGGAACGGGTCGTACGCAGAGGCACCAAGGGTACTTTTGGCAAAGGCATCTTCTCGGGAGACGATTTCCTGTAAGTTGTGTCGTCAGGGTCATCATGCGCTGAGGAAATGTCAACGATTTTTAAATTTGAACCCCATACAGCGAAAACAGACAGTCAGGAACATCAAGGTCTGTGATAATTGTCTCGGTTATAACCACATTATGCGAGAGTGCCCTAGCCCGAAGTGTTGTTATTTTTGCCAACAGCGTCATCATTCCCTTCTGCATGTCCATGATGTGCAGACCAGTAACAACCACCAGAATAACAATTATCACAACAACAACAACAGCTACATCAACCAAAGTAGTAATTTACCCTCTCAACAGCTCAGATCGAGTAATGCGCAATCAAATCAGGTACGCGTGAATCCAAACGCACCTGTATTTCAACCATCGGAGGAACCACAGCCATCTACGAGCAGGCAAATCAACAACTTTTACTCACCCTCGCAACGGTCCAAAGTGCTTTTGGCAACAGCGATGGTAAGGGTGAGGGCATCTGATGGATGCTTCCATAATTTGCGTGCCCCGGATCAGAAGCGACATTCATTTCCGAATCTGCGGCAGAGTTGTTGAGGCTTAAAAGTCATCGTACCATGGTCGAGGTATCTGGGTTGGGGATGGTCAGAAGCGGCATAGCACAAAATTATGTTGACATAATGTTTGCGTCGCAACATTCAACATTTGAGAGCACCGTTAAGGCTTTCGTTTTCATGTCGCTGACTGGGCTTCTTCCGACTCAAAATATGATACCTGACAAATGGCAACATCTTTCCGGTTTACATTTAGCGCATCCCGATTTCTACGTTCCTGCGCCAGTCGACTTACTGTTTGGAAGTGACGTTTTCGCCGAAATACTTCTTGCAGGCATCATGCGCAGTGAAAACAATGTAGCTCCGATAGCGCAGAAGACCCGATTTGGATGGATAATCTTTGGCAAGGTTCCAGCCGAGAATCCGCAACTTATACGTAGCTTCGCACAGTTTACGGATCAGAGCCAGATCAAAAGTCCTGTTCGTAAACAGAATACCAAAAACTTGTCTAGCGAGAGCCATGGAGTGATACTGCCATTTAAGGAGTATGGTCATCTAGCATCGACGCCCAGCAAGGAAAGCGCATTTCATCAATTTGCCCACTTGGAGAAGAGGCTCGTGTCGGATCCAAAACTGCAAGCAGAATACTCCGCCACTCAACTCAACAACTCAACACCTAAGTTTATGGAGGAGTTGGTGGGAAGAGATGATGAGAAGTCTAAGAAGGCCAGTTCGACGACGAAGTTAAATAGATCGTTGTGTTTAACTAAATTGTTTAATATATTTTGCTGGATCTCAACGTGCATTATCAATGCCAAAATTATAATGCAGCAACTTTGAAGTGTGAGAGCGTATTGGAATGCTCACCAAGATTGGAATGAGGTCGCTGGCAAAATGGCGAATATAGGTACCAAATGGAATTTCATTCCTCCCGCTTCCCCTTATTTTGGAGGCTTATGGGAAGCCGGAGTGAAGTCGGTCAAGTACCAGTTAAAAGAGTTTTCGGCAATGAGAGGCTTACCTACGAGGAACTCAACACGCTTTTGAAACAAATAGAAGCGTGTCTGAATTCAAGGTCCTTATGCCCTCTGTCCGACAAAGTGGATGACCTTGAAATCATCACGCCTGCACATTTATTGATTGGTGAGCCATTTCATAGCATACCACAAAGGGACAACTTGTTGTTGCAAAATTGACCACCACGATCATTGGAAGCTACCGAAATCGTTTCAGCATAAATAAACATCAGTATTTATCGCGTCTTCAACAAAAAAAACTTGCGGAATGTCTAAAAACCGAAGAAAACCCTCAAATGGGAGACTTGCTTCTTATGAAGGATGAATGTCTTTTACTATATAGCCAAAATACGAAAGGGTCTTAACAGTAAAAACAAAAACAGGATTTCTTAAACGACCGATCGCTAAAATATGCTACCTGCCAAAAAACAAAAACAACGAGGACAATACACAATTGAAAAATATTTTCTTGAGCTAATCTGAAAAAAAAAACAAGTAAAAGTGTTATCATCGTCATGGCCGATGCTTTGATACCCTCCACTTCATACAAGTCATGCAAAATACCAGCACTACTTGACCGACATAGCCCATTTTTAACACCAACCTAACGACGATAAAAGAAGTACTTTCACAAAACTTCATTCACCTAGGTTGATTCCTTTGGACGCTATCGTGTTTTCAACGGAAAGAGGGACACATGGGTCTAATATTGGTTTTGTATGGGAGGTACCAGAACTACTTGACCGACATAGCCCATTTTGAATATCAACCTGACGCCGATAAAAATAAGTCCTTTCACCAAATTTCATTCAGCTACGTCAATTACTTTGGACGCTATCGTGTTTTCAACGGAAAGTAGGACACATGGGTCTAATATTGGTTTTGTATGGGAGGTACCAGAACTGCTTGACCGACATAGCCCATTTTCAATACCAACCTGACGCCGATAAAAATAAGTCCTTTCACCGAATTTCATCCACCTACGTCAATTACTTTGGGCGCTATCGTGCTTTCAACAGACAGACAGACAGACAGACAGACGGACATGGCTAAATCGATTCAGAATGTGATCCTGATTCAGAATATATATACTTTATAAGGTCTCCGATGACTCCTTCTTGGCGTTACAAATGTATTGGCAAAGTGAAGAATATACCTTCCTCTGAAGGGTATAAAAATAATAATACAAATTTTATAAATATAATTAACAATTCACACATAACATACAGTCCACATTCAAACAAAACACAAACGTTGACGAAACAAATACCGAAATCTGTACTGTGTCAAACATGCAATTTCAAAACATCACATTCAAACAAAACTAAGCGTTCACAAACAAATTTCAAAATACCTATGTACTGTAACAAACATGCAATTAAAAAAAAATCTGGACTTTTCACGAATACAAAACGCGTCGTATCAAAAACACGCAATAACAAAAAATTTAACAAATATTTCTATTTATTTATAACATAAACGTATTCATATAACACAAATATCGAATACAATAAAAAACAAGTAAAAGTGTTATCATCGGCCTGGCCGATGCTTTAATACCCTCCACTGCATACAAGTCATGCAAAATTAGTTTTGTGAGAGAGGTACCAGAACTACTTGACCGACATAGCCCATTTTTAATACTAACTTGACGACAATAAAAATAAGTTTTCTCACAAAATTTCACTTGTCTAGGTAGATTCTTTTCGACGCTATCGTGTTTCTAACATAATATGTTTTCTAATATTGGTTTTGTATGAGAGGTACCAGAACTACTTGACCGACATAGCCCATTTTTAATACTAAACTGACGCCGATGAAAAGAAGTCCTTTCACCGAATTTCATTCACCTACGTCAGTTACTTTGGGCGCTATCGTGCTTTTAACAGACAGAGAGACATGTGGGCCCTATATTGGTTTTGCATGGGAGGTACCAGCACTACTTGACCGACATAGCTCATTTTCAACACCAACCTGACGCCGATAAAAAAAAGTCCTTTCACCAAATTTCGTTCACCTACGTCAATTACTTTGAGCGCTATCGTGCTTTCAACAGACAGAAAGACAAATGGGTCCAATATTGGTTTTTTATGGGAGGTACCAGAACTACTTGACCGACATAGCCCATTTTCAATACGTACCTGACGCCGATAAAAAAAAGTCCTTTCACCAAATTTCGTTCACCTACGTAAATTACTTTGGGCGCTATCGTGCTTTCAACAGACAGAGAGACATGTGGGCCCTATATTGGTTTTGCATGGGAGGTACCAGCACTACTTGACCGACATAGCTCATTTTCAACACCAACCTGACGCCGATAAAAAAAAGTCCTTTCACCAAATTTCGTTCACCTACGCCAATTACTTTGAGCGCTATCGTGCTTTCAACAGACAGAAAGACAAATGGGTCCAATATTGGTTTTTTATGGGAGGTACCAGAACTACTTGACCGACATAGCTCATTTTCAACACCAACCTGACGCCGATAAAAAGAAGTCCTTTCACCAAATTTCGTTCACCTACGTCAATTACTTTGAGCGCTATCGTGCTTTCAACAGACAGAAAGACAAATGGGTTCAATATTGTTTTTTTATGGGAGGTACCAGAACTACTTGACCGACATAGCTCATTTTCAACACCAACCTGACGCCGATGAAAAGAAGTCCTTTCACCAAATTTCGTTCACCTACATCAATTACTTTGAGCGCTATCGTGCTTTCAACAGACAGAAAGACAAATGGGTCCAATATTGGTTTTTTATGGGAGGTACCAGAACTACTTGACCGACATAGCCCATTTTTAATACTAACTTGACGACAATAAAAATAAGTTTTCTCACAAAATTTCACTTGTCTAGGTAGATTCTTTTCGACGCTATAGTGTTTTTAACATAATATGTTTTCTAATATTGGTTTTGTATGAGAGGTACCAGAACTACTTGACCGACATAGCCCATTTTTAATACCAACCTGACGCCGATAAAAAGAAGTCTTTTCACCAAATTTCGTTTACCTACGTCAATTACTTTGGGCGATATCGTGCTTTCAACAGACAGAGAGACATGTGGGCCCAATATTGGTTTAGCATGGGAGGTACCAGAACTACTTGACCGACATAGCTCATTTTCAATACCAACCTGACACCGATAAAAAGAGGTACTTTCACCAAATTTCGTTCACCTACGTCAATTACTTTGTGCGCTATCGTGCTTTCAACAGACAGAGAGACATGTGGGCCCAATATTGGTTTAGCATGGGAGGTACCAGAACTACTTGACCGACATAGCTCATTTTCAATACCAACCTGACGCCGATAAAAAGAGGTACTTTCACCAAATTTCGTTCACCTACGTCAATTACTTTGTGCGCTATCGTGCTTTCAACAGACAGACAGACAGACAGACAGACAGACAGACAGACAGACAGACAGACAGACAGACAGACAGACGGACATGGCTAAATCGATTCAGAATGTGATCCTGATTCAGAATATATATACTTTATGAGGTCTCCGGTGACTCCTTCTTGGCGTTACAAATGTATTGGCAAAGTGAATATACCTTCCTCTGGAGGGTATAACAAGTAAAAGTGTTATCATCGGCCTGGCCGATGCTTTGATACCCTCCACTGCATACAAGTCATGCAAAATTGGTTTTGTGATGGAGGTACCGGAACTACTTGACCGACATAGCCCATTTTCAATACCAACCTAACGACGATAAAAAGAAGTTCGCTCACCAAATTTCATTCACCTACGTCAATTACTTTGGGCGCCATCGTGCTTTCAACAGACAGAGAGACATATGGGTCCAATATTGGTTTTGTATGGGAGGTACCAGAACTACTTGACCGACATAGCGCATTTTCAATACCAACCTGACGCCGATAAAAATAAGTCCTTTCACCAAATTTCATTTACCTACGTCAATTACTTTGGGCGCTATCGTGCTTTCAACAGACAGAGAGGCATGGGTCCAATATTGGTTTTGTATGGGAGGTACCAGAACTACTTGACCGACATAGCCCATTTTCAATACCAACCTGGCGCCGATAAAAAGAAGTCCTTTCACCAAATTTCATTCACCTACGTCGATTACTTTGGGCGCCATCGTGCTTTCAACAGACAGAGAGACATATGGGTCCAATATTGGTTTTGTATGGGAGGTACCAGAACTACTTGACCAACATAGCCCATTTTCAATACCAACCTGACGCCGATAAAAAGAAGTCTTTTCGAAAAATTTCATTCACCTACGTCAATTACTTTGGGCGCTATCGTGCTTTCAACAGACAGACAGACAGACGGACATGGCTAAATCGATTCAGAATGTGATCCTGATTCAGAATATATATACTTTATGAGGTCTCCGGTGACTCCTTCTTTGCGTTACAAATGTATTGGCAAAGCGAATATACCTTCCTCTGGAGGGTATAACAAGTAAAAGTGTTATCATCGGCCTTTGATACCCCCCACTGCATACAAGTCATGCAAAATTGGTTTTCTGAGGGAGGTACCAGAACTACTTGACCGACATAGCCCATTTTTAATATTAACTTGAGGACAATAAAAATAAGTTTTCTCACAAAATTTCACTTGTCTAGGTAGATTCTTTTCGACGCTATCGTGTTTTTAACAAAATATGTTTTCTAATATTGGTTTTGTATGAGAGGTACCAGAACTACTTGACCGACATAGCCCATTTTTAATACCAACCTGACGCCGATAAAAAGAAGTCCTTTCACCAAATTTCGTTCACCTACGTCAATTACTTTGGGCGCTATCGTGCTTTCAACAGACAGAGAGAAATGTGGGCCCAATATTGGTTTTGCATGGGAGGTACCAGAACTACTTGACCGACATAGCTCATTTTCAATACCAACCTGACGCTTATAAAAATAAGTGCTCTCACCAAATTTCATTCACCTACGTCAATCACTTTGGGCGCTATCGTGCTTTCAACAGACAGAGAGACATGTGGGCCCAATATTGGTTTTGCATGGGAGGTACCAGAATTACTTGACCGACATAGCTCATTTTCAATACCAACCTAACGCCGATAAAAAGAAGTCCTTTCACCAAATTTCGTTCACCTACGTCAATTACTTTGAACGCTATCGTGCTTTCAACAGACAGAAAGACAAATGGGTACAATATTGGTTTTGTATGGAAGGTACCAGAATTACTTGACCAATATAGCTCATTTTCAATACCAACCTGACGCCGATAAAAAGAAGTCCTTTCACCAAATTTCGTTCACCTACGTCAATTACTTTGGGCGCTATCGTGCTTTCAACAGAGAGAGAGACACATGGGTCCAATATTGGTTTTGTATGGGAGGTACCAGAACTACTTGACCGACATAGCCCATTTTCAATACCAACCTGACGCCGATAAAAATAAGTCCTTTCAAAAAATTTCATTCACCTGCGCCAATTACTTTGGGCGCTATCGTATTTTCAATAGACGGAGAGGCACATGGGTCCAATATTGATTTTGAATGGGAGGTACCAGAACTACTTGACCGACATAGCCCATTTTTAACACCAACCAAACGACTATAAAAAGAAGTCCTTTCACCAATCGTCATCCCTCTAGGTTGATTCCTTTGGACGCTATCGTATTTTCAATAGACGGAGAGGCACGTGGATCTTATATTGACTTTTTATGGGAGGTACGCAGGTACCAGAACTACTTGACCGACATAGCCCATTTTCAATACCAACCTGAAGTCGATAAAAATAAGTACTTTCACAAAATTTTATTCACCTACGTCAATTACTTTGGGCGCTATCGTGCTTTCAACAGACAGAGAGAAACATGGGTCCAATATTGGTTTTGTATGGGAGGTACCAGAACTACTTGACCGACATAGCCCATTTTCAATACCAACCTGACGCCGATAAAAATAAGTCCTTTTACCACATTTCATTCACCTACGCCAATTACTTTAGGCGCTATCGTATTTTCAATAGACGGAGAGGCACGTGGATCTAATATTAACTTTGTATGGGAGGTACCAGAACTACTTGACCGACATAGCCCATTTTCAATATCAACTTGACGCCGATATAAATAAGTCCTTTCACAAAATTTCATTAACCTACGTCAATTACTTTGGACGCTATCGCGCTTTCAACAGACACAGAGACACATGGGTCCAATATTAGTCTTGTATGGGAGGTACCAGAACTACTTGACCGACATAGCCCAATTTTAATACCAACCTGACGCCGATAAAAATAAGTCCTTTCACAAAATTTCATTCACCTATGTGAATTACTTTGGGCGCTATCGTGCTTTCAACAGACAGACAGACAAACAGACAGACGACGGACATGGCTAAATCAATTCAGAATGTGATCCTGATTCAGAATATATATACTTTATGGGGTCTCCGGTGACTCCTTCTTGGCGTTACAAATGCATTGGCAAAGTGAATATACCTTCCTGTGGAGGGTATCAAAAAATATATAATATCGGTTATCGATAGTTATCGAAGTAATTGCAACCCTAACTACTCTAATTACACAAATGCAAAAACAAAATGCACTCAACTCATAAGTCAAACACGAATATGAACACATATTTTTTTCTTTGCGCGAATATACACACACACACTCTAATATTAATTCTAACAATAATATAATATGTACATGCAATTAAACTACGATAAATAAATCATATTCAAATCATGTTAAAAGGCATGCTATTTATTTACACATTGATGTTACCTACCTGTTGTATAGCAACTCATCGTTCTCATCGTCATCACCAGCATGGTTATCATCCATTGTAATATGATATGTTTCGGCTGCGATATATAAATATTTATTTGTTCCTCAACAACAATAAACACAAACACTATACACTCTTTTACAACAACACTTAACAATTACTTAACAAATAAAATATTCGCCATTCACCGCAAAAAATATAGACGTCACGAAACTGGATTTGTAGTGGAGTACGAGGCAATCAGTGCAAGGGAGATGCACGTTGCACACTCGCATCAATGTTTATATTTTTTGTGGTACTTCGTTATTATGTTTGTCTTTGTCTCTTTTTTGTGGAAAGCTTATTATTTTTTTATGTCGGAATATTAATTGTCCCTCTCTTTACATGTTTTTGTGGAAGTGACGAAGATCGGCGAAGTAGTCAAAATTGACGGGGTAGTTAGTGAGGTGGACGAATCTCATCAGCGTTAAGGCTGCATTACAATATTCGCTAAGGGAAGTTTTGCGAACTACGTTCACGGGCGGGGAGAATGTTGCGAAGTTATTGGATGCACATTCCTAAGAAACAGTTAAATACATAAATAAACAAAGAATATATTTTAATAACAGTTGACATTTACTTTATAAAAACATTATATTTTGTAAAACATGAATCATAATACATAATTGGATTTAGTGTACCAAAGTAGTGTACAATCAATTTTTAAAACTCTAGATCCTAGAACCTTTATAACGTTGTAAACGTCTTGGTCTTTTATTCTACTTTTGGTTTCTTTGTTTCACCAATAAAACTACATGTCATTACAGTTACCCATATTTGAATCAAATTGGCACAAGTTTTCTTTTCCATATTTTTTTTTAGGAACAAATTTATTGATCGCCGAAAATAAATAGCCCGGTTTTTATTCTTAATTAAAACTCTCTTTATTGAAAACGTGGGTTTTTATCTTAGAATGTCTTTTCTGCTTTCACTGTCGATTTGCACTAATTGGTTCGTCGGTTTATTCTTTGCGACGTTGCCGAGACGGCGTCGACGTGGAGAACGCTGATTGGCTGGTGCAGGCGGCTTCTATCATCCCGCCGATCTGTCACTTTTAGCATGACCGGCGTTGCCAGGCGTAGTTGTCCAGTGGGCCTAAAACCTCCGCCAGATATACAATTATGCAACACATGAACAATATTTTGCTGCTAGCACTTTGAGTTTATCTTTGCATATTAAGGTGTGTCCCGACGCGCCAAACATTTTCGAAATGTTTATAAAATATTTCTGAAGCAAATCGGACACATTTCATAAACATTTATAAAATATTTCTGAAATTTGTTTATTTAATGTTAATGAAATATTTCAATTTCATCCTTTTTCGGTTTAGAAGAAAAAAATATGATAGGATTATAATTAGCAGAGATTAAAGTTTTTATTGTTGCAATTTTGGTCTCGGGAATCACTTTCTCAATAACCTTTAACAAGTAATGCCGCATTTACACGGTCACACATTATTAACACTAAAGATTAAAGGGATGGTAAATACTAAATAGCCGAGTGACTGAAATAACTGTGACTGAAAGGCATTAAGTACCTAACACGAAAAAAAACGTGAAACGTTTTTTAGTCTGCATCTTGTTTACGTGGTAGGAATTATGGGAAAGCTATGAATGTTGATATTTTTATAGCGATGGCTTACGAAATTTCGCTTTCCTATAAAAGAAAATATCTTCCGGAATTGATGAACGGTAAATTATTTATTAATTTCGTATGATTGATTGATGCATTTTTGGTTTAATTTACTGAAACTCAAAACCGCTCTGTAGTAAAATATTGTACGGGCGCGACCTGGGTTCCTACTGCAAACAAACCCAAATCTCTGAACGCGTTCGTCGCGATTGTCATTTAGGAGACGTCAAAACTTTAACGCGGCAAAATCTATCGTTTTACTCAATTGCCAGCCACTTTCTTGTTTGTCGCAGAGGAGCCCAGGTCGCCAGCCCATAAAACTAAAAAGTAAGTTGTATTTTAATAAATTAAAAATGTAAATGTTCAATAAGCTCTTTATAGAGAATAGATCTGAAGCGGCAACAAATTTTATTCTTTTTTACATTGAATTTCGCCGCCTATACAGTCTGGCAATAATTGTTGTGGAATAATGCGAATTTAAATATTTCTGCAAAGAATAAGCCGCCGCAAATTTGCAACAATTATTGTAGCCAATAAACCGCATATTTCCCTGTGGAGTTTTGCCGCTAGCCCATAGCACGCCCCAGAGATACAGCCGCCATTTTATTTGCCATCTTGACCGATCAGCAAATTGCACGAGGTTCGTACAAAGGCCGCCATTTTTGTTCTACAATTTGCAACGCTACGTTTCGATGTCAAGCCTAAACGAGACCTTAAGAAGAAGTGCTCGTAATAAAAGAATAGATATTGTCGCCGATCCTGATCCACCAATAGCCGACACCAATTCGACAGAAGACAGCGATTCCGACGTAGACAACACCATGATGGAAAATGCTGATCAGGGACCGTCAACTCAATTAGTGGCGATCCAGAAGCAAATGGACGAACTGCGTTTGCAACTTCAGGCAGCAACAGCCGCCGCTGCAAGTGAAAAACGTGAACGCGTTCGAATCCAAGACCTGCTAAGCCGCCATCAGCAGTCATCAACTATCGCCTCTAACTCTGATGCTGGAACTGCTAAGTACGCGCCGATCACATTGAATTCATTGCCACCAACGGTGTCAACAACCACTGTTTTGACAATGTGCATCGGTGTTGGAACCGCTCAGTACGCACCGAGTACTTCATCGCTCCAGAAGCCAGTGTCGACATCAGTACTAATGTCGGTACAAAATGATACTGCGAGACACCAATACACACCAATCATGTGTTCCCACGAGCCGCACATACCTTCATCGTCTTTGTACACGAGTGCCGCAGCATCACAGTACACGTGGTCATTGCCACATAAGCCCACGTCAACAGCAACCATCAGTACGTACCCAAGCAGCCCCTTCCACACACAGAGATTACCATCATTCCTGCCGCCGTTAAATGAACAGCAAGTCAATATGCCTCCACTACAAAATAGAATATCGTCATCGTCTGCAACCAGCCAGTTAATAACGCCGCAATCGGGTTGGTATGGAAATGGCCGAAAGCTTCACGATCTGCGAAACTTCACCGGTCGTCCTGAGGAGTGGCCGATGTTTAGTACAACCTTCCGCGAATCCACAGCGATGTTCGGATATTCCAACGTAGAGAATATCTTTCGCCTACAGAAATGCATTAAAGGAGATGCAAAGACCGTCACGAAAGCACTATTGATACATCCGGACAACGTTGAACAAGTGATGGCTGTGTTGGAGTTCCGCTTTGGACGCCCAGAATGTTTACTGCAAAGCCAACTTACCAAAGTGCGAGAAATTTCGCCTATTTCGGAGGGAAAGTTGGAAATACTCGTTCCATTCGCCACCAGGGTGCAGAACTTTTCTACCTTTCTTGAGGCAAGTGGCCTACATCAGCATCTTGCTAATCCGACACTCATTGATGAACTTGTCGGTAAGCTACCGATGAGTAAACGTTTAGAGTGGGCCCAGCAAAGCGTTCTTATCCAGCCGTACCCTACCGTTAAACATTTTGAAGAATGGTTGAGCAGAATCGCCAGACTAGTGTGCTTGGTCACAACAAACTCTCTTGCACCACAAGGTAAGGTAGAAAACAATCAAAAAGCTAAAAGCGTTCTCTTTACTTCAGACAAACCTGCATCTAAATCTCGCGCCAAGGAACGGTCCATATCTGCTTCAACCAACAATGATATTTGTCGCCACTGTCAATTTAAGTGGCATCCAGTACCTGAATGCAGTGCCTACGCTAAATTGGACAACATAGAGAAGTGGAACTTCGTTAAAAGAAACAGGCTGTGTTTCTCTTGCCTGAGATACGGCCACAGCACAATCTCGTGTAAGCGCCGAAAGAAATGCGAGATTGGTAAATGCACTCGCAACCATCATTCTTCACTTCATGATCCTGACGAGCCAAGTACTTCATCGTCGTCGACATCCGCTGCCGAGACCGACTGTCAAAGGGCGCCGAAGTCTCTGCTCAGCTGTAGTGCAGATGCCAACGTAAAAATACTATTTCGTGTTTTGCCAGTCAGGCTTTACAACACCGATACTGTAGTAAAAACATTTGCCCTCCTGGACGAAGGATCGTCCATTACTATCATGAGCAACGACCTAGCCGGACAACTTCAATTGGATGGTCCCAAGAAAAGCTTGGATCTACAGTGGTTTGGCAAAGAGACATCAACGGAGGAGTCTTCAGAAGTAAGCTTTCATATCAGCGCCGACAGAGATGATGCCGAGAAATTTTCGATGACCGGAGTCAGGACAGTTAGTGAGTTATGTCTGCCAACACAAACTCTGAGTGCTGCTGATTTGTATCCGCTGTTCCGAGGTAAGACCATGCTTTCGTTCGCGGAATATGAAAACGCGAAGCCTCAACTTCTCATCGGTCTTGATCACTGCCACTTGGGGGCACCCATTAGAGTGATGGAATCCGCAAACGTTCAGCCAATTGTTACAGAAACCAGATTAGGATGGGCCGTATATGGGAGGTCTGCAGCTGACACTGGGAGTGATTTCAACGACATCCGGATCCTTCGTTGCAGTCAAGCCAGAAGCGAACAGGACTCGCACCTGGATTCTGTCATCGAGGAGTTTTTTAGCATGGAAAATTTTGGAGTGAAGAAACCAACACAAAAGCTGATTTCAGCTGTCGACGAGAGGGCGTTGCAGATTCTTACCAGCACAACAAAGCAAGTCGGCTCTCGCTTCCAGACAGGCCTGCTGTGGAAGCATGATACGTTTGAAGTTCCTGCAAGTTTTGACATGGCGAAAAGAAGACTTTGGAGTCTTGAAAATAAGATGAAGAGGGAACCCGAGTTCGGTGCGATTTACAAGAACATCATTGCAGACTATTTGAGAAAGGGCTACGCCAGGAAGTTGACGAAGGCCGAAGCGGAATCGAACACTGCCAGAACCTAGTACCTCCCACATTTTGGTGTGCAGAATCCGAACAAGCCTGGTAAAGTTCGTCTCGTGTTCGATGCTGCTGCGAAGGTGAGTGACGTTTCTTTAAACACCTACTCAAGGGACCGGATGAGCTCAGACCACTGCTTACGATACTCTTTAACTTCCGTCTGAGGCCAGTAGCTGTAACTGGAGACATTAAAGAAATGTTTCACCAGATACAAATACAACCGGAGGATCAAGACTCGCAACGGTTTCTTTGGAGAAGCGAACCGGAACAGGCAATCGGAGTCTACGCTATGCAGTCCATGACGTTTGGTGCCAGCTGTTCCCCATGCTCAGCGAATTTCGTGAAGAATCTCAACGCTTTGAGATTTACGGAGGATAACCCGAGAGCCGTCAACGCGATTATTCGAAACCACTATGTAGATGATTATGTGGATAGTTTCACCAATGAAGCCAAAGCAGTCCACGTAACCAAAGCCGTCATATCCATACACCATAGTGCGGGCTTCGAGGTACGGAATTTTGCCTCAAATTTGGAAAAGGTGTTACAAGACATCTCTGCGCTGGAGAACGAATTGCAACCAAGATCGGAAGTTGACCTGAACATCGATGCCGCTGTGGAAAAGGTTCTTGGAATGTGCTGGGAGCCTATCAAGGATGTTTTTACGTTCAAACTAAATTTTCCCCGTGTTAACAAGGACGTTATGATTAGCCGCAGATGTCCGACCAAAAGAGAGTTCTTAAGCATAGCCATGTCGGTCTTCGATCCGTTCGGGATAATAGCTAACTTTGTCATTCATCTGAAATTGCTGTTGCAGTCAGTCTGGAGTTACGGTGTTGAATGGGACGAGCCGATACCTGAGGAAGTTTTTGAAAAGTGGAAGCTGTGGAGAGCAGAGCTTCCGAATCTGTCTCATTTTAGTGTGCCAAGATGTCATGACTACCTCTTGTCGTCAGCTAGCAGTATTAATCTTCACATTTTCGTCGATGCCAGTGAAGAGGCGTTCAGCGCAGTAGCTTACCTGAGGGCCGAATTTGGCGAAAGGACGCAGGTTTCCTTCCTGTGTGGGAAGACGAAGTGTGCGCCAAGGAAACTGATGACAATTCCCCGTCTCGAGTTGTCCGCTGCCGTCCTGGGTATACGACTTTCGAATACCATTGTTGAGTACCACGATATGCCGTTTACGAGTCGAGTTTTCTGGAGCGATTCGAAAACGGTTTTAAACTGGATTCGATCGGACCCCCGTCGCCATAAACAGTTCGTTGGTTTCCGAATTGCCGAGATACTCGATAGCAGCCGATGCAATCAATGGCGTTGGATTCCCTCCAAGTTGAATCCAGCTGATGAAGCCACTCGCGTTACCCGCCAATGTTCCAAGCCAACAACAAGTTTTCAAAGTACTCCAAGTTGCTGAGAGCAGCGGCTTGGGTTATCTGGTTCCTGAAGGCGTGTAGACGTATGCCTATTGAAGATGGAGAACTCTCGCCAGTCGAGCTCGACGACGCCGAAAAGGTTCTCTGTTGCGAAGCCCAACGTGATGCCTATGCTAGCGAGATAGCTCAACTTAGCTGTCAGCAGCATGTCGAAAAGACCAGCAGCCTGTACAAACTGACGCCATATCTGGATAACGATGGTCTGCTGCGCGTATATGGACGTATAGATGCTGCTTCGACCATCCCGTTCACTGCCAGACGAACGATGATCTTGCCCAAGGACCATAAGTTGACGAGAATGATTTTGGATCACTTTCACCGTCGCCTGTGTCATCAAAACAATGACACTATAGCTAACGAAGTGCGTCAGAAATTTTGGGTGCCCAGCCTACGTTCGGTCATTAAAAGGGTGAAAAACGACTGTCTGTTATGCCGTATCCGAACCGTTCAACCAATGCCACCGCTAATGGGCCAACTGCCGAAGGATCGTCTTACTCCGTACGTACGGCCGTTCACGTTTACCGGACTTGACTATTTCGGCACGGTTCTTATTATCAATGGCCATCGCAAAGAGAAACGCTGGGTCGCGCTCTTCACGTGTATGACTATTAGGGCCGTACACCTCGAAATCGCCGCCGATCTTTCTACGGACGCATGCATTTTGTGCATCCGCAACTTTGTCAACCGGCGAGGGGTGCCAGCAAGGATAAGGTCCGACAACGGCACGAACTTTATAGGAGCGAGGAACGAGTTGCAGACCAATTGTATCTTTGACAACGAGGCAATCAAAGCTGAGCTATCTGCAAAGGGCATTCAGTGGATTTTCAACTGCCCGTCAAATCCGCATGCTGGTGGGTGCTGGGAACGGCTGGTACGGTCGGTAAAGAGGGTGTTGTCGCATACGCTTAAAGAAATCGCACCAAGGACTGAGACGCTTCTGAGTGCTTTGGTCGAAGCAGAAAACATAATCAACAGTCGCCCGCTCACATATTTACCGGTTTCGGTCCAAGATGAGGAGCCTCTGACTCCTAACCATTTCTTGCTAGGTGGGCCGAACTCGACACAAACTCCAGGCAGCGTAGATGACCGAGTCTTATGTCTCCGCAAGCAGTGGCGGATCAGTCAGCAAATCAAAGATCGATTCTGGAAAAGGTGGATAAGGGAATACTTACCAGTTCTGACAAGACGCTGTAAGTGGTTTGAGAACGTGCCGCCTATCTCCGTCGGGAACCTGGAACTCGTCTGCGATGCCAATGCTCCTAGAGGTCAGTGGAAGAGAGGAAGAGTCATCAAGGTGTATTAAGGGATCGACAAACAGGTACGCTCAGCCGAAATCCAAACATCAACAGGAGTTATTCGACGACCGTCCATCAAGCTGGCCGTGTTAGATGTTGGTGAGACGTCGGTGGAACCTGAGCGCCTCACGCGGGGTGGGGTGTTGTAAAATATTGTACGGGCGCGACCTGGGTTCCTACTGCAAACAAACCCAAATCTCTGTCATTTAGGAGACGTCAAAACTTTAACGCGGCAAAATCTATCGTTTTACTCAATTGCCAGCCACTTTCTTGTTTGTCGCAGAGGAGCCCAGGTCGCCAGCCCATAAAACTAAAAAGTAAGTTGTATTTTAATAAATTAAAAATGTAAATGTTCAATAAGCTCTTTATAGAGAATAAATCTACCATAATTCGGAGATTCTACTTTTAATGGGCAAAGGCTCTGAAGCGGCAACACGCTCTTATTTCAAATGATTTAAATCAGAAATAGAAATGTTTTCAAGTGATTAGAGAAATTATGTTCCCTGGAACTTGTATTTATTTCCATTTTACGTATCTATAATTATGGGCAGCACATCCATTATACTTTAGGCGTCTGATTTGTGATTTCATTCTTACTCCTTTACTAGCATTGACTGGGGAAAAACGGATCTCTCTGTCCCGTCTCCTGCAAAAATGTGCGTGCGTGATGGTGTAACTGTAAATGCAGTATAAAAGTGTTATACCCTGTTCCCACGAACGTGATTTAGCCGAAGTGATTTATAAATCACGAAAGGCGTCTTCACCAAACTTTACGTGTTTTAGTGTGACATTCACGTCAACTTTGACATTAGGTGTCTAACTTTCAATATCATAACTATAAAAGTGCAAAAAGAAAATTATCTACATCAAATTAAAAGCTAAAATGAGTTCAAATGCTTTGGAAATCATTTCCATCTATCAAAAAAAAGTTAAAAATGATATAAGCAGTTTACCCTCTACATTTTCAACAAGAAGAAATGTTCTCCGAAAAAAGCATAAAAAAAATATTCTGAAACTAATGCATCTCCTACATAGTCACTTGTTTTTATCGCACAAAATGCTTATACGGAAAAAACCGAGAAGAGTTTGGACTAAGGTGAGTGTAGTTTAAATTTGCACGTAAATAAAGTTACAAGCCAGAACGCGTTATTTGCAGATACGTTCAAGATCTTTCTGGGAAAAAGATGTGCCGGAAAATGATGATGCCTTTTTTAAAGAAAGCTTCCGCATGTCTCGGGAAAATTTTAATACAATATGCCATGAATTGAGAGGTATGGAAAAACATGACACGAATTACCGTAAAGCCATTCCTTTGAGAAAGAGGGTTGCAATCGCACTGTACACTGTTGGATCTTCAGCTGAGTACCGAAGCATCTCAAATCTTTTTGGAGTCGGAAAAGCAACAGTTTGCAGCATTTTGAAAAGCTTTTGCCAGGAAGTATGGAATGTGCTGCGTCCAAAATATATAACAGCTTACCCACTTACTGCGGAAGTTATAGAGGAAAATGTTAATGGGTTCAAAAAGTTGGGCTTCCCTCAGTGCTTCGGAGCTATCGGTAAGTAAAGTAAACTGGAATATTAAAATCTGGCTAAAAATAATGTTATTTCAATGATTTTTAAGATGGCTGTCATATCGAGGTATGCCCCAGATCTGAAGACGCTGTTGATTATTATAATTATAAAGGTTGGTATTCTACTGTACTATTCGCTGCAGTTGATTACCGGTAAGAGCCGCATTATGTTATTAAAATACGATTTTGATTATGATTTATTAAATTTAGATACAGATTTCTATACGTCAATGTCGGTAGTCCAGGACGATGCAACGATTCACAAATTTTCGAAAGTTCATCTCTTAAGTTGCAACACCAAAATCCCATACTTCAAAGGATGTCAAAAAGAATATGTGGTGTAGACGTTCCGGTCTTGTTGATTGGCGATTCTGCCTTCAGATTTTCGGATAGAGTAATGAAGCCTTATCCATTTAATGCTGTTGCACCGGCAGAACAAAAAAACTTTAACTATGCCCTATCCAAATGTCGAAGGGTGGTAGAAAACGCCTTTGGTCATTTGAAGGCCAGGTTTAGAAGAATTGGGAAAGGATTGGAAAAGCACATAGACAACACTTCCTTGATTATAAAGTCTTGTTGTGTACTTCACAACTTTTTAAACGTTCACAACGATGAGATTAGTATCCAATGGATGCAGAATGCGGATGAAACCACGTTCAGACTCAGAGAGCAGACGGAACATACATCGTCTATCAGCGACAACAATCCCACAGCAGTTAATAAACGCAATGCGATAACCAGATACTTGGGTAAAAACACATTTAACCAACCTTTGTTTCTTTTTATTTTTTATTCAAAAGTGCAATTAAATCAGTTTGAAATTGATCGGAGGAGCTTACAAATCTTTCAAGAATTGCATTCCGCTCTCTTTCTATTCGAATGAGTTCCTGATCAGTATTTAGTATTTCCTTAATTTGATTTTGAATCCTTTTTTCCGATGCACGGAAATCAGCTGCATAATGATTAACTGGTTTTCTTTTCTGTTTCCTTGCAGCTCTGGAAGTGGATGCAACAGGCGTCTCTGGATTTTCATCTGATTCCGAAATGGCGGAGCCTGAAGGAGTTGGCGATATGCGCGGCGACGATGGTGATATGTCCGACATCGAAATTTCAGATGAAGTGTAATCTAGACATAAAAATAAAAAACAAATGCACTAATATGTACTTATCAAAGCACTTGTTTTTGTTTACCTATTGCAATGCTGTCTTCAACGATAGATTCCAGGTTGTTCATCCTCAGCTGCCCAAGGATAGCGTGCACTCTGTGGTAAAGCTTCCATTCCGACGGCGAACCTCCCGATGGACCGACTATCTGTTTTTCCTTTCTAAAAGGTACCGAATATGAATAACGGTTACAACAAATATGCTCAAAAAGCGACCTACCTGTATCTACTGGTAAGGTTGTGTATTTTAACCCTTATCTCGTCGGGAGAAAAAAAAGAATTCCTTCTTTGGAAGGAATTCGCCATCTCCTTATAAATATGGTTATTTTTCCTGTTTCCTCGCAATTCCTGAAACTTTTCTTCCCAAAGCTCCAGGAGAAAGAGTTCGTCCACTTCGAACCAAATAGTTCTTCTTTTTTGTTGTTTTTGTTTTGTTGCCATAACTGCCAAGAATAAAACCATTTTTGTTTGTATGTACTTAATAAAAATATCAAAAACTCACCGAAACACGAACAAAATTGAATTTAAAATAATTTTTTTGACAGTTTTGTTTTTTTTTTGTTTGCTGAATAAAGTGCTGAAGTTAATAACAGGTATGTTTGATTTTATTTGTGTATGTTCGATTTTATTTTGTATGGATTTGCGATGACAGATACGTAATTAAAAATTAAACACGTCTAAATCACGTAATTACTAATCACGAAAACGTATGATAAATCACGTAATTTATGAGATGATTTAGCTAAATCAAGTCGATTTAGCTAAATCACGTTGGTGGGAACATGGTATTATCATGGGCCTTGTCGATGCTCTGATACCCTCCACTGCATACAAGTCATGCAAAATTGGTTTTGTATGGGAGGAACCAGAACTACTTGACCGACATAGCCCAATTTTAATATCAACCTGACGACGATAAAAGTAAGTCCTCTCACAAAATTTCACTTGCCTAGGTCGATTTGTTTCGACGCTATCCTGTTTTCAACAGGCAGAGAGACACATGGGTCTAATATTATTTTGTATGGGAAATACAAGAACTTCTTGACCGACATAGCCCATTTTTTATACCAACCTAACGAAGATAAAAAAAGTCCTTTCACCAAACTTCATTCCTAGGTTGATTCCTTTGGACGCTATCGTGCTTTCAACAGACAGACAGACAGACAGACAGACGCACATGGCTATATCGATTCAGAATGTGATCCTGATTCAGAATATATATACATACTTTATGAGGTCTCCCGTGACTCCTTCTTGGCGTTACAAATGTAATGGCAAAGTGAATATACCTTCCTGTGGATGGTATAAAAATGAAACCGATACTCGGTTATCTGCAACAAAAAAAGTTTTCATATGAATGAAATGTCAAATACTATACGAATATTCACTTGTTCGTAGTTCGCAATTCGTTTTCATGGGGTCTAATCGCGTAAGCACAAAACGATTGAACGATATCGTCTCGACGATGCTTGTACTTCGTGTAACAACCAAAAAACGATAATCGTCGAAACGATTGGACGAGCATCGTTTTTTGTTGCTTCACGTTACTAATTTAACGTCAAATACTCTCGTCGAAACGATTCGATTGAACGATGGCTGTTTGGCTATCGTTTCATCGTGTTTGCTGCATTTTTCACTTTTAATTAGGACTGAGAAGTATAAAAAATTATTAAAGAAAACACACACTTATATTCTCTTTGGAGGTGACTTGCACTTATCCTACCTGTAAAAAAATGTATTCTTTGCCAAAAAAAAAAATGGTAGTAGGACTTATTGGGAATATCAAATGAATTTCATCCATTTGTATTCTTAATTTATGCCTTTTTAATGCAATCAAAAAATTGCATTCATTGATTTCTTTTTACTATTCGCCCCTTACCAATAAAAATTCTACTACCTAGCTATCTATTTTTGCATAAAATACCCAATTCCATGACAACGAAGAAAAATAAACAAATTTATTCAAGAAAAAAAAAAAACAATTTCCATACATTTTTAAATTTTTTAGGTGTCAAAGTTTGTTTACAGTCATGCTCAAACTGTTGAAAACGGGAACGATGAACGATTCGATTGAACGATGCGACGATGATGTTATATGAAGCAAACTAAAAACGATGTCGTTTTGTTCAATCGTTTCGACAACAATCGTCTCATAAATTACGCGATTAGAGCCCAGTAAAGGCGCCAAGTGACAAAGAACAGAAACAGGAATAGAAACTGAAACTGAAACAGAACAGAAAGTTTTTTCGTTCTCTAGTAAATTCTGGTTCTGTTTACGTTGCTGCCTCAGCTACACAAAACTGAAACAGAAACAGATCTATAAAAACATGGCCGCCTATTCTGTCAAATTGTGTTTCGTTTGATTACATTTTAGCTCTGACTTCAACGAAAAAATGGAACAGATTTTGAAAATGTGTTGTGAATACGATTTACATAAAGCTAATTTTCGAATTGCGGCCTATAAACAAGCAGAGCGACAGTTTACAGACGATTTGTTTGTTTGTTAGATGACAAATGCAGAAAAATCCAAACAAAAAAATCATCCCCCTCATGATAAATTAGCATTTATGTTGCAGAAACAATCAATATAGACTTGTTTACGTTCTGTCGTCAAACAGTAATTTTTCTGTCGCTAAATTCTGTTGCTGAAAATTGTTTTTCTGTTCCTAACTCTTTTCAATTGCAAATGAATGGGATTCTGTTTCTGTTCCTGTTTCTGTTCTTTGTCACTTGGTGCCTTTAACACGAACAAGGTGCTAGCGACTAATGGAAAAAAAATGTTCTTGATGTCTAGATGCACCCATCGCAAATTGTGAATGCATCCATTACCATTTCATGACAGGTTTTATTTTATTACGTTACGTTACCATCTGCGGTCTACTGCGGCTACAAAAAATTACAGTTCGACACCAAATAACATTACTTAGAAGTACACGTTTTTACTGATTGTGGATTCGTAATTGTGTAAATATACAAACTAAATATACTAAAATCATATACTTCCCTATCAATTCTCTATGTAACAAATCGTGTTTTATTGTAAGCCTTTTCGGTTCATAGTTTTAAAATTCGTTTTAAGGTTGTAATAACAGTGAGTCAATATAAAGTAAATAAAGTAAATGCTCAACCTAAATATGTATGTATGTATGTATGTATTTTATTGAGACTTCATAGATTACATTAATATTTGGTTTTACATAACTTATATTATTTTGTTTTTAAGCCGACTTAGAATTGGTCTGGCTGTCACAGCAATATTTACTTATTTCTAATTAAATTAACTAGAGAATCGAATTATAAACTTCGCAGTTACATAAAAAAAACATGTTTGCTCAATCGGAACATGACAGATAGAGAGGAACTAAAACTAGGTATATATAAAAGAGAAAGAGGATGCTTGACAGTCATGCCAAGGTACATGAAAAGTGAAACACAAATTATAAAGTTTTCAAAGAGTACAAGCTTAAAGAATAATGAAAAATTAGTTTATTCGGGAAATATTTTTAGTATAGGATGTATTGATTTGTACAGTGATTTATTAATTCATTTGTAAATATGTATTTGTGTTTATATCTTATTGATTTATTACTATTCTTTGAATACTGTTAAGGTTATTAAATATTATTTACATTTATAAATATAATTTCAATTCAATTGAAGTATATAATATATGTATTTGTATATATACAATGTATATACATATTTTTTTAAATTATTTTTTTTTTTTTTTTTTTTTTTCCTTAATTTAGTAGTTGGGATGCTGATTTTTGGTTTAGATACAAATATATATATATATTTTTTTATATGATTAGCCCCTGTAGTTGGCATTGTTACTTTTTTTATAGAAGTTTGGTAAGAAGTGGCAATCAGCCTCCATCCTAAAAAGTGGTGTGGATTCCTCATTGAGGATGCAGATCGGGGAAATATAGTATTTGTCAAGTATTGTGGATCTAATGTTATTATTGTAGACAGATTGTATCAGAGTGTTGTTATGGTGTCTTAGATTTGGTAGCCTTATTTTAGCTAAGTCTGTTAAGTAGCGCATTAGAGGCGTGACTCCAGAGACTTCGTAAAGCGTGTCGTTTTTAAACCACTTGCCCGAGGTTCTTCTGAATTTGTGAGTGCATTTTCTCAGAATTGTTCTTTCGAACTTCTGGAGCTCTTCAGCTACCGTTGGAGAGATTTGAAACCAAATCGGGAAACCATATGCCAAGATTGGCCGGATAAGTGTTTTGTACATTAGTATTTTGGTCTTAAATTCAATCTCAGGCGAGTTTAAGAGAAGTTTAAGTTTTGCGCTCGCTGCTTTACCTTTATTTAAGGCTTTTCTGCCCTGAATGTTCATTTTCCACCTTTCATGTAAAAAGATTCCCAAATATTTTAGGCCTACTTTCCTTGGGATGTTATTTCCTTCTATTACTAGATTGAGTTGTTTGCTTTCTCTCACAGCCAGGTGGTGACCTTTCGTGGATGCATTTCTAAAGCAGATTACCTCGCATTTAGAGAAGTTTAATTCAATACCCCACTTTTTGTAGTATGGTAGTATTATTTCGAGGTGATTTTTAACACCCCGAAGTGCGATGTGAGGTCTTTCGTGGGAATCGAAAACTATGGTGTCATCTGCGTATAAAATAGATTTAGAAGATCGAAGCTGGGATGGAAAATCGTGGAGAAAAATATTGAATAGAAGAGGCCCAAGTATTGAACCCTGTGGGACCCCAGAGTTCACTGGGACAAGGGAAGAGCAGTTATTATTTAGGTTGATTATAAGAAAGCGATTTTTAAGAAAGCTGAAGATCATTTTGGTAAAAAACAGGGGAAAGTTTAGGGAAATTAGTTTTGACATAAGTCCCTCGTGCCATACAAGATCAAATGCCTTTGTGAGGTCAAGGGCACAAGCAACGGTACATGATTTAATTCTAAGATTATTTAAAACTGTGTCTTGCAAATGTAACAGGGCGTGTTCGGTAGAATGTTTGCTTTTAAAACCAAATTGATTAAGAGGTATGACTTGTTTTTCTGTTATAAAACCTTCGATTTTGTGGTACAGTACTCTTTCAAGAATCTTACTTATATTTGACAACATAGAAATAGGTCTGAAATTACCAATGTCGTTAGAATTTTCTTTTTTTTTAATCGGAATTAGTTTGGCTTTTTTCCAGATAAGAGGGAAGTACCCGTTGTTTATGCAGTTATTTATTATAGGAGTTAGGAATTGAGGAATAGTGGTAATACATTTTTTAATTATAAAGTTAGAAATTCCATCTAAGCCTGTTGATTTTTTGTTGTTTAGATTAGAAATTATTGAACTTATCAGTTCTGAGGAGGCAAACTCATTTTCAGAACTTGAAGAGGCGTCATTGGTATTCGAAAAATGTGTTACAACAGTAGAAGAGTTCCAAGCTAAGAAGGCATTATTACGAGTTGAGACCTCTAAATAGTTTTCAGGATTTGATTGGGGTATAACCAGTGAATATAAGTTCGTGTAAAATTTTTCAAATGCATTTAATTTTTCATTGATTGAATGATGTGGAGAGTTATCAAAAATAATAGGAGCAGAAGACTGATTGATTGCTCGTTTGCGACCAGTGATTTTATCAATTTCTTTAAAAACATCTGAGGAAGGTCTTAGCTGTTGAAGTTTGTTTCTGAACTGTTTGTTTAGGTGAATTCTAATCTGGTCTTTTATTATTTTACTCAGACACTTTATACGGGAAGAAAGATAAGTGTAGGTATTGTTAATTCTATTTCCTTCTCTATGGAAGATTCTTTTAAGCTGTGCTTTCCATATTTTTCTAAGCTTGAGGATCTTAACTATTTCTTCACTCAGATTTTTGTAAGAGCTTTTGAAGAGTATTTTTTTAGAGTGAAGCTCTATACACTCTTGAATTGAATTAGAAAAAAACACTACAAAGTGATCTATCTCCTCATTCGAGAGGTTCCTGTTTACTGGGATGTTAAGTGAATTAAGTTTCTGTGAGAGATCGGTATTAAAAAGTTGCCAATTTGTGTCTTTAAATGAAATGTTTGATGGAGGGTCAGATACCACAGGGGAAATGTTAGGTATTTCTAGCGCCATAAAAACGGAAAAGTGGTCTGAAAAGGGATGTGCTGTTAAGCAGCTAAAATTTCGATCAGTATGCTGTGGGGCAAGGAGGTTCGCTGAAACGATATAAAAGTCAATGATTGATAAAGTGCTGGGTCTTGTTGGAGACCTCGGAGAGATAATATCCATATTTAAAAAAGCGTTGCTGTGGAACCAAGAAAAAAGGTGAACACCATTAAGGTTTGACATTGAGTCGCCCCAAAAGCTGTGTCTTGAATTAAAATCTCCTCCAATTATGAAAAAATCGAATCTGGATAGAAGTCTGCATAAGTCATCCATGGCATTAGTAAGTCTAGCACCAGTGTTGCAGGGTATGTATATAGAGACGAAAGCTATAGCTTTACTAGCGCCTGAAGGTTGGGTTAGGGAAATAGACAGGATCGTTGTGGAAATTACATTATTCTGAAATGGAATAATATTAAACTTTATAGAGTTACTAATTAGGACTCCAGTGCCCCTGCCGGAGTCGTTACGGTGTAGAGTATAGTTATCGAATGATCTGTTATGGTTTTCTTTCAGAAGAGTTTCTTGAACCAAAACTGCTGTCGGAGAGAGGTCTCCCAACAACATGTTTAGTTCAGCGCATTTATCGTGAGATATTAGAGAATTGATGTTGGCCGTCAGGAGCTTTACAATCATGGTGAAATCTTGGCAATAAATTCCAGATAAGCACCGGGCTTATCGGAATCCCTTAATGTTAAATATTTTGGCCAGAACTCTCGGACACGCAAAATTAAGGTGTTAATAGGAACACCAAACAGTAAAATTGATTCGTTAAGAAAATCGCCAAAAGTGGATGAAGAAGAATTTTTCTGGTTATTTGGATTCTTGCCAGTGAACTGAATAGTATTTTGATCATTTCTCAAAATATCGGCGTAGGACCCACTGGCTGGGATGCTCTGAGAAGTTTGAGGAACATGAATTGTGTTATTTATATTTTTTTTTGGAGATTCCAATCCCCTTTTTTTGAGATATTCAATCCGTTTAGGGCACTTGCTGAAGTTTGCTGGATGGCCTGAAGATCCACAGTTAATGCACGCTACCTTGGCCAAATCATCATTTAAGACTATTGAGCAAGAACCTTGTTCATGAAAATTTGTACATTTAACACATCTATTAGGATATGCGCAGTAGGCACTTACGTGTCCAAATCTTTGGCATTTAAAGCACTGGACAACGTTGTTACGCTTTACGGAGTCCCATCGGATTCTGTGACGAAGAATATTCTTGATATTCTTTAATTTATTAAGACTTTCTCTATCGTCTACAACACAAACATATATGCCAAGATCTAGCCCATTCTCTTTTGACCATTTTGTTGTAAATGGTTTAACCTGCACCCTCAATGAGGGGTCCACAATCGCCAATTCATTTTCAATTTCATTTGGTTGGAATCCATCTGAGAGACCCTTTAATAAAATTGAAAATTTTTTCAGTTGCCTAGGGACAAAAGAATAGGCATTTGCCTTTTTATTACAGAGAGACTTCATTAAAGAAGAATGCAAATCAACATCCCTTACATAAATTTTAAGTCTACCCAGACCTCTGTTTTCAAATTTAACGTTATCTAAATTACCATTATAATGTTTTTTAAAAAATTCCAAAAGGCTCTTAGAACTTACTCCTTGAGCAAAAATTGGTGGGCACCATTCACTGCTATTCTTCGCTACTGGAATGTTCGGCTCCTTGCGCTGCTGATTCCGGGCGGTCACAGGTACAGAAGATGCATCATCTTTGTCCACGGCGAGTAGATGAAATTTGTTATTAGCCAGTCTGTCTGTGAAGGCCACTTTTTTAGACGACGATGTTGGTGGATTCACCGAATTTCTTTTCCGGTTAATCAGTTTCTCGAAGGTCTTCGAGTCGTTCTTCAGGATCCTTTGAAGGTCATTTTCGACCGAGTGGTTGAAGAGCGAGATTTCATTGTTTCCCCAAATAGATAAGGGCAAAGATGAATTGTTATTCGCCACGTCAACGACGTGCGATCCTTTACCATTCATATTTTGGTTGGGAAGAAAAGTTTTTTTTGGCAGCACTGCTGCAAACGTATCACATGCCTGATCAGCATCGCTATCGCTTAATACCACTGCTGTTTCAAGATGGCTTTCACTAATACATGTATCCATGTATTCATTGTCGTTGTCGATCTCACTCGACCCATCAGGGTGGGTATCTTTATGTGTGTTGTCTCTGGGTAACGGTAACGGGACGCCGCCGACCACATCAAGAATTTTTTTTTTGTCTTCGGTAGATAGAAGTTCAGAAGGTAAAATTAAATGTTTTTTATTTGATAATCCCGGATCAATGGGAAAGAGTTTGTTAAAAGGATAACCTTTTTCTTTTTCTTTAGGCTTAGAGCCCATTGTAACACAGCTAGATTGATTTTTTTTTTTTTTCTTTATCAAACACAAGGCACTCGGGAGGAGGAAAAAAACACGTCCGTACACAACCGATACTCGTTCAGCCTGCTCAACCTAAATAATTGTAGATATATTTTCTGTTTTAAACCTTTTTTTTAGTTATATGAAATCTATCAATATCTTCAAAAGAATGACAGGCAATATGAACATCTCCTGTAAGTTATAATGCGACGAAAAAATTTGGTTCATTACGTCTATATTTGCAGCTCTTCGTATGAAATATATGGAGAAGAGAGAAGTATTTCTTGAGGAGAGTATCGCCATAAAGGAGCCTATATTCTTATTCAACCAGTGGCTTAATATTGCAATAAACACAGAGGAAATTTTAGAACCTAATGCAGCATGCCTTGCAACAGTTAATAAGTAAGTTTAACTTTGTCTTACAATAATAGATTTTACAATTAAAAACTAAAACAGGACAAAAATTATGTAAAGTCTGTCCCATCCCAAATCACTTGAAACCAAATTTCGTACGTCAGAAAAACTAGCCTTCATAAGAAAGAGTAATACGTTTACCTACTTCCTACTATTGTAATAGAACTAGTACCCACCCGCCTACGCCCGTGCAAAATGTGGTTTCGGAACAGTTGATTGAAAAAAATTTAAGAAATTTGCTGACTTGAAGAGGGCACAATTATTGCTTTATTTTTTTGATAATCGCTGGAAGGAAAAATCAAAAATTATTGAAAGACATTGCAGAGGTATAACGTGAGGGAGTCTGACTTGCAGGGGACCTAATTGTTTTTTTTTTGATAATCGTTGGAAGGAAAAATCGAAAAATCATTTAAAAACATTGCAGAGGTATAACGTGAGGGAGTCTTCTTCAATAGTGAGGGACTTGAACCCGATCTAAAAAAACTCCTGAAGATTGAGTCAACTTTGTCTTCGTCTTCATTGCATTGCACCTGTTCGTTGGACTAATCGGCAATAATTCAGTATCATTTGTCTAAAAATTAAATGAAAGAAAGTAATTTTATAATATATATCTAACTTATGTAATTTTTTGTATGTTTATCTTTTAACTAATGTTCCCCCAAGAGTATTAATTTACATTTTAAACAATGTATTCAAAATAGCTTGCCATTGTAGCACAACATTAAATACATAAACTTTTTTGTTTACTTTCGGCCTTACTAATAACCAAACACTAATGTCGACGATTAGCTGATTGCCAGCTTTAGTAAAAATGTACAGCTTTAGTGAAACGGTACCAATAAACAATTAGACTTCCACATTTGCTAGTGCGACAACTTTCTTAGAAACTATTACATTTTTTGTCATCGCAGAATTAAAATTTCATAATTTGTTTTCGTGAAAAACAAGGTCAATGGTTTATTTCACAACGAGGACTTTATTCTAAAAAAAGGAATATTGAAATTGCAAATTAATTTGCCCAACAGATTTCTTTTAAAGGATTTTTGAAGCTTATTATAAGCAAAAAACAAAACAGAAAATAGGAAATGCACAATATATCCGCTGATCTGTCAAATATCGTATGCAAATCAGTAATGCCCTATGTTCGATCGGATACAATTTTCGGTACTTTTTATAGTACGCTTTCCTTTGTTTTCTAATACTTCAAGATTGATTTATGAGTGAATTTGTGTCGTAATAAGGTCTCTTTTAAATTATACAATAAACGGAACACAGTTTATTAGAATGCTTTGATTTATTCGTTGGCTGATAATGCAAATCAAAACTTATTACTAGTCTAAGGATCACATTTAGATCGTTAGCAAGTGAATATTTTCAAAAGAAATATTAACCTGCTTATTCATTTCCGTTTGCAAAACAGTACTTGCAAAAGTATATGGAGTTCACACCTCACCACACCAATAAATACAATTTGATGTTTTAAAAATTGCATAGCTTATATCAATTAATTCGGTGAAAAAAAATATAAAGCCTTGGACATTCTTCTACATATACCTACATAAACTGACATGTTTTCTCCTAGATGAATTCGCACCAAGTAATAAAGAACTTTGTATATCTTAAATTCGGACGTACTACCTGATATTCCTCCAGCAGTTCCTAAATTTATTATTTCGCGTGGATTTTTCTGAATGCTGACAATTCTTCTATCTATATATTTTCCGTCAACCTTTTCACAACAACCATTTCCACACCAATATTTAAGATCTTCATCCAAAATCTACCTGGGGCGTAGGTACTGAGAATTGCTAAAAAAAAAGGTATTCAGGTATGAGCTGTCCAATATTAAATGAACAGATATTTTATTCCCTTAGCGACTTCTCTCAAGAAATTCTTGGAAAGATTCCAAACTTATATCAAATTTATTTTTTACTCAGCATGCATTCGTTACAAACTAAAATGAAAATCAATCATAAAGCAAGCACTAGCGGTTAAACCAGACAAAGCAGAGAAAAACACAAAACAAAGCATTTCCTTTAATCAAAATATTCGAAGTACATATTTTAACCCAAATACTAATAAACGCTGCGTAAAAGTTATCAACTCGTTATTCAGCAGTTATGTCAAATTTGTGTATGCTATCTGATGCCTACTAGCTAACTTGTGCACATTTTTGTTTATTAATACTGGGGTAAGTGTTTATAAATAAAACAAAAATGCATTATTTTTCAATTTTGTGCATACATTTGTAAAAATTTGTGTTTGCTAGACTTAAAAACCACTTGCATTGTTGTATTCCAACGAATAAAATCAGAAAACATTTACAATTTACTAAAATTTGTTTATAATTATAAACGGTCAGGCTGAACAACAGCGTATGTAAATTTGCTCCCATTACGAAATTCCATACCATCATTTAGGATAGTTGGGCAACACTCCTCTTCAAAATGGCATTTCGGGAGGATCTATTTAGCTAATTCTCCAGATAAACATGGATTTCTGAACATTAACATTTAACCCTACAGTTAGCGATGTTTTGGCAACTATATTTGTTTATTGGTAAAGGGATTTTGGAAAGTGTGGGGTATTTGCGTAAACTTCCAGACTAAAGTTGATTATTGGTAAGGCCGTTTTACTACAAGGTGGACCAAAAGAAGTCATCCGATGTTGTTTGGCTCAAATTTTTTTTCTAAATGGAAAACTTCGATTCTGTTTTTTGATTATGTTTATTTGAACCTTTTTATTGGTCAAGTCGAGAAGATGATATCGGCTAAATGGGCGCCGTCACAATTGATTGCCATACGGGCTCGTTTTATGGCATTTTTCATCACTTCGGCGAGAACTTCGGGCGACAGATTCTCGCACTCGTGTCGAATGTTGTCCTTAAGGGCTTCTAGGGCTTGTTCACGTAAACACGGGACAAAAAAAGTCTGGAACGGTTAAATCAGGCGATCTTGCGGGCCAGTGCAAATCGCCAAAACGAGAGATGAGGCGACCCGGGAACGCCGCCATCAGAATATCGGTTGTGTCTCGCGCAGTGTGTGCCGTAGCTCCGTCCTGTTGAAACCACATGTCCTCCAGTCCTAATTCGTCCAATTGCAGCAGAAAAAAACCCGGTTAACATGGCCCTATAGCGCGCACCGTCCACTGTTGTCATACATCCCATTGCTAAAACGAGCCCGTATGGCAATTAATTGCGACGGCGCCCATTTGGCCGATATCATCTTCTCGACTTCACCAATAAAATTAAAGGTTCGAATAAACATAATCAAAAAACAGAATCGGAGTTTTTCATTTAGAAAAAAAGTGAGAGCTAAACAATATCGGATGACTTCTTTTCTTTTTCTCTCTTTTTGTTTGTTTGAGGTTTTTTATTTTACCCACATAAAGATCCTGATTTCCATGGTTTACAACATTAGACCGAGATGCAACTTACTTTACTTTACTTAACGGGCTCCCGACCCGTGGAGAGTCTCTGCCTGAGACACTGCAGCCTTCCATCCTCTGCGATCCCGGGCACGCTGCTTCCAGTTATCCAGACCAAGCGCTCTGGCATCCGCGATGGCTTGGTCTTTGAAACGGAGGTTCGGTCTTCCTTGTCGTCTCGAACCTGGCGGCTGGGATTCGAAGATCCTCTTAGCTGGAGCATTATTGTCCATTCGCTCGATGTGGCCGAGCCAATGTAGTCGACGTATTTTGGCCTTTTGGACTACATCCACATCTTGGTACAGCTCATAGAGTTCGCGGTTGTATCTTCTCCTCCATTCGCCCTCCTCGCACACAGGACCAAAAATCCGCCGAAGAATTTTTCTTTCGAAGGAGCCCAGTATCAGCTCTCCCTTCCTGCTTATCGTCCAGCACTCGGCGCCATAAAGCAGAACTGGCAGGATAAGGGTTCTGTAAAGCATACATTTTGTCCTTCGAGTTAGGAGTTTTGAACCCAATTGCTTTGCCAAACCGAAGTAGCAGCGGTTTCCTAGGGTAATTCTTCGCCGGATCTCCACTAGGATGTCATTTGTGGAGTTCATGTTTACTCCGAGGTAGATAAACTCCTTAACTACCTCGAAATTGTTGCTATCAATAGTGACGTTCTGTCCTAGGCGGTGGACAGATGCTTGTTTGTTTGTTGATAGCATGTACTTAGTCTTGTCCTCATTTACTACAAGACCAACGAATTTCGCCTGTTCTTCAATCGCCGTAAAAGCCTCTATCACGGCACGCTGGGAGCGACCGATGATGTCAATATCGTCTGCATACCCCAGTAGCTGGACGGATTTGTTGAAGATAGTGCCTTCCGTGTTGACACCTGCCCTGCGCACTATCTGCTCTAGCACGAGATTGAAGAAGTCACATGATAATGCGTCTCCTTGCCGAAATCCGGTGCATGTTTCGAATAGCTCGGAGGAACTACTTCCAAATTGCACGTTGCAGCGTGTGTTCTCCAGCGTCACGCTACATAGCTGGATCAGTTTTGCCGGGATCCCGAATTCGGCCATCGCCACATAAAGCTCCTGACGATGAATGCTATCATATGCGGCTTTGAAGTCGATGAATAGGTGGTGAGTCTCGACTTGAAATTCATTGGTCTTTTCCAGGATTTGCCTCAGTGTGAAAATTTGGTCTATAGTCGATCTGCCGGGCCGGAAGCCACACTGGTACGTGCCGATTAGTGTGTTGCAGAACGGTTTGAGACGTTCACACAGTACGTTGGATAGGATCTTGTATGCGACATTAAGCAGGGATATGCCTCGATAGTTCTTGCAAGACATAGGATCGCCTTTTTTGTAGATGGGGCATATGGAGCTGATAGTCCAGTCATCGGGCATACTTTCCTCCACCCATACTTGGTTGATGATTTGGTGCATGCGCCCTACCAAAACATCACCACCGTATTTGAAGAGCTCCGCTGGTAAACCATCAGAGCCGGCGGCCTTGTTGTTCTTTAGCTTTTTTATTGCTAAGCCAACTTCTTCTATACTGGGCGGTGGAACTGGATCTTCATTGACTGGACGTGGGTTCTCTTCTTGCCCTATCACTCTCTCTACATGATGCCCATTTAGCAGCTGCTGGAAGTGCTGCTTAAAAACATCTACTATTCCCTGCGCTTCGGTGACTAGGTTTCCATCACTGTTTCGAAGAGCCTGCGTTCCGGTCTTGAAGCCAGCAGCCAGTTGCTTGGCTTTCTTGTAGAACTTCCGGATGTTGCTTCGATCGCGGGACTCTTCGATCTCCTTGAGCTGGGAGACTGCGTAGGCCCTCTTCTTTCTACGCAGGATTTTCTTCTCCTCCCTCCTCCTGGCTCGATACTCTTCCCTCGCTGCCCTTGTTTTGCGCTGCAGCGCCTTTATATGTGCATCTTCTGTCACCTTTTTCCTGCGTACGCATTCATCATCATACCACGGGCTCTTTCTCTGGGGTGGCTGGTACCCTAAGGTGGTTTCGGCTACCTCTTTGATGATGTCGCGATACTGGGACCACTGGGTGTTGGCATTTGTGGTAGGTGAATGCACTGCGGAGAGTTTCTCACTCAGGCGCTCTTTGTAGACTCTGGCTACTCCAGGTGTGCTAAGGCGTCCAACGTTGAATTTCTTCTTCTGGGCGGAACGCAGCTTCTTCTCGTTGGATAGTCGAGCTCTAAACTTAGCCGTAACAAGAAAATGGTCAGAGTCGACGTTTGCCCCTCGGAATGTGTGCACGTTGAGGATGTTGGATGCGTGCCTCGCGTCGATTAGCACATGGTCGATTTGGTTGGCGGTTCGACCGTCTGGAGAGCGCCAGGTTGCTGTGTGGATCCTTAGCCTTGGAAACCTAGTGCTACTTATCACCGTATTACGAGCTGCCGCGAAGTCAGTTAGTCGGTAACCGTTGTCTGTGGTCGTATCGTGGATTCTGTGTTTACCAACTAACCCGCCAAAGATGTTTTCCTTTCCGATTTTAGCATTGAAGTCCCCGAGCACAACTTTGACATCGTACTCCGGACAGGCTCCGTAGGCTCCATCCAGGAGGTCATAAAACTCCTCCTTGATAGGGTCTTCAGCCTCGTCGGTAGGGGCGTGTGCACATATTAGGCTTATGTTTTGGAAAGTAGCTTTGATGCGGATCACAGCTAGGCGATCACTTATCGGCTTAAAGTCAATGACTTTTGTCCTAAGCCGATTTCCCACGACGAATCCGCATCCTAATACATGCAATCTTTTATGGCAACTGTAATAAATATCGCAATTTTTCCTTTTCATCATACCTGATCCTATCCATCGTATCTCCTGGATCGCGGTAATATCTGCCTTGTACCGCGTGAGGACAGACTCAAGTTTTTGAGTAGCACCTGGGGTGTACAGCGTTCGCACGTTCCAGGTACATACTCTCAAATCGTTGTCCGTTGACGTTCCGGGTCTAGTTGCCGTTTGAGGGAAATTGTTATCCGAGGCTCCTCGTGTCTCTCTCAAAACTATTCTTTTTTTTACATGGTCGGGAAGTTACCCCGACGGCACAACCCCCAACCTGGAGGGCCAGGCCCTTGACCCTAGGACAGCAGGCCGGTTACTCCGGTGCCAGTAACCCACTTTGGGATGTGAGCGCTGCCGTTGGCCCATTAAGGGTTCATCCGCCACCAACTCTTCTCCAACACCCTGGCTCGGTATTGGAAATCCCTATAGACCTGGTATCCGAATATGTCAGAGCAGCTCTATAGGGATTACACTAAATAGTTCGGCCTGACTGGAACTGTAGACGCCACCGTTGGCTCCATCTAGGGAACTCCTCCGCTGCCGTCTGGTACCAGAGGAGGTGTCTTAGTGAGAAAACAACACTCCTCCCCCCTCTCTCGTCTGCTGCCACCAACGACCTTCCAAAGGGGTTGGTTACCCAATCTCCAGTCGAGGTACTAGGCACCCACCAGTCACCACGTGGAGGTGAGAGTAGGAGTTGATAGTGAGAGGCTAGGTGAGAACGCTTGTGTTCTCATGACATCGCATCACTACCCTTCAACACCGGCAGACCGAGATGCAACAGTTGTTTAGACCGAGATGCAACAGTTGTTTTAAATCATTTAAATCAATGACCTATAATTATATTATGTATATTACAATTATATAATATATAATAAATGAAAATGTTTTCAGATTATACTAAATAAACTGTAGGGGATTAAAAACGAAACAATAATGAAGTGTGGAAAATAAAATTTTTATAGCTAGTTTTATATAGATTATAGCTTTTCTTAAACTTCCGCTATTCTTACACTAAAATTCGATTATTCACATCACTCATGAGCAGTATTTTTTCCCATAAATATGTTACTGAAGTAATTCTAGTATTTCCACAAACATTATAGGTTCGTTCGCGTACGCGGTTTGAATCGAACGCAATCGATCGCAATCGCAAAAAGTCTATACTAAATCTATACTACGTGTATAGACTTTGTGCGATTGCGTTCGATTCAAACCGCGTACGCGAACGAACCTTATATTTTTTAAGTTTTACCTAAGTATAACATACCTGTGTTCACTTTGTTATGACGCTATTAACAAACCAGACTAGAAGTATCAAAAGTTAAAAACATTTTAAAAAAAATCTTAATCCATTTGTTATTATTTTAACCAAACGTTTGTCGAATGTTCTCATACTTTAAAAGTATAAAATCGATAGAATGAATCTATATAAATATAAAAATTGAGCCTTAAAATTGTGTTCGTTTGTAACACCCCCACTGAATTAGATATCACCAAAGTTGAGACCCAATGCAGTTGAGCAGGTGACGTGCTTCGAGACAGGCAGAGCCTTGGCCATCACATCAGCTCTCATGTCATTCGTACTGACTTGTTTCAAAATAACAGTTCCTTTATTGATCTTCTCTCGTATAAAATGATGCTTGACATCAATATGTTTGGTCCTTCCATGATATGTGCAAGTAAGAGCCAAGCTTATAGCGCTTTTGTTATTGCATCGAATTGTAGTCCAATCTGGTGAGTTTGGGATAAGCTCCTTCTGCAAGCTGATCAACCAAGTCCCTTCTTGAACCGCAGCTGTTAGGGCCATATATTCAGCTTCGGTGGAGGAGATGGCAACAGTGGGTTGTTTTTTCGAGTTCCAGGAGAAAGCACCATTATGGAGCAAGAAAGTGTAGCCGATAACCGATCGTCTCTCATCCGCATCACTCGCCCAATCAGCATCGCAAAATCCGGAAACACTGTTTTCTCCAGCAGTATAAACTAGTTTCATATCGGCAGTGCACTTCAAATATCGAAAAATGCGCTTAGCTGCAGTCCAGTGAGCTTTTCCAGGATTCTGGTTATATCGACTGACTGTACTCACAGCAAAGCTGAGATCAGGACGTGAGACTTGAGCCGCAAACATTATGCTGCCGACAGCTTGTTGATACGGAACATCTCTCATTTTAGCATGTTCCTCTTCAGTCTGTGGACACATCTGCTTTGTCAGCTTTTGGTTTGCATCCTTCGGGGTCTTAGCTGAGTTAGAATCAAGCATGTTAAACCGGTTTAAAATTTCCTGAATGTAAAGCTACTGATCTAACGAGATTGTGCCCTTTTTGCGATCTCTATTGATTTGAATGCCCAAAACGAAGCGGGCTTCACCGATATCTTTCATTTTAAATGTGGTTTTGAAGCTGTTTTTCAAATGTAACTTTTGCTTCGCATCGTTTGTAAAGATGAGGAGATCGTCCACATATACTGCTACGTAGAGCATTTTTCCAGTAGATATTTTGTAATAGATACAAAGATCTACTTTAGATTTTTCAAGGCCGAAGTTCTGTAGTGCCGCATCTAGTTTTTCATTTCATATGCGACTGGCCTGTTTTAAAATGTATAAAAAATAAAAATAAATAAATAGTTGGCGCTACAGGTCGGTAGGGTCCCTGGGCCTAGCTTCTCGCAACCATTCGTTTTGTGTGAGTTTTTCATTTTTGGGACGAATGGAAGGGATGTACAATTTTCTGCCGAGTCCAAACGGCCAATTGAGAAGCTTCTTCATGACAGTTATACTCTCGGATGTTTGTCAGACGTTCGCGAGAGGTGGCGCAGTGGATAAAAACCTTGAGTTGAAATTTTGGGTTTTCTCGGGATTCGAACCTGGGACCCCTCGCTTAGTAGTCCAACACACTAACCACTAAGCCACTGCGCCGTATAAAGATTTTTTAATTTGCAGACTTTAAGACTATTGTCGTTGAAGCCCTCTGGCTGCAACGCAAAAATGTCTTCGTTCAGTTCGCCTTATAAGAATGCCGTCACAGCATCCATTAGATCGATATCAAGGTCGTATTTGGCAGCCACTGCAAGTAGGAATCGGATTGAGATATATATCTCACCACAGGGGAGTAGGTTTCGTCATAGTCGATCTCCTTTCTTTGCGCACAACTTTAATTACAAGGCGGGCTTTATAGCGATAGATATTACCCTTTGCATCCTTTTTCGTTTTAAAAACCCACTTGCAATCAATCGGTTTTCTTTTGGATGGAATATCAGTCAACACCCAAGTCTTATTTTCAATTAACGAGTCATACACTTCTTTCATTGCATCTTTCCAAAACTTTGAGTCGCTTCGATTTAATGCTTCATCAACTGTCAACGGATCGTAGAGTTCGATGGACTTAGCTTGAAAAACAAAATCATCCATTCGGACAGGTTTCGGTGTACGTTGAGTACGTCGCGGCACAGCGACGCTGACCTGTTGCATTGGTACCGATGGCGAGTAACTGACATCACTTTCTGAATATTCGTTAACTTCTCCCTCGTCGGAGTAATGCGTATCAGTTGTGGTGTTATCTTCCTCTAAAGTTGAAGTTTCGCTACTTTCTTCGATGCTATCGCTGGCACTCTCCTCGTTATTGGCGCTACCACTCTCAATATCATCCCCCACTAAGTCGCCTGATCTGAGAATATGTAAGAATAATTTATATTAGTTGACTCGGTTACCTTACACTTCTCCAATTGGTCGTTCTCAAAAAATACGACATCTCGGCTGATGATGATTTTATCCTTCTGAGGCTGGTATAAACGGTAGCCCTTCGTATCCTCACAGTATTCAAGAAATATGCAACATTCGGACTTCGGATCAGGAACGATGGGGGAGATACAGTCTTATTAGTTTGTCTTTCAGAAACATTCTTGAAATCAACAAATCTTTGATAAGTTTCCGATTTTGCTTTCAAGAAATAAACAACAATTCTCCTACTGAAATCATCGACAATTACCATAATTTAACGTGCACCACCACGTGAAACGACATCAATAGGATCACACAGATCTAAGTGGATCAGCTCCAAAATTGCAGTCGCTCGTGTCCCCTTTTCCTTGCAAGGCATTCGGGTTTGTTTGCCCTTAACACAAACTTCACAGCCCTTTTTATCGATTTTGTTAAAATTAACACCAGACACACACTCCTTTAACTTTAACAGACCATCGAAGTTTAGGTGACCCATGCGGCGGCGATGCCACAATTTGCTTTCCTCTGCTTTCGTTTTATTTACGCAGACATTTGCCATCAGACTCAGGTTTACATTCGGTCGATCCAATTTAAACATATTGCCAACATGCGAGGCGGTGGCAATCAGCTGTTTATTGCTACTAAAAATCTTACAACCCTTTGAATCGAAATACATGGAGTTACCCCTCTTTACCATCGGTTGGTCAGATAGTAAGTTAACACAGAATTCGGGTATTTTTATACATTTGTAACGCCAAGAAGGAGCCACCGGAGACCTCATAAAGTATATATATTCTGAATCAGGATCACATTCTGAATCGATTTAGCCATGTCTGTCTGTCTGTCTGTCTGTCTGTTGAAAGCACGATAGCCCAAAGTAATTGACATAGGCGAATGAAATTTGGTGAAAGGACTTATTTTTATCGTCGTCAGGTTGGTAGTGAAAATGGGCTGTGTCGGTCAAGTTGTTCTGGTACCTCCCATACAAAATCAATATTGGACCCATGTGTCTCTCCGTCTTTTGAAGAGTTCCGATCTGCATCCCGCCGCGCACGCACGCAAGTTCAACAATACCGACCGACCCTCAATAATCGCGCGTAATTAGTATCATTATTATAAAACACCCCACAAAAATAGTCCAACTATAATTAAATAATCCCTCGCGTTCCGGGCATAAATTAACCAACAAACAAAATAAAAATAAAAAAAAAGAATTAAATATATTCTCAGTGCAGTGTCAAGTGCAACAAATATCAAAAAAAATAAAAATCAATTACAACAACAATAAGCAAAAATCGGTTGTGCTTGTGTTTAGTGTTGGGCAGTCCCTCTCGTCCCACTCCAATTCGTTTGCTGTTGACCTCTCTCAGTCATTGCAAGCGCCCTATGATATTTTTTTTCATTTGAGGGTTTGCAATGACTGAGTGAGAGCATCATCTGGCGGATAGCGGGTTGTAAGTGAAGGTTTTGTTGGTGGACCAAAAGAGATTATCGTATGGGCATAACACCTACGGTAATTTGATTTGGAAATTTTAACTTTGGATCTTCACTTCACAACTGCGCTTAGTTGTAGCGTCGGAGTTGTGTTTTTTTTGTGTCTGTTTTCTGTTCTGATGGGGAATTTTAGGGTTGACATATGCAACATTCGTGGGCTGCGATCGAATCTCTTTTCGGCGTACGCTCATGTTTCCAAACACAAACCAGCTGTTTTGGCACTAGGTGAGACCCAGGTGGGTGGAAAGTCTGACTCATCAGAATTTGATCTACCTGGATATCGCTTAGTGCCATTATTCTTCTTACATCGAGGTCTCGCCATTTATGTGCGTAATGATGTAGCCTACCAAGTTCCTCAAGATTATGGCCAGTGTTCCAACCCGGAATTTAATTTCAAATGGCTCAAATTCCATGTCTGTAGGCAAGTAATTCATTACTGTTTTCTTTATAGAAGCCCTAATTTTGACAGCAACTCGACTTTTAACGAGTTCGATGTGTTGTCTGATTCCATAACTAGAATTGTTTCCTTGTACCCTCATACTGAAATCGTCATTGCGGGCGATTTCAATATTCACAATTCTGACTGGCTTCGACATTCTGGACGGTCAACACCCGAAGGAATTTATGTTCAGATCTTTGCTGAGGTAAACCAATTAACCCAGCTTGTAAATGCGCCAACACGTGTACCAGACATTGACGGTCAAAATGCCAACACACTGGACTTGTTTCTCACCTCCCACCCTAATAAATACTCCATTGAAGTATTATCGCCTCTAGGATCGTCAGACCACTGTACCATATCAGCTAATTTCTCGTACTCCGACCACAAAGTTAAAGAAAAAACTCCGAAAAGAACCGTATGGCAATACGAGAAAGCCAACTGGAGCGGACTTAACAGCTTCTTTAGGAGTTTTAACTGGTCGTTATGCTTCCTCAATAACGACGTGGATGCCGCCGCTGATATGGTAACAAATATAATCACCTTAGGTATGAAATCCTTTATCCCTCACAGGATAAAGAGTATCAAACCAAAAGAAAACGCGTAGTACGACTCGAGCTGTAAAGAGGCTATTAGACTAAGGGAGTTGAGTTTTCGGTCTTACAAGGCCAACCCATCTGAGGAAAACCGAAAAAAGTTCAAACGAGCCAGGAATGACTGCAATGCCCTCATAAAGCGTGTCAAATTCTCCTACGACCAAAAGCTGAGGCAAAAAATACTACAATGTCCCAAGGGTAGTAAAAACTTTTGGTCATTTGTAAAAAATGTTAAGAATTCGGCCTCTCCATCGATCCCCACTCTCATTTACAATGACACTCCAGCTGTCAACTCTTTAGACAAAGCTAATCTGTTTGCTGCACATTTTGCAGCCAGCTCGGTGCTCCCAGATTGCGCTTTGCCTCCACCTGTGCTCGAGAGCGTCGAATTTACCATGGGACAAATCCATTTTCGCACTCGCACAGTTGCAAGGGTACTATATGATCTCAACATAAATAAATCCGCTGGTCCAGACTGTATCTCCCCCATCGTTCTGAAGAGGTGTTCTTCCACACTGGCAAAACCACTGCGTAAGCTTTTTCATCTCTCCTATTCTTCTGGACTCTTCCCGAGAAGGTGGAAAACAGCATTTGTCCAGCCCGTCCCTAAAAAAGGCGAATCTTCTTCTCCCACCAATTACCGACCCATAGCACTTACGTCCATTCTTTCTAAGGTCATGGAAACGCTGATAAATCGTCATCTTATGAAATATCTTGAATCTCGGAAACTCCTCAATGACCGGCAGTACGGTTTTCGTGGCAACAGGTCCACTGGTGATTTGATGACTTATCTCACCGAGAAGTGGAACCAATCTCTCCATCACTTCGGTGAATCGAAGATTGTTGCGCTTGATATTTCAAAAGCATTTGACAGAGTTTGGCACCAAGCTCTTTTGTCGAATATGCGTGCTTATGGGATCGATGCGTCTCTTGTTCAATGGATTAGAAACTACCTTTCTGGCCGTTCAATTCAAGTTGTTTTGGATGGTTTCAAGTCTGATACTCACCATATAAATGCTGGTGTCCCCCAAGGCTCCGTTTTGTCTCCGACTCTCTTTCTCATTTTTATAAATGATCTCTTGTCTGCAACTTCTAATCCAATCCATTCCTTCGCTGATGACAGCACTCTTAGCTTCTCATATTCTTTCCAGGACTCACGTCCCTGCTCTTCGGCCGTAGAACTGGAACGGCAACGTATGTTAAGCTCATTAAATTCCGACCTTGACAGCATTTTAAAATGGGGTTCAGCCAATAGAGTAGAATTTAATGCTTCAAAAACACAATGTTATCTGCTGTCTCTAAAGCGAAACCAGATCCTACAGCCATTATCCATGAATGGCACTTGCATCACCGAAACGGAAAGATTTTCCATTCTCGGTATGTGCGTTCATGAGAACCTTCGTTGGAATGACCACATACACGAAGTCGCTAAGAATGATGCGAAATGTCTAGGTTTTCTCAAACGGTGCAAGAAATATTTTACCCCTTCTGATCTGGCTACAATTTATAAGGCGTTCATTCGCCCCAAATTAGAGTACAATTCCCATATCTGGTCTGGTGCGCCGAAAACCATATTGCACCTACGGATCCAAAACCGTGCGTTGAAACTAATCGCAGATACGAATATCGCGAATTCTATTCATTCGCTTGAACATCGAAGAAACGTTACGTGTCTCACACTGTTTTATCGCTTTTTTAACAAACAGTGCTCAAATGAAATTGCCAGCTGCATTCCGCCCCTTCAGCAATTCAACCGCAATACTCGCCTTGCTAGGAATGCCCATCAGTTTACCATTCAGCCTATCTTCGGATGTACGATGAAATATAGAGACTCGTTCATAAGCCGTACAACACGAATGTGGAATGCCTTGCCCGGCTCTGTCTTTCCTCCTCAGTGCAGTTTGCAGACATTTAAAACCAATGTGCATCGGTATCTCCTATCTTCTCTATCCCAATTTCCTTAATGCCCGCGCTGTGTAAATCACATTGCACTATAAGAGTAGTCATAACCTCTTTAGCGCGTGTCAATTATAAAAAAAAAAAAAAAAGATACGATAGCGTCCAAAGGAAACAACCTAAGCAAACGAAGTTTGGTGAAAGGACTTCTTTTTATCTTCGTTAGGCCAGTATTAAAACTGGGCTGTGTCGGTCAAGTTGTTCTGCTACCTCCCATACAAAATCGATATTGGACCCATGTGTCTCTCCGTCTATTGAAGATACGATAGCGTCCAAAGGAAACGACCTAAGCAAACGAAATTTAGTGAAAGGACTTATTTTTATCGTCGTCAGGTTGGTATTGAAAATGGGCTATGTCGGTCAAGTAGTTCTGGTGCCTCCCATACAAAATCGATATTGGACCCATGTGTCTCTCCGTCTATTGAAGATACGATAGCGTCCAAATGAAAAAACCTAATCGAATTAAGTTTGGTGAAAGGACTTTCTGATGCCAGGTTATGAATGCTTTTGCGCTGCTTTCCATTTGTAATGCTTTGCAATTTTTGACGTTATGGAACGATTATAATGCGAACTATCTAAAAATGTTTTATGGCGTTTTCGATTGAAGAAAAGAAGTGGCCTTTCTATGAAAAGATCAAATCTAGAAGTGCTCTTTCTATGTTTTCTATGTTTCATTCAAAAAAAAAGTGCACTTCCAGGTCAATTCTTAACACGAAAGAAGCGTCCGGAATATTTCGAGAGAATTGCCCTGAACTCACCAACACACACTAGCAAAATGTCAGATTTAAATGTTTGTTGTGTTATTAGAAACAAATTTTTCGCTTGTGGTCCGAAAATATACAATTGCGACTGCAAAATGTAAACTTAATATTATAATATATTGATTTGGTCTATTAAAACATTCATATTTACTGTAGAAAACAAAAAAACAAGTAGCAACAGAAAATCTAATCACACATATATGGTGTCTACAGTCTACCACTGTTCAGCGTTGCCACAAAGTGCCCGATAGGGCAATTTGGCCCGCTAATTTTTATTTTGGCCCTTTGCCCGGGCCAATTAGAAATGGCCCGCAAATATAGATTTTAGAAGATTTAACATTTCATCATTACAAAACTAAATAGAAACCATAGCCATTACAATGTGTTTCCACCCCAAACATATAATCATAATTAAAATAGCGTAAGCAATCCAATGAATTTAATAAATAATATAAATAAATACAAATATTAATAAATTGAATTTTTTTTATGAAGGATTTTTGTGTAAAATATTTGGCCACAACTTTTGTCATTTGGCCCGCAAAAAATTTTAAAATGGCCCTCTCTGTTTTTTTCTTTACGGCAACGCTGCCACTGTTGCAAAAGTGCTCCAACGAATTTTATTGAAAAGAGCAATTCTGAACTTCGGGGCACTTCTTTCGGATTTTCAATGAAAAACGCCATTAAACACCAATAATACAATTAGTAACAACCACGCTTTTTAACAGCTTCATAAACAATGTTGGTTCATACAATGCCAACACTTGTAAGCGTGCTCTTTATTTAGGAAGGAAGCAGCTTACTCGAAAAATTTCTATGCATCATAATCATTGACGATGCTCTGTTTGCTTTTGTTTGCGCAGCTGATGCATTCACAATGCGTTTTAGAAAAGTATGCATTGCATCATAATAGTCTGTTTGCATTTTAGAACGCTTGATTAAGCAGTAATGCAGAAGTACTGCGTTTTGGAATTCAGCCTCTCTTTCCGTTGAAAACACGATAGCGTCAAAAGGAATCAATCTAGGCGAACGAAGTTTTGTGAAAGAACTTATTTTTATTGTCGTTAGGTTGGTATTAAAAATGGGCTATGTCGGTCAAGTAGTTCTGGTACCTGCCATACAAAACCAATTTTGCATGATTTGTATGCAGTGCAGGGTATCAAAGCATCGACCAGGCCGATGATAGCACATTATTAACAAAAAGAAGTTTATTTTTGAATAATTGATATTCGAAACTTCTTTTGTTTTTTTAAATACATATGTTAACTAGTTAAGTAGAAGATATAATACTTTAATTTAATTTTACAGCCATTGTAATGATTTTGAAAGTCCCTGGAAAAATAAAAATAATTTGGAAATTACACTGAATATTATAAATACTCAATATTTCTCGAGCGCGTGAGTTTTTGCCACTACAACTTGTTGGCATTTCAGGTAAAACTGACTTTCGTTTTAGTATTTTGCACTCGGGTACGAAGAAATGCAATTACTGAATTCACATAATATTATCTGCATTACCATTTTCCTGATATGATCTTCCTTTAGGTATTTTAGCATCCACATTAAAGTGTAAAGTTATGTGTGTACCTACATTTCTAATTGGTATAAGCATTTTTATTGCTCAACCAACTTACAAACACACGAAAACAAATTTGACAGCTGACTAAAGTTCGGTCATATTTCGGTTACAAGCAAAGTCAAAAAATACCATTAGGTATGTGTGTTTCCTGAAATAGTTATTTAAGAGGTAAAATCTGTTCCCCACTTTGGTCACCGTTCCATCCTGCAATGGAAACAGTACGCACTTTTAAACTCGTTACGAACTTTTACTGTGTCGATAACATTTCTGAAATGTGGTAAGAGCGTCTAAACTACAACCATCAATTTCTACTTGGGGCCGCTTTTCTTAAAGTTTGAGCCTGTGACTTATTGATTGTCATGGCAGAACAAAAATTAATAGGAAATTGAACCGTTTAAACTGAAATAAATAACTGCTGAGAATTATTTGTAGGTATTCTTTGTATTAACACCGTATCTCCTTTATCACACCCAGTTAAAAATAATGCCTTAATAACGTTTTCCTGCAACGAAATCACTCTGAATCTGGTTCCATTACACAAATCTGGGGGATTTAAATTGCGAAGCAACATAATGGGAACTCCAACTTATAATAAAATTTTATGAGCAGGAAGGCCATGCCCTGCAATGCTTTTTAAAAACTCAACAGAATAATTTACTGCCTTGTCTTGATTGCAAATAGCATTTACGGACAGGTACAACGTTATATCACCAGGAATTTTCCCTAATATAATATTATTTAGTTAAAAGTATTGTTTATCTGTGGGTGCTAAAATAGAGTTTTCGCAGAGCCAAGAATGTTCTTTTGTACTCAGTGACGTGGCGTGGTGCTTTTAGTAGGGTGTTCACTATATTTCTTACCGTAGTAAGATAGTGAATTTTTTCTTCTATTCCAGGACCCTACGAGGACGATGAATACTTTGCTTATAGAATGGCAACCACACAACCAAAGCTTGAATTCATATTTTTTTTCATTAAAGTTCCTAATAAAATATTTATTAAAATTTGGAGAAGGTAGTGTTGGCCTAACATAATAAATAACGTATTTAAAATTTTTCAGCTGAACACAGCTGTGAAAATGGTTTAGCAAGTAGCTTTTCAGTTATAGCAGTTGCGATTTCAAATATTCGAGCAACCGACCTCTATTCCATATTTACCACCCGAGAATGAAAAATTATACAAAATTCCAGCTTGCGCTTTCAGGTTCTGCAAATTATAGCGCACCACAGAGCACAGACCACACAACAGGAGAATAAAGCACTAGGGTCGAAATGGGACTTTGGCTCTAGCTGTTCGCTGTTGTATGTTGCATCTTGTATGATCTTGCATTGTGTTTGTTTTGTTCCTGCACACAGTAGCAATACCAGTACAGTAGGCACAAAAGCACAAAAGAACTTCCAAGTTCCAACTTCCAACACTATGTTGTCAGGTGAAACGAAAACGAAAATGAAATTACAAGTGCGAACTGCAACGAGGTGCGCTCGATGTAGGAGAACACCAAGCCAGGTAGATTTCTGTGGGAAAAGGGTTTTTGTTTTTTTTTATTTTGTCTTTTTTTTGTATGCAATTTTGCCTGTCGACGGTGCTCTAAAGCGAGATGAACACCCCGATGTGTGAGTTTCATTACCACCAAGTTGCGTTGAATGTGAATTGGAAGTATCGATATAGGGAGTTTTGGATTTTGGTTCGATACAACTTTTTCAACATCTTATGTTGAGATCAACTATTCATTTACAGATACTGATTTGTTAAAATACAAATTATTGCAAAGACAAATACAGAAATGTGTTTCATAATGAACTTAAGTTCAGTGCATTATAATAGATTTGGATAGGGTGTGCAGAGAACACCTGCGCACCTTTGAATAAACGTCACTGTTTGTACTGAGATTACTTACTTACTTAACTAACGGGCTCCCGACCCGTGAAGAGTCTCTGCCTGAGACACTGTAGCCTTCCATCCTCTGCGATCCCGGGCACGCTGCTTCCAGTTATCCGGCTTTGGCATCCGCGATGGCTTGGTCTTTGAAACGGAGGTTCGGTCTACCTTGTCGTCTCGAACCTGGCTGGGATTCGAAGATCCTCTTAGCTAGAGCATTATATTGTTCATTCGCTCGATGTGGCCGAGCCAATGTAGTCGACGTATTTTGGCCTTTTGGACTACATCCACATCTTGGTACAGCTTCGCGGTTGTATCTTCTCCTCCATTCGCCCTCCTCGCACACAGGACCAAAAAAAGCCTCTGTCACGGCACGCTGGGAGCGACCGATGGTGTCAATATCGTTTGCATACCCCAGTAGCTGGACGGATCTGTTGAAGATAGTGCCTTCCGTGTTGACACCTGCCCTGCGCACTATCTGCTCTAACACGAGATTGAAGAAGTCACATGATAGTGCGTCTCCTTGCCGAAATCCGGTGCATGTTTGGAATAGTTCGGAGGAACCACTTCCAAATTGCACGTCTCCAGCGTCACGCTACATAGCTGGATCAGTTTTGCCGGGATCCTGAATTCGGCCATCGCCTCATAAAGCTCCTGACGATGAATGCTATCATATGCGGCTTTGAAGTCGATGAATAGGTGGTGAGTCTCGACTTGAAATTCATTGGTCTTTTCCAGGATTTGCCTCAGTGTGAAAATTTGGTCTATTGTCGATCTGCCGATCCCTATCTTGGCTACTGTACTTGCCTAAGTATAAGTAGACCCTTTGTTCGCCATCTTTCACTTCCTAGTCCGCATTATCCTTCCCTATCCGCACTTCCCCATCCTATTTCGCCCTTTTTAAAACAAACTTATTGCATTTTTATGCTTGTACACTTATTCATTTATAATATGTTCTCGAATACAAATAATTATTGTTTTAGTTGTTTGTATGTCTTTACTTTTCTTTACTTAATAAAAAAAAATCCTTATATTTACGCGAATATATTCACTAACTAATGGGCTTCTTTACCAATTTTTATCAAACTAGCTGGTACCCGCGACTTCGTCTGCGTAGAATTAGTACTATGAGTAGCCCAATTAAAATATTTATATCAACAACAGCGCCACTTATCGGGTCCAAAGTGAAATATTTTTGTGAGAAGCTGATCTCTCTTTCTCCGCTCTTTTCGGTCGTCGACTCTCTTTCGTGGCGTCTTTTGCTGGGCATGATGAATGAAAAAAAAATTGTACACAACTGCGTAGTTGAACTTGAATGTAGTAAAATTCAACTTTTTTATTTGTTAATATTTAAAAAAAGTAAAAATGCAAAAATAAGCACCCAGAAAATATCTTTTTTCTAACACTTAATTTGTTAAGATTGGTTAAGCGTGTGAACCGCTAGAGGTAAATATACAACTATAAAAATTACAGAAATAATATAGAGTGGATTCTTATTATTTTTGGTTTAAATATATGTGACTGGTCCCCATTCCCTTTTAGATTTTCTTTTCTTTTAGTCTATATATACTAGTAAATTAGGTCCAAAATGACTCACCCCTTTTAATCTGCAACTGGCGACGTTGTGGCCACAGCATCCAGGTTGCGTGTTGTACTGCTTCTTGTCGTTGTACCTGTATCACTAGGGCTTTAATTCACAATTATGTACATATATGTAAGATAAAAAAAATCTATTGTAATAATTATACCCTACGTAATTTACTCTACAGGAAACATATATTTTACGCAAATTTAAGGATTTTCCCTATCTTTAACAATGAACATACAAATTAACAAATAAACTTTCAACAGACTATGAAAGCAACTTTCGTTGGCATACAAATTACGTTTACAAGTTTCAGAGAATTGAAAAAAAATATAAAAGAAAAGTGTTTCGCCGATATCGGGATTTGAACCGGCACTAGCTGGTTCTAGAGCGTTGGTTTCAACACTGCTTACTTTTCAATTCATTTTTATTAATTCATTCATTAAACTTATATTCTAGACAAAAACGATTAAATCTAATTTAAAACTAACATTTATCTTATTCTAGCTTACTGGCTCTTAGCGAGCGCTTTAAACTTAACAATATGCTTAAAACTATTGCCTTTCGGCCTTAAATCTATCTATATATATATATTTTGTTTTGTTTTTTAATCTTCAAGAAACTTTAAAAACTTGAACTCTTTATTATTGTTTTATTAAAACTAAAACTAAAACTACTTAGAACTACCTAAGCTACTTAATCTAAATTACCTATAATCAGGGTGGTGAGCAATCTAGCCGATTGGTCACCATCCTGATTGCGTCGATGGGCGCCTGACAGCCGCCAACAAGGTGCACATACGCGCCGCCGAGACTGGAGCGAGGCCTTAAGCGTCGGTCCAGTCTCGGAAGCACTCTTTCATGTTGGCTAGCCCGGCCCCTCCCAAAGACCCCGTACTCTAAACCTAAACCTAAAAACTTAATTTCTAGCTTAAAACTAAGGAGGATGCTACGTAAGTAGCGCACCGGCCCGGGAGAGCGTATCAACCCTCACCTCTTCTTCAAGCCACCTAATTCGGTGAACTGCTTTAGGATATCAGTTTTGTCCCTATCCGCAATTGCGGTGCTAAAACGGAGGAGCTCCTGAGCATTGGCGGCGTACCCGTCGTGGATGAGACGCTTATCCCTCGCGCCGCGGTGGCTGTGGTACAATACCGGCACACCATCTTTTTGCTGGACTAACCCTTTCATGTCTACATGAAGAAATGCCTCAGGCGGGATAAAGCCAGACCGAAGCGTACTCTCGTGGTACATTAAATTGGGGTAGTAAGCCCCTGAGATCAGGTTATTATCACTGGTCATCGCCCTCGCAACACTGCTAACACTAACGCCACGTAGTGGTTGTTGTTTGTGGTTCCCAATTACCGCTTTTCTACAGCCAGGCGGATTGCAATAAGTAGGTATGTAAAGCAAAGATTGCCTATCCCGGATCTTATGCAGGAAAGTTGCTATGGCTGTTACCACCTCAGATTTTGATGGTCAACCTTTTAGTTGCCGTCCTGCTGTGTGAATTTTGTTGGCACCACACTTATATTTATAAAACAGCCTGTTATTTAATATTCTTGGTTCTATTGTTCCTACGTACCTTTAATCTTAAATATTTATGTCAACAACAGCGCAACTTATCGGGTCCAAAACTATCTAATCTTTCAATCCAATTAATTAGCCCTACACATTTAAATTCATTAATAAAATACGCAGCAAATATATATTTATTTCTTACGAAATATAGATACGTATACCTATGATGAATTTTACTATCGCTAACTTGAGAAATATTTGGTTAGTCATTTAAACTTCATCCCCTTCACGTTTTGTTTTCGCGACAAAAAGTAGAATATGTCATTCTCAGAGTACCCATCTATCCCTATACCGAAATCATAAAAATTGGTTATGCGGTCGTTAAAAGGTAACAATCTTACTTTCGCATTTAAAATATTATTATAAGATTATATCAAGGCTATCTTGAATTTTCTGTGCAAAAATGACAACTGACAACAAAACTATGTTTTAAAATAACAACAGCATTCCTACCCGATTCCCCCGCAAAATTTTAAAAATTCTCTTTTAGATTTCCTACGACTTTAACTCTCTTTATCAAACAATAAATTAAACAAATCTATTCACCTAAAACACCAATTTAAGAAATTTAAATTCAACAACGTAAGTAGGTAATACAGTTCAACTTCTTGAATTCTTCCATTCTTTACTGTAGATTATCAATGTAGGTAATATCACTACCAACAAAAACCTTAAACTCAATATACATATTTACACGCACGTCATCGGCCATCTGCGCATTTCCTCAGAAAAACATTGTCGCTGTTGATTACATCCACACTCACCTCGCCTACTTCTCTTTCGTTTCACTTAAATGGAGAAAACTTCACGCAGTTTTTCTTGACATATATGTGCTTGTGCAATGTGCGCCACCCACCCCAAAGCAGAACAGCGATCAAGAACAACGGTTGCTCATAATTTTCGATTTGAGAAAATTAATTTAGTTTTTTCATGTAAGATTTTGGGTTGTAGCTCAGTTTCTAGATGACGCAGAAAGCTGATTGATGGCTTAACATAATTATGGAAGTGTTGGCTCTTGTTGGCATTTTGTTGGCGGTTGCTCATAATTTTCGATTTGAGAAAATAAATTTAGTTTTTTCATGTAAGTTTTTGGGTTGTAGCTTAGTTTCTAGATGACACAGAAAGCTGATTGATGGCTTAAAATAATTATGGAAGTGTTGGCTCTTGTTGGCATTTTTTTTTGTTTGCAAGCGATTAAAATGCAGTAAAGTCAGAAAAAAAACACATTTTGGTCAAAAACGCTCAAAAAAAATAGGCGTAGCAATGAAATGAATAGCCTATGTCCTTCTCCAGATCTTAAGGGATATTTAAAAAAAAATTTCATCGAAATCTGGGCAGTAGTTTTCCCGCCAACCGCGAACACATGAAAACAGCTACAGCTTTATTGTATGTATAGATATAGATAGATATAGATATCTTCATATTATGCTTTTATATTCGATACCACTTTTAAGCACTTCACTGACTGTTTAAAAAAAAAAACTTGCCTTAGAATATGTTAGAATAACTTATTGGTAATTTGTGCTGCGGATATTCTTCTCCCGTCGGCTACGAATTACTTAAGGAAAATAGCCTTTCTTATGTCGGCGTTGGGAAAAGAATTTAAAAATAACCTTTTCTTTATTGGCCAGACTCATTTTAACTGCTTCTATTTTGTCGTTATTTTTCCGGCTTACGCATTCATCATCATACCACTGGCTCTTTCTCGGGGGAGGCTGGTACCCTAAGGTGGTTTCGGCTGGTTTCTGGAGAGCGCCAGGTTGCTGTGTGGATCCTCAGCCTTGCAAACCTAGTGCTACTTATCACCGTATTACGAGCTGCCGCGAAGTGAGTAACCGTTGTCTGTGTTCGTTTCGTGGACTCTGCTTACCAACTAACCCGCCAAAGATGTTTTCCTTTCCGACCTTAGCATTAAAGTCCCCGAGTACAACTTTGACATCGTACTCCGGACAGGCTCCGTAGGCTCCATCCAGGAGGTCATAAAACTCCTCCTTGATAGGGTCTTCAGCCTCGTCGGTAGGGGCGTGTGCACATATTAGGCTTATGTTTTGGAAAGTAGCTTTAATGCGGATCACAGCTAGGCGATCACTTAGCGGCTTAAAGTTAAAGTTCTTCCCTAAGCCGATTTCCCACGACGAATCCGCATTCTAATACATGCAATCTTTTATGGCAACTGTAATAAATATCGCAATTTTTTCTTTTCATCATACCTGTTCCTATCCGTCGTATCTCTTGGATCGCGGTAATATCTGCCTTGTACCGCGTGAGGACTGACTCAAGTTTTTGAGTAGCACCTGCGGTATAGAGCGTTCGCACGTTCCAGGTACATACTCTTAAATCCTTGACCGTTGACGTTCCGGGTCTGGTTGCCGTTTGAGGGAAATCTTTATCCGAGGCTTCTCGTGTCTCTCTCAAAACTATTCTTTTTTTACATGGTCGGGAAGTTACCCCGACGGCACAACCTCCAACCTAGAGGGCCAGGCCCTTAACCCTAGGACAGCCGGCCGGTTACTTCGGTTCCAGTAACCCACTTTGGGATGTGAGCGCTGCCGTTGGTCCATTAAGGGTTCATCCGCCACCAACTCTTCTCCAACACCCTGGCTCGGCATTGGAAATCCCTATAGACCTGGTATACAAATATGTCAGAGCAGCTTTTTAGGGATTACACTAAATAGTTCGTCCTGACTGGAACTGTAGACGCCACCGTTGGTTCCATCTAGGGAACTCCTCCTCTGTCGTCTGGTACCAGATTAGGTGCCTCGTCATTGGGCTTGCTTCTCAATTAAGGCGATAAAAAATATTGATGCTCTAATGCAGATAATTCATTATAAATCTACACTAAATTATTTCAAAGTTTGAATGTCCAGTGTCAAACAAACAAATTCATAGCCTTAGGGTTGTGAAGTATGCTGTTATGTGATGTACATTAGTTGTCTGCCAAGATGTGGGCTTAAATGTAGCAGTCTTAAGTTCATTGTTAGAACTCGTTCGAAAATTCATACTTTTTTAATATGTCTGCGACCACATCCTGTACACTACCAGTTGTAGGTTCAATGGTATTGTTATTTCATCTGTATATAACTAGTAAGTTAAGTGAATGGCTTGGAGAAGAGTTGTAACTACAATAGAATGATATACGATATAGTTTAGTTAGGATATGCTACCGACCAAATGCACTTTGTAACTGTTTAAATCAAAAACCAAAAATCGGTATCAGTAATATTATATCAATAATTATAGCAACTAGTTTGATGTGATCTGACCCTTATCTTGTAGCTACTTAGCAATAGAGGGCAATCTCACCAAGCGAAGTTGGTTGTAATTTCTTTCGTGGTTTCGCTTATGTGGTATTCGATTGGGCTTCTTCAGATTTGCTCTCAGATTTCAGATTTCGTGTGGCTAATCGAACACAAAAACGTCACTTGCTCTTTGATATTTGTGCGACTGCAATATGTGTAGCCTTTGACACTTTTCTAAGCGATTTCCATTCACCGGTTAAATTTTATATGAAAACATTTAAAATGCTCGCCCATATTCATTTGTAAACATTTGTACATAAATAATTAACAAAAATAGATCTACCCGATGCAATGCGTTTCTTTGTAGCTGAAAAATTTAACTAAAACGTAAACAAACTCCACTAGTTGTCAAACTCAAACGCACGTGTATTGGTAAATCTGAAGCAAATCTGAGAAAATATCCAGATTCGCAAAAGTGCTCTGAAATCTGAAAAAGATTGCTTTTTTTTTGTACCAAACGAACATAAAAATTGCTTTGAGAGCAAAAAAAGGGCTCTGAGCAGTGTTGCCAGATGAAAAATCTAAAAATCTTGTTTTCCGAAACAAAAAATCTTTTTTCAAGATTTTTTCAAAATAGAAAAAGAACGAAATATAAAATAGAATTTTGAAGTAGGTACTTAAAATAAACTGTTATATGTACATATTTTTTTCGACAAAATTGCAGTAGGTACCTAGCTATATAGGTATTTCGTATACATATAAATGTAGGTATACCCAATAATGTATTTATTTTTTTAATTTTGGAAAATATTTGAATTAAAATGACTCAGAACTTCATTGCTTATATTAGAATCATAGCAACTTACTCCATTAAATAGCAACAAATCCTTCGAAATATAAAATTTTCAACTATTTCAGCACTCAAACGATTACGATTTTTTGGTTTTATATTAGAAATCTTTAAAAATTGGAAATGTGAAGTTTCCATCGGCTGTTTTTTTAACAAACAATTTTTTCCAAAAACATATTACATCGGTTATTTTATCAAATTCGTTTAAATTTATGTTTATTTAGAGTTGATGGAAACGTTAGTAAAACAGAAATTGTACATGGGCTCTGATCGACTCACATTACTCGTAATAATGGAGTTAATAGAAAACGGTTTTCTTCAATAGAAAAGGTTGTTTTAATGTAAAAAAATTTCGAAAATTCTTGATATCAAATATTTTGAAATTTGATGAATTTAAGGTAAAAAGTCTTGCACCTAATTTGGAGCTCAAAAATCTTGAAAAAAAAGAAGATATATCTTGTAATCTGGCATCACTGGCTCTGAGAGCGACCAATCGAATACCACATTAGTATAAAACCAACGTTGCCATTGTTCTGGCCTATTCCTTTTTTGTTCGCCGTGGCGATTACCAGCCGCCATATTACAAATATTACTTTTCTTACGACCAATAAAAAGTTGAATAAACGTGAGTTTAAAACATTTGGCCTTCGATCCGAATAAAAAAAAAAAACCAGCGCCTAACATTATCGGCTAAGAACAGTGCAGAAACCCATTATTGCCACTGTCTACTCGCCACAAACATCGGCCACACCATCACATCACGGTGCAGCGCCCCATCGACTCATCTAACGCTACCAGCTCAGCACAGTCAAGCAGTTTCCTTTCTGCCACTGTAAGCTCGCCACCAACATCGGCCACACCATCCCATCACGGTGCAGCGCCCCATCGACTCATCTAACGCTACCGGCTGAGCACAGTCAAGCAGTTTCGTTTTGCCACTGTCTACTCGCCACCAACACCGGCAGCGTTTCACCACCAGCAGATCACCGAACCCGCCAGACGTTATATCGGCACGGTATAGAGCTACGCAATCATACATCATCCACCACAGCATCATCATCAGACAGACAGGATCATCATACCTGCAGTCAAAGCGCTACAGGTTAGTGTAGTGCATTCTTTCCATTTCATTAGAAAATATATATTTATATAATATGTACTATATTTTGGTATTGTGATAAAAGGAGAGTACATACATATTTGCATATTCTTTCGATCCGTTCCATTTGCATTCGATTCTATTCTAACAAGAACTTGTGGATTGTTGGAAGCAAATAATAAGTGTTACCACTGTGCTAAATTGTTGCACGTATACTACGCTGTCATTTATCGCTGCCCTAGTATTGCTATTGGGTATATCTTAATATTTTTGTATTGGTATTGTTATAGCTTCAAGTTTGGTTTTTTATTACTACGTAATGTCAATTCTCTTGGCTGTAATTAAAAATGACGTCCTCGATATCAAAGTTTATCTTTGCTGCCGACCAATTGGTTGACTATCATGCAAATTTCAAAGAAATCGGGATTATAAAACATACAGTTTCGAATTTAAAAGCTCGTCAAATCGAATTAAAAAAATTATGGAGTGAAGTAAAATTGTCATACGCTCAATGCACTCGCGATGCCACTGAATTAGAAAAAGAAGATCTTGATATTGGCGCTGTGAAGGCAAAATATGCTTTTTCTAACGAAACGTACATTACTTGCCTCGGTAGTATTTATATTGGAAATCATTTCACAGCTTAAAGAATTGAAGCCTAACTCAAATGGGTTTGCGCCTAATAGTGGTGCGTCTTCTTCGTCATCTAATAAAGACCCGTCTTCCCCAACATTTAATAACGTTGCTCCCGTTTACGCAACAGATAATAGTACAACCTCTTTCCAGTGTGTCAAACTTCCTCCTTGCGACACTGAGGATTTCCATGGTGATTATCTCTCATGGCCGTCCTTTCGGGACATGTTCGACGCTGTTTACGGGCAGCATCCCAGGCTTGGAGCTGTTCGAAAACTTTTTCACTTACGGTCAAAAACCAAAGATGCCGCTTATAATATTGTGAGCAAGTTTCCGCTAACCAATGACCGCTTTGATTTAGCGTGGGAGGCATTGAAAAAACAATTACGAAAATAAACGCATTCTCGTTACTAATCAAGTGAAGGTTATTTTCAATCTTCCAACCATCCAGTATGAATCCGCTAAGGCATTAAAACAACTTCAAAGCTCTATTAATGATTCCATTGCAGCACTAAAATCTTATAAGGTCGATACCAGCAACTGGGATCCCATCTTAATTTATGCGTGTGCTAACCGGTTACCAAAACCTACTCTGGCGCTTTGGGAGCAATCAATTCCAAACCCATCCAACATGGGAACAATTAAATTGTTTTCTGGATTGACGTTATAGAATTTTAGAATCGATCTCGGACGTGATTTCATGTTCAAATCCCACCATTAACACACGTCAGAATCACAAGTCGAATTATTAAGACAAAAATAATATTAAGACTTATCACGCAAACTCATATGCTTCTCCGTGTCCGCTATGCAAGGAACGACATTCAATTCGAAAGTCCCCAAAGTTTTTGGAAATGACAGTTCAATCTCGCATTAATTATATTCGAGATAATAAGTTTTGCTGCAATTGCTTAGCAGTCACCCATATAAACAATGAGTGCACAAGCTCATATAATTGCAATACCTGTAAGGGCCGACACCATACGCTACTACATGTCGTTTCGAATTTTGCTCCTCCATCTCAAATACCCCTTCCAAACACTAATAACCATAATCATTCGAATATACAGTCCACTTCACATCAAGGGTTCCATAATCCAAACATTCAAACCTGTCTTACTATCAACGGCAAATCGGTGTTACTTGCGACCGCGTTGATTAAAATCATTCATCACGACTCTACCTTTGTCATTCGAGCAATGGTTGATCCGGGCTCTGAAGTATCTTTTGTTTCAGAAGCGGTGCAGAGACGGTTCCGTTTACCAACCCAGCATATCAATGCTCAGATTTCAGGTATTAGCTCCGCATATGCAGCTACGTGTTCGCTTTCACTCGCTAATGATGAAACTCCAGATGAACCTATCTTCGCTCAAGCCTTCGTCCTAAAAAATCTAACTGGTCATCTTCCTGCTGCCTCATTTCAATTAAGTGATATGAGGCAACTGGAGGGACTCCAGCTGGCTAATCCTATCTTTCACAAGTCATCTCAAGTAGATTTTCTAGTAGGAGCAGATCTCTACCCTGCAGTACTCAGTACATACTCGACCCTTGAAAGTCAAATAAAATTTTTTTGGGAACTAGAAGATATACCGGATACAATTCCCCCCTCTGCCTCTGCCGCAGACCAGTTTTGCGAAGATTTCTACCGAAATACAACCAAAAGGAGTCCTGATGGAAAGTACATCGTGCGATTACCATTTAAAACGGAATATGATGTTAAGCTAGGGTTCTCAAGGCATATTGCATTAAATCAGTTCCTGCGTTCGGAAAAATTTCTTGTTAAAAACCCTGATCTATACTCTACCTATTCACAAGCTCTCAAAGAGTATCTTACTTTAGGCCATATGCGTAAAGTAAAGTCAGTAGAGGAGGTAAATGATAACGTTGTCTTATCTTTTTATCTGCCACATCATGCAGTGTTCAAACCAGAAAGTGCTTCCACAAAAGTTCGCGTAGTCTTTAACGCATCTAATTCTTCCAGCAATGGAAAAAGCCTAAACGACCTTCTGCATCCTGGACCTGCTCTCTAACGTCGCTTATTATACGATGGAGATTCTTCAAATTCGTCTTTAATGGAGATATTGAAAAGATGTATTGCCAAATCTGGGTGCATCCGGAAGAGACCTCCTACCAGGGAATAGTTTTTAGAGAATCGTCTGATTCTAAGATCGAAGACCATGAACTGCTTACTGTCACCTTTGGGGTCAACTGTGCACCGTATCTTGCACTCCGTACAATGCGCCAATTGGCTGAAAACGTTAAACATCAGTTTCCTATCGCTTCAAGAATAATTGAAGAAGACTTCTATGTTGATGATTTGATGTCGGGTGCTCATGATCTTCGTGCAGCTAAACGAGCACAATCTGAATTGATTGAGGCTCTTTTGTCCGCGGGGTTTTCTATTTGTAAATGGACCTCCAATTCTTCATATCTTTTGAAACATCTAAAGGCTAAAGGCGATTATTTTTATTTCACTATTCAACCTTATCAGCCTTCCGATTTACCAACAAAACGAGAAGTATTTTCGAAAATAGCACGCCTCTTTGATCCTGCTGGCTGGCTCGCACCTGTAATTGTGGTCTCAAAAATCCTAATGCAACAGATTTGGTCCGACGCTACTGATTGGGATGAATATCTGAAACCAGAATCAGCTGAACGTTGGAATACATTTATCAACACCTTACCAGATATTCAATGTCTGAAAATTCATCGTTGGGTTAATTATCAACCCTCATCCTGTGTTCGATTTCACGGGTTTTGTGATGCGTGGGAACACGCATTCTCTGCGGCCTTATACATACAAGTTACTAATGAAGATTCCACCATATTTTCTAACTTAATATGCGCTAAAACAAAGGTAGCACCAATTAAACAAATCCCTTTACCGCGGTTGGAGTTGTGTGGTGCTGTACTTTTGTCAAAACTTTTATCTTCCCAATTTTCCGGTCGAGTTCTACAAATTGTTTTTATGGACTGACTCATCAATTGTGCTCGCTTGGCTTAATAAGCCCCCTCGCACTTGGAAGACTTTCATAGCCAATCGCATAACCATTATATTGGACAATATCGGAAATACTCAGTTGAGGCATGTTAGGTTTCTCGATAATCCCGCTGATGTCGCCATCTCGATCTTAAAAATAATTCTCTGTGGTGGAATGGACTTTCATGGCTTCAGTGGCCGGAGTGTAATTGGCCGAATTCATTTCCTAAGGACCTTTTGGAGGCAAAACCTTTAAAGTCATTCATCATGCAAGATAATGAAGATATTTTAACACGATTCTCCTCTTACTGTCGTGCACTGAGAGTAATTTCTTACATATTTCGATTTTACTATCATGCTCGTAATTACGTTCGACCTAAATCGCGTCCTAGCACTCAAACACTCACTCCAAATGAGGTAGAACTGGTCAAACTGAAACTTATTCATTTGACACAACGAAGATACTTTTCTACAGAGTTTCATCTTTTACCGGAGGGAGCACCAATTAAAGCTAAAAGTCCTTTGCTGACCCTCAATCCATATCTTGATTGTCATCAAACTCTTCGTAGCAATGGCAGATTGACTCATGCGGATCTCCCATATAGTGAGCGGCATCCAATTATATTGCCGTACGCATCACCGTACTCTTCCCTTTTAATTGACTACATTCACGAAGTGACACTGCATGGCGGCAACGCACTGGTTTTACGTATGATCAGACAGGTATATTGGGTGCCAAGGTTAAAAACATTAGTCAAGACGAGGCAAAACATGTGTCGTTCACAAACATAATGAGCACGAAACTGATGGCAGCTCTACCTTCAGAACGACGCACTTTCTCCCCCCTTTTACTTATACAGGTGTTGATTTTGCTGGTCCGTTCGATATTAAGAGCTTTAGCGGGCGGAGCTCGAAGGGATACGTGTGTTTATTCGTATGCTTCTCCACTAAGGCTATCCATCTCGAAGCCGCCAGCGATCTATCATCCCAAGTATCATTGGCAGCGTTTGCTCGTTTCATATCTCGGCGTGGCCTACCAAAGGAGATGTTCTCTGATCATGGCACCAACTTGGCGCCAATTCCTTAATTCAAAGGGATTTTCGGGCATTCCTTAAATCCGCTTCGAGTGAAACTGCTGCGAGGTATGGATTTCAAGGACTTGTTTGGAGATTTATACCGCCTAAAGCTCCGCACATAGGCGGCTTGTGGGAAGCCACTTTAGAAACATTGCCAGCTCAAAAAAATTTACATTTAAAGAGTTCTCGACGTTATTAGCTCGTATATAGGCCTATTTCGCCGATGTCAGAAAATCCCGCAGATTTTCTAGCTCTCACGCTCGGTTATTTTTTGCGCGGAAGCCCTCTGCTTGCCTTACCCGAACCACAAATAACCGAATCTTCTCTTTCAATCATCAATCGATGGGAAAAATTTAAGTTTATGCAACAGGAATTTTACCGTCGCTGGAAAGATGAATACATAAGGGAACTGTCCAAACGCTATAAATGGAAATATCCCCAAACCGACGTTAAAATAAATGACCTTGTGGTCATTAAAAACGAAAACTTACCTTCTATGGACTGGAGTCTTGGGCGGGTTACCAATACTCAACTGCTGCGAGGTATGGTTCAGATGACCGAGTGAGAGTTGTGACGATAAAAACCAACTTTGGAGATATAACCAGACCAATTGTTAAGGTTTGCGTACTACCAAATACATGATTAATGCTAGCCTTCAATAACCCACAATTTAATTTTTCTTTAGATGAAGTATCTATAAACTTACGCGAAATCTGTATTATTAATTTAGATGAAGTATCTAAATATAAACTTAAATAAAGTATCTGCAATTATGTTGGAAATCTTGTTTATCACAATTTTTTCACTTGAATTTGAAATAACTTTATCTACTGAATGCACTATAGTAGTTTAAATAATTACTTAGTTTGTATCTGTAATCAATGTAATAATTGGACAATTTTGTAATTATAAAATAAATATGAATTCATTTAGCTGCATTGCGGCAAGGCGGCCGGTAATGTTTAAATCAAAAACAAAAAATCGGTATCAGTAATATTATATCAATAATTATAGCAACTAGTTTGATGTGATCTGACCCTTATCTTGTACCTACTTAACAATAGAGGGCGATCTCACCAAGCGAAGTTGGTTGTAATTTCTTTCCTGGTTTCTTTCCAACGTCGCCATTGTTCTGGCCTATTCCTTTTTTGTTCGCCGTGGCTATTACCAGCCGCCATATTACAAATATTACTTTTCTTACGACCAATAAAAAGTTTAATAAACGTGAGTTTAAAACAGTAACATTATTGATACATGATACATAACAATATGATACATAACATAACACAAATATGAATTAGGCGAGAACCGACATATTTGTGGAATCTCATGAATATACGAAAAAGTTAAACGAAATAGATATTTTAATGGCGGTATGTTTTATCTTATCTTATTTTTGCATTTGTAATCATTAAGAGTGTTGATAATACGTAGTAATATTCCAGATTAATTCATTCTTTGAGAGCAAGACATTTGATTAAAAAGCCTAGTACTCTGCTGTTTCGAAGCGAGACTTTTTAATGGTCTCCAAATGGGCTGCAAAACCTCTGCGAAAAGGGCGGAAAGTTATTTGGGGAAGAATTCCATCAACTGCTACAGAATTGCAAGTAGGCTGAACAGGCTTACTTACTTACTTAACGGGCTCCCGACCCGTGGAGAGTCTCTGCCTTCCATCCTCTGCGATCCCGGGCACGCTGCTTCCAGTTATCCAGACCAAGCGCTCTGGCATCCGCGATGGCTTGGTCTTTGAAACGGAGGTTCGGTCTTCCTTGTCGTCTCGAACCTGGCGGCTGGGATTTGAAGATCCTCTTAGCTGGAGCATTATTGTCCATTCGCTCGATGTGGCCGAGCCAATGTAGTCGACGTATTTTGGCCTTTTGGACTACATCCACATCTTGGTACAGCTCATAGAGTTCGCGGTTGTATCTTCTCCTCCATTCGCCCTCCTCGCATACAGGACCAAAAAAAGCCTGGAACGCTGGGAGCGACCGATGGTGTCAATATCGTTCGCATACCCCAGTAGCTGGACGGATCTGTTGAAGATAGTGCCTTCCGTGTTGACACCTGCCCTGCGCACTATCTGCTCTAACACGAGATTGAAGAAGTCACATGATAGTGCGTCTCCTTGCCGAAATCCGGTGCATGTTTGGAATAGTTCGGAGGAACCACTTCCAAATTGCACGTTGCAGCGTGTGTTCTCCAGCGTCACGCTACATAGCTGGATCAGTTTTGCCGGGATCCTGAATTCGGCCATCGCCTCATAAAGCTCCTGACGATGAATGCTATCATATGCGGCTTTGAAGTCGATGAGTAGGTGGTGAGTCTCGACTTGAAATTCATTGGTCTTTTCCAGGATTTGCCTCAGTGTGAAAATTTGGTCTATTGTCGATCTGCCGGGCCGGAAGCCTCACTGGTACGTGCCGATTAGTGTGTTGCAGAACGGTGTGAGACGTTCACACAGTACGTTGGATAGGATCTTGTATGCGACAGAAAGCAGTGATATGCCTGGATAGTTCTTGCAAGACATATATATACAGTGGAATCCGGATATAGCGACGGTCAAGGGACCGGCGACATTAAGTCGTTCTAACCGGACGACGCACAAAACGAACTGAAAATTTTATATGTAAATATTGACATATCTGTATGTAAGGAAGTAACGTCAATAAAAACCAAATAGACCTTTAAATCAGAAACATTTTTCTTTTAATTTCACTCAGAATAGCTATTAGTACATGCCAATTACAAGAAAAACAATATTTTAATATATGTATGTAATTAAATACATACATATGTATGTACATAAAAACTGCACCGTCGCGTAACTCTGTTGCGTAAAAACTGTCGCCTGTCGCGCTAATTGTGCTACCTACTGCTATTGCATAGAGAAAATTCAAAGAGTGGCATACAACGATTGCTTTATATTTTTTAAACAACAACCACTCGTCGCTGTAACCGAACGATTTATTGGAAAATTACGTCGTTTAAAGCGGTTGGTCGCTCAAACCGGAGTCGCTCTAAACGGATGATCGTTCATAGGAATTAGTATGCAAACCTAACAAGTTGTTGTGTCTACGTCGCTTAAAACGGTTCGTCGTTATAAACGAAGTCGTACTAAACGGATTCCACTGTATATAGATTTCGAGAGATATTCGAATGAGACCACCATTGTCGGGTCTGTTCTCGTCTCTCTACCACTGTAAATTTTACTCAGAGAGACTCTCTGGATTTCTCCACAGTTCTTCTCTGGGCTCGATTCCTATTGTTAACGCTAGCATCTGTTTATGGGAGATCTGTTTTATCGACTGGGTCTCAACCCAATGATATCCCAAGATCCTCATTCTTCTGCTAGCCAACGCCGGACATTAACACAGTATATGTGCCGCTGTCTCAGATTCCTCCAGGCATAGTTTACAAGTATCATCCTCTCTAAGCCCCATTTTCCTTAAGTGATACACGAAATTACCATGTCCTGTAGAGAAAGCCACCACCCATTTCAATGTTCCTCGACTCATACTTAGAACCCTTCTTTGAGTGGAGCAGGTCGGCAACTTTATTGCCATTTTAGGTTGTCTACATTGATCAATTGAAGAGAATGGTTCTGGTCCCAGCAACTTTTCAGTTGACCCCTGTTTTGCAAGGGAGTCCGCCTTTTCATTGCCTTCGATCCCTATGTGTCCTCGTACCCAAGTCAGTGTTACTTCATTTTTAGATGAACACTTATTGAGCTTAAGTACACATTCCAGTGCCAATGATTTGGTGATGCTTGTTTGTTCCATGCATCTGATCACCGCCTGATTGTCCAGTGCTATTTGGATATTCCTTCCTTCCACCTGACTCTCAAGCAAGAAGTCCAACGCATAAAGCAAAGCAATCATCTCAGCCTGGTATACTGAAGTGTATTTCCCGAAGCTAATGTGACGGGCAAGTTCCAGCTCTTCTGAATAGATACCGGCCCCCACTCCGCCATCCATCATGGATCCATCCGTGAAAATCACTATTTCACCATTTCTTTTTTCTGGAAGTAATCCGTTCTCAATACGAGTTTTGTGATTTCTTTTCATAATACGCACCCTTGTTATTCGATCCATAGGCATGTTTAGCTCCCTAATCTCGTTTTTGACAAGTTCCAGTATCTTCCTATGTCCATAGATCGTACCACGATTGTGCCATTTCGCATCTCGATGCAAGCGAAGTGCCGTTTGGGCCGCTGCTTTCTTAATAAATAAGTCTAGCGGTAAGATCCCCATGATGACTTCCAATGCGCATGTTGGGGTTGTACGTATTGCACCTGTAATTCCTATACATGCTAAGCGTTGAACGTATCCAGGTGCTTCCTCACAGTTTTCTGAGAGGCTTTCGCCCACCATACAACCGAGGCGTACGTGGTAATGGGTCTAGTTATCATCGTATACATCCAGTATGCTGACCTAGGCGAGAGTCCCCACCTCTGTCCACATACACGTTTGCATTGATGTAGTACCCTTTTTGCCTTCCGGACCTTCTCCTCAACATGGTAGTTCCAAGTAAGTCCAGTATCTAGATAGACTCCCAGATACTTAACCTTCTTAGTCATTGTTAGTTCCGATCCGAAAAGTGTTAAGGGCCGAAATTCCAGATTTTTCCTCTTCCTAGTGAAGACTATTAGATCTGTTTTCCCCGCATTAATGGAGAGTCCTTGTTCCAGACACCACCGCTCAACCACTCTGAGTGCGTTCCTCATGATATCTGCGGTGACGTCCATGAATTTGCCTCTGGCCATTATTGCTATGTCATCGGCATATCCCACTGTGTGAATGCCAGTTGCCTCAAGTCTGTCAAGAAGAGAGTCCACAGTGATATTCCACAGTGTAGGTGAGAGAACACCTCCTTGTGGGCAACCTCTGCTAACCCTTCCTCTGAGTTTCGAGGTTCCCGTCTGAATATTTATCGCCCTTGTATTTAACATATTGTCCACCCATCTTACTACAAGTGGGTTAACCCTACGTTTTTCTAAGGCTTGTTTCAGACTTTCAAAGCATATCTTATCGAAGGCACCTTCAATGTCCATTATAGTGGTCATTGCAATGTCCCCGGTATTTAGCTCTTTTTCGGCAACGCGTACTACTTGATGTAACGCTGTTTCTGTAGACATGCCCTCACTGTATGCATGCTGTCTACTATTCAAAGGATACGTCCTAAGCGCGGTGCTTTCCATATAGTCCACTATCACCCTTTCCATTGTTTTTAAAAGGAAGGATATTAGGCTGACTGGTCGGAATGACTTTGCCTCGGTGTAGTCCTTTTTTCCCGGTTTTGGAAGGAAGACCACATTTGCTTCCCTCCATGTGATCGGGATGTAGCCTATTGCTAGGAATGCAACGTATATATTCCTGAGCCTTGGTGCAATTACGTCTACACCCCATTGCATTAGACCTGGAAATATACCATCCGGCCTCGCAGTTTTGAAGGGTGAGAATGTTGCTATTGCACCCTTGACCGCTTTTGGTGTCAGGATCCGTTCTGCTTCCGTTCTATCCATCCTGTTCACTCCTTGTTTCCTTGGAGCCCAGGGCTGATCTGACTTATAGCTTCCTGGAAAGTGTACCTCCATTAGGACCTCATTTGTGTGATCCAGTGTTTCCACCATCTCACCCACTCTATTACGAATGAGTCCGATCTTGAAAACTGGATCTCTCGAGACAATCTTTTGTAGTCTACTGACTTCAGATGTACCCCTCATACTCGAGCAAAAGTCCCTTCATGACTCCCTTTTACGTCGTTGCAGAGTAAGATTCAGCTCTTTCTTTTTCGCCTTATATTCATCCCATGCTTCGGGTTCTCCTCTCCTCATGGCATGATTGAAGGCTTTCCGCACATCCTTTTTTAGCTTTTCAAGTTCCCGGCACCACCAAGGTGCAAGATCTTGTTTTTCCACTAAAGTTGGTGTGCAAGCCACTCGGTACGCACCTTCAACAGCCGACTGCAGATGCTTCAGCTGTGATTCCACATGCCAAGTATTTTTCGGTATTCCGAATGTCATTACATTCAGTTCTTCCTCCAACACTTCGAGGTATTTTGTCCTATCCGTGTTCTTCGGAATTCTGATGTATTTCCGATCTTTTTTCCTTGTAGATCCATAGCGAACATCAATTGAAATGGCTCTGTGATCCGACAATGTAGCCTGATCCATTACCCTCCAATTTGATACTCTTTCAATTATCTGGCTACTGCACAGGGTAACATCGATCACTTCCATTCGCCTCACATCCACGAAAGTTGGCTCTGTTCCCCTGTTTAAGATAGCTAGATCCTTGCATGATACAAATTTGAATAAGGCATTAGCATCACAACCAATTATTAGACCCTCGTTCCTAATCCTGCATGCATTCACTAAAGACTCTAACTCTCTTGTCGGAGGAGGTTCTGGAGAATCATACGGCAGGTATGCAGATGCTATGACGAAACTTGCCTCACCTGATCCTACTCGTACTGTTGCAAGGTCTGGGGTGCAAAGATCCGGCAATTTATATGCTTGAACTCCGTGCCTCTCCAGGATACAGGACCTAATTCTTTCGCTGGTTTGCGCATGGTGCAGCTCAGCCATGCTATTTGGGAGTCCTCTAATCTTTCCTCTAAAGATCCAAGGCTCCTGTATCAGGGCTATATCAAACAAATCCTCACCAAAACATTTAGTCATCATTGCTGATGCTGCTTTGCTGTGATGAAGGTTCAATTGAATCACCCTCAGCTTTTTGGGTTGACTAATAGTCCCTTGTACATGTTGTCCATCCACACAACCACTGGAGTGTGGTACTTGTAGACTGACCCCATGTTGAACAGACTGTCCGTCTTCCCTTCCGCCTTCCGTCCCCTTCTTCTCAGTTTCGAGTGGATTCATGGTTCCGGAACATTTGAACATTACTAGATCCACCGTCTTCTGGAGAGGTTTCGGTCGACTTCAAGTTGGCAACCATTTCAGTCAATTCCTCGACCGACTTGTTTATGCCTTCCGCCGAGACAGATTTGGCCAAGGCCAGTCTTTGTCTCTTTTTAACCCTCTTCATCCTTTGCTTCAGTTGTTTGCGTAACTTCCGCTCGGAGTCGGGACTTATCTCCTCTTCCAATCCGGCTTCCGCAGTTTCGGCTGACCTCTTGGTGCATTTCTGCTCCCCATTGTCCACCTCCACTGACGATTGGTCTGCTAACTCTTTTGGTTTCTCATCAGAGTCCACTGACCCATCGAGCTTATTCGGGTTCATGTCAGCGCCTTCCAACGCCTTCTCGACCCCCTTTAAGCCTTCCACCTCGTTTTCCGAAGGAACATTATTATTATTTATTTTATTTGGGTCCATATGTGTACCCACGAGTAGGGGAGAATTAAACAGACCGAATAGGCAGAGATACCTGCCTATCAACTAAATTACAACAGAGGATTGAGCTGCCCCTGAGGAGTCTCCATTAGCGGTTCAATTACCCCTGAACCCTGTGAACCAGTAGTTTTACATACCTTATCACAGCTTCCTCGACATTGCAGACCAGTCATCTTGGAGTTAAGGGTTGATCGATTGATCGGATTGGATCTTGGTTTTTCAATTCACATTCAGCTCTACCAGAGGAGTTGGGCCACTACCCTGATCTAGCATCCTGTTTCTCTACTTAAGCCGCCCCACCACGACAAGGTGCCCAATCTTCGGATAAAGGTAGATGAACTTACCGACGTTCTTGCAAGACATAGGATCGCCTTCTTTGTAGATGGGGCATATGGAGCTGATAGTCCAGTCATGGGGCATGCTTTCTTCCGCCCATACTTGGTTGATGATTTGGTGCATGCGCCCAACCAAAACATCACGACTGTGTTTAAAGAGCTCCGCTGGTAAACCATCAGAGCCGGCGGCTTTGTATTTCTTTAGCTTTTTTATTGCTAAGCCAACTTCTTCTATACTGGGTGGTGGAACTTGTTCTTCATTGATTGGACATGGGTTCTCTTCTTGCCATATCACTCTCTCTACATGATGCCCATTTAGCAGCTGCTGGAAGTGCTGCTTAAACACATCTACTATTCCCTGCGCTTCGGTGACTAGGTTTCCATCACTGTTTCCAAGAGCCTGCGTTCCTTTCTTGAAGCCAGCAGCCAGTTGCTTGGCTTTCTTGTAGAACTTCCGGATGTTGCTTCTCCTTGAGCTGGGAGACTGCGTAGGCCCTCTTCTTTCTACGCAGGATTTTATTCTCCTCCATCCTCCTGGCTCGATACCCTTCCGTCGCTGCCCTTGTTTTGCGCTGCAGCGCCTTCATATGTGCATCTCCTGTCACTTTTTCCTGCGTACGCATTCATCCTCATACCACGGGATCTTACTCGGGGAGGCTGGTACCCTAAGGTGGTTTCGGCTACCTCTTTGATGATGTCGCGATACTGGGACCACTGGGTGTTGGCATCTGTGGTAGGTGCATACACTGCGGAGAGTTTCTCACTCAGGCGCTCTTTGTAGACTCTGGCAACTCCAGGTGTGCTAAGGCGTCCAACGTCGAATTTCTTCTTCTGGGCGAAACGCAGCTTTTTCTCGTTGGATAGTCGAGCTCTGAACTTATCCGCAACAAGAAAATGGTCAGAGTCGACGTTTGCCCCGCGGAATGTGTGCACGTTGAGGATGTTGGATGCGTGCCTCGCGTCGATTAGCACATGGTCGATTTGGTTGGCGGTTCGACCGTCTGGACAGCGCCAGGTTGCTGTGTGGATCCTTAGCCTTGGAAACCTAGTGCTACTTATCACCGTATTACGAGCTGCCGCGAAGTCAGTTAGTCGGTAACCGTTGTCTGTGGTCGTTTCGTGGATTCTGTGCTTACCAACTAACCCGCCAAAGATGTTTTTCTTTCCGATTTTAGCATTGAATACCCCGAGCACAACTTTGACATCGTACTTCTGACAGGCTCCATCCAGGAAGTCATAAAACTCCTCCTTGATAGGGTCTTCAGCCTCGTCGGTAGGGGCGTGTGCACATATTAGGCTTATGTTTTGGAAAGTAGCTTTGATGCGGATCACAGCTAGGCGATCACTTATCGGCTTAAAGTCAATAACTTTTGTCCTAAGCCGATTTCCCACGACGAATCCGCATCCTAATACATACAATCTCTTATGGCAGCTATAATAAATTTTGCAATTTATTTATTTTATTTGATCCCATCCATCGTATCTCCTGGGTCGCGGTAATATCTGCCTTTTACCGCCTGAGGACAGACTCAAGTTTTTGAGTAGCACGTGGGGTGTACAGCGTTCGCACGTTCCATCATCTTAAATCCTTGTCCGTTTACGTTCCGGGTCTGGTTGCCGTTTGAGGCAAATCGTTATCCGAGGCTTCTCGCGTCTCTCTCATAAGTAGTGTTTTTTACATGGTCGGGAAGTTACCCCGACGGCACAACCCCCAACCTGGAGGACCAGGCCCTTGACCTTAGGACTGCAGGCCGGTTATTCCGGTGCCAGTAACCCACTTTGGGATGTGAGCGCTGCCGTTGGCCCATTAAGGGATCATCCGCCACCAACTCTTCTCCAACACCCTGGCTCGGTATTGGACATCCCTATAGACTTGGTATTCGAATATGTCAGAGCAGCTCTATAGGGATTACACTAAATAGTTCGGCCTGACTGGAACTGTAGGCGCCAATGTTGGTTCCATCTAGGGAACTCCTCCGATGCCGGCTGATACCAGAGGAGGTGCCTTTGTGAGAAAACAACACTCCTCCCCCCTGTCTCGTCCGCTGCCACCAACGACCTTCCAAAGGAGTTGGTTACCCAATCTCCAATCGAGGTACTAGGCACACACCAGTCACCACGTGGAGGTGAGAGTAGGAGTTAATTCCAGCCCATAACGTTAATTGAACGGACGAAGCGTTGTCCGACCGTCAACTTTCAACCTCTACTTGACTCGTAGGGAGATTGAAGTTCATTTATTCAACCGACAATTATTACGAAGAGTGACGACGAAAGAGATTGACGATGTCGAAAGAAAAGACTTGTTGGTCACAAGTCTTTTCTTTTCGGATATAATCGGTTATAACAATACTTCAAAGATTTTATTGGTTTACTAGCTTTAATACAATATGAGTGTAACGGTGTCAAATGTTTAAATAAAAGAGAATTAAAAAATAGAAAATTTAAATTATCGCGACTGGTCTAAACCAAGGCGGGAAATACAAATTTGTGAAAAGTATTGTGTGGGCGCCAACATTTCGCCTCCTTTGAAAGGACTGCCTTTCAAGCTGGGATTGTTGCAAGTATTCGGATCTGACGTCTTATGGCTCCTTTCGATGTTTTAACGTCCACTCGGACGCGTCCATCGGGATGTGGGATAACGCAAGTGATTCGCCCCAGTAGCCATCTTTGGGGAGGAACGTGGTCTTCGTGGATGATAACGAAATCGCCGACGTTGATGTTGGGCCTTGATTATGTCCAAGTGCAGAGAATCCCAACACAAATCTATCCTTGTTCCTGTCTACCAAGTATTGAAGGTAACGAACAGCCAATAACGGCGCCGAGGAAGTACCATGCGTTATAGTATTAAGTTGATAAGATTTTACCGGGACCGATTCATCCTTCCTCCAAAGGATGTACTGGAACTTGCGATGAGAAGGGCGGACTAAAAATTTACGAAACATTTCGACTATGTCTGCGGTAAGTACAAACCTATGCAACCGAAAGCGAAGCAGGATAATGAAGAATTCCGTTTGAATTGTTGGACCGACCATGAGGGTGTCGTTCAGTGATATTTGAGACGAAGTACGACACGAAGCATTGAACACGACCCTAAGCTTAGTAGAAGTACTTTCTGGTTTGACCACGCAATGGTGTGGCAAGTAATAGTGCGGTTCGTCTAAGTTTGGATCTTTGACGAGCGACATGTGGCCTAACGCTTCGTACTCATCTAAAAAGTTAGAGTACTGAGTTTTTAATTGTTGGTTTCTCAACATTTTTCGTTCGAGGGCTAGAAATCGTCGAAAAGCTATGTCATACGATGATCCTAAGCAACTCGGATCCCTTTTAAATGATAGCCGAACCATGAGACGGTCGCTTGGTAATACTTCGATATTCTCTACGAAATTGGTTTCACACTCCTGTTCTATTGTTCATTTTGATTTAAGACATTAAACCTCCTCTAATTCCCAGAACTTCTCCACTTACTGGTCGAGCACCTCGTCGATTGAATTTACATGACAGAATTTCTTTCTCATGGTTGGAGGGTTCTTGTACCTTCCTGAGACGATCCAACCCAACGACGTCTTTTGTAATGAAGGAAATCCCTCGGCTAGCTTAATCTGGTCTACCTGAAGCAAATGAAAAAAGGATTCGGCACCTAGAAGCAAATCAATTTGAGACGGCTGATTAAAATGCTCATCTGCTAATTCCAAATTGCTAGGGAGATTCCAGTTCGTGACGCTAAGTGCTGCCTCGGGTTGATACCCAGTGATGGTTGGAGCTACTAAGAATTCTAACGAAACCTCATAGTTGCTGTAACGAGAACGAATGGTAGTTTGCGTTTGAAAATTAAACTGCGGCTCCTATTCCTACTATATCGACGTTCTTCTTTTGCCTTTGGAGATACAGAGAATTGGCGAACCGTTCGCTTATAAAGTTGACTTGGGAGCCGGAGTCAAGTAGCATCCTTCCAATCTGAAAACAACCCATTGAATCTTTAACGAGTACCAATGCCGTTGCTAGATGACCTGGGCGACGGAAAGTCTATCCCTTTCCAATGCAGTGTGTGAGGCTGCAGTTGATGTTGATGGGGCATCCTCATCTAAATTTTTTGAAATATTCTCCACCTGTTGTGATCGATGTAAAAGGCTGTGGTGTGGTTGCTTAATGCTTACACGCTTTACACCTAAAGGACGAAGGGCATTTTGAAACGTTATGGCCTTTACCCAAACAGTTTAAGCAAAGCCCTGACTTCTTCACATACAAAAACCGATCCATTACTGTCAGTTTATTGAACGCTGAACAACTAGAAATAGAGTGACTACTCTCTCTACAAAACAATCACGAGCGTTGTGTAACGGTCAGTGACAGTTGAGAGCGATGAGTGAAATAAGATGGCTTTTGTTTGGTGGGCCCCTTTTGACCGTAGTCCGATCGCAGCTGCTTGCTTTCACGAGTTTCGAGGTTCTGACAGCCATTACTTAGGACCTCTGAGCATTCCGTCCAGTACGGAAGCTTCTTGTAGTCCATATGTTCATCCCACTTTTATTGAGTATCCAAATCTACTTTCGAAATAGCAATTTGGATAATAATAGAGTTGCAGATCTTTTCAAATGATTATAATGATTGTAGGGAATTAAAGATAGCAGATACGTTGTCCACTAAACTTCTAAATTCAGCAGCAGATGCCTTTGTGACTTTTGGAAGTGCAAATTATTCCGCAATATAATGAGAGAAGATGAGAAAGTCGTTATCATAACGAGCTTTCAATCTAGCTAGAGCCTTTGGATAGTTCTCTTCAGTGACTTGGAAGGCCTTCACGGTACTCAGGGCTTGATCACTTAAGCAAGTCAATAAATGATTGAATTTTTAAATTTTTGTCAAATTTGGTTCCTTGTCAACCAGCGTTTTGAAGGAGTTAATAAATTTTTTGTATTCGGAATATTTTCCGTTGAACTTTGGGAGTCTAAGGGTTGGTAAATGGTTATTATCATGAAGTGGAACAGCAAAAGAGGCTTCAGAAGTACTAACACTCCCGGATGGATCTAAAAGCGATTGAATTTGAATCTGTTGGTGTCACACTTTCGATTTGTGTCTGATACGCGAGAATCTGCTTAAAGTAGGATTTCAAAATTCCAAGACGATATTCCAGCTCCGTTACCGACAATGTATCTCCCCTTGCTTCCACTAGATTTTTTATTCTAGTAATGTTTTCCTTGCTTAATGACGGCATCTGCTTCAATTCCTCCATCCTAGCTTCCGTTGTCATGATTGAGCAAGAAGTGACAACGCGATGTTCCGATTAAAAACCGATGAAATATTCAAATAAATCCCTCTTTCCCAAAAGAGGCGAGGAAATTTAAGGATTTGAGAAATAGCAATGAAAATGCAAGTGGCAACACCTCTCCAAAAAAAAGTCCCTACTGGTTATGTTGCGAATAAATGTTTACAGCGACGAAATAAATCCAATGGCTCCGTGAAGAATCAAAAATGACAAGGATAAATTTTCAGTTCCAATTCCAATCCAAAAGACTCTATGGTAACAAACCTCTCAAGCGAAAGCTTTAACTTAATGCATACGATCAATGCAGCACTCTCTCCGGCGACGACGACAACAAATACTCCAATCTCCAATAAGCGATGTGGGTGTAAAGGGGCGAAATGCAGATCTATGCAATGAGGTGAGGAGTGAGGACTAAGTATTAAGTGAATTACAGCAGACAAAAATCGAGCAGAATTCTACCAACAGCAATTAGACTCCACGTCGAAGTTTTAATTCTGCGTGTGGGAAAAACGAACGAACGAGCGCAAGAAGCGGCGATGGCGAAAGAACGAACGAAAGAAGTAGCGATGGCGGAAGAACAAGCGAAAAAACTGGAGACAAGACCAAGTGTAATGAATGTCAGTAAAGTGCAATTTGGTAAAGTTTATGGCGATGAGATGATTAAACGAAATTGCAAAAAAAAAATTATACGAAGCGAACTTCTTGGTGGATTCTAAATAAGAATTTCTATTTACAGCCTCGACGGAATATTTAGTCCAATTAAACGCGTATTCCAAATTCTAATTGAATGCAGCAAATTTATGTGTTTTGGTGTTATTTCAAACGTATAAATATAAAGGGTGATTTTTTAGCTGGTTTGGTTTTGGCAACACTGGTTTTGACAGCTGACGTGTGTTTAGTACCTTGTGTCACTGTCAAACAGCTTCAGTTTGGTTTGCAATTTAACCATGGATCGTCTTACAAATGAACAACGCCTGCAAATTATTGAATTTTACTATCAAAATTCGTGCTCGGTTCGAAATGTTCATCGCGCGCTGCTTCCATTTTATGATCGGCATTCTCGACCTTCTGAGCAGTCTATTCGGAAGATTGTGACCAAATTTCGCACCAAATTTACTTTGTTGGACATTAAACCACCAACACGTTTACGTACTGTGCGTAGTGAAGAAAATATTGCGGCCGTATCAGCTAGTGTGACAGAAGACCGCGAAATGTCGATTCGGCGCCGTTCCCAGCAGTTAGGCCTTTGTTACAGCACTACGTGGAAAATTTTGCGGAAGGATTTGGGCGTAAAGCCTTTTAAGATACAGCTGGTGCAAGAACTAAAGCCAGCCGACCTACCACAACGCCGAATTTTTGGTGAATGGGCTCTTGGAAAGCTGGCCGAGGATCCGCTTTTTTATCGAAAAATTGTGTTCAGCGATGAGGCTCATTTTTGGTTGAATGGGTACGTAAATAAGCAAAATTGCCGCATTTGGAGTGAAGATCAGCCAGAAGCATTGCAACAGCTACCAATGCATCCCGAAAAAGCCACTGTTTGGTGCGGTTTATGGGCCGGCGGCATTATTGGGCCATATTTCTTCAAAGATGATGCGAATCGCAGCGTTACTGTCAATGGTGAACGCTACCGAGTGATGATAACAAACTTTTTTTTGCCCGAAATGGAAGTTCTTGACTTGCATGATATGTGGTTTCAACAAGACGGTGCCACATGCCACACAGCACGCGAAACAATGGCGCAATTGCGAGGCGAGTTTGGTGAACAGTTAATTTCACGTTTCGGGCCGGTCAATTGGCCGCCTAGATCGTGCGATTTGACACCATTAGATTATTTTTTGTGGGGGTATGCCAAGGCTAATGTGTATAGGGACAAGCCCGCTTCGATTGACGCACTGGAAGCCAACATCCATGCATTCATTCGTGAGATACCGGCCGATATGTGTGAAAGAGTATGCCAAAATTGGACTCAGCGGATGGGCTACCTGAGACGCAGCCGCGGTCAACATTTGCATGAAATTATCTTTAAACATTAAATTGCAAGGTTCAAACTATCGATTCAAATAAATATTTCATTCATTTTTTCGAATTTTTTGTGTTTTTTTTTTTTAAAAAAGTTCTAAACCTCTTAAAAAATCACCCTTTATTATTCTGTGTCTAATTGTTAGTGTTTGCATGCATATCGAATTTTTTTTTTTTTGTGTAGTTTTCTTTGTGAATTTTGTTTTTATTTTTCTTCTTGTTAACTAATTATTAGAGCAGCTTCGATTGAAAGGCGATCTATGACGTACCTGGTCGGGAGATGATACTTATCTACCCTTTCCGCTTGTCCTTTGATGATTGTTGGTCTTTCCTGTATTAGATGATTAAGGATGGCAGTTTGTCTTGCACTCTGTACTTTCTTAAGCCGAAACCGAAAAAACCGAACACGCGAATCTATTCACTTTCACTGGCATAGTTCATAAGAGTTCTCGATTTTTCTCGCGATTTGGGATACTTTGCCTATGAAGTTGGGCGCCAAAAAATTAACGGACGAAGCGTTTCCGACCGTCAACTTTCAGCCTCTACTTGACTCGTAGGGAGATTGAAGTTGATTTATTCAACCGACAAATATTACGAAGAGCGACGACGAAAGAGATTGACGATGTCGAAAGAAAGGCTTGTGACCACTGTTGGTTATAACAATACTTCAAAGATTTTATTGGTTTACTAGCTTTTATACAATATGAGTGTAGCGGTGTCATATGTTTAAACAAAAACGAATGAAAAAATAGAAACTTTAAATTATGGCGATAGGTCTAAACCAAGGCGGGAAATAAAAATTTGTGGAAAGTATTGCGTGCGCGCCAACACTAATGTTGAACGCATATTGTCTCTAATAACGAGCCAATGGAATCGTCTTTAAATCGAAAATGTAAAAGGATTTATATTTATTTGTTTTATTATTTTCTTGTACGGAATTCTACGATTGTTTTTAAAAAAATTATATTTTAATGCAAATAAAGTCCAATAATAAATATAACAGTAACTAAAACCGTTAGCCTTTTATATGTAAAACTTGTGTAATTAAATTTAAAATTATACCTACTGGTACTGGCGTTAATGGTGATAGATCATCTGCCTTATATTCCAGCTTAAATTTTTCGAAATGTAAAAATTCTATTTTCCACTTTGTAGCTCTGGTACCTCCCATACAAAACCAATTTTGCATGACTTGTGTGCAGTGGAGGGTATCAAAGTATCGGCTAGGCCGATGATAACACTTTTATTTGTTTTCTTTTGTAGTTTAACCGTTAGAAAGTTAGAACCATTTGAAAAAAAAATCGCAATCCCTTAAAACCGTGTTATCTCTGAAACCGTACCAAGCACCTTTTCAATCGAGTTCTTATGTTCCGTGACTTTACGCTTGTTAGGACAGTTCTTTCCGAAATTTTCCTGTTTTTTACACTTAAAGCACTTGAGATTACCTGCATTTTTCGATTTCTTGACAGCACTCTTCTTAGCACCGCCATAAAACGCAACTGCATGCGAGTCCTCACCAAAACCACAATCATCATTCTTGACATCCTGCAATAGCTTTGTTTTGATTGCATCAGAATTAATTGTTATGCCAGAACTTTCAATTCCCATGATCATAGGTTTATAGTGATCTCCCAGTCCAGCCAACAGCAACGTTCTCACCCACTCTTCGGACACAACCATTCCAATGGCATTGAGCTTATGCGCTGTTAGAATTACTCTATTCACATACCCCCATATTAATAAACAAATGTGCACAAGTTAGTTAGCTAGTAGACATCAGATAGCATACAAAAATTTGACGTAACTTCTGAATAACGAGTTGATAACGTTTACGCAGCGTTTATTAATACGGGGGATAGCATTTAATGAAAACACTTTCCGTTAAATTTGTCGTGATAAGTGTTCTCAACAACCCAACACGCCTTGTGAGTCCACTGTCGGCTCTGTAAGCAGAATAATTTTCGATTTTGTTTTTGAAATCTTTTTAACATCAGTTTCTGCTGCACTGATACATCCCCACAGCTCCTCATGCTCAAGATAGTTTTCTATCGCAAACTTCCATTCGTCCATTTAGTGTCCAGTGTTGGCCACGTAAGCCTGGCAACGTTACAATATCCTAGATGTTTCCATCTATGACTTGCTTTGCCTGTAGCGTCCGCATTGATAGTTTGTTTAGCGTGAGACAGCGGTGCCTGGACGTTATGCAGACTAACACTGTCAACCCGGAGGAGCCTAATCTGGCATGTTCGTCAGCTACACAGTTCCCTGGGATATCACAGTATCCCGGAACCCAGCAAAGGGTAAGGTTGTACTGTCCAGCTATCTCGTTAAGAGATACGCGGCAATCTGCCACCGCTTTAGATCTTATTTCGCTGGATGCTAAGGATCTGATCGCGGCCTGACTGTCAATATATATTACGATATCCCTATGTGATATTGCATTAATCGACAGCCACGCTACGGCTTAACGAATAGCTGTGATTTCGGCTTGGAAGACACTATAGTGTATTGGGAGAGAGAAGGAGAGGCCCAGGCTCAGTTCTTTCGAGAATGCACCTGCTCCGACTCCCTCTAATGTTTTGGAACCGTCCGTAAAAATTAACAGTGATCCTTCGTATAGGACATTTCGTGAGTCCCATTGGGATCTCTCCGGTATTTCGTATTTGAAGCCTTTCAAAAATCGATTTTCGTAGGCAAATAGTCAGTAGTAGTGGGTAGGGGGCATGTCCGTAGGAGGATGCTGGCATGTACAGTTGATTGACCATTCCAGTGCCTACCCTCCCTGAGTCTGATAGCCGCATTAGCGGCGTGTTCCCTACTGACGATGTCTAGAGGAAGAAGATTAAGCATTACTTGTAGAGCGGCGGTAGGAGATGTCCTCAGTGCACCCGTGATGCCGATGCATGCTAGGCGTTGAGTTTTCTCAATGGCCTTCAGATTTGAGTTCTTATCCAAGGCCGGCCACCACACGACGACTCCGTAAAGAATAATCGGTCTAATCACCGCGGTGTAGAGCCAGTTCATTATGTTGGGTTGGAGGCCGCATCTCGAGCCGACATCCCTCCTACAGGAGTGTAAAGCCACTAGGGATTTCCTAGAACGTTCGGCAATATTTTCCCTCCATAAGAGTATTTGGTGCCGTTGAGATAAGGGGGGGTGATAGGAGGAGTCTTAATCCTTCTAGTGAATAGAACTAGTTTCACCCTTCTGCGGGTGAGAATATGGCCGATGAGGCAGCATATTTGTTCGCCAATATTTAGCTTGTTTAAGGCTTCAATAATCGAACGTGTCTCTATGTTATTGAAGGCCCCCTCTATGCCAAGGAAAATTGCCATAGCATATTCCTTGAATGAAAGGGACCTTTCGATCGAGCCGACGATAGAATGAAGGGCGGTCTCAGTGGATTTACCCTTTTGATAGGCATGTTGGGAGCTAGAAATTAGCGCTTGGTCAACAGTACTTTTGATGTGAAGATCGATGATCCTCTCAAGTGTTTTCAATAGAAAGGATGACAGACTGATTGGTCTGAAGTCCTTTGGAAGTGTATGTGAGGTCTTACCTGCTTTGGGAATGAAAACAACTTTAGCCAAGGTCCAGGATGAAGGAATGCTGCCCAGAGTTATGCAGCCAGCCAGAATCATGCCGAGACTGTCTTTGACAATATCAAAGGCGTTCTGTAGTTGCGCCGGGAAGATACCATCAGGTCCCGGAGACTTGTGCGGTTCAAAGCTGTTGACGGCACATTTCAGCTTTTCCTCGCAAATGGTGATTGCGTTTGGAAGGGTACCCAAAGGGGGCATCCCTGTTGAAATCAGGGTTACCAGTGACAGGCGTGCAGCCGGGGAAAAGGGCGTCCATGAGCAGATTCAACGATTGTTCTTCTGATTCTGCCCATTGGCCATTGGGGTCTTTTAGTACGCAGGGTACAGGGGTGGATTTAGAAATGACTTTTGGCAATCTGGAGCACTCATTTGTATTGTTTATGTTTTCACAGAAATTGCGCCAGGAGCTACATTGTGCCTTTCGGACTTCCTTTTCAAAGAGTCTTAGGCTGTCTTTGGAAGCTTCCCAGTCCGTGTCTAGCTCAGCCTGATCGCTGGGTGGCGAGGGTCTATGGCTTGCTAGATTCGCAGATAGTATTGTGTTGTGTTTGACCCAGTTTGTTTTCCGCCGGTTGCGGTAAAAACATTTTTTGGTGGTGTACAGTATAGAGTGAAGTATATGTACCGATGGTCCGAGAAGGATGGACTATCCGATACTGCCCACTTTGAAATAGCAGTGGAAAGATTAGATGAAGATTGGGATGAAGTCAACCGAACGTTGATCGCCGCAAGCAATCAGCTTTACGAATCCCTGGTGCCAACCAGCGTCCTTAAAGATGATGGGCTGCTGGTTTTTTGATATATACTCAGAGAGACAGTTCTCTATGAGTCCCCACTTATCGTAGGAGAGCTTACCCTCCTTATCCGACAGGTCCACTACGGCGACTATCAGGTTGTCCTTGGCCGAGAAGGATTTGGAGCACACGGTGGAGCTCCTAGCCTACTTCGATGCGTTGGACACCTCATCAAGGGACCTGCGCCTTTTGGGCACAGAACCAGCCGCAGCTGCGGTCCTACCCTCTGTAACGCTCGATGAGCTGTTAGCTAGAGGGCGAGTCTTCCGATTCTGGGTTTCCCTTACGAGCGGTCTCTTGGTGCCCAGCGGTGGAGCACAAGGTTTTCTCGGGATGGAGACCTTTGAAGTGGAGGGGGTGGGTCCCTATTAGCGTATTCCAATACCCGGGGCGTTGCCCATGAGTAGGAATCTCGCTCCGGCTCGGTCCATATTTTTTCCGCCTTGACGGGCAAAAATACGCAAAGCTGCCTGCTGCCGAAGTTGGTTTTTTGTTTTTTGTTTTTTTATTATTAAGGTCTGAAATGTTGATCCCACTAGTGGCTAGGGAAAGGAAGTTCGATCTGCACAGAGCCCCGCATTATGCAGACAAGGCTAATTAATCCAGAGGGTGCCCGGTATCTGGATACACCGTATTCGACCAGTGCTATTCTTGTTGGGACCTGGGGTCAACCAGCTTGCAAACCAGCTGAAGATTTATTGAATTTTAAGAAGAATAATTGACTTCAGATATTTTTTAACTGCTACCGAATATATAAATAACTACATCTTAACCTTTATAGTATTAAATTATTAATTAGATACTTCTCGACTGAAAAGGTAAAACATCTTAAGTCGACTAAGATGTTTCCATTTTTATTAATGTACGATTGTACATTGTCTCCATTTTTGAAACATATACTCACCGTCCTTTCATCACACTCCTATCTCCATATATAACGGATAATAGTTTCATCTTAAGTCAGAAAATCTTATGATGACACAATATTCCTCTTTTTAGCTGTTTTTCGTTCTCCTGAAAAATATTGAAAATTGACTATAGGCCAGTGTTTGCGAAATATTAAAATTGCAGTTGGTGTTAATAAGTCTCGACTGGTAAGGTATTTAAAAAAATATATCTTAAATAAGGTAGGTAAGGTATTTTTAAATTCGAGACTTATTAATTTAAAAATGCCTTACCAATCGAGACTTATTAACACCCAACTGTAATTTTAATTTTTCGCAAACACTGGCCAATAGTGTCATAATAATATTGCATTGCGTTGCTTTTACAAATTAAATTAAACTTAACACAAAATTTGGCTGCATTTCTTCTTGGCTCTGTATTTAAAGTCAGTCCAAACATTAAAACAATAAGTAAATAAAGTGTCGTATAACACCAAATGAAAATAAATTGAAGAAATTAGGTATTCTTTGGTGGCTATTTGGCTTATAACCTTGGCTAAGTCCGGTTGCTCATCCATGAAAGCAATTAAAATTGCCATTTGCTTTGGTGTAGCTGACCTATCAATAATAAATTCTTGGATATTATTTTTATTCTTATTATTAATAACGTAAGGAACAAAGTTGAATTACTTACATTTTGAAATTTTCTTATTTACCGGCGACAAACACAAACACATAATGGTTGCAAAAATTGTCATTATTGAAATTTTAGACGACGTCTGATTGAAATTTCATACATAGTTTCAGAGAGACGATAGTGATAGAGACGAGACGATAGTGATAGAGTTACGGAAAGCAAATTGATGACGAGATCGTTGACTACTATCATGCAAACGATTATCGTTCCTGGTATCCTGCTCGCGCAAAATTTTATCAAAAATGTCTACAAAGATAAAATTAAACTAGGCAGTTTTGCAAAGCAGTATCCTGTTCGCACGCTAAATTCTTAACTTCATGTAGATTTTACGATGAAAATTCTCCACTCATTTAGCTCGGCAAATAAATGTCCGGTACATTAAATCAAAGATAAATTTTGAGGTAAAAAGCGGAGGAAGAATGGTTTTCGTTCCACATGGCATCTTTATTTATAAAAATTATAAAAAATTGTGGTAAAGTATACATAATAGAACATCTGAACCCCTATCAAGGTTACCTTCTTCTTAATTCTCTGGGTTGTACCGATTTAATATTTTTGTATACAAGATACAACATAGAAATGTTTTTGTTTCAATTACACATAGTAGATTATATGCCGGTTAGTAGAGCTACTAATGGGAAATTAATGGAAAATAAATTTACATAAAAAATTCCGGTTTTATAATGTCCCGGTTAAACGAGCTTCGATTTTGTATCTTCAAAAGGAGCATTTATTAATAACTATTTTATTACTCACACTATTTGCTAGTCATGAACATGATACCTACATACTATTTTTTGTTTTTTAGGGATGGTTTTCCATCAAATCGTTTTGTGTTACTTAAGGAAGTAACTTCAGATGGATTTATATTTTTTACAAATTACGGAAGTCGAAAAGCACAAGACATTCGAAACAATCCGAATGTCGCATTGACAATCTATTGGTGTCCATTGCGCAGATCAATTCGAATCGAGGGAGAAGCTGAAAAGATATCTCCTGATGATTCGTTAACATACTTTCGTCAGAGACCACGCGCTAGTCAAATTGGTGCTCTTGCCAGTGCTCAGAGCTCCACAATTAAGAGTCGTAAGGAATTGGATGAAAATGAATCTAAAATTAAGGCTGAACTTGGAACAAAAGAAGTTCCATTACCTAATTGGGGTGGTTATCTCATTAGACCACGATTGGTTGAATTTTGGCAGGGGCAAACAGACCGACTACATGACCGAATACGATTTCGTAGAGGATCAAAGATAGAAGAAGTATGAACGAATTTCACATATACTCATACCCTTCACTCAATCTAATAAAAACCTTTTTTTCTCTTTACAGGATGTGGATGAAACTTTAGTTCATAGCGGAGAAAATGGCTGGGTGTATGAGCGATTAGCGCCATAAACTGTTGTTGTCGTCTTTGGGTGTTGGGCTTCTTTGTTATGTTTTTACTTTTAGTTATAGATACACGCATGATATGGGAAATTAATACGTATTAAACAGTTACACATATTAAACGTTCACATTAAACATTTTTGTAACAGTAGTAGCTAATATTGAAATAACTAATTATTTGTAAATGATATAGATTTATAAACATTTGGGCTATATTTTTAGTGTAAAATAATTTCTAATAATGAATGCTGTATCAATACGTGGCGTTCGTTATTTAATACCATCATAATATTAATAAATAAACATCCATGTACACTTTTTTAGTGTTTGTTATAAAATGGAAAAAAGGAAAATAAAACTTATATCATTTAAAAGTACTGTGCCATAGACGTACACAAACAAAAAATCTTGGGTGTGCTAGATGAAAAATTGCGATATCTATTATGGCGACTGCTATCGCCAACAAAAACAGCGCTTATTTGGTTGTGGATTCGTCGTTGGCGGCAGACTTAGGCAAGAAGTCTTAAGTTTCAGCTGTGTGAACGAGCGCCTTACAACAATCCGCATCAAGGCTAAATTCGCCAACATTAACCTAATATGCGCCCATGCCCCCACGGACACCAAAGAAAGGTTCTACGAGCTCTTAGACAAGACGTACGAGCAGTGCCCCAACTATGACATTAAAATTGTCCTAGGTGATTTTAATGCAAAGATAGGACGACAGGCGATCTTTGGTAGTACTGTCGGAAGGTACAGCCTACACGACACCACCTCCGATAACGGATTTAAGCTGATCGACTTCGCGGCGGGGCGAAATGTTGTCGTAGCAAGTACGCGGTTACCGAATCTCGATATTCTCAAAGGCACATGGAGATCTCCGGACCAATCAACCGTCAACCAGATTGACCACATTGCGATCGACGCAAGGCACTCCTCCAGTATTATGGATGTCCGAACGTTCCGAGGGGCCAACATTGACTCGGACCAATACCTTGTTGTAGCCAAGGTACGACTGCTGATATCCCGAACACCGCCAAGACAAGTAAATACTGTGAGGAAGTTTGACGTCGGACGGCTACAATCGCAAGAGATCTCCAGAGCCTTTTCCGATCGAGTCTCTCTCAATCTCTCAAGATGTCCTATGCAGCCAGCGTCAAGTATTGAAGACCAGTGACACCATTGCCAAATAGCCATTAGAGACGCCGCCTCTGATGTGCTGGGTTTCACCCGACCACCGCAAAGAAACCCCTGGTTGGACGACGAATGCCGGAAAGCACATGCAGCGAAACAAGAGGCATACAAAGCGGCGCTGCAAAGGAGGACAAGAGCTGCCCGTGAGCTCTATGCGCAGAAGAGAAGAGACGAACACCGGCTTCAGAGGCAAAAAAATAAAGAGCATGAGAAGCGCGCGATCGAGGAAATAGAGAGATGCTACTGCAGGAATGAGATTCGGAAGTTTTACCAAAGGGTTAAAAGAACCTCCCAAGGATGCAGAGCCCGAACCGAAGCCTGCAAGGACGAACAAGGGAACATCGTAGTAGAATCGCAATCGATGCTGAGGGTATGGAAGAACTACTTCTGCAGACTGTTAAACGGCGATGACGAACAAAATCCCGCTGTCAGGCAGAATGAACCATTCAACCTGGACGATGAAGACCAACAATTCCGTCCACCCGACCTGGACGAAGTGAAGATAGCCATATCTAAGCTTAAGTCCAACAAAGCCGCTGGAGCAGATGGCCTAACCGCCGAGCTGTTCAAAGCGACAGGCGATGACTTGTTTAGGAGAATGCACCAACTCATCTGTAAGATATGGTCGGAGGAAAGTATGCCCGATGAATGGAACCCTAGCATTGTTTGCCCGATCCTCAAGAAAGGAGACTCTCTGAACTGCGCCAACTACAGAGGTGTAAGTCTCCTTAACATCGCCTACAAGATCTTATCTGCTGTGTTGTGTGAACGCCTGAAGCCTTTCGTCAACAACCTGATTGGTCCCTATCAGTGTGGCTTCAGGCCAGGAAAGTCTACCGTTGACCAAATATTCACACTGCGGCGGATCTTGGCGAAAACCCAGGAAGTCCAAATCGATACCCACCACCTTTTTATCGATTTTAAGGCCACATGACAGCATTTATAGAGACGAGCAATACAGAGCAATGTCTAGTTTTGGCATCCATGCCAAACTCGCCCGTTTGTGCAGGATGACAATGGAGAATCCACGCTGCTCCATTAAGGTCGGTACAGAGGGCAAGACAAAGTATATGCTGTCATCAAGAAAGGACACCCAACACCGACGTCTTGGACAAAAATGTCACCATAGACAGATATAACTTTGAGGTGGTAAAGGACTTTGTCTACCTAGGCTCCGCAATGACTTCAGACAATGACACCAGCGGTGAGATTAAACGAAGAATGACTCTTGCCAATCGCTGTTTCTTTGGGCTAAGAAAGCAATTGAGTAGCAAAGCCCTCTCTCGAACAACTAAAGTAACCCTTTATGAGACCTTGATCATCCCAGTCCTACTTTATGGTGCAGAGGCATGGACTCTATCAAAAGCGGATGAGGCTACTCTTGGTTACTTCGAGAGGAAAATTCTTCGAGTAAGAGCAAATTTCAGCAGCAACATTCGCGAGATGCGAAGTCAAAGCGTATATTTGCCGTAAACCAACTTCAATGGGAACATAAACGCCAGCACATCAATGTCAAAACCAACGGAAAGAGCGTTAAACTCTAAATTGATACGGGGTCAGACATCACAATAATTTTTAAACGCGTTTGGTCAGCTATCAGGACTCCGCCGATCATCAAAACTCATCACACTGCCAAGGATGCTTCATCAATTAAACTTCCAATCATTGGTGAAAGTAATGTTGCGGTCGAATTCAGTGGCAACCGTCAATACACCACAGTTTTTGTCTCGGAAATCGAATCACTCAACATTTTTGGAGTTGATTTGATGGAGATCTTCAACCTGTGGACACCCCAATTAGTTCATTCTACAAAACAATTGAGGTTTGCAACAGTGAAGCAGTTTTGCATTCCATTAAGAAGGAATTTCCCAACGTTTTTCGCGAAGGTCCCGTGAACTGTAATAAGTTTCAAATCAGCCTGCAGTTAAAGCCGAATATAAAGCCCGTATTTGTACCCAACGTCCAGTTGGTTATTCCGCTCGAACAGCAGTTGAGAAGGAGTTAGACCGTTTAGAAAAAGCTGGTATCATAACACCAATCAATTTTCCAAAATGGGCAGCCCGATCTTAGTAGTGAAAGGAGCCAACGGTAGTATTCGAATTTGTTCAGATTGCTCGACCGGATGAAACGAGTGTCTAGAATCCCACAACCATACACTTCCACTACCAGACGACATTTTTGCAAATATAGGAGATTGTGAGATTTTTACACGTATTGATCTTTCTGACGCCTATTTGCAGATGGAAGTGGACGACGAGGCAAAGAGCATCCTTACCATCAACACGTATCGTGGCCTTTACAGGGTTAATAGGCTAAGTCCTGGCGTCAAGCAAGCACCATTCGCATTTCAACAGGCAATGGAGACGATTCTGAATGGCATTGATAATGTTGTTGTTTTCATCGATGATATTTTCATCGCGACCAAAACCCTTGCTAGAAACATCGCTACAGTCAAAGCGGTATTCAAAAGGTTTACAGAATTTAGCCTTAACTGTAAGGCTGGGATAAGTGTAAGTTCTTTGCTACAGAGTGCAAATTTCTGGGTATGCTTGTCAATCGCCAAGGTCTCCGCCCGGATCCAAGCAATATCGAAGCCATTCAGAACATGCCAGCACCGACTAACACTAGTGAACTGCGTTCGTTTTTGGGAGCCGTGAACTACTACGGCAAATTTATAAGACAAATGCGCTCAATTCGTTCTCTTTTGGACGAACTTTTAAAAAACAGTTCAAAATGGGTATGGTCATCAGATTGCCAAAAGTCAAATTCAAGTCAATTCTATCGTCTGACTTGGTCATCACTCACTACAATCCATCCTTGCCAATTGTAGAAGCCGCTGATGCATCGATCGCTGGAATCGAGGCACGAATCTGTTACATTATGGAAGACGGAATTGATAAAGTAGTCTATCACGCCTCTTGATCACTCACCGCAGCAGAGAAAAACTATAGCCAAATCGAGAAGGAGGCCCTGGCATTAGTTTTTTGCGGTAACCAAGTTCCACCGAATGATCTACGGAAGAAGATTCAAACTTCAGACGGACCACAAACCATTACTCGCAATTTTTGGGTCGAAAAAAGGTATCCCGATACATACAGCCAACAGACTACAACGGTGGGCGTTAACACTGATGTCCTATGCTTTCGAGATCAGCTATGTATCAACTCAGGACTTCGGATACGTTGACATTTTATCTCGACTTATCAACAACCAGATAAAGCCAGAAAAGGAATTTTTTTGTAGCATGCACGAGATTCGAATCGGAGGTAACATCAGTTCTTCATGACAACATTAAATCTCTGCCAATCACTTTTTCCATGGTAAGTGCAGCTACAGTATCAGATAAATCTTTACAGAAAATCACACAATTTGTAAAGAATGGATGGCCTCAAAAATGCAGCGTTTTAGAAGTTCCTGGACTTACTCCATACCTTTATCGAAAGGAATCAATTTCTCTTGTGAATAATTGCCTGCACTATGGCGAACGCATAATTATCCCCGAGGTCTATCGAAAACGGATACTCTCAGCTACACAAGGGACATCAGGAGTCATGTGTATGCATAGCAAACTACACTCTATAACATCATGCCCAAATATGGACACAAAAACAGAAGCAACGCTATTATAAAACTGCAAACTACACTCTACAAAAGCATGACCAAATATGGACACCAAAACTAAACTCAACAACATCATGCCCAAATATGGACACGAAAACGGAAGCAACTTTACTAGATTTCACCGTTATCGTGATATACTGTTTGGTCTCATGCGTTTTAGTTTTCTTAATGAAAAATTAGAATTTAAGTCGTAGTTTGATCTTTATGAAATAAAGTCGTATAAAAGAAAAGTGTAAAAGTGTTTTTTTATTTTTATTCGGCAACTACTACAAAACTGGCGCAGTCGGAAAAAATTAAAAAATAAAATATATACGTACATATATTAAAAAAAACGTCAACAATTAGTGAAAAAAAAACCATAATAACATCAAAGACGAAAAACAAAACTAGCAATCTGGCAAATATAGATCTGGAGCACCACATCAACAAGGACAAAGAAGAAGAGAAAAAGGTATTTCAACATGGATTTATTTAATTTGGTTAACGACATACAAGTTTTCACGTGATTACCCGAAGAACTTTACTTATTTATAAAACATGTAGACTATCTATATGTACATGCGGTCAAATTAGATAAGTCAAAAGGGTTATTTGAATTAAAAGTAAGACAAAGAATTAAAGAAACTGCAAACATTATATTAATAAATAACAATAACCCTACAAATTGGCCAGACATAAAAGAAATTTTGTTATCAAATTGTACTATAAATGAAAGTGTAGAAAGTATTATAAATTAAATAAAACTGTTGAAATTTGGAATTTCAGTTGAGGAACTATTCGATCAATGTATTAACCTATTGACAAAATTAAATATTAAGACTTGTTAAATCATAGAAACTCCTTCTTGGTTTAATAACGAGCAAAATGAGTCAATGGTTCTAAAACTATTAATAAATAAACTTGCAAGCAACCCAAAATTAATACTTCAGTCCAGAAATCCATCCACTCTTAGGGAAGCTAAGGATATTCTAATATATACTGACAATTTTTACTGTTATTGTTCTAATAATAATTATACCAACCCACATTTTTTCGCTCAAAATTTCCGACCTTATCTTAATAACAATAATCCTTCAAATTTAAATAATAGCCTCGGAAATTTTCAAATTGGAATTCAAATAAATTTCAACACCAATACAGAATGAATAATTTAGGCCATTCTAGAAATACCAATAGTTCTCAACAGACTTCTCAAAATTCAGCACTGAGAAACAATAATTACAGTAGGTAGCGATTCTATGGAAGTGAATCATGCTCAAAATTATAATAATTCGACCTTTCAAAATTTTCGCTTAGCCACCTCAGAACACTTCCCTTGAAAATTGTAAAAACTAGTCCGGTGGCAATCAAATTACTTATCGATTCTGGAGCTAGCACTTCGCTAATTCAAAGCGGTCTTTTTCACAAATCCTTCAAAACGGAACTAAAAACCCGGTGACACTCAAGTCTGTCAACGGGAATATTTGTGTTAAATCAAAAATAACGTTCACAACAATTGAAATGCTCGAAACTGAATTGAATAGCAATTTTGATGGAATAATTGGCTGTAATATTTTAAAGCCAGTTCTGCTTTATGGCGCCGAGTGCTGGACGATAAGCTGGAAGGGAGAGCTGATACTGGGCTCCTTCGAAAGAAAAATTCTTCAGCGGATTTTTGGTCCTGTGTGCGAGGAGGGCGAATGGAGGAGAAGATACAATCGCGAACTCTATGAGCTGTACCAAGATGTGGATGTAGTCCAAAAGGCCAAAATACGTTGACTACATTGGCTCGACCACATCGAGCGAATGGACAATAATGCTCCAGCTAAGAGGATCTTCGAATCCCAGCCGCCAGGTTCGAGACGACAAGGAAGACCGAACCTCCGTTTCAAAAACCAAGCCATCGCGGATGCCAGAGCGCTTGGTCTGGATAACTGGAAGCAGCGTGCCCGGGATCGCAGAGGGTGGAAGGCTGCAGTGTCTCAGGCAGAGACTCTCCACGGGTCGGGAGCCCGTTAAGTAAAGTAAGTAGAAGCAAACATTGCTTTTAATAGCTTACAGCTCATTACAAAAGATGCTGTACTACCATTAATTTTCGAACATTCTTCCAATCAATATACAGAGCAAGATATGAATACATTACATAAAGATGTAATGGATATTCATTTTATACAACCTAATATAGACATTATTAAAAGTAAACTTAAAATTGATAATCTGAACAAAGAAGAAATCAAATTTTTGACCGATACTATTAGAAAATTTAGGAAAGTATTTTACGTTTTTGTCGTCTGTTCTTGCATATAGTCGCAAAATACCAACAAAAAACGATATCCCTATATTTTCGAAAACATATAACAGGTATCCAGAAGCACACAGAGAGGAAGTTGAAAAATAAATTTCTGAAATGCTAAAATCTGGTATCATTGTTAAATCAACGAGCCCATACAATGCACCTATTTGGGTCGTCGCAAAGAAGCTTGACAATTCTGGTCAACTAAATTGGCGCATTGTAGTTGATGACAGAAAATTGAACGAGGTTACAACAGACAATAGGTTTCCAATTCCCAATATTGAGGACATTTTTTCTAAATTAGGTAACGCGCAGTATTTTACAACTCTTGACCTAGCGAAAGGATTCCACCAAATCCCCATAAATGTTGAAGATGGATACAAAACGGCATTTTCAACCGCAAACGGGCATTATGAGTTTACTCGAATGCCATTCGGGCTGAAGAACGCTCCTGCATCATTTCAGCGAATGATGAATGAGGTGCTGTCTGACTACATAAATAAAATATGCGTAGTGTATTTAGACGACATATTAATATTTTCAACGTCGCTGCAGGAGCATATAGATTCTCTTAATAAAATTCTTAACAGGCTTATGGAATTCAATCTTAAGGTACAACTAAATAAATGTAATTTTCTTAAACGCGAAACTGAGTATTTAGGACATATAATTTCGAGGGGTGGCATAATACCCAATCCCAACAAAATCGATGTTATTCAAAAAATTAAACTACCTCAGTCAACCAAACAGATCAAATCGTTTTTAGGAATTACTGGATTTTATCGCAAATTCATAAAAGATTACTCTAAAGTAGCTCTACCAATGACAAAATATCTCAAAAAGTTATGAAAAATAAACATTGAAGACAGACAGTACATTGAGTCCTTTAAAAACCTAAAGCTCTCATATGTACTTGTCCAGTTTTAGCTTAACCAGATTTTTCCAAAACATTCACTTTAACAACGGATGCTAGCAATTCAGCTTTAGGGGCAGTTCTTTCCCAAAATCAACATCCTGTAGCATTTGCCTCTCGGACTCTAAATCGTCACGAGACAAATTACAGTACTATAGAAAAGGAACTTCTGTCAATAATGTGGGCTACTAAGTATTTTAGACCGTACTTGTTTGGACGCAAATTTAAGATTCAGACTGACCAGCGACCACTAGTATGGCTTACTACATTAAAGGAGCCTAATTCTAAGCTGCAACGCTGTAAAATTAAGTTTAAATGAATATGATTTCGAAATAGAATATATCAAAGGCAAAGAAAACAATGTTGCCGATTTCCTTAGCCGTTTGGAGATAAACCCTGTCGAAGAAGATGAAGTTGAAATTAGATCGGATATAGCAACAATCCATAGTGGTATCGAAAATCTTAATGATCACATATTTATCACTGGAAATCCAATCAATATTTATAAAAATCAACTTATATTAGACAAAGGCATTTCCAATGGGTATACAAACAAATTGTTGTTTAAAAAGAAAAGGAGATCCATTATTAGCTTACCAGAATACGACGAAAGTTATGTATTAAATATTCTAAAAGATATTTTTCCCATCAAAGGAACAGTTGGATTTTTTTGTGAGAACGATGACATTTTTATAGAATTTCAAAAAACAGTAGTAAAATATTTCTCAAATTCACCAAATATGAAAATTCTTCGGCGTACAAAATTTTTGAAGGATATAAGAAGACAGAAAATAAATATTAGATATTATTGAAAAAACGCACCTTGAGAAAAATCATAGGGGAATTGAGGAAACTTACTTAGAATTGAAGGATGTATATTATTTTCCAAATCTAAGACTCGAAATTTACAAATATATTAACAGCTGTATTTTGTGTAACATGTGTAAATACGATAGACACCCAATCAAACCTTCGTTAATGATTTCCGAAACACCATGTAAACCCAATGAAATAGTGCACATAGATATATGGTTTTTCAATAACAGTAATATGTTTTTAACATGCATCGACAAACTAACGAAACACGTTTCCATTCATCCGATAACAGACAGAAATTCTATAACTACATATTGTTGAGGTTTTACGATATAGGTTCGCAAACCTAGGGAAACCACATAAGATCGTCGCTGATAACGAATTTAATACCGCATATATAAAAAATTACCTAAGTCAAGAGAACATATCGTACCATTTTACATCTCCCAATACACATACAGGTAATGCGGTGATAGAACGATTTCATCTCACGAGCACTTAACACTTAACTTTTAGCCTATAAAGCAGTCGAATTATAAAACAATACAATACATTCCATTATCAAATAATATAAGCCTAATGATCTCTTACATGTCACATTATCCGATTCACAATGGAATGATCTGAAACAAAGGGTTCATGAAGTCAAAGAAAAACAAATAGGTAAAATTAACAGTACAAGAAAAGAGCATCGTAATTACAGAGATAAGGAACTAGTTAAGAATTTAGGGTTTCACAATATAAAATACCTACCACGATACATAATAAAAGAAGTAAAAGAAAAAAGAATAACTTATTTTAAAGACAAACAAGGGGTCAAACGTGATAGGCAAATAATAAAAAGGAACTATAAATATCAAAATCCAATTGGTAATTTACAATTTGAAAAAAAAATATACTGGACGGAACTATTAAAAAAAAAAAAAATAATAATAATAAATAAATAAACAAAAACCAAGAAGGAGGTAATGAATGATATTTGTACAGAAACTTGTCTTGTAGAGAATTAAATTTAATGTATAAAAAAAAAAAACTCAAGCATTTTTTTTTTGCAAAACATTTGTTCTTCCTTGCTATTGGCAACATAATAATTGAATTATAGAACAGTATTCATATTTATGTACAAACACGTAAACAACATACATATATACATACATATATAAAAAAAAATATAATAAAACAAAAATAACACTAGTAGATATTAAGGCTATATTACTGTAATAATAAAATTATTCTAACCATACGTCTTATATATGCAAGTTAAGATACCTATCCCATTGACAAAGGCATCAAATACGAAATAGATTACATAAGCAATTGCATCCAGAGCTTCACTCTGTGGCATTTTCAGATACTTAGATCAGCATAATTGGTCAGTGTCAAATTTCATATTCTTTCTTATCTTTTGCCTCCTTCTGAGGGATTGAACATTTTGCCAACGCCAACACTAATGTAACTATAAATACGAGGATAAATTATTTCTCGAGCTCAGTTCTGTTTTACCATTACACATCTCTTATCGTTGACTTCCCCCCACCAGTGGTAAGGGGTCAACTAGAGAGTGAAATAAAGACTTTTTAAAAACTTTAATGTTTAAGTAAAATAATTAATTGGCGCCCAACGTGGGGCATGCTAGTATTTGCAATTTAAATATTCTGAAAAAATCAAGTAAGGATTTGCAAAATTAAAGTGTGCGTGAGACCCGAAACACAACCAAGTATTCTTATAAAAAGAAGAAAAGTGAAAAACCCAACCTAAACCAACACAATCAAGTATTCTTATAAAAAAGAAGAAAAGTAAAAAACCAACCTTAAATAAAAGAAAAAAAAGTGTAAAAACAAAATATAATTATATTAAAAAGTGTACTAAGAGAACATTAAAAGACAATTGAAAAAAAAATATATATATAAGTGCTATGCTACCGGAGGAAATAGAAGATTCATCAGAAGACGAAGTTATAGGAAACTTCACACCCAACGAGGAAGACAGCTCTAAGGCTTTGAGCGACGAAGAAGCGACCGCAGACTTCCAAAAGCATTTCCTGCTACTGAAATCCAAGGCAAAGCGCCGCCGTAAGGAAAATAACGAAAACTTGTAAGCAACTTATTTATATAAGAAAAAATATTTTTTTTTATTATACTTTAGCTTAATTATTATAAACGTATTTGTTTTAAATAAATTATCTCCATTCTGGAACAATTAATTTCTCAATTTGTAAAAATGACGACAGAAGATAGAACTGAGGACCTTATAACTAGATTAATAGTGACAAATACCGCCTCTTTAAAGGCAGAAATAGAATCCTTAAAAAAACAACTCATAAAGGTTACTGGAGTAAGCTCCGTAACGGAATACGCACAACAAACAATAGACGAATCCATTCAATGTAATGAAGGATTAGATGTAATAAAATCACTCGCGGAATTCTCAGGGAATATAAATATGTATGTTAGTTGGCGCGAAGCCGCTAACAATTCAATCAGTTTGTATACAAAAGGCAGCAAGAAATATTTCGCCGCTCTAACAATTTTGTGCAATAAAATCATTGAAAATGCAAATGACATTTTAACGAACCACGGTACGGTTCTAAATTTTGACGCAATTATAAGTAGATTAGATTTTGCTTATGCGGACAAGCGTCCTGCTCACATAATAGAACAAGAACTTAGTGTTCTGAGACAGGGAACCATGTCACTTATAGATTTTTATAATGTTGTAAATAAGAAACTAACATTATTAGTTAACAAAACAATTATGACACATGGAACAAAGAGCCAGTTGACTCAAGAATTGAACGATGCAAATCGTCGCAATGCATTAAGAATTTTAATAACAGGGCTTAACGCTCCACTCTCAAATATAATCTTCTCTTTATCACCTGAAGACTTACCGAATGCCTTGGCAAAAGCCCAAGATTTAGAATCAAACAATGCTAGAGCAAGTTTTGCTCTACAACACGTAAGAAACAATAACGTGCAAACAAATCACAACCAGAATAATTTAAGATTTCCTCAGAGGAAATTCGAGAATAATAAATTCCCAAAACCAGAACCAATGGACTTCGAAAGTTCTACTAACAGGCAACATTTTTATGGCTACCGTCCAGGTAACCAAATAAATGCAAACAATAATAGGTACACTAATATGCCAAATAATAATTTAAGACAAAATAATACTCAGCCAAATTACTGGCAAAATAATAATTACCAAAATGCTAATCGCCAGATTAACGATTATCAACGGTTTCCTCAAAGACAGAATTTTATCGAAAAACGAACACATGAAAGTGTTCAACAATCCGGGCAACCCCCAGTTAAAAATATAAGAATAAATAATATAAACGAAAGTGCTTTTTTAGAGAACAGGGCAGATTGCCCTATATTTATCGCAGAAAGGACGGAACAGGAAAATTATTAAAAATTTTAATCGATACTGGTGCTACAAGTTGTTATTGTAAACCAAATACCTTGTCTCAAAGACAAGAATTAGTTATTAAGAAGAGGGTAAGAACCATAAATGGTTATACCATCATTACACACTATTACGAGGTAGAAATATTTAACAGGAAAACTAGATTTTATGAAATAATAAATCTAGAAAGCGATTTATTAATAGGATATGTCTTATTGAGAGACGCAGGTATTACTTTAGATTTAGGGAGGGGAGTTTTAATCCATAATGATATAAACGAAAAAATATTTACTTCAGAAAAAGAATCTGAAATACTTGGGGAAAATAATAACAGTAATGCAGTAACCTCTGATGAATTTAACAATGCTTTGGAATTACAGAATTTTGAAGCGCATGAAGAAGATTGCAGGGACAGTCTTCATGACAGAATTAAAAGATTAAAAGAAAAAATCATACATAAAATTGAATTGATGCATTTAAACATAAATATAAATGCATTATTTAGAACAGACGTGAAGGCAGAAATACGCACAATTGTTGAAACTCCTATATGGAGTAAACAATATCCATATCCTTTGTCTGTAAATTCGTTTGTCAATAAAGAAATTGAAACAATGTTGAATAATGGAATAATTCAACAAAGCAAAAGTCCATATAATTCACCCATATGGGTGGTACCTAAAAAGGGTATTAATGAAGATGGGACACCGAAGCTACGAATGGTCGTAGATTTTAAGAAACAAAATGAAAAAACTATTTCCGATAAATATCCTATACCTGATATAAATGTTATACTTTCAAATTTAGGAAAGTCTAAATATTTTTCAACTATTGATTTAGAATCCGGTTTTCACCAGATACAAACGAATGAGGTGGATGTTGAAAAAACATCATTCGCAGTAAATAATGGCAAATATGAATTTTTAAGAATGCCATTTGGTTTAAGAAATGCGCCCAGTATCTTCCAAAGAGCGATGGATGATATATTGCGCGAATATATTGGAAAATTTTGCCATGTTTATATGGACGATATAATCGTCTATTCAGATAATCTTGAAAATCATACTAAACACTTAGAAATAATTATTGAAACTCTTAAAAACGCTAACATGAAAATATCATTAGAAAAGTCTAAATTTTATAAATCTGAAGTCGAATTTTTAGGCTATATTGTGGGATACAATATAATTAAAACAGACCCAAAGAAGGTCGAAACAATTTCAAATTTCCCAGATCCAACAACGTTAAGACAACTTAGAAGTTTTCTTGGCATGACGAGATATTATCGCAAATTTATTAAAAACTAGCTGGTACCCGCGACTTCGTCTGCGTACAATTAGTACTTCGAGTAACTCAATTAAAATATTTATATCAACAACAGCGCCACTTATCGGGTCCAAAACTATTCTATCTTTCAAGCCAACCTATCAGCCCTACAGCCTACACATTTAAATTCATTGGTATTATACCAAAAGTATAGAATTTTATTATCCCTAACTTGAGAAATAATTGGTTCGTCATTTAAACTTGCATCCAATTCTTCATCCCCTTCACGTTTTGTTTTCACGACAAAAAATAGCGAATGTCATTCTCAGAGGTCCCATCCCTATCCCTATCCCTATACCAAAATTGAGAAAAATTGATTTTGCGGTCGTTAAAAGGTAACATTTCAAAGGTAGCAATCATACTTTTGCAGTTAAGTGGATCCCAAATGTTTTATTTATAAACTAAATATTAAAAGCATGTCAGCTTTAGCGTTCCTATCCAATTCCTCCGCTAATTTTGAAAATAAAATTCTCTCTTAGTTTTTCTATCTCTGCTGTGAATTGTAATTCAGCGTGATCATTATGCGACTAAAGTTGCGATTTGAAACTTTTTTCGAGAGCCTGGCACAACTTTTTGCTATTTAAGCCCGTTTTTAGTTGGAGAAGGCGCTTTAAAAATATTTCAAAAGCTTTTATACCTATCCAAATAAAAACATTTCAAATGTAACGCAGTTGCCTATCACAACTTAATTATAGTGTTTAACGAACCAATACTTGTTAAATATCGTTCACGAATTATAAATAAGATATTCTGCTTCAGAAATTACACCTTTTTTTTCTCATTGGCCTTTTTTCATACGACTTTTCAGAATGCTGCAACGGTCACACAGTCTGTGTCGGAGTCGCTTGTACGGGCCTGATGAATGAAAGAAAAGTACCTATAGTTTTTACACAACTGCGAAGTTGAAATTTAATGTACTAATTGTTCGACTTTTTCAATTGTTAATATTTGAAAAAAACTAAAAATGCAAAAATAAGAAGCAAGAAAATCTCTTTTTTTTGACACTTCGTTTGTTAAATATGGTTGAGCGTGTGAATCGCAAGAGGTAAATATACTACTATAGAAACTACAGAAATAATATAGAGTGCATTGTATTTACACCAACAATAATTAAAACAAATTTATTCACCTATATCGTCTTCAGTTCTTGAATTCTTCAATTCTTTACAGTAGATATCAATGTAGGTAGTATCACAACCCCCAAAAACAAAAACCTTAAACTCCATATACATATTTACACCACCAAATGCCCATCATCGCACTTCATTGGCCATCTGCGCATTTCCTCAGAAAAACATTGTCGCTGTTGATTACATCCACACTCACCTCGCCTACTTCTCTTTCGTTTCACTTAATCGGAAAAAACTTCACGCAGTTTTTCTTGACATGTATGTGCTTGTGCGATGTGCGCCACCCACCCACCCGAAAGCAGAACAGCGATCAAGAACAATGGTTGCTGATAATTTTCGATTTGAGAAAATAAATTTAGTTTTTTCGTGTTAGATTTTGGGTTGTAGCTTAGCTTATAGATAACACAGAAAGCTGATTGATGCCTTAAAATAATTACGGAAGTTTTGGCTCTTGTTGGTATTTTGTTTTGTTTGCATTGGTTAAGAATTGTTTGAGTAAAAGCGATAAAAAGGCAGTAAAGTCAGAAAAAAAAACACATTTTGGTTAAAAACGCTCCAAAAAAAAAGCATAGCAATGAAATTAATAGCCTATGTCCTTCTCCAGATCTTAAGGGACATTTCAAAAAATTTCACCGAAATCTGTGCAGTAGTTTTCACGCCAACCGCGTATACATGAAAACAGCTACAGTTTTATTATATGTATAGATTATGCTTCAGTAGCGAAACCGCTAACAAAACACTTGTCTGGCGAAAATGGAAGAATTTCCCAGCATATGTCCAAAAAAATAATAATAAAGTTAGATCACGAAGGTATCTTAGCTTGTCAACAACTAAAAAACTTACTTATTAACCAAATCGAACTGGTACAACCAGATTATAATAAAAAAAAAAACAGTGCACTCCGGGAGTGCCGACAGAAGTGAAAACTTGAACAACTCTACGTGTATTTTTTGAATCGTCAGGCAATATTTTGTTGTGCAGGAAATACTTTTAAATGAAGTGTTTTCTAGTTCATTACTATAAACTACTACTACAAAAACCATAGGTACTACCTACAATTTTCATTTTCGTTTAATGCGCTATTGTATACCTACATGAAAAATAAAGCATACTAGCTAATACCCGCGACTTTATCTGCGTAGAATTAGTATTTCGAGTAACTCATAAAAATATTTATATCAATCGGATCTAAAATTTTCAATATTAGGATTAGGACAACTGTCAACAAAACTGTTTTGAAATAACATAACAGCGCTTCTTACTATCCGATTTCCCCACAAAATTTTGAAAATTCCTTCTTAGATTCCTATGACTGTAACTCTCTTCCATAAACTAACTATTAAATTTAAAAGTAATTTTTCGCCAAAAACAACAAACGAAAACAGACTCAATAATAATTATAGGAACAAAAACATTTTATTTGAGCGAATGAATTTTTTCCTTTATTATTTATATTGATTACATTCGTTATTATGCAATTTGTGGAATATGAACATGTATTCGTTGTGAAATAAAACAACGAATTTAAACTCTCAGAACGCATCCATCAGCAGACAGAAATCACCAAACACACAAACTATCAGTCAGTGTTCTTAGACGTCTCTCTTTATTTTTCCCACGAAGTGTGTTCATTTTCCTTTTTCACTAAATTTAAATTAAATAAAAGTAAAATTTGTATTGTTCGGACAAAAATCACACTTAATTAATCTTCAGTATAAAAATCGCAGTTTGCTAACACTTTAATGATTATTTTTTGGTACTAGAAATTGTTGCTACAGGCAAATCTTCTTTTTATGTGCATTTAGTGCGTTTATATTCGTGGTCAACAAAAAGTTTTTCGAAAATATTAAATTCCCTCAAAAAGGTAGAGATACAACGATGTAGGAACACGCAGAATTCACACGTATTCACAGATAGTAAAATGCGAGCGGGAGGGAGGGGCTTATATTGAAAAAAATTGCGGGGGGAATCGGTGAGACGTAGTAAAGCTGTCAGTCTATTTCATACTTAGTTTATGCTCTCTTCGGCCGTTGACTCTCTTTCGTGGCGGCTTTTGTGCTACGGCTACGGCGCTACGGGCATTATGATTATGAATGAAAGATTATTTTTCCCTGAATCATAGTTTGTACACAACTGCGTAGTTGAAATTGTATGTGTAAGATTGGTTGAGTGTGTGAACAGCAAGAGGTAAATATACTACTACAGAAACAGAAATAATAATAGAGTGGATGGATGGACTATTTTAAACAAAATTGCAATCTATTGCTTAAAACGCAAAATTTACAAAGCATGCAATTAATTGGTATTCTTTAAAATGAATACCAGTGAAACTTATGAAACGCACACCCGATTGCCCCGCAAATTTTAGAAATAAAATTCTGTCTGAAATTACTTCAGCATGGCAAAGGCAAACACACTTCCCCACATTGTCATACATACTGAGTCGTCAAAAGTGGTTGGCAAATGGCAACGCGAACACTGGTATCACACACACACTTGTAGGTAAATTCTCTTAAGGCGCGTTTTGCCATTGTATATAAACATTAGTTGGCAGTTGGGCAAAACAAATCTCTTAAGTTGTCTGAGATGGCGTCATCGTTGCCAACTTGAAAAAAAGATGCCTTTTTCAAAAGGAATTCCTAAATTTCTTTTTTTTTTAAAGTGGAACAGTAAATCCAAAATTAAACAAAAATATAGAAAAAATAAACAAAAACAATTTTTTTTTATGCAACAAACAACTTTCAAATTTGTTTCCAATTTCATTCAATTTACTTGAAGTGGAAGCTGGATTGATGAATGAAATTGGAAACAAATTTTAAAACTGTTTGTTGTTTAAATAAAATTAGTTTTTGTTTATTTTTTCTATGAGTGTGTTTAAATTTTTGATTTAGGTTCTATTTCACTTTACAGAAAAAAATTATATTTTAGGCATTCTTTTATTGAAAAAGGCATCTTTTTCAAGTTTAGCAGTTTTTCGTTAAAAAAGGCTGGCAACGATGCCGCTGATCTGACAACTTAAGAGAATTGTTTTTCCCAACAAATATTTATACACAATGGCCCAACGCGCCTCAAGAGTCTTCACGAACACTGGTGTCGGCAACATTGGTTACACAACATTGGTGTCGCGAGTTCAATGGTTTTATCCCATATCAAAAGTGCCCCAACGCGCCTAAAGAAGTTATCACTTCAAAAAAATTTGTCTTAACTACAGACGCATCCAATAATGCTATAGGTGGGGTATTAACCCAGGAAGGTAAACCAGTACGGAGTTTCAGATTTAGAAATCCATACGGATCATCAACCATTAACTTTCGCGGTTTCAACCCGCAACCCTAATGCAAAAATGAAGAGATGAGTTTGAGGAGTTTTCTCCCAAGATAATTTACAAACCAGGCACTACAAATGTAGTCGCTGACGCTCTTTCAAGGCAATATTTAAATAACGTATCCGATGATTCATCCATCACTGACACACAACATTCTGCAGAAAGCAGCGATAACTTGGATATTGAAGAAACTACAAAACCACTTAATCAATTTAAACAACAAATACTTTTAAGTCAAGGACGATTTACTATTCATGAACAGATTAAGAATTTTAATAAAACCAGACATATAATAGAATATGACACTCCAGAAAATTTAGTTGCCATTTTAAAAGAATACTTACAACCTGGAATTGTTGCAATTCATTGCACCCCAGAAGACTTATACGCAGTAAAACAAAAACTAAAAGAAAAGTTTAGTAACCGATTTCTTTACACAAAAAATTTCCCAATAGATATAACCAATAGAGAAGAAAAACCTTAAACAAATTTATTCTTCTTATTATTGGCCTGAAATGAATAAGAAATTCAAAGAATACGTCCGAAATTTTGAAATTTGCAATAGAAATAAATACGATCGACATCCTAACAAAATACTAATTGGAGAGGCTCCAATTCCTAAGAAAGAGGGGGAGCAGTTACACTTAGACTTATTTTTTGCTCAAAAATTAAAATTTTTATCTTGTATAGATTCCTATTCCAAATTTTTAGTGATCAAATTAATTGATGACAAAACAAAACTAGACGAAAAAGTTCTAGAGTTATTACAAAGTTTTCCAGATGTGAAAACTATAACAATCGATAACGAACCTGGTTTTACAACAGTACAGTTTAAGACTTTAATGCAAAAATTAAATATAAAAATTTACTTCTGTGATCCCAGACACAGTACCTCTAACGGTCAAGTGGAAAGAGTACATTCCACGTTAATTGAAATTTCAAGATGACTTAAGCAGGAATTTTATTTCATAAGTGACCTGAAATCGATTTTCAGGGCAGCCCAACAATATAACAAGACAATACACTCCGTTACAAGTAAAAGACCCCATGAAGTTCTTTTTAATAAAATATCACACGAAGATATACAATCAAAACTTTTATCTGCCCAGGAAAAAATGTTAGAAAGAAATAATAAAAATAGGCATATGAAAACATATGCTCCAGATGAAATAATTTATGAAAAGATTGTAGGTAATAGGAATAAACTTCAGCCTAAATATAGGAAACAAAAAATTAAAGAAGACTTGGGAAACAAAGTCAGAATTTATAAAAATGATAGAATAATACATAAGGATAATATTAAGACTTAGTTTTTCCTTTCAGGAAAATGTTGATGATCGTTTTTCAATTGATTGGCATAGTATCCACAGAAATAATTGATTATACCAGAGACAATTATGTATTAATAGAAAACGGAGACGCAATAGTTTTCGAAGACTATGGAAATTTATTCCATATAACTAATTTAACCTACTATAGACTATTGATAAAAGAACAGGAACAAATTCTCAGCAGCAAACCTACATACACAGAAATTAACATAAACAAAAATATTATTTACTCAAGTATAAATGAAGACTTAGAAATACAACTTATACAATCACTCTTAGGACGGTTACAAATAAATAACTACAGAAGCAAAAGAGGAATTAAGGAATTAGGAACCATATGGAAACCAAATGGAAATGGAAGACGACTTAGTTTTAATAACAAACAAATTAAATGAACTATCGGAAAATAATAATAAACAATTTACGACTAATTCGGAGATTTTCAAAGCTATAGAATCTTTACAAAAATCTGTAAAAAATTTAGAAGGAAGTACATATAACAAAGTAACAAAAAATATTAATAAATTAATTATTACAGAGCTACAAAATATAATACAAACAATAACTTTAGCTAAGTTAGGAATTTTGAACCCATCAATCCTAAATTTACAAGAGATTAAAACGATTACTGAACATGAACACGAAAAACTGACTCTAACTGACTTAATGGACGTTTCAAAATTTTAAATAGTTCAGGATAAAGATACCATAGTAATATATATAAAATATCCAATTGCGAAAAACAATTGTAAGTTATATGAAACCAGGGCCATCAGCCAAAAAGACGGAAAATTTGTAATAGATAAGGAAATTGTAAAATGTAAGACAAAATACTTTAACATTGAAAATTGTAAGTTAGAATTAACAAATACGTTTTGTAAACTATCTCTAAAATAAACATGTTTATCTAAAATTTTAAATAATGAAAAAGGACAATGTATTAAAATTAAAGAAAAAAACAAAAACATCGAAATAATAAAAGATGGTGTAATTTTGGTATCCGGAAATCATACAATAGATAGCCATTTTGTTGAAGGCGTATATTTAATAACCTTTGAAAATAGTACTATAATCGATAATACTACTTATGAAAATCCAACAGCCATTATTTCCAATTACTTAAAAACAAATCATTGGAATAAATATAAAATTATAAGATACATAGAATCTGAGAATAATGAATTAAAATTTGAAAATATAAATGTAATAAATTCAATAAAAATAGAGATCAAAAAACGTCCAATGTTTTGGACAATTATATGTTTAATTATAAGCTTTTTAATAATATTTTTATTATATAAAACTAAAACACGTTGGCAAACATATAAACAAAATTGTAGAAATAAATCGGATGAAATAATTTTTTTAGAAATGAATGATAATATTAAACGCCTGACAAAAGAATACGAAGAAACGGGACGTTTCTCTTAAGAAAGAGGGGAGTTAAGATACCCCATTGAGAAAGGCATTAAATACGAAATAGATTACATAAGCAATTGCATCCAGAGCTTCACTCTGTGGCATTTCCAGATACTTAGATCAGCATAATTGGTCAGTGTCAAATTTCATATTCTTTCTTATCTTTTGCCTCCTTCTGAGGGATTGAACATTTTGCCAACGCCAAGACTAATGTACCTATAAATACGAGGATAAATTAATTCTCGAGCTCAGTTCTGTTTTACCATTACACATCTCTCATCGTTGACTTCCCCCCACCAGTGGTAAGGGGTCAACTAGAGAGTGAAATAAAGACTTTTTAAAAACTTTAATGTTTAAGTAAAATAATTAATTTGCACATAAGTATAAGTTTTAATTTTAAACTATAAATATTTTGATATTTTGTTAATATCATATAAATAAAATTGGTGTAGTTCTGTTCGACTAAGATTGAATTTGGCTGCATGTCTTTAAATGCAAAAATCTTAGAAACTACTGAATATATTCTGGTGCATTTTTCTTAGTCCTATAGAGGATACCTAGGCCTACAATCTCCACTTTGTTTCAACTCTCTATCTCTATAAATTCCGGATAAAATTGGACAAGAGTAATTTATTTTTTCGTTTCGTTTCGCTTTTTTCTTTGTAACGCTTTCCGTTCGAAAATACTGGGAGCATTTAAATATAGTAACCAACATCTTATAGAGGACATCTGCGGGTACAACTTAGGATATCCATTAACTCGAAAACTGAAAGGTTTTTTAAAGAAATAGGCAAAATTTTAAACATTTCTACGATTTTCACCTGCGTGAGTTGATATGCACTTCACTCTCAAATCAAACATACTAACCGCGCGATATATTTACACCTCTTTTAACCTTATTTTACTCCTGTAAGGGAGAGGGAGACAGATAGAGGCAGTGTGCTGTTTGTTTGTTAAAAAAGGAAAAGAAAAAACATTAAAAGAAGTGTCAAATAGGTGTAGGTATCAGTGATACTAGATCGTGGGTAATTACCCAATTCGCGGGTATTTTGCCTTTACAAAAAAAGCTAAAAGAGCGATCAAGGGCAGTAAATTAGCCGCTCGAGTTTTTAAGTAGTATTACAGCCCATGGCCTTCCTGCTCATAAAATTGAATTAAAAGTTGGAGACCCCATTATGTTGCTTCGCAATTTGAATCCCCCCCATCTTTGTAATGGAACCAGATTGAGAGTGATATCGTTACAGGAAAACTTTATTGATGCTTTCATTTTAACTGGGTGTGGTAAAGGAAAAACGTTGTTTATAACAAGAATACCTACAAATAATTCCCAGCAGTTATTCATTTCAGTTTAAACGGATTTAATTTCCTATTAATGTTTGTTCTGCCATGACAATCAATAAGTCACAGGGTCAAACTTTAAGCAAATCGGGAGTTGATTTAAGAAAGAATTGCTTCACACACGGGCAGTTATATGTAGCGTGCTCCAGGGTAATCAGGTAAGCAGGAAATATCACTTTCTTATCGGGTTCAAGTCCCTCACTATTGAAGAAGGCTTCCTCACTTTACACCTCTACAATGTCTTTCGAGAATTTTTTGATTTTTCCTTCCAGCGATTTTCAAAAGAAATACGTTTTTATGTCCCCTATAAGACAGTAAATTTCTTAATTTTTTTTTTTTCCATCAACTGTTCTGAAACCACATTTTACACGGGCGAAGCCGGGCGGGTACAGCTAGTATAATATAAAACCATGAAAAAGAAAAATAAATCAAATAACACGTATACTCCACAATACCACACTATACTAATCTGGCCATTCACGTGACATCAACACGTTTTGACCATACTAGGGCGGGAGGAGTCATGTGTATGCATAGCAAACTACACTCTATAACATCATGCCCAAATATGGACACAAGAGAGAAGCAACGCTATTATAAAACTGCAAACTACACTCTTCAAAAGCATGACCAAATAATATGGACACCAAAACTAAACTCAACAACATCATGCCCAAATATGGACACGAAAACGGAAGCAACTTTACTAGATTTCACTGTTATCATGATATACTGTTTGGTCTCATGCGTTTTAGTTTTCTTTATGAAAAATTAGAATTTAAGTTTTCAGTCGTAGTTTGATCTTTATGAAATAAAGTCGTATAAAAGAAAAAGAATAGTGTAAAAGTGTTTTTTATTTTTATTCGTTAGGATGAAGGAAATAGCTCGATCACACGCTTATTGGCCTACTATCGATGCCGATATTGTGAATTGGGTAAGACAAGGTTGTGCACTGCAAGCACCACCGAAAACGTTGCTCAAGTCATGGCCTCTCACGACGTATCCAATGGAAAGACTTTACATCGACATCGCCGGCCCGGTCAAATCGAAGTTCTACCTTATGATCGTAGATGCATTTTCGAAGTATTCAGAGATATTCCAAACAGACAGCATCACATCAAGCGTCGTCATTCGAAAATTATCCGATTTTTTTTCCTATTTTGGTCAACTACAAGAAATTGTATCGGATAATGGCACACAATTTGTCAGTGCCCAGTTTCAGAGCTTCTGCAAATCCCGTGGCATCAAGCACACACGGACTTCCCCTTACCACCCACCATCAAACGGGCAGGCGGAACGGTTTGTGGATACCTTAAAGAGGGCATTGGCTAAATACGAAGACGAAGGGACGGATATGGAACATCTACTGGAATTTCTACTCGCGTATCGTTCAACACCAAATCGTAACACTCCAGAAGGGAAGTCGCCAGCAGAAATCTTCATCGGGAGAAAAAATGTCTACAAATATTAACCCATTGCAAAAACCGACCGGAAGAGTAATTAAGCGAAACGAGCAAATGGAAGAATACTTCAAAACAAAGCACAGCGCCAAACACCGCAATTTTATTCCTGGAGAAGCAGTCTACGCAAAAATGCACAAAAATAATAGGGAGTTTTGGGTTCCTGCAACTATTATAAATAAACTTGGAAACGTCACTTATACAGTGAATGTGGAACTGGATGGAAAAAGTGACTTAAGGCGGAAACATACACACCAGCTGCGCCATCGTTACACTAGCCATGCATCGAAGAAAAATAATTTCTTTGAATCTTTTAATTTTAATGACAGGTACGCTCCGATGACATCATGTACACTTGATGATATCTACACTGGGTCTTCAACACCACAACAGATAACCACTGCGAAGGCTAGTCCAGAGGGTTCCTCATCATCACGTTCGCGCCAAGGTTTAGCAGCGTCGTCATCTCCGCCATTACTTTTCGGACGTAATGGAAGTGCAGAAGAAGCAGAGTTGCGAGGATCGTCTCGAGTGCGACGGCCACCAGGTTGGCACGATGATTACACCGCTTCATAAGGGGAGATGTTGGCAACACAAATATAATCCACTTACTACCAGTCATGCGATAAGTGGCTAAGCTGCGAACTAAGAGCTGTCATAATTTTTATTGGTTATGGTGAATCAGCGCCATAGTTAAAAACTTTCTTTCTTTTTCTGGTTCTGAAGCCGATCACACGACATGTAACTTATTTTATAATCAATATTTAAAACTACTTTCTTTTTGTCTTATCGAATAAATAAATGAATTGTTGTACTAAGAGTTCGCATTCAATTGATCTCATCGGAATATACAACAAGTTGTTGCATGGGTTTGGTCTTGTACCGGTTGCAATGTTGATGTTGGAGTACACCGAGTACTTAGAAAACATTTCCTGTTGTACGAGCTTAATATAATGTCACAGTAGACCGTTGCATATACGAAGGAGAAATCGGAATTAAGTTAAGAAATTGAGTTGGTGTTTGTGTATTACGGATAAATCGCCAGCAATATGATGTGGTTCGCAATAATTTCTGCAGTTCGGAATATTTTTCTAATAGTGCAAAAAATAAATTTTTATTCTACGTATTTCTTCTTCTGTATGAAGGGTTGAGGGTTGACTCGGAAGGCAAAAATGCCATGAAGTCTGCAAGAACTGTGGCCCTTTCCATAAGGTCATTATGTTGGAGGTCTAAAGGAAAAACTCCCCTTGACGCCAGATCCGCGGAGTTGGAATAAGTAGGGGCATGTTTCCAGATGTTTACATTTGTGAGCCTCTGAATTTCAGCGACTCTGTTGCCAATGAAAGTCTTCCATTTGGACGGTGGTGATGTTATCCAACACAGTGCTATGGTAAAATCGGTCCATGCAAATGTCTTAATGTTACAGAATTGCATAGCATTAACAGTGTAGCTTAATAGTCGGGCTAATATCACAGATCCACAGAGTTGTATCCTAGGGAGTGAGACGGCAACCCTTGTTTTAGAAATTATGAGGTGAGTGTGGATGTTGTTTTGGTTGTCTTAAACTCGAAGGTACACTACAGCCCCAAATGCCTTCATTGAGTCGAGCAGTCGTGAAAGAAAGTTATTACAAAAATTGTAACGGGACTGTTCAACTAGTTTTTTTTTAAACGAACATACTTCGAAGAGATCGATACTCGATCTTTTATTCTATTGAAAAGAGAGTTAGCTTTTATGCAAAAATAGTTGGGAGACGAGCGGTAAAAAAAAAAAGACTCCAAAGAGCCAGCTTTCCAGAAAGCCGCTGAAATTAACGGCTAATAACATCATTCAATTATTCATTTTTAAATCCAGCTTGCGTGTAAGCAAGAGCCATACTTACATAAGTGAAATAATTCAGAGGAATTTGGAAAGTGCGCGTTATGTTGCTTTAAATTGAAATAAGCAACACAAAGAAAAAAAAATGGTTTGTGTTTGAGAACCAAGCACTTAACCTGGTAAAGAAGCAGAGTGCGCGTTTTTTTTCTGGAGGAATTAATTGAAAGCTAAGCAGCCGTTGTAGCGAAAGTAAAAAGAGCCGCCATTGAAACTACAAGCTCCAGGCAAAGTTATATTTGGAGGTCCATTAAAACTCCAAACCGAAGTACTGACTTTGGCCGCATGAGCTTAGGCGCCCGCTTGGTGGAGGAATTAATTGAAAGCTAAGCAGCCGTTGCAGCACAAGTAAAAAGAACCGCCATTGAAACTACAAGCTCCAGGCAAAGTAATATTTGGAGGTCCATTAAAACTCCAAACCGAAGTACTGACTTTGGCCGCATGAGCTTAGGCACCCGCTTGGTGGAGCTTCAGCAACTCAGGTTCGAATCACAGCGGGGAAAAACCACAGCAACAGAAGAGGTTTCGCAGAACAGCAACGGATGCAGTGGCCATTGGATCGTCGGTTGCAGAATACCAAGAAAGGTACAAAGTCCAACGAAAAATACGGTGAGTCAAAAAGTTACTGTTATTAAATATATGTATATAAGTATAGCACCAAATTTTAAATACAGTTCCTATAAATCAGTAATACATATTAGGGTGTCCCATGACGCTAAGCAACTTTTTTTTGTGCGATATCAAAAACGCTATAAACTATATTTTTTGTCCAGTAAGTCCAATTAGCTCGGTTATGAAATATTATAGCTCTAAAATAACAGGAAGTTGTGCCGACTTGATAATATAGTTACTATGCGGGTATTTGTACTGGATTGCTTTGGGGATCTTAAGAATTCATGTTGTTTTCAAGAAAAAAAAATTCCAAGCTGTTGGAATCGTATTTTAAAACTGCTCTTTTTATTTAACAATGTTTTCTTTTTAACGTTTCTTTTTTAGAGTCAGGGTAGATTTTTCTGTGTTCTTGTACACAACGTAACAAAAATTGTTTTTGTTCCTCCTGAACCGTTAATAAACCATGAAAATCTTGCATTAGTTTAACTGTAATTTCTGCTGTGTCGTTATTCGCTCTAAGCATTGAAACTGTGTTTTTGGCTTCTAGAAAAGAGGAGTTTGTTTCGCATGTTGAAGGACACTCATAAAGAAAACTGTCATAAATCCTGAGACGAGAGAATAAATCCTTATTCCTCATTGAAATAAAATCAATTATGTTTTTCTTTAAAAAAAAAAAAATTAATAAGAATAAGTTAGAGTGAAATAACATTAGATATAGACATATAACTAAAGAAAGAACTTTATTATAATAATAATATTAACATATCACTTACCGTACAATGAACCGCAAAGTTCTTCATTCGATAGGATGTATCGTTTGCCAAGGGTTGATATATTTTCTTTCGACAAATTCTTCAAAATATTAACTTTTAGTTTTTGGTCCACCTCATCGTCAAATAGTGACAGGATAGCTGCTTCATAAGTCAAATACCATAAGTGTTGGCTGAACTTCTGTAGTGCTGCTTTCGAAATGCTTTTGTCAATATTTTCGTAAGACTTCAATGACTTCAGAAAGTACAAATCCTGGTAAGGTGCTTTTACTGCTAAAATACATTGAAGCCATGGCTTGACATAAGTTGTCACAATAAACAAGCAAACGTCTAGCAGAGCTGCCTTGTCTTTGCCGAATAATTTAAGCTGAGAACTCAGCAACGCTATTTTCAGTGAATAGATAGCTCTTGCCATCCATCGGGCTTGGTGCATAGCACCTGGAGGTCTTATTTTGAATTTTCGCTCTTTATCTCCGTTTAAAGATATGATTGAGAGCTCTATCAACTCTCGATAGTCATCCCTCGCTATTTTTTACGTCAGTTCAATGCGATAGAATTCAATCAGAGCTTCAATTTTGGAAGCAGTTAGATATTTTTTTTAACTTTTCTCTAAACTTCTTGAATATTGAGATATCAGGGCTTGTGGTCACTTGACTGATTTTCGCTTCGAAGACACTTTTAAGCACTAGTTCGTAGATGTGATGTCGACAAGCAAAAACAATCACTTCCCTGTCAAGTTTTTGCTCAAGGAGCACACAGGCACCATTTATACGACCAGTATTTGAGGCCGTAGTATCACAGCAGAAAATTTGTACTTGATCTTCGAGATTCCAATCATAAATTGCATTCCAAACTGCCTGCATTTGTTCCTTGCCACTTGAACTCTCCAATTTCGGCACAGCTATTAGTTGTTCCTTATTTCCATACGAAATTACTATAAGAAGACGTTCTTCTTTACATTTTCGGGCATCCAGAGCAGGCAATAGTTTTCCGTCCCAGTGAACATTTACAAAGCCTGGTACTTCATTTTGGAATCTTACTTTAATTGCTTCCGCGCGCTCTCTTCTTTTTTCCGTACGTATTTGTTGAATGGATGATTTACTGATCGGAAAATCATCAATATTATGACCAAGTGCTTCGATTGTAACTTGAATAATAAAAACAGAGTCTCTCACATTCAACTGGCATCTGTCTAATTTTCTATCCACTTCAGCAAAGTAACCGGGTCGACCTGGCTCTCTTTGGCGCTGCAAGAAAATGTTGTCTTCTTAAATTTTTATCAATTGAGGCGCATCGGCGTGTGCAATATCAAACAAATTATCCAAATTGTTTGTAAATTCTTGTTGACGCCGCTTGAACACGCCCTGTGTTTTATTTGCATTTTTTTGGAAGTCTCTCCAAACTTGGTACAACTTATTAAGTTAAGTTTTGTAACACAATTAGGAGTCGATTTTGTGGGTATTCGTGAATTTTTCCAAAATACAACACACTCCCGTATAACTAGATTTGCACTTTGATTAACACCTAGTTTTACTTCGCGAATGTTATAAAAAAAAAACACAAATACTGCTCGACATAGGCTATATGGATGGATGGATAATGGACTCAGGAGCCACCTTTCATATAGCCTATGTCGAGCAGTATTTGGATTCACTTGATCGTAAGAAATTCTATCAATTGAATGTTGCAAATTGTGCAAGATTTTCTTTCCAAGACAAGTTTAGCTGAACAGTACCTATAAGAGGTTTACGCTAGAGTGTAAAAGACATCTGTTACTGTTGCGCAAGAAACGTATGCGTAATTTCATTCATGAACTCGATTTTTCATATGTTTTTAGCTATATGAAAGGTGGCTCCTGAGTCCATTATCCATCCTAATGGATTTCAGCTCGGAAACATAAAAAAAGCTCTTCATTTTGTTTTAAATTATAAAGCTTTTCAATGATTTTAAAACCCCCTTTTTTAACTACATTCAAACATGGGGTGAAATTCTGTTGTTGAGTGGCAATAGTTGATAGTTACAATCACATTTTTTTGTTATTATCTCACTTTGTCGCTTTTATATAACTCCAATTTTTATTCGGTGTTATTGAGATTTAAAAAAAAAATCTAAATCAAAATGTTACATCCTGCCAGACGCAAGCGAAAATTACATGGCGCCACTTAAATCATGCTTAAATGTAGCTATTTCTTTTTTAAATTTAATTGTGAAGTCTAATCAGAATAATGTTACATCGAGTTAGTTGTGCATGCGTTCAATTTCACAATAATCTAAATCCAGATGTCCATTCGCTCAACCTCGCACCCACCCCAAATCCAACATAGACCCAAGGCCCCCATATTATTTCACAGAAGTTATCGTACTCGTGCCCTCAAAATACACTTGCTATAGCCAAAGATAAATTTGGTTCCCTGAAATTACGCCAAAAAATTTAAATGGAAAAAAGGCCAAAAAACCTCAGAAGAAAAGTTGTAGCATTTTTTCCTAGGAAAAAATTTTACTCAAATTTGGCATTTTTTCCAATTTTTTTTTGGGAATTTTTTCCATTTAGGGATTCCAGTTTCCTAAAGCCTTAAAAAAGGTTTTGGAAAAAGACCAAAAAACTTTTTAGATGTTTTTTTTTTCAAATTGAAAAGGCACGATCGTGTGAGCGCGCCATAACACGACCCCGCAACGGTACGGGCCACGCCAGGTCGTGAGTCTCGCAATTTAGTCCGTATGTCTGTTTCTTCTTACGAGTATGTTCGTCTGTCCGTATGCTCCTGAGGTCTAAATGCTAAACGAATAAACAGATTTGCTCAGATTTCAGATCTAAAGTTTGTGGGCTTACACCTTTACCAGTTCGGGGTCATAACAGTAATAACAGTAGATACTTTTGAAAATTGGACATATGTATCTCAAAACCGGTCAATACGATTAAATGAAATAAAATCATTTCCAACTTGATAGCAAACTCAGTTTTTCTTTTAACGTTCGCGAGAGGTGGCACTGTGGAAAAAAACCTTGAGTTAGAATTTGGGTTTTCTCTGGATTCGAACCTGGGACCCCTCGCTTAGTAGTCAAACACACTAACCACTAAGGCACTGTGCCGACAGAGTAGCTTATGTCAAGCAAATTTCGTAAGTCTTAATAGCTAAAATTTTAAATTTTAACAGAAAATCTTATGTCGCAGTCCAGTAACTCATGCAAAGTTTCAAATTTGTTAGTTCTAAAATTAAAAATTTAAATTAATTAAAAATTTATAGTTTATCATAACCACTTATGTAGACATCATAAGATTTTCTTTTGGAAATCAATTTTTAACCGTAAGATCGAAATATTAACTTGAGTGGTTAAGAAGTGCTGTAAGGTGATTAAGCGTCTTTTTATACCCTCCACAGGAAGGTATATTCACTTTGCCATTACATTTGTAACACTAAGACGGAGTCACCGGAGACCTCATAAAGTATATATATTCTGAATGAGGATCACATTCTGAATCGATTTAGCCATGTCTGTCTGTCTATTGAAAGCACGATAGCGCCCAAAGGAATTGACATAGGCGAATGAAATTTGGCGAAAGGACTTTGTTTAGGAATGACTTACCATTTATTATACCGTTTAAAGTCTCAAATAGTTTTTTTTTCGATTTTTCATAATTATTAGTTTCACCTTATGTTTATTCTAATTGTTGTATTTGATTTGCTAAACATAGTATTATTTACCTATTATAACTTACGTTAGCTGAAAGTCACTCAATTTACTAACGTTACTCAAAGCTTTTCTTATTGCCGTTTATTTTCGAACTTGTTTGTTAGAATCGCACTGTAATGTATTGAGCAATTATGTTATCTCGGGCACTTGGATATCAGACGCAGCACGGTAAACACCTCCAATAAATTTGTCAATCTACTTTGGGACATCATGTCGTTTTTTTTTCTTCGCTCGTTTTTATTCACTTTGAATATTGAACATATTTTTGGTCCATATCGAGCCGGAGTTTTCATTTTTTGCTTGATTTCTTCGTTTAATTCATCGTTTATTCAAAAATAAAAGGAAATCAAAGTTAAAGTTTATCATACGTTTAACATATATATATATGTATGTATAGTACATACAATACAGATATTAATTTAATTCACGGTTTGCGCTTAATGTGCATGGTGTTTAAAAATAGTTCGTTTGGCATTAAGTCTCAAATTTAAAAAAAAATTAGTTCGACAGTTTCTCTTTCCGCACTTCGTCTCACACATCAAAGGTTCCCTTACGAAACTTTCCACATATTCGGAATCTATCAAAGAAACTACGTCGCTGGTAGTCAAATTAAAAAGAGCAGAAGATTTGTGGTGCGAATTTAATGCTTCTCAGCAATTGATTTATGAGTTCGCGGATGATTGAGCGGTAAACTCATAGGAGAAAGCAGAAGCACTGAATGAAAGAAAGACAAACGAAAGGGCAATGACACTAACCCAATTAGAAAATATAGGTCATTACCAATTGCCGTAGTATATTTTAAGTACCGAATTAAGAGTGTGGGGATTTGCAATTATCCTGATAACACGAATAGTTTAGTTTTGAGAATAAGGATCAAAATATCCTAAGCACTGCAATTAAGTGCAGTGAGGTATGGATATAAAATACAAAAAAAAAAAAAGTACCAAAAGTGGTACTCTTATTTTCTCGTTGAATACGTTGAAAAGAAAATCTAGAAAGAAGAATAACTCATCAATTGAAAGGGGGCAAAGTATCCAATAATAAGGAGAGGTATGTTTTTTTTAGTCATGGAATTGGACGACTGAGTTTGTTGAGAAACGCATTTATTTATTTTTGCATTATCATTAGTATTTGTTAATTATGAAATTGTTTATTCATTCACTCATTTTATTCATAATAATTGCTTTCCATTTGTTAGAATATGTAACTTTATTTATTTTCTTGGCTGGCCAAACATTACATAAAGTTCCTTATTGTTCGATCGAAATGCAAATAATAAGTAACGTCAGTGCTCTCACTAGATAACTAGTGGTGCTTCCGTTAAATTTAAATCATATTCGCATGCAAGTTGTGCTTGTCATCTCTTGATGACGAACTCAACTGTATTCGCCTATGAGAGCAATAACTGGACATCCTTTGGAGACTTTGTATGCAAAGCATACGAGTAGCGCAACATTTCTTTTCTTCACTTTTGTAGCAACCACCGAGCAAAGCAGTCGTGTCGCGATCGAACAATACCGAACAATTTTCATACAGTCCGCACTTGATTGATAGATCGTAATAAAAATTATAACGTTTGATTGCTGCGTGTTAATTACTTGTTCAACGATTACCTATCGAATTGGTCCTTCAATACCGGATTTGTTCGCCTTCGATACTCGTTTATTCGCTAGCTGGTGGTTGCTAGATTTTGCTGTGGACTCAATAAAGGTAAAAGAAGAAACATATATTTAATTGTATCGTTGCCTGTTCCTGCTGATGCCTGTGTTGCTAGTTGTTGTTTGGACTACTCGCTTCTTGAACCGTTGGACAAGTCGGCTTCTCAAACTGTTGATAATAAAGCTGAGTCCGACTTAAGCCTTCCGGTACTGCGAATACCTCTGTTTTCCGGTGATTATCGCGAATGGCCAGGTTTTCGGGACATGTTCCTTAGAAACATAGACTGCAACAGTAGGTTGTCCGGTGCAAGTAAATTTCAATATCTGAAGTCCTATCTTGGTGTTGAACCGTTGAAATTGCTTAATAATTTGACTACGTCTGACAGTATTTACGAGGAAGCGTGGGAAAAGCTAGAGCGTCGATATGACAAACCGTTGTCTATTATAAATGCTTACATCGAAAGCTATCTGAAATTACCTAACGTTTCTTCAGGTGATTATGTTCAGTTGCGTAAATTAGTGGACAGCGCGGACGAAGTGCTCAGAGGGTTAGCTTCCTTGAAAGCTGAAGGCAGGGACCCATGGCTGGTATATTTGTTGCTCGGCAAGTTAGATACTGATTCGCGTCAAGCCTGGGCCCTAGAAAACAAGGGGTCCGAAGACTCTACAATCGAATCTCTATACAACTCTTAGAGGATAGGTGTAACGCCCTAGAATCCAGTGAACCAAAGCCTCGAGTATATAAGAACACTCGTACCGCGAATCATTCGAACATTAAGAGTTTAAATATTGTCAAATCGTCGTGTCCAAAATGTAAAGAACCCCATTCCCTGCCCCAATGTACAGTTTTTATATCTATGTCTGTGAGTTCCCGTCGCATTTTCGCTCGCGATCAACGGTTATGCTACAATTGTCTTGGTACTAACCACTCGTCGGTAAGGTGTCGTGTTAAGGCTCGCTGTTCGATTTGTAATGCTCGTCATCACAGTCTAGTACACCCCGAGGACAATGATCGTGCTCGTGCTAATAATCGGGAGGAGGTTCGCGCCGAAGCGGGTCCTAGCACCTCAGCTGTTCCTGCGTCTGCCGTTTGTCATCACATAAAAAATGATTCCCATTCTTCTGGCATTTTACCCACTGTCGTCGTAAAGGTATTAGATGCTAGTGGAAGTTATCACTTTACTCGTGTTCTCCTCGATACCGGGTCACAAGTCTCATTCGTGACCGAACACTTGATGAAGAAGTTAGGCCTTCGTCGTCGCCACGCACGGTTACCCATCTCGGGGATCTCTTCGTTGGCAGCAGGCGTTACACAGTATGCTGTTACGTTGACTTTAAATTCTCGCTTTGACGCCAATAGCATTGAGATTGATGCCTACATTTTAAAGACAATCACCTCGCTTACTCCATCATTTGCCTTCGATTGTAGCGACGTAGAATTTCTTAAGCATCTTCCTCTGGCTGATTCAGCCTTTGCTACGCCAGGACCTATTGATATCCTGCTGGGAGCAGATAAAGCCTGGAGTATTCTTCGCAATGGTCATCTTACTGATGGAGGTGAAAACGTTGTTGCTCATGAAACAATATTTGGATGGGTGGTTACTGGAAACATTTCACATAACCATATAGTATCGCTGCAGGTAGGGATTGACCTTGACGTCTTGTTGAAGTCATTTTTGGAAATCGAGGAGCTGCCGTGTAGACCTTCCCTGTCCCATGAAGAGGACGAAGTAGATGCTCATTTCTCTCAAACCTTTGCTCGATCGTCTGACCATAAGTACATGGTTGAACTCCCATTTCGCCAGGAAATCGTTTCCTTTGGCAACACTATCTCCGGTGCTTTAGCTATGTTGTTTGCAATGGAGCGTCGGCTTTCGCGCAATGAGGATCTTCGGTTGGAATACTGCAAATTTATGAAGGCTTACGAGGACTTAGGGCATATGGAACGTATTCCCGATCATGAGGTAGAACCAACAACGGGCAGTGTGTTTTATTTGCCCCCCCCATCATGCGGTTGTGACCAACAAGCTTCGTGTTGTTTTTAATGGTTCACATAAGGATACAAATGGCGTTAGTCTAAATGATATGCTTCACGTAGGGACACCACTTCAACGCAACCTGATTAAAGTTTCGATTCGTTTTCGCCTGTATAAATATGTTTTCTCAGCGGATATCGTGAAGATATTTCGACAAATTTGGGTTCATCCACAGCACAGAAACTTCCAGCGAATAGTATGGAGACCAACTCCTCAAGACCCAGTTGCACATTATCGTTTATGTACCGTAACATACGGAACATCTTCTGCTCCTTATTTATCCATCAAAGTGGTTCGCCAATTAGCACGGGACTATAGACACCAGTTTCCTCTCGCATCTCAGGTTATTCTGGAGGAAATGTATGTCGATGATATATTGACAGGCTCCGATTCCATTGACAAAACATTAGAATTGCAAAGGCAGCTAGTGGATATGCTAGCATTGGGAGGCTTAGAATTAAGCAAATGGAGCTCAAATTGTTGGCAAATCTTACGAGATACGGAATATGAGGAAAGGCTTTGTATGGATTTGAATAGTACCTCTCAATGCACTAAAGTTCTTGGTCTGATTTGGAATCCTCATGGGGACAACTTTACGTTTAAAATTGCCTTAGATGACCAGTTGTTGTTGCCAACCAAGCGGAAATTGTTATCCGAGGTCGCCGAATGATATCGCAACAAAATGGAAATCCTACCGGAGTGACCTGCCCTATTTTGAGAAACTTAGAATTTCGATGCGGTTTACACTAAATTCTCAATGTTTTGAACTAATAGGGTTCTCCGATGCGTCAGAAAAGGCCTATTCCGCGGTAGTTTATAGTCGTAGTTTCTCCGCCGATGTTGCTATTGAAATTCAATTGGTTGCAGCTAAAACTCGCGTCGCTCCGGTTAAGCAGCTGTCTATTCCCAAATTGGAGCTGTGTGGGGCGCTTCTCTTGGCACGATTGGTGGAGGTTATTCGGTCATCGGTGGACGTGAACCCGGTGCACGTTTATACATTTTGTGACTCAAAAATCGTCTTGAACTGGTTGTCCTCTCCCCCAAAAAGATGGAACACGTTCGTCGCGAACCGCACCTCAGAGATTTTGGACACATTGCCGCGGTCGTCTTGGAAACATGTTTGTTCAACTGAGAACCCTGCAGATTGCGCGTCAAGAGGAGTCGAACCAAAAAGGCTATTGGAGTTAGAAATATGGTGGAAAGGCCCAGTTTGGTTGCAACAGGACTTAGATCAGTGGCCGATGAATCATTCGTTCGAGCTGGAAAATATCCCTGAAGAAAGGAAAAGGCCGATTGTTGTCCATTTCTCTTCCTCCACAGAACATTTTGTGGAGCGTTTGGCGGCTAAAACTTCCTCTTTGCTAACTTTGGTTAGAATTGTTGCCTTTGTCCTTCATTTTGTTCGAAACTGTCGAGTTCGAGGTGATCGTACGTTTGGATATGTTCGGTTTGAAGAGTATCATCTCGCTAAGGAGATATGCGTACTTTGGGCCCAGGGTGAGTTTAAAACCGAAATATACGCATTGAAAAGTGGTCGTCATGTTCCGAGAGGATCGAAACTATCATCGTTATCACCATTTCTTGATGATAAAGGTCTGCTACATGTCGGTGGGAGAATTGCCAATGCCAAGGACGTCCCATTTGGTACAAAACATCCAATTATTCTGCCAAAGGATAACCGCCTTACCCATTCTTAAGGATGCTCATCACAAGTTTTTGCACGTCGGCGTATCAGGGCTTTTCTCGTTGATTCGACAAGAATACTGGATACTTGGTAGCCGAAATCTCATCCGTAAGATTGTATTCGAATGTCCCGTTTGCTTTGTTCTTAGACAATCAACAACATCTCAAATCATGGGAAACTTACCGTCTTCAAGAGTTGATCCATCCTTTGCCTTTGCTCACACAGGATGCGACTACGCGGGCCCCATAACTCTTAGGCTGTCTAAGGGCCGGAACCCAAAGTTCGTGAAAGGATACATCGCCCTTTTTGTGTGCATGGCTACCAAGGCGATACATTTGGAGATGGTCAGCGATCTCACCACAGATGCATTCTTGGCTGCTCTCAAACGATTCGTAGCGAGGCGTGGCAAATGCAGGGTGATACATTCAGACAACGGTACCAACTTTCAAGGAGCTGCTCGTATCCTATCTGAATTATCGAATCTGGTGCGTTCCAAGAATCACAACGAGAAGATAGCGGAGACATTGGCCGCTGAGAGTATTAAATGGGAGTTTATTCCTCCATATAGTCCTCACTTTGGAGGACTTTGGGAAGCGGGGGTAAAACTTGTAAAGCAGCATCTACGTCGTGTTTTGGGGCATAATATTCTTACCTTTGAAGAAATGTGCACTCTACTTGCCCAAATTGAAGCTTTGTTAAATTCCAGGCCGCTCTGTGCTATTTCTGATACTGATCTTAACCCTTTAACCCCTTCTCATTTCCTCATAGGCAAACCATATGTGGCGATAGCTGAGCCCAGTTACCTAGAAGTTCAGTCGAACCGTTTGAGTCGTTGGGAGCTAATCCAAAATATGATGCAAGGATTTTGGCGGCGATGGCAAACCGACTACCTGACATCCCTACAGCAGCGTCCGAAATGGAGAGAAGCTACGAGAGAGTTTCGAGTTGGAGACCTGGTGGTCGTCAAAGAACCAAATCTACCACCCTCAAAATGGTCTCCAGGCAGAGTAGAAGAGGTCCACCCAGGCAACGACGGTCATGTACGAGTGGTTACGCTTCGCACCAGCAGCGGAGTACTTAAGCGCCCGATCGTCAAATTAGCTGTGCTTCCATGTTCCTGAAGTCCTTCAGGAGGGGCGGCATGTTGAGAAACGCATTTATTTATTTTTGCATTATCATTAGTATTTGTTAATTATGAAATTGTTTATTCATTCACTCATTTCATTCATAATAATTGCTTTCCATTTGTTAGAATATGTTACTTTATTTATTTTCTTGGCTGGCCAAATATTACATAAAGTTCCTTATTGTTCGATCGAAATGCAAATAATAAGTAACGTCAGTGCTCTCACTAGATAACTAGTGGTGCTTCCGTTAAATTTAAATCATATTCGCATGCAAGTTGTGCTTGTCATCTCTTGATGACGAACTCAACTGTATTCGCCTATGAGAGCAATAACTGGACATCCTTTGGAGACTTTGTATGCAAAGCATACGAGTAGCGCAAGCATTTCTTTTCTTCACTTTTGTAGCAACCACCGAGCAAAGCAGTCGTGTCGCGATCGAACAATACCGAACAATTTTCATACAGTCCGCACTTGATTGATAGATCGTAATAAAAATTATAACGTTTGATTGCTGCGTGTTAATTATTTGTTTAACGATTACCTATCAGATTTAGTGAATTCTCCCAAGCGACAAACTCGCCGCCATATACCTACGTCTCCTATACGGATTTCAAACGTGGCTATAGCTCTGAGCTAGCGAAAAGCAGCGTAAAAAAAAAAGAAGGAAAACCGTGGGAGGTCCCGTATTTGAGTGCGCGCAGGACGACGAGGGATCCTCACCACATTAACGCAACGTAAGTTTTGTTACATATATATATATTTTTTTAATTCTCTTCTTTGTTTAATTGAATGAAGTGTAGTTAAGATAGAATTAGTTTTCTTGGTTTAAAAATAGATAGATTCATCAGTATCTTGGCATTTTATTACCCTTTTTATTCTTTTGCGAAACTAGTAAAATCCATTTACTATAATTTTTTTCAATGAATTAAGATCTTAAAATAGTATAGTCGTTTTAAGTTGATGAGCCTCGCCAATAAAGAAATTTGTCAATACATTTCACACTGAAAGTGTTTCCGTGTCGCAGAATGGAGTAGGTCATAGGGTGATGAACCACCCCGTCCGACGAGTTTAGCCGTGCAACCACGAGCGTACCACCGTCCTCCTCCACCATGCCGAAGATGCCTCTGTGGCCTGACCTTAGCTCCTAACAAATCCCTGCTCCAATCGCTATAAAATGGAGTCGGTTTCGCGAAGAACTGTCAGTTTCTTTTCAAATACATGGGTTTTCGGATGCATCGGCATGTGCATACGCCGCAGTGATATACTCTCGATACGAACTCCCTAATGGTTCATTTAAGTCAACTATTCTTGCCGCTAAGTCTTGTGTTTCCCCATTACAACAATTAAGTATCCCTCGGTTAGAACTGTGTGCAGCGCTTCTACTAGCAAGATTACTTGTTGCGGTACAAAAATCGCTAATTATAACATTCTAAGATGTCTTCGCATGGTCGGACTCCCATTTAGTTTTGTCGTGGCTATGTTCCCCTATCTGGCGTTGGAACATCTTTGTAGGAAATCGCACAGTTGCACGAATGTATCGTTTTATATCCAGATCTCGCAAAATCTCTGTTTCGTCAGTTCAACTACAGCCTCAGGAGATATATGACGCCAAAACGCGTGTCATCAAGTGGCTTCAAAATCGGTACTTCGGGGACTACATCAATACACTTAAGAGATCATGTCCTCTTCACAAAAAATGCAAAATAATAAATTTATCTCCCTTTCTAGATGCCGAGAATATCTTACGTGTTGGAGGACGAATACAGCACGCAAGCATAGCATATAATGCTAAGCACCCAATAATCAGCCCAAAAGGTCATGCTATCACAAAACTAATCGTTCTCGAAGGTCACATTCGGTTTTTGCACCCGGGAATCTCCACCCTTTTCGCACTGCTCTGCCAAGAATTTTGGATAATCGGCTGTCGCAATTTAATTCCAAAGATAACGCACTCATGCATTCGATGTTTTCGCTAGCGAAAGGCTACAACCTCACAGCTCATGGGTAACCTTCATTCGCAAGAAATACAACAGACCAGGCCATTCGCGCATTGCGGTTGTGATTATGCTGGACCTGTAGTACTGAAGGTGAAATCGGGCCGAAAATCAGTGTTTTTTAAAGGCTACATCTCGCTTTTCCTTTGCCTTGTTTCGAAAGCAATACATTTAGAACTCGTTAGTGACTTAACACCTCACGCATTTCTCGCCGCCTTCCGTCGTTTTATTGTGCGCCGTGGTAAAACCTCACACCTTTACTCTGACACCGGCAAGTACTTTCGCGGAGCCGCTCGTCAACTCTCAGAAATGCACCAACAAGTTCTGTCTGAAAACCACAACTCCATAGTCGCAGAATCACTTGCTCGTGACGGTATTTCCTGGCACTTCATCCCTCCTTCGGCACCACATTTCGGCGGTTTATGGGAGGCGGGCGTGAAGTCAGTGAAACAACACCTTCGCCGTGTTATCGGAACAGACATTCTGACGTTCGAACAATTTTATCGAAGCCGTTCTTAATTCGCACCCCTTATGCCAAATTTCAGATCATGATCTAGACCCATTAACCCCTGCACATTTCATTCTAGGTGAATCGTACGCAGCCATTCCCGAACCAATGTTAAATATCCCACTAAATCGCATGTCCTGCTGCCAAAGCATAAAGTCAAAGGTACAGGGCTATTGGAAACGCTGGCAAATGGAATATTTAACTTCGCTTCAAAATCGATCTCGCTAGCAGCAAACGCAACCAAACGTAAAGATCAACGACCTTGTAGTGATCAAGGATAGTAATCTACCACCAGGGAAATGGACAATGGGACGAGTCGTCGACACACATCCGGGGAAAGATGGCCTTGTCCGCGTCATCACTGTGAAAACAGCCACTGGCGATCTCACCCGACCAATCCACAAAGTAGCAGTTCTCCCTGTATTCTGAAACGTTGTTGAGGGGCGGCGGAATGTTTAGGAATGACTTACCATTTATTATACCGTTTAACGCCTCAAATAGTTTTTTTAGATTTTTCATAATTATTAGTTTCACCTTATGTTTGTTCTAATTGTTGTATTTGCTAAACATAAAATTGCTTACCTATAATAACTCACGTTAGCTGAAAGTCACTCAATTTACTAACGTTACTCAAAGTCTTATTGCCGTTTTTTTAGAACTTGTTTGTTAGAATCGCACTGTAATGTATTGAGCAATTATGTTATCTCGGGCACTTGGATATCAGACGCAGCACGGTAAACACCTCCAATAAATTTGTCAATCTACTTTGGGACATCATGTCGTTTTTTTTTCTTCGCTCGTTTTTATTCACTTTGAATATTGAACAGACTTCTTTTTATAGTGGTCAGGTTGGTATTGAAAATGGGCTATGTCGGTCAAGTAGTTCTGGTACCTCCCATACAAAACAAATATTAGACCCATGTGTCTCTCTGTCTGTTGAAAACAAGATAGTGTCCAAAGGAATCACCCTAGGCGAATGAAGTTTGGTGAAAGAACTTCTTTTTATCGTCGTTAGGTTGGTATTAAAATTGGGCTATGTCGGTTAAGTAGTACAAAATCAATTTTACATCACTTCTATGGAGTGGAGGGTATCAACGCATCGGCCAGGCCGATGATAACACTTTTACGTGTTTTAATTTCAAGTTGTATAGAGTTACCCCCCTATTAATAAACGCTGCGTAAAAGTTATCAACTGGTTATTCAGAAGTAACGTCAAATTTTTGTATGCTATCTGATGTCTACTAGCTAACTAACTTGTGCGCATTTGTTTATTAATACGGGGGTTAGTATATTGTTCCACATTGTTTCACGAAAAGTTTGATTTAAATAACAACAGTGATCGTAACAGTTTTTGTTTTTGTTTTCTAATATTGACGGTATGTTAAGTTTTTATTAATTAGAAAAAAGTCTTTTGAAATGGTTTGCTTGATTTGCACATATAGTTCAGGAACGTTTAAAATATGGATCGTGCAAGAAAATTGCTCTCTCTATGGAAACGCAAGCTTTTGTGGTCCAGATCTCGGGCCATCGATTCAGAAATCAGAAATATATCAGATATTTCTTTAGGAAAGAGAAAAATTTGGTTAGAGATTGTGAACCTGTATCTGCAGAACATGAAGCTGGCGAGCTCAACGCACATCAGACAAAAAATATGTAAAAGGAAATATGAAATTCTGGAAAAGCTATGTATAAATAGCTGGAAAAGTTGTGGCAGAGCAAACTACGAGGGTTGTTTGATAAATGCAAGGTAAACCTATATTTACTTAACGGGCTCCCGACCCGTGGAGAGTCTCTGCCTGAGACACTGCAGCCTTCCATCCTCTGCGATCCCGGGCACGCTGCTTCCAGTTGTCCAGACCAAGCGCTCTGGCATCCGCGATGGCTTGGTCTTTGAAACGGAGGTTCGGTCTTCCTTGTCGTCTCGAACCTGGCGGCTGGGATTCGAAGATCCTCTTAGCTGGAGCATTATTGTCCATTCGCTCGATGTGGCCGAGCCAATGTAGTCGACGTATTTTGGCCTTTTGGACTACATCCACATCTTGGTACAGCTCATAGAGTTCGCGGTTGTATCTTCTCCTCCATTCGCCCTCCTCGCACACAGGACCAAAAATCCGCCGAAGAATTTTTCTTTCGAAGGAGCCTAGTATCAGCTCTCCCTTCCTGCTTATCGTCCAGCACTCGGCGCCATAAAGCAGAACTGGCAGGATAAGGGTTCTGTAAAGCATACATTTTGTCCTTCGAGTTAGGAGTTTTGAACCCAATTGCTTTGCCAAACCGAAGTAGCAGCGGTTTCCTAGGGTAATTCTTCGCCGGATCTCCACTAGAATGTCATTTGTGGAGTTCATGTTTACTCCGAGGTAGATAAACTCCTTAACTACCTCGAAATTGTTGCTATCAATTGTGACGTTCTGTCCTAGGCGGTGGACAGATGCTTGTTTGTTTGTTGATAGCATGTACTTAGTCTTGTCCTCATTTACTACAAGACCAACGAATTTCGCCTGTTCTTCAATCGCCGTAAAAGCCTCTATCACGGCACGCTGGGAGCGACCGATGATGTCAATATCGTCTGCATACCCCAGTAGCTGGACGGATTTGTTGAAGATAGTGCCTTCCGTGTTGACACCTGCCCTGCGCACTATCTGCTCTAGCACGAGATTGAAGAAGTCACATGATAATGCGTCTCCTTGCCGAAATCCGGTGCATGTTTCGAATAGCTCGGAGGAACTACTTCCAAATTGCACGTTGCAGCGTGTGTTCTCCAGCGTCACGCTACATAGCTGGATCAGTTTTGCCGGGATCCCGAATTCGGCCATCGCCACATAAAGCTCCTGACGATGAATGCTATCATATGCGGCTTTGAAGTCGATGAATAGGTGGTGAGTCTCGACTTGAAATTCATTGGTCTTTTCCAGAATTTGTCTCAGTGTGAAAATTTGGTCTATAGTCGATCTGCCGGCCCGGAAGCCACACTGGTACGTGCCGATTAGTGTGTTGCAGAAAGGTTTGAGACGTTCACACAGTACGTTGGATAGGATCTTATATGCGACATTAAGTAGGGATATGCCTCGATAGTTCTTGCAAGACATAGGATCGCCTTTTTTGTAGATGGGGCATATGGAGCTGATAGTCCAGTCATCGGGCATACTTTCTTCCACCCATATTTGGTTGATAATTTGGTGCATGCGCCCTACCAAAACATCACCACCGTATTTGAAGAGCTCCGCTGGAAAGCCATCGGCTTTGTTGTTCTTTAGCTTTTTTATTGCTAAGCCAACTTCTTCTATACTGGGCTGTGGAACTGGATCTTCATTGACTGGACGTGGGTTCTCTTCTTGCCCTATCACTCTCTCTACATGATGCCCATTTAGCAGCTGCTGGAAGTGCTGCTTAAACACATCTACTATTCCCTGCGCTTCGGTGACTAGGTTTCCATCACTGTTTCGAAGAGCCTGCGTTCCGGTCTTGAAGCCAGCAGCCAGTTGCTTGGTTTTCTTGTAGAACTTCCGGATGTTGCTTCGATCGCGGGACTCTTCGATCTCCTTGAGCTGGGAGACTGCGTAGGCCCTCTTCTTTCTACGCAGGATTTTCTTCTCCTCCCTCCTCCTGGCTCGATACTCTTCCCTCGCTGCCCTTGTTTTGCGCTGCAGCGCCTTAATATGTGCATCTTCTGTCACCTTTTTCCTGCGTACGCATTCATCATCATACCACGGGCTCTTTCTCTGGGGTGGCTGGTACCCTAAGGTGGTTTCGGCTACCTCTTTGATGATGTCGCGATACTGGGACCACTGGGTGTTGGCATTTGTGGTAGGTGAATGCACTGCGGAGAGTTTCTCACTCAGGCGCTCTTTGTAGACTCTGGCTACTCCAGGTGTGCTAAGGCGTCCAACGTTGAATTTCTTCTTCTGGGCGAAACGCAGCTTCTTCTCGTTGGATAGTCGAGCTCTGAACTTAGCCGCAACAAGAAAATGGTCAGAGTCGACGTTTGCCCCTCGGAATGTGTGCACGTTGAGGATGTTGGATGCGTGCCTCGCGTCGATTAGCACATGGTCGATTTGGTTGGCGGTTCGACCGTCTGGAGAGCGCCAGGTTGCTGTGTGGATCCTTAGCCTTGGAAACCTAGTGCTACTTATCACCGTATTACGAGCTGAAGCGAAGTCAGTTAGTCGGTAACCGTTGTCTGTGGTCGTTTCGTGTATTCTGTGCTTACCAACTAACCCGCCAAAGATGTTGTCCTTTCCGATTTTAGCATTGAAGTCCCCGAGCACAACTTTGACATCGTACTCCGGACAGGCTCCGAAGGCTCCATCCAGGAGGTCATAAAACTCCTCCTTGATAGGGTCTTCAGCCTCGTCGGTAGGGGCGTGTGCACATTATTAGGCTTATGTTTTGGAAAGTAGCTTTGATGCGGATCACAGCTAGGCGATCACTTATCGGCTTAAAGTCAATGACTTTGGTCCTAAGCCCATTTCCCACGACGAATCCGCATCCTAATACATGCAATCTTTTATGGCAGCTGTAATAAATATCGCAATTTTTCCTTTTCATCATACCTGATCCTATCCATCGTATCTCCTGGATCGCGGTAATATCTGCCTTGTACCGCGTGAGGACAGACTCAAGTTTTTGAGTAGCACCTGGGGTGTACAGCGTTCGCACGTTCCAGGTACATACTCTCAAATCATTGTCCGTTGACGTTCCGGGTCTGGTTGCCGTTTGAGGGAAATCGTTATCCGAGGCTTTAGGTGTCTCTCCCATAATTAGTGTTTTTTTTACATGGTCGGGAAGTTACCCCGACGGCACAACCCCCAACCTGGAGGGCCAGGCCCTTGACCTTAGGACAGCAGGCCGGTTATTCCGGGGCCAGTAACCCACTTTGGGATGTGAGCGCTGCCGTTGGCCCATTAAGGGTTCATCCGCCACCAACTCTTCTCCAACACCCTGGCTCGGTATTGGAAATCCCTATAGACCTGGTATCCGAATATGTCAGAGCAGCTCTATAGGGATTACACTAAATAGTTCGGCCTGACTGGAACTGTAGACGCCACCGTTGGCTCCATCTAGGGAAACTCCTCCGCTGCCGTCTGGTACCAGAGGAGGTGTCTTAGTGAGAAAACAACACTCCTCCCCTCTTCGTCGTCTGCTGCCACCAACGACCTTCCAAAGGGGTTGGTTACCCAATCTCCAGTCGAGGTATTAGGCACCCACCAGTCACCACGTGGAGGTGAGAGTAGGAGTTGATAGTGAGAGGCTAGGTGAGAACGCTTGTGTTCTCATGACATCGCATCACTACCCTTCAAAACAGCACCTAAACCTATGTTTACGGGAGAAAAATTGTTTTTAAAATTATCTACATACCTACCTACCTACACCAGCTGACCCGGCAAACGTTGTTTTGCCATATAAATTAGTTCTAGTAAATATTTTGGTTGGTAAATAAAAAATAAGTGAATGTATTGTAAGTGTGTTTAAATGTTTTAACGATCCATAACGATAAAAAGATTAAACCGAAAATGTGTTAGCGTTTATGCTGTCGGCAAAGACGGCGCACATTGTCATTCGATAATCAACCGTAAAACGTTCGTAAATCTTGTGTTCTATTGATCAGAAAAATGTCGCACTGCTATATCGGTGCGGAGCACTTCAGAAATATCGCTATCAATGTCGTATCTCGTCGGGTTGTTTGGACACCCAAGCAGAGATCTCAAAGAAATCGAATGTATGTATATATCTTAAGTTTAAAATTAAAAGTTGTGTCCACTGTCAGTTATTTTAAGTACGACGACAGTGGACACCACTTATTCGCCGATGAGGATATTATATTGCATAACACATGAAGGTTTGACCGTTTTTCGAGTTGCGCCCTGGGAAAATGGTTTTCCCGAGCCGGAGTATGTTGATTCTTTGATGAAGAAAAAACGGATGTGTGGCGATGGGATCTATGACAGAAAAAGGAATGAAGCGCTAAAAACAAAACACGCTATAGTGTTTTCAACAGACTGAGATAATATTGATTTTATATGGGAGGTACCAGAACCACTTTACCGACATTTTCAATACCAATCTGGCGACGTCAAAAAGAGGTCCTTCACTTTTCATTTGCCTCTGTCAACTCGTTTGGGCGTTATCGTGCTTTCAACAGAGAGGCGGACAGACAGACAGACATGGCTAAATCGATTCAGAATGTGATCCTGATTCAGAATATATATACTTAATGAGGTCTCCGGTGACTATAAAAAAGTATAAAAAGTAATATATTTTTTATTGCAAATAAGAAAAATTAAATAAAGAAAGTCAATTTTAATTTCGAAGAGAAATTGAGTGCACGACATTTTTTGTCAGTCCGTCTTTATCCAACACAAATAAGCTCGATTGTTTGCCCACGCAGAAACATGCCACGTGTAATTGTCCGTGTGAAAAACATGGTGTGCACAAATCTAAACCGCAAACGGACATCTTTTGTCCTTGCGACTTATTGATTGACATTTTTGTCAGTCCGTCTTTATCCAACACAAATAAGCTCGATTGTTTGCCCACGCAGAAACATGCCACGTATAATTGTCCGTGTGAAAAACATGGTGTGTACAAATCTAAGCCGCAAACGGACATCGTTTGTCCTTGCGACTTATTGATTGATATTGTCGATGCCAATCAAATAGGAAATTTAACGCGTTTGAATTCAATGGGCACGTCGTTCGACGGCCCAAATGGACACCCTTGCGTCTTGCTTTCATTGTCCACTGTAACACAAACAGAAATAAATCAAATTAGTGTTGTACTTACCCACTGTATTTATAATATTTATTCTTTTATTATTTTACCAACCTTTTACTTGATAATTACACTTAAATAGTGAAATTATGATGAAAAACAGTATAGTATTAATGTGTTTACTTAACCTACCTTTCACAATAATTTTTCTTTAGAATAATACAGTAGACATAATTATTATTAATAATTACAGCACTGAAAATTTATAATAAATATAGTTGAGAATTACACGGAAATGATAAAATGATAATAATTGCAAATGGCACTACTGCGATCGATGTACAAATAATAATAATGGCCGGAATTTTCTCGAAAACTGTGAAAGAAGTGAGATACAGCTTATTGCAAAACAAAACCAAAACAAATAAAAGTGTTATCATCGGCCTGGCCGATGCTTTGATAACCTCCACTGCATACAAGTCTTGCAAAATTGGTTTTGTGAGGGAGGTACCAGAACTACTTGACCGACAGAGCCCATTTTAAATACCAACCTAACGAAGATATAAAGAAGGGTTTCACCAAACATCATTCGCTGTTTTCAACAGATGAAGAGGCAAATGGATCGAATATTCACTTTGTATGTTAGGTACCAGAACTACTTGACCAAAATAGACCATTTTCAATACCAACCTGACGACGATAAGAAGAAGTCCTTTCACCAAATTTCTTTCGCCTATGTCAATTCCTTTGGGCGCTATCGTGCTTTCAGCAGACAGACAGACAGACAGACGGATATGGCTAAATCGATTCAGAGTGTGATCCTGATTCAGAATATATATACTTTATGAGGTCTCCGGTGACTCCTTCTTGGCGTTACAAATGTATTGGCAAAGTGAATATACCTTCCTGTGGAGGGTATAAAAAGAACGCTCCAATCCCTACTCCGTGCTGTTTACGGGGTGAGAAGTGACACCGGTAGACCCCTGAGTTACATGTTCCCTACATCAATAAACATGAATGCTATGAAACATGTACAAGCCGCGTGATAGCAGGATTATTGGTTAGCAAGTAAACATGTTTACCAATTTCGCACAGCCTGCACCTGCAAGTTAGCAAGTGCAGCTGTATAACAGAATCGAACAAGTTTGGTAGGCATGTTTGCCAAATCCAAGGCCAGCGTCTAGCTGCCTAACAAAAAGTCATGGTCGAATAACCGAACCATTAGAGAAAAGTAATAAACATGTTTACCAAAAATGCATGCACTGCCTGCAGGTGTATAACAGTAAGCATAATGTTGTTTAGAAGAATTGATCGTTTTCTGTTGTTGGGCTACTGAGTGCTGATACGATAATGTTAACTTACTTATGTATATATATATATATATATTTACTTGGTTTTGCTGTGCGTATAAATAAGAGCGAAGACTATTGGAATGCATTTAGTGGGAGTTTGACAATTACTTTGTAAATACATATATAGAAAAATAAAATATATACTGATCTTTTTTTTGTTTGACATTGTTACTCTGATCAGCTATCGACCGTTGTCGATATAAAATGCTATTAAGAAGTAGGGGTTAGTGGTAGGAGGGTGAAAATTAAGGACTGAATGTACTTTTTAATGCCACACCATAAAAAAATAACCAAAAAAAAAACTTTTCCAAAAAAATTAAAAAAAAATTTTTTTAGGGTAAGTTATCAACGTTCTGGCTAAGGAAGAAGCGAAGCTCCCACTAAATACAATGATTATGGGTATCAGACCATCAATGGCCGTCGCTAAGAGGGTTATCTTTGAAAACCTCCAATATAGCAGCCACAAGATGGTCACAGTTGGAAGGACACAGGGTCTCAAAGGCACTCTGGCCCGTCTTAAATAGGAAAAAGTTTGAAGAACTATTGAATCTCAGTAGAACAAAGTTAAGGTTAACGGTAGGAATACTCTCTGGACACTGCCTTCTAAGGAAGCATGCCATGAGACTGGGCTTAGCCAATACGGATTCGTTTAGTCCGTATATGTTTTGTCTAAAACAGTGTGGAAAAATGCACAAAATCGAACTGTTGTACAATATGTGAAAATTCTTCCCGTTGTAACTTTATTTTAAAAACGGTTGAAAAGTAAAAGAATAACGCACAGTAAATTTTAGTCAACGTTATAAATTGCGGGTTTATTACTAATTGAATTATATATCGAGAGAAGTTTGACATTTATACTATTGTTTATATACAATTTTGTGTAGACTTTTATTGACAAATGTCAATTATATGCTTAAGGCTCTTAATACAATGATTATTTATTATACATGACAATTTTACTTTATTGTAACTTCATTTTAATAATACATCCTCAACATTCACCAACACCGTGAACTCTGTTCGCAACAAGATCTGCTCATCAAATAATGAAAAGTGGCATCACTGGTCTTCGATAACACTCTATCATATTTTCGCCTCATCTCTGGAATTGATCTGCTATCGGCTCTGCAATTGTAATTTGCTCTTCTATGACGCTGTTAAAGAGACAATCGGCCTTAGCAATAATCAACTTTAGTCTGGAAGTTTACGCAAAGACCCCACACTTTCCAAAATCCCTTTACCAATAAGCAAATATAGTTGCCAGAATATCGCTAACTGTAGGGTTAAATGTTAATGTTCAGAAACCCATGTTTATCTCGGGCATTAGCTAAATAAATCCTCCCTAAATGTCATTTTGCAGAGGAGTGTTGCCCAACTATCCTAATGGATGGTATGGAATTTTGTAATAGGAGCAAATTTACATACGCTGTTGTTCAGCCTGAACGTTTATAATTATAAACTAATTTTAGTAAATGTAAATGTTTTCTGATTTTATTCGTTGGAATACAACAATGCAAGTAGTTTTTAAGTCTAGCAAATACAAATTTGTACAAATGTATGGACAAAATTGAAAAATAATGCATTTTTGTTTTATTTCTAAACACTTACCCCCGTATTAATAAACAAAAATGTGCACAAGTAAGTTAGCTAGTAGACACCAGATAGCATACAAAAATTTTACATTACTGCTGAATAACGAGTTGATTACTTTTACGCAGCGTTTATTAATATTTGGGTTAAAATATGTACTTCGAATATTTTGATTAAAAGAAATGGTTAGTGCTTTTCTCTGCTTTATCTTGTGTAACCGCTAGTGCTTATGATTGATTTTCATTAAACGAATGCATGCTGATTAAAAAATAAATTTGATATAAGTTTGGGATCTTTCCAAGAATTTCTTGAGAGTAGTCGCTAAGGGAATAAAATATCTGTTCATTTAATATTGGACAGCTCATACCTGAATACTTTTTTTTACAATTTTCAGTACCTTAGGCGGCAGGTAGATTTTGGATGAAAATCTTAAATATTGTTGTGAAAAGGTACACTTCGCGGAAAATATCGATAGGAGAATTGTCAGCAATTAACAAAATCCACGCGAAATAATAAATTTAGGAACTGCTGGAAGAATATGAGGTAGTATGTGCGAATTTAAGATGTACAAAGTTCTGTATTACTTGGTGAGAATTCATCTAGGAGAAAACATGACAGTTTATGTATATGTAGAAGAATGTCCAAGGCTCTATATTTTTTTTCCCGAATTAAGTAATATAATCTATGCAATTTGTAAAAGATCAAATTGTATTTATGTTCACACCTCCATACACTTTTGCAAGTACTGTTTTGCAAACAGAAATGAATAAGCAGGTAAATATTTCTTTCGAAAATATTCACTTGCTAACGATCTAAATGTGATCTTTAGACTACAAATGAGTTTTGATTTGCATTATCAGGCAACGAATAAATCAAAGCATTCTAATAAACTGTGTTCCGTTTATTGAATAATTTAAAAGAGACCTTATTACGACACAAATTCACTCATAAATCAATCATGAAGTATTAGAAAACAAAAGAAAGCGTACCATACAAAGTACCGAAAATTGTGTCCGATCGAACAATAGGGCATTACTGATTTGCATACGATATTTGACAGATCAGCGAATATTTTTTGCATTTCCTATTTTCTGTTTTGTTTTTTGTTTATAATAAGCTTCAAAAAGCCTTTAAAAAAAATCTGTTGGGCAAATTAATTTGCAATTTATATATTCCCTTTTTTAGAATAAAATCCTCGTTGTGAAATAAACCATTGACCTTGTTTTTCACGAAAACAAATTATGAAATTTGAATTCTGCGATGACAAAAAATGTAATAGTTTCTAAGAAAGTTGTCGCACTAGCAAATGTGGAGGTCTAATTGTTTATTGGTACCATTTCACTAATGCTGTACATTTTTACTTAAGCTGGCAACCAGCTAATCGTCGACATTAATGTTTGATTATTAGTAAGGCCGAATTAGTGTCACAGAGAAAGACATAATAACAAACAAACAATGTTGACAACATGGTAGATATGTTTATGACTACCTAATTGAAGTGAGTAATTTGCCTTATGCCCCTACTTGCCGTCTCTTTTCTACTACCTGAGTTGATTGGTATTTTTTTTTTGTATTGTTTATCGCATTTCCATATCGCCGTGATTTATTGCGTTTGTTGCTTTCGGTGGAATATTTTTTGTTAAAAAAGTTGTGTTTTAAGCGTAAATTGTTGGGTGTTTTAGTGATTTTCAGGTGAGTAATTCATGATTATACAAAAATAGTAAAAAATATTAGTGATTTAGTGTAGTTTTAGATAATTTGTGTTTGTTAATTTTGTTGCATGATGCGGTGGATTTATATGTTTGGGTGTGTGTGTGTGTGTGTACTATTGCAAGCTGCAATCAGCAGCAAAGAACAATTTGATGAATGAATGGGCTTATGTGTTATGTGATTTCGTTTTGAGTGCATTTGACTTCATTGAGTGGACTGTATTATGATGTGTAGTGTTTGGGTGGAAGGGAAATTTTTGATTTGGTATGAAAGGAAATTTCCCAAATGAGAATTTTGTGAGTTGTGTTGATTTTATTTTATTGTGTAGTGTAGTGTGTTGTATATGTTAATAATTATTATTTTGTGTTTGTGTAGTGTTGTATTTGTTTGTGTAGTGTTGTGTTGAGAAAAAAAAAAAAATATTATTTGTTATAATTTTTTTTGATATTTTACTTGTGAGAAAGTGCGTGTATTAAATTATCCGCTCCAGGGTGTAGCTTGATAATTCGTGCCATCATCCACTTTGATGGTGGTAATCGCTCGTCCCTTATTAGAACGAGATCTCCTAGCTCAGGGTTTTCTGCTGTTTTCAGCCATTTTGGACGCTGTTGTAGCCGAGCTAAATACTCTGAGCTCCAATGCTTCCAAAAATTTTGAAAGAGTTGCTGAATTCTTTTCCAGCGGTCGTTGTAGCTTATATTTTCAGTAAAAAACATGCTCCTTTGAACTATTCTTATAGCTGCCTTCAATGCTAAATCCATTTCCATCGGCGAAAGTACCATTAGCATCTTATCAGTTCGTCGAACGTTTGAAACGAATCTGCAGCAATATGCCAAAATCCGCAATAGCTTTCGCAAATTCGACTGTCGAAGTATCAGTTGATGGATTTCACAGCTCTCTGTGTTGACGCAGTGAGATTGAATATTCCGCATCTCTTCGTCAGTTGGCCCAATTGATGGTTGAGCTGGTGTTTCGAAAATCCATTCGGAACTTAGGAATTCTGGCCCGTTCCACCAAAGTTTATTGCCATTTAAATGGGTGGGCAATAGACCACGTGATGCCAGGTCAGCAGAATTTTGGTGCGTTGGTATGTAGCGCCATATACTACAATTTGTTAGACGCTGGATCTCCGCAACACGATTGTTGACAAAAGTTTTCCACCTAGCAGGAGGTGCCATAATCCACGCCAGCGTAATCTTCGAGTCCCACCAGGCGTACTTCCTAACGCTGTTTAACTTCAAGACCTTTGCAGTGTAGTCCAGAAGTACCGCTAGTGTGACTGCTCCACAAAGTTCCAACCTAGGAAGGGTTACGGTCTTTAGAGGGGCAACTCTGGTTTTGGACATCAGGAGGTGAACGTGAATACTACCGTCGTCATCTAACACACGTAAGTAGACTACCGCTCCGTATGCCTTTTCTGATGCATCACTAAATCCGTGTAATTCCAGGTCTTTCGGCTTATTTCTTATGTGAATCCATCTTGGTATCTGTATACTTTCGATAGAGGGCAGCTCGCGTCGAAAGTCTTCCCAATGGGTTTTGAACTCCTCTGGAATCGGGTCATCCCACTCTAGACCGCGGCACCACAGCTGTTACATCAAGATCTTTCCTAAGATAATGCACGGCGAGATCCATCCAAGGGGATCGAAAAGCTTAGCGATAGTGGACAACATCGTTCTCTTTGTTGGAGTTTCAACTTCATCAACGAAGACGTTCTAAAAAGAAAAAGAATCGCCTAAAGGATACCATCTAATACCTAACGTCTTTATCTGTGGAACAGCGTTAGTTTCAAAGGGTAAAGAAAAGCCTAACTCCTTTTGATCAGGTGGAATATCGTTTAAAAGCATGTCATTATTGGATGTCCATTTTCGCAAGTTGAAGCCCGCGGATGCCAACAAATCTTTGGCTTGATCGCGTATTAGGCGTGCCTCCTCCAAAGTATCAGCTCCAGCGATTAGATCGTCGACGTACATACCCTTACGGACGACTTTTGATCCAATCGGATAACGATGCTCCTCATCGACTGCAACTCTTTGGATTGTGCGATTGGCAAGATACGGTGCACTTGCAGTACCAAAAGTGACCGTTTGCATGCGATAAGTCCTTACGGGTTGATTCGGATTGTCACGCCACAAAATAAGCTGGTAATACGAATCCTCCTTCCTCATTCGTATTTGCCTAAACATTTTTTCAATGTCGGCGGTGAAGGTAAATTGATACGTTCTCCATACTAACACAATATCACTAATGTTGTTTTGGGTTTTAGGTCCTATCAATAAGTGCTCGTTCAAGGATGTACCATCTAAAGTCTTCGCAGCGGCATCAAAGACAACTCGTAATTTAGTTGTCGTGCTAGACTCCTTCAGGACAGCATGATGAGGAACAAAGTAGTGATATGGATCAAGAACAGTATCGTGAAGGACATCGACTTCTGACATCTGCCTCAAATCCAGGTATTCCTTAATGCACTTAGAGTACTCATTGTGTAGTGTCGGGTTCGCCTCGAACCGTTTCTCCAACTGATGAAACCTACGCAAGGCCTCGCGTTTCGAGGGTCCAAGCCCAGGTTTGCATCCATCCTTAAAGGGAAGAGATACTTCATATCTCCCGTCTGAAAGACGTCGGGTCGTCTCTTCATAGTATTTTTGACAAGCAACATCTTCTTCAATTTTAGCATCGGCATATGGTGCTTCTTCCATTTCCCAAAATTTTCTTAATTGGGTGTCGATGTCGAAGACCTGTAGAAAACACTGCTTTGATGATTTTTGTTTCTGAATTGGTACTTTACCGAGCAGAATCCATCCTAGCTCTGTCCTTTGAGCAATTGGTGACATCCTATCTTCGCCTCGGACAATCTCCGGAAGAATAAGTTCTGCGAAAACATCACTTCCCAAAAGCAGATCCACTTTAGCCGGTTTGTAGAAGGTAGGGTCTGCTAATTCTAGTCCGCTAAGGTGTTTCCAGTTGCTGAGTGTCAGTTGTTTGGCCGGGAGAAGCCCAGTCAGGGACTTAAATACGAAGGCCTGCGTGTTCGTCTCAAAAGTAGTGCGCAGAGACGCAAAGGTTATGTCGACACACTTGTGACATGCTCCGCTGCTGACCTTTCCCAACCCTGACACTTCAACTAACGTACTCCGAGTCCTCAGGTTTAGAATTTGAACGGCTGCTTCCGTGATGAAAGTGGCTTCCGACCCCGGATCAATTAAAGCTCGAAGGTTAAAATACTTCCCCCTAGAACACCTCACCTTAACCATAGCTGTAGCTAATAAAATGTGAGTATTTTCACTCCGTTTTGAATGGTAAGTATTTACGTTGCTAGTAGTAGGGCGATCTGTATTACCAGGATGAGACATTTGAGTACTTGGGCCTGCTGAAGGATTAAATGTACCAGATTGTTGAAACGTAGATGGATTAGAAGATATTTGCGGTGTGGGGTTAAAAGTTAAAGTTGAATTTGTATTTGGGTTTTGAATAGGAGCGGAATGCAGAAGAGAGTGGTGTTTTTGTTGGCAATAATAGCAACGTGCCTGACTAGGACAGTGTTGAGTTTGATTACTATAGGCAAGGCAGTTGCTACAAACACCTATCTTGTCAACAATGTTGCACCGCTCAACGGGATTCATTTTTCCAAAAGAGTTACATTTACGCAGAGAATGTTGGCCTTTACTACATATCTTGCAACTGTATTTGTCCTTTGGCTTTTGTTGCAGATGATATACCGTCTTCGGTGTAGACTGTCGTTGACTAGAACTTCCGGCAAAACTCTTTCCCGATTTGGGTTTATCCTGGTCAATAACTTCCAACGTTCGGAACCTCGTTTCCAAGAACTCCGAAAATTCGTCAAAAGTTGGTAACTCCTTTCTTGTTCCTAGTCGTCCTTCCCATAACTGTTGTGTACAAGATGGTAATTTGTGCAACAATATATAAATAATTATCAAATCCCAATGTTCTGTAGGAACATCAACCCTTTATTTCAGTTTGTTTTTGAATTCTCTGCATTTTTGAGTTTTTTTCTTGATTTTCTTTTAAATAGATTTAAGTTTCTTTGAATTTTCTTTCCTTTTTTAAATAAAAGTTGCATGATATTAATGTATCCATATCAAATGCTTTTTTGTGTGCAGATACATTTTCAATATGAGCGGCTAGGTCCAAAAGCTCACGGTGTGTGGATATTTGGGAAGGCCGTCCTTTTGATAGAACGACTATGACAATACGCGACTAACTGACGACCTGACATGACGCTTTTTATCGTTGATTTTCGGCCATTCCGGTTTGACTAATGTTGTGACTGGAGGGTTATCTAAGGGACTATCTCTCACAACCTCAGCCAAAGAGGGATAGCTATTTTTTATGTCTGAGGACATGAAGGGTGGGTTGGCCATCCCTTGCCATTAACATCCGGCGTATTTCGAGGTCATGGCGAACCTCTACCTCCAAGAGACTACGGAAGGACAAGTTGCGTTTAGGGTAAAAGTAGATAGGATAGTTTTAAGTTATTGAAGGTATAGTTTAGGGTTTATTTTATTCCTTTTAGGTTGGCTTAGATATAAAGGGTGTTTTTTTAGAGGTTGGTTTTTCGAAAAGAGATAAAACTGACATTTTGTGGTCAAATCTGTCAACTCTAATGTCATTTATGTTTAGTTTCGTTTGCCATTTTATCATGAGCTTGCAAATCGTGCAAATTTATTTCGAAAATAATGGTTCAGTTCGGGAAGTTTACCGCAAGCTCCGTTTATTTTAAGGTCGTCCATCAGAGCAATTAATTCGGTTAACCATGGATCGTTTTCGCACTACGTTTACTCTATGTGATAATACGCATCCGCAGAGACGTCGAACAGTGCGCACCGCAGAAGCAATTGCCGCTGTAGAGCAAAGTGTTGAAGAGGACCCACCGTGCACAGCAATTGGAGCTCTGTTCATCAATTTTATGGAAGATTTTGCGCAAAGTTTATTCTTACGACCTTACAAGATCCAACTTGTGCAAGAATTAAAGCCGCAAGACCATGCAATGCGTCGTGATTTTGGTGTATGGGCCGAAGATGAGATTGCTATCGATGCTGATTTTCATCGCAAAATTTGTTTAGTGATGAGGCTCATTTTTGGTTGAATGGCTACGTCAACAAGCAAAATTGCCGCATTTGGAGTGAAGAGAATCCACATGAGACCCTTGAGACGCCATTACATCCACAAAACTGACTGTTTGGTGTGCTCTAGGGGCTGGTAGAGTCATTGGGCCATACTTCTTTTGAAATGATGCTGGAGAGTCAGAACCAGGTCAGGTATAGAGCCATGATAACCGACTATTTTGTTCCCGAATTAGATGGCATGAATGTGGTTCCAACAAGACGGCGCTACATGCCACAGAGCGCACGTCACAATCGATTTATTGAAGGAAACATTCGATGAGCGCATAATTTCGCGGAATGGACCTGTCAATTGGCCACCAAGATTGTTTGACACCATTGGATTAATTTCTTTAGGGATATGTGAAGTCGCTCGCCTACGCCATCAAACCAGAACCGTTAGGGGACTTGGAAGCCAACATTCGTGGCGTTATTGCCGACATACAGCCCCAAATGGTCGAAAAAGTGGTTGAAAATTAGACCTCTAGACTTGGACTATCCTTCCAATAAAGAACCAGCTGCGGCGGCCACATGCCCGAAATCATATTTAAACATTAATGGCATAAAACTATCCTTTCAATAAAGCCAAATTGATGGACATTAAAACGATTTTCTTGTGTTTTGTTTCAATTCGAAGTTCTATACCTCAAAAAAAAAACCCTTAGATTGGGATAGATACGTAAGTTTCGCGGTGTCTCTTCCGTTCTTTCTTCGGCGTATTGGCATAGGCCTTCGGACATTTTTCTTTTCCACACTACCTTTCAGTTTAATTGTCCGTTTGTCAGTCCCAGGTCAAAGTCGAGTAGCTTTCTTCCTTTATTTTCTTTTCTTTTACCTTTTTTTGGCATGAGACAAAATGTTTGTTGAGCAGGCGGTATGTGGTGAGGGGCAAGAACACCCCCGTCCGACGAGCTGAGCCGAGCAGCCACTACCAAGCCGCGCCCTCCTCACCTGTACCGAAGCTGCCCCTGAGGCTCGACCCTGGCTCACAACAGTTTTTAGTCGTTGCTTTCCTCAAAAACCGGTTTTGAAGGGTAGTGATGCGATGTCATGAGAACACAAGCGTTCTCACCTAGCCTCTCACTATAAACTCCTACTCTCACCTCCACGTGGTGACTGGTGGGTGCCTAGTACCTCGACTGGAGTTTGGTTAACCAACCCCTTTGGAAGGTCGTTGGTGGCAGCAGACGAGAGGGGGGGAGGAGTGTTGTTTTCTCACTAAGGCACCTCCTCTGGTACCAGGCGGCAGCGGAGGAGTTCCCTAGATGGAGCCAACGGTGGCGTCTACAGTTCCAGTCAGGCTGAACTATTCAGTGTAATGCTTATATAGCTGCTCTGACATATTCGGATACCAGGTCTATAGGGATTTCCAATACCGAGCCAGGGTGTTGGAGAAGATTTGGTGGCGGATGAACCCTTAATGGGCCAACGGCAGCGCTCACATCCCAAAGTGGGTTACTGGCACCGGAATAACCGGCCTGCTGTCCTAAGGTCAAGGGCCCCGTCCTTCAGGTTGGGGGTTGTGCCGTCGGGGTCACTTCCCGACCATGTAGAAAAAACACTATTTATGGGAGAGACACGAGAAGTATCGGATAATGATTTTCCTCACGGCAACCAGACCCGGAACGTCAACAGACAACGATTTAAGAGTATGTACCTGGAACGTGCGAACGCTGTACACCCCAGGTGCTACTCAAAAACTTGAGTCTGTCCTCACGCGGTACAAGGCAGATATTACCACGACCCAGGAAATACGATGGATAGGATCAGGTATGATCAAAAAAAAATGCGATATTTATTACAGCTGCCATAAAAGATTGCATGTATTAGGATGCGGATTCGTCGTGGGAAATCGGCTTAGGACAAAAGTTGTTGACTTTAAGCCGATAAGTGATCGCCTAGCTGTGATCCGCATCAAAGCTACTTTCCAAAACATAAGCCTAATAATGTGCACACGCCCCTACCGACGAGGCTGAAGACCCTATCAAGGAGGAGTTTTATGACCTGCTGGATGGAGCCTATGGAGCCTGTCCGGAGTGCGATGTCAAAGTTGTGATCGGGGACTTCAATGCTAAAATCGGAAAGGAAAACATCTTTGGCGGGTTAGTTGGTAAGCACAGAATCCACGAAACGACCACAGATGCAGATGCCAACCCAGTGGTCCCAGTATCGCGACATCATCAAAGAGGTAGCCGAAACCACCTTAGGGTACCATCCTCCCCGAGAAAGATCCCGTGGTATGATGATGAATGCGTACGCAGGAAAAAGGTGACAGGAGATGCACATATGAAGGCGCTGCAGCGCCAAACAAGGGCAGCGAGGGAAGACTATCGAGCCAGGAGGAGGGAGGAGAAGAAAATCCGGGGTAGAAAGAAGAGGGCCTACGCAGTCTCCCAGCTCAAGGAGATCGAAAAGTCCCGCGAACGAAGCAACATCCGGAAGTTCTACAAGAAAGCCAAGCAACTGTCTGCTGGCTTCAAGACCGGAATGCAGGCTCTTCGAAACAGTGATGGAAACCTAGTCACTGAAGCGCAGGGAATAGTAGATGTGTTTAAGCAGTACTTCCAGCAGATGCTAAATGGACATCATGTAGAGAGAGTGATAGGGCAAGAAGAGAACCCACGTCCAGTCAATGAAGATCCAGTTCCACCACCCAGTATAGAAGAAGTTGGCTTAGCAATAAAAAAGCTAAAGAACAACAAGGGCGCCGGCTCTGATGGTTTACCAGTAGATCTCTTCAAATACGGTGGTGATGTTTTGGTAGGGCGCATGCACCAAATCATCAACCAAGTATGGGTGGAAGAAAGTATGCCCGATGACTGGACTGTCAGCTCCATATGCCCCATCTGCAAAAAAGGCGATCCTATGTCTTGGAAGAACTATCAAGGCATATCCCTGCTTACTGTCGCATACAAGATCATATCCAACGTACTGTGTGAACGTCTCAAACTGTTCTGCAACACACTAATCGGCACGTACCAGTATCTTTATGTGGCGATGGCCGAATACGGGATCCCGGCAAAACTGATCTAGCTATGTAGCGTGACGCTGAAGAAAACACGCTGCAACGTACAATTTGGATGTAGTTCCTCCGAACTATTCCAAACATGCACCGGATTTCGGCAAGGAGACGCACTATCATGTGATTTCTTCAATCTCGTGTTAGAGCAGATAGTGCGCAGGGCAGGTATCAACACGGAAGGCACTATCTTTAACAGATCCGTCCAGCTACTGGGGTATGCAAACGATATTGACATCATCGGTCTCTCCCAGCGTGCCGTGATAGAGGCTTTTACGGCGATTGAAGAACAGGCGAGTCTAGTTAAGGAGTTTATCTACCTGGGAGTGAACAGGAACTCCACAAATGACATCCTAGTGGAGATCCGGCGAAGAATTACCCTAGGAAACCGCTGCTACTTCGGTTTGGCAAAGCAATTGGGTTCAAAACTCCTAACTCGAAAGACAAAATGTATGCTTTACAGAACCCTTATCCTGCCAGTTCTGCTTTATGGCGCCGAGTGCTGGACGATAAGCAGGAAGGGAGAGCTGATACTGGGCTCCTTCGAAAGAAAAATTCTTCGGCGGATTTTTGGTCCTGTGTGCGAGGGGGGCGAATGGAGGAGAAGATACAACCAAGATGTGGATGTAGTCCAAAAGGCCAAAATAAGTTGACTACATTGGCTCGGCCACATCGATCGAATGGACAATATAATGCTCCAGCTAAGAGGATCTTCGAATCCCAGCCGCCAGGTTCGAGACGACAAGGAAGACCGAACCTCCGTTTCAAATACCAAGCCATCGCGAATGCCAGAGCGCTTGGTCTGGATAACTGGAAGCAGCGTGCCCGGGATCGCAGAGGATGGAAGGCTGCAGTGTCTCAGGCAGAGACTTCCACGGGTCGGGAGCCCGTTAAGTAAAGTAAGTTTCCTCAAAAACAAAATTTTATTTATGTGTTTTTCTCTTCCTGTCACTTGTAAACCTTTTCCAGTAGAAGGACATAAATTTGGGATATCTCTGTATTTAAATTATATAAATTGTGCTATAACAAACCGATCGAATTCGTGTAATCTCAACTTAACCAATGAACAAATTTTGTTGTCAAAATATCGCTCACTGTATTGTTCAAATATTAATGTTGAGAAACTCATGTCTATCTCGGCCATTAGAAGTTTGTTCCCCGAGGATAAAAAACTCTAATGTTATATTTTGACAATAGAGCCAACTATCGGGTAAAAACAATCCAATCTTCCAAGCAGGAATCAAAATTACATATCCACAAAATTTCATTGAAATCGCTGTAGTAGCTTCAGAGGATATCATACGAACATAGCGGCACGGAGGACGTTCACCGAGAACCAACACTACAACGCATTTATGAACTGCGAGGGGAAGACGATCCCTCAGGAAGACTGCCCACCAAAGAAAAGATATCCGAGAGCATGGATAAATACATAAATCGCCAAGAATGCGACCTTAATTGAGGACAATAATATAAAAAAGCACAATATAAACCGAACAAAAACACAAGATAAACTCGAAAGGCCGAAGCCCATCATATTCACAGACCATGTTGTAAGGAATTGGCACGTTATCTGTAAGTCTCCACCCAAAATCTGCGTGGAGGTCCACGGAACAGAGTAGGGTACTCGAAATAGTTAGCAAAGGTCACTCTTCGTTCTTCACCAGCGACACTGCAAAAGGGCGAACATTAGCTATCCGCCGTCCCCAAGCTATAGCCTCTATGAACCTCTCCTACCCACCTCTCCTCTCCTACCCTCCTCTCCTATCCTATCTCTCCTACTCTCAATTTTAGTATCTTTGGGGAAATGCAAAATTAGAAAACAATATAACAATTTATAAAATTCTCGGTTTTAGGGACTTTAAGGCGACTTGGCACCACTGCCGAATCAATTAGAAGTTGTAAGAATTGTTCTGTACTCGTCCATCGAAACGTCAGACACTGGAAATTTCCCGGCGACCTGGCGAATTCGAAAATGTGTGTTTGTGTGGAGTGAATGAGTGAATGCATTGGTGATAATTAACGGTCATGTTCCAAGGCGAAAAAGCTGTGAGAATCGCTCAAAAATACCGTCAATGATCCCCGTTGCGGCTGAATGGTCGATTGAATGAGTGTGTGAGGTTCGAGAAGGAACAAAGGAAAATGTGGGAAGATAATAACTTCTGGGTTGCTCAGTGATTAGAGAGGAGGTAGTGACCTAGTTACCAGTTTAAAGTCGAGAAGTTTTTTTTTGGAAATTTGAGAAATTTGAAAAATGTTTAGAAAAGACCGAAAGAAATGGGCACAAATAGTGTGGTGGAATAAAATATAAAGAAAAGGAAGGATATCAGGAGAAAGGAGGAGTAGAGGCGACGAAAATATAAAACGCCAGGACGGCAGAGTAGAGGAGAAGAAAGAAGAAGAGTTATCCAGAAAAGAAAGATAAGTAGAGTGAAAGAAACGTGATCGTTAGTTAGGTATTTCTGAAAAGTAGAAGTAATTCCGTTGGCTTCTCTTTCGTAAAATTCCCGGAAAAGAACGGGACGCGCGACCCTTTCCGCCGTTATCTTTAACCGTCGCCGGGTGCGCAGCCGAATCTGCAATCGGGGTTTTTATACCCTTCAGAGGAAGGTATATTCACTTTGCCAATACATTTGTAACGCCAAGAAGGAGTCACCGGAGACCTTATAAAGTATATATATTCTGAATCAGGATCACATTCTGAATCGATTTAGCCATGTCCGTCTGTCTGTCTGTCTGTCTGTCTGTCTGTTGAAAGCACGATAGCGCCCAAAGTAATTGACGTAGTTGAATGAAATTTGGTGAAAGGATTTCTTTTTATCGGCGTCAGGTTGGTATTCAAAATGAGCTATGTCGGTCAAGTAGTTCTGGTACCTCCCATACAAAACCAATATTAGACCCATGTGTCCTTCTTTCCGTTGAAAACACGATAGCGTCCAAAGGAATCAACCTAGGTGAATGAAGTTTTGTGAAAGGACTTCTTTTATCGTCGTTAGGTTGGTATTAAAAATGGGCTATGTCGGTCAAGTAGTTCTGGTATTGCAGTGGAGGGTATCAAAGCATCGGCCAGGCCGATGATAACACTTTTACTTGTTTTTTTTTTTGTCTTCCAAAAGGAATAATTTTGTAGCAGAACAATAACTTCCGTAACACATTTACCAGTTCACTCCCCATCTCCAGCATGCTGATAGAAGTATTCACGCGATCACGACAGACGGCCGGCGGCGATGGCATGTTTGCTAATATTTACGCAGGAATTATTTTCTGCTTTTTCTTCATAAAAATTATCAAGCAATTTTGAGCGGCCTAAATATAACATTGACTGGTAATATCTGTCAGCTGTAAGTTAAGAGGGACTAGAGATGTGTAGGTATATGACAACACATTTGACAGGCAATACAAAATGAGTTTGAAAATGTCCTAAAATGCCAGATACCTGACAATTTTGTTATCGTGACCATGACCTTTTTGCAAAAATTGGTAGACAAAATTGTTAGTTCACACTGTTGTCAGAAATTTGGGAAAGTTGTATCTTTTGGATTTGTGTTTATTTCACGAGTGACAAAGACCGTATAGACATAAAAATCTTGGTATTGACGTCATCTTTCTATGGAAAGCAACATCTCGAAGTAAGGAATTTATTTGAATGTTGAAAGTGCTGAAACATGGAACACAAATTAGTATTTTGTGTCTTATAAATGGTGTTGCATATTTTAGTCTGGCAAAGTAAAGGGTTTTTTAATAAGAGCGCTACAAAAGTTTTTTTAAATAAAACAAAAACCATTTTGGATATCAATGAAATTCTTTATTCCTGTGAAAGTACGTTCGATGCCATTATTTCGGGATGCAATGATGACTCATGGAGTACGTGTGGATTGCTGCCTGACCAATACCGCATATTTTGTTTATTGACGAAGCCATTCGGCCAGAAATGAGCCTCATCGCTGAAGATGATTTTTTGATGAAAATCCGAATCATTTTCAAGTTGTTGCTCAGCCCAATTCACGAACATACGACGCTTCTGGTGGTCAAGCAGCTTTAGTTCTTGCGTCAATTTCTCAAAATTCGCTACAACGACGTCACAGAGATGCCCAACGCTGGAGAACGATGTGTGAGAGACACATTTGGGCTTTCTTCAACTGAAGCCTCAGCGGCAGCAATATTCTCGACACTACGGCTACGGCCATTTCTTTGTCTTACTGGCACGGGAACATTTTGTACTGTGCCTGTGGATTAAAATTTTTCCACTAGACGCTCAATTGTTGATCTGCTAGGACGATTATGACGACCATAAATTGGACGTAGCGCTCTTAACGTTGAGGCCACTGACTCCGAATTTCGGTAGTAAATTTTAATAATTTCGACTCGTTGTTGGCACGTATATATTTCCATCATGAAATGGCAAGCCTTAGGTTAGGTTAGGTTAGGTTGGGAGGGCAGTTTTGCATCAGATGCAAATTTTCACCCGGAAGCCGTGCAGGCCCATTGTGAATACTCTCTTCATACATGTGAGGACATGTGGCTAACAAAACCACTTCGATCTGTTGAGGAATAGTTTTATGTCTGATAGAGGTACCCCAGCCAAGTCGTCCAAACTTTCGGAGAACCTTGCTCCCATACAGGATGAGCGGCGTTCTTGTAAAGCTGGGCAGTGGCATAGAAGATGTTTCACAGACTCAATTTCCTCTTCGTCTCTGCAGCTTCTGCAGAAGTCATTTGCAGGAACTCCCAGCCTTTTAGCCATGTTTCCTATGGTGCAGTGTCCGGTTAGAAACCCGACGAGCATCCGGATTTGGCTTCTGTTAGAAGAGACCAGGAGCTTTGATCTTTTGGTGTCGACCACAGGCCACAGACTACGGGTTATGACGCAACCGATGGTGTTGCTCTATTGTTCCTTAGCCAGTTGTGTGGTGAAGCTGTCAATAAAAGTCTTAGCAGTGTTGAAAGGCGGTAGCACCTCTCCGTCCGCAAGTTGAGGGTTCATATCAGAGCCGTATCTGGCCAATTCATCCGCTTTTTCGTTCCCTTCCACCACAACGTGTCCAGGAACCCAGCAGAGTAGAACTGAGTGATGGCGTATAGCCCTAAGTGCCAAAAGGCAATGGCAAGCCTTACTGAAGAGAAATGTCAAAAGAGCGGCAAGAAATTCGGCGTCGTTTGCTGTCCCTGTCGCTCTACTTTTGTAGCGTCCCTGTTGAAAACCCTTTAGAATAGTAGAAAAAGTAGTCGCACAAATTTTACGACTCTGCCACTCCGACCTAAGGAATTCTGTACCGTTCCACCAGAGAGTGTTTCTGTCTAAATCGGAAGGAAAAAGAACACACGGTGCGAGATCAGCTGGGTTTGATGAAGTTGGAATATTTCTGAAAATGCTACAATTTGTGATTCGTTAGATATCTGAAACGCGGTTGTGGATTTTCTCAACACCACATAATACCCGATGCCATAATGAGGTCCGTGGACTCAAAGGGTAATAAAAAACCTAACTCCTGCTGATCCAATGGGATACCTTCCAGTACCTTCTGCAAGTTGCTCGCCCATTTCCTCAGGTTCAATCCTGAGGTGGATAGCAGTAACCGCATCTCATCGCATCGCGTTTTCCAACAGTTCTATCTACAGTGTGAACTCCAGAGATCAAATCGTCAACGTACATTTCCTATCGTACTGCCCTTGCACTTGAAGGGTAGCGTGCCTCTTCATCAATTGCTATACCTGGTTGAAAGTGCGAATTGCGAAATACGGTGCCTTACCAGAAGTCACGGTATCCAAACGATACGTGTTGATCGGCTCATTCTTGCTGCTCCGCCAAAATATAAGTTGGTATACATCATGTAACGGTATACATATGAACATATACTCCTCCATCTTAGAAACACAGGAATCTCAATTTTGACTTCGATGGAAGGGCTGTCCGGTCAACAAAGCAAGGCAGGCATGCTTGTTTTAGCCAGTGATTAGCTCGTCGGAGGGGTGGGATCTTCTGCTTGTCTTGCGGACTACCGTACTTTTACATGCCTGAAAATTTTTATGGGAAAGTTGTAAAATTGGGAATATTAAAGGGAAAGGAAGAAAACGAAATATATATTAGGAACTTTATTATCCAAGAAGAAAACAAAAACACACCTATCAGCTTGGTTGGTTCGCCTTCTTCCTTCTCTCTCCACACCGGTACCGAAGGTGTTATGGTACCTTTGAGCTGCACTCCCCATATCCCTCCTCAGGAATGAGCAGAGTACCATGGTTGTTACTCTGCTCATTTCCTTAACAACCCCTATTAGTAAACTCATAACGTTCAACAACTCCTGTTGTCTGTCATCATCGTCCACATTTAATCAGTCACCCCTACATTTGAACCTATTCACACATACTAACCAAATTGAAAACCTAAAAGTATCCTGAAGGTATTAAGCAAATGATGGATTAAAACACCATCAAAGAAAAATAGTCACTTCATTGAAGAGGTTACTTATGTAACAAAGCAAACATATTTATTTATTAAGATCGATATTATTTTATATATAAAAAAAATATTCAAAATTATTGACAACAACAATTATATTAAAAAAAAAATATTCAAAATTATTGACAACAACAATTACATTATACAAAAAAAAATATTCAAAATTATTGACAACAACAATTATATTATACAAAAAAAAGAAAATTTTAAATTGTTGACAACAACAAATTAATTAGATCAAAAAAATTTGTTTATTAAATTCGTTCAATGTTTTTTTGTTTTTTTTTAAATCAATGAATATAAGATACAAAATAAATAATTAAGGTTACCATTTATCCTGGATGCAGGTGCACTTGCAGCTGGATAATGTTGGTACCTACAAAAAAAAAAAAAATTAATAAAGTTAAGTTAAGTTATGAAAATTTTATATTTATTTTTTGGATATATATTTTTTTTTTCAGAAACGATTAAGGTTTCAGCAAGGGCTTGAGGATAGATAAATTTGGTGGGTTCTTATGGGTGCTTTCAGTTGTTGAAAGTAGTTTTAAAAAAGGGCACTCTTAAAGTTGGGGTGGTCAGACATATATGTATGTATGTATATGTATATAATATATATATACATATGTATACGCAAATTTTTTATTTTTTTTATTTATGATTGGGGTGCATTTGAAAATTTATAATTTAGATACATATTGCAGTATTAATATTTATTTTTTTTTGTTTGATTTTCTAATTTTAACTCGAAAATATTCCAACACACGTGCACTTAACACAATCTTTAAGTTGAATAAAAGGTACTTTATCTTTCAAATTATGGTCAATATGTTAAACAGGGGAAATCAGGGTTTTTTTTTTTAAATTTTCTCTATCTTTCTTGAAAAAAAATGTATTTTCAATCCCACGGCCATCTACAAAGCGTATTGTGATAGTGTTTTTTATGAGTAAGTGTTTTGTATTTGGTTATATATGTTTAGTAATTGGGTGTAAGTAATTGTAATTATACATGTAGGTAAGGGTTGTTTAATGTTTATGTTGATCTGTTATTGTGGGTATTGTTTTGATGATGTGAGGGTGTACGTTGTATAAAAGGAAAAGAAAAAGGCGCAGTGTTAATGTCGGATATCTTTTCCGTGAAAAACTCCCAAATTGATACCTCGAAGATCTTGCAATTCAAAAAGATTATTGCCATGAACGGATTTGATCTTAGCCTTTAAGAATTTTGGGCAAAGCTTTGCACTTAAGTGCTTGCTTGCATCGCTAAGAACAAAATTTCGCTTGAATACGATGTCACCCACTTTGAATTGAATATCCTTTTTTTTTTTTTTTTAAAGAATACCCATGCCCAGCTGGCTGACACTGCGACCTGTAAGATCTGTTGTATCAATGGGAAAAGTTAGTCTAAGAGACTTTCGACGTCCCTAACGAAGGCCAATAAGTCTTTAGTAGCAGAGAGCGCTATATCTGCTGGCGTACGAGTCTCTCTATTAAAGACGCGTTTTCTTAACCAATGAAAAGCCGGACAGTCACATAAAATGTGTTCTGAGGACTCAACATCCTCCAGACAGAATCTGCATTCTGTTTCCGGACAAAGGTTCATTTTGTTGAGGTGATATCTAAGGCCACAATGGCCTGTGAGGAAGCCCGTTAGCTTTCTTATGTTATCCTTACTGAGCCTAAGGATTTCCTTGTAGGAGTAAGGCTTAATTAATCGTTTGGATTGTCTTAGACCAGGGACATGTTCCCAATGATCAAGACGAAGTTGTTTTTCCCAATCGTTAATTTGCCTTAGTGCAGTAGTCCAATTGACTGAGCAGTAGGGTTTTGGTCCACAGAGAAGGGATTCTGAACCAGCCCTAGCTAGTTTGTCTGCATGTTCATTGCCTGCAATGCCTTGATGGCCTGGTACCCAGCCAAGCCTAACCTTGTTGTGTTTGGCGAGAGTTTGCAGAGCATTGTGACAGCACTTAACTGTTTTAGAGTCCATTGTATTGGATGCCAATGCTTGTAAGGCTGCCTGACTGTCTGAAAAAATTTTAATGGTTACGCCCTTCATACCTTTTTTGGAGATAAGATCAGCGCAAGTTTCGATCGCATGGATTTCCGCTTGAAAAACCGTGGGGCACATCCCCATGGGTATCGAGACTTTGGTGTTGGGTCCAAAGACACCAGCTCCAACTCCGGAATCCATTTTCGATCCATCGGTGTACCATACTAGGCTTTTTGGGTCCATTGTCGGAACTCCATTGGCCCAACTAGCGCGTTCAAGCAGTTCTACCTCATATAGTTTACCGAAACTGTACTCCCTAACCATAATGTCCGGGACGGAGCGGAACATGTCCAAGTTCGGTATACTGTTAAGTATCTGCAGATGACCCACATGATCAACTGAATTAAATCTATTTTCTGTCTGTAACTTAATGGCGCATCTAGCTGCACTCTTCATAATGAAGAACTGCAGTGGTGAGAGCCCAACAATGGCCTCAATTGCTGTTGTTGGACAAGTGCGCATAGCATATAGCCAATATATCATTCTGGGATTAAGACCCCAAGTTCTGCCGTACAGGCACCTACAGGCCCACATGGCTCTAGAGGCACGCTCTGTGGCGGACTTGATGTGTGAGTTCCAAATTAGTTTTTTATCAAGGATGATTCCGAGATATTTTACTTCGTTGGAGTAGTTTAATGAAGTTCCATTCAGGATAATGGGTTCTAACATGACTAGTCTCCTTCTGGTAAAAGGAACAAGTATAGTTTTGTTCGGATTGATGGATAAACCTTCCGTGTTGCACCATTCCAGAACATGCAGTAGAGCATTTCTCATTCTACTAGTAATGGTAGCACAGAGCTTTCCACTAACGACAATTGCCAAATCATCGGCATAACCGATGGCGTCGTAACCAAGATTATGCAGACTGACTAGTAGGCTGTCTATGACGAGTGACCACAGCAGAGGGGAGAGCACGCCCCCTTGGGGGCAGCCTTTGACTGCTGTCACTGACACTGCCACTCCCCCTGACGAGGATGAGATAACCCGACTTTCCAGCATGGCTCGAATCCATCGATTGGTCGAGTCTTCGATACCTTTACTTCTGATTGCCCTAGCAATCGAGTCGTATCCGGTATTGTCGAAAGCACCCTCAACATCTAGGAATGCGCCCAAGGCAATTTTCTTGTGGCGAAAGGCGTCTTCTACCTTTTTGACAATATGGTGGAGAGCACCCTCAGTGGACTTGCCCTTTCTGTACGCAAACTGACTTGAGTGTAGAGGGTTAGATATTAATATATAGCCTCTAATGTGAACATCAATTAGTCTTTCCATTATTTTAAGAACAAATGATGTTAGACTGATAGGTCTATATGATTTAGGTAGTTCATTTGGCCTATTGCCATTTTTAGGAATAAATATTACGTTCACCTGTCTCCAAGTGGTCGGAATATATCCCCAGTTGTAACTAGCTCTAAAAATAGTTATAATTGTCGGAAGTATGACGTCAATAACCCTCTGAAGAAGGGCTGGAAAGATGCCGTCTCCACCAGGGGTTTTGAAAGGTTTGAAAGAGCCAACTGCCCATCTAACCTTATCTGGACTGAAAATCTTCCCAGATAGACTATTAGCTCGCCTAGGAGTAGCGATCATGTGATCAAAATCGTTTGAGTTTCCGTGCGATTCACGGATGATCGAACCAGGGAAGTGAACCTGCAATAAGGTTTTGATTGTTTCCGTTTGGTCCTTAGTGTATGTTCCATCAGCTTTCTTAAGTAGGCCTACACGGTTAGAGTGATCTTTCCTTAGAGCTTTGTGGATACGAGCTGCCATTGGCATATTAGATATGTCTTCACAGCATTTTCTCCATGAGGCTCTTTTAGATCGTCTCAATTCTAAATTGTATTCTGTGAGAGCGGATCTATATTCGTCATACATTTTGTTTCTTTTAGCTCGATTGAAGAGTTTTCTAACCTTCCTTCTGAGTTTGGCAAGTTGGTCATTCCACCAGGGAACCTTACGTTTACTCAAACTGGTTTTACTGACACAGCTACCATGATAGGAGGTTATCAACGTATTTTTGAGCTGGTAAGCAGCCTCATCCAGGTCCCATATGGATTCAATTGGAGAGACAAGCATGGTTGTGTTTGAGATTACAAGCTCTCGATACAAATTCCAGTCCGTCGACTTGGGATCGTATCTGTTTTGTGCAAGTGCGGATTGACCAGGTATATCAAACCTAATATGTTGGTGATCAGATAACGAGGCTTCGTCCGACACGTGCCAATTTACAATGAAGTTAGACATAAATGGACTGGCAAGCGTGAGATCAAGTACCTCTTCGCGTATCGCATTTATAAAGGTTGGTTTAGAACCTTTGTTTAATATATCAACATTATTACTAACCAGAAATTCTAAAAGACACTCACCTCTCTTATTATTGTTGCTGCTGCCCCATGTCGTATTATGCGCATTAGCATCACACCCGATGATGTAATGCAGGTTGTTGTTCTTGCAGTAGCTGACAAGTCTCTGGACCTCGATGGGCGGAATATTGGTGTCGTCGCCGGGGAAGTACGCTGAGGCACATACGATGTTTTGTGTGCCCCGTTCAGTTGGTACTTCTACTAGGAGGGCCGTCAGGTCTTTTGTGATGAAATCTGGAATAGGAAGAAAGTTGATATTTTTGTCGATTAAGCAGGCCGCACGTGGCACTGGCTCGTCTCTTTTGTAAATAAGCTCACCTGCTTTATTTCCAAGACCCTTTATTAGTCCGCTGATAACCCATGGTTCTTGGATGAGGCCAAGGGCTATCTTCTCATCGGCGAATCTTTTGGTAAGGGTAGCGGACGCGCCCTTAGCATGATGGAGATTCGCCTGTAACACCTTGAAGGTGTTCATTGGTCCTTTTTGAAGGAACCGGCTTGCCTGAGTAATTGGGCCTTTTTGGGGCCTTTTCCTCTGCGGCAAGCAGCCTGATCAGGACGACCTGCTTTCCTGAACCTGTCAGACTCGTCGTTCTTGTTGAGTGTAACGCGCCCAGAGGCTGCGCTACACTTCGAGTGGCCGGATTTACCACTGATTTTGTGGCTCGTGTTGCCCTTTGGTTGGAAGAAGGGGCGGGTTTTAGATGAAGCACCGCTCGCTGTCCCTGTACCACACCCAGAACCACTAGGAGTGGAGTGCCCAACAGCATTACCACTGCCCAATTCTTGGGTGCGGCCCACGGCAACGCTCGACGCCTTCACCATACCGCTACTACCGTCAATTATGTTTGACGGCATAGTGGCACTGCTCATGACTGCAGGTACCTGTTGGGAGGGCACGATTCCAGTGAACGGTGCCGACTCCGAGCTGGCTTCTACTCCTGCCGAGGGGGTACCGCTGTCAGACGTAGGATTCTTGTCGGTGCTCTTAAGAATCAACTTAATCTGTCCAAAGCGGTAGGAGACTTTCCCCTTCAACTGGAGTAGCACGGCCATGGAAGCATCGTCAATTGACAGCACTAGGTGAAGGAATGCACCATCCTTAACCCTCTTGACGACCCTCCAGGTAGTTGCCTTTAAAGCGGCATTTTGAGCCGTCAGGGTGGCAAGCACTTTTTCATTTGAAAGTTCCAGGCTATGCGGAAAGAAACCCCGAACGATGTGTGGCTTTGGAAAAGAATCCTCTTCCACCAACGTCAGTTCCAGACCACATTTTGCTCTGATACTCTCAAAATTTGAGCGCATCCATCCCGCGGTAGCACCATCTGTGCAAATAAACATTACCCACCCCGATTTAGGAACCGACCCAGAGAACTTGGACCATACGCCACTGTTCGTCAGTTCGATCGAGGTGTCAATGACCGCCTCCTGAACGAGAACCATTTGCTCAGAAGAGAGGGGTTGATTGACCAAGTCGGTCGGAACGATACCCAACCTGACTAGGTTCGCCACCTGACTAAAAGTGGGGACCTCAGGCAAGGGACCTCTCCTAACTTTCTTGGCAGCCGATGCTGGTGGAGTGTTGTCTTCCGACCTAACTCGTTTAGAGATCGGCTTGTCTTTGGGGGCGGAGAGTTAGGGGACACATTAGGCTCTAAGGCACAGGAAGTGTCGACCATCGGGGCTACCCGAATAGTTGGTTCCTCTGGTTGCCCAACAGCAACATCAGAGGTTGATGCGGTTTCAGAGGCATCCGTCTGTGAAATTTTTAAATTTAATTGAGAAATATTGATCCCACGAGTACCCGGGAAAGAAACATCACCCATGCCGGAGCCCGGTACGCCACGGGAAGGCTACTGATAAAACCGAAGGTCGCCAGGTATTCGGAGTTCGCATACTAATGACTAATCTCTCTTATAGCCATGCATCCCTCGGCGTATCCTGTTCCGCCTTGGATTAGAGATTTGATTAATGAGGTTTACTCCTCATGGGTAGAACTTAGTTTGTTGCTCCTCAAGCAGCCTTTCTGTCATGGGTGACCCTACAGACGACTACCGCCTCCGACAGCATAGCCCACTGAGTCATTGCAACATTAAGCCTCCGCACCAGCGTACTTTAAAAAGGCGCCCACATCAAGGTGTCTACCATCGCGGAGGATTGAATATCCTTACTTCTGCCGAAATCATCCAAAATGAACATGGTTCACACCCACTTGAAAGAATCCCTTGCTAAAGCACACGATATATACGCCCACACATATAAAACACGAAGTAAGGATATTCAAGTGGGTGTGAACCATGTTCATTTTGGATGATTTCGGCAGAAGATCAAATTCAGCATTATTTAGAGCTCTCAACGACTGCAGGAGTTTATAGTCGGAGCCATGTTCAACTTTACTCTGGCCGAATAAAGCTTCGTAAGGTGACATGCCGATAGCTGAACTGTCGATCTAAGTGCACTGGCAATGGATGTCAACTGCTCATCCCAATTACGTTGGTCTTTGTCGATGTACGAACGTATGACAGCTAAGATCGATCGATTGACTCTCTCGCTTGCGTTGGTTTGCGGCGAGTAGACAGCGGTTCTTATGTGAGTGACACCATAAGTATTGAGGAACTTGGCGAATTCCTTATCCGAAAGGATTGATTCTGGTACTCCAAATATAGAGAATATCTGCTTCTCCGGAAATTTGACCACGCTGTCACTCGTCGCTCTTCGTATTGGATGGATGTAACCGAACTTAGTCAACTGATCTAAGCAAACGATAATGTAGCTGTTACCATTTTTCGACCTGGGATGCGGTCCTAGAAAGTCCACATACAGATATTGGTACGGTTGTTCAACAGCAAAAGCTCTTCCCATTTTCGGCTTCAGTGTGAAGTTTGGAGCCTTTGTGCTTTTGCACACGTCACAGTTGGAAATGATCAATTTTACTTCAGCCGCCATATTAGGCCAGTAAAAACGATCACGGGTCAGGGTCTTTGCAACTCCACCATGCGCAGCTTTCGGTGGTTCGTGAGCCAAAAGGATCAAACGTTCAGTAAGATTCGACGGAATCCACAGTTTCCACACCATGTAGTCTTCAAGAGGATGACCGGTGAAATGCCGAACCTTCTTATAGACAAACCCATCCCAGACTTGAAGGTCTGGCAGTTGGTCTTTGTTTTATTATCGGTTTCTATTATCTTGGCATATTCATCCGATTTAAAACTAGGATCTGCAAGGTCAATATGAAGGACATCGTATGGACTTTTAAGAGAAGGAACATCGCCAAGGGCATCAACAGCATATAATCGCGATAACGCGTCGGGAACAATGTGCTGAGGACCTTTACGATGTTCAATCTCAAACGAAAAGCCTTGTAACTTTAAACTCCACCGAGCTAACCAAATCAAATCCGTTCAAATCCTTCTGATTCATCAACCACTTTAGACTTGCATGGTCAGACACTACCTTAAAGCTCTGGCATTCCACGTATGGTCGGAACTTTTGGATGCCTAGGACCGCAGCCAAACACTCCAACTCTGTAACGGAATAGTTACTTTGTTCTGAATTGAGTTTGTGGGAATAATAGTATATGGGTCTTTCTATACCTTCTTCATCCATTTGGCAAAGTACACATCCAACACCAGAGTTTGAAGCATCACACAAAATAATGAAGGGCTTGTTGAAATTTGGATTAACAGGAATTGGCGCAGATGTTAGAGCGTTCTTCAATTCTTTAAATGATTTAAGTGCATCAGATCCAAACTCAAATTTCTTTCCTTTTCTTACCGTGTTGGTGATTGGTGCTGCAAGTGTGGAATAGTTTTTTACGAACCTTCTGTACCAACCTGAGAGTCCAAGAAATCTACGGACTTGTCGTGGTGATTTTGGTACAGGAAACTTAACAATGGAAGCTACTTTATCGGGGTTGGCCTTCAAACATCCTTCACCTACAACAAAACCAAGATATTCCAGCTCTTTAAAGCAGAATTTGGATTTATCCACATTAATAGTCAATCCAGCCTCTGCCCTCTGCTAATCTACTAGCTACGAGCTTTAGCATAGCCAAATGTTCGTCAAAGTCTTTTGAAGCTATAAGTAGGTCGTCCAAGTAAACAAAGATGTTCTCTTTCATTTCGTGAGGAATCACCTTATCCATGAGTCTGCACATGCGTTGTGGCGCATTGCAGAGGCCGAAGGGCATTACCTTGAACTGGTATAACTGTCTTCCCGGAACAGTAAACGCAGTCTTTTCCCTTGAGCTTCCTCCAAAGGAATCTGCCAAAAAGCATCCTTCAAATCCACATTTGAAATAAAGTGAGAATCAAAAAGACGCCCTAGCAAACCTTCGAAATGCGGTTGCATACGATCCACCTCCGCATAAAGAAGGGTTTGAATCGCTGGAGAAACAGGATGGTGTCTTTGTTTCATTGGTACCGAATTACCAGTGTCAATGTAATGCCCCTCCAATTTAGTCTGCCCCAGACCATGTTTGGAAAAGGAGAGAAATGAAGATTTTACTTGTTCGAGAGCTACTATTTGGTGTTGTGTTAACTGATGAACATTTGGGTCTATTGTTTCGGTTTGAGAAATTTGAGACAACTCTGAGACGATATGCGGAGCCAGGTTAAAAAGCTTCCAAAACTCCACTCCCAAGTACAGTTTTTGGTCCAGCGTTGGAACTATGAACAAAGACATTTCATTCTCAAAACCATTGTACTTAATTTAGGCGTTTACAATTGCCTGCTTATGACCACTAGCGTGCTAACACCTGATGAAAATGGTCTATACTCAATACTATTTTCTTTTAGAAAGTCCATAGCACCTGCTCCCAAACAGCTGATTGAAGCTCCAGAGTCAAGGAGTCCAAAAACTGGAGTATTATACAAAAGTACGTTAGCATATGGTCTAGGATCTTCAGCATTCAAAAGGGTAGTTGAGGAAATCGCTTTTGTACAGATTTTTCTTATCCTCAAAACGTAGGCGAAGCTTAGAGATTTTCTTGGACACATGTGGTGGCGTGTTAAATATCCGAGAACGTACTTTGTCATAGTTCATGAGACGTTCGTGTAGACTGGGTCTTGGCTGGTAGGACGTTTGTACGGGTGTAATGAGAGAACTGGTCCTGTAAAAGTTTTATGGGTGCTGTTTTATTTGGTGTATTATTTATTGTGTTGTTTGTAGTCTCTAATGATTTTGTGTACCCGAACCTTACATTGCTCTGCTGTCGGTTTTCCGAACATTGTGGTGTGGTAGTGTTGGCGAGTCCACACTTAAAACAGAATAATGACCGTTGAGGACTTGCACATTGTTGGAATACATGTCCTGACACTTTGCAGTTCCAATATACCACTGCACTCATATCCCTAGGGGGTCTGGAGAACTGGACGGCGTCTATAGGCTGAACGTAGGCATCGTCTACAGTCTCGTAGCAGAGTTCATTTACCCTTCTTTAGAACTGAGGTGGGCAATTTGGTTGCTGTCTGGATCTTGCAAAGTGCTCAAAACTGTATTTTTCTACATTGCGGCATGTGTAGACCATTTCAGGAGATGTATCCAAAACCACGAGCTGACTTCTCCGTCAATGAAATGGTGAAAGTTTTTGACGATTTCATCCCATTCCACCACGTACGACTCACGAAGATGCTGTAGTCTGAAGAGGAAATCATCTACGGTCATATTTTGGTTGTCGTAGCGTAATCCCCATTTGTGGAAATCTCTGTAGACATGAGACGATCTACTTGTTGTTTGCGCAAATTGGAGATGTTGGATTCGAGTTGAACTAGCATCATCCAAACGCAAATTGTGTAGTTAGGGTTTTGAGTGTTATATGAAGGTAATAATGAAGAGTATTGAGTGTTCTGTGGAATATGTGTTTGTATACGAATAGGTGGAGTTGTAGCACGAATAGTGTCGCGAATTACTTCGGCAACCTCTAGACGAAGTTTTGCCCTCTCTTCTTCCAACTGTTTTCGAAGACATCGTTCATCTTCAGATCTATTAACGGCTAGAGTCCACTTTTATTATTTCACTGATTGAAATCGATTTCAATGAACAGCTGATTTTCACTGAAATAATAAAAGTGTATTTAAAGAAAAGTTTTAATCAGAACTAAGTTTTTTTTTTTCGTAAAAAAATTCCACACAATTGATTAGCATTATTTTGATACCAACTAAAGCCAATATTGTTTGATAAATGGTCTTAAAATCGTAAATCAAAATTTTCAATGATGCATTTCAATGAAAGCTATAACTGGGGCCTAAGGAGGGTAAAAGTAACGATGATGCATTTAATTCAGTAGTTAATTCAGTTTCCCGCGCGGGGCCTAAAAAGCAAAAACTAAAATCTGGCTCTACTAAATCGGACTACCAATCTTTCAATTTTCAATCATGCTCGGGTTGTGGAACACATCCAGATCGTGCAAAATGTAAATTTCGAGATTCTGTCTGCCGAAAATGTCAAAAAGTGGGGCACATTGCTCATGTTTGTATGGCTTCTTCTTCGCATGTAATCGCAAATACACGCACTTCTAGTGGCCGTCAACAAAAGCATTTTAAAAAACACTATCGGTCAGAAGCTATTCAGTCAATAGATGAAATACTAACAGTTAGTTCGGGAATAGATTCTAATGAACGAAGAATTATTGTCGACCTTAAAATCAATGATCAGTCTATGAAATTCAATTTTGATACAGGAGCAACATGTTCATTATTGGCTTATCAGGGTATAATTTGTTAAATCGCCCTGAATTAAACTATTGCAAGCGCATATTGAAGGGCTACGGTAATCAACCCATACCAATTTTAGGTATGTTTAACGCGACTGTCTGTTTCGGAACCCAAATGAAGGAAGCAACATATTCGGAATGGATTGGTTTAACGCCTTTGGGTTGAAAGTTGAGCAACACCAAGTACATTTACTAGAGCATAATCACGTCGTAGATGATCTTTGTGCTGAATACAAAGACATTTTTTAGTCAACATTAGGACAGTGCAAACATTTTAGGGCTGAACTACATTTGAGGCCCGATGCGAAACCGAAATTTTTCAAGCCACGTCCCTTTCCATAGTGCTTAGTTGACGCCAACATTTGGAAACCTGTCCAATTTAGTAAATGGGCTGCCCCCATTGTTATTGTGTCCAAAGCATTGAAGTCTATTCGAATTTGCGGCGACTTTAAAGTCACAGTTAACTCCCAAATCGATATTGACTCTTACCCTATACCCAGAGTGGAAGAGCTATTTCACAAACTGCGCGACGGCCAGCTCTTTTCCAAACTAGATCTTACCGACGCTTATTTACAACTTGAACTTGATGAAAGCGCCATTTCTGGAATACCTGGCTGCATGAATTATTTAGATGACATTGTTATCACTGCTCCAAATACGCGACTACATTTAGAGCGGGTAAAAGAGGTTTTCCAACGCTTAAAAGAAAATGAAATTCATTGCAATCGTGAAAAATGCAAATTTTTACAGCCAGAAATTGAGTACTTAGGACACACTATTAGTTCTACAGGTATCAGCCCGTCGAAATCTGGAATAATAGCTGTTCAAAAACTACGCCAACCAACAAATGTCAAGGAAGTTCAAGAATTTATGGGGAAGGTAAACTATTACCACTAACTATTCCTCGAGAATTTCTCGCATAATCTACGGATAATCATCAATTTCAATTAAATTAGCAGGTATATGTTAAGAATTATGCTTCTGGACCCAAGTGGATACCTGGAACAATAACCAAACATTTTGGAAAAATGATTTACCAAATCAAAACAACTCAAGGGGTATGGAAACGACATCAAAACCAGATGAGATATCGCCAGCCAGAAGACAGTTCAACATTAGCCTTTCATTTAGCCAATATTTCTAACTGCACTAACACTGATAGCTCACCTAAAACCACTAATCATCTAAGTGAAAATAATACCGCTCAATTTCAAAATATTTCTATTACAGAATACCGTAGAAGCCCAAGAATACGCAAACCGGTTGATCGATTCCAACCTGAAGACTTCCGAAGAAATTAAAGGGGAGGAAATAAAGTCACCAAAACACTTAACTAAAACTAGAAAGTGTAGATCATCACAGAAGCAATTAGTACCGCACAACCAAACACCATCAGAATCCAGTTATGCATTGTCTGTTCTCAGCGAGCTATGTGAGATGACTTTACATCTTTTTCCTTCTTCTTCTATTGGACCTCACACGATCAGCATCTCTTGGCATCCGAAACTTAAACGCGCATTCATCCTAACTTAATTTATATTATATAACGTAATTTGCATTTTCTTTAAGAATTATATTGAAGTACTTGTTTCATAATAACATTATTGCCTTTTAATCGTTAAACATTTCAGAACGGGTTAAGGCTGTGAAACGTAAAATTTTTAGAAATATTTGGAAAGTGGTAATCATGCGCTACAGTGTGTGTAGGTGATGGATGAAGGCTCGCAAAAGAGTTCTGGTGAGCTACCATTTCGAGATCAGGTTTGTGAGGAGGTGAATTCAGTGCCGAAGAACTATTGTCAAGATTAATAGTAGGATTTTGAGATGAACGTGGTCTTAATTCTGGTTCATGGTGCAAAGGCTGTAGCATGGACGTATGTGCCACAGTCATTTCGGGGACATGATGACTAAAATCTGTTGAATGACATTGTGACAACATTTGCATGTCACTTCGAATTTTTCTACTTCTAAGGAAGTAACGATCTTCCATATTGTTACATGGGTTGGGGTTAGACATTTTATTTATAAACAAAAGTATTATTGAAAGTATGAATATGGTTAAAGAGACGAAAATTAATATATAAGAAAATCAAACGCGTATAAGAAAGGTTTAACAAAGCTAAAATTAGGAGACTAAACTTGAATTAACAGAAAAAAAAGAATATGGTAAATACTTATTAACAAAGTATTAACAAATAACAAAAAAAATCGATTCGCTCTCAGAATCGTTGGTTTAACTGGGGATTAGTTTTAACGAGTGTTAGGGTGACTTTCAATAACGCGGACAAACAATTAAAAACAACAGGAGAATCTCGAATGGTGCTTTGAGAGAATTTACCATCAGTTCTGCATTCGGTTAGTATTCATAAATTTATTGCCGGTACAAGCAAATAGCGTAATCGTGGTTTTACTAGAAGGATACCCGACAAAATGAACAAAAGATGTTAAAAAGTTAGACGAAGTCATCAACAAGTGCTCACAGCAACTGACAAAAAGGTACTTTGGAAATTCCCTTTCCAGGACAGCAATACACTTGACGTTTATGAACTTCCGACCCTGCGATGAAATACAGTAGTGAAAGCAATAAAAACGGAACAGAAACAATATCCATTTAAAGACTTTCACCACTATACCTCGGTATGTTGTTCAAAGTTTTCAAACCCTCCGCAAACAATTGTTGGTCGAACTAACCAGCAATGGACAAAAGATTCGAAAACCCTTACAATCGACTAAAGAATACAAGAACTGATTAGCTATTGGCTAAGTTAAGAATTTTTGAAAAATTTAATTAAAAATGAAAAACAAGAGAAATTTTAAGAAGTTTTTGAAAATTTTATAAATTTGCACAAGGATACAATGAAGATCCAGTTCCACCAGCCAGTATAGATGAAGCTGGCTTAGCAATAAAAAAGCTAAAGAACAACAAGGCCGCCGGCTCTGATAGTTTACCTGCAGAGCTCTTCAAATACGATGGTGATGTTTTGATAGGGCGCATGCACCAAATCATCAACCAAGTATGGGGGGAAGAAAGTATGCCCGATGACTGCACTATCAGCTCCATATGCCCCATCTACAAAAAAGTCGATCCTATGTCTTGCAAGAACAATCGGGGCATATCCCTGCTTAATGTCGCATACAAGATCCTATCCAAAGTACCAGTGTGGTTTCCGGCCCGGAAGATCGACTATAGACCAAATTTTCACACAGATCCAAATTCTGGAAAAGACTAATGAATTTCAAGTCGAGACTCACCACCTATTCATCGACTTCAAAGCCGCATATGATAGCATTCATCGTCAGGAGCTTTATGTGGCGATGGCCGAATTCGGGATCCCAGCGAAACTGATCCAGCTATGTAGCGTGACGCTGGAGAACACATGCTGCAACGTGTAATTTGGAAGTATGTAGTTCCTCCGAACTATGCACCGGATTTCGGCAAGGAGATGCACTATCATGTGACTTCTTCAATCTCGTGCTAGAACAGATAGTGCGCAGGGCAGGTGTCAACACGGAAGGCACTATCTTCAACAGATCCGTCCAGCTACTGGGGTATGCAGACGATATTGACATCATCGGTCGCTCCCAGCGTGCCGTGATAGAGGCTTTTACGGCGATTGAAGAACAGGCGAAATTCGTTGGTCATGTAGTAAATGAGGACACGACTAAGTACATGCTATCAACAAACAAACATCTGTACACCGCCTAGGACAGAACGCCACTATTGATAGCAACAATATCGAGGTAGTTAAGGAGTTTATCTACCTCGGAGTAAACATGAACTTCACAAATGGCATCCTAGTGGAGATCCGGCGAAGAATTACCCATAACGTTCAACAACTCCTGTTGTCTGTCATCATCGTCCACGTTTAATCAGTCACCCCTACATTTGAACCTATTCACACATACTAACCAAATTGAAAACCTGAAAGTATCCTGAAGGTATTAAGCAAATGATGGAATCAAACACCATCAAAGTAAAATAGTCACTTCATTGAAGAGGTTACTTATGTAACAAAGCAAACATATTTATTTATTAAGATCGATATTATTTTATATATAAAAAAAATATTCAAAATTATTGACAACAACAATTATATTAAAAAAAAATATTCAAAATTATTGACAACAACAATTACATTATACAAAAAAAAATATTCAAAATTATTGACAACAACAATTATATTATACAAAAAAAAAGAAAATTTAAAATTGTTGACAACAACAAATTAATTAGATCAAAACAATTTGTTTATTAAATTCGTTCAATGTTTTTTTTTTTTTTTTTTTTTAAATCAATGAATAGATACAAAATAAATAATTAAGCTTACCATTTATCCTGGATGCAGGTGCACTTGCAGCTGGATAATGTTAATGGTGATAGATTTCTGTCGATTAAGCCAAGTGAAATTGACTATTCATCAGTAACAAAGTAAAAACACGTCAGTTAAGATTGAATGAGGAAGCAAGAAGAAGCTTTTTTTTTTTATTCATATTTAAGATAAACTGTCATCTGTCACTCTGCTAATGAGTGCATTCAATTCACTTTCCAATACTCTCCCTGAATTGAAATTTATTTGTTTAATTTAAATTCTATTAACAATGTTATAATTTTACTCCATTTATTTTAATAAGAAATTAATTCAAAAATGTAGATTAAAAAAAATATTATCCATAAGGGTTTTAAATTTGCAGTTAAAACTAGCAGAAGGCCAAATTACGAAATTCAGTTAAAACCAAAAATGCTTGAAAAAATCTCCAATGCGACCAGAAGATGGTTTAGTTAAAATATCAGCTGGCATTTCATTTGTCGGCAAATGTGTAAGTTTTATCAAACCTTTCTTGACGTTTTGATGCACGAACTTTTCCTTGACGTCGATGTGTTTTGTTCGTGCAGAATACGCGTTGTTGGTGGCTAATTTAACTGCACTTATAATGTCGCAAAATAGTTCAATCGACGCTAATGAATTCACAAAAATTTTCCTTTCAAGCATCTTTAGCCAAATGCATTCTTGTATTGCTGCAGTCATCGACATGAATTCTGCCTCCGTCGTTGAAATAGCGATTGTTTTTTGTTGCTTAGTACACCATGAAATTGCTCCACCTTGCATGGTAAACACATAACCGGTTGTGGACCGGCGCTCGTCCTCATCACTGGCCCAGTCAGCATCGCAATAGCCTTGGATTTGTGTTTGCGAATTATTGTATGTGATCTTCCTGTCAATCGTGCCTTTGAGGTATCGTAAGACACGCTTTGCAGCACCCCAGTGTGCTTTTCCTGGATTAACATTATAGCGACTCAATAGATTCACTGGAAAGCAAATGTCAGGCCTTGACACTTGCACGCAAAATTGTAATGCAGCAACTAACTGACGGTATGGCACACTCTTCATTTGCTTCGACTCATCCTCATTGCTCGGACTCATTTTTGCGGACAATTTTTGATTAGCATCCATAGGTGCGATGGTGGGATTGCAGTCACTCATATTGAAACGAGAAAGAATATCTTTTATATATTGAGTTTGATCAAGAGATATGGTACCTGTTTTCCGGTTACGTGTTACTCGAACCCCTAAAACGGATGATATCTCTCCCATGTCCTTCATTCGAAACTGCTTGAAAAGTACTTCAGTCAGCTTCCGTTCCATTGCTGTATCATTGCTGAACACCAAAATATCATCTACATAAATGGCCACGATGAATATAGAAGTACCTTCGATGAGATGATAAACGCATTGGTCTCTCGACGAACCAATGTAGAGTTCCAAACCCGACTCGATTGTTTCAGTCCGTAAATTGACTTGATCAGCTTGCAACAACGTTTAGTTCCATCGACAAATCCTTCCGGTTGCCACATATATAATTCTACTTCTACTTTTCCATGAAGAAAAGCGGTTACGACATCCAATTGACGAATGTTCAAGGCAAATTTAGCTGCGATTGCCATTAAATAACGGATAGTCGTAAAACGAACTACCGACGAGAAGGTTTCATGATAGTCGACGCCTTCGACTTGAGTAAAACCATTGGCAACTAACCTCGCTTTGTAGCGTACGACTTTTCCTTGGGTATCTTGTTTTGTCTTAAATACCCACTTACATTTGATTAGTGATTTGTTTTGGGGCAACTCGACTAACTTCCAAGTATTGTTTTGTTGTAGTGAGTTGAACTCCTCTTTCATTGCACGCTTCCATGAATCAGCACTCTCGCTAGCAATGGCCCTTTGGTATGTTGTTGGATCGCTTAGAAAGAAAGCAAATGCAAATTTGGTGTAATCTGGCTTTGGCTTGCCTTGATTGCGAGTTGACATCTGGCGAGGTTCAATGTGCTGGATCAACTCAGTTTCATCAATTGAGTTGCATGGTTGCCACACGCTGCCAATACTATCATCAGTGGTTGAAGTATATGTAAAGGGTGATTTTTTAGCTGGTTTGGTTTTGGCAACACTGGTTTTGACAGCTGACGTGTGTTTAGTACCTTGTATCACTGTCAAACAGCTTCAGTTTGGTTTGCAATTTAACCATGGATCGTCTTACAAATGAACAACGCTTGCAAATTATTGAATTTTACTATCAAAATTCGTGCTCGGTTCGAAATGTTCATCGCGCGCTGCTTCCATTTTATGATCGGCATTCTCGACCTTCTGAGCAGTCTATTCGGAAGATTGTGACCAAATTTCGCACCAAATTTACTTTGTTGGACATTAAACCACCAACACGTTTACGTACTGTGCGTAGTGAAGAAAATATTGCGGCCGTATCAGCTAGTGTGACAGAAGACCGCGAAATGTCGATTCGGCGCCGTTCCCAGCAGTTAGGCCTTTGTTACAGCACTACGTGGAAAATTTTGCGGAAGGATTTGGGCGTAAAGCCTTTTAAGATACAGCTGGTGCAAGAACTAAAGCCAGCCGACCTACCACAACGCCGAATTTTTGGTGAATGGGCTCTTGGAAAGCTGGCCGAGGATCCGCTTTTTTATCGAAAAATTGTGTTCAGCGATGAGGCTCATTTTTGGTTGAATGGGTACGTAAATAAGCAAAATTGCCGCATTTGGAGTGAAGATCAGCCAGAAGCATTGCAACAGCTACCAATGCATCCCGAAAAAGCCACTGTTTGGTGCGGTTTATGGGCCGGCGGCATTATTGGGCCATATTTCTTCAAAGATGATGCGAATCGCAGCGTTACTGTCAATGGTGAACGCTACCGAGCGATGATAACAAACTTTTTTTTGCCCGAAATGGAAGTTCTTGACTTGCATGATATGTGGTTTCAACAAGACGGTGCCACATGCCACACAGCACGCGAAACAATGGCGCAATTGCGAGGCGAGTTTGGTGAACAGTTAATTTCACGTTTCGGGCCGGTCAATTGGCCGCCTAGATCGTGCGATTTGACACCATTATATTATTTTTTGTGGGGGTATGCCAAGGCTAATGTGTATAGGGACAAGCCCGCTTCGATTGACGCACTGGAAGCCAACATCCATGCATTCATTCGTGAGATACCGGCCGATATGTGTGAAAGAGTATGCCAAAATTGGACTCAGCGGATGGGCTACCTGAGACGCAGCCGCGGTCAACATTTACTTACTTACTTAACGGGCTCCCGACCCGTGGAGAGTCTCTGCCTGAGACACTGCAGCCTTCCATCCTCTGCGATCCCGGGCACGCTGCTTCCAGTTATCCAGACCAAGCGCTCTGGCATCCGCGATGGCTTGGTCTTTGAAACGGAGGTTCGGTCTTCCTTGTCGTCTCGAACCTGGCGGCTGGGATTCGAAGATCCTCTTAGCTGGAGCATTATTGTCCATTCGCTCGATGTGGCCGAGCCAATGTAGTCGACGTATTTTGGCCTTTTGGACTACATCCACATCTTGGTACAGCTCATAGAGTTCGCGGTTGTATCTTCTCCTCCATTCGCCCTCCTCGCACACAGGACCAAAAATCCGTCGAAGAATTTTTCTTTCGAAGGAGCCCAGTATCAGCTCTCCCTTCCTGCTTATCGTCCAGCACTCGGCGCCATAAAGCAGAACTGGCAGGATAAGGGTTCTGTAAAGCATACATTTTGTCCTTCGAGTTAGGAGTTTTGAACCCAATTGTTTTGCCAAACCGAAGTAGCAGCGGTTTCCTAGGGTAATTCTTCGCCGGATCTCCACTAGGATGTCATTTGTGGAGTTCATGTTTACTCCGAGGTAGATAAACTCCTTAACTACCTCGAAATTGTTGCTATCAATAGTGACGTTCTGTCCTAGGCGGTGGACAGATGCTTGTTTGTTTGTTGATAGCATGTACTTAGTCTTGTCCTCATTTACTACAAGACCAACGAATTTCGCCTGTTCTTCAATCGCCGTAAAAGCCTCTATCACGGCACGCTGGGAGCGACCGATGATGTCAATATCGTCTGCATACCCCAGTAGCTGGACGGATTTGTTGAAGATAGTGCCTTCCGTGTTGACACCTGCCCTGCGCACTATCTGCTCTAGCACGAGATTGAAGAAGTCACATGATAGTGCGTCTCCTTGCCGAAATCCGGTGCATGTTTGGAATAGTTCGGAGGAACTACTTCCAAATTGCACGTTGCAGCGTGTGTTCTCCAGCGTCACGCTACATAGCTGGATCAGTTTTGCCGGGATCCCGAATTCGGCCATCGCCACATAAAGCTCCTGACGATGAATGCTATCATATGCGGCTTTAAAGTCGATGAAAAGGTGGTGAGTCTCGACTTGAAATTCATTGGTCTTTTCCAGGATTTGCCTCAGTGTGAAAATTTGGTCTATAGTCGATCTGCCGGGCCGGAAGCCACACTGGTACGTGCCGATTAGTGTGTTGCAGAACGGTTTGAGACGTTCACACAGTACGTTGGATAGGATCTTGTATGCGACATTAAGCAGGGATATGCCTCGATAGTTCTTGCAAGACATAGGATCGCCTTTTTTGTAGATGGGGCATATGGAGCTGATAGTCCAGTCATCGGGCATACTTTCTTCCACCCATACTTGGTTGATGATTTGGTGCATGCGCCCTACCAAAACATCACCACCGTATTTGAAGAGCTCCGCTGGTAAACCATCAGAGCCGGCGGCCTTGTTGTTCTTTAGCTTTTTTATTGCTAAGCCGACTTCTTCCATACTGGGCGGTGGAACTGGATCTTCATTGACTGGACGTGGGTTCTCTTCTTGCCCTATCACTCTCTCTACATGATGCCCATTTAGCAGCTGCTGGAAGTGCTGCTTAAAAACATCTACTATTCCCTGCGCTTCGGTGACTAGGTTTCCATCACTGTTTCGAAGAGCCTGCGTTCCGGTCTTGAAGCCAGCAGCCAGTTGCTTGGCTTTCTTGTAGAACTTCCGGATGTTGCTTCGATCGCGGGACTCTTCGATCTCCTTGAGCACTGCGTAGGCCCTCTTCTTTCTACGCAGGATTTTCTTCTCCTCCCTCCTCCTGGCTCGATACTCTTCCCTCGCTGCCCTTGTTTTGCGCTGCAGCGCCTTCATATGTGCATCTTCTGTCACCTTCTTCCTGCGTACGCATTCATCATCATACCACGGGCTCTTTCTCTGGGGTGGCTGGTACCCTAAGGTGGTTTCGGCTACCTCTTTGATGATGTCGCGATACTGGGACCACTGGGTGTTGGCATTTGTGGTAGGTGAATGCACTGCGGAGAGTTTCTCACTCAGGCGCTCTTTGTAGACTCTGGCTACTCCAGGTGTGCTAAGGCGTCCAACGTTGAATTTCTTCTTCTGGGCGGAACGCAGCTTCTTCTCGTTGGATAGTCGAGCTCTGAACTTAGCCGCAACAAGAAAATGGTCAGAGTCGACGTTTGCCCCGCGGAATGTGTGCACGTTGAGGATGTTGGATGCGTGCCTCGCGTCGATTAGCACATGGTCGATTTGGTTGGCGGTTCGACCGTCTGGAGAGCGCCAGGTTGCTGTGTGGATCCTTAGCCTTGGAAACCTAGTGCTACTTATCACCGTATTACGAGCTGCCGCGAAGTCAGTTAGTCGGTAACCGTTGTCTGTGGTCGTTTCGTGGATTCTGTGTTTACCAACTAACCCGCCAAAGATGTTTTCCTTTCCGATTTTAGCATTGAAGTCCCCGAGCACAACTTTGACATCGTACTCCGGACAGGCTCCGTAGGCTCCATCCAGGAGGTCATAAAACTCCTCCTTGATAGGGTCTTCAGCCTCGTCGGTAGGGGCGTGTGCACATATTAGGCTTATGTTTTGGAAAGTAGCTTTGATGCGGATCACAGCTAGGCGATCACTTATCGGCTTAAAGTCAATGACTTTTGTCCTAAGCCGGTTTCCCACGACGAATCCGCATCCTAATACATGCAATCTTTTATGGCAGCTGTAATAAATATCGCAATTTTTCCTTTTCATCATACCTGATCCTATCCATCGTATCTCCTGGATCGCGGTAATATCTGCCTTGTACCGCGTGAGGACAGACTCAAGTTTTTGAGTAGCACCTGGGGTGTACAGCGTTCGCACGTTCCAGGTACATACTCTTAAATCGTTGTCCGTTGACGTTCCGGGTCTAGTTGCCGTTTGAGGGAAATCGTTATCCGAGGCTTCACGTGTCTCTCCCATAACTAGTGTTTTTTTAAATGGTCGGGAAGTTACCCCGACGGCACAACCCCCAACCTGGAGGGCCAGGCCCTTGACCTTAGGACAGCAGGCCGGTTATTCCGGTGCCAGTAACCCACTCTGGGATGTGAGCGCTGCCGTTGGCCCATTAAGGGATCATCCGCCACCAACTCTTCTCCAACACCCTGGCTCGGTATTGGAAATCCCTATAGACCTGGTATCCGAATATGTCAGAGCAGCTCTATAGGGATTACACTAAATAGTTCGGCCTGACTGGAACTGTAGACGCCACCGTTGGCTCCATCTAGGGAACTCCTCCGCTGCCGTCTGGTACCAGAGGAGGTGTCTTAGTGAGAAAACAACACTCCTCCCCCCTCTCTCGTCTGCTGCCACCAACGACCTTCCAAAGGGGTTGGTTACCCAATCTCCAGTCGAGGTACTAGGCACCCACCAGTCACCCCGTGGAGGTGAGAGTAGGAGTTGATAGTGAGAGGCTAGGTGAGAACGCTTGTGTTCTCATGACATCGCATCACTACCCTTCAACACCGGCCGCGGTCAACATTTGCATGAAATTATCTTTAAACATTAAATTGCAAGGTTCAAACTATCGATTCAAATAAATATTTCATTCATTTTTTCGAATTTTTTGTGTTTTTTTTTTTAAAAAAGTTCTAAACCTCTCAAAAAATCACCCTTTATCATCAACTGTTTGCTGATTCGATAAATCTAAAATTTGGGAATCACTCCGACGTGACGGTGAGCTAGTTGTTTGTGGATCACCTATATATTGTAAGTCAGCAGACACATCCTCCTCCGATTCACAAATGCCTTTCTCATCTTCGGAGTAATCCAACAAAAAACGATTAGATTTTTCTATTTCAAAATCATTTACCTGATTCATATTATTTGATTCCAAGAATGTTACGTCTCTGCTTACAATGACTGACTTAGACTGTTTGTCGTAGAGCCTGTATGCCTTGGCGTCAGAAGCATACCCGATGAAAATGCACTCGACCGATTTGTTATCTAACTTTTCACGCCTCACAGCTGGTAAATGTGCAAACGCTCTACATCCAAACACTTTCAGCAGAGACAAATTTGGTTTTCGATTTGACCAAATTTCTTCCGGTGACTTTTCTCCAGTGCCCTTACATGGAATCCGGTTTATTATATAAACTGCTGTCATTGCAGCTTCAGCCCAGAACGATTTAGAGAGACCAGAATCAATCAACATGCAGCGCACTTTGTCCATTATAGTTCTATTCATGCGCTCGGATAATCCATTTTGTTGAGGACTGTAAACAGCTGATTTTTGATGTAAGATTCCATTTTTCACAAAGAATTCATCGAATTTCTTATTGCAGTACTCACTGCCGTTATCGCTTCTTAAACACTTAATTTTGTGTCCAGTTTGTTTTTCAGCCATAGCTTTAAATTAAATAAAGCAATCAAACACTTCACTTTTGTTTTTAATTACGTAAATGAAGACTTTTCTTGAGAAATCATCGATAAATGATACAAAATGACGAAAACCGCTCATGGATTTGACAGACGATGCTTGACAAACATCACTATGAATTAATTCAAGTAGTTTTGTGGCGCGATTTCCTTTATCACTAAACGGAGCTCGACTTTGTTTGCCCTTGATGCATGTATCACAAACACTGTTTCTCGGAATCGAAATGTTGTTTATCTCTCTCATAAGGAATCGCATGTAGTCAAAACTAGCATGCCCAAATCGCCGATGCCACAGAATCACATTTTCTTTCGGTTTCGAAGTTATAGTTGTCTCATCTTGCGTTTCAGCACTGAAAGATTTCATATCGTGGATGACATCTAGTTTAAACAAATCATTTACTAGATTTGCTGTGGCAATTATATTCCAGTTCGAATCGAATATTTTACAGCCGTTTTTCGTAAACAAAACTGCCTTGTCATGTTTAACCATTTGGCTCACCGATAAAAGATTGGCGCAAATATTTGGCACATAGTGAACTTTGTTAATTGAAATCTCGTTTGGTTTACCGTCGTTTAGAACATATTGTCTTACACAGCCAACACAATCAATGGAAATTTTATCGTTGTTCGCCACAACAACTTCTTTCTGAATGGGTTCACGTATGTTTTCTATGATCGACTTGTGTTTTGTCATATGTGCGGTACAACCACTATCAACATACCAATCTGATGGTAATTCACTTGATTGAACTAACAAAGATGAGAATAGCATGGCTTCACTTTTGTCACATTTCTGTTGTTGCTTTTTTTTGTTCTTTGTTTTCGGGCAGTTTTTTACGAAATGTAGCTTAGAACCACAACCAAAACAATGCTTAGTACTTTTAGCTTGTGGTTTTTTCTTTACAGCTAAGGCTGCCTCGGTGGACTCACATTTATCGCTCTCAAACACTAAACCTTGCAACAACAAATTTTTGACGTAGTCAAAAGTAATTTTTTTTTAAGAGTTTTCCACCGCCAGTATCATGGGTTTATATTCCACGGGCAAACCTACTAACATCAATGAACCGGCTACTTCGTCGTCTATATTGAAGCCTGCCGTCTTCACTTTCGACCACAATGAGCTCATTTTGTTAACGTAGTCCTCCATTGATGCACATTCCTTTTGCTTGAGTAATACCAATTGTTGCAACAATGCCACTTTTCGACCCGTGCCGGTATCATCAAAAGCCGCCGCTATGCTATCCCAAGCTTGCTTGCATGTGCTTGCTCCTTCTATGTGATTATAGTTGCATGGCTCGAGCAATAATGTCAATTCACCTATTGCTCTCAGATCGTGTTTCTTCTGATTGTTATCTGCTGTGCTCGATAATTCGTTTGCGCAACAGTCCCACAAGCTCTTGATAATCATGTGAGCCCTTGCCCCAACTTTCCATTCTGAGTAGTCTTCTCTGCCTTTCAACCGGTTAAATGGTAGTTGTGAAGTAATTTTTTCAATCGAATATTCAGTAGAATCTTCGGATAGACTATCTTCTGATAAACCCAAGGTTTCTATATTCGATTCGTTCAATTTGATGACTTCTACTTTATCAACCATGTGATACCACACTTCACTGTTGTAGGTAACGTTTCATAGAGTCCATGAAGGAAAAAAATACTGATGAAAAAAAAAATTGTCGAGAAAAATATTTAACGTAGCAAATAATTTAACCAATTGATACTTATTTCTGATGAAATAGACTGCGGATGGCCCATAACCTGATAGATTTCTGTCGATTAAGCCAAGTGAAATTGACTATTCATCAGGAACAAAGTAAAAACACGTCAGTTAAGATTGAATGAGCAAGCAAGAAAAAGCTTTTTTTTTTATTCATATTTAAGATAAACTGTCATCTGTCACTCTGCTAATGAGTGCATTCAATTCACTTTCCAATAAATGGTACCTACAAAAAAAAAAAATTAAGAAAGTTAAGTTAAGTTATGAAAATTTTATATTTATTTATTGGATATATATTTTTTTTCAGAAACGATTAAGGTTTCAGCAAGGGCTTGAGGATAGATAAATTTGGTGGGTTCTTATGGGTGCTTTCACTTGTTGAAAGTAGTTTTAAAAAAGGCCACTCTTAAAGTTGGGGTGGTCAGACATATATGTATGTATATGTATATAATATATATATATTTATATGTACATTTTTTATTTTTTTTATTTATGATTGGGGTGCATTTGAAAATTTATAATTTAGATACATATTGCAGTATTATTATTTATTTTTTTTTGTTTGATTTTGAAATTTTAACTCCAAAATATTCCAACACACGTGCACTTAACACAATCTTTAAGTTGAATAAAAGATACTTTTGGGCCTTACTAATAATCATTTTTAACCTCCACACTAAATATTTTGTAGGTCACAATATGCAATTTCGTATTGAAATTTTCGTCATTGTGAGTTCGAAAAATTTAGCCTGGACACTAAAAATGATTATTAGTATCGCGGTTTATCTTTCAAATGATCGTCAATATGTTTAACAGGGGAAATCAGGGTTATTTTTTTTTCAAAATTCTTTTTTTATTTATTTTTTTTTGAGATCACACTCTATATTTGACGACTTTCAGAAGAATTAAAAATTTTCTCTATCTTTCTTGAAAAAAAAATATTTTTTTTATGAGTGTTTTGTATTTTGTAACAAGTCTATAGTAAAGGGTGATTTTTTAGCTGGTTTGGTTTTGGCAACACTGGTTTTGACAGCTGACGTGTGTTTAGTACCTTGTGTCACTGTCAAACAGCTTCAGTTTGGTTTGCAATTTAACCATGGATCGTCTTACAAATGAACAACTCTTGCAAATTATTGAATTTTACTATCAAAATTCGTGCTCGGTTCGAAATGTTCATCGCGCGCTGCTTCCATTTTATGATCGGCATTCTCGACCTTCTGAGCAGTCTATTCGGAAGATTGTGACCAAATTTCGCACCAAATATACTTTGTTGGACATTAAACCACCAACATGTTTACGTACTGTGCGTAGTGAAGAAAATATTGCGGCCGTATCAGCTGGTGTGACAGAAGACCGCGAAATGTCGATTCGGCGCCGTTCCCAGCAGTTAGGCCTTTGTTACAGCACTACGTGGAAAATTTTGCGGAAGGATTTGGGCGTAAAGCCTTTTAAGATACAGCTGGTGCAAGAACTAAAGCCAGCCGACCTACCACAACGCCGAATTTTTGGTGAATGGGCTCTTGGAAAGCTGGCCGAGGATCCGCTTTTTTATCGAAAAATTGTGTTCAGCGATGAGGGTCATTTTTGGTTGAATGGCTACGTAAATAAGCAAAATTGCCGCATTTGGAGTGAAGATCAGCCAGAAGCATTGCAACAGCTACCAATGCATCCCGAAAAAGCCACTGTTTGGTGCTGTTTATGGGCCGGCGGCATTATTGGGCCATATTTCTTCAAAGATGATGCGAATCGCAGCGTTACTGTCAATGGTGAACGCTACCGAGCGATGATAACAAACTTTTTTTTGCCCGAAATGGAAGTTCTTGACTTGCATGATATGTGGTTTCAACAAGACGGTGCCACATGCCACACAGCACGCGAAACAATGGCGCAATTGCGAGGCGAGTTTGGTGAACAGTTAATTTCACGTTTCGGGCCGGTCAATTGGCCGCCTGCGATTTGACACCATTAGATTATTTTTTGTGGGGGTATGCCAAGGCTAATGTGTATAGGGACAAGCCCGCTTCGATTGACGCACTGGAAGCCAACATCCATGCATTCATTCGTGAGATACCGGCCGATATGTGTGAAAGAGTATGCCAAAATTGGACTCAGCGGATGGGCTACCTGAGACGCAGCCGCGGTCAACATTTGCATGAAATTATCTTTAAACATTAAATTGCAAGGTTCAAACTATCGATTCAAATAAATACTTCATTCATTTTTTCGAATTTTTTGTGTTTTTTTTTTTTTAAAAGTTCTAAACCTCTTAAAAAATCACCCTTTATTATATAAATGTTTAGTCTCGCACTTCTGATTTTCATTAGGTAGTACGAGGGTTGTTTGATAAGTCAGTCACTTTTTGGATAGTACATATTTTTTTTGGTAAACAGTTTTTTTATTTCTCAACCTAGCCCAGCGTTTTTCCAATTTTTTATTCCCTCCGAATAATAGGTTTTCTCAAAACTCTCAAAATAGACATTTGTTTTAATGATGACTTCTTCATTGGACCTAAATCTCTTATCGCCCAGCCATTTCTTTAGGTTTGGAAAAAAGGAAATAGTCGCATGGGGCCAAATCTGCAGAATATGCTGGATGAGGTAGCAGTTCATAGCGTAATTTGTGGAATTTTGTCATGCTGACTACACAAGTGCGCACCCGGGCATTGTCGTGATGAAACAGCATTTTTTTCTTTGCCAAATGCAGACGGTTTTGCTTAAATTCAGTATCAAATCTATCCAAAAGCTCTGAATAATAGACGCCGGTGATCGTGTTACCCTTTTCAAGGTAGTCAATGTGAATGATAGTGCGTGCATCCCAAAATACAAGGCCATGACCTTGTTGGCAGAAAGACCCACTTTAGCCTTCTTTGGTGCATGTTCGCCTGTAGAAACCCACTGTTTTGATTGTTCCTTGGTCTCTGGTGTGTTGTAGTGGATCCATGTTTTGTCAACGGTTACGAAACGGCGCAAAAACTCCTCGGGACTACGGATAAACATCGTTAAACAATCCTTTGAAATGGTCACTCGGTTGCGAGCAATCGCGGCACTCATCGCGCGGATAGCTTTCTCATGTCCAAATATATTTATGTAAAATATGATACACGCGCTCATTTGAGATGCCTGATGCCTCAGCTATCTCACTTCACTTTTCCATTATTATTACAATTGTTGAGGTTTATGGATTTAAATAGCTCTCAAACACAAAGTAAATGACGCAGGCTACTCAAAATTTTACATTAGTCTAATAAGAGATGCCATTTGACGATAGTAGAATAACAATTTTGAGTTACTGAGCAAAAAATTCAAAAAGTCACTGACTTATCAAACTTTGACAAACAGAAGTTAATTTTTAAGCAATATTTGAAGCTTGGTTTTTGTGAACTTCGGCAGGCGTTTGCTTCTGGACTGATTACGATAGAAGACACAAAAACAAAGAGTCTTACTAATCCAAGAAATATGAAGCACACAAATTTATACTCGTTGGAGATAAATGGTGCAATGGTACGAGTATGCCAAAAGTGCTCTAGGTCAGCGTTGCCACTTCGCTGCAAGAGCAGTAGATCTACTGCACTTTTCGCAAAAACTAAATCTGCTGCCACTAAATATAATCTACTGCACTTTTTTATTAGATAAACTTTCTCTTGGATACCTGTACCGGTAACTGTCATGCATACAAAAACCAAGCATAAAAATAACCACTGTAAAAAAAGAAAGAAGCCAGCTTATTGTGAATTTGGCCACATTCTCTTTTGACATATGAAATGAATTGTCCTTTACTGCTATTCATGATATTATGAATCATGAAACAAATCTCTGCTTCTGTCTCTGTCTATCTTTCTGTTTTTTCTCGATTTCTGCTTAACTGACGGAATTCTGACTTTGAGAGCTTACTTGAAATTTCAATTTGTGTTTCGTGTATCGTGTCCTTGAGGAAAACCCTTACTTTTTGTAAACATTTGTAAATTAAAAGTTGGAAAGCACAGGCCCTTTTACGATATGATATGCGAGGAATACAGTATCATAAAAAAGAAACAACCTGAACACCACTTAGAAGCTGAGAACGCTTATCAATCAAAAACCTCAGATAAATCAAGGGCCGAGGTTGATCCATTAATAAAAGTTCTAACCTTCGACCTGCAACAGTGTCTGCCAACTCCATTTTTACGTTCGTCAGTTTCTTTTTACATACGACCACTTTGATTTTTAACCTTCATGACTGCAAGACCGGTCAACCCACATGTTATATATGTGACATGAAGCGGTAATCGGGGTGGCAATGAGATAGCCTTATGCCTTTTTAAACACCTTCATAATCTCGCAACTGACGCTAAACATGTCATTCAGGGAAAAATAAAAAACACATTTGTTGCTACCATGCTCGGAACATTTTTACAATTGGAAAACCGAAACACTGTAGAGATTATTGATCACAAATTTCTAGGGTCACACCCATATGAAGTGTGACGTTGACCATGCTTTAATAGAAAAAAAGAAGAAACGGACAAGTACAAATAGAGCATCACCGTGATTGGTATCAATTTGTCCAAACAGTGTGTGTAAAAAATAAGTTTGTGGTAAGGGAAACTAATCAGCATGATATTTTAAATTTTTCTGCGTTTTCCAAAATCTGAATTCTAAACAAATTGAAGACTTCAATCCATATTTGACGGAAGGTGATTCAGATGATCCATTATAAAACATCTTAGTTACTAGTAGTTTTTGGTAAGCTTGTATGACTTTTTTTTAACTTTAAATTAATTTTGTATTGTTTTTATTCTTATCCATACACTTTTATAAAACATAATACAGTCGTTATTAAATGTTGTGCTACTCAAGATATTCATTATATTCAAATTAATTAAAAAAAAAAAAGTTTAAAAACCCATTCTTTGCTACTTTTTATCATCATAAAATATTAAGCTAACCTTGTATTTTACAATTGGGGCTATCAATTTTGTAATAATAATCATAAGTAACCATTTTACACAATATACAATTATGTATTTTAAAAACACTTTTTTTGTCTTATTGCCACAGTTGAATATGCACTGTTATCTGATATAATATGTTTAAGTCAAAAGTTTTATTTATTTAAGAATATTCTTATATTTTATATATGTTTTATTTTTATTATATCTAGTATGTCTTCTGATTTCTTAGTTGCATACCTAATAAAACAAAAAGCAATCAACCAAACCGTAGATATGAACGAGCAAGTTTCGTGCGACCCAGTCGTGCACTTTACTTTAAAATGTTGTCTTTTTAAACTGCAATGAATCACTGTAGGCAGCTAACTGCTTTATAATCACAATTATACAGGGTTGGCCAAATACAATTTTTTTTTTTAAATGCAATAAAATAACCAAAATTTAATTTTGCCCATGTATTATGGTTTTATTAGTACGAGCAAACATTCCCATTAATTATGGAACACAACTCAGGCTAGTGCGTGAAATGTTGAGCTGTTGAGATCGATGGCGAGTTGATGTTCCACCTTTTCTATTTCACTCGACGTGCAAATATCACCCAGATAAAAAACAACATAAAATCAAAAAAAAACACTTCGATTTAAATACTTTACTTAATGATTTAGCATCGACTACGAACATTTTTAAATCAAAGTGGCTTGACATTAATTCAAAGGGTTTCCCTGCTCTAAAAAGTATATATTTTTAATTTGATATAACCACGTATATACCTTGATTTGACGTGGAATCATGCTTAAATCAAATTCATCTAACTTTTAAACAAAGTTTATAAACTTCGATCCAACCACAATCCATCGTAGATTTAAATACCTTCAACTTTGAAAATACTGTATCGTAGCTCAGGGAAATTAAAGACCAAACAAAATACAAACCATCACACGCTGATTTAGAAATATAAACCGCCAGAACAAATAAGTTTATACATTTTCATAATACATCGACAGCAGAGTTGCAATACTCATGCAGTTCGATGCAAATATTTACTATACTCTAACTTTGATTTGACAATGACTCATAGTACAATGAAATGTATTTGACTTTAAAGACACTACGAATACATTTTGAAGTAATCACTGTGCATTGTGTATTCAAACAAAGTACTATGCTAAAGCTTTAATTTAACTTGAAAACGCATTTTTAAACTTTAATCTTACCATGATGCTTCGTAGACGTTTATTATTTGATACAACAATAGTTCGTTGCAGAATCGAAAGCTTTTCAATTTAAAAGCTGTATATTTCAACTTTAATTTTATTTGATATTTTGTATTTATAAATTAACCTTAAAATTTATAATTTGAGTACATAAATTTTTTTTTTTTTAAATAAAAACCAATACAACAATAATTTGGAATTCATAAATTTTATTTTCAATGTAATAACATAAGCTTCTTCAATTACTCATTATTAACATAAAGATAAAATGGGTTTTCCCATTATTTACCGCGTATAAATGTAAAGGTGATCTCGTAAAAAATGTAACGAAACTTCTCCAGCGAAGTTTTAAAATGCATCGAGAGGTCCTTATACCAGCACAAAAGCTGCTATCCTACTGATGCAGGAACGTCTCTGGTCGTACCGTAACGGGATTCGCTCACTTACATGAGCAGATGGCACAACGACCGTCTTCTTCCGCATCTTCCGCCTGCTATGCTACCCCTATGACCCAAGTTCACAGGACCTCTTGAGTCAGTCCGGGCCGCTGAAGCGAAAGGGTGTTCAAGCCTTTGTAGAGCGAGGCATGCTAGCATATGCTCGTCCTAGCTCGTCGGATGGGGGGGGATTCTTGCTACTTCAGCGCTGAACGGGTGTTACGTTTTTTCGTGCCTCAGAAAAGATGTTGGTATCTGTTGATATTAGAAAGAGGAGGCGCGAAAAGATTCTTATCCGTATCCTTGTTCCCTGTTGATAGCTATTCCAGCGGGAGGCAAGCGGGAGATGGTGGAGGCTCGCCTGAGTGTGCCCACCCACATCGTAGGTACCTACATAACTACGACAACCTTGGCTATCACGCCACTCAATATTTATGATAGCCCCTAACACAAACGGTATTACCGACTCACACTCGTATACTCATCACGCCTTCGAACGGCGTCACATCCACCTAAAAAGTACAACTAATTCGCTCTCATGATCCTAGAGAAACTCTTCCCTTATATTTCGTGTCTCCGATTTCATTGAGACTGAAGGCAAAACCAGCGAAAACTTGAGCGAACAACTTTAACCCGAGTAAAACATTGGAGTACAAAATGATCCCTATCAGGAATTACAATTATTTATTAGCAAAAAAAAAACTAAACTAAACCTACCCAACTAACATTATGATCAAAAATAAATTCAACCGATAATCTCATTAAGCTTAGCTGAATTTGTAACAATCAAAAAAAAAAATCTTAGAAATCCTTAAAACTAACTTACACACTAACAACACGTCGGAAATATTTAAATCAACTTACAAACTAATTCAAATTCAAATAATTCTCGCAACCGCAACCGTCAATAGTAAAAATTACGTACTATTAGTATGTATGATGGCATATTAATCTTTCTTTGATTAAAAGTGCTGATAATCAAGCGGTAAATAGGTTGGGGAATTCTCGATACAATTCCTGCTCTTACACATTATTAACCTACGAATGCAACACCCTATAGGTACACTGTCTAACTCGAGAGAATAAAAACGAAGCATCAAGCCACACTTGATCCGATTATCAATTTACCGTTGACGAATTAATTACAAAATACTACGTATGCAAAAAGGTAACTCTAATATCTCTTACAAGGTATACAATTCTATAATTAACCGTCCGCGTAGTTTGAATAATGCACATAAAAAAAAAATCTAGTGATAGGAAAAGTATGATCACTTACCGACGACTGAGTACCTGATACTCGAACTGAACTACCTACAAGATGGTCCCAGGGGTGTGGTCGACGTTGTGCACAATGTTTACCGCCCGTGGATGACGAAAGCGATGACGTTCCTTTGCGAACGCTGTTGTTGATACTATGCTGTGAGAAGAAGATAATTTTTATGTGCATTTAAATATGTGCGGAACTACTAAGTACATAGTTTGATATGAACGAGAAAAAAAAACTGATATCACTACTTAACTAAGTTAACGCTGTTGTTGGGGATCGTCGCTGGTGGCTCTACGTGAGAGGATGGTCGTTTGTTGACGCGATTGTCGCTGTTGCGGTTCCTGATGCTGGAGGCCGACGGAAAATGTCGTAACGTTCGGGACACACAGTTGTTGTTGGTTGGCGATCACTGTATACAGCTGGTGCTTGCCCTGTACGATGAAACTGATTATAGGTGACTGAGCGTTATCTCCGGGACGTTCGGTTTCGGGGAGGTAGATGATCGTGGCGCTGCGAAATCAAATTGTATCGACGCGAATCTGCGAGCTGGTTCGATGTACGGCTTGTTGTTGATGCCTTTTATGGTGCTTTGGTTCGGCTTTTCAAATGGTGGTGTGGGAATGATTTTAGTTTTTCCTTATTCGCGGCAGGATTTTAGGGGTAATCACTTTAGCTTGGGCGATCAGCATCGATGACAGACGAGGTTTATATTAGTGTGTTGATCGCTCTATTTGTAGACTTCGGATGACGAATGCAACACGTGCGTGCACGGGAGTTGTTTTTTTTTTCCTTCTTTTTCGGAAGTAAAACGATTATGTTGGGCCGCGAATTTTTTTTTCTTTATTTTTTTTTTCCTTTAACACTCGAGTTGGTAATTTATTTTAGGGTGCTTTACACTGGGTGCACTACGATACCGTCTTATAAATGGTGTTTTAAAATTGCGGTACAGAGAAAAAAAATCTTCAAATACCCAAATGGTTGGTTCGTGCCAAAGTACAGTCTCCGAATATATTTAAGTAACAAAAAAAAAACCCAAAACCACTTGCTATCGCAGTTGACTGTAGCAGCTTCCGAAACACACTGATCATCCTACCAGAAGAAAAAAACCGAAAAAACATGCGACTCTAGGCTTTTATACTGGCGTGGGTTTGACATGGGGTTGCGTCGGACCATTTTTTGGTCAAATATATGAAACTTGAAAATACGACCCTATATACCTGGCCTCTTATCTCGTTTGAGAGAATGGCCACACATCCCGTGGTGGAGGTGGATTAAACCTTTGGTCAGCATATGCACGAACCACAAAAATTATGCGAATGATATTTCTGAACTTGGTTTAAAGAATAGATGTGGAACTACCTAACCTGCTCCTAACGTCTCCACTAGAACAGTGGTTGTCAAACTAAAAAAATTGTTGTTTTATGCAAGTGTATCGAACGTTTCCCACAAAACTTGTTCTTTACGCAAGCATAGGCGCGTGAAAAGAACAAGAAAAGAACATGCTAATAGTTGAACCACCCCTGAGAAATTGATGACGTCTCATGTTCAGACTGAGCCAGCCGGGGGCGTATACGTAACATTTATTGTTTTATCTATCTTTTCAGGTCCTTACTATGAAAAACTCCTGTACGGACACCGTTTAGGTTTTCCCGTTCATAAATGTTATTTCCAACACATTTACATACTTTTTCCTTTACAAATTTAAAGCAGAGTTTGGCATTTCGATGCTTATCGGCATTACTTAAAATGAAATTTCTACGAAACACAATATCGCCTACTTTATATGTGATACTTTTGCTTCTCGTGTTATAAAATTTTTCGTACGTCTGGTGAGCGTTTTCTAACGATTGCTTGATGTAGTTGTGCAGTATATTCATTTTTGCCGGTTTTGGCAACGCGTCTAATTCCGAGTTGTTTAACCCGTCTAAATGTTTAAGCAGCTCATACGTGGACCCATGCTCAACCATTTTCTGGCCAAAGAGTGCCTCGTAGGGGATATATTAATCGCCGTATGTACAGCTGTTCGAAGGGCGCAGGCAATCGCGGGTAATTGGGCGTCCCAATCTGTCTGTCCCGGTTCAATGTAAGAGCGTATTGCTGCAAGTATCGACCTATTCACCCTTTCGCTAGCATTCGATTGAGGGGCATAGGAAGCTGTTTTAATATGTCTGATACCAAATGTGTTCATTAATTTCTGGAATTCATGACTTGTAAATTGCTTCCCATTGTCTGTCAAGATACATTCTGGAACACCAAAGAGTAAAAATACTTGTTCTTTTAGGAACTTGGAGGTCGTATCCGTTGTCGCTTTTTTTAAGGGTTGAACTATTACAAACTTGGTTAGCTTGTCTAGAGCAATAATGATACAGGTATTACCAGATTTAGATCTAGGATAGGGACCAAGAAAATCTAGATAAAGATGCTGAAATGGTCGTTCGACTACGAATTGTTTGCCCATCGGGGCCCTAAGGATCGCATTTGGCGCTTTTGTAGATTTACACAGGTCACACCTACCGATAAACGATTTTACCTGAGCTGGCATATTCGGCCAATAAAATTGCTCCCGCAGCCGGTACAAGGTTTTCCCGATTCCGCCGTGTGCTGCTCTAGGTGGTTGATGAGCCAAGCGAATGAGGTTATCGGTTAGCTGTGGAGGTACCCAAAGTTTCCATACCAGATCATCAAGTAGTGGATGACCGGTGCAATGCTTAACCCTTTTATATACGAAATTGTTCGTGATGCGTAGATCCGGCAATTGAGCTGTATTTTCTTTGACGGTATTTACTATGCTTATGTACTCTTCCGATTGAAAGCTGGGATCTGTAAGATCAATCTGCAGCACTTCTAGCTCATTTCCTACCATCGTCTGATCTATCTCATCAACCGCATACACTCGTGAAAGAGCGTCAGGAACAACGTTCAGTGATCCCTTGCGATGTTGTATTTCAAAATCATACCCTTGTAAGTACATGCTCCATCTTGCTAACTTCCCACTCAAATCTTTATGGCTCATCAGCCACTTAAGGCTTGCGTTGTCAGTAATTATCTTAAACTTGTGCCCTTCTACGTATGCCCGAAATTTGGTGACTCCCCAAACTGCAGCTAGACACTCGCGTTCGGTCACACTGTAGTTTTGTTGTGCGGCGTTTAATTTGTGTGAGTAATAATAGATGGGCCTCTCACATCCATCTACGTCCTCCTGACACAGCACGCAACCAATGCCCGTGGCAGAGGCGTCGCATAGGATTACAAACTCCTTGCTATAGTCTGGGTTTACAAGGATGGGGGCTGAAGTCAACAACGCTTTCAATTTTTTGAATGCTTCGAATGCCTTATCGGTGAGCTCGAATTTTGTGCCTTTCTTCAGGGTATCAGTCAGAGGAGCTGCTACAGACGAGAAGTTGCTAACGAATCTACGGTACCATCCGGTCATACCTAAGAATCTCCTTACTTGCCTGGCCGTTTTAGGAGCTGGAAAGTCAGTTATTGCTTGTATCTTACCAGGGTCTGTCTTCAAGCAACCGTCTCCAACTATATACCCTAAATACTTAAGTTGCTTGTAACAAAATTTTGATTTCTCTAAATTAATAGTTAATCCTGCATCCTTCAATCGATTTGCTACTACCGACAACATGTAAATGTGCTCATCAAATGTCCGTGAAGTCACCAGCAAATCGTCCAAGTAGACGAAAATATGTTCTCTGAGTTCGTGAGGTACCACTTTGTCCATAAGTCTGCATAAGCGTTGAGGCGCTTTACAGAGGCCAAAGGGCATAACTCTGAACTGGTATAGGGGACGACCGGGAACGGTGAATGCGGTCTTTTCCCTCGATCTTTGCTCCAGCGGTATCTGCCAAAACGCATCTTTCAGATACACACTATATATCGAGTGTGGATCTCTATATGTGGAAGAGGATACGCATCCTTTTTGGTAACCTTGTTCACTTTCCGTATGTCCAAGCACATCCTGTCTTTCCCCGGCCGTTGTATCAGAACGACAGGTGAACTCCAAGCGCTTGAACTCACTTCAATGACACCCAGTCGTAGCATACGATCCAATTCCACATACAGACTCTTTTGCACCGCTGGAGAAATGGGATAATGCCGCTGCTTGACGGGTTCAGCCGTCCCGGTGTCGATGATGTGCTCCTCTAAGCTGGTTTTACCCAAGCCTAGAGTTGCAGACGAAGGGAACGGCTGAATAACATCTTTAAGTCGGATGGACTCTTCGCTAGTCAATTCACGGGCATCTGAGAGACTTCCTACCATCTTGGATTCCGGAAATCCATTAGGGTTTGTGGGAAACAAATGCGGGGCAACCTCAAATATTTGCCAAAAGTTCACTCCTAAGAATAGGGGTTGTTTTAACGAAGGTACTATAAAAAGCAGTAGTTCATTTTCACGGTCTTTATATTTAACGTTCGTTCTTATATAACCTACAATTTGCTGTCTGTTTCCATCAGCGGTCTTAACTACCGACTTGAGTTTGGTAAATGGAATATTTTTCTTTAATACGATACTATACCCATCAAAGCCTAAGCAACTTACGGCTGCACCACTATCCAATAGTCCAGACACGATTTCCCCGAATATCAGTACCTGAGCATACGGCCGAGGGTCATTTGGAGATATGTTGATTTCTGAAACTGCAGAAGCTGCCATATGAAAAAGTTTCTTCTCTCGAAAACGCGACCTTAATTTGAATATCCTTTTTGAAATGGGAGGCTTCGAATCTCCAAAAATTCGGTTTCGTGTCTCGTAGTAAAAGTTTAAACGTTCGTGGAGACTTTTTCGAGGCTCTCGTGCGTTGCGGGGTTCAGAGACTATTTTATTGTCATTATGAGCAACAGATAGTTCTTGCCTTTTTAAAATTGCAATTGGTGGGATTGATATGGATGTATTTTCTAATTGTCCGGATTTCTCTGTTGAGAGCGAATTGTCCCGGAAGTCAACTGGCTCCTTTGCAAGTTTTCCGCGCAACGCGAACATTGCGGAGTAATTGTATTCTCCTGGCCACATTTGTAGCAGAACAAGCTCCTCTGCTGACTGGTACATTCCTTGAAGGAGTGTCCTGCGAGTTTGCAGTTCCAGCAGATCAGGGGAGCTCTAGGTCGGGAAGTTCCGACCGCATCGACTGAATGAAACGAGCTGCTAGATACCAATTCATCAACAGGCTCCAATTCGGTGACCATTCGCCGGTTTTGTTGGAAGTGCAACACTCGGGGCTTCGAATTATCATGGTCACCGAAATACTTTTCCAGTTTCCTACAGACATACACCATTTCTTGAAGGCTTTCAGTATGAAAGGTGATCACATTTTCACCGATTTTCCTGTTGACATTTTGTCTGATAATTTCAATCAGGTCACGATTTGGTTTGGGACGTCGGAGCCTAGAGTTTAATTGTAGGATCGCCGTATAAAAGTCATCGAATGGTTCGGATAAGCCTTGATGACGATCTGACATTTTCCTTAGAAGTTCCGAATCCGTTTCAAGACCGCGAAACTAGTTGATCAACGCCAAGCGAAGAACAGGCCAGGTTATATTTTGATTGGACTTAATGAAAACCCAAAACCATGTTTCCGCTTGTCCTGATACGAAATGGTGGAAGTTACGAACTACTTCATCCCAAGGAACACCATATCCTTCCCTAGTACGATCTAATCGAAACAAAAAGTCGTCAATTGTTATATTTCGATTGACGAACTTAATTCCCCATTTATGAAAATGGTGGGCCTTGAAACTGGAAGATGTTGGGCTATTAGAATTTGAGATCAAATTTGACGGTGGTCTGGATGGATTCTCATTCAGGTGCAGACTGTTTAGTTGGGCTAGAAATTCATCAGCATTGTTGGTTCGAGACTCTACCGGGTTTATTGGAGCTTCATTCCCTGCAGCTGGACTTGGTTCTTGCATTCGAGGCGCCAGAGGCGTTTGAGCATTTAAAAGTTCACGCATCATGGATGCGAATTCTGTGCGAATGTCTGCCCTACTCTTGGACAGCTCCTCGCGAATGAATCGTAAATCATCTGCCCTATTCAAGCCTACCGTTGCTGTTACAATTTGTTGCACATAATTAGAAAGCTGCTCCCTCTCAATTGATTCTTCTTCATCATCAGATACGGGTGCATCCTGAGATACAAATACATGTGAACGTCTGGGGGCTTCTGCGGTGAGATTCTCTTGCATGGCTTCCATTGAAGCTAGAGCTTGCGCAGATGTTGTTGCGACTTCGGGTTCGGATCTCTCCGTGGATTTGTTTTGATTGCGTTTCTTTGAAACTTTATTACCTACTGATATAACAGACATATTCTGTTTATCCTTTTTTTTCCGCAGAACATAATCGGACTTAATAGTGGCTCTATTACGGTCAGACATAATGGATGGGTAAATGATATATACAAAAAAAAATTGGTATGGAAATGAAATAGTGCTAATATCGAGAAAAACAAATGTATTCAAAGAAAATGTTTCGTTCTAAGATATACGTAGCAGAAGATCAATCCAAAAAAAAATAGTAATAAGGCTACTTCGAACTTTATTCGAACTACCTTGCAAACAAAAATTCAAATTATTTTTAAATTTAAACTAACTACTTGTACTTTCACCAAATGAAATCGAATATCGAAAAGTATCAAATAAATGTTTATGTATTTTTCAAAATTCGGTGGATATGACGAGATTCTGGCGAGACGGACGAGATGATTAGAGTTTGTTTTATCTGCCCTATGGAATTTCAATTAAAAGAAAGGTTTTGTTTTGAAGTCTAATTGGCATGTTTTCTGTAACCTTTTCGGAAGAACTGAAATCGATGCAGCTAGCTACACGCCGCTTTATTGGGCGATGTCGCCGGTCATTCAACTTGCGATTCTTGTATCCTGAAAATACTTCGATATTGGTACCTGTACTTGAAATACAAAGAGTAGTTGGTAGATCGCAGCAACAGACGTAGCAGAAAATTCTTCACTCCGCTACCGGACAACGAATACTTTCCCTCTCTGAAAGAGTACTGACAAAAAAAAGATCTGTCTACTATTTGCAACATACCTTGAGTATCATTACCGATATTCACCAGGACAAATATGTAGACTTCACTAATAAGTATATACAATACCATACACACGCAACGTTGGGGTTTCGCAACGGCCGTAGTCAAATTCTTGGAATCTTATCTACCGGACAAAACTACGCGTCGTACAATGATATCAACTCTCTGAAAGAGCAAAAAGCATTTCAAAATCAAAAGCGAATTTGGTACAGACAAAAAAAACAAAATTTTGACTCTGGTTCAGAGTAACTGGTATCTAATATTACGGTCATACCAAACTAGAACTTCATTAGACCTCAAAAAAAAGAAAAAAGGAATACTGAACTGAATCAATTCGGGCCCCACGTTGGGCGCCACCTGTAATGAAACTTCTAAAGCGAAGTTTTAAAATGCATCGAGAGGTCCTTATACCAGCACAATAGCTGCTATCCTACTGATGCAGGAACGTCTCTGGTCGTACCGTAACGGGATTCGCTCACTTACATGAGCAGATGGCACAACGACCGTCTTCTTCCGCATCTTCCGCCTGCTATGCTACCCCTATGACCCAAGTTCACAGGACCTCTTGAGTCAGTCCGGGCCGCTGAAGCGAAAGGGTGTTCAAGCCTTTGTAGAGCGAGGCATGCTAGCATATGCTCGTCCTAGCTCGTCGGATGGGGGGGGATTCTTGCTACTTCAGCGCTGAACGGGTGTTACGTTTTTTCGTGCCTCAGAAAAGATGTTGGTATCTGTTGATATTAGAAAGAGGAGGCGCGAAAAGATTCTTATCCGTATCCTTGTTCCCTGTTGATATCTATTCCAGCGGGAGGCAAGCGGGAGATGGTGGAGGCTCGCCTGAGTGTGCCCACCCACATCGTAGGTACCTACATAACTACGACAACCTTGGCTATCACGCCACTCAATATTTATGATAGCCCCTAACACAAACGGTATTACCGACTCACACTCGCATACTCATCACGCCTTCGAACGGCGTCACATCCACCTAAAAAGTACAACTAATTCGCTCTCATGATCCTAGAGAAACTCTTCCCTTATATTTCGTGTCTCCGATTTCATTGAGACTGAAGGCAAAACCAGCGAAAACTTGAGCGAACAACTTTAACCCGAGTAAAACATTGGAGTACAAAATGATCCCTATCAGGAATTACAATTATTTATAAGCAAAAAAAAAACTAAACTAAACCTACCCAACTAACATTATGATCAAAAATAAATTCAACCGATAATCTAAGCTTAGCTGAATTTGTAACAATCAAAAAAAAAAATCTTAGAAATCCTTAAAACTAACTTACACACTAACAACACGTCGGAAATATTTAAATCAACTTACAAACTAATTCAAATTCAAATAATTCTCGCAACCGCAACCGTCAATAGTAAAAATTACGTACTATTAGTATGTATGATGGCATATTAATCTTTCTTTGATTAAAAGTGCTGATAATCAAGCGGTAAATAGGTTGGGGAATTCTCGATACAATTCCTGCTCTTACACATTATTAACCTACGAATGCAACACCCTATAGGTACACTGTCTAACTCGAGAGAATAAAAACGAAGCATCAAGCCACACTTGATCCGATTATCAATTTACCGTTGACGAATTAATTACAAAATACTACGTATGCAAAAAGGTAACTCTAATATCTCTTACAAGGTATACAATTCTATAATTAACCGTCCGCGTAGTTTGAATAATGCACATAAAAAAAAAATCTAGTGATAGGAAAAGTATGATCACTTACCGACGACTGAGTACCTGATACTCGAACTGAACTACCTACAAGATGGTCCCAGGGGTGTGGTCGACGTTGTGCACAATGTTTACCGCCCGTGGATGACGAAAGCGATGACGTTCCTTTGCGAACGCTGTTGTTGATACTATGCTGTGAGAAGAAGATAATTTTTATGTGCATTTAAATATGTGCGGAACTACTAAGTACATAGTTTGATATGAACGAGAAAAAAAAACTGATATCACTACTTAACTAAGTTAACGCTGTTGTTGGGGATCGTCGCTGGTGGCTCTACGTGAGAGGATGGTCGTTTGTTGACGCGATTGTCGCTGTTGCGGTTCCTGATGCTGGAGGCCGACGGAAAATGTCGTAACGTTCGGGACACACAGTTGTTGTTGGTTGGCGATCACTGTATACAGCTGGTGCTTGCCCTGTACGATGAAACTGATTATAGGTGACTGAGCGTTATCTCCGGGACGTTCGGTTTCGGGGAGGTAGATGATCGTGGCGCTGCGAAATCAAATTGTATCGACGCGAATCTGCGAGCTGGTTCGATGTACGGCTTGTTGTTGATGCCTTTTATGGTGCTTTGGTTCGGCTTTTCAAATGGTGGTGTGGGAATGATTTTAGTTTTTCCTTATTCGCGGCAGGATTTTAGGGGTAATCACTTTAGCTTGGGCGATCAGCATCGATGACAGACGAGGTTTATATTAGTGTGTTGATCGCTCTATTTGTAGACTTCGGATGACAAATGCAACACGTGCGTGCACGGGAGTTGTTTTTTTTTTCCTTCTTTTTCGGAAGTAAAACGATTATGTTGGGCCGCGAATTTTTTTTTCTTTATTTTTTTTTTCCTTTAACACTCGAGTTGGTAATTTATTTTAGGGTGCTTTACACTGGGTGCACTACGATACCGTCTTATAAATGGTGTTTTAAAATTGCGGTACAGAGAAAAAAAATCTTCAAATACCCAAAATGTTGGTATAAATGTTCGTGCCAAAGTACAGTCTCCGAATATATTTAAGTAACAAAAAAAAAACCCAAAACCACTCGCTATCGCAGTTGACTGTAGCAGCTTCCGAAACACACTGATCATCCTACCAGAAGAAAAAAACCGAAAAAACATGCGACTCTAGGCTTTTATACTGGCGTGGGTTTGACATGGGGTTGCGGTATCCATTGCCCGATGCTACCGTTTTTCCCTGGTCGCATTGTGTCGGACCATTTTTTGGTCAAATATATGAAACTTGAAAATACGACCCTATATACCTGGCCTCTTATCTCGTTTGAGAGAATGGCCACACATCCCGTGGTGGAGGTGGATTAAATCTTAATGGTCAGCATATGCACGAACCACAAAAATTATGCGAATGATATTTATTTCTGAACTTGGTTTAAAGAATAGATGTGGAACTACCTAACCTGCTCCTAACGTCTCCATTAGAACAGTGGTTGTCAAACTAAAAAAATTTTTGTTATATGCAAGTGCATCGAACGTTTCCCACAAAAAGGATACATCTTTTATGATTACATAGTTAATTTTAATTCATTACCTACTTAGTACTTACTATTTTTTCCTCATACGATATTGAAGTTGTCGTAAATTTGTGGATTCTGCGGCTACTAGCGAATTTGGTTTAAAACTCTTTTTCAACCAATTAAGAAAATTGCATTATGGGAATCCAAATCGTCTTCAGTTTGATACCATAATGCATTTGATATAACATACGGTTTTAATTTAAATGTTTGTTTATAATTCTTACCTCCGTTTTTCTCCACTTAAATAGTTTAGCCTTAAACTCTCCCCTCTGGCCGATACTAGTTATTGTATTTGTTTTATCCTCATGTGTTAAATATATACCAATCTTCTAAACGTTATGGCATGATTTTTATAAAAAACAATGCATATTTAGAATGAATTTATATCTAATAAAACACTTACGTGTTTTTTTTTTGGCACTTGATTTTATCCAATTTATTCAAAGCACTTAATTTTATTTCTAATACCTACTAGGAATTAAACTTTATCACACAAAACTCATATTTTAGCACTGGAAACAAATTTCAAATTTCTTCAATATTTTTTTGTCAGCTTCGAACAGCTGTCACTGAATTTCAAGAGATGAAATCAAATCAGAAATGTCCGTTTTCGATGACTATACTGATTTTGTCCATCTTTATTAGAAACAACAACAATGAGCGACACTTAGCTGGTCTAACGCGTAAATTATGTTTCCCTTTGAATCTACGTTGATCGTTATTGAAAAAAGGTACATCAATGTAATTATGAAAATATTCTTCTTTGTTTACAGATTCTTGTCAGTTTAAAATTAATATGAAACACTTTAAATTAACGTTCATCCAATTTAGAAACTACATTGTGTGTGAAGGAATTGGATGTAAGCTTTATTTGCACCGGTAAATATCGACATAAAAAATGGAACGTTTTGAAGTGGATGGCGATTCAAAAAACATTTAATTAACTATGCAACACTTTGAATATACGTAGATGTCATTTAAACTTAAAATTGAAAAAAATTATAATGTAAAATTTTTCAAAAAATGGTCTTAATGTAAAAGTAAATACGTTTCACTTTGAATCTATGTTGACTTAATTTAAAATTACAGTGCGTATTTAAATCAAATATGTTTTAACGAAAAAAAGAATATTCTTTTTGAAAGTTCTTACAACGTAAAATCAAATAGAACATATTACTTTTTTTTTTAATTTCTTCCCTGAGTGAGTTAGTAAGAAAGAACGTGTTTTTTTTGGTAGGCCGTTTCACCGAAGTAATTAGTACAATGATATCATTGGAATTGCAATGTTTATTAAAATATAAACAAAAACAACTGATCAAATTCAAATTTCAATAGCAATAACTGAGTAATTGCGAAGCAATTAAGTATCATTCCAATTGTTAACGAAAGTAGATAATAAAATTTAATTGTTATGAGTTTATGACTTATGAATGACCCACAATACATACAAAAAAATACCAAAAAAGTGATTTTCAGTTCAGATTTTTGTGTAGGTATTTAAAAAATAAGCTGAAGAGTCCAGAAAAATTTAAAAATGTGCACCCAATACCCACAGGTGTATCGGTGTTCCGTCAAGGTAAAATGCGCTTAACGGTGCCTCATTACATGGTGTGTTGGACTACTCCGCTGCTTTTTTAAGCATTTGACAAACATCATTGGCAGTGCAGCCAGAATTTCAAAACGGAAAAACGGACATTATTTATATGTAATAATTTTTTTTTTTTAAATTAAATTATTTATTTATATCTTTTAACCCTTCAATGCATACTCAGAGATGGCGAAAATGGTGGCACGCAATGAAATATAAGTGGCACGTCACTTATTGAGAAATCCGATTGTTTCTCGGTTTTATGTTAAGGCTGGTACGCAGTTCACAAAATAAATCCAATTTTTCATACAAATTTTTCATTGCGAAATGTCAAAATGAACATTCCACATAAAAGTTTCACTAGACAGTACGCAGTTCGAGTGAAAAATACCAGTTCAGAAACGGAGTTGTAGGTGGCGGTACTAAAATCGCTCGTAAGCTATTTCACTTAGTTTTTATTGTCCGTCGCATTAATTTTTTTTAAATATCATCGAGAAAAATCATTTGAAGGAAAGCGGTGGAGAAATTTATTGGAATTTTAGGTGTTCTTTTAAAATTATAAATAGTTGTTTTCATTGAATATAATGCGTTATTGTTATAAGGTGTCATGAACAAAAATCAAAATATTCCAGAGCTAGCACGTACGCGAGAGATGCTTATGCTATTTGTTTCTTTTATTTAAAATTAATTAAGAACTGTTAATTTCAAAAATTCATTTATATGTTTACACATAAAATACTGCGCAGTATTAAATTATTTATTTTGGTTCGTAGATTCGATTCACCCATTCGATTTCCTTTCATTTTGCCCTTCTATTCTACTATCCATCGGGTGAACTGCACTATCCAAACGAATTTGACATTCAAGTTAACAGCTGTTCACGTGAAATCCATAAGAAGTTTGTTGTTTTTTGTTTTGAAAATTGAAATGAATGTACCTATTCAGTAGAATAGTGTTCAGTGAAAATTGAAGAAAAATTTCCCCCGATGAGTAGCAGAATAGGACTTTAGATCAAGACTGTATGATGGCACGCCAAAGACACTTCAAATTATTATTTTTTTTTTTAAATGGCACGAAGCTCTAAACAGGTTCGCTATCGCTATCCCTGCTGTAGCAAATCTGCATCATACTTTAAAAAAAAACTGTCATAAGAGAGTGGCAGCCGATATCTCTTCGATTTGTTAGGTTTTCCATTACAAGTTAGTTCAGCGATGATATATTATGTTTACAAATGTTTTGGTAAGTGTGTGAACTGTGAATGCAATAAATCAGAGCTTGAAATCACAAGACCACATGCTCTCATAGTCTTTAGGAGAGGTGTGTTTAATTAAATGTAAATATAAATAATCAAGTGTTTTAATGCACATAAGTATTTTTTTTAATTGTTTCTTCTATGTTCCTTCTAATATAAATATGCAAAAATAATTTTAAAATTTTGCAAAGAACAGACGTTTTGTTCATATTTTGCATATGATGCATATCTGCAGCACCATGCATTTAAGGTGTGTTTATCATGTCCTTGGACATGAGAAACAGTATCAATATTTAGAAGCTTTTTTCGCTTTTGAGCATGGAGAGAATCTTGTCAGATAAAGAACTTGAACAAATTTTGGATGAATGGGTGGACAGTGAAGATGAATTTAAAGATTGTGGTCTTCTTCAGCACAAATTGAATGTAGAAGATCTTTTATCCAACACCAGAAGAGATCTCTTAGAAGAAGACGTAAATATTGAATTAGTGGAGCTTGAAAGTTTACCACTACATATTTTGAATAATATTTTTTTTTACCATCTTATCGATATTACAGTGGTTTATTCATGGATTTTGTACAAACAAAACTGCTCCATCTGCAATGAAACACCAATGGGCCTATGCGATTTCCGTATAGACTTGGCAGAATCTCTTTGCCGAAGTGGGACTGTGCTTCAAGATCGCAAAATGGAAAAAAGCCGAAGATGCAAGCTTCCAAATTGTACTGGATTCACATACATACAATATAAAAAATGTTGCACTGCCCTGTGTTTTAATAAAACAAATAATTCAATGGTTTCGCCAAACATGGAAGGGTGAGTAAGGAGATCTAGTTTTCTCCGTCTTGTGAAAGGGACAATAGTTGTCTTCTTTGGATTCAGAAAGACCTTCTTTATTACACCATCTCTGAACAACTGATAGGGCGTATTGCAGTATTTCTGAGACCGTGCTTTCTAATTTTTTACCACTGACAACGATTGCGTGTAGTTGAAGGCTTCTTCAATGTCAAGAAAAGTGACAAGACAGGTTTCCTTGCGATTGATGGAGTATTCAATTTTGGTTACTAAGTCATTAAGTGCTGATTCGGTGGATTTACCTATTTGATAGGCATGTTTAGACTTGCTGAGCGGATATTTTTTCAGAGCAACCTCTCTGATATGTCTACCAATTAGTTTTACCATGCTTTTAAGAATAAAAGACATGAGACTGTTGGAGCGAAAGGATTTGGGGGCTAGAATCGGAATTTCTTCCTGCCTTGGGTAGGTATCTAACTGCGACTTTTCGCCAGGCTCCCGGTATGTGACCGTAGGCCAGACTACAGCTGAATAGTTTGGTGAAGATCGGTGCCAGTGTGTCTGCTCCCTGCTGTAGAAGTGCCGGAAATATTCCGTCCTCCCCTGCAGCTTTGTAGGGCTTCAGGGAGGTTATGGCCCATTTGATGGCATTGGTATTGCAGATTCGTTTTGCAATTTTCCAGTCCCCCCCTCGTCGGCAGACAAATCCGCTCCAGTCTGCCCACGTAGAAATTGATGGTTGTAGCACAGACAATATAATTACAACGATTATCCAACAAAATAAAAGCTTTTTCCTGAGTGCCAATTGAGCATAATCGTAATCGTTTGCGTGTGTGCATACCTAAACGTATTGTGCGTGACGAAATTTCTTGCTTTCATTTTAACCTGTGATTCTCGTTTCCAATTCCCTTTTCCCATTCCCAAAAAACAAATGTTTTAATTTTGCTTTTGATAATAAAGGAAATGTCCTCCTGAGGTAAAAAAAAACCGCAGTTAATAGAAAAAAATCCATAATTTTTACATGTGTAACCGACACAGTAAAAATTCGTACAGAGAGAACGGTGACCAAAGTGGGGAATTAGTTTTAGCTCATTAAATTATACTATTTTGGGAAACACACATTAAGGTACATTTAGTTATGATTTGCAGCCGAAACGTGACCGAACTTTAGTCAGCTGTCAAATTTGTTTTCGTGTGTTTGTAAGTTGATTGGGAAATAAAAATGCTTACACCAATTAAAAATGTAGGTACCCATATAACTTTCCACTTTAATGGGGATTCTAAAATACCTAAAGGAAGATCATATCAGGAAAATGGTAATGCAGATAATACTATGTGAATTCAGTAATTGCATTTCTTCGTACCCGAATGCAAAATATTAAAACGAAAGTCAGTTTTACCTCAAATAGCAACAAGTTTTAGTTGCAGAAACTTACGCGCTCGAGAAATATTGAGTTTAACTTCCAAGATATTTTTATTTTCCCAGTGACTTTGAAAATCATTACAATGGCTGTAAAATTAAATTAAAAGCATTATCTCTTCTACTTAGCTAGTTAACTAGTTAGAGCTGATTTTCGGCCCGGATCGTGTTTAATAGATCTCGCCGATGTGGAGGTCGAAGCTTTATCTCCATTGTCCATTGTTTCTTCAGCCCGCTGAGCAATTGTTAGGGTTGGTGTCAACCTATAGGGTACGGAGGTAGAAGCGACCGACGGTGCTGACGGGAAGCAAATGGACGGCCTCCTTGGACGCCTGCTCATTTTTTGTTATGCTCCTTCGTGTTGGATGATGTCCGAGAGTAGGGATTCTTCTTGATCCTGAACTGAACCCGGTTCATGTTATAGAACGGCTGACAGTTCAGGTCCTCAAGAAGTTTAACCGAACACTCATTCATCGAAATGGTCAAGGCAAGACTCTGTAAGTTTGCCACTCTCCTTAGAACTTTCCAGTCCTTGGTGGGAAGAGCTCTATTTTGCAGCCACAGTGTCCGCAAAATTTCGTCCGCAGAGCGGGAGGTTCCAGCTAATCAATCTCTGGTGCCAACATCTGCACAATTGAGCTTCATCCAACCTGGCTTGTACGAGCAGCCCAGAAATGTTATCTGTAGGCTATCATCGGGGAGCTTATTCACCTCCCTAATGATGGCATCTTCCACCGCTTTTTGATGTACAGTCCGGAAGGAGCCCTACCCTTATGGCTCCTGCTACGTCAGCGAACAGAGGAGCATTTGTTTTTGCTCTCTTACTCGGCCCGGCAGGTGAATTGTTGCTCGACCGAGGGCGCTTGTTGGCTGTTGTTATTTCGTTTGACGTTTCATTGAGGACTTTCTCCAGCGAAAGAGACCATCTGCAAGAATGCGCCTAAGTTTCTTCTTATTGGAGGTGGTAAGTCGTTTTCTTTGAGGGGAAAGTTTTCCTATCCCCAAGTTTTTGATTGAGTCGGTCTCGGGATCATAAGAGCAGCTCCTGTAGGCCTCCTCCGTGAGCATGGAGCTCACCGTTTCGACGGATTCTAAGTCACTGTCAACCATAAACTAAGTATTAAATAGACCGTCAGCTCTTTCAACTTAAGAGAATTTGCCTACAAGCTGTTTGCGGTGTTACTATGTGCCGAAGTATGTGTGCCAATGTTAAAGTAAATTAGACGCACGCATATACTTGCACATACTAACCTGACAGATGCCTCTGACAGTTTATTCCGTGGTAACATTGGAAAAAAATCAAATAATTCAAATAATTGCCCGTTATCGGGACGTGTTAAGAAAGCGGTGGGTGTGGTGTGGTGAATTTAGTACCAAATTATATTAAAACGCATGGTAGGTATACATTATTAGGATTTCTTTCATTTTACCTTGTGAATCTATATAGTACGGGATGTTTACATTTTTGTTGTACACAATGGAAATCGATGAACTTATGAATCATTGACAAAAATAAAAAAAAAAGAAGCTTATTAATATAAAAAAAATCTGATTACTATATAGGTAATGATTTTGAATCAAAGGAATTAAAAGAAAATTGTTCTGTTATTATCACATAGATATTTTTATCAGAAAAACGATATGAATTGAAAGTATCGCATCGATACTTTTTAAGCATTTTCTTTCAATTCATATCGTTTTTGTGATAAATATATCGATGTTATAATTACAGAACATGGGCACAGGGTACAAATCAGTAAACATGTTTATTTCCAATGTGGGTACCTATACCTATATCTATATTTAAAGTTTCGTTCTTTCCCGTATACATTTTAAAGAAAATAAAGTTTCGTTGTATCTATTCGACTTTTTCTTTTTATAAAACAAAACTATTAATATTCTGGGCTCACGCAATTCATTTCAAATGTAATTTTTAATTATGTCAATTGTATCAAATTTTTCAATAAATTTTATTTTTTTTTTGTTTTCCATTAATAAACGGAATCTTCATGAAAAGATTGGGCCTTACTAAATTTAAGTACGAGTAGTTCAGTGGTTATATCTTCCATACAAATTTCGTAAATGTGAGCTTCCGTAAATTTAAAGTCGATGTTAAATTTGTTATTATTACGCGCAGTATAACTCAAAAATCATACCCACACAGAAATGTGTATATCTTTTCCCTAGAGCATATTTGAATGTTCTTAATCAATGCTTATCTTTATATTGGTTACCGTTTTTCTGTCGACATTTTAGGCGAAATAATTTTTTACCAAAAACAACCAACGAAAACAGACACAATAATTATAGGAACAAAAATAACTTATTTTATTTTAACGAATGCATTTTTCACACTTTATTCCTTTATTTATTCATATTGATTACATTCGCTTTACGCATTTTGTAAAATACATGTTTTCGTGATGAATTAAAACAACGAATTTAAACTCTCAGAACGCATCCATCAGCTGACAGAAACTCACAAAATACACTAACTCTCAGCAGTGTTCTTAGCGCTCTCTCTTTATTTTTCCCACGAAGCGTATTAATTGTTCCCTTTTCATTAAACTCAAATTCCCTCTATTTTTTAATGAAACAAACCGTACTTTAAAAGTAAAATTTGTATTGTTCGGAAAGAAAATCACATTAAATTATTCTTCAGTATAAAAATCGCAGTTTTCAAACATTATAATATATAATTTTTTTGGTACTAGAAATTGTTGCTAGAGGAAAATCTCCTTTTTATGTACATTTAGTGCGTTGATATTCATGGTGAAATGTAGTTTGAATGTTTTCTAGTCAAATTGTTGATATTCACACAATATTGATGTTTTTTCATTTAACGCATGGAAAGCTTTTCGGAAATCGTAATTCCCACAAAAAGGTAGAAATACTACTATGTAGGAACACTGCTGAGTGTCATTATTTTTTTTACTTCTCCCGCCAATTAGAATTTCTTTTTTTGCTGCTTCACACGTATTCACAGATAGGAAATTTAAGAGAGAACTTTCTGTACAAAATTTGGGGGGGGAATCGGGTAGGTGCGCGGGAGCTGGCGGTCTATTTAATACTTAGTTTATGCTGTCAACTGTTGGTCGTTCAGGACGGTCTACCCGTCCATCAGTTGACCTGATTAGCCATTTTCGGGCGGGCGCCCACGTGAAGTACTATAGAATGAGGATTTGTGCCCGTGCCCAGCAACAACTAATAATAACCGCAGCGAGAATTTATAAGCGACAAGACATTTATTTTCCACACCACACACTAACACACGACTTTAGCATTCCGAAACCGGGAGAGAGATACACTTTCGTTCTCTGCGAGGCATATTAGTTTGACTAAAATTTCAATAAGAAGTGTCTTTAAAGGTTAATAAAATTTAGGAAAAATCACAAAAATCACTGCTCAGAGCATATAAGTCTTGACATGAGAGTGAGTTAAAAAAATATATTACAAATAAAGGGTTTTTCAACAGGACGCTACAAAAGTAGAGCGAATTTCTTGCCGTTCTTTTGACATTTCTCTTCAGTAAGGTTTGCCATTTCATGATGGAAAGATTTACGAGCCAACAACGAGTCGAAATTATTAAAATTTACTACCGAAATTCGGAGTCGTGGCCTCAACGTTAAGAGCGCTACGTCCAATTTATGGTCGTCATAATCGTCCTAGCAGATCAACAATTGAGCGTCTTATGGAAACATTTGTATCCACAGGCACAGTACAAAATGTTCCCGTGCCAGTAAGACAAAGAAGTGCCCGTAGTGTCGAGAATATTGCTGCCGCTGAGGCTTCATTTGGAGAAAGCCCAAATGTGTCTCTCACACGTCGTTCTCAAGCGTTGGGCATCTCTGTGACGTAGTTGTGGTGAATTTTGCGAAAAGATCTTGGCCTACATCTTTACAAGATTAAATTGACGCAAGAACTGAAGCTGCTTGACCACCAGAAGCGTCGTATGTTCGTGAATTGGGCTGAGCAACAACTTCAAAATGATTCGGATTTTCATCGAAAAATCATTTTCAGCGATGAGGCTCATTTCTGGCTGAATGGCTTCGTCAATAAACAAAATATGCGGTATTGGTCAGGCAGCAATCCACACGTATTCCATGAGTCATCATTGCATCCCGAAAAAATTACGGTTTGGTGTGGTTTATGGGCCGGCGGCGTCATTGGGCCGTACTTGTTCCGTGATGATCCAGACCAGCACGTTACTGTGAATGAGAATCGCTACCGTTCAATGATAACCGAATATTTTTGGCCCCAATCGGATGATATGGACTTGGAGGACATGTGGTTCCAACAGGACGGCGCCACAAGCCATACAGCGAATGTCACAATCAAATTATTGGAAACCAAGTTTGGAGAACGTGTCTTCTCACGAAATGGTCCAGTCGCTTGGCCGCCTCGGTCGTGCGATTTGACGCCTATACACTATTTTCTGTGGGGCTACGTCAAGTCTATGGTCTATGCCAACAAGCCAGCGACGATTGATGAACTTCATACGAATATCGAACGTGAAATTGCAGCAGTATTGGCCGATTTGTGCTTGAAAACTGTCAAAAATTGGGTTCAGCGTCTGGACTTCTGCAAGCGTGCCCGTGGGGGCCATGCAAAAGAAAACCGTTTTTGTTTTATTTTAAAAAAAACTTTTGTAGCGCTCTTATTGAAAAACCCTTTACCTATTTTCATTTAGTTCATCATGCGCCGATGGTTCTCTTACTCTTAATAATACGTGAGTAAGTGTGGCAGTACATATTTGAATCTTTTATTCAACAGAGAAGTTAAAAAGTGTCTATTTAAATTTTACTTAAAAAAATAAATAACTTAATATAAGCTATCATGTAATTTTGCGTATACAAATTCCTTATCTTACTTTTATAATAATGAATTAGGTAACATTATTATTATCAGATTTGTTTACATCACAACAATTATATTTATCTTAAACATTATGTATTTAATTGCTATAGCTTAATGCATACGTTTTTGTAAAATTATATCAGTAACACAAAATATTTAAATTTAGATGGCTGTAAATCCATTTCCTAAAAAGTGCCAGCGCTTACAATGGTGGTTTCATGTTTGATTGTGATTATGTTTATGATTTTTTGTCATATAATGACACTTTTTTCGGTATTGTAAACCTTCGTCATCAACTGTCTTTAGTAACTGTCAAAATGGAGCACGTTGATTTCATAAACTGAGTCTGATTTTACCCTATATATTAGTAAATATCAAAATATCACAAACGGACACGATAATCAAATCGTATAAATAAAGCACACACATTAGCAAAACAATTGATTGGTGGCGCGGTGTCATAGGAGTAGAAGAGCTGTCCTGTCATACTTCCTACTGCCGGAAAACGCTACCAAAAAAGAAAAGCCACAAAAACATTCGGCTTCATCCTTACCGCTCCAATCTAAATTCTACCTCAATAGATACTCTCTGATATTAAAGCTTTTGCTCTCATTTACTCCATTGAGCTTTTAATCGACGAAGTACCTACACTACACGTGAGTAAATGCAGTTCTTGCATTCTCCCTTGGCTTTTTCGCATTTTCTTTCAACGCCTTTAATAGGACAACCACACCCGGCATCATTTTCAGCAGTTTTATTTCATATCGTGTTTCAAGGATTTTTGTAGTTACTAAATAGTGGAGCCGGAAAAGGAATGAACTGTCAGTGACCGAAAGTTGAAACACACAATGGGTTGATATAATAATAGTTAAAAGCAAAAAAACAGTCCTGTGACCATTGTAATCATATCCCGTTCCCGATATCCATTTTAGTTTCAGGGTGCGTCAACGTCAATATGCATAGCAACTTAACTTGCTATTGCCAACAAAGTATGTAACGACTAAGGATAACTTGAGTAATAAATTCGAATTTGCAAAAGAAAACATACGCTCTCCCCAAATGCAACGTTCTGTAAGCTGTTTACATTTACAGGAAACTTGTGTCGTTCTCCTGTCATCCCTATGCGGGGCATAAGAATATGATTCCATCATTTTATAGAAATCGTGTTTTTTGTTTCTATCACTCTTCCTTTCGTCCTCTTTGTGTAATTTCTCCGCGGAATTCGTATTTTTTTTGATAGTGTTTTTTAAAACATAAATAAAATCTTGTGCAATATAGTTACATCTAAAAACTACATTCGTGCTATTAAGTATTAAGAGTTTATAAATGCTCAGAAAATAACTGTGTTGTGATTTTATTCAATATTTATACTTATGTAGTGTTGCTTTCAGCATTCTAAAACGTTTCTTTAAAAAGAAAACGCACAAATTAGGTAGTTGTTGCGTTAAGTGTCGGGATTGTGTTATATGTACATACAAACGAAAAGTAGAATCGCATAGGTACCTACCTACCACTTTTATTATCTGATGAACAAGAAATGAAACACAAATCCCATATATAGATTTGAAATTCTGGAATCGTTATACTCGTATTCACATCTGAACCAATGTTTAAATAAAAATTGTGTGTGGAAAAATAATTATTAAGCTCTTCAATTCAACACTGTGCCTCCCTAACATATTTAATTATTATTGTGGCAAATAAATCTGAAAATATTCATCTATGAGGAAAGTCTAAAGATAATATACCCATCTATGTACTTCTAATTATAATATATAAGACTTTAAATTGATATGACTAACGAAGAACCTATTATGGTGGTAGTCGAAGAATCATCAGAATCAGAAATTGAAACTGAACCGGCAAAAATATTCCACAGAAGACTCTCAACTAAAAGCAATCTGAAAAGCACGGTAAATAATCTCTTTGATATAATATAAATTGTGCTCTCATCCACATAAATATACATAACACCATTGCATATAAACATTATATATTACTAACATTTTATATATAAATAGATACTATCTTCAACATAAAATTTTTGTTGGTCAGCATCGTCGTTAGGTCGGCTTTGACGTTTCTTTTGGAACCAAAATAAAGAGAAAATATGAGAAAATGAGAGCAAAGAGCAATAATTGCACTATTGTGGTGGTGAGGGCTGGTGGGCTTGGGTGCGGGTGGGCGGTGGAATTGGGAATTGGGTTGGGATGGGCATGGGAACTGGCAGTGGGACTGTGTACGGGTAGTTTTCAGCGTTGCCATTAAGTGCAGATTTGTCTGCATTTTGCAGTTTTACAACCTAGCTGCAGACTCTTTAACAACCAGAAATCTACAAAATTTGCGTTTTAGATTTTGTGTGCATTCGCAATAATATATATATTTTTTTAAATATACAATTTCAAAATTTTTTGCACACTTTCGCTATGTGCTATCATATTTGTATTCAGTTTTTTTTTTGTGTTATTGTTATATATAAATAAAAGAAATTTTGTGAAGTAAGATTTCCCCATAGAAAAATAAAATAGGTCTCTAATACTCAATTGCATTCTCAGGCCAAAATAATAGCAATTAACCAGAGTTACTCTTCGTTTGATTTCTGATTAGATGTCTTCAAAATATACCAGCGCTGCTAGTAATACAACCGTCAACATCGAGGATTGTGATTTCTGCCCCAACTAAACTAAAATGATGGTCATGCTTCACAGCTCACGCTCTATCAAAAAATAAAATATATTTCGCCCATTTCTGTGACCTGTCCCTTTGCTGCTCGTAGCCAGTGCTGCCAGCATTTCAAAAAGAAAAATTCTAGACTGCAAACAAAAATAATTGTACCACTGGGTCGAACGTAACTTAATCGTTGATCAAACGTTTGGTTGGTTGTTTTTTTTTTTATGCCATAGGTCGGTAAAGATCTGAGAATATATGCTAGATAAAAGAAACAGTTCATAAAATATACGAATATTGTTAAATAAAACTCACTTTTGCGTTAATCATCTCTAAGGTGGGCGGTAGAAAGAGTACAAGTAAAAAATTGCAGTTTTTCAGGAGTCGGAAAAAATTTAATAAAACTTTCTGTCTTCGATTTTTATAGCCTCCACACGAAGGTATATTCACTTTGCCATTACATTTGTAACGCCAAAAAGGAGTCACCGGAGACTTTATAAAGTATATATATTGTGAATCAGGATAACGTTCTGAATCGATCTAGACATGTCCGTCTGTCTGTCTGTTTGTTGAAAGCACGATAGCGCCCAAATGGTTTGACATAGGCGAATGAAATTTTGTGAAAGGACTTCTTCTTATCGTCGTCAGGTTGGTATTGAAAATGGGCTATTTCGGTCAAGTAGTTCTGGTACCTCCCATACAAAGTCAATATTAGACCCACGTGTCTCTCTGTCTGTTGAAAACACGATAGTGTCCATAGGAATCAACCTAGACGGATGAAGTTTGGTGAAAGGACTTCTTCTTATCGTCGTCAGGTTGGTATTGAAAATGGGCTATGTCGGCTAAGTAGTTCTGGTACCTCCAATACAAAACCAATATTAGAAAACGTATTGAAAACACGATAGCGTCGAAAAGAATCTACCTAGGCAAGTGAAATTTTGTGACAGAGCTTATTTTTATTGTCGTCAGGTTGATATTACAAATGGGCTATGTCGGTCAAGTAGTTCTGGTACCTCCCATACAAAATCAATATTATACACATGCGTCTCTCTTTCTGCTGAAAACACGATAGCGTCCAAAGGAACAAACCTAGGCGAGTGAAGTTTTGTGAAAAGACTTCTCGTTATCGCCGTGTTAATATGTTTTTTTTTCAAGTCAGGTATTGAAAATGGGCTATGTCGGTCAAGTAGTTCTGATACCTCCCATACAAAACCAATATTAGAAAACATATTGAAAGCACGATAGCGTCCAAAAGAATCTCTGGCCAAGTGAAATTTTTTGAGAGGACTAATTTTTATTGTCGTCACGCTGATATTAAAAATGGGCTATGTTAGTCAAATAGTTCCCAAGTAGGACTTCTTTTTCGTGGTTGCCACTATTATTAGAAACAAAAATCCCTGACATTCCCTGACCAAATTTTGCAAATGTCCCAATAAAAAAAACAACGCATTTAATTACTAGTTCTTGAGATTAATAAGTTATTAAGGGTTTAGTTTCTTGTTTGAAATAAATCACATTATAAAAGTAGGTAATTATCAGTCTTGTTCATTCTTGATGGAACAGCTTCCATATTGCACTTTTTAATTTTTGTTGGTGTTTAGGAATACTTTTGTTTTAATTGTTCTAATTGTTTATAATTCTATTGTTCATTCATTTATTGCTAAATTATTGTTAAAATATTGTGCCCTGAATTATGTGACTCACTGTATTTGTTCAATGACAAGTTCTTGTGCCGGTTGGTCGCAACAACAATTTACCTGCTATATCATGTTGATGTTATGCTCTAAGAGATAACAATAGTTGGTGTTGTTGTTGTAATTAACATGGTATTTCCGTCCACACGTTTATGTTCATGCTGTGCTGCGGAATGTAAATCGAACTCCCGGTCATTTGGATTTAGCTCTCAGCCGGAACAACAAGAAAAACTGACAATAAAGCTAAGTATTGGGTTATACGCTTCGTTCTCTTTTTAGTTGGTAGTGCTTCTTTCAATGCAATTCCTTAAAAGGTTATCACGTGTCGGTAGGGTCCTTCTACGTCGGATTTAATTTAATTATATATTGTTGAATCAAGAACTCAAACTAATAGACATTTACAATTGAACATTTCGTGAAAACAACTATATGCGAAAAACGCATCAACACATGTCGGGCTGATTCAAAGACAGTACGAGTAATCGCAAGTTAAAATTGAAAGAATCTTTGTAGAGTTTTTTGTCGGGTGCTCACGGTATTAATTAATATGAGCGATTTAATGCGTATTCGCGGAACTGAAAAAGGGTGTTTGACTTGTACAGCGTCGTTTGCAGATTCAATCGTACCCGAGACTACTCTAGAACTATTAGAAATAAAATTTGTGAAGTTGAATGAAACGTGGTCGGATATTGTGGCGTTTCATAAAGAAGCGTTGAAAAACGCGGCTGATGTAACAGTGTGTGAGGAATTGGAAGTTTTTAGAAAAGCTAAACTAAACTTCCGACAATAATTCCAATTCGAAATTTCACCTTCCAAAGTTAACGGTGTCGAAAGTTCAGCTGGTAAAGAAATGGACTGTAAGGTGCCATCAAGAAAACGTAGCCTTTATTATTTTTTCTTCTGTATTTTTTTTGTTGACTTGAATTCTTTCGTTTTTATAATCAATTTCAATTAAAATCTTTGTGTTTCTAAACAATGAAAATATTTTTATAAATAAAAAAAAGATTAACAAGTAATAAGTAGGAAGTACAAAACTGAGTGCAGACGTTGCTTGTTTATACCGTGGCACATACATAGCTGCACGTTGCACCACTCCATTACCGTTTCTGTCACATTCCACAGTAGGAGTATGCTGGTCAAGTTGCTCTTTTACAAAAGATATCGCTGCCGTTTCGGCACATTCCCCCCTTGATGAATCGGAAGATACATCAATATGGTCTAACGGTAATAGAACTAATTTTTGGACTGGCAGCATGATTCGTAGTTTCTTGCAAGCTACACGTTGCTTGTCAGTTCCAGGACATGTTTGTGTTACCTACTCGACCAGTTGCCCAAAAAGTTGGCGCTGCGTTCTGCAGGATCATCAGCTTCCAATGGACGTGGTTTGCCGCAAATAATCGCTAGACTCGCGATACAATTTGCACGCTGCTCCAAAAATGTAAAATGTAAACATTTCATTCAAAGTGGGTAGTTCGTTAACTCGGCGGCGCATTTCCCATTCGCGTCGTCCCTCTGTCTCCAGCATTTGTTCGATTTGGTGCAGAAAAGTATCCAAAATTTCGCGCAAAACTTCATATGATTGATGGCATACTGGTAGCAATGCACTGATTTCTTGCATGAGAGCTCGGTTGGTTTGATGGTCGTTATCGTATTGTTGTCTCAATGAGGACCATGCCAATAAATAATTTCCATCGTTTGCTACGGACCATTCTCCAACTGCACGTTTAGAAGGGCCTTGCAGAGCAGCCAAGAGTTTTCGTAAACGCTGTGAATTTGTCAGTTTCTGGTTATTGTGTAGGTACCTCTACAATGAACACATCGCGAAATGGTGCCCACTTCGCAAAATCTCCAGCAAATTTTGGCATTCTATTTTGATTCGGCATATCACTCCACTCAATTTGCAACACCAGGTCTGTTCCTTTATTTTTGTAGTAAAATAGAAAAAACTGTCAAAATGGCAGTGGTGGCGATAAATTCTCTCAAAAAGAGAGACACTTACGAAAAAGTTAGGGAACGCTTTTGTAGCAAACTACCAATAATGGCAGATACATAATTCAAAAATTCAAAAAGTGGCACAAAGAGCCGTTAAAATATCTGATAAACGAAGAATTTTGCTAATTAACTAACAAAATTAGTTGATTCATCTAGAGATGAAAGTGATTCGGAATAAATCGACCTTCTTTTTGAAGAATCCGAGTATGTGGAAGAGTTTGTACTGATTGAGCGACAAGCATTCGAGAAGGGGAAAAAGCAACACAGCACTAAAAACTACGTGGAGGAGATTGCCCTTTCTTAATCCTCACGGCAAAGAAGAATTTCGTCGTCACTTTCGAAAAGAATCTAAGGAGAACATTCAATATTATTTTCCCGCTGTTGATACCATTTAATTCGTAAAATAAATGTCTTCGCCTTGTTCCAGAAATGTATGATCAGCTGTGTTACCCATCAAGAAGTATTGGTGACACGCGTCCTCAAAATCATTCCAGCACGCGTTTAGCAATCGTGACTGCTTTGTTCGGGTTTGCATAATGGAGCCCATGGCCCGGAATACTCTTGTTCTTTGAATTCAAGTTCTGATTCTGAAACAGATATTCGCTTTCAACTGCCTTGCTGAATTTTCTTTTCTATAAAATAATACTCTTATTAGTCTGCTTTAACAATGGTCACGTGTTTTGTGACGCATAAAACATTATCTTTGATTATGGTTACGCATTTGTAACTCATAAGCCATTCTTCCTTTGGTTATGGCCACGCATAATGTGACCCATAAGCAACTTTGTTTGGTTATGGTTACGCATTTGTAACCCATAAGCCTTTCTGCATTTGGTTATGGCCACGCATAATGTGACCCATAAGCAATTTTGTTTGGTTATGGTTACGCATTTGTAACCCATAAGCCTTTCTGCATTTGGTTATGGCCACGCATAATGTGACCCATAAGCAACTTTGTTTGGTTATGGTTACGCATTTGTAACCCATAAGCCTTTCTGCATTTGGTTATGGCCACGCATAATGTGACCCATAAGCAACTTTGTTTGGTTATGGTTACGCATTTGTAACCCATAAGCCTTTCTGCATTTGGTTATGGCCACGCATAATGTGACCCATAAGCAACTTTGTTTGGTTATGGTTACGCATTTGTAACCCATAAGCCTTTCTGCATTTGGTTATGGCCACGCATAATGTGACCCATAAGCAACTTTGTTTGGTTATGGTTACGCATTTGTAACCCATAAGCCTTTCTGCATTTGGTTATGGCCACGCATAATGTGACCCATAAGCAACTTTGTTTGGTTATGGTTACGCATTTGTAACCCATAAGCCTTTCTGCATTTGGTTATGGCCACGCATAATGTGACCCATAAGCAATTTTGTTTGGTTATGGTTACGCATTTGTAACCCATAAGCCATTCTGCGTTTGTATATAAGTACCTGCTTTTTCAGCATCTGGTGCATTTGCCATCTGTTTCCGCCTGCGTAAAGTTCTTAATTAGCTCTCTTTTGATCGATCTGCATCTGCGTTATCATTCAGCAATCGTCGCTCAGCTCTCAGCTCTTGGGAGTGAAAACGGCCATAGATTTAAAGCATTTTCTTTTTGAGACTTGAGTTCGCAACATCCATAGATCAGCTAATTCCATCCGGTTCGATAGGACCATGTCGAAAGTTCAGCTGGTAAAGAAATGGACTGTAAGGTGCCATCAAGAAAACGTAGCCTTTATTATTTTTTCTTCTGTATTTTTTTTGTTGACTTGAATTCTTTCGTTTTTATAATCAATTTCAATTAAAATCTTTGTGTTTCTAAACAATGAAAATATTTTTATAAATAAAAAAAAGATTAACAAGTAATAAGTAGGAAGTACAAAACTGAGTGCAGACGTTGCTTGTTTATACCGTGGCACATACATAGCTGCACGTTGCACCACTCCATTACCGTTTCTGTCACATTCCACAGTAGGAGTATGCTGGTCAAGTTGCTCTTTTACAAAAGATATCGCTGCCGTTTCGGCACAAACGGTATCGCCTTTCTCGAGAAATTATAAAGATTGGCCCTCGTTTCGGGACTCGTTTATGGGCACAATTGAAACTCAACCAAATCTTTCGGACACGCAAAAGTTTCATTATTTGAAACCTTTTCTTCGCGATGATGCTGAAAATTTAATAAGGCATCTGACGATCTCTGATGCAAATTACCTTGAAGCATGGGATAGGTTAGAGAAACGGTACGATCGATCATATCTCATTGTGCAATCGTTTATACAAATGTTTGTGTCCCTTCCATCGGTAACCGCAGGTAACCTACAAACGCTACGGAAGGTAACCGACGGTGCGGATGAAGTTATTCGTGGGCTCAATGCACTGGGTTCCAATGGTCGAGATCTGTGGTTGATTTTCCTTCTGCTCAATAAACTTGATACCGAGAGTAAGCACAGTTGTGCTCAGCATGTAGGTTCGCGAGATAACGAACTCCTAACATTTTTGGAGTCCAGGTGCGATGCATTTGAGTCCTTCCAGTCGTTATCCCGTCCGAATTTATCCCGCCGTAAGCCACATAGTGATATTCGAACCCATTTTGCTGAATCGTCGCAGTCAGCACCACATTGTCCAAAGTGTAAAAATAACCATCTGTTGGCACAGTGTCCACAATTTATCGCTCTTGACATTGACTCCCGTCGCCGTTTGGTGAAATCGACCTCATTGTGTTATAATTGTCTTCGTATCGGCCATTCTGCCAACAAATGTCGCTCGTCATTTCGTTGTCGTGTGTGCAAGTCGCGTCACCACACATTGGTTCACCTGCCTGAACAAACTCACCCCTCGTCGTCCATTCCTTCGAATTCGTCGTCGGCTCAAGACTCTCAACAAAATCCAAATCTTCCTCAACCTCAACCGTCCTGCTCTACATTATCGCCTGTCTACCCCTTGATCAATAACCACTCGATTGATATTGGCTTTTCTAAACAAACAATCCTACCCACCATATTGGCTACCGTGCAGGATATTCAGGTCAATTCAATAACGGTACTTCTTGATTCTGGGTCCCAAGTTTCATTTGTTGTCGAATCCTTTGCTCAGAGATTAGGACTTCCTCGTAAGCACGCGCGGATAACTGTCCTAGGAGTATCATCCACCGAAGCAGGTCATACTAGAGGTTGTATTTCCATGAAACTTAGCTCTCGTGTAAACCAATCGCATCTGTTCGTTGACGCATTTGTTTTGGCCAAATTGACGTCTAATCTGCCATCTCAATCTCTTGACACAACCGAGTGGTCCCATATTCAAAATCTGGAATTAGCAGATCCTGGATTTAGCGTCCCTAGTCCAGTTGGCGTATTGCTCGGAGCAGACAAGCTATGGTGCTTGCTCAAAGGGGATCAAATTCAAGGATCTAGAGGGTTACCCATAGCTCAGAAAACATCATTCGGTTGGGTTGTAGCAGGGGAAGTTTTAGATACTCAACACTCCAAATTTGGGTTGAGGACCGTCACACAGACTATCAGCGGACCTTGGTGTCGGAGATCGCTCGGATTTTCGACCCACTAGGATTCTTAGCACCATCGGTTATACTATTCAAGCTGCTGTTTCAGGAACTTTGGTCTTCGGAACTGAAGCTCAGTTGGGATGATCCTTTGCCATCATGCCTGGCTGATCGGTGGACTAGCTATCAACGGGAACTGCACTTTTTTGAACAGATTCGCATTGCAAGACATGTCTTCTCGTCATGTGAGGAGGTTGAACTCCACGGATTCTCGGATGCCTCGTCGTTGGCATATGCGGCTGTAGTCTAAGCTCGATGTAAGCTCGCGGCAAATCAGTTTAGGATTGTTCTGGTTGCAGCAAAGACAAAGGTAGCGCCACTCAAACCTGTCTCCATTCCTCGTCTTGAGCTCTGTGGAGCTCTTCTGCTGTGCCGTGTCATCAATCTTATCAAACTTTCCATACCACATGCGTCGAAGATCTTCGCTTGGTGCGATTCAGAAATCGTTCTGCACTGTTTATGATCACCGCCTCGTCGTTGGACTTCGTTGATCGCAAATCGCACAGCTGCAATTCTTGAACGGATTCCGCGATATGTTTGGAACTATATTGTTTCAGAATCTAATCCCGCAGACTGTGCATCACGCAGCGTGCTACCATCAAACCTCATCAATCATCATCTCTGGTGGACCGGTCCATCCTGGCTGTCGCTGTCACAAGAATTTTGGCCAGAATCAAAGTTCTCCGTGCCACAACCAGATCCAGCAGAAATCACAGCGGAAGAAAGACAATTGCCAAAGCAAGTCTTACTATCATCGAATCACATGGACATCATCAACAGTATTATCCTCAAAATTTCATCGTGGTCTCGGTTGCTTCGAATTTTCGCGTATTGCATGCATCAATCATTGTCGTCCTTGTCATATCGCAACCATCCCTCGGGGGCAAGGTATTTCGTTAACCGAACTTAAGACCGCAAGACTCTACATTTTAAAATATTTGCAACAACAGACATTCGGGAGTGAAATTCGCGGTCTTGAGAAAAATCGGGGTTTACCAAATAAATCCAAAATCATTCGATACTACCCATTCGTTGATAATGATGGACTATTGCGCGTTGGCCACCGTATCAAGAATGCTGATGTGTCCTATAGTATAAAACATCACATTATTCTCCCTAACACATATGTTTCTTCTCTTATAGCCACAGAGATTCACACAAATCATCTCCATCTAGGTGTTTCAGAGACATTCGCCATCGTTCGCCAACAATATTGGATACTGGGGAGTCGTAATCTTATTCGGAAAATCGTGCACACTTGCAAACCGTGTTTTCTGCAGCGGAAGGCCACTAGCGCACAACTCATGGGTGATTTGCCGCAGCCCCGTGTCCAAAAAAGTCGCCCATTTGCCAAAACTGGGTGCGATTACGCTGGACCATTCACTATCAAATTATCAATAGGGCGAAAGCCTAGGCTAGCTGAGGCCTACCTGGCACTATTTGTTTGCATGAGCACCAAGGCAATTCACCTGGAATTGGTAAGTGACCTAACGACTGATGCCTTTTTAGCTGCCTTCCGCCGATTCGTGTCTCGACGTGGAAAATGTTCCAATGTCTACACAAAAACGGAACAAATTTCCAAGGAGTTCGTCGCTGTCTCAATGACATGCAGAAGTTGGTGCTGTCACAAACCCACAATGATGATGTTGCCGCTGCACCTGCACTTGCACTTGATGGAGTTGAATGGCACTTCATTCCCCCGTCGGCGCCACATTTTGGTGGATTATGGGAGTCCGGGGTGAAGTCAGTTAGGCTGCATTACGGCGGGTTATCGGATCCAATATTCTAACATTCGAGGATTTGTATACCGTACTTACTCAAATCGAATCAATTTTAAATTCACATCCTCTTTGTGTATTGTCCGATGAAGATTGTAACCCACTAACGCCGGCGCATTTTCTTATAGGTGTTCCGCCGAATGTAAGTTCATCTACCTTTATCCGAAGATTGGGCACCTAATCGTGGTGTGAATGTGAATTGAAAAACCAACCAAGATCCAATCCGATCAATCGATCAACCCTTAACTCTAAGATGACTGGTCTGCAATGTCGAGGGAGCTGTGATAAGGTAGGTAAAACTACTGGTGCACACGGTTCAGGGTAAATGAACCGCTAATGGAGACTCCTCAGGGGCAGCTCAATCCTCTGTTCTAATTTAGTTGAGTAGGATAGGTATTGGGGATCTCTGCCTATTCGGTCTGTTTAATTCTCCCCTACTCGTGGGTACACATATGGACCTAAATAAAATAAATAATAATAATAATGTTCCTTCGGAAAACGAGGTGCAAGGCTTAGAAGGGGTCGAGAAGGCGTTGGAAGTCGCTGACATGAACCCGAATAAGCTCGATGGACAATGCGGTGCAGAAATGCGCCAAGAGGTCAGCCGAAACTGCGGAAGCTGGATTGGAAGAGGAGAAAAGTCCAGAATCCGAGCGGAAGATGCACAAACAGCTGAAGCCAAGGATGAAGAGGGTCAACAAGAGACAAAGATTGGCCTTGGCCAAATCTGTCTCGGCGGAAGGCATAAACAAGTCGGTCGAGGAATTGACTGAAATGGTTGCCAACTTGAAGTCGACCGAAACCTCTCCAGAAGACGGTGGATCTAGAAAACGGTTTAAATGTTCCGGGACCATGAATCCACTCGAAACTGAGAAGAAGGGGACGGAAGGCGGAAGGGAAGACGGAGAGTCTGTTCAACATGGGGTCAGTCCACAGGTACCACACTCCAGTGGTTATGTGAATGGACAACTTGTACAGCGGACTATTAGTCAACCCGAAGAGCAGAAATCGTGCAAGGCCGAGCAACCTGGACCAAGCAAAGTAAGGCGAAAGCTGAGCTATGGGAAGGAGAGCAAAGCAAGCAGATGATGCAAAGCCTTAAGCTAGGAGTGAGAGAGCCAAAGTTGACAAGGGCGTAAAAACCTTTGCTCAAACAGCGGCGAACGATCTCCAAATGGGTGTTACCGACATGAGTCGAGAGGGAGGGATAGAAGCTTCACAGTTGAATATTTTCAAAAATGCTTTGCTGAGGGCTCTAGACTTACTTCCGACAAATGCAGGTGATATCGGTGTAAAGGAGATAACCTTGGAGGAAGGGATTATAGCAATAAAATGCGTAAACCAAGAAACCAAGGGTTGGCTATGTGAGACTGTAGGGAAGATGACCGACCTATGGGAGGGAATCAACCTTAAAATAGACAGGCTTCACATACTAAAGGATATGGAAAGGTTGATAATCTTCGTTCCCGGTGAACCCGTGAGCAAAGATGTCATCCTTGCCAGACTTTGTCGTCAAAACTCCTGTGTGAAGGACACTTCGAAATGGAGGGTTATTCATGTGGGAAGGTATGATGACAAAAAAATTGGTGGAACCAAGCTGACGATCTGGTGCCCGAGGGAGGAAGCGAGGCTGGTTAGACAAGCAGGAGATAGACTCTTTTGCGGGTTGGACATAGCATTCGTGAAGTTCCGAAGATCATCGGAAAAGACTGAACTTGGAAAGCCACCCGGTAGGGCAACGAAGTGATAGACACCATGGAGATGGGATCAACACAAGTCGGGCGGGAGGTGGGCCCGTACCGGGAAAAGCTGAGGGTGATTCAATTGAACCTTCATCACAGCAAAGCAGCATCAGCAATGATGACTAAATGTTTTGATGAGGATTCGTTTGATATAGCCCTGATACAGGAGCCTTGGATCTTTAGAGGAAAGATTAGAGGACTCCCAAATAGCGTTGCTGAGCTGCACTATGCGCAATCCAGCGAAAGAATTAGGTCCTGTATCCTGGTGAGACACGGAGTTCAAGCATATAAATTGCCGGATCTCTGTGCCCCAGACCTTGCAACAGTACGAGTAGGATCAGGTGCGGGAAGCTTTGTCATAGCATCTGCGTACCTACCGTACGATTCTCCAGAACCTCCTCCGACAAGAGAGTTAGAGTCGTTGGTGAATGCATGCAGGATCGGGAACGAGGATCAAAAAATTGGTTGTGATGCTAATGCACATAATACAGTGTGGGGCAGCCCTAACTATAATTACAGAGGAGAAGCCTTATTCGAATTTGTATCATGCAAGGCTCTAGCTATCTTAAACAGGGGAACAGAGCCAACCTTCGTGGATGTGAGGCGAGGGGAAGTGATCGATATTACCCTGCGCAGTAGCCAGATAATTGAAAGAGTATCAAATTGGAGGGTAATGGATAAGGCTACATTGTCGGATCACAGAGCTATTTCATTTGATGTTCGCTATGGATCTAAAAAGAAAAAAGATCGGAAATACATCAGAATTCCGAAGAACACGGATAGGACAAAATACCTCGAAGTGTTGGAGGAAAAACTGAATGTAGTGACATTCGGAATACCGAAAAATACTTGACATGTGGAATCACAGCTGAAGCATCTGCAATCAGCTGTTGAAGATGCGTACCGAGTGGCTTGCACACCTACTTTAGTGGAAAAACAAGATCCTGCACCTTGGTGGTGCCGGGAACTTGAAAAGCTAAAAAAGGATGTGCGAAAAGCCGTCAATCATGCCATGAGGAGAGGAGAACCCGAAGCATGGGATGAATATAAGGCGAAAAAGAAAGAGCTGAATGTTACTCTGCGACGACGTAAAAGGGAGTCATGGAGGGACTTTTGCTCGAGTATGAGGGGTACATCTGAAGTCAGTAGACTACAAAAGATTGTCTCGAGAGATCCAGCTTTCAAGATCGGACTCATTCGTAATAGAGTGGGTGAGATGGTGGAAACACTGGATCACACAAATGAGGTCCTAATGGAGGTACACTTTCCAGGAAGCTATAAGTCGGATCAGCCCTGGGCTCCAAGGAAACAAGGAATGAACAGGATGGATAGAACGGAAGCAGAACGGATCGTGACACCAAAAGCGGTCAAGGGTGCAATAGCAACATTCTCACCCTTCAAAACTGCGAGGCCGGATGGTATATTTCCAGGTCTAATACAATGGGGTGTATACTTAATTGCACCAAGGCTCAGGAACATATACGTTGCATGCCTAGCAATAGGCTATATCCCGATTACATGGAGGGAAGCAAATGTGGTCTTCCTTCCAAAACCGGGAAAAAGGGACTACACCGAGGCAAAGTCATTCAGACTAGTCAGCCTAACATCCTTCCTTTTAAAAACAATGGAAAGGGTGATAGTGGACTATATGGAAAGCACCGCGCTTAGGACGTATCCTTTGAATAGTAGACAGCATGCTAACAGGATAGGTATATCTACAGAAACAGCGCTACAGCAAGTAGTACGCGTTGCGGATGAAGAGCTAAATACCGGGGGCATTGTGGTGACCACTATAATGGACATTGAAGGTGCCTTCGATAAGATATGCTTTGAAAGTCTGAAACAAGCCTTAGAAAAACCCACTTGTAGTAAGATGGGTGGACAATATGTTAAATACAAGTGCGATAAATGTTCAGACGGGAACCTCGAAACTCAGAGGAAGGGAAGCAGAGGTTGCCCACAAGGAGGTGTTCCCTCACCTACACTGTGGAATATCACTGTGGACTCTCTTCTTGACAGACTTGAGGCAACTGGCATTCACACAGTGGGATATGCCGATGACATAGCAATAATGGCCAGAGGCAAATTCATGGACGTCACCGCAGATATCATGAGGAACGCACTCAGAGTGGTTGAGCCGTGGTGTCTGGAACAAGGACTCTCCATTAATGCGGGGAAAACAGATCTAATAGTCTTCACTAGGAAGAGGAAAAATCTGGAATTTCGGCCCTTAACACTTTTCGGATCGGAACTAACAATGACTAAGAAGGTTAAGTATCTGGGAGTCTATCTAGCTACTGGACTTACTTGGAACTACCATGTTGAGGAGAAGGTCCGGAAGGCAAAAAGGGTACTACATCAATGCAAACGTGTATGTGGACAGAGGTGGGGACTCTCGCCTAGGTCAGCATACTGGATGTATACGATGATAACTAGACCCATTACCACGTACGCCTCGGTTGTATGGTGGGCGAAAGCCTCTCAGAAAACTGTGAGGAAGCACCTGGATAGGGTTCAACGCTTAGCATGTATAGGAATTACAGGTGCAATACGTACAACCCCAACATGCGCATTGGAAGTCATCATGGGGATCTTACCGCTAGACTTATTTATTAAGAAAGCAGCGGCCCAAACGGCACTTCGCTTGCATCGAGATGCGAAATGGCACAATCGTGGTACGATCTATGGACATAGGAAGATCCTGGAACTTGTCAAAAACGAGATTAGGGAGCTAAACATGCCTATGGATCGAATAACAAGGGTGCGTATTATGGAAAGAAATCACAAAACTCGTATTTAGAACGGATTACTTCTAGAAAAAAGAAATGTTGAAATAGTGATTTTCACGGATGGATCCATGATGGATGGCGGAGTGGGGGCCGGTATCTATTCAGAAGAGCTGGAACTTGCCCGTCACATTAGCCTCGGGAAATACACTTCAGTATACCAGGCTGAGATGATTGCTTTGCTTCATGCGTTGGACTTCTTGCTTGAGAGTCAGGTGGAAGGAAGAAATATCCTAATAGCACTGGACATCAGGCGGTGATCAGATGCATGGAACAAACAAGCATCACAACATCATTGGCACTGGAATGTGTACTTAAGCTCAATAAGTGTTCATCTAAAAATGAAGTAACACTGACTTGGGTACGAGGACACATAGGGATCGAAGTCAATGAAAAGGCGGACTCCCTTTGCAAAACAGGGGTCAACTGAAAAGTTGCTGGGACCAGAACCATTCTCTTCAATTGGCAGAGGAATGGTAGAACAGCTGATTCACAAATGAATCACGGCAGAACACCTGAGAAGGTGGTCAACCGTGGAATGTAGGCAAGCTAAAATGGCAATAAAGTGGCCGACCTGCTCCACTCAAAGAAGGGTTCTAAGTATGAGTCGAGGAACATTGAAATGGGTGGTGGCTTTGTCTACAGGACATGGTAATTTCGGGTATCACTTAAGGAAAATGGGCCTTAGAGAGGATGATACTTGTAAACTATGCCTGGAGGAATCTGAGACAGCGGCACACATACTGTGTCAATGTCCGGCGTTGGCTAGCAGAAGAATGAGGATCTTGGGACATCATTGTGTCGAGACCCAGTCGATAAAACAGATCTCCCATAAACAGATGCTAGCGTTAACACTAGGAATCGAGCCCAGAGAAGAACTGTGCTGAAATCTAGAGAGTCTCTTTGAGTATGATTTACAGTGGTAGAGAGACGAAAAGAGACCCGACAATGGTGGTCTGATTCGAATATCTCTCGAAATCTATATATTATATTATATCGACTGCATACTATATGTCAAAATTTAGCTAGGACTTTAGCTAATGTTTGGAGAGAAAAGTTGGAGACCAGATAAAATTTAGTTTAGCTCGAGCAGCATGGTACGCTTAATTCAATTTTTATTTTGTTCACTTCTCTGAGATATTCACCAAACCAACTGTATACGAATCGATGCGTTTGTTTTATTCCCTACCGACACGTGATAACCTTTTAAGGAATCGCATTGAAAGAAGCACTACCAACAAAAAAGAGAACGAAGCGTATAACCCAATAGGTACTTAGCTTTATTATCAGTTTTTCTTGTTTTTCCGGCTGAGAGCTAAGTCCGAATGACCGAGAGTTCGATTTACATTCCGCAGCACAGCATGAACATAAACGTGTGGACGGAAATACCATGTTAATTACAACAACAACACCAACTATTGTTATCTCTTAGAGCATAACATCAGCATGATATAGCAGGTGAATTGTTGTTGCGACCAACCGGCACAAGAACTTGTCATTGAACAAATAGGTACAGTGAGTCACATAATTCAGGGCACAATATTTTAACAATAATTTAGCGATAAATGAATGAACAATATAATTATAAACATTAAAACAAAAGTATTCCTAAACATCCCGGCCCACCTGGAACGAGTTTCAGGACGATGAGTGTAAAACTGCCAGCTTGGTGATAGGACGAGTGAAGTTGCCACGAATTGTCCGTACTGTCGCAACTCGGACGTGGTTATCAGAGCCTGGATGAGTAGCCACAATTCTGTTAAGAAGCCATTTATTGGTCGGAAGGTTTGGTTCCTTAATTACCACTATGTCACCGGCCTTGGAGTTGTGATGTACTGGCTTGCCAGCGATTCCAGAATCCTTGAACCATTGATTGCAGGTGGTTATAGTGTGACAAGCGGTTAGGTGATGTCTCCAGATAACTGGGTTCTGGAACAGAGGTATATATATAGATTTCGAGAGATATTCGAATCAAACCACCATTGTCGGGTCTCTTTTCGTCTCTCTACCACTGTAAATCTTACTCAGGTAGACTCTCTGGAGTACTCCACAGTTGTTCTCTGAGCTCGATTCCTAGTATTAACGCTAGCATCTGTTTATGGGAGATCTGTTTTATCGACTGGGCCTCGACCCAATGATGCCCCAAGATCCTCATTCTTCTGCTAGCCAACGCCGGACATTGACACAGTATGTGTGCCGCTGTCTCAGATTCCTCCAGGCATAGTTTACAAGTATCATCCTCTCTAAGGCCCATTTTCCTTAAGTGATACCCGAAATTACCATGTCCTGTAGACAAAGCCACCACCCATTTCAATGTTCCTCGACTCATACTTAGAACCCTTCTTTGAGTGGAGCAGGTCGGCCACTTTATTGCCATTTTAGGTTGTCTACATTGATCAATTGAAGAGAATGGTTCTGGTCCCAGCAACTTTTCAGTTGACCCCTGTTTTGCAAAGGGAGTCCGCCTTTTCATTGACTTCGATCCCTATGTGTCCTCGTACCCAAGTCAGTGTTACTTCATTTTTAGATGAACACTTATTGAGCTTAAGTACACATTCCAGTGCCAATGATGTTGTGATGCTTGTTTGTTCCATGCATCTGATCACCGCCTGATTGTCCAGTGCTATTAGGATATTTCTTCCTTCCACCTGACTCTCAAGCAAGAAGTCCAACGCATGAAGCAAAGCAATCATCTCAGCCTGGTATACTGAAGTGTATTTCCCGAGGCTAATGTGACGGGCAAGTTCCAGCTCTTCTGAATAGATACCGGCCCCCACTCCGCCATCCATCATGGATCCATCCGTGAAAATCACTATTTAACCATTTCTTTTTTCTAGAAGTAATCCGTTCTCAATACGAGTTTTGTGATTTCTTTCCATAATACGCACCCTTGTTATTCGATCCATATGCATGTTTAGCTCATTAATCTCGTTTTTGACAAGTTCCAGGATCTTCCTATGTCCATAGATCGTACCACGATTGTGCCATTTCGCATCTCGATGCAAGCGAAGTGCCGTTTGGGCCGCTGCTTTCTTAATAAATAAGTCTAGCGGTAAGATCCCCATGATGACTTCCAATGCACATGTTGGGGTTGTACGTATTGCACCTGTAATTCCTATACATGCTAAGCGTTGAACCCTATCCAGGTGCTTCCTCACAGTTTTCTGAGAGGCTTTCGCCCACCATACAACCGAGGCGTAGGTGATAATGGGTCTAGTTATCATCGTATACATCCAGTATGCTGACCTAGGTGAGAATCCCCACCTCTGTCCACATACACGTTTGCATTGATGTAGTACAATTTTTGCCTTCCGGACCTTCTCCTCAACATGGTAGTTCCATATCTAGATAGACTCCCAGATACTTAACCTTCTTAGTCATTGTTAGTTCCGATCCGAAAAGTGTTAAGGGCCGAGATTCCAGATTTTTCCTCTTCCTAGTGAAGACTATTAGATCTGTTTTCCCCGCATTAATGGAGAGTCCTTGTTCGAGATACCACCGCTCAACCACTCTGAGTGCGTTCCTCATGATATCTGCGGTGACGTCCATGAATTTGCCTCTGGCCATTATTGCTATGTCATCGGCATATCCCACTGTGTGAATGCCAGTTGCCTCAAGTCTGTCAAGAAGAGAGTCTACAGTGATATTCCACAGTGCAGGTGAGAGAACACCTCCTTGTGGGCAACCTCTGCTTCCCTTCCTCTGAGTTTCGAGGTTCCCGTCTGAATATTTATCGCCCTTGTATTTTACATATTGTCCACCCATCTTACTACAAGTGGGTTAACCCTACGTTTTTCTAAGGCTTGTTTCAGACTTTCAAAGCATATCTTATCGAAGGCACCTTCAATGTCCATTATAGTGGTCATCACAATGCCCCCGGTATTTAGCTCTTCCTCCGCAACGCGTACTACTTGCTGTAGCGCTGTTTCTGTAGACATACCTATCCTGTTAGCATGCTGTCTACTATTCAAAGGATACGTCCTAAGCGCGGTGCTTTCCATATAAACCACTATCACCCTTTCCATTGTTTTTAAAAGGAAGGATGTTAGGCTGACTGGTCTGAATGACTTTGCCTCGGTGTAGTCTCTTTTTCCCGGTTTTGGAAGGAAGACCACATTTGCTTCCCTCCATGTAATCGGGATATAGCCTATTGCTAGGCATGCAACGTATATGTTCCTGAGCCTTGGTGCAATTAAGTATACACCCCATTGCATTAGACTTGGAAATATACCATCCGGCCCCGCAGCATCATCATTGCAGGATGAGAATGTTGCTATCGCACCCTTGACCGCTTTTGGTGTCACGATCCGTTCTGCTTCCATTCTATTCATCCTATTTGCTCCTTGTTTCCTTGGAGCCCAGGGCTGATCTGACTTATAGCTTACTAGAAAGTGTACCTCCATTAGGACCTCATTTGTGTGACCTAGTGTTTCCACCATCTCACCCACTCTATTACGAATGAGTCCGATCTTGAAAACTGAATCTCTCGAGACAATCTTTTGTACTCTACTGACTTCAGATGTACCCCTCATACTCGAGCAAAAGTCCCTCCATGACTCCCTTTTACGTCGTCGCAGAGTAACATTCAGCTCTTTCTTTTTCGCCTTATATTCATCCCATGCTTCGGGTTCTCCCCTCCTGATGGCATGATTGAAGGCTTACCGCACATCCTTTTTTAACTTTTCAAGTTCCCAGCACCACCAAGCCGCAGGATCTTGTTTTTCCACTAAAGTAAATGTGCAAGCCAATCGGTACGCAACAGCCGACTGCAGATGCTTCAGCTGTGATTTTTCGGTATTCCGAATGTCATTACATTCAGTTTTTCCTCCAACACTTAGAGGTATTTTGTCCTATCCGTGTTCTTCGGAATTCTGATGTATTTCCGATCTTTTTTCCCTGTAGATCCATAGCGAACATCAAATGAAATGGCTCTGTGGTCCGACAATGTAGCCTGATCCATTACCCTCCAATTTGATACTCTTTCAATTATCTGGCTACTGCGCAGGTTAACATCGATCACTTCCATTCGCCTCACATCCACGAAAGTTGGCTCTGTTCCCCTGTTTAAGATAGCTAGATCCTTGCATGATACAAATTTGAATAAGGCTTCTCCTCTGCAATTATCGTTAGTGCTGCCCCACACTGTATTATGTGCATTAGCATCACAACCAATTATTAGACCCTCGTTCCTGTTCCTGCATGCATTCACCAAAGACTCTAACTCTCTTGTCGGAGGAGGTTCTGAAGAATCATACGGCAGGTATGCAGATGCTATGACAAAAATTCCCGCACTCCGTGCCTCACCAGGATACAGGATCGAATCCTTTTGCTGGTTTGCGCATAGTGCTGCTCAGCCATGCTATTTGGGAGTCATCTAATCTTTCCTCTAAAGATCCAAGGGTCCTGTTTCAGGGCTATATCAAACGAATCCTCATCAAAACATTTAGTCAATTCAATTGAATCACCCTCAGCTTTTCGGGTTGACTAATAGTCCGTTGTACATGTTGTCCATCCACACAACCACTGGAGTGTGGTACTTGTAGACTGACCCCATGTTGAACAGACTCTCCGTCTTCCCTTCCGCCTTCCGTCCCCTTCTTCTCAGTTTCGAGTGGATTCATGGTCCCGGAACATTTAAACCGTTTTCTAGATCCACCGTCTTCTGGAGAGGTTTCGGTCGACTTCAAGTTGGCAACCATTTCAGTCAATTCCTCGACCGACTTGTTTATGCCTTCCGCCGAGACTGATTTGGCCAAGGCCAATCTTTGTCTCTTGTTGACCCTCTTCATCCTTGGCTTCAGCTGTTTGCGCAACTTCCGGTCGGATTCGGGAGTTTTCTCCTCTTCCAATCCGGCTTCCACAGTTTCGGCTCATCTCTTGGCGCTTTTCTGCACCCAATTGTCCACCTCCACTTACGATTGGTCTGCTAACTCTTTTGGTTTCCCATCAGAGTCCACTCACCCACTCACCCTTCTCGACCCCTTCTAAGACTTCCACCTCGTTTTCCGAAGGAGCTGCCCCGGAGGAGTCTCCATTAGCGGTTCAATTACCCCTGAACCCTGTGCACCAGTAGTTTTACCTACCTTATCACAGCTCCCTCGACATTGCAGACCAGTCATCTTAGAGTTAAGGGTTGATCGATTGATCGGATTGGATCTTGGTTTTTCAATTCACATTCAGCTCTACAAGAGGAGTTTGGCCACTACCCTGATCTAGCATCCTGTTCCTCTACTTAAGCCGCCCCACCACGATTAGGTGCCCAATCTTCGGATAAAGGTAGATGAACTTACCGACGGATGCAGTCGATAAGTGTCACAGAAAACAGCTGTTCTTTGAAAAAACTTCCTTCAAAAATTCAATTCTCTCTTATTTAAACTATTTCTTTGTCTAGGTATTTCTCGTTCTTATAATAATTAAGCATTCTTTTCCGCAACAGAACAACAAATACACAACGATCTGTCACAATTTATGTGCCGATCCATTAAATGGGCGCGCTTAATTTTGACAGACATAAAAAGTACATCCTGAAACAAAAGTCTGATTATTTAGCTCGAGCTACATATCATTCAGCTAAATGGGTTAACTTAAATTTAGCTCAGCCAAATTTTGGCAAGAATTTTGTATGGGAGCGAAAATTTAGCTCGAACAACGAACAGCGTACTAAGCTTTAAACAGAAAACTACCGAAATGACACTAATTTTCCATTATTGAAATCCTCCGAAACATTTCATATTGTTGTACATTATTTTTTTTTCATATAAAATTGTTTGGGTTAAGGTACGTTTGGGTAGACTTCAGAGCTCGACATAAACATTTTTTTTTTAAATTATAAAAAAAATAGATACAGAATGAATTTTCCCTGACTGTTTTCGAAATTCCCTGACTTTCAATTACCAAATTTTCGTTGCCTGACTTTCCAGACCAGTGGACACCATGTTTTTATCGTCGTTTGGTAGGTATTAAAAATGGGCTATGTCGGTCAAGTAGTTCTGGTACCTCTTATACAAAAACAATATTAGAAAACATATATTGAAAACACCTAGGCAAGTGAAATTTTGTGAGAGGACTTACTTTTATTGTCGTCAAGCTGATATTAAAAATGGGCTATGTTGGTCAAGTAGTTCTGGTACCTCATATACAAAACCAATTTTGCATGATTTGTATGCAGTGGAGGGTATCAAAGCATCGGCAAGACCTCCCACAATTTTGTCTCATAAAGTTATATTAAATTGACCACTGTCTTTTATAGAGATTTGTGTGTGCAATAGACTTATACTTTTATTTATTTTTTATACCCTCCAGAGGAAGGTATATTCACTTTGCCAATACATTTGTAACGCCAAGAAGGAGTCACGGGAGACCTCATAAAGTATATATATTCTGAGTCAGGATCACATTCTGAATCAAATTAAGCCATGTCCGTCTGTCTGTCTGTCTGTCTGTCTGTCTGTCTGTCTGTTGAAAGCACGATAGCGCCCAAAGTAATTGACGTAGGTGAATGAAATTCGGTGAAAGGACTTCTTTTTATCGGCGTCAGGTTGGTATTGAAAATGGGATATGTCGGTCAAGTAGTTCTGGTACCTCCCATACAAAACCAATATTGGACCCTGGTGCCTCTCTGTCTGTTGAAAGCACGATAGCGCCGAAAGTGATTGACGTAGGTGAATGAAATTTGGTGAGAGCACTTATTTTTATCAGCGTCAGGTTGATATTGAAAACGGGGTATGTCGGTCAAGTTGTTCTGGTACCTCCCATACAAAACCAATATTGGACCCATGTGTCTCTCTGTCTGTTGAAAGCACGATGGCGCCCAAAGTAATTGACGTAGTTGAATGAAATTTGGTGAAAGGATTTCTTTTTATCGGCATCAGGTTGGTATTCAAAATGAGCTATGTCGGTCAAGTAGTTCTGGTACCTCCCATACAAAACCAATATTAGACCCATGTGTCCTTCTTTCCGTTGAAAACACGATAGCGTCCAAAGGAATCAACCTAGGTGAATGAAGTTTTGTGAAAGGACTTCTTTTATCGTCGTTAGGTTGGTATTAAAAATGGGCTATGTCGGTCAAGTAGTTCTGGTATTGTATGCAGTGGAGGGTATCAAAGCATGTATGTCTTTTGTATGTAACTTTTTTTTTATTTATACAAATAAATTTAATCCTGTAGTAATTCTACATTGGATAAAAATACGCTTTTTTGTATATATAGGTACAGTAAGAATAGAGGCGTTTTAATAAAATTGTTTATTTATTTTTTAATTTACATAATTTTTACTTACTTCAGGAGTGTTGTTGACTTTACTACACTAGTTAAAGTTTAGCGATTTTTCCGAAGTGATCATCATGGATTGGTTCACCGCAATGATATTTTTTTTTAATTTTTTATGAAATTTGAAAAGTTTTGTTCGTTTAGTTTTTTTTTAAATGTTAACGTTCACGGAGCATCATTATTTGTGAAAAAAAAACAATAACATAGTTCTAGAGTTCCCCATAGTTTTTACAAAAAAAGTGCCAAAATAGGCCAAAAAACATAAAATATTTTTGGATTAAACAACAGCACCCCAATTTAAAAAAAAAAAATTATGGAATTAATGCACTAACAGCCGTATTTATTAGATTCTCTTACGTCGCCTCTACGATGTTGTTTAGTTAAACATCGCGTAAGAATTTACGCAGCCTCTACGTGGCTTTCCTGAAATTGTGATTTATAAACATTTTTCCGAGGTAACTTTACTAATCGAGGTTTGTGTCTAAATAGGTAAGAATTTAGATAAACTATTACAGAAAACACTGAAATCTATTACTTTTTGCAACTGAAACTGATCTTAGCTGTGGTTGACAGATTAGCTTCGTAAGAAAATCATACATAATACAAACAAAAAGCCAAATTATCTGGGACGATTCCGAAATTTCTTTGGAGGGACTGCTGAAATATCTACCTGCAATCATATGTCGTTTTCCATTGGGCAAAAAGAAGCGTCCGGAATCGAAAAAATCACTTCTGAAACCATTCCATTGGCACAAAAAATACTCTTCTGGTTTGAAGTCAGAATCCACTCAAGAAGCAGTCACACAAGTGTAATATATGTTTTTTATACAAGTCAGTTGACAGCAGCCGTATAGATTATTTTTTGGGGTTTCATCAATACTTTTGTAGATTCTTTCAGAAGCAGTTTTCTTGTTCCATTGGATTTCAGAATGAGTTGATCCCCGAGTGAAACCAATGGAAAACTACAATAATCTATCAACCACCACCAAATCTGAAATTCTATGTTATAATTGCATTTGCAGACGAAATTCGTTTGGTGCAAATTTACACATGCACAACAATGCACAAACAAAAAATTAGTTTCACTTTTTGGATTTGTTTCCAATTCGACCACTACCAAAAATGACATTAGCTGCAAAAACATATTTACGTAAGCTCTACGTAGGCTCTAAACGCAAATTTTCGCGTTTAAACTACGGAGCCTTAAAGCAACGTTGCTTAAGTTCGAAAAATCTTTATAAATCGCATTTGCCTGCGTAAGGGCATTTTTGAGGGTGCGTAAAGTTAAGCAGACTCTACGGTGGGTTTATAAATAAGGCTTTAGGAGTTTTGTAGTTCCCTAAACGAAAATTTCTGCTGTACCAAAAATTTCGGTATAAAAAAAAAAAGAAAAAATATAGGTAGACACTTGATAATTGCCGGTATTGAAGGGTAGTGATGCGATGTCATGAGAACACAAGCGTTCTCACCTAGCCTCTCACTATCAACTCCTACTCTCACCTCCACGTGGTGACTGGTGACTGGTGGGTGCCTAGTACCTCGACTGGAGATTGGGTAACCAACCCCTTTGGAAGGTCGTTGGTGGCAGCAGACGAGAGAGAGAGGAGAAGTGTTGTTTTCTCACTAAGACACCTCCTCTGGTACCACACGGCAGCGGAGGAGTTTCCCTAGATGGAGCCAACGGTGGCGTCTACAGTTCCAGTCAGGCCGAACTATTTAGTGTAATCCCTATAGAGCTGCTCTGACATATTCGGATACCAGGTCTATAGGGATTTCCAATACCGAGCCAGGGTGTTGGAGAAGAGTTGGTGGCGGATGAACCCTTAATGGGCCAACGGCAGCGCTCACATCCCAAAGTGGGTTACTGGCCCCGGAATAACCGGCCTGCTGTCCTAAGGTCAAGGGCCTGGCCCTCCAGATTGGGAGTTGTGCCGTCGGGGTAACTTCCCGACCATGTAAAAAGCACTAGTTTTGAGACACGAGAAGCCTCGGATAATGATTTCCCTCAAACGGCAACCAGACCCGGAACGTAAACGGACAAGGATTTAAGATGATGGAACGTGCGAACGCTGTACACCCCACGTGCTACTCAAAAACTTGAGTCTGTCCTCACGCGGTACAAGGCAGATATTACCGCGATCCAGGAGATACGATGGATAGGATCAGGTATGATGAAAAGGAAAAATTGCGATATTTATTACAGCTGCCATAAAAGATTGCATGTATTAGGATGCGGATTCGTCGTGGGAAATCGGCTTAGGACAAAAGTCATTGACTTTAAGCCGATAAGTGATCGCCTAGCTGTGATCCGCATCAAAGCTACTTTCCAAAACATAAGCCTAATATGTGCACACGCCCCTACCGACGAGGCTGAAGACCCTATCAAGGAGGAGTTTTATGACCTTCTGGATGGAGCCTACGGAGCCTGTCCGGAGTACGATGTCAAAGTTGTGCTCGGGGACTTCAATGCTAAAAGCGGAAAGGAAAACATCTTTGGCGGGTTAGTTGGTAAGCACAGAATCCACGAAACGACCACAGACAACGGTTACCGACTAACTGACTTCGCGGCAGCTCGTAATACGGTGATAAGTAGCACAAGGTTTCCAAGGCTAAGGATCCACACAGCAACCTGGCGCTCTCCAGACGGTCGAACCGCCAACCAAATCGACCATGTGCTAATCGACGCGAGGCACGCATCCAACCTCCTCAACGTGCACACATTCCGAGGGGCAAACGTCGACTCTGACCATTTTCTTGTTGCGGCTAAGTTCAGAGCTCGACTATCCAACGAGAAGAAGCTGCGTTCCGCTCAGAAGAAGAAATTCGACGTTGGACGCCTTAGCACACCTGGAGTAGCCAGAGTCTACAAAAAGCGCCTGAGTGAGAAACTCTCCGCAGTGCATTCACCTACCACAAATGCCAACACCCAGTGGTCCCAGTATCGCGACATCATCAAAGAGGTAGCCGAAACCACCTTAGGGTACCAGCGTACGCAGGAAAAAGGTGACAGAAGATGCACATATGAAGGCGCTGCAGCGCAAAACAAGGGCAGCGAGGGAAGAGTATCGAGCCAGGAGGAGGGAGGAGAAGAAAATCCTGCGTAAAAAGAAGAGGGCCTACGCAGTCTCCCAGCTCAAGGAGATCGAAGAGTCCCGCGATCGAAGCAACATCCGGAAGTTCTACAAGAAAGCCAAGCAACTGGCTGCTGGCTTCAAGACCGGAACGCAGGCTCTTCGAAACAGTGATGGAAACCTAGTCACCGAAGCGCAGGGAATAGTAGATATTTTTAAGCAGCACTTCCAGCAGCTGCTAAATGGGCAACATGTAGAGAGAGTGATAGGGCAAGAAGAGAACCCACGTCCAGTCAATGAAGATCCAGTTCCACCACCCAGTATAGAAGAAGTTGGCTTAGCAATAAAAAAGCTAAAGAACAACAAGGCCGCCGGCTCTGATGGTTTACCTTCAAATACGGTGGTGATGTTTTGGTAGGGCGCATGCACCAAATCATCATCCAAGTATGGGTGGAAGAAAGTATGCCCGATGACTGGATTATCAGCTCCATATGCCCCATCTACAAAAAAGGCGATCCTATGTCTTGCAAGAACTATCGAGGCATATCGCTACTTAATGTCGCATACAAGATCATATCCAACGTACTGTGTGAACGTCTCAAACTGTTCTGCAACACACTAATCGGCACGTACCAGTATCTTTATGTGGCGATGGCCGAATTCGGGATCCCGGCAAAACTGATTCAGCTATGTAGCGTGACGCTGGAGAACACACGCTGCAATGTGCAATTTGGAAGTAGTTCCTCCGAGCTATTCCAAACATGCACCGGATTTCGGCAAGGAGACGCATTATCATGTGACTTCTTCAATCTCGTGCTAGAGCAGATAGTGCGCAGGGCAGGTGTCAACACGGAAGGCACTATCTTCAACAAATCCGTCCAGCTACTGGGGTATGCAGACGATATTGACATCATCGGTCGCTCCCAGCGTGCCGTGATAGAGGCTTTTACGGCGATTGAAGAACAGGCGAAATTCGTTGGTCTTGTAGTAAATGAGGACAAGACTAAGTACATGCTATCAACAAACAAACAAGCATCTGTCCACCGCCTAGGACAGAACGTCACTATTGATAGCAACAATTTCGAGGTAGTTAAGGAGTTTATCTACCTCGGAGTAAACATGAACTCCACAAATGACATCCTAGTGGAGATCCGGCGAAGAATTACCCTAGGAAACCGCTGCTACTTCGGTTTGGCAAAACAATTGGGTTCAAAACTCCTAACTCGAAGGACAAAATGTATGCTTTACAGAACCCTTATCCTGCCAGTTCTGCTTTATGGCGCCGAGTGCTGGACGATAAGCAGGAAGGGAGAGCTGATACTGGGCTCCTTCGAAAGAAAAATTCTTCGGCGGATTTTTGGTCCTGTGTGCGAGGAGGGCGAATGGAGGAGAAGATACAACCGCGAACTCTATGAGCTGTACCAAGATGTGGATGTAGTCCAAAAGGCCAAAATACGTCGACTACATTGGCTCGGCCACATCGAGCGAATGGACAATAATGCTCCAGCTAAGAGGATCTTCGAATCCCAGCCGCCAGGTTCGAGACGACAAGGAAGACCGAACCTCCGTTTCAAAGACCAAGCCATCGCGGATGCCAGAGCGCTTGGTCTAGATAACTGGAAGCAGCGTGCCCGGGATCGCAGAGGATGGAAGGCTGCAGTATCTCAGGCAGAGACTCTCCACGGGTCGGGAGCCCGTTTAGTAAGTAAGTAAGACACTTGATAATTAATAAAAATTAAAAAAAATTTTTTTTTTGTTTTCATGAGTTCTGATTAGAATTCTGGAAAGTGCTCGAGAAACGCAGCAACAAATCCTTATTTATTTCTAAACCCAAATACAAAAAAAAGTTAGAACAAACATTTTAACTCATCAGAAATGCACTTCCATTGAGCTCTAATTAGAGTTCTGGAAAGTACATAAACTTTAGTTTGAAAAAGTACCTTACCTAATTTACCTGCAAAAAAAATAACTTGCGTTTATCATTTGATATAGCAGTAATTTGATGGCATCCTATTTAATAGTGGAAATATACGATATTATACCTAAAGGATTTGTTTTTATCTCAAACATCGGACCCGTCGGTTTGAGCTGCATTCGCACCATCACGCACGCGCATTTTTGCAAGAGCTTGACAGAGCGATCAGTTTGTCCGCAGTCAATGCTAATAAGGACGTAAGAATGAGATCACAAATCACCCATAATTATAGATAAGTAAAACGAAAATAAACACAAGCTCCGGGACCAATATATCTGCAATAGCTTGAAAACCTTTCCATTTCTGATTTAAAACATGTGAAATGGGTTTAGTAATTATAGTTTCAGTAAATTGAGCAAAAAATTAACCAATCAGTTACACGAAATAAATAAATAATTGTCCGTTCATAGCTTCCGGAAGCCATTTTGTTTTATAAGAACGCGGAATTTTGTTAGCCACCGCTATAAAAACATGAACATGCGGAGCTTTCCCATAATTCCTACCACGTAAACAATATGGCCAGCCAAAAGATTTGTCAAGTATTTTCGTGTTAGGTAATGCTATCGCTTTTAGTCAGACGGCTATTTGGGATTGGGCATCCCTTTAATCTTCCATGTTAGGAATATGTGACGGTGTTAATGCAGCATAAAGTTTTTTTAAATGGGTAATTATATTTGTGTAGTTTGGTATGATACATATTATATGGGGAAAGAAGTTAGACGTATCAAAATTTATGTAGAAGAAGGGTGTGAAATGTTTCACTTTTATTGTATCCGAATGGAGATATGAGATTTAAAGGTGCTGGTGGTGTGGTGCTGGTAGTGCTATAGTTATTTTAAAATAGCGAGTGTAAAGACGAGGAAGGTATTTTATAGGGATAACAAGAACAACGTGGGAAAAGGATTTGATTTAATCAACTTTGTGTTGGTTCAATACCGAAAACTAAGCATTAGGTACGAACATAGAAAAAGAAATCTAAAGAAAACTATACAAACTTAAAAGTGGGTTGATTCTTCCGTTTTTGTTTTGTTTTTTAGGTTTAGAGGAATATTTTTGTGGTAACTGCGACACCCTATTGGAGTCTGTTAAATTAAAGGCTGTCATTAAATGACATCTAGAGTCTGTTACCATGTCATAAAATGACATCTGTCTTTTTGTCACATGGATGAATTTGAACTGGAGCTGTGTCAGAGAAAAAGATAATTGAATTTCAATCAAATAAAAAGAACTAAAAGTTTATTCATTTATATTTTTCTGTGACCTAAGGTTGCAACAATTTTATAAGGTTTTTTTGTTGAACTCCTTTTGCACTCTAATCGGAATTCTTCATAGCTTGCAAAAAAAAAATTAAAAAATGTTTTGTTGCGTGTTTCGAGCACTTTCCAGAATTCAAATAAGAACAAAAATTAAATTTTTCAATTTTTATCAATTTTCAAAGTTCCATAACTTTTTTGTTTATATGCCGAACTTTTTTTCTTGTGAACTCTTGGCGTAGAGCATAAATTTGAAGAAAAAAATGTTTTTCTTTTTTTCTTTTTGAGGAAGGGGTGCTGTCGTCAATCCAGAAATCTTTGTTTTTTGGCCTGATTTGGCAAATTTTTTTTTGTAAAAGAAACTATGAGGAACTCTAAAACTATGCTGCTTCTATGCGAATAAAAAAGAAAAATTTTATATTTTCACAAATGGGGTGATCCGTGAATATCGTAACCCACAATTAAAAAAATTAACTAAAAAATTCAACATTGGGGTGTCAAGTTCACGCACCCAGCAGAATGCCGATCCTGTTTCCCTCCACTTCTGAAGAAATTTTTGTAACCCAACTTGTGGTATGTCGTTACCTCGTAGGGTAGGTAGTTCACATTCTACCTTTACCCATCGCTTTATAGGGTAGTGATCGTCATCAACGGACCTTGATTACATCCACCGCTGAATACTGCTGAATCCAATTCTCGACGGATAATGACAGCTGAGATCCAAGCGATTTTTCCCGCGATTTTGTATATTTTGGCGCTAATAAATTGCTAATAATTAAAACGTTGTTAGAAGCAGTTGGCCTTTTATTTCTCAATCTCTTTTCTCTTGGATTTACGACAAAGTTGAACCAGTATAATTTAACTCTAAAACATTGGTCTTTCAAGCCGTTGAATTTGTTCAATAAAATCCAATAGTTGTGTTTTGATGCAGTCAATATAGATAATAATTAAAAACTGAAAAAGATAGTTTATTAATATATAAATCAAGTGTGTGAGTGTGATATACTTACGAAGCAAGTAAAAAAATAAAAAATAAAATTTTCAGGTCGTAATACGGCGGAAAAGTTGCTAATGGTAGAGACTAAAATGGGTAAAAAAAAGAAAGAATTTCGGTTAATACCTTCCGGTCGCGCATTAGCTATAAAGTTTGGCAACATTTGGCAAAATTCACATTTTTACGATAATTTTTAAAATTTTTAAATTATCCTCTTACCGAATGTAATAAATGTAATAGCTCCAATTATTTAAATCCACCAGCATCTACCAGTCGCCCAAAAAAGGTTCAATGTTTAAAGCACAAATTATTTAAGACCAATAGCAATATTTGTAAATACCTTTTTTTATTAAAAAGGAACTCATATTAAGCAATTGAACATCTAGGGTTTCATTCATTCTTAGCTGAGGGAACTTTGAAATTTGATTTATGACCGAAATTAGGCATTGTTGACCTTGACAGCAGAGTCGTTCTGATAAAACCATCCCTAGAATCAGCTCCGCAAACTTTTCCTGAGGCTTCTGTAACGAGTTTCACACATCTTTCAACTGCCTGTGTGTGGACTGGGAAGCCGAATGCCTTAAATGTTATATCCCAATTAGGGACTGTGCCACTTTTAATATGTGATTTAATCTCATTGTCACTGATATTTTGTATTAATGGGGGAGAAGATAAATCACAGTCGATCCAGTTTATAATTTCAGAGTAATTTTGCGCGCTGAAATTCAGTTTTGGCGGCATGAACGTTCTGATCGTTTTTCTTTTTTGATCCAACTGTCTGGCCTTTAGGATTCGTCGAAGTCCGAGCTCTCTTAAGTGTTGTGTATTGTCTTGGGCCATGGCTAACATTAAATGTTCTGGATGGGCGAAAAAGCCATTTCGTTCTATAACAGGGTCGACAATATTACGTAACACATCAGGTAGGTATCTTGAAGATTGTATTGATTCGTACACAAGTTTTGGTCCCTCTGTGAAGTATTTATTCGTTTTAATTCTAAACCACATTGGCATGTATGACTTCAAAATAAATAAAACTACTTCTTGAAGTTGAGGTGTGGGACTTTCTTCACTTAAGAACAATCTGAGAGTTCGATTTGCTGTAGTCAACCACCTCGAGTGTGACAAGGGGCCAGGATCTCGTACAGCCAAATCCTCTTTACAGATTCCCGACTTTATAGCAGTAGAAATATCAAGTAGATATTGCTGATCCTTACTTAGTATACTTATGTCTATTGTCGGGATCTGACAGTCAATACTCTTAAAACCAATGACTGGACGTTTTTCACAGCCACTAAGCTTTTCGCCGATTGGCCCTCTCAAAGATTTCGGACCCGAAGATCTACCATCTAGATATTGAAACAGATGCCGAAACGGGAGCTCATTGAAATGGAGGAGACAAACTGCCCATTGTAAAGGTTTCTGCAAATGAACTTCGATTCGGCGAATCAGACCGTTTCTCCAACCTGTATTAACAGCAGTACCATCGCATCCTATGACAACTAACTTGTTAAGAGAAATACCACGACCAGACAGATAAGATATAACAGCAGTGACAACGTCTGAAGAGCTTCCAGAAGTTGGGGTGACATGTCCGATGTAGGCTGAACCAGGTTCTTGAATTAGCGAGTAATGCTCTTCTTTTTTCACTCTACGGAACCTTTTCGCATGAGCTATATCTACCACTAAAGTGTCGTCCTTCCTCCCATCCAAATAGAGACCTTGTAGTGGAAATTCTTCAGATTTACTACACAGTTCAGACCTAATATTTTGTTTTTCTCTTCTTATTTTGTTTTTGTCTATAACATGGGAGACGTCAGAATCGGTGATTAATCCAAAGTCGTGCAAAACACTTGATGCAATTGCAGCGGTAGCGCGATCAGAAACTCCGTAGCGATCGCTCAGTAATGCAGTAGATTTTAACTGAATTCTCATCTGCTTTTTATTATTAGACGAAACTTTTTCTGGCAATTCAAAATCTTTGTCGCTATCGCTATCTTTACTAGAAGAATATTGGTCTTCATTTTCAGTTTCGACAACATTTACATTTGAATGTGAGAATGAGGTTTTTGAAATATCATCCGCAGTCAAACGGTTAGCACTCGATTTCCTTTCCAATGATTTATTAAGTTTCTTTGTTTCAGTCAAGTCCAACCCTCCAATTTTTCCTATTCCATGTACTCTTAATAAGTAAACGAACCTTAGATCAATAGCAGGAATTTTTTGTGATTTTATACAATCACAGTTGACAAATATATCGCATTTGCATAAATCAGGGGTTTTATTACAAAAGCAACTAACAACAATGGGGCATTTGCAAGCTGCAACGTCAAAAAGCGATGAGCATTTTTGCTTAAACTCGTCAATTTTCAGCTTAAACGAATCTTTATTTTTATCTCGTGTATATGATTTTCGTAGGCTGTAATATTTATCATGTAACGCATTTATAAGTTGTACGATTCTCTTATCTGTAACCGTTGGGATAGATGCTTTCTTATACAGATCAATTATTTTGTTAGCTACTGTACTGGCAACTTGTGAGAAACTGACGCTTTTATTATTAACTTTAAGCCCCAAATCGTATCTTTCTTGTGAGCAACACCGAATAACGTCCTTTCCAGTAGGAAGCTTGTTTAACGAAAAATCTTTAGGTGTACCAAATATAGGGCACTCAAATACCTGCCTTGTAATGGTTTTCTTAGGTAGAGCCATAGTATATCACCGTTAAGTTACAAAGTTACACAAACAAAAAAGAAAACCAAAATTGAAAATTAACTGGACGACTAAACAAAGCACACATCAAACACGAAAAATTAATGCAGACTAACAGAACAGGTAAGCGGGGGAGCATTGAGGTCGTTGAACGTTGACCCAAGCGAGTTGCGACACGTGTGCAAAAATTTATAAAATTTGAAAGCAGTTGCGCGAGCGGAAGACCTTGACCGATTAGAATATTTTTTTTTCTAAATCATTATCGGTTCAAGTAAGAGTCGAAAACACCTATTACATTCAAATGTTACCAAGCTTAGCAATAAAAAAAATTAACTTCAACTTACAATTTTTCTCAAATTTGAAGAAATTTTAAAGCTTCTGCGCGACCGGAAGGTATTAACCGATATTTTTTCTTTTTTTTACCCATTTTAGTCTCTACCATTAGCAACTTTTCCGCGGTATTACGACTTGAAAATTTTATTTTTTATTTTTTCGGCCCACCCTACTGAAGATAGTAGTCTTATGAGCAAGGAAAAATCTCCTTTTTCGGAAAATTACATCTCGGGGCGTTTAGCGTTGCTGGAGACAGCGATGACATCAGCAACCTCAAATTAGGAGCAGATATTGGCTGAAATCGTAGATGCAGATGCCGATAAATCATTGGAAAATATCGAAGTGACCTTCGAGAATATCAGAGATGTTTATTGCGATGACCGGTGTTACTTGTTGGATGCTCTCGAACAGATTAAGACCCACTCGAGTTGAGGTTTCCGGGTTGGGTTTGGTCAGCAGTGGCACCAGTCAAAGGGTCGTCGAAATCACGCTCTCAGCATGTCACTCAAACTTTGAAGTCGCCACGCAGGCCTTTGTATTTAAGTCACTGTCTGGGCATTTGCCAACCCGGACCTCAACAATAACCAAATGGATATTTCTTCAAGGCTTGGTCCTAGTAGATCCAGAGTTTGACAAACCTGCCAAAATCGACTTACTTTTAGGAAGCGATATACCGGCTGATATCCTGTTGCCAGAGATAGTCAGGCCTTTCGATACCAACTTACCAATAGCTGAAAACACAAAGCTTGGTTGGGTTATCTTTGGTAGAGTGCCATCAGTGACGCAGCACCTACAAGCTTACCACCAGATATTCAATATGGAAGCACAACTTTGAAAGTTAAAGGAGATTGAAGAGCCACAAGCATTTTCTGGATAATATAAGAGTTCTAGCGGATGGCCGTTGTCAAGTGGCACTTCCGTTTAAATAAATGTTTGCCCAGTTCTCGGGAGATCGCGAGAAGGAGGTCTACAATGGTTTAAACGAATGGAGGGACGTCCCTTAGAAAACAAACAGCATATGATTGAAATCAAAAATGACGCCATATTCAATAACACGTCACATTATGTACTGCCCCACCATGCTGTAATAAAGAAAAGCAGTTCGTCAGCAAAACTGAGGGTAGTCTTTGATGCTTCCTTTAAGACTACTAATGGAACTTCATTAAACGAAAGACTGATGGTAGGACCTGCGCTACAAAATAATGTGATTGACATAATTCTCAGGTGGAGGTTGTATCAATACTCTTTCACGACAGACTTAGAGAAAATGTACCAATTAATTCCTTGACGCAATAGTCCTACAGATCCAATTAAAACATTTATACAGCCCTATCGAGGTATCCGTTCGGAAAAAATTCCGATCGGAAAGTTAAATCTGATCGGAACTCAAATTGCGTTCGAAGTATCCGTTTCGGAACAAAATAAATGAAGCGCATAAACGCGTTCATTTCACATTAAAATATTCCGCAGCAATTATTTGTCGGAGAGCTTCGGAAAAAATGTACTGTGTAGCTGTCAAAAGTTAGTCGTATAACGCAGTTCCACTCAATGCGACAAGGTGCGCTACACATCATCGGAGAATTTTTCCGAAAGTTGAATCGGAACGGATACCTCGAATGGAATTTCTCCGATTTCGTACGAAATCGGAGAAAATTCCATTCCGAACGGATACCTCGATAGGGGTGATAGGCTGCAAACTGTGACATTTGGAACCGCATCTGCACCACTTTTAGCAATTAAAACACTTAAATGGATAGCAGAAAATGCGAGAAAACACTCTCCACAAGCTGCAAAAATGATAACGGAAGAAATGTATGTTGATGACCTGCTATTCGGAGCTGACACGAAGTAAGAAGCTACACTCAAAATTAAGGAAGTAAAGACCTTAATTGAAAAGGCTGGATTTAATCTGTGAAAGTTGGCCTCAAATACTCCAGAACTTCTGCAAGGAATACCGCTAAAGGATCGAGAAGAAACATTTTCTGTACCATCTCAGGGTTTGGATCAAGTTAAGACCTTAGGAATTCATTGGCTCCCTCATGCGGATAAGTTTTCCTACATCTGTAAGTTTTTAAGCAACCCACAACCAACCAAAAGGTTGAATTTATCTACAATTACAAAATTATTTGACGGATGGATAACACCATGCGTAATTACGGCAAAATGTTTTTTACAGTTCGAAATGATCGAGGTGAAGTCCGAATGAATTTTTTGATAGCTAAAACAAGAGTCGCCCCAGTAAAACCCATAAGCATTCCACGTTTGGAATTGTGCGGTGCAGTAATTTTAGCAAGACTTCTCAATCATGTTATAAAAACCTTAGATCTACCGAATATGAAAGTGCATGCGTGGACCGATTCCAATATCACACTTTGTTGCTCACGAATGGACGCTTCATGGTGGGCTTCAACAAATGGCGGTTTATCTACGCGCGAAATTCTGGATGTTTTCGGTGAAACGCGCTATCAAGAAATGTATACACCACTGCACTATCTGTTTCAGGTACAAGGCGAAACCAGTACATCAACTTATGGGAGAGTTACCAGCTCCGAGAGTGACGATTTCCCGTCCGTTTTCGAATCCAGGGGTGGATTATGCAGGACCTGTTAACATCCGTGCCTGGAAGGGCACTTGGCAATTTCCGTTTGCTTAGCAACAAAGGCAATCCATTTGGAAGCAGTGAGCGACCTTACAACCCAAGCCTTCTTAGCTGCATTTCGACGATTTGGAGCACGACGAGGAGTCTGCAGCCACATTTATAGCGATTGCGGGAAAAACTTTGTCGGAGCAGATGTCGAGTTGCGTCGACTTTTGAAGGCTGCAATGCATGACTGAAAGGAAATCGCAGATGTGTTATCATCACAAGGGACAACATGGCATTTCATTCCCCCTGCTTCACCTCACTTGGGTGACTTTGGGAAGCAGAGGTTAAAAGCGTGAAATACCATTTAAAGCGAATAGTTGGAAATGGCTCATTGACATTCGAAGAGCTCAAGACCACTTTGTCCGATTACCGGAAATCCCGAAGACTTCCAAACATTGACACCATCGCATTTCCTAATAGGAGAATCGATTTTCCTAGTACCAGAAATTAGATCATGGTAGAGATAATTATGTTGACCGATGGAGGCTTTTCCAAACGCACTTGCAAAATTTCTGGGACCAATGGCGAGTCGAGTATCTGGCACGTCTACAGCAAAGATCGAAATGGCTTAAGCGGCAGCCTCAAATGAAGGTTGGAGATATGGTCTTACTCAAAGATGAAAGACTTCCACCAGCATGATGGAATTTAGGTCGAATCATCGAAACGTATGACAATATAACCCGCGTCGTAAATATCGAAACCTCGCAAGGAGAGTTTCAGAGGCTAATAACGAAACTTTGCCAACTACCAATAAACACAAATGAACAAAAAATCAACACAACACAAATCGAAAATAAAGCAAAATAATTTTCTTCATTACAATCATTATATTCTTTACATTCACAGCACAACATTAAAAAAAAAAACTCTGTAAATAAGCTTGAATTATAAGCTGATTTCAAAACAATTTTATTTACAACACGAAAACATATCATATATTGACAGCCACATAGTGGGTAAACAAACATACATAGCAACAAACGTTGCTATCAAACACAACACGCACTACTATGTATTATATACTAAACTAGCAGTTACCCGCGACTTCGTCCGCGTGGGACTCTATTAAAATGTACATTTTTAGAAAAAATGTTACTTAAATAGTGTTTATTTTTATAGACAATGTTTCTCGTTTTTTTTTTATTGGGCAGCAGTAACATTACCAGACTTAAGGTGAACTTACACGAGAGCAAGCTACGTAAAACTGACAGTGCGTAAAGCAATCTTCCCTTAAATCTATACCAGCGTATTTCAAAGATTGGCCCTGAGAGTTATTGATCGTCATGGCGAAGCACACTTTAAGGGGAAATTATAATCTCTTATCAGAGGAATCCGCTGCACGAATACTTTTTCCCCTTGAGCAACCCCGGTCAATATAATAGCTTCGATTAAATTTGTATGCAAAGCTTTGATTTGCAGTCTAGTGCCATTACATAGTTTTGGTGGTTTTAGGTTCCGAAGGAGCATTACGGGTGTGCCCTTCCGAAGAGTAAGCCTATGTCTATGGTATGAAATACCCGATGGTTTCAGGGAATTTAAAAACTCTACCGGATAGTTAACGGCTTTATCAACAAATTCTCACTCAGACTTGACCAATATAGCCGACACCAAACGCACAGCTCACAGCAAATAGCCATGTACGCACGCATGGGTTACTATGTACGTAGAGTAGACTGCACTGCGATTATTATTAATTTCAGTCATACTCACTCGCATGCCCGTCGCACACAACCCAAAGTCAAAAACCGATACGGAATGGAATATGGAACGGCAAAACGTAACAATATTAAGAACAATTGTAAAGAATAACCGAACGCACTGTGGCTGTGCGTATGTATATGTGTATCCATCTGTTATGCTTTCCATGGGTACGATATACTCAACCCACTCACCCCCAAGCAGAGCTGACAATCGAGAAATCAATTTAAATTGCTAATCAAATAGATCTGTCTTTAATTTCTTCTAGCTTTGCCTCTGGAAGGAGCAGAAAGATAAATGATGGCTTAGAATACTCGGGGAAATATTGACTAAAGAGCATTTTAAGCATTGTTGAAGTGGCCAAGCCTTATGAATGTAATAGCAAGTTGAGTGAAGTAAGGTTAAATAAAAAAGTTTGCATCCTCTTTTTCAACCTTTATAACTCGAATTTTGAAAAAAAGGCGAAATCCACTCTGTTCCAACTGAATAGGTACAAGCAAAGAATATAAAACTACCAAGAAGTATTATCTGACTTTGAAAATGAAATCAAACACAGAAAGCTCTTTTTTAAATAGTGAAAAGAGAGCCGACTGAAAAATAATTGGGAGTAAAGCTCTTTCTCATACAACGACAACCTCGATCAACACGTACGTACCTATCCATACTTCCAATACACCATTATGGAAATCTCCAATACTGCAAAATGCGATGTGATATAAAACAGCAGTGAAACAATCCTAAGCAAAATATTACTTTGAAAACAAAAATTGTTATTTGTCAATACAATGCCATAGTGAAAAATGGAAGAAAATTCGATTTTGTTCATTCATTCTTATTTACACCTGGTGTGCCAAGGAGACTGATAACTCAACTACAGAGGTTTCTTCCGGAAAGTTTTAAACACTTAATTTAAAAAATTTATGAAAATTCAGAATTCTAAAAAAGGCATGAAACTGTTAGAGAAAACGGAATAAGTACCAACATTCTCAAACAATTTTTGTCATATAGGGTGGGCCAAAAGAAGTCATCCGATGTTGTTTGGTTCTCATTTTTTTCCGAATGAAAAACTTCGATTATGTTTATTTGAACCTTTAGAATTTTATTGGTCAAGTCGAAAAGATGATATCGGCCAACTAGCCCCGTCACAATTGATTGCCACACGGGCTCGTTTTAGCAATAGGATATATGACAACAGTGGACGATGCGCGCTATAGGGCCATGTTAACCGAGTTTTTTTCTGCCGCAAGTGGACAATTTAGGACTGGAGGACATGTGGTTCCAAAAAGACGGAGTTACGGCATGCACTGCGTGAGCCACAACCGATATTCTGAAGGCGGCGCCTCATCTCTCGTTTTGGCGATTTGCACTGGCCCGCAAGATCACCCGATTTAACCGTTCCAGAATTTTTTTGTGCGGTTTTTTGAAGTCCAGTGTTTACGTGAACAAGCCCGAGACCCTAGAAGCCCTCAAGCACAACATTCGACACTAGTGCGAGAATCTGTCGCCCGAAGTTCTCGCCGAATGCCATAAAACGAGCCCGTATGGCAATTCAATTGTGACGGCTTGACCAATAAAATTCTAAAGGTTCAAATAAACAGAATCGAAGTTTTTCATTCCGAAAAAAATGAGAGCCGAACAACATCGGCTGACTTCATTTGGCCCATCTTGTAGAATCCAGTAGCGGAAATTTAAAAATGTTTGCTTCTGGATTATGCCTTTTTGAAATATAACAATCAGTAATACAGCATTTTATGCCAGATCGTAAGCAGTTTTTTTTATTAATTTTTTCGCAAGAAATAAATTTTACACCATCTACATGTTCATCAACGAAGCAAATGAAAAAATCGGCACTGTGCAGAAGGATCGTGTACATGTGCCTTTCGTCAATCCTCGTCATCTTCTCGTCGTTCATCAAGAACCGGTTATGCGGAAAGCAGACTATTCTGTTGCTACATGTGCGTGTACCTGCTACCTGGCTATAGTCATATAAAGAGGTATCGTTCGTATCGTAACTCGTAAGTCCTGAGGATGACTGTGTCGCTGTGTGTATTGTAATGTAACTACTTCTCGTTGAACTGTTTTATGAAATTCTCTGAGAGCGCAAGATTAAAAAGTTCTTGATAAAGAAAAGCAATAGCAAAAGCTGTGAGAGCGGGCAGCAATATTGGAACCCGCCATACAAAAATTTTCAGTAGAAACATTTGTATGAGATGCGTCTTCTTGGTAATTCTATATTCTTTGGTACAAGCTTTTCCAAATCTATGTGGATCATTATTTCCACATAATGTATACATGAATCTATCATTTCATGGTGCTAACTATTTGTCTATGATGTTGCCAAAAGAAATGAGGTGGAATAATTGAAAAAGCGCCGTTATTTTTTCTCTGGCTCTCTTGCAAAGCATTTCATACGGCAAAATGCAGTTTTTTTTTGCGTCAACTGAATAGGTGCAAATAATGAAATCTCAAAAAAAAGCCATTTAAATGAAACAAAACAAGTTTTTTTTATCAAAGTATTTTATTTGTTGATTCTAGTAGTGGGTACTGCCTCCTTTGGTCATGATAACTTCACAAATTCGGTCTGGCATGGAATCATAAAGTGACTTTATCAAGTCCAAGGAAATTTCCCTCCAGGCCAATTTAATGGCGGCAATTAAAGATCCTTTGTCTTCAAATTGATGACCAGACTCGTACACTATTCGGACTAACCATCCCCATACGTTTTCCATAAGGTTCAGGTCCGGTGAGTATGGTGGCCACTGCAGCAATCCCACATTTTGCTCCCTTATCCAGTTTTTAACTATCCGTGCCGTGTGGATAGGTGCGTTGTCCTGCTGGAAAGTCCAATTTATTGGTCCAAAAAAATCATTGAATTTAGGAAAATTCCTTTCCAATATTCCTTTATAAGATATAGCGGTCATTTTTGCTGTTTGGAACTCGAGTTCAACAGTTCCGTAGTAGGTAACCGCTCCCCACACCATAACGACGCCCTCTCGACTATGATGCCGGGCTAAAAAACGTTCCTCTTTTCTCATATCATGAAAATAGTAATTAAAGCCATCAGGCCCATCAAAATTAAACTTTTTTTCATCTGAAAAAACAACGTAACGCCATTCCTCTTTCCACGTCATATGGTGCCTAGAAAAATCTAAGCGCATACACTTCGCTGATGGTTTAACGGTGGTTTCTTCTGAAGTTTCAGCCGTTTCAAATGACTGGCACAGTTGATCACTCTTCTTACCGTCGAAGCACTTGCACCAACACCAGCTTCTTGCTTTATTTTCGCAGCTGAGTCGCAGGAATTGGAAGCACATCGCAAAATTGCTCTTCTATCAGCCGCTGTTGTGGCCGTTTTAGAACCTCCTTTCATATTTTTCCCGTACGACTTTGTATTCCTCAAATACGAATAGACCAAGTTAAAGCTTCGTCCAATTTCGGCAGCTATAGCACGCCCGGTCAATCCTTGGTCCTTCAGTAATTCGACTTTAGCCTTCTCAACCTGTTAAGTGAAATGCTTTGCAAGAGAGCCAGAGAAAAAATAACGGTGCTTTTTCAATTACTCTATCTCATTTTTTTTGGCAACATCATAGACAAATAGTTAGCACCATGAAATGATAGATTCATGTATATTATGTGGAAATAATGATCCACATAGATTTGCAAAAGCTTGTACCTATTCAGTTGGAACAGAGTGTATGTATTCGATGATTTTTGTATTTTCTGTAAACTTACAAATTTTCAAGTTTATACGATTAACGTATCGTGATTTACAGAAAAACATCTCTAAAAAGGGCAGGGAGGGTCGTTTCGAAAAATTCCTTCTTAGTGAGCGTCTACACAGCTAGTGGAAGAACATATCCTGAAAGTTTCATGAATCTACAATTAACGGTTTGGCCTGTACGATGTCTGTCAACTTAATCACGCTACTCTTTTATGTATATAGATAGCAAAATAAATATAATTATCAAACATAATAAATAATAAAAACAAAAAATTTTTAAATGAAAAGGGAAAATGAAATAATCTATCGAATTGAATGTACAACTTATCTGAATATGAAATTGTCCATAATCGGCGCCGCAGTAAGAAGGTCCAACGATGAAATAATCCCTAACTGTTTAGTACCTACCTGAAAACTAATCAAAGTCGTTCACTTTCACCCACGCACTCGAATATATTACCTAATTACAATTTCGCACAATGAACTTAAAACAATGAACTCATCGCGGACAAATCGCGGCATCAAAAAACAAAAACACGACCGGAGTCAACAATGAAAACCCGAAACTATTCTATATATTTACTACATTTACTGCTAATAATCAATTGCTGTTATCAATAATCAAACGTATTACCACAAGAAGTAGACTGGAGAGTATGATGGAGGAATATGATGCAAAAAAAAACTAACTAAGCTGATAGTTGAGCATGCATGTGAGTTTGGAGATTTGGAGAATTCGCCTCGCTTTTGCTCTTGCGGTCAATTCAAATTGCATAAGCTTCTGCTTGATCTTCGTTTGTTCTTGTTGTTGTTTTTTTTTTGTTTGAGTCCATAGTGCATGTATTTTGTGTACAAATTATTAAACTTTCTTTTATTTTCATGTACAAACAACCAAACATGACGATAAGAAGAAGCAGGTTGATGATGCTGATAAACTACAAGTAACAGTAGCGGCCCGCTAATAGACCTGCAGTGTAAATTGTTCGTGCACTTCGTCAACGAGGGGGGAGAACGTTGGTGACTATGACGTCACAAGAAAATCACCATAAAACCTTGAATACATCCACCGCTGAATACTGCTGATTCCAATTCTTGACGGATAATGACAGCTGAGATCCAAGCGATTTTTCCCGCGATTTTGTACATATTTAGGCGCTAATAAATTACTAATTAATGTTAGTAAATGTTCGGTTATTACATTTTCCCGTCGTACCTCGCCTTTCACTCACGCTTATTCTTTCGACAGTAATGTCATGTTATATCTTTGATAAAAGATTTAGGGGTTATGTTAGATAGTAAACTATCCTACATTTACCACTATGAATATATCTCAAATAAAGCCAATAGAGCATGGGGAATGCTTAAACGCTAGGGCGTTCTCTGACCCCTATGCGCTAAAAATTTTATATTTGTCGTTTGTTCGATCACTGTTGGTAGATCCTGCTCTTTAAATGGTTTAATGTTATTGTGTAATGAGTGTGCGTCTTTAATTGACATTAATATGACAATATCATTAATAAAATCCATCTTGCTCAATTATTTCCAGTTGTAATTGTATTGCTCAAATTTTAATTAGTTTTGTACTTCCATTTTCTTTTTTTTTTGTTCTGTATTTTCTTTATTTACATAATTTTTCCTCAATTTGTAGTCACTTTTTTGTAATATGCTTGTTAGAAGTCTTTATTTCTCAATCTTTTTTTGTGATTTTCTTGTGACGTCATAGTCACCAACAAACGGCATTAGTGGAGTCGCGTTCTACTTGCTACCGCCAGATATTTGCTGCAAACAAGTGGCATCAAACGCAGGCACTCGTATGAAAGTAATCCGTTTGTGGAACAGTCGGCAAACCGGTCAGTAGTTTATTCTAGGTATAGGCATATTATAATACATACTAAAAGACTCATAATAGTCAGGCCTCCCTACAAACGATTTGTAAAGACGAGGGAGAGGAGGAGACTATATAAACTTGTTCACCAAAATTATCGAAGAGATATTGTTGCACTTGAATCTGTTTAAACTTTCCCTAAAGTTAATTGGTGGGCAAGTCTAATAAAAGAACAAATATTGCCAAAAAAATTAAAGAAAACAAATTGCAGACACCACTGCACCGAAATTTAAGGAGTCGAATATGAATGTGTCAAATGCCACAGACCATATATCCCGAAGAAAGAGCGCAACAGGTAGCACTTTGGATGCTTCCAAAAGCTAGTCAGCGAAGGGGGTGGGTTCAATAAATATGTTTTGCGCAGATCGCTAGTTCCTAGGAAAATAAGGGCGCCACAGAATTTTTACTTGGAATTCTAAAACCAATAAATAAATCAACAAGAAAACAACACCAGGCCAGCGGGGAAAAATCTGAAAGTCAGAAAAGAATAAAAAAAGCGGATTACCAAAACGTTATAAAGCTCCGTTGGGAAAACCCAAGAGATAGAACGATGGTGATAAAAAAAACAAGATGGTGCTCAGACCGTTAAGGATAGCCCACTATCGCGTCGTCCGAACGATTGCAAATTTTTCTTATAACGGGTTGCGTGTCCCGCCTTTATCCGGGAGTGTAACGAAACGGGAGTCTACCGAAATCTACCTACTTTTATAATGCCCTGATCAAACGATTTTTATAAAATGTCACTGTACTTATCTTTATTAAGTTTCCTGATGGATTTCGTGTCTATCTCTGCCCTTGTTATTTTTTCCCTTTGTGCCCCTTTCTGACACCTTTTTATCTCCTCTCTGCCCACTATCCTGTCTTCCTCAATTTTAGTTTTACACTTCCTAAAATCTCTACTCCACGATTTTATTTGTTTCGATACTTTTGAAAACAAAAAAAAAAATTGCTATTCGCAAACAGAAAAAGAAAACTCCTTAAAAACACCATGCTTTAATGCTGGTTAGCCAAGAAGTGACTTCCAGGGTTTTGACTTAGTTTGAAGTCGCTTGACTTTCTCACACACACTCTCTCATTCATACGCTGGTATTAGGCCCCTACGGTGTGATCTTAAGTTGGCATTCAGCAATGCCTCCCACGAGCATTAACCACCACATTTAAACATATTAGCGGGCTAAACGGTCAATTTAGTGCGACACCAATGCGCTACCGTAACCCACTAATCCTCTCAAAGTTTCCATTCATTCCTCTCTTTGTATACTGGAATTCGCCCGTAGAGGATCCTTCCAGTATATTCGAGATTAGCCAACCGACTTCGAACTTTTCTCTTATTTCAGAGTTGGCTCTCTTTTGAGAAAATTATATTTGCCATTTGTCAAAACTCAAAAGTAAGCAAATGATATAATTCGTGGAGGAATATAAATGGAAAATTAAAAAAAATACTCAAAACCCCAGAAAAAAAATTAAGAAAGGATGCAAGTGGATTCTGCTGATGTTTTTCCCCACCCGGACTTGGACTTTTCCCCCTTTTTTGGATAAGGTTTATCCACTGGCAGAGGCGACAGGGAATCCACAGGTATGGTTGAAAATTGTTGTTTTGTTTTCGCGACTTATTAATCTTGTTCGGTGGACTCTCGCGCAGATTTGGGGATAGGACTTGCGGATAGTGGGCCATCCCTTACAATAGGATATCAATACCGATGAGGCTGAACTTCGTTCGGTCTTTCGTTGTTTTGCAGAAGTGATTTCTGCCTTCGTCTCTGTTGTCACAGTTCAGTGCTAGTGAATTGTTTTCCTGGTTTGAGGTCGCGTCTTTCGTATCCCTTTTACATTTGTTGATACTGCGTTTTATGTGTAATTTGTGCTTTGTTTTCGAGTGCACAATTTTCTCACGCACTTTCCGTGCGGGTGGTATTTGTGAGTGCGTGATTTGTTTTGCGTCGGGGCATTGACTTAGGGATCGTCTTCCCTATGCCCATCGAACAAGACTTCCTATAGTTGTATTGTATTGTAAGTGATTGGCCCTGTAGCCTGTACACTGCTGTTGTGATCCGCACAACCATACCCATACCCTAATCATGACCCACCCTAATCGCCGCCTTCTCGCTAGCGATCCATTCCATACACCAAACATATAAACAAAGCGCACGGCTATTAATAGGTCATTTGCTTTGTTTACACTTGTTCTTCCATTTACCCAAACGCCACCCAAGCGCAATGAGTCAAGTGCATACCTACCCGATACGACACACACGTAACCCAACTCCGATTGCACAGCGGCACGCCGACACATGGCAAAACTGCAATAGTTGCATATCGGAGGAATACTACGTTGTGGTATCAGGGAATAATAATAATTTATGAATGGATGACACTTGACACCGGCGTAAGGCAAATGACACCAAGATGTCATTTGGGTACTTTTTAATGGCAACGGAAAAACAATTAAGCAATACCTAAAAATAGCGCGTATGCACATATGGTAATTGGTGAGGAAACTAATGGTGCGTGGAGGGGGAATATAGGAGACGGGTCATGAGCTAAAATGGTATAAAAGGCAAAGGATCGTGAACAGAAAGATCAGAGTAGAGTAGAATAATCAAGCAAATAGATCGCAGCCCAGCTCAAGACAGCGGGTCTAATTGTTAAAAACACCAAAGTAAATAAATAAATAAATACTCAGAGTCGCAGCCAAGCATAGACAGCGGGCTCTGTAGTCAAAGTCGATAAAATTCAATTTATTTCTTTTTACTCTCCGCTTTGCACTCTTCCCTCTTTCGAGGAAGCACGGTGTAAAACGTAACATTGGTGGCAGCGGTGGGATACCTAAAAGGTCCCAACTACCAAACCAAATACAAGACTATAGATCTTGATGCGTTCTCTGGGGCTATACACCAGAGAAAAGAAAAGTGAAAACAAAATTTTATAAAGTGCTAAAAGTGATTACTGTGAAGCGTAACTGAGGCTACACATCAGTTAAGTTAAGTGCTAGTGAAAAGTCCCATAAAGATAAGACCTGGCGGATTCTCTTAGGAGACGCGGAGGCTAAGTTTGGGCAGTGAAAATACAAAAGACCAGGAGACCTCAGCTCTAAGGCGTGAAGCCTGCCTGGCAATAACTACCACCACCAAGTAGCAGCAGTATCAACAGCAGCAGGACAACAACAACATCCACATCAACAAGCAGCTCTAACAATAACAGCACTATTAATAGCAGAAGTATCCAGATCCAGATAACAACAATAACAGCATCATAAGGTATTTTTAGTTTCTCTATCTTTACACATTACAAAAAAAAAAAAAAAAAAAAACACACAATAAAACACATTTTTGTTATATACATAAGTCACTGATATTCCCACTAAGCCCTTTTTTTTTTTAAAACCCTTGTTTAATTGTTTTATCAATCTTACGTGTCCTTTTCATTCTTCGTGTTTTCACACTCCTTTTTTTTTCTCTCTGAACGTTTAATCTTTCAAGATTAGACGAGTCACGAGGCAAACCAGCAGGCAGGCTCAATCCATTGTTGACCTGTTCCAAAGATTACCCTTTCATTACCCCCTCGAGGAATCTATTTCCGAAGATCCACCCAATATGGATATCAAGGTTGGAATTTCTGATGTTTTTAACATCATCCCCGTTTTTGATGGGAAACCATCAGAACTCAATAAATTTATCTCTTGCGGAGATATTCTTTTCAGTGCGGCGAGAGAAGTTGAAAAACCAACATTCTTAGAGATCGTCAAGACGAGGTTACATGGCTCGGCTTTTGAACTGACTCAATTCCATTCCCTGCCCACCTGGGAAGAACTAAAAGCAAAACTCCAAGCTGAGTATAAAGAGGAAAAATCACGTTCCTCAGCTCATAATGAGTTGATCTCTACAAAGCAGCGATTTAAGGAATCGGCCAAAGAATTCGGTGATAGAGTAAGCGTCGCTTTAGGCCATCTGAATTCAGCAACATACGCCATGACTAGGGACGAAGCAGTACGGGTATATTTAATTGAAGAGAACAACAAACTAGCCATCCAGACTTTCGAAGATGATCTACTTAGTCCCAACCTGAAGCTCATGGTACAAGCCCACGGTGAAACGGATTTGAAGAGAGCCATAATCTTCGCAGAAGATCATGCTGCTCGAATTGAAAGAAGTTCCCCTTCTTTTAAAACAAGTAGACCACCTAAGCCCACTTGCAGAGTATGTGGAATCATTGGGCACACTGAACAGACGTGCTACCGAAACCGGCAGTTCCCAAACCTCCCTAGACCACCCATAAAACAAGAGGTGAATTTCATTAGGTGTAACTACTGTGGCAAACGTAACCACACTCAAAATGAATGTAGATTGCGTTTGTCCAGAGCTGAACCTCAAATGAATTACCCTCAGGGTGCTCCGGCAGTACAAAATAATGTACGGCCCAGAGGAAATAACACTGCCAATCCCGGTTTTAGCGGAAGACCTCCCAACAATCCATGGCCCCAAGATAATCGCGGCGTAAGATATTCCAACGCTAATCCAATGCCCGAATCGGGAAACGAGAGCTCTCGGGAGGAATCAACCGGCAATTCCTCTCGAATTATAACTCAAGCCGAAGTCCATCAAATCCAACACTAAACCTGAAGTTTCTTGTATCGTTCTGTCCAGAATTTAGGGAGCCAACGATACGACTCAAGTTTAGTCCCTCGGATAAAATGTATACCACCCTTCTGATAGACACTGGAGCGGATATTTGCTTACTAAAAAATTCTCTGATAAAAGGTTTAGAAGGCGAGGATGGTCGATATACCATTTCTACCATAGCCGGGGACTCTCTAAAAACCCTGGGACTGGTAAATGGTACCCTGGAATTCCAGACAACTGAGCATACCATGCACATAGATCATCCTTTCCACATACTTACAAAAGAAATCAATCTACCCTATGACGGGATAATAGGTAACGACTTTTTAACTAGGTATAAATGCATAATAGATTATAAGCAAAATCTACTTATAATACCTAAGCCCAGCCTATTGGAAGAAGGGAAGAATTTCACTTCAGGTTTTCAGTCAAAAGACTCAGCAATAGTCAATAAGACTGAGCAAAATAAAATAAACCCAGCACAACGTAAGACTGAGGACACAAGAACCTCAGCAGAAAATGAGACTGCGGTAATAAAAGACTCAGCAATAGTCAATAAGACTGAGCAAAATAAAATAAACCCAGCACAACGTAAGACTGAGGACACAAGAACCTCAGCAGAAAATGAGACTGCGGTAACAAAAGACTCAGCAATAGTCAATAAGACTGAGCAAAATAAAATAAACCCAGCACAACGTAAGACTGAGGACACAAGAACCTCAGCAGAAAATGAGACTGCGGTAACAAAAGACTCAGCAATAGCCAATAAGACTGAGCAAAATATAAGTACAAGTCAAGCAACCAGTAAGACTAATCACTCGAAACGATTAGCAGAAAGTAAGACTGACTTCAAGAATAATAATAAATTAAATAACAATAATTTAGAGGATTTAGATAAAATAACAGTCATTCCTTACGAGGAATTGCCTACGGGCACAAGGGCTGAAAAATCGAATTCCAAACTAACACCCATGAATGAGCAAAGACCAATTATCATTCAACCCCGAAGCCAACAGGTATTGAACGTTCAGTTAAATGATAAATACAAATCCACATTTGAAGATATTATCATACACAAGAAACAAATCATGCCAGGTCTGTACGTGGGCGAAACTTTGGTCAGACCAAATGACTCAAGAATAAAAATATTAATGATGAACACGTTGGAAACTGAACAACGAGTAAACGTCGAAGATCTTGATCTCGAATGGGATAGGTTGGACAATTTCAACCTAGTATCCAACCAATCAAACGACATAATCAAAAACAGATTGAATGCACTGCAATCCGTCATAGATCTCAGTCACTGTAACATGGAGGAAAAACAATCTATTTTCAAAATATGTAGGGAATACAATGATTTATTTTTTCTCGAAGGCGATAACCTTACATTTACAGAAACATCAAAACATAGGATCATAACAGACCAAAGCAAACCTCCTTCATTTGTCAGACCATATAGGCTTCCTGATACACACAAAAACCGAGGTCCACAAACAGGTAAATGATATGCTACAAAACGACATTATTCAGCCAAGCGCTAGCCCTTGGAATTCTCCTCTACTTCTTGTACCCAAGAAACCAGACAAGGAGGGCAATAAGCGATGGCGTGTCGTAGTTGATTTTCGCAAACTGAATGAACTAACAGTTGCCGATGCATATCCTCTACCAAACATTACCGACATCCTGGATCAGTTAGGCAGAGCATCCTACTTTAGTACCCTCGATTTGGCAAGCGGATTTCATCAAATCCTAATGGATGACGAAGACAGATGCAAAACTGCTTTCAGCACTCCATACGGACATTACGAATACAATCGTATGCCTTTTGGCTTGAGAAATGCTCCCGCAACTTTCCAGCGGTTGATGAACACCGTTTTGATTGGTCTACAAGGATTTGACTGTTTTGTTTATGTTGATGACATAGTCCTTTACGGATATGACCTTAAAGACCATAATGTCAAACTCACAAGGATATTTGACCGATTACGAGAACATAACTTAAAGCTCCAACCCGACAAATGTAACTTTCTGCGAAGAGAGCTTATGTATCTTGGTCATATTATTACTGAACAAGGCCTAAAACCAGATCCCGAAAAAATTAAGGCAGCAAAAACATATCCAACACCCAAAAACGTAAAAGGAATAAAGTCATTCCTTGGGTTCATAGGATATTACAGACGGTTTATTGAAAATTTCTCAACCATAGCAAAGCCACTAACCAAATTGTTGAAGAAGAATGTCGTATTCAAATGGGATGCATTCTGCGATGAGGCGTTCCAAACTCTAAAAGGTAAACTTATAAAACCTCCCATCTTAGCATACCCAGACTTTAGCAAAGACTTCATAGTGACAACCGATGCCAGTGACATTGGGCTGGGAGCCGTACTATCACAAGGAGAAATTGGTCAAGACAAACCAATTTGCTTTGCCAGTCGAACATTGAACGACGCAGAAACTCGGTACAGTACTACCGAAAAGGAACTACTGGCGATCGTGTATGCTGTCCAACAATTTAGACCTTACATCTACGGACGAAAATTCACGATATGTACGGACCATAAGCCACTACAATGGCTTATGAACCTTAAAGACCCGACGTCAAGACTAGGCCGTTGGAGAATATTATTAGCCGAATACGAATATAGAATTGAGTACAAGGCAGGAAAATACAACTCTAATGCGGATGCCCTCAGTCGTATCCCAGCAAATAGCAAAGATGCAGAAACCACGAGCAAAGTGCTGGTCACCACTAGAAGTAAAGCAAAGCGTCAAGACTTCAATGAAATAACAGTGGTAGGTAGTGAAGAAATCACACTTCCACCAGTAGAGTGCAAGATAATCGAAACCTTTAAACCAATAACACTTGCCGAACACCGTTCATCCATTCAAATTTTCATTTTATCCCACGAAAAACGACAAGAGGAAGAATTACTCAAGAATATTACTGGCTATACTCGCCCAAATCCAAACGAAATAAAAACATACCCAAACGCAGTAAAATCCTCTACGTATATTATTACCACTCTCCCTTTACATTTAATAGACACATCCACTCTTGAGAAAAACCTTTCAAACGTTCGAGACTATTGTTTGCAAGAGGACGTAACGCAGATTGATATTTCCATTCCTTCTAGCGAGCCAATAAACGGTCGCCTTAAAAACTGCATATTGCGGGTATTCTCTCAAACAAAAATCACCTTATTTATCTACTCAGACAATAGAATCAATGTAATCGATCCACAGGAAATTGAGAAGATCCTATGCGAGTACCACGATTCACCCCTCGGAGGCCACCAAGGTATCTCCCGAACCATTAAAAGACTCCGAACAAGGTACTTCTGGCCGAATCTTGTAGGTGATACTAAGGAATTTATTCGCAAATGTGAATCATGGCAAAGAAACAAATTAAGGCAGAATCCACGAATTCCTATGAAAATCACTACGACGAGCACAAGTCCCTTCGAGCGAATTGCCTTGGACATTGTCGGACCACTTCCAACCACTTATGAAAACAATAAGTATATCTTAACATTTCAAGATGATTTGAGCAAATTCACAGAGGCAATACCACTACCTAATGCAGAGGCACCTACTATAGCCCGAAATTATGTGGAAAAAATTATATGTCGTTTCGGGTTACCCGAAGCGATACTAACAGATCAAGGTACTAACTTCTTAAGTAATCTATTTAAAGAAATATGTAAGATTTTAAAAATCAAAAAGATACAAACAACCCCATATCACCCTCAAACGAACGGAGCCTTGGAGCGTAGCCATCGAACGCTAGCCGAGTATCTCAGGCACTATGTTAACAATGACCAGCTTTCATGGGACACTTGGCTACCATACGCAATGTTTGTTTATAATACAACACCCCATAACAGCACTTCGTTTAGTCCATTTGAATTACTTTATGGTTTTCCTGCACGGATACCTAATTCCATTAGCAGGAATCCTCAAACACTATACAATTACGATAACTATGCCAACGAGCTTAAAGCCCGGTTACAGCATGGCTACCAGACCGCTAAGGCTATACTACAAGACAAAAAGGCAAAATCTAAAAAGTACTATGACAAGGGTTCAAGCAATAAAACATTTAACGTAGGCGACAAAGTGTTAATTAGGAATCACACTCGAAGTCCGTTCGATGTTCGAGAGTGAATAGACGCATTTTTTCTCTGCCCCGGTAAAAACAATCAAAATTCGTGTGTTATAAATTATTTCTAATTAAATTGTGCGGGAGTTGCTCACTTTGCATGTTAGATGTTTATTCGTATAATTAAGAATTCGTAAAACTATTCTAAATTCTCACAAAAAGAATAAACTGAAACTGCATTTTGTGTTCTTGCATTTGAATACATATATATCAAACACCACACGATGTCGTCTGCAGTCAACACCCGCGGAAACCTAGCTCGAGTGCAACAGCAACATGCAACTGTCTCGAAACCGAATTCACCTCACACCAAACCCAACAAGACTACCGATGGTATAGCGGGAGCCCCCGACAAAAACCCCTCCAAGCAAATTGCACAATCACCAGCGCCAGCACGCCCTTCTACCCCGACCGAACCAACACTTACCTCATGCACACCGGCAGCCACAACACACACTTGTCTCTCCCTTGAGGTTCTCCATGAAGAGTTGAAGCGGAATACTGCCTCCATTATCTCAACCTTCAAAGAAGAGTTGAATAAAATTCGCAATGAATTTTTACTCAAGGTACATCACATAGAAACACGATTGACCGAAAACATCAACTACACTAAATCCGCAATAAATGATTTGACCCAACGCACCGACGCAATGGAACTCAAGATAAACAAAGCCACCGGCGAGATTTCTGAACTGCGCAATCGCTGCGACATGCTTGAAAAAAAAGAATTCTTAACGGACGTGGTTGTTTTCGGCATACCAAAACTCGCTGATGAAAACCTACACATTATTTACAATAAACTTTGCGATACCATCGAGATATCACCACCAGCACTGAAGAATGCTTTCCGAACCAAACACCGCAATAACAATGACGAACCGCCTGTAATTTTCCAGTTCACCTGCGTGGGAGAGAGGAATAAATTGCTGAAAGCACTTGCTTGCTACCGAAAAAAGACTAAGCGACCGATCTCATTACGCGATATTGGAATTGATTCAGCAAATCATGTGTTTGTCAACGAGAGCTTGACTCCACGAAACCGGACTCTTCTCCAGCTTGCAGTACGTATGAAGAAAAAAGGCCAGCTGTTTTCCGTGCAAACATACCTTGGTTCTGTGTTGGTGAAATCTACCGTAGACGGAAAGAGTGTAGCTGTTGCCGATGTTGATTGTTTAAACGCCGTTGCCGAGAGATGCCAGATGAGCCGTAATGATCAACATAGCATTGCAGCTAATCATAAACAACAATGACATGTACTTTTCTTACAACATTTACAGTAACTATTTTTCTCTTTTTATTTTTAAATATTCTCTCTCTTTTTCAATTGTACATCAATGGCCAAAGTTTATTTATTTTCTCTTTTAAATCTAACGATTTACTTTGCTTGTCTCTGTTTTGTTTGTGTTTTTGTTTCTCCTGCGTTTGGTGGTTGTTTAGTTTTCTTCGTATATGGAATTATATGCTCATAACAGTGGGTTCAGTTCTAGCGAGAGTGATATGGATGTTAGTTTATATCAAATGATTCGTGTGTTGCGTTCACAGATAAAAGGCGTTCATGTTTGTCACATTAATGCTCAGAGTTTGAAACCAAAACTGGATGAATTTCGTCTGCTGTTCATCAACTCTAGTGTTGACTTAATTTGTGTATCCGAAACTTGGTTTTCTCCTAAATTTCCGGATGCAGTCTATGATATGGATGGCTATGAGCTTTTTAGAGGTGATCGTATTGGTCGATTGGGTGGGGGTGTGGCTGTTTATGTGCGCAATGGGCTACGAGCTAATGTGGTATGCAAATCAACTTCTAATTGTACATCCGACTACTTGTTTGTTAATGTTGTATGTGGTGTTGAACGTCTGCTAGTTGGAGTGATCTACAGACCAAATAAAAATATAGATATCTCACCTATTTTTAGTGTGCTCGAAGGAGTTTCTTGCTCGTATTCTAATATAATTATTACTGGTGATCTGAACTGTAATTTACTTAATGTTCGTGATTCGGCGCAGTTAGTCGAACGATTTAAGACTATTGACTTGATATCTGTTAATGTATTGACTGCTACACACTTTGCATACGACCCTGCTACTCTTCTCGATGTGTTTTTTGTTAATGACAGTAGAAAAGCCCTGCTCTATAGTCAACTCACGGCACCGGGCTTCTCAAAACATGATCTGATTTTCCTCACTTACGATATCCAGTCAAACGCAGATAATCATGTTATAGCATATAGAGACTTTAAAAATATTGATTATGAGAGTCTACGGTCTGATATTACCAAAATTCGGTGGGATGATATTTATTTCATGGCATCAGTAAATCAGCAAATATCATTTCTGGAACAAAATATAAAAGCACTATTTGATCACCATGTTCCATTGCGACATAGGGTCCCAATTTCCAAATCCCCCCCTTGGTTTAATAGATATTTATTAGGTCTGATCCAAAATCGTGATACTGCGTACGCTCGTTGGAAACGATACAAACTCCCTGTGCTCTACGACACATACCGATCACTTCGCAATTTAGTTGTTCTTCGTGTAAGGGCTGCAAAGAGGCGCCACTACGAACATTTCCTTAACCCTAAAATTCAGTCCGGGAAAGTTCTTTGGCAAAAACTGCGTAAACTAGGCAATGGGAAACAGCGTTCAGGTGCAACTGATGATGTAGACTGTAATGTTATCAATTCGGAGTTCGTGTCGGTCTCTGTGCAGTCAACTCCATATCAAGACTCCGCACAGTTTACAAATCTGTCTAACGACGATGACAATACAGATGATTTCAGCTTTAATCGCCTAACGGATGAAAACGTAGTTGAGGCCGTGCTATCCGTTAAATCTGACGCGATAGGTTTAGATGAAATAAATCCTAAATTCTTAAAACTCATGCTACCTTTTATTCTAAAATACATAACACATATTTTTAATCATATATTTACTACTTGTGAATACCCCCTCTCGTGGAAAAAGGCTAAGATAGTACCTATACCTAAGTCGCAAAGCCGGACTAACACTGAGTATAGACCAATCGCAATCTTACCTTTTTTATCCAAAGTATTCGAGAAAACTTTGCTCAAGCAGATACAAGCGCATCTAAGCGCCAATAACCTTTTGACTTCCGCTCAGTCCGGATTTCGGGCGAAGAGGAGTTGCAAAACTGCACTCTTACTTGTTGTCGACGATATCCGCAATGGACTGGATACTAACTGTCCCACGTTCCTGACGCTGTTGGACTTTTCGAAAGCGTTTGACACGGTGGACCACACTCTCCTTTGTAAGAAGTTGCGGTATGAATTTGGATTTTCGTCTCTGTCAGTCAAACTCTTGTACTCATACCTCACGGGCCGGCAGCAATGTGTGGCAGTGGGAAGCCAAATGTCTTCGTTTCTTAGAGTTCCCGCGGGAGTTCCGCAGGGTTCGATTCTAGGGCCCATATTATTTTCACTTTATGTTAAACATTGTACTGTCCATATGTTTGCTGACGACGTCCAACTATACTTGTGCTGCCCGCTGGATATGATTAGTAATGCGATTGAACTGATGAACGAAGATCTTGAGATCATACAACAGTGGGCCATCAAACACAACTTGTCACTGAATCCAGCGAAATCTAAGGCACTCTGCATTTATAAGCAGTCTCTAGATACCACTACATTTCCTCCGATTAAACTAGGACAGTCATCTATTGAATACGTCAGGAAGTCTCGAAATCTTGGTATAGTTTTCAATGATACTCTTACCTGGACAGATCATGCTGCAACAACTATAGGAAAAGTGTATAATGGTCTCCGATCGCTACGTGCAACGCAAAACTCACTGCCGGTTAAAACTAAGATGTTACTTGTCAAGTCCCTTTTATTACCTATATTGTTATATAGTTGCGAAGTTTTCTGCTATGTTGACTATAACACTAGGCATAAACTAAATGTCATCTATAACAATTTAGCAAGATATGTTTTTAATAAACGGTATTATGACCACATATCAAGTTACTCTCTGCAGATAATGGGCCTCAGCTTCGATAACCTCATTAAGTTCAGAACGCTAATCCTCTTTCATGGTATCATACAGACCCAACAACCTGAGTATTTGTACAGCAGATTAAATTTTCCCAGTTCACAAAGAACTGCCATTATGATTCGGCCCAGATTCTATTGTTTGCAATCTGAGCGCTCTTTCTTCGTCCATGCCACTCTTTTATGGAACTCATTACCCATTACACTAAGGAGAACCACAAACACAAGCAAATTTAAAACTTACCTTTTCAAACACTTGGCCAGTGATACATAAATCTAATAGGTTTTTGAAATATTATATATTGTTATTGTTTTGTTATTAATTCTCTTATATGTAAGTTCCCAATTAAATTACATGTAGTATGTCCTCATCTATCTAATCTAATGTTAAATTTTTTTTTCCTTGAACTCTAAATCTATTAAAGCATTCACTAACTATAAGATGTAATCTTACTGTGAACTTATTCTTTGAAATAAATAAATATGAAATTTTGAAATAAATATGAAGTAACAAACTCTCATCGTTATGGGAAGGACCCTATAACGTAACGAACATCATCTCTTCAGAAAATACTGAAATTCAAGTTCGGAACAAAACAAAAATAGTCCATAATAACGACCTTAAATCCTTCACGGAATGAACTTACCAGCAGATCATTAACATTCACATTTACACAAACACATAGACTAGCATATATTGTCAAACGACCCCATCTTAACATCTCCCCTTCTTTTAAAAAGATGGAGTCAGCATACTACGAGCCAGATTCAGAATGGAGACTGTCTAATACGGTAACTCAAAGGGAACTCCGGTTACGTCGTGGAACTATTAAGATTGGCAGAGGATACCCAAACGACATAGAATTAGATACTCCACTTGTGTCCCCTGGTCAATCAGCAATACACATAGATCTCAACGATCAAAGAGTGCACATAGCAGACTACCATGTCTCACGTGGAACATACATAAATGGAGAAAGACTCACCCCTTGCACTATACGGGAGCTCCATTTCGGGGACACAATAGGCTTTGGAGTATGGGAAGAAGATTTCGAAATAGACTTCTGCCCGACCTATGTCCTGAAAGGTCCCCTCCCACGACGTTGGAACCCCATTACACGTAGTCCACCACACCGAATCGAGTACGACGACGACGACGACGATGCATCGGGATATGAATCTTCCGACACCGTAGTGTGGGAACCACCAAATACCAGGCAACAATAAAAAAAAAAAAAAAAAAAAAAAAAAAAAAAAATATGCATATCTCAACGTTTTTTTTTACACACAACACACACCTCACTTACACATATCAACCAAAACATAGAAAAGGAAAAGAAACATACGTAACCTTTATTAAAACATCTTGCAGACAATGAACTTGCTAGGATTAATATTATTACTCGGACTTACCATGACAACCTATGGAATCCTACAAATAACTCCCATTAGGGACAGTCCAGGCATATTTTTCGAACAGTGGGGAAGAGCGGAGTTATATTCCAACGAATGGAAGCTGGTCGTATACTACGATTTAGAAAAGCTGGCAGTAGCTTTAAGTCAGGCCAATCAATATGTAGCCGAGGTAGACCAGCTGTGTGAGCAACTACAAGGTAAATTAAGTTGCGATATCATATGTAATGGCGTCACTAGCGAGTTGAACAACCTCCTTACGGATGCTACCCAAAAATATAGTATAATCACTACCAACTATAGAAACAGAGAAAAACGAGCACTAATAAATGCAGTAGGGACGCTGAGCAAAGCCTTGTTTGGTACTTTAAGTGAAGAAGATGCCGACTTCTACAACAGACAAATAAAGAAATTAGAGTCGAATGAAAAACATCTCTTAACGCTTGTAAGAAATCAAACCATAATTCTTGAGACCACGGCCAACATTTTCAATAAATCAGAACTAGCTATGGAAAATCAAATTATAGCCATAAATTCAAAGCTAGATATTGTGAGGGAATTAACAAATAAGTTGAGCAACTTAAACCACGAACAGCAACTACTGTCAGAAGTAGAATCTTTAACTTCATTGATCACGCTGTCGATAATACGTTATCAGAACACAGTAGACGAAATTATCGACCTTGTAAGCAACGCCAATCATGGAAAGCCTCATCCATCCATAGTCACCCCGGATCAGCTCAGAACCGTGTTAGCAAAAATTAGGCAGGATCTTCCAACTGGTACGAAAATTTCATCTATTATCACTAATGATATTTTGACCCTTTATCATATCAGTACAATTAGCGCCAGTATAAGTCAGCAAAAGGTAATTTACGAAATTAAAATCCCTCTCCCCGATCTAGAAAACTTTCACGTTTTTAAAATAATTCCGCTCCCTACAAATTTCGATGGTCATTTCGTATTTCTACAACCAACGACTGAGTATTTAATAATAGATTACAACAAGGAATATTACAGTAGCATTAATGCAAATGATTTAGCAAGTTGCAAAAGCCAAAAAACAACGTTTTTATGCCCAATGATACACCCTTTGTTTAATTCAAATTCTAAGTTATCCACCTGTGAAGTAGAGTTATTGCGACGAGCTGAAACCTTACCACCCTCATGTGAACTAAAACAGGCCAACATTTCAACCGTATGGTTACAACTATCTACTCATAACAAATGGTTGTTCTCTACAACACAAAGTTATGACTTAGACGAAATTTGCCGGGAGGATGTAACAACGTACTCCCTCCAAGGAACATCTATGGTCGAAATAAGCGGAAATTGTTATCTTAAATCTAAGGATCTGATTATTCGGTCATACAACGAGCAAAAGTCGATCTCACATAATTTTTATATACCGCCCATAAATATTTCAAAATCCTTAATCAACCTTACTCTTCCGGAAACCAAAAACCCTAATCCCCTGGCATTTATAAAATTTTCTAGCCAAGACGGATTTAAACTCATTTCAGAGCAAATAAAAGGTGTAAAATTCGAAGAAAATAAACCTCTTTTGCCATTAGACCCTCATGATATACACCACTACACGTTGATCTATACCATACTGCTCCTAATCATTGCCATCTCTCTATATCACCTATTTAAGTATCTACACACAGGAACTCAGCAAACAAAAAGCACTAACGAACCGCACGAAACCAAAGAATCCTTACCAAATCCATCCCATTCCCAAATAAAAAACGAACCAGTTTCATGTCCAGGACCAAAGTTAGTTCTGACAACCGGTGTTTAAAAAAAAAAAAAAAAAAAAAAAAAAAAAAAAAAAAGAAAGACAGTTACTCATTCCCATTTATTATCCTCTCCTTTCTTAACTTACTAAGACAATTCATTTAAAAATCATGTGAACCAAATTATAAGCAGACATGTATCCATTTTACTTATTTAAAATATATTCTAAGAAAACAAACTTTGTACACTATATTGTAAGAAAAGAAAAAAAAAAAACTATATAAATAAGATTTACTACATATACAAAAATTTTACTTATTTAAAATATATTCTAAGAAAACAAACTTTGTACACTATATTGTAAGAAAAAAAAAAACTATATAAATAAGATTTACTACATATACAAAAATTTTGGTATGTCAAAAAAAAAAAAAAACACGTATGTAAATATTTACAACCTAGCATATTAATCAATATTGAAATTCTTTAACAATTCCTAGATTAAGTTATCTATTGTAAGACCTTTTTGTTCACGTCCGACCCTACTGACAGAAAATTCTAACCCTTCAGGTAAGAATTTTCTTTTTCTAAGGGGGGTGGGATGTTGTGATCCGCACAACCATACCCATACCCTAATCATGACCTACCCTAATCGCCGCCTTCTCGCTAGCGATCCATTCCATACACCAAACATATAAACAAAGCGCACGGCTATTAATAGGTCATTTGCTTTGTTTACACTTGTTCTTCCATTTACCCAAACGCCACCCAAGCGCAATGAGTCAAGTGCATACCTACCCGATACGACACACACGTAACCCAACTCCGATTGCACAGCGGCACGCCGACACATGGCAAAACTGCAATAGTTGCATATCGGAGGAATACTACGTTGTGGTATCAGGGAATAATAATAATTTATGAATGGATGACACTTGACACCGGCGTAAGGCAAATGACACCAAGATGTCATTTGGGTACTTTTTAATGGGAACGGAAAAACAATTAAGCAATACCTAAAAATAGCGCGTATGCACATATGGTAATTGGTGAGGAAACTAATGGTGCGTGGAGGGGGAATATAGGAGACGGGTCATGAGCTAAAATGGTATAAAAGGCAAAGGATCGTGAACAGAAAGATCAGAGTAGAGTAGAATAATCAAGCAAATAGATCGCAGCCCAGCTCAAGACAGCGGGTCTTATTGTTAAAAACACCAAAGTAAATAAATAAATAAATACTCAGAGTCGCAGCCAAGCATAGACAGCGGGCTCTGTAGTCAAAGTCGATAAAATTCAATTTATTTCTTTTTACTCTCCGCTTTGCACTCTTCCCTCTTTCGAGGAAGCACGGTGTAAAACGTAACACTGCGACCAGAAGAGATCTATTGTGTTGGCCTCTATTATTTAGCCCAGGGAGTTGTCGATGCTCTTTATAAACCTCAGTACCCTTCTTGGTTCCATGTTTCCTATATCTGAAGAATTTAAAAACGGCCCTTGCATATGGATCGCTCTGCCCCTTGCCACAGCGGGGCATTCGCAGAGTATGTGTTCCGTTGTCTCCTCTTCTTCTCCGCAGAGTCGACAGGAGTCATCGTCGGAAATTCCCATTTTTTTGAGATGGTATCTTAGTGGAAAATGACCAGTAAGATAGCCCGTTAGAATCCTTAGATCTTCTTTGCATAGCTCAAGTAACTTTTTTGTTTTACTACGAGCTGGGTTTCAGGACCTGTGAGTAGGCGTGATGCGCCTCTTCTTGCCAGGCAATCTGCTCGTTTATTGCCATCAAATCCCTCATGACCTGGTATCCAAGCAACGGTGACTGCGTTGTCGTTGGCCAGATCTTCGAGGACATTGAAACATTCCCAGACCAGCTTTGATCTAATAGAATACGATCTTAGGGCCTCAAGAGCTGCCTGGCTGTCTGAAAGGATGTAGATGCGGGCACCTTTAGTGCATCTTCATAAGCATTCTCGGACACATATCTCTATGACGTGTACCTCCGCTTGAAAGATGTCTGCTGATTTGCATAGTGCTATAGCTCTTTGGAACCTTGGCCCATAGACCCCAGCACCGGTGGCGTCATCTTCCATCTTTGAACCGTCGGTGTACCAGATATAACTATCTTAAATTTTCTGGAGAAGCGAAGCCTTTTAAGCATGGTGTCTGATACCTTGATCAGGATCATCTTGAAGCATTTGTAGTATAATAATAATAATAATAGGTAATAATATATTTGTTGGTATAGATATATATAATAAGATACAATATCTTCTTAGATAGTATAAACTTAATTATTTAATTAATAAATTGTAAATGAAAAGATGTGTTTATAAGTTAAACAGTATGAAAGCAAATTAAAAAGAAAAATAAAAAAATGAGAAATGAAATATAATTTTAATATTAACTTTAATATTTGAGAAAGAAGAAGAAAGAAGAAAAGAAAAAAAAACAAATAATAATAATTATATAATAAGTAGGTAATGAAAAAATAAGTAAGAAATAAGAAATAAAATCATCACTACCTTAAAGTCTCCAAGTACTCCCTGAGCCTCCTTTTAAATAGAATAGTGCAGCTTATCATCCTTAAAGATTGGGACAGAGAGTTCCACAGACGTATCGCATTTATAAAAATTGGCACTCAGATATTAAAAACGCGTAACGTAATGGCACCAGATTCAAAGATCTACGAGAATGCGAATTACATATTTTATTGTAAAGGTAAGGTGGTTGACGTGTTTGCAAAACATTGTTCAGCAAGGTTAGCGTTCTAAGCTTGAAGAGATTTGCAAGAGTAACGCCATATTATATTGATTTGGAAAATTGAGAAATGTGGTCGTATTTTCTTAATCCGAAGATATCCCTAGCTATACTATTATAAGCAATTTTAAGTTTACGCTTGTGCTCATAATCAAAATTGTAAAAAATTTCACATCCATAGAGCATGATAGTGTAAAAAATCAAAAGACTCCCAGTACAAAATTACAATTATTCTTTATTGAGTGTCTGACGAAGACTACTAATTCAAATTATAACATCGAATTTATATTGAGAACTATGTATATAAATGTATGTATACATTATCGGAAATTAAGAACAAAAGGGAACAATAATATATAAGTTTAGTGAGATTAGAAGAGTAATTCATGAAAGAGAATAATTCAGTTTGGTATATAGTTCAAATTAAGGGAAAATGTACATAAAGTATTATCTAATATTTAGGATGTGCTCTTATTTTCTTCATCCTCGGCCCCCGGGAATAGATGATGAGACTTCTAATGGAAAAAGAAGCTGAATAGGACGTCTCAGGGTTTTTTGATTAGACATTCTTATTTGGCAAGCTCGTATTTTTCCGTCTCGACCGGGAAAAGTGAGCTCGACTACCGCTAAGCGCCAACAAATTCTTGATTTATTGTCTTCGTGAACTACGACAACGTCGCCAGGCTTGATACTCGAGTTCGTGCTAACACCCTTGATATGATGAACAGTGCGTAGTTGATGGAGATAGTCATCTCGCCAACGCCTCATATATCGCTTGACCAGAGTTTGACGCATATGCCATGTTTGCGATATGGATGATCGGTCGCCTCGAATATCTGTGGGAAGAAAAACATTATTACAATTCATTAGGAAATGGGATGGAGACAGAGGTTCCAAGTCCCCAGGATCATTTGAGATGTAGGTCAAAGGTCTGGAGTTGACAACGGCTTCAACTTCTACTATTAAGGTATGCATTCTTCATAATTCAGTCTTGCTTTCCCTATAGCCGCTTTAAGTGCATCCTTTACAGTCCTCACTAACCGCTCCCAAAACCCACCCCACCAGGCTGCGCGTTCTGTGATATACTTCCAAGGAATACCGCCTTTGCTCGCTACCGTCTTGACTTCATCAAGTTTCAGCAGGCTGCTCAGTTTCCTTAGCTCAAGATCTGTTCGCTTAAAAGTTTTGGCATTATCGGACATGATGATTTGTGGAACTCCTCTCCTTGCCATAAATCGTCTTAAGGCATCTACACAGCTTTTAACACTTAGGTCTGGTACCAATTCCAAATGTACAGCTCTGATGACTGCACATGTGAATAACATTATATAGATTTTCTTCTTTTCTTCTCCTTCTGTTTTTATATAAAGTGGTCCAGCGAAGTCCACGCCCGTCGACTCAAATGGCCTTGAGGCAATAACCCTTTCTCGGGGAAGGGGTGCCCAGACCTCCGAACCAGATTTACCATGAAGACGCTTACAAACAACACAACGTTGTAATAAGGTCTTAATCAGTTGCCTACCCTGTACTATCCAAAATTTTTGCCTTAGTTTTGCTAGTACTGCATTCACACCTCCGTGAAATATTCGCTCATGACTGTCAAGTACTGATAGTTGACTTAGATGCGAAGTTTTTGGCAAAATTATTGGTTGAGGACACATACCATATGATTCATCCCATGGCAAACGGCTTTGGACCCGAATAATTCCATTAACTAATATTGGTCTCAGCGATAAAATCTTAGAATCGGTAGGACAGGGTCGCGATTTAGTCAAAGCTTCTAACTCTAGTGAATATTCACTTCGCTGAATGGTTTTTATCCAATATGTTTTTGCTTCCTTTAACTCTGAGGCCTCTAGCCCTGAATTTCGTCTCTCGATCCGTCGAGCTCCATTGATGAATCGGAAGACGTACACAGTTACTCGTAAAAGTCGTTGTAAATTACTTATTTTATGAATGGGTAACCGCTATGGTGGGGTTTGAATCGCATCAGGTAAGCATTGAAAGAGAATTATCGACCTGAAATTTTGCCGGCCAATATTCTGGAGAGAGCTTCAACCAGGCAGGGCCATACTTCCAGAGCTCCGAATGTCACCCCTAGTCAGCAGGTCCGCTGGATTGTCTTTGCCACTACAATGTCGGCGATCGTATATATTAGTAATTTCGTTGATTTCACGCACTCGGTGTGTAATATATGGCTTCCTTTTATTTGACTGACCTACTATCCAATTCAAGGAGATAGTTGAATCCGACCATAAGTATGTAGCATCAATGTGGAATGCAAAACTCTTGGATAGAAACAATTTAAGTCTCGCCGCTAATAATGCTGCTGTTAGTTCTAGCTTTGGCAATGACAGTTCAGAATCCTTCCCTTTGCCCAAAGGAATGACTCTATTTTTGGAACAGACAAAATGAATTCCTACGACGTCATATTTTGACGAATTTCTAATATAAGCTACTACTCCGTAAGCCTTTGGGCTTGCATCTGCAAAAATGTACAATTCACATCTTTTGATTCCCCCACATTAAACATTGGACACGCACCTTGGAATACTAAAACTCTGCAGTTCGTGTAGTTCATCCTGCCACCTTTGCCATTCTGATATTTGTTTAGCCTCCAACGTCTCGTCCCACCCTGGATTGGTTTTCCATACATCTTGTAAAAGCATTTTCACTCTCGCCGTAAACGGTCCAATTATACCTAATGGATCGTAAATCCTGGCCATCGCCTTCATTACATTACGTTTGGTACCTCGCAATGACGTTAAATATTCCAAACTACTAGAAATGTCAACTTTTATATCATCGGCTATAGTGTTCCATATAACACCCAACACCTTTTGTTCGACCTCAGACTCTGTATTATTAGCATAATTCAGCATTTCTTTAAACGCCACACTGTTAGAATTCCACTTCCTAAGATTCATCTGAGCCTTCTCCATAATACACTTTGCCTTAATAAAAATATCCTGCGCCATCTCGTTACTATCTACGCTAAGAATAAGATCATCAATATAAAATGACTTACTTAGGGTGGTACATACTGGTCCAAAATCCGAAAGGCAGTTGTTTAAATGTTGTTTTATTGTAGCAGCTAGCAAAAAAGGGCTCGATGTGACACCAAAAGTCACTCTGGTCATCCTATATTCACAAATAGGCGGAAGTTTCTTACACGCATTAGGCATCGACGCATACCATAAAAATCTATGACAATCTCGATCTTTTTCATTCAACGCGATTTGTAGAAACGCCTTCTCGATATCGGCTATTATGGCAACCTTTTTGGACCGAAATCGTATTAGCACAGATAAAATGTCTGGAATCATATTTTCAACCGCATACAAAAGTTCATTCAAGGAAACGGATCCTCTTTCACTCGACGACGCATCAAACACAATTCTTAATTTTGACGTTAGTTTATCTTCGCGATATACCGGTTTGTGGGGCATATAATAAACCCGCTCGCTCAACGCTTGACTCGGAACTGGTTCCGCTATACCAGACTCTATTAACCACCGAATTTCGCTATCATATTCTATCATTTTATTACGATTTTTTATAATTTTGTGGGTTAAACTACTCAACCGTGCTAAAGCGAGATTTTTGTTATTCAACGATTCCTCACTATGGCGCCACGGTAAACATACTTCATATCGGTTCTCTTTATTTAATTTTATGTTGTCAAGCACGTTTCGAATTTCTGCTTGATCTTCATTTTCGATTGATTTTGTAATTCCCAATTGCTCTAAGTTCCAAAACTTCGAAATGTCAAACTCAGAGTCAGTTTCGTCACAGGTTAGAAAAACGTTCTCCCGTTCAACACGCGACTCGCCTTGAATACACCTTGTAGTGTCCAGCCGAAAAATGTATTAACCGCGACTAAGTTTTCTGCGAGAACTTGACGCTCAAAGGAATTGAATTTCCATAGATTATCTTGGCCGATTAGTAGGTTAATACCGCCTATACAATTTTCGTCACTCATAAATGCATCCACTAATTTCAAATGTTTGTACATAGAGACACCTTCCGACGGTAAGGTAACTACATTCTCAGATATTCGCGGCACGACAATAGCTGTTATTTGAACCGTTTGCTGGCTATATCGACTTCTTACAGAGACCCTCACGCAATCATAATTCACCGGAACGTTCGCACCACTTTCTCCGAAAGGTATAATTCGAACTCTCTTTGTCTCAGTGAGGGGGAGACTGAGCTTATTTTTTAGCTCTTCCGAAACGTATGTGCTTTGACTTCCATTATCCATGATCAACCGTATGCCAAATGCAATTCCCTCAGCAGGCGATGGAGAGCTAACAAATGCTTTAGCTGTTTGCAATAATATTCTGCCTTTCCCCATCTCTTCCCTCGCGGTGAGATTGACAGATTGCCTCTCGCACTCTTTTTTTTGATCTGCTGCTTCTTTTGTAGTTTTATTCTTAGACAGCCCCTTTCCCTCGCACAACGATGTCAAATGCCTTTCGCCGCATGTTTGGCACTTAACCCACTGGAACTTGCAAAACCTTGAACTGTGGTTTGGCTTGGCGCACCGAAAACACCGACCAAGCCGCTTGAGTATAGCCTTTTTCTCTTCAATTTTTATGTTACTGTCGCAATTAGGGACCTTGTGCTTTTCGCTGTTGCAAAAGAGACATTTTTCGTTTCGCTGAGTTTGTGTAAGCAACCCTGCTGCTGTACCAGTGAATTGATGCTGTCCCTGACGCTCTTTGTAAAGAGAGCGTGGACGATCGACTTTCTCCGATAAGTTTGACTTCTCGAGCGCGTCTACTTCGGCTTTAAAAACTTATCAAATCTGCTAGGCTCTCCTCCCCACTGACCCCACCTCCACTATTTTCATCTGATAGACTATTACTATCCTGACCATGAGAGCCATTGAGAGTAATATTAGAGTTGCCTGGTAAGCGGTGAAACCGTACTCTCAGTGACGATGGAATGGCTCTTAGTAGCGATGATTTAAGTAAAATGTAATATTGAGATGAAGGAACCTCAAATGCAGTGAGGGAACGCATTGTACTGGTAATTTCATTATATAAGTTGCGTAAACCCCGCGCATCGCTTGCCGACTGAACGGGTTTTATGCACATTAACTTTGAATATATTTTTCGACTATTTCATCCTTATTCCCATACTCCTCTAACAATAAGATGATCGCATCATTATAACATTTTTCCGTTGGCGTGAAGCCCGCAATTGTTGCCGCCGCTTGGCCTGTGAGAGCATTATTAAGAAAGTTAAATTTCGTTGCGGCATTAAATTGCGAATTCTCATGAACAGCCCGTTTAAACTGCTCCCAGAATGGGAGCCAAGATTCATAATCGCCATTGAATTTCATTAACTCGAAGCTTTTTAATTTAATGTTTTGACTTTGTTGATTATTATCAATTCGCGACGTATTCTGATCGGTTGATTGCTGATGGGTGTCTACATTAAATTTCGATTTTAATAAGTACTCTAATTTCGCTATAGCTGAAACAGCCCTATCATCGTAGTCAACTACCGATTCGCATTCCTTTACCAAATCTTCTTCTTTGACTAAAGGTTTAACCGCTAAGTCCGCTTTTTGTAAATTAGCACGCGCGTTCTTCAATCGTTCGAGGAATATCACCAGTTATTTGTTCAAAGTTAACCGTTATGACGTAATCCATAGCCGCTTTCGAAATCTTCGTGACTTGACCGCGACACGTTCCACGATATTGCGCTTCCATTTGGACCACACAACTTTCTTCGCCCGCTAAATATAAGTTAATTATAATGCAATAAATAACTGACACTCCCGGGTTTCGGCACCATGTAAAAAATCAAAAGACTCCCAGTACAAAATTACAATTATTCTTTATTGAGTGTCTGACGAAGACTACTAGTTCAAATTATAACATCGAATTTATATTGAGAACTATGTATATAAATGTATGTATACATTATAGGAAATTAAGAACAAAAGGGAGCAATAATATATAAGTTTAGTGAGATTAGAACAGTAATTCATGAAAGAGAATAATTCAGTTTTGTAACGTGAGCCTTGGGTATGCTCAGGATCGCTGGGTAAAGCCTCGCAGTAAAGTACCACCCCCACACAAGCAACGCAGCTTTGTCTCACTCTCTGCCGCCTTCTGTGCTGTTCGAAAACTGCAGCAGACGCTGAACGGGCAGTGAAACAAATGAAAAAAGGGAGAAAACGGAGAAAGCCGTGCGTAAGCTATACGGAATGATGCAAAACAAAAGGTGATCGAGAACCCGACCGTCGAGTGAACCACGCAAACTAGACGCTTCGCGGTAAAAAAACAACGAATGTGCTACTTTTCAAGACTGTGGAGGAACCCGACTGTCGTATGCGAAATACCAAATTCGAGTGCCTTGCAATTGCAATAAGCTCGGTTTATATACAATTCTGCATTTGAGCTTTTTCTAGCTGAGCTTTTCCTAGGTGAGCTTTTAACGAAATATTTAATTATGCTTTCTTTTGCTTTCGTTTTCTTGTTGTTTAGTGTTACCAGATATACAGGATTTAAATTAAAATTAGAATAGTAGACAAATAACTAAATGAAATAGGAAATGTACATGTTTTTAATTTTTGAAGTGTTACAATCTCCCCCTCTGGCGCTGAGATCGTCTCGATGATGCGGCAGGACTTGGAGCTGGTGATGTTTTCTTCGGGCGCCCTCGTCTTCGTAATGGCTGGACTGGTTCATCACTTGTTGGTGAAAGGGAGGAACGATATTTTGATATAGAGGAGACATGATATGTCCCCAATGGAATGGTGAGATCGGTTTTTGATGCGATTTGATAGGTTGAGGCACCGATTTGCTTGATAATTACGTAAGGTCCGTCTCGTTTGGGTACAAATTTTGAGGTGATCCCTTTTGAGGCCTTACTAAGGATGTGGGAGGTGACTAGAACTTCGTCACCTACTTTCAGTGTTGGTTGTTGTCTTCGCTTCTGGTCGATGTAGTACTTGTTTCGGTCTTGTATTTTCTCGGTTGTTGTTTGAGCTTCTCTGATTATTGCTGAGAGCTTTTGCAGTTTCGGAATGATTTGTTGGGTGAAGTTTTTGTCTGCCTCTATTGGCCTGAGATCATGGTTGACATCGTCAAAGGTTCTTGGTTCCCGTCCAAACATAAGGAATGAAGGTGTATAGCCGGTGCTATGGCATTTGGCAGTGTTTATTGCGAACCGTATAGCGGGTAAATTATCGGCCCAAGTAGTATGATTGTTTCCTACCATTATTGCGAGTTGTGTTTTGAAATCTCTGTTTTTCCTTTCCACTGGATTGGCTTCTGGGTGGCAAACAGAAGTTAGAGTTTGTTGGATTCCAAAGTAGTCAGCTAGTTGCTGCATTAACACGGATATAAACTGAGGTCCGTTGTCTGTTAAAAGACGTCTCGGCATGCCATATCGAAAAAAAACTTCGTGGAGTAAAGTCATGGCACAATTCTCGGCTGTTGCTTCCTTAAGAGGAAAAATTTCTACCCAGCGGGTTGCTAAGTCTTCAGCTATCAGGATCCATTGGTATCCGTCTTGGGTCCTTGGTAATGCTCCAAATAAGTCAGCTGCTACAACTTCGAAACGTTGGTTGCTTGATACGGTTTGGAGTAGCCCCCATGGTTTCATATTGCTTGGTTTATAGCGTTGGCAAGCAAGACAGCTTCCTATGTGTTTAGTTACGCTATCCCTCATTCCGGGCCAATAATAACGAGCAGCAATTCGGGCTAATGTACGTTCGACGCCGTAGTGACCTGAAGTAGTTTTGTCGTGGTAGTTGTTTAAAATAGATTCCCGTTCTTGAACAGGGATTACTAGCTGCGCAGATTCGGAATCGTATTCTGGAGAATACCTATATAAGATACCATCGTTTAGTAGATATCCGCGTGATGTCCATCTTGGGATGTGTTCGTCGTTGTTTTCAAAGGATTCCATTATTGTTTTGAGCTGTGCATCCATTATTTGAGCTTCGCGAATTTCTCTTGCGTTTCTGGAGGGTAAATCGATTTGGAAGCTACAGACGTTGCATTCTTGATCGGTATGTTCTGTGTTACTACATGGTGGCCTAGAGAGCATATCCGCCACACGATTAAGTCTGCCAGGAGTGTATTCAATATTAAAGTTGTATGGCTGTAGTTGCAGTGCCCAACGAGCTAGTCTTCCAGTGGGTGATTTTAAGCCCATTAACCATTTCAGAGGTTGATGATCAGTTTTGAGGGTTATCTCGCCACCTTCAAAGTAACCTCGAAATTTGTTGACTGCCCATACAATGGCAAGAGCTTCGCGCTCAGTCGTTGAATAGTTACGTTCCGCGGCTGTGAGGAGTCTTGAAGCATATTCAATAGGGTGCTCGTTCTCCTTCTCCCCCTGGATAAGAACAGCCCCGAGAGCGTAGTTGCTAGCATCTGTTTGCAAGGTACAGGGGTGATCCTCTTGCGCTTGTTGTAGAATTGGTTCAGATGTGAGGAATACTTTAAGCTTATTGAAAGCGGTTTTTTCTTTTGTGCCCCATTTCCATGTGGCAGTTTTCTTTGTCAGATTACTTAGGGGTTTTGAAATATCAGCAAAGTTTTTAATGAAACGACGGTACCATGAGCATTTTTGCAGAAATGAGAGTACCTGTTTTGCATTTTTTGGTTCTGGTCGATCTGCGATGGCAGCAACTTTTTGCGGGTCGACTTGGATACCTTGAACATTTATTATGTGACCTAGGTACTTAACCTCTGGACAGCAGAATTTTGATTTGTCTCGGTTGACCTTTAGTTGGAATACTTTGAGATGCTGGAAAACTTTCTTTAAGTCCTGATATTGTTCTTCGAAGCTATCTGAGCATATGATTATGTCATCAAGATAAATCAGAGTAAAAGTTCCAGTAATTCCCTTCCGGAACTTATCCATTAGCCTTTGGAAGGTAGCAGGAGCGTTTCGAAGACCGAAAGGCATTCGCTTAAATTGATATAAGCCAAACGGCATTATAAAAGCGGTTTTTTCGACATCACTTTCGGCTATCTTTATTTGATAGTATCCAGTTTGAAGGTCCAATGTGCTCTTGAATTTTGTTTTAAAAGTGGAGTGTAGTTGGTCGTCAATTCTGGGTAGGGGATATTAATCTGGGACTGTAACGCTATTGAGCTTCCTGTAGTCTATGCAGACACGTATCCCTTTATCCTTTTTAGGTACTAGTACGACCGGAGCAGCCCATGGAGACTCGCTTTCTTCAATTATACCCATATTAAGCATCTTATTCAGCTCCTCTCTTAGTTGGTCCTTCCTGATGGGCGAAAGCCTGTACGGAGTTGTGGCTATTGGCTCGTGGTTACCTGTATTGATTTTATGTTCGGTATACGGTGTTGGGTTTGTTGGCGTATCGAACAAGGATTCTTCCTGCAACAGCATCTCGTTTAATTTGTGTCTGTCGTTCTCATCCAATTCTACCGCCTCATCATCACGGAGTTTGACATCGAACGCTAAAATCTCGGTGAAGAAGGGTTCAAGGTATACCTCCTCTTCCTTGCGTATCAATGATGGGAACAAACTTGGCTCGTCCCGTTTCCGCTCTGGTGTGACCTCATTTCTTAGTGAGTCAGTAAAAATGCTTTGAATCGAGCACGGTGAATATTCATTACTCTTCTTTTTGTAAGTTGTTGCAAATTTACGCTTCAGCGGTGTGTGAGGTTTTTCGTATCTTACTTGCTTTGGAGTCGCAGCTAGTGGTGAAATTGCTGATATTGTGTTAAACCAATTTAGAAACGCTTTAGCGTGCTTAGTTGGAGTTCCTTCACTATGTGCGATTGCCGTTGAGGTTTCATGATTTTTGACATCAGCGTTAAATTGTTGAAGAGCATGGGGTAGGTTGAATGGGATATTATGTTTCTTTACCCTGGTATGTGTCGTATCGTAGAAGTCAAACTTTTTGTTAGGCTGGTCCGCAAAATACCACAACCGTTGTCCCAGGTCAAGGACCATGCCATTTTCTTCCAAAAAATCTATTCCGATTAACGTGCGGTTGTCAGTTGCTTTTGGCAGGGCGATGAATTTGATTGGCCTTAATGGGTTTCCAATGATAATATTGGTTTCCCCAATATAAATTTCATGCTCGTTCGTGCCACCATCAGCGAGGGTAACGTTGGCTTCGACCTTTGAGAATTTAGTGCCATTTCTGAGCAAGTGAATGAAGAGTTCTCTTCCAGCAACACTCGTACGTGCAGCTGTGTCTAGATAAGCGATACCTTGTTCGCCATGTGAACCAATCGTTATAGTTGGTAATTCTGTCCCAAGCGTCATTCTAATGCAGTTGAACGATACTGTTGAGGGTCCTTTAGGGAGTTCTTTGCAGTTAGGACAGGTGGATCGAATTACTCCGGGTGTTTTGCATTTGTAGCAATGGATTTTGGACTCGAATGATTCCGCTGTTTCCTTCTTTTTGGCATCGTACCTTTCCTTCTTCCTACACTCATTTATTGTGTGGCCACCATGCCTGCAGAAGTTGCATCTGTTCTTAGCAGGAGCAGATTCAATTTTTGTTTCTTTTTGACCGTTCTTTTCGGAAATGGACATTTCCACAGCCCGAGCTTTGTTAAGTAGCTCTTGAAAAGTCGAGAAGCTATCTCGTGGAACACCATCTCGTATGCGAATGTGCTATAGTCCATATACCATATCAAGCATCATTTTTTCTTTCGGCTTTGGTTCTGGGAGCAGTGCCAGTAGTGCTCGCTTCTCGCAGATGAAGTCATCTGTTGATTCGTTTTGTTTTTGTTTTTTTTTCAAAGATCTCCATGAAAATGCGGTACGCTGGTTTAGCTGGAGAGTATGTATTACGCAGCAAAGAAGTCACATCAGCCCAGGTGTTCGCCTCTGTTTTTACTCCTTGCCACCAGTTGCTTGCGCCATCTTCTAGAAGTAAGGGGAACCCCTTTATGGCGTCTTCGTCGCTTATTCGCTCTACGTCTTTGTAGACATTGATGGTTGCGATAAAGCCTTCCACGATAGCAGAGTCTCTTTCACCTCTGAAACGTGCTGTACAGTGGCTAAAACTGCCTTTGATGCTGCTTTGCGTCTGCATCGCTTCGATGAACATTTTCAGCTGCTGGTCTGTCAACTGAGCCATCTTTGTGTCTTCGTTTTGTGCGGCGATTCGCTCGCTTCTGCGTAGTTCTGAGTCCGTTGTGGTGTCTTTTTTGCAGACTTCCAGACAAGTTGGGCGCCAATGTAACGTGAGCCTTGGGTATGCTCAGGATCGCTGGGTAAAGCCTCGCAGTAAAGTACCACCCCCACACAAGCAACGCAGCTTGTCTCACTCTCTGCCGCCTTCTGTGCTGTTCGAAAACTGCAGCAGACGCTGAACGGGCAGTGAAACAAATGAAAAAAGGGAAGAAAATTATCCCAGAGCAATATCGAGTAAAAAAAAATATAGAGAAATAATAACGCTTTTGTTTGAAAATCGCAAAACAAAATTATAAACTTTATTCTTAGAAAAAAATAAATAAATGGCGAAACAAAATTCAATTATTAAGACTAAATGTTAAAAGGGGAATACAAAAGGTATCCGAGTGGAAAAAAAAAACAAGTAAAAGTGTTATCATCGGCCTGGCCGATGCTTTGATACCCTCCACTGCATACAAGTCATGCAAAATTGGTTTTGTGAGGGAGGTACCAGAACTACTTGACCGACATAGCAGGTTTTCTATACCAACCTGACGCCGATAAAAAGAAGTCCTTTCACCAAATTTCATTCACCTACGTCGATTACTTTGGGCGCCATCGTGCTTTGAACAGACAGAGAGACATGGGTCCAATATTGGTTTTGTACGGGAGGTACCAGAACTACTCGACCGACATAGCCCATTTTCAATACCAACCTGACGCCGATAAAAAGAAGTCCTTTCACCAAATTTCATTCACCTACGTCAATTACTTTGGGCGCCATCGTGCTTTCAACAGACGGAGAGACATATGGGTCCAATATTGGTTTTGTATGGGAGGTACCAGAACTACTTGACCGACATAGCCCATTTTCAATACCAACCTGACGCCGATAAAAAGAAGTCCTTTCACAAAATTTCATTCACCTACGTCAATTACTTTGGGCGCTATCGTGCTTTCAACAGACAGACAGACAGACAGACAGACAGACAGACAGACAGACAGACAGACAGACAGACAGACAGACAGATGGACATGGCTAAATCGATTCAGAATGTGATCCTGATTCATAATATATATACTTTATGAGGTCTCCGGTGACTCCTTCTTGGCGTTACAAATGTATGGGCAAAGTGAATATACCTTCCTGTGGAGGGTATAATAAAGTTGGAGGCAAAAGCAGGAGAAAGCCGTGCGTAAGCTATACGGAATGATGCAAAACAAAAGGTGATCGTGTCGCTTAGTGTGTGTATTTCCAGGCGGTGGAGAACCCGACCGTCGAGTGAACCACGCAAACTAGACGCTTCGCGGTAAAAAAACAACGAATGTCGTACTTTTCAAGACTGTGGAGGAACCCGACTGTCATATGCGAAATACCAAATTCGAGTGCCTTGCAAATGCAATAAGCTCGGTTTATATACAATTCTGCATTTGAGCTTTTTCTAGCTGAGCTTTTCCTAGGTGCTAGGTGAGCTTTTAATGAAATATTTAATTATGCTTTCTTTTGCTTTCGTTTTCTTGTTGTTTAGTGTTACCAGATATACAGGATTTAAATTAAAATTAGAATAGTAGACAAATAACTAAATGAAATAGGAAATGTACATGTTTTTAATTTTTGAAGTGTTACAGTTTGGTATATAGTTCAAATTAAGGGAAAATGTACATAAAGTATTATCTAATATTTAGGATGTGCTCTTATTTTCTTCAGATAGGAATAAGTAATGTTTTGGTCAAGATAATGCGCGTTTTTAAGGGTGTAATTTTATGGTTGCTACACAGTAAACGGAGCCCACCATAAACCCTCCCACTTATTCCTATCATGCTCTATGGATGTGAAATTTTTATCAATTGTGATTATGAGCACAAGCGTAATCTTAAAGTTGCTTATAATAGTATAGCATAGTATTCGAAGGTGTCCTGTGAGGTTTCCTGCTTTAAGATTTGATAAATCAGGGGGCCTAAGGGCACTGAGACTAGCTTCCTTCTTTACAGAAATATGTAAAGGCAGAAGGCTGAGCATTGCCCCAATGGCTGCAGTTAGGCAGTTTTCATTGCCCCCGTTATACCATCACATGCTAAGCCATATATCTTGTTTAGTTTATATTGGGCTGTTATTTGTTCGGTTTTTGGCCACCATGATATCGCTGCATAAATGATCATTGGTTTGATGATCGTGTTCTATGACCAATAGATAATTTTTGGTTTTAGGCCCCAGGTTTCGCCTTTGTATCGTGGCTCAGGGAAGTTAAAAATCACAAAATACAAACCGCCAGAACAAATAAAAAACCAACGCAATTATAGTGGAAAAAATGTTAAAAAACCACTTTTATTTATTAATCTGCTCACCCAACCTGCTTGGTTGGTTCCTGCTAAAAGACTGACTTTCGTCATACAATACTCAGAACCTTCTCCGTCTTTCGTTAAGTTTATATATGTACTTGATCATAACATCGACAGCAGAGTGACAATACTCATGCAGTTCGATACAGCCTTAAAGGCGATGGCACATAAAAATTGCCTTTGTCGCCTTCTTGGTGACTTGATCAAGGTGTGAATTCCAGGTGAGAGTCTTGTCTAGAATTACTCCTAGACATTTTACCTCTCCTGATAAGTCGATAACTGTGTTATTCAGCTTGATCGGTTGCAGTTGTAGTTTTCTCTTTCTTGAGAATGGTATCATGACTGTTTTTGAGGGATTTACGGTCAATCCTTTGTTCTGACACCATATATAGGTTAAATTTAAGGGCCCTTTGCATGATCCCCGATATCGTGGAATCATGCTTGCCCCTAACAGTGATTACTATATCATTCTCATAACCTTTTAATAAGTACCCCGATTGTGTGAGGTGGTCTAGGAGTTCATCTATGACTAACGTCCACAGTAGAAGAGAAAAAACTCCAAATCGAGGACAGCCCCTAGTGGCCTTAACAGTCATTTGTGAGCCTCCATATGCCAGATTAATGATTCTGCTTTCTAACATGTTTAGAACCCATTTTATGATTAGTGGGGCAATGCCTTTCCTTATCATAGCTTTCTTTATGGTATCGAAGGAGGTATTGTCAGAGCCTTTTCAATAATAGTTGTGAGGATGTGTATGGCAGTTTCGGTAGATTTACCGGCTTGGTATGCGAACGGGCTCGCATGAAGTGGGTTACCTTTAAGGAACTGATCCCTTATGTATTGATCGAGGACTTTCTCCATGGTTTTTAGGAGGAATGAGCTAAGGCTGATGGGCGATAGGATTTCACTAATTGCTCGGATTTCCCACCTGCCTTTGGTATGAAAACCACCTTGACCTTAGTCCAGCTCAATGGTACGTGGCTTAGAGATAGGCTGGATCTGAAGACCCTAATCAGTTGAGGAGTCAATAGATCCATGCCTTGTTGTAGCAGACAGGGGTAGATGCCATCGGTACCCGCTGATTTAAAAGGGCTAAAGGACGAGATTTAGCCGGTTGAAGGGTAGTGATGCGATGTCATGAGAACACAAGCGTTCTCACCTAGCCTCTTACTATCAACTCCTACTCTCACCTCCACGTGGTGACTGGTGGGTGCCTAGTACCTCGACTGGAGATTGGGTAACCAACCCATTTGGAGGGTCGTTGGTGGAGGCAGACGAGAGAGGGGGAGGAGTGTTCTTTTCTCACTATGGCACCTCCTCTGGTACCAGACGGCAGCGGAGGAGTTTCCTAGATGGAGCCAACGGTGGCGTCTACAGTTCCAGTCAGGCCGAACTATTTAGTGTAATCCCTATAGAGCTGCTCTGACATATTCGAATACCAAGTCTATAGGGATGTCCAATACCGAGCCAGGGTGTTGGAGAAGAGTTGGTGGCGGATGATCCCTTAATGGGCCAACGGCAGCGCTCACATCCCAAAGTGGGTTACTGGCACCGGAATAACCGGCCTGCAGTCCTAAGGTCAAGGAGAGACACGAAAAGCCTCGGATAACGATTTCCCTCCAACGGCAACCAGACCCGGAACGTGAACAGACAACGATTTGAGAGTATGTACCTGGAACGTGCGAACGCTGTACACCCCAGGTGCTACTCAAAAACTTGAGTCTGTCCTCACGCGGTACAAGGCCGATATTACCGCGACCCAGGAAATACGATGGATAGGATCAGGTATGATAAAAAAAAAATTGCGATATTTATTACATCTGCCATAAAAGATTGCATGTATTAGGATGCGGATTCGTCGTGGGAAATCGGCTTAGGACAAAAGTTGTTGACTTTAAGCCGATAAGTGATCGCCTAGCTGTGACCCGCATCAAATCTACTTTCCAAAACATAAGCCTAATATGTGCACCGACGAGGCTGAAAACCCTATCAAGGAGGAGTTTTATGACCTGCTGGATGGAGCCTACGGAGCCTGTCCGGAGTACGATGTCAAAGTTGTGATCGTGGACTTCAATGCTAAAATCGGAAAGGAAAACATCTTTGGCGGGTTAGTTGGTAAGCACAGAATCCACGAAACGACCACAGACAACGGTTACCGACTAACTGACTTCGCGGCAGCTCGTAATACGGTGATAAGTAGCACTAGGTTTCCAAGGCTAAGGATCCACACAGCAACCTGGCGCTCTCCAGACGGTCGAACCGCCAACCAAATCGATCATGTGCTAATCGATGTGAGGCACGCATCCAACATCCTCAACGTGCACACATTTCGAGGGCAAAACGTCGACTCTGATCATTTTCTTGTTGCGACTAAGTTCAGAGCTCGACTATCCAACGAGAAGAAGCTGCGTTCCGCTCAGAAGAAGAAATTCGACGTTGGACGCAGTGAGAAACTCTCCGCAGTGTATTCACCTACCACAGATGCCAACACCCAGTGGTCATAGTATCGGGACATCATCAAAGAGGCAGCCGAAACCACCTTAGGGTATCAGGTATGATGATGAATACGTACGCACGAAAAATGTGACAGAAGATGCATATATGAAGGCGCTGCAGCGCCAAACAAGGGCAGCGAGGGAAGAGTATCGAGCCAGGAGGAGGGAGGAGAAGAAAATCCTGCGTAGAAAGAAGAGGGCCTACGCAGTCTCCCAGCTCAAGGAGATCGAAGAGTCCCGCGATCGAAGCAACATCCGGAAGTTCTACAAGAAAGCCAAGCAACTGCCCGCTGGCTTCAAGACCGGAACACAGGCTCTTCGAAACAGTGATGGAAACCTAGTCACTGAAGCGCAGGGAATAGTAGATGTGTTTAAGCAGCACTTCCAGCAGCTGCTAAATGGGCATCATGTAGAAAGAGTGATAGGGCAAGAAGAGAACCAGCGTCCAGTCAATGAAGATCCAATTCCACCACCCAGTATAGAAGAAGTTGGCTTAGCAATAAAAAAGCTAAAGAACAAAAAGGCCGCCGGCTCTGATGGTTTACCAGTAGAGCTCTTCAAATACGGTGGTAATGTTTTGGTAGGGCGCATGCACCAAATCATCAACCAAGTATGGGTGGAAGAAAGTATGCCCGATGACTAGACTATCAGCTCCATATGACCCATCTACAAGAAAGGCGATCATATGTCTTGCAAGAACTATCGAGGCATATTCCTGCTTAACACAATTATATTTAACACATAGCATACACTTTGAATTGTACATAATAATTAGTATAACACTTTGATCTATATTGTTCAATATCTGACTGCAGCTAGCAGTCGCTGTATCACTATCGTCGAGACTAGACCATTGTCAATAAAGCTCATAATATAACCACTCTCTCGTAGTTCGTGTCATTATCATTTTGTCCACCTGAACATGTCGCAGCCGAAAACGAACAAAAATCATGATAAATAATGGTTAAAACACGTTCGCAAAGTAAAAATAGTGCATCAAATAGTAAAAGAGTGGTCAAATTAAGCTCAGATTCAGAACTAAGTGATATTGAGTGTGAGAATATAGAAGTCGGTATAAATAATACAGTTATTTCTTTTTCAAAAAGTTATTTCTTAAATAATTCCTTTTGGGAGCCTAGTTCCGTTGAGCAACGAGTGTGGAAAATGGAGTTCAAACAACCGGCTCCATTAATAATGGATGGAAATATGTCCGAAAATTTTAAGAAGTTCAAACAAAGGTTTGAAATTTTGGCTGGCCTCCGAAAGCAACAAAAAGGAAGAAAAGGTGAAAATAGCAATGCTGCTCAACATCATTGGTGAAGACTCGCTAGAAGTGTACAATACCTTTACCATCAGCAAAGAAGCAAATGCCACGCTAAAAGACATTCTAAAGGAATTTGAGATATATTGCAACCCGAAAAAAGATGAGGTCTATGAGAGATATAAATTTTATTGCCGCACTCAAAGAGAGGATGAAAGCTTCGATCATTTCCTGACTGATATACGACATCTAGCAGCTTCGTGTGAGTTTTCTTCACACGAGATATCAAAAGCTATTCGTGACCGCATCATTTTAGGAATAAATCAAAAAGCTGTCAGGAGAAACTGTTAGGAGTGGGAAACATAAGCCTGGATGAAGCAATAAAAAAATGCCGTTTGTTCGAACTGGATAAATCAAGACTGGAGGACGTACAGAACAGAAAACCTGCAGAGTCATCATCAAAGGGGAACTTAACAGTTGATGCTGTATCCGAAAACTTTAAACATCTTAATACTAACCACAAATATTTTAGAAATACTAACAATGCACTACATTTTAACAAAGGTTATCAATTAAATAAGAACAAAAATTATAACAGAAATTACAAAACTAAACTTTCTAACGGTTATTAAAATTTTTCTAACCCAAAACAGGCATCTTCGGGGTATCATGAGTATCGGGGAGAGTGTTGTGAACGGTGTTATTCATGTCATGAACCGGGACATTGTCCAGCCCAAGGTAAATTTTGCACTAAATGTAAAAAGGCCGATCATTTCGCAATTGCATGTAAAACTAAACAAAAAATCGCAGACATTTCATTTACTGAGTTTACAGAAAAGAAATCAAATGAAACAGATGAGGCAAGTTCAGGTGAGGAAAACTTTTTCGTATATTCTTTAACAAACAAGCATAAGTCATGTTGGAGTGAAACTATTAAAGTAGAAAATATTGAAATAGCATTCAAACTTGATACCGGGGCTGAAGTTAATGTTATACTTTACTTACTTTACTTAGGCGGCGCTACAGTCCGGGGTGGACCTGGGCCTCAACCAATACGCCTCTCCAGTTAGCGCGATCTTTGGCTAACTGCCTCCAGTTGCGCACTCCAAGTTGGTTGAGGTCCCCTTCCACTTGTGCGCGCCACCTAAGGCGAGGTCTTCCTCTACTGCGTTGTCCCTCCGGGTTGGTATCGAAGACTCTTCGGGCCGGAGCATTGGTGTTCATTCGCTCTACATGCCCCAGCCATCTTAGACGACTGATGCGTATTTTTTTCACCAGGGCGATGTCGCTGTACAGCTCGTAGAGTTCGCTGTTAAATCTCCTCCTCCAAAACCCGTTAACGCAAACGGGACCGAAAATCACTCGAAGAATTTTTCGTTCGAAACGACCAAGGAGATCTTCATCCGCCTTTGAAAGCGTCCATGCTTCTGTACCATATAGCAGGACTGGGATGATGAGGGTCTTATATAGAGTCTCCTTAGTGTTTCTCGACAAGGCCTTATTAATCAATTGCCTTCTTAGGCCGAAGTAACAGCGGTTGGCAAGAGTGATTCTTCGTTTGATTTCTGAGGTGATATCGTTTTCAGAATTTATAGCGGAGCCGAGGTAGACAAAGTCCCTAACTACCTCAAAATTATAGCTGTCTACTGTGACGTTCTGTCCGATTCGTCGATGTTGTGTGTCTCTTCTTGTTGACAGCATATATTTTGTTTTGCCCTCGTTTACCACTAAACCCATTTTTGCCGCTTCCGTACTGATACTTGCAAACGCGCCAGTGACAGCTCGCTGTGTTCTGCCAATAATGTCAATATCGTCCGCGTATGCAAGCAGTTGCACAGACTTTTGGAAAATTGTGCCTCTGTTATTGGCTTGTGAGTTGCGCACAATTTTCTCAAGAATGATGTTAAAGAAGTCACATGACAGCGCATCACCTTGTCTAAATCCTTTTTAGACATCAAAGGTCTCGGTGAGATTGTTTCCGACCTTAATGGAGCAGCGAGAATTCTCCATTGTCATTCTGCACAATCTGACGAGTTTGGCAGGGATGCCAAAACTAGACATGGCTCTGTATAGCTCGTCTCTATAAATGCTGTCATATGCGGCCTTAAAATCGATGAACAGATGGTGGGTATCGATTTGGACTTCTTGGGTTTTCTCCAGGATCTGCCGTAGTGTGAATATTTGGTCGGCTGTGGACTTACCGGGCCTAAAACCGCACTGATAGGGTCCAATCAGTTCGTTGACAAATGGCTTCAGGCATTCACATAGTACAGCAGAGAGGATCTTATAGGCGATATTAAGGAGACTGATACCTCTATAGTTGGCGCAGTTTAGAGGGTCTCCTTTCTTATAGATCGGGCAAACAATGCTGAGGTTCCATTCATCAGGCATACTTTCTTCCGACCAAATCTTGGAGACGAGTTGGTGTATGCACTCTACCAAGTCATCTCCCGGTGCTTTGAAGAGCTCGGCAGGTAAGCCATCTGGTCCAGCAGCCTTGTTGGACTTCAGCTTGGATATTGCTATCCTCACTTCATTTTGGTCAGGTGGACGGAAATCTTGGCTTTCATCGTCCAGATTGAATGGATCGTTCTGCCTGACAGCGGGATCTTGGTCGTCTTCGCCGTTTAGCAGTCTGCAGAAATGGTTTTTCCATGTCCTCAGCACCGACTGTGATTCCACTACAAGGTTCCCTTGTTCATCTCTACAGGCTTCTGTTCGGGTTTTGTTGCCATGACACGTTCTTTTTACCTTTTGGTAAAACTTCCGAACATTGTTCCTGGAGTAACATCTCTCTATTTCCTCGATCGCGCGCTTCTCATGCTCTTTCTTTTTCTTTCGGAGAAGCCGGTGTTCTTCCCTCCTCTTTTGCTCGTAGAGCTCACGAGCTGCTCTCGTCCTTCTGTGCAGCGCCGCTGCATAGGCACGTTGTTTTGCTGCATGCGCTTGCCGGCATTCTTCATCAAACCAGGGGTTTCGAGGGGGTGGTTTGGTGAAACCAAGCACATCAGTTGCGGCGTTTCTAATGGCTTCTTGGCATCTATGCCACTGGTCTTCAGCACTTGATGCTGGCTGCGTAGGACTTCTCGAGAGGTTGAGGGACACGCGATCGGCAAAGGTTCTGGCTGTCTGTTGCGTTTGTAGCCGTTCAACGTTGAATCTCCTCACAGCATTTCCTTGTTGTTGTTGTGGTGTCTGGGATATCCGCATTCGTACCTTGGCTACAACAAGGTAGTGGTCCGAGTCTATGTTGGCCGCTCGGAAGGTGCGGACATCTAGAATACTGGAGGAGTGCCTTGCGTCGATCGCAACATGGTCAATTTGATTGACAGTATGATGATCCGGTGACCGCCATGTTCCTTTGTGAATATTGAGGTGAGGAAACCGTGTGCTAGCTATAGTAACATTACGTCCTGCCGCAAAGTCAATTAGCCTTAGTCCGTTTCCAGACGTGTTGTCGTGTAGGCTGTGCTTTCCGATTGTGCTACCAAAGATATCCGCCTTGCCTATTTTGGCGTTAAAATCACCAAGGACGATTTTAACGTCATATTTAGGACATTGCTCATATGTTTGGTCGAGGAGCTCGTAGAAACATTCCAGTTTTTCATCCTTTTTTTGCCCGGCCCATCCCACCGCACTTCCTGGATGGCGGTGATATCTGCATTGTAGCAGCGTAGGGCCTCCGCTAATTGTTCGGCTGCACGCGGTCTATTCAGGGTCCGAACATTCCACGTGCAGATCCGAAAGTCATTGTCCTTTTTTCGTTTTGCAGGGTCGTCAACAGTAAATCCGTCCATCTCCGAGGCTAATGGTTGCTTCGCAACTGTCTCAATTTTTCCGTGGTTGGGTAGTTAACCCCACGCACAACCCCCAACTTGGAGGACCAGGCCCTGAATTGACCCTAGGACAGCGGGTCGGAAACTCCGTTGCCAGTAACCCACTTCGGGGATATGAGTGCTGCCGTTGGCCCATAAAGGGTTCATCCGCCACCATCTCTATTTCAGCACCCTGACTAGTGCTGAAAAATCCTTACTGACCTTTTCTCCAAATATGTCAGAGTAGCTCATGTAAGGTAACTGCCATCTTGACTGTTGACACAACCGTTGATCCAATCTCGTGGATTCATTCGCTGTATGTCCTCTTTCTGAGGGGCTCATGTAAGACCTCTGAGACTCGTTCAGCCAGTCATTCCGACAGAGCATTATAGTGTTGCTATTTTCTTCGTGTTCAACACTCGCGGTTATAAGTTTAGCAAGTCATGCCCGGAAGGACAAGACCAGTATCCGGTGGCTACCACGAGGAGGTAAAATAAGCACAATTGATGTGTATGAACCAGTTGCAACGCCTGGGCATCGCCAAGTTGACGCCAATCAGTGTCTACCCTATTCATACATCACCCAACCACCAAGTTAATGTTATACCGTATAAATACTTTACTTTTCTTAAGAATAAATTGCTGAATGCTAATAAAGGTGTTTTGGAAGCGTATTGTGGTAAAAAACTGTACCCGCTTGGTTCTGTTACGCTCAATTGCAAGGTAAAAAATAGGGATTATGATGTGGAATTCTATTTAGTTCAAGAAGATACAACGCCCCTGCTAGGTTTGAAAAGCTGCATTGACATGCATTTGATTAAAAGAATCAATTTGGTAAAAAATAGTAAGCAATCATTAATTACTGAAAATAAAGAAATTTTTACAGGGATTGGCAAGTTTCCCCAAAAATGTGCGCTTCAAGTAAGTTCCTCAATTGTGCCCACAATTAAAGCACCGAGAAGAATTCCATCTTCCTTACAGGAACCGGTTAGGATTGCTTTACAGAAACTAGAAATGGAAGTTATTATTAAGAGAGTAGAAACGCCAAAGAACTGGGTGAGCAATTTAATAATAGTGGAAAAAAGAAATAAGATTATGTTTGGATCCAAGAGATCTCAATAAGGCCTTACGGCCAGAACATTTTTTGATACCGAAGCTGGAAGATATAAAGGATAAACTCTGTGGAATGAAATTTTTTTCTGTGTTGGATCTAAAAAATGGGTTCTGGCAGGTTGAATTGCACGAAAACTCCAGTGATTTGTGCACCTTTAGTAGCCCATTTGGTTGTTTTAAATTTTGTAGGTAACCCTTTGGTATTTGTGTCGCGCCTGAAATTTGTCAGCGCTATACTTATCAATATTTTGGACAGCTTCCTGGTGCATGCGTTTATTTAGACGATTTAATCGTGTTTGGAAGAAATCAGCAGGAGCATGATGAAAATCTAAAAAAGGTTTTCGATAGGGCTCGGCATATCGGCGTTAAATTTAATCCGGATAAATTCCAACATAATCTAGTTTCAGTGAAGTACTTGGGTCATATTTTTTCAGAGGCTGGTATGAGCCCAGATCCGGATAGAATCGAAGCTATTCTCGCAATGAAACCTCCTTCGAATAAAAAGGAATTGCAAAGGTTCCTAGGCTTGATTAATTATCTCCGAAGTTTTCTTCCAAATTTATCCACAATTTCGCAAAATCTGAGATGTTTACTTCAAAAAGATAAAGACTTTCTTTGGCTAGATTCACACAATGACACATTTATTCATATTAAAAAATTAATAACCAACGTTCCCATACTAAAATTTTTCGATGAAAAGAAGCAAATAATTTTACAATGCGATGCGTCAAAAAGTGGACTCGGCTGCTGTCTTCTGCAGTCAGAGGCTCCGGTGAGTTTTGCTTCTCTAGCTCTTACAGACACTGAACAGGGATATGCCCAAATAGAAAAAGAACTCCTAGCAATTACGTTTGCATGTACCAAGTTCCATAATTATATTTATGGGAGGCTGGTAACAGTGCAAACTGATCACAAACCTTTGGTCACTATATGTGCCAAAGATCTTGACAAGGTTTATTGCACGAGGTTACAGAGGATGAAACTAAAGCTAATGAAGTACAGACTTGAGGTTGTATATGTTCCTGGAAAGTATTTGCACGTAGCAGATTTGCTTTCTCGCTCTTTTCTAGAAATCACCAAAATGAACACCGAGGATGATTTTGATGAAGTCATTCATTCAATAAATATAAGCGATGACAGAAAATCTCAGCTTCAAAATGAAACGGAAAAAGACCATGAGTTGAAGGAACTCCAAAGATTAACTTTGCATGGTTGGACCAAAGATATTAGCAAGGTCGAAAGCAATTTAAAGTTTTATTATCGCATGCAGCATGAATTATTTATTGAAGATGACATTGTATTTTATATGAATAGGATAGTAGTTCCAAAATCGTTGCAACAGGAATATTTGCCAATATTACACGACGGTCATTTAGGAATAAACAAAACTAAATTAAGGGCAAAAGATTTATTATTTTGGAACAATTTAAACGTACATATCGAAAATTTAATTAATAGCTGTTTGGTATGCCAGTCATTTAGGAATTCTCAAAAGAAGGAACCAATTATTTTGCATGATGTACCAAGTACACCTTTTCTAAAAAAAGTTTTAGACTTGTTAGAATATTCAAATTGCTATTACTTAGTCATTGTTGATTATTTCTCTAAGTGGTTGGAGTTGCTACCAATCAAAAATAAATCAGCAAATGAAATTACAAACAAGTAAAAGTGTTATCATCGGCCTGGCCGATGCTTTGATACCCTCCACTGCATACAATACCAGAACTACTTGACCGACATAGCCCATTTTTAATACCAACCTAACGACTATAAAAGAAGTCCTTTCACAAAACTTCATTCACCTAGGTTGATTCCTTTGGACGCTATCGTGTTTTCAACGGAAAGAAGGACACATGGGTCTAATATTGGTTTTGTATGGGAGGTACCAGAACTACTTGACCGACATAGCTCATTTTGAATACCAACCTGACGCCGATAAAAAGAAATCTTTTCACCAAATTTCATTCAACTACACTCAGAAAAAAATACTATAATATCAATAGGAAAAGCCATTCATTCAATGCTTTTTTACCATTAAAATTGGTCAATGGTGTTCATCCGATTGATTTAATAATTTCAAAACTATTATAGTAATGGTACGATGTTTATTATATATTAATGTTGTCACCCTTTTGATTCAATACTTCGTCTTATTATTTAACAATAGTATGCACTTTTGTTTTCGAAAGTTTTTAATAGGATAAGACAATTAGCTATCAAAAGTAAATACCATTAAAACTAATAGAAAGTATGATAAAAACAATTACAACATACTATTATATCTATAGTATTTAACTTCTTTAATCAATAGTATTTACTATTAACCATAAAAGAACTGTACTATTAAAACAACACCCTAATCCTGCTGTTTCAATGGGGCCCCCATAGATGTATAGTTGCGTATCCTTTTGGAACTAATGGTATTTACTATAACAGTAATAGGACTGTACTCTTAATACAATAACCTAATACCATTGCTTTTATTAGGCTCCCATTAATTATAAATGGTGTACCCTATCGTAATTAATAGTATTTACTATTGTAATAATAGGACCGTATTGCTGCAACAATAACCCAATACCGTTGTTGCAATGGGGCTGAAATATGATGAAAATAGTGATTGAAACAACAAAATATTTTTAGGTATTACATTTTATTATTATTCTTTTTTCTTATCAACAAATTATTTAGGTCTTATTTTATTTAAAAATTAAATCTTATGAACCAAAAAAAAACAATATTTTATTCTATTTTATGAGTATTGTTGTTAATTGTATAACGATTGCAGATTCCTTAAGAGCAGGTTTAAATTGCATGCAAATTGAACAAAGTTAAGTTGCTTGTAAAAAATAACAATAGTTTAAATTATAGTAAATGTCAAAGTTAAATAAAATCAGAAAGAAAAAAGATATTCATCAATTAAATAAATTAATCACATATTACATTACTTATGCTCTACCGTGTACAATACATAGATATAATGAGAAGAATTATATGTCGACCGACCAATGTTTGTCCAAGAGAATGTAGCCATCTTGTGAGGATATTTAAGCCTTCAGTGTTGATATTATTGTGCTGTTATTTGCGACTTCAGTCCATTTCGCCTGAACTTCTATCCATGGCTCAAAGTAATGTGCTAGCCATATAATGGTTTGCTCAGCTTCGGAACTATTTATAGGGCTTGCTTCATACGTCGGATGATCAGAGTTGGTTGTTTCTAGAATCATAAACAATTACTCAACAAAATGTTGAAACAGATTTAATTTATTACCTTATTTCCACTTATCAGTTGTCTTTTCAAACCTCTTCATTTTTGTTTCTGGCATTAACAGCCTTATCGTGCAGCATTCCAGATGAATATAAACATCCTCTCTAAAAATATTAAATAAAACGGAGAAGAATCAGCTATTTCCTTCGGCATGAAACCGAACGCTATATTTAAAATTGTGCGCTACGTTTCAATTACAATTCTAATTCAATGAATTCTATAATTTTAATCGATAATATAGGTATATTAACAAATATATACAAACAGGAATTACCGAATTACCGTAATCGTGAGCAAGCAACATGTCACTGAATTTTGTGGATATTACATGCAAAACAATATCAAAAAATCTTTTTTTGCTCTCGGATTAATGCACTTCAAAAAATTATTAAAAAAAAAAGTTTTGTCTAGTCTTAAATCACTATTATTGTCAAAGATAATTCATTAAACCATACCTGAGTTGCACTCCTTTTTTAATTACAAAATGTTGATTTTTCACTACGAACTGCACTTAATAACGACAACGATAGCAATGGTAAAATTGCACCAGCAAATTTTTGTTATATACTACGCTTACTGTTCTTTATCAATGGGATATACTTTTAATATAGTTGAAGTAATGAGATCTACTATAAGAATTTAAAGAAAAACATGCTTAATAATGGGATATACCATTACTTTTAATATGAATCCCTTTAAAGTAATGGGTTTTATACTATTAAAATCATTTTTACAGGATTGTGTACAGTTACTCTAACGGAACTTTTACTGAATGACGCGTATATTAATGTGGAATACTATTAACCTGAAGAATATATCCCATTACAATAAACCAACTATTTTTAAGCGGGAAAAAATAAATAGTTTCTTGTTTATATTATGGATATATCAAAAGTGCTTTTAAACACTATCTCTTAAACTAAATAAAAAATTATTTATATTTTTGTTTTTCATTTAACTCCATTCTTTTCTTATAATAACAGAAATAAGATTTCGAAATTTCAATTCCAGAATTGCTTTTCCTTGCTGAAAAAAAGCATGCACAAAAATGTTACAACATATTTTGCGAACTCAACAACAGAAGTTCAAAAATACTTACCTATTTTGACAATGTTTGTTTCTTTTATCACTTAGTTTTACTTTTTTCACAATCACAAAATGCTACCGAATTAGTCCCATCAAATGTCACATTTTTAAGGACTAAAAAATATGACCTTCCACTTTAAACAAAAAAAGCTCTCTTTTTTAGGTTTATAATTTTGGCTTATAATATTTTTATGTAATTATGACAAAATGTTTAATTTTATGTAGTTGTACCTACACTATTAAATTTAGTGTAGGTATATAATAAGTACATGTTTTTTGAAACTTGTAAATCTATTTCTCTTTTTTACCTAACAAAAATCAAACAAAACAAGAACAAATATGTATTTCAAATAAATATCGAATAACAAATAATGCCAACGTTACTGTTACTCGAGCATTAATATAACTCTTTAGCATTTCAAAATTTTGATGAACGCTCTGAAAACTCTGAAAGTTATGTCGTATCTGATTGGGCACTTCAAATTTTCTTTGCTCAGTCGAACAAAAAATCCATATTTCCATATTGTGTTTGTATATAGTACATAAATATTGACATATCTGCCAAAGATGTTGCGATTTTATGAACCACACATTTTTCAGAAATCTTAATACAAATTCAAATACTCCAAAAGTCAAACTGAACTCCTAACTTTAGTTAGGAGTCCCGCTATAGGCGGGATTCACTGATAAAATTGTATAAATATAATAATATATATATTATTAAAATAAAAGCCTGTGTTTTATATTTTACAAATGGAACCAAGTATTAAAGACTCATCACATTAAATGAATAGGATACGCTATTAATTACATATTTTTTTGTGGCATTAAACATATTTAATCACATGGAACTATTAAAACAAAAGTCCATGGGATTGATATTCGAAAAGTCATATCCTATTACATCAATAGTTTTATCGGATTTAACTATTGCTGGGTGCCTTATTTTGAACAATGGTGTCAATGTTATTAAAATAAGAACAAAAACTATTAAATTAATGGTCCGCCTATTGAAATAATAAGACGGCACAATTAATACAAAGATTTTGCAATGGTATCCCATCTATTTACAAATAATAGTATTTTTTAATGGGACAATAGTATGCGTTTTAAAATATTTATGGTGAAAGACTATTATTTCAATGGTGTTTCCCATTCTATTAATAACGTATACCCTATTAATAATAATGTTTTCAATACCATTGTATTAATAACCCAAAAACCTTTAATTTCATAAGAAAACTATTGTTTTAATAGGAATATCTTACTAAAACACGTCTTATAAAACCAATGGGCGTACCATTGACAATTTAATGGGACATTTTTCTCTGAGTGTACGTCAATTACTTTGGGCGCCATCGTGCTTTCAACAGATAGAGAGACACATGGGTCCAATATTGGTTTTGTATGGGAGGTACCAGAACTACTTGACCGACATATCCCATTTTCAATACCAACCTGACGCCGATAAAAAGAAGTCCTTTCACCGAATTTCATTCACCTACGTCAATTACTTTGGGCGCTATCGTGCTTTCAACAGACAGACAGACAGACAGACAGACGGACATGGTTAAATCGATTCAGAATGTGATCCTGATTCAGAATATATATGTGTACTTAATGAGGTCTAGGAACTAAGAATTTACGCATTTTCACTACAACACACTTTTCAATTTAATACAATGATGGGAAAGAAATATTATTAGCGAATAGCGATAAGTAAAAGGTGGTAGATTTCGAGTTCAGGTTGGTAAAATTTCGGAAAGTGTAAAAAGTGGTAAAAGTCCGATCACTGTTTTGTCTTCATGCGGTTAGGTTTATGGGTGGTTACTTCAGAGCGAGCATAGCAGCATCCCACTTAGGTCCATGTGTACCCATTGTGACGCCCTTGTTGGGTGTTAGCCGATGTTGTTCGTGATCTAATGTTTCCTTACATCCAGCCATCCTGATGTATTTATGAACCTGTAAAGATTAAATTAAGAGACATCCGAAAGTTCATGTAGGTCATGGCAGTAGTATCTTCCAAGCCTCCGGCGGGTAAAATTCGCATCAACACCTCCTCGTGTTGCCTACTGGATAACTATGTAATAGTGAACTAACGATGAGCGTGTGCGGAGTTCGGATCATCATGGGGCTTCGGATACCTTGGACTAGTCTTTTGCTTCAACGTCCTGTTTAACTCCGGCGCCTTTGTTACTGGCCCCTAGTCCTATGTGTATAATTAAGGACCTTGTTTTCCAGGTTGGGTTGTGCGTGGGGCTAACAACCCCACTATGGAAAAAAAAATACCTTTGCGAAGCAATCAGCATTCACAAAAAAGAATGGATATACTGTTGACGACCGGCTAAACGTTTAAAGGACAACGGCCTTCGGATCTGTACATGGAATATCCTAACTTTAAACAGGCCACGTGCAGCCGAACAACTAACGGAGGCCCTAGACTGATATAAAGCAGACATAACTGCCATCCAGAAGTTGCGATGCGATGGCCCGGGCAAAAGAAGGAAGAATGGAAGACAAAAAGCTGTGATATATACTACGGTGACTGTGACAGACGACGGCGTTTATTCGGGTGCGGATTCGTTATACGCGGCAGACTTAGGTAACAAGTCTTGAATTTTCGGCACGTGTGTGAGCGATTTATGACAATCCGCATCAAGGCTAAGACAAAACCTATGAGCAGTGTCCTAAATAAATAAATAAATAAATAGTTGGCGCTACAGGTCGGTAAGGACCCTGGGCCTAGCTTCTCGCAACCATTCGTTTTGTGTGAGTTTTTCATTTTTGGGACGAATGGAAGGGATCTACAATTTTATGCCGAGTCCAAACGGCTAATGAGAAGCTTCTTCATGACAGTTATACTCTCGGATGTTTGTCAGACGTTCGCGAGAGGTGGCGCAGTGAAAAAAACCTTGAGTTGAAATTTGGGTTTTCTCGGGATTCGAACCTGGGACCCCTCGCTTAGTAGTCCAACACACTAACCACTAAGCCACTGCGCCGACGCTATTTTATTTTATTTATTTGCTACTTCTGAGTGTCCTAAATACGATGTTAAAATCGTACTAGGTGACTTTAACGCCAGAATAGGAAGGGAAGATATCTTTGGTAATATTGTTGGAAAACATAGCCTACACGACAAAAACGTCTGAGAACGGACTAAGGCTAATCGACTTTGCGGCGGAACGTAACGTCAATATCGTAAGCAAACGGTTTCCTCATCTCAATATCCACAAAGGAACTTTGCAGCATCCAAACAAAAGAACGGTCAATCAAGTCGACCACGTTGCGATCGACGCTAGACACGCCTCCAGTATTCTTAATATTCTTACCTTCCGAGCGGCCAACATTAACTCGGACCACTACCTTGTTGCAGCCAGGTTTTTTTTTTGTTTGTTTGGGGGTTCGGTGGAAGGAAAAATCATCGAAAGACATTGCAGTACAAGTACGCGAGGGATGCTTCTGCAATAGAGAGGGACTTGAACAACCTCTAGAAAACCTCCCGGGAGGGACTGACGGTCGTAATCCCGATCGACCAATAAGCAATTTAATTTTAAATTATTTGAAAAATTCAGAAGAAGAATCCCCGGTTTGTCGGATTTCCAACCTTTTTTGTTTGAAGATATTACCTAATCTCTTGGCCTTGGCTAACTCCTATAGATCAAGGGGTTTTATCCGCCTCAATCTTCTGATTACATTGTCAGTATTTAGTAGTTCTGTAATTACTACGTTAATGTGGTTGAGAAGCCTACTTCTGTGCCTTTGGGCAACTTTTTTAACTTCATCTTCAACCATTTCAATATTTAGATCTCTATGTAGATCAGCGTTGCGTATGTACCACGGCTATTAACTACGTTCCTTAGTGCTTTATTTTGGAAGACTTGAATTTTTTGTAAATTTGTTTGGCATGTGCATGCCCACAATTGGAGCCCGTAGGTCCATATTGGTTTCAAGACTTGCTTGTATAGCAGTAATTTATTGTAAATATTTGGACAGGGATGAGTATCTCCCAATAAGCCAATACATTTTTTAACTTTATCGCATGTTCTACTCATCTCTTTTTTTCTTTATATGCGCTTTCCAACGCAATTTAGCGTCTAGGTCATTCCCAGATATTTAGCTGTATTTGAGTATTGCACTACATTGTTATTAATGTATACTAGAATTTGGTACGTTTTTATACGTAAAATTAATATGGACTGCCTTTATGTCACGTAATCTAATCTGCCACTTTTTAGTCCATTCTGAAATACCGTTTATTGTCATTTTCAGCTTTTTTGTTGCTAATTCAACAGTTGTTCCAACAGCAAGCACAGCAGTGTCATCTGCAAAAGTTGCTATAGTAGTTTCTCCACTAAGAGGCAGATCGCTAGTGAACAATAAGTATAGCACTGGGACTAAAACACTGCCTTGCGGTACACCCGCTTTAATTCCTCTTAATGTTGAGTACTCTGTCTCTTGTTTAATTCTGAAGAATCGGTCTGTTATATATGACTCCAGAATTGTCGAAAACAGCTTCGGCAGTTGCTTTTGTAATTTATGGATCGCACCCTCATGCCAGGCTTTATCGAAAGCTTGTGCTATATCAAGAAATATTGTAGAGCACACATTTTTCTCTTCGAATGCTTTTTCGTTTTTATCTGTGATTCTATGCACCTGATCAATTGTAGAGTGCTTGTCTCTAAGCCCAAATTGATGAATTGGAACTAGCGATTTTTCATCAATTAATTTTGTGTAGACCTTTTGCCAGCTTTTTTTTGGAATAGATTGGACAACATAGGTAGTATCGATATTGGGCCATATGAGGTTACTTCGCTGGGTGGTTTACCTGGTTTTGGTATCATTATTACCTCCGCGACCTTCCACATGCTTCGCACATATCTTAATTTAAATGCGGCAATTTTAATCTGCGCTTGTTTTTTTAAACCTTTTCGAGGAAATTGTTTTAAAATTCCCGCTGTGATTAAATCGAACCCTGGGGCTTTTTTTATGTTTATGCCTTTTTTGATTTATTTGGCAAGTTCTTTAGTTGTTACCGGCCGAATAGGTCTGTCTTCTTCGCACCTTTCTTCGTTTGCTTGATAATCTTTATCTTCATAAGGCTTGAAGACGTTTTCAAGGTACTCTGCAAAGTATTTGCTTTTTCTTGGCTGCTTTTTGCCCAGTCAGTGATGCCAGATTACAAGATATATCTTTTTTTTCAAGATTTTTGAGCTCCAAAATAGGTGCAAGACTTTTTACCTCAAATTCATCAAATTTCAAGATATTTGACATCAAGAATTTTCGAATTTTTTTACATTGAAACAACCTTTTCTATTGGAGAAAACCGTTTTCTATAAACTCCATAATTATGAGTAATATGAGTCGAACAGAGCCCATGTACAATTTCTGTTTTACTAACGTTTCCATCAACTCTAAAGAAACATAAATTTCAACGAATTTGATAAAATAACCGATGTAATATGTTTTTGGAAAAAAATTATAGTAGAAACAGCCAATGGAAACTTCGCATATCCAATTTTTAAAGATTTTATTTTCAATATTATTGTCGCTTCCACATTTTTTCGCTCTGCAGAATATTTTTTTGCTGTAAATTTAAATAAAAGCAAAATTCGTAATCGTTTGAGTACTGAAACAGTTGAAAGTTTAATCTTTACAAAGGATTTGTTGCTATTTAATGGAGTAAGTTGCTATGATTCTAATATAAGCAATGAAGTTCTGAGTCATTTTAATTCAAATATTTTCCAAAATTAAAAAAAAAATTACATTACTGCAAGTTTGTCGAAAAAGATATGTATAACAGTTTGTTTTAAGTACTTCAAAATTGTATTTTATATTTCGTTGTTTTTCTATTTTGAAAATATATTGAAAAAAAGATTTTTTATTTCGGAAAATAAGATTTTTAGATTTTTCATCTGGCAACACTGATCCCCCCATTTAAAGGAATTGTTAAGGGTTTAGTTATCTGAGCATAGATAATACCCTGTCATACCTAAAAAGCTTCTTAATTGTCTAAGAGTTTTTGGTTCTGGATATTCTTTAATTGTGGCGGTTTTCTTGGGATCGGTAGTAATTATATTTTCACTGATAACATATCCCAGAAATTCTACTTCCGTTTGATAGAATTTTGATATTTTCATATTTGTTTTTTCAGTATTTTTATTATTTCTTTCAAGTGATGAGCGTGTTCTTCGACATTTTTTGAAAAAACTATAATGTCATCAATGTATACATGGCTTAAGAATATAATCCATGGCTCTTTGGAATAAAGAAGGTGCGTTCTTTAGACCAAAAGGCATGCGTATGTATTCGTATTTACCATTATTCACGGAGAATGATGTCTTTTGAATATCAGATTCTTTCATTAATATCTGATTATCTGATGGAATCCACTTTCCAAATCTATCGTTGGAAAGTATTTAGATTTACCCAAATTGCTTAAGATCACATTTGTGTCTAGGAGTGGATATTTATCACTGATACTGTGTTCATTGAGTTTCTTAAAGTCGATGACTAACCTGCTCTTAGGTGTTCCATCTTCGTTGAAACCTTTTTTTGGGACTACCCATACCTGACTTAAGTATGGACTTTTACTTGGCCTAATTATATTATCTTTTAGCATCTTACTTATTTCTTTATTGATAAATTCTGAAGAACCAACGGGTATGGGTACTGTTTTGTCGAAATTAGTGATTCTATATTAGTATTTATTTCTGCCAACACATCTGTACGGAATGGCAATGTTATATTTATTTTTGAATGTATTGCTTCGATAAGGGAACGAAGTTGTTCATTCAGAATCTTCACGTTTTGATCTGATTGTACTTTTTCAATCACTTGGTTTTTGAGACGTGGTCCGAGACTGTAAATAGAACATGCGTCATTCGAATTTGATGATTCTAAGGAAGCTTTATTTTTATTTCATGTTTGTGTTCTGTTATTCTTCCTTGGTAATGATTCGCCATCCATGAACATCCTTTCTGCCTTATTCTTATATATCAATAAATTTCTTTCTAAATTTAAATTTATATTCGCACTTCGCAAAAGATTGTAACCTATCAATCAAGCAATTTGCCTCTAGGTTCTCAATTTCGTAAAATCCAACCATTCTATCAAAAATGTGTATTTCATAATAATATTTAATAATTCTAAATCCATTTATGGTTTTTACTCCTTTATTAATTGCCAGTGTTTTTCTGTCACTAAATATTTTTGGAGATGTGTATCAAGATGTTGCTACGGTATCTGTTAATATTTCTAACCATTTTTTATTTATTCTTCTGTACATGCGGGGTAAACCCACGTTTCATCTAAAAAATGATTCTCTTGGATGATGTTTACCCTTACTTTGTTTGGTGGTTGGGAGCTTAATTGAACGCTTTGTTCTCTATTATCCTATTAAAATTCCTATTGTGATTAAATTGGTTGTTAGTATTCCTAAATTGATTATTCTGATTATTATGTACTATATGTGTATTATTATTATGTCTAAACCTTTGCATTTCTCGTGGAGTTACCTTTCTGTAAGCTGAAGATCCTAATTCCATTAGATCTGGTTTCTGTTCCTATTAATTGTTGATAACTATGTTGAGGATTTTGTTGGTATCTTAATGTATTACAGTGTGTTTCATCTCTAACATTACTTCTTTGATTATATTGATTCAGAAATCTACTTCTAGTTTTGTTGCTTTCTAACTCTTCTGCCTGGGCTAATGCTTCATTCAGGTTTCATACTGAATACTGTATCAGACATTGGCTGATGGAGGCCATTTATAAATGCTATTAATGCATTATTCCTATATGATTCATTGAATTTCTCGGTGGTTTCACTATAAGTACCATATGTCATTATAACTTTATTTATTAATAATGTCAATTTTTCCGTAACTTCATTATAAAATTCTAATAATGTTTTTTTCCCTGTGTTATCATACTTAACTCATGATTTAAAACGTGTATTGGTCTTTTATCCGCGTAGGCGAAGTCTAATCTACTTAAAATGGCTTCAAGGTTTAGTACCGTACCATGACTGGTAAGAACGGAATTTGCATGACCAGTTATTTTATTTCTCATTATACTTAGTGCAGCAAAACATCGTCTACTATCGTGTAGAGACTCATATTTTTCTGGCAATTTTCTCGCCAACTCACATATCCCTCATTGCTACCTTCGAAAGTTGGTAGATTTTAATAATGTCAAGATTTTCATTATCAAGTATTTGTGGATCTATCGTTTGTTTTTTATAATCTGTTACATTATTTGGAACTGTCAAACTTTCTATTTTTTTTGTTAATTCGTCAATTTGATTCTGCTGCTGATCAGTAGCCTGTTCAACAGCTAATTCAATTATTTGTTTAATATCTATTCAAGTCATTTTAAAACTTTTAATTTCAGTTCTTAAAAATAAATGCTTACGAAAATTGTCTCTGCTTTCTTTATTCTTTATTGTATCCACAAGTGCTATATGACTATTTTATTCACTTTCACTTTTTACGTAGTAATGAGCTATCCCGGTTGAGCCCCTGTTACGGGGCCATACATTTGTATCATAAATAAAAAGAAATAAAAAATAAAAAATTAGGGCCACCGATGTAAACAAAATTTCGATTGGAGTTTGCCTACGAAAATTTCCATGAAATACACATCCTGTGAGGCAAACTCCAATATGAAAAACATTTTACGCACCTGTTTATTTGTTTATTCCCACCCACCTGCAATAAAAATCAAATTAATATTCAGAAATTAACAAAATAAAATTCCTTACCAGAAACATGTCCATCCGTCGTCCCCATGCTTTCTTTGTTTGACGTTTTGCTTTTGCAAAGTTTGTCAAGTTTTGTTTTTCCCTTTTGGTGGCTGTTTCGTTCCAATTCCGTCTGTACCGTTTCGCGCAGTTCTGTCTGTTGCACTTTATCATTACAATACGTGATCGTTACATTTAAGCTTATAATTATTTATGTATGTATTTATTTACTTATTTCCTTTTATGTATGATTGAGTGTAGGCATTTGTTATAAATACAAGTTATGCAGAATGACAGAGGTAAAGACTGATTTGACGAATATGACAAAAAGAAAGACAGACAAAATTCTCTTAAGCACGATTTTGACTCTCTCTCAGAAGAAGATGAGGGGAAATAGAAAACAGTAATTAGGACACAAATACAAGAACATCAATATTAAAAGAAGGAAATAGATGAAAATAGAGAAAGTAGGCAATTATGATGTATTAGCAAAACAAAGATACTACTAATAAACACGTAAAAACAAAGGGAGGGGAAATAGATGCAACAGGGATTGAGATGTCTTCTGTTGACGAGCCCACAATCTTCCATCTGTCCACAGAGCGCGGTCAATGCCCTATAGCGGCCATAGCAGCAGTAATTGGTTAGTTGAAATCGCACAGTCGCGAAAAAAAATACACCCGTGTGAGGAAGGAAAAAAAAAGGATATAAAAATTATATAAAGGTAAGAGAGAGTTTTTTTTTACTTTATAAAGCATTAAAGTAAACGCAATCTTGTGTAGGAGCGAACGTCGTCCCCAAGGTGTGAATCGGAGACAAATAGGCAAAAAGACTCCGCGTTAGAGGTAGGTGGACATTTTCCTTTTGTGCAACCATAGGCTAAGAGTGTTTTCTTAGAGAGATAGACGTAGAGGGGCATTTTAACGTCCTCCAAGTCGTGGCTGGCGTCGTAGCTCCCGTTTCACGGCTTAGACAATTGTAGTCCCAAGCCAAACGCACCCCAATGAGTATTACAAAGGGCTAGCGGTCTCCCCCACTGTTACCGGTCCGATACAGATACCGGAACCTTGCGGCGGCGCTAAATTGGCTCGGGAAAGTATTCCCAACAAACAAAACCCAAAAAAAAATTAACAAAAGACAACCGGACACAACCCCCCCCCCAACGTAACAGAAGTGTCGGAAGCAAGGTGCTCCGCCACCCTGTACAAAGCACGCTGTGTCCCACGAAAACGGGGACCCGTTAAAATAGGAGCAGCAACAACAACGATTTTTTTTGTGAAGTGCCATTTTCTTTTGTGTTGGTTTTAGCTTTGCATTAGAATTGTCGATTTTGATTTTTTTTTAATTTTAATTAGAGTAAGGTTAGAGAATAAGGTTAGGTTTAGTTAATTTTAGTTATAAATGGTGATTTTTTAAGAGGCTTAGAACTTTTTAAAAAAAAAAAACACAAAAAAATTCGAAAAAATTAATGAAATATTTATTTGAATCGATAGTTTGAACCTTGCAATTTAATGTTTAAAGATAATTTCATGCAAATGTTGACCGCGGCTGCGTCTCAGGTAGCCCATCCGCTGAGTCCAATTTTGGCATACTCTTTCACACATATCGGCCGGTATCTCACGAATGAATGCATGGATGTTGGCTTCCAGTGCGTCAGTCGAAGCGGGCTTGTCCCTATACACATTAGCCTTGGCATACCCCCACAAAAAATAATCTAATGGTGTCAAATCGCACGATCTAGGCGGCCAATTGACCGGCCCGAAACGTGAAATTAACTGTTCACCAAACTCGCCTCGCAATTGCGCCATTGTTTCGCGTGCTGTGTGGCATGTGGCACCGTCTTGTTGAAACCACATATCATGCAAGTCAAGAACTTCCATTTCGGGCAAAAAAAAGTTTGTTATCATCGCTCGGTAGCGTTCACCATTGACAGTAACGCTGCGATTCGCATCATCTTTGAAGAAATATGGCCCAATAATGCCGCCGGCCCATAAACAGCACCAAACAGTGGCTTTTTCGGGATGCATTGGTAGCTGTTGCAATGCTTCTGGCTGATCTTCACTCCAAATGCGGCAATTTTGCTTATTTACGTACCCATTCAACAAAAAATGAGCCTCATCGCTGAACACAATTTTTCGATAAAAAAACATTTCGAACCGAGCACGAATTTTGATAGTAAAATTCAATAATTTGCAAGCGTTGTTCATTTGTAAGACGATCCATGGTTAAATTGCAAACCAAACTGAAGCTGTTTGACAGTGACACAAGGTACTAAACACACGTCAGCTGTCAAAACCAGTGTTGCCAAAACCAAACCAGCTAAGAAATCACCCTTTATATAGTGGGATTCTGCGGTTTCTTTTTTTTTTTTGTTCGCGATTAGTTTTAAGCCATATTTGGAACATTTGGATCAACGTTTCTTCTTGTGCTGCCGGCAGAACAACGGGGGACGAATTTTGCAATGTGAGTAATTTTTTTTTTTTTTATTATATTTTCATTGAATTAGTTTTTTTGATTTCCTTTTTTTTTAATTTTAATTTTTCGTTTAAGTAAATAACAATAAATTGGCACTATTCGCTTTGTAGCTGTAAACATTTTTTTTTGCGTGAAACAAGATTCGACGTATTGTGCGGTTAAGCTGATCTAGCATTCGGTGTGTGGAGTAATGGGAAGGCCGTCCTTTTATGGTTTTACGATGACTTGACCCGACTTTCACTGACTGTGGCGACATGACGTGACGACTTACTTCCATAATTTTTACATTTTGATTATGACTGGCGGATATCGAGGGGCTATCACTCACAACATCGGCCGGAGTGATAGCAATTGGATTATGTCGCTCGACATAAGGGTGGGCTGCCCATTCCGTGCCACCAACATCTGGCAAGTCTCGGGTTCATGTAGTATAGGGCCTAGCTTAAGTGCTAGGTTAGATTAGGTATAGTCTAGGATAGTTAGGATTAGTTTCGCGGTTCTTTCCCGTCCTCCCTCCGGGATATTGGCATAAGTCCTTAGATTTTTGCTTCTATTCTTTCTTTTCTTTTCTGTCCAATTTTTTTGATGTCCGTTCGAAGTCTACGTAGAGTAACTTTCTTCCTCTTTCCTTTTTTTTTCTTTTCTCATTTTTTTTTTGGCATGGGTAAAAGTTTGTTGAGCAGGTGGTATGTGGTAAGGGGGCAAGAACACCCATGTCCGACGAGCTTTAGCCGAGCAACCAAAAGCATGCAGCGCCCCCCTTTCCCATATCGAAGTTGCCCCTGTGGCTCGACCCTGGCTCACAAAAAAATCTATAAGGGTAGTAAAATCCCTTAGGTCTATCGCGTACGATGGTAAGTCACCCGTCAGTTGTCGGAGAACTAAAGCTTGTACATTAAGCTCGAAATCCTTTTCCAGATTTGAACAAAGAGTAAAAGTGCAAAGTTTTGAAGAATATGCGGTAACCGTTGAACTCATACCGGAGATCTGGGCTTGAACGGCTTTGACCGGTAGGTCCAACCCTTGCGGAAATTCCTCAGAAATGAAAGGGACCTCTGATCCTTGATCGATTAATGCGCGTAGATCAAAATCCATACCATGATATCGAAGCTTAACTCAAGCAGTGGCTAAGAGAACGGGCCAATGAGTTGCAGAGAAATAGGTTCTAGCTACGTTCGCGCCAGAGGAAGTGGACTGTAAACTTGGTGATGACGGAGTATTTGGAGGCGAATGAGTAGAAGTGGAAGTAGTAGCAGAAGCCTCGACATGTTATAGGGTTTGATGCTTTCCCTTACAACGAAAATAAGTGTTTCGACTTTGACATTTGTTAACAAAGTGTGTTACCGCAAGACAGTTAAGGCAGAATTTGTGTTTGCGCACTATGTCCTGCCGAGCTTCGACCGACATATTAATAAATTCCGGACAGAGGCGCAACGGATGCGTTTCTTTGCAAAGTTTACACAGTGAGTTATTGCTTTGATGAAAATTACTAACGTTCTTAGGGCGACCGCCTGGAGACGGATGTAATTTTGACATAGGGGATTTCGGAACTTGCTTCATTTCAGAAACGCTTTCAAGTACTCGGTAACGATTGGACAAAAAGGCGTTCATGGATTCCCATGAAGGGATTTCGGTAGGTTTGTCTAGAGATACTTCCCAAAGGGCGAGAGTGGTCTCTGGAAGGCGAGATGCAGAAATATACGTAATAATGGCATTCCACGATTCCACCGGTATATCGTACGATTGTATGGCAACCAACGCATCATTAAGATTGCTTTGGAGTTGTTTTAAAGCTTTGCACGATTCGAACTGTATAGGGGGTTGATTTAGCATTTGTTTAAATTATCGATGATGCTTGCAAAGAGGAACGATTAAAAAACGTCGACTTGATTAGACTTAAATTTTAATAGTAGGGTAGAGAAAAATGCAAGATTGACAATTAGTTCAATTTTACAATTAGCTTGAGATTTAAAAGTAATAGATTACAAGTATGTAATCTATTGCACTCTGGTTGTCGCAATAAATCAACGTAGGATCTGATAGTGTAAATACTCAGTTCTTCCATCAAGAAACGTAGTGAATATGCTTCTTTAGCGGCTTCGGATAGCGCAATGTACTCTGCTTCTGCACTAGATGTTGCCACTATTCGTTGTTTCTTAGACTCCTAGCTGACAGCAGCACCTGCAAATATAAAACAGAAACCAGTTTGAGATTTCCTGTCAATCATATCCTCCGCCCAGCTTGCATCAACATAGCCTATCATGGGTAAACTAGTTTTTCGATAGACTAATCTCGCGTGCTTTGTGAAATTAAGATACCGCATCAATCGAAGAGCAGCATTCCAGTGTTGTTTTTTAGGATTTTGAGCAAATTGTGCTAAGGTGCTTACGCTGCATGCAATATCCGGTCGACTGAATACGGCAAGATGCATCAAGTATCCAATTATCTCCTGATACTTATGTGTCTCAACAGCAACACTTTCTCCAGTGATAGTTGGTTCCTTTTCAGCGTTTTGCAAATTATATTTGATACAAAGATTATTAATATATCGAGTTTGACAAATTGATAAAGTTTTATTTATCCTTTTGATCTCTAGTCCTATGCAAAGGGAAGGATGTCCTAGATCTCTTATATCATATATACTCGCAGAAAGCTTTGTCTTTATTAGTTTAGTTCTTGACTTGAGATTCGAAGCTATTATGATGTCATCCACATATATTCCTATAATAGTTCTTTCTTCTCCATTGATTTTAAAGTAAACACAATGATCGTACTTTGATTGTGATAATGTCAAACCCTCAAGCTTTTCATTCAAGGTTGCGTGCCACTGTCTACTCGCCTGCTTAAGTCCGTAGAGTGCCTTATTTAAGCGACACACTTTTTTTGGGTAGTCACAGTCAACAAAACCCTCAGGTTGATTCATGTAAATCTCCTCGTTAAGCTTGCCATTTAAAAACGCAGTTGACACGTCCAAGTGGTGGAGTTCCAAGTCATGCTCCGCAGACAGAGCATAAATTAGTCGAAGTGAACTTTGTCGTATAACAGGCGAGGTCCTCGAGAAAACTCGTGGTCAGGGCTAACTCAACTACGTCATCCTTATGTTATCCTCTTCGGATTTTTTGTCCACGCCCTTTTTTCCGTAAATTTGGGTTTCTTTTGCATTATCATCTATATCGTTGGTATTTTCATATTCTTCTTTATCCTCCTCATCCCTTTCCTCTTTTTCGATTTTCTTTAGAATGCCAGGAGCATCTGCCTTTTCGACTATGTCTTCTTTGCTAAACTGAAATTCATAGAAATTGTCATTAACATTTTCAGTTTGATTGGCATCAATGTGTTCTATAAACCGAACGTCTCTACTTTTGATGATATTTTTCGATCCTCTTTTCCACAAGCGATATGCTTTAGACTCATCAGAATACCCAACAAGAACAAATTCGTCACTTCTTGGATCCAGCTTGGATCTACCTAGAGCTTAAAATTCTTAAAAACACTCAAGTACTGATTCTTTTACCGCAAAAAGTAAAAAAACACTTTACGAGAAAAATCATCAATAAATGTAGCGAAATAAAGACTTTTGCTTATTGATTCGATATTCATAGGACCACACAGATCAGTGTGTATAATCTTTAAAATTCCTTTGCAGACTTTTCTGTCTTTTCAGGGAATGGAAGCCTTGATTGTTTTCCTTTAATACAAGAAACGCAATAAATTTTTTTATTCTCGAACTTTGGCAACCCTTTCACCATTGAGTAATTTTTCAAATTACGAAGTGATGAACAGTATTCCAAGAGACTAATTTTCTGCTCCACTTTGTTACATCGATTTTTTTTCCGATGATAGTACAACTGAGTATAGCCCCTTACGTTTTACTGCTTCTACCAATAACCTATCATCTCGAAAAATGTGTGCACGTTCTCCTTGTATCAATATTCTGCATCCATTGTCCGTGGCCTTACTTGTCGAAATGAGATTTGTTCGCTTTCTTTCTTATTCTTATTATTATTATTTGCATATTTACTTTATTATTTGCTTGCATATCGACAGACAAAACATTATTTGCCCTACCGTCTAACACTAGTTCTAATAATTTCATGTAATAAAATGTTCTGTTATCACTCTCTCTTTAGATTTCGTTATTCTTCTTTGTGCTGTTGTTCGTTGCCACTAGTGCAAAAGTTTGTCATAATTTCTTTCTCTTTCGATATCCAACCAGCAAGCTGCAACCATCATTGGTATTGTATCAAGTAGCAATAAATATTCATCGTACGAATTCACCCTTTTTTTTGCTTTTGTTCTTCATCGTTGGGAATCATACACATCCTACATAAGCTGTCGCAGTTCAAATTTAATCAATTGGAATTCGTTAATTCGTGATCTATAACATAAATTTCTGGTCCTTCGAAAGCCGAATTTAATCGGAAAAATAGACAATTTTCGCAAAAAATTGATATAACAGATCGTTGCATACACGTGTTTGTTGAATCGTTTCTTAAACCCATTCCATCTCGTAGTTCGGAGATTAAACCTATCTAAATTCCGGTGTGCGTGCAACAATTGTTTGAACTTTTTCGCAGTTATACGTCCGTCTAAGATGAATTTCATCAAGGGAAAACGCGAACGTGCAAAGGCTGCTATTTCTCGCACTGCTACCTTCGCGGAATCAGTAGATGTAAATACCACACTTCCAATGCTAGAGATTAGGCTAGATAGTCTAACGAAAACGTGGACTGAGTTCGTCGAATTGCAGAATGCTTTGTACGAATTTTCGGAGGATCCAAACTTCGTTGATCCTGAAGCGGAATTTGCGGAGTACGAAACGAAATACTTTGTTGCGAATTCGGTTTTTACCAATTTTATTCATGTGAAGAACATGGCTAGTGTTTCAACTTCAAGTAAGCCAAACGAATCGGTAATTGAACAATTGGCGAGCCAGCAAGCAACATTTTCGCAAAAGTTAAACACCTCCAATGTTGCAACCTCCGTAAAATTGCCGCATCTATCAATACCCCAATTTTCGGGCGACTATAAAGATTGGCCTGCGTTTAGAGACTCATTCCAGGGTTCAATAGATTGTAATTCGTCGCTTACTTCTACGCAAAAACTTCAATATCTGAAATCGTTCTTATGAGAAGCTAGCAATCTACTAAAGCACATCGTAAATTCTGACAACAATTATTTGGAAGCATGGGATCACTTAGAAAGTCGATATGACAGAACTCCCGTTATAGTTCAATCATTTATATAATCCTTTCTATCGTTGCCCACCGCACACTCTTCAAATGTGGTCGTATTGCGCAAAATAACTGATGGCGCTGACGAGGTAATTCGTGGGTTAAACGCATTAGAATCAAACAATCGAGATCCATGGTTAATGTATATTATTTTGCAAAAGCTTGATACAGAAACCAAGCAGGCTTGGGCTGAGTTAATAGGATCAAGGGATGATGCGTCATTTAAAGAAATGCTAGACTTTTTGCAAAGAAGTTGTGTGTCTTGAATCCTGTTATACTCCTTCGCGTACCACACAATCACGAAGTAAGGTTCAAGGCGTCATTCGAAGCCACTTCATTGAATCCAATCGTAGTTGTCCTAAATGTAAATTAGACCACAGCCTTTTACAATGTCAACATTTTCTCGCACTTCCAATTGATGCTCGTCGAACATTTGTCAAGGAACAGTCCTTATGCTTTAATTGTCTACATCAAGGACATGCCTCAAATAGATGCCGGTCAAACAATCGTTGCAAAACATGCAGGTCGCGTCACCATACCCTCGTACATTCCACATTCTCGTCGCCAAACTCTACCTCAGCTGCTTCATGCACATCATCTTCGTTTTCGTCCAATATCTCACCGCCGATACAATCATCATCCACTGCTACAAGTGTTTATGTTTCTCCCCATATTCGGATTTACCCTCACCTTCGAATGCAGCACCAGCAACAAATTCATCAAACGTTTTTTGTTCACATGCAAATGCAGTAGAAAATTCGTTAAAACCAATTCGTTCTACCCAAACTTTACTGCCTACTGCCATCGCTCGTGCTAACGATAAGCAAGGAGTTCTGCAGAACATTCGATTGCTGTCAGATTCAGGGTCTCAAGTTTCGTTCGTTACGGAACAAACAGTGCAACGCTTAGGCCTCACTAGGAAAGCTGCTCGTATTCCTGTTCTTGGTGTTGGTTCCACGTCAGCAGGTGTAACAAATGGAGTTGTTACACTTCACCTCTTTTCGTGCGTTAGCAAGCAATCTGTTGAGATTCAGTGCTACGTCATCTCAAAACTAACTTCGCTAGTACCTGCAGCTGTATCTACAATCGTTGATAAAGGCGTATTTTCATCGTATCCTCTAGCAGATCCTCACTTTAACTTGCCTGGTCACATCGATATTCTTATCGGCGCTGATAAAGTATTTAATATTTTTAATGGGACAGCTGTTCGTGGTCACCAAGGGCAGCCTGACCTCATTCCAACTATTTTTGGTTGGGTAGTTTGTGGTAACATGATATCCCCTAACTCGTTACCAACTCATTGCATTGATTCATACTGCACTCAATTAGAAAAACCACTTGAGTTTGAGTTGGAGCGCTTTTGGCGACTAGAAGAACTCTCTCATGAAACTACACTTTCCATCGAAGACCAACGTGCTGAAGACATTTTCGCTAAATTTCATTCGCGATTACCTGACGGCAGGTACCTAGTACAGCTACCCTTTAAATCTCATAAAGAGACTGATTTTGGAAACACCATAAATGTCGCGTTATATCGGTTCAAATATACCGAACGTAAAATATCTTCCAATCAGTATTTAAGGGACAAATATATAGCTTTTATGCGGGAATACCTAAGTCTGGGGCATATGGAGGAGGTACTTTCCAATGAAATAAGCATATCTTCAGCAAAATGCTACTACCTACCACATCATGCTGTGATGAAGGAAGACAGCAGCACTACAAAGGTACGAGTAGTTTTTGATGGGTCAGCTAAGTCTGGTCACCACAAGTCTCCTAACGAAACTTTGCTAATAGGACAGACATACCAACGTGATCTCTTTTCCATATGCATTCGCTTTCGTCGTCATCTCTTTACTCTATCAGGTGATATAGAGAAAATGTTTCGTCAGATACGCGTTACCAGGAATCACTCGGACTTCCAACGAATTCTATGGAGAGAGTCAAGAGATCAACCACTGAAACATTATCGTCTTTCGACTGTTACCTATGGTACAGCATGTGCACCATTCCTGACTGTTCGTACTCTCTACCAACTCGCACTCGACCATATGAATACGTATCCACGCGCGGCAGCAGTGTTTGCCAATGACTTTTACGTCGATGACGTGATGACCGGAGCAGATTCAATCGATGAAGTCACTTCCCTTCGCTTAGAACTTATACAATTACTTGAATGTGGTGGATTTAATCTCCGCAAATGGACCACTAATTGTTGGCCCTTATTGGTTAGCTTACCAGAACATCAGCGGGAGTTATCACCAAAGGACTTTGAAGAGTATTCCTCGGTCAAGCTGTTGGGATTGCAATGGTCACCTGCTCGCGATACCTTTTCGTACAAGGTCAACATAAGTGATAGCTCATCGGTTACTAAGCGACGCATTCTGTCTGAGCCGTTCAAGATATTTGACCCTATAGGATTCTTAACACCAGTCATCATCTCCATTAAAATTCTCTTTCAGGAGCTCTGGCGAAAGAAGTATGCATGGGACGATCCATTTCGTTAGAACTTCCGGGTCAGTGGTGCTCAATTCGAGATCAGCTTTCTTCGCTAGAAGCTTTAAGTATTCCACGAATTATGCATCCAACAAAGGAAAATGTTGAATTCCATGCTTTCTGCGATGCATCCCTCGACGCTTACGCGGCAGTTGTATACTGCAGGAGTATAGACCCTAAGGGTAATATAACCAGTACAATCGTCGCTGCTAAGAGCAGAGTAGCACCTCTAAAAGTAATTTCTCTTCACCGACTGGAACTCTGTGGAGCGGTTCTTTTGACGCGATTAGTTAAAAAGCTTAAAACTTCTTTGCAATACAAAGAAATGAAAGTTTTTGCCTGGACGGATTCTGCAATAGTCCTTCATTGGTTATCTGCGTTGCCCAAAAGGTAGTCAGTTTTGATAGCCAACCGCACATCAGAAATTCTATCTGAAATACCCAGGGAATCATGGCATCATGTGCGATCACATGATAATCCAGCTGACTGCGCTTCCCGGGGCATTCCACCCTCTCATTTAATATCAAATGACTTGTGGTGGTTCGGACCTTCGTGGATCAGGCACGAACGAGATCAATGGCCCTACATCGCGCTCTCGCCCAAAGACATTCCAATAGAACACCTAGAAGAACGAAAAAATCCGCCTGTGCAATTACTTGTATCAAAATTAGAACCCCATTATATTTTCCAAACACTCATAAATAATTCCTCGCGCTACCTCAAAACAATTCGTGTACTCGCTTTTATCCTTCCGTTTATTTCTAACTCGCGTGTGAACTTTGCTTCTAGAAATCGGCAATCGTTGTCATCGAGTGAACTCTCAGGGGCAAAAACTCATCTCGCTAAGTTCCACCAATCATTGGTCTCTCTAATTGGTCTCTCTTACAGAACCTCAAACAAGGCTTTTGGAAGCGGTGGCACTCCGAATATTTAACGTCCCTACAACAGCGTCCAAAGTGGCAAACCGTCAAAGCAGATCTTCATGTGGATGATGTCGTGATGCTGAAGGAACGAAATCTCCCACCGTCGAAATGGATCCTTGGGCGAGTAAAGAATGTTCATCCTGGGAAGGATCAACGAACTCGAGTTGTAACAATTGTAACACAGTCTGGAGAATACGTCAGGCCCATTACAAAATTAGCTCCTCTCCCTTTTTCTGAAAGAACGGAGTCTTTCAGGGGGGGCTGAATGTTCGCTACTTATATAATATATATATCTATTCTTATTATTATTATTTGCATATTTACTTTATTATTTATTATTTGCTTGCATATCGACAGACAAAGCATTATTTGCCCTACCGTCTAACACTAGTTCTAATAATTTCATGTAATACAATGTTCTGTTATCACTCTCTCTTTAGATTTCGTTATTCCTCTTTGTGCTGTTGTTAGTTGCCACTAGTGCAAAAGTTTGTCATAATTTCTTTCTCTTTCGATATCCAACCAGCAAGCTGCAACCATCATTGGTATTGTATCAAGTAGCAATAAATATTCATCGTACGAATTCACCCTTTTTTTTTTGCTTCTGTTCTTCATCGTTGGGAATCATACACATCCTACATAAGCTGTCGCAGTTCAAATTTAATCAATTGGAATTCGTTAATTCGTAATCTATAACAAGATTACTTCTCAAGGTTGGAACATAAATAGTATGAAAAAGACATATTGTTCTCTGTTTTCCATTTAATAATATTTCCAGCCTAACCGTTCCAATGCCCTCAACACTTGCTGATTTTTTATTTGCAACCTGCACCTCCCCAGTATAGTCGCTGTCTAAATTTATGAAGAGTTTTTTATCGCAGCACATGTTCGACGTGGCTCCGCTATCTATGAACCACTTCATTTTATCTAAGCCATTGTGTATAAAGTTAACCTTCTGTGCAGTTTCCTTTAATTGTTTATTTTGTTTAAATTCTGCTGCAATGAAACCTTCCTCATGTGAAATATTTTCAACAAATCGTGATTTTTCCGTCTGAATATTGACTCGGCAATCTTGTTTCATGTGCCCCTTTCGACCACATCTATGACAATTGTAATTAAAACTAGGTTTTGACGTACCTGATGCACGTGTTTTTGTTTTATGAAACTTGACTTTTAGTGCATAGTCCTTCCGATCAATTGTTGGTTTTCTTTTGTCGCTCACCTCTAGAAGTCTAGTACGTAACACATCCATTTTTGGGAATTCATTGCACGCATCAAAAGCAGCTTGTATGTCCTTATAGCTCTCTGGCAATCCATCCAGCAACAGCATCACCAGCAGTTCATCATCCAGCTTGGCAGCCATCTCCCGCAACCGGTTTACAATTGAATTAAAATTAATGAGATTTTGCTCCATACTTTCGTCCTCAAGCATTTTGAAGTTAATTAACTTACGGAATTCCTCTACCTTTTGTCGGGTTCCTTTTCGGTCGAACGTTGCCTTTAGAAAATCCCAATGTTCTTTAGACGTGGTAAATGATCTTACGAGCGATACTAGAGCGGGTTCCATAGCAATTATAAGCTCGCATTTAGTATCCATATCCTTGATGTTCCACTCGTCCATTTTATCAGCATCTGTTGTAGGTTTAACCTCCAGCCCTTGCACAATTTTCAACAGTCGATTTTTGTGCAGTACTGCCTCCATTTGAGGCTTTCATGTGAAATAATTTTCACCATTAAATAATGGTATTTTTCCAGTAAATAAAATCATTGCAGCGCGAAAATATCTATTTGATTTTATTCTATACTATTTCTCAGAAGGGTCTGGGCCCATAACCTGTTTAAATTATCGATGATGCTTGCAAAGAGGAATGATTAAAAAACGTCCACTTGATTAGACTTTGGTTATTGATCAGAATTCTCTTATTTTCATAATGTTCTCTTAAAGGATTCCAGGCGAGATTAAAGTTATTGTCGGTTAACGTAAACTTGTTGACAATATTCTGTGCGTCACCCTTTGTTTTGGCCCTTAAATGAAATAACCGTTGAACATTACTTAGCTTAGAGTGTCTTATGTACACCGCAGTGAACATATCTCTAAATGAAGGCCAGTCTAAATAACTGCCATGAAAATCTTGACTATCGCAAGGTGGTACGTTAAGACTGTGGAACGTATTTGAAAACTAGGAAGTGATGTTGCAAGAAGTAACTGGACTATCTTCATTTCTTTCTGGCGGTTTGCTTCATCTTCGCGTTAAGCTTATGGGACTCCGAGGGATCAGCGATTTCATTTGAGCACGTGATGTAAGTGTCTTGTGAGCTCTGATACTTCGCTTTGACCTCACTTAGTGACCCGTCTGCGGAAGTTTCTTCTGAACGAAGAAATTTCGCATAAGCATTCTTCATTGCCACCCACAACGACACCAATTCCTCCTTGTATGCCTCGAATATAGAAAGGCTATGAAGAGCGACAGGTTTGGCCGTAAAAGCCGCGTGGAACTCGACTAACTGGTCGGCACAGAAAATAACGTTTTCTAATAGACTCATGGCTGAATAACGGGTATTGCCATAACGGTACTAAAAAAGTCACGCCACGTGTACCTCGATTCAGCGCACGATAAATTAGCAACTTTTAAATATAACGCACTTTTTAAATGTTTATATGGTAAACTACGTAAGTAATAGGTGGAAGGAGATAATACTTTCGGCCTTACTAATAATCAAACACTAATGTCGACGATTAGCTGGTTGCCAGCTTTGGTAAAAATGTACAGCATTAGTGAAACGGTACCAGTAAACAATTAGACCTTCACATTTGCTAGTGAACTGTCTTAGAAACTATTACATTTTTTGTCATCGCAGAATTCAAATTTCATAATTTGTTTTCGTAAAAAACAAGGTCAATGGTTTATTTCACAACGAGGATTTTATTCTAAAAAAAGGAATATTTAAATTGCAAATTAATTTGCCCAACAGATTTCTTTTAAAGGCTTTTTGAAGCTTATTAAATACTTCACGATTGATTTATGAGTGAATTTGTGTGGTAATAATAGTGTTGCCAGATGGTTTTTGGTGAAAGTAGTACAAACTGTTCCAAATACCGGACTTTCTCCGACAAATGACGATCAGAAAAAGAGTACAAAACTAGGAGAAAAAAAAACAAAACATTTTCAATCCAAATTCATTTACTGTCACATTAAAATCATTTGCAAATCCAACACAATGATTGTTTTGACGTTTGACGACTCAAAAGTTCTGTTCGTTTCGAATTTTCATTTCTGAATTATTAGTTCTGTTCCTTACTTGATTTTAGTGTGAAAACACAATACCGGACACTTTATTAAAACTATACCGGACGTTCCCCGCAGAGGCAAAAAAGAGTACATGTCCGGGAAAACCCGGACGGATGGCAAGGCTAGGTAGTAAGGTCTCTTTTAAATTATATAATAAACGGAACACAGTTTTACATCAAATTTTTGTATGCTATCTAATGCCTACTAGCTAACTTACTTGTGCACATTTTTGTTTATTAATAGGGGGGTAAGTGTTTAGAAATAAAACAAAAATGCATTATTTTTCAATTTTGTGCAAAATTTTTTACAAATTTCTGTTTGCTAGACTTAAAAACCACTTGCATTGTTGTATTCCAACGAATAAAATCAGAAAACATTTACAAAAATTAGTTTATAATTATAAACGTTCAGGCTGAACAACAGCGTAGGTAAATTTGCTCCTATTACGAATTTCCATACATTCCATCATTTAGGATAGTTGGGCAACACTCCTCTTCAAAATGGCATTTCGGGAGGATCTATTTAGCTAATGCCCCAGATAAACATGGGTTTCTGAACATTAACATTTAACCCTACAGTTAGCGATGTTTTGGCAACTATATTTGTTTATTGGTAAAGGGATTTTGGAAAGTGTGGGGTCTTTGCGTAAACTTCCAGACTAAAGTTGATTATTGGTAAGGCCGTTTGCCTTTAACTAATTAAAGTACGTACCTTTTACACAAATGGTTGTGGGGTGAAGCCAAAAATGAGCGGTGCTGATGATAATGTTGAATCTTGTGATATGATGATAGTAAAGGCTGCCGATGATAATGAAAATGATGACAATGATGCTGGCAGACTCTTGAAAAATGATGATAATGATGATGGCAGACTCGTGATGATAGCGATAATTATGATGGCAGACGTGGAAACGACTGCTGATGATATTTTTACGAAAAGTCTGTCGCTTATGAACTTCGTTAGCCACAATTTTCGCTTTCGGACTGTACTTGTCGGACGGTGTAGTAAATGGCAGACTGCTCAATTTGTTCACACAAAACTCGTCGTTGGCTATTTATCCGGGTTCGAACGGACCAAATGTGTGATTGTAGCCAACGAGCGAATCCTCCGTAAAAAAGGCAAAAAATTAAAACGAAAACCTTTGGCTATTTGATACAAAGATACCTTTATTAATTTGATGGTCGGTTGAGTGGTTGTGAGCACGGTCGAAAAAAGAATGATAAAATTCTATTGAAAAAAAAGCCAGGAAGTGTATCCCAGGAAAATCAAAAGCATGCAGCTTAGGCAAATGGTACTAGATTATTATAAATTGTACCAATTATGGTCTGAAGGGCTGTTTACATTAATGATTGTTTTTTTTAGTAAGACTTGAAAGGCTAGTTAAATAATTAATTATTATAGCATAACTTGAGAAGCAAGTTCAGCTAAACAGAGGTTATTTCGTTCATACCTGAATTCTAAGCGATCCCAGGCCTCAAGATAATTGGGTTCTGAGATGGGTGGATGCTTAATAAAATTTTCAGCATCATCGCGTAAAAACGATCGCAAATAGTAAATCTTTTGTGTCGCGGAGAGTTTCTTTTGACTATCTATCGTACCCATAAATGAATCTCGAAACGAAGGCCAGTCCGTATAGTTTCCCGAGAACGGCGATACCGTTAGTTTTGGTAAATGAATACGCGAGGAACCTTCCGAACTCGAGTTACATTTTTCTAAAAATTACGATTGCTGTTCAGCGAGCTGTTTCACTGCATAATTTTCACTTTCGTGATCATCCGACTGTCTTTCCCGAATGGATTTTACCAACTTTGCATGCGCAATAAAAAACCTATCTTCGTAGTCAACGAATTCGTTTTCGAGTTCAACTACCTCGTTATCATCAACCGCGGACTGTAAAACCTCCTGATGCAGTAACGAAAATTCTGTCCACGTTTCATTTAATTTGGTTAGTTTTATCTCTAACCATTCTAATGTTGTATCAGGCCCAATTGTATGGACGAATGACGCAGCACGTGTTAAACGACCTTTTGCATTTCCGCGAATACGTTTTGCCGAACTCATAATGTTATATTTATTTTTTAGATATATATCACAATCAAGAGGTCTTATTAAAATTCAATCACTATCGATGCCAATATGAATCCCGACACGTGTTAGTAGCAGTAGCACACGCCACAAAATTATTTCCCGAAAATTTTCTAACCCGTCTAATTGTCTATTCAAATCACTCAATTAAAAGAAAGAAGCTCAAATAGATCCGACGAAGAAGGACCATTAATTATGTTGAAGAATCGACGACGAAACCCAAGAGTTGTAGGTGGAATCAAAAGAAAAAACAAGTAAAAGTGTTATCATCGGCCTGGCCGATGCTTTGATACCCTCCATTGCATACAAGTCATGCAAAATACCAGAACTACTTGACCGACATAGCCCATTTTTAATACCAACCTAACGACGATAAAAAAAGTCGTTTCACAAAACTTCATTCACCTAGGTTGATTCCTTTGGACGCTATCGTGTTTTCAACGGAAAGAGAGGCACATGGGTCCAATATTGGTTTTGTATGGGATGTACCAGAACTACTTGACCGACATAGCCCATTTTTAATGAAAACCTGACGCCGATAAAAAGAAGTCCTTTCACCAAATTTCACTCACCTACGTCAATTGCTTTTGGCGCTATCGTGCTTTCAACAGACAGAGAGGCATGGGTCCAATATTGGTTTTGTATGGGAGGTACCAGAACTACTTGACCGACATAGCCCATTTTCAATACCAACCTGACTCCGATAAAAAGAAGTCCTTTCACCAAATTTCATTCACCTACGTTGATTACTTTGGGCGTCATCGTGCTTTCAACAGACAGAGAGACACATGGGTCCAACATTGGTTTTGTATGGGAGGTTACAGAACTACTTGACCGACATATCCCATTTTCAATACCAACCTGACGCCGATAAAAATAAGTCCTTTCACCGAATTTCATTCACCTACATCAATTACTTTGGGTGCTATCGTGCTTTCAACAGACAGACAGACAGACAGACAGACAGACGGACATGACTAAATCGATTCAGGATGTGATCCTGACTCAGAATATATATACTTTATGAGGTCTCCGGTGACTCCTTCTTGGCGTTACAAATGTATTGGCAAAGTGAATATACCTACCTTCCTCTGGAGGGTATAAAAAAGGCAATTTCAGTCCACAATATATAAAATTTATTATACGATTATTGATACAATTACCAATCTGCGTGTTGAGTCTGCTAGGTCTCTAATCCAAGTGGACGAGAGGTAGAATTCGGTTTCCCAACCACCGCATACAGAGAAAATGTGCAAGAAAAAACGACGTTGATCACAACAACAAACCCACCTATTGTTATCTCTGTACTCAGAGCATAACATAACACGACAGCTGTTGAATTGTTGCTGTGATAAACCGGTACTAGACGTTTTCTCTGGACCAGTACAGTGAGTCACAGAATTATGTTAGACAAATTTTAGAATATTTTATCAATGAAAATTAATGAAAAGCAACTTTTAAACACAAACAAGAATTAAAGAAACCAATAAATAGATATTATTCCCAAACACCCTTTGATTTAGGTAATGATATATTAGGTTTTTTTTTGAATCCAATTGAACTTTTTTCTTTATGTTAACATTATCTAAAGCCATTTTTGGACATTCTAACACGAATTTGTGGAACACCTTTTTTATCGTTTGAACCATGCGCTCTGCGGACCCATTCGATAAAGGACTTTTGGTGCACTTAATATTATTTTTTATTACAGAACTGCACAAACAATTTGGCATTAAATGGGGGACCATTGTCTGAGACGTTTTCATCAACTCTTCGATTAATTTTTAAGCTGCCCATGACGGTTGAACGCTGATGTCATAATAATGAAATAACACCGCAATTTCGAAAATAAAATAACTCCCCAATTTGTTTGTTGTTTTTTTTTGTATACATATTTCATTGCTTTTTTATTCAGTATATTTTCTTTTTAGAAATAAAGACTTTTTACTGTGGGAAACACATTTCGGATGACTTTCCTCATGGCTTCCTCATACTCAGTTACTACTGTTGAAGGCCCCATATCGAATACATTTTCTTTAATATATTGCAAGATTTCATCATAACATTTTCTCGTTTTTTTATTCATTACAATGAAAAATAACGGAAATACCTAAAAACAAATTTGTGAATATTTTTAGATTTTGATTTTTAGTAAAATATCTATAACATTAAGAAATAATGATTTTTTGTACCAAATTTTCATTATTTCTTGATATTATAGATAGTTTACTTTACTAAAAATACAAATCGAGCTATAGTAAATATTTTTAGATTTGGAGTTTTAGTAAAATAAACTCTCTATAATATTAAGAAATAATGAAAATTTGGTAAACAATGTTCTGAGTAATCCGTAATCCAACAATTTTTTTGCACTCGATAATTTTAACTTTTACTTTAACGTCTACTTCGCACAATGTAAATAATCTAAACGGATCAACTAACTTAAATACCTATCACTGAACTAATTTTAAAACGGTACTTTTGAACTTCTTATTTCATTGGGGCCTTATTTCGCAGAGCCGATTGCTGAACGTCAATTTATTATCTATTGTTATACCAAATATTTGATTTCATACATTTTTTCTATAATATTAACTGTTAGTTTTCAGTCTGGTTTCCTCTCCTTGTGTTTTATTTATGATCAATTGTTTGGTTTTTGTCACATTTAGTTTTAATTTATCCATTTTCAGCCATTTCGCAAAACTTTCCAGGTCCTGTTGCATTTTTTTTTGACATTCAACGTAATTTTTATCAGTCACGTATATCACTGCATCATCAGCAAACAGTGCAAGTTTTTATATTTTATTGCACTTTTCATATCGTTTATGCACAAGTTGGGCCAAAAGAAGTCATTCGATGTTGTTTGGGTCTCATTTTTTTTTTCTAAATGAAAAACTTCTATTCTGTTTTTTGATTATGTTTATTTGAACCTTTAGAGAAGATGATATCGGTCAAATGGGCGCCGTCACAATTGATTGCCATACGGGATCGGTTTATGGCATTTTTCATCACTTCGGCGAGAACTTCGGGCGATAGATTCTCGCACTCGTGTCGAATGTTGTTCTTGAGGGCTTATAGGGTCTCGGGCTTGTTCACGTAAACACGGGACTTAAAAAAACCCCACAAAAAAAGTCTGGAACGGTTAAATCGGACCATCTTGCGGGCCAGTACCGTGTTCTCGAAAAAAAAATGGCCCAATGACTCCTCCATCGTGAACAGCACACCATGCAGTAACTTTGAGCGGGTGGAATTAGAGATGAGCCCAAAATCACTACCTGTGATTTAATCGCAGTGATTGCAAAATCGCAATCACTACCTGTGACCTACTCTCAAATAAAGCGTGACTGCGATTTTTCACTCTTTCCTTTTTATATTTTTCCCAATCACAATCACAATCAAAATCGCAGTCACAGTTTGAAAATCACAACTCACGACAAACAGATATCACTCACAGTCGCAACACAAATCGCAATCACAGGACAAAAAGCGAAACAGTGAAATAAGGTATAAATTAATAAACGAAACCGAAAATGCAACATCCGTTCCCACCACACTCGCCAACAACACGCGCAGCGTCAATTCCCACAAGCGTCAGCGAACGCGACAACATAGAATGCTGACGATATGTCTAGCGTTGGTTACAACATACTATAAGTAGAGGTTCGTAGGTATGATCGTTGTTTAGTTGCCCAGGTATAATCTTAGTGCAAGTTTGTGAAACATATTTTGCGCAATAAAGTTTATTTTTTTATAAATACATTAAAGTGTCGAAATTTAACTTATACACACAAGAATGACAATCACAAGCCAAATGGGGAAATAGCGAAACTGCAGAAATCAGGTAGGTGGTACGATCATTTTGCAAAAGAAAACTGATAAAATTATGATGAAGTAGAGGGAATCGGAGTTGAAGTGATTATTCGTTATTGCTAAAGTACCTATTTGGGGTAGTGTTGATTTTTTAATCTTCTTTTTGCGTATGCTGCCTTTGATTGCTGTTTCTTCTTGAATTTTGTAATTTGTATGTGAGGTTAAAGGGACAAGTAAATAGGTATCTACTTCTACTCTTCGCGAATTTTCAAGTGCAAAAAAATAAATGGTCGTAAAACCGATAGCATCTATCACGTGCTAAGAACCTATATAATTTTGTATATACCATGTAATAAGAAATAGGTTGAATCATACTATATTTGAATGGAAAAATGCTTGAAACAAAATATTAAAATATTGCAATACCCACAGTGAGTTCGAGCGTAACAATCTCAATCACAGGTTAAATTCACAGTGATTTGGAAATCACAGTCACAGTTTTACCTGTGATTGCGAAATCGCGACTTAGCTTATCTGTAGGTGTAGTGGCTCCTCGTGCATTACTCGTGGATTTTCGGTGCCCCAGAAGCGATAGTTTTGCTTGTTCAAGTACCCGCTGAGGTGGAAATGAGCCTCATCGCTCATCGTCCACTTCGTCCTCGAGATTGAGGATGGCTTGGGCGTAGGTTACACGCGTTTGGCGGTCGACAGGCAGCAGCTGATGCACGGACTGGACTTTGTACAGTTTGTGAACTCTAAGGAAACTAAAAAGCTCGACTTTCAACATTTATTTATTTTATTTTTTGAAATCGTACTTTTCATATGAGTGACATTTTTTATCTAGTTCTGGGTTCCGGTTGAGTATGTCGGAATAAGTTTCACAGCAGCCCATGCTGAATTTTAATATTAGCATTGCACGTAACGTTTCAACTTTCAGAGACGAATTCTCTGTTGGCCATAACGCATTTATTAATGAAAATACCCTTTCTTTAGGTGAATTTGTTCCTGGCAAACAAAAAAGGTACTGGACGATGGCCACGCAATTTTTGAATGGTATTCCGTTTTCCTTAAAATGTTGGAACACCTCCATCCATCGTTGTTCTGTACTTTTCCCCATCTCTTTAGGACATCCTGGTTGACGAATTTTTTTTTTTTTGTTCCCCGAGGGTAAGTGAAAATCTTCCAAAGACACTATGAGAATAGCAACCGCGTGCTCATAGTAGTGTCAGATTTCTACTGACTAAAAACACCACCCTTCGATAAATTGTTAGATACTGCAACTAAGATAAACTTATCAAGCAATTTTTCTATAACGAAATAAAAACACTTTTGACAGGTTACTTTCCACAGAAAGATACTGCATGTTCCGCGATTAAGACGCGGTTAATCCTTATCCAGCTAAGTCGAAAGGTTTCGTTCTTTGTAGTAGGCGCAATAAGTTACTCTCATCCAAAATTTGTCGGACTGTATTGTTGATATGCCCGATTAGTCGGTTTCTATGCTTTCGCGCGAAGCTTCTAGTTTCATCTTCGATTGTAGGAATTCCGAGATCCCTGTGGATATCGTCGTTTGTAGTATACCACGGATCTTGGACAATCTCTAAGTACTTTATTTTGAAAAGTTTGTAAAATATTGGCATTCGTTTTCTTGGTACAACCCCAAAGTTGTATCCCGTAGGTCCACACCGGCTTTAGCACTTGCTTGTATAAAAGCAATTTGTTCTCGGAACTGAGCTGGGAATGTTTTCCGAGTAACCAGTACATTTCTCTATATTTGATATCGAGTTCTTTACTTACTTACTTACTTACTTAAGGTGGCGCTACAGTCCGGGGTGGACCTGGGCCTCAACCAACAAGCGTCTCCAGCTAGCGCGATCTTTAGCTAGCTGTCTCCAGTTTCGCACGCTAAGTTGGTTAAGGTCCCCTTCCACTTGCGTGCGCCACCTGAGTCGCGGTCTTCCTCTACTGCGCCTTCCCTCGGGTATGGATTCGAAGATCTTCCGGGCCGGAGCATTCGTGTCCATTCGCTCTACATGACCCAGCCACCTCAGTCGTTGGACCTTCACTCTTCTGACTAGGTCGATGTCGCTGTACAGCCCGTACAGTTCGTCGTTAAATCTCCTTCTCCATTCACCGTCAATGCAGACGGGACCAAAAATAACACGAAGAATTTTTCTCTCGAAACAACCGAGAGTTACCTCATCCGCTTTTGATAGCGTCCATGCATCTGCGCCATATAGCAGAACTGGGATGATGAGGGTCTTATAAAGGGTTACTCTAGTTGTTCGGGAGAGGGCTTTGCTACTCAATTGCCTTCTTAGCCCAAAGAAACAGCGATTGGCAAGAGTAATTCTACGTTTAACCTCAGCGCTTGTGTCGTTGTCTGAGTTCATAGCGGAGCCTAGGTAGACAAAGTCCTTAACCACCTCAAAGTTATATCTGTCTATTGCGACGTTCTGTCCGAGCCGTCGTTGTTGGGTGTCCTTTTTAGTTGACAGCATATACTTCGTCTTGCCTTCATTAACCGCCAAACCCATCTTCGCCGCCTCAGTCTCAATACTCACAAACGCGCCATTAACATCACGCTGCGTTCTGCCAATTATGTCAATGTCATCGGCGTATGCGAGTAATTTTTTTTTTTTTTTTTTTTAAACTCTGTCTCGCCAAAGCGAAGAATAGGCACGTCGACCAAGAGGGTCTATTGTGCCGAGAATGACAGAAAATGATATCTAGGTTAGCAGTGTCTCTACCTCCCTAATGTAGCTGGTAATGTTTTCAGCAGAGGACTTCTTCAATTCTTCTGGACTTGATATTTCCCGAAAGAAGAATTTCCTTCTGATTCTAGATAGAGCCGGACATTCACACATGATGTGCTCAGCTGTTTCGTCTTCTTCAAGACATAGCCGGCACTCCGGCGAGTCGGCTATATGAAGTTTATGTAGGTGGTATCGCAAACCGTGGTGACCCGTTAGGTAGCCTACAAGGTTTTTGATATCGTGCCTTCGTAGATTTAGGATCTTTTTGGCATTTTTCTTGAATGGCAGGATTAATCTTTTGGCTTGCCTGAGGCCTGGGATTTCTTGCCACTGTCTGATACACGTGTTGTGTTCCCAACTTTTGATAGTGGAACTAATTGCTGATTTAGTGACGGCGCAGAAAGGTTCTGGTCCTATGAAAGGGGTTCCTGACCCTTTCCTGGCCAGTTCATCAGCTTTTTCGTTTCCTTCAATACCCTCGTGCCCGGGAACCCACCATAATTTGGTTTTGTTTCTTGAGCAAAGAGTTTGGAGAGCATTGAAGCAGTGCATGACTGATTTTGAGACAATTATTGGTGAGCTAAGGGCTTTTATAGCTGCTTGACTGTCTGTGAAAATATAGATGTTTGCGCCTTTGATCCCTAAAGAGTAGTTAAGGTTCGCGCATTCCTTGATGGCGTGGAGCTCTGCCTGAAATACACTGGGGCTTTTCCCCATAGGTATTGAGACGTTGCGATTTGGTCCATGTACGCCAGCTCCTACCCCCGAGTCCATTTTGGAACCATCCGTATACCACTTTAAGCCGTTTTGGCAGTTAGGTGGGTTATTGCTAACCCATGCTTCTCTCTCAGTGATCTCCGTGGAGAATTTCCTGTTGAAGCATAGTGTTTTTGGAAGTCGGTCTGTTACCGTGCAGATCATCTCAAGTTCCGGAAGTTCCGAGATAAGAATCATTAGTTCTGGATGGTCGCTAAAGCTTATCTCTTTCACTTGTGCCAGACTTGCTGTGCTGCGTATAGCCACTTTTTTGATGTGAATGTGGAGGGGTGTTAACCCTATTAAGGCCTCTATAGCAGCTGTAGGACAGGTACGCATCGCGCCGGAAAGGCCCAAGCATGCGAGTCGCTGTAGCTTGTTCAGCTTTGCAATGGTGTTCTTTTGGATAGTTTTGTTCCACCATATTATAGAAGCATATGTTATAATAGGTCTGATCATGACTGTGTAGATCCAGTGTGTAATTTTGGGTGTTATCCCCCAGGTTCTACCGTACATACGTCTGCAGGCCCATAAAGCATTGGTAGCTTTGGTAATTTTGTTGTTTACGTGGGAGTTCCAGTTCAGTCGTTTATCTAAGATGACTCCAAGATATTTGACTTCATCGGAGTACTCAATGAGAATGTCATTAATTGAAATTTGGTTTAAATTTAAATTTCTTCTCCTAGTAAAGGGAACTATGATAGCCTTATTGGGGTTTATAGAAAGGTCCTCTTTGCGGCACCAGTCTAACACTATCTTAAGAGCGCTTTGCATAAGTATTGTAACTTCATTTTCTTGTTTGCTCTTAACGATGATGACTAGGTCATCGGCGTAGCCTACAATATTGAAACCTGAGTGACTCAGTTCACGTAATAGGTTATCTATCACCAAAGACCACAGTACAGGTGAGAGTACTCCTCTCTGCGGGCAGCCCTTTACGGCTGTAACAGATGCTGTGGTTGGTCCTGAAGAGGCCGTTATTTTTCGGCTTACAAGCATCGCTTTGACCCATTTGATGGTTGGTTCATCTATATTTCTTTGAAGCAAAGCATTTGATATGGAGTCATATCCTGTGTTGTCAAAAGCACCCTCTATGTCGAGAAATGCGCATAATGCAATCTCTTTACAACTGTACGCATCCTTTATGTGCTTAGTTAGCTTTAAGAGTGCACCTTCAGTTGATTTGCTTTTCTGATAGGCATACTGACAGGGGTGTAGAGGTATGCTTCGAGTTAAGCAATCTCTAATGTGTACGTCGATTATTCTTTCCATTGTTTTCAGGAAAAACGATGTCAAGCTTATGGGACGGTATGATTTAGGTAGCTCACTAGGCTTGTTACCTGGTTTGGGGATGAATACCACATTTACCTCCCTCCAAGTTTGTGGTATACCCAAGGAGCATTTTGCGACTTCATGTGTCATGTGTCATGAGCGACGTCTTTAAAACGATTTTGTTACCAGAAAATATTCCCAATGAGTAACATTTTCGACAAATGCTAGGTAACATTTCCCATTTAGGAATATTCCTATCTAGGGATTTTATGTCTACACAGATTTTTTATTGTGTCAAAATTGTTTCTTCAATGAAACATTATGTCCGCAGCGTGTAAAATGTGTGGAGATGCGTGTTCATGCACACAATTCCTAAAAACTTACTGTCAACACAGATTAAACACGATTCCCGATTGGGAAGTTTGTGGCACACAGAATAAACACAATTCCCAATAGATTATTTGCTACACAAATAAGAACGAATTCCTAATTGGGAATATTTTGTTAGGTATCCATTTTGCATTGAAAAAAAATGTATATGGAACATAAGAAATTTTAAATTTACTGTTTTGGTGGATATGGTGTAATTAAATAGGTTAAAATGTTACTATTATGTCTATATACACATCGTAGATTTATTTTATACTGATTTTATAATGCTCCTTATCAGCATTTAAAATACCATAAACAATTTTAAAAGAAAGTTTTCATTAAATACAGCATATTTTGTAAGGATCATGGTTTTTTTCGAAGTACATTAGTAACATTTCAAGGCAAAATGATGTTCCCCATAAAATTTCAGTAGCAGTTTTCTGTTTAATAATGAAATGTTTGATGCAGTCAGAATATTATATTGGTATATAACACAGGTACACAAAATGAATGACGTATTATAGCGTCACAAATTATATGGTATGGCATTCTTCCCAATTTGTGTGTACATAGGATTTGCGTCAAAAATAATTCCTACTTTGTGTTGCACCACTTCCGAAACCAAATAGGAACTGTTACTTCGTTGTTTCGAAACATATGTTCCTAAATGGGATCACGAATTGACACCAGAACGTCGCCAGGCCTAAAATGTGTATTCGAATGCTACTTGGGTATAGCCCCAGTTAAAGCTAAACTTAAATAAGGCGATCAAGGTTGGTAAAGTGAAGTTCAGGCTTTTCTGTATAAGGGCCGGAAAAATACCATCTGTACCTGGTGCCTTGTATGGTTTAAATGAGTCAACTGCCCATTTAACCTTATCCGGGGTAAAGAGTTTACCGGATAAACTATTGATTCTATTTAAGTTTATCGGACGCAAGTCCTCGGTGACGTTTTCATATGATTCGTCTATGATAGTTGACCCAGGGAAGTGCACTTGCAGAAGAGTGTGCAGAGTTTCTTCCCGGTCGCGTGTGACTGTACCATCAGGTTTAATTAACAGTCCCATGCAGTTGGACCGATCTTTTGATAGAGCCTTTTGCAGTCGCGCCACTGCAGGGAGCTCTTCGAGACTCTCGCAGTGCTTTCGCCAAGTATCTCTTTTTGATCTTCTCAACTCCTTGTTATATTGAGTGAGAAGGGATCGGTATTGATCCCACTGGCCGTTGCGTTTGGCTTTGTTGAAGAGCTTTCTCACTTTTTTGCGAAGGTCTTCAAGGGTTTTATTCCACCAAGGTACGCACCTTTTCTCTTTGATGCGTTTAACCTTGCAGCTGTTTCCAAAAGCCGTGAGAATAAGTTCATTCACCTGACTTTGTCCGGCTTCCATTTCACCTATGCTACTTGGAGGTCCTGGAAGCAAGTCAGATGTTATCGCTAAATTTTCGCGATAGGTTCGCCAGTTCGTAAGTTTATTGACGAAACGGACTGGTGCCTGTTCGGTGTTGCATCCCAATTTGAAGCTGATGTGCATGTGGTCTGATAAGGATGCCTCATCAGATACATGCCAGTCTTCTACTATGTTTTGGACATAGGGAGATGAGAGGGTAAGGTCTAAAACTTCCGCTCTAATTGCATTTCTAAATGTAGGCTTATTTCCCTTATTTAATATAACTAAATTTTTACAATAAAGATATTCTATCAAGGACTCACCTCTTTTGTTCGTATCTCGACTGCCCCACATTGTATGGTGGGCGTTTGCATCGCAGCCGATGATAATCTGTAGTTGCTGGTTTTGACAGTACTGGACGAGTTCCTGTACTGGAGTGGGTGGCACCTCATCTTCGTCTCCAGCAAAATACGCCGATGCACACACGATTTTTTGTAGCTCTCGGCCGTTGTGGCGTTCTACTAAGATCGCCACCAGATCTCTTGTGTTGAAGTCTGGAATGAGAGAGAATTTTATATCTTTCGCAACAAGTAGAGCTGCCCTTGGTCTAAAATTTCCTCGGGCGTAAATAAGCTCTCTGGTTTTACAATTTAAACCAAAAATCTTACCGTCTGTTGCCCATGGCTCCTGGATTAAACCGAGAGCGATGTTCCTTTCGGCACATCGTTGGATATAGGTGTCCGAGGCACCCATAGTGCGGTGCAGGTTAGCCTGCAGCACACTCAGCAGAGATGTCATCTTTTGCGAGTGTACTCAGGGTTTCGTATTCTGTTCGGCTTGTTATCACCTCTTCGTCTTACGAGACCCTGTTGAGAAGAAAGGCCGTCTTGCCTGTTTCTCGGATTTCTCCTTTGTCCGCTACCGCTCTGATCTTCATGCGCCAGTTTTGGTCTGAAGCGCTTCCTGCTCGTGTTAGCAGGAGTAGGAGCGGCTTTGTTCGCCGACGTTTTCGCGAGTGCGATCGCTTGGGCGCTGGTACTTGGTACAGGTGTCGAGTCACTCTGCACCGTTCCGCTCGCTACCTTGGTCGACGTGTCTGTCGTGGGGTTGCCCGGTTTTGCAACTCCCTGTGGTGTTGGTCTGTCCGCACTTTTAAGGATGAGTCTGATCTGCCCGAAACGATAGGAGACCATTCCTTTTTGCGTTGCCAACCTTCTCATTGTGCTATCGTCGATAGCAAAGACCATGTGGGCAAGATCTCTCTCGTCCGATCTTTGTAGGACTCTCCACGTTCTGGTGTTGAGGTCTTTGTTCTGGCCATCCAGTATAGCAAGGATTCTTTCGTTAGCTACGCCGGTACTCTGTGGAAAGAACCCTTTGATGACATGTGGCTTTGGAAAGTTTTCCTCACCCACAAGCATCACCTCAAATCCACATTTCCCTTTTAGCTTGTCGAAATTCACCTTCATCCACTCAACAGTGCACGCGTCTGCGCACATGATCATAAGCCATCCGGCTTTGAATGTCGTGCCGCGGAAGGATGGTTTGGTGTCCTCGTCACGAAGTTCGACCGTGATGTCCATAATCTTCTCCTGTAACAGAGCCATTTGCTCGTTACTGAGAGGATTATGGTCGAGATCAGACGGCACGATGCCAAGTCTGACGCAGCTTAAAACCTTGCTATACGACACTTTGTTGGCAGTTACGTTATCAGCCCGAGCTCGCTTAGCTTCGGACTGAGGAGGGGTATTATCCTCGGATCGCGTACGCTTCACCTCGGGACCCTTGTAGCCTTCCTTTGACTTGGCAAACACTCTTGCTTGCTCCTTTGTACTGCCCTTTTTCATGGCCTGATTAAATCGGCGTTGTTCTGAGGGTGTAAATCTGACGAAACCCAGCTCCCTCTGACCTGTTTTGTCATCGATCTTAGGTCCGTCTATGTCGCCTGGAATTTCATCAGACAACATACTAATGTTGCACAAAGTGCTTGTCGTCGTGTGCATGAGAATACCGCACAACTGACATTTCCCAAATTGTTCAGGAGAAACAAAAAACTGTTTTACGAAGGGTTGCTTAGAGTTTGAACTAAAAGAAAAAACACGTCATTAATTTTTTTTATTAAGTAACAGTTTATTAAAGTTCATTTTCAAAATGATGTCAATTAAAACTAGTAATTGCAGTTGTGCTGTATTGCAACTATTTTGTTGTGCACATCGTTGCACTTGTGCGGTATTTCATTTTATGCAGTAAGGACCTAACATGGCAGTATAAATTCAAAATACAATACTTAAAAAAACATTTAATTCATTTAATAACAAAATAAATTAATAATAACGCTGATAAAACCAACAAAAAGAAATATAACACAGATCAAATTCAGTTTTAGTTTTAGAAATTAAATAATATCTTACAAAGTCTTATTTTTTCAGGAAACGTTATACGGTAAACTGTCGTAAAAGGCATGACAGTCTTTCGGTATGACGAACTTTAATTCTTGCAAATGTTTAAACTTTGTTTCTGCAATTTTTATTCTTTCGGAGTTCAACCGCGGATATTTAATGTCGCAAGTCGATAATTTTGTGATTTTTCTTTGGGGGAGCTTTTCAAATTCGTTGTCGTAGTCTGTTTTGTAAAATATTGTTCCAGATGGGTCGTATAAAATAACTTTTAAGCTGGTAACTGTCTCATCCCCAACCAAGTTTCCAGGCCTTATTGATTTATAAACATAGTTCGAGGTTTGAGCATAATCCAGGATTTGTGAGAAATCGACGCTTTCAGCATCATAGGGGAATGGTTTTGTCCTTGCTTCTTTGGTAATTAGAATATACTGCGATGGCAGAAATATCTCCTTGTCTTTGAGCTTGTTTTCAATGACACTGTGGACACTATCACATTCCATCTGCGTGTGTCCTTTTGCTAAATATTTTTGTGTTATTTGGACCTTGTACTTGACAGATAGGTGGAGTAAGGCATTGGATAGAACAACATTTCTGTTCTGGTATGTACATCTATCCGAGTACAATATGATCGGCAACAAATTGGACTCCAAGACTTCCTCTAAAAATTTAATAATTAAGCTTACAAAGGTCGACGCCGTCAAATCCGCATTGGTTTCGTCAAAACAGTAGCACTTAACTCTTTTGAACACATATCGTAAATTGTAAAATTATGCACAGTCAGCTTTGTCTTAAAGTAGATTGAACTAGCTTTGAGCGCTGGGCATAATTTGACTGCCTGGAGGTCCATACAGAAAAGATTAATTTTCCTTTCAAGAGCAAGTTTTTTATCAGCGTCTTGAAGCTCTGGCTTTCTCCTTTGCTTTTAAATGAACTTGATACTCTTCATCTACGATATTGCCTACCTTGTGTGCGACACAAATATCGCATTGATCCTTCTTAGGACTAAAAATACCGATATTTTCTTCCCGAAATGCTTAATAGAAAGGTGCGAAAGGTGCAGATGTGTCATATTTCCAAAAACAAATTACTCAGTTAAAGATGTGTGGTATTTCAAACTCAATTTAAACAATGAAAAATAGATGTCAGCACTACAAATTACTTCTCAAACTGTGGCATTTGAGCCGGAGATTACATTGGTGCCAAAAAGTGTGTTTCTCAAAAAATGTCAGTTGTGCGGTATTCTCATGCACACGACGTTGTCTCTGATATGGAGTCACTTAGATGAGACGAATTCTCTTCTAAGCTTCTCATTACCGAGTCGATGGTTGGTGGCTCTGCCCGAGTGGCAGATGTCACATCATTACTGACAGGGTGTTCGATGTTAACATCCCTATTTGATGATGCATTTATAGAGGCATCATTCTCTGTGTTATTTTTAAAATTTGGTTTATCAATTTTGACCCACGAGTAGGCGGGATATAAACGGTCGCCCGTGGTCTACCCGTTTAACCACAGGAAGGCTATCTTGAAATCGGAGGTCGCCGGGTATCCGAAGTTCGCCAACTTACGACTAAGCACCCTCTTGGCCATGCATCCCTCGGCGAATGCTGTTCAGCCTTGGATTAGGGATTTATTAAAGAGGTTTACTCCTCCCCCTGCTCCTTCACCCGGGCTTGGGACCGGCAAGTTACACTAATGTAACCAGGCGGAGTGTAGCGTCCTTTGGTTTCGGGACTCATCTAGAGAAATCTCGAGAATCATTGACCTTACTCAGCCCCTACAACTCGGCAAGTTCGACGCTCATTGGTAGGAGTAATTGGACGGACTTTTGAAAGATAGTGCCTCTGGTGTTGGCGTTTGAGTTTTACACTATTCTTTCAAGAACGATGTTGAAGAAGTCACATGACAGCGCATCGCCTTGTCTAAATCCTTTTTTGACATCGAAGGTCTCGGTAAGTTCTTTACCGACCTTGATGGAGCAGCGTGCATTCTCCATCGTCATCCTGCACAAACGGACGAGTTTGGCAGGGATGCCAAAACTAGACATTGCTCTGTATAGTTCGTCCCTATAAATGCTGTCATAGGCGGCTTTAAAGTCGATGAAAAGGTGGTGGGTATCGATTTGAAGTTCCTGGGCTTTCGCCAAGATCTGCCGCAGTGTGAATATTTGGTCTATGGTGGACTTTCCTGGCCTGAAGCCACACTGATATGGACCAATCAGGTTGTTTACGAAAGGCTTCAGGCGTTCACACAAAACGGCAGATAAGATCTTGTAGGCAATGTTTAGAAGACTGATACCTCTGTAATTGGCGCAGTTCAGAGGGTCTCCTTTCTTGAGGATCGGGCAAACAATGCTGAGGTTCCATTCATCGGGCATACTTTCCTCCGACCATATTTTACAGATGAGTTGGTGCATGCTCCTAACCAAGTCATCACCTGCCGCTTTGAACAGCTCGGCGGCTAGGCCATCTGCTCCAGCGGCTTTGTTGGACTTCAGTTTAGATATAGCTATCGTAACCTCGTCCAAGTCGGGTGGACGGTATTGTTGATACTCATCGTCCAGGTTGAACGGTTCATTCTGCCTGACAGCGGAATGTAAGTCGTCATCGCCGTTAAACAGTCTGCAGAAGTAGTTCTTCCATATCCTCAGCATCGACTGCGATTCTACTACGATGTTCCCTTGTTCGTACTTGCAGGCTTCGGTTCGGGTTCTGTAGCCTTGTGAAGTCCTTTTTACCCTCTGGTAGAACTTCCGAACATCATTCCTGTTGTAACATCTCTCTATTTCCTCGATCGCGCGGTTCTCATGCTCTTTCTTTTTTCTCCTTAGAAGCCGGTGTTCGTCTCTTCTCTTCTGCACGTAGAGCTCACGAGCAGCTCTTGTCCTCCTTTGCAGCGCCGCTTTATATGCCTCTTGCTTCGCTGCATGTGCTTGCCGGAACTCGTCGTCGAACCAGGGGTTTCGTTGTGGTGGTCGGGTGAAACCCAGCACATCAGAGGCGGCGTCTCTGATCGCTTTTTGGCAATGTTGCCACTGGTCTTCAATACTTGATGCTGGCAGCATAGGACCTCTTGAGAGATTGAGAGAGACTCGATCGGAAAAGGATCTGGTGATCTCTTGCGATTGTAGCCGACGTCAAACTTCCGCACAGTATTTACTTGTCTTGGCGGCGTTCGGGATATCCGGAGTCGTACCTTGGCTACAACAAGGTAGTGGTCCGAGTCAATGTTGGCCGCTCGGAACGTTCGGACATCCATAATACTGGAGGAGTGCCTTGCGTCAATCTGGTTGACGGTTGATTGATCAGGAGATCTCCATGTGCCTTTGTGAATATCGAGATGAGCGAACCGTGTACTAGCTATGACAACATTTCGCCCCGCCGCGAAATCGATCAGCCTAAATCCGTTGTCGGAGGTGGTGTCGTGTAGGCTGTACTTTCCGACAGTACTACCAAAGATGCCCTCTCTTCCTAGCTTGGCGTTAAAATCGCCTAAGACAATTTTAATGTCATAGCTAGGGCATTGCTCGTAAGAACCTTTCTTTGGTGTCGTCGTCTTTCTCCTCCGTGGGGGCGTGCGCGCATATTAAGCTAATGTTGCCGAATTTAGCCTTGATGCGGATTGTCGTGATGCGCTCGTTTACATAGTTGAAACTTAAGACTTCTTGCCTAGGTCTGGCGCCAACGACGAATCCACATCCGAATAAGCGCTGTTTTTGTTGCCGATAGCAGTCGCCGTAATAAATATCGCAGTTTTTCATCCTCTTTTTGCCCGGGCCATCCCATCGCACTTCTTGGATGGCGGTTAGATCTGCTTTATAGTGGTTCAGGGTTTCCGCTAATTGTTCGGCTGCACGCGGTCTGTTAAGGGACCTAACATTCCACGTACAGATCCGAAATTCGTTGTCCTTTAATCGTTTGCCAGGTTCGTCAACAGTAAGATCATCCGTATCCGAGGCTTGTTGATGCTTCGCAACTATGTAATTTTTACGTAGTCGGGCAGTTACCCCGGCGTACAACCCCCAACCTGGAGGACCAGGCCCTTTTTGCGACCCCTTGGACAAAAGGAGCCGGAATATTCCGGGGTCAGTAACCCGCTCCGGGGATGTGAGAGCTGCCGTTGACCCATTAAGGGCTCTTCCGCCACCATCTCTATTTCAACACCCTGACTAGTGTTGAAAATCCTCAATGACCTCAGCTCCAAATACGTCAGAGTAGCCCATTGAGGTATCTGCCATGTTGACTGTTGACGCCACCGTTGATTCAGCTATGTAAATTCATCCGCCGTACGTCCTCTTTCTGAGGGGCTCATGTTAGACTTCGAACAGACAGTCAATCCGACAGAGCATTATAGTGTTGCTATTTTCTTCGTGTTCAACACTCGCGCTTATAAGTTTAGCAAGTCAAGTCCGGGTGGACATAGACCAGTACCCGGTGGTGACCACGGGGAGGTAAAATAAGCACAATTGGTGAGTGTGAGATAGTTGCGACACTGGACATCGCCAAGTTGATGCCAATCAGATGCCCATCCCTATTCACACAACACCCAACCAGAGTTCTTTACGTTTCCTTTTCACGAGCGAGTTCCATTTCAGCTTTGCTTCGAATGTCATTCCCAGGTATTTGGCCTCGTTTGCAAAGGGTATTTATTTATTTATTTATTTATTTATTTCATCTTATAAGTACAACTAGTTAACACGATCCGACACGCGCATATATAAAACAGTTCTAACTGTATCAGCACTTTCTCACGATACTTCGAGTGCAACGTCCGGACACCGGATTCTCGCACACTCGTTGGATTGATTTGGCAACTCAGCGGATTGGGCATAGCATAGGTGCCTGCTTAACTGTAACTGTAACTGTAAAGTTGATTTGAATATACCGGTTTTTGATATAATACGAACAAGTTGGGCCAACCTACAAAGGTTGACCTCGGAAGGACATCTTTAACTGGCGCCCGAGCAGGGACCGGCTTCAAAAAATCTCATCCTTAATCTCTGTGATAGCAGCGTCCTTTGATACAGGACTATAGATTACTACGTTCTATCGAGCGCAAATTGCTGTACCCATGGGAACACAGTAACTATTGTAATCTTAATCGCTGCAACATTTGTCATACCCATGGGAACATGACGAAGATCACTAGAGGACCAAAGGATGGGATTGTGAATCGTGCCATTAGTAGGTCGCTTGCAAGCATAAACGCTCGCGACTGAACGGGAAAAACACAATAATTTCGAAGTCGGTTCCTTAGAGTAACTTAATTAATGGTTTTTTTTTTAGATCGCGACAGAAACAAACCCCAAGAAAAACCACGACGATCAATAAGACAAAAAAAAGAAACGATTACCGAGAAATAACCCAGAATGATCTCTCAAATGTGAGTTCGGAAAAGAGACCAGGAATATGGAGTGTTAAAAGTAGCTCAAAAGAAATAAGAAAAAGTGCTAGTAGATAGTAGTTTAGTGTTAAGAAAGAAATACTGCCCTATACGAAGGAGCAACCGTTGATTTAAAAAAAAAAAGAAAAAGCATAGTTTCGAGTTGAAAGCTAAAATAAAATAATTGTGAGCCTTGTGATAATAAGGAAATTACACAAATTGCAAATTGTGAAAAGGAAAGCAGAGTTAAAATAAAATTATTGTGAACCATAAGTGGGAACGTGAGTGGCGTCGAAAAGTTAACCTAGCAAGTCAGATCAGTACCATATCTTTTTTTCCTTTTTTTATTTTTTTGTACCGCTTTACCCGTAATTTTACGCGATATGAACGCAGTAAGCAGGTCGTTGACCGAACTAACAGGGGCAGTTAACTCAATTCTCGCCCAACTTAAGACTTTTGAAACGCGTCTTAAAACAATTGAGGACGAGCGGCAACCAGAAGCGGTGCCTGTAAATGAGCAAGCAGAGCTCTGAGGACCACGAAGTGAGTCCGACCTCAAGGACATCAGTCGACTCCCTGACTGTGTCAAAGAGTTGCAGACCTTCTCTGGCGACCCGACCCAGTATATATCGTGGGTCCATGTCGTCGAGGCGATTCTAAGGGATTACGAGATTACGTATAATATTTTCGGTGACGATTGGCATACTATCAAGCAATGTCTCTCGCTGCATTATGCTGACAAAAGAGACATGAGAACCTTGGAACACCAGCTTAATCAGCTGACCCAAGGAAGTCTCAAGCTTGACGAGTTTTATGCTGCAGTTAACCATCAACTGTCGCTAATGATCAATAAAATTAAGACGGAAACTTTCAGCCAGGAAACGGTTACGGCTCTCGTGGAAACCCACCGGAATAGAGCTTTGGATGTCTTTGTGCGAGGCCTGAACGGCGAAATCTCAAAGATGCTAGTTATCCAGAAACCGAGAACTCTGCCAGAAGCCTACTCGGCATGCCTGGAGATTCAAATTCTAAATTATCGAAACCATACGATACACGCCCCGTCAAGGTCGAATACGATATCCGCCCCCAGTAAACCAAACCTTCAAACAGGATACAGCGCCTGCATTGCCAAGGCCTAGTTTCAAAAGGCCTAGTCAGCAACCTTATTTCATTCCTTACCGCGAGAACGGTATCCCTCCAAGGCCGAGTGGTCCCAAACCACATGAGAGAATGGAGGTCGACCAGTCTACTCAGTCACGTAACTATAATTACATGAACAGACCTCAGGGCAACAGACAGTTCAAAAGGCGGGCATGGTCCGGCAATTACCCTCGGAAGCAGCAGAGGATGTTTAATATGCAAACATCCAATGAACACCCGCCTGAGGTATCGAATGAGGTCGATAGATATGTCGAGACAGTGAATGAAAATCTGGGGGACGAAGTAAACTTTATGTCTGGCGGACATCCAGCGTACCATATATAGGGTACTGCACCAGTGACGGAAGCATATCGAAATTTTTTGTCGACAATGGGGCGAACAAGAATTTCATTAATCCCGCCGTCTCCAGAAAAACCAACCGCTTACAAAAACCATTTTTAGTTCATTCAGCAGCTGGGACTGTCCAAATTAACGAAAGCATTTCCGGAAGAGTTTTCGACCGATCCGGCAATAGCACACTTCTGACATTTTATGTTCTGCCGGGTCTGGTGTCCTTCGACGGTATCATCGGAGATGATACGTTAAAGGAGCTGGAAGCGGTAGTCGACAGAAAGGCAAACGTGTTAAGGCTGTACCGCAATATCGTCTTAGGGAAAAATTCTCAAAAGAGGTCAACATTGTCCTCGACAAGAACCTACCAAGTGAAACCCAGTCCAAGCTGCATCATCTTATCAAAAAATACAGTTCCCTTTTTGGTCCCATCAGCGACCACGAAACAGTTCAAACCACGGTGCTTGCAGAAATAAGAACGAGCACCAGTGAACCAATATATACGAAGAGTTACCCTTATCTAGCCCCCCTTAGACAAGAGGTGGATAAAGAGATCGCTGTACTCCTGAAAGAAGGAATCATTAGGCCTTCTAAGAGCCCGTATAACTCACCCATATGGGTGGTACCCAAGAAACCTAAGCCTTCAGGCGACAAACAATACCGTATGGTAATTGATTACAAGCGCCTGAATGCCGTGACTATATCTGATGCGTACCCTATACCAGATATTAATTCCACGATAGCGAGCCTTGGCAGGGCAAAATATTTCACTACTCTGGACCTTACCTCCGGATTCCACCAAATTTCTATGAAGCCATCAGACATCCCTAAGACTGCATTTTCCACCATGAATGGAAAGTACGAATTCCTCCGGTTACCCTTTGGTTTGAAAAACGCACCCGCCATCTTCCAACGGATGATAGATGATGTTTTAAAAGAATTTATAGGCCAGATTTGCTATGTATACATAGATGATATCATCATCTTTGGGGATAGCGAGGAAAGTCATCTAAAAAACATCGAAACCATTTTGGCCAGACTGCAGGAAGCCAACCTCAAGGTAAATTTAGAAAAAACACATTTTATGAAAACGCAGGTTGACTTCCTAGGTTACATCATAACTCCGGATGGCATTCGACCGGATACAAAAAAGGTCTCAGCCATCCAAGAACTTCTGCCCACTAGAAATCTCAAAGAACTTAAGTCATTCCTCGGCCTTACTTCCTACTACAGTTTATTCGCGATTACGCTAACGTGGCCAAACCTCTAACCAATCTCACGAGAGGGGAAAATTCCCAGATTAAAGCTAATCAGTCTAAAAACATCCCCATAAATCTGAATGAGGAAGAAACAAGGGCCTTTGGCAATCTTAAAACGTTGCTGATACTCAAGTCTGTTGCAGTTTATTGTAAGAAGAAAGAGTCCCAACTCTCTTTGCATGATGTGGGAGTAAATTCGGATGCTTCTATATATCTCCATGAATCCCTTACTAAACAAAACCAAATACTTATGAAGCATGCTCTAAATAGTACTAAAAAAGAAGAAAATGATTGCATCAGTGTTCTCTTATCGTGGAAATGTACATGTGAGGCGGAATCTCAAATCGGAAGCTGTACGAGTTAGGTCTCTTCTTTGCTTTGATGATATTATGTCAGCCAACAACAGCAATGCTATCACCGAACATCATGCACAAAGTAACTGCAATACTTCAAACATCTTATCAAACACTGAAAAAAGACCGACTGAACTGCAACATGTATGTGCTGACATTACTAACTCTTTGGGGACACCGAAGGCAACAACAATGTAAACTACACAACTGCACACACGACACGTTGGATACCTACATCATTCACCAGCTTTTCGTATTTTATACTCCTTTCTTCGCGTTTCTCTATCATTTTTCTATCTTGTCTTGCCTTTGAATTAAATTTAATAATTTTTGTTTTCACTATTTCTTATTTTATTATCTATTACCCTTTTTGTTTTTAAAGCTGTGAATTATTTTCATTGCTGAATTATTGGTTAGCTTTAAATATAAATATAATACAATGTCTTGGCAAATTCCTAAGTCTTCTAATATCGTATGGACAAATTGTTCTACCACTGTTATGGTTAATGTGTTGTCTAGACATATTGAGGGATTTCGAATCTGCTATTTAAATGCACGTAGTCTCAATCAAGAAAAGCTTGATTATCTGCGATATTTGTTTATTGATTATTGTGTTGATGTTATTTGTGCCTCTGAGTCGTGGTTTAAGTCCGATATACTCGTACATGATGAATTTTATAAAATCTCTGGTTACAATTTAGTTAGGAGTGACAGAGTGACAACTGCCATTGGTGGTGGCGTTGTTATTTATTGTAAGTCCTCTTTAACTTGCAAGCCTTTGGCTATTTCAAATGGATCTTTGGTCGATTTTGTGATTGCGGAAATATCTGATAAATACACGAAATGCTTAGTCTCATCTGTGTATTGCCCAAATCTCTTGAATCATTCTTTTAACACTCTCTTGGTTTTGTGCATTATATGAGCATATTATAATCTGTGGGGACTTTAATGCTGATTTGTTTAGAAGCGATTCTCGTGCACATCAAATTTCTGATATGTGTTCTTCGTTTGGTCTATCGATTGTTAATTCCAATGCAACGCATTTCTCCCCAATTGCCATTTCCAGTCTTTTGGATCTAGTCATTGTTTCTGACAATTCTGCAATTTTACTCTTAGATCAACTATCACTTGATGGCATCTCGGATCATGATTTACTTTTTGTTACCTATGATATCAGTTTTAAGCATTCTGTTATTCCTGTTGAGTTTTCTTATAAAGACTTTAACTCCATTGATATTGTTGCTCTTGAAAGAGGAATATCCCTAGCACCGTGGGAATATTGTAGACTTCTTGTTGATTCTAATGAGAGAATTAACTATTTCCAGTCCATAGTGACGCGAGCTTCTAAACGTAGTTATTTTAGTGCTAGGCTTAATGCTTCGATTCCATCTAAATTCTATGGAAAAATTTAAGTGAGCTTGGCATTAATAATGACAACTATGCTGTTTGTGAGATTGAACCTGATGTGTTAAATGACTACTTTCTCTGTGGTGACGATCAAGTTTGTCATATTAACCCTAGAAGGGTAATTTTCGTCGATTCGACGAACACAAATTTTTTTTTTTCAATTTTCTCTTTAATCTTAATTCCGATCGCATTTTCTCTTCGTGTCAGACCAGTCATCCCCAAGTTGTTGTAGTGTGCGGAAGTTCACTGGAAAAGCTGTTTGGGTAAGTGTTGTTTTTATCAAAAAATGGCGCCAATGTTCGTCGAAACGACGAAGATTACCTTTTACGTGACTTTTAATGTTCGATTGCATTTTTTTACTGCGCCTGAATTTGTGTATAAATTCAGTATTTTACTTCTGTTTTAGAATGGCTTTGCGACGGGTTATTCCGAATGAGGAAATAGAGATGATTTTGAATACATGTGACTGTAGCGATGTCGAGAATTGCGAATTAAGTGAGCAAGAAAATGACGCGGAAGATAACGTGGAGGTAGAGGAAGACTCGGATTGGGATGACAATGTAGAAGAATCGGATGTGGAAGAAGAAGCTGGGAGTAATAATAATACTGATAATATACCTATAGTGTGTTGCAAGAATACGGTAGATCAAAAATAATTAAATTTTCTAAGCGGGTAATAAGGGGGAAAAACAAGCATATATGGGCCACTAAAAAAGGAAAAAGTTATAGTTATGGCACCAGTATTGTGCATCAACCACGAGGGCCGACGCGTGAAACAAAAGGTATTACTGACCCATTAATGTGCTTCGAGAAATTTATAACAGATGAAATAATGGAAGAAATCGTAAAGTGGACAAATGTAGAAATAGAGACGAATAAGCCAAACTATGAATTTTTTTTTGTTTTGACAGCCGCACTTAAAGACAATCATCTGACAACAGAGGAACTTTTTGATTGCTCCTACTCTGGAAACAGGTACACTTCCACAATGAGTCAAGCTTGATTTAAGTTTCTTGTCAGGTGTTTACGTTTTGATGATAAATCAATGAGATAAACCATTATCACTGACAAATTTGCACCCATAAGAAATTTGTGGGAAATGTTTCTTCAGAGATGTCGCAGAAACTATACTTCGGGTCTCTATATGACTATAGATAAACAACTTTTGGCTTTTCGTGGCCGATCATCCTTTCGCATGTATATCCCTAATAAGCCGGCCAAATATGGCTTGAAAATTATTATGATGTGTGACAATGGAACTAAATACATGGCAGATGCAATCCCATACTTAGGAAAGGATACGAATACTGGTAACCTACCGCTTGGGGAATACTGCGTAAAAGAAATTACCAAAAGCATTCATGGCTCAAACCGAAATGTCACGATGGATAATTGGTTTACCTCAGTTCAACTAGCAAAATCGCTTCTCTGTGAGCCGTATAAGCTAACCCTAGTTGGAACCATGCGCTCAAACAAAAGGGAAATTCCGATAGAAATGGCCAAATCTAAAGCTCGGCGACGTGGTACATCAATGTTTTGCTACGACAAAGAATTGACGCTACTGTCTTATAAGCCAAAACGAAATAAAATGGTTTATTTATTATCATCTTGCAATGAGGAAGGAACCGTGAATGCAAACACTGGCAAACCTCATATGGTTAAGTCTTACAATCAAACAAAAGGAGGGGTGGACACATTTGACCAAATGTGCAGCAACATGTCATGTTCCCGTAAAACAAATAGATGGCCAATGTGTATGTTCTACGGTATTATGAATATGGCATTTATAAACAGTTATGTAATCTACGTCCACAACTTAATTAATAAAAATGAAAAGCCCTTGAAACGTAGGGATTTTATGAAAAAACTGCACTCGAGCCTGGTAGAGTCTTGGATGAAGAAGCGGTTAGAGGCCCCGAGCTTGCAAGCCAATTTAAGGGCAAATATCAAGAAAAATATCGCTGATAATACCGGAAAAATAAGAGAGGAAGCCCCGTATGAAATAAAAATAAAGAAGAGGAAAATCTACCGTACACTAAACGGCGCATGACCAAATCATCGTGTGAGAAGTGTAAGGTGAGCATTTGCGGGGAGCACAAAGTTGAGCTGTGCAACAAATGTTCAAAATAAATTTGTTTTTTTGTGATATTTTTTATTTATGTGCAATATTTTTTATTTTTTTTTTTTTGTAAAAAAAAATCAACTGATCTCAAGAAACCGATGTTCCAAGAACTTTTTAAAGAATAAAGACTTAATTAAAAAAAAATAGAAAATTATGTTTTTTTATTATAAAGAAATAGACTGTGAACATAATCTATTAGAATTAAGAAGAATTTTGTGCACAATTTTCGTAAACATTGGAGTAAAATACTACTTCGTCGATTCGACGAATGATTACCTTTAATGTATCAAAAAATATGAGTACCACTCTAGGGTTAATACCCCTCACATAATTTCAAGGAACTCATCGCCAGAGCTACAGTTCATTTCTATATCTGAGTCTGATGTCATAGACATTATGGCGACGATTAAGTCTAATGCAATTGGTGAGGATAGGATACCGCTTAAATTTGTTAAATTGATTTTACCGCGCATAATTGGTCATCTCACACAACTGATAAATTTTTGTTTAATGTCAGGAACATTTCCTGAAATTTGGAAATCTGCTAGGGTTATACCAGTTGCTAAAAAGCGTAACCCCAAATCGGCTGAGGATTTCAGGCCAATTAGCATACTACCTTGTTTATCAAAGGTACTTGAAAAAGTAATAGCGAGGCAAATTTCTCAACACCTTCAAAGTAATACCTTACTTCATCCACTTCAGTCTGGTTTTAGAGAAGGTCATAGCTGTTATACAGCAATGGTTAATATTATGGATGATATCAGGTTAAATATTGATAAGTGCCATGTTACTTTTCTTTGCCTGCTCGACTTTTCCAAGGCATTTGATTCGGTTAATCACAAACTTTTGTACTGGAAGTTGCGACAGTTTTTCAATTTTAGCTCTAGTGCTATAAAGCTAGTTGAGAGTTTTTTAAGTAACAGGCAACAAAATGTTATATTTGGAGGTAAGTCTTCCTCGCTTAAGTCTATCACTAAGGGCGTTCCTCAAGGTTCTATTCTCGGTCCAATTTTGCTTTGTATGTTTATTAATGATCTTCCAACTGCCTGTAAATACGTGACTACCTACCTCTATGCTCTATAATTATGCTTATCTCGTCCTCTTCGTGATGTCCTTGATCTTGGAAGTAAATACAATGAAGACTTGTCAACGATTTTTAGATGGTCCGTTGATAATGGACTTGTCTTAAATCCGGCAAAATCTCAGATTATTGCAATTGCGAATAAGCTAATAGATCCAAATATCTTGCCGAATTTATATCTATCAAACGTAAAAATTAGTTACGCTAATACAGTTACTTGTTTAGGTTTCAAATTGAACCGTAACTTGTCGTCTTATGACCATGTTAATTTTGTTGTTGGCCGCATTTATGGCTGCCTTAGAAAACTCTGGCTGTCTGCTAGTTTTACTCCTATTAAAACTCGTCGGAAACTTGTTATTGCTCTGATTTTACCTATCATCACGTATGCCGAGGTAGTATATATTGAGTTGGACTCTCTTTCTCAGTATAAACTACGAGTTGCTTTTAACAATTCCGTTAGATACATTTATGGGCTGAAGAGATATGATCGAATCTCTCTTCTATCTAAAAATGTCTTAGGTTGCTCGTAATCTCATATTTTTACACAAACTCCTTCATAGCAAAACTCCGGGATATCTTTATAATAGATTAACTTTTTCACGATCTCAGAGAACACTTAATATCAATATTCCTTCCTTTAAATATTTAAATTCCTCCCGTATGTTTTTCGTCCACTATGCAAGGCTTTGGAACTCTTTGCCTATACATATTAAACTGATTCGCAATTCCCTGAACTTCAAATATCATATTTTTAAATACCTTTCAGCGCAGCAATGATGATAATAATAGCAATAAATATATTTCAAGATAATTGTAATTATATCCATACTTATCGGTTACTCTGAATTTTATGGTAATCATTCTTTATCTCATTTGTCACTTTTGCCTTATTTATTAATATTTATTCAACTTACATTTATGCAATTAATGTTTTTAGGTACTATAAAAGACCAAGTCTTATTGTACAACTCAAAACTAATGATGTTAATAAATTGAAATTGAAATTGAAACCCCATCAGAGGTGTTGGCTTTCCCTGACTTCAGCAAACCATTCAGTCTTACCACCGATGCCTCTGACTATGCAATAGGAGCAGTACTGTCCTAGGGTGAACCTGGCTATGACAGACCAATTTCGTAAATATCTCGGTTTCTTAATCAAACCGAAGAAAACTACGCAACGAACGAAAAGGAGATGCTGGCAATTGCCTGGGCCCTTGACAATTTACGTTCGTACCTCTACGGTGCAAAGAAAATTAGAGTCAATACTGACCATCAACCCTTAATATATCCCTTAGGAAACCGCAACTATAACGCGAAGCTGAAGCGCTGGAAGGCGCGTATCGACGAGTACAATTGCGAGTTGGTCTAAAAACCGGCTAGATCGAATCTCGTGGCGGATGCTCTCTCGAGGCTCCAAACGCATATAAATCACTTATCTGACACAGCTAGAACTGTGCCAGCACCAAGTTCGAATAACGTGGAGCATGGCTCTGTGACTGATACGGCCAGCGAAAATAACTCACTCGCAGGAGTCGTCGCCAGCGCGAAATCGCATTCTTCAACGGAATCAGCCATGGAATCAGAAGGTTCCACAGACTCAGCTAGCGAAACCATGCACAGCGCGGAGCAAGACGGTTCGGATTTAATCCCACATGTCGAAGCACCTCTCAATGTGTTCCGAAATCAAATAATTGAGAGGGCAGGCAAGGGCCTGGACATATATGAGGAGCCTCACCTCGGCTATTCTCGACACTACGTCGCTGAGCCAAACCTAGACGAACCCAAGCTGATACAAATTCTTAAGGCAAAATTAAAGCCGAACTTGATTAATGGTATTAAAATACCAGAAGCCTACATAGGCATGTTACAGAGAACCTATTTGAACAATTTCGTTAGCTATAAAGTTCGTATCACCCAGAGAATAGTGGAGGACGTAACAAAAGAGGAAAGGGTATGGCAACTGATTATTGAAGAGCATAGAAGAGCGCATAGAAATGCTAGAGAGAATAAGCTACAACTTCTGGAACGATGTTACTTCCCTAGGATGAACAGTTTAATTACAAAATTTACCAGGACATGTGAAATCTGCTTGGCGAATAAATATGATAGACACCCTATCAACCCTCAGCTGCAGCCGACTCCGATACCATCATATCCATGTGAAATTGTTCATATGGATATTGTGGAGGTCCAAAACGAGAAATTCATCAGCTGCATAGACAAGTTTTCGAAATTTGCCAAGCTCTTTCACATCAAGAATAAATATTCCCTTTAAATACGAGACAAGGTCACAAAAATTCTGCACTATTTTACAGTCCCCAAGATATTGGTAACCGACAATGAGAGAAGTATTCTTAGCCCCATAATACAAAACTTCATTCAAATGTTAGGTATAAAACTCTATTTAACACCCGTTAACCGTAGTGAGGTAAATGGGCAAGTGGAACGACTACACTCCACGGTTTTAGAGATTTACAGATGTCTGAAAGCGGAGTATAAGGACCTGCGTACAAAAGAAATGGCTGCCGATAGATACAATAACACCGTGAATTCCGTCACTAAGAAGAAACCGTCCGATGTATTCTTCAACAGAACCACGAGAATAAATTATCAGAACTTGGTTAACTTTCGCGTCAAGGTAAATCACGAGTTAAGGGGGGAAATTGAAAGGAAGCAAAAGTCAAACAATAAATGGCTCAACAAAAAGAAACTATCACCCCAAAAATTCAGGAAAGGGGATGTGGTATTACACCGCATATAATAAGGTACAAGGCAAAACTAAGCCTTTATATCGCAAGGAAATTGTGGCTAGGAATAATAGGGTGACTATTGTCACCTCTACTGGACGAAAGATCCATAAGAGCCACATCAAAAATGTGAAATAAATCTATTCCTAATTATATCATCGTAATTATATCATAGACCTAAGACAAATTAAAATTATTCATACACACGTATGTTGGGGAAACATTTGTACATTCATTTTAAAATCATGGTAATTAATCAAACTTTGTATCCATAGAATTAAGATTTGCTTGCTGATGACGACCGCCCAGAGTTTCCAAATCTACGACTACAAGGCAATAGTTTCCATAAAGGACGGAAAGGGGTGGATAATCGACGGGTATTTCAAGCTCGTGCATGTGATTGATCTGGAGAAATTTGAGAACGAGCTGAACCTAATCACAGATGCTGGAGGAGAGAACAAATCAATTATTCAGCTTCATCTACAAAAATCGAAGGAGCGCATTGACCTACTAAAAGGCAGATCCCCAAGGAGGGCTAGGTCCATTGATTGGATTGGTTCCGCCTTGAAATGGGTTTCAGGTAGCCCTGACGCAACCGACTGGAACAACATTCTTCGAAACCAGGAGAATATAATAGAGAGAAACAACCACCAATACAAGGTCAACGACGAACTCTTCAGTATAGCATGGACAACTTTACCCAAAAAATTAACCAGGTGATCGATCGGGTCAACATGGGATTAGAAACAAAATCGAAGGACATTACGAACAGGGCTTACTAAACGAGGTTTTGATCTTGAAGGAAGAAATAAACGAAATTGTACGAGCTTGCCAAATGGCAAAAAATGGCGTAATCAATACGAACATTCTAGATGGAGAAGAAATAGGTAGATTAATCAGCGAACTCGAAACCCTATCCTACGAGAATGAAGTCGAGGCCATAGAGCACGGAACACCAACGATCTACACTAATAATTCGATCGTATTGTATGTCCTCTCAATCCCCAAGGTAAGAAACGAAGACTACAATCTGTTGCTGACGAGGTCATCGATTATCGAAGGGAAACAAGTGAACCTGGAATTAGACAAGATGCTGGTCAACCATAGGGAAACACATGGCCTAATTGGCAAGTATATATCTATAGGTAATTCGACGGTGTGCAAAGATGAATCACTAAGAAGAGTTCCAGTTTCGTATTGACCGCATGCAGATATGACGATGAAAGTAACGTCAGGTGATCGGAAAAATTTATACTCTGCACTATAGGGACTTCCGGATTAATGTAGCTGTTTCCTTTTTCGTTTAAATAAGTTGACCCGTTTATAGTGATCCTTTTTTCAAACATCACTAAATAGGTTCCGTTGATTATAATTGGCAAACTATTTTTCTCTCGAACCTCAACAATATTATTATTTATAATAATGGCACCGTCGTCGATCAGGCTGATAGGATTAACATCGTGAGAAGTTGTTGTCATGCAGGATGCCGTGTTGTTATTGAGTAGTTGATAGACGCATGTATTGTTTGAATCAATTTGACAAAATGTCGATGAAGTAGCCTTTTTACAATTTCTTAATGGTCGATATTTTTTTCCACATCTGGCAGCAGCATTTGTTCCCTAAAATAAAACTTTATCTTCGCGAATAACAGGAAATATTTTTATAAAATTGCAAACAAACTGAATCTTGGGATATTTAATTAAAAAGTAAATAAGGTTTACATCTTGTAAGATTTTGAGCTTAGAACTATATAAAATGTCATTTATACTAATATCAGCAAGTTTTTCGGTTTTTGAAATATATTCAATTTGTTTGCTATCTAAAATAATTGGATTTATAACATTCAGTTTTCCTGAGTAAATGATGTTAGTAAGTTAGCTTTATTTCGGTTTATTACTAGTTCAAATAGGTGACCGGAATCAACTTTTGCTTTAGTGGCTTTTAATAAAACGTCTACAGCCGTATTTATTAGTTTCTCTTACGACGCCTCTACGATGTTGTTTAGTTAAACATCGCGTAAGAATTTACGCAGCCTCTACGTGGCTTTCCTGAAATTGTGATTTATAAACATTTTTCCGAGGTAACTTTACTAATCGAGGTTTGTGTCTAAATAGGTAAGAATTTAGATAAACTATTACAGAAAACACTCAAATCTATTACTTTTTGCAACTGAAACTGATCTTAGCTGTGGTTGACAGATTAGCTTCGTAAGAAAATCATACATAATACAAACAAAAAGCCAAATTATCTGGGACGATTCCGAAATTTCTTTGGAGGGACTGATGAAATATCTACCTGCAATCATACGTCGTTTTCCATTGGGCAAAAAGAAGCGTCCGGAATCGAAAAAATCACTTCTGAAACCATTCCATTGGCACAAAAAATACTCTTCTGGTGATTCTGAGAAGAGAATTTCGCTTCTCGATTTGAAGTCAGAATCCATTCAAGAAGCAGTCACACAAGTGTAATATATGTTTTTTATACAAGTCAGTTGACAGCAGCCGTATAGATTATTTTTTAGCGTTTCATCAATACTTTTGTAGATTCTTTCAGAAGCAGTTTTCTTGTTCCATTGGATTTCAGAATGAGTGGATCCCCGAGTGAAACCAATGGAAAACTACAATAATCTATCAACCACCACCAAATCTGAAATTCTATGTTATAATTGCATTTGCAGACGAAATTCGTTTGGTGCAAATTTACACCACATTCGAAATGATTGCACAAACAAAAATTAGTTTCACTTTTTGAAATTGTTTCCAATTCGACCACAAACAAAAATGACATTAGCTGCAAAAACATATTTACGTAGGCTCTACGCAGGCTCTAAACGCAAATTTTCGCGTTTAAATTACGCAGCCTTAAAGCAACGTTGCTTAAGTTCGAAAAATCTTTATAAATCGCATTTCCCTGCGTAAGGGCATTTTAGAGGGTGTGTAAAGTTAAGCAGACTCTACGGTGGGTTTATAAATAAGGCTGTTACTGTTTGTGTTAGTTGGTTAATTTTAACTTATAAATCTGTATTAATTATTATTTGTCGCTCGTGGGCTTCAATTAGAGCTTCTTCTTTTGTTCTTACTTCGTTGAAGTCATCAAAGTCGGGAGTTCCAGCTACATACTTTAGCGCTGTTCCCAAAAAATGTATGCTTCGAGCATGGCGGTGGTGAATTCTGAGGGTGGATAAAAGATGTGAAATTTGGTCGACATCTGCCTGCAACGATTTCCATAAACTAGCATCAGGAAACAATGCAGAGAGCTTAAGAGTCTCCAAAGCCATGTTCTCATAACTAGTAAGATTTGTTCGGTGTGTCAGGTAGTGGAAACCGTCGTAAATCGCGACCATACCATCGCTGATAGGTATGTAGTAGGACTGTGAGTAATCCATTAGTCTGGGTTGGGATAGTGAAAATATTTGAAGTCTGAAAATAGATTAATTATCTAAGGTTATTTTTATGTACCTCCTTGTTATCAATAAGGACCGTGGTCCCAAGATCAGCTTGAACCATCTTTTGGATAAAGAGTTTTCAAAATTTGTTGCCGATTCGTTTATTTGTTCGAACGAACACCTTGTCACCTGGTCTATATACACGTGTGTGTCGATTTTGATTATGGTAATTTAAGTCACTTTGTTGGGTTTGTAATAGCTTTTTCTTAATCTCGTCTTTTAAGGTAGTTGGTATTGCATCAATAATATCGATTGGTCTACAGTTAGTAACTGAATGTATTGTTCTATTGTATTTTGCCGTGGCAAGTAAAATTAACTGTGCAGAATCTTGAATATTCTGTTCTAGTTTCGTGCATCTAGCTATTTCAGATAGAGTGCTATGAGACCTTTCCACCTGTCCGTTTGTGGTACTATGAAATGGTGGTGTGTTGAACACAACTATTCCAAAATGATCTCTGAGCAGTGATCTAATTGTTTCTGAGTTCAATGAACGCTCATTGTCAAACACAATAGTTTTCGTATTTTTGAATATGTTAATTATTTCGAGAAGAGGTTCTTTGATGTCTACAATAGCACGTGATTTGATTGGTTTAACTACAGCAAATTTTGAGAACTTATCCAAACAGGTGAGGAAATGAATTCCTGCTGTTGAATAGATGTCTATATGTAGAATTTCTCCTGCGCTTTCGGGTATGGGCGATTCTCCTACTTTGGGTCTCGGTGGATGTCTTTGATACTTACCTTCATGACATATTTTGCAGTTGGAAACTATAATTTTCAATTTTTCTTGCATTTTCGGGAAAAAGTAGTCATTAAGAATTTGTTTCTTATTCTCACGAGCTGATCGGTGAGCTCTATTGTGTTCCGTGGTTAATATTTCTGATTGATCATCCTCATTAAATATATCCGTAACAAACTTTTCAGTATGAACAAATTTTGTTGAGGGAAATTTTCTTGAAAGACCATCCTGAATTTGAGATAGGATATGTAAGTCGCAAAGAATGGCGTTTACAACACTAGGATTAACAATATCTTGAAATATTCGAAAGAGTTCATCAATACTACTGAATGTAAAAAATTATTTTGGTCGTTTTCGTTAGTTCCGCTCCTGTATTAAGTATAATTTGGGTTTTAAACCAATTAATAGGGTTTTTAACTGTAGGAAGTGTGTAGGTCAATGATTCCTCACTATGTATTGTACAGAAATTCCCATCTTTAGAACAATCTAATGCATTGATGTGTTGCCTCGATAAAGCGTCAGCGACAAAATGTTCACACCCAGGTTTGTAGTGAAATTTTGGGGAAAACTCTTCCACTAATGCTCTCTACCTTCTCATTTTAATATTTGGGTTTTTATCCGATATTGTAAACGTCAGGGGCTGATGATCTGTATAGATGTTCAAGTTTTTTACACCGTATAAATAAAGACGAAGTTTTTGTAAAGACCTGTAACTCTCGTTCATTAGTAGTATAGTTTTGTTCCGTAGAGGATAGCGTTCGAAAGATCATAGTTATCGGTCTGCCACCCTGAGAAAGGATAGCACCGAGTGCATGGGATGACGCATCCATCGTCAAATCAAATGGCTTTTCATAATCTGGGTAAAAAAGTAATACATCCTCTGAGTAGTAGGGCTATGTCGGTCCTGGCTCACGAAATGAGTCATCATTCATCATCAGAGTCAAGGTCAAGAGCTGTGGGTGTGTCATGCGTCATCAGAGTCAAGGTCAAGGTGTGTGTGTGTGTGTGTGTGTGTGTGTGTGCAGAGATAAGAAGAGCGTGAAAGAGAGAGAGAGAGAGATAATAACACCAAACAGAGTGAGAGAGATAAAAACTTCAGAATGTTATTGTAGAGATAAGAACTCCAAGGTTGAATTTATTTTGTGTGGTGCGCGCATGTGTATATGAGTTAAAAATAGATGAGAAATCATGTTCCTAAGAAAAAAAAAACAACATCATGGTTATACAAAACATCATGGTCAACAAGTTTTGTAGATAAGAGAATTGAAAAAACATGTAGAAATAAATCCCCTCAGGGTGAAACAAGTTTTGTAGATAAGAATAGAGAAATCAAGTTTGACGTGAATGACTGCTCCAAGGTTGATTTATATTTAGAAAGTTGCATAGTGACTAATGTTTTATGAGAGTAGAATTAAAGAGATTGATTTATGAATATAAGCGGTAAAAAAGGGCGATTCAACTCAGTGTAAGCGAAATTGTGATAAGGAAAAAGTAAAAAAATCAAAGATGTAAAGAAAAATGTTGTCAAAAAAGAAATTTTTTTAATGACTTTTTAGATTGTTTAGTTAATAACAATAATAAATCTGTTGAGCAAAATTTAATAAAATCACAAAAACATATAGTGAGTAGTATTGTTCAAAAAATAGCGTTAAGTGCGACAGATGATAAGCGATATGCTATAGAAAATAGTTATTGTACATTACCATGGGGGGCATTACAAAATAAGCTGTGAAAAATAAAAACTTAAAAAAGTACTTGAGAGATTTATTTAATGAACCAGTTTTCAGGTTAGTACAACGACAACAGCAACAAAGTAAAAAGTACATTCCACCCAACAATATACCTTTAAAGATAAGGTATACAGTGTACATTCTGGTTCTGGAGCACAACGTGTTCTTTTAAGATAAGACGCACACTCAAAAGTTTGGTGGTATATATCTCAAAATAGCGTTAAGTGTGACAGATGATAAACGATATGCTATAGAAAATATTTATTGTACATTACCATGGGGGGACATTACAAAATAAGCTGTGAAAAATAAAAACCTAAAAGTACTTGAAAGATTTATTTAATGAACCAGTTTTCAGATTAGTACAGCAACAACATTCCACCCAACAATATGCCTTTAAAGATATGGTATACAGTGTACATTCTGGAGCACAACGTGTTCTTTTAAGATAAGACGCACACTCAAAAGTTTGGCGGTATTTTTTTTGCGCAATTCCCATGATTTTTTTTGAGATAAAGCGCAAATACAGTAGGTATTTGATAAATCAAGAGAAACAATTTTGAATAAAAGGCACGCGTTTTTAATAGACGACAACAGTAAAAGAATTAACATCCAAGCAAGCAGTATGGACAAAATTAATATTCTGGAGAACCTGCTATTGTGTGGACCAACCACATCGCAGCAGCAACAGCATCAACAACCAGCAACCGCTGCAACAACAACAGCAACCGCTGCAACAAATAGAGGAGCAGCAGCTGCTTGCAAAAAAAACGAGGATGGAAGAGGAAGGTTGCAGTATTAATAACATTTTGGAGCGTTTCAACGCTCATAATAATAATAATAATAATAAGAATAATAATAATAATAATAATAATAAAAATAATAATAATAATAATAATAATAATAATAATAATAATAATAATAATAATAATAATAATAATAATAATAATAATAATAATAATAATAATAATAATAATAATAATAATAATAATAATAATAATAATAATAATAATAATAATAATAATAATAATAATAATAATAATAATAATAATAATAATAATAATAATAATAATGTAGCATATAAAAAAACATTGCATGCTACCGAAATGGAGCAAAACAAATATTATAGCGTAAAAAAAATAAAGAAAGTGAAAACCTGTTATGGCGACCGAATGGTGGTTGAGTTTCAGAAAACTCAATTTTTTTTGCCAGGCTATATGGCAAATTTATTTAAAGACTCCGAAATTGAAGTCTTAAATTTAAATAATCAATTTTTGTACTTTGTAGCAAATGATGCAAAATACTATTTTGTCAATGAAGTTCTCAATTCACAAAAAAGAATGGCTGAGAACCAATAAAATAATAATAAAACAATACAACAAAAGCTTTATTTTGAATTTCTTTTATTTTATATGTTAGGGTATAAAAATTTCTTTATTAAAAAGACGTTCTGAAGGGCGCAGCATTTACTATGTAACATACACCTTGTTTCATTTGGATACATCCGTTTCAAACCATCTAGATTAGGGCAAGCCATGTCCTCCACATTGACGATCTCAACATTTTCATCAAGAAGTTCTCTTAACCACTGTGCTTTCTCTATTCCTTTAACATAAACAACGGAGTGTGTGACTTCCCTTTGAAGAAACTGCTTCACTTTGTAGAATTCAATATAACCGCCATTCCAGGATAATCCATGGTGGTTGAGATAGAGCCAATTTGCTTGTTTCCTTAACGATGTTGATAATTGCTTAAATGCACAGGGTGGTTTCAAAATGAAATGGCTATGATGGCAATCCTGATGAAGTACAGCTACTTCCTTGGCGACAAATTTGTTATTTGGACCACGAAATCCTTGAATATCAATAATGAAAGACATATTTCCTTTTCTATGAATAGTTGTTGCTTCCTCAGTAAATGCTAATTTTCAACTGAATTATATGTCGCGAGAAACCATCTGATTTAAAGGATTATAACTGACAATTCGATCATGTAACATCAAACAGTATGCAGTTGTATTGGCCGGAATCGGTTTGGATGATTTAATTTCCAATCTAATATCGACGGGTCCGGTTTTCATCATTTCATTTTGGTGTCTACAATCTATCACGAAAATAGGAGCTTGAATTTTGAATTCTTCTCGCGTTAACAGCGGTTCAGCAACCGAACGATTATAATAAGTTTTTTGAAATTCTACAAACATGTTGTACAGTATACTAATGTTATTTTTATCAAAAGCCAAATTCAGATCCTCATATGGATAAACATCAGAGTTTAAATATGCCTTCAAGTTTGTAATATGAAAATGATCAAAGTGGGTTGGATCTTCTTTGAGAGTATTTCGTTTGTTGGTTTGTAATGCGAAAATGATGTATCTTGGTTTCTCCATTTGCGATGTAGTCTTCACATTCCAAACATGATGTGTAGTGTTTGTGGGTAGTGCTGGATATTCATACATGTCCCAATTTCGGAATGCAATCTTCATGGTCTGGCTATTATTTATAGAATTGTAAAGATTTAATTTTACTGAATCGGCTAAGTTGATATGAGGTATTTTCCATTGTACTTTAAGTAGATTTATCTTTACTTTCTCATCTTCATCGGATATTAACGAGTTGTCATCTGTGCGAGAACGAATCAGAATTAAATCATGGCGTGCATTAGGAATTATTTTCTTGAAATCCTCGGCAAATCCTAATAGCTTATTTAATGGTATACAGAAGCTAAAATGGAATCCATTTACGTTAATCGACGAATGGGGTGACCAACCTCCATTGCACAGCATTTCACTTTCGTTTTGGTTTAAAGAAATGTAGTTTTTAATTGATGATGTGATGCCCACATTTCTATTGCTATCGATTTCTATACCGTTCAGTTCATAACGAATTTCGTCAAACAAGAATGAAATACCGTTATTACTTATATTTGTCTTGTTGACCGGAGATCCATCAGTTTTTGATACAGTACCCTCAATATAAATAAAACTTTCTGAAGGTAGAATATTAAGATTCTGATGTTGGACACAAATTTGAATAATGTCATTTTTATCGAAATTGTTTAAAAACGGTGAGTAGGTGTGATATTCATACTTTGAGATACTCTCTTCAAGTCGAGGTTCTTCAAAAATATTCAGCATTTTCTTGCTGTTTGTTTCAGTCTGTAGCCCTGTGCTTGCAGAAATTGTTGATTTTGTATAGAAAGAGGTGATGTTCTCTGTTCAGGTATAGTTGCTTTATTGAGTGGATTATTAATAATTTCGATTCTTTTATAGGAATCATATATTATCATTATTCAGGCTTGAGATGCAGCCGAGCTGTTATTGTTTCGCCACGAAAGTATATAAGATTACCGTCTTGATCAGAGAGATTTAACGTTATAGAACTTATCCTCCTGACATTCACGGGTAAATAGATAACATTTTGAGGAACTTCAATTATCTTATAGCCTGGACTAACATTCACCGATAATTCATGTAGTATATGGGCTGGTTGATCATTAATGTATGCTCCATCCACTAAATTACATTCTAGCCGTATAATGTTCACTTTATTGATGTCTACGTAAAGATCCGATTCATGTAGTATACCAGCCTCTAGTTTCTTTCGGGTAAAGCCCAAAAGTACTCCAATAGAGTATGGGTGAGAGAAATCAATCTCTACATTACTAAGAATCTCACATTTCAAAGTGTTATTATTTGGTTTTATTTTAATTGATATGCCATCATCGTTGGGGTGGTCTTGATTGTACATTTTAACAACTTCCTGTACACAGTTATTTATTTATGTTCTTAGCTGCTTTTAAGGCAACTAGTGCAATTTCGTTTGGATCTTCAGATCTTGGTTGCCTTATGGCATTTCTTGCCTCTCTAACAGCCTTCTTGAATAAATCAAGTTTTTCTGTTTTCTTACACTTTGAATGATTTCGCTTAACCTTTTTCGAACGCATGCCCATGCCAAGTTTAGTTTTAACCTTCATCATATTTGTGACCAATAGACTATTTAATCTTTCAGTTATAGATGAATCCTTAGCTCTTACTCTACCCCACGCTTTTTCAGTTAGAATTCTATCGGCAGTATGTCTATCTGACAGATTTTTATTATTTGAATATGCAATATCGTGCTCACGACAGGCTTCATCCAATTGATTAATTCCTCGATCTCCTTTTGCAAGACGTTCTTTTAATTTCGTCCCAGGGCCGCAAAAATTATATGTAGGCAAGTGCAGCTCAAACGGTAAATTATCGATTAAGGAATTTATAAGTCCGTACCCACGAAATGAATGTTTTCTACTGAAAGGGTTCACCCGGAAATCGAGCATTTTATATTAACACGTACCGAGTAGTTATGAATGACCACATATAAAACATGATGTTTTATACTGACTATCTTCATTTAGTAAAATGAGGTTTATAAAGCAAGCAGGCAATATAAAAGTTCAGAATTTCGATCGTAAGACCAAACAGAAAAGGAAACATGGAACATTATTTCCAGATAGTATTCGAGGCATAATTGTGGGTCCCTCAAACTGTGGAAAAACTAATGTCATGTTGAGCATTCTCCTCGACCCTAAGGGTTTGAAATTTGAAAATCTTTATGTATATTCAAAGTCTCTTCATCAACCAAAATATTCATTTTTGAGAAGATTAATAAAATCTATCAAAGGTATGGAATATAACGAGTTTTCAAATAACTGTGAGATTATACCGCCCTCTGAAGCAAAACCAAATTCCATATTTATATTTGATGACGTAGCATGTGATAAACAAAATAATGTACGGGAATATTTTTGTATGGGGCGACATAACAATATAGACAGTTTCTACCTATGCCAATCATATACTCATATTCCGAAGCATCTGATTCGAGATAATGCAAACTATTTAATTCTTTTCAAGCAAGATGAGCTTAATCTAAAACATGTATATAAGGATCATATAAATTCTGATATGACATTGAATCAATTTCGGGCTCTATGCTCAGAATGTTGGAAAGATACATATGGATTCCTAGTTATCGATAAGGACTCAGATATTGCTAAAGGACGGTATAATAAGTCATATCAGGAAGTTGCACTACCCAGTCGTTAAATATCCACCTAAGCGAACAGATCTGTTCGTAACTACCCTGTTTGAATTAGCCCCCTTTTACGGATTAAAAGTCTTCTACTCAATTATGAGCATGGATGAAAAATTATTGATAACGTGTGGTGGTTGTGGGAAAAAATGGCATAGGAATTGGAGTGACGTACTGAAATGTGCTGTAGTAACGAATGCTTCGTTACAAGTGGAAGAGCTGCGCGAATCAAATATTATATATTAATATACTAGTTCGAAGCACCATAATCAAGATGACTGTTGACAAGTTCGGAAGGAGTTCCAGTCGAATCACTAGAGTAGTTATGGGGCCTCAAGGACCTCCTGGTGGAGGCTTTAAACTATTACCCAATGGGGATTTCGATATTGAAGGAAAATGTCTAAACAATATTGGTGAACCTTCTACACCGTACCAGGCAACTAATAAGGAATATGTAGATAACAACATAGCCGTTCAAGATAACAACATGATGAGTCATAGGAAATACGTAACCAACAATTTTGAAGCCCTCATGGGGACTATTAGTGATGAGTCTCTGAAAATACGTAATGTAGAAGAGAAACTGGAAAAAGTGGCTTTGGACTCACGTCTATACACTGATGATCAAAATTTGAAGACTCTGGAATTAGTAAATAAGATAAGAAAGTATATGTTGGATATTTTCGAGGAGTTTAAAAATAGCAGCGAGAATAATAGCGGGATAATATCATCAGTTAGATTTCCACCTATTTAATACGTATCCAGAGCTCGACTTAAAATTATGCCTGCAGTGAATAATTCAACTATCCTTGAGGAGATTTTAAAGTTTCTAAAAACAAATCGAGACAACATCCTTGATGAGCATTACAACGAGATGCTGGATAGCATTATTTTTTTAAGGAACTTTGAAAACATATCCTCCACAACTTCTATTCATGGATGTCATTTTATTAACTGTCCTTGGGCTACAAATCTATGTCGAGATGGCCCTGATACCTGTGCATGTTATATGGCTGAAAGGAGATTACTTGGAATTAAGAAATTAATGTTGCTATATAAAAGACTTTAAAATAAAAAACTACTATTTTACTGTAAATTTGTTTTGTTTTTATTCATTCTATCGCACTATGAGCAAGAGAAATGTTGTTGAGGAACTACATAAACCTGCGCGGAGAAATTTCAATCGTAGGCATGTTATTATTAAAGGTTTTGATGATTTATGGCAGGCAGACTTGGTTGAGATGATACCTTATAGCAAACAAAACAACGGATATAACTATATCATGACTGTAATTGATACATTTTCAAAATACGCCTGGGCAATCCCTCTAAAAAGTAAGACTGCTTCATCTATTACGCAAGCTATGAAATCAATCTTTGATAGTTCACACCGAAAACCACGAAACCTTCAAACGGATGATGGTAAAGAGTTTTTTAATCAAATCTTTCAGAGTCTAATGGTACAACACAAAATTAACCATTACTCAACCTATAGTGTGTTGAAAGCATCAATTGTTGAACGTCTTAATCGCACACTTAAGGAGAAGATGTGGAAAAAATTCAGCTTTAATGGCAATTACAAATGGATGTCAATTTTAAATGCTATAGTAAAAACATACAATCATACCATACATAGAACTATAAAAAGGAGACCTGTTGATGTGAATAAGACAAGTGAAAAAGAATTATTATCAGCTGTATTCAGTCATATGAAAATTGTTCCTAAAGGAAAATTTAAAGTTGGTAATGATGTTCGTATTAGCAAGTTTAAACATGTTTTCGAAAAAGGCTACACACCCAACTGGACGACGGAAATATTCAAAATACGAACAGTGAACCCTACAAGCCCAACCACCTATCTCCTAGAAGACTACCAAGGTCAACCTGTTAGCGGAAGTTTTTACGAAGAAGAATTACAAAAATCGAAATTTCCCAATACATTCCTGGTGGAAAGAGTGCTACAGACAAAAGGCAAAAAGGTATTGGTTAAATGGCTCGGTTTTTCCGATACCCATAATTCATGGATTAATAAAACTCAGTTGGTATAGAAAGAAAAAGTTTTTTATTTCATCACTTTATGTTCATTTTATAGGTTTGCTTCATAGACTTGAGATTTACTAATTCAACATTAGGCTCATAGTTTAACTCTCCCTTAGTAATGAATTCTATTTCTCCATTACTCAGAATTCTCTCCTCGGAAAATTCGTGATACTCGAAACATGATATATCCAGACTGCGCTCTTTATAGTTACTGTCATAAGTACATCGGATGGTTAAATCTTTGTTGTCATCAAACTCTAGCTTAAAGTGTCTATAGAAAAGACCTTTGCTCTCAATTATTCCTGATATTTCAGCTTCTTTTTTTATTAAATCTTGCCTAAATCCTTCTATGGCTTCTTGTACAGAAACAAACTTCTTCCTATTGATTCTTTCTGTTGTTGATGTAATGATGTCATTAACTAATAGTGGATTATCTGTGGCTGCATTGTTATTGTTGCTGCTGTTAATATTTGATGAAACAGTCAATAGGCGAAAAGATAATCCAATTTGTACTCTATCATTGTTGGGCAGATTCAGAGCAAACGTTATATTATCGATATTGTTTGTGTTTTTTAGATCAACCTCAAGTGGTAGACCATTAAGAAATAGTGGAAAAAATGCTAAAATTGATAAAATTAACTGAAACATTTTGCTTAACTTTATAGAGCGTCCTTTTCCTTCGAAATAGAAACCTGTAATAAATCCAACAAAACATACAATCATCTTTAATTGATGAGAATTACCCTAGAGAGTGCGAATTATAAAACGTACTTAACCAATATTTCCATCCTTATCAGTAGTTTCACCTGATGATGTAATCCTTTTTTCTTCTAATTTTATTTCAGGGTTAATCTCCCTTGCCGAACGAGCTCTTGTTTTTATTGATGCTCTCATTTTTAATGTTTCAATATCGGCAAAGGGACAATCAGCCGGGAAACTATTTGTTTTTCCTCTAGCTTTAGAATTTGGTATAACCTCACCATAAATTGTTATATCTCCACCATACACTTGAAGCTTGACATGTTGAAAAGCTTGAAAACTTATTTCAAGGTTACTAATAAAACTTGTGCATTCTCCATTTTTCAAACGGAAAATCAAGCAGGTATTTCCATCTTCAGGTGTAGCAAAGAGTTCGCAATTCTGCCTATTCACCATCACATCCGAGATTTTTATTAATCTCCATCCAACCTCACAAGTACACAAATTCTCACCTTCCCTCAACTTCTCGCACCAAAACATAATTCAGATTTTTTTCTTATCGCAGGAGGTCAATAACTTCTAAAAATATACTTCGTTCTGCTCTCATGTAGTATAGCATGATGAAGCTGTAGTAAAATTAACCTTGACTTTATAGTAAATTCAACCTTGAGTCATTCACGTCAAACTTGATTTCTCCATTCTTATCTACAAAACTTGTTTCGCCCTGAGGGGATTTATTTCTACATGTTTTTTCAATTCTCTTATCTACAAAACTTGTTGACCATGATGTTTTGTATAACCATGATGTTGTTTTTTTTTTCTTAGGAACATGATTTCTCATCTATTTTTAACTCATATACCTACACATGCGCGCACACACAAAATAAATTCAACCTTGTAGTTCTTATCTTTACAATAACATTCTGAAGTTTTTATCTCTCTCACTCTGTTTGGTGTTATTATCTCTCTCTCTCTCTCTCTCTCTCTTTCACGCTCTTCTTATCTCTGCACACACACACACACACACACACACACACACACACACACACACCTTGACTCTGATGACGTATGACACACACACAGCTTGACCTTGACTCTGATGCTGAATGATGACTCATTTCGTGAGCCAGGACCGACATAGCCCTACTACTCCTCTGAAGCAATGATTTTCTTAATTCTGTTAAAAGCATCATATGCTTCTTCATCAAAATCTATACTAATGTTTTTGGATTGTTTAGTGCCTATACTACGATTCTCACCGCGTAGGTACTTTGTTAAAGGTTTAGCAATTTTAGCATAATCCCTTATGAAGCGCCTGTAGTATCCTGATAATCCAAGAAAAGAACGCAAACTACTGAGTGTTGTAGGCACTTTGTATTCAACGATATCTTTCACTTTGCTTGGACAGGTTTTTATTCCCTTATTTGAAACTACAAATCCCAGAAACTCGACTTCTTCTTTGAAAAATGTAGATTTTTCCAGCGAAACACGCATATTGGCCTGAAACAGTTTTATTAAGATTCGTACTACATCTTCGAGATGCTTTTCTTTAGTTTCCGAAAATATAATAATATCATCGATATATACATGGCATGTTTTACCTATTTCTTCTCTGATAACGTCAGCGATTGCCCTTTGGAAAATACTAGACGCATTCTTTAACCCAAATGGAAGCCTGCAAAATTCGTACTTTCCATTGTTTACAGAAAATGCGGTCTTTTCTCTATCGCGTTCGGACAAATTAATCTGATGCAAACCAGACTTCAAGTCGAGTGTTGTAAAGTACGAAGCTTTACCTAGATTTGCAAGAATAACTCCAGTATCTGGAATCGGATATTTATCATTTATAGTTTTGCTATTAAGTTTTTGAAAGTCTACAACGAGGCGCATCTTACGTCTGCCCGCCTCGTCAGTTCCCTTTTTATCTACAACCCATAAAGGACTGTTGTAGGGAGACCGTGAAGGTCTTATTATTTTGTTTCGAAGCAAGTCAGCAATTTCAGCATTGACAAACTCGGCCGCCGCCATTGGGTATGGATACGGCTTCGAATAAATTGCTTTATTATCTGTGGTCCTGATAGTTGCGACGACGTTTGTATTGAATGGTAATAACTCATTGGGGTCGGCAAAAACTCTAAATTGACGTTTTATCATTAAAGAAAACTCGTCTCTTGAACTTGAAGAATTATTTTTCATTTTTTGATGAAATATTATTTACATCGCAATAATAAAAATACATTAATTTTTCTTCTCCACCACTAAAAGTCAAAATGCCCTTATTTAAATTTAACTGTGCATTAATATCTTTCAAAAAATCAAATCCGATGATACCATCAAATGTTTTCAGTGTAGGAAGTATGAAGAAGTCTACATTTCTATTGAAAATATTAATACAACACTTAGCTATAACCTGATCGGTGCCATGAATTGATTTAACACTAAAAGTTCGTTTAACTGGCTTGATGGCTCTTAAAGAAGCGAGGTTTTTGATGTAGTTCTTTGAAGCGCCAGTGTCTATTAGGAGTTTAATTTCTTTTTCTGCTAATGTCCGGGAGACGTATGGCAGGAGGGACCTACCCCTAAAAAATTAATCTCATCTGTAACTTCTGCTGCCTGGATTTGTAAAGAGGTGCGACACTCATCTTGTTGATCATTAGAATATCTTTCCTCATCATTGAAGGAACAATTACATAGCTGACTACTGTCTGCATAATGTTCGTTATAGCTCATATCAGCTGCCGGAGGCAGAAATTCACACTGATTCATATTATTGATTCTTTGTACTTTCGGAAGTGTCTGTCTGTCTGAGTCGAAACGTCGCTTAAATGTTCTATTTTGTTGGATGAGTGCAACGGCTTGGGGGTTAAAATTGGTTGATTGATCATTTGGATTGTTTGGATTGTTTAAAGTGAAGTTGGAGTTCTGGTTAAAATTATTTACGGGTCTTTGGTACTGAGTAGGTTTTCTTAAGCCAGAAAGACTAGGGTCAATCTGCATTGGTTCTTGTTTGGGTTGTACTGGATGAGCGATTTGTCTGTAGTGTGGAGAATGGTGAGGAATATATTGGTTGTTGCTATACGACTGCTTTGATATCGCGTAGTTTTGTCGCTCATTTCTGTTAGAAAAAGTGCTTGCAAAAATATAGCGCTCCTGGTTTGCTTCCAGTTCTTGCGCAAGAGCTAATGCACTTGGCATATCAGCAGGTTGTGAGGAAAACAGAATATCACCCATTGGTTTCTGTAAGCCTGAGATGAAAATTCGAAGGGCGTCTTGTCTATACTTTTGTCTTAAAGAATTAATTAAGACAATAATTAATAATTTGTTACCTTCATGCAGCATTATCGTTTTATTGATAATAAGAGTTACCTTTTTCTCTACCTCATCATAAAACTGAACAATCAACATTCTACCTTGGCGCAATGTTGACATTTCCTGCTCTATTAAATATATTGGTTTCTTGTCCGCATATGTAAAATCTAAACGTGCAATTATTGCTTTGAAATTAAGAACTGTGCTGAATGAAGCTAGAACTTGGTCCGCAGAACCAATGATTTTGTTCCGAATAATGGCAACCGCTTGATAGTGTTTCGAACTGCCGTCGTATTGTTCAAATAATTTGTACGTCGCAAAGGCGGCTTGACGCCAAGATATGTAGCGAATTTGCTCGCCTGAAAACTCAGGTAGTGACTTAACCAAGTCCAAAGATTCCTCACATTCTTTTTCAGGGTCAATAGTCACAGCTACATACTCTTCTACGGAAGCAGTAGTATCTAAAGCGTTTAACCTTGTTGTAAGGCTATCTAATGTCCTTTGGAAAGCTACTTGTTGCCTGCTTGTTGCTATTTGAACTGCAGCAGCTATTGCCGCTCTAATTTGATCTGCATCCATATTCACTTACTCAGAAACTTTCACAAATTTCACAAACAAAATCAATATAACTAAACTTTCACAAATTTCACAAACAAAATCAATACAACTAGATATTTAACTTAAATAATCAAAAACTATTCTCTGACTTACAAAATAAAAATGATCTGCATCTCGTTCACGGCTTTTCGCTCTCTTCGTATCCAGTCAAGTTCCTTTTCTATCAAGGCTTTCACGTTCACTTGGTTTTATTTACATATGTATCTGTTGTTTTATGTTTTCCCTTTTCTTATGAGGGTGTTTAACTTTCACTTGATTTTGAAATATATATTTTTTTGTTTCGCTAACTGCGTATCCAGTCAACTCACTTTTCTATATCAATGCTTTTCTCGTTCACTTGGTTTTATTATTAGTACTTCTTGTTGTTTTAAGTTTTTTCACTTTTCTTATGAGGGTGTTTCACTTTCAATCGATTTTAAAATAAAATATTTTTTTTGTTCCCGTTTCTTATGAGGGTAAGTACCGGTGGGTTTGTTAAAGTTGGGCGCCAATTAAAATTTAATAAAACACGATACTACAATTTTTCCTCATATGAGGAATTGGACTTTATTCTCTAAACGAACGACTTAAACTGAGTACACATAATGAAAATGAAATGAGTTTCGACAGTTTGTAGCGTCAGCATAAAGGTTGTTGCGCGTGTTTGGGGAACATGATCATTGTATATAGAGACTATAGTACTATCATCAACACGAAAATTTTCTTAGCCGTACATACCGTCGGATGGCGTTGCTGTCTTGCTAAGTTCCTTGTAGCAACAAAATAGAGAGGAATAGCCACACTTGTGATGAGTGAAAAGAAACATTTGGTTGGTTGTGGACGCGTTGCCACTTGTACTACATATGTAGTACTATGCTACATATTTAGGGGATTTTTTAACGCTGTACTACATACTACATTGTTACCCCAAAGTACTACATTTCTTAAAATCCGTCTAACCATATTACTTTACGAACAACATTTCAAATTTCCGCCATGTGCTTTTATAACTAAATAAATCGATTTAAAAACTTGGCATCACTCCAAAGTATGTGCAAATCTTCAGCTGAATGCTGTCATTTACGTAGGAATTACAGCCAATTTAAATTTGTTTGTTTATTGTGCTGCACCCACAACAACTGCAAATAACAAATATGGATCGGTTTTTAAAATTAGTTTCAGATTCGGACTGTTATTTTTTTGTGAGTTAAAATTATTTTTTTGTTATGTCATTACTATTTATTTGTTTGTTACTTAATGTAAATGTCAATTTAAAAAAATAAATAACAGGTACTACATTTTGTTTGAAAATGCTACATTTTATTAGCTAACGTACTACATTTGCTAAAGACTTTAGTGGCAACGCCTGTTGTGGTGGCTGGTCGGTACTCGGTAGGTAGCAAAAAGCAAATAAAGGGATAAAAACATCATAAGTGTTTCTTTCTCTGTTACTCGCACAATGAGGTTCTATCTCTTCATGCATGAGTAGTTTCTTTGAACAAGACATGATGAGAAATTTCTGATTTGGAATTTCGATCGTATGAAAGGCAAATCTGGATATTTGTGCTTATGAAAGAAAACGATTCTGTTCGTGTGCCTTTTTATGATGAGATGACGGTTGATCTTTTATTTTATATTTGAAAATTCGTTCTTGTAGATATTTGAATGCAAATGGAGTAGGTATATTTCAAGTTAATATTTTTGTCGTATATCTGTTAGTTATGAATTCATGACCATCAATTTAATTATAGTGTTGTTGTTGATATAATATAATATCTGCAATTAATTAACCCCAATTGCGGATGTGAATGTTACATTATATATATGCGAAAAGAGATAAAATTGACGGCCTTGATCTACAGGTGGCTTTGGTCGAGCGAATTTTAGGGTGGATGGGCTGATGATCTTTCATCAAAAATATTATGCATTAGTGATCTGTTTTGCAATTGTCATAATCAGAATGGAATAGGTATTCAAAAAAGAAATACCTATGTTTTGTAGAGAATTAACTGACAACTTTAATAAGTTGCACAGTATTGTTTTGAGGTCAGTTCTGTAGGCGGAAAACAGACTATTAAGTAAAACAAAGAGACAGTGATATTCACTTTACGATTGTTTATTAGAAACTGAACTCAACAGAAATCGAAAGCTGTCTTTTAACACCAAGTACAATACGGGATACTATATATTAGCGGGAGGATCATGCGATCATGAGGCCACTATTAGATCGGGTTCTATTTACATAGTAACAGTATGCTACAAAAATATGCGACTGTTTAAAAATTACCTACAGTTCATTTAAAAAAAATAAATAATAGAATAAAAACGTTCGCATGGGGATCTATATTACAAACAACAACGAAGCAAATGCTTTTATGTTATCACAACTGGTATATAAGCTATTCAGAATAAAATTTGCTACTTATTTTGGATATGTTATTTAAAACACCAGCAAGATAGGTTAATTATGACACACTATCGCACAAACTAGGTAGGCAATTTGTTTTTTAATTTAATTATTTCGGTTTTATTTTTGACCTCGTTTTTTTTCATAAAATTCGTAAATTTATTTATTTATCTATCGGTTTATTCAAATTAAATTCAAATTAAAATTCGTATAATACACTCTCGCAGGAAATAGGTAGATAGGCAATATTATTTATTTTATTGAATAGGTAAGTATGTATTGCCATTTTTTTCAGTTATACGGAAACAGGGCTCTAATCGCGTAATTTATGAAACGATTTTCGTCGAAACGATTGAACAAAACGACATCGTTTCTAGTTTGCTTCATATAACATCATCGTCCCATCGTTCAATCGAATCGTTTATCGTTCTCGTTTTCAACAGTTTGAGCATGACTGTAAACAAACTTTGACAATTAAAAAATTTAAAAATGTATGGAAATTGTTTTTTTTTTCTTTTCTTGAATAAATTTGTTTATTTTTCTTCGTTGTCATGGAATTGGGTATTTTATGCAAAAATAGATAGCTAGGTAGAAGAATTTTTATTAGTAAGGGGCGAATTGTAAGAAGAAATCAATGAATGCAATTTTATGATTGCATTTTTTACTGATTGCATTAAAAATGCATATATGTAAATAAAAAAAAACAAATAGATGAAATTCATTTGAATTCACAATAAGTGCAATTACATTTTTTTTTTGTCAAAGAATGTATTTTTTTACAGTTCGGATAAATGCAAGTCGCCTCCAAAGAGAATATAAGTGTGTGTTTTTCTTTAATAATTTTTTATACTTCTCTCAGAACTAATTAAAAGTGAAAAATGCAGCAAAAACGATAGCAAAATAGCCATCGTTCAATCGAATCGTTTCGACGAGAGTATTTGACGATTAAATTAGTAACGTGAAGCAACAAAAAACGATGCTCGTCGACGATTATCGTTTTTTGGTTGTTACACGAAGCACAAGCATCGTCGAGACGATATCGTTATATCGTTTTGTGCTTACGCGATTAGACCCCAGTATAAATGAAATCAGCTTTTTATGCACTCCAAATAACACCGACTCATTGGATTATTCGAAAAATAAGCGAAGCTGTCATCTATGTTTTGGTAATGTGGAAAAACCTAAATAAGGGCCTCAATGATATCAATAATACGACAGAAAAATTACGGATAGGGTTGTAAATAAAATAGAAAATGGTGCTTTTGCCCATATTAAAAAGAGTAACCAACACAATAGTCTACCTACTTTATTACCCAAAATAAAAATAAACTACCTGTTTTCAGAATTCTTACGAAATTCCCATTCAAATTCAATAAAATTAACTTGTTTTTTTTTAGATTTTGTAAAAATGTAAAGCTATAGAGAAATCCTATAAAGATAAGTTGACAATTTTTGGATTTTAAGATTTATGGCCCCATATAAAAATGCACTAATATACAAAACATAATATGTATATGCGGTTGGCCGGTGACACTTATTCGGCGAATTGTCTATTTTTCAGTAAATAGACCTTAGTGGCTTGGATAGCGTCAATATGATAGTTTATAATAGCAACAATATAGGTTAGCACTCAGATGTAAAAGATATAAGACATGTTATAACTTTCTGTTATTTCTAAATTTCCAAAGAATGACATTATGAATTAGTATTCCATGGCTGTATGAATTATTCTCGAACGAGTCTTTAGTTAAATAAATAAGTATGAAATAAATTACGTTGGAAGACAGATAAAAAAGTTATTATCAATTTAAAAACATTCAGAAATGAATAGCTACCCACCCGTACGTACATTATGAAAACTTCATCGTAGTTTTGTAACTGTAACTGACTTTTTCGAAAAAAAGTTCCATACTTCTTATTGATAACTTAAAGCATACATTTCGAACTTGAGTTTTTTTAAATACCTTCAAGATACCACCACCAATCAATTAAATAATCCGAGTAACTCAGAATAATCAATCATTTATCCATAGAAGAAAGAAATCCAAATTCCCAACTCATCTGTGCTTTGAGCTGAATTGAAGAATCTCGTGAATCGTAAACGCAGAAATTCTTCCAAAGAAAAGGAAATGCATACCCAAATACACACAAAGTAGGTACCTGCTCATCTCATTCATAAAAACAACAGACGACAAACCTGACAAATTATGAAATCGAACCAAAAAGGGAGAGAAAGAAAAAGAATAGACTACAAAACCTCCACTCTGAAATCGGAAAGGGAAAGCATATCAGAAAACAGCAATGCAAATGTATACGCATTCGTTCATGTAAGGATGTGCGCGTTCCACTTAGGTTGCTTTTCCTTTAGAAAATATATCAGCCACCATCGCTGACACCAATGCAACCGCCACCATCGAGGTTTCTGCGCCTACTAAAGTAAACCAACGAAATCTATGATCTTCACCCTCTAAAATATTTGAGCTTAGGTATGGAGACGATAGAGGCGCAATGGTAGGATACACGAGGTGATAGTACTATAATGTTTATATACAATGACATGATGCAGCTGTCTGTTCGTGGGAAACTTTGTTCGGCATCATATTGCCAGGAATTTCGTGGGAAACTTAGCGTTCCCATAACTTATACATTAAATAATGACAGCAAAAACGAACAATCAATGTAGCCAGTTAAGACGTCATTAGCAAACATTGCGGAATAATATATCCTTCTTTTAGAAAGAGGTTTCAAATTTATCGTCGTAGGCTGGAAGATTATTATTCCAGTCGAACTTTCTTAGAGCATACCTGGTAAACCTTCTTTGAATTTTCTCTATTCGAGATTTGCGGTAAAAAGGATTCCAAACAACGCAGCAGTATTCTAATATCGAACGAGTCAAGGTATTATAGAGAGTTTTAAGTGTGTATGGTGTATGGATCATAAAATCCTTAGAATTTCAAAAAATTAAACCTAGCATTTGATTAGCTCTGCCAACTATGTACCTAGTCAATATGCAATGAAAAGTATACTTCAGTGTCAAAAATTACCCCCAAGTCTTTTTGGTCTGAAACTCTACTCAATGCTGTGTCTTGTATTTTATAATCAAAAAATCTGTGGCCATAAGCCATAACCGCTTAACTCGAGTTAGGGCGAATTCGAGTTATTGACGCCATCGCGTTAAGCATACTTTACTCTATTACCATATTTTTTTTCATATTTTTATCATGCTTATTAGAGATGTTATTCACTACAAACCTAACAGCCTAAGTCACTTTTACCTCAGCTTTATTTTTCCATAAAAGCCTAACTCGAGTAATTTTAACAATTTTACAATATTAATTTCCTAACTGTAAGGGTGGCTTGGGGATAAAGTATATTCTTATTAAAACTCAGTCAATATTTATTATAATCACTCTTTATTACTTCACTTATATTATTCCTTATAAACGTCACTACTGTTCCGCGGTCAGACTACAACTGACTTCAAATTATTCTACAGCCGGCAATCCTATCGCAGTCGGGGGGAAAAACACGTTCGATCATGTTGGCTTTATTTTTCGCCTCTCTTCTTAACATTTTATACGAATACATAAATAACTATTACAATGCTTTTGTGTTTGTGCTACTACAGTTCGGGTATCCTGACATACAATCGTCCCGATTGACCTATAACCTTTCATTTTCGTCCAACCAACGCTTCATATTCGCCACTTCCCACACTCCCGTATAAGGTATTTGACTCAACTGCAAGTTATCAACATCTTTCACTAAATACCTATCATTCGGTAATACTTTCGCAACAACGTACGGGCCCTTAAACTTGGGTGCGATCTTTTTGCACGCCCAGGTGTACTTATAAAATTCTTCACCATAACATAGTCGCCTACTCTATATTCCTTATATGTTCGGTTACGATCCTTCAACGCTTTATTATAAGCCTGACTTTTCATTATATTATCTTCAGCCCTCTTTCTCGTTTTCTCTAAATTCCTTTCATTAGCACACTCATCAAACTCTTCTAGTTTTTCCTTTAAGTGATCTATCACCCTACCCTTCTGTTGAATCCCAAACAATAACTGGCTCGCACACGTACCTGTGCTTTTGTGCACTGTGTTATTCAATGCAAATTCAATATCTGGTAAAACTCTATCTAGGGAGAAAACAGTCCCAGCACTAGTTAGCTTAGCTATCATCGGGGCCATGGTCCTATTCACCCTTTCAACTTGTCCGTTTGCCTGAGGGGAACCTGTTGCTATTTTTATGTGTTGAATATTACACTCTTCGGCGAAACTTGCAAAATCTTTAGATGTGAATGCGCTACCTCTATCCGACACTACCATTTTTGGCCTACTATACGATTTAAAATAGTCTCTCAAACTACTTAAAACTTCCCTTGTACCGGTTGATCGGACTGCATACAATCTAGTAAACTTAGAAAACGCATCTATTATCAAGAAAACGTATCTTTTCTTGGCATTCCTGATCGATACAGGACCAAAATGATCGATATGTATAGTTTCAAACGGTTTACTACCTTTGGGTATGTTATGCAACATCCCCTCGTGCTTTCCAAACTTAGACGAGTAAACTATACATTTTAGGCAATTACTTATATACATCTTGATTTTACTTTTCATTTTGGGAAACCAATAAACACTCTTTATAGCATTAGCAACCTTCTCACTGCCTAAGTGCCCCATTTCATCATGATACTTCTGTAATATATTCCTCTCCATACTTTGCGGCACATAAAAGGCTATATTCGAATCCATCTTTTTGTATATTAATCCATTTCGCATTTCATAAACACTACTTTCCTCTTTTTCTAACTGTTGTCTTATCTTTTGTATACTCTCATCTTTATTCTGGCATATCGATAAATTCTGCTCAAAAGTGTTTTCTTCCAAAACCAATACATTCATCATTCTACTCAACGCATCCACGTGTTGCATCTTGGACCCATTTCGATGCTCCAACGTGAAATCGTAATTCTGTAACTCAAGTGCCCACCTAGCTATCCTCGGGTTTATCTCTCTTTTGTTCAGTGTTAGCATCAACGAGTTACAATCAGTCACTATTCTAAATTTCATACCGTTTCCAATTCAAAGCTGTGATACTTTGACTCTAAATCTGTGGTACGTTTTGAGAAATAAAATACCGGGTGAAACTTCTCGTCAGACTTCCTTTGCATCAGTATTGCCCCAAACCCGAGGGAGCTAGCATCGCAATGAAGTTCCACCTCGTCTCGAGGATCAAAAATCGCTAAAATAGGTGTTTCAATCAGTTTTGATTTTAAAATCTCAAAACATCGGATCTCTTCTTCACCGAATTTGAACTTAGCATCTTTTCTTACCAGTCTATATAAAGGTTCAGCTAATAGTGAAAACCCTTTAACGAACCGTCTAAAATAGGAACAGAGTCCTAGGAAACTCTGCACTGCTTTAACATTCTTCGGCAAAGGAAAATTCTTTACAGAGTCGATACCCTTTTCATCAGGTTTTATTCCCCCTTTAGATATGGTGTACCCTAAATAGCGCACCTCTGACTCTAGAAACCTGCATTTATCTAGTCTTAGCTCCAGTTTATTTTCGACTAATCTGTTAAAGATCTCTTTTAGTATACTTAGATGTTCCTCAACACATTGTGTCGCTACCATAATATCATCGAGATATATTGCTATCTTCCCTGCTCGCAGGAGATCATCGAAAACCTCATTAATGTATCGTTGGAAAGCCGATGGCGCATTTCTAAGTCCAAACGGCATTTTGACGAATTCATACTGGCCCAATGGGGTCACAAAATATGTATACTTCACCGAATCATCACTCATCTGAATATGATAAAAAGCACTCTTTAAATCAAGCAGTGAAAACAAGCTTTTGTTTACCAGACGGTCTAGCAAATCATCTATAAGAGGGATCGGATAATTGTCCTTTAACGTCACCTTGTTAAGGGTCCGATAATCAACACATAACCGGATATCCCCGGTTTTCTTCTTCACTAACACGATTGGAGATGCATACTCCGACCTACTCTGCCTTATAACTCCCGATTGGACTAGCTCATCTATGATAACCTGCAGTTTCTCTTTCTCACGATATGATAACCTTCTAGGGGAACTGTAGTGATAGTGTTCAGTACTGTAGTAGTGGCACATCTGTAGGACACTACACCCTGTGCCAACTCTACATAGAATATCTCTACACTCCTGTTTAAGAAGTATTAAGTAATATGTAGAGTCAGTAGTAATAAAGCAGTCATACGATACAGTTCCCCAGCGTGTACTCTTTGTTTGATCAATATATACTACATGGCGCAGTCGGTTTGAACCTGTTTAAAAAAAAAAAAACAGTTATCTTGCATGTGAAATTAGCAATGCTGTTTATATATTAGCAGATGGGAATTGCAAAACGAGTGAACCATCATCCGATACTGGAAAAAAAACCTCGTGGAAGACCGCCAAAAACGAGAGTGATTTTCCACAACACCAATATGGATTACATACGAAAAATCGACGAATTAAAATTGGAGGGAAATATTTCAGAAAACTGGAGGGTATTTTATCAAAATTTTGAAGTTTTTGCCGCTGCTATAGAGCTAGCTAAAAAAGACGAAACAGTTAAAGTGGCAATTTTCTTAAATGCTTTGGGATCAGAAGCTATAGAAGTCTTTAATTCACTGGATTTGACAGCGGCCCAAAAGGCGAAGTATGAAGAAGTGGTCAATGCATTCAAAAATTTCTGCAAGCCGAATTCTAATGAAGTGTACGAAAGCTTTTTGTTTCATAGTAAAAAGCAGACACATGGAGAACCATTTGACCAATTTCTATTGGAACTGAAGAAAATGGTTAAAAGATGCGGATATGGAGAGCAGGAAACTAGAATGTTACGGGATAGAATCGTGCATGGAGTGTGTGATAGCAAATTACAAAAGAGGTTGTTGGAGACAGAGGGATTAACAGTAGAAAAGGCAATTGAGATGGCGAGAGCGTCAGAAGCATCTAGTGCACAGATGAAAATTATGGGTGAACAGGCAGCAGCAACGTCAGCGGCAGCAGTAGACATCGTGAGAACATATAAAAGTCAGGAGAGTAATTATAAAAACAAATATGATACAAATTCGTATAAAAATAGTTTTAAGTTGAAGGATATACAAAATTCTAAAAGCAATAAATTTTCTACATATAGGTCTTCAAATTCCAATAGAATATGTAACCAGAGAGAGGATAATTACAATAATAACACTTGCAATTTTTGTGGACAAATTCATATGAGAAGGAAATGCCCAGCGTACGGTAAAACTTGTGCCTATTGTAGAGGAGCAAATCATTTTGCTGCAGTTTGTCGACGCAAAGTCATTCAAGAGATATCGGCAGAAAGCAATAAAACAGGTGATAGTGACAGTAGTTTTTGTCTTGATTCAATATTTTTGCATGAAAACAATATTTATAAAAGAGATACAGCATGGTTCGAAAGTCTTCAAATTCAATCCACAAATATTAAATTCAAGCTTGATACCGGTGCGGATGCTAATGTAATTCCAGCATCTTTTTTGAAATATCTTAAGAATCACAAAATTGTCGAGAATAAGGAAAAATTACTGGCATATGGGGGTAATGAAATTAAAACTGTGGGATGTGTGGAGTTAGAGTGTAACACTATGGACAAGAAAAAGGCAAGATTACGATTTTATGTGATAGAGGGTGAAAGTATTCCAATTCTAGGACTTCAAAGCTGTATTGATTTAAATTTAGTGAAGCGAATCCAAAGCCTAGAAATCAGTAGTAAAGAAAAACTTATTTTGAAATATAAAGGTTTATTTGAAGGTTTAGGGTGTCTATGCAAAGATTTTTGTATTGAGCTGAAGAGTAATGTTGTCCCAGTAGCCAAACCTTCGCAAAGAATTCCGATCTCTTTGCGAATTCCGGTAAAAAATGAGTTGCAGTCACTTTGCGACAAAGGAATAATAGAAATTTATAATGAGCCAGCCGAATGGGTTTCGAATATAGTAATCGTTGAAAAGCCAAATAAAAAGATTCGGATTTGTTTAAACCCAAAAGGACTAAACGAGTCAATTAAAGAAAATTTGTATCAAATCCCCACATTTGATGAAATAAAGTCCAAATTAGTAAACAAAAAAATATTCTCTGTTCTTGACCTGAAGGATGGTTATTGGCAGGTAAAATTAGATGAAAACTCAAGAAAGCTTTGTACATTTAGTACTCCTTTCGGAACTTTTCGTTTTATCAGATTACCTTTTGGACTTAAAATTGCACCAGAAGCATTTCAGAAATTAATTGAGAAAAATTTTGGTGACATAAAAGGATTAGTAATTTACATAGATGACTTTTTAGTAGCAGCAGAAAATGAGGAAGAGCATGATGAAATTATAGAAAAAATTATGAAGAGGGCAGCTGAAGTTGGAATCAGATTCAATAAAGCAAAAGTTCAGTTCAGGCAGAAAAGTGTTAGATTTATGGGCCATGTGATAAAAGAAGATGGAATTCAGTGTGATAAAACGAGAATGGAGGCAATTGAAAGATTAGGAATCCCAAAAACAAAGACTGAGTTGCAAAAGCTGTTAGGTATGGTAAATTATTTGAGGGACTATATACCAAATTTAGCAGAGATGTCCACCCCTCTTAGAAATCTATTATCCAAGGATGTATTATTTCAGTGGCTAGACAGTCACACAAAATGTTTGGAAGCGATTAAAAAAGCTATAGTTGAGTCACCAGCACTGCGGGCGTTTAATTGTAAAGAAAACATTTCTATCCAGACTGATGCATCGCAAAATGGATTGGGTTGCTGCCTAATGCAAAATGCTAGACCAGTATGTTTTGCATCAAGGAGTTTGTCTGTAGCGGAAGTGCAGTATGCACAAATAGAAAAAGAATTTCTAGCGGTAGTGTTTGCGTGCCACAAATTTCATCCATACATTTATGGAAGGTCTTGTGAGATTATTACTGATCATAAGCCTCTGTTGGGAATAATGTCTAAGGACTATCATAAAATTCCATCAGCCCGTTTACAAAGAATGAAGCTTAGACTTCAAAAATATGATTTAAATTTTAAATATTTGCCAGGAAAATTTTTATATGTAGCGGATCTATTATCTAGGAATTTTGGCGAAGAAAAATCGAAAGGTGAAATTAACGGATTAAACGAAATGGTGCATACTATAAATGTAAGCGATAAAAAGAAAGAATTATTTAAGCTGGAGACTGAAAAAGATATTGAATTAAAAAACTTAAAAACTGTAATTTTGAAGGGTTGGCCAACTAACAAGTCAAAACTAGAAGATTGTATGAGATTATACTGGAAATTTAGGCACGATTTAGTAGTAACAGATAACTTAGTATTTTTTAATGATCGTATATTTGTTCCAAAATCATTGAGAGGCGATACTTTGAACAAGTTACATAGTTCGCATCTAGGCATTGAGAAAACGAAAAATCGTGCTCGAACATTAGTTTATTGGCCTTCTCTCAATGACGATATAGAAAATTTAATAAGGAAATGTAAAATATGCCAGAAATATAGATCACACAATAGAAAGGAGCCAATGCTTTGTCATAATATTCCGGACATGCCTTTTCATAAAATTGGAATGGATTTTATGGAGACAGATGGAAAAAACTTTCTTGTCCTGGCTGATTACTAAACAAAATATTTGGAAATTGTGCAGGTAAAAAGGAAAACTGCTCAAACTGTTATACAAGCTGTACTCCCCATATTTGCAACTCATGGTTTGCCTAGAACTATTATTGCTGACAATGTACCGTTTGGATCATTTGAGTTCAAGGAATTCTGTAAAAAATTAGATATAAATATTACTTTAACTAGTCCAATATATCCCCAGTCAAATGGTTTCGCAGAACGCATGGTACAGGTATCAAAAAAGTTAATTTTAAAATGCAGGGAATCAAAGACTTGTTTGTGGATGGCTCTGTTAGAATATCGAAATACTCCAATAAAAAATTCCACATTTTCTCCGTGTGAACTCCTTATGGGACGAAAAACAAGAACGCAAGTTCCAGGAAAAATAGAACTTTTTAGGAATTCGATGTATAGGAAGCAAATTGTACCAATCTTAGAGAAAAATAATAAAGCAAATAAGGAATATTATGATAAAACAGCAAAAGAAAGACAGCAATTTGACGTAGGAGACAGCATTTGGGTACGAGATTCAAAGGTCTGGGTACCGGGCAAAATAAAAGACAAGCATTTAATTTCTCCTAGGTCTTATTGGATTGCGTTGGAAGATGGTCGAACGCTGCGAAGGAACTCTTTTTATATAAGAAAGCGGTGTTAAAAGTTAAGTTGGAATAAATATAGTATCGAAGTTAAAAAAGAAGTATATACAAATAGGACAACGTCACTATTATCTAATACAAAAAAAAAAAAAAAAAATTAAGTCCACATGAATTGCAAGTGCATACATAGTAATTATTTAAGTTTGAGTTTAAGTATTCTATTACCAATGTACGGTTAGTAGGAAAATATGTTTAAACAATATTATGTACATAGATATAGGTATATACATTTGTATATAAAAAAAAAAAAAAAAAAAAAAAGAGTAAAGGAAAACACACGTTCAGTAATTTGATTGATGAATTTGTAATAATTTAATACACCATGAATGATTATGTTAAATACATTAGTAATTACAATTTAAGGGAGATGTAGTGATAGTGTTCAGTACTGTAGTAGTGGCACATCTGTAGGACACTACACCCTGTGCCAACTCTACATAGAATATCTCTACACTCCTGTTTAAGAAGTATTAAGTAATATGTAGAGTCAGTAGTAATAAAGCAGTCATACGATACAGTTCCCCAGCGTGTACTCTTTGTTTGATCAATATATACTACAGGAACAATTGAAGGGCCTCTCATCAGTCAATCTTAATTTCATTTCGTACTTGGTCTTCGGAAAAAGGGGACGATCGCAGCACAAATAATATCTTTTTAACAATTCATTGAATTCATTTTTAACTTTAAAATCTAACCTTTCATTAACAATCGTTATATCATCATCATGAATTTCTATGTTCATAAGATCATTACATTCATTATCAATTGCTTTCCGTTCTTTCTTTTCATTTTCTACCCTAATTAATTTCAAATTAGCTCTTTTTATAAAATCTTTGCCAAGAATTACTGGCAATTGTGTCGTTTCATCATCAACAACAAACATTTTTAGAAATATTTCCTCTTCATTATAAAAAACACAACAATCTATTTTTCCAATTATTTTTAAAGGGCTTTTATTAATCCCACAATACTTATTTTTAGTATCAAACTTATATACTAAGGCCGCTGGCACAAACTGCTGACAAATGACGCTGATAGGACTGCCGGTATCTATTATTGCTCCTAAAGAAGTTTTATAATTACATTTATGATTCTTAAAAATAAACCTTAAATCGCTTACATATTCATCTGACTCCTCATCGTGCACACGCATCACTCCTCTGACTGGCGGCTTCCTCTTTGGGCAGTCTGCAGCATAGTGCCCCATCACGGCACAAACATGGCACGCGCCGACCTCTCGTTTGCTCTTCCTACACTCATTGGCATAATGTCCCACGGCGTTGCAGTTATAGCAGCGATTTATTTTCGGTGCTGCTAAGGCCTGCCTTGAGGTGGATGGTATTGGTTTTGGAGGCCTGTTGTCTTCCTCCCTCTGCAGCCGCACACTCACAAACGCCTCCAACAAATCCTCTTTTGCTGCGAAACGCTGCATCCTCGCCTGGTGGCGCAAAGTCACGGTGGGTATCCCTTCAATTAGATACTCCTGGATTTCGTCCTCTTTGACCATTATTTTGTTCGCCAAAATGATTTTGTCATGGTAATATTCCTGGAAACTCTCGTTTGATTTCCAGATCCTCAGTCTTTAGGTCTCGTTCCTGCCATCTGCCTGTCCTCAGCTTGTCTCTTCATCATCTCATTTTCCTTGCGTAAAAACTCAATCTCCCTCTTCTGCAGTTCAAACCAGTGTTGTTAGTATTCTCTCTTCATTTATCCCACGAAGCGTGGTCATTTTTCCCTTTTTTCCCTTTTCACCATACTCAAAATCCCTTTTCAAATACCACGATACTTTATGAGTTAAAATCCAGTTTTTAAAAGTATTACACGGAAAGAAAATCTAGTTAAATTAAAATTTAGAATAAAAACCGCAGTTTGTAACACTGCTATGATTTTTTTTTGGTACCAGAAAATTTTGAAAAAATACGATTTATATGAGCTGTTTTTTTTTGGACAGTCAGTGTATTGATAATCATGGTGAAATACAGGTGTTTTAGTAGAATTTCACCAAAAATTTATAGTTTGAATGTTTTTTTGTTAGATTTCTGAAATTCCCACGATTTGGTGCATTATCCCTTTATCCCACGGAAGGCTTTTCGGACATCGAAATTCCCACAAAAAGGGATAAATCCCACGATATAACAACACTGGTTCAAACTCACGCTTCATCAGTTCTAGCTCTTTGTTCATAAGAGTCCACTCCTTTGCCTTGCTCTTATTCATTTTCTTTTTCTTGGCACCCTCTTCATCCATCCGTTCGTCATCGTTCCGCTCGTCATCGTTCCGCTCTTCGTCGCTCCGCTCATCATCGTCGTTGCTGCAGCAGTCACTCTCGTCATCCAGGAAACTTATTGCGGAAATATTCATTCCATCATCGTTCTTTTCCTTTCTAGCTGCCTTCGACATGCTTGGGCATGTTCCTCGCACTTCCACCGGTACAGACAACAAACGCAACAGTAGCTCGCTTTTGTTGCCAGTTGTCTTTTCTCCTACTTCTTCCAACCACTTCTTTAACTCAACCGCCGTATATTTTTTAAATTTCTCCAGCTCAGACATCATCACTCATTCGTTTTCTACTTTTATGTTTTTTTTTTTTTTCTGTTCAAATGAATTGCGCACTCGTTTTAAGGGTGGAAAATGTCAATCGCAGTAAATACAACGCACACAGTGAATTCGTGAAAGTTTCTACCTGCACCGTCTACTTCAGAAAAACCCAGAAAGTTATTTATAGATATGCATTATTTCTTCTCTGGCACAGTGACACACACACACGGGGACTTGGACACGTTTCAGCTTGCACAGAAAATTCTCGAACAAAACGATTTGCACTGTTTGCTTTGCCCTTTTTTTTTTTTTTTCGTATGTACTATGCGCGCGCGAGTTACGTATCATCCACCCGACCATATAGATGAATTCCTAAAAAACATAAATGTCGATTACTAAGCATTTATGTTTTTTCCATTTAACTAGGTCAGTTCCTAGGAATTGCAAGTGTGCTGACTTAGTGTCTACAACGAGCACACGATCAATTCTTGGAAATGATCGTTGACGAAATAATAAACGAATTATAATAAATACAGGTGAAGAAAGGTGGATGCGTCGTAGTTCGTTCCCGGGAGTTGTACGTGTTGTTTAGCCCTAAGAGTTTTTTGTTTGGTTGTAATAAAGAAGAACAATAAAAAAAATAGAAAATATTTTTTTTTAATTAACGTTCGGTTGAAAGTTAATTTACTGGCGCAGTCGGTAGGATAATCCTAAAACGGGTTATCTAGTGATTTCGAACAAAAATCTACTGAAAATAAACAAGTACGCGAATAAAATCGTTTAAGATTAGTGTACAGTGAACTAGCTAGCACGCAAATAAAATCGTTTAAGATTAGTGTACAGTGAACTAGCTAGCACGCAAATAAAATCGTTCAAGATTAGTGTTTTAGTGAAAAACAAAACATAAATTTAAAACTCAACAAATGGCAGAAAACAACCAAAACAATGAAGAGCTAATTGTGGAGCTCCAACGAAGAAACCAGCAATTAGAAGCATTAAGAAATGCATACCAGGACCTTCAAAACCGGGAGCGAAACACCAGACAGGACCAACTCATCAACAATGTCAAACACATGCCGATTTTCACCGGACACGGTGACATTACAATAAATTCGTTTATCCGAAACGTGGATTACTACTTGGCCGAGATTAACAACGAAGATACGAGACGAAGATTTATCTTAGCGATCTACCACGAGAAAATCCAGGGAGAGGCGAAGAATACGGTGATAAATGTGCCACAACCAGACAACTGGGATCTCATCAAAGCAACGCTGAAATTGCGCTACAAGCCGGATATCGAGCCTTTTCAACTATACCGAAGAATAAGCAGTCTTAAAGTAAATACCGTAAGTGAATTAGCCATAGAAATACAACAACTAAAGTATAAAGCTGACGAATTAATTATATATCACCAAGGCGATAATTTTATTGATCTGAGTAATATAAGTGGAATTTTAGTGAATACAATTAAAGAAATGACACAAGGAACACTCCTAGAGAGAATATATGAAGAAAATATTTTAGAAAATATTCTATTAATAATGAGAAGACGTAGGTATGAAGATTCGTGCATAAGACCAGAATTTACCAAGAATAGAGTATTGAATAAAGACAGTAAAAGACTAATGCCGAACAATTTTAGACAGCAGAATAGGGATAGTAACAATCAGCAGTATCAGAATAACTTTAACAATAACCAGGTTCCAAATAATTACCACCCTAATAATTTTAATACGAATAATTATCAGAATCATAATCGATCAGGGCAAAATAGGAGATATTATCAGCAGTCAGGCAATAATAGGAATTCTGGGCAGTATCGCCAGCAACATAATAATAGGCAACCCGAACCCATGGATGTTTCGAATATCCAACAAAGGCAAGTTAATAGCGTAGAAAGACACGTCGAACAACCAGGAAACCTTAGTTCATACTCGGGCCAAAATCGCCACAATCAGAATATGACTGAGCAAGGGTTAGATATGTCTTTAAGCAATATAGAACAAGTCAACAGGGCCGAAGTTAACAATGTTGATTTTTTTATCAACTAGCCTCGGAGGAATTGCCAACTATCGAAATAACCATAAACAAACAAAAATACTTAGCATTAATAGATACAGGATCCTCACTTAGTCTCATAGATGAAAAAATTAATGTTTTTAAAAAAGTGAAAGTTGAACCAGTGCAGTTTTCTACAATTAATGGTAAGGGATCTTTTGATTTTGAAGTACATACTTCTGCCCCCGATGAATTAAAAGCACCAGCAGGAGCTCTTATTCGTTGGAAAGTAAAGAGTTTACCCGAACGAAAATATCAGTTCATAATAGGCACAGATTTACTTAACAAATTAAATACGTTGATTGATTTGGAAGCAGGAATTATAAAACTTAACGGACAAGCCATCAAATTACAATATAGGCCACCGTTATTTGATGAAATTCATACACTAGAATATGTAGACGATAATATTATTGAACATTTGAAATTAGACCACCTCAACTCTGAAGAATATCAAGAAATCGAAAAAATTATTAGAAAATTTAAATCGTTATTTTTCAAAGAAGGTGATACCCTCACCAGTACCCCCGAAATACTACATGAAATAAAGACAACTACCGATCAGCAGATAAATGCAAAGTTATACCGTTATCCACCCAAACACGAAGAGGAAGTCAGGAAACAAATACAGGAAATGACAGAGCAAGGTATTATGCAACAAAGCAATTCTAAATACTCAAGTCCTTTGATAGTTGTTCCCAAGAAAATGGACAACTCTGGTAACAAAAAGTACCGTATAGTTATAGATTATAGAAGGTTAAATGACGTGACGGTCGACGATAAGTTTCCACTACCAAATATCGACTCCATCCTAGATAAATTGGGAAAGGCCCAATATTTTTCCACGATAGACCTAGCGAAAGGCTATCATCAAATTTTAATTAAAAAGGAAGACAGACACAAAACTGCTTTCGTTACCCCACATGGTCTCTATGAGTTCATAAGAATGCCGTTTGGTTTAAAAAACGCCCCGGCAACGTTCCAACGTCTTATGAATCATATATTAAGAGATTTCATAAATAAAACTTGCGTTGTATATCTGGATGATATACTTATTTTTAGCACGTCACTAAAAGAACATGTCAGAGCATTGAAAGACATTTTTCAAGTATTAGAATCTAAAAATCTGAAGATACAAATTAATAAATGTAGTTTTTTGAACAGAGAAACTGAATTTCTAAGTCATGTTATAACAGAAGAAGGTTTAAAACCAAACCCGAATAAAATTGATGCTATTAAAAATGTAGACATTCCGAAAACTCCACGCGAAATTAAAAGTTTCTTAGGTCTTAGCGGTTACTATCGAAAATTTGTCAAAAACTACGCGAAAGTAGCCCAACCCATAACTAAATATTTAAAGAAAAATTGTAAGGTAAATACTAACGATCCGAACTATATTGAAGCTTTCGAGAAATTAAAGAAACTAATTACCAGTCATCCTATATTACGGTTCCCAAATTTTGATAAAACTTTCACGTTAACAACCGATGCCTCGAATTATGCGATAGGCGCCGTTCTTTCACAAGAAGGTCACCCTGTCTGCTTTGCATCCAGAACGTTAAACAACCATGAATGCAATTATTCCGCAACGGATAAGGAATTTTTGGCCATAATGTGGTCAGTTAATTACTTCAGACCATATCTGTATGGAAATAAGTTTAAGATTCTAACGGATCATCAACCAATAAAATACCTTCACGCAAAATACCGAGGAAAAGATATGTCACCAAGACATCAACGTTGGTTACTCAAATTAGGAGAATACCAATTTGAAATCGAATATCTAAAAGGAAAAGACAACAAAGTAGCGGATTTTCTAAGCCGAACAAAAATTAACGAGGACGTTAAAGCCAAGGAGGGAGAAGAATCAGACCCCCCTAACATAGAACATTTTTCGCCAATTTCTAACAATAGTGAAACAGAATCAGATGTTATATTTAATATAGAAGACGATATTACGATGGCAACAATACACTCCGCAGATGAAGAATTACTTGATCATATAGCTATCAAAGAAGAAATTGTGAACAAATACAAAACACAAATTATTCTAACAAATAATAAAACTCAAGAGATTGAAGTTGTAAACGGTAAAAGAATAATTTACATAGCAGAATATGATATGCCTAGATTGACAGATATATTTAGGAGATTCATAACCCTTTCACGCACAAAACAAGTACGCTAAAGTTTTTATGAATATTTGTGCATTATGTAGTGTCTTCATGGTTGTTTTAAATATATGTTTTATAAAAAAGTAAAAAAATTCGGTAGATTTTTAGAAATCGCTTGGGACAAATGTGTCCCAATATGCGATAAGGGGCGGTATTTATAGGATTGTAATGTATTGACAATTAGAGTGATTTCCTATGATTTTTTGATAAATATAAACAAAATTTAATAAGATAATGTAAATTTATTAATAATTTTAAATATGAAATTCAGCAAAACAATTTCTGGTTGCTGTGAAACATAAATTGACGTTGCAAATGTCACAAACATTATTGGTACGATTTTCTACTCCTCTCTTCGCACATTGCACACATCTTTTACGTAAAGATCCTTTTATCATTACGTGTGACGGTAAAGATTGTTTGTGTCCTATATTTTGAATCCTTTTTTTTGTCATAGAAGTAGATGGCAGGGCATGTTTTCTTATAGAAAAATTGCCAATCATGGTCCTAGCCACAACTTGTCGATATTCTAGCGACGTGAGTAACTGGCCTTCTATGCGATCTTCCGCATGCAGTTTTTCATACACAATATAGGCATTATTTATCCCAATGTCTAATAAATCGAAAAAAAGCCGCAAATAGTATTTTATTTTAGATTTTCTATCAACCTCGTATGTGACTTTCTTCTGATCCATCAGATCTACCCCACCCATATTTTTATTGTACTGCTGAACAATATCAGGACATGTGATCTCCAAACTTTGGGCTGATCCAATTTTTTTGCGTTTGACCTTTTGAGTAGGTATCGGTGACAAGAAATTGGTCAGAAGATGCACGGCTCTATTATCCATCCACTTGACAAAAGAAATTCCTTCGAAACTAGTAGCATATATATCACCTCTCTTCATGTCTTTGTCCAGTGGCAAATTTTTTGGAATATGTTTTCGTTGTGAACGTACAGTGCCACATGATTTTAAATTTTGCTTAGCAAGGTTATATTGAAGGATGGGTGAGTTGAAAAAATTATCAAAATAATTTTCACATCCAAGACCAACCAAAGTTTTTGTAAGATCTAGGACAACTGATTCTCCCAATCCTATTTCTGGACCAGATTTCTTTTTTCCCGTATATAAGTCGAACTGATACAAATATCCGGTTTTAGAATCAGCGCGGCACCACATTTTAAATCCTCTCTTCACTGGTTTGTTTTGCATATACTGTTTCATTACGTTGTGTCCTTTGAATTTGACCATATGTTCATCCACTGATTGTGTCGTTGTATTATTCATTGCTGATTGGAAACATAAATTGAAATGATTCATTACTAATCTGATTTTGTATGCCCTATCGAAGTTTGACGATGTCGGTAATGGTTGCGATGTATTGTCGCAGAAATGTAGGTTTCTTCTTATTTCCTCGAATCTTGATAGAGGCATAACGTTGGCTATGTAAGGCACACCCATGTCAGGTTCAGTGGACCAGTAGTTTCTCAGAGTAGGTAATACATGATAGCCCATAACATAGTTCATGCCGATGAAAGCTGTCATTTCTTGAAGGTCTGTAGTGAAAACTGAGCCGTTTTGATGAGCATAACGTAAAGATTCTGGTATTATTATTTTTTCAATCAATGCTTTCATATTTGTGACTTCCTCAAAGATGTCTATAGGTTTTAGAGAGTCTGATTGTTGACAAATATTTATCTTACCAAATTCATAATCAGTGTCAGAAAAATTATAAGGACGATAAGTATTTTTTTTCCACTTGAACTCAGGAACAGGAATACGCAATGGTGAATCAAGGACGTTAGTCGATGAAGAGCTTGAAGTTGGGCGTGAATCTTCAGTAGACTCTGGTGGAACTCCAGCTGGTTCAATTATCACTTCGGAAACTCCAGCTTGCATGTCTTCTTGTAAGAATGACTGGTCTTCGTCATCCAAAATGAGAGCATCTTCAGTGTCACTATTATCAGCCATGAGTATTTCCTCCACTTGGCTTTCAGTCAAATGAAATATTCTATTTCCTTTACGAGCCTAAGACAAAGAAAATCAATGTAGAAATAATATTTTTCATGAAACATATTATGTGAAATTTTGACCTTTCACGCATATTGGGACACCCGTGTCCCTTACAGAAAGGCTCGTTTTTTTTTAATTTTGAAATTGTTAATTCCAATAAATAACAATAAAATCGTAATTATTACTTACCATTTTCACAAAATATATCACAAAACGATTTAAATTGCAACAAAAATGCGTTATATTTTACTTTAGAAAAAAATCACAGAAGCACGCCAAATAACCCAAAAGCAATACCGAATTAATTGTGTTCTCTTTCGAGCGCACGGGTACCAACCTTAATAAAAAACTAAATTCGTATGTAAACAATGGGTACGTGTTGACAGTAATTCAAAATAATGCTTTGATTAGAAAAAAATACAAATTTAATGCAAGGGACGCCGGTGTCCCATATACGTCAAAGGGATAAAGAAGGGCATTACCGGAATATTTTCCGAACTATCCGATCATGAATATAACACCATTCAAGAGAAGCTAATGGAGTTATATTCGAATGATCCACAAATAAAATTTATTAAGTGTTCATATAGAGCACAAGATTTAAAAACAGAAGTAGAAGCGGTTAAACAAATATCTTTATACCATGTCAGGGAAAGTTTACACTCAGGTATCCAAGAAACGTTTAATCAGATCAAACACAAAATATATTACCCAAAGTTACTAGAATTAATTCAAATAGTAATAAATCAGTGTGACGTTTGTAAAACAGCGAAGTATGACCGTAATCCAATAAAACCAAAATTTAAGCTGACGGAAACACCAACAAATATAAATCAAATTATTCATATAGATACGTATGTCTTCAAGAAATTCAACTTTCTTACGGCAATCGACAAATTCTCAAAATTTGGTGCCGCATATTACTTAACGGATAGGAATCATGTTACATTAATTGAACAGTTAGAGGAACATTTTGCCAAAATAGGTAAACCGAATAAGATTATAGCAGACAATGAATTTAAAGCGATTCAAATTAAGGAACTTTTAGAAAAAGAAGAAATTAGATTACATTTAACTAAGCCAAATTCGCACGCAGGAAATTCAGACGTAGAAAGATTTCATAATACATTGGCAGAAAAATTAAGAATATTACTACTCAATGATAGTACTTCAACAATAAAGCAGGCAATGCAAAAAGCTGTTAGAAATTATAACGAAAGGTTTCATTCAACAATAAAAACTACTCCTCTGCAGGTACAAACAGGTAAAATTAGTCCAGAAATAGTTTACGAAAAGTCGAAGTTGACCAAGGAAAATAGATTAATTAAACTTAATGCTAAAAGAGAAGATTATGAAGAAAGAAGAACAACAGGTTTTATTAAAAATTACAAGGCTATTAGACACAAACACCAGCCAAAATATAAAAAGGCAAAGTTAGAAAAAATTCACTTGACAAACGTTAAAAGACCACTTAAATTTTCAGCTAACGATCTGGATATTGATACTGATGACTGTAGTGAAGATTAATTGCCAACATCTCCTCAACTTACAGACTATAAATGAACAGGAAGGATTTGTAAAACTAAAATTAGACGACGTGACAATTACAAACGAAACAGATATCATCGTACACATGATTAACCCAATGGAAATTATAGAATTAGTCAAAAACATATCTTTAAATTTTGCAGTTTTAGAACGCGAACATAGAGTCTTATTGAACGAAGAAGTTGAAGGCATATTACATAAAATTAGAACATTAACGCCAATAAATAATAGGAAGAAAAGAGGTTTAATTAATATAGTAGGTAGCGCACAAAAATGGATATTCGGGACAATGGACGACGAGGATAGACAAATTATTACTGAACACATAAACGAAATTCGACAAAACAATCGTAACGCTATCAATGCAGTAAATAAACAAGTTAAGATAAATGAATACTTTAATAACACTTTTCAAATATTAAAAGAAACTATTCTTAACGATAGAGAGACAATATTAAAGCAAGTCAGTTCTATACAAAAAGTAGAAAGAAAACTTATGGCAAAACAAATTTATTTCGATCAACTGTTTAAACTTAAATACATTAACGCTAGGGTAGAACACATTCAAGAGAATATAGTTTCAGCAAGGAATAATATATTGCATCCTAGTATTTTAACTAACGAAGAAATTGAAACTTATAACATAGATTTTTTTAAATTGAAACATATTAAACTAGGTGTCACTGAATATGATAAAAATACATTAATATTTGCAATTAAGATTCCTAAAAATTATGTCACACTACCTCTGAAAGTTTTAACACCAATACCGAACAGAGAATTTATGGAAGTAGATGCAGACAGTGAATTTACTATAGAATATAAGAATAAAATATACAAATTTGAAGAAAATAAAGCATTAAATGAATTGATCGAAAGTAAACATTGCATAATCAGACAAAACTGTAAGCTCAGAATGACTAAACAAACCGAAATTATACCATTCGATGACGAAACTATACTTGTTAAGAATTTTGAATCAGATGTAAATCACACTTGTGATGATAGACAGCTTAAGATAAGCGGTAACATTTTAATAACATTTTCAAATTGTACATTATATTTAATGGACCACAAGTTTTCTAACATTAAACAATTACACAAGCAAAGGTTTTACTACCCAAGCTATATTGAAAATTACGAAGCAAATAAAACATTTAATTTTGAAAAAATTGTTTTTAATCAAATAGATAATATTAAAGAAATAAAAGAGATTGAATTTGAAAAGAACTTGTCATATCAAATAAACATAGCATCTGTTGTAATAATATTAATTATGTTTGCTATATTATCCTTTTTATGTATACAGAAAAAAAGAATACAGCTTAAATTTAATACTAAAATTCAGGAGAATTCTAATGCTAAGGAGGGAGAAGTTACGTATCATCCACCCGACCATATAGATGAATTCCTAAAAAACATAAATGTCGATTACTAAGCATTTATGTTTTTTCCATTTAACTAGGTCAGTTCCTAGGAATTGCAAGTGTGCTGACTTAGTGTCTACAACGAGCACACGATCAATTCTTGGAAATGATCGTTGACGAAATAATAAACGAATTATAATAAATACAGGTGAAGAAAGGTGGATGCGTCGTAGTTCGTTCCCGGGAGTTGTACGTGTTGTTTAGCCCTAAGAGTTTTTTGTTTGGTTGTAATAAAGAAGAACAATAAAAAAAATAGAAAATATTTTTTTTTAATTAACGTTCGGTTGAAAGTTAATTTACTCGCGTGATGGCGACACTCTTTTTTCTTTTCTTTTTTTAATTATTTTTCTTTCACAGGATTACACTCGTTTTATTATACATATTTCTATTTGGCCTATCCCACTTCTGAAATTGTAAGGGTGGCTTGGGGATAAAGTATATTCTTATTAAAACTCAGTCAATATTTATTATAATCACTCTTTATTACTTCACTTATATTATTCCTTATAAACGTCACTACTGTTCCGCGGTCAGACTACAACTGACTTCAAATTATTCTACAGCCGGCAATCCTATCGCAGTCGGGGGGAAAAACACGTTCGATCATGTTGGCTTTATTTTTCGCCTCTCTTCTTAACATTTTATACGAATACATAAATAACTATTACAATGCTTTTGTGTTTGTGCTACTACATAACTTCAGTTTGGCTGCACTTCATTTTCTATTTTTCAAATTTGTAATTTGGAATAACAGCCTAAGTCAACATAGAGCATTTTTTTGAGAGGAATATCAAAAACTGAGGTATTTTTCAAAAAAAAAAAGTTAAGTTTGGTTGTTATTTTTTAATTTTTTAATTTCCCTAACTCGACTTAGGCTGTTATTCCAAAATAATTTTTTTTTTTTACGACCAGCTAAAGTCGAGTTAGGCTGTTATTCCCAAATTAATTACAGGAAAAATATTGGAAAAGCTGGGTCATAACTTAAGTTTAGCCGTTGTGTGTAGTCGCAAGTGAAATAAAGTGAAGTGAAGTTAAAGTTAAAGTGATAACAATGTCGTCTCGCGCTGAAAAAATTTAAAATTTGGCCAAAATATTAACAGAACGCCAAAAAGTCAAAGGTTTGTTAAAATATTATACAAAAAAAAAAAATTTAAAATCTAGACAAAAGATAGTATATTGAAAGCTCACAATTCAACGTATGAATATGTATAACATTAATTTTTGTTTGACAACTGAAAACTTTTTGCCTTAAATAAACTCTACAGTTATCGAAATACATTCAGCCTTATCGCCAATTTCTTGGGAACTTTTTTCCCCGGGAAATAAAATATTACCTGGGAACAAAAGTTTCCCATCGTGAATCTCCCACGGAATGTTTTTTCCCACGAAACAAGTCATGCCAATATACAAAAGCTCACAAATCATTTTCGAAGTAATAATCGAATATTTTGACATCCGTCAATTGTTTTGATTTACCTACACGAGACAATTTGTAATCAAAAAGTTTAAAAGTTTAACGTGAAAAAAAGGATTTGTTGTAAAAGAAATGATAAATAGCATTGCTTTTGTGATAGCGGTAGAAGAGTTGGAGGAAATTCAAAGAAGGAGCCAAATAGCTTTCAGAAGAAACTTGAGAGATATATCCAATCCACTTGAGTTGCAAGAAACCATGTAAGTTAACATCCAATGTTTTTTCTCAATTAATTAATCTGTATCCTTAGATTTCATCAGTATTATCGCATTAATAAGCCGATATTTAGATATTTTCTGGATCTTTTGAAAGACTCCTTGCCGGAACCAAAAAAATCTTTTGCAATACCTCCTATTGTTAAGCTCAGTGCCTGCTTGCGCTTCTTTGCTGAAGGAGCATATCAAAAAGGAGTAGCAAAAGACTATGAAGTTGGACTAGCGCAGTCTTCATTTTCCGAAGTACTTTCGGAAGTACTTAACATTTTAGAGAGCAAACTTTGTCCAATATGGATAAATTCGCAAATGACGGCTGAACAAAAAAGGAGGACAAAACTAAGATTCTACGAGAAAAGTAATATCCCAGGTGTAATAGGATGCATTGACGGAACTCACATCCGTATAATTGCTCCTTCGGAAAATAAGCATTTACATTACAACAGAAAAGGATACTTTAGTTTAAATGTCCTGCTTGTAAGTAATTTAGCTACTAACCTAAATATTTAAAGTCAAAATAATTATTTTGTAGGTATGTGATGATGAAATGCGAATCAGATTTGTTGATGCTACGCACCCTGGTGCATGTCATGATTCTCTAGTGTGGAATGTTAGTGAGCTAAGAACATGGATGGAACAACAATACTTGAATGGTGAGAGGAATACATGGTTGTTGGGTAAGATTTTAGATTCGTTTTTATTTGTTCGTTACTCTTAATTTAATCATGTACATTCACTTTTTGGCAGGAGACGCTGGATACCCATTAGAACCTTGGCTTTTGACTCCTCACAGGACACCAGAGACCGGAACACCTGAAAGCAAATTTAATGAAATCCACTCCAAAACCAGAAATATTATTGAAAGAACCAACGGCGTGCTCAAGAGTAAGTGGAGATGTCTGCTAGGCGCAAGGGAGCTTCACTATCGTCCAAAAAAAGCCATACAAATTATAAATGTTTGCTGTGCTTTGCATAACATTTGCATTTATTTCAAGTCTGACATTTCCATGGATATTGCACTGGGCTCTAATCGCGTAATTTATGAAACGATTGTAGTCAAAACGATCGAACTAAACGAGATCGTTTTTAGTTTGCTTCATATAACATCATCGTCGCATCGTTCAATCGAATCGTTCATCGTCCTCGTTTTCAGCAGTTTGAGCATGACTGTAAACAAACTCTGACACCTAAAGAACTGAAAAAAGGGATGGAATTTTCTTTTTTTTTCTTTTCTTGAATAAATTTGTTTTTTTTTCTTCGTTGTCATGGAATTGGGTATTTTATGCAAAAATAGATAGCTTGGTAGTAGAATTTTTATTGGTAAAGGGCGAATTGTAAAAAGAAATCAATGAATGCAATTTTATGATTGCATTTTTTTCTGATTGCATTAAAAATGCATAAATTAAAAAAACAAATAGCTGAAATTCATTTGATATTCCCAATAAGTGCAATAACCATTTTTTTTTTTTGGCAAAGAATGCATTTTTTTTACAGTTCGGATAAGTGCAAGTCGCCTCCAAAGAGAATATAATGTGTGTGTTTTCCTTTAATATTTTTATACTTCTTTCAGAACTAATTTAAAGTGAAAAATGCAGCAAAAACGATGAAACGATAGCAAAATAGCCATCGTTCAATCGAATCGTTTCGACGAGAGTACTTGACGTTTAAATTAGTAACGTGAAGCAACAAAAAACGATGCTCGTCCAATCGTTTCAACGATTATCGTTTTTGGTTGCTACACGAAGGAGAAGCATCGTCGAGACGATATCGTTCTATCGTTTTGTGCTTACGCCATTAGACCCCTGGACTTTCAAGACAATGATGACACCAACTTTGAAAATGTAACTTTAAGCAGCTCAGTTTATTTGAATGAGGCCCAACGAATACGGAGAGAAATAGGAAACTCTCTTTAAACAGTTTATTCAGGTTAATAACGATTACATAAAAAAATAACAAAATGACTAGTTCTAGTAAAAAAAATAAGTATATAAAAATAAATAAATACATTCAATAAAAAAGTCTTAAACTTCAGTTTAGGAATGTTTGTATCACAGTTAAGTAGTTTAGCCTAATACTTCGCAAGTTTAGCTACTTCTATTTCTAGAAGTTTCGTTTTCAGCTCCAACTTTTGTTCAATTTCATATTTACTGAGCTTTTCCATTTCAGTGTTGTGGCGTATGGTTTCTTTTAGAACTTCTTTTTGTTGGTCGTAAAGTCGATCAATTGAGCGATATATTTTTTTGGCACTACCTTGGATTTCATTTTGATGGTTCTTCATTAGTAACACAGCTTCACTAATTTGTTCAACAAGTTTTTCTTGTAGATGCGTTTCCTTTTCTAGAAAATCTATTGAGCTTTTTGTTACTGGTCTGCTTTTTTCCTTGTTTTATAACTGTCGACATTATCCACTGCATTATTATTTAAAACGTTGCATGATGTGTCCTCTGTATCAATTAAAGCTCGAAAAACTGCGTCTAGTTCATTGGGTGGAAACTCTTCCTCGTTCTGAAGGGTGTTTTCCTTTTCTTCTTCGAAATATGAAGATAGTTTTTGTTTTTTAGAGCTGGAAGGCAATCCAAAACGCAGAGAATCGCAATGGCCTTCCACAGATTCACTCATTGCACATATTTTTATGATGGTCTCCTCCAGGTCTGAAAACTTGTATTCTCTGCAAGGGCCGCCACCAGTGGAGTTTTTTGATTTCAAGTTTTCTGACATTTTCTTTTTTATGTATTTTTTCTTATCACTCCACACCTGAAACAAATAAAATTGAAATCTATAGGTCGCTTAATCATTGCAAATTGAAAAAATTATGTTAGTAAATTATTATCTTGAAAAATGTACCCTTTTCCATTCAAATGTAGATTTTGATGGTGGCCCGATGCTGTTTAACTCCTTTTCGATGGTTTTCCAAATTTTTTGAAATTCGTCTTTGCTCCTTTTAGAGTATCCTGTAGCAATATCTGGATATTTTTCCATCAAACCTACAAGGAACTCTAGCTGTATTTTACTTGTTGCATTATACCTTAGAAAAATAATTAATTTTTCATAAATATTTATTTCTTGCAGAATATAAACAAATACTTACATTTTTTCTTCCCTTGTTCCCCAACAAACCACTTACGGAAAAATTCGCACTAAAATAATAAAAAAATTCCCCAGAAAAATTATTCGCGATTGCTTCGTTTTTAGGGGAAAATTTGTTTCCCTTTTCGAAGTTGATTCGCGATACCAACTTTCCCAAATTGGGAAATATCTCCGGGGAAATTTTGTTCGCGATAAGGCTGATTATCTACAACTATAGTGGAATGTGATGTTTCAAAACAAAAGAGGAGCTTCTAATACAAGGATTATTCTGTTCCAGTATCGTCTCGACGATACAAAATTCATTGAATCCTCTTACTGCTTATTTACAAACTTCTGGTTTAATCTAATTTCAAATTTCAAATATATATATATATATAGATTTCGAGAGATATTCGAATCAAACCACCATTGTCGGGTCTCTTTTCGTCTCTCTAACACTGTAAATCTTACTCAGGTAGACTCTCTGGATTAAATTTCAAATAACTTTAGATTAAGAAATTTTTTAGCTAAATTTAATAAATCATGTTTTTTGCCTTAAAAACCTATCAAAAGATTTATTGCATTTTCATTACGGGTAAATTCGACTGCAAGTAAATTTATTTTCTTTAAAATATCTATATAATAAACAACTAAAAACTTCTAAATATTTAAATTAGCAAAGATGATAGGAATCATTGATTAATTTTTTAACTTAAATCAAAATAAACGTTTAATTTATTAATTTAATAAAATAAACATTTAAAGCTACATTTTGCACGTTATTCTAGAAAATGTCAGGGGCTATGAAATAAGACCGACTCAAAATGAAAACGTTGATACCGGTAAGAAATTTCTTTTAAGTATTTGGCAATACTGTTTCTAATTAAAACTTAACTTATATTAAGCTAACATCAACAATTAAGAAGAAAATAACACAAATAATATTGAGTTGAAAGAAGACTGTCATTCATATGATCTATTGCCAAATTATGAGCCTAATGTACGAAATGAAACCCAAACCAGTTCTTCTGATCCCGAATTTCTTAAAAGTAATGTCGATTTTAGTCTATTACGTATAAGAACCAAATCTCAACATAATTATTTTAACGTTGTAGGTGCAGGTGAAATAAATTTGCGTTTTCTAGTTGAGCCAAAATTAATTGATGAAATTGGTGAATCTGAAAATAATGTGTATGAACAGCCTGAATGGGAAAACTCTGATGATTCGGTTAAAGATCCGGATTTCAATGTATCTTTGAGTAGTGAGGATAGTCAGTCTTCGTTGAATTTTTCTTTTGAAAATGAGGAAATTAATCGACTCGGAACTCAAATAGAGAATGCGCTGGTCAAAAAAAAAAAATAATAAGCTACTTCGGTCTAAGTTACGAAATAATGGAAAATCCTATGATACAATTTCTGGCAAAAAGGTAAAACCAAGAAAATGTATACCATTTGGTATGTGCAGAAACAATTGCAATGAAAAAATTGGATTTGACAAAATCCAATTACTTTTTGAACACTATTGGTCCCTGAGGTCTTACGATCAGAGAATTTTATGTATCGGGTCTCTAATAAAAGTGGAAAGTAAGAAATGTGATACCCTGATTAACTCTAATGATCGAAAACGAAAAAGAGAAAATACTATGAAATATACATTAGAATTTGACGGTAACGTGATAGATGTATGCAGAAAACATTTCTTACAGTGTTTCAATGAGACTGATAGTTTCACTAAATCAGTTATACGAAAAAAAATAGGCTGTCCCACGGTGGTATTCAGAGATCATCGAGGTAAACACACTCCTATTAATAAGACCTGTTCAAAAAAAGAAGAAGAGGTTAAGCGACATATTTCAGAATTCCCTGCCTACGAAAGCCACTATAGCCGATGCGATACATCAAAAAAATATTTACATGCTAGCCTTAGTCTGAGTTCTATGCACGCTTTGTATAAAGAAAAATTCGAAAATCCATTAAGCCTTTCAAAATATTCACAAATATTTAAGACTATGGGTATTAAATTTAAGACCCCAAAAGTAGATACATGCAGCACTTGTGATGGCTTCGTCCTTAAAATTAAAGTATCACAAAATGAAGAAGATAAGACTGTTTTAATGGAAAAAAAATCAATGCATTTAGACAAGGCTGAAATGGCTTATGCAGCGAAGAGAGATGACAAAATAGAAGCCATGGCTTCTAAAGATATGAAGGTGTTTGCTTTCGATTTGCAGCATTGCTTACCAACCCCATTCTTAAGAAACTCTATTAGTTTCTATAAAAGGCAACTATGGACCTTTAATTTAACCGTTCACGATCTAAAATCTAACGAAGCTCAATGTTTTATGTGGCATGAGGCTATGGCTCGTCGGAGTGGAAACGAAATATCGTCCTGTCTGTATAAACACGTAAACACGATATCTACAGATACAACTCGAATTACTTTTTATAGCGATTCGTGTACTGGGCAGAACAAGAACTCATTTGTCGCTGCCATGTTTCTGGCTAAGGTATTCAACACTCAAAATCTGGACTACATTGACCATAAATTTCTCGAACCAGGACACACATATGGAATGTGACAGTGACCATGCATTAATTTAAAAAAAGAAAAAGAAAACAAATGTGGAAATCCAAGTGCCGAGAGACTGGTACCAATTCGTTAACACGGTCGGCCATAAAATTAAAGTTGTAGAAATGAAATCAGATGATTTCCTTAATTTTTCCGACCTCTCCAAAATAAAATTTAATTGAAAACATTTTAATGAAGACGGTGAAAGGTTCACGTGGAGTACGGTAAGATGGCTACGCTACACAAAATGTCTAAATAGAGTATTTTACAAAACATCTCTGGATAATGCAGCTCCTTTTATGATCCTTAAGATAGGGAAGAGAAGCGTTTCCTCTATTTCCGAATGCGAAATTAAAAAAATTGATGTAGTTCCGTGTATCTCGCAGGAGAAGAAAAGAGATTTAGTTTTTCTAAAGCAGTTCATCAACCCCGATTTCCATACTTTTTACGACAACCTTCGCACCAAAATGGATGAACTGAATACTCACCCTGATTTGACAGAAACTGATGACGAAGAAAATGTTTAATCTTGCTGAAGCTAAGAATAAAAATGAATTTTATTCTCATTTTAGTACTTTAACTTCCAAATTTGTATTACTATAATAATTTGTTTCCTATTACTTTACAATTAAAATGATTTTTATGTTCTAAACGTTGATCTGCTGCGTCGTTTTTGGTTTATTACTTTAAATTCTAGAGCTGAATTGAATAACCTTAATTTTATAAAATTATTGCATTTGGAAGAGTGAATTAACCTAGACCTTCATTTTTTTAAGTAGATCAAATTAAACAAAAAAAAAACATATCTAACAGGACAGTATCACTGATTTACTTAAGTACATAGTGTTTTTAAAATTAACATTTACCATTAATCCAGTTAATTTTTCTGTTAAACATGGTAGTTATCAAAATGGAAGATAACAACCTAAGTCAGCACGCTTTTCAAGAAATAAAAAAAATCGATTAGGAATAACGACCTAACTCAACTTAGGAGTTATATTTTTTTAATTATATGCAGGGTAAAACGACCTAAGTTCAGTTAGTTTTGTTGTGTTTCCTTTTACTCGCAAGAAATAACCGCCTATCTTGACTAAGATTTTATGAATTAACAAAACTATATAAGCCGTAATAGCTTAAGTGTTCTTTTTGTTAATACCTAACTATTGAATGGGAAATTTTTTGACATAATACTGTAACTCAGTTAACGAAGGCTTAAAAAACCTTCAAGTTTATGAAACATTTATACTAAAAGAACGATTTTCTTATTTGTAGCATCAATTTTAAACTTCAAACTGCTCTCCTGAAAAGTACATAAAACCGACTTAGGTGGTTATGGCTTGCGGCCACAGAAATATAGGGAACTTTTTTCCACTAAAAGTAAGAACCGAACATTTTTGTATATTAAAATAAAGGCCGTTAAGAACACACCAGTCATTTAAACGGTTTAAATCATTTTGTAACGCTAAGACATCTGACATACATGTTATTGTTTTGTTAATTTTTAGATCATTTGCGTACAAAAGACATTTTGAGCTTGGTACGAAAGAGGGTAAGTCATTGATGAAAAGCAGAAATAGAAGAGGACCAATATGACTTCCTTGGGGAACACCTGAAAAATTTTGAATTACATTCGAAAACGTTTATCCAATTTTAACAAATTGTTTGCGATTGGTCAAATAATTGCCAACCCATTTTAAAATACTAGAATGAATTCCAAAAAGTTTAAGCTTATTTAAAAGAATATTATGCTGAACACGATCAAAGGCTTTTGAAAAATCAGTATATACGCAATCTACTTTAAGACGTTTTTCAATATTTTCAAGACAGTATTTGGTAAAATAACCAAGTTTGTAGTTGATCGACCACTTACTGGAGTTCAGAAATATGGTTGTGAACAACTGAGCACAACCTTTTTTTAACAGTTGCCTCGAACACCTTAGGAAACAGTTGCAGCTTTGCTATAGGTCTATAATTCTCAATACATCTTTTTGAACCCGATTTAAAAATTGGAGTTATAAGCGAATAACAGGCAAGAAACTCGCAAGTAGATAAGGATAAATTAAATATAATCCTTAGTGGATCAACCAGGCTATATTTGCAATTTTTAAATAACAATGGTGGATAATTATTGGGTGAAACACTGACACTCGAATCTAGTAATGACAATTCAGAGAGGATTTCATCATTTGTTAAGGAAATAAAACCAAGGTCAGTTATAAGCTCAGATTGACCGGAGAAACTGCAATTGATTTGCTCACTAAAACATGTTACAAATTTCGTTTACATTACTACAAGAAATTCCTTTCATTGACATACAAGAAGGTATTCCTAAAGATTTCCTTTTTGTATTAAGAAACGTCCAGAAAGCTTTATAATCACGTTTTATATTAGTTTCAATTGTTGAAACATAGTTCTTGTAGACGAACTTCTTCAAAAAATCGTATTCTTTTTTCAAGCGCAAAAATTCATGACGCAGAGATGGATCGTTTTAACTTTGTCTACACATCTTATACGTATAGTTCTTCAATCTACATAAACTCCTATTAAACCATGCCGGTTTATTAGATCTTTTTACATGTTTAATTGGTACAAACATAGAAATCGCGCGTTTAAGTATTTTATTAAATTGCAAGAACGCATAATTTAAATTAAGGGAATCAAAGCTATTTGCCCATTCAACACCATTAAAAAATTATTGATTGCATTATAACCTGTTTTTAAAAAATCAAATTTTGTATTTTCTTTAAATTGTTCAAGAGTCAGCGGATTCAGTACCGACAGATTAAATGAAATTTGCAATGCATTATGGTGAATGCTGTTAACAAGTAAGGGGAAATCGGCGTCAGTGACTGTAGCTTCCAGTTCATCACTGACAAAAACTAAATCCAACACATTTCCCAAAGAGTTGCGAACTTCATTTAGTTGACGGAAATTACCAACTGACATAGTGTCTACTACTTCAACTTCATTAACTCTGTAAACATTAAATGGGATAATACATTTTTCATCGTGAGAAAACAACCAATTTATATGAGGCAAATTAAAATCACCTAGGAGGACTACAGCAAACGAAGTGTCACCTTAATTTTTAACAATATCAATAACACTTTTCATATGAGCTTTGTAAATTGCAGTACCCGAGTAAGGTGGAATGTACGAAACAAAGAAGTTTATATGAATAAGACTGCCGTTTTCAATAAAGAAATCAACACACACATACAGATTTGTTCAAGCAAACCTGTTGAATCAGGTGATACATTTTCTTTGCTTTTCAAACATGAACGAAAAGCAAACAATACTCTGCATCCTTTTTCAAACCCAGTTTGAATGGGACATCGATCCTTCCGGTAAACATTGAAGTCAGCGGTGAATAATTCAGCAGAGGCGATTTCTTTATGCAGCCAAGTCTCAGTTAGAGCAACAACAGCGTACGAGCATTCAACGGTGTTAAGAAAAAATTTTAACCCATTAATGCCCATCGTATGATTTATCATACGTTTAACTGTGCTGCAATTTTTATTTGGTTTTGTAACGGTTTCTCTTAGTAGGCGGTCAAATTTGAATTTATTCGAAAGAAAAATGTTCAAAGAAATTTGCTGCCATCCGTATAACCTATCAATTCGGTTCAGTCATTTGCGAATACCAGTGCAGTAAGTGTCAACAAATTTAAAGAAAAGCTTTTTTAAAGTCATTTATAACATATATATATCAATTGATAAATCATCAATACATGTTCAAAATATGTTTCTAAGTTATACTTATGTCTTTTATAAGTTATATCCTATGATGAAACATTGATGTATGAAATTTCATACGTTGGGCAGTAGTAAGTGTTGGAAATATTATTTTTCAGTTTCAATCCTGAAGTTGATGGAGAGGCCATTTTAAATATTTTAAATGAAGTTGATGAAGAGGATGCTGTTGGATTCCATATAAGGGAGGCAGATGAATTGGAATTAGTTCTCACTGGTGCAGTTGATGGAGCGGATAGCGATATCGATGACGCTGGAAGTGACGAAGAGGGTAAACCGGCAACTGTAAGAGATTTAGGAAAAGGGATTTTGCGACAACATATTGAGGTAAGAGCAGTTAAAAATGTATCGGATAAAGTTCGAGAAATAAAGACGTTGGAGATTGTGGAAGATACGGACGATATTTCGAATTGTTCTCATACGAAGAATTCAATTCCTAAACCATTAAAACGTGCTAAGGTATCAACAGCAAAAAAAATCACAAAATGGGATACTAAAGACCTTGATAGCACATTGAAGTTTTCGGTAGAAGCAGAAATTGAACCCAAGTGCACTCACGAATGGCGGGAAAAAAGCATGCCCCTATTGACATCTTCCGTTTAATATTTGATGATGAAGTTTTAGACAAGATCTGTAAGGAGACTAACTTATATGCCATGCAAAAGGGGCAAGAATCAAAGATTTTTCCCGAAGAAATTCTAAAATATTTTGCGATATTACTTTTGTCTGGCTACAGCTCCAACACGCATAGACGAATGTATTGGGAGACAAGGGAAGACACTCACAACTCACTTGTTTCTTCTGCATTGTCGAGGAATAGATTCGAACATATTCATCGGTATTTCCATTTAAATGACAACAATCAGCTAGACCACCAAGATAGATTATATAAAGTTCGCCCTTTTATTGACCACCTAAACAACAAATTTCAAGAACTTGCTAGACCATTAGGGAGTAAATTTTCACTTGATGAAGCAATGGAACCCTATTATGGGCACCATTACGCAAAACAGTTCATCAGAGGGAAGCCCATTCGTTATGGTTTTAAGTTCTGGTGCCTCAACAATTCAACCGGATATCTTTTGAAATTTGAGCCATACACCGGAGCTGCAGAGGTGAAAACAAGAAGCAAGCCGCTTGGATCAACCGTAACAGAAAAGCTCTGCGTGAACTTTCTTCCTCCACATAGTACTGTCTACATCGATAACTACTTTAGTTCTTTGCCACTCTTGAAATCGCTTAAAAGCGAAAATATAAACTGCCTGAGTACAATTAGGAGTGATCGAGTGGAAAAGGATCCACTTAAAGATTTAAAAAAAGAACCAAGGGGCAGTGGCGGACTAAGAGGCAGTGACACCCGGGGCGGTAAAGCAAGCTTACACCCCTTGAAAAATTTAAGAAAAAAACACGAACAAATATTTTATTTAAAGGTGCTTACGAGCTTTTATTGTACTGAATGTTTCGATTATATCATTAAAATCTATATTTTTTGTGTGCTCCGTTTCGATTGAAAGTATAGCCAAATTAGTCAACCTAATTTCCAAATTTCTGCATCTTTTAAATTTATCTTTGAAGCTACCATGTAACGCCGAATTCGCTGGATTTCCAATATGATACTGTTGTCTGTAAGTTCTGTAAATGTCGAGGTAAGCATTGGAACCACAGCCCGCAGTTCTTCTTCCGTTCCATACAGCAATATTTTCGGTTGAAGAGCTGAGAAAACTGACGCAATATCTTCCATGGCCTTAGATCGATGCACAAGTTCAGTATAAAATGTATCCTGACATTCTAACATGGCTCTTCGTGTTTCCTCTTCCAACGTCAAACCAGCATCTTGAGCCTTTGAGCCCTTGGGCGATAAATATTTTATTTCCATATTACTTATAAATATTAAGAGAATAGGCCAGTAACGAAATTCATGCGCACATATATATAGGTAGGTATTTGGGAAACAAATTTATTGTTTTATTTGTGTTTTTATTTTTTGTAGTGTGCAAAGTTATTTTTCTGTTACTGATGGCACCCCCTATTAGTCTGCCACCCGGGGCGGACCGCCCCCACCGCCCCCCCCCCTTAGTCCGCCACTGCCAAGGGGCTCACACCACTCAATACAAGATGTAAAAAATCAAAAGACTCCCAGTACAAAATTACAATTATTCTTTATTGAGTGTCTGACGAAGACTACTAATTCAAATTATAACATCGAATTTATATTGAGAACTATGTATATAAATGTATGTATACATTATAGGAAATTAAGAACAAAAGGGAACAATAATATATAAGTTTAGTGAGATTAGAAGAGTAATTCATGAAAGAGAATAATTCAGTTTGGTATATAGTTCAAATTAAGGGAAAATGTACATAAAGTATTATCTAATATTTAGAATGTGCTCTTATTTTCTTCATCCTCGGCCCCGGGAATAGATGATGAGAGTTCTAATGGAAAAAGAAGCTGAATAGGACGTCTCAGGATTTTTTGATTAGACATTCTTATTTGGCAAGCTCGTATTTTTCCGTCTCGACCGGGAAAAGTGAGCTCGACTACCGCTAAGCGCCAACAAATTCTTGATTTATTGTCTTCGTGAACTACGACAACGTCGCCAGGCTTGATACTCGAGTTCGTGCTAACACCCTTGATATGATGAACAGTGCGTAGTTGATGGAGATAGTCATCTCGCCAACGCCTCATATATCGCTTGACCAGAGTTTGACGCATATGCCATGTTTGCGATATGGATGATCGGTCGCCTCGAATATCTGTGGGAAGAAAAACATTATTACAATTCATTAGGAAATGGGATGGAGACAGAGGTTCCAAGTCCCCAGGATCATTTGAGATGTAGGTCAAAGGTCTGGAGTTGACAACGGCTTCAACTTCTACTATTAAGGTATGCATTCTTCATAATTCAGTCTTGCTTTCCCTATAGCCGCTTTAAGTGCATCCTTTACAGTCCTCACTAACCGCTCCCAAAACCCACCCCACCAGGCTGCGCGTTCTGTGATATACTTCCAAGGAATACCGCTTTTGCTCGCTAACGTCTTGACTTCATCAAGTTTCAGCAGGCTGCTCAGTTTCCTTAGCTCAAGATCTGTTCGCTTAAAAGTTTTGGCATTATCGGACATGATGATTTGTGGAACTCCTCTCCTTGCCATAAATCGTCTTAAGGCATCTACACAGCTTTTAACACTTAGGTCTGGTACCAATTCCAAATGTACAGCTCTGATGACTGCACATGTGAATAACATTATATAGATTTTCTTCTTTTCTTCTCCTTCTGTTTTTATATAAAGTGGTCCAGTGGTCCTTCTCGGGGAAGGGGTGCCCAGACCTCCGAACCAGATTTACCATGAAGACGCTTACAAACAACACAACGTTGTAATAAGGTCTTAATCAGTTGCCTACCCTGTACTATCCAAAATTTTTGCCTTAGTTTTGCTAGTACTGCATTCACACCTCCGTGAAATATTCGCTCATGACTGTCAAGTACTAATAGTTGACTTAGATGCGAAGTTTTTGGCAAAATTATTGGTTGAGGACACATACCATATGATTCATCCCATGGCAAACGGCTTTGGACCCGAATAATTCCATTAACTAATATTGGTCTCAGCGATAAAATCTTAGAATCGGTAGGACAGGGTCGCGATTTAGTCAAAGCTTCTAACTCTAGTGAATATTCACTTCGCTGAATGGTTTTTATCCAATATGTTTCTGCTGCCTTTAACTCTGAGGCCTCTAGCCCTGAATTTCGTCTCTCAATCCGTCGAGCTCCATTGATGAATCGGAAGACGTACGCAGTTACTCGTAAAAGTAGTTGTAAATTACTTATTTTATGAATGGGGAAAATTGTGGTAACCGCTATGGTGGGGTTTGAATCGCATCGGGTAAGCATTGAAAGAGAATTATGGACCTGAAATTTTGCCGGCCAATATTCTGGAGAGAGCTTCAACCAGGCAGGGCCATACTTCCAGAGCTCCGAATTCGCTAACTGCTTTGCACTGTCACCCCTAGTCAGCAGATCCGCTGGATTGTCTTTGCCACTACAATGTCGCCAATCGTATATATTAGTAATTTCGTTGATTTCACGCACTCGGTGTGTAATATATGGCTTCCTTTTATTTGACTGACATACTATCCAATTCAAGGAGATAGTTGAATCCGACCATAAGTATGTAGCATCAATGTGGAATGCAAAACTCTTGGATAGAAACAATTTAAGTCTCGCCGCTAATAATGCTGCTGTTAGTTCTAGCTTTGGCAATGACATAGTTCAGAATCCTCCCCTTTGCCCAACGGACTGACTCTATTTTTGGAACAAATAAAATGAATTCCTACGACGTCATATTTTGACGAATTTCTAATATAAGCTACTACTCCGTAAGCCTTTGGGCTTGCATCTGCAAAAATGTGCAATTCACGTCTTTTGATTCCCCCACATTAAACATTGGACACGCACCTTGGAATACTAAAACTCTGCAGTTCGTGTAGTTCATCCTGCCACCTTTGCCATTCTGATATTTGTTTAGCCTCCAACGTCTCGTCCCACCCTGGATTGGTTTTCCATACATCTTGTAAAAGCATTTTCACTCTCGCCGTAAACGGTCCAATTATACCTAATGGATCGTAAATCCTGGCCATCGCCTTCATTACATTACGTTTGGTACCTCGCAATGACGTTAAATATTCCAAACTACTAGAAATGTCAACTTTTATATCATCGGCTATAGTGTTCCATATAACACCCAACACCTTTTGTTCGACCTCAGACTCTGTATTATTAGCATAATTCAGCATTTCTTTAAACGCCACACTGTTAGAATTCCACTTCCTAAGATTCATCTGAGCCTTCTCCATAATACACTTTGCCTTAATAAAAATCTCATGCGCCATCTCGTTACTATCTACGCTAAGAATAAGATCATCAATATAAAATGACTTACTTAGGGTGGTACATACTGGTCCAAAATCCGAAAGGCAGTTGTTTAAATGTTGTTTTATTGTAGCAGCTAGCAAAAAAGGGCTCGATGTGACACCAAAAGTCACTCTGGTCATCCTATATTCACAAATAGGCGGAAGTTTCTTACACGCATTAGGCATCGACGCATACCACAAAAATCTATGACAATCTCGATCTTTTTTATTCAACGCGATTTTTAGAAACGCGATGTCGGCTATTATGGCAACCTATTTGGACCGAAATCGTATTAGCACAGATAAAATGTCTGGAATCATATTTTCACCCGCATACAAAAGTTCATTCAAGGAAACGGATCCTCTTTCACTCGACGACGCATCAAACACAATTCTTAATTTTGACGTTAGTTTATCTTCGCGATATACAGGTTTGTGGGGCATATAATAAACCCGCTCGCTCAACGCTTGACTCGGAACTGGTTCCGCTATACCAGACTCTATTAACCACCGAATTTCGCTATCATATTCTATCATTTTATTACGATTTTTTATAATTTTGTGGGTTAAACTACTCAACCGTGCTAAAGCGAGATTTTTGTTATTCAACGATTCCTCACTATGGCGCCACGGTAAAAATACTTCATATCGGTTCTCTTTATTTAATTTTATGTTGTCGATCACGTTTCAAATTTCTGCTTGATCTTCATTTTCGATTGATTTTGTAATTCCCAATTGCTCTAAGTTCCAAAACTTCGAAATGTCAAACTCCGAGTCAGTTTCGTCACAGGTTAGAAAAACGTTCTCCCGTTCAACACGCGACTCGCCTTTGAATACACCTTGTAGTGTCCAGCCGAAAAATGTATTAACCGCGACTAAGTTTTCTGCGAGAACTTGACGCTCAAAGGAATTGAATTTCCATAGATTATCTTGGCCGATTAGTAGGTTAATACCGCCTATATAATTTTCGTCACTCATAAATGCATCCACTAATTTCAAATGTTTGTACATAGAGACACCTTCCGACTACATTCTCACATATTCGCGGCACGACAATAGCTGTTATTTGAACCGTTTGCTGGCTATATCGACTTCTTACAGAGACCCTCACGCAATCATAATTCACCGGAACGTTCGCACCACTTTCTCCGAAAGGTATAATTCGAACTCTCTTTGTCTCAGTGAGGGGGAGACTGAGCTTATTTTTTAGCTCTTCCGAAACGTATGTGCTTTGACTTCCATTATCCATGATCAACCGTATGCCAAATGCAATTCCCTCAGCAGGCGATGGAGAGCTAACAAATGCTTTAGCTGTTTGCAATAATATTCTGCCTTTCCCCATCTCTTCCCTCGCGGTGAGATTGACAGATTGCCTCTCGCACTCGTTTTTTTGATCTGCTGCTTCTTTTGTAGTTTTATTCTTAGACAGCCCCTTTCCCTCGCACAACGATGTCAAATGCCTTTTGCCGCATGTTTGGCACTGAACCCACTGGGAATTGCAAAACCTTGAACTGTGGTTTGGCTTGGCGCACCGAAAACACCAACCAAGCCGCTTGAGTATAGCCTTTTCCTCTTCAATTTTTATGTTACTGTCGCAATTAGGGACCTTGTGCTTTTCGCTGTTGCAGAAGAGACATTTTTCGTTTCGCTGAGTTTGTGTAAGCAACCCTGCTGCTGTACCAGTGAATTGATGCTGTCCCTGACGCTCTTTGTAAAGAGAGCGTGGACGATCGACTTTCTTCGATAAGTTTGACTTCTCGAGCGCGTCTACTTCGGCTTTAATAAAACTTATCAAATCTGCTAGGCTCTCCTCCCCACTGACCCCACCTCCACTATTTTCATCTGATAGACTATTACTATCCTGACCATGAGAGCCATTGAGAGTAATATTAGAGTTGCCTGGTAAGCGGTGAAACCGTACTCTCAGTGACGATGGAATGGCTCTTAGTAGCGATGATTTAAGTAAAATGTAATATTGAGATGAAGGAACCTCAAATGCAGTGAGGGAACGCATTGTACTGGTAATTTCATTATATAAGTTGCGTAAACCCCGCGCATCGCTTGCCGACTGAACGGGTTTTATGCACATTAACTTTGAATATATTTTTCGACTATTTCATCCTTATTCCCATACTCCTCTAACAATAAGATGATCGCATCATTATAACATTTTTCCGTTGGCGTGAAGCCCGCAATTGTTGCCGCCGCTTGGCCTGTGAGAGCATTATTAAGAAAGTTAAATTTCGTTGCGGCATTAAATTGCGAATTCTCATGAACAGCCCGTTTAAACTGCTCCCAGAATGGGAGCCAAGATTCATAATCGCCATTGAATTTCATTAACTCGAAGCTTTTTAATTTAATGTTTTGACTTTGTTGATTATTATCAATTCGCGACGTATTCTGATCGGTTGATTGCTGATGGGTGTCTACATTAAATTTCGATTTTAATAAGTACTCTAATTTCGCTATAGCTGAAACAGCCCTATCATCGTAGTCAACTACCGATTCGCATTCCTTTACCAAATCTTCTTCTTTGACTAAAGGTTTAACCGCTAAGTCCGCTTTTTGTAAATTAGCAGGCGCGTTCTTCAATCGTTCGAGGAGTATCACCAGATCTTGTTCTACGGTTACGCGGTCAGTTATTTGTTCAAAGTTAACCGTTATGACGTAATCCATAGCCGCTTTCGAAATCTTCGTGACTTGACCGCGACACGTTCCACGATATTGCGCTTCCATTTGGACCACACAACTTTCTTCGCCCGCTAAATATAAGTTAATTATAATGCAATAAATAACTGACACTCCCGGGTTTCGGCACCATGTAAAAAATCAAAAGACTCCCAGTACAAAATTACAATTATTCTTTATTGAGTGTCTGACGAAGACTACTAATTCAAATTATAACATCGAATTTATATTGAGAACTATGTATACAAATGTATGTATACATTATAGGAAATTAAGAACAAAAGGGAACAATAATATTTATATAAGTTTAGTGAGATTAGAAAAGTAATTCATGAAAGAGAATAATTCAGTTTGGTATATAGTTCAAATTAAGGGAAAATGTACATAAAGTATCTAATATTTAGGATGTGCTCTTATTTTCTTCACAAGATAACGATAACCACATTACCCTGGTCCGATGGCATGACAATAGCCAAGTAACTATTGCCACTAACATTGAGAATGAGGCCGTTCTTGGTCAAGCGTCATGTCGTCGATGGGATAGAGTCGAAAGAAAGTACAAAATGATTCCTCAACCAACCGTTGTACAAGAATATAACCGCTATATGGGAGGTGTTGATCTCTTTGACAGATTGAGAGGGAATCATAGAATACGAATAAGGAGTAAAAAGTGGTATTAGCCTCTTATCCGATTTGGACTTAACGGAGCGGTGGTAAACGCATGGCTTCTTTACCGACTAATAGATAAAGATATGCCATTACTTGAGTTTACATGGCGTATTACTTTGCCAGTGCTCACTGTCACTCAATTTCATCTTCCTAAAAGGGTTCGGCCGAAAACTTCCTCTCAGGTAAAATGACCAATAATATATGTGTAAAGTTGGCTGGTCCTATTACCAACTTTGTACTGTTCGACGGGTGCCCACTAACTCTGGCTAAAGAGCCTTCAGTTAATACCTTTCGGCAATAGTTGCACGCTAAAGGCGGGGACCATCGAATTGCTGAAATACAAGGTGTCACGGCTCGCAAGCCAAATCAAACGCTTCGTATCTAGTTCGCAGTTCGACGAGAAGTCGCCTCTTTATTTAATTGTGCCTCTTTTATATACTGTACAAAATGTTATCGAGAACCCACTTCGATTATCGATATCCCACTGTTATGCATTATCAGCATCTAGCATGACGAGGGTAAATGACCAAACGCTTCAAGTGTTTTGGGTTCACTTGCGTACGATGCTGAGTTGACATATTTACAATCGTACACAAATGTACCCTGGTCGTGCCCTCGTTCCAACGTATGCAATTTGTAGCGCCATGCATGCACCGAGTGTGCCATCAAAGTAATATGACTCTTGCCTTTAATTGTTCGCTCCATGAGTGTCGCTATATTCGTCATATCACTTTGATGTTTGAGGCATTGGCATATTTAATTTATGTGAGGAGTATCGGATATCGAAGTAGGTTTGATTTGAGTTAAGTGGTCGCTGGTGCGATCCCTTCACACCACCCTTCCTGGGGAAAAAAGGAGAAATCATGATACAACTTGATTTCTTCTTTTATGCGCCACTTTTACAATAAAGGATCTATTGCTATGTTTTCCTATTGCTTTGATTTACGTTACATTCTTATACAATCTTAGTAGTAGTATTACAATATCTTTGTTAATATCTTATTATTATTATTATTATTTAATTAGTTTAATTTTTCTTACAATTTTCCTTTATTTCTTATTAGTCAATCTTATTACGTATTGTAGGATAACAAATTAAGTTATTTTTATTTTTCGTTTACTAACAAATTAACTTATTTTTATTTTTAATTTTTCTTACAATTTTCCTTTATTTCTTATTAGTCAATCTTATTACGTAGTGTAGAATAACAAATTAAGTTATTTTTATTTTTCGTTTATTAACAAATTAACTTATTTTTATTTTTATTGTTATAGTCAATCTTATTACGTAGTGTAGAATAACAAATTAAGTTATTTTTATTTTTCGTTTACTAACAAATTAACTTATTTTTATTTTTATTGCCTATTTATCTTTGAAATATTATTATAAGAGTTATTTTTAGTTTACTAACAAATTACTTATGATAGCTTAAATATAAGGCCTTTTTATCTATATATTCTATATACAATATGCATATGTTTATATTTAAGGGACTTTCTCCCCCTTTTTTTTTTTTTTTTTTTATAATTAATATTATAAAAATAATAAAATATTACTAAATAGTTCAAGTTTCTAAAAGTGTTAAATATATATAAAATGGTTTTAACCTATTTTTGTGAACTGTTATTCTTTTATTTTCATATTTTATATCACAGTTTACACCATTTTGTGACAAAACTTCGTAAGGTCCCACAAAAATTGGATCTAATTTCTTTCTTGCCTCATTCCTTAGTAATACCAAGCTTCCTACTTCAAAACTAACATTCTTTGCTTGTCCGTCTGCATCGTATCTACCTTTTCGTATAGTTTTCATCTTTATAAGAGTTTCGCGGGCATCCCTATGAGCAATTTGTAATTTATGTTTTAAGTCAATTACATAATCCTGATAGTTATACACGGGGTCTACATTTTTTGTTAAATTTGTTGGCAGATTACACTGTTTCCCAAATATTAATTCAAACGGTGTAAAACCTGTCTCGGAGTGTACAGAGGTATTATAACAGAAAACATAATATGGCAACCAGGTACTCCAGTCGCTATGGTTTTCTGAAACATAACTTCTAAGATAAGCTCCTAACACCTTATGTGAGTTTTCGAGTGCTCCGATGCTTTCATGATGGTAGGCTGTAGACTGTAATTGTTCTATTCCTAGTAACTTACATATATCCTTAAATACCTGATTTAAAAATTCAGTTCCCTGATCAGATGCTATTGTACGCGGTACTCCATATCTAAGGATAAAAGCTACTACTAGTGCGTTTGCTACGGTGTTTGCTTCTTTGTTAGGAATTGGTATGGCTTCGACAAATTTTGTTAATTCGTCTTGTATGGTGAGGATGTATTTGGAACCGTCTTCTGATTCTTCTAGGGGTCCTACGGGATCTAAAAATATTTTGTCAAAACCTGATTCAGCTGTCGATGTTATAGTCATGGGTTGTTTTCTAGGTTGTATGTACTTATTTCGTTGACAGATAGGGCAATGCTTTACAAATGTGGCCACATCATTTTGCATTCCCGTCCAAAAGTACTTTTTCTTTATGTTCTGGATCATGCGGTTTATTCCTGCATGTCCGCTGGTTGGAAGTATATGATAGTCATTTAGTATCAATTTCTTTTTACAAGGATCCGTTATTTCAATATTTTTATCTATAAGGTGCACTTTAATATTACTCTCTTTAAACATTTCTCCTAATTTCTTTTTTAAATCATTAATGCTGCATTGTTGGCGGCCGCCTGCAAGCTTCTTTAATTCAGTTTTAGTAATAAATATTCTTTTAATTGATGTGGGTCCGCAGAGTTTTTGCACATCCCTCCACAGTGTTTTGCCAAACAATGTCGATTGGGTGGTAGTGCTGTCCTTGGGCCGTATTAGGAGTAAACAATTTCCATTTGGAATATATGCCAAAACTTTGTTTGGTCCGATGATTAAATCACCGTGGTCCTTGAAATTGACTAAATCTTCCTTAAAATTGTTGACAATTTTTAATTCTATAAGTTTAAGTGCAGTTTCTGGTAACTTTAATAATTCTGTTATTAACTGATCGTCGCTTTTAACATTATTGTCTTCTTGACTTTCGTTATTTATTGTTACTGACTGGTTATTCGATTTTGATTGATTTCTTGTTACAACACAGATATATAAGGTTTTTAATTCTTCAGAATCCAATTTTATCCGACTCAGTGCATCAGCGGTACAGTTATCTTTACCTGGAGAATATTCTATATAAAAATTGTATTCCTCCAGTAATAGTCTAAATTTGGTTAGTCTACTACTGGGTTCTTTCAAAGAGAACAAATATACTAGGGGTCTGTGGTCTGTCAAGATTTTAAATCTCCTTCCGAACAGATAGGGTCGATAGTGTTTAACTGCCCACACTATCGCAAGTAATTCTTTCTCAATCGTGCTACAGGTTTTCTCTGCTTTATTAAGAGATTTGCTTGCGTAGGCAATTGGTTTATCGTCGAAATTAGACAACACAGTTCCTAAAGCGAAACCTGACGCGTCTGTACGTAAAATGAATTCCTCGTTAAAATTCGGGAATTGTAAAATTTTGGGACTAGTTAGAATTTCCTTTAACAGGTTGAACGACTCTTCGCAGTCTTTATTGAAATTGAATTCCACATTTTTCTTTAAAAGTTGATTTAGTGGTATAGAAATGGTAGCAAAATTTGGAATGAATTTCCGATAATAGTTTGCGAAAGCTACGAATCTTCGGACTTCATCAGCGTTGGTTGGTACTGGGTAATTTTTCATTACATCAGATTTAGTGGGATCAGGTAGAATGCCATTTTCGGATATAACATGTCCAAAGTACAATACTTCCTTTCGTAAGAAAGAACATTTTCCTGGATGTATTTTGAGGTTCACCTCCCTGAGACGTTGAAAAACTTGGATCAAGTTTTTATTATGGTCTAATAAACTTCTACCGAAAATTATAAGATCGTCAAGATAGACAAAACATCGTGAATATGTTAGTCCAGACATCGCTATGGACATCGTTCTCGAGAATTTACTGGGTGAGATCTTTAATCCCATTGGTAGTCGTTTTAACTGGTAGTGACCATTCTCAGTTGAAAATGCTGTAATTGGTCTACTATTGGCATCTAGTTCCATCTGGTAGTATCCCTGGCTTAAATCTATGCATGAAAAATAGACTGCTCCACCCACCATATCATAAATGTCTGTTATGTTAGGAAGGGGAAATTTGTCATCCTCGATTCGTTCATTTACGTGACGGAAATCGATCACCATTCGGAATTTTTGCAGACCTGTAACAGGGTCTTTTTTCTTGGGTACAATGAGTATTGGGGAATTCCAAGGAGAAATAGATGGTTCTATTATATCGTCTGCTAGCATTTTTCGTATCTCTTCTTGTACGTCTTGCTTTTGAGTATGTGGCAAACGATACGGTTTTGTATATTTTGGAGATGATCCGTCTTTAAGTGTGATATCTGCTGTACCAATATGAGTATAGGTGAGTTTGTCACCATCTACGTGAAAAATGTCGTGGAATTTGGAACATATTGCTTCAATTTCTGATTTCTCTTCGCTATTCAATGTATCAAAATTAATTTCGCTTAATATTTTCTTGACTCGGTTGTTTACTGTTTTATCTGTCTGGTTGTAACGTAGAATGTAATGTTCTGAAGCGGGTTGGGATATAGGTTCAACCCATTTGAAAGTCACGGTTGTTTCTCGTGCATTCAAAATTTTAACGGCTATTTTTCCGTTTACGGCAGTAGATAAAGAACCTGCCATGAAAACGTTTTTACATAGTTCTTGTGGATAGAATATTCTACTTCCTGTGTGTTGGGTGTTCAACCAGTAAGTTGCTTCACACCTGGGAGCTAGTGAAACTGAGTTTATGTTGTGTTCTGTACATAAGGGTAGTGTAACCGTTTGATGATTCTTCCTGATTTTCAATATAAATGATTCTAGATCGATCCTGGCACCGAATTCTGTAAGAAAATTCGCGCCTATTATGCCTTCGACTGGAATTGGGAAAGTATCTGATACTACATGAAATTCGTATGGTATAATAAACTGTCCTGAATGGATCTCAATGTTGCATGTTCCTATTGTCTGTAAATCTCCTGATACGCCTAAAATTTTTGTGCTATTGTTTTTGAATATGGGAATGTTTTTATTTAATGAACTACTTTTGATTACACAAATTGATGCTCCTGTATCTATGAGAAATCGTATATTCTGATTATTTTTCAGTTGTAACTGTATGAAGATGCCGTTTGAGATTCCAGCAGTGCAGATAGCATTTGGCCTTGGTGGATCTATTGATTCCCCCCCGATGGGCCGGCTTCCCCCTCGGTGGGTTGTTCGTTTCCCAATGCTAATACCCTTTGATTATTCCTGTTATTATTTCGGTTGTAGTTTCTATTTGAAGGATTTCTATTGTTCGACCTATTATCAACGCGATTGTTGTTGTTATAATTAGGGTTTCCCTGTCGGTTGTTGGGGTGATTATTATTTGGTGCGTTTTGATTCACATGCCTGGGCCTATTATCAATATACCTATTGTTGCGGTAAAATTTTCCGCAACAAGGTTCACTCTTTGTCCCTTCTTCGCTCCACCCCTGTCCCTCTTTTATTTGGGGTGAACCGCCTAAGGTCCTGGGACGTGGATGGGCATCCGAGGTCCCATCAGCCTCTGGACCACATCCCCGGAGCCATAGACGTAAACCCGTGCAGGTTTTCATAGAGGCGAAAATGGCCATGACCATTAAATCAATAGACGGACGGTCTATTTAGCCACGGGATCCGGTTGCGTAGCCCTTCGGACGGAAGGGAGACTCGCTTCCGTCGGACCCCAAGGAACGGCGAAAGCAGACGGACGGTCTGTAGAGGACGATGGGTGGGGGGAAGACGATCCCCTTAACAAACACTCCATCGTGGGACCACTAGACACGAAACACTATGTCTAGCTGCCGGGTGGGGTGAACAGCAACCACCCAAACACCCCAAGAGCGTCACAACATCGTGGTGACGAAATCAACTTGTTCGATGGGTGGAGGGACGACGATCCCTTTTTCTCAAATCACCCCGCCGCTGGAGCAACGTAGGAGCAGCAGAGGAGTGTAGGCGGACGGCCAACTAAAACAGACACTCTTCAGCTAAACTGCCAGAACTACCACAATATCGGTAGGGAGTCTCGTTCGATGGGCATAGGGAAGACGATCCCTACGTCAATGCCCCGACGACGGAGCAACGAAGGAGCAGCAGAGAGCGTGGGCGGACGGCCAAACAAAATCACGCACTCACAAATATCACCCGCACGGAAAGTGCGTGAGAAAACAACATACATTTAACACAGAACAAAATCACAAAACGCAGCATCAACAAATACAAAAGGGCCACGAACGTCAGGACCTCAAGAAAAAAACAATTCACCCGCACTGAACTGCGTCAACAGAGGCGAAGGCAGATATCACTTCTGCAAAACTACGAAAGACCGAACGAAGGTCAGCCTCATCGGTAATTAAGTATATTGTGAGGGATGGCCTACTATCCGCAAGTCCCATTCCCCAAATCTGCGCGCGAGTCCACCGAACGAGATAATTATTCGCGAAATCAAAAATATATACATATTGACTATACCTGTGGATTCTCTGTCACCTCTTCCTATCCAATAAGGGGGAAAATCCAAATCCGTGGGGGGGTACAACGTCCACAGACATCCTGTCTTTCTTCAATATTATTTTATTCCTTTTTTCTGGGGTTTTGGGTATTTTCTTTTGAATTTTCTTTATATAATTCGTGGGGAAAAATGCCGAGCACAATTCCTCCACGAATTATTTTGTTTGTTTACTTTTTAGTTTTGACAAATGGCAAATATAATTTTCTCAAAAGAGAGCCAACTCTGAGATAAGAGAAAAGTTCGAAGTCGGCTGGCTAATCTCGAATATACTGGAAGGATCCTCCACGGGCGAATTCCAGTATACAAAGAGAGGAATGATTGGAAGTGTTGAGAGGATTAGTGGGTTACGGTAGCGCATTGGTGTCGCACTAAGTTGACCGTTTAGCCCGCTAATATGTTTGAATGTGGTGGTTAATGGTCGTGGGAGGCATTGCTGAATGCCAACTTAAGATCCCACCGTTGGGGCCTAATACCAGCGTATGAATGAGAGAGTGTGTGTGAGAAAGCCAAGCGACTTCAACTTACTTACTACTTAACGGGCTCCCGACCCGTGGAGAGTCTCTGCCTGAGACACTGCAGCCTTCCATCCTCTGCGATCCCGGGCACGCTGCTTCCAGTTATCCAGACCAAGCGCTCTGGCATCCGCGATGGCTTGGTCTTTGAAACGGAGGTTCGGTCTTCCTTGTCGTCTCGAACCTGGCGGCTGGGATTCGAAGATCCTCTTAGCTGGAGCATTATTGTCCATTCGCTCGATGTGGCCGAGCCAATGTAGTCGACGTATTTTGGCTTTTTGGACTACATCCACATCTTGGTACAGCTCATAGAGTTCGCGGTTGTATCTTCTCCTCCATTCGCCCTCCTCGCACACAGGACCAAAAATCCGCCGAAGAATTTTTCTTTCGAAGGAGCCCAGTATCAGCTCTCCCTTCCTGCTTATCGTCCAGCACTCGGCGCCATAAAGCAGAACTGGCAGGATAAGGGTTCTGTAAAGCATACATTTTGTCCTTCGAGTTAGGAGTTTTGAACCCAATTGTTTTGCCAAACCGAAGTAGCAGCGGTTTCCTAGGGTAATTCTTCGCCGGATCTCCACTAGGATGTCATTTGTGGAGTTCATGTTTACTCCGAGGTAGATAAACTCCTTAACTACCTCGAAATTGTTGCTATCAATAGTGACGTTCTGTCCTAGGCGGTGGACAGATACTTGTTTGTTTGTTGATAGCATGTACTTAGTCTTGTCCTCATTTACTACAAGACCAACGAATTTCGCCTGTTCTTCAATCGCCGTAAAAGCCTCTATCACGGCACGCTGGGAGCGACCGATGATGTCAATATCGTCTGCATACCCCAGTAGCTGGACGGATTTGTTGAAGATAGTGCCTTCCGTGTTGACACCTGCCCTGCGCACTATCTGCTCTAGCACGAGATTGAAGAAGTCACATGATAATGCGTCTCCTTGCCGAAATCCGGTGCATGTTTCGAATAGCTCGGAGGAACTACTTCCAAATTGCACGTTGCAGCGTGTGTTCTCCAGCGTCACGCTACATAGCTGGATCAGTTTTGCCGGGATCCCGAATTCGGCCATCGCCACATAAAGCTCCTGACGATGAATGCTATCATATGCGGCTTTGAAGTCGATGAATAGGTGGTGAGTCTCGACTTGAAATTCATTGGTCTTTTCCAGGATTTGCCTCAGTGTGAAAATTTGGTCTATAGTCGATCTGCCGGGCCGGAAGCCACACTGGTACGTGCCGATTAGTGTGTTGCAGAACGGTTTGAGACGTTCACACAGTACGTTGGATAGGATCTTGTATGCGACATTAAGCAGGGATATGCCTCGATAGTTCTTGCAAGACATAGGATCGCCTTTTTTGTAGATGGGGCATATGGAGCTGATAGTCCAGTCATCGGGCATACTTTCCTCCACCCATACTTGGTTGATGATTTGGTGCATGCGCCCTACCAAAACATCACCACCGTATTTGAAGAGCTCCGCTGGTAAACCATCAGAGCCGGCGGCCTTGTTTTTCTTTAGCTTTTTTATTGCTAAGCCAACTTCTTCTATACTGGGCGGTGGAACTGGATCTTCATTGACTGGACGTGGGTTCTCTTCTTGCCCTATCACTCTCTCTACATGATGCCCATTTAGCAGCTGCTGGAAGTGCTGCTTAAAAACATCTACTATTCCCTGCGCTTCGGTGACTAGGTTTCCATCACTGTTTCGAAGAGCCTGCGTTCCGGTCTTGAAGCCAGCAGCCAGTTGCTTGGCTTTCTTGTAGAACTTCCGGATGTTGCTTCGATCGCGGGACTCTTCGATCTCCTTGAGCTGGGAGACTGCGTAGGCCCTCTTCTTTCTACGCAGGATTTTCTTCTCCTCCCTCCTCCTGGCTCGATACTCTTCCCTCGCTGCCCTTGTTTTGCGCTGCAGCGCCTTTATATGTGCATCTTCTGTCACCTTTTTCCTGCGTACGCATTCATCATCATACCACGGGCTCTTTCTCTGGGGTGGCTAGTACCCTAAGGTGGTTTCGGCTACCTCTTTGATGATGTCGCGATACTGGGACCACTGGGTGTTGGCATTTGTGGTAGGTGAATGCACTGCGGAGAGTTTCTCACTCAGGCGCTCTTTGTAGACTCTGGCTACTCCAGGTGTGCTAAGGCGTCCAACGTTGAATTTCTTCTTCTGTCCGGAACGCAGCTTCTTCTCGTTGGATAGTCGAGCTCTGAACTTAGCCGCAACAAGAAAATGGTCAGAGTCGACGTTTGCCCCTCGGAATGTGTGCACGTTGAGGATGTTGGATGCGTGCCTCGCGTCGATTAGCACATGGTCGATTTGGTTGGCGGTTCGACCGTCTGGAGAGCGCCAGGTTGCTGTGTGGATCCTTAGCCTTGGAAACCTAGTGCTACTTATCACCGTATTACGAGCTGCCGCGAAGTCAGTTAGTCGGTAACCGTTGTCTGTGGTCGTATCGTGGATTCTGTGTTTACCAACTAACCCGCCAAAGATGTTTTCCTTTCCGATTTTAGCATTGAAGTCCCCGAGCACAACTTTGACATCGTACTCCGGACAGGCTCCGTAGGCTCCATCCAGGAGGTCATAAAACTCCTCCTTGATAGGGTCTTCAGCCTCGTCGGTAGGGGCGTGTGCACATATTAGGCTTATGTTTTGGAAAGTAGCTTTGATGCGGATCACAGCTAGGCGATCACTTATCGGCTTAAAGTCAATGACTTTTGTCCTAAGCCGATTTCCCACGACGAATCCGCATCCTAATACATGCAATCTTTTATGGCAGCTGTAATAAATATCGCAATTTTTCCTTTTCATCATACCTGATCCTATCCATCGTATCTCCTGGATCGCGGTAATATCTGCCTTGTACCGCGTGAGGACAGACTCAAGTTTTTGAGTAGCACCTGGGGTGTACAGCGTTCGCACGTTCCAGGTACATACTCTTAAATCGTTGTCCGTTGACGTTCCGGGTCTAGTTGCCGTTTGAGGGAAATTGTTATCCGAGGCTCCTCGTGTCTCTCTCAAAACTATTCTTTTTTTACATGGTCGGGAAGTTACCCCGACGGCACAACCCCCAACCTGGAGGGCCAGGCCCTTGACCCTAGGACAGCAGGCCGGTTACTCCGGTGCCAGTAACCCACTTTGGGATGTGAGCGCTGCCGTTGGCCCATTAAGGGTTCATCCGCCACCAACTCTTCTCCAACACCCTGGCTCGGTATTGGAAATCCCTATAGACCTGGTATCCGAATATGTCAGAGCAGCTCTATAGGGATTACACTACATAGTTCGGCCTGACTGGAACTGTAGACGCCACCGTTGGCTCCATCTAGGGAACTCCTCCGCTGCCGTCTGGTACCAGAGGAGGTGTCTTAGTGAGAAAACAACACTCCTCCCCCCTCTCTCGTCTGCTGCCACCAACGACCTTCCAAAGGGGTTGGTTACCCAATCTCCAGTCGAGGTACTAGGCACCCACCAGTCACCACGTGGAGGTGAGAGTAGGAGTTGATAGTGAGAGGCTAGGTGAGAACGCTTGTGTTCTCATGACATCGCATCACTACCCTTCACAAGCGACTTCAAACTAAGTCAAAACCCTGGAAGTCACTTCTTGGCTAACCAGCAATTGAGCAAGGTGTTTTAAAGGAGTTTTCTTTTTTTGCGAATACTAATTTTTTTTCTTTGTGGTTTTCTAAAAGTATCGAATAGATAAATAAATCGTGGAGTTAAAGTAAAGTAGCTTTTTAGGAAGTGTCAAATTAAAGATAAGGAAGACAGGATAGTGGAGAGAAAGGTGATAAAAGGTGTCAGAAAGGGGCACAGAGGCAGAAAATAACAAGGACAGAGGAGGACAGAAAATCCATAAGGAGACTTAACAAAGATAAGTACAGTGACATTTTGTAAAAATCGTTTGGTCAGGGCATTATAAAAGTAGATTTCGGTAGACTCCCGTTTCGATTACTTTCCCGGAAAAGCGGGACACGCGACCCGTTATAAGAAAAATTTGCAACCGTTCGGACGACGCGATAGTGAGCCATCCTTAACGGTCTGAGCACCATCTTGTTTTTCTTGGTTTATCATCACCATCTTACTATCTCTTGGGCCTTCCCCAAGTAAATAAAAGACCGTGCTCCAACGGAGCTTTATAACGTATTTGAAAAAAAAATCGCTGTTTTATTCTTTTTCGGACTTTCAGATTTTTCATCATAGGCCTTCGGCCCCAGCGTTGTTTGCTTTTTTTTTCTTTTTGCTGTTTGATTCCTTTTCGCTCAACAATTGGTTGGTTTCAGAATTCCAAATAAAAATTCTGTGGCGCCCTTGTTTTTTTCCAGTGACTACTGGCTCGCACAAAACATACCGAACCCATCCCCCCCCCTCGCTGACTAGCTGTTGGAAGCATCCAAAGTGCTACCTGTTGCACACTTTCTCCGATATATATGGTCTGTGGCATCTGACACATTCGACCCTTTGACTCTCGGTGCAGTGGTGGCTGCAATTTTTCTATAAATTTATATTTTCGCGATATTTGTTCTTTCTTTCGGTTTGCCCACCAATAATTCGGCTAGGGAAAGTTCTAAATAAATTAAAGTGCAACATTTGGCGCCCAACGTGGGGCTCATTTGTTTTTGATAAAATTATTGTGATAATTTCATAGCAAAAAATTGTGTGCGACCAAGCGCGGTTTTTGGGTATTTTCATACGTGTTTTGTGTTCAGGGAAGTGTCGTTATTTTGCAAAGCTCTTTTTACTTTTCTTGCTTTTTTTTAGGTCAGTGATTAGTTGTGGTGGAAAATCTTGTCCGTGTAAGCTTGGAGGAAGCCTACGGGAGTTCCGGAGTTCATTTACCCAAGGTACATAAGAAACACATAGGAGTAAGATTTCCCCAAGTGGAAATATCCAAGTAGGTGGTTTTTGTTTCATCTTTTTACTTATGCATAAAATTCCACATTATTTGCTATACAGTAGATAATTCTCATATATATATATATACATAAATAATTTCAAATAAGCAGTTCTATAAATTTTTACATATATACCGATATTATTATATTGATATTGTTGTGATTTCAACCGGGTTTTTGGTTTATAGTCGTCTCTTTCCCACATACATATAGCAACTCGTGGTTATCAAACCAGTAGCTCGTCTTCTTATAATTATCTTTGGTGCAACCAGTACTCGTAGGGTTACCTTTGGAATTTTTTTTTAAATTGTGTTGTGTCTTTGGTTAACTCAAGTCGTTGGTATAAACATTTTTTTCATTCATTTGTTTTTGTGTTTTGGTGCGATATATAGTTGGAGTCGTGCACTTTCCGTGATTTTCACTTGGTTTTACTAAGGGTTATAGTTTATTTTATTTACCTTTTTTTTATTTATCATTCCTGTTTTACATAGTCTGAGAGTTTTGAGCATATTTTTCTTTCGTTTTTGCGTCGATTCCTGTTTATTTAAATAAGAGGGAAATTTTACATTGGATTTCGTTTGCTCAATTTCGTTGATTTTGTTTAGCAAGTTTTTAATTAAAATGGAGATAAACCGGCTTTCAGCAGAGGAGTTGGCCTACGAAATGGAAGCGCGGGGTCTTCAAACTGGCACAGTAAGCGATATGAGGAAATCCTTAAGGGCATCGCGATTATTAGAGCGTCGGGGTTCGATAGGAACCAGTTTTACGGATTATCCGTTCTCCTTCGAAGAAGACCGGGACGCCGTCAAGGCTAAACTTATAGAGATAGGCGATCTTTTGAAAGAGTCTCCAAGTGATCCGAAGTCTAAGGAATATTTGAAGATTCTTACGAAGATTGAGTGGGCTTTGGGTAGGATCGATAGGGCTAGGCCGGAGGGGAATGAAGAGCTAGACGAAAAACTTCAGCTCAGAAACGATTTAATAACCGCATTAGGCAAACTCACATCCGATGAGGATGATGAGGTGGAAGAGGAAGTAAACGACGATGATCCGAAACAGAAGAAGCAACAACACCAACAACAACAACAACAACAGCAGCAACAACAACAAACATCGCTATCTGAGAATCAATCGCAGATAGTAAGAGATCTTTCGCTACCAACGACTTCTGCTCTTGCAAGAGAAATTGTTTCTCACGCAAGCGTCGGTGAGCGAACTGAACAACGTGAGCGAATTGAGCAATATACGGTCAACGAGCGGTATGAAAACTTGGCCAAATGGGGCCTAAAGTTTTCAGGGGAGCGATGTGGGGCTTCCGTGAATTCTTTCTTGGAACGTGTGGAGGAATTACGAGAGGCAAGGGGAGTATCAATACAACAACTATTTAGGTCGGCAGTTGAACTCTTCGATGGAAAAGCTCTTCTTTGGTTTAGGGCGGTTAGGCGTTCGGTCTGTTCGTGGCAGGAGTTGGTAAGGGAACTCAAACTAGAGTTCCTCCCTCCTAATTATGATGAACTCTTACTAGAGGAAATCAGGCGTCGTACCCAAGGGAAGGAAGAGTCCATAGGAGTTTATGTTGCTACAATGCAAAACATGTTCGGCAGACTTTCTGATCCGATATCGGAGAATAGAAAGCTGTCGATGATTCAACGGAACCTAGCGCCATTTTATCAGACGCAATTGGGCTTGGCAGAACCCAAGTGTGTCAGTGATTTGGTGGCGCTGGGAAGGAAGTTGGAAATGGTAAGGGCAAATGTGGAAACATTCGCTCCCCCTCCAACAAGTCGCGGTAGGCATCTTTTGGAGCCGGACTTGGCATATGTCGGCACAGAAGAACCCAGAGTTTCGGTTGTTTCTCAAAGTAACCAACAACGTCGTCAACCAATGAGATGTTACAATTGCGATGGTGAAGGCCATTTCGCAAATAGGTGTTCCGCTCCTAGGCGTTGCTATGGTTGTGGTGCGGTAGGGACTTCGCGTAGGGACTGTCGTCGATGTGCGGGAAACGCACAGCGGACTCTTGGGCCAGCAGGTCAAGAGGGCCGGCGGAATTAGATAGGTCACCTGCTGGTGACCGGTTGGTAGGTTCTCAGGTTCATTTAGGTTTCACTTTGGAGGCAAACGGGGAGGATAGGAGACCTTATTTAGGCGTTACAATATACGGGATTAGGTTTTTAGGGCTTTTAGATTCAGGCGCTTCTCGCACAATAATATGTAGGGATGGTTGGAACATTTTAAAAGATTTAGGGCTAGTTATAGGCAAAGGTAACATCCAGTCAGTAGCTTTAGCGGATGGGGCAGGTATTGAAGTTTTAGGAGTAGTATCTCTACCGATTGTTGTACAGGACAAAACAGTATTTTTAGAATGTCTGGTAATACCGGCTCTACCACACGTCATGATTTTGGGTGCAGATTTTTGGGCACTAACGGGCGTAGTCCCGGATTTGAGATCGGGCGTGTGGAACTTTTCGAGTCAACCGGTGGTCGGCTCTATCTCGGCCATTAGAGAGAAGTCCGAGTTGGACGTTGCCGAGTTAGGAAAGCTTGAAATACTTGTAAACAAACTGTTTGAAGACATGCCAGAGGGCTTAGGATGTACACAATTGGTAGAGCATAGAATTAGGACGTCGGCAGAACCTATTAAACAAAGATATTACCCGGTTTCACCGGCAATGCAGGCTCATGTAGATAAAGAACTTAAGGAGATGTTAGAGGCGGGAGTTATCGAAAAATCGAACAGTCCGTGGGCCTCTCCAATAGTTCTCATAAAGAAAAAAGATGGTTCATATAGGTTTTGTGTCGACTATAGGAAGTTAAACAAGGTTACCGATAGGGATGCTTATCCACTCCCATACATCTCAACGACTCTAGACAAACTACGAGATGCGAAATTTTTAACATCGTTGGATATAAAGTCGGCCTATTGGCAGATTCCCGTGGAAGAGGGATCGCGCCCACTCACAGCCTTTACGGTCCCGAATAGAGGCCTTTTCCAATTTAAGCGAATGCCTTTCGGCTTACATAACGCGCCTGCGACGTGGCAAAGGTTTATCGACAACGTTTTGGGTGTCGATCTCGAGCCACACGTATTCGTATACTTAGACGATATTATTATCGTCACAAATTCATTCGAACAACATCTTAAAATATTGGAAGAGGTTTTTAAACGGTTATGTGAGGCTGGGTTAAAAGTCAGTCGCGAAAAATGTAATTTTTGTAGGTCGTCGTTAAAATTCCTGGGTTATGTCGTTGACAGGAACGGATTGCACGTTGATCCGGAAAAAGTGGAAAGCATGGTTAGGATTCCTGCACCAAAGAATGTGAAGGAAGTTAGGAGTTTTATAGGGACAGTCTCGTGGTACAGACGTTTTGTACCAAACTTCGCCACCTTAGTTAGGCCTTTAACAGATTTGTTAAAGAAGAGTAAGAAGTTTAGTTGGACAGCTGAATGTGAGGAAAGTTTTAGAAAGGCGAAGGAGTGTTTAATAACGGCACCGATCTTGACATGCCCGGATTTTCAGCGACCCTTTGTGGTGCAAACCGATGCGTCAGACTTTGGTATCGGGGCCGTATTATCGCAGGAGTTTGAAGAAGGTGAAAAGGTAGTTTGCTATTTAAGTAGGTCTCTCAATAGATGTGAGAGAAACTACTCGACGACAGAGAAGGAGTGTTTAGCAGTACTTTGGGCGATTGAGAAGCTGCGACCGTACATTGAAGGAGTTCGATTTACGGTCGTAACGGATCATTATTCGCTGGTTTGGCTAAGCAACCTTAAGGATCCGTCGGGTAGATTAGCACGCTGGGCAGTGAGGCTCCAACAGTTCGATTTCGAAATAGTACACCGCAAGGGGAAGGAACATGTCGTCCCTGACATGCTATCGCGGGGGGTTCCGGTTGTGGCCGAAATCTCGGATGCGGATTTGGACCCTTGGGTGGCGAAAATGATTTTAGCAGTAGAATCGAATCCTCTAGAATACCCAGCGTGGAGAGTAGAAAATGGCCGTCTATTCAAATTTGTGAAGAGCAGCCATATAATAGTTCATGAGAATAACGATGACTGGAAGCTAGTAGTAGGGAAGGCAGATAGATTAGGCATTTTACGAGAGTGCCATGATAGTCCTCTAGCAGGGCACATGGGAGTAAGAAAAACTTTTGCTAGGATAGGGAACAAATATTATTGGCCCAAAATGAGAAAAGATGTTACCAAATATGTTAGGAGTTGTAAAGTTTGCCAACAAGTGAAGCCGGTGAATGAGAAGCCAGCTGGTCTAATGAGGGAAAGAGTAGGGATTTCGAGGCCTTGGGAAATGATCTGCGTAGATCTGGTAGGACCCCTTCCCAAGTCCAGTAGGGGATATATTTACATTTTGACCGTCGTAGACTATTTTACAAAATTCCCGTTACTTTTCGCGTTGAGGTCTGCCACCGCAAAGGCAGTATGTAAGGAACTAGAAGACAACGTATTTCTTCTCTTTGGCATCCCATCGGTGGTCGTCTGTGACAACGGCCCCCAATTCCGCAGTAAGGAATTGCAAGCGCTTTGCCAGGCGTACGCGTCACGATTACAATATACCGCTCATTATCACCCACAAGCAAATCCTGCAGAAAGGATAAATCAAATAATAAAAACAACTCTGAGAGCTTACGTCTCAGAAAATCATAGGAGTTGGGATTCGCAGTTAGCGAAGGTGGCGTGCGCTATACGCACGTCACAACACGAGGTTTTAGGAGTTTCGCCGTACTATGCGAATTTCGGGAGGGACATGGCGACTTCTGGCAGAGAACCTGCCAGATATCGTCATATCGAGGATAGCGAAATAGATTTAGGCAGAGGAAAAGACTCTTTAGTTAATAGGGAAATAGACGTCGAGGATAGGGACTTAGAGACAGACAATAGGGATACAAATAGGAGCGAAATAGAACAACGATTTAGGGAGCTGAGATTAGATATTGGTAGGAAGTTAGCAGCTGCCGCCAAGAAGTCCGCGAAAGCCTACAACCTCCGCCGGCGAGATACTCAGTATTTTCCGAACGAGTTAGTGTGGCGCAGAAATTTCGCGTTATCCGATGCCGCTAACTACTATGCCGCAAAATTGGCTCCCAAATTCGTCGGTCCTTTTCGAATCAAGAAACGTGTGTCACCTTGGACATACACTTTGTCAGACGAAAACGGTAAAGATCGCGGGACGTGGCACGTAAAGGATTTAAAGTCCTATCACGATGCTGCGAACGAGTAGTCTAGTTAAAAGTCCCAATAACGTAGTTATCTTTAGTTTATCGTTTTTTTTGTTTTTTTTTTGAAACTAGACAGGCAGATTTGTCCGTTGATGGAAAGGTGATCCTGTGTTGTGGCGTCTACCTCAGTCTGAAGAAATGGTTTGGGTTTCTTCGAAAACCAAGTCCATTTCTTTGGAGGTAAGGGTGGGGTTTGTTGCGGTAAAATTTTCCGCAACAAGGTTCACTCTTTGTCCCTTCTTCGCTCCACCCCTGTCCCTCTTTTATTTGGGATGAACCGCCTAAGGTCCTGGGACGTGGATGGGCATCCGAGGTCCCATCAGCCTCTGGACCACATCCCCGGAGCCATAGACGTAAACCCGTGCAGGTTTTCATAGAGGCGAAAATGGCCATGACCATTAAATCAATAGACGGACGGTCTATTTAGCCACGGGATCCGGTTGCGTAGCCCTTCGGACGGAAGGGAGACTCGCTTCCGTCGGACCCCAAGGAACGGCGAAAGCAGACGGATGGTCTGTAGAGGAGGATGGGTGGGGGGAAGACGATCCCCTTAACAAACACTCCATCGTGGGACCACTAGACACGAAACACTATGTCTAGCTGCCGGGTGGGGTGAACAGCAACCACCCAAACACCCCAAGAGCGTCACAACATCGTGGTGACGAAATCAACTTGTTCGATGGGTGGAGGGACGACGATCCCTTTTTCTCAAATCACCCCGCCGCTGGAGCAACGTAGGAGCAGCAGAGGAGTGTAGGCGGACGGCCAACTAAAACAGACACTCTTCAGCTAAACTGCCAGAACTACCACACTATCGGTAGAGAGTCTCGTTCGATGGGCATAGGGAAGACGATCCCTACGTCAATGCCCCGACGATGGAGCAACGAAGGAGCAGCAGAGAGCGTGGGCGGACGGCCAAACAAAATCACGCACTCACAAATATCACCCGCACGGAAAGTGCGTGAGAAAACAACATACATTTAACACAGAACAAAATCACAAAACGCTGCATCAACAAATACAAAAGGGCCACGAACGTCAGGACCTCAAGAAAAAAACAATTCACCCGCACTGAACTGCGTCAACAGAGGCGAAGGCAGATATCACTTCTGCAAAACTACGAAAGACCGAACGAAGGTCAGCCTCATCGGTAATTAAGTATATTGTGAGGGATGGCCTACTATCCGCAAGTCCCATTCCCCAAATCTGCGCGCGAGTCCACCGAACGAGATAATTATTCGCGAAATCAAAAATATATACATATTGACTATACCTGTGGATTCTCTGTCACCTCTTCCTATCCAATAAGGGGGAAAATCCAAATCCGTGGGGGGGTACAACGTCCACAGACATCCTGTCTTTCTTCAATATTATTTTATTCCTTTTTTCTGGGGTTTTGGGTATTTTCTTTTGAATTTTCTTTATATAATTCGTGGGGAAAAATGCCGAGCACAATTCCTCCACGAATTATTTTGTTTGTTTACTTTTTAGTTTTGACAAATGGCAAATATAATTTTCTCAAAAGAGAGCCAACTCTGAGATAAGAGAAAAGTTCGAAGTCGGCTGGCTAATCTCGAATATACTGGAAGGATCCTCCACGGGCGAATTCCAGTATACAAAGAGAGGAATGATTGGAAGTGTTGAGAGGATTAGTGGGTTACGGTAGCGCATTGGTGTCGCACTAAGTTGACCGTTTAGCCCGCTAATATGTTTGAATGTGGTGGTTAATGGTCGTGGGAGGCATTGCTGAATGCCAACTTAAGATCCCACCGTTGGGGCCTAATACCAGCGTATGAATGAGAGAGTGTGTGTGAGAAAGCCAAGCGACTTCAAACTAAGTCAAAACCCTGGAAGTCACTTCTTGGCTAACCAGCAATTGAGCAAGGTGTTTTAAAGGAGTTTTCTTTTTTTGCGAATACTAATTTTTTTTCTTTGTGGTTTTCTAAAAGTATCGAATAGATAAATAAATCGTGGAGTTAAAGTAAAGTAGCTTTTTAGGAAGTGTCAAATTAAAGATAAGGAAGACAGGATAGTGGAGAGAAAGGTGATAAAAGGTGTCAGAAAGGGGCACAGAGGCAGAAAATAACAAGGACAGAGGAGGACAGAAAATCCATAAGGAGACTTAACAAAGATAAGTACAGTGACATTTTGTAAAAATCGTTTGGTCAGGGCATTATAAAAGTAGATTTCGGTAGACTCCCGTTTCGATTACTTTCCCGGAAAAGCGGGACACGCGACCCGTTATAAGAAAAATTTGCAACCGTTCGGACGACGCGATAGTGAGCCATCCTTAACGGTCTGAGCACCATCTTGTTTTTCTTGGTTTATCATCACCATCTTACTATCTCTTGGGCCTTCCCCAAGTAAATAAAAGACCGTGCTCCAACGGAGCTTTATAACGTATTTGAAAAAAAAATCGCTGTTTTATTCTTTTTCGGACTTTCAGATTTTTCATCATAGGCCTTCGGCCCCAGCGTTGTTTCCTTTTTTTTTCTTTTTGCTGTTTGATTCCTTTTCGCTCAACAATTGGTTGGTTTCAGAATTCCAAATAAAAATTCTGTGGCGCCCTTGTTTTTTTCCAGTGACTACTGGCTCGCACAAAACATACCGAACCCATCCCCCCCCCTCGCTGACTAGCTGTTGGAAGCATCCAAAGTGCTACCTGTTGCACACTTTCTCCGATATATATGGTCTGTGGCATCTGACACATTCGACCCTTTGACTCTCGGTGCAGTGGTGGCTGCAATTTTTCTATAAATTTATATTTTCGCGATATTTGTTCTTTCTTTCGGTTTGCCCACCAATAATTCGGCTAGGGAAAGTTCTAAATAAATTAAAGTGCAACATTTGGCGCCCAACGTGGGGCTCGTTTGTTTTTGATAAAATTATTGTGATAATTTCATAGCAAAAAATTGTGTGCGACCAAGCGCGGTTTTTGGGTATTTTCATACGTGTTTTGTGTTCAGGGAAGTGTCGTTATTTTGCAAAGCTCTTTTTACTTTTCTTGCTTTTTTTTAGGTCAGTGATTAGTTGTGGTGGAAAATCTTGTCCGTGTAAGCTTGGAGGAAGCCTACGGGAGTTCCGGAGTTCATTTACCCAAGGTACATAAGAAACACATAGGAGTAAGATTTCCCCAAGTGGAAATATCCAAGTAGGTGGTTTTTGTTTCATCTTTTTACTTATGCATAAAATTCCACATTATTTGCTATAGAGTAGATAATTCTCATATATATATATATACATAAATAATTTCAAATAAGCAGTTCTATAAATTTTTACATATATACCGATATTATTATATTGATATTGTTGTGATTTCAACCGGGTTTTTGGTTTATAGTCGTCTCTTTCCCACATACATATAGCAACTCGTGGTTATCAAACCAGTAGCTCGTCTTCTTATAATTATCTTTGGTGCAACCAGTACTCGTAGGGTTACCTTTGGAATTTTTTTTTAAATTGTGTTGTGTCTTTGGTTAACTCAAGTCGTTGGTATAAACATTTTTTTCATTCATTTGTTTTTGTGTTTTGGTGCGATATATAGTTGGAGTCGTGCACTTTCCGTGATTTTCACTTGGTTTTACTAAGGGTTATAGTTTATTTTATTTACCTTTTTTTTATTTATCATTCCTGTTTTACATAGTCTGAGAGTTTTGAGCATATTTTTCTTTCGTTTTTGCGTCGATTCCTGTTTATTTAAATAAGAGGGAAATTTTACATTGGATTTCGTTTGCTCAATTTCGTTGATTTTGTTTAGCAAGTTTTTAATTAAAATGGAGATAAACCGGCTTTCAGCAGAGGAGTTGGCCTACGAAATGGAAGCGCGGGGTCTTCAAACTGGCACAGTAAGCGATATGAGGAAATCCTTAAGGGCATCGCGATTATTAGAGCGTCGGGGTTCGATAGGAACCAGTTTTACGGATTATCCGTTCTCCTTCGAAGAAGACCGGGACGCCGTCAAGGCTAAACTTATAGAGATAGGCGATCTTTTGAAAGAGTCTCCAAGTGATCCGAAGTCTAAGGAATATTTGAAGATTCTTACGAAGATTGAGTGGGCTTTGGGTAGGATCGATAGGGCTAGGCCGGAGGGGAATGAAGAGCTAGACGAAAAACTTCAGCTCAGAAACGATTTAATAACCGCATTAGGCAAACTCACATCCGATGAGGATGATGAGGTGGAAGAGGAAGTAAACGACGATGATCCGAAACAGAAGAAGCAACAACACCAACAACAACAACAACAACAGCAGCAACAACAACAAACATCGCTATCTGAGAATCAATCGCAGATAGTAAGAGATCTTTCGCTACCAACGACTTCTGCTCTTGCAAGAGAAATTGTTTCTCACGCAAGCGTCGGTGAGCGAACTGAACAACGTGAGCGAATTGAGCAATATACGGTCAACGAGCGGTATGAAAACTTGGCCAAATGGGGCCTAAAGTTTTCAGGGGAGCGATGTGGGGCTTCCGTGAATTCTTTCTTGGAACGTGTGGAGGAATTACGAGAGGCAAGGGGAGTATCAATACAACAACTATTTAGGTCGGCAGTTGAACTCTTCGATGGAAAAGCTCTTCTTTGGTTTAGGGCGGTTAGGCGTTCGGTCTGTTCGTGGCAGGAGTTGGTAAGGGAACTCAAACTAGAGTTCCTCCCTCCTAATTATGATGAACTCTTACTAGAGGAAATCAGGCGTCGTACCCAAGGGAAGGAAGAGTCCATAGGAGTTTATGTTGCTACAATGCAAAACATGTTCGGCAGACTTTCTGATCCGATATCGGAGAATAGAAAGCTGTCGATGATTCAACGGAACCTAGCGCCATTTTATCAGACGCAATTGGGCTTGGCAGAACCCAAGTGTGTCAGTGATTTGGTGGCGCTGGGAAGGAAGTTGGAAATGGTAAGGGCAAATGTGGAAACATTCGCTCCCCCTCCAACAAGTCGCGGTAGGCATCTTTTGGAGCCGGACTTGGCATATGTCGGCACAGAAGAACCCAGAGTTTCGGTTGTTTCTCAAAGTAACCAACAACGTCGTCAACCAATGAGATGTTACAATTGCGATGGTGAAGGCCATTTCGCAAATAGGTGTTCCGCTCCTAGGCGTTGCTATGGTTGTGGTGCGGTAGGGACTTCGCATAGGGACTGTCGTCGATGTGCGGGAAACGCACAGCGGACTCTTGGGCCAGCAGGTCAAGAGGGCCGGCGGAATTAGATAGGTCACCTGCTGGTGACCGGTTGGTAGGTTCTCAGGTTCATTTAGGTTTCACTTTGGAGGCAAACGGGGAGGATAGGAGACCTTATTTAGGCGTTACAATATACGGGATTAGGTTTTTAGGGCTTTTAGATTCAGGCGCTTCTCGCACAATAATATGTAGGGATGGTTGGAACATTTTAAAAGATTTAGGGCTAGTTATAGGCAAAGGTAACATCCAGTCAGTAGCTTTAGCGGATGGGGCAGGTATTGAAGTTTTAGGAGTAGTATCTCTACCGATTGTAGTACAGGACAAAACAGTATTTTTAGAATGTCTGGTAATACCGGCTCTACCACACGTCATGATTTTGGGTGCAGATTTTTGGGCACTAACGGGCGTAGTCCCGGATTTGAGATCGGGCGTGTGGAACTTTTCGAGTCAACCGGTGGTCGGCTCTATCTCGGCCATTAGAGAGAAGTCCGAGTTGGACGTTGCCGAGTTAGGAAAGCTTGAAATACTTGTAAACAAACTGTTTGAAGACATGCCAGAGGGCTTAGGATGTACACAATTGGTAGAGCATAGAATTAGGACGTCGGCAGAACCTATTAAACAAAGATATTACCCGGTTTCACCGGCAATGCAGGCTCATGTAGATAAAGAACTTAAGGAGATGTTAGAGGCGGGAGTTATCGAAAAATCGAACAGTCCGTGGGCCTCTCCAATAGTTCTCATAAAGAAAAAAGATGGTTCATATAGGTTTTGTGTCGACTATAGGAAGTTAAACAAGGTTACCGATAGGGATGCTTATCCACTCCCATACATCTCAACGACTCTAGACAAACTACGAGATGCGAAATTTTTAACATCGTTGGATATAAAGTCGGCCTATTGGCAGATTCCCGTGGAAGAGGGATCGCGCCCACTCACAGCCTTTACGGTCCCGAATAGAGGCCTTTTCCAATTTAAGCGAATGCCTTTCGGCTTACATAACGCGCCTGCGACGTGGCAAAGGTTTATCGACAACGTTTTGGGTGTCGATCTCGAGCCACACGTATTCGTATACTTAGACGATATTATTATCGTCACAAATTCATTCGAACAACATCTTAAAATATTGGAAGAGGTTTTTAAACGGTTATGTGAGGCTGGGTTAAAAGTCAGTCGCGAAAAATGTAATTTTTGTAGGTCGTCGTTAAAATTCCTGGGTTATGTCGTTGACAGGAACGGATTGCACGTTGATCCGGAAAAAGTGGAAAGCATGGTTAGGATTCCTGCACCAAAGAATGTGAAGGAAGTTAGGAGTTTTATAGGGACAGTCTCGTGGTACAGACGTTTTGTACCAAACTTCGCCACCTTAGTTAGGCCTTTAACAGATTTGTTAAAGAAGAGTAAGAAGTTTAGTTGGACAGCTGAATGTGAGGAAAGTTTTAGAAAGGCGAAGGAGTGTTTAATAACGGCACCGATCTTGACATGCCCGGATTTTCAGCGACCCTTTGTGGTGCAAACCGATGCGTCAGACTTTGGTATCGGGGCCGTATTATCGCAGGAGTTTGAAGAAGGTGAAAAGGTAGTTTGCTATTTAAGTAGGTCTCTCAATAGATGTGAGAGAAACTACTCGACGACAGAGAAGGAGTGTTTAGCAGTACTTTGGGCGATTGAGAAGCTGCGACCGTACATTGAAGGAGTTCGATTTACGGTCGTAACGGATCATTATTCGCTGGTTTGGCTAAGCAACCTTAAGGATCCGTCGGGTAGATTAGCACGCTGGGCAGTGAGGCTCCAACAGTTCGATTTCGAAATAGTACACCGCAAGGGGAAGGAACATGTCGTCCCTGACATGCTATCGCGGGGGGTTCCGGTTGTGGCCGAAATCTCGGATGCGGATTTGGACCCTTGGGTGGCGAAAATGATTTTAGCAGTAGAATCGAATCCTCTAGAATACCCAGCGTGGAGAGTAGAAAATGGCCGTCTATTCAAATTTGTGAAGAGCAGCCATATAATAGTTCATGAGAATAACGATGACTGGAAGCTAGTAGTAGGGAAGGCAGATAGATTAGGCATTTTACGAGAGTGCCATGATAGTCCTCTAGCAGGGCACATGGGAGTAAGAAAAACTTTTGCTAGGATAGGGAACAAATATTATTGGCCCAAAATGAGAAAAGATGTTACCAAATATGTTAGGAGTTGTAAAGTTTGCCAACAAGTGAAGCCGGTGAATGAGAAGCCAGCTGGTCTAATGAGGGAAAGAGTAGGGATTTCGAGGCCTTGGGAAATGATCTGCGTAGATCTGGTAGGACCCCTTCCCAAGTCCAGTAGGGGATATATTTACATTTTGACCGTCGTAGACTATTTTACAAAATTCCCGTTACTTTTCGCGTTGAGGTCTGCCACCGCAAAGGCAGTATGTAAGGAACTAGAAGACAACGTATTTCTTCTCTTTGGCATCCCATCGGTGGTCGTCTGTGACAACGGCCCCCAATTCCGCAGTAAGGAATTGCAAGCGCTTTGCCAGGCGTACGCGTCACGATTACAATATACCGCTCATTATCACCCACAAGCAAATCCTGCAGAAAGGATAAATCAAATAATAAAAACAACTCTGAGAGCTTACGTCTCAGAAAATCATAGGAGTTGGGATTCGCAGTTAGCGAAGGTGGCGTGCGCTATACGCACGTCACAACACGAGGTTTTAGGAGTTTCGCCGTACTATGCGAATTTCGGGAGGGACATGGCGACTTCTGGCAGAGAACCTGCCAGATATCGTCATATCGAGGATAGCGAAATAGATTTAGGCAGAGGAAAAGACTCTTTAGTTAATAGGGAAATAGACGTCGAGGATAGGGACTTAGAGACAGACAATAGGGATACAAATAGGAGCGAAATAGAACAACGATTTAGGGAGCTGAGATTAGATATTGGTAGGAAGTTAGCAGCTGCCGCCAAGAAGTCCGCGAAAGCCTACAACCTCCGCCGGCGAGATACTCAGTATTTTCCGAACGAGTTAGTGTGGCGCAGAAATTTCGCGTTATCCGATGCCGCTAACTACTATGCCGCAAAATTGGCTCCCAAATTCGTCGGTCCTTTTCGAATCAAGAAACGTGTGTCACCTTGGACATACACTTTGTCAGACGAAAACGGTAAAGATCGCGGGACGTGGCACGTAAAGGATTTAAAGTCCTATCACGATGCTGCGAACGAGTAGTCTAGTTAAAAGTCCCAATAACGTAGTTATCTTTAGTTTATCGTTTTTTTTGTTTTTTTTTTGAAACTAGACAGGCAGATTTGTCCGTTGATGGAAAGGTGATCCTGTGTTGTGGCGTCTACCTCAGTCTGAAGAAATGGTTTGGGTTTCTTCGAAAACCAAGTCCATTTCTTTGGAGGTAAGGGTGGGGTTTGTTGCGGTAAAATTTTCCGCAACAAGGTTCACTCTTTGTCCCTTCTTCGCTCCACCCCTGTCCCTCTTTTATTTGGGATGAACCGCCTAAGGTCCTGGGACGTGGATGGGCATCCGAGGTCCCATCAGCCTCTGGACCACATCCCCGGAGCCATAGACGTAAACCCGTGCAGGTTTTCATAGAGGCGAAAATGGCCATGACCATTAAATCAATAGACGGACGGTCTATTTAGCCACGGGATCCGGTTGCGTAGCCCTTCGGACGGAAGGGAGACTCGCTTCCGTCGGACCCCAAGGAACGGCGAAAGCAGACGGATGGTCTGTAGAGGAGGATGGGTGGGGGGAAGACGATCCCCTTAACAAACACTCCATCGTGGGACCACTAGACACGAAACACTATGTCTAGCTGCCGGGTGGGGTGAACAGCAACCACCCAAACACCCCAAGAGCGTCACAACATCGTGGTGACGAAATCAACTTGTTCGATGGGTGGAGGGACGACGATCCCTTTTTCTCAAATCACCCCGCCGCTGGAGCAACGTAGGAGCAGCAGAGGAGTGTAGGCGGACGGCCAACTAAAACAGACACTCTTCAGCTAAACTGCCAGAACTACCACACTATCGGTAGAGAGTCTCGTTCGATGGGCATAGGGAAGACGATCCCTACGTCAATGCCCCGACGATGGAGCAACGAAGGAGCAGCAGAGAGCGTGGGCGGACGGCCAAACAAAATCACGCACTCACAAATATCACCCGCACGGAAAGTGCGTGAGAAAACAACATACATTTAACACAGAACAAAATCACAAAACGCTGCATCAACAAATACAAAAGGGCCACGAACGTCAGGACCTCAAGAAAAAAACAATTCACCCGCACTGAACTGCGTCAACAGAGGCGAAGGCAGATATCACTTCTGCAAAACTACGAAAGACCGAACGAAGGTCAGCCTCATCGGTAATTAAGTATATTGTGAGGGATGGCCTACTATCCGCAAGTCCCATTCCCCAAATCTGCGCGCGAGTCCACCGAACGAGATAATTATTCGCGAAATCAAAAATATATACATATTGACTATACCTGTGGATTCTCTGTCACCTCTTCCTATCCAATAAGGGGGAAAATCCAAATCCGTGGGGGGGTACAACGTCCACAGACATCCTGTCTTTCTTCAATATTATTTTATTCCTTTTTTCTGGGGTTTTGGGTATTTTCTTTTGAATTTTCTTTATATAATTCGTGGGGAAAAATGCCGAGCACAATTCCTCCACGAATTATTTTGTTTGTTTACTTTTTAGTTTTGACAAATGGCAAATATAATTTTCTCAAAAGAGAGCCAACTCTGAGATAAGAGAAAAGTTCGAAGTCGGCTGGCTAATCTCGAATATACTGGAAGGATCCTCCACGGGCGAATTCCAGTATACAAAGAGAGGAATGATTGGAAGTGTTGAGAGGATTAGTGGGTTACGGTAGCGCATTGGTGTCGCACTAAGTTGACCGTTTAGCCCGCTAATATGTTTGAATGTGGTGGTTAATGGTCGTGGGAGGCATTGCTGAATGCCAACTTAAGATCCCACCGTTGGGGCCTAATACCAGCGTATGAATGAGAGAGTGTGTGTGAGAAAGCCAAGCGACTTCAAACTAAGTCAAAACCCTGGAAGTCACTTCTTGGCTAACCAGCAATTGAGCAAGGTGTTTTAAAGGAGTTTTCTTTTTTTGCGAATACTAATTTTTTTTCTTTGTGGTTTTCTAAAAGTATCGAATAGATAAATAAATCGTGGAGTTAAAGTAAAGTAGCTTTTTAGGAAGTGTCAAATTAAAGATAAGGAAGACAGGATAGTGGAGAGAAAGGTGATAAAAGGTGTCAGAAAGGGGCACAGAGGCAGAAAATAACAAGGACAGAGGAGGACAGAAAATCCATAAGGAGACTTAACAAAGATAAGTACAGTGACATTTTGTAAAAATCGTTTGGTCAGGGCATTATAAAAGTAGATTTCGGTAGACTCCCGTTTCGATTACTTTCCCGGAAAAGCGGGACACGCGACCCGTTATAAGAAAAATTTGCAACCGTTCGGACGACGCGATAGTGAGCCATCCTTAACGGTCTGAGCACCATCTTGTTTTTCTTGGTTTATCATCACCATCTTACTATCTCTTGGGCCTTCCCCAAGTAAATAAAAGACCGTGCTCCAACGGAGCTTTATAACGTATTTGAAAAAAAAATCGCTGTTTTATTCTTTTTCGGACTTTCAGATTTTTCATCATAGGCCTTCGGCCCCAGCGTTGTTTCCTTTTTTTTTCTTTTTGCTGTTTGATTCCTTTTCGCTCAACAATTGGTTGGTTTCAGAATTCCAAATAAAAATTCTGTGGCGCCCTTGTTTTTTTCCAGTGACTACTGGCTCGCACAAAACATACCGAACCCATCCCCCCCCCTCGCTGACTAGCTGTTGGAAGCATCCAAAGTGCTACCTGTTGCACACTTTCTCCGATATATATGGTCTGTGGCATCTGACACATTCGACCCTTTGACTCTCGGTGCAGTGGTGGCTGCAATTTTTCTATAAATTTATATTTTCGCGATATTTGTTCTTTCTTTCGGTTTGCCCACCAATAATTCGGCTAGGGAAAGTTCTAAATAAATTAAAGTGCAACACTATTCCTATCATTGTTCCTATTTTGGTAATTCTGATCATATTGGTTTGGGTTGCGGTTAAAATTGTTAGTTTGTGGTAGATTAGGATTGTTATAATTAAAATGTTGTCTGCGAGGATTCCTATTCCTATTCTGTATATACCTAACTGTGTCCGTGCTAGGGGTGGAACTTTGATCTAACTCCAAGAGATGTTGTATCGCGTCCTGAAGCTTGGTATGTCGGGCGCTATCTAGAATAATCTTGAGTCGATCATTCACTCCCCGTTTCAGGAATGCTAATCCTCGTCTGTCATTGGCTGTAGTAAGTGTTTCCCTGGTCTGTTCACCATGGCAAGATACTTCAAGCTCGGTCATTCTTGCTATAAGAGTTTCTATTTCGGTTACGAATTCTCGTATGGGTCGATTTCCTTGGTGCGTTCTACTGAGTTTAGTTTGTATCGTCTCAATAGTTGTTGTTGTCCGTGGTTGACCTCAGGGGCGATGATTTGAGGGCCGGTATTAATTACTTCCTTGCTCTCTTGTCCTCCCATCGGACCAATATTGGAGGTGCTGGACCGTTTTGTCGAAAAGTCGGTTAAAATTTTTGGTCTCCTCCCGTTTTTTCTTCTCTGCCGCTCGCTGCTCCTTCTTCTTTTCGCGGAGTTGGCGTAGAAATTTGTCCCGAATATGGCGGGGTTGTCCTGGAATGTTGGCAAGTCGCTTTAATTCCGCTAGCTCTTTCCGCTGTCGGACGCGCAAACCACCTCGGGTTGATTTCGCTTCAACAGGGGTTATTGGCTTTTCCGGGGTCTTTCTCTTCGTTCGGCGCCTGTATTCTTCCAGAGTAAGAGGTTGTGGTCCAATTCTCAGCACGGGCTCCGTTGGGGACGTTGGTTTTAACAGGGCCTCCGCTTTTTGAATATATGTGGCGGCGAGAGCCAGTTGCTCCTTACTGGGCATAAAGGCTTAATTTTGGGAAGGTTGCGGCTCGTTATATCTCGTTATCTCGGCTCGTTATATCTCCTGGAATCGTCTGATGCTCCTAGCAATCTTTCGATGCTCCTGGCAGGATCGCCATGTAAAGTTGGCTGGTCCTATTACCAACTTTGTACTGTTCGACGGGTGCCCACTAACTCTGGCTAAAGAGCCTTCAGTTAATACCTTTCGGCAATAGTTGCACGCTAAAGGCGGGGACCATCGAATTGCTGAAATACAAGGTGTCCCGGCTCGCAAGCCAAATCAAACGCTTCGTATCTAGTTCGCAGTTCGACGAGAAGTCGCCTCTTTATTTAATTGTGCCTCTTTTATATACTGTACAAAATGTTATCGAGAACCCACTTCGATTATCGATATCCCACTGTTATGCATTATCAGCATCTAGCATGACGAGGGTAAATGACCAAACGCTTCAAGTGTTTTGGGTTCACTTGCGTACGATGCTGAGTTGACATATTTACAATCGTACACAAATGTACCCTGGTCGTGCCCTCGTTCCAACGTATGCAATTTGTAGCGCCATGCATGCACCGAGTGTGCCATCAAAGTAATATGACTCTTGCCTTTAATTGTTCGCTCCATGAGTGTCGCTATATTCGTCATATAACTTTGATGTTTGAGGCATTGGCATATTTAATTTATGTGAGGAGTATCGGATATCGAAGTAGGTTTGATTTGAGTTAAGTGGTCGCTGGTGCGATCCCTTCACATATGTTTTTACTGAAAGTAATCGTAACAATTAAGGTATTAGACGAAGTGAGATACGACGGAATAAACCATTTGGTGGACGAGGGTAAGACGCAACCCCGATGTGGACAGTGTGGCAAATGTTCAAAATTTATATGTACAAAATGTAATATCGGACTACACCCGAAGAATTGTTTCTCTCTTTTTCATCTACGCCGTTAACTTTCGCAACCTCTGGCCTAATATTTCTTTAACAATATGTGATATATAAAAATGTTTATGGTTTTATTATAATAAAGCTCAAAGCAGACCTAAATAAATTTTTTACTTGTTAGTTTCCAGCGTATGATTTATCATACGTTAACAAAAACACATATGTTCATATTTTTTTTTCAAATTATCCTGTTTTATTAGAAAAGAATGGTAAGGACGTGCCAAAACATAAATTTTAACGAAAAATTCCAAAAATAAATTTCTTGGGCAGTAATAGGTTAATTTTGATTCCAGTCCTCCAACAGTTTAGTTTTAGAGAGAGAGAGAGAAGAGAATTCAGCAATGGATGAACGAACAGCAACAATTCCAGTAGCAGCAGAATGATTTATGTTCGAGCATTTTGTTGTGGTGGACGCAACTCCTTTTTTGGATGGAACTTAAATGTGCGTATACTCGAATGCCATTAAGCCACATATCAGAGTTGTGAAATTTATCCAACAAATTCCCTGGGACTATTAGCTTAAAGTTCACATGCATTAGAGCAATTTCATCGGTTCCTTCTCGAATAAGTCTATGGCACTTCAGTTTCGATATATTTACGTCAAAAGCAGACGAAACATATTCGAGTATGGACTGACAAGTCGTGTTTGGCTTGAATGATGACAAATGAAGCCATTTCAGTTTGGTTACAACTTCTAACTCAATACCATTATTGAACTTATATTTGTTCCAATAATTGCAGCATTTATCCTGGTGGTGTCCCCAGTTTTGGTAGTGGCATTGATAGCGGGGGCATCAACAGTATTAGCAGCAACAGCAAATACAGTAGCAGCGGTGGTGGTGGCAGAGGTAGCAGTGGATGGAGCAGCATCAGATGTAGCAGAAGCTAAAGCAATAGCATCAGTTTCGTTGACGGTTAATATGCTTGAGTTTAGGATGGACTGCATGACCGAACCAGCAGCTTTTGAGGTTGAATTAGTAGGCTTTGCTTTGACTTTGGGGGCAGTAGAAGCACTTCGGAGGGTGTAAGGGCTATTATTCTTAAGTTGGGTTGTGGAAATATTGAGTTGCCAGTTTAAAACGTTGGATCGTGTTGGTGCGTTGACTTTACTCAATGTTTGAGAGCGTGTGACGATTTGATTTTTTCACCGACACTCGACGATCGCAGAATAATCTTTTTAAACTCCGAAATTTCTTTGAACAAAATATCGAATTTGGTGTTAATAAATTCATTACTTCATTGGCACTGCAATGTAGCCATTACGATAGAGTTAAGAACATTAACGGAATAAATCAAAAATAGAAAAAACTTTGAGAATAGCTAATCACGTCTAACTCGTGGGACTGAATGGTCGAGCCAAGTTTAGAAAAATTGGCAAGTCATATGTTTTCTTATAGGTATGGTGAAATTCACGTGAACAGATTTAGTTTCGTTGAAGGCGATCCGCCAGTCTCTCGTCCAATCATTTACTTTATTCAGTGTGGTTTGCAGTTTTGCAGTCGTTTCTTCGATTGTATTGCCTACTGCAAGGATAGCGGTGTCGTAGGCGAACGTAGCAATGGTAGTGCCATCTTCTCTTGGTATATCGCGAGTATATAACAGATAGAGAAGCGCCCCAAGGACGCTTCCTTGCGGTACGCCGGCCGAAATTTCTTTAAGCTCCGAATATTCGTTACCATGCCTAACACGGAAGAGTCTATTCCCGAGATATGATTTTAGAATATCATATAGGCTTACGGGGAGAACTTGTAATTAAAATTTTAGACCGTCACACCACAGCTTTTGATAGGCTTGGGAGACGTCAGGGAATACACTTGAGCATATCTCTTTTCTTCAAATGATTTCTCTATTACGTCGGTTATTCTATGCACTTGGTCAATCGTCGAGTGCTTTGTTCTGAACCCAAACTGGTGGTCAAGGATAAGATTATTATCTTATCCTCTCGAAAACTTTGGATATGACTGGAAGAAGCGAAATTGGTCTATACGATTTTACTTCATTTGGCGGTTTTCCTGGTTTTAAAACAATAATGACTTCCGCAACTTTCAGCACGTGTTTTAGTCTGAGCGCAGCATTTATAATAAAAGCTTAATTAATGCTTTTCTAGGTAGAACTTTGAGAACTTCTCCGGTGATCAAATCATGACCAGGAGCTTTCTTAGGTTTTAGAGATTCGATTTCACATTTTATTTCCCTTAGCGTTGCATTTGTGAGTGAAAAATCGTCAGATAGTATTTTAGTCCCACTATTGGTATTGTCGTGAGCCGTTTGACCATCGTACCGTTCAAAGGTTTCTTCTAGATGGGCGGCCCACACAGTAACCTGACGCTCTCTAGACGGTCGAACCGCCAACCAAATCGACCATGTGCTAATCGACGCGAGGCACGCTTCCAACATCCTTAACGTGCACACATTCCGAGGGGCAAACGTCGACTCTGATCATTTTCTTGTTGCGGCTAAGTTCAGAGCTCGGATATCCAACGAGAAGAAGCTGCGTTCCGATCAGAAGAAAAATTTCGACGTTGGACGCACACCTGGAGTAGCCAGAGTCTACAAAGAGCGCCTGAGTGAGAAACTCTCCGCAGTGTATTCACCTACCACAGATGCCAACACCCAGTGGTCCCAGTATCGCGACATCATCAAAGAGGTAGCCGAACCACCTTAGGGTACCAGCCACCCCAGAGAAAGAGACCGTGGTATGATGATGAATGCGTACGCAGGAAAAAGGTGACAGAAGATACACATATGAAGAGTATCGAGCCAGGAGGAGGGAGGAGAAGAAAATCCTGCGTAGAAAGAAGAGGGCCTACGCAGTCTCCCAGCTCAAGGAGATCGAAGAGTCCCGCGATCGAAGCAACATCCGGAAGTTCTACAAGAAAGCCAAGCAACTGGCTGCTGGCTTCAAGACCGGAACGCAGGCTCTTCGAAACAGTGATGAAAACCTAGTCACCGAAGCGCAGGGAATAGAAGATGTGTTTAAGCAGCACTTCCAGCAGCTGCTAAATGTTCATCATGTAGAGAGAGTGATAGGGCAAGAAGAGAACCCACGTCCAGTCAATGAAGATCCAGTTCCACCACCCAGTATAGAAGAAGTTGGCTTAGCAAAAAAAAAGCTAAAGAACAACAAGGCTGATGGTTTACCAGTGGAGCTCTTCAAATACGGTGGTGATCTTTTGGTAGGGCGCATGCACCAAATTATCAACCAAGTATAGGTGGAAGAAAGTATGCCCGATGACTGGACTATCAGCTCCATATGCCCCATCTACAAAAAAGGCGATCCTATGTCTTGCAAGAACTATCAAGGCATATCCCTGCTTACTGTCGCATACAAGATCCTATCCAACGTACTGTGTGAACGTCTCAAACTGTTCTGCAACACACTAATCGGCACGTACCAGTATCTTTATGTGGCGATGGCCGAATACGGGATCCCGGCAAAACTGATCTAGCTATGTAGCGTGACGCTGAAGAAAACACGCTACAACGTACAATTTGGAAGTAGTTCCTCCGAACTATTCCAAACATGCACCGGATTTCGGCAAGGAGACGCACTATCATGTGACTTCTTCAATCTCGTTCTAGAGCAGATAGTGCGCAGGGCAGGTGTTAACGCGGAAGGCACTATTTTCAACAGATCCGTCCAGCTACTGGGGTATGCAGACGATATTGACATCATCGGCGATTGAAGAACAGGCGAAATTCGTTGGTCTTGTATCTTTTTGATACTGGGCTCCTTCGAAAGAAAAATTCTTCGGCGGATTTTTGGTCCTGTGTGCGAGGAGGGCGAATGGAGGAGAAGATACAACCGCGAACTCTATGAGCTGTACTATGATGCAGTGATGGGAAATGAACATTTCAGATTGTACTTTTCCCAAGTTTAAATTGTAACTTTTAGGAGAGATGTGTATCTTTGTCGTTGTGGAAATTCGTAGCTATATGAATGTTAAGATAAATATGCTCCCATACCTTTTACTACCTGTTTACTTAGCTTAGTTTTACAAAAAAATAAAAAATATTTTCCCTCTTTGCCCTTGAAATAAAACAAATCTATATCATTTTGTTAACTTTATTGGTGACATACCGTTTAACCATATTAAAACCTTTCTTATTCTTTTAAAATAGAAATACTCATGCGTGGCGTGCACTGTGAAGGAGCAACGAAGTACGCATGACATAAGGCCGCAACGGAGCTGATCAGAAACGAAAAATACCATACAAAAATGACACAACGAAATCTTGAACGGAAAATTCCGCTCTCCTTTTCGTTTTGCAGTACGCAGCTGTGGCGAAATGACGGCGGAGAAGTGGGGAGTTGTATAGTAGATTATTGGTACAATTCTCCACTCTTTTTTCGCACACGTTAATTGTCCGGGACATTATTTGCTTGCGAAAATTTGACAATTGTACTGCAGTATTACCAGCTTTTATGAGGTATGGAGCCAAATTTCAAAAATCTTGGAGCCAAAACAAGACACTAAAATATAAAGATCAAAAGTGCGCACTTTTTCGCAAATCTTTAGCGTTATCTACTTATTCTGATTACATTGTTTTTAAAGACGACAATAGTAAATTAAAATAAAAACAAAACAACACATAGGTACTCATAGTTCAGAGACTTTTCTAGTTTCCATTTTTCAATGTTAAAAACGTTAAGAAAAACAAACGCCTATGGAACGAGTTTTTTATATTAAATTATTTCGAAATGGATTTGTATAAATGTATGAAAATCAATTGAAATGAGCTTCCAGTGCAAATGAAAAAAAAATTGTTTGCGGCCAACTCAATACAAATAAGAATCAATGTTCGATTTGGCAGCAGAAATCTGAGATCTCTGATCAAAATCTGAAAAGCCAAATCGAAAACGACATAAGTTATACGAAATGAGTAGGTTCGCAATAGAAGTATACATTTAGTAATAAATTCATAAGGAGCCTAAAAATCGCCAAACTTTAAAGTGAATAGCGTAAATTAGGAAAAATCTCAAATTACAATCTTGAGGAGCCATCGAAAAGTTCGAGTAACCAAATCAGATATAACTAGGCAGTGCTGGTAACACTGCTACTTGTGTATCAGCTGATGGAAATTATTTTCCGCTACCTTTTCGCAGGCGTTTCGCTGTCCATTTGGAGACCACCGGAAAATTTCGTTTCTGATCAGCTCCGTACCGGACTATATATATGAAAAAATAGTATTTTCTTATAGCATTGAAGAGTGTTTGGCAAAAGTAAATTGGTTAGCCGAATGTAATAGAGTTGAACTTAAGGCCAGAACGCATTTTATATTCCCTATTACAAATTGTGGATGTGTTCGTCGCGTAGGTATGACATTTTACATTTTAAAGAAGGATTTTAACTGTGTAACTTTTGAAGCAAATAAATGTTGGGTAAATTGTAACTTTTTCGAGTGGATTGTATCTGTGTCACTTTATTTTCAGATTGTATCTAAAAGATACAATTGTATCCGCTTTTCCATCACTGCTATGATGTGGATGTAGTCCAAAAGGCCAAAATACGTCGACTACAGTGACGTTTATTCAAAGGTGCGCAGGTGTTCTCTGCACACCCTATCCAAATCTATTATAATGCACTGAACTTAAGTTCATTATGAAACACCATTTCTCTTTTTGTCTTTGCAATAATTTGTATTTTAACAAATCAGTATCTGTAAATGAATAGTTGATCTCAACATAAGATGTTGGAAAAGTTGTATCGAACCAAAATCCAAAACTCCCTGTATCGATACTTCCAATTCACATTCAACGCAACTTGGTGGTAATGAAACTCACACATCGGGGTGTTCATCTCGCTTTAGAGCACCGTCGACAGGCAAAATTGCATACAAAAAAAAAAAAAAAAACCTTTTCCCACAGAAATCTACCTGGCTTGGTGTTCTCCTACATCGAGCGCACCTCGTTGCAGTTCGCACTTGTAATTTCATTTTCGTTTTCGTTCCACCCTGACAACATAGTGTTTGAAGTTGGAACTTGGAAGTTCTTTTGTTCTTTTGTGCCTACTGTACTGGTATTGGTACTGTGTGCAGGAACAAAACAAGCACAATGCAAGATCATACAAGATGCAACATACAACAGCGAACAGCTAGAGCCAAAGTCCCATTTCGACCCTAGTGCTTTATTCTCCTGTTGTGTGGTCTGTGCTCTGTGGTGCGCTATAATTTGCAGAACCTGAAAGCGCAAGCTGGAATTTTGTATAACTTTTCATTCCCACTCGGTTCTCGGGTGGGTAAATATGAAATAGACGTCGGTTGCTCGAATATTTGAAATCGCAACTATAACTGAAAAGCTACTTGCAAAACCATTTTCACAGCTGTGTTCAGCTGAAGAATTGGAAATATGTTATTTATTATGTTAGGCCAACACGACCTTCTCCAAATTTTAATAAATATTTTATTAGGAACTTTAATGAAAAAAAAAATATGAATTCAAGCTTTGATTGTGTGGTTGCCATTCTATAAGCAAAGTATTCATCGTCCTCGTAGAATCCTGGAATAGAACAAAAAATTCACTATTTTACTACGGTAAAAAATATAGTGAACACCCTACTAAAAGCACCACGCCACGTCACTGGTCGACTACATTGGCTCGGCCACATCGAGCGAATGGACAATAATGCTCCAGCTAAGAGGATCTTCGAATCCCAGCCGCCAGGTTCGAGACGACAAGGAAAACCGAACCTCCGTTTCAAAGACCAAGCCATCGCGGATGCCAGAGCGCTTGGTCTGGATAACTGGAAGCAGCGTGCCCGGGATCGCAGAGGATGGAAGGCTACAGTGTCTCAGGCAGAGACTCTCCACGGGTCGGGAGCCCGTTAAGTTAAGTACTAGATGGGCGGCAAACACGTCCACTTTTTCTTTATCTTCTCTTGCCCATTCATTTTGATTTATTTTTATTGGCGGGGCCGGGATTTTGGGCCATTTGGTGCCTTTTACAGCTTTCCAAAGTAAATAATTGGAATCTTTTTTCGCTGTTAAACTTTCAAGGTAAGAACCTATCGCCCGATTTTTAAGATCCTTAATAGCTGGCTTCAACAAATTGCACAAATAATTCAAATGTGCTTTATGTTCGGAGCGCGACTCTGTTGCCATTTTTTACGCGCCTTCCTTTTCTCGTTAACTTATTCTTTTATTTCTTTTATTATAACCGGTGAATGATCAGATGACAGATCAAAGCTCTCTTGATCTTTAATGTGGTTGGTAGATATTCCTTTCACGACGAAAAAATCTATCAGATCAGGTATTTTTGAAGTATCAGTTATCCAGTAGGTCGGTTTGCCCATCGAGTGGAAATCACAATTGTACTCCATACCTGAACTATAGAGCATTCTTCCTTTTCGCGAGATGAATCTAGAACCCTAGAACGTGTGTTTCGCATTAAAATCGCCGCCAATAATGAAATTTGGTTTGAGCGATTTCAGCATGTTAGTATAATCACTTTTTTCAAGCGCGGAGCGTGGTGGATAGTAGATAGATGAGATTCTAAGAGTACGCTGATTATTCTTTACTCGAATCGTGCACAGTTGCATAGTTTCAAGCTCTATCTTCAGGTCTTCGTATTGTTCAATGCAGTCTTTAATAAACAATGATGATCCACCTTTCGCTTTTCCCGATGGGTGACAAGCGTGGAAATCATTGTAGCCCTTTATTTTTAAAACTGATCGCTCTTTTACGTCAGTTTCAGAAATCAAGCAAATGTCAATATCCTTTTCGCGCAGGAATACCTCCAATTCATTGAGTTTTTGCAAAAGTCCGTTTGCATTCCAAGTACATATTTTTAACATTGGTTTTCCATTCATATTATATTTGAAGTACGCGTTTTCCTTGAATTATTTTCGAGCTTAACCAATCGATCGAGAATAATTTTGTTTATTTTGCTTTGTTCTTCAAGTTTCCCGAGAATAACTGAGAAAACATGAGAAACAGGATCTGGCGAAGTATCAACGTTTTTTGGTTCTTTCCCGATGGTAATTTTTGAGAAGGGTTTCTTTTGACAACAGAGGTCGAGGGCTTTTCTGATGTCTCTCTTTCTTTGATATTTTTACTTTCAGGAACTGGAGGTTTTTGATTGCTTACTATACCCTGGGCGGTCTTACGCTTTTTTTTAGTTAGCGGTTTTAATTTAGCATTTTGGGGCTTAAGGAGAGCATCTCTCCGTTTTAGCAACTCCTTGGCTACTTCACAGCCTCTATAATTTGACGGGTGCTTTCCCTTGCAATTGGCACAGGTAGCAGAGGATTGTTTTTTTACTCCACAGTCTTGGGAGAGGTGGTTTCCAGCGCATTTCACACATCGCGGTTCTTTTTAGCAATACATTTGCATATGATTAAATCCTTGGCAACGTTTTGCACTGTGGAAGAATTCTTACATTTCTACGCATGGGTTCGATTTTTACCACTTAATGTTGTTTTTATTCGGTAGATATAAGCATAAAGAGCGGAAGTCCACGCCTTACCAGGATATCCTTATCGACTTCCGTTTGGTTGCTTCTCCTTCTTGATGATATTAACCGCATCAAGAACTTTATACCCTTTGGCTTGGAGGTCGTCCATAACCTCTTCTTTGGTGCATGAGGGGTGGAGTCCCCTTGCTACAACACGATGTGGCCTCTCTGACTTTATTTCGAAAGAATACCACTGGATCTTATCGGTATTTAGCTTTTGGGACACTGCTCGGTAGTCATCGTGGTTATCGACGTTACTTTTCCACGCATTATTCCTTAAAGATGTAACCTTAAATTTCGATGTTATCGTTCCTTTAAGGAGGCTATACAACTTATTATATTCAGTTGCGCCAACGACGTTTATTGGAGGCTGTGCGCGAATTTGCGCTTTATTTATTTTCGGAGTGCTTTATTTTCTTCCTCAAAACTTGTTTCTTTCACTGAGTCCTGTTTTTCACGCGCTGGCGCTCCCGGCGGACCTCTTTTCCCGGAGTTATTCGATCTTGAGGAGGAGATCGAGATACCCTTGAACATTTAATAAAAGGGTCAATGGATTGCAATAAGCGGCTCTCCCCAGAATCCGTAGAGCCGACCTCCGAAGAGGGTGGATTTTCCAGTAAAGCTGGACTGCCACCTGGGGTAGAAATCTTTTCGTTTTGTTCATTGCATTTTTTTGTATACACTATACGCTCGGTATACGAAGGTTGGATTTTTAGTCGCCTCTTACGACAGGCATACCTACCTCGGGTATATTCTTTCCCCTACGCGAAGGGCTGTCACGAAATTGCAGACGTAATATATTTCGTCGAACAAGCTATCTTCGTTTAACATTAAAAACATAGCCGCCGTAGGCATCTGTGCTTATAGCTGTTGATATGTCTGTTGAACATCAGTCCATTTCGGTGTTTGTTTGAGTTGAATCCAAGTTTTTGTTTTGAACTCATTGTATTGGTGATTATACTTCTGCAAGTACTGGATGCAATTGTGAGAAAAGTTACGAATATGGCCCATAAAATAATTTCTGTCGGTTTGACCACTCTCAACAAGTTTCGCCAGTTCTGTTCTCATGGTTAGAGGAATGTAATCATTTTCTAACTGATTGGTGTACTTGTTTTTTAAATCCACAAACAAGTGAGAAACTTCAATAAAGCTCGTCTTGCCTCCTTCCATCATTTTCACGGAATCGTTAAATATTGATGCTTTATCCATATAAAGCTCAACCAGAGCTCTGAGCATTAATTAGAGAAAAATTTGTGTAATACAGCAGGACATTTTTTCTTGTGATAAGAAGTATGATTTTAATGGCGAATACATTTGCAAGATTCTTTCAACTGCAGGAAAAAGTGCAAGCCATCTTGTTTTACTGTATCCCAACCTTCATTTGTACAAAAATGAAGGTTGGGATACTTCTTCCCAAAAATCTTTAAGATTTTCTACACGCACGGTGTATATATGTATATAAAAGTACGAATAAATCTTCGTAACCATATGTTCAACATCCGCTGGTAACAATTCTGCTGCTGTTTGAATAGCGATATGCGCTGCGCATCCCACACCGACTATTTGTCTTCCCGATCCATCTTGAAGTTTTTTGAATGCAGCTCTTCGCTTAGGATAGGTGATAAGTTTCATTATTGTTCATTTCATAATTTCAAATAAAGATGTTCTCTTAGAGAACTAGAAAAATAATTTTTTTCACAAAGTAGTTTAAATAAATTTAACTTATATAATTCCTGCGGTTTCGCCAGGTAAATTCACGAGGTCTACTATTTTTACATTAATGCCAGTTGTAGGGTGAAAGTATTTCACTAGCGTTGGAAATATTTTGATGTCGTTATGGTTCGAGGCATCTGTAAATATACAGACAAATGGGACATCGTCAAGTTCTGCTCTGAGAATATCGGCAGAGTACGGCGCAATCACATCCTCATAGGATAGCTTCAATCAATAGCTTCACACTTAGTTTTTCCACAGCAAAACTTCTTATCAAACACTTTTTGAATTAACTTGAAAGTACACTCCATCGATAGAAAGCTTTGGTTGTGACATACCGTATGGAAAGCCCACAAACCTTCCGCTTTGGCTAGATCTGCTTCTTGCCACCGTATTTTTGTTGACGAAAGTAAGTTGTTATGGTGGTTAATGCTTTTTTGTGCTTGTCTGATGTTAAATACCTTTGTATATCATGTTTGCCGCTGTGGGCAAAGGAAATGTTCCATTACATAAATTGCAACGGTTCTAAACACTTTTGCAAGAAAGGAATTCTTTTTGCAACTCTTCACTGAATTTACAGTGTCACTTTTTCGCGATCGCCGGCATTTGGTAAAACAATTAAGATTCTCAATTTTCTAGCTCAACGAACGAATAAAAAGATTTAGAAGGTGTCACGGCGGCGTGCAATGATTTTATGGGCCTATGCCCTATGGCCTACGAAAGCGAAACGAAACAAAGCAATCACATGCAAGTTAACACGATATTTCCTCATTCCCTCATTCCCTTTCGCATACCTTTCCTATATCACTTCATCACTCACAGAGAATTGCTGACTCAGTATTTTAATTCCATTTCAATTAGTTAACACGACATTTCCTCATTCCCTTTTGCATACCTTTCCTATATCACTTCACCACTCACAGAGAATTGCTGACCTAGTATTTTAATTCCATTTCAATTCTTCGAATTTAATCGCGGCATTGTGTCATTGCACTTAATATTGTAAACTCGCAATTATTCTACATTTTGATCATTACGAACTTTTGCTTACTATTATACTTATTGGAAAATGTCAGCATATTTCTAAGAAATTCAATTATGACAGTAAATTGCTATGTAATTAGTTTAAGGTAATATAAGGAACAAGAAATAACAATAAAGCGTACTAGTTGCTCACAACTGAAGGTGCACTTGTCTTTTTTTTATCGCCCGTAATATTGACGCGATAACTGGCGCCCGAGCAAATTAAAAATCCATTACATATCCGGTGTAATAAAAACCAATATCACAAAATTCTGCGTACTAAGTTGAATTACGCATGCTAAAATTAAACTGTGCGTACTAAAAATTCAAATTGTGTGTACCAAAACAAAACTGTAAAGTGACTACTGACTCAAGTCGTTCACATAAGAACACGACTAAAAGTAAATATCAACACAAGTCGCTAACATAAGAACACGACCAAGAAGAAAAAACAGTGCATCTAATAAATATAAGTGTGTGACAGTGATCTTTAAAAATACACCGTTCACATAAGAACACGGGTAAAGAGATAATCTGTCTTTCCTCCTCAGTGCAGTTTGCAGACATTTAAAACCAATATGCATCGGTATCTCCTATCTTCTCTATCCCAATTTCCTTAATGCCCGCGCTGCGTAAATCACATTGCACTATAAGAGTAGTCATAACCTCTTTAGCGCTTGTCAATTATAAAAAAAAAAAAAAAAAAAACTGTCCCGAGTCAACTGTGGCGGAAACCGTACCACGAGTAAGCCGAGACCATCCAAAAGGGAAACCTACGGACCACCCGATGCAACTCCAGATGTCTAAACTCATCATCATCATACTGTATGCCAAGTGTAGTCTTTTATAAAATAAATAATAACACATTTGACCAGAAAATTATAGTAGTATTTAAGATAAACACAAGCAAATTTTTCTTTGAATACGAATAATTTAACCAATTCATAGAACATTCGACTTGCGAAAAAAGTGTAGTATTTAAGATATAAACAATAATTCTGAATTGTAAAGTGTAGAAACAACACCAATTAGGCAATTTTTTGTATCCCCTATTATAAATATTACCCATTTAATACACATTCCTTTTATAAAATAATGGAACAAATAAAAGAGGTAATAACCCAATTAACGGGTGTAGTTAATACTCAAATGGATCAAATTAAATTACTGAATAGTCGCCTCCAGCAAATCGAATGTAGAGTTAGCCCTCCCAAAACTTCCACTCAAACACTCTCCACCCCTCAAACGGAGGAGGATCTGCAAGCAATCAGGAGACTTCCTGATTGTGTTAAAGATTTGCAAGTTTTTGACGGAAATCCCGTACAATACATCTAATGGATCCACACTGTGGAGTCCATCCTAATGGACTACGAAATTGTCAAATCAAAGCCAATTTTTAGGGCAATAATCCAACACATCAGACAAAAAATAAGAGGCCCAGCTGATACAGCACTGATATCCTACAATATCTTTGATGACAATTGGTCAAAGATTAAACAATGCCTGTCCTTACATTATGCGGACAAACGCGATGTGCGCACTCTAGAACATGAGCTCAATACAATGAGCCAGCAAAGACTAAGTATAGACGAGTTCTATGCTAAGGTCAATCATCAGCTTTCTTTACTAATAAATAAACTTAAAACTGAAGATCACTCGGAAGAAACCATTTGAGCTCTAACCGAGAACTATAGGAATAGGGCATTAGATATATTCATCAGAGGATTAAATGGTGACGTCTGTAGGATGCTCGTCATCCAGAAACCCAAGACATTGCCGGAGGCATATACGTCATGCCTCGAGTTTCAAAACCTCAACTTCAGAAACCTTCCTATCCATAACAGAGGTATAAGTAATATTATATCAGCACCTATAAACCAAATATTCACAAATAGATACCAACAACCCATAAAACAAGTGGCCCATTTTTCAAAAGCCTAGTAGTATTCCTCCGATATGCAACTATTGCAGTTTTTGCCATGTGTCGGCGTGCCGTTGTGCAATCGGAGTTGGGTTACGTGTGTATCGTATTGGGTAGGTATGCACTTCACTCATTGCGCTTGGGTGGCGTTTGGGTAAATGGAAAAACAAATGAAAACAAAGCAAATGACCTATTAATAGCCGTATGCTCCGGTAATGTATGGAATGGATCGCTAGTGAGAAGGTGATGATTAGGGTAGGTCATGAGTAGGGTATGGTTGTGCGCATCACAGCATCCCACCCCCCTTGGAAAAAGAAAATTCTTACCTGAAGGGTTAGAGTTTTCTGCAAGTAAGCTTGGGTGTGACGAGGAAGGAACTTACAATTATTTTGATGATTTTTTGTTTTTGAGTTACAAAGATATTTTCTTTTAAAATTTAAGTACCTTGTTAAACAAAATACAATGCTTGAATGCTTATAACGAAGTGCTTAGACTAAATATAATGTTTGGCTCCTATTACAAAGGAGGCACCTATAACAATATTCTTATTCTAGTATAAAAATTATTTTTAACAATTAAAAAATGTAAGATAAGTAAGATAATTATAATTAGTATATACTATCTATATTTTTTTATTTTTTTTTTTTTTTTAAACTCCTGTAGTTAATACAAATGTTGGTTTAGGAGATGGTGGTTTGATTTGATTATTACTTATTTCTAGTATGTGTTGGGTTGGAGGATTTATGTGTTCAGTTGGGATAGGATGGGATATTTGTGCTGCTAGTTCGTTGGTATCTTTCGTTATTTGTGTTTTTAAATTTCTTCTAAAGATGTATATAAAGGTAGCTACTATTGCCAGAATTACATAGGTCGAGATATAGTGGTGGATATTGTGCGAATCTAACAGTGTCAGTAGTTCTTTTTCTGCAGTTTCCAATTGCTTTATCTGGTTGGATACTGATTAAAGTTCGTCTTGACTAGAGAACCTTATGCAGGCTACGTCGCTTGTTTGGTTGAATTTTATGTATGTGTTGTTTTTTAGAAAATGTGAAATATTGAGGGGTGGTACATAAGAATAATGAATGGAGGAGGATTTTTCGTTGTATGAGCGTATGATTAACTCCTTGGATTTAATGCAACAATCCCCTGTTATTGTCGCTGTGTTTTCTAGTTTGTATGACGTTACATTGTCGTTGCAAATTTCGTCAATTTCATACTCGCCGAGTGATGAAACCAGCCATTTATTGCCTTGGGAGAGTTGAACCCATATGGTTGATAGGTTTGTTTGTTTTATGAAGTGGGGAAAGTACTAGCCTTACGTAGTAATTCTACTTCACATAGGGAGTGTTTGGAATTAATGTTGAACAAAGGGTGTAACATAGGGCATAGATATTGATTCCCTTTGACTTTGTAATTAGCCAAGTCGTCGGTACTCAAACTGGAGTAATACTCTTTCCTGAAGTCTATGAGTAAGTATTTTGCGTTTGGTTGCATGAAAATAAAGTTATTTTTGAAATTCGTGGGTAAAGGGATGGTTTTGTAAATATGATAATTCTCTATGTAAGGTAGTGGGATTTTCAATTCATATATCACTTTGTTGTTTCGAACAATTGCGCTCATTGTAGTAATGTGGTATAGTGATAAAATATCGTCGGTAACGATGGAAGAGATTTTCAATCCGTCAGTAAGTTCTTGTTTAATTTTTGTTACTACTGTCTTGAGCTGTTCTGGGGTAACTATTGCCGGGTGTGTTTTACCATGTTTAACATCAGTTATTAGGTCTATAATGTCGTTTACTGTGTTTTGGTATCTAATAATAATTAAAGTGACAAAACTAGTTAGTGATTCTATTTCAGAGAAAATACTTTGTTCGTTTTCGGTGCTAGTTAGTGTGTTTACCATATCTTTTAATGTGTTAAGTTTGGCGTTGACGGTGCCTAATTGGTTTCCTATTATTTTTTCGGAGTTCTTAAATATGTTTGCTGTAGTTTCGAGTATCATTGTTTAATTTTTTAGTAGTGTGAGTAAGTGATTTTCGGTCATTTATAATTTTATTATTTGTTTATCGTAAAAAGTTGCGTTTTCGTTGTCTAGGGTGCCGAATAAAGATTTGCTTAACATACCACCTGCGTTAATCAATCCTCGTTTCTGCCTGCTGTTGGTATTTAATAGTTCGTATTTGTTATTCATGCTCATCATTAAGTTGTTTAGTTCGCCCGTAGCGCTGTTACAGAGGATGTCACAACTTGTTTTTCCCTGCAGTCGTGAACATAGTTTATTGATCTCTAATACATACTGGTGGATGTGGTCTAATTCTTCTGTTAGCGTTTAATTTTGTTCTCAGTTTCTAACTTTTCGAAAAAAAAAAACACTTTTTATATTTTTTATAATATTTTATTATAAGTTGTATCAGAGCTTCAGATCCCTTACCATTGGTGGGGGAAATCTTCAGCTATACGAAGGAACAAACAGAACTGCCTGTCACTGATCAGTGGACCAGTTTATATAGGCGATTTTTGTTTACACAAGAAATCTGTATCATACTGTGGACCAATGGGTATTCTATACAAAGTGCGCGAAGACATTAAAAGATATGTCGCATTAAAGAAATAACTATGTTGCGCTGAAGGCAAAAGACATTAAAAGATATGTCGCATTAAGAAAATAACTATGTTGCGCTGAAGGCAAAAGACATTAAAAGATATGTCGCATTAAAAAGATAACTAAGTATGTTGCGCTGAAGATTTCTTGTGTTCACATTACATTTTTACATTCTTAAATTTAACATTGTATTATGATTGTTTACAATAATTGTATTTTGGGATGTTCTGGGAACGTAACCCCTCCCTCCTTAAGTTTGATGCTCTCCTGAGTATCTATAATTCTGTTCTCTATATTTATTTGTTGCATATTCTTATAAATATTTGAAATATAAGAGTAAAATTGTAATTGTAGCAATTATAAATGTAATGCTACTAAAAGATATTATATGTTTTACATTATTTTTACATTTTATTTGTTGCAAAGTTTTTAAATTCTCTACATGACTTAAATGTATATCTTCTAACGTCAGGTTAGCATTAGTAGTATTTAATGTATTATATAAAGGAATGAGAATATTTTGCTTAAATGTTTTCTTTTCATTATTGTATACAGTTGCATTTAATTTTATGTTGCAATCTTTTAAATATATGAGGTTATTTTTAGTAATTTTATATTCAATATTATTACAATAGTTGTTTAAACTTGTTGTGAATATATTTTTTGTAAGAATAAGCCCGTCTTCTAATTCGATTAATTCTTGATCCTTGTTAGGCCTTATTTTACAATTCTCGTATCTTGTTTCACATAAACTTTGCATACATGCTGAGCTTTTCTTAAGTTGTTTTATATATTTTTTTCTGGTTTGTATAATATTGGTTATCTTTCTTTTCTACTTTAGTTTTCTTATATTTTGCTGCTATTTTCTTTGCTGTTCTGACTACTTCAGCTTTAACATATACGTCTTTATTTAAATCTTGTTCGATAAATCCTGTTTTATTTCGATTAAGCTTATTAATATTGTCTACTTTTATTTTGTGAATTCTTTTTCCTATTTCTTCCACTTCTTCTAGCTTTATTTTACTTTGTATAAAATCTATGGGTTTCCTTAATGTTGTTGAATGAATTGTGTAATTATAAATACCAACTGCTTTTATAACTTTTTCTTTTAAGTTTAATATATTCTTCTTCTGCTCTTGTGCATTATAATATTCTAATGTGTTCGTTAAGTGTACCATGCACTCTTTCTACATCTGAGTTTCCTGTCTTATGATTTGGAGTTATGAGTTTTATTTTTATTCCTTCTTCGTTACAATATTCTTTAAATGCTAGACTATTAAATTCGTTATCGCATACTATTTCCTGGGGTTTGCCCATAATCGAATTCCTAAGCTTTAGTTGCTCAATAATTTTAAATGTATTTCTACTTGCAATGGGAAAAGCTGTTAAATGCTTTGTAAACTTATCTAATATAGTCAAAATGTAAATATCTTTACTTGGAGTATAAATGTCCATATGTACAAGTTCGTTTGGTTTAAGTGCAGTTTTGCTTATTTCAAATTTTATTTTTTCTGGACTCCTATCATGTTTCGCTGTTTGACATACTCAACAATTATTTATGTATCTTCTTATTAATTCCCTTAATTTTGGAAAATAGTATTAATTTTTTATTTCAAGATATGTTTCATGTATTCCTCTGTGATTAAATTGTTGATGAATCCTTTGAATGAGATTACACGCATCATTTGTATTACTTAAATCTTTTAAAAGCGTAATGCATCTTAGTAATTATAGTTTACTTTGATTGCTGTAAAGCTCTACATATTTTTCCTGAATTTTGCAAAATAAGTTATCGCTTGGACAATAAATTGCCACCTTGCCGTGATCGGGTAAAAAGTCCCTTAATGCTTCAGTAAAATTGTCGCCTACATCTTTTAATTTTATAGTAAGTCTTCTTACACCTTGATATATAAATCTGATATTTTTACCTTCATCATCTGACCTTATTACTTCTATTTGGTGCTTAAATGTATTTGTAGGTAATTCTGAAATTCCTATGATGTGATCGTTGATTTCTTCTATTCCACTATGATTTGTTGCTATTGATGAATTTTCTCCTTTATTAATAGCGTTTATTTCTAATCGACTAAGATAGTCTGCTACGTGATTTTCTTTTCCTTTAAGGTATTCAATGCCAAAGTCATAATCATTTAAATTGATTTTCCATCTTTGGAGTTTTGAATTTGGTTCTTTAAGGTTACTTAGCCAAATTAAAGGTCTGTGATCGGTTCGTACTTTGAACCTGCGACCGTATAGATATGGTCGGAAATATTTAGTTGACCATACAATACTTAATAATTCCTTTTCTATTGTACTATATTTGCGCTCATGTTCGTTGAGGGTGCGAGATGCATAGCATATTGGGTGATTTAATTGTGAAAGAACAGATCCGATTGCATAATTTGATGCATCTGTTGTTAACACGAATTCTTTTGTATAATCAGGATATTTTAAAACGGGGTCACTAGATATGAGTAATTTAAGCTCTTCAAAAGCTGTCACATATTCTGGGTCTTTAATATTTATCTTTGCTCCTTTTTTAAGATATCTGGTCATAGGTACTGCCACCTTTGAATAGTCTCGAATAAATTTTCTGTAGTAGCCTGTTAGTCCTAAAAAAGATTTTATTTGTTTTGTTGTACAAGGAATGGGTATTTTTTCAATTGCTTTTATTTTTTCTGGATTTGGTTTTACTCCATTTGTAGTAATTACGTGTCCCAAATATTCTGTTTCTTTGCTAAAAAATTTGCATTTGTCGATTTGTATTTTTAAATTGTGGTGTTTAAGTTTTTCAAACACTTTATTTATTGAACAAATATGTTCTTCTAATGATGTACTGAATATAAGAATGTCGTCTAAATATACGACACATATTTTTCCTACAAGACCTTCTAACACATGATTTATCATACGCTGAAAAGTAGCGGGAGCATTTTTCAGTCCAAATGGCATTCGATTAAATTCGTAAAGACCATTGGCTGTGGAAAAAGCTGTTTTATGTGTATCTTTGGGATTCACCAATATCTGATGAAAACCTTTTGCTAAGTCTAGTGTGGTAAAGTATTGGGATCTCCCCAATTTACTAAATATATCGTCAATATTTGGTATAGGAAACTTGTCTTCCACGGTTATTTCGTTAAGTTTTCTATAATCTATGACAATACGCCATTTCTTAAGCCCTGAGTTATCTACCTTTTTGGGTACGATCCAGATAGGGGCATTATATGGACTTTTACTTTCTTTTATGATGCCCTGGTTTAGCATATCTATTATTTGTTTATCTACTTCCTCCTTATGTATTTCAGGATATCTATATAGGCGTGAATATATTGGTCTATCATCTTTTGTCTCAATTCTATGAGTTACTTCTCTTACGTTAGTTAAGATATCTCCTTCTTTATAGAATAATTGTTCATTATATTTGACAATCTTGAAAAGAGCTTTCTTTTCTTCACTGCTCATATATGGTTGAATTAATTTGTTAATTATATCTTTGGGTTTTAAATTTATATTACATATGTTTACTTGTGTATTTGATAGATCTTGTATATATCTATCTAAGGGTTTTGAAAGCAATGGGATTTTAATATTATTAATATTCAAAGTATGAGTGCTGTATGATAATTCGACTTGTAAGGGTATAAGGATATTGTTTCCTAAAATTCCGTCAAATGAACTGTTAGTTATTTGAGTTATTAAAAATTCCATGGTAGATTGGGTTTTTCCAAATTCGTTTGGTAATGGTAAAATAATTTTCTTGTATATTATATTATCTCTATATAAAGTTTTAAGGGTTACGGGATTGTCTAAGTTTCTTTCAAGATTTCTTGGAAATATATTTTGTTTTAAAACAGAGGTTGCTGCTCCTGTGTCTATTAATAATCTAAGCTTTTTATTAAGGATATGTACATCTATGCAGGGTAATGGTCTGTTGAGGCATGTATTTGAAAATTTCCGGTTTGAGATGTATTTTGATCTAAATGATCTACTTCCATCGGCTCTGGCACATTTCTTCTATCTTGTGTGGCAAATGGACTACGATTTTGATTAGAAAAATTGGCACTTCTGTTTGGTTGTCTAAATATTGTTCATTTTGATTTCTATAAAAGTTTTGACCGTTGTTGTTAAAATTTCGGTTATTATTTGAGTTTCTGATATCATTTTTATAATTCCTATTGTTTCTATTGTTAGTGTTATAGTTATTATCTTTTTTGTAGTTCTTATCGTATCTAAAATTGTTATTGTAACTTTCATTTCTATAGCTTCGAATATTCCTTTCATTCCTATTGTTATTTTCTTCTCTTGTCCAATGACAGGATTCTAACTTATAAAATGCTTCGGTAAGAGTTTTTATATTATGATTTATGATAATTATGATTTATGATCTTTTCACAAAATTTAGCTAATAATGATGATTCGTTATTACTAGCATTATATTCTTCTGGTTTATCATCACATAAATAATATTTGTTATTTAATCTACAAAGAATGTCTGAAAATGTATTATAAAGTTGAGAAATATTTTTGCAGTATACTTTATCTGCTTGTTCTTTCAATTTTAAAAAGGTTTCTTTCTCACCAAAATTATTTACTAAAATTTTCTTTATATCTATCCAATTATTTGGGTCGCCACCCCTTAAAACTGCATCTAAAGCGATTTCCGTTATTTTCGATTTTATTTCATTTAAAATAAATTCTTTTGCACCTTCATTGTATGTGCTTGTTGCGTTTATTATGAATTCCGCCTTTTTTACAAAAATTAATAGACTACAACTTGATTTCGTTCCATTAAAGTATGGCAACGTTTTTAATAATTTAAGGGGATCTATGTTTATAGCAGCCATTTTTACCTTATTTGTTGTTGTATTTGTATCTGGAACAGTTGATATTCCTGGTCCTTTTGGTACTTCTGGTGTTTCAAATTCTTTTGCTTCCGATGTTGCTGATAATGCTGTTGGAATATGGTAAGGCTTGTATTTCCTCATAAGGGTCTGTTTTTGCCGTAATAGTTGTCGTCTCAACCTTTGTTGTAGAGCTCTTAAATGTTCCTGGAAGTCAGCTGTAGACTCGTCGTCTATCCAACTTTTTGACTCGTTGTCTGCTTATTTTGGTTCTTCTTCTTCTTGGGGTGTTTCTGCTCCTTCTTGAGAATGTATTTTCTCTGGTAACATAGCGCTATTAATATAATTTTCAGTTCAACATTCCCTCTACGGGATTTCGTGAAATTGTCCTTTGCGGATCTTGATTCACTATGCTTTTCACTGAAATATTTTTTTTTTTTTACTTGTCCTATACCGTTTTTGTAATTTTAATTTACCGGCAAACTATTTCACTTAGTTAAAGGACGATTTTCCTCCCGAATTAAACTTTTAAAAAAGTACGATACATTTATTATGGATCTTTCGGGATCCTACCGACTGCGCCAATTTTGTTCTCAGTTTCTAACTTTTCGAAAAAAAACACTTTTTATATTTTTTATAATATTTTATTATAAGTTGTATCAGAGCTTCAGATCCCTTACCACTGGTGGGGGGAAATCTTCAGCTATACGAAGGAACAAATAGAACTGCCTGTCACTGATCAGTGGACCAGTTTATATAGGCGATTTTTGTTTACACAAGAAATCTGTATCATACTGTGGACCAATGGGTATTCTATACAAAGTGCGCGAAGACATTAAAAGATATGTCGCATTAAAGAAATAACTATGTTGCGCTGAAGGCAAAAGAGATTAAAAGATATGTCGCATTAAGAAAATAACTATGTTGCGCTGAAGGCAAAAGACATTAAAAGATATGTCGCATTAAAAAGATAACTAAGTATGTTGCGCTGAAGATTTCTTGTGTTCACATTACATTTTTACATTCTTAAATTTAACATTGTATTATGATTGTTTACAATAATTGTATTTTGGGATGTTCTGGGAAAGTAACCGTTTGTAGGTCATAATACACTATTAGTTTCCATTCTGTGGAATATAGTTCTGTAACAGCCACCAAGCAACATCAAAATAATTAATTTGAATTGTATCATTTTTTTTCCTTTCCTTTTATACATTTACTTTGATAAACATACATTACAATACAATACATAATCCATTCATTTTTAAATTCAAATAATTCTAAACCCATATCTTTTGTGTTGATATATACTTGTTTTTTATTGGTGTTGAGAAGTAATATTTTGGCTCGATTCTTGTTTGATTCTGCAATGGAAGAGGCCAAAAAGATCCCAGGAGAAACCTGTTTCTTCCTGAACACTACGTCTTGTTCTGAGTTAAATGCAATCTCTGTCACTAGCCTGCTTCTAGGGGGAATACAGATTTTATTGAAATGCTGTTCTACCCGACGTGATTCCGCAGTTGTGTCCTCGGGATGTGGATATGTAGCATTGTACTGTCCCCCGGAGTTATCTACTTCAGCGATTGAATCATCATTTTCTTCCCGATCCGTTTCTACGTTGGTGTACTTTGGATATGGAAGTTTATCTTCCCCATTTTTGTACGTTAGACCTGTAGAATTGTTCGAAACGTATGGACGAATGCCTAAAGTGCTAGTTTTATGACAAATGTAACAAGAGTATTTTTGCAGAAAATCATTGCCAACGATTCCGTCGAATTCTGGAATGTAGTAATTTTTTACCACGTGAAAAACATGTTTTAATTTAATTTTTTCTTCACCTGAATGAAAGACTAAAGTTTCTGTTGCGGTGAAGGGACTAATGATACTTTTACCTACTATGGAGGTTATTACCATTACGTTATGGTTCAATAGTTTAAGGTTTGTATAGTTTTTAATTACGCTAATTTCTGCTCCTGTGTCTATCAGAAGAGTTTTCATTATACCATTTTCGAATGGGATGCGGATAATGCTTAAATTATTTTGAGGGATAAGGGAAATTTGAATCAAAATCGAGTTTAATTCCTTGCTTGGTGCACCTCGGCTTGAATGTTTACTCGGGAAGGATCGCCGGGGTTTTCCTCCCGAGACAGTTCGTTTCCCTGAAATTCGATTTCGTTGCTTTGATTGGACGGATTTTGATGATCCGGTATGTGGTGGTAATTGATTTGCCGATTAGGGTTGGTACGCTGGTCTTGGTAATGATTTTGGTTCTGATTATGATTATTGTTATTACGGTTTTGATAATTATTTTGATTATGGTTATTATAATTGTTGATATTGTCTCTGTTTTGTTCGTTTTGAACATTTTGTCGAGCTTGCGCTAGACGAGTCCTACAGTTTTGGAACGAATGATTAGGTTTTTGGCAAAATGTACACGAGAGGAATTGCACACTGAGTTTGGAAATTGTGGGAGTCTGTTAGTATTTTGGTAGCAAGTTTCAGACGAATGCCCTACTTTGTTACATGTTCGGCAAATGGGTCTGGTTGCGTTTGATGTGCTACCGGTAGGTGAAGAAAAGTGATGAGGAGATTTCTCCAGTCGAAATGAATGTTCAACTGCGTAGGCTACTGCGTTTTTGAGGTTATCTGCCTTATGAGCTTTAACCAAAATTTTTAGGGTGTGATTCCTGAGATTATCTTCGAATGTTTGCAGAGCCAATTTGCTGTTCTCTTTCGTTAAGAAATCCCTGACTGGTTTTTCACTAACAGTTCCTAACGTGGCTGAATTTAAAGCAGAGAGTAGTTGTGCAAGTCTGTCGCCGAATTCATAGACACTTTCCTTGGCCCCTTGTTTAGCGGTCATTAGTTCGTTTTAGGCGGAAGATCGCGACTTCTCTTGCTTGAATTGGCTTTCGAGCTCTTTAACCAGTTCGTTCCATGTGGTAAAAGAATTGAACTGAATCAGTTCGAAAGCTGCCCCCTGTAGCCTGGTCTTGACGATCTCAAGGAAGGTTTTATGTTTGTCGGTATCGACAGAGGAAAACAATATGTTACCGCATACGATAAATTCGTTAAGGTCGCCTGGACTTCCGTCGAAAGTTGACACGATATTGAATATATCGTTTATGCTTACTTTGAATTCCATCTTGGGTTCTTTTACTATGGACTGGAGAGGAAGGAATTCGAATAATTCCGCTATTCGCTTATTTCGACGCGTAAGAATTTTGACAAGAAAATTAAAAAAAAATGCTCACAAAAAGATACCGAACTTAGCACGAATTAGTAATTTGGGGAGTGTGTTTAATTACAAAAATATTTGGTTGTGTTCTGTATGTATAAAAAATAAAATATCTTAATAGAAATACCTTATTTAAACTTTACGCTGCTACTGGTGTTAATGATGCTGCTGCTATTGTGGTTGATGCTGGTAGTGCTGGTCTCACTGGTCCTTGGTCCACACTGTTTCCTGTGCTGTTACTGTTTCGTTGTATACACTGTTTCTGGTGTAAGCCCCAGAGACGCTATCACTTTAACACAAATATATATATATATATTTTTTTTTTGTTATATTGACGGTGTTTAGCCCCTGTCACGCATCAAGATCTTTGCCTTGTTCTTGGTAGTTGGGACCTTTTCAGGTATCCCACCGCTGCCACCAATGTTACGTCTCTGTCCGTGCTTCCTTGATAATCCGAGGGAAGAGTACTGAGCGGAGAGCCGAAATAAATTAAAGACAATTTGTTCTTTTTATTTTAACTGCAGAGCCCGCTGTCTATAGCTGGGCTGCGACTCTGAGTTTGTTTATTAAGTTCAAAAAATAAGTCGTTTAATTGTTTAAAGAAATAAAGGTCCGCTGTCTTCAGCTGGCTGCAAAACAAGCAATAGCCGTATGCTCCGGTAATGTATGGAATGGATCGCTAGTGAGAAGGTGATGATTAGGGTAGGTCATGAGTAGGGTATGGTTGTGCGGATCACAATTCCAGACGCATATCCCATTCCAGACATAACCAACACATTGGAAAGTCTTGGGGAATGCAAATTTTTCACAACTCTCGATCTGACGTCTGGTTTTCACCAAATTAAAATGAAAAGCAGCGACATACCAAAAACGGCCTTCTCCACGGCAAACGGGAAGTATGAATTTACTCGGCTCCCGTTCGGTCTCAAGAACGCCCCCGCCATCTTCCAGAGGATGATTAATGATGTCCTTAAACCACTGATAGGCAAAACCTGTTATGTCTACATTGACGACATCATAGCCCTAGGAAAAGATAAGGAAGATCACATAAAAAATCTGGATGAAGTACTTTCCTTATTAGAAAACGCCAACTTGAGAGTTAACATGGAAAAATCTAAATTTTTGAGAACACAAGTCGATTTTTTAGGTTACATAATAACACATCCCACCACCTCAAAACCTTAAAAAACTGAAAAGTTTTTTGGGTCTAGCCTTATATTATAGGAAATTTATAAGAGATTTCGCAAAAATCGCGAAGCCCTTAACAGACCTAACCAGAGGAACAAATGCACAAATAAAAGCAAACCAATCTAAAAAAACTGAAATAAACCTTGACGAACATGCACTTAAAGCATTTAACGACCTGAAAGAGATGCTTACGTCCTTAGACATTCTAATTTTTCCAAACTTTGACAAAACATTCCTACTAACCACAGACGCTTCTAACCTTGCGATCTGAGCCGTCCTTTCACAAGGCGAGATTAATAAAGATAGACCTATCACATTTATATCCAGGTCTTTGACTAAAGCCGAAGAAAACTACTTCGTAATTGAAAAAGAGTTGCTTGCAATAGTATGGTCCCTCGACAAACTAAGGACATACCTCTATGGCGCTAGAAGCGTTAAGATCTTAACAGACCACCAGCCCCTTACTTTCGCCTTGAGTAACCGCAACAACAATGCGAAACTCAAAAGATGGAAAGCAAGGATCGAGGAATTCAACTATTCATTAGTATACAAACCTGGCAAAACAAACTTTGTGGCAGACGCTCTATCGAGACTGCAAACCGAACTAAACGTTCTAACTTCGTCTTCTGGAACACAACATAGTGCCGAAGAAGACAGCTCTGACCACATTGCGAAGCACCAATGAACGTCTTTAGAAATCAGATAATATTCTCAGAAGGAAACGAAATGTTCTGCTATAAAAAACCCACAACCCAAATTCTACAGAAATTATATTAAAGACACCTTGGTTCGAATACTAAAAGAAAAACTTAATCTCAACATATTAAACGGTATTAAAATTCCGGAAAAATATATTCCATTACTACAAGAAGTATATAAGACATTTTCCAATCAAATAAAAATTGGAATCACACAGAGAATAGTTGCTGACATTTCCAATGAAGAAAATAAGCTAAAGATAATTAAAGACGAACATAAGCGAGCTCATAGAAACCATAAAGAAAACAAAGAGCAAATCTTGGAAAGATACTACTTTCCACAAATGACAAAACTAATCAAAAATACACAGATTCTTGTGACATATGTTGTTATAACAAATATGATCGACATCCCCAAAAACCCGAGCTTCAACTCACACCAATACCATCGTACCCAACAGAGATTCTTCACATGGACATTATAGAAATCAAGCGAGAAAAATTTATAATTTATAATTTACAAAATTTGTTCGCATTAAAAACAAGTCAGTCTTACATATCCGAGATAAAATAATTAAATTATTACATTTTTTTACTGTCCCAAAAATGTTAGTCATGGACCACGAAGGAAGCTTTATCAGCCCAATAATCCTTAATTATTTAGAAGGACTAGGAATAACCGTCTATCTTGCCCCGCCACAAAATAGCGAGGTTAACGGAACCGTGGAAAGAGTACATTCCACCATTATTGAAATGATTAGATGTCTCCAACGGGAGTACCCTGACTACTCAATAAAAGAAATTGTCAACATCGCAGTGGACAGGTACAATAATACCATCCACTCCGTTACAAAAAGGAAGCCTGTTGATGTATTCTTTGGAAGATCTCAAAGGATAAACTACCAGAACCTTGTAGACTTTAAAGATATAGTCAACACTGATTTAAGAAACGAAATTTCCCGTAACCAAAGAAACAAGATTAATGGACATAATTACAAAAGATCAAAGCCTAGAGACTACACTCCTGGCGACACCGTATACAAAAAAGATAAGCAAATAAAGGGAAAAGAAAAGCCTATGTTCCAAAAAGAAACTTTAGGAATAGATAATAAAGTCACTATAACTACTACTGACGGAAAAAGAATCCACAAATCGCACCTTAAAAACATACCCACCATTTCAGATTAATGGCCTGCTGGACGGAAGCCGCGGTCAACACTTATGAATACAACAACCCGATAGTTGCGATCAAGCAAGGAGATGGAAAAATCGCAAATGGAAACTTTAAAATAATTCACACGATAAATTTGGCTGACTACACGAAAATTCTAAAAAATATTAAGTCGAACATGCGCAAGGTAAGCAAAGCAAGCCCAGTAACACCCCAACTAGAACATCAAGTCTCAAAATAATACCATCCACTCCGTTACAAAAAGGAAGCCTGTTGATGTATTCTTTGGAAGATATAGTCAACACTGATTTAAGAAACGAAATTTCCCGTAACCAAAGAAACAAGATTAATAGACATAATAACAAAAGATCAAAGCCTAGAGACTACACTCCTGGCGACACCGTATACAAAAAAGATAAGCAAATAAAGGGAAAAGAAAAGCCTATGTTCCAAAAAGAAACTGTAGAAATAGATAATAAAGTCACTATAACTACTACTGACGGAAAAAGAATCCACAAATCGCACCTTAAAAACATACCCACCATTTCAGATTAATGGCCTGCTGAACGGAAGCCGCGGTCAACACTTATGAATACAACAACCCGATAGTTGCGATCAAGCAAGGAGATGGAAAAATCGCAAATGGAAACTATAAAATAATTCACACGATAAATTTGGCTGACTACACGAAAATTCTAAAAAATATTAAGTCAAACATGCGCAAGGTAAGCAAAGCAAGCCCAGTAACACCCCAACTAGAACATCAAGTCTCAAAGATAGAGAACCCATTAGAACAACTCCAAGAAACAAAATCAACGAAGCCAAAAAGATCGATCAACTGGATGGGATCCGCCTGGAAATGGCTAGCAGGAAATCCGGATTCCACCGATTGGGATAATATACTCGCAAAACATAATGACTTAGTAGACAATAGCAATAGACAGTACCATATAAACCAATATTTGACTAAAGCTACAAACGATCTAATAAATGGATACAATAAAATCACTTAGGCAATTAACGCTAAGGATACACTAAGGTATGGACAGATAATTTTTAACAAACTGGGAATTCTTAAGGACGAAATTGAGCAAATAATAATGGCAGGACAACTTGCAAAGAAAGGTATTGTGCACACAACCTTGTTGAATAAAGCGGAAATCGCGGAGATCGTATCAAAAATAGAAACGCTACCCTTTAAAAATTAACTCGAAGCCATCGAGTACGCCGAACCTATGATGCTATGCTAGTAAAAGATTCGATGCTTCTATATGTAATATGCTTACCCCAAACAGAAGAGACTCTTTACAACAATATTTTAATCCGATCAACAGTAAAAAAAAACAAAAGAATGTATTTAAGCTATTCTAATATATTCTTATCATAATCAGAGAAATTTGGTATCACAGATAAGTGCCCCGTTATTCAAGATACCACAATATGTAAAAGGAATCAGCTCCAGAAACTTTCCCCAGACCACTGTATTATTAAGGTACTGAATGGCGAAGAAGCAACATGTGAATATCAGTTTCAAAGCAAACCCATAGTAGGATTTGTGAATGAAGGAACTATATTTCTTACAAACTACCTTGGGAACCTTTCTTATGGTAGTGCAACTAAAAGCCTAAACGGCACATTTATCATTAACTTTTATATTGAGACAATTGAGCTTGATAACGTTAAATATTCAAATTGGGAAAGTAAAACCCACCAAATCCTACCCCCATTGTAACCTTACCGAAGGAGATATAAAATTAGATCTTCAATATCTCCACAAACTACACCTGGACAACATAAAACGATTATCTCACCTTTCGTTAAATAATCTAATATCAGTGAGTTCCGACATTACAAATAAGATTTCGGTAAGATTTTGTGGGAAATTTGACCAACTTAAAAAAAAAGAAAAATTTCCATCAAACTTCAACCTATTATCATATTTCTACTACCTTATTCTATGCACACAACACAAACAAATCTAAATGGCTTGTTATGAAATAAATCTACTACAAATTACAGATCACGTAACAGGCTAAGAGTATCACATTGATTTTTGTTTTCTCTTTCATACACATTTTGAACTTCTCCTTCTAAATTCCACCGATATTTTAATTGCTTATGTTTTTAACTAAGTTGTTGATTTTATTAATTATCGAACAGTTTCATGTTAAAGAGATTATTTGCGCTAAATGGATTTTTTTTCTGTTTTTACTAACTTATTTTATAGATACTAAAATACACATTCAATGTGATATTATAATGAACTATATTATGTCGTTTTTTCATGAATTGTTCCAATGTGATTTTTTATATGTAGATATGTATATTATATCTAGTAAAGAAATGACTGTTTATCTTTATCTTCCAATTAAATTACTTTATATAGAATATTTTTTGCCCTTTTTTATTTTTTGTTGATAAAAATATTGAAAATAAACTGTTTTTTTTTTCAAACTAAGCAAGTGGGAAATTTGATGGAATTTTGACTACGTCCAAAAGGGAAAAAATGGATAAAAATTAGCTGTCCGAGGGAAAAACCATCCCAAAGACATAGCAACACTGTACCTTTCCTATATCACTTCACCACTCAGAGAATATTGCTGACCTAGTATTTTAATTCCATTTCAATTCTTCGAATTTAATGGCGGCATTGTGTCATTGCACTCAATATTGTAAACTCGCAATTATTCTACATTTTGATCATTACGAACTTTTGCTTACTATTATACTTACCTTAGCTTATTGGAAAATGTCAACATATTTCTAAGAAATTCAATTATGACAATAAATTGCTATGTAATTAGTTTAAGGTAATATAAGGAACAAGAAATAACAATAAAGCGTACTAATGTTCACACCTGAAGGTGCACTTGTCTTTTTTTTATCGCCCGTAATATTGACGCGATAACTTGCATGCTCATGAGACATGCGTTCCAGTTAGGTAGGTGTATCAATATATGTAACAATAAAACAAAGCAGACGAAGGAGTAATGTCTAAGATTGGGTAAAATATGTTGTGTCACTTTTCTTTTCAATATGTCGTCATATTTTCAGGTAAAAAGCAAGCTATGGACCTGCTTCCCCTTATTGTAGGATTTTTTCTGTATTTTGATTTGGGGTAGTAGGAAATGCATATGTGGAGAGGGTGTCCCTACTCATTAGTGGATGTACTTTGGGAGACAATCGGTATGGCGTGTATCTGAGGTAGTAGTTAGTAGAAGTACTTGCTTCATCGTTCGTTTTTTGCAGTGTATTGGTTAGACTTGGAAATCTATGAATGAATTTGCTGAATGCGGGACATGCGGGACGCATAACACAATTTGCATTACAATTTTTGAAAATATTAGAATGCGGTTTTATACCTGCAAATGCGGGACGGTATCACAGAATGCGGGACGGTTGGCCGCCTTAGAACTGCAACCTACCGCTTTTGCATGTTTTCTAATCTTTAATAATCTTAGCGATTGAAGCCGTTTGTTGAACCATTTATAGTTATTGTTCTTAATTTCACTTTTCATTGTTTAGTACACTCATTTGACTATTTCCTAATGCTTCCCAAAAAAGTTCTTTATTTTACCTCATCACTCTTATAATTTTTTTATTATTTATGTCCGTCAATGGTTTTGTTTCTTTTCCATTATTATTTTCGATAACAATTGTTTGATGGTCATTTATTTGTAAATCACGGACAACTGAAGAACTTGGTGACCTATAAACACCGGTTATTATACAGGTGTAACTATTAGTTATAATATAGTTTGATAACCACCAAACATTCAAGGGCGGATCCAGGGAGGGTGCACAGGGGCACGTGCCCCTCCCAGACACAGGCCAGTCGAAAAAAAAACACTAACAATTGTATACCAACTGCATTATTACTGCTTCCTCATTCCATAATGAAAACATAACAGACACTTCGCCTATAGGCAAAAATAAAAATAGCTTTACCAACAAATGATGATAATCAAGACGAAAATTTACCCAAATCTATGTCTGCATATGTTAGAATGTGAATCTTCCTACTTCTATTGCGAACGTTCTCTTTTCGTATAGGTGACTAAAACTTTCTTAAAGGTTATCACACATTTATACCAACCAATTTCGAAAATATTTGATATGAAAACTTGTTTCCTTAGACGTTTTTATTTTGTTAACATTGGAAAATGGAAACTATAAAGATCTCTCAATTTTGAGTGTGTTTATTTGAATTTAAAGTGTCGTCTTTAAAAAGCAATGTAATCAGAATAAGTAACCCTAAAAAATTGGAAAAATTGCACAGTTTTGATCTTTCAGTTTGTTTATTTTTGGCTCCAAGATATCTCAAATGTGGCTCCATACCTGTTATAAGAGCTGCTAACGCATTACAAATGTCAAATTTTCTCAAGCAAATAATGTCGCGGACAATAAATATGTGCAAAAAGCGAGTAGATAATTGTACCAAGCAATCTGCTACAATTACCCACTTTTGTCATCATTTCGCAGCAGCAGCGTACGGCAAAACGAAAAGGACATTCGTTGTGTCACCATTGTATAGGATTTAGATGAGAAGTCATATTGACCACACCAACAGGTAAACATAAAGGTGATCCACAGATTTATTATTTAGTGTTGGTGGGTGAGAAAATAGTGTTCGATACGTTACAAAAAAAAACCCTGTATTTTTTGAAGGTTGTACAAGTTGTAGTCTTAAGGTAGACGAACACTCCATGAATTTTGCGAATAATTAAGTTCAAATAAAATTAACGACATAAAAGAAAACTGTCATTACCTATTAAACATATAATTTTGTATTATTAAACCTTTATAAAAAGTATTTTTGTATGTCATTGTTAAAGAATGGATACCAGAGATAAATTGCAATGCAATACAATCTTCACCTATCTGGCCTTTGTGCCCCTCCCAGAAATAAATCCTGGATCCGCCCTTGCATACATTCATATGTATTATCATCTTTGTTCGAAAAAGACACTGATTTTAGATCATCTCTAACATCCACTCCATATTATTTCTGTCGTTTCTATAATAGTATATTTACCTCTTGCGGTTCACACGCTCAACCAATCTTAACGAATTAAATGTCAGATAAAAGGTATTTTCCAGGTTGTTTTTTTTGCAGTTTTACTTTTTTTAAATATTAACAATGAAATATTAACAATTGAAAAAGTTGAATTTTACTACATTCAATTTCAACTACTCTTACTTACTCTCCTACTTAACGGGCTCCCGACCCGTGGAGGGTCTCTGCCTGAGACACTCAAGCCTTCCATACTCTGCGATCCCGGGCACGCTGCTTCCAGTTATCCAGACCAAGCGCTCTGGCATCCGCGATGGCTTGGTCTTTGAAACGGAGGTTCGGTCTTCCTTGTCTCGAACCTGGCGGCTGTGATTCAAAGATCCTCTAAGCTGGAGCATTATTGTCCATTCGCTCGATGTGGCTGAGCCAATGTAGTCGACTTATTTTGGCCTTTTGGACTACATCCACATCTTGGTAGAGCTCATATAGTTCGCGGTTGTATCTTCTCCTCCATTCGCCCTCCTCGCACACAGGATCAAAAATCCGCCGAAGAATTTTCCTTTAGAAGGAGCCTAGTATCAGCTCCCTTCCAGCTTATCGTCCAGCACTCGGCGCCATAAAGCAGAACTGACAGGATAAGGGTTCTGTAAAGCATACATTTTGTCCTTCGAATTAGGAGTTTTGAACCCAATTGTTTTGGCAACTGAAGTAGCAGCGGTTTCCTAGGGTAATTCTTTGCCGGATACTCCGAGATAGATAAATTCCTTAACTACCTCGAAATTGTTGCTATCAATAGTGACGTTCTGTCCTAGGCGGTGGACAGATGCTTGTTTGTTTGTTGATAGCATGTACTTAGTCTTGTCCTCATTTACTACAAGACCAACGAATTTCGCCTGTTCTTCAATCGCCGTAATAGCCTCTATCATGGCGTGCTGGGAGCGACCGATGATGTCAATGTCGTCTGCATACCCCAGCAGCTGGACGGATCTGTTGAAGATAGTGCCTTCCGTGTTGACACCTGCCCTGCGCACTATCTGTTCTAGAACGAGATTGAAGAAGTCACATGATAATGCGTCTCCTTGCCGAAATCGGGTGCATGTTTGGAATAGTTCGGAGGAACCACTTCCAAATTGCACGTTGCAGCGTGTGTTCTCCAGCGTCACGCTACATAGCAATATCAGTTTTGCCGGGATACCGAATTCGGCCATCGCCGCATTAAGCTCCTGGCGATGAATGCTTTCATATGCGGCTTTAAAGTCGATGAATAGGTGGGAAGTATCGACTTGAAATTCATTGTTCTTTTCCAGGATTTGCCTTAGTGTGAAAATTTAGTCTATAGTCGATCGGCCGGGACGGAAGCCACACTGGTACGTGCCGATTAGTGTGTTGCAAAACGGTTTGAGACGTTCACACAGTACATTGGATAGGATCTTGTATGCGACATTAAGCAGGGATATGCCTCGATAGTACTTGCAAGGCATATGATCGCCTTTCTTGTAGATGGGTCATATGGAGCTGATAGTCCAGTCATCGGGCATACTTTCTTCCACCCATACTTGGTTGATGATTTGGTGCATGCGCCCTACCAAAAGACCACCACCGTATTTGAAGAGCTCCACTGGTAAACCATCAGAGCCGTCGGCCTTGTTGTCCTTTACCTTTTGTGTTGCTAAGCCAACTTCTTCTATACTGGGTGGTGGAACTGGATCTTCATTGACTTGACATGGGTTCTCTTCTTGCCCTATCACTCTCTCTACATGATGCCCATTTAGCAGCTGCTGGAAGTGCTGCTTAAACACATCTACTATTCCCTGCGCTTCAGTGACTAGGTTTCCATCACTGTTTCCAAGAGCCTGCGTTCCGGTCTTGAAGCCAGAAGCCAGTTGCTTGGCTTTCTTGTAGAACTTTCGGATGTTGCTTCGATCGCGGGACTCTTCGATCTCCTTTAGCTGGGAGACTGCGTAGGCCGTCTTCTTTCTACGCAGGATTTTCTTCTCCTCCCTCCTCCTGGCTCGATACTCTTCCCTCGCTGTCCTTGTTTTGCGCTGCAGCGCCTTCATATGTGCATCTTCTGCCACCTTTTTCCTGCGTACGCATTCATCATCATACCGCGGGCTATTTCTCTGGGGTGGCTGGTACCCTAAGGTGGTTTCGGCTACTTCTTTGGTGATGTCGCGATACTGGGACCACTGGGTGTTGGCATCTGTGGTAGGTGAATACACTGCGGAGAGTTTCTCACTCAGGCGCTCTTTGTAGACTCTGGCTACTCCAGGTGTGCGTCCAACGTCGAAATTTTTCTTCTGATCGGAACGCTGGAGCTCTGAACTTAGCCGCAACAAGAAAATGATCAGAGTCGACGTTTGCCCCTCGGAATGTGTGCACGTTGAGGATGTTGGATGCGTGCCTCGCTTAGCACATGGTCGATTTGGTTGGCGGTTCGACCGTCTGGCGAGCACCAGGTTGCTATGTGTATTCTAAACCTTGGAAACCTAGTGCTACTTATCACCGTATTACGAGCTGCCGCGAAGTCAGTTAGTCGGTAACTGTTGTCTGTGTTCTCATGACATCGCATCACTATCCTTCAACCAACAAACGAGTATAATATAAACATATTAAATTTACCTGCTGGGCAATTGAAAGCAATGGTTATCCCGTTAGAAGTTTATTGGAAAATAATTATACAAATGATTTCTGTCAACCCTTTTTAATATTGGAGACTCCCACTGACCCCAAGGAACAGCGGAAGCAGACGGACACAAACAAACACTCCATCACTAGACACAAAACACTATGTCTAGCTGCAGGGTGTGGTGGACAGCCAAAACCAAAACACCCCATCGAACGTCACTTAACATCTTTGTGACGAAAGCAATATGTGCGATGGGTGGAGGGACGACGATCCCTTTTCTCGAATCACCCCCCCACCCCGGAGCAACAAAGAAGGAGCAGGGGACTGTAGGTGGACGGTGCCAAAGACAAACACTGCAAGTCGGGAAAAACAGAGGCAACGTGTCTCTGGTAAGCCTCGCAAATGCGAGAGGCGGGACCCTGAAGAGGCGGCTCTACTGAACAGTAGCAGGGGCAAAAAGGTGGCACAGAGGGGCCACCAAAGAAAATAAATATGCGGCGTCCATCCGCAAATAACACCAGAAGGCAACTTAAGTGCCTTCAAATAAATCTCCACCTTGCTAAGGCAGCTTCTAGTGTCCTTAGCAGGAGATTTGTTAAAGAAAACTTGGATCTAGCCATGATCAGGAACCGTGGACCTTATCAGGAGCCATAAATGGGCTCCCAAATGAAGAAACCTGTCAATTTACGATAAACAGCATGTCCGTCCAAGGGCAGCTTTAATGATAAATAAAAACTTAATTAAAACAACTTTTCCAATTTCAGAATTTAGTTAAGGAGATTTGGTGGCGGTACTTATTGCAATACCAAACGCCGGTCAAAAGGGCGGGGATTTGAAGGTCGTCATCGCCTCTGCCTACCTTCCTGGAGACACTTTGGATGCACCAACTTCTGAGGTAGCGGCTTTGCTAAGTTATTGCAAGGAAAGGAGACTACAGTGGATCATCAGCTGTGACGCCGATGCCCACCACACGGTATGGAGGAGCACCAACATAAACAAAAGACCATTCCGGAGTTGGAAACTGAATCCGAACAGCTCCAAAAGGACATAACCTTCGTCTATGAAGACAGTTGTGCCCTCCAAATTAGGAAAACATGAAGAGATGTTCCATGGTGGAATAAAGAACTTGACGCCGTCAGGAGCGGCCAATACAGAACAGCTCTTACTGACTACAATAAAGAATTGAGAAAATCAAAACGAGTGAGTTGGAGGAAACACTGTGAGAGCATCGAAAATCTCCTTGCAGCTACACGACTCAAAAAAGTCCTTGCTCGTGATCACTCAAACGGCATCTGCTCTTTAAAAAAGCAAAATGTTGTATTCACGGATACTCCTGAAGAAACCTGTCAACTTCTTCTCGATACACACTTCCCAGAATGCATCCGCATGGACAACCCACTCGACTCGAAAAATATTTCAGCGACACAGAGTGAAATGGGCAATCTCGTCCTTTACTTACTTACTTAACGGGCTCCCGACCCGTGAAGAGTCTCTGCCTGAGACACTGTAGCCTTCCATCCTCTGCGATCCCGGGCACGCTGCTCGCTGCTTCCAGTTATCCAGACCAAGCGCTCTGGCATCCGCGATGGCTTGGTCTTTGAAACGGAAGTTCGGTCTACCTTGTCGTCTCGAACCTGGCTGGGATTCGAAGATCCTCTTAGCTGGAGCATTATTGTCCATTCGCTCGGTGTGGCCGAGCCAATGTAGTCGACGTATTTTGGCCTTTTGGACTACATCCACATCTTGGTACAGATCATAGAGTTCGCGGTTGTATCTTCTCCTCCATTCGCCCTCCTCGTACACAGGACCAAAAATCCGCCGAAGAATCGGCTCTCCCTTCCTGCTTATCGTCCAGCACTCGGCGCCATAAGCATACATTTTGTCCTTCGAGTTAGTATTTTTGAACCCAATTGTTTTGCCAAACCGAAGTAGCAGCAGTTTCCTAGGGTAATTCTTTGCCGGATCTCGACTAAGATGTCATTTGTGGAGTTCATGTTTACTCCGAGATAGATAAACTCCTTAACTACCTCGAAATTGTTGCTATCAATAGTGACGTTCTGTCCTAGGCGGTGGACAGATGCTTGTTTGTTTGTTGATAGCATGTACTTAGTCTTGTCCTCATTTACTACAAGACCAACGAATTTCGCCTGTTCTTCAATCGCCGTAAAAGCCTCTATCACGGCGCGCTGGGAGCGACCGATGATGTCAATATCGTCTGCATACCCTAGTAGCTGGACGGATCTGCTGAAGATAATGCCTTCCGTGTTGACACCTGCTATGCGCACTATCAGTCGATGAATAGGATGTGAGTCTCGACTTGAAATTCATTGGCCTTTTCCAGGATTTGCCTCAGTGTGAAAATTTGGTCTATAGTCGATCTGCCGGGCCGGAAGCCACACTGGTACGTGCCGATTAATGTGTTGCAGAACGGTTTGAGACGTTCAAACAGTACGTTGGATGGGATCTTGTATGCGTCATGAAGCAGGGATATTCCTCGATAGTTCTTGCAAAACATAGGATCACCCGTTTTGTAGAGGGGGCATATGGAGCTGATAGTCCAGTCATCGGGCATACTTTCTTCCACCCATACTTGGTTGATGATTTGGTGCATGCGCCCTACCAAAAGATCACCACCGTATTTGAAGAGCTCCACTGGTAAACCATCAGAGCCGGCGGCCTTGTTGTTCTGAAGCTTTTTTATTGCTAAGCCAACTTCTTCTATAGTGGGTGGTGGAACTAGTTCTTCATTGACTGGACGTGGGTTCTCTTCCTGCCCTATCAACCTATTTCAACTACTCAGTTGTATACAATTTTTTTTTCATTCATGATGCCCACAAATGACGCCACGAAAGCGAGTCGACGGCCGAATGAAGTACAGTCATAAGAATCACAGAGCACAGATAGGAAATTTAAGAGAACATTTTATTTTCAAAATTGGCGAAGGTAGCGTGACCGTTGCGCGACTAAAGTTACAATTTGGCACCCTTTTCGAAATTTTTTTGCTAGTTTGGCCCTTTTTTTGTTGGAGAAGGCGCCATAGTCCGTACAAACGACGCCACGAAAGACAGTAAACGGCTAAAGAGAGTTAGAGTCATCAGGTAGGAGTAGGAGTGCTGTCTGCTGCATAAACTAAGTATTAAATAGCCCGTCAGCTTTTTCAACTTTACAAGCTGTTTTCGGTTTTTCTATTTGCCAAGGTATGTGTGCCAAGGTTAAAGTAAATTAGACGCACGCATACACTTGCACATAGGAACCTGACAGATGCCTCTGACAGTTTATTCTGTGGTAACATTGGGAAAAATTCAAATAATTCAAACAATTAGCCGATTTCGGGACGTGTTAAGAAAACGGTGGGTATGGTGTGGTGAATTTAGTACCAAATTATATTAAAACGCATGGTAGGTATACATTATTAGGATTTCTTTAATTTTACCTAGATAATCTGTATAGTACGGGCAGTTCACTTTTTCGTTGTATGGAAATGGAATGGAAATCGATCATTGACAAAAAAAAAAAAACGCTCATTAACATAAAAATATCTGATTACTAATGATTATGAATCGTATAAAGAAAAAGAAAATTGTAAGCAGCAAAACTTAATTGCGTGAGAGAAATCAGGCTACAAATCAGCAAACATGTTTATTTCCAATTTTGCTTATATACATTTACAACCTTATTTATAAACGTATTATAAAGAGTGTAATAAAGTTATGCACTCTCTAAAATGCCTCTAAACGCATAAACCTTATTTATAAAAATTTGTCAACGTTGTATAGAGCTTGTATAAGCTAAACGCACTTGGACGTTGTTTACAGCTTGTATAGAGGTGGAATAGTCGAAAAATTTGTCACATTTTATTATAAATGAAATAAAAAAAACAAATTCGCTGTATCGACGTTTTTATTTTAAATTTAAAAGATTCTGCAAGTATCCTCGATAAGTTGGCTTAGAAATGTGGGCAGACATGAGATATTTTTAATCGCTATATTATATTATATTTGTTTTAATTTGATAAGAGTACCGGCTCATGGAGTCCCAAATATCCCATCTTTTTCTATTTACTTTTCCATTTTTTTTTTTTTATTTGTATTTGAATTTGCATTTCCCACAATCTGCTTAGGTTTTTTTTATCAGTACTTTTTTTGACACAAGCCCTGTATAACTAGTATGCATTGAAAAATGTTTTATAAATAAGAATTTTTGGAAGGGTGTATAAGGGCTGTATAAATTCTTATACACTGCATAACTATGCAGGTGTATAGGCGTGTTTAGCAAATTCTAATAAATAAGGCTGTTAGAGTTTCGTTCTTTCCCGTACATTTTAAAGAAAATAAATTTTCGTTCATTGTGTCTTTTAGACTTTTATTATTAATGAACATTATTAATATTTTCGGTTAACGCAATTGATTTCAAATTTAATTTCATTAATTATGTCAATTGTATCAAATTTTCTAACAAATAATTTTTTGTTACATTAATAAACGAAAACTTCATGAAAACATTGGGCAAATGTGAGCTTCCGTAAATTTAAAGTCGATATTAAATTTGTTATTAGCTAATACGCGCAGTATATGTCAAAAATCATATCCACACTGAAATGTTCATATCTTTCCCCTGAAGCATATTTTAGATTTTAATGTTTTTAATCAATTCTTAAGTTTATATTGGTTACCGTTTTTCTGTCGACATTCCCGGCGAAATAATTTTTGCCAAAAACAACAAGCGAAAACAGACACAATAATAATTATAGAAACAATAATATCTTTCTTTATTTCAACCAATGCATTTTTAACACATCATTTCTTTATTTATTATATTGATTACTTTCGCTACCTATTATACATTTTGTAATATAGGTATGTATATGTTTTTGTGGTGAAATAAAAAAATCGAATTTAAACTCTCAGAACGCATATATCAGCTGATAGAAACTCACCAAATACACTAACTCTCAGTCAGTGTCTTTAGCACTCTCTCTTTATTTTTCCCACGAAGTGTGTTAGTTTTTCCCTTTTCACTAAACTCAAATTCTCTCGATCTTTTTTATGAAATAAACCATAGTTTTAAAAGTAAAATTTGTATAATTCGGAAAGAAAATCACATTAAATTAATCTTCAGTATAAAAATCAAAGTTTGCTAATAATAAATGAATTTTTTTCGGGTACTAGAAATTGTGGCTAAAGGGAAATCTCACTTCTATAGGCGTTTTTCTTTTTTAGTTCAGAGCTGAGCTCTGAACTTAGCTCGAGCATTATGAGCGCGCTCTGAAGCGAGCGTGCTCAGATTGTTCTGAGGTATTTATGAAACACACTTGAGCGCATAGTTGTCATAAATGCATAAATTAAAATTTATTAATTGTTAATTTTTAGTTCAAAAACAACAAGGTTCGTCCACCATTTCAACTATTTTGCTTATCCTGTGTTTTTTTTTTTTGTCAAATGTGACTGGACGTGTGCAATCAGCTATACACTCAGCCTGCTCAGTCAATTTATTCTGAGCTCATCGAGGGCGCTCTGATAGCGCTCTGAACGAAAAAAGAAACACAAGTTCTGAGCTCTGATGTATCCGAGCAAAAAAGAAACACGAACTTTTTGTATAACAGTTCAGGTTGTGCTCTGAACTAAAAGAGAAAAACGCCTTATGTAGTCAGTGGTCATTTTCAAGATAGCCTTGATATAATCCAAATATTATAAATGCGAAAATAAGATTATTACCTTTTAACGACCGCAAAACAAATTTTTGTGAATTATATTTCAAGTTAGGGATTATAAAATTTATGATATGGTAAGAAATAAATACATTTACTGCGTATTTTACCAAGGAACTTAAATGTGTAGGGCTAATTGGTTGGCTTGAAAGATATGATAGTTTCGGTCCCAGTTACTTAAAGTACTAATTCTACGCAGACGAAGTCGCGGATACCAGCTAGTATATAACAATTCCTCCTAGGTATATGAGACGACAAACTGTTACATCTGAATGGAGGATAAAATGGTACTTTTATGTCTTTGTCTAGAATGTCTTTAGTAACATGGGTTTCTGAAAAAACAATAACATCAAAATATTTTTCCAGTATTAGAACTTTGAACTCCTCAAAATTGTTACGAAGACCCTCAATTTTAAGATTTACCAATCTTAGGCCCTTAAGCTTTGAACACTGGACAGTCCTTATCGATTGCTTCACAGTTGTATTTTAAGCCATAAGTTTCATTCGCTTTTGTACAGTTGATACATGTTATAAGTTCACTATTACAGTCTTTCAATTTATGACAGTCTCCGCATTTTGTTTTTCTGCTTTATGTTTATACCCTTGGCAATTAAAACATTTCGTTATATCGTAGAATTCTCTTATTGGGCACCTTACCCAACCAACTCTAATTTTTTCTAAACTCATAATTTTGTTAAGTCTCTCACTCACAAAATTTCATTTTCGACTTCATCATTCTCAATATTCATAACGCACACTCTTGGTTTAATTTATGATGCTGGTTTTAATTCATAATTATTATTCAATTTATTTGCCACTTCGTTTTTTAATTTCTCTAAGGAATTTTTATCTGTGGAAATTACAATCGGTTTTTGTGGATCATATAATTCCAGCACTTGATGGCTTACCATTAGCTGCATACTTTTTTTAAAAACCTCTGGACACTTTTGTGACTAAACATGTATACTTTTTTCTAGCAACCGATATAAAACATGCAATTCGGCCGATAATTGGGGTATAAACTTTCTATTATAATTTATAAGACCTAAGTAAGACTGTAGTTGCAGTACGTTCTGTGGTAACGGCGCATTCTAGGGAATGTTCACCTTTGTAGGGTTAGGTTTTATCTGGTTATAACTTAACACATGACCTAGATAATGTACTTCGGTATAAAAAATATGCACTTTTCTAAATTTAAGCAGACATAATGCGCTTGCAACCTTGTAGTGTAGCCACTTGTAGACACCACATTAATCATAGATTAGATTTCACACGACAACAAAGTGACGACAGAATGTATAGTTCAATCGAGTACAATGTGTCACACAGGTTGATATGCACAGCATATCACATAGCTAGATGTGTCATGCACTCAATTGAACTGAATGTCACTCAATAGAAACAAGATCCCATTGAATGGCGCATAGCCAATAGGAATTTAGAATAAGTTATTCACTATCGCTATTGTGAGTAGAAATAAGATAGAAGATAAGTATAACAGTCACTGTAAATAGTATTTAAGAATTGCAATTTTAATAATAAAGACATGATTTGATTTAGATACCAGAGTCGGCAGTTGCCCCTTTTTCCTTTAGTTGCGGCGAGTAATCGCCTATCTATTCAGCGTGGTACGCTTAAATACCAAAAGTAGGGAATAACTTCCAGAATTCACTACAACCTCTCTAAAACAGAGTTTTTGTTTGCATGCAGAAAGGGTCGCAACCCCAATAATAATGTCGTCCAAATAGAAAAAAACCTGGGAGATATTTACTAATATTTGGTCCATCACGGACTGAAAGATGCAAGGAGCGCTTGATAGCCCAAATGGTAAACGAGTAAACCCAAACAACCCTTTGGGCGTGTGAATAGTCAAATAAGCCTGAGACTCGTTGCTCACTTCCAACTGCTGCGTCAAATCCAAAACGCAGATACGTACTTGATCATTGGGTTTGGGTACAATAACAATCGGACTTGCCTTCTTTGATAAGCCTATTTAATTCAGCTTTTCTCTAAGTTTAAAAGCTACGCCATAGGCAGAGTGAAAAATTGGCTTGGAGTCTTTTTTTAACACTATGTCCGCGAAAAACCCCCTAATCGAATGGTTCCCCTTATCATTCACTACATTAGGAAATTTATTTACAATTTCTTGGCCCCAATTGTTGACACTGCCAATGTGATTATTGTCTTTAAACTGGCTGATCACCTTTCACCACTACTGCTTCCAAATACTGACGTTTACTTCCAAGTCGCACTTCGAGGTTCTCTAACGTACCAAGTTCACAAATGTTTCTACCTAAAGCAGAGGTTAAAGAGTGATTATTATTTACTAAAGAATGTTTTGAAAATTTAGCATTTGGTTTCTTCCGCAACGTGTACAGCTACCTCTACTATTCCAGCTAATCTGCCAATGATGTCGATGTCGTCAGCATAAGCAAGTAGTTGCACAGACTTCTGGAAAAGTCTTCTCAAGAATTATATTGAAAAAGTCACATGACAGCGCGTCACCTTGTCTAAATCCTTTTTTGACACCAAAGGTCTCGGTGAGATTATTTCCGACCTTAATAGAGCAGCGAGCGTTCTGCTGCGTTGTAAGTATCGACTTGGACCTCCAGGATCTGCCGTAGTGTGAATATTTGGTCGGTTGTGGATATACCGGGCCTAAAACCGCACTGATAGGGTCCAATCAGTTCGTTTACATATGGTTTCAGGCGATCACACAGTACGGCAGAAAGGATCTTATACGGGATGTTAAGGAGACTGATGCCTCTATAGTTGGCGCAGTTTAGAGGGTCTCCTTTCTTGTGGATCGGACCAAAAATGCTGCAGAAATGGTTTTTCCATGTCCTCAGCACCGAATGTGATTCCACTACAAGGTTTCCTTGTTCGTCTGGACAGGTTTCTGCGCGGGTCTTGTTGCCATGACACATCCTTTTAACCTTTTGGTAAAACTTCCGAACATTGTTCCTGGAGTAACACCTCTCTATTTCCTCGATCGCGAGCTTCTCATGCTCTTTCTTTCTCATCCGGAGAAGCCGATGTTCCTCCCTCCTTCTTTGCTCGTAGAGCTCACGAGCCGCTCTCGTCCTTCTGTGCAGCGCCGCTTCGTAGGCATGTTGTTTTGCTGCAAGTGATTGCCGGCACTCTTCATCGAACCAGGGGTTACGTGGGGATGGTTTGGTGAAACCAAGCAGCAAAATCAATTGGCCTAAGTCCCTTTCCGGACGTGGTGTCGTGTAGGCTGTGCTTTCCAGTTGTGCTACCAAAGATGTCCTCCTTTCCTATTTTGCCATTAAAATCACCTAAGACAATTTTAACGTCATACTTAGGACATTGTTCGTATGTTTTGTAGAGGAGCTTGTAGAAACTTTCTTTGGTAGCATTGTCTTTGTCTTCTGTGGGGGCGTGAGCGCATATAAGGCTGATCTTGGCGAATTTAGCCTTGATGCTAGACGCTGCTTCTTCTCCCTGTAGCAATCACCGTAGTAGATGTCACAGTTTTTCATCCTTCTTTTGCCCGGCCCATCCCACCACACTTCCTGGATGGCGGTGATGTCTGCATTGTAGCAGTCTAGAGCTTCCGCTGATTGTTCGGCTGCACGCGGTCTGTTCAGGGTTCGAACATTCCACGTGCAGATCGTTTTTCAGGTCGGTTGATCATTATCCGAGGCTCTTGGTTGCTTCGTAACCAATGTTTTTTCCGTAGTTGGGTAGTTCCTCCTCCCTCCTTCTTTGCTCGTAGAGCTCACGAGCCGCTCTCGTCCTTCTGTGCAGCGCCGCTTCGTAGGCATGTTGTTTTGCTGCAAGTGATTGCCGGCACTCTTCATCGAACCAGGGGTTACGTGGGGATGGTTTGGTGAAACCAAGCAGCAAAATCAATTGGCCTAAGTCCCTTTCCGGACGTGGTGTCGTGTAGGCTGTGCTTTCCAGTTGTGCTACCAAAGATGTCCTCCTTTCCTATTTTGCCATTAAAATCACCTAAGACAATTTTAACGTCATACTTAGGACATTGTTCGTATGTTTTGTAGAGGAGCTTGTAGAAACTTTCTTTGGTAGCATTGTCTTTGTCTTCTGTGGGGGCGTGAGCGCATATAAGGCTGATCTTGGCGAATTTAGCCTTGATGCTAGACGCTGCTTCTTCTCCCTGTAGCAATCACCGTAGTAGATGTCACAGTTTTTCATCCTTCTTTTGCCCGGCCCATCCCACCACACTTCCTGGATGGCGGTGATGTCTGCATTGTAGCAGTCTAGAGCTTCCGCTGATTGTTCGGCTGCACGCGGTCTGTTCAGGGTTCGAACATTCCACGTGCAGATCGTTTTTCAGGTCGGTTGATCATTATCCGAGGCTCTTGGTTGCTTCGTAACCAATGTTTTTTCCGTAGTTGGGTAGTTAACCCCACGCACAACCCCCAACCTGGAGGATCAGGCCCTAAATTGACCCTAGGACAGCGGGTCGGAAATTCCGCTTTCAGTAACCCACTTCGGGGATATGAGTGCACCCTGACTAGTGCTGAAATCTCCTTACTGACCTTAGCTCCACATATTTCAGAGTAGCTCATGCAAGGTATGCCTTCTTGACTGTTGACACCACCGTTGATCCAATCTCGTGAATTCATTCGCTGTATGTCCTCTTTCTGAGGGGCTCATGTAAGACCTCTGAGTCTCGATCAGGCAGTCATTCCGACAGAGCATTATAGTGTTGCTATTTTCTTCGTGTTCAACACTTGCGCTTATAGGTTTAGCAAGTCATGCCCGGAAGGACAAGACCAGTACCCTGTGGTTACCACGCGGAGGTAAAATAAGCACAATTGATGTGTATGAACCAGTTGCAACAACTGGGCATAGCCAAGTTGATACCAATCAGTGTCTACCCTATTCATACAACACCCAACCAATAATACCTTACGTTACTAATACTTTTATTCGAACTTTTATCCTCGTCGCCCCTGTTGTATTTATTTTAAAGACGTCTAGTAGACTTAACGCTTATTTATTATAATTCATATTTTATAATTTCATTATATTTATTCATTAATGGGTAGGCGTCGTTATATTATGGTTAAGCTAATACATCCGCAGTCGGGTAAGGAGTACACAAGACTGACGAATGTTCACATTTACTAATTTCAAAAATGCCTGTTAGAGAGCATAAAGAGAAACTAGTAGATGACAGGTACATAGAATTATTAATATATAACAGTTATAAGATAGGTTACTATTCGTACTGTTATTATTTATTTTCAGCCAACAATAAAGGAGGGATTTCTTATGAAACAAACCTGGTCTTTTCAAAGATGGAGACGCCGCTATTTTAGGTTAATCGACAGAAAGATTTATTATTCCAAGGATCAAAAGGTAATAAATTTATATATATCAACTGAAAACTGAATGCAACAATTTTTCGGTTTACTGATTTTTTGTAGTCTATGCTATTTAATATGGAAAAGAAGAGTTACCATATTACAAGATAATTTGTGTTCGAAGTTGGTGGTTGCTTAATTTATGGTTAATTGTTTTGGAATTTGTAAAATAGAGTAAGAGCAACAAAAGCAAGTTATATTAACTTATGAGCACGTACACACATGAATGGATGAATACCTTTGCGAAGTTTGTTTTTTATTTTCTAAAGTTCAAATAATACGTTTTTTGAGAAAATAAATTTACATCTAACTCCAGAGAATCTAAGAATTTTTTGCTTCTATTTTCTTAAATTCTCTGAAGCTAAAATTCCATTTATTTTCTCAAAAAACTTTAACTTCAGATTTAAATTTATTAAATACTAGCTGACCCGGCGAACTTCGTTTCGCCCAAATTCGTGAAATGAATGTAATCATGCTTATTTTCAGATTCGAACGAATAGTCAATTCTAACGAATGAACTTTGTATATTTTGGGACTCGAACGAATAATATTCACTATCGAGAATGTCATAAAATAAATTTAAATGAATTCAACTTTCGAAATCAGCAGTTTTACATTTTTATTTTATATGGAGTGAACATACTTTTGTTTTTTTTTTGTAGAGGCTCTGTTTTCATTGTTTTATTAAAACTATCTAAATATTTAAAATAATAACTACTTATTGAGAAATATATCCTAAGATCTACAAAAATGTTAAGTAGCAGTCTTATCTTAAATGGGACCAGGTTTAAGAATACTAAACCTAAAGTTTTTGAGTTATTTATTTAACTCAATTCTGGTCACACTACCTTTCAAATATGGTTATAGTATAAACAAAAGAACATTTTTTTTGATACAGATTTTCTGTAAACAATCGGTGACCAGCACACATGGCGATTGTTTTGTTTATGGATGAGAAGAGAAAAAAGTTCATACAGGAAGATGCCTCAGATCCATTTCCGAAAAAAAATCCCTCAAGAAAATATGGAAAAACAACAATTATCACTCTTTAGAGTTGGGAAAATACGAATAAAAAGATTACATTAATAAGTGAAAATACACTCAACATTGGAATGAAAAATTAACTTTCGATTGATAGAATGTACTTCCTATCTGTTCGAAAGTCAAAATACAGATTCTTCAAATTTGACAATTTTTCGAAAGAATCGAGTCTCAAAATAAGCATGAAATAATTCCGAGTATGCACATACTATAAATAAATAGTTGGCGCAACAGATCCGTAGGGACCTAAGACCTTGTTTCTCACAACCATTCGTCTTGCGCGTGTTTTTCATTTTTGGGACGAATGGAAGGGAAGTACAATTTTATGCCGAGTCCAAACGGCCAATTGAGAAGCTCTTTCACGACAATTATACTCTTGGATATTTGTAAGACATTTGTGATAAATCAATGGTAGTTGGTAGTGGACTGTGTCTTTATTGTTACTTGATTGGGTTTTTATACCTAAAAAATGCTTAACTATTATTATTGATTAATTGGGTTACCTAAGTGCACTGTCATTTGCTGATAGGCAAATCTAGTGTGGCAATGCACTGAGGTTACCTTACATGTGTTGATTTTGTTTACTGGGTCACTTCAGTGCAATGCTCGTGTTGCTACATATGCATATTTGTCGCATTGCCCTGAAGTGACCTAGGATAGTGTTTATGTGTAAACATTTTCCGGGCCCTCAGATGATGTCGTCTGTTGTGCATGTCTCCTTGGGTGATAGTGTACTTAGGTTAAACCTTCGTGGAGTAGCGGTCGGTTGATTGTTGTCGATGGTCATAGATGATGATTGGATCTGTTGGCCTTGGTTGGACTTGGTCGACGTAATTTGTCGCTTTCGTAACAGGCGGTGTCTATAGACTGCTAGAAGAAGAATCATGGTTACTGTTAGCGTGAGTGATCCAGTAGCAGCGTGATGACCTATTGTCTTCCGTACGTGTGGTTGCGTAGTCTGCAGTTGATTTTCGTCTTGGATTACTTATTGTTGTGAAGCGGTCAGTTGTTTTCAAAATGGCTTCCTGACTTAATAAGGACGATCGTGTTGCATCTATGCTCTTAAGTTGAGACACGTTAAAGCTTAATGGATGGTGATACGTTGCTTTTATAAAGGTTGTATCCGTAATTTCAGTGGTCAGTATGCTCTTTTTTGTTTTGATTACACAACCGTTGTCTATCTGTATTATTCCGGTGTCTCTTAGCTCTACATCCTTATATATGCCGTTACATATAACTGCGGCTGCCGCTGGCTTGTTGGTGATAAATAGCCAGGTATTCATTTGGTAAACGTGTTTGAATATTATTTTGGGAATCTTGATCTCCTGGTATATGCATTCAATTTTTTCTTGCCTCTTGTATATCTCATCGATGATGCAGTTTGGGTTCGTGTCTATTCGGCTTACCACTGTTGGTGCACATGTAACGAACCATTACAAAAGGGGGGTTTTTCCACTACGCCACTGACCGGCACCACTGATCACCACTGATCGGCCCACTGGACACACTGGTCCCCACCGACGATGTGGCACCATTGTACAGTACACCGAGCCATAGACCGCCGCCAAGGAAAATCAACATCAGCACCAGCAGCCGAAACAACAACAACACGCAGGGCAGATTTTCACACCAGTTATACGTCACACTCACTATTCATCACGAAAAGCATGAGTACTCGTGGGCGAAAGTGATTCGGGAGGACAGTACACTCAGTTTCGGGTGCAATACATCTGGAGCTGACCCTGTTCTCTAGAGAATTTAACCACTCTCTAAATTTTTGAACTCTCTTCCTTCCTTCCTCGGTGAATGTGCATTGTGAGCATTCCGATCCGTCACCGCCTTCCTTCTTCCCCGGGGGAGAGTGTGCATTGTGAGCATTCCGATCCGTCACCTCCTTCCTTCTTCCCCGGTGAGTGTGCATTGTGAGCATTCCGATCCGTCACCGCCTTCCTTCTTCCCCGGTGAGTGTGCATTGTGAGCATTCCGATCCGTCACCGCCTTCCTTCCTTCCTCGGTGAGTGTGCATTGTGAGCATTCCGATCCGTCACCGCCTTCCTTCCTTCCTCGGTGAGTGTGCATTGTGAGCATTCCGATCCGTCACCGCCTTCCTTCCTTCCTCGGTGAGTGTGCATTGTGAGCATTCCGATCCGTCACCGCCTTTCTCTTCCTTCCTCTGTGGACGTGCATTGTGAGCATTCCAATCCACCACAGCCTTCTTTACCGCTATCCGCCGTATTCTAATAAAACCATATTACGTATGCATTAATTGTTAAGGTAGACATAAGATCATTAAAGCCGCATGAATTGTTTGTTAAATAGATTTAAGACCGTTAAACCGACTTACTAAGGAATAACAATAAAAGGTTTCATTGTACAACGCTCCAAAGTTCGTGTTTCTTTGGGGGCAACCCTGGACCCGACGAGTATACCCCGGCCGGAGATAAAAAGCACATCACACACACAAAAAGCTGTGTTTCTCTTGATTAATGCATTGTAGAAACTCTCTCTCAGACAACTCAAAGTACGTCTGGCTATTGTAATCCGTGGCTATGATTGTGTTGATGATTGCCGGAGCTACGTATGAGTCGTTGTCCAGTCTTTTTGGTATGGGAGTGATGTTGACCAAGTTATATGTTGCGGACGAGGTCAACGGGAGGAACCAGTGGGCACTTATATGTGTTCGGTTTCTGTTTGTTACCATTCTGCGTTCGGGCTTGGGTAATATTCTAATATTCGATGGGAGCGCCTTTGCAGCTGTTTGTATAACCGCCATGAATTCGCCTCTTGTAATACTTTCCAGTACTTCTGCTCTCTGTAGTATCACCTTCATAAGTGTATTGTATCTGGTCTCCAGTTCTTCTAGTATTCCGGTAGCAATGTTATGCGCAATCAAAAATTTAACGTCAATTCGGTTTACATTGATTTTTTCTGATGACCAACCTTCTACTTTGGTTATTTCTGTCGTCGCCTGGTTTAGTTTGTTAGTGAATGCGTTAAGCTTCTGCTGGGTTGTGCTTTCGAGATCGCGCATTTGAGCCGTGGTTGTGAGCATTAGCGTTGTCTGATGTTGACTTGTTTGCAACAAATTCCGTTGGTTCTCATTAAGAGTTTTTATGTCGGTATACACTTCATCGTTTACACCGAAGACTTCTTGTAGAATGTTTCCGAAAATTCCCCTTCTTCTTCTCGCATGGGCGGGGTTCTGAATTGTTGCTAGGGCTCTGAGAATCGTAGACTGTTTTTCCCGGAGATGTCGTATGAGCATGGTGCAGTGAACTTCTTCATCACGTTGTTTTGCTTGATCACATGTTTTACTCATTTGTGCTACTATGTTATTGATGTCTTCTATGTCCTTAGTGGTGCACCGAGAAAAAAACTAAACACATTCGTGTTTAAATCAAATTCAAACAAATATGATTTGGTGCCAAAAGGATTTTTGTTTAATTTAAACTCGAATTACTTTATTACTTTGAATCATCATTGTAGTTGGTTTTCAATTGAATCAACTCGTTTTCTGTTTGAAATAAATATGTTCAATGTGAATTTTATAACCAGATACCTATTTGAATTAAACTTATTAACACGTTCGTCTAACAGAATCTAGATCCAAATTTTTGAACAGAAATTAAATTCAAAATATTTAAGACTTTTGAATGAGCATCTTTTTAAATCAAATGCAATTCTATTTCCTCTAGGTGATTGTAGTTGGAAAAACTAAATAGAAATCTCTTTGAGTTAAAATTTTTTATGGTTTAAATAAATATATTTGTACACCTATAGGTATATATTTTTTTTCATTTCGCTTATTTGCTTACTTTTTCTATTATACCCTATAACCCATTTTAATTTAACTGCATCCATCAAGATTGAAGTGGAACCTGGAAAAACATACATGTATAAGCAATGTAATAAAACAACCGAATTCCATTTATTGAATAAGTGTAGTTTTATTGACACATTTTTTTATGAAAACTTATTTCTAAAATAACATTTTCCGTTATTAATTGTATAAATATGTAGGGAAGGACTCGTAAAATAGGAAATATTCTTTATTTTCTGGGACTTAAACAGCTTTTTCCCAATTTCAAAAGACTGAAAATGTTTGTCAAATTTTTTGACCTCAATAGCATAACAGTAAACAAAAACATCAATATCATTAGTCAAAAGCTAAATTATTTTGAATAAATGTACGGTAGAATTCAAATGTGAGGATCAATAATAATTTTATTATTTATTTTATTATTATTATTACTATCGAAGTTGAAATTGTCATCAATGTGAAGCAAACTGTTATCATATTTTACTTATCCTTCAGTTGTTTAAGAACATTTTCATCTATTTCCGTCGCCGAAATGTTGTCATCAGAACTCGAAGAACATTCTGCAGCTTTTGTTAAATTATCAAATTTACGTCTCTTGTTCTTAAGGTTATGAAACTTGTCATAAAGTATGCCACCCGGATTTTTTCTATATTTTCTACCTATAAAGTAGTAGTCCTATAAAATGAAATAGGTAATAGCGAAATATACTAAGAACCCAACCGGTATTTTAATTTAAATTTACCTTATTTTCATGTGCTTGAAGCGTCTTAATTTCCCACTGAGTTAATGTCCGCGATTTAATTGTCCATTGCATAAAAATAAAAAATTCGACCGACACAATCAACGCACCTTTATTAAATGCTACTTCTCACTGCACATTTTCACTTGAAAGACGAAATATAACGGAGCTTTAACAAAAACGTGTTTATTCAAACATGTTCATGGTCAAAATAAATATAAATCGTTTCGAATACTTTATTTCCAAACGTTGTAAATATAATTCTGCTGAAAACAAACTCATTCATGTTTGATCAAACAATGTCCTGTTTACTATGTTTTGCTAATGCATCATCGATCACGTATTCATTTGTGCAAACGAAATATAGCTTAGTTTGTTCATTGTTTATTTGAACAGAAATCTGTTTGAATATTTCAGTTCAAACTGTTTTTAATAGAATTATATTTAAATTAAACGCACTCATATTTTATGAATAATTTTAAACAGGAACTTATTAAGGCAAATAGATACATTATTGAAATGTTTACTAATTGAACACTAAACATGTCTGAGTTCGATGCAAATAAAATTCAGTTCAATTATGTTGTTCTAGTGACATGTTTAAACACGAAAAAGCTAAACGGATTCTCATTTGATTTTTTTATTGTAAATTTATCTCAGTGTGTTGATCGCATAGTTGACTTCCATTCGTAGCGTCATTGCATATAGAGACTATAGTACTATCATCAACACGAAAATTTTCTTAGCCGGACATACCGTCGGATGGCGTTGCTGTCTTGCTAAGTTCCTTGTAGCAACAAAATAGAGAGGAATAGCCACACTTGTGATGAGTGAAAAGAAACATTTGGTTGGTTGTGGTGGCTGGTCGGTACTCGGTAGGTAGCAAAAAGCAAATAAAGGGATAAAAACATCATAAATGTTTCTTTCTCTGTTACTCGCACAATGAGGTTCTATCTCTTCATGCACGAGTAGTTTCTTTGAACAAGACATGATGAGAAATTTCTGATTTGGAATTTCGATCGTATGAAAGGCAAATCTGGATATTTGTGCTTATGAAAGAAAACGATTCTGTTCGTGTGCCTTTTTATGATGAGATGACGGTTGATCTTTTATTTTATATTTGAAAATTCGTTCTTGTAGATATTTGAATGCAAATGGAGTAGGTATATTTCAAGTTAATATTTTTGTCGTATTTCTGTTAGTTATGAATTCATGACCATCAATTTAATTATAGTGTTGTTGTTGTTGATGATAATATCTGCAATTAATTAACCCCAATTGCGGATGTGAATGTTACATTATATATATGCGAAAGGAGATAAAATTGACGGCCTTGATCTACAGGTGGCTTTGGTCGAGCGAATTTTAGGGTGGATGGGCTGATGATCTTTCATCAAAAATATTATGCATTAGTGATCTGTTTTGCAATTGTCATAATCAGAATGGCATAGGTATTCAAAAAAGAAATACCTACTTATGTTTTGTAGAGAATTAACTGACAACTTTAATAAGTTGCACAGTATTGTTTTGAGGTCAGTTCTGTAGGCGGAAAACAGACTATTAAGTAAAACAAAGAGACAGTGATATTCACTTTACGATTGTTTATTAGAAACTGAACTCAACAGAAATCGAAAGCTGTCTTTTAACACCAAGTACAATACGGGATACTATATATTAGCGGGAGGATCATGCGATCATGATCCCACTATTAGATCGGGTTCTATTTACATAGTAACAGTATGCTACAAAAATATGCGACTGTTTAAAAATTACCTACAGTTCATTTAAAAAAAATAAATAATAGAATAAAAACGTTCGCATGGGGATCTATATTACAAACAACAACGAAGCAAATGCTTTTATGTTATCACAACTGGTATATAAGCTATTCAGAATAAAATTTGCTACTTATTTTAGATATGTTATTTAAAACATTTAGGATAATTATGACACACTGTCGCACAAACTAGGTAGGCAATTTGTTTTTTAGTTTAATTATTTCGGTTTTATTTTCGACCTCGTTTTTTTTTTTTATAAAATTCGTAAATTTATTTATTTATCTATCGGTTTATTCAAATTAAATTCAAATTAAAATTCGTATAATACACTCTCGCAGGAAATAGGTAGATAGGCAATATTATTTATTTTACTGAATAGGTAAGTATGTATTGCCATTTTTTCAGTTATACGGAAACAGGGCTCTAATCGCGTAATTTATGAAACGATTTTCGTCGAAACGATTGAACAAAACGACATCGTTTTTAGTTTGCTTCATATAACATCATCGTCCCATCGTTCAATCGAATCGTTTATCGTTCTCGTTTTCAACAGTTTGAGCATGACTGTAAACAAACTTTGACAATTAAAAAATTTAAAAATGTATGGAAATTGTTTTTTTTTTCTTTTCTTGAATAAATTTGTTAATTATTCTTCGTTGTCATGGAATTGGGTATTTTATGCAAAAATAGATAGCTAGGTAGTAGAATTTTTATTAGTAAGGGGCGAATTGTAAGAAGAAATCAATGAATGCAATTTTATGATTGCATTTTTTTCTGATTGCATTCAAAATGCATATATGTAAATAAAAAAAAACAAATAGATGAAATTCATTTGAATTCCCAATAAGTGCAATTACATTTTTTTTTTTGTCAAAGAATGTATTTTTTTACAGTTCGGATAAATGCAAGTCGCCTCCAAAGAGAATATAAGTGTGTGTTTTTCTTTAATAATTTTTTATACTTCTCTCAGACCTAATTAAAAGTGAAAAATGCAGCAAAAACGATGAAACGATAGCAAAATAGCCATCGTTCAATCGAATCGTTTCGACGAGAGTATTTGACGATTAAATTAGTAACGTGAAGCAACAAAAAACGATGCTCGTCCAATCGTTTCGACGATTATCGTTTTTTGGTTGTTACACGAAGTACAAGCATCGTCGAGACGATATCGTTATATCGTTTTGTGCTTACGCTATTAGACCCCAGTATAAATGAAATCAGCTTTTTATGCACTCCAAATAACACCGACTCATTGCATTATTCGAAAAATAAGCCAAGCTGTCATCTATGTTTTGGTAATGTGGAAAAACCTAAATAAGGGCCTCAATGATATCAATAATACGACAGAAAAATTACGGATAGGGTTGTAAATAAAATAGAAAATGGTGCTTTTGCCCATATTAAAAAGAGTAACCAACACAATAGTCTACCTACTTTATTACCCAAAATAAAAATTAGCTACCTACCTGTTTTCACAATTCTTACGAAATTCCCATTCAAATTCAATAAAATTAACTTGGTTTTTTTTAGATTTTGTAAAAATGTAAAGCTATAGAGAAATCCTATAAAGATAAGTTGACAATTTTTGGATTTTAAGATTTATGGCCCCATATAAAAATGCACTAATATACAAAACATAATATGTATATGCGGTTGGCCGGTGACACTTATTCGGCGAATTGTCTGTTTTTCAGTAAATAGACCTTAGTGGCTTGGATAGCGTCAATATGATAGTTTATAATAGCAACAATATAGGTTAGCACTCAGATGTAAAAGATATAAGACATGTTATAACTTTCTGTTATTTCTAAATTTCCAAAGAATGACATTATGAGTTAGTATTCCATGGCTGTATGAAGTATTCTCGAACGAGTCTTTAGTTAAATAAAAAGTATGAAGACAGATAAAAAAGTTATTATCAATTTAAAAACATTCAGAAATGAATACCTACCCACCCGTACGTACATTATGAAAACTTCATCGTAGTTTTGTAACTGTAACTGACTTTTTCGAAAAAAAGTTCCATACTTCTTATTGATAACTTAAAGCATACATTTCGAACTTGAGTTTTTTTAAATTCCTTCAAGATACCACCACCAATCAATTAAATAATCCGAGTAACTCAGAATAATCAATCATTTATCCATAGAAGAAAGAAATCCAAATTCCCAACTCATCTGTGCTTTGAGCTGAATTGAAGAATCTCGTGAATCGTAAACGCAGAAATTCTTCCGAAGAAAAGGAAATGCATACCCAAATACACACAAAGTAGGTACCTGCTCATCTCATTCATAAAAACAACAGACGACAAACCTGACAAATTATGAAATCGAACGAAAAAGGGAGAGAAAGAAAAAGAATAGAAGTTAAAAGAATTTACGCCGAAATTGTTAAAAAAATATTTTTCAGGGCAGATTACCCAGTCCTTTATTGTTGGAAGAATCGATTAAGACTAACTTAAAGAATAAAGAAGACTCTTACAAGTTAAATTATCAAAGCTTGCATTTTCATTTATTACAATATTGATTTCCTTAGCTTGCATTTTATTTCCCCATAAGAATTTCCCTGGAAATTCGTTTCTTACCCCAGACGCTAGGTCAGCATTTCCGCTGCGCGTGCGAGTGGTTGACGAAGTTAACTCTTCCCCCTTTAAATGCGATAGTCCTCAATCGCCTAAAAGTAAGGAAGGTGCTGAACTGTGCTTGTTGGATTCTTCCTTTTGGTAAACTTTCAGTGTGTGGTGGACTATGACTCTGGTTTCATTACTTGAATGCCTTGTTATGATTCTACAGATGGTGATAATTACTAGGATAATCCCGATGAGACTTATTGTTCCACAGCTGATGAATGCGTAAGTTTCGTTTTCACTTTTGAGCAGCTCGATACTTTTGGTATTGTTGATGTGGAGTTCGCCCATCATTTCGAGTGACAATAGTCGATGGAATCTGTTCTCTATGGGTGTTGGCTGCAGTATGGCTGGAAGAACGGTGTGTGTAGAAGCTTCGTATGCCGCAAATACTCTATTGTTTATCGTTATGTTGGTTTTCTCGTATTTAATAAGGAAGTTACCAGTAAGGTTCCGAGGTGTGGATTCGACTTGGAGAGTTCCGTTAAAGTCGTTAAGCAGGATCATTCCACTTGTTATTTCCTCGATCGACGGGATATGCTGACTATTCACTTTATTACATGTTGCTATTTTACTATTTAATAGGTTGGGAATATATGCTGAGCTAACAATATTTATAAGATCTCTTTTATTACAAATTGAAACACTATTTATTATTTTACAATCATTAGTTATGCCAAATATTTCGTTTTTGTTTCTTACAACTTCTTTATAGTCTAATTCTATGGCTATTCCATTTCTCTTCACAGGTTTTAATAATATTCGTTCATATGTGGAAGGATCGGTAGTAGGGATATTAACAATATAAAGTATGGAAACTGTGTTTGTTATTATCTTTATTTCAGCAAGATTAAGAGCTTCTTCTATAGTGGTGAAAGGGACATTCTCTTGATTTAGTGTTTTTACAGCTAGGCTTATTTCTTCTTTTGATAAAATCATTGAATTAACAATTCCTAGTTTCGCCCAATGTATGGCCAAATTAATGTTAACTAATTCTTCTTTTAAAATTTTAAACTTGTATTGCATATTTAATATTACATCTCTGTTGAAATTTTTATTGGTTTTTAGCATTGATTCCATCTCATTCGTAATCTTGGTTATGTTATTAATTCTTTCATTATGCAATTTATTTATTACAACTTGATCGTTAGAGTTAATAAGTAGGTTATTCATCTTTCTTTTGATAGTAATGAAGTCGTTGTGGTAGGGATTACCAGCAATCCACTTCCACGTCGAACCTATAAAATCTAGAGATCTTCTTACCTTTTTTGGTTTTAGGTTAGATAGCAAATTTTTTATTTGCTCGTGCTCATGGGAAAGGTATAGGAAAAGGGAATCGTTCATGGTTTCATTAAGTTTAAGCATTGGAGAAATTTTGGTCAGGAGTTGTTCGTATTGGTTGAGGTCAATGTCATGGATTAGTTTGAAATTTCCGTTCTGTATTTTTGTTTGTCCAGTGTGTATTGAAACGAATGGAGAATTAGAGAAATCCAAAATTAGGATTTCCGCTTTCGCGATGCACAATGCATGTCTGAAAAGAGAGATGTGAAATTTGTTGTTCAGTTCCTAATATTGCTTTTGTGAATCGTTCTGCCGGATTCGGTCACGACAGTTGTATTTTTGTTTTCCTTAACTACTTCCTTTTTATATCGGACGGTGAGTTTAGAACCAATTCTTTTGTTATGCTTTATATAAATGACGTCTCCAGGATGGTACATCTTACATGGTTTTCTGGTTTGGTTATGATAACTTAAATCTTGTTCTTGCTTTTGGATAATTTTATCTATATTATTCTGCCTGGTTTTATCAAGTTCTTCAGGGTTTATTTGTGGAGATCGACCAAAGAAGAGTTCGACCGGTTTTTTTCCTGTTGTGGAGTGAATTGTAAAATTATATTCGTTAGTGGCTCTTTCGAGCAGTTCCTCGAAGGATCGGGATACCTTTTCAGCTTTGAGGCATCTCATGATCTCTGAGAGAGTTGAGTGGAACCGCTCAATCTGCCCTTTTACTTCGGATTTGTAGGGTGGTGTTCTGTGAATGCGAATGCCCAACTCGTCTTCCATCATGGATAATATGGATACCGAATTAAGGGCTTTTTCGTTGTCTATGACAACGCTCTCGGGAATGCAGAAAGAGAATAGGATTTCTCGAAGAGGTTGCCTGAGGTCGGTTATTGCTCTTGACTTGATAATTTTAGTCTTGGCGAACTTGGTGAGCCTGCATATGGCGGTTAATACCAGTTTTTTTTCCGTTGAATAAATATCTAAATGCAGAGTGTGGCCAGGATAATTAGGGATTGGAGTTGGTTCAAGGATAGGTTTATTTGGGTGTCGTTCATATTTGTTTTCTTTGCAAATTCTACATACTTTTACTAGTCTTTTGATTTTTGATGCCATTTTCGGAAAATAAAAATGTTGAAGAAGTTGTATGCGGTTTTCTTCTGGATTACGGTGTGCCCTGCGATGGATACTTAATATTTTTTCTTCCTGCTCCGTTTCGTTGGCCAGATCTTCGACCATTGTTTGAGTGTATTTGGAAAAATGTTCAGGGTAAATGTTTTGTATTCGGCCCATTATTTCTTCTTTTGTTTGCAAGCCATTTATTACACTGGGATTTAAATATTTTTTAAAAATTGAAATGATATCTGAGTTTCTATAACTGGGTTGTACAAAAACGTGTCTGTGGTACGTGGGGAATGGAATTAAGAATTGATGGCTAGTTGTGTCCCCGATTTCTAAAATCAGCTGATTTCGGAAAACGTTAACGGGTACTTCAACTGTTGGTATCAGGTTATGTGAAGAGCTATCGGCACTATGTTCAGTTGGTGTCATTGAATGAATTCCGGTTATTTGGGGAGGCCTTGAAAGGGAGTCGGCAACCACGTTTTCCTTGCCTGGTTTGTATTTAAGTTCATAGTTATACTCCTCCAATATGGCTTTCCACCGTTTCATTTTGGAGTTTGTATTTTTATTGCCGGTTTTGAAGGGTAGTGATGCGATGTCATGAGAACAGAAGCGTTCTCACCTAGCCTCTCACTATCAACTCCTACTCTCACCTCCACGTGGTGACTGGTGGGTGCCTAGTACCTCGACTGGAGATTGGGTAACCAACCCCTTTGGAAGGTCGTTGGTGGCAGCAGACGAGAGAGGGGGGAGGAGTGTTTTTTTCTCACTAAGGCACCTCCTCTGGTACCAGACGGCAGCGGAGGAGTTTCCCTAGATGGAGCCAACGGTGGCGTCTACAGTTCCAGTCAGGCCGAACTATTTAGTGTAATCCCTATAGAGCTGCTCTGACATATTCGGATACCAGGCCTATAGGGATTTCCAACACCGAGCCTGGGTGTTGGAGAAGAGTTGGTGGCGGATGGACCCCTAATGGGCCAACGGCAGCGCTCACATCCCAAAGTGGGTTACTGGCACCGGAATAACCGGCCTGCTGTCCTAGGGTCAAGGGCCTGGCCCTCCAGGTTGGGGGTTGTGCCGTCGGGGTAACTTCCCGACCATGTAAAAAAAAAAACACTAGTTATGGGAGAGACACGAGGAGCCTCGGATAACAATTTCCCTTAAACGGCAACTAGACCCGGAACGTCAACGGACAACGATTTAAGAGTATGTACCTGGAACGTGCGAACGCTGTACACCCCAGGTGCTACTCAAAAACTTGAGTCTGTCCTCACGCGGTACAAGGCAGATATTACCGCGATCCAGGAGATACGATGGATAGGATCAGGTATGATGAAAAGGAAAAATTGCGATATTTATTACAGCTGCCATAAAAGATTGCATGTATTAGGATGCGGATTCGTCGTGGGAAATCGGCTTAGGACAAAAGTTATTGACTTTAAGCCGATAAGTGATCGCCTAGCTGTGATCCGTATCAAAGCTACTTTCCAAAACATAAGCCTAATATGTGCACACGCCCCTACCGACGAGGCTAAAGACCCTATCAAGGAGGAGTTTTATGACCTCCTGGATGGAGCCTACGGAGCCTGTCCGGAGTACGATGTCAAAGTTGTGCTCGGGGACTTCAATGCTAAAATCGGAAAGGAAAACATCTTTGGCGGGTTAGTTGGTAAGCACAGAATCCACGAAACGACCACAGACAACGGTTACCGACTAACTGACTTCGCGGCAGCTCGTAATACGGTGATAAGTAGCACTAGGTTTCCAAGGCAAAGGATCCACACAGCAACCTGGCGCTCTCCAGACGGTCGAACCGCCAACCAAATCGACCATGTGCTAATCGACGCGAGGCACGCATCCAACATCCTCAACGTGCACACATTCCGAGGGGCAAACGTCGACTCTGACCATTTTCTTGTTGCGGCTAAGTTCAGAGCTCGACTATCCAACGAGAAGAAGCTGCGTTTCGCCCAGAAGAAGAAATTCAACGTTGGACGCCTTAGCGCACCTGGAGTAGCCAGAGTCTACAAAGAGCGCCTGAGTGAGAAACTCTCCGCAGTGCATTCACCTACCACAAATGCCAACACCCAGTGGTCCCAGTATCGCGACATCATCAAAGAGGTAGCCGAAACCACCTTAGGGTACCAGCCACCCCAGAGAAAGAGCCCGTGGTCTGATGATGAATGCGTACGCAGGAAAAAGGTGACAGAAGATGCACATATAAAGGCGCTGCAGCGCAAAACAAGGGCAGCGAGGGAAGAGTATCGAGCCAGGAGGAGGGAGGAGAAGAAAATCCTGCGTAGAAAGAAGAGGGCCTACGCAGTCTCCCAGCTCAAGGAGATCGAAGAGTCCCGCGATCGAAGCAACATCCGGAAGTTCTACAAGAAAGCCAAGCAACTGGCTGCTGGCTTCAAGACCGGAACGCAGGCTCTTCGAAACAGTGATGGAAACCTAGTCACCGAAGCGCAGGGAATAGTAGATGTTTTTAAGCAGCACTTCCAGCAGCTGCTAAATGGGCATCATGTAGAGAGAGTGATAGGGCAAGAAGAGAACCCACGTCCAGTCAATGAAGATCCAGTTCCACCGCCCAGTATAGAAGAAGTTGGCTTAGCAATAAAAAAGCTAAAGAACAACAAGGCCGCCGGCTCTGATGGCTTACCAGCGGAGCTCTTCAAATACGGTGGTGATGTTTTGGTAGGGCGCATGCACCAAATCATCAACCAAATATGGGTGGAAGAAAGTATGCCCGATGACTGGACTATCAGCTCCATATGCCCCATCTACAAAAAAGGCGATCCTATGTCTTGCAAGAACTATCGAGGCATATCCCTACTTCATGTCGAATATAAGATCCTATCCAACGTACTGTGTGAACGTCTCAAACCTTTCTGCAACACACTAATCGGCACGTACCAGTGTGGCTTCCGGCCCGGCAGATCGACTATAGACCAAATTTTCACACTGAGGCAAATTCTGGAAAAGACCAGAATTCAAAGCCGCATATGATAGCATTCATCGTCATGAGCTTTATGTGGCGATGGCCGAATTCGGGATCCCGGCAAAACTGATGCAGCTATGTAGCGTGAAGCTGGAGAACACACGCTGCAACGTGCAGTTTGGAAGTAGTTCCTCCGAGCTATTCGAAACATGCACCGGATTTCGGCAAGGAGACGCATTATCATGTGACTTCTTCAATCTCGTGCTAGAGCAGATAGTGCGCAGGGCAGGTGTCAACACGGAAGGCACTATCTTCAATAGATCCATCCAGCTGCTGGGGTATGCAGACGATATTGACATCATCAGTCGCTCCCAGCGCGCCATGATAGAGGCTATTACGGCGATTGAAGAACAGGCGAAATTCGTTGGTCTTGTAGTAAATGAGGACAAGACTAAGTACATGCTATCAACAAACAAACAAGCATCTGTCCACCGCCTAGGACAGAACGTCACTATTGATAGCAACAATTTCGAGGTAGTTAAGGAGTTTATCTACCTCGGAGTAAACATGAACTCCACAAATGACATCCTAGTGGAGATCCGGCGAAGAATTACCCTAGGAAACCGCTGCTACTTCGGTTTGGCAAAGCAATTGGGTTCAAAACTCCTAACTCGAAGGACAAAATGTATGCTTTACAGAACCCTTATCCTGCCAGTTCTGCTTTATGGCGCCGAGTGCTGGACGATAAGCAGGAAGGGAGAGCTGATACTAGGCTCCTTCGAAAGAAAAATTCTTCGGCGGATTTTTGGTCCTGTGTGCGAGGAGGGCGAGTGGAGGAGAAGATACAACCGCGAACTCTATGAGCTGTACCAAGATGTGGATGTAGTCCAAAAGGCCAAAATACGTCGACTACATTGGCTCGGCCACACCGAGCGAATGGACAATAATGCTCCAGCTAAGAGGATCTTCGAATCCCAGCCAGGTTCGAGACGACAAGGTAGACCGAACTTCCGTTTCAAAGACCAAGCCATCGCGGATGCCAGAGCGCTTGGTCTGGACAACTGGAAGCAGCGTGCCCGGGATCGCAGAGGATGGAAGGCTGCAGTGTCTCAGGCAGAGACTCTCCACGGGTCGGGAGCCCGTTAAGTAAGTAAGTTTATTGCTCAAGGCATAGGTAAGGGGTTGGTGGTCTGTATAAATATTAACTTTCCGGGATCCGTAATGGAAGTTCCTTAAAGAATTGAGGGACCAAATAATCGCCAGCATTTCTTTTTCATTTGCGGCGTAACCTTCTTCTGTTTTGCTTAAGGTTCTGGAAAGAAATGTGATTGGCTTATCATTTTGATGAAGAACTGCGCCAATGGCGTAGTCAGAAGCGTCGGTTGTAAGTTAAAAGCTTTTGTCAAAGTCTGGGTATTGAAGAATTACTTCTTCGGAAATAAGATAGTTTTTTAGTTTATTGAATGCTTCGATGGCTTCTTGATCTAACTGAATTAGTTTTTTCTTTGACATATTTTTGGACACATGTCCGTCTTCCCCTCTTAGAAGGGATGTCAGAGGTTTCGCCAATTTGGAATAATCCCTTATAAAGCGGCGATAATATCCTGACATTCCGAGAAAGGATCGAAGTTCTTTTAGGTTTTCGGGGATAGGTCGATCAACTATAGCCTGCACTTTTTTAGGGTTAGTTTTTATTGCAGATCTGCCAATAATAAATCCTAAAAATTCAACTTCCTTTTGAAAGAATTCACACTTGTCTAGTTGAATTTTCATGTTTGCGGTTTCTAATGTGTGAAATACTTTTTTCAGATTCAAAAAATGTTCGGTTTCGTCCTTCCCGAAGATGACAATGTCATCAATGTAGACGTAGCAACATTTTCCAATAAGATCCCTTAGGATGTCATCCAGGGCTCTCTGGAAAATGGAAGGAACGTTCTTAAGCCCGAATGGCAGGCGAGTAAACTCGAACTTGCCGTTGTTTACCGAGAAGGCAGTTTTTTCTATATCAGATTCTTTAAGTGGGATCTGATGAAAGCCACTTCTTAGGTCCACTATGGAAAACCATTGATTTTTACTAAGATTTGCCAGGATTTCGGATATTTCGGGAATTGGATACTTGTCGGCAATAGTTACAGCGTTCAGCTTGCGGTAGTCAATTACCATTCGGAATTTTTTTTCTCCTGAAGCATCCATTTTTTTGAGGACAACCCAAACAGGAGAATTATAAGGAGATCTTGACGGTCTTATGATTCCATCTTCTAATAATTTTCGTATTTCTTTTTCGACTTCATTTTTAAGTGCCATGGGATAAGGGTATGATTTCGAATACACGGGGTCTCGGGTTGTAGATCGAATTTCTCCTTTAACCATGGTGGTGTATGTTAGTTCTTCATTTGGTTCCGAAAACAGATTGGGGCATTTATGAATAATTTTAATAAGTTTAGAATGTTGATCTTTAGTCATGTGGTCAGTTCTAATGTTTATGTTGTTGACATATTGTGATTGATGTTATTTGAGTGGGATTGAAATTCTTGGATGGGTGAAACCGGGGTGGATGGACATGGTATTTTTGCTCGTATGGATGATTGCGTTTAATTGTTTTAGGGTGTCGTGTCCTATGATTCCATCGAATGAAATAAGACTGGGGAGAATAAAAAATTTCATTTTGTCTGTTTGGGGACCGAAAAGTTGGATAAGTGCATGGTGTGTTATTTTGATGCTTCCCCCAACGGAATGAGCGTAGAAGGGTTTACCATTCAATAAGGGTTTCTTAATATGACGTGGTTGGACGTAATTCTTGTTAGACCCGGTGTCGATAAGGAATTTTAAGGTTTCTCCACTTCTAGAAATATGTTCGAAATAGGGAAGTGAAGAGGATGCTAATCTAAAAAATAAATGTCATCCAGTTCTTCAGGTTGATCAAAGTCAAGGTGGTCTTGTGAGTCGATGTAATTCGTTAATGTCTGATCATAGTTTTGGTCTTCTTGTTCTATCTCGTTTTCGTATTCCTCCGATGTCTTCTCGTCCGGATCGGGTCCTTCAGTGTGGAAAACTCTCTGCATTTTTTGTGGATGATGGACCTGTTGAGAATATTGGCGTTTCTGTGGAACTTACTGTTGGTTTTGGGGTCTGTTCTGGTAATTCACGTTTTGGGATCTGACAGAATGGTCGACGTCCATTGGCTTCGGAGGAAGCGGACGTTGATTTGCTGGTGGTCTTTGCTGTAGATACTGAGGTTCCCTATAGAACTGTGGTGGTTGGGCATTACGTGGGTTATGGAGTAGCTGGGGATGAAATTCGCGTCTGGGTGCGGCAATTGGTGCTGGTCCTGAATGTACAAAATTGTTTCTTTTAGGGGGAGCTGGAGGCGGTGTTTGTTGAAATGTTTTTCGGGTGCCAGCTTGCGAATTGTTTGCATGCTGGGCCCGAAAATCGACATTTTGTAATTTTAGGCATAGGTGCAAAGCCTGGGGGAGGTCAGCAGGCTCACGGATACTGAGTAACCTAGGCAAGTCGCCTCTCAACCCTCTGACGAAGGTATAGAGAGCTTTGTCCCGGTAACACTGAGTCATGTTGTTCATGGACTCCTGACTCATATCCATTGATCCTAACTTATTTAAGATAAGCGACAAGTGGTGGTAAACGGCCTGATAGAACTCGGGAATCGTACTACTACCTTGTACCAAGGTGGTCAATTGGTACTCAAGGGTTCCCAAGTCCCTCTTATCTGCGTAGTGGAGGGTAAGACATTTTGATATCTTGTCCCAGTTTAGTGGGGTATTGTAGGATTCTAGGGCTACGTCTGCGTAGCCTGTAATTTTGTTTCTGATGACCGATAAGATCCCATAATACTTGGGGGTACCTTTCAGATGTTCATAGATTTTGAGTATTCTATCCACACTCTTTTTCCATGAGTTAAATTCGCGTGCCTCGCCGGAGAATTCTCTTAAGCTTTTCACTACGTCGGGTATTTTGTCCATTTCGGACAAATTCCTATCGTTGGCTAGATTGATTGGCTGAACTATATCATTATTTATATCGGCCGCAGGGTTCATGATAGAATTGAAAAGTTGCCGTCCCTGTATTTGAAGGGTTTGAGTTACTAGTTGTGAGATTATCTGAATCATGTCATCATTAATTGCGTTATGAGCAGGGGGAGGAATGGGAGCAGGAGGTTGAGGAGCTGCAACATTATCTCCTGGTATTTCTAAGCGGGCTGGTCTGACTAAGTTACTTGGGTTCGACATTTTGAAATTTTTGTGATTGAAATTAAGTCAATGAATGTGGGAACCGAGATTCACGATTGAAATTGAGTCAAAAATAATTAAAATGGGTCTTAATCTCGATGAGTCTTAAGTTGTTACACAAATAATTACTAATTACAAAAGCAAAAAAATATTCTTACAGAAATTAAAATTGGATCTTATTCTAGTTGAGTCTTAGGTTGTTACGAAATCGATTAAAAATTACAAAGGAAAAATATTCTTACAGAAATATAACGGCTTCAATCTTCATAACGTAGATGGGTTCTGGACCGTGGCTGTTGGTTGGGGCGGCTGTTCGCTATTCCGGAACTCCTTTTTATCCCTGTTTTACAGGATTGCTTGGGGGTTTTTTTTCCCCTACACAATTACTAATCAGTCTCGTGGCCTGGTGTCCACGTTACGAAACTTGTGGCTTGGTGTCCACCTTGTTTTTACACGCACTATCAATAATTTCGTGGCTTGGTGTCCACTTTACACAACTTGCGGCTTGGTGTCCACTTTTGTTGATTACACGCACTATAGTGCAAATTTTGCGGCTTGGTGTCCACTATGAAACTTGCGACTTGGTGTCCACTGTTTTGTTTCACGCACTAGCGATGATTTCGCGGCTTGGTGTCCACTATATTTTTTTCACTAGCACTATTTCCACGATTAGTTTAGTTTATAAGTGCGTTTATTATTCGTACGCGTATTGACTGTTTAGTAAAACCGCACGGTCCCTGCTCGGGCGCCAGTTAATAGAAATTACGCCGAAATTAAAAAAAAAAAAATGTTTTTCAGGGCAGATTACCCTGTCCTTTATTGTTGGAAGAATCGATTAAGACTAACTTAAAGAATAAAGAAGACTCTTACAAGTTAAATTATCAAAGCTTGCTTTTTCATTTATTACAATATTGATTTCCTTAGCTTGCATTTTATTTCCCCATAAGAATTTCCCTGGAAATTCGTTTCTTACCCCAGACGCTAGGTCAGCATTTCCGCTGCGCGAAATCGGAAAGGGAAAGCATATCAGAAAACAGCAATGCAAATGTATACGCATTCATTCATGTAAGGATGTGCGCGTTCCACTTGGGTTGCTTTTCCTTTAGAAAATATATCAGCCACCAGCGCTGACACCAATGCAACCGCCACCATCGAGGTTTCTGCGCCTACTAAAGTAAACCAACGAAATCTATGATCTTCACCCTCTAAAATATTTGAGCTTAGGTATGGAGACGATAGAGGCGCAATGGTAGGATACACGAAGTGATAGTACTATAATGTTTATATACAATGGTAGCGTGCCTCTTTGTATCATGGCTTCACCCATATGCTCGATGTATAGTCCCGGAGATGGGTGTGTTATGGTGTACTCAGTTTTGCCAACTTTGGCTAGAAAAAGTAGTAGAAGAGTACACAATAACCTGGACCGTTGCTCGTGCCTCCTTGTGCGATAATCTGCTATGGTTATGCGGCCTTGGCCTGACGGCGTTTGTATGTCTTCTAATTTTCGCTGTTTTCCACTGGGTATAAGGCTGCTATACCCAACTACTGGATTGATGCGTCTTTTCCTTGTTACCTTGTTTGTTTTGGCTGTTCTTCTTGTCTCAGAGTGTCTAATGTGGTATGCTTGCGTGACTGCTGCGCGCGCTTCTTCAGCTTCGCTCTCCTCAATCGGGAGTTTACAGATTTTTGTTATAGGTCGTGTCATCATCGAATCTCCTTTGCATCGAACATCAACTACTCTAACCTTGTTATCGGGTCCTGGATGTGTTTTTGTAATTCGCCCTAAGAGCCATTTGGCTGGGGGAAGCTTTTCATCTTTTATGAGAACTAATTCTCCGACTTTTATGTTGATGAATGGATTTTCCCATTTGATGCGTTGTTGTAGTTGATGAAGATATTCTGACGACTATGTTTTCCAAATGTCTCTGGTCAATTTGTCCACCAATCTCCAGCGTTTGAGTGGATTGACGCCCTTGTTGTGGTCTTGAGGTTGCGGTGGGCTTACAGGTGCTGTACCGATTAGAAAGTGGCCCGGAGTGAGTGCGTTGTAGTCCCGTGGGTCGGTTGACAATGGACTCAGAGGTCGGGAGTTGAGACATGCCTCTATTTGGTAGAGGATTGTGCTCAGTTCCTCAAAGGTTAGCGCGAACTCTCCAACTACTCTTTTCAAATGGTGCTTGATAGATTTAACTGCAGATTCCCATATACCTCCAAAGTGAGGGGCTGCAGGTGGATTGAAGTGCCATTGTACACCGTCTGTGGCGAAGAGTTTCGCTACATGGTGCTCGGAATTTTCAATTGTTTTCCGTAGGTCTTCAGTTAGTGTTCTCCGGGCCCCAACAAAATTCGTGCCACAATCGCTGTACATGTGAGCACATAATCCTCGCCGTGCCGTGAATCGCTTGAACGCAGCTAGAAAGGTGTCGGTTGTCATGTCACTTACAGCCTCGACATGCACTGCCTTCGTTGCCATACATATAAAGACGGCTATATATCCTTTGTATGCGGAGAGTCCTCTTGTTCTAGATGTCCGAATTTTTATTGGACCCGCATAGTCTACCCCAGTTTGGGTGAATGGTCTGGACGGGGCAACCCGAGGAGCTGGTAGAGATCCCATCTGTTGTTTCATTGTTACTGCCTTGAATCGGGTGCAAATGACACATTGGTGAATGTGACGTCGTATAGTATTTCGCCCGTCAATGATCCAATATTGTCTCCGTATGAAAGCTAGTGTAGCTTGATTTCCACTGTGTAGTGTTTTCAGGTGGGCGTCTCTCACTATTAGTGTAGTTAAATGACTTTTTCGTGGTAGTATGATCGGATGTTTTTCATCGTATGTGAGGTTGATTGTTGTAGCCTGCCACCCACGCGTAGAATTGCGCTGCTGTCTAGAAACGGCATGAGTGGTCTGATTTTATTTTTCGGTTGGAGGGGTCTGATTTGCTTCAGCCTACTGATTTCTTCATGAAATTCTGCTGCTTGCGTTATGCGTATGACTTGCTGTTTGGCCTGGGTTAATTCTTCAGGAGCTAGACCCGTGGATTCGTAGATTATGTTTGCATGTTTACATTTGTTTATGAACCGATTACAGTATGCCACGACCCTCAAGAGTCGATTAAGGACTGAAAATCGTTGTATTATTGACTGATCATTTTCTGCTGTGGCTTCTTTTTGGTATTCTCTGGTTTCAATGTTTTGTACTGTAGATGTTATGACTTGGATTTTACTTTCGTGTTCCGTGTGTTTTATCCATGCTGGGCCGTTCCACCAGAGTGGGTGGTTTCTCAATTCGTCGGGGTGTATTCCTCTTGACGCGCAATCGGCTGGGTTCTCGTTAGTCTTCATGTAGTTCTACTGATCGGGTTTGGTTACTTGTTGTATTTCAGCGATCCTGTTCGTCACGAACTTCTCCCATTTCTGAGGGTCGCCTTTGATCCATGCCAAAACTATTTGCGAGTCTGTCCATAGATGAGTGGCGGATATTGGAATGGCCATTGCGTTGACAGCATGAAACAATGCTTTGGTTAAAAGCAGCGCAGCGCATAGTTCTAGTTTTGGAATTGTCTTTTGCGGTTTTATTGGTGCTACCTTTGATTTTGCCGTTAATAGCCGGATGACAACTTCGCCTTCGGAAGTTGTTACCTTACTGTAGATAACTGCTGCATATGCTCTTTTACTTGCGTCACAAAACCCGTATAGCTCGATTTTTGCTTATTTCGCATCTGTGCAGATCCATCTCGGTATGGTGATTTCTTGTAGTGTGGGCAATGCTTCTCTGAACTTGATCCATTTTTGCATGAGGTTGTCGGGAATTGGGTCGTCCCATGCTAGTTCTTCTTTCCATAGTGCCTGTAGCATCGTTTTGCAGTGATTATAACTGGTGTTAACCATCCCAGTGGATCAAATATTTTGGCTATTTCTGACAAGAGTAGTCTCTTTGTTACCTTGATGTTGGATGGTTGGACGATTACTTTTATTTGAAATTGATCAATTCGTGGAGACCAATAAATTCCTAGAGTCTTAATTGTTTCGTCGTCGGTTATCTCAAGGATGCTCTTTTCTCTTTTGCTGGGTGGTATTGACTTTAATAGATCAGCGCTATTGCTCATCCATTTTCTCAGCACGAGACCTCCGGACTCCATTAGTTGGCATAATTCATGTTGTAGTATTTTTGCATCGTGAAGAGTATCCGCTCCGGACATCATGTCGTCGACATAAAACTCTTCTTGAACTATCCTGGCAGCCTTCGGATAGTTCTTTGCTTCATCTTTGGCGAGTTGGTGCATAGTTTTAATTGCAAGATATGGCGCAGATGAGTTACCATATGTTACTGTGGTTAGTGCAAATTCTTGAATGGGTTGCTCCGGGGATGCTCTCCATAGTACTCGTTGATATTTTTGATCTCGCTGATCGATTTTTATTTGCCGGTACATTTTTTCTACATCGGCCGTAAACACGTACTTGTATTTTCGCCAAGCAGTATTGATGATAGGTCTGCTTGTAAGCGAGGGCCAATGAGCATGTTGTCATTTAGGCTAACACCATTGTCTGTCTTGGATGACGCGTCAAATACCACGCGTAATTTTGTAGTTGTACTATCTGCCTTTATTACTGCTTGGTGAGGCATGTAGTGTGTTTCTTCCTCCGATTGCGGACTCTCAACAGGTTTCATGTGTCGCAAGGTGATATACTCCTGCATAAATTTTCTGTATTCCTCTGCCAATTTTTTGTCTACCTTGAACCTTTTCTCCATTTGCAGTAATCTTGCAGCAGCTCGTCTCCTTGAGTTACCCAGAGGTTGTTTGTTTTCCTTGAATGGGATCCTGACAGTGTAGGTCCCATCCTTATTCCGCCTATGAGTCTTATTGTAATGGTTGTCTTCAACTTCTCCCATCTCTGTTTGTGGTTCCTCAATTTCCCAGAATTTACGCAGTTGTTTGTCTAGCGTGCTTAGGTCCAGTTTGAATATCATTGCTACCACCTTTAATTTGGAATCTCCTTTGTTTGGGGAAGCGATTGTTCGTAAAGCTTTAATGACTCATAGTCGAGCTTTTGAATCATAAGATGAACCACTATGGGTGCCCATGATGACGTTTCAATGCCTAGGTTCGCAATTCCATGTAGACATTCTTTTGTAGTGTCGTGCATTCTTTTTAGTAGACTACTTGATTCTGCCTCCATTTTTGGTAGAGTGAGTAGTGTTTGCAAATGTGTAGAGAGTATTCTTCTTTTATTTTCATACCTTTCCTTTATTAACTTCCAAGCCACGTTATAATTATGGCTGCTGACCTCCAGGTGGCTTAAAAGTTTGGCGGCTTCTCCCCTCGGGTTGCTTTTAAGGTATCTCATCTTTTCTATATCAGACAACCTTCTGTTTGTATGGATTAGCTGATTGAATAGGTCTTCGAACTCTACCCACGTATTGAACTTTCCTTCGAACGTGGGTATTTGAAGGCGTGGAAGTCTAATCTCGTTTTCCACTTGTGCGCCTCGCTCTAGGCTTCCTATTTCTCGAAGTGAAATCACTGCCTCCGAATACGCCCTTCGGAGATCGTCTACTTAGTTAGTAACTCTGAATCGCTGTGGTTTTCTTCATACATAAGTACTTCTTCGTATATTGCCTCAATCTCTTTTCAATCCTCAGTAAAGCTGTTAGTTTGGAGTTCAATGATGGCATTGCTTATATCGCCACTCAAATTCACAAGTTCCAACTGTTTGGAAAATGATGTAATGCGAATTTGAGCTCGCTTCCGCCTCAGTGAATGTGGGTCAGTGTGTGAACCACTCGCTCCCATTGCTGATGGGTAATTTTTGGGCGTGTATGTTGGTTTGTCACAGTTTTCTGCTGGCGCGTCAGTTTTTCGTTCGGTTATTACCTTGAGCTGTTCTGATCGCTCCAATGCAGTTGTGTATGACGTAAGTTTCTGATTTATTTTGCTTACTACTTGCTCTACTTGGTTGAAGAATTTCGTAGTGAAGTAGTCGTGGTCGGGTTGGTCAAGTTTTTCAATCTCTGCATGTAGTTGAAGGAAAATCTCCCCGAGATTGTTCACTTCTTCTGTCTTCCTTAGTATGAACTCTTGCGTCCTTCTTGATATTGGTTCCTTTCCAATCTGCTCCAGCAACTTGGTGATGGCGGCGCCGATCTCTTCCTGCTGGTTGGTCAGATTCTCCATAGTACGATGCGTCTGGTGGGCACTGTATGGTGAGGTAACAGGAACTTTATTGGGTTGAACTCGGGTGGTTTGTTGTCGGCTCGAAGGACCAATGATAAATCAATGGTAGTTGGTAGTGGACTGTGTCTTTATTGTTACTGGATTGGGTTTTTATACCTAAAAAATGCTTAACTATTATTATTGATTAATTGGGTTACCTAAGTGCACTGTCATTTGCTGATAGGCAAATCTAGTGTGGCAATGCACTGAGGTGTTGATTTTGTTTACTGGGTCACTTCAGTGCAATGCTCGTGTTGCTACATATATGCATATTTGTCGCATTGCTCTGAAGTGACCTGGGATAGTGTTTATGTGTAAACAATTTGCGAGATGTGGAGCAGTAGAAAAAAAACATTAATTTGGGATTTCGTTTTTTTCCGGAATTCGAACCTGGGACCCTTCGCTTAGTAGTTCCTTAAATGTCGACATTATATCTCGTATTATATTCGTTGCTCCAAAAGATTTGATTTGGAATTATGAATTGTACATTTGAATGTTATCCACAATATGTTTTGATTCTGGTGTTGTGCCAGAAAGTAGGTAATGATCGTAATGGTTCAGGTGGATATTGTAATTCTGGTAATCAAACTTTCCCAGAAGCACAACACATTCCAGAAGTTTTATTTCCAAATTTTAATGCCTAACCACAAATTTGTGCAAACTATAATCAATGGCACCAGCACCATTTAAAACACCATTAAAATTGATTGGTTCAGCTCGTTGTTGGCTTTGTTGATTGATTTTGCCTTTCATTTGATCTATTTTGCGTTCTACACGACCGACTACCAATATCACTTCTTCGCTGAGGTGGCATTTTTGATACAAACTAAAAGAAAAAATTAAATTTAAGAAATCAATTTATCTTATCTTCTATCTTGAAAATAAGTTAAAGACACCAGCGTAGGAACCAAAGGACTAAACTTTTTCAAAATGTTTGGAAAACATGAAAAACAAAATAAAAATTGATTTCTCATAAAAACGAAAAACGTATTTTACACTACAAACACATTTTTTTTGCTCCGGTTTTGGTAAAAAATTTGTCATAATCTTCCAATTAATAGTCTTCAGCTTCTCGAACGACATCTTGAGAAGTCAAATCACTATAAAAATCATTCAAATCCAACAATAACCCAAAATGTACTGAAATTCATGTGTTTTTCCAAGCACGCATACGTTTTCCGATTTCAACCAACCTTCACAAAAATGATTTATAGACCAATGCCAAAGATGTGTGAAAGTTTGGTTAAAATCGGTAGATGCGTTAAGGCGTGAATCGGCGACAAACGAACATCTATAATCTATTATTATTATATTATTATATTATTTTTATTATATTTACATATAATAAAACTGTAGCTGTTTTCATGTGTACGCGGTTGGCGTGAAAACTACTGCACAGATTTCGATGAATTTTTTTTTGAAATATCCCTTAAGATCTGGAGAAGGAAATAGGCTATTCATTTCATTGCTATGCCTATTTTTTTTGAGCGTTTTTGACCAAAATGTGTTGTTTTCTGACTTTACTGCCTTTTTATCCCTTTTACTCAAACAATTCTTAACCAATGCAAACAAAACAAAATACCAACAAGAGCCAAAACTTCCGTAATTATTTTAAGCCATCAATCAGCTTTCTGTGTTATCTAGAAGCTAAGCTACAACCCAAAATCTAACACGAAAAAACTAAATTTATTTTCTCAAATCGAAAATAATCAGCAACCGTTGTTCTTGATCGCTGTTCTGCTTTGGGGTGGGTGGGTGGCGCACATCGCACAAGAACATACATGTCAAGAAAAACTGCGTGAAGTTTTCTCTGGGGAAATGATATTCCGAACCCTAGAGGCAACCAGTTTTACGACTGGTGGCGTCATAATATGATTGAGTACAAACTCGAATTGTACGCGACGGATATCCCGTCTTTCCCTAGAGATGGTTCTTTCTTGGACTTGGCGCTAGTTGACGACAGACTAGAACTAACGAACACTGATCTAGGCACGCGGAACTGTTTACGAGCGGTTGAGTACGATAGTGATCACTACGGACTTGCCGCCGTAATACGGATCCCGAACGAGCAAACGCAGTACGACCAAGTGCGTTCTTTCGATTACCGAAGAGCGCAGTGGTCGCGCTTCTCCAGAGTCTTAAAGCAAGGCATACGCTCATGCGAGATCGACCCACCGACAAACAGGAACTTAACGAACGATGAGATCGACAGTCATTTACGGCAAATGAATGTCGTCATCAAACAGACAATGGAGCGGACTATCCCTCGGGTAGGACGTTCCACCGACGAAGAACAAACTGAAAAGTATCGAAACGCGACAATCGATGCTCTGTACAGACATAAAAGTAGACTGCTCTCGAGGCTTAAACGGCTACACAGACAGTTTACCGACTGGAACGATCCCGAGTTAAGGACACTGAAGTCGATGATCAAAAACTTGAAACAGTTGATCACCGAGAATTACAGAAAATCTGTAAGTTTGTATTGGGGCAATAAAATTCGGGCTATAACATCCAGTAGTCCGAATATGTTCCCACAAATAAATAAACTGTTCAGGCGGAAAGATCATAACGACATTTCATGTGTCCGAATACCTCGGACGAACGAGAACAGACAGACACTACTGACTGCTGGCATAAGTCCGGAAAGTGCTGACTCGAACGACGGTTTTTTCGTGGTCGAAGACCCGCGGCAGAGGGTGGATTTGATGGGAGCTTTCTTTGAGGCTGTGTATACGGTGAACAACCCTGTTCGCAGTAACCGCGACCTCGAGGAGAGAGCCTTTCTTAACCACTTTTATCTGCGGACCGAAATCCAAAATTGGCGATCCGAGAACAACGGTTTCACCGTGTTCAATGACGACAACCGTGCAAATGGCACAATCGCCGATGTAAATTCTCATCTGTTCGTGGGAAAAGATGAACTCCGGTGCATCTTTGAGTCACTGAAAAACAAAAAGTCGGCGGGAGTTGACGGTGTCCCAAACGTCGTATTAAGACACCTACCGCTAGAGGCGATAGATATCTTCGCCACGCTATTTAACAATGCGCTGAATAATGCATATTATCCGGCGCAGTGGAAAATAGCGGTGGTACACCCTATCCCGAAAAAGGATAAAGATAGGACAAACCCTGCTAATCTCCGGTCAATCAGTTTGCTGCCGAATGTCAGCAAGGTATTCGAGAAAGTCGTCAATAGATCTCTTTTAAAATGGGTTGAGGAAAATAAGATTATTCCGGACAACCAGTTTGGGTTTAGAGCGGGGCATGACACTATTCATGCCGCGTCGAAACTGGTCTCCGATATTCAGTGGAACAAATGCAAGAACCAATGTACGGGTGACTGCCTGGTCGACTTTGAGAAGGCCTTCGATACCGTATGGTTGGAGGGGCTCTTCTATAAGCTGACCAGAATGGGCATTCAAAAACCATTGCTGTATATGATTTATGACATGCTTATGGGAAAGAAGTTCGTTGTCAAGGCTGGCAATGTGACTTCGAGCAGGGTTTTTGAAATTAAAAACGGCTTACAACAGGGAGCAGTGAATTCTCCGATCCTGTTTAATATTTACACAAGTGATCTGGTGGGTTCCCTCAGACATGCTATAGCGTACGCGGACGATTTAGTGGCGTACAGGTCAGGACCAAAAATCGAGGTCATCAACATCCTTCTGCAGCGTGACTTCGAGCAAATTAAGAGGTATTGCGATGATTGGAAGTTGAAAATCAACTTCCAAAAATCGGAAACAATCCTGTTCAGGACTCCATTGGCTGGGGCCTCTAGGGATACCAGAAAAAACTGGAGAAAATTAACAATTATTGGACAGCAGGGGCGACCATTGGCGGTGAGAAACGTGGTGCGGTATCTTGGCATCTGGCTCGACCAGTATCTGTATTTTGACAAACATATAGATGCTTGTCTTGCTGGGGCTAGGAGGGCCTACGCTCTGACAAGGAGACTGTTTCGCAGCAGTCAACTTGACACCAGGGTGAAGGTCATCTGCTACGTGGCCCTTATAAGGCCTATCATCGCTTATGGCTGTCCCTTGTAGTTCAATATAGCACCGTCCTACATGGAAAAGATTCGAGTGTTTGAGAGGCAATATCTCAGGGCCTGTCTAGGGTTGTTTAGAACTCCCGAATCTGAGTACATAAGATACTATCCCAACAAGACCCTATACAATGGGGCTCGACTGAATAGGATTGACAATTTCCTTATTAAGGTGATTCGAAGGCACGTTGCAAGGGCGATGACCAGTGATAATAACCTGATCTCAGGGGCTTACTACCCCAATTTAATGTACCACGAGAGTACGCTTCGGTCTGGCTTTATCCCGCCTGAGGCATTTCTTCATGTAGACATGAAAGGGTTAGTCCAACAAAAAGATGGTGTGCCGGTATTGTACCACAGCCACCGCGGCGCGAGGGATAAGCGGCTCATCCACGACGGGTACGCCGCCAATGCTCAGGAGCTCCTCCGTTTTAGCACCGCAATTGCGGATCGGGACAAGGTCGATACTTTAAAGCAGTTCACCGAATTATGGTGGCTTGATGAAGAGGTGAGGGTTGATACGCTCTCCCGGGCCGGTGCGCTACTTATGTAGCATCCTCCTTAGTTTTAAGCTAAAAATTAAGTTCTTAGGTTTAGGTTTAGAGTAGGGGGTCTTTGGGAGGGGCCGGGCTAGCCAACATGAAAGAGTGCTCCCGAGACTGGACCGACGCTTAAGGCCTCGCTCCAGTCTCGGCGGCGCGTATGTGCACCTTGTTGGCGGCTGTCAGGCGCTCATCGACGCAATCAGGATGGTGACCAATCGGCTAGATTGCTCACCACCCTGATTACAGGTAATTTAGATTAAGTAGCTTAGGTAGTTTTAAGTAGTTTTAATTTAATAAAACAATAATAAAGCATTCAAGTTTTATAAAGTTTCTTGAAAATAAAAAAACAAAACAAAATATATATATATATAGATAGATTTAAGGCCGAAAGGCAATAGTTTTAAGCATACTGTTAAGTTTAGAGCGCTCGCTAAGAGCCAGTAAGATAGAATAAGATAAATGTTAGTTTTAAATTAGATTTAATAGTTTTTGTCTAGTATATAAGTTTAATGAATGAATTAATAAAAATGAATTTGAAAAAAAAAAAAACAAGTGGTGAGCATTCGGACGATGCTGTCGCTGCTGTTACTGTTGCTGCTACTACTGCTCTACCACTCTCCACCTCTCCTAATAGCGAGGTTGTCGCCACCAATCATGAAGCCGCTAATGCTGTTACGCTCACAGATGTTCAAGCTGTTGCTGGCCCCGTGCTGGTTGGTCGTAAATCGCCTTCTGGCTATTGTTGCTGCTGCTGCTATTAGTCGTCCACCTCGTGTTGTTGATACGAATGATGTAGCAACCGATCTACATGTCGTTCGCAAGCTAAAATGGTATCATCTCTCAAGCTTTCATCCTTATACCACTTCTGAAAATATAATTGATTTTATTTCTTCATCGTTAAAAGTAAACAAGTCTAGTTTCTTGTGTTCTAAACTTATAAAAAATTATGAAGATATATCCAAATTGAAATTTGTAAATTTTAAAATTGGTGTCCCTCTCAGATTCGCCAACTTAATTTATGATGCTAATTTTTGGCCTAGTGACGTACAAATTTGTGCTTTTGTTAATGTTCCAAAAAACTAATATTGAACCAAAGTTCCAGTTCACCTCAGCATGTTGTGGATAACCGGAGTCTTGACAATTCGAACCTCAAAATTTATTATCATAATGCCAGTGGCATTCGGACTAGAACCTGTAAATTAAGGGTGATTTTTTAGCTGGTTTGGTTTTGGCAACACTGGTTTTGACAGCTGACGTGTGTTTAGTACCTTGTGTCACTGTCAAACAGCTTCAGTTTGGTTTGCAATTTAACCATGGATCGTCTTACAAATGAACAACGCTTGCAAATTATTGAATTTTACTATCAAAATTCGTGCTCGGTTCGAAATGTTCATCGCGCGCTGCTTCCATTTTATGATCGGCATTCTCGACCTTCTGAGCAGTCTATTCGGAAGATTGTGACCAAATTTCGCACCAAATTTACTTTGTTGGATATTAAACCACCAACACGTTTACGTACTGTGCGTAGTGAAGAAAATATTGCGGCCGTATCACCTAGTGTGACAGCAGACCGCGAAATGTCGATTCGGCGCCATTCCCAGCAGTTAGGCCTTTGTTACAGCACTACGTGGAAAATTTTGCGGAAGGATTTGGGCGTAAAGCCTTTTAAGATACAGCTGGTGCAAGAACTTAAGCCAGCCGACCTACCACAACGCCGAATTTTTGGTGAATGGGCTCTTGGAAAGCTGGCCGAGGATCCGCTTTTTTATCGAAAAATTGTGTTCAGCGATGAGGCTCATTTTTGGTTGAATGGGTACGTAAATAAGCAAAATTGCCGCATTTGGAGTGAAGATCAGCCAGAAGCATTGCAACAGCTACCAATGCATCCCGAAAAAGCCACTGTTTGGTGCGGTTTATGGGCCGGCGGCATTATTGGGCCATATTTCTTCAAAGATGATGCGAATCGCAGCGTTACTGTCAATGGTGAACGCTACCGAGCGATGATAACAAACTTTTTTTTGCCCGAAATGGAAGTTCTTGACTTGCATGATATGTGGTTTCAACAAGACGGTGCCACATGCCACACAGCACGCGAAACAATGGCGCAATTGCGAGGCGAGTTTGGTGAACAGTTAATTTCACGTTTCGGGCCGGTCAATTGGCCGCCTAGATCGTGCGATTTGACACCATTAGATTATTTTTTGTGGGGGTATGCCAAGGCTAATGTGTATAGGGACAAGCCCGCTTCGATTGACGCACTGGAAGCCAACATCCATGCATTCATTCGTGAGATACCGGCCGATATGTGTGAAAGAGTATGCCAAAATTGGACTCAGCGGATGGGCTACCTGAGACGCAGCCGCGGTCAACATTTGCATGAAATTATCTTTAAACATTAAATTGCAAGGTTCAAACTATCGATTCAAATAAATATTTCATTCATTTTTTCGAATTTTTTGTGTTTTTTTTCTTAAAAAAGTTCTAAACCTCTTAAAAAATCACCCTTTATTTAATTTATCTAGTCATCTTGAGTATGATGTTATTATTTTCACAGAATCATGGTTGTACAAAGATATTGCTGACTCTGAAATTTTCGATGAGTCCCTTTATAGTGTTTTTCGTTTCAATCGTTGTAAAAAGAAAGAGGATCGCGGAGTAGGAATTCTCGCTGCAGTTCGTCGGGGTATTACCTGCTAAGGGATTCCTCTACCAGATGGTGAAGTGGAACAGCTCTGTTTTTCATTAAAAGTCACAGGTGTCGTGAGTTCACTTATTTTTATTGTAAACTAGCAAACCCGGCGAACTCCGTTTCGCCACCAGCTGGCTTCGTTTTTTGTAACATTTCGTTTGAGGATAAAAAGATGAAGAAAAATATTTTTTTTTTTATATTTCAAATGGAAAATTTTTATTTTATTTCACAACAGTAATGAATTCATTTCGATTACAAAAATTAAGTGTAATTTAGTTGAACTTCTCTAAGTAAAAAATGAAAGTGAATTCAAAGTAAATACTGAATCGAAGCGTTATATATGTCCGCAAATTATCCGTTTCATTGAAGTGCTCTTTAGTAAACCACATTTTTTGTTTTTTGGTCTGACGTTAACACAAACAAAGCGGATGGTTTCCCAACTCGTGAACACGCAACTTATAGCTGCCCATATGAAAAACAGTTAGTTGTCATTGCGAACGCAAGGCGAACCGAAAATTGCAATCGTTTGAAGTCAAACGGAAGATCAGTCGGAAGCATTGGTATTCGAGGAATACATACATTTTCACCTGCGTACTTTGCGTTTATAATGGTTGCCTCAATCAAATTCGGCATAAGTCTTTTCACTGCAAGCCGAGTACCGTTGCAAAGTCGCGGTGGATTCAAATTACGCAATATCATAATAACTGAACCAACTTTGAGTTGCAAGTTATGTGGTGGAAATCCTGGTAACTCCAGAGAGTTCAAAAACTCCGTTGAAAAATTTACTACATCATCGAGATTTGTTATGGAATCAACGGATTTGTTTGTCACCAAATCGCCAGCGATTTTTGATTGAATAGTGAAATTCAGTGCGTGTACATCATTATTATTTGCGGCGAGAATTGCTCGTTGACTTTACCAAGCATAATTCTGATAATTCTCACTAATGTTTGGGAAAACATTTTCTATTATATAGGTTCGTAATAAAGAAAGCTATGTGGTTTGTACTTAGCTACGGCGATCTTTTATTTCTCTCGAGATGCTGATCAGTGGACGGCTGGCTAAAGAAGAACGAATCCGAGTTGATCATTTAGTCAGCCACCATTGCCCCATCTCATCAGACAATTCACAATTGTCATACTTATGTTTAGTTAAGTTAGGTTGTGTTATAATTCACGATGTTATTATATAATTCACAATGTATATTAATTTTAGCATTTCATTAATCTATTACTTTTAGCAATACATTTATAGTTCATTAGATATATAACATTTCTCCCCTTTTAGATACTTGTAATAATACCATAAAGTAAATAAATACATTAATTATTCAGTACACAATCGTCGAGCTAATCTAGCAGAACTTCTAATCTTCTTATAAATTTTTCTATTTCGTTTTACCATTTTATCCTTACAAATGACAAATTTGCACATCCTTTTTAGGGCTCAAAACTTCTTCTTGATTTTCCAGCTCCATCGGTTCAAGGGTCGACGGTACACATGAAATTGATGGGTAATATTTATCTTCCAAATTACATTTTCTGAGTTCTGATTATTGAACTATGCGCTTCACGTTGTTATACGATATTTCATAAATGCACGGACTAACTACTTTAGTAACTACAGCTGGTATCCATTTAGCCAATAAATTATTACAATTGCAATACATAATCTTTTCCCCTATCATGAATTTAGGAATGTGACTTATTGTTCTTGATACTTCACCCTTATTTTCGAAATTATTAAAATCATTTTGTTTTTTTCTTACAATATTTTTACTATTTGCTTCATCACTAGTTTCTCTAGAAAGAATGTTAATCGAAGTTCTAGGCTTAAAATTAAAAATTGCTTCTGACGGTGCTAGTCCAGTAACCGATGTTGGAGTGTGTCGATATGTTGTTAAAAACTGCAATATCTTTTCCTTTGGAGATAGCTTTTTGTACTTGGTATCTAACAAAAACTTTCTTAAAGAGCGTTTTACCTCAGCCACTCCCCTTTCAGCCAAGCCATTGCTTTGCGGGTGATATGGGGGGGATTTACTAATTTTGATGGCATTTTGTCTACCAAACTCTAAAAATTTATTGGAAGAAAATGGTGGCCCATTGTCACTGCAAATTTCTACTGGCAACCCAAAATATGAAAAACTGGTTTTAAGCTTTTCAATAACTACTTCAGCAGGGGACCTCCTAAGCAAATACACATCTATCCATTTACTGAAGGAATCGATAATAATTAAGTATTCATTTTTCCCAAAGTAAAATAAGTCTGTATGTATCCGTTGAAAAACAACCGAAGTCCTTGGCCAAGGAGTCGTTTCTGTTTTATTAGCTTTTTGTGTTTGCTGACATATTATACATTTATTTACATATTCTTCAATTTTTTTATTAATATTCCTAAAATAAAATTGGCTACGAGCTACCTGCTTCATACGAGTTATTCCTATATGATCCCCATGAAGCAACTCAAGTATTATGTTATGTAACGTTCCCGGTATTATTAGTTTGTTGCCATAGTATAAGCAATTATTTTCTATCGATAAACTCTTTTGTTTATCGTAAAAGGACAATATTTCGGGCGATTTTATCGTAGTTTTCGAAGGCCACCCGTTAGCCACATATTCCATTACTACTTTTAGGGACGGACACGCCCTCGAATGATCTTTTACTTGTTTTAGATCTATTGGGTTATCCTCGGACATATTAAAAGAAATTAAAGAATTTATTAGAGCGTCTTCAACGTTTGACGACTCTTGCAGCGGTAACCTCGATAAGGCATCTGCGTGAGCCATTTGTTGGGCCTTTTTGTAGACAATTTGATACTCATACGTTGAGAGTATAACGGCCCATCTTTGTAACCTAGCTGCGGCGACAGCAGGCGTGCTCTTATTAGGGTTGAAAATTTCCCGAAGTGGTTGGTGGTCACTATGAATTATGAACTTTTTCCCATAGATATATTTATGGAACTTACGTACCGCGAAAATTATTGCCAGAGCTTCGCGGTGCAATTGGTAGTAGTTACGTTCCGCTGGGCTTAAAGTGCATGACGCAAACAATACAGGCCTTTCCCTGCCATTTGTCATATGTGACATTAATGCTCCCAGCCCATATGGGGATGCATCCGCTGAAATGACTATAGTTTTGTTGGGGTCGTATGACCTATTACTACCTGCAAATTTATTGAATAATTTTTAAGGGGTATCTGTGCAAATAGTTTATCGTATAATACGTAACTTATAATAGAGTGACAAGCCCCAGTATCGACTTCCATGTCCATTTTTGTGCCTTGGATGTAAACGCAAGCGATGAGGCGGGTGCTGCTATTGTTGATGCTATGAATGGTCCCAATGCTTTCTTGAATGTTGCTATCGCTGCTGCTGCTATCGTCTTCATTAATTGCTCTAATTAATCCATTGTTATTCCTTACGTTACAGAATTTTGCGAAATGTCCTCGGCGTTCGCATCGGTAGCAAATAATGTCTCTTGCCGGACATTTGTATTTATGCTGACTGCCGCATCGTTGACATTTGACGTTTGACTGACTTGAGCTGTCACTCAAGCGGTTATGCTGACTATACCGATTCGGGAAACCGCGTGGTCTTGACTGTTGCTGACTAATTCTTCTGCCACTGACAAGGTTCACATGGTTTGGATTCATGATTTGCTGATCTTCTGCGATAAGTTCTAATTTAATGGCTTTCTCACAGACATCTTCGAACTTGGCGTCATCGTCCTCGAATAACTTCTCTTGGATTTTGGGGTTATAAAGTCCGAACACAAATTTGTCTCTTAACGCCTGATCAAGAAAACCGTCGAACTTACAGTCCCTTGCTAAGAGTTTTAGCACTACTATATACTCTTTGATGTTTTCGCCGGCTTTTTGACTTCTCTGGTAGAATTTGAACCTCTCTGCGATGGAGAATTTCTTGGGTGAATAAATTTTTTTCATTTCTGTTACTAGTTCGTTGTACTTTTTGGTATTGGGAAGAATGGGTGCCAATACAGTTTTTAAGGTTTTGTATGCCTCCGAACCAATTAAGGTTATGAACACCGACGTTTTTTTTTGCTCTGGAACCTCGTTACATTTAAGATATTCTTCCAGGCGATCGATGTACTCCTCGAAATCCCATCCTCGTCGCCAATATTATATAGGTTCGTAATAAAGAAAGCTATGTGGTTTGTACTTAGCTACGGCGATCTTTTATTTCTCTCGAGATGCTGATCAGTGGACGGCTGGCTGAAGAAGAACGAATCCGAGTTGATCATTTAGTCAGCCACCATTGCCCCATCTCATCAGACAATTCACAATTGTCATACTTATGTTTAGTTAAGTTAGGTTGTGTTATAATTCACGATGTTATTATATAATTCACAATGTATATTAATTTTAGCATTTCATTAATCTATTACTTTTAGCAATACATTTATAGTTCATTAGATATATAACATTTTCAATAAGAGCTAATTGAGAGTCTACAAATCTGCAGAAGTCGTTGGTAAGAGTAATTAATCCAGTTGTTGCATCAACTGGGACTTTTCTATTTCTAACAGCTAACAATTGTTTGGAAAATTGTGCAGCACTTTGATCATTTTGAAGTTGAACTCTGATATTAGTGGTCAGCGATAATGTTTTTACGTTATTCCACAAAGGTGATGCATTCAGCCAAGCATTCAATTCATCTGCTGGCGTTCCACGGGGAATTACTGGCAACGTCTGCCTGAAATCGCCTGCCAACAATATCATCAAGCCGCCAAAGATGTTGTTATTTCGCCGAAGATCCTTCAGTGTGAAGTTATGTGCTTCAAGTGATTTCTTATGTGCCATTGTGCACTCATCCTAAACAATGAGCTTGCATTGCATCAACAATTTTCCCATTGCACTGGATCGGGAAATATTGCATGTTGGAGTATCAATTGTGTTTCAATTGAGTGGCAACTTAAGCGCAGAATGTGCAGTACGACCGCCATCTGGAAGAGTCGCCGCAATTCCAGATGATGCTAACGCCAAAGCTATGTCACATCTTGATCGAATAGTGGCCAAAATCAATGAAATGACAAATGTTTTCCCTGTTCCTCTAGGTGCGTCCAGGAAGAATAGACCACCAGAACGTGCGCATAATAAATGTCACATGACATTAACTGAGCAGAGTACAATGAGTAGCTGTTAAACAATGTATCACGCACCGGCGCCATCTACTTAAAATAAAATTTACTTTTTCGTGAGGAATACTCACACACCACGTACTGGCGCCATCTCCTCCACCACCATGAAAAACCATATTGGTTTGTAGTACATGCTACGTATCAGATATGGCGCTGTATATGAAAAATGATTTTCCATGTTTTCCTGCTTTTCTGTTGAAATTTTTCCTGAATTTTGTTTGCTATAAACCTAACGGAGCCCGAGACCTTTCCAACGAATGCAAAACCGTGGCAATCGGTTCGTGCGTTGTGGAGTTATAGCGCCAGGAAGGAAACCCCGACTTATTTTTATATAGTAAAGAAGATTATGTCCCATCAGGGAGTAAATTAGATGTCTATGAAAAACACATATCCAACATTAATTTAATTTTTCATAATCACGATAATACCGCCAATAGTATATGTATTTTGGGCGACTTCGATGTTGGAGACATTGTTTGGTCTTGGTCTGATGACGATAAAATGCTTTTACCATGTAACTTAAAGAAAGATATTGAATTTATTTTAATTAATTTCCTAATTTCACATAATTTATGTCAAATAAGCTCAATTGTAAATTTACAAAATAGAATACTTGATCTTGTTTTTATCTGCTGTGATGAGATTAAGGCAAATACTTTTGAAGCCCCATACTCTTTGTTAAACAATTCTATTTACCATAATGAGACTACGATTGAAATTGAGGTGTACGATTTTCTCGATACTGCCAGCAATCCGGTTAAAACGTTTAATTTTTTAAAAACTGATTTTAATGGTTTGAATGAATCTTTGTAGCATAGATTGGAACAGTAATCTGAGACATTTGTCCCTTCAGGAATCATATAATTATTTCAAGTCTGTATTATTTAACGGATTTAACACTTATGTCCCATGTAGGTTGAAGAAGAATTTATCTAAGCCTCGATGGTACAATAGAAGGCTCTCTCACCTTAAGAACCTTAAAAACAAGGCTCACAAAAATTTTAAAATTTCCAATAGCTCTGTGGATTATGTTCATTTTGACAAACTGCATAAGGACTTGCGTTAAGCAAATTTCTACAGGCAAATTACGTAATTCAAATTGAAAATCAAATAGGAACTGACTCTTAACGCTTCTGGACCTTCATAAATAACAAAAGAAAATCGACTGGTCTGCCGAAATCCATGCTTTATAAAAACATTGAATCTAGAGATGTTAATACGACACTAGATTTTTTTTGCTAAATTCTTTCAATCTGTGTATACAAAGCCTGATACAACTAGTTTTGTACCAGCTACCGAATGTAGAACTGTTATCGGCCTCATCCAACTTAGTCCTCAGGATATTTTATTGGCTCTTGATAATCTTAAACCTAATTCAATTCCAGGCCCCGATGGTATTCCTGCAATTATTTTTAAAAAGTGTTCCCAAGCTATTTCCTATCCCCTCCATCATGTTTTTAACATGTCTCTGTCCTCCGGTATTTTTCTTGATGAATGGAAGTCGTCTATTCTTATTCCAATTTTTAAATCTGGATCCCAGAAAGATATTGAAAATTACAGAGGAATTTGCAAATTATCTGCTTTGCGTAAGCTTTTCGAAAGTATGGTTAAATCAAAAATTGAATTTTCAGTTGAGGAATTTTTTTGTAATACACAGCATGGCTTTGTCACCGGCAGGTCCACTAACACTAATTTAGCTTGCTTGTCTCATTATACCATCAATGCTATCGAAGATGGTTATCAAGTCGACTGTGTTTACACTGACTTCAGTAAAGCATTTGACTCCGTCAATCATTTAATTTTGCTAGAAAACTTGAAAGTTTTGGATTTCACTCAGCAATGCTTGATTAGATAAGATCTTATTTGATTGGCAGGATTCAAAGAGTCAAAATTGATAATTACTTTTCACGATCATTTGGGTGCAGCTCGGGAGTACCACAAGGTAGTCATTTGGGTCCTCTCCTGTTTATAATTTTTATAAATGACATATCGTGTGCATTAAAATATTGCCATTGCTTGATGTATGCAGATGACTTAAAGTTGTTTCTTAAAATCAAAACTTCACTTGACTGCGAGTTTTTACAATATGATCTAAGAAACTTATCTGTCTGGTGCGTAAAAAATTGTCTACACTTGAATATTAAAAAATGCTGTATAATATCCTTCTACAGAAGTTTATATCATTTAGAGTTTCAGTACGAAACTTACACTATTGGATTAAACAAAGTCGATGAGGTGAAAGATCTTGGCATTATAATTGATTCGAGGTTCACCTTTGCATCTCATATTGACCACGTTATTGCCAAAGCAAATAAGCTTTGTGGTTTTATTAAACGAAATGGCAGCGAATTTTCGGATCCTCATACCCTTATTTCGCTTTTTATTGCGTTGGTTAGATCTCTGCTTGAATATGCTGATGTTATATGGACCCCATTCTATAAAATTCACTCAGATCGCCTTGAAAACATCCAGAGGCGTTTCACAAAATACATTTTCCGGAAAATGAGCTGGGATTTTGAAATTCCTTACCGGACTGGATGTCAATTGTTGGGCATATCAACTTTATGTTCTAGAAGAAAAGCCCATGACATCATGCTAATAAGGGATTTATTATGCAATCACATTAAATGTCCATCTCTTTTAGCCTTAGTGCCAGACCTTTAAGGGAAAGAAACCTTCTTCTTCGACCTGTTCATAGAACTAATTATGGCCATAATGAGCCCATGTCCAGAGCTATTGTTTCATTCAATGATGTTTATATTTTTGTATATCTTTATTATTCACGCGATCGCTTCAAAAGTGTTATACTTAACTTGGCAGCATTATCTTAGTATTGAGTACATTGTTTTTATATAATTGTTATACTTATATTGTAATCTATACCTATAGCTTAGCTAGTAGATGAAATGAATAAATAAATAAATAATAGAGAGCACTCTGCTTGACTTTCTTTACACTTTGATAAGTTGCCAAAGCTCACTTTTACCTGCATATAATTGTGGAAACGCCTCAAGTCCAGCCTAGGCGTGGTACGTAAAGCACCCGTAACTATAATGCAGCCTGTTCTTCGGACTCTACCCTGGACGTTAAGCCTCCAATTTAGTTTCCTGTCTAGTACCGTACCAAAATATTTTACGCTTTCCGAGAGGGAAAGCTCCATTCCAGCAAATGTGGGCAGATAGAAAATCGTTATCTTGTACCTTTTTCGCCTCCTGGTCCCTTTGCCGGGTTACTGCCCTTATCAATGAAAGTAGCATCCACCTCATTTTTTTTCCTATTTACAAATGTGATCGTACCAGTCAGCTCAGTTTTGGCCGGTTCTGGTATGGTGGGAGTACAAGCCGTCCACACCCTATCCAACCATTTGACCGGTTAACTATTTTCGGGTGGGTGCCCACAATCCAAAAGGTTTCAGCTACAAATATGAAGCGAAAATTGATAAAAATTTGGTTCGTTATTGTGTTACGGATGGTGATGTTCCATACCAGTCGAAAAAAATGAGCAAATAAAAGTATCCGCGCCACACTCAGATCAAAGTTGACCCATTGTGATACCCGTAGGGGGCAAAGGTTTATCCCTTACTCATAGTGACCCATTCTGTGTGCCTTTTAGTACTTAATAGTTTACTTACTGTGTGTCGTTGTATACAAAACATCCTGATGATTTAATGAAGTTTATGATTTTTTCTGTTGGTGTGCTAGATAGCTCGTTCAGGTTATGGAAGAAGTATCTTCCTAGGAATTTGTTACTGGAGTGTTGGAGACCTGGACAGTGACATAGGAAGTGGGTTGCATCCTCTATAACCACCTTCTTGCCGCAGCCTCTGCAAAGATCTTCTTGGGTCAGTCGCATTTTCTGGATTTGCAAAAGGATGGCCATAGTTTCCTTGTGTTGGAGCACGTATCCATGGATATCCTCTTCGCGACAGCACTTCCAAAGCTTCGATTTTATTACTGGGGCAGTTAAAGCTTTTATAGCTGCCTGGCTGTCGGTAAAGAAGGTGATACCCTCAGGAGGTATTGTCTTATCGCAGACTCACGTGCTGCTCTTGTCACTGCCATGACTTCCGCTTGGAAAACGCTGCAATGGTTTGGGAGGCGTAGTGGTATTGAGAGCCCACCCCTTTGTCTATTTTTGATCGGTCTGTGTATACGTGGATGGAATCCATGTTAGGTATTGGTTCATCTTTCCATGTTTATCTGCTAGGGAAGGCACTGGAGAGGGGTCTTAGAAATTCTAAACATGGCGTGATGTAATCCGTGTTAGGTACATTGCCAAAGTATCTATGCAGGATCGTTGAGTGACCCTCTTCATCTTGTTTCCAGTTTACTGATTGTGTTTTTGTCTCCACTGCCCCATTGTAAATGATGCGCATTTGCATCGCATCCCAACAGCAGGTCCCATCCTTCTTGTCCTTCTGTTTCGTACGGCATGTAAAAGGCTGATAATATCAGTGGGGGGAGTCCCCTCCGTTCAAGCCGTACATGGGTTTGGTCTAAGTTGCTGTAGGTAGTTATAAGTAATAAGTTAATATTTTTCCTAGCTACAATACACGTTCTGTTTTTACTGGCCGCATTTTGCGGTTCAATGTGGTACGTAGCTAGGTCCTTGTGACTTAGCCCACCTATTTTGCCGCGGGATACCCATGGCTTTTGCACCAAGGCAATATCTATGTTTCTATCACCTAGGAGATTAACGAGGTAAGAGCTAGCTGCTATTCTATTGTGTAGGTTAATCTGTACTACTTTCATGTTTTTCTTACCTTATTTTCCACCTTTCTCGCTTTCTCCGTTCGTTCCGTGTAGGGTCGAACCTTATACCGGTTAAATCCAGTGCGAACTTTGTTGTTGAATCTCCTCAGCAATGGCATCGACATGTGGTTTAGTAGAACCACAATTTCAGTGACAGCCTCGGAGTATTCACCTAGCACTTCCCAGTTCTCAATGCAGAGTTCCAGGTTAAAGTGCCGAAGGTTTCTTTCTATCCTCTCCGTAGGGATATGAGGTCCGGGCATCGAAATAATGCCTTTGGGCAGTGGTCCCAGATTGAGGTGAAAAGCGCCAATTTTGGCGCTTTTTCAATGAAAAAGGATGAAAAAGGGGAAATAAATAAAAATTTCTTTGAAACTTAAATTGCCCCGGGCAAACGTTGTTTTGCCATTATTTGATATTTATTGATATGAAACGCTGTACATCAAGATAGACTTATAACAAGTACAGGATATGACAATACAATGTGCAAAGAGATATGTAAAAAAGTAAACAATAAAAGAAAATATAATTTAAAATGAAATGAAAACAAAATTTGAAGTAAAGCAACAACCAAGGCCAAGTAAAAAGTTAATAAAAAAATAAAAAGAAAAATGTTAAATCAATTCAAGTTGGAAAGATGTTCAAAGCAGACAGTAAGGAATTATCTGTGTTCGATTCTAGACTTCACATGATTGGGTAGATTTTTCTACAGTTTAACAGCATAAATGAAAAATTGCCTGCGTGATGTTAAGCAGGTGTATGTGGCAGGTCGCAATAATATATATCGATTAGACGAGCATAAATTAATTTTATTAAACAAATAGTTTGGTTCTTTCTTGTGAATAAGTTTAAAAAGTAATGAACAGCACCAAAACTTGAAAAAAGCATCCAGGCTACATCCAAGAAGTTGACTAGCTTCAGATGAAATATGATCAAACCGACGAAGATTAACTACAAATTATGCAATAGAATTAAAAGCTACCTACCTTTATTTTTGAAATGAGACGGAATCAAGATCCGCAAACAGCTCACAGCCATATGACATTATGGGAATTATTATTGCTTTAACCAGTTTTAGTTTAATTTGTGTTGGTAAAATTTTTTCTAGTGATCGATAATCCTCTTAGCGATACGTAGACCTTGTTTATAATAGAATTAATGCGGGCATCCCATGTTAATTTGTTGTTAAAGATAATCCCCAGATTTTTTTGCGTAGCCGCATATTCGACCGGAAAAGAGTTTAAGAAGATATAACGAAAGTCGGCGAGGTGTGGTTGACGTTTGGAGATTGGAATGGCTTTCGTTTTATCGGGATTAAATTTAAGCCCATTGAGTGTGGACCACTCGAAAATAGAACATAGATCGTAATTTACTTTTGATATAGCGTCCTCAACCATGCCAATAGGAAAACTAAGGTACAGTTGGACATCATCAGCATATATATGAAATCGACAGTGAGATAAAACAGAAGGTAGATCATTGATGAACAGAGAAAACAGTAATGGACCAAGTATAGATCCTTGAGGGACACCATTATTAATAGGAAGAAACGAAGACAATTTACTATTACATGAAACAGCTTGTAGGCGATTAGTCATATATGAATAAATTAATTTGCTAGAAGTGTCAGAAAAGTTAAAATATGTCAAAAGTTTATCACAGAGAATATTTGGATTAACACAGTCAAATGCTTTGGAAAAGTCAAGTAATGTTATCACAGAAGTATAATTTGCATCAATTGCCTCTCTTATATCGTCACAAACTTTTAATAATGCAGATGTGCAGCTGTGTCCGGACCGGAAACCTGACTGCAGAGGGTTAAATACCTGTTTATCTTTTAAGAATTTTTTTATTTGTTTGCTGACGATAGATTCAAAGGCTTTAGATAGAAGGGAAATATGGCTATGGGTCTATATTCTGAGTTTGTGCCCTTTTTAGGGATTGGAATGATCTTAGACGTATTTCATGCAATTGGGTACGTGGAAGTCATGATAATGGCGTTGAATAAATGGGTGATGTATGGAAGTAAAAACGGAAGAAGAATTTTTACAAAGTCAGGATGAACATTATCTAGTCCGACAAACTTGCATTTAATAGAGAAGACTGCGTTTCCTACATTGTATTCATCAACTGCATCCAATGAAAACTCGTTTTCCCTATTGTGCAGCGCAGTGAATGAAAATAAATTTTCATTATCATGCCGAGCAGTCCTGAGGTCTGCGGCTTGTGACGTAATGGGTGTTGAAAAACTATGGTTCAACTCATCTAAATCAATATTGTCGTCAGAAATTGAAATTTTATCCTTACCCAATCCAAAATTACGAACTTCATTCCACAAAAACTTAGAAGAACGATCTGTGTTAAATCTTTTACTGTAATAATTAAGCTTGGCGGATCTTATGAGATTGGTAACGAGATTACGGGATGATTTAAAATTTCTTAGCATATCTGCACAGCCAAAGCGTTCCCAACGACGATATGACACATCTCTCCTTCTAATGGCAATAAGAATGTCGTTTGAGAGCCAGGGACAGTTCTGTGATTTAATAAAGCGTGTCTTAGTAGGTACATGCTTGTTAAACAGGTAATTGATAGCAGAGGTCATGAATACAGTTTGTTTATTAACGTCAGAAGTAAGAAAAATTGAATTCCAATCAATAGACGTACAATCACTAAAAAGACATTCAACATTGACACTGCTGAAATCACGGTACTTGGTAGGCTGCACTAAGTTTTTATTTACGTGTAAGTCAAATGTATATCATGATACGAAAACACTGGAACGGATAATTGACTAAAATATTTAACAAGACTTTTATCACTAGCTAGGAACACATCTAACAAAGACGGCACAAAGTTAGGTTTAAAGTGCGTTGGCTCATTATATTTAGTTAACGAAAATAAGGCCAAAAGAGCTCGTAGAAGCTTTGAAAGAGTTGGATGAGGAATGCAAAAGATTTATATTTAAATCTCCACAAAGTATGAATTTAGGTGCAAGATGAGATACTTCTTCCAGAATTGGGGAAATGACAGATGAATTTGAGATGTGTGGTGGGCTGGTGGCATGTAAAAAGCACCAACGATGCATTTATTTTCGCCATTGAGGATATCGATAAAATAATAGTCACAAGACTGGAAGCCGTCCGAATGCATAACCCGACTAGACCTGATATAGTCCCTAACATATAGGAACGCCTCCTCCAACTGTGTGAGAACGATCAGCACGGTTAGGCTTTTTAAATCCTCTTAGAGAAAATGAATTACTCTTTAAGTTAGGGTGAAACCAAGTCTCGGAAACGCATATAATATCAACTAAACTGTTCTCAAATATCATTCTGAACTCATCAAACTTATTCACAATAGAAATTAGTTTTTTCATGTATGCTGTCGAAGCCAGCATCATTGCTGCTGGTAATGGTGAGAATAAAACCACTCAGTGAAGCCAAAATTGAACACATATAAATAGGTAGCATTTCTTTCACATGCTTAAAAGAAAAACGACAAAGAATATATAAAACCAATGTGAACTGAGATAACTTGAACATAGAGTAAGGAGGTAAGTAAAAATAAAGAAAAAGAAAAAACTTGGTGCTGTAGAGAAACAAAATTTAGAATAAAAGATGAAATAACAAAAAAGAAAACATAATCAGCTTTGATTTTCATTAAAAATCAGATCATTGTTGACGTCAGGTCCGATTGCATTCCTCAGATCTCTAATGTTGTGAATGATGAACGAAGTCTGGCTTTTTGCGGTGCGAATGTAAATTTGCCCTTTGAATGTATGCACTGAAGACAAAAGAAATTTTGTTTTAAGCCTTAATGTAATTTGTTTTAGTCAGGCTGTCGTTGATGAAACAGCTTTTCACTGAATCGATGCCGACATCACAAAGTTTTAAGTTAGCTTTCTTATTTTTGCAAAAGCTCGCAACCGCCCGCATGAGATTTCGTTTACCATGCTTTACGGCAAATTTCAGAATGATGGCGGCATTAGCAGGTGAACGATCGTTATGAGAATTCATTTTGGCGCGAAAGATGTTGTGTAGGCGAGGTGGCTGAATATTTACTGTAGCGCACACTTTGTTGAAGAAAGTCTCCAAATCTTCTCCAGGAGACTCAAGCACACCAACAACAACAGCATTACAGCTGATTTTCTCTCGCTCGGATTTATCCGCGGCGAGCTCAAGCCTTTTGATGTCTTGAGACACTTTCTGCATTTGTTGTTCGAAGAACAATTTATTTTCTCTAACCTGTGCATTTATACGATCCTCTAGGGCAGAGAATTTATCATCCAGCGACTCCATCCATTTATACAGTTTCTCTTCAATGCGGATCCACAGTTTGTCAGCTATGGCAGCTAGATTGTGTGCACCAGAATCTCTCGGAGAGCTTAAACTGGTGTGTTGTTGTAGACGGGAACCTCGAGCAGGCATCGCACAGAATAATAAACAAGAAATTCACAAAATGCCGACAAGAAAACAATTACACAAACTAAATAATGACGGTGGCTTGATGGTAAAGAAGCGAGCTGACAGATATGCTTTTGTGTGCACTTAAACCGTGATTTTATTTAAGGAAAGAAAGTTTAATCCGGAGACGAAATAAACACGTCTAGTTGCTTTGCATTTTATAGTGAGATTATAAATAATATCAAGTGAATATTTTAGTTGTTAAAACAAAAATAACGAATGTATTGTAAGAGTGTGTGTGGATGTTTAAACGATCCATAAAAATCATCGAATGTTATCGATAAAATAGAACGATGAAACGATTTAACCAAACATGATGTTTATGCTGCTGGCAATGATGGTGCGCGTTGTCATTTGATAATCAACCGTGAAACGTTCGTGAATCTTGTATTCAATTAAGAAGAAAAATCGCTGCCATATCGGTGCGGAGCACTTCTGAAATATCGCTTCAATCAAGAACTTCGTTTGGACATATAGGCGAAGATCGCAAAGAAATTTATTTATTTATTTATTTTTATTTAATATTTTAATTAATTTTTTATTTATTTAATTATGTTATAAGAAGAGTCTCTGCCTGAGACACTGTAGCCTTCCATCCTCTGCGATCCAGGGCACGCTGCTTCCAGTTATCCAGACCAAGCGCTCTGGCATCCGCGATGGCTTGGTCTTTGAAACGGAGGTTCGGTCTTCCTTGTCGTCTCGAACCTGGCAGCTGGGATTCGAAGATCCTCTTAGCTGGAGCATTATTGTCCATTCTCTCGATGTGGCCGAGCCAATGTAGTCGACGTATTTTGGCCTTTTGGCCTACATCCACATCTTGGTACAGCTCATAGAGTTCGCGGTTGTATCTTCTCTTCCATTCGCCCTCTTCGCACACAGGACCAAAAATCCGCCGAAGAATTTTTCTTTCGAAGGAGCCCAGTATAAAGCTGAACTGACAGGATAAGGGTTCTGTATAGCATACATCGTGTCCTTCGAGTTAGGAGTTTTGCACCCTATTGTTTTGCCAAACCGAAGTAGCAACAGTTTCCCAGGGTAATCCTTCGCCGGATATCCACTAGGATGTCATTTGTGGAGTTCATGTTTACTCTGAGGTAGACAAACTCCCTAACTACCACGAAATTGTTGCTATCAATAGTGAAGTTCTGTCCTAGGCGATGGACAGATGCTTGTTTGTTTGTCGATAGCATGTACTTATATATATATGTATATAGATTTCGATAGATATTCGAATCAAACCACCATTGTCGGGTCTCTTTTCGTCTCTCTACCACTGTAAATCTTACTCAGGTAGACTCTCTGGATTTCTCCACAGTTCTTCTCTGAGCTCGATTTCTAGTGTTAACGCTAGCATCTGTTTATGGGAGATCTGTTTTATCGACTGGGCCTAGACCCAATGATGTCCCAAGATCCTCATTCTTCTGCTAGCCAACGCCGGACATTGACACAGTATGTGTGCCGCTGTCTCAGATTCCTCCAGGAATAGTTTACAAGTATCATCCTCTCTAAGGCCCATTTTCCTTAAGTGATACCCGAAATTACCATGTCCTGTAGACAAAGCCACCACCCATTTTAATGTTCCTCGACTCATACTTAGAACCCTTCTTTGAGTGGAGCAGGTCGACCACTTTATTGCCATTTTAGCTTGCCTATATTGTTCCACGGTTGACCACCTTCTCAGGTGTTCTGCCGTGATCCATTTGTGAATCAGCTGCTCTACCATTCCTCTGCCAATTGAAGAGAATGGTTCTGGTCCCAGCAACTTTTCAGTTGACCCCTGTTTTGCAAGGGAGTCCGCCTTTTCATTGCCTTCGATCCCTATATGTCCTCGTACCCAAGTCAGAGTTACTTCATTTTTAGATGAACACTTATTGAGCTTAAGTACACATTCCAGTGCCAATGATGTTGTGATGCTTGTTTGTTCCATGCATCTGATCACCGCCTGATTTTCCAGTGCTATTAGGATATTTCTTCCTTCCACCTGACTCTCAAGCAAGAAGTCCAACGCATGAAGCAAAGCAATCATCTCAGCCTGGTATACTGAAGTGTATTTCCCGAGGCTAATGTGACGGGCAAGTTCCAGCTCTTCTGAATTCTGAACCGGCCCCCGCTCCGCCATCCATCATGGATCCATCCGTGAAAATCACTATTTCACCATTTCTTTTTTTTGGAAGTAATCCGTTCTCAATACGAGTTTTGTGATTTCTTTCCATAATACGCACCCTTGTTATTCGATCCATATGCATGTTTAGCTCCCTAATCTCGTTTTTGACAAGTTCCAGGATCTTCCTATGTCCATAGATCGTACCACGATTGTGCCATTTCGCATCTCGATGCAAGCGAAGTGCCGTTTGGGCCGCTGCTTTCTTAATAAATAAGTCTAGCTGTAAGATCCCCATGATGACTTCCAATGCGCATGTTGGGGTTGTACGTATTGCACCTGTAATTCCTATACATGCTAAGCGTTGAACCCTATCCAGGTGCTTCCTCACAGTTTTCTGAGAGGCTTTCGCCCACCATACAACCGAGGCGTACGTGATAATGGGTCTAGTTATCATCGTATACATCCAGTATGCTGACCTAGGTGAGAGTCCCCACCTCTGTCCACATACACGTTTGCATTGATGTAGTACCCTTTTTGCCTTCCGGACCTTCTCCTCAACATGGTAGTTCCATATCTAGATAGACTCCCAGATACTTAACCTTCTTAGTCATTGTTAGTTCTGATCCGAAAAGTGTTAAGGGCCGAAATTCCAGATTTTTCCTCTTCCTAGTGAAGACTATTAGATCTGTTTTCCCCCGCATTAATGGAGAGTCCTTGTTCCAGACACCACCGCTCAACCACTCTGAGTGCGTTCCTCATGATATCTGCGGTGACGTCCATGAATTTGCCTCTGGCCATTTTTGCTATGTGATCGGCATATCCCACTGTGTGAATGCCAGTTGCCTCAAGTCTGTCAAGAAGAGAGTCCACAGTGATATTCCACAGTGTAGGTGAGAGAACACCTTCTTGTGGGCAACCTCTGCTAACCCTTCCTCTGAGTTTCGAGGTTCCCATCTGAATATTTATCGCCCTTGTATTTAACATATTGTGCACCCATCTTACTACAAGTGGGTTAACCCTACGTTTTTCTAAGGCTTATTTCAGACTTTCAAAGCATATCTTATCGAAGGCACCTTCAATGTCCATTATAGTGGTCATTGAAATGCCCCGGTATTTAGCTCTTCCTCGGCAACGCGTACTACTTGATGTAACGCTGTTTCTGTTGACATGCCTACCCTGTATGCATGCTGTCTACTTTTCAAAGGATACGTCCTAAGAGCGGTGATTTCCATATAGTTCACCCTTTCCATTGTTTTTAAAAGGAAGGATGTTAGGCTGACTGGTCGGAATGACTTTGCCTCGGTGTAGTCCTTTTTTCCCGGTTTTGGAAGGAAGACCACATTTGCTTCCCTCCATGTAATCGGGATATAGCCTATTGCTAGGCATGCAACGTATATGTTCCTGAGCCTTGGTGCAATTAAGTATACACCCCATTGCATTAGACCTGGAAATATACCATCCGGCCTCGCAGTTTTGAAGGGTGTGAATGTTGCTATTGCACCCTTGACCGCTTTTGTTGTCACGATCCGTTCTGCTTCCGTTCTATCCATCCTGTTCACTCCTTGTTTCCTTGGAGCCCAGGGCTGATCTGACTTATAGCTTCCTGGAAAGTGTACCTCCATTAGGACCTCATTTGTGTGATCCAGTGTTTCCACCATCTCACCCACTCTATTACGAATGAGTCCGATCTTGAAAACTGGATCTCTCGAGACAATCTTTTGTAGTCTACTGACTTCAGATGTACCCCTCACACTCGAGCAAAAGTCCCTTCATGACTCCCTTTTATGTCGTTGCAGAGTAAGATTCAGCTCTTTCTTTTTCGCCTTATGTTCATCCCATGCTTCGGGTTCTCCTCTCCTCATGGCATGATTGAAGGCTTTCCGCACATCCTTTTTTAGCTTTTCAAGTTCCCGGCACCACTAAGGTGCAGGATCTTGTTTTTCCACTAAAGTTGGTGTGCAAGCCACTCGGTACGCACCTTCAACAGCCGACTGCAGATGCTTCAGCTGTGATTCCACATGCCAAGTATTTTTCGGTATTCCGAATGTCATTACATTCAGTTTTTCCTCCAACACTTCGAGGTATTTTGTCCTATCCGTGTTCTTCGGATTTCTGATGTATTTCCGATCTTTTTTCTTTTTAGATCCATAGCGAACATCAAATGAAATGGCTCTGTGATCCGACAATGTAGCCTTATCCATTACCCTCCAATTTGATACTCTTCAAATTATCTGGCTACTGCGCAGGGTAACATCGATCACTTCCCCTCGCCTCACATCCACGAAGGTTGGCTCTGTTCCCCTGTTTAAGATAGCTAGATCCTTGCATGATACAAATTCGAATAAGGCTTCTCCTCTGTAATTATCGTTAGTGCTGCCACACACTGTATTATGTGCATTAGCATCACAACCAATTATTTGATCCTCGTTCCTGATCCTGCATGCATTCACCAACGACTCTAACTCTCTTGTCGGAGGAGGTTCTGGAGAATCGTACGGCAGGTACGCAGATGCTATGACAAAGCTTCCCGCACCTGATCCTACTCGTACTGTTGCAAGGTCTGGGGAACAGAGATCCGGCAATTTATATGCTTGAACTCCGTGTCTCACCAGGATACAGGACCTAATTCTTTCGCTGGATTGCGCATAGTGCAGCTCAGCAACGCTATTTGGGAGTCCTCTAATCTTTCCTCTAAAGATCCAAGGCTCCTGTATCAGGGCTATATCAAACGAATCCTCATCAAAACATTTAGTCATCATTGCTGATGCTGCTTTGCTGTGATGAAGGTTCAATTGAATCACCCTCAGCTTTTCCCGGTACGGGCCCACCTCCCGCCCGACTTGTGTTGATCCCATCTCCATGGTGTCTATCACTTCGTTGCCCTACCGGGTGGCTTTCCAAGTTGAGTCTTTTCCGATGATCTTCGGAACTTCACGAATGCTATGTCCAACCCGCAAAAGAGTCTATCTGCTGCTTGTCTAACCAGCCTCGCTTCCTCCCTCGGGCACCAGATCGTCAGCTTGGTTCCACCAATTTTTTTGTCATCATACCTTCCCACATGAATAACCCTCCATTTCGAAGTGTCCTTCACACATGAGTTTTGACGACAAAGTCTGGCAAGGATGACATCTTTGCTCACGGGTTCACCGGGAACGAAGATTATCAACCTTTCCACATCCTTTAGTATGTGAAGCCTGTCTATTTTAAGGTTGATTCCCTCCCATAGGTCGGTCATCTTCCCTACAGTCTCACATAGCCAACCCTTGGTTTCTTGGTTTACGCATTTTATTGCTATAATCCCTTCCTCCAAGGTTATCTCCTTTACACCGATATCACCTGCATTTGTCGGAAGTAAGTCTAGAGCCCTCAGCAAAGCATTTTTGAAAATATTCAACTGTGAAGCTTCTATCCCTCCCTCTCGACTCATGTCGGTAACACCCATTTCACATAACCACTGGAGTGTGGTACCTGTGGACTGACCCCATGTTGAACAGACTTTCCGTCTTCCCTTCCGCCTTCCGTCCCCTTCTTCTCAGTTTCGGGCGGATTCATGGTCCCGGAACATTTAAACCGTTTCCTAGATCCACCGTCTTCTGGAGAGGTTTCAGTCGACGTCAAGTTGGCAACCATTTCAGTCAATTCCTCGACCGACTTGTTTATGCCTTTCGCTGAGACAGATTTGGTCAAGGCCAATCTTTGTCTCTTTCTGACCCTCTTCATCCTTTGCTTCAGTTGTTTGTGCAACTTCCGCTCGGATTCTCCTCTTCCAATGCAGCTTCGGCAGTTTCGGCTGACCTCTTGGCGCATTTCTGCACCGCATTGTCCACCTCCGCTGACGATTGGTCTGCTAACTCTTTTGGTTTCCCATCAGAGTCCACTGACCCATCGAGCTTATTCGGGTTCATGTCAGCGCCTTCCAACGCCTTCTCGACCCCTTCTAAGCCTTCCACCTCGTTTTCCGAAGGAACATTATTATTATTATTTATTTTATTTGGGTCCATATGTGTACCCACGAGTAGGGGAGAATTAAACAGACCGAATAGGCAGAGATCCCCAATACCTATCCTACTCAACTAAATTAGAACAGAGGATTGAGCTGCCCCTGAGGAGTCTCCATTAGCGGTTCATTTACCCTGAACCGTGTGAACCAGTAGTTTTACCTACCTTATCACAGCTCCCTCGACATTGCAGACCATTCATCTTGGAGTTAAGGGTTGATCGATTGATCGGATTGGATCTTAGTTTTTTCATTCACATTCAGCTCTACCAGAGGAGTTGGGCCACTACCCTGATCTAGCATCCTGTTCCTCTACTTAAGCCGCCCCACCACGACAAGGTGCCCAATCTTCGGATAAAGGTAGATGAACTTACCACCGGTAGCATGTACTTAGTCTTGTCCTCATTTACTACAAGACCAACTAATTTCGCCTGTTCTTCAATCGCCGTAAAAGCCTCTATCACGGCACGCTGGGAGCGACCGATGATGTCAATATCGTCTGCATACCCCAGTAACTGGACGGATCTGTTGAAGATAGTGCCTTCCGTGTTGACACCTGCCCTGCGCACTATCTGCTCTAACACGAGATTAAAGAAGTCACATGATAGTGCATCTCCTTGCCGAAATCCGGTGCATGTTTGGAATTCGTCGGAACTACTTCCAAATTTCACGTTGCAGCGTGTGTTCTCCAGCGTAACGCTACATAGCTGAGGATTTGCCTCAGTGTGAAAATTTGGTCTATAGTCGATCTGCCGGGCCGGAAGCCACACTGGTATGTGCCGATTACTGTGTTGCAGAACGGTTTAAGATGTTCACACAGTATGTTGGAAAGGATCTTGCATGCGACATTAAGCAGGGATATGCCTCGATAGTTCTTGCAAGAGCTGGTAAACCATCAGATCCGGCGGCCTTGTTGTCCTTAAGTCTTTTTATTGCTAAGCCAACTTCTTCTATACTGGGTTGTGGAACTGGTTCTTCATTGACTGGGCGTGGGTTCTCTTCTTGCCCTATCACTCTCTCTACATGATGTCCATTTAGCATCTGCTGGAAGTGCTGCTTAAACACATCTACTATTCCCTGAGCTTCGGTGACTAGGTTTCCATCACTGCGAAGAGCCTGCGTTCCGGTCTTGAAGTCAGATAGATAGATAGATAGGTAACTTTATTTAGCGTCGAAAGCTATTATTTACATTGATCTGATTCTATATATTGGATTTTACAAATTCAATAACACCTTTTTTAAAAGATTTTAAATTAATTACCCCCTTAATATTTGTAGTAAATGAGTGAGTTTTGAGCTCTTGCTTTTACATAATAACGGACATATTATTTAGTTAAATATCTTCGGATTGTATTATTTTTTATCTTGAAAACAAAAATTAACAATTTTAATTGTAGTTGGGGTCGTTACTTGCTTTCTTATTCTTTGCATAAATCCAATTTTTTTACACATTTACATAATCAACATGGTTATGAAAGTCTAACTTACAATCAATTATTATTCCAAGATACTTAATCTCCTGAACTTTTTCAATAACTTGATTTTCTATTCTAAGATTCAAATAATAAGCTCCGTCATTCAATATAATGCATTTAGTTTTATTGGCATTTATTTTTAATCTGTTTTGGCAAAGCCAAAAGAGATTCTATTTAAGTACTCTTGGATTTTTTGATGGCTGTCTTCAACATCTTCCCCGTCGATGAAAAGTAAGGCATCATCAGCGAATAGAGCGAGTTGACAATATTTAAGCACACGTTCCATATCATTGATGTAGATACCGCAAGCACAACTTCTTTCGGATTTGATAGAATGTAATTGACTTTAACTTTTTGAGTGCGTTTACACATAATTATAAGACTCAAACCATTTTATTTCTTTTCCCACAACACCGTATTTTTTTTAGCTTTTGTATGAGAATATTCCTGTCTATCGATCTAAGATCTAAGAAGACACTGTATACACTTTTCTTTTTTGATATACACTCTTTCCAGTTTGTCAGTACGAAATTAAGTGCACTTTCGCATGAATGTCCCTTTCTAAAACCAGATTGGGGTTCTATTATGAAATCGTGCCTTTCGAAGTAGTCCTCTAATTGATTAAACACAAATTTCTCGACGATTTTTTCATATAGTGGTAGGGAATTGATAGGTCAAAACTCGTTACATTTTTGAAGTGATAACTTCTTTAGGCGCGTTGGGGCACTTTTGATATGGGATAAAACCATTGAACTCGCGACACCAATGTTGTGTAACCAATGTTGCCGACACCAGTGTTCGTGAAGACTCTTGAGGCGCGTTGGGCCATTGTAAAGGGTGATTTTTTAAGAGGTCTAGAACTTTTTTAAGAAAAAAAACACAAAAAATTCGAAAAAATGAATGAAATATTTATTTGAATCGATAGTTTGAACCTTGCGATTTAATGTTTAAAGATAATTTCATGCAAATGTTGACCGCGGCTGCGTCTCAGGTAGCCCATCCGCTGAGTCCAATTTTGGCATACTCTTTCACACATATCGGCCGGTATCTCACGAATGAATGCATGGATGTTGGCTTCCAGTGCGTCAATCGAAGCGGGCTTGTCCCTATACACATTAGCCTTGGCATACCCCCACAAAAAATAATCTAATGGTGTCAAATCGCACGATCTAGGCGGCCAATTGACCGGCCCGAAACGTGAAATTAACTGTTCACCAAACTCGCCTCGCAATTGCGCCATTGTTTCGCGTGCTGTGTGGCATGTGGCACCGTCTTGTTGAAACCACATATCATGCAAGTCAAGAACTTCCATTTCGGGCAAAAAAAAGTTTGTTATCATCGCTCGGTAGCGTTCACCATTGACAGTAACGCTGCGATTCGCATCATCTTTGAAGAAATATGGCCCAATAATGCCGCCGGCCCATAAACCGCACCAAACAGTGGCTTTTTCGGGATGCATTGGTAGCTGTTGCAATGCTTCTGGCTGATCTTCACTCCAAATGCGGCAATTTTGCTTATTTACGTACCCATTCAACCAAAAATGAGCCTCATCGCTGAACACAATTTTTCGATAAAAAAGCGGATCCTCGGCCAGCTTTCCAAGAGCCCATTCACCAAAAATTCGGCGTTGTGGTAGGTCGGCTGGCTTTAGTTCTTGCACCAGCTGTATCTTAAAAGGCTTTACGCCCAAATCCTTCCGCAAAATTTTCCACGTAGTGCTGTAACAAAGGCCTAACTGCTGGGAACGGCGCCGAATCGACATTTCGCGGTCTTCTGTCACACTAGCTGATACGGCCGCAATATTTTCTTCACTACGCACAGTACGTAAACGTGTTGGTGGTTTAATGTCCAACAAAGTAAATTTGGTGCGAAATTTGGTCACAATCTTCCGAATAGACTGCTCAGAAGGTCGAGAATGCCGATCATAAAATGGAAGCAGTGCGCGATGAACATTTCGAACCGAGTACGAATTTTGATAGTAAAATTCTATAATTTGCAAGAGTTGTTCATTTGTAAGACGATCCATGGTTAAATTGCAAACCAAACTGAAGCTGTTTGACAGTGACACAAGGTACTAAACACACGTCAGCTGTCAAAACCAGTGTTGCCAAAACCAAACCAGCTAAAAAATCACCCTTTATATAAACATTTGTTGGGAAAAACAATTCTCTTAAGTTGTCAGATCAGCGGCATCGTTGCCAGCCTTTTTTAACGAAAAACTGCTAAATTTGAAAAAGATGCCTTTTTCAATAAAAGAATGCCTAAAATATCTTTTTTGCTGTAAAGTGAAATAGAACCTAAATCAAAAATTTAAACACACTCATAGAAAAAATAAACAAAAACGAATTTTATTTAAACAACAAACAGTTTTAAAATTTGTTTCCAATTTCATTCATCAATCCAGCTTCCACTTCAAGTAAGTTGAATGAAATTGGAAACAAATTTGAAAGCTGTTTGTTGCATAAAAAAAAATTGTTTTTGTCTATTTTTTCTATATTTTTGTTTAATTTTTGATTTACTGTTCCACTTTACTCAAAAAAAAAAAGAATTTTAGGAATTCTTTTTGAAAAAGGCATCTTTTTTTTCAAGTTGGCAACGATGACACCATCTCCGACAACTTAAGAGATTTGTTTTGCCCAATTGCTAACTAATGTTTATATACAATGGCAAAACGCGCCTTAAGAGAATTTACCTACAAGTGTGTGTATGATACCAGTGTTCGCGTTGCCATTTGCCAACCACTTTTGACGACTCAGGCAACTTATGAGAATTTGCCTACAAGATGTTTTTGATGTTAATGTGGGGAAGTGTGTTTGCCTTTGCCATGCTAAAGTAATTTCAGACAGAATTTTATTTCTAAAATTTGCGGGGCAATCGGGTGTGCGTTTCATAAGTTTCACTGGTATTCATTTTAAAGAATACCAATTATTTTATGCATTTGTAAATTTACGTTTTAAGCAATAGATTGCAATTTTTGTGTTTAAGATAGTCCATCCATCCATCCATCCACTCTATTATTATTTCTGTTTCTGTAGTAGTATATTTACCTCTTGCTGTTCACACACTCAACCAATCTTACTACATGCAATTTTAACTACGCAGTTGTGTTTTGTGTACAAACTATTATTCAGGGAAAAATAATCTCTCATTCATAATGCCCGTAACGCCGTAGCCGTAGCCCCGTAGCACAAAAGCCGCCACGAAAGAGAGTCAACGGCCGAAGAGAGCATAAACTAAGTATGAAATAGCCTGACAGCTTTACTACGTCTCACCGATTCCCACCGCAATTTTTTTCAATATAAGCCCCTCCCTCCCGCTCGCAATTTTACTGACTGTGAATACGTGTGAATTCAGCGTGTTCCTACATCGTTGTATCTCTACCTTTTTGAGGGAATTTAATATTTTCGAAAAACTTTTTGTTGACTATGAATATAAACGCACTAAATGCACATAAAAAGAAGATTTGCCTATAGCAACAATTTCTAGTACCAAAAAAATAATCATTAAAGTGTTAGCAAACTGCGATTTTTATACTGAAGATTAATTAAGTGTGATTTTTGTCCGAACAATACAAATTTTACTTTTATTTAATATAAGTTTAGTGAAAAAGGAAAATGAACACACTTCGTGGGAAAAATAAAGAGAGACGTCTAAGAACACTGACTGATAGTTTGTGTGTTTGGTGATTTCTGACTGCTGATGGATGCGTTCTGAGAGTTTAAATTCGTTGTTTTATTTCACAGCGAATACATGTTCATATTCTACAAATTGCATAATAACGAATGTAATCAATATAAATAATAATAAAGGAAAAAATTCATTCGCTCAAATAAAATATTTTTGTTCCTATAATTATTATTGAGTCTGTTTTCGTTTGTTGTTTTTGGCAAAAAATTACTCCGCAGTAATGTCCGAAGAATTTAAAAAGAAGAATTTAGTTTATGGAAGAGAGTTACAGTCATAGGAATCTAAGAAGGAATTTTCAAAATTTTGTGGGGAAATCGGATAGTAAGAAGCGCTGTTATGTTATTTCAAAACAGTTTTGTTGACAGTTGTCCTAATATTGAAAATTTTAGACCCGATTGATATAAATATTTTTATAAGTTACTCGAAATACTAATTCTACGCAGATGAAGTCGCGGGTTATAGCTAGTATGCTTTATTTTTCATGTATACAATAGCGCATTAAACGAAAATGAAAATTGTAGGTAGTACCTACGGTTTTTGTAGTAGTGGTTTATAATAATGAACTAGAAAACACTTCATTTAAAAGTATTTCCTGCACAACAAAATATTGCCTGACGATTCAAAAAATACACGTATAGTTGTTCAAGTTTTCACTTCTGTCGGCACTCCCGGAGTGCACTGTTTTTTGTATTTGCCACTTTAGCGAAAGGCGTTAGTCCTTGGAAACCTAGTGCTCATTATCACCGTATTACGAGCTGCCGCGAAGTCAGTTAGTCGGTTCGTGGATTCTGTGCTTACCAACTAACCCGCTAAAGATGTTTTCTTTTCTGACTTTAGCATTGAAGTCCCCAAACACAACTTTGACATCGTACTCCGGACAGGCTCCGTAGGCTCCATCCAATAGGTCACACAACTTCTCCTTGATAGGGTCTTCAGCCTCGTCGGTAGGGGCGTGTGCACATATTAGGCATATGTTTTGGAAAGTAGCTTTGATGAGGATCACAGCTAGGCGATCACTTATCGGCTAAAAGTCAATAACTTTTGTCCTAAGCCGATTTCCCACGACGAATCCGCATCCTAATACATGCAATCTTTCATGGCAGCTGTAATAAATATCGCAATTTTTTCTTTTCATCATACCTGATCCTATCCATCGTATCTCCTGGATCGCGGTAATATCTGCCTTGTACCGCGTGAGGACAGACTCAAGTTTTTGAATAGCACCTGGGATGTAGAGCGTTCGCACGTTCCAGGTATATACTCTTAAATCGTTGTCCGTTGACGTTCCGGGTCTGGTTGCCGTTTGAGGGAAATCATTATCCGAGGCTTCTCGTGTCTCAAAACTAGTGCTTTTTACATGGTCGGGAAGTTACCCCGACGGCACAACCCCCATCCTGGAGGGCCAGGCCCTTGACCCTAGGACAGCAGGCCGGTTACTCCGGTGCCAGTAACCCACTTTAGGATATGAGCGCTGCCGTTGGCCCATTAAGGGTTCATCCGCCACCAACTCTTCTATAACACCCTGGCTCGGCATTGGAAATCCCTATAGACCTGGTATCCGAATATGTCAGAGCAGCTTTTTCAAGATTACAATAAATTGTTCGGCCTGACTGGAATTGTAAACGCCACCGTTGGTTTCATCTAGGGAACTCCTCCTCTGTCGTCTGGTACCAGAGGAGGTGCCTTAGTGAGGAAGCACTCTTCCTCTGTCTCTCGTCCGCTGCCACCAACGACCTTCCAAAGGGGTTGGTTACCCAATCTCCAATCGAGGTACTAGGCACCCACCAGTCACCAACGTGGAGGTGAGAGTAGGAGCTGATAGTGAGAGGCTAAGGTGAGAACGCTTATATTCTCATGACTTCGCATCACTACCCTTTAACCAGTTATAAGCTTGTCTTAAGCTAATTTTACAATTTTATAATTTTGTCTAATAGAGAGTTACGAAAAATAAAAATAAGACAATATTTAATTTCATAAATACTCCAGTTAATATATATGTACAATTTGTTATGTTAATATTTACATATTTACTGAAAAGTAATCCTTCAATAATTTTTTAATTCTTGTAATATTGTGCTTTTCTTTAATGTAACGCGGTAGAGAATTCCACTGGCGGACAGCATTGACAACAAATTTACGCTCCGATAAGGAACAAGAAAAGCGGGGATGAATCAATTGACGGGAGCTCTGCGAAGATGTTATCGTAATTCTTTCAGCACAGTGTTAAGGTTGTTGTGTTAGCAAAAAATCTGATAACAGTGTGACAGTGCGAAGTTGAAGATAGTTTTCAAAAGGCATACCAAGTAGGGAGTTAGCAAAACCTGATGCTCTATCATACAAAGTGGGCCAAAAGAAGTCATCCGATGTTGTTTTGCTCTAATTTTTTTCTAAATGAAAAACTTCGATTCTGTTTTTTGATCATGTTTATTTGAACCTTTAGAGAAGATGATATCGGCCAAATGAGTGCCGTGACAATTGATTGCCATGCGCTCGTTTAATGGCATTTTTCATCACTTCGGCGAGAACTTCGGGCGACATATTCTCGCACTAGTGTCGAATGTTGTCCCTGAGGTCTTATAGGGTCTCGGGCTTGTTCACGTTAACACGGGACTTCAAAAAACCCCAACAAAAAAAAGTCTTTAACGGTTAAATCGGGCGATCTTGTGGGCCAGTGCAAATCACCAAAACGAGAGATGAGGCGCCCCGGGAACGCCGCCTTCAGAATATCGGTTGTTGCTCGCGCAGTGTGTGCCGTAGCTCCGACCTGTTGGAACCACATGTCCTACAGTCCTAATTCGTCCAATTGCGGCAGAAAAAACTCGGTTAACATGGCCCTATAGCGCGCACCGTCCACTGTTGTCGTTTGACCAGCGACAACAATAGCAACGGAAGAATGGAAAATAAACACGGGGCTCGTGTATCTGTGTCTTCTCGGACGATATGACTATCAATCTGAGAAAAGGTCTTGTACCAACATGAGGTAGAGTCAATCTCTGAACCGAGGTTTTGGATGACTACAACCTGATGAGGGGTTTGGAAAAGACATGGGTATGATCTCCACATCGCATGGTTTGGTGATTCTTTGCAAAGAAAAAATGGTATATGGAATTTTTTCTTGAAAAAAATGGCCCGATGACTCCTGCAGCGTGAACAGCATGCAGTAAATTTGAGCGGCTGTAATGGCTCCTCGTGCATTACTCGTGGATTTTCGGTGCCCTAGAAGCGATAGTTTTGCTTATTCACGTACCCGCTGAGGTGGAAATGAGCCTCATCGCTCATTATGATTTTGGTCGAAAAATCGTCCACTTCGTCCTCGAAATTGAAGATGGCTTGGGCGTAGGTTACACGCGTTTGGCGGTCGACGGGCAGCAGCTGATGCACGGCGACAGCTCGACATCTTCGTCGACAGCGGCGATATTCTCGGCACAACGGGTGCTCCGGGGCCGGCCACTCTTGGCAACGTCCCGTGTGGTCCCATACTCTTCAAGGTTGGTGGCCAAACGGCGCAGTGTTTGCGCAGTCGGTGTCGGACGGCCGTGGAATTCGCGCTGCGCCAACACTACAGACGAATTGTTACGCAAAAAATAGACACGATTATTCCGCGTTCTTGGGAAGTGTATCGCTCCATAGCTTGTTCACTTATATTCTACATCTGTCTAGTCCACAAATGTCAAAACAGATATGATATTGGCGGCCATTTGCAAAAATAAGAGCATCTTCCAATAGGGTGATCTCTTTTGGCTCTTTTGCTGTTAAAAGCAACATTAAGCTTCCTTTTACTTACATAGTTGCACTTAGCCAGTAGAACACGGATTTTAACGGGTGTAAACGACTGCGTAACCCGTAAGTTGCGGAGGACGCCGTTTACTTTTCCGAAGAGTCCATTTATATGGTTATCCCAGGTTAGATACCGGTTAAATGTCACCCCAAGATTTTTTGCAGTTTCAACGTATTCAATCGGAGCGTTGCTTAGTTCAATCGAAGGAAAGTAAGAGAGATCCAATGTTTTTCTTGATATTACCAAGCATTTCGACTTTTTGGGGGTTAAAATCAGTTTTCTCTAAGTCTTCGTTGACGTAAGAAGCGACATACTCTATAAGTCCGAGAGGACAGCTTAGATATAGTTGTACATCATTTCTAAATCATAGATGGAAGTTCATTAACGTACATGGAAAACAAAAGAGGACCAAGTATAGAACCATGCGGAACGCCAGTAGCATACTGAAGAAAATCGGACAAGTTGTCCCCAACTTGAACTGCTTGCTTCTATTTGTTAAATAGGAATAAATAAATTTAGCAGCACCAACTGAAAAATTAAATTGCCGCATTAGCTTTTTACATAAGTTAATGTGATTAACTGTGTCAAAAGCCTTTGAGAAGTCGAGCAACACCAAAAAAGTTACTTCATACCTATCCAATGCCTGCCTCACATCATCACTAACGCTTAGCAATGCTGTTATACAACTATGTTTTTTTACGAAATCCAGATTGGTTCTGAGTAAGCATATTATTAGACATAAGATAACCGCTAATTTGTTTTCGTAGAACCCTTTCAAATACTTTAGATAAAAAGGGCAAGATAGAAATAGGCCTATACTCATCACCTTTTGAATTTTTGGGAAGGGGTATAATCTTTGCGAGCTTCCATTGATAAGGATAATCGCCAGTCGTCAAAATTGTACTAAACATAAAGGTAGGTAATATGTGGCAACACAATCGGCAAAATCTTTTTTAAAAATGAGATGTGAATTTCATCCAGGCCAACAGAGTTTGACTTTATAGAAAGCAAAGATTCAACAACATGAGCACTATTAACAGCTCGAAATCCAAAGCCAGGACTGTCAGATTGAGCTGCAAACGAAAAATTAGCGTCATTAGCGATCGACGGAGATAGCGATGGTGAGGATACAAATTGTTGGTTTAGAGTATTGCCATCAGCTTCCACCTCTCGTCTGCCTTTTGACTTATCGATGCCCAACTTGCTTAGATTACTCTACAACTGACGATTAAGACTTTCGTATTTCCGCAGCAACTTTATTGCGAAGTGAACTTTGCGGGTAAACCATGGTTTATTGCACGGATCTAAGCACTTTGTTTTTAAGGGAATATGAGTATTAAAAAGTGTGTTAATGTTTTCAGTTATATACTGCAACTGTTCATATGAAGACCGTAGGTAATAAATACAGGGTGCGGCAAGAAAACTTGCTGATTTGTTTTTGGCGCCAAGCGGAGGAGAGTGATCGGATGTGGGTGGAGAGTGTCTCATTTTTTAGAGGACTTTCTGAAGGTTCATCTAGGCAGTCAGTCGACATCGTGCATTATACGAAAGAGCAACGCGCATTTGCCTGCGAGGCTTATGCTGAATTCACAATGTCGCGTTGAACGCGTGCGTGCTTCGGCGCGCTTTGACACGCTTTACGATTTTAAATGCCAAAGCGCGCGATCAACAATTTTGTAAAACGAATGCGAATGCGCGTTGAGAGAGTAGAGTATGACAGATTAAAAGTTCGGTTTGGTTTAAACTAATGTACAAAAATTGAGAGCAGAATTAAAATTTCTTATGTTTACTCTCTTTTTTTCTTTTAGCTGTAATTTTTGTTCAAGAAATAAAAAAGGATTCTCCAAAATAGAAAAAAAATCATTCATAACAAATATGCAATGAGCAACCTTAACAAAGATACAAGAGCAATAATTAATATTTTTTTTATCGAAGAAAATCTAAAGAAATAAATATTAGCTGCAGAAAAATAAGTAGTCGTCATTTTCACACTCTAAATTAATTAATTTGCATAGAAAATACATCATATTGCTTTATAAAACTTGTATGTGAAGAACAATAGTGGTTCTGTAGGTACCACTCCAACTAAGAACGGCACACCCCACGACATCAAATCGAACAATTCAAAATTCTAAAGTTGTCAAACGCGTGAGAGTAGAGAGTAGGTCTACTCAGGCGTCGCATTGAACTTTACGATATTTACGATCTAAAGTCGATTCAACGCCTGCAGTTGTATTTTGTGTGGCAGCATATGAACGCTTTGTTTTTACATAATCTGTCAACGCACGCGCGAATTATATTTGTTAGTCGGAATTTTATAAAAAAAAATGAAAAATGGAAAAATGTAATTTTAAAATTTTATACTTATTTTCCTGTGAGTCGTTTTCCTTATCTTCAGAGTTTATGGTCTTGGTCATGTCGGTTACTTTGTGTAGCAGCTCTTATCTTGTTTGTGTAGGTGTAGGGTTGATCATAAAATCTGTTATGAGTATTTGATATTTTTAATTAGATGCTTGTGTTGTAGATCTCCTGATGAGTTGTTTCTTGTCTTTAACGTTTATTTCTTCTTGCTGCTTTAGCATAGACAAACCATACTGAGACCCCCAACTCACAATCATCTTGCCGCTGGCCCCCTCAGTTTTTTTTTCAAATTCGCCATTTTGTATTCCTATCGGTGTTATGTCAATTGGGAATCCGTGTGACATGCAAAAACATACAAAAAATACAAAAATAAATGTTGCCAACCTCGGCAACCGTGGGGAAACGTGAAAGAGTTCGGGAATACCACATTTTAGCATAACTGAATGCCATTGGTTAGTAATTATAAATTTTTTGAGGGTGAATAATTTGATTTGTGTGGTTAATAAAACTATCTAAAGGAAATGTTTTACATACTAGAAATATATTAGGACAAATATGGTTGTGTATTTTCTGCTTTTGGATATAATTAACTTCGATTTCGTGTGTAAATTTTTCTTCAATAATAAAGAAAATTTGCTCAAAATGTTTTTATTTTCCCTCAACCAAAATTCTTAATTTTTCGTAAATATTTTAAGTAAATGTACAAGTTATCACCATCCGGTGCACCATATGCATAAAAATATATGACCGCGAAACACGATCTGACACGAGCATACATGAGGCGGTTCCAACTGTATCAGCACTTTCTCACGATACTTCGAGTGCAACGTCTGGACACCGGATACTCGCACACGCGTTGGATGGATTTGGCTACTCAGCGGATTGGACGTAGGATAGGTGCCTGCCTGCTTTTGGGGCGCGTTAGATTAAGTTAGTTCTAAGTAGACAACGAACCTGTAAAGTTCATTAAATCGGAATTTACCTTTATAACGTGGAAACTGTTTTTTATTTGAATACGAACAAGTTGGGCCAACCCACAAAGGTTGGTGTTCGGGTTTTTTTTTAGTGTCCCCGGAAGGACCTTCTTAACTGGCGCCCGAGCAGGGACCGGCTCATATTTCCGAATCCTTCCACCCGTGCGAGTTGCTGTGTCCTTTCATACAGGACAGGAGATTAACACCCGTTTGCGGGAGTGTACAACTGTACCCATGGGAACACAGTAACCTAGTTAATACTCCAACAGTAAATGCAGTCATACCCATGGGAACATGATTGCCTTCGTCGGTGAAAGGATTCGAGAAGTGAAGTTGTTGTGCCGCGAGTAGGTCGCTTGCAAGAATAAACGCTCGCGACCAAAAGGGATAACGCAACTCTTCCAGAGCTGGTTCCAACGAAATACGAATTACTCGATCGTTTTCTTTCTTTCTAACTCAGATTCATCCGTGTATCTCATCGACTCGCAGATCGCAGTACGAGAATGTTAATGCTATATCTTGTGTGAGTGGAGGGCTAAGGAAATCGAAAGCGAAGGAATTCGATGAAAACTGTGAAACTTAAAATATTATCCAAATTATAAAGTGCGAAAGGAAAAGCACAGTTTAGTTTAAAGCTAAGATAAAATAAATGCGAGCTTAGTGATAGCAAGAATGCTACGTAAATTGTAAATTGTGAAATAAAAATTGTGAAGCTTAAAATATTACTCAAATTGTGAATTGTGAGAAGAAAAGCATCGTCAAGTTGAAAGCTAAAGTAAAGTAATTAAGAGCTTGCAATAACAAGAGGGTTACACCAATTATAAATTGTGAAATAAAAATTGTGATACCTAAGTTATTACATAAATCGTAAAGTGTGAAGAGAAAAGCATAGTTTAGTTGAAACCTAAAGTAAAATAATTGCGAGCTTGCGATAACAAGAAAATCACACCAATTTTAGTTTTAGTTTGTAAAATAAAAATTGTGATACGTAAGATATTGAGCAGAAGCATAAAGTGCAGAAGGAAAAGCATAGCTTAGTTGAAAGCTGAAACAAAATAATTAAAATCAAGGGAGTAGCTGCAACAAAGGTAAGGTGCATTGTCAAACATATAGGCATATAAGTATAGTGCATTCATACACTCCCATTTCCCACGTGCATTGGCCCTTTTCCTAGTGAATAAAAGTAATCAAATTTAAACGATGGACGCTGTCGCCAAATCGGTAACTGAGTTAACCGGGGCTGTGAACCTTATATTGGCCCAGTTAAAGGATCTTGATGAGCGGCTTAAGTCCGTAGAGGCAATTAACCGCCCCGAACCTGAAATTGATTGTGTGGGCGCACCCCTTTGCGAGCCCAAAACGGAGGCTGACCTAAAGGAAATAAGTCGGCTTCCTGATTGTGTAAAAGAATTACAATCATTTGAGGGTGAGCCTACACAATATATATCGTGGGTACATAATGTTGAGGGAATATTGAGGGACTTTAGTATAATCAAAGATAAACCGATGTATCGTGCCATATTGCGACACATTAGACAAAAAATCAGGGGACAAGCCGACTCAGCTTTGATTTCCTACAATATATTTGATGATGATTGGCAGGAGATCAAGAGAGTTTTATCCTTACACTACGCGGATAAGCGCGATATAAGGACTTTGGAGCACCAACTCAACCAACTCTCACAGAAAGGGTCGAGATTGGATGAGTTCTACGCTATGGTTAACCACCAATTTTCCCTTATCATTAATAAGATAAAGACGGAAACGTACTCTGCCGAAACGGTGGGCGCGCTGGTTGAAACGTACCGCAACCGTGCGCTTGACGTATTTATACGGGGCCTTAATGGTGACCTGTCTCGAATGCTAATCGTGCAAAAACCCAAAACGCTCCCGGAAGCATACGCTTCCTGCCTCGAGATCCAGAATTTAAATTTCCGAAATCATTCGATTCACGTACCTAGCACGAAAAATACTGTAACCACACCTGTTAACCAGTCTTTCCGGAGGGATAATAAATCTTCCTCTTCCCCAGCGAGGTTTGTCCCCAACCGGCATTTTGCGAATGGTCAGAACCATTATTCCGCGAATCTCGATGTGCCCCCTCGACCGAATGGCCCAAAACCCCATGAAAGGATGGAGGTAGATCGGTCTGTTCAGACCAAACAAGTAGATTATATGAATTATCCGCGGAATAACCCCTTCAAGAGGAGATCATACTCCGATAACTTTCCCCGCAAACAGCAGAGGGTTTACAATCTGCAAACAAATGACGATGTCTCTTCTGAAGAATACCACAAAGCAGCTGAAGAGGCTGGTGATGAGGAATTGAATTTTATGATGGGCGCTTATCCAGCGTACCATACATAGAATATATACTCAGAAATGGCAGGAAGTTGAGCTTCCTTGTGGACACTGGGGCCAATAAGAATTTTATTGGTCCACATGTGTCGCACGGGGCAAGCCGCCTAGCTCAACCATTCGTAGTAAATTCGGCGGCAGGCAACATAAGAATAAATAGCAAAGTCACAGGCAAATTCTTCCAAAATGTGGGCAATGACTCCATTATAACTTTTTACGTCCTCCCTGGCCTGGAGTCATTCGACGGTATCATCGGTGACGACACGTTGAAACAACTGGGGGCCGTCATTGACCGCAGACATAATACTTTAACCTTAATGAAGGGTATACGGATTCCGCTTAGAGATAGATTGTCTCAGGAAGTCAATTCCGTTCTTGGAGGAGGTATACCAGAGAAAATCCGGCATGGACTCTCTACTTTAATAGGTAAATACAGGGCTGTTTTTGGTCCGCTTAACGCTAACGAACTGGTCAAAACCGTTGTGAGAGCGGAGATTAGGACTAGCACTGAGGAACCTATCTACACCAAGAGCTACCCCTATCCCCCATGCATGAGAAAAGAGGTAGAGAAGGAGATTAAGCAGCTTCTAGCGGAGGGAATAATTCGCCCTTCTAAAAGCCCTTATAACTCTCCTATTTGGGTCGTTCCCAAGAAACCCAAACCTACCGGGGAGCTCCAATATCGCATGGTGATTGATTTTAAACGATTTAATCTTGTCACCATCGCCGACGCATATCCAATTCCGGACATAACTTCCACCCTTGCCAGCCTTGGTAAAGCAAAGTACTTCACCACGTTGGATCTTACGTCTGGTTTCCACCAGATACCAATGAAGGAAGCGGATATACCGAAAACCGCTTTCTCTACCATGAATGGAAAGTACGAATGGCTGAGGCTTCCATTCGGCCTAAAAAATGCGCCGGCAATATTCCAGAGGATGATTGAGACATTTTCAAGTTCCATGGTCACAGCTCTACAGGCCCTTCCCCCGGCCTTGATGAACATTACCAAGCAAGATTACGAGATTGACTTAGGATACGTGCATGGCCTCAGCGTTCGGAACATAGAACGTCTAGGTAACCTAACTCGTAAATTTAAAATTTCCATACTTACAGAAGCTGCAACCTTAACCTTGATTGCGTCGATCGTCTTTGCCATCTGGAGGAAGATCTACTCGAAGCCCAGCATCCCGACGATTTCATCTATTGACTTACCACAAGCCGCGGCCTGACCCTGGGGTCACTTATGATCTACGGGCCGTAGATTTTCAAAGGGGGAGGAGTTATCACCATCCGGTGCACCATATGCATAAAAATATATGACCGCGAAACACGATCTGACACGAGCATACATGAGGCGGTTCCAACTGTATCAGCACTTTCTCACGATACTTCGAGTGCAACGTCTGGACACCGGATACTCGCACACGCGTTGGATGGATTTGGCTACTCAGCGGATTGGACGTAGGATAGGTGCCTGCCTGCTTTTGGGGCGCGTTAGATTAAGTTAGTTCTAAGTAGACAACGAACCTGTAAAGTTCATTAAATCGGAATTTACCTTTATAACGTGGAAACTGTTTTTTATTTGAATACGAACAAGTTGGGCCAACCCACAAAGGTTGGTGTTCGGGTTTTTTTTTAGTGTCCCCGGAAGGACCTTCTTAACTTACACTTTTTCCTAAAAAAAAATATTATTCCCACGTAACGAACAATTTCAAATTTAACGGATAAAATTCTATGAACGCCGCAAGCCACTTTGCCAAAAGCGGAAGTGGCATATGCAAGGTGCGAGTGTATTTGTTTCTGAAGTTACGTGAAATTTGTCAATACGAATATCTATGTAACAATACAAGCGCACTTAGCATTTGCCACCCCATAGAAATATAGCTTGTAGGCTAAGTAACGGGAAATCGGCCGTCTGGTGGTCTCAGTATTGTCTCTGGTTTTTAGGTGCTTGTGTTGTAGATCTCCTGATGAGTTGTTCCTTATCTTTAGTGTTTATTTCCTCTTACTGTTTTAGGTACAGTTGAGTGTTTATAACTCCCCCCTCTCTCAAAATGAATCGCCCCGATTCATCAATGTGTTTTTTAAGTAAGGAAAGTCCTTCCTCTACTGTCATCTCTTTTTGTGGAGCTGTTAGTTCGACTATAAATGTTGCATCGGTATATTGTTGTTGATTTTTATTTGTTTTTTTCTTAAAAAATAAGGCTAATATAATAGTAATAATTATAATTATACTAATGGTACTAGTTCCAATTGCTGAATCTGCTTTTGTTATATGTATTTAAGTAACTTAATGTGTTAATATTCTCAAATTCAAATTTTAGTTAAGTGTTTGTGTCTATTATGTATGAGTCAACAACATAATCATTTATGGTATGTGTTTTTATATAACTGAGTATTTTCTGAGTAGAGTTCGTATAATTCTTATTATCTATATTAATAGTTTCGTTAAATGTAATTAAGTAAATTCCATTTAATTTGTCATTGTTGGCCGTATGTTTTTTTTTTTTATTAAAATTGCTCCATCTTTTATTATTTCAAATTCTTTTTGTATTTCTTTTGTTTATTACATTTTGTAGGAAGTTTATTAATTAAATCTGAAAGACATGATTTTTCATAATTTATTTAACAAAAATGTAAATTTGTTTCTTGCTTACAATCTTTAATATTGTAAAATGTTTCATTGCATTTAGCTATATTCTCATTATTCATTCGTCGATTCGACGATCTGTACTAAAATATGTTTTTTTAAGCTTTGTTTAATACATATGGTTCTGTTTTTTTTTATTCTGAAACATTAAGATTGTATTCCCAAATAAAAAACTTGATTTTACTAAGTATATTCTTAATTTTTTTATTATTAAGCAGTCTTTTAAAAAACACAGCATTTGAAAAGAGACAGCAAAATTAAGAATGCGACGTCGTCGAATCGACGAACATTAGCCTTCTAGAGTTAATATTATTACGACATCTTTAGTTTGAACAATTTTAAAATTACTAACTTCTAATAGATCGGATATTGACATATTTCAATGTTCATTATTTGTTATTTGTTGAATATCTTTTTTATTCAATACGATTGGGTTTAAAACATTAGTCCTTCTTGTTTTTAAGGTATTCTTTTCAGTATTTAAGACTTTAGTAATTTCTTGAATAGCTTGAAAGACCTGTGAATTGGTAGTTGCTTGTTTATTATTATTAGTGATTAATTCATTTAATTTGTTTTCTACTAATAAATGGTCACCATGGTCAGGTACTCCTGATATCCATTTAAGTATACAGCCTATAGTATTGATTGATCTTTTGATCTTGGTAATTCTAACTGTATCTATTAGTGTCCTCATTAAGGTTATTTCTGACGTTATGTCTGTGTTTTCGTCTAAATTTATTGTATTAAAATCATATCTTAAGTTTTCTACATTTTGTTGCTTTCTAACTCTTGTGCCTGGGTTAATGCATTGAGCAAACGTTCAGGTTTCATACTAAATACTGTATTAGAATTCAGAAATTGGCTGATGGAGGCCATTTATAAATGCTCTTATAGCATTATTCTTATATGATTCATTGAATTTCTCGGTGGTTTCACTATAAGTACCATATGTCATTATAACTTTATTTATTAATAATATAAATTTTTCCGTAACTTCATTATAAAATTCTAATAATGTTTTTTTCCCTGTGTTTTCATACTTAACTCATGATTTAAAACGTGTATTGGTCTTTTATCCCCGTTGGCGAAGTCTAATCTACTTAAAATGGCTTCAAGTTTTAGTACCGTACCATGACTGGTAAGAACGGAATTTGCATGACCAGTTATTATATTTACTTAGTGCAGCAAAATATCGTCTACAACCAGGAGTGTAGAGACTCATACTATTTTGGCAAGCGTCTCGCCAACTCACATATCCTTCATTGCAACCTTCGAAAGTTGGTAGACTTTTAATAATGTCAAGATTTTCATTATCTAGTTTTATAATCTGTTACATTATTTGGAACTGCATACCTTTCTAATATTTTTGTTAATTCGTCTATTTGATTCTGCTGCTGAGCAGTAGCCTGTTCAACAGCTAATTCAATTATTTGGTTGATATCTATTGAAGTCATTTTAACACTTTTAATTTCATTTCTTAGAAATAAATGCTTACGATAATTTTCTCAGCTTGTCTTAGAATGCTGTTCTGTAATCTATTGTTGGATACTGGCTTTATAGAGCGAACGGGAATTACTTTGTTGGTTTCTTCCTTTTAGTTGACAGTTGTTAACTTCTTCAGGATACTTTGTTTTTCTCCCATTAATTAACAGGTTTGGCTGATAGCTTCAATTTCACCTTGAAAGTTTTTTAAGTCTTTATTAGGCGTTTTTCTTTTTTAGTTCAGAGCACAACCTGAACTGTTATATTTACAAAAAATTTGTGTTTCTTTTTAGCTCAGATACATCAGAGCTCAGAATTTGTATTTCTTTTTTCGTTCAGAGCGCTATCAGAGCGCGCTCGATGAGCTCAGAATAAATTGACTGAGCAGGCTGAGTGTATAGCTGATTGCACACGTCCAGTCACATTTGACAGAAAAAAAAACACAGGATAAGCAAAATAGTTGAAATGGTGGACGAACCTTGTTGTTTTGGAACTGAAAATTGACCAATTAATTAATAAATTAATAGTCGGAATTTTATAAAAAAAAAGGAAAGGAAAATATGTAATTTAAAATTTTTACTTTATTCTAACAAATGAAAATAGTTTTTAGTTTCAATAGGACAAGCGTTAGATTCGGTTTGCTAGCAACTACTGTGTCGCTCCTTCCGCGTTGTAACTAACTATTTATACCCATTTTCCTGATGAGTCGTTTTCCTTATCTTCAGGGTTTATGGTCGTGTTGGTTACTTTGTGTAGCTGCTCTTATCTTGTTTGTGTAGGGTTGATCATAAAATCTGTTATAAGTATTTGATGTTTTTTTTTGGATGCTTGTAAAACTCCTGATGAGTTGTTTCTTATCTTTAACGTTTATTTCTTCTTAATGTTTTTAGGTACTTGTGTTGTAGATCTCCTGATGAGTTGATTCTTATCTTCAGTGTTTATTCCCTCTTACTGTTTTAGGAACAGTTGAGTGTTTATAACTCCCGAGTCAACGCGACATTGTGAATTGGCCATTACTTTTCCAACGGTCCTTCCATGATTTCCACTCAACGTGCTTTTCGTACTCGCTTCAACATCCATCCCGCAGGCGGTATTGGAGTGATCACAATCCACGTGAAATTCATCAGACGCTGCTGCATTGTGCACGTGTCAGTGTATGATGTGCTGTTTCGAGAGTAGGGATAATTAGTTCTTACTTTTTTGAAGAAAACGAACGCACTGTTACGGTGAATGCTGCTCGCTACAGAGAGATGATTGAAGAATTTTTCATCCCAATACTGGATAAACTGGACCTTGGTGATGTGTGGTTTCAACAAGATGGAGCCACGGCCCACACAGCACGAGCATTGATGGATCTTTTAAGAGAATATTTCCCCGATCATCTCATGTCCATGAGGGACGACCTTACGTGGCCGGCGCGCTCACCTGATTTGGCTCCGTTAGATTTTTTTTTATGGGGTTAATCTATCATTTACACCGATCGGCCTCGAACGTTAAATCATCTGAAGGACAACATTCGTAAAGCAATAGCGAACATACCCATCGATATGTTTCAAAGAGTTCAGAGGAGCTTCGAAAATCGGGTATCTCAGTGTATCGAAAACGGAGGCCATCACTTGTCCGATATCATCTTTAAAACCATGTAATGAAAAAATCAGATCGTGTGTAACAAGAATAAACATCCCCCTTCGGGTAGGGGAAAGAATATACCCGAGGTAGGCATGCCTGTCGTAAGAGGCGACTAAAATCCAACCTCCGTATACCGAGCTTATGGTGTATACAAAAATGCAATGTACAAAACAAAAAGATTAACTACCCCAGGTGGCAGTCCAGCTTTACTGGAAAATCCACCCTCTTCGGAGGTCGGCTCTACGGATTCTGGGGAGAGCCGCTTATTGCAATCGATTGACCCTTTTATAAAATGTTCAAGGGTATCTCGATCTCCTTTATCAAGATCGAATAACCCCGGGAAAAGAAGTCCGCCGGGAGCGCCAGCGCGTGAAAAACAGGACTCAGTGAAAAATAAATGTTTTGAGGAAGAAAATAAAGCACTCCGAATCAAGCTTAAGGAAATGGACCTACTCTATCAAGATCTTAAGAAAGAGATAGATCTGCTAAAAGAAGAAAATAAGGTTCTAAGGAGCAATCGTTTGCTGAAAAAACGCGAATGTACTCCACCACGCTTAGCTAGTCAGGAATACCACACCGACGAAGAAGAACTAGCACGCGAAACGAATCAGGTCGCTAAGAAAAGACCTAGTAAGAAAAGGAGAGCCGGTTCTTCCCCCGAAGTCGAGCCCCTAAAAGAACAAAAGCGTAAAGAACCGCAAGAAAAACAACTTCGATCACAAATTCGGGCACCGCCTCCCATAAACGTCGTTGGGGTGACGGAATATAATAAGTTGCATAGCCTCCTTAAAGGAACGATAACATCGAAATTTAAGGTTACATCTTTAAGGAATAATGCGTGGAAAATTAACGTCGATAACCACGATGATTACCGGGCAGTATCCAAAAAGCTAAATACCGAGAAGATCCAGTGGTATTATTTCGAAATAAAGTCTGAAAGGCCACATCGTGTTGTAGCAAGGGGACTCCACCCCTCATGCACCAAAGACGAGGTTATAAACGACCTTCAAACCAAAGGGTATAAAATTCTTGATGCCGTAAATATCATTAAGAAGGAGAAGCAACAAACGGAAGTCGATAAGGATATCGTGGTAAGACGTGGACTTCCGCTCTTTATGCTGACATTCGATAGGTCAAGGATTTAATCATACGCAAATGTATTGCCAAAAAGAACCACGATGTGTGAAATGCGCCGGAAAACACCTCTCCCAAGACTGTGGAGTTAAAAAACAGTCCTCCGCTACCTGTGCTAACTGCAATGGAAAGCACCCGGCAAATTATAGAGGCTGTGAAGTAGCTAAGGAGTTGCAAAAACGGAGAGATGCGCTCCTTAAGCCCGAAAATGCTAAATCAAAACCGCTAACTAAGACAAAGCGTAAGACTGTTCAGGGAATGGTAGACAATCTAAAACCTCCGGTTCCTGAACGTAAGAATTTTAAAAAAAGGGAAACGGCAGAAATGCCCTCGACCTCTGTTGTCAAAGGAAACCCTATTCGAAAATTGCCATCAGGAAAGCCACCGAATAGTGGCCCTCAGACAGCCAGAGTGCAGACCTACGCTCAGGCTGTGGCATTCGAAGAACCAAAAAACGTTGAAACTTCGCCAGACAGTGTTTCTCATGTTTTCTCAGTAATTCTCGGGAAACTTGAAGAACAAAGCAAAATAAATAAAATTATTCTCGATCGGTTGGTTAAGCTCGAAAATAATTCAAAGAAAACGCGTACTTCAAATATAATATGAATGAAAAACCAATGTTAAAAATATGTACTTGGAATGCAAACGGACTTTTGCAAAAACTCGATGAATTGGATGTAGAGAGAGATGGATCATCACGATTGACCAAGTGCATAGAATTACTGACGTAATAGAGAAAGCATTTGAAGAAAAAAAGATATGCTCAAGCGTATTCCTCGACGTCTCACAAGCCTTTGATAAGGTGTTGCACGACGGCTTAAAATTTAAATTACGACAAATTCTCCCCGTAAGCCTATATGATATCCTAGAATCATATCTCGGGAACAGACTCTTCCGTGTTAGACGTGGTGTAGAATACTCGGAGCTTAAAGAAATTTCGGCCGGCGTACCGCAAGGAAGCGTCCTTGGGCCGCTTCTGTATCTGTTATATACTCGCGATATACCAAGAGAAGATGGCACTAGCCTTGCTACCTTCGCCGACGACACCGCTATCCTTGCAGTAGGTAATACGATCGAAGAAACGACTGCAAAGCTGCAAACCACACTGAATAAAGTAAATGAATGGACGAGGGACTGGCGGATCGCCCTCAACGAAACTAAATCTGTTCACGTAAATTTCACATATAGGAAAACTAATGACTTGCCAATTTTCCTAAATTTGGCTCGAATACCCTTTGCTAACGAGGCCAAATACCTGGGAATGACACTCGACGCAAAGCTAAAATGGAATTCGCACGTGAAAATGAAACGTAAAGAACTCGATATCAAATATAGAGAAATGTACTGGTTACTCGGAAAACATTCCCAGCTCAGTACCGAGAACAAACTGCTTTTATACAAGCAAGTGCTAAAGCCGGTGTGGACCTACGGTATACAACTTTGGGGTTGTACCAAGAAAACAAATGCCAATATTTTACAAACTTTTCAAAATAAAGTACTGAGAGAAATTGTCCAAGCACCGTGGTATACTAGAAACGACGATATCCACAGGGATCTCGGAATTCCTACAATCGAAGCTGAAACTAGAAGCTTCGCGCGAAAGCATAGAAACCGACTAATCGGGCATATCAACAATACAGTCCGACAAATTTTGGATGAGAGTAATTTATTGCGCCGACTACAAAGAACGAAACCTTTCGACTTGGCAAGATAAGGATTAAGCGCGTCTTAATTGCGGAACATGCAGGATGTGCAGGTGTTTTTATTTCGTTACAGGAAAATTGCTTGATAAGTTTTATCTTAGTTGCAGTATCTAACAATTTATCGAAGGGTGGTGTTTTTAGTCAGTAGAAATCTGACACTACTATGAGCACGCGCTTGCTATTCTCATTTTTTTTGTTTGTTTTTAAAGAATACCCATGCCCAGCTGGCTGACACTGCGACCTGTAAGATCTGTTGTATCAATGGGAAAAGTTAGTCTAAGAGACTTTCGACCTCCCTAACGAAGGCCAATAAGTCTTTAGTAGCAGAGAGCGCTATATCTGCTGGCGTACGAGTCTCTCTGTTAAATACGCGTTTTCTTAACCAATGAAAAGCCGGACAGTCACATAAAATGTGTTCTGAGGACTCAACATCCTCCAGACAGAATCTGCATTCTGTTTCCGGACAAAGGTTCATTTTGTTGAGGTGATATCTAAGGCCACAATGACCTGTGAGGAAGCCCGTTAGCTTTCTTATGTTATCCTTACTGAGCCTAAGGATTTCCTTGGAGGAGTAAGGCTTTATTAATCATTTGGGTTGTCTTAGACCAGGGACATGTTCCCAATGATCAAGACGAAGTTGTTTTTCCCAATCGTTAATTTGCCTTAGTGCAGTAGTCCAATTGACTGAGCAGTAGGGTTCTGGTCCACAGAGAAGGGATTCTGAACCAGCCCTAGCTAGTTTGTCTGCATGTTCATTGCCTGCAATGCCTTGATGGCCTGGTACCCAGCCAAGCCTAACCTTGTTGTGTTTGGCGAGAGTTTGCAGAGCATTGTGACAGCACTTAACTGTTTTAGAGTCCATTGTATTGGATGCCAATGCTTGTAAGGCTGCCTGACTGTCTGAAAAAATTTGATTGGTTACGCCCTTCATACCTTTTTTGGAGATAAGATCAGCGCAAGTTTAGATCGCATGGATTTCCGCTTGAAAAACCGTGGGGCACATCCCCATGGGTATCGAGACTTTGGTGTTGGGTCCAAAGACACCAGCTCTAACTCCGGAATCCATTATCGATCCATCGGTGTACCAGACTAGGCTTTTTGGGTCCATTGTCGGAACTCCATTGGCCCAATTAGCGCGTTCAAGCAGTTCTACCTCATATAGTTTACCGAAACTGTACTCCCTAACCATAATGTCCGGGACGGAGTGGAACATGTCCAAGTTTGCTATTCTCATAGTGTCTTTGGAAGATTTTCACCTACCCTCGGGGAAAAAAAAAAAAAAAAAGAATAAACATGTTTTGTAAGGGTATGTCCACTACTTTTGGTTTTATTTCCTTTGAAAATCAGCAAGTTTTCTTGCCGCACCCTGTATTATCCCAGTTCGTATATCTTGTCTGTTCTTCTCAACTTTCAAAATTAATATTGTGGCAATCGCGATACTTGATATATTTTATAAACGGCCTTACCAATAATCAACTTTAGTCTGGCAGTTTATGCAAAGACCCCACACTTTCCAAAATCCCTTTACCAATAAACAAATACAGTTGCCAGAATATCGCTAACTGTAGGGTTAAAAGTTAATGTTCAGAAACCCATGTTTATTTGGGGCATAAGCTAAATAAATCCTTCCGAAATGTCATTTTGAAGAGGAGTGTTGCCCAACTATCCTAATGGATGGTATGGAATTTCGTAATAGGAGCAAATTTACATTCGCTGTTGTTCAGCCTGACCGTTTATAATTATAAACAAATTTTAGTAAATTGTTAATATTTTCTGATTTTATTCGTTGGAATACAACAATGCAAGTGGTTTTCAAGTCCAGCAAACACAAATTTGTATAAATGTATGCACTTTTGTTTTATTTCTAAACACTTACCCCGTATTAATAAACAAAAATGTGCACAAGTAAGTTAGCTAGTAGGCATCAGATAGCATACAAAAATTTGACGTAACTGCTGAATAACGAGTTGATAGCTTTTACGCAGCGTTTATTAACATGTGGGTTAAAATATGTACTTCGAATATTTTGATTAAAAGAAATGGTTAGTGCTTTTCTCTGCTTTATTTTGTTTAACCGCTAGTGCTTGCTTTATGATTGATTTTCATTTTAGTTTGTAACGAATGCATGCTAAGAAAAAAATAAATTTGATATAAGTTTGCGATCTTTCCAAGAATTTCTTGAGAGTAGTCGCTAAGAGAATAAAATATCTGTTCATTTAATATTGGACAGCTCATACCTGAATACTTTTTTTTTTTACAATTCTCAGTACCTTAGGCGGCAGGTAGATTTTGGATGAAGATCTCAAATATTGGTGTGGAAATGGTTGTTGTGAAAAGGTTTATTTCGCGGAAAATATAGATAGAAGAATTGTCAGCATTCAGCAAAATCCATGCGAAATAATAAATTTGGGAACTGCTGGAGGAATATCAGGTAGTATGTGCGAATTTAAGATATACAAAGTTCTGTATTACTTAGTGCGAATTCATCTAGGAGAACACATGACAGTTTATGTATTTATGTAGAAGAATGTCCAAGGCTTTATATTTTTTTTCCGAATTAAGTAATAAAGCTATGCTATTTTTAGAAGATCAAATTGTATTTATATTCACACAATCATATACTTTTGCAAATGTGGAGGTCTAATTGTTTATTGGTACCGTTTCACTAATGCTGTACATTTTTACTAAAGCTGGCAACCAGCTAATCGTCGACATTAGTGTTTGATTATTAGTAAGGCCGAAAGTGTATAAAACTGAAATCCAAAGCTAAGAAAATAAGATCATGCTTTGAGAAAGCTGGTTCAGAAAGCTAGTCATATAAAGCTACTTTGGTCACATCACTTACGAAGAATACGTCCAGAAGTGTTGCTCCGCCGCTAAAGAAGTCAGTAGGAATCCAAGTATTAACTGGTGTTTAGTTAAACGTACGCATGTTTTGGGTTAAGAAATTCGGACCTAAACGTTTGCAATCAAGATCACCACATATTATAAATCGATTATCTAAACTTAAATATTGAAAGTTTTGTCCACTGTCGGTTATTTCAAGTACGACGACAGTTGATACAGCTTATTCGCCGTTGAGGATATATTCCAAGGGGATATCGACCAAATACGGGTTCCGCCCGGCGGAAATGCTCTTCCTGAGCCGGGGTATGTTGATGGCCCATTCTTCGATGAAGAACAAACGAATATGTAGGGATGGGATCTATGATAGAAAGAGGAATTGAGTGCTAAAAATAACAAATTACCAACCATTCATTTTCTCAATTTAATGTATGAGTATTTGAGTATTTCATACATTTTAACTGACATATTTAGGGCCGTTTGCTGAAAGTCAGTATTAGTTTCGAAGATCAATTGAGTGTACAATATTTCTTCTCAGTCCGTGTTTAGCCAACACAAATAAGCTCGATGGTTTGCCCAAGCGAGAACATGCCACGTACATAGTATATGTAATTGTGCGTATACAAAATATGGTTTTGCCCCAAATCTAAGACGCATTGTTGCATTTGCCGCGGTATTGTAAACTAATTCTGTTGCCCCGAACGATGTCATTTGGAGGCATGAACAAAATCTGTGAATAGACTTCAGGAACAGGTTTGAATCTGGATCCGTGACGATGAGCAAGCCGTTGAATGGTTCTGGTGGTGTCTCAATTTATGGAAGTTGCACTTTTGATGATGCGCCTCATATTTGAATTTGAGCGCATGACAATGAAAAATTATAAAATGTTAATTGAAAACGTCACTACTGCGATCGATGTACAAACAGAATGTCCGAAATTTTCCCGAAAACTGTGTAAGAAATGAGATACAGGTTATTGAAAGAGAGACAGGAGAACGCTCCCATCCCTACTTGGTGCTGTTTACGGAGTCAGAAGTGACAACGGTAGACCCCTGGCGGGTATATTTGATCAAGTGTTAATTGCTCAGCTTTCGACCGGGTGTTAAAAATATAAAATACTATTAAAAAGTAGGGGTCAGTAGTAGGAGGGTGAAAATAAAGGACTGAATGTAGTTTTTAATGCCACACCATAAAAAAATAACCAAAAACAAATTTCTGCAATCTTGTCGACTCCATCCGTATTAGATGGCGGTCGCTAGTACCTGCCTTGAACACAACATTATTCGCTTGATTTTGTTGTTGGGAAGATTGTACGAGATGCTACGCTGTCTGTAATTTATTTTCCAATATGTTTGTGTATGATCCAGATCACTATATAATCACTATAATGGAAGAATTTCAAAAATAAAAATACGTATTCACCATGGCATTTTGGAGAAGACCACTACTACATTTGAGCTGGATAGGAAAGATAATAGAAGAGTTGAGTATTTCTTTGCAGCGACTGAATAACGTGGACTTTTCAACGTGTATGTTGGACGTGGGGGTTTTGGCGGGAGAGGAAAAATTGATTTAAGATAGAAACAAAAATTATGAAAATCATGATAGGGGTATTCATGCAATGAGATACATTTTAAGATTTTGTTTATATATAAATTTACATTTCATGAGTAAGTACCGCAGATATGAATAACCTGGCGAGATGTAGATTTTTCGCGAATCGCAGGTATGGCGTCCTTATACCTGGCTCTTCGGGAGTTTCTTCCCTACCCTCTACAGCTCTCTCTAATGTGTCGTCCTAGTAAAAAGTATATATACATCTGAAGCAATGAATAAAATGCCAAAACAAAATATTCACTGATTTATAAAGGGCTTTATTTGTTGGAATGTATTAAAAGAAAATTTACTTTAAGTATTACAAGGAAAAATATTCACTAACCAGAGCCGGATGACCATTTGCATGTTCAATCCAGAGACAAATCATACTGAGACCCCCAACTCACAATCCTCTTGCCGCTGGCCCCCTCAGTTTTTTTTTCGAATTCGCCATTTTGTATTCCTATCGGTGTTATGTCAATTGGGAATCCGTGTGACATGCAGAAACATACAAAAAATACAAAAATAAATGCTGCCAACCTCGGCAACCGTGGGAAAATGTGAAAGAGTTCGGGAATAACACAATTTAGCATAACTGAATGCCATTGGTTAGTAATTATAAATTTTTTGAAGGTGGATAATTTGATTTGTGTGGTTAATAAAACTATCTAAAGGAGATGTTTTACATACTAGAAATATATTAGGACAAATATGGTTGTGTATTTCCCGCTTTTGGATACAATTAACTTCGATTTCGTGTGTAATTTTTTCTTAAATAATAAAGAAAATTTGCTCAAAATGTTTTTATTTTCCCTCGACCAATCTACATTCTTAATTTTTCGTAAATATTTTAAGCAAATGTACACTTTATCCTAAAAAAAAATATTATTCGGAAGTGGCTCATATTTTTTGGGAGTGTATTGGTGATTTATGAATTTTTGAAGTTACGTATAGCAACACTAGCGCAGTAAATCGTGACCACTCCGTAAAAATATAGCAATATCATACTGCAATATCATAATAACAATACTAGCGCAGTAAATCGTGACCACTCCGTAAAAATATAGCTTGTAGGCTAAGTAACGGGAAATCGCCGAAGTTGATGGTCTCAGTATTGTCTCTGGTTCAATCTGTCTGCTGACCACTGACTGACTGTTCTTTACTTACATTACATTATGTTACATTTGCTTTTATTGAACTTTTGGTATATACAATTTAACTTAAACTAGGTAACAAATGATGGTGAATAGTTAATATTTAAATGTGTTGGCTCAACAACAGGGGCCCAACGGTATACAATGATTGTTTTCTTATATCTATCTATATACATAAAAGAGTAGCGTGATTGAGTTGACAGGCATCGTACAGGCCAAACCGCTAATTGTAGGTTCATGAAACTTTCACGATATGTTCCACTAGCTGTGGAATTCGAGTTATAAAGGTTGAAAAAGAGGATGCAAACTTTTTTATTTAACCTTACTTCACTCAACCAGCTATTACATTCATAAGGGTTGGCCAATCCAAAAATGCTTAAAATGCTCTTTAGTCAACACTTCCCCGAGTATTCTAAGCCATCATTTATCTTTCTGCTCCTTCCAGAGGCAGAGCTAGAAGAAATTAAAGAAAGATCTATTTGATCAGCAAGAAATTTAAATTGATTTCTCGATTGCGAGCTCTGCTTGGGGGTGAGTGGGTTGAACATATCGTACCCATGGAAAGCATAACAGATGGATACACATATAAGTTACGGTTTTTCAAGTTAAAAAGACGTTAAAAAAATATTTTTAGGAGCCAAAGCTCTTTATTTATCCACGATCAGAACAAAACTCAAACTTATTCTATTGTTTACATGTATTTATAAGAGAAGAAATGTATTGTATGTAATCGCAGACACTGAGTCGGCGATTTCCTCGGAATTGCGGCTTGTGGGAACTGCTGATTTGGGTGTTGGGTGCAATGCGATCCCGCATGTGCACGAGTTTTATCACTGTGTCGGAAGTTGATTGACCTATACCTCGGTCAATCTTTTAGGTGTTAACTCCTCCCTTCTTAAAGTCGAGTGTGCTCACTCGATGCCATGTAAAGTATGGGAATGGGATTTTCCGTTTTTGGTTTTATTGCTTCTGCTGGAGTTTCAGCTTTCGCGTTTTTGCTGAAGCAGAGTGTAATTCTCCTTCGGATTGGAAAAGCTTTGAATATGACGACCAGGAGGGTTATCGTTACTATGAATATGAGACTAGAGTTTGTAATGTTATACAATTGGTTTTCCTGTTTCAGCTGATTTATGTTAAGTGTGTTGTTGATATGCAATTCCTTTACTGCTTCTAATGTGAGGAGTTCCTCATAAGTGTTGTTTGGCAGAATTGGATGTAGTATTGGTGGTAATGGATTGGATGTGGGGATTTCCTTTGAAGTAAAGTTTTGTCCGTTTATGAATAGTGAGGCATTATGGTATCGAAGGATAAAGCTTCCGGATAGGTTGAAGTTTTCACCGTTGATGAGGATGGTTCCGTTGAATTGGTTGAGGAGAAGTGTTCCTGGGTGAATGTTGTCTATGGTTGGTATGTGCTGATTATTCGCCTCGTCGCATTTGGTTTGTTTGCTTTTTAGTAGGTTTCTAATACAAGTTCTTTCATTTAGTTTTACAATTTGATTTTGTTTACATATCATTATTTTGTTATGGCTATCGCAATTCTGTTTTATGCCAAATATTTCGTTGTTACATTCTAAAACATTACTGTATTCAATTTTAATTATTTGTTTATCATACTTTATAGGTTTGAAAAGCATACTGTTACATGTTGTGTTTTAGGTTATTGGTAAACTAACGATATACAATATAGTGGAGTGGTTAGATGCAATCTTAATCGTGGCGAATTCAAGCGCCTCTTCTACATTAATGTGTTTTATGTTATCCTTTTCAAATACATCGTTTATTATTTCTATTTCGGAGTTTGACAATATAAAAGAGTTTATTATGTTTGCCTTAGCCCATAGTAGGGCATACTCTAAGTTAATTAAATCTTCCTTTATGGTGTCTAATTTGTGTTTTAAATTTAATATGTACTTATTGACTATGTATTCATTTGTTTTGATTACCTTTAGAATATTGTTCGTTATATTGGACAGTTCGTTAATTTTATTTTCGTACATTTTGTTAATTATGACCTGGCGGTTACTATTTTCTAAAACATTGTGTGTATGTGCGTTTATTATTTCAAAATCGTCGTGGTCAGGGCTTCCTGCGAGCCATTTCCACGCTGTTCCTAAAAAGTTTAGTGACCTACGTGTTTTCTTGGCTTAAGGTTTTTTAGTTTCGTGAGGATTTGGGATACTAGGTCGGAGAGGATGATAAAATTGGGATCGGATTCGTTAACATATTTATAGGCCATGCGTTGAAGATTCTCGAGTGCTTCCTCGTACAGCTCTAGGTTTATTATATGAATTAGTTTGAATGTGCCGGACTGGATTTTTGTCACGCCTATATCTAGGGGGACGATTTTTGAATTTGTGTAATCTAGGATTTGTACTTCGCCAAAGCTCGGAATGAGGAGACACCTGCAAGATTAATTTCTGATATTATTTTTGTGAATAGTTTTACCGGACATAGTTGTTGATTTGTTTTCCTTGACAACTTCCTTCCTGAATCTCGGGGACAATTTTGTGCCTAATCTTTTGTTTATCCTAACGTATATTATCTCACCTGGGGAGTATTGTTTTATCTCTAGCTTTGACCTATTGTGATATTCTATATCTTTGAGTTGCTTGAGTCTCAGTTTCTCGATGTTATCCTGTCTTGCCTGTTCGTATTGGTTTGGGTCTGTACTGACAATTCTACCAAAAAACGTTTCTATTGGTCTTTTACCTGTAACTGAGTGCATTGAATAGTTATATTCGTATACAGCGCAGTCGAGGAGTTCTGGAAATTGCATTTGGGGTCGTTCTGCTTTAAGGCATATCATTATTTCGGACAATGTAGAGTAGAATCTCTCCACTTGACCATTCATTGTACTACTATATGGAGGGGTTGTGAATACTTCGATCCTTAGCTGCTCTTGCAGCATAAAGCGTATTGTTGCTGAATCCGGATCAGATCACGATAATAAAACAATATGGATCATTGAAAAGTTTAATTTCTGAATTGTGGCAACAGTTGCTTTCAAAAACAAGATAATAAAGGGGTATTACAAACTTCATATTGCCACCAGCCATATTGCGAATATTCTGCTCAACGTGACGTCATACAAGGCAAATGTCATTTCACTTGCAATGTCGGGGGTGTTACCATATTTGAATCAAATTTGCATAGTTTTAATTTTCCATATTTAAAAAAAAAAACAAATTTATTTTATATACATATTTGCAACACATGAACAATATTTTACCTCCGTCAACTTGGCAGAGCACATATGTCAAAAATCGATTTTGAATAGGCCTGAATTATGTGCTAATTATGTGCTAATTTTGTGTTAAGTTTTTGATTTTTGTGCTCCTACGGTTTCCGAGAAAATCTACCTTGAAAAGTGCTCTGCCAAGTTGACGTCAAGCCAGCAGAGCACATAGTTAAATCGGGCGAAAAATAAAAAAATTTAACGCAAATCCTAAAAACGGGCGAAAATCGAAAAAATAAAAAGCACAACTATATCTCTGATTTATGTGCTTATGATTTGCTAAGTCATTGATTTTTGTGCTGTCCTAATTTAGCCTCTTATCCAAATTTTAGGTTTGGCTCTGTTAGTAAAAGACCTTTTACAGAGCTCTGCCAAAAATTTCAGCGCCAAAAAAGAAAAATCACAATGCAGAACGACGACATTGTGGCGCCATAACAAAAGCAACACCTAAAAATAGAAATATGTCGTCATTTTAAGGCAAATACAATCCATATAACCAGGCGCACAGCAATTATAGTAGGTATGGGTAGAATAATCCTTGCAAAATAAATACATTTCCTTTGCGCACAGGTAGGTAGGTTGTGTATGCGTGAATCAACACATATGAACCCAGGCAAATGTTGTTGTGGCTGGCTGGCTGGGTAGCCATGCATGGCGGAAAAGGAAACAAATTGTGTGAAACTGTGAGGGTGAGGATTTTTGTCGAAAATAAAGTAGCCGTAGGTTGTTAATATTATGTCCGCCTGGTGTAATAATTTTGATCGCATCTGAATGAGGATCGACATTGTGGCGCCTCTAGTGCACATTCATATTAAAAAAAACGCGGTTCGCATACAGGACAGAATGCTTACCATCTGGTCTGGGGCTGGAAGGGGTGGGAAAGGAAAGGAATCCACAAAAAAATGACCGTGAGGAATTTCTTGTGGATGTGTGCATCTGTTTGTAAATCAAAACAATACAAAGCATTAGTGGAAACAAAAAGTAGGCGTGTATATTAAGTTTTTTAAGCGAAATATAACTACGAATTATGTGCTCCAAGAATTGACACACATTCCCCTATGGTATTTGTTTTGGTTATTGTTTTTGCAGGACTAAGAAAGTATGTGAATTGTCGGTACATTAAGTCGCTGACCAACAACGATCGTACCAGGCAAACAGCTTAAGGACACATATACAGAATTAGCTGCGAAAGCACTGTCTCAGGGTAGATGTTTGGGGGTGTGAGTACGTATATTGTGCATCGTTCCGTAAAAGAATGCTTTGTTGAACGAGATTTCTTTTTTTAATCCTTTCAAAGAAGAGAGAGAATGAGACGGGCATTTAGGGAAGCATTAAGAAATACGATTGTAAGTTGTATGAAAAAAATGGTGGCTGCATATGTTGTGTAGGTAGCTTGTATGTCCTTCTGATCGTTGCTCGTATTCGAGGATTATTCTAGATAATTATAGCTACCTTTTATAATTTCTGCTGGCCTGGTAAAATGGATTCGGTTTGTATTGAATTGTCTACATATTTTAATATTTTTTTTGTAAATGTTGTTGTGGATGACAGTTGGAGCATGCTGTATGAGACAGTTTAAGCAAACAACAAATTAGGCCAATCAAATGCAATGATCACCCTAGTTAGCAGATGATATTAGGTACCTACAAATATTTCAGATTTGTAGGTAGGTATGATGGGCCAGGGTTGCCACAATGTGCCCGATCGGCCCTCTGTTTTTATTTTGGCCCTTGGCTTGAGGCCAACACGAAATGGCCAGCATATCTTTTTTTTTTATTACTCAAACAAAATATTCTAAAAAGCAGACTTTCTTATTTCATCAGAAAAATAAGCAGTGAGTTTTCTCCATAAACAAGTTTACATATTAAAAGCGATACTGAATTCTTTCATTCTGACTGACGTTTCGTTTTCGTGTGTACCCGTCATAGTAAATAATAATTCGACTTTTTTTTTGTATCTTGTACCTATTGCTTTATATTTATTGGAAAGTGTTCTGTAAAGACTGTAGGCCCATACTTTTTGGAAATGGCACTTAGAAAGGCCCTAAATATTTTTTTCCTTGTGGTAACGCTGGTATGGGCGGCCCATGTGACTTTATTAATTAGCTTTTGGGGATATTTATACCTACCTATATTCCATAATATAATTTCAATTGATCGAATGTATATTCTCTACACTAGTACCGCTTGTGGTCGAAAATCGACATTTCCTTTTATGCAAGTAGATACCTATGTTATAATGGTAATATGGCTGCGACAAACTGAATGTCATCAAAATCTTTTCAATTATCTGTTTTTTTTATGGGGCCTTAGCATTAATGGCGACATACCTATACCCACAATTTTTTGTTTGTGCACATCTATGCACATCTGTAACCCCATCACTGAATGTGAATATGATCACGCAAACTTTTCTAAACGGACTGCAATTACCTATGTATTTTAAATTATACCTAAGTGAATCTAATTCGTCTGATTTAAAATGAGTCTAAAAAACAAAACTGTAGGTATGTCGATCGGTATCCATTTTGCGGCACACGCGAATAACATTATATCGCCTATATTCCACCCATTTCACATCTTCGAATTTTGTGCTAACTAACAGCAGCAACGATCAGAAGAACATACAGCTACTTATACCTACTATACATGCAGACACCATTTTTTACCCACTGACCTATCTCTTTTTCTTACAAATACAACTAGGAATCGTATTGCTTATTGCTGCTCTAAATTCCCCGTCTCATTCTCTCTCCTTTTCAAGGATTAAACAAAATTTCGAACTCACACCCCCAATAATCTACCCTGAGACAATGCTTTCGCAGCTAATTCTGTATATGTGTCCTTAAGCTGTTTGCCTGGTACGATCGTTGTTGGTCAGCGACTTAATGTACCGACAATTCACATACTTTCTTAGTCCTGCAAAAACAATAACCAAAACAAATACCATAGGGGAATGTGTGTCAATTCTTGGAGCACATAATTCGTAGTTATATTTCGCTTAAAAAACTTAATATACACGCCTACTTTTTGTTTCCACTAATGCTTTGTATTGTTTTGATTTACAAACCCATGCACACATCCACAAGAAATTCCTCACGGTCATTTTTTTGTGGATTCCTTTCCTTTCCCACCCCTTCCAGCCCCAGACCAGATGGTAAGCATTCTGTCCTGTATGCGAACCGGGTTTTTTTTTAATATGAATGTGCACTAGAGGCGCCACAATGTCGATCCTCATTCAGATGCGATCAAAATTATTACACCAGGCGGACATAATATTAACAACCTACGGCTACTTTATTTTCGACAAAAATCCTCACCCTCACAGTTTCACACAATTTGTTTCCTTTTCCGCCATGCATGGCTACCCAGCCAGCCAGCCATAACAACATTTGCCTGGGTTCATATGTGTTGATTCACGCATACTACACAACCTACCTACCTGTGCGCAAAGGAAATGTATTTATTTTGCAAGGATTATTCTACCCATACCTACTATAATTGCTGTGCGCCTGGTTATATGGATTGTATTTGCCTTAAAATGACGACATATTTCTATTTTTAGGTGCTGCTTTTGTTATGGCGCCACAATGTCGTCGTTCTGCATTGTGATTTTTCTTTTTTGGCGCTGAAATTTTTGGCAGAGCTCTGTAAAAGGTCTTTTACTAACAGAGCCAAACCTAAAATTTGGATTAGAGGCTAAATTAGGACAGCACAAAAATCAATGACTTAGCAAATCATAAGCACATAAATCAGAGATATAGTTGTGCTTTTTATTTTTTCGATTTTCGCCCGTTTTTAGGATTTGCGTTAACAGTTTTCTATGAACTTGTTAGAATAGGGATTTGTAATGCGATTTCTAGCTAAACGGCTTGAGCTACGAAGCTGGAATTTCAACACAAAAAAAGCACATAAATCAGGCATCAATATGGCATACACATTTTTTTATTTTTCGCCCGATTTAACTATGTGCTCTGCTGGCTTGACGTCAACTTGGCAGAGCACTTTTCAAGGTAGATTTTCTCGGAAACCGTAGGAGCACAAAAATCAAAAACTTAACACAAAATTAGCACATAATTCAGGCCTATTCAAAATCGATTTTTGACATATGTGCTCTGCCAAGTTGACGGAGGTCAGTATTTTGCAGCTAGCACTTTATCTTGGCATATGGTGTCCAGACCAGCCAAACATTTCAGAAATGTTTATGAAATGTTTTTGAAGCAAATCGGTCACATTTTTTAAACATTTGTAAAAGATATTTATTAAATATTTCAATTTCATCCTTTTTTGGATAAGAAGAAAAATATGTGGTAGGATTATAATTAGCAGCGAGTAAAGTTAATATTGTAATTTTGGTCTCGGGAATCACGCGACACGTGATTTAATTCAAATAATTGATTCATTCATCACTTTCTCATTAGGTATTCCAAGCTTTTCTTGATATTTGTATTTTATTTATAAATAATCGAAAAAAAAACGCTCACTTTCAGGGAAGCTTGTAAAACAAAAATTATTTCCCATCACGATTGGGAAACTGTGAAACATTTCATAAATGTTTTCAAACCAGCAACACATTTCATAAAAATTGTTTTGTTTAATAAATGTTTAAGAAATATTTATGAAATATGTAGGTATATTTAATTGTTTATCAAGTGTTTGGCTGGTCTGCATATACCTTTAAAGAAGGAAAAAAAATAACTCGGAACTAGAATGCGAAAAAATCAATTGATTTTTTTTTTGTTCCACTTTTTAGTCTGCCAACATGATTGTGTGGCTATCGTTTGCAGGCACACCAACACTTAAAAATAAAACAAGGGAAATAGTGGAAATAATTTTCAGATCATGTTTCATGATCTCGATGAGAAGCAGGATCATGTGCTGTTGTTGTAATTGGATGTAAATCGATGATCTATATGGATCATAGCTGATAATAAAAAACAGCTGATATTAGAATTGGTTTTGAGGGGGACAGGGATGTCCACTACCTGCTGAGTTCGGGGTTTGAGTGTCACTACATTCTGTTTGATACTGAAATTTTTTGTTACTGCCTCAGTCTCATTTCGTGCTGGGTCTTTCTTAGCCTCAGTCTTATTTCGTGCTGGGTCTTTCTTAGCCTCAGTCTTACTTCGTGCTGGGTCTTTCTTAGCCTCAGTCTTATTTCGTGATGGGTCTTTCTTAGCCTCAGTCTTAATTCGTGCTGGGTCATTCTTGGCCTCAGTCTTACTTCGTGCTGGGTCTTTCTTAGCCTCAGTCTTACTTCGTGCTGGGTCTTTCTTAGCCTCAGGAAGTAGTGATTGCGAACAGTGTAACCCGGCCCGGAGACAATCGGTGTCCACTTTTGGTTCGCTATCAAAGTTTGGTTGGGTCCCAGTGGTGTCCTGATATGGATGCGCTGGGCTACAAATGGCTAATTATTTTATTGTGAATATTTTCTTTATCTATTTTCATTTGTACTTCATTATTTTTGTAGTTTATGTGACACTCAAATCTACTTAGGAAGTCATTGCCAATTATTCCATCATACCTGAGGTTTATCCGTGAAGGAGTAACGTAGAATATATGATCTAGAAAAATTGATTGATTATCTGCTTCAAATTCTAGGGTAGCTGGAATTTCTCCTATGGTACGAAGAGAGTCCCCAGCTAGTGTCGATATTTGGCAGGTGTTTGCTGCCTGTCTACAGGGCCTGATTTTGTCTCTTTTGACTAGGCTTATATCGGCTCCTGTGTCAATTAGGAAGGTTAAATATATGGTTTTAGCTCCAGGATGAAATTTAATACGGATCAGTGGTTCCTTAAATTCTGGACGCAGTGATACGGACATTTGAAATGTAACAAGAGGATTTAATCTTGGGATTGGTGAACGGTAGCCTGAACTATTGTTCACAGTCTCCTCCCGAGCATTCTCGTTTCCCGAACTACGAGGTGCATTACGTTGACGCCTGGACGTATGGTGTCTTACGTTGGGGTTAGAGGTTCTATGGTTTGTGGGATTTCGATTGGTTCCCTGTCCTGAATTTTGTCGGTTTTCCCGAGATAAACGAGTCCGACACTCGTTTATAGAATGGTTTTTTTTTTCAGATTTTTGTTTTCTGTCAGCAAAAATTCCCGTATGGGCACCTCTTTGATACTGTTAAAGGTAACAGTATCTAATTCGTTTAACTTAGATACGACTAGATCTCCAAATTCTTTAACCGATTCTGCTGTTTTTTGCCTTAATGCCGTCAATTCATTCTGGATAGTGGACCGAGATTTGGTAGCTTTGAACTGGGCCTCCAATTCAGCAACCATATCTGACCACTTGTTGAATGATTTGACCTGAATCAAATCGAAGGCTGGTCCCTGTAGTCGGGTTTTAATGATATCTAAGAAGAGGGAATTGTTTCGGTCATCACCGATGTATGAAAAAAGGGTATTGCCACAGGCAATAAATTTGTTTAACTCCGCAGGGTTGCCATCGAAAGTTGGCACAATGCTGTATAAGTCATTAAGACTTATTTTGACTTCCATCCTGGAGTCAATATTAGAGCGGACGGGACTATTGGGGGGAATGCTCATATTTGAAAACGGTAGGGCTTTGAAGAGCTCTACAGTTAATTTTTGTTTACTTGTGATGTGTGTTCGTGAAAAAATATTTATAAAAGTTTTTTTTTTTTTAAATGTATGTTATGTATATAATTTTTATTGTATATATTTTTTTTTCTTAATGCCTTAGCGTAAATACCTTAAAAATGTATACTGTTGCTGTTGATGCTGGTGCTACTTGTTGGTTGTCGTTATTGCCAGGCAGGCTTCACGCCTTAGAGCTGGGGTCTCCTGGTCTTTTGTATTTTCACTGCCCAAATTTAGCCTCCCCGTCTCCTAAGAGAATTCGCCAGGTCTTATATTTATGGGACTTTTTTTTCCACTTTTCACGTACTTCACGTCACTTCACTTTCTGGTGTTTAGCCCCAGAAACGCCTCAAGATTTTTCTTGTTTTTGGTAGCGGGAACCGTTTTTGTGGATCCCACCGCTGCCACCAATGTTACGTTTTCGCACCGTGCTTTCCCGTGCTACTGGGAGAAGAGTACCAAACGGAGAGTTAAAATAAAAATGTTCGTTTAAATTTTTAACACAGAGCCCGCTATCTAATCGCTTGGCTGCGACTCTGGATTCGTTTATTATTTATTGATGAAACAAAAGACTAACTAGATCCGCTGTCTATGGCTTGGCTGCGATCTGTTTCGTTAGTTAATTAACTCTGATTTTTCCTTGTCACAACCTTTGCCTTTTATACTATCATTGTTCATGACCCATCTCCTATCTTCCCCTCCACGCACCATTGGTTTCCTTACCAATTACCATTGCGCAGACGCGCTATTTTTAGGCATTGCTTAATTGTTTTCCGTTCCCATTAAAAGTGCCCAAATGACATCTTGGGTGTCATTTGCCTTACGCTGGTGTCAAGTATCATCCATTCATAAATTATTATTATTTTCCCGATAGCAAAACGTAGTACTCCTGCGATATGCAACTATTGCAGTTTTGTCATATGTCGGCGTGCCGCTGTGTAATCGGAGTTGGGTTACGTGTGTATCGTATTGGGTAGGTATGCACTTGACTTTTTGCGCTTGGGTGGCGTTTGAGTAAATGGGAAACGAATGAAAACAAAGCGAATGACCTGTTAATAGCTGTGCGCTCTGGTTGGTGTATGGAATGAATTGCTATTGAGAAGGCGATGATTTGGAGTAGGTCATGGTTAGGGTATGGTTGTGCGGATCACAACAGACCCATGTTCCTCTCTGTCTGTTGAAAGCACGATAGCGCCCAAAGTAATTGACGTAGCTGAATGAAATTTGGTGAAAGGACTTTTTTTTATCGGCGTCAGGTTGGTATTCAAAATGGGCTATGTCGGTCAAGTAGTTCTGGTACCTCCCATACAAAACCAATATTGGACCCATGTGTCTCTCTGTCTGTTGAAAGCACGATGGCGCCTAAAGTAATTGACGTAGCTGAATGAAATTTGGTGAAAGGACTTTTTTTTATCGGCGTCAGGTTGGTATTCAAAATGGGCTATGTCGGTCAAGTAGTTCTGGTACCTCCCATACAAAACCAATATTAAACCCATGTGTCCCTCTTTGCGTTGAAAACACGATAGCGTCCAAAAGAATCAACCTAGGTGAATGAAGTTTTGTGAAAGGACTTCTTTTATCGTCGTTAGGTTGGTATTAAAAATGGGCTATGTCGGTCAAGTAGTTCTGGTATTTTGCATGACTTGTATGCAGTGGAGGGTATCAAAACATCGGCCAGGCCGATGATAACACTTTTACTTGTTTATTTTATTTTTTTACATTTGACAGTAGCAAAAGAACAATTTTAAATGCAGGTATTATTTGTTGGCCAATAAAGTAGACTATTGTGTTGGTTACTCTTTTTAATTTGGCCAAAAACACCATTTTCTATTTTATTTACAACCCCGTCCGTAATTTTTCTTCGTATTATTGATATCATTGAGGCCCTTATTTATGTTTTTCTACATTACCAAATATAGATGACAGTTGTCTTATTTCTCAAATAATCTAATGAGTCGGTGATATTTGGAGTTCATAAAAAGCTGATTTAATTTATACTGTTCCCGTATAACTGAAACTAAAAACAAGTAAAAGTGTTATCATCGGCCTGGCCGATGCTTTGATACCCTCCACTGCATACAAGTCATGCAAAATACCAGAACTACTTGACCGACATAGCCCATTTTCAATACCAACCTGACGACGATAAAAATAAGTCCTTTCACCAAATTTCATTCATCTAAGGCAATTCCTTTGGGCGCTATCGTGCTTTCAACAGACAGACAGACAGACAGACGGACATGGCCAAATCGATTCAGAATGTGATCCTGATTCAGAATATATATACTTTATGAGGTCTCCGGTGACTCCTTCTTGGCGTTACAAATGTATTGGCAAAGTGAATCCTACCTTCCTCTGGAGGGTATAACAAGTAAAAGTGTTATCATCGGCCTGGCCGATGCTTTGATACTCTCCACTGCATACAAGCCATTTAAAATTGGTTGTGTATGGGAGGTACCAGAACTACTTGACCGACATCGCCCATTTTTAATACCAACCTAACGACAATAAAAAGAAGTCCTTTCACAAAGCTTCATTCACCTAGGTTGATTCTTTTGGGCGCTATCGTGTTTTCAACGGAAAGAGGTACACATGGGTCTAATATTGGTTTTGTATGGGAGGTACCAGAACTACTTGACCGACACAGCTCATTTTTAATACCTACCTAACGAAGATAAAAGAAGTCCTTTCACCAAACTTCATTCGCCTAGGTTGTTTCCTTTGGACGCTATCGTATTTTCAATAGAAGGAGAGACACATGGGTCCAATATGAGTTTTGTATGGGAGGTACGAGAACTACTTGACCGACACAGCCCATTTTCAACATATTCTTACATATTCAATAAAATAAATAATATTGCCTTATAAGATCACTAATGCTAACTATACCTATTTATACGAGGCTAAAAAGCAATCCGAAGAAAAATCGGCTGATCTACCGTAAAATTTTAACGGCCAAAACCACCTGTAGATGATAGCCGTAAATTTTATCTCCTTTCGCATATATGGAATATGACATTAACATCCGCAATTGGGGCTTATTAATTGTAGATATTATTTCAAATCGATAATATCTAGTGTTCGTTAAACATCGATAGTATCGATAGTTATGAACTATAGAAAACCTCGATGTTTTATTATTTACATCGATAGTTTTTTTATGTAGGGAAGTTAAATTTTAATTTTCAAAAAAAATTGGGGAAACCCATTTTAATAAATTTAGTTCTCCATGAATGTGAATGTATTGCCGTTACTATGAAAATTCCATTTTATATAATGATAATCCTGATGAGGAATTTGTTCGTTAATTTCGTATAGGTGGTCGTACCATCGTTGTCAACAAAGTAACTTGGTTTTTATTTTTTAGAAGCAATAATATCGTTTTAATTAATTAATAGTGGAAAGTTTTTTACAAGTGTTTCAGTTAAGATTTTCTTAAAATCAATCTACCAAAAGAATAAAGAATTAGAAATACAAACTTAAAATTTAACAGACATTTAAAAACTAAAACATACAAATGAAAGAAGTCCGTGGACCACCTTTATGTTCGGGTGATTCAGACAGACATGGAGCCTTTTCGTAAGGATGAGCCCATGAGCATGAAGGGTTAAGAGATTTTGCCGCCGGTTTAGATAAAATAAATATTTAAACCCCTCCACATCATCTCTGGCCGGCCGCACAGTGGATATGAATTTCACTTGTACGTAAACGTTCGAATACTTGTCGTACGAATTGAGCGGGAATATTGAATACTATTTTCTCCGTCAAATAGGCAGTGGCTCAGTGTCTACATTCATTTTTAATATTTAAACGTACGAACATTATGTGCGCACTCTTATAGTACTTTGAAGGTTGGGATTGGAATTGTTCGTGCGTGTTCGTACGAGTCAAATTCGTTCGAAAACGTATCAAATGTGCGGCCGGCCGGCCTTCCTTTCAACAAATTTTTAAAATTGAATATTTTCGGACTATCTATAGTTTATCGATAGTTTTTTGGAAAACATCGATACTATCGAAAAATTAAACTATCGATGTTTAACGAACACTAATAATATCATTAAATTATTGGAAGTGAATTCAAAACAGAAGTACAACTAAAAGATTAACAAATCTAAAACAAAAGATCAACCGCCATCTCATCATTAACAGAATCGTTTTCACTCATAAGCATAAATATCCAGATTTGCCTGTCATACGATCGAAATTCCAAATCAGAAATTTGTCATCATGGCTTTTTCAAAGAAACTACTCATGCATGAAAGGATGGAAGCTCATTGTGCGAGTAACAGAGAAAAGAAACCCAAATGATGTTTTTATTCCTTTATTTGCTACCTACACATCAGCCACCAGCACCAACCAACTGCTTGGGTTCACAAGTGTGGTTATTCCTCTCTATTTTAGTTCTACAAGAAACTTAGCAAGACAGCAACGCCATCCGACGGGTTGTGCGGCTAAGAAAACTTTCGTGTTGATGATAGTACTATAGTTTCTATGTACAATACAATGCTAATACTAACCACTTCCAGAACCGTAGGTACGGAGCACAAGAAAACTTCATCGTAATCTTGTAACAGTCTGTATCTAACTACTTCAAAACAAGTTCAATACCTTTTATTAATAACTGAAAGCATACATTTCACACTTAAAGTTTTTTAATTTTCCAAAATCTGTTCAACCGTAGGTGATGTGAAATTTTTAATAAATTTGTAATATTTTCCACAGATAATTTAAATACCTACAAAATTTGACAACCATTACCAATTAAATATATTCCGTTCAAAAGGAGTTGAAACTTCAATTTCGGGGATTTTTGTCTTATGCGCATTTTTGATCAAATGAAATTTTTATAATGCTTTTCTCTTATTTTTTTTGCCATTAAGCTATTAAGAAAATGAAATATAAACACGCCCCAAATCTATCTGCTATTCAAATGAAAAAAAAAAGTTATTCCGTTAGAAGTTTATTGTAAAGAGATTCTACACAAAACTTGTACCAACCTACTACTCAATAAACACAAAGCTCGAATTTTTATCCATAAACAGTTGAGAAGTACAAATTCTCAATCTTGTGTCGATCGTCGATCTAAAGGATATCTTCGGGTATATTGATCGTTTGATAGTGAACAAAACTGCAGAAGCTCATCTCCCGCTGATAAATTGACTTGAATTGAAAAACCTAGTTATGTTTAAAAAAAATAAGTATATATATTTTTCATTAGTTTTTCAGAAATTTTGCTAAAGACGGAACCCTTTCTGAGTAAAGAATTAGCATCACCATTCAGCACATTTAAGACAACGCACAACGATTTTAGGCATATCCCAAGACATTCACTACAAAACACACAATTTTTTTAAGTACATACATATACAATTTGACATTAGGTTAGGTTAGGTTAGGTTGATGGGTGGATGCTTCAGAGTAACCCTGCAGCACCCCACTTAGGTCCTTGTGGACCCATTGTGATACCCTTGTTGAGGGGTTAGCCGATGTCGTTGGCGATGAAATTTTCCTCTCTCACATTACTCGACTTTGTCCAGCCATCCTGATAAGTTTATGAACCTGGAAAGATCAGATAGAGAGACATTCGAAAGTTCATATACGTCTTGGAAGTAGTATCTACCAAGTGTTCTATATCTCAAGTGACAAAGACTGGGGCATTGACAGAGGAAGTGAGGTGTATCCTCATGTACCTCTTCGTCTTCACACCCCCTACATATGTCGTCATTCTTCAGTTTCAGTTTCATTGTATGGTTTCTTAGGAAGTTGTGACCTGTTAGGGCCCCTACCAGTTTATACATCGACATTCTATCAAACTGCATGAGTTTGCTAGTCCGATTTGGATTGTATTCCGGCCATAGCTTCCTTGATAATTCGCAGGTAGTTAATTCTTTCCACCTGTTGTTGGCTTTCATTCGGATCTTATCTTCCACCCTCTCTCTGAGATTACAGAGTGGTGGCCTGATAAATTTGATCGTACGATCTTGATCCATAGCGGATCCATTCCTAGCCAGTTCGTCAGCTCTCTCGTTGCTGGTTTTATCCCTGGGTCCAGGAACCCAGCATAAGCGCGTGATGTGCTGCGAGCAGAGAACCTTAAGCTCTTCACGGCAGCGGGGAACTAGTTTTGATTTAATTTCAATAGCAGACACTGCTTTTATAGCCGCCTGGCTGTCAATGAATATGGTAATATCATCCCTTGGTATTTCCAACATTGACACCATGTGGGCAGCTTCGCCGATAGCCAGAACCTCCGCTTGAAACACACTACTATGGTCAGGTAATCTGATCGAGTGATGTATATTCAATTCTTCAGAGAAAATTCCAGCACCTGTTCCACAGTCCATCTTAGAACCATCTGTATAAATGGATATCGATTTCCTTTTTGTGGGTTCATCTGTGTTCCATTCTTCTCTGCTGGGAAAATAGCAAGAGAATGGTTTATCGAAGTCAAGGTAGGGAGACAAGTAGTCAGAACTGACAGCATCTCCCATATATTTGTTCAGAATCTGTGCGTGTCCCATTTTATAGGGTTTCCAGCTTTTGGATTGGCTGATCCTAAGGGCACTTTTGGCTGCAGATTCTTGCATATAAAGATCTAGCGGTATCAGGTTGAGGATTGCCTCCATTCCAGCCGTAGGTGTTGTCCTTATTGCACTGGTTGTGCTAATACACGCTAGTCTTTGTATTTTGGTCATTAATTTGAGATTTGATGCTTTGTTTGTGGCTTGCCACCAAACTAAACTTCCATACGTGAGTATTGGACGCACAATAGCCGTATACATCCACAAAATTATTTTAGGGTTTGGTCCCCACCTTTTGCCGAAAATTCGATTACATGCGTAGAAAGCGTTTGCAGCTTTCTTTACTCTTTCATTGAGTTCATTTTCCAGTTAAGCTTCCTATCTAAGATTGTACCCAGATATTTAGCACTCCCGGCGACCCTGGGGGGTATGCCTTCAATATTTGGAGGATCGAAGTTCGGAATCACTCTTTTGTTACAGAACAAGACTAATTCAGTCTTCTGTGGATTGACTCCAAGACCGCATTGTTTTGCCCACATATTGAGTATCCGTAATGCGTTTTCTAGCAGTTCGCTTATGGTAGGTAGGAATTTGCCTGTAGCAAGTATTACTACATCGTCCGCATAAGCGGTTACCTTGACCCCTTGATTTTCGAGTTTCACTAGTATTTCATTTATGACAAGGACCCAGAGTAAGGGGGATATGACTCCTCCTTGTGGTGTACCTCTAGAGGCTGTCACTCTAAGGTCAGTGTCACCTAGTTTTGCATTAATTTTCCTTTCATTAAGTAGGCTTTCAATCACGTTGATAAGTGGTAGGTCAACGTTGGAATTGAGTAGCGCTCTCTTTACTGCGCACGTTTTGACATTGTTAAATGCTCCCTCAATGTCTAGGAACGCGGCTAGTGTATATTCTTTGTCCTTTAAGGACTTTTCTATGGTGCCGGTGACGCGGTCTCAAGTCCTTTACCTTTAATGTAAGCATGTTGTGCCGTTGATATCATATTGTCAATCCGACTGCGGATGAAAACGTTTAAAAGCTTTTCGAAGGTTTTCAGGATAAAGGATGTTAGGCTTATAGGCCTAAAGTCCTTCGCAGCCGTGTGGCTGGACTTGCCTGCCTTCGGAATAAAGACGACCCTTACTTCTCGCCATACCTTGGGAATGTGACCGCATTCCAGGCAGCGTGTGAAGAGTCTCATCAGGGCTGGTATAACTATTGACCTGGCTTTCTGGAGCATGATTGGGAAGATTCCGTCCACCCCAGGTGACTTAAACGGTGCAAACGTATCGATCGCCCATTAAGTTTTTTCTTCGGTTACTATACCCCCTGGAATTGTAGCAGAGGTAGTTGCTATGCTTGAAATAGACTGGACGGTTGTTGCTGGGATGCAACCCGGAAAGTGCGTCTGTAGAAGCAGACTTAGAGTCTCTTCAGAGGACTGCGTCCAGTTACCACTGTTGTCTTTAAGATATCCTGGAACCGCAGGTTCTTTGGATAGGATCTTCCGAAGTCTAGCTGATTCCCTAGTGCTTTCTATTTCATTGCAAAACTAATGCCAGGCTGTGCGTTTAGCACTTGTGACAGCACTTTTGAATTTACGTTGACCGGCTTTGTATAGATCCCAGTCTGTAAGTTAGTGCGTTTGGCCAAATTGAACAGAGATCTAACTTTCCTTCTGATTTCAAGGAGATCTTTGGACCACCACGATTGAGTGTTCCTATTCCTGATTGTCCGTAGAGGACAGGCTATCTCGAATGCATTGCTTAGGATTTTATTTAAATTATCTGTGAATGCATCGATTTCGTCTGGTGATCTCATTTCTTGGTTCTTAAGATTCTGACTATTCCTCACGGCTTCTGAGACAAAAGTGTCCCAATTGGTAAGTCTTGGGTTTCTGAATTTACCTCTACCTACTAACTGTTCGTCTACTAGAAATTCGATAATTCTGTGATCTGAGAAGGATGGCTCAAGGGAGACTCTCCATTCCTTCACAGTTAGAGTTTGTGAGTTACTGTAGAGTGTTAAGTCTAACACCTCACGTCTATTCCTAGTTACGAAGGTCGGCTCATTGCCAATGTTAGCTACTAAGAGATTGTTGCTAATTATAAATTCTAAGAGGGATTCACCTCGTACATTTATGTCCGTACTTCCCCAGAGCGTATGGTGGGAGTTAGCATCACAGCCAGCAATCAGGTCCCAACCCTCCCTTTCTGCTGTTTTGACGAGTGTGCAGGATAGCTCTGGGGGTGGATTGTCTGTTTCGTGTGGCATGTAGATTGTCGCCAGTACCAGCGCGCCTTTTCCTGTCCTGTCCCATTTGACTGCTGTTTGGTCCGAGCCGCTGAGACTAGGTAGAAGAAAAAGTTTAAGCTGTTTTCTGGCGACAATACATGTTCGTGACTTACCACTTTCTGGTGTGTTGTGGTATATAACCAAATCTTTGGAGCTCAGCCCGCTTATCTTTCCCCGGAGAATCCAGGGTTCTTGAACCAGGGCGACATCTATGGATTTCGTTTCCATAAGGAGAACGAGGTTGGCGCTGGCCGCCTTACTGTGATGAAGATTTATTTGCACTATCTTCATCACGGGTAGTCGGTTGCTCTCCCTTTTCTTTCGCCGCTAGCAACCGGAGTTTGCACCGCGTTATGCCTACGCGGACCTTAAACTCTTGCTTACGGAGTAGCGGCAGCGATTTGTGACATAGCAATATAGTCACGTCCATCCCATTCTGGGTATATTCACCCGTTTCGAGGACTTTCCATTCTCTGCTTTGTAGTTCCGGGTTAAGGAACTGCAGATTCCGTTCTATCCTTTCAACGGGTAGGTAAGGTCCCCTCATGCGGATAATACCCTTTGGCCTGGTCAAGTTCAGGATTTCTTTTCTGTCAACAACGCGCAGGTCAGCTTTTGACCAAGGTGCGTTCATGTTGATTATGAAGCCCTTTAACCAGTCCAAGGTCTCCTGGTTATCACACTCCATAGTCTTGAATCCTTTGAAGGTAGATAGCTGGCCAAATAGTGGAGGCTTGCCATCTGCCCTCACAATGGCGTCATTAACACCATCAAGGATACGTTGTTCTATTAACTCCCATTGGTTAGATGAGAGCTTCCGGTCTGGGTTGCCGTAGTCGACAATAGCGACGCGCAGACTTTCCTTCACCTTTTCGGCGAATTTCAGCCTTTTAGCCTGCCTACCTACTACCGGGGAGATCGTGTCGTCGTTGCGACCTCTTTTGGAGACCACCGGTGCGTTCCCAGGTTTGGACGTATCCTTGCCCGAGGCAGCCCCTTGACACTTTGAATCAACCGCAGTCGAGGTGAAAGGCAATCGGCATTTCGCCCCCGCTACGGCCAATCTTGTGCTGACTCCTCCAGAAGTCGTCCTAGCTACCTTCCTAACAGGCAGAACCTTTTTCGAACATCCAGGTGTCTGCTCAGCCTTAGACAAGTCCTTAGCTGGGCCGGCACCCGATTTTTCGGGTTTTGCCTTTCCCAAGGCGGAAGGCAAGCGGCATTCCTCCCTTGGTCCAGACAACTTCCCTTTGTTGATTGGGTCTGCCTGCTCGCTATTAGGCTGCTGCGCCATGCGTCTTCGGTAGACTTGACTGTCTCCCGGGCCCTAGCTAACTGCGCTTTTTCCCTCTCCGTGAAGGAGCTGGGATCGCGGTTCCTAAACCTATTTAATAGGCGACGCGCGTTTTTCCTCCTTTATGAAGGAGGAAAATTGAAAGCTGTAGACGATATGGAGAATTTGGATGAGCTGGCGATCGAGCGGTTATCATCTTCCTCGAGAAAAAGTTTCTCGAGTCCGAAGTCAACCGTTCTGACGCTTCCCTCAACCGAAGCTGCCCTACTAGTCGACGGTTCTTGGAGTAAGCGATTTTCTTCCTCCTCCGTCATAATCGTATGAGAATCGGTGTTGCCGAAGTTCTTGGTGCCCGATTCAATTACACCAGTCCCTTTGTTTTGTGTTTTTTTGTTTAGAGATTCTATTTTGGACCCACGAGTAAGGGGGAAGGAGATGTCATTCTGTACTCACCCCCTGTATACAAAAAAGGGGAATTTGGATTGAAACTAGAGGTCCCTAGGTATCTGGAGTTCGCCGCTAAAAGACACATAACATTGTGCCATACATCCCATGGGCGCGATAGTTAACCCGGGATTACGGGTTTTATAGAGTTATTCCCCTCTAGATCCGTTATATTCAGTCTAAAGCAGTGGCACCTCGTGCAGGGTGTGGTTTTTCACCACGTATAACGGTCTTGGGCAGTCCCTTACAGACTAACCCCTGGTTTCCTTACGTGCAAACCTCGCCACCTACAATTTGACATACCATAAGCTCCACACAAAGTCGAATTAGACAGAGTACCTGTATTTTTTAATAGGACTCGGTTGTAGAATACAGCCAACATTACTAAAATAATTATAAAAAGCATTATCAATAGAGATTTTTGTCATAAACTTCAGAGTTACCAACACGTAACACAGAAGATTTTAGAAGCAGTGAATTGATATACATAGTAATCTATTTACTACTCGCCTTTCATTATACCCTCCACAGGAAGGTATATTCACTTTGCCAATACATTTGTAACGCCAAGAAGGAGTCACCGGAGACCTCATAAAGTATATATATTCTGAATCAGGATCACATTCTGAATCAGGATCACATTCTGAATCGATTTAGCCATGTCCGTCTGTCTGTCTGTCTTACTGTCTGTCTGTCTGTCTGTTGAAAGCACGATAGCGCCCAAAGTAATTGACGTTGTTGAATGAAATTCGGTGATAGGGCTTCTTTTTATCAGCGTCAGATTGGTATTGAAAATGGGCTATGTCGGTCAAGTAGTTCTGGTACCTTCCATACAAAACCAATTTTAAATGAGTGGAGAGTATCAAAGCATCGGCCAGGCCGATGATAAAACTTTTATTTACTTGTTTTTTTAATTTCGTTGTGCTGAGTTGAATTAAGCACGGTAATCATTTTTGCGGCAGATAGGAGTTTTTTTTTCTTATTTTAATACACAATTTCTTATACCTTCTTTTTAGACTCTGGTTTCCACGATTTTTTCAAAGTTTATTCTGAGTTTATTTTTGGCAATACATTTATTTAATAATGAACTATAAATCCAAGGTTTAAATCTTTAAGGGCCGTTTGCTGATACGACTCATAGCGAACTAAGTTCCACATAAACTCTTATGTGACAGTTTATGACCTGAAAAAGTTGCCCATAAGTATTTAAGTAGAACTTAAATCGTTATGAGTCGTATGAGCAAACGGCCCTAAACCTTTTTTTAGAGGACAGAAAAGAAGCAAGATAATAGAAATGCTTATTAAGAGAATCAACAAGTAAAAGTGTTATCATCGGCCTAGCCGATGCTTTGATACCCTCCGCTACATTGAAGTCATGCAAAATTGGTTTTGTATTGGAGGTACCAGAACTACTTCACCGACATAGCCCAATTTAAATATCATCCTGACGACGATAAAAGTTCTCACAAAGTTTTACTTGCCTAGGTGGATCTGTTTCGACGCTATCCTGTTTTTAACATGTGTTTTCTAATATTGGTTTTGTATGGGAGGTACCAGAACAACTTGACCGACATAGCCCATTTTCAAAGCCAACCTGAAGACGATAAAAAGAATTCCTTCCGCCAAATTTCATTCGCCTATGTCAATTCCTTTGGGCGCTATCGTGCTTTCAAGAGACAGACATACGGACATGCCTATTACGATTCTGAATGTGATCTTGATTCCGAATATAATATATAAAGGGTGATTTTTTAAGAGGTTTAGAACACAAAAAATTCGAAAAAATTAATGAAATATTTATTTGAATCGATAGTTTGAACCTTGCAATTTAATGTTTAAAGATAATTTCATGCAAATGTTGACCGCTGCTGCGTCTGAGGTAGCCCATCCGCTGAGTCCAATTTTGGCATACTCTTTCACACATATCGGCCGGTATCTCACGAATGAATGCATGGATGTTGGCTTCCAGTGCGTCAATCGAAGCGGGCTTGTCCCTATACACATTAGCCTTGGCATACCCCCACAAAAAATAATCTAATGGTGTCAAATCGCACGATCTAGGCGGCCAATTGACCGGCCCGAATATTCCTCCGAATAGACTGCTCAGAAGGTCGAGAATGCCGATCATAGCATGGAAGCAGCGCGCGATGAACATTTCGAACCGAGCACGAATTTTGATAGTAAAATTCAATAATTTGCAAGCGTTGTTCATTTGTAAGACGATCCATGGTTAAATTGCAAACCAAACTGAAGCTGTTTGACAGTGACACAAGATACTAAACACACGTCAGCTGTCAAAACCAGTGTTGCCAAAACCAAACCAGCTAAAAATCACCCTATACTTTATTAGGTATCCGGTGATGACAATATTCACTTTGGAGGGTATAATACAGATAACTACAGGAATAAAAACAATTCCACGACTCAAAGCTTAAATCATTTTATAGTAGTTTATTATCAATTTTAACTTTCCTTTATTCGACCAACAGCCCGAAATTAATTTTTGATCAGAGAGGTAACCGAAAGAGATGCCTATTGTTTCGTGTTTTATACCCTCAACAGGAAGGTATATTCACTTTGCCATTACATTTGTAACGCCAAGAAGGAGTCACAAATCAATATTAGACCATGTGCCTCTCTGTCTGTTGAAAACACGATAGCGTCCAAAGGAATCAACCTAGGCGAATAAAGTTTGGTAAAAGGACTTCTTTTTATCATCGGTAGTTTGGTATTAAAAATGGGCTACAAAACTAATATTAGAAAACACATGTTTAAAACACAATGGCGTAGAAAAGAATCTACCTAGGCAAGTGAAATTTTGTTAGAGGACTTACTTTTATCGTCATCAGGTTGATATTAAAATTGGGCTAAGCCGGTCAAGTAGTTCTGGTACCTCCCATACAAAACAAATTTTGCATGACTTGTATGCAGTGAAGGGTTTATTTCGCATTTTATTATTACTAGAATCTATCTATTTTTTCTATATTGGGATTTAAACCGTGCGCGGCAAGCTTGTAAAAACAATACGATTTGTATCGTATACGATGTGTGGATATTATGGTTTGTTTTAATTTTATTAATTTTTAAAAAAGTTTTAAATTCTGTGGAATTAAAAAAAAAAACAAATAAATTCAATTTCTTCAACAACTTCGCCATCGTTTGTTTAGTTTTTTTTATGTAAAGAGCCAAAAAAAAAAACAAACAAACGATGGCAAAATAATTGAAATCGAAATAAACATAAACCGAAATAATCGAAAAACTAAACAATAAATTTACTTTTCTTTCGTAAATTTATTGTTTAGTTTTTCAAAAGTTACTTTTACTGAATTTTTCTGTGTATCCACCTTACAGAAATATGGGCCAATGATGCGATCTGAAATGGCGGTTAAACAGAATCGACATGGAGTTTTGTGCTGCAGTTGAATTCTTCACGTACTTCCATGACAGATGTTCTGAGGAACATACACATCAGAAATTTGATCGAAGGGTATCACATTACCAAAACTAGGTTGCCTAAAAAGCAAAAAAAACCTTGTAGTCGCATCCTAGAGACTTTTTTTTTAATAAGATAATAACATATGTACCTATAAGGGTATGTCCAGCACTAAAATCCATCTGCAATCTAACAGAAAAGTAACTAAAATAAAACTGAACGATTTCGAACCGGACGGCGCGACGGACATCTCAATTGTTTGGTAAGTAAAATATTTCAGAAAACCTCTCACCTCTGAATGAAATGTTTTTTACTCTCAATGCTTCATAAACATTTTATTATCTTAGCTTTAAATCGATTTTTAAAGAGAAAAATCTCTTAAAAGCTTTTTGTTTATGTGTTGTTGCGTCTATACTATGGGTTATGTATAAGCGTATCTTATACCACGCAAGGACACACTGAAGTTTGTATGGCTATGGATACGTCGAGTCATACCAAAAACTTTCGCTCTCACAGTGGTACAGCTGTAAGCTGACAGATGCTCATATAAAGCTCCTCTTGCCATTATGGTGAATTCAAATCTAGGGCCGTAATGTCTGCGGTGAGTTCAGTATATAAATTCTGAATATCCTTAAGGATTTCCTCAGTTCACCTAAAACCAACGGTAACGTCGCGTACATTGACAACGAAGCTATTCGACAATCGACTGAATTCACATGCAGAATTTTGTGGACTTCCTTTTAAACAATACAAAAGTATCTATACCATGTTTAGCCTTAAGTGAAGTTAATCTTTATTAATAAGATTTAATGTGCCAATATATTAAAAGAAAGCAATAAATATCTATACATACCTTAAAGTAAAAACGAGGGTAGGAATAATAGTCATTATTTGTTCCGAAATAATAATAAAAGAAAAAAAAATTATTTTATATCGTTTTTTTTTTATTATGAAAATACTAACATTCCAAAGTTTGTTTTGTGTACCTACCCAATGAAAGTGAATAGCATTTACACTTAAAGAGTTGTAGTTTTCTCGGTAATTTCTGTACATTTAGTTGTTGATGTGCGGACACATCAACATAGTGCATTTATTATATTTTCTACATATACGCATAAGGATACAGATATATGACAGCATGCGAGACAAAGTGGAAATGAGGAAACTAATATTAACAGGTAAAAAAGGTCATAGGGTAGCTGCCTGCCAAATTCTACTAAAGCAGTGCAACTTTCGTGTATGAAGGTCAATTAATGATGGTAATGGTTTTACGTAAGCTTAAAGGGTTATACGAGTACGAGTACATATTGACTTTTCCTATTTAGGTTAATGGGTTAGTGCTCGAAAATATCCAATTTCTGATTCTTCATTTTATGCGTTTCTTTTGGAGCTTACTGATACGTATAGCCATGACGCTTATGGCTCGTTTCTGTTCTCGATTAATTTTCCTTTGTGTTTTAATTATGAGTACTTATTACATTTTTCGCTAAATACAAAAAAAAAGATGATGATGATGCTCAGGTGGAAACTGTTATATGAACAAAAATATTAAAAACTTTAACATTGTTTTTAAAAACCTTATATTTTGTTACTAACAGTTTACTTATTCAGAAGTGAACTGTGAACGTCAAATTTTGCGACTTGTTTGAGTGCATGATTTAAACCATTTTTCTATTTATTTTTTCTTGGTTTTAAAGAAGTATTAAAACAAACAATGAATATCAATGGCATATTCGCTTTGAAATCTATATACCTACATATATTCAAACTAATTAATGTCGGTTCGTACGCGCATAACTCGGTTAAACATCATTCGCACATTACAATGAACGAGCCCGTTTGCAAATGGCTCTTTCTTCTTGCGCGTTTTAAGCATAATGGTTTTGTACAACTGTGTGCTGGATGTGCTCGATAGAATGGCAAGAGCAAGGATTGCCGCATGATTGAGAAAATCTGACCGGACCAAGTCGATTCAAGTCTATGAAGTCGTAACTATGCATTCAATTCTACTTAATTCCAAAATAGATTCATTCTTTCAATAGAGAGGCTCGACTCTTGAATAATTAGTTCTTATTGATTTCGAAAAATGGAAGGCGTTTATCTCAGCTTTTTCTACATTTACTACACTTCAAAGTACAAATTACATCAAGTACAAATCAGTCTATTATCTATATATGCGTATTATATATGAATTTCGAGAGATATTCGAATCAGACCACCATTGTCAGGTCTCTTTTCTTTACCACTATTAATCTTACATAGAAATATTTTCTGATTTTTTTTTTCAGAATTTCCTGGATTTGATTCATAGCTATATACCACGCTAGCATCTGTTTATGAGAGAGCTGCTTCATCCACTATGTCTCGACCCAATGGTGTCCCAAGATCCTTATTCTTCAGCCATCCAATGCCGGACAATGTATAGGTGCGCTGTTTAGATTCCTCTAGAGTGTCATCATCTGTAAGGCCCATTTTCCTTAAGTAATACCCTATGTGTCCTCTTACCCAAGTCAGTGTTAATTCATTTTTAGATGAACTCTTATGAGTGCATATTCCAGTACCAATGATTGTCTGTTACATGCATTTGATTACCGTCTGATTGTCCAGTGCTATAAGTATATTTCAACACTCAAGAAAATAGTCCAACGCATGCAGCAAAGCAAACATTTCAGCCTAGTGTATGGATTTATATTTCCCTATGCTAATGTGAAGGGCAACCCAAGTAGCGAATACACATTTTACGCCTGGCGACGTTCTGGTGTCAATTCGTGATCCCGTTATTTAGGAACTTATGTTTCAAAGCAACGAAGTAACACTTCTTTTTTGTTTCGGAAGTGGCGCAACACAAACTAGGAATTGTTTTTGACGCAAATCCTATGTACACAAATTGGGAAAAATGCCTTGTTAATATGTAATTCTATTGTGTGTATGTATACCATATAATTTGTGATGTTATATGAACACACATCTCCACCCATTTTACACGCTGCGGACATAATGTTTCATTGAAGAAACAATTTTGACACAATAACGTACCTGTGTAGATATAAAATTCCTAGGAATATTCCAATATGGGAAATGTTACCTAGCATGTGTCTAATATATTACTTATTGGGATAATTTTCTGGTAACAAAACCGTCTTAACGACGTCGCTCATGACACATGCAGTCGCAAAATGCTCCTTGGGAAGTTACATCTCTTCGGAATAGATAATGGCTCGCCCGTTCCGGCGTCCATCAAAAATCCATCTTTGAAAATCATAATTTCTTTTTTCTGGAAGAAATTCGTTCTCAATACGAGTTTTGTGGTTCCTTTCCATAATAGGCACCCATCCTTAGGCATGTTAAGCTCCCTAATCTCGTTCTTGATAAGTTCCAGGATCTTCCTATGTCCATAGATGGTACCATTGCCAAGAAGCAATCGAATCACTTTACACTTATATCATTAGATTAGTCTAAGCTACACAATCTTAACAAATAAGGTAGGGAAAACAGAGTATTCACATATCGACATTATGTGCAATGAGGCAGCAGATTCCCTGGCTATTCAGATGCAAGACGCCTAGAAATCAAAGGCTACCTATATAATAAAAACGAAAATGACAGCACCAAAACGACAATTCGAACATTTATGTCAACAAAAAAGGAATTCAAAATAAAAAATTTGTGTAAATAAATATTAAATATTTTTTATTGGATTTTTTTTAAGCTCCAAATTGTGCCAACCCTTTGGCTATGTCTGTGTTTTGTTCCATATGTATGTAGAAATATGAATTGAATGGGTTTTATACGTTTTTCTTGAATTTTCATTCATAAGTTACATTCGCCTCAGGTTTCACCAAATAGTTTTGTTCGCCAAAATTTGAAGTTTTAGGCGAATGATATTTCATAAATTCGCAAACCGCAATAAGGCGACTTTAAATTCGCCAGCGGCTTGACAGTTCAGGCGAATGAATTTTGTTCAATTCGCTAACCATAATACAGATAAGTCACATTCGCTTTTTTTTTTGTTCGACTCGCTAACGATAATAGGGGCATTAAAAAAGACGAACAATCCTCAGATAAAATATTCTAATTTGAATCCCATTGAGCGCTTTTGGAGTCCCAACAAAGTAGCGGAAATTAATTTATTGGTTCATTGAACTTTTGTGTCAATCGAACACTCATATTAACTGCTGCGGTTGTCACTGATAGGGAAAGAATATTGTTAAACAAATGAAATTCTTCCGAATTACTGATTGTACCGGATCGTGGTTTCATTTATTTCGGTAATGCTCAAGTTAATCCTCAAAGAGAATAGAAGTAGCGGTAGAAGACAGCTATTTTGTTTGGTGTTGGTCTATCTAGACCCACGGCAAAAATACCAAACTGCCGGTATGAAATGGAAAGATTTCATAGTTCAATGCTTATCTTGTGGCGTTGTTTACATTTCCCCCAATTTTTTTGAAAATCCAGGGGTAAATGGAAACAGTGCGTTTGATTGCTGTAGGCACTAGGGACCTCGGTATGGGGTGAATGTAAACAAGTAATAATGACACACGTTTTCTTTACGACTAAAATTTTCATTGATATTCGAAAATCACCGGCGAGTAAGTCCGGCGACAGTATGGCGGCAATTCAAATTGACTTTTTGGTTGTTATTGGACTACTATTTACAATTAATTTTGAAAGGATAGAATAACCGCCGTTTACAATTACCCGATGTTCACATTTACCCTAACTGACCCTACCAAAAATTCAACTCTGTGAAGAAATTGTATTTAAATAATAAAATCCTTTTCAAGTTAAACATGCACAGCAAACACTGGCAAATATCCTTGAATTTTGAAATAAAGAGAAAACTTTATTTCTCTATTCTGTAACTCATGCGCAAACTTTTTCCATCGAAAGAAAACTTTGGAACATTTTTTTTTTCAATTCATAATATTCATATCGTTTTAGTTATGGTTGGCATGCGTCCATCTATTTTTTTCGGACACAATTTCCGGTACTTTTTAAAGTACGCTTTCGTTTTTTTTTCTAAAACTTCACTTGTCCTCTTTATAGTAATCTCGATCTGCGATCGTTCGCCAGATGTAGTTCGATGGTTCCCACGATCGGTCGTTACTATACCAGATGTTGTTTTGAGTTGATCTGGTAGGGGTTGGATGATGCAGGTTGTTGCATCGGTTTACGATCGTTCGCCAGATACGATGGTTCTCACGATCGCCCGTGTAGATTTATGTTGTCAAACTTTAGTTGCTCATCAAGGGACTCCAGATATTGGCCAATTTCATATTTGTCAATCGTAAAGGTCTTTAGGTAATTCTGGATCAGGCGTGTAGGATTCTCGTACAATCTTCCATCGATCGTAGTATTCTCTTCAAAATTTACAAGGTTGACGTAGACGCTCTTTAAGGATTTATTCTCCACGGAATGTTCGCCTGATATGAGAATGGTTCCGTCTTTAATTATTATGAGATCCAGATTCTTCTCCTTAATTTTATTACATACTGTTTTCTTATTGTTTAATAGTTCCGATAGACATGTTTGGTTTCTATTTGTTTTGCAGAATGTGTACCTTAATTCCAGTGACGTGGCGTGGTGCTTTAAGTAGGATGTTCTCTATGTTTTTTTACCGTAGTAAGATGCATTTATTCTATTCCAGAACCCTACGAGGACGATGAATACTTTGCTTATAGAATGGCAACCACTTAACCAAAGCTTGAATTCATATTTGCTTTCATTAAAGTTCCTAATAAAATGTTTATTAAAATTTGGAGAAGGTAGTGTTGGCCTAACATAATAAATAACGTATTTCCAATTTATCAGCTGAACACAGCTGTGAAAATGGTTTCGCAAGTAGCTTTTCAGTTAAAGCAGTTGCGATTTCAAATATTCGAGCAACCGACCTCTCTTCCATATTTATTTACCCACCCGAGGACCGAGTGGGAATGAAAAATTATACAAAATTCCAGCTTGCGCTTTCAGGTTCTGCAAATTATAGCGCACCAGCACCACACGACAGGAGAATAAAGCACTAGGGTCTAAATAGGACTTTGGCTCTAGCTGTTCGCTGTTGTATGTTGCAAATTGTATGAGTATGATCTTGCGTTGTGCTTGTTTTTGTTCCTGCAACCAGTAGGCACAAAAGCACAAAAGAACTTCCAAGTTCCAACTTCCAACACTATGTTTGTCAGGGTGGAACGAAAACGAAAATGAAACTACAAGTGCGAACTGCAACGAGGTGCGCTCGATGTAGGAGAACACCAAGCCAGGTAGATTTCTGTAGGTAAAGGGTTTTTGTTTTTATACCCTCCACAGGAAGGTATATTCACTTTGCCCATACATTTGTAACGCCAAGAAGGAGTCACCGGAGACCTCATAAAGTGTATATATTATGAATCAGGATCACATTCTGAATCGATTTAGAAATGTCCGTCTGTCTGTCTGTCTGTCTGTCTGTCTGTCTGTCTGTTGAAAGCACGATAGCGCCCAAAGTAATTGACGTAGGTGAATGAAATTTTGTGAAAGGACTTCTTTTTATCGGCGTCAGGTTGGTATTGAAAATGGGCTATGTCGGTCAAGTAGTTCTGGTACCTCCCATACAAAACCAATATTGGATCCATATGTCTCTCCGTCTGTTGAAAGCACGATGGCGCCCAAAGTAATCGACGTAGGTGAATGAAATTTGGTGAAATCACTTCTTTTTATCGGCGTCAGGTTGGTATTGAAAATGGGCTATGTCGGTCAAGTAGTTCTGGTACCTCCCATACAAAACCAATATTGGACCCATGCCTCTCTGTCTGTTGAAAGCACGATAGCGCCCAAAGTAATTGACGTAGGTGAATGAAATTTGTTGAAAGGACTTCTTTTTATCGGCGTCAGGTTGGTATTGAAAATGGGCTATGTCGGTCAAGTAGTTCTGGTACCTCCCATACAAAACCAATATTGGACCCATGGCTCTCTGTCTGTTGAAAGCACGATAGCGGCCAAAGTAATTGACGTAGGTGAATGAAATTTGGTGAGAGAACTTCTTTTTATTGTCGTTAGGTTGGTATTGAAAACCTGCTATGTCGGTCAAGTAGTTCTGGTACCTCCCTCACAAAACCAATTTTGCATGACTTATATGCAGTGGAGGGTATCAAAGCATCGGCCAGGCCGATGATAACACTTTTACTTGTTTTTGTATGCAATTTTGCCTGTCCACGGTGCTCTAAAGCGAGATGAACACCCGGATGTGTGAGTTTCATTGCCACCAAGTTGCGTTGAATGTGAATTGGAATTATCGATACAGGGAGTTATGCATTTTGGTTCGATACAATTTTTTCAACATCTTATGTTGAGATCAACTATTCATTTACAGATACTGATTTGTTAAAATACAATTTATTGCAAAGACAAAAACAGATATGTGTTTCATAATGAACTTAAGTTTAGTGTATTATAATAATAGATTTCGATAGGGTGTGCAGAGAACACCTGCGCACCTTTGAATAAACGTCACTGCTTAATTCATGTTTACAATTTTGGATATTAAAGAATTTTTCATTACATTTGGCAATTTCTTTACTTAAAATTAATTTCCCATCCTCTTGGATTACGGCCCTACTTTCACATAGGTTAAAATTTTTGTGAATGATGGGGTAATTAATGTAAATTATAATTGTTCCATTTTTTTGCAAGATCTTAAACTTATACATATCAGTTAGGTCACTTATAGTAAAAGTTTTAATAGGCTCATTTTTTACAATTTTTTTTATTTCATCCAAATTTAAGATAGCTGGATTTAAAATGTCTAACTTTGCTGGATTGAGTGTGTTTATCAAGTTTTGAAGTTCAAAGATAATTAACTTGCATTTTTCGGAAAAAAGTTCACTTTTAAAAGCATGTTTTACAGACTTGATTGCTTCGAATAGTTTCGAATTTGTTACAAATTGTTTATTGTTGTTTATTACAAGATTATTAATTTTATTCTCTACCGTAAGCTCATCATCATGGTCTGGGGTGAATGAATAGTTTTATTATATTCTTTAGCTGCTCTTATGAATATTTCAGCTGGATCTAATAATTTATACTCCTCTTTAACGCATCTGGCTATCTCCTGAAGGGTACTATGAGCTCGTTCCACTTGACCATTGGTCGTACTGCGGTTAGCTGGGGTATAGTATACAGAGATCTTCGATCTTCCCATTAGTGCTACGAAGGGAGCGGAGGTAAATGTGGGATCGTGGTCGCATACTAAGTTTTTGCAATCAGGAAATGCTTGCAGTAGTTCGAGAACTTTATTTTGCATTTCCTGACGATTGTCTAGAATTTTTATAATTAGGAATTTAGAATATGCGTCGATGCATGTCAGAATCTTTATTTTTTCTGCAAACATTACATTAATATGTACACACTCTCCCTCTTTTACAGGAATCGGTGCCTCACCAATTGGTTGATTAACAGGGTGCCTGTCGTCGCGAATTACTGGAATTCGTCTAAAATCCCAGGCCAATAATAAACATCTATCAATAACTTGTTTAAGGTTTTCTCTGAAGTTTCTGTGGGCACAAGTGTGCGTTTGTGCCACTATTGATAACTGATCATCTTTATTAGAAATATCATGGGCAAAATATTTTGCCTGTATGAATTTATTATTGAAGTGCTCTTTTAAAATGTTTTTAATATCGTAGATTGTTTCGGGTGTAGCAAACAAAGCAACTAAACCTTCTTTTATAAATTCCTTGATTAGAGGAATCAAGTCGGGGGAGGTTCATTATAAGTGATGATGTGTCAAACTTTTGTAGGGAAAGGTTTACAATGTTCGTGAATAGTTTCTGCTCCCTTCTCTATTATTATCTGTTGGTTAAATTGGTTTAGAGGTCTATTAATCAATTCAATTTGATACTCATCACTACTTTCGACAGAGTGCTGAGTGGCTTCAGAAGAGCTGTCCGAAATCTGGTTTAAATTTTGTCTGGATAGGGCGTTGGCCACTATGTTTGTAGTACCAGGTTTATAGACCATTATCGGTGCATGTTCTTCGATAAGAGCATGCCAACGTTTCATTTTAGCATAAGGGTTTCTCAGTGAAACCGCAAATGTTAGGGGTTGGTGATCCGTATGGATCTCTAAATTTTGTCACTCCATACAAATAATTTCGTAAATTCTTTAGAACAAAAACTATGGCGTAGAGTTCTTTCTCGTTTGCCACAAAATTTCTCTCAGTTTTGTCTAATGTTTTGGATATAAAAGTAATATTTTTTGCATCTTGCGATAAGACCACTCCGATGCGTCGTCAGAAGCATCGGTAGTGAGGACAATTTTTTTTCGAAAAGTCGGGCTGGGTAAGTTTAGTCTCAGTTATTAGATGGTCTTTGAGGGTATTAAATGCTAGCACCGCTTCCACGTCTAACTTTATATTTGTCTTTTTTGCCATGTGGGTAGACACTTGTCCACTATCGCTTTGGAGATATTTAGTCAATGGCTTAGCTGTACTCGCGTAGTTTCTTATAAATTTGCGGTAGTAACCAATCATACCTAAGAAACTTCTGAGTTGACGTAGTGTCGTTGGTTCAGGGTATTCTTTGATAGTTGCTACCTTGTTCGGGTTCGTTTTGATAACGTTATGTCCCACAACCCAAAAAGTCTACCTTTTCTTGGTGTAACATCGACTTCTCAATGGAAATTTTCATATTCGCGTTTTTAAGCACTTTGATTATTGTGTCCAAATGTTCTGTATGTTCTTGAATATTATGGGAATACACAATTATGTCGACTATATATACAAAACATGACAATCGTACGAATTCGTATTTGCCATTATTGACAGAAAAGCTAGTTTTTTCTATGTCGGATTCCTTCATCTTTATCTGGTGGAACCCTGATTCTAAATCTAATGTAGAGAAATATTAACCTTTTCCAAGATTGGATAAAATTAAATTGGTATCCGGTATTGCTTACTTACTTAACGGGATCCCGACCCGTGGAGAGTCTCTGCCTGAGACACTGTAGCCTTCCATCCTCTGCGATCCGGCGTGCCGACTGCTTCCAGTTATCCAGACCAAGCGCTCAGGCATCGCCATGGCTTGGTCTTTGAAACGGAGGTTCGGTCTTCCTTGTCATCTCGAACCTGGCGGCTGGGATTCGAAGATCCTCTTAGCTGGAGCATTATATTGTCCATTCGATCGATGTGGCCGAGCCAATGTAGTCGACTTATTTTGGCCTTTTGGACTACATCCACATCTTGGTAGAGCTCATAGAGTAAGCGGATGTATCTTCTCCTCCATTCGCCCCCCTCGCACACAGGACCAAAACTCCGCCGAAGAATTTTTCTTTCGAAGGAGCCCAGTATCAGCTCTCCCTTCCTGCTTATCGTCCAGCACTCGGCGCCATAAAGCAGAACTGGCAGGATAAGGGTTCTGTAAAGCATACATTTTGTCTTTCGAGCTAGGAGTTTTGAACCCAATTGCTTTGCCAAACCGAAGTAGCAGCGGTTTCCTAGGGTAATTCTTCGCCGGATCTCCACTAGGATGTCATTTGTGGAGTTCCTGTTTACTCCGAGGTAGATAAACTCCTTAACTAGACTCGCCTGTTCTTCAATCGCCGTAAAAGCCTCTATCACGGCACGCTGGGAGCGACCGATGATGTCAATATCGTTTGCATACCCCAGTAGCTGGACGGATCTGTTGAAGATAGTGCCTTCCGTGTTGACACCTGCCCTGCGCACTATCTGCTCTAACACGAGATTGAAGAAGTCACATGATAGTGCGTCTCCTTGCCGAAATCCGGTGCATGTTTGGAATAGTTCGGAGGAACCACTTCCAAATTGCACGTTGCAGCGTGTGTTCTCCAGCGTCACGCTACATAGCTGGATCAGTTTTGCCGGGATCCTGAATTCGGCCATAGCCACATAAAGCTCCTGACGATGAATGCTATCATATGCGGCTTTGAAGTCGATGAATAGGTGGTGAGTCTCGACTTGAAATTCATTGGTATTTTCCAGGATTTGCCTCAGTGTAAAAATTTGGTCTATAGTCGATCTGCCACACTGGTACGTGCCGATTAGTGTGTTGCAGAACGGTTTGAGACATTCACACAGTACGTTGGATAGGATCTTGTATGGACATTAAGTAGGGATATGCCTCGATAGTTCTTCCAAGACATAGGATCGCCTTTTTTGTAGATGGGGCATATGGAGCTGATAGTCCAGTCATCGGGCATACTTTCTTCCACCCATACTTGGTTGATGATTTGGTGAATGCGCCCTATCAAAAGATCACCACCGTATTTGAAGAGCTCCGCTGGTAAGCCATCAGATCCGGCGGCCTTGTTGTTCTTTAGCTTTTTTATTGCTAAGCCAACTTCTTCCATACTAGGTGGTGGAACTGGATCTTCATTGACTGGACGTGGGTTCTCTTCTTGCCCTATTACTCTCTGTACATGATGCCCATTTAGCAGCTGCTGGAAGTGCTGCTTAAACACATCTACTATTCCCTGCGCTTCGGTGACTAGGTTTCCATCACTGTTTCCAAGAGCGTTCTGGTCTTGAAGCCAACAGCCAGTTGCTTGGCTTTCTTGTAGAACTTCCGGATGTTGCTTCGATCGCGGGACTCTTCGATCTCCTGGAGCTGGGAGACTGCGTAGGCCCTCTTTTTTCTACGAAGGATTTTCTTCTCCTCCCTCCTCCTTGCTCGATACTCTTCCCTCGATGCCCTTGTTTTGCGCTGCAGCGCCTTCATATGTGCATTTTCTGTCACCTTTTTCCTGCGTACGCATTCATCATCATACCACGGGCTTCTCTGGGGTGGCTGGTACCCTAAGGTGGTTTCGGCTACCTCTTTGATGATGTCGCGGTACTGGGACCACTGGGTGTTGGCATTTGTGGTAGGTGAATGCACTGCGGAGAGTTTCTCACTCAGGCGCTCTTTGTAGACTCTGGCTCCAGGTGTGCTAAGGCGCCCAACGTTGAATTTCTTCTTCTGGGCGGAACGCAGCTTCTTCTCGTTGGATAGTCGAGCTCTGAACTCACTAACCCACCAAAGATGGTTTCCTTTCCGTTTTTAGCATTGAAGTCCCCGAGCACAACTTTGACATCGTATTCCGGACAGGCTCCGTAGGATCCATCCAGGAGCTCATAAAACTCCTCATTGATAGGGTCTTCAGCCTCGTCAGTAGGGGCGTGTGCACACTGCACATATTAGGCTTATGTTTTGGAAAGTAGCTTTGATGCAGATCACAGCTAGGCGATCACTTATCGGCTTAAAGTCAATAACTTTTGTACTAAGCCGATTTCCCACGACGAATCCGCATCCTAAAACATGCAATATTTTATGGCAGCTATATAAATATAAATAAATATCCTATCCATCGTATCTCCTGGATCGCGGTAATATCTGCCTTGTACCGCGTGACTCAAGTTTTTGAGTAGCACCTGGGGTGTACAGCGTTCGCACGTTCCAGGTACATACTCTTAAATCGTTGTCCGTTGACGTTCCGGGTCTGGTTGCCCTTTGAGGGAAATCGCTATCCGAGGCTTCTCGCGTCTCTCTCATAACTAGTGTTTTTTTTACATGGTGGGGAAGTTACCCCGACGGCACAACCCCCAACCTGGAGGGCCAGGCATTTGACCTTAGGACAGCAGGCCGGTTATTCCGGTGCCAGTAACCCACTTTGGGATGTGAGCGCTGCCGTAGGCCCATTAAGGGTTCATCCGCCACCACTCTTCTCCAACACCCTGGCTCGGTATTGGAAATCCCTATAGACCTGGTATCCGAATATGTCAGAGCAGCTCTATAGGGATTACACCAAATAGTTCGGCCTGACAGGGACTGTAGACGCCACCGTTGGCTTCTTCTAGGGAACTCCTCCGCTGCCGTCTGGTACCAGAGGAGGGGCCTTAGTGAGAAAACAACACTCGTCCCCCCTCCCTCGTCTGCTGCCACCAACGACCTTCCAAAGGGGTTGGTTACCCAATCTCCAGTCGAGGTACTAAGCACCCAGCAGTCACCACGTGGAGGTGAGAGTAGGAGTTGATAGTGAAAGGCTAGGTGAGAATGCTTGTGTTCTCATGACATCGCATCACTACCCTTCAAACGGTATTGGATACTTACAATTCCATTGTATTTTCATTTTCATATAATTTCGATGACTAGCCTGTTTTTAGGCGAGCCATCTTTACTTGTACCTTTTATCGGTATGGAGATTTGGAAGGTCTAATTATACCTTCTCTTAATAGCTTTTGCGCTTCGCTGTTCACAAAGTTATTTGCGGATAAAGGGTACGGATATTTTTTACTCCAGATCGGTTTATCGTTATTGGTGCGAATTTCTACTAAAACGTCCATTCTGAATGGTAAAGTAGTATCAATGTTACCATGAATATTTTTTTATTTTCTTCATCATTGAGTCTAAGAGTATTATTATTCTCATCCATTCTATTAAAGGAGTCCTGGAGAGCAAAGCTAGAGCGGACATTATTGCCCTCTAATTCTTGTGCTTTTGCCAGAGCATTTGGCAGGTCCTGTAGATTTAAAAAGAATAGAAATTGGGACAGTTGTCCATCCAACCCGGTGATGAACACTCGTAGAGCGTTTCTTCTATTTATATTATTTAATTCGTTCGTAATAGGGCTGTTGGATCCATGGGTCATTATTGTTTTGTTAGTCAGAAGTGTAAGCTTCTGGTTAACTTGATTATAAAAATCAATTAACGAAGATGATCCCTAACGCAATACGCTTAATTTCTGTTCTACAATATGTAAAGGCCGCTTATCGGCATACCCGAAATCTAGTCTGGCGCTAATTGCCTCGAAATTGAGGACTGTACCATGATTAGTGAGCATCCATTGTGATCTTGTTCCTGAATATAGTCAGAGCTGCAAAATACTTGGAGCTACCGATGGTGTATAGGACCATCAAATTCTGTGCAGCTTCACGCCAACTGACGTATGCTTTTTGTTCACCACTGAATCACGTCTAATGTTTCTGAGCAAGAAATTGATGGATCTATTGTTTGTGTGTTATACTCCATAATAGAGCTAGTAATTCCAATTGATGATATGAGCTTCTGTAATTTATTAATTTCATTTTGGTGTTTATTATCTTGGTTTTGGAATGACCTTTAAATAGACTCGTTATTGAGTGCTAAAGCTTATGCTATAATTTCGTCAACTGATTGTTGAGTTACACTCAGCGAAAAATACTATAATTTCAATACGAATTCCTTTTGTTTTAATATGTTTTTACTATTAAAATTAGTCAATGTGATTTTTCCTATTATTAGTATAGTTCAAAAACTATTGAAGCTATAGTTCCTTAAGATAATTATTTTAATTATTTTATAACATTAAACCAATGGTGCATACAATTGAAAAGTAATAATATGTCCTATTATTTTAATGGGTTCCCCTTTTGTACATACACTATTAAAACTATTATTTTCCACATTAATTTTAAAGGAGAAGTACTATTAACTCAATGCGATAGTGTTATTAAATCAATTCTGCACATACTGTAGTTTTAATTAGCTCTCAATATTAAATCAATGGTGCATTCAATTTAAAAGTAATGAGATGCCCCATTATTTTAATAGGTTCCCCTTTAATGTGAATACACTATTAAAACTATAATTATTGAATCAAACTCCCAAATCTATACTTACATTTGAAAAATATTGATACTTATCAATACCTCGCTGAAAATAAATTTAAGATCTTTTAAAAGTGAATAAGTATAAACTTTTTTTTTCCTTTTTAGCCTTAAACTTTTATTGTAAACACATATAAATGATAAGAACTTAGTTCTTGTATGCTTTTGCTGGAATAAAAATTTATTGTAAAGTTGTTATAATTTTTTTTTTTTCATATCCAAAGTACTCGTACCTATACTAAATAAAACGTTTATGGTTTTTTACCTTTAGTACAATTTAGTAAACAATAAAGGTTGTATCTTAACACTTTAAAAACACAATGAAGAAGTGTCCACAATACTAGGCTTCCACTTTTTTGTAGAGGACGTAGGTAATATTGATGACTTTAAAGCAACAGCAAGAAAATTATACAGTTGTGAGAGTCTGAAAATAAATAGTTCAACAAATTATTGGATAAATTAGATTTACTTTAATTGTACAATGTACTATGTAATGGTAACATATTCCAAATAACATTATTAACTTACTGGTATCAATTTCGTATGTAGATTCTGAAAGTTCCAGAAAGAATCCGGGGGTGCAATTGGTGTAGGTCTAAGTAAAATATATATGTAGATCATATGTATATCATAGTAAAGTAAACGTTCTATAAACACGTGCAAATAGTAATAAATAAATGATTGAATATGTGTGTATTTAGTAATGCATGCTATCAAATCTATATTAATCGTAGATTAAAGCATATATATATGGATCGTATAATTTTCTTCATTTCAAAGAATACCTTATTAACTCAAACTAACAAAAAATAAAGTGCAGGTAACACAAAACAGTGATAATTAACAAAAACTTGCCGTTTATTTACACTTGTTATTACGCAACTTAACTAAAACTGTAAATAACCACGTCAACACACTTAAACGTTTACCGACAGAAAGCAATCCGTTCATTCAATAGTAAATCAAATGAAAAAACAATAGTATGCATACTATTGATCAAGGATTCAAAAGTATACCACATGAAGAAACAATAGTATGTGTACTATAAAATAGGAATTCAACAGTATATCATATGAAACACAAAAGTATGCGTACTATAAACAAAAATTAAATGTTATTGAATTTATATAGGTACTATTAAAATATATGTGTAAATAATATAATAGTACTAAAGGGAAAAATAAATAAATAAAATAAACTTACCTTCTGCAGTTATATAAATACAATAAAAGTATATCTGATTAATTTAATAGTACCACTTTTGATCCTCAGCAATAGTACAAAATCATATGAAAACTATTACGTTAATGGGAAAAACCTATTCTTTTACGTACTATAAAATCAATAGTCGTAGTTTTGATTTTTTATAGGATTTTTTTCTCTGAGTGTTAGAGCAGTCCCAAAAGCCATTTTTATTTCTTCTTCAGATTCTGAATCTGATTCTTTTAAAGAAGTTTTATATCTCTTAGGGCCGTTTGCTCATACGACTCTTAACGATTTAAGTTCTACTTAAATACTTATGGGCTACTTTTTTCAGGTCATAAACTGTCACATAAGAGTTTATGTGGAACTTAATTCGCTATGAGTCGTATCAGCAAACGGCCCTTAAAATATCAATTTTTATTTTTTTTTAACATTAAACACTAATTTCTCACTCTTAAATTTTAACATATTCTCAAAAAATATTTCTTACAGTTATTTTCTCCTTATTTGTGAATACTTCTTCTGGTTCTTGTTTTCAAATCTGGATACTTCGTCCTGTGGATCTGATGAATCTTCTGCTTTTCTGATGAATGAGCTCTTTCCTCTGTCTTGCGGAGTACTTTGGCTGTTAGTTTTTCATCAATGCACTGAGTTTAAGTTTACTTTACTTTTTTTAACTTCTAATTAAACTTGAGCATCCCTGACGAGCCCCCAATTAAAAAACTTAGTTTTTCGTTTGTTTAAAAAAAATAAAAGATTTATTTACAAAAAATATATACAAACTAGTACTGCACAGCTTAATGTCTGGCTAATCACTGCGTCCTCTGGTTCTCGCTGATGTCCTCTTTATAGTAATATCGGTCGTTACTATACCAGATGTTGTTTTGAGTTGATCTGGTAGGGGTTGGATGATGCAGGTTGTTGCATCGGTTTACGATCGTTCGCCAGATGCGATGGTTCTCACGATCGTCGGTTGTTCCCAAAATAGTGTGGGAACTCGTTTCAACCCCCTGCACTCCTTGGTTTGGCGTTACTTTAGTTGGGATATCTCAGCGGGGGAACTAGAGTGTTAACTTATATATCTGTATTCGCACATACTACATAGGTAAGGTTAGGTAAACGGGTGGGCAGTGCAGGGAGAACCCTGCGCTACCCCATTAGGTCCTCGTGGACCCTTTGTGATGCCCTTGTTGGGGTCAACCGTTGGTGTTGTATCGGTGTTCTTCATCCCCCCTCTTAGTGGTTAATAGATGCTGTTCAGCCATCCCGATGTCCTCAAAAACCTGTAAAGATCAGGCAGTGCGATATCAGAGAGTTCTTGTAAGTCATGGAAGAAATAGCTTCCAAGTGTTCTGTTCCTCAAGTGACATAGACTCGGGCAGTGACAGAGGAAGTGAGGTGTGTCCTTGTGGACCTCCTCGTCTCCGCAGCCTCTACATATATCATCATCTTTGATATTTAGTTTTATTGCGTGGTTTCTAAGGAAGTTATGACCAGTTAGAGCCCCTACTAACTTAGATAGCGATAACCTGGCAAACTGTAATAGTCTGTTGGTCCGGTTTCTATTATATTCTGGCCAAAGCTTCCGTGATATTTCACAGGTAGTGAGTTCTTTCCACCTGTTGCTGGTTTTCATTCGAATTTTGGTTTTCACTCGCTCTCTGAGATTGCAAAGTGGAGGCTTGATTGATTGAAGTGCTCTGTCAAGATCCATTACGGACCCCTTTCTCGCAAGTTTATCCGCCATATCATTACCGGTTTTGTCTCTGTGTCCAGGGACCCAGCAGAGATTTGTGGTATGCTGCGAGCAAAGAACCTTCGCGGCAGCGGTGAACTAGTTTGGATTTTATTACATTAGCCGAAACTGCTTTTATAGCCGCCTGACTGTCAATGAAGATGGTAATATCGCTACGGGGTATTGCCAACATTGACGACCTACGGGCCGCTTCAGCGATAGCCAAAACCTCCGACTGGAAGACACTACTGCTATCAGGTAGTCTGATGGAGCAATGTATATTCAATTCCTCAGAGAATATGCCGGCACCGGTTCCACAGTCCATCTTTCAACCATCTGTGTAGATGGATATTGATTTTCTTTTTATACCCTCTGTTGAGAGAAAGCAAGCGTTTTTGTTTCCCTGTTAAAGTTGGCAAAGTTAAACTGTGGTTTTTTTTGCAGATTGACCAAATTCAAAGCAACGCGATCTTTATTGTTCAAAAAATGTATCTAATCTGACAGCCGGAAGCTTGTAAGACATAAAAAGAAAAAATTGTATGCGTTGACAGTCTACTTCAATTGGTATAAAGAAAGGGTTGGAATCTTAAGGTTAAAATACATTAGCAAAGATTTTGTACTTTGGACTGAACATCCTCCCGCCCTTGAAGGGGCTTAGCTCATTCAATTGGTAGTCGACGAATTTTTGATATAGCACGCTGAGTTTCGCCGCTGCTTGTCTTCAGGGTAACTACACGCACGATACCATCCTTACCAGGATGCAGCTGGATCACTCGACCTAGTCTCCATTTAAGTGGTGGAAGGTTTTCTTTTTCAATTAAGACAATGTCGCCTATGGCTGCTGCAGCGTTCGCCTTTGTCCATTTGGTGCGCAGTTGAAGGCTTTGCAAATACTCCCGCGACCATCTCGACCAAAACTGTTGAAAGTACCACTGCAGTTGTTGATAACGCGTAAGCGAGTTGACGTTGCAATGTTGCAAAGAAGGCTCAACTACCGCATTGAGGGCTGTGCCAATAATGAAATGGCCAGGAGTAAGGGCCTGGACATCGTCAGGACTCTCAGACATTGGTGTGATTGGCCTGGAATTAAGAATAGATTCAATCTGAATTATTAATGTATTAAGTTCTGAGTAGGTCAGACATGAATTTTGAAGAATTCGTTTCATATGAAACTTGGCGCTTTTAACTGCAGCCTCCCACAAGCCGCCAAAGTGGGGAGATCTGGGAGGTATAGTTTTCCAGACAATCCCATCTGCCGCGCAAGCATTCATTATTACCTCATAGTTTTCACGCTTGAGGAACATTTGATAAAGGTCATGTAATTGATTGCGGGCTCCGATAAAGTTGGTAGCGTTATCGCTGTGTATAACAGAGCACAATCCTCGCCTGCCGATGAATCGTTTAAGAGCGGCCAAGAAACTATTTGCTGAAAGATCTTCGACTAACTCCAAATGCACGGCCTTAGTGACGAAACAGACAAATACTGCAACATAGGCCTTCACTGGGGCTGTTCCACGACGACGAAAATGTATTTGGAAAGGGCCACAGAAATCCACGCCAACAACATTAAAGGGCCGTGACTGCTGAACGCGCAACTGAGGCAGATTACCCATAATTTGGTAATTGATTGATGGCTTGGTGCGCGTGCATCTGATGCATCGATGAACCACCTTCCGCGTTACAAGTTTGCCATGCAGCGGCCAAAATTTCTCGCGAACAATGCTTAAAAGTGCCTGAGGACTTGCATGTAAGTTCTTGATGTGAAGATGAGTTACCAGAAGGGTCGTGAATAGATGGTCTTTCGGCAACAAAATTGGATGTTTCGCGCCGTAACTTACAGATGAGTTTGATATTCGCCCTCCGACTCGAAGTATTCCTTCAGAATCTAAAAATGGAGATAGCGAGTTGATGTGGCATCGTGAAGGGAGCTGGTTACCGTTGGATAAAATTGAGATATCCCTTTGAAAACTCGCGAGCTGCACATATTTGATCAATCCGTTGAGTGCCTTATTTAATTCATCGACGGAAAGGGGGCCAAAAGAACGCGAACTTGCATTTTCTTCCTGCGAATTACCTCGGAATCGAAAGAGATAAGCAATGATCCTTATAAGAGACATGTAATTATTGTGAAATTTAATATTTTGCAACATATTGTCCTGCGTTTGTATAGCCAAAACAATTCTTGTTTTCCTACGCTCCAGTTGCGAATTTTCAGGCGTAATAACAAGATCGCCAGTTGGCCATCGTTCCTTTGGCAGCATCAGAAACGGTGGTCCATGAAACCATAACCTAGAGTTAATTAATGTCGAAGGATAAGCTCCTCGAGAAACTATATCAGCAGGGTTGAGCTCTGATGGAACATGTCGCCATTGTGAAACGATCGAATTTTGTTGTATCATAGACACGCGGTTCGCCACAGATGTCTGCCAGTTACAAGACTCCTCTGCAATCCAATTTAATACGATGGTAGAATCAGTCCAGTATGTGATATAATGCAAAAGAGAACCGAAAATGTCTGTTAGTCGCTGAACAAGTCGAACCATCATGACTGCAGCACACAGCTCTAAGCGTGGTAAGCTTATTTTCCTTACAGGAGCTACCTTTGATTTAGCACACAGAAGTTCAACTCGCACTGTACCATTCTCGTCGATAGAGCGCAAATAAATGCAAGTGCCGTATGCATCTTCGGAGCTATCAGAGAACGCATGCAGCTGATAACTCTCAGCAGAGCCGAAAAATGTCCGTCGATTTATTTCTATATCATTCAGTTCATGCAACTTGCTTCTAAAGTTTAACCAACGAAGATGATAGTCTTGAGGCAGCGCTTGATCCCATGCGAACCCAAGGCGCCATAATTGTTGCATGAATATTTTAGCGAGAACAATCACAGGATTTACTAGTCCTAATGGATCGAACAGCTTAGCTATATCCGACAGCACAGTCCTTTTCGTGATGGCCTTTGAGGATAAAGGAGATATTTCATAATGAAATCTATCTGTTAGAGGATTCCAGATAATCCCAAGGGTTCTTACAGCATCACCATCTTTAATTTTAAAATATGGCTCGCGATCATTTTCTGATATATCTTCTAAGAGTTCTTGAGAATTTGAACACCATTTCTTTAGGCGAAAACCACCTTTGCTTAGCACTAATATTAACTCTCTCTGAATGTTCCTTAGTTCATCGAGCGAATCACACCCAGTGAGCAGGTCGTCGACATAAAATTCGGTTTTAATGACCTTCGCAGCTAAAGGAAATTGTTTCTCTTCATCGATCGCCAACTGCTTTATTGAGCGTGTCGCTAAAACTGAGGCGCAAGCTGTGCCAAACGTTACAGTGCACAATCGATAAATAATTATCTCTCCATTTAAATCTCTCCATAAGATGAAATGGAAGTTTCTGTCTGCTGGGTCTAGTTGTACTTGGTGATACATTTTTGTAATGTCCGCTGTTATCACGAATTTATGTATGCGGAATCTAAGCGCTATAGAGAGTAGATCAGGTTGAATAATCGGTCCAACCATTAGAAGTTCATTGAGACACTTCCCAGAGCTTGTCTTTGCAGAGGCATCACATACCACCCGCAACTTTGTGGTGGAACTTGTTAGTTTGAGAACACCATGGTGTGGAAGAAAGTAGTGGGGCTTGGTGAGGTCGACATCGTGTACTTTCTCCATATGCGAGCTTTCGAGCAGTTTACTCATAAACTCGGAGTACTGTTGCAATAATACAGGGTTTTTTTGGAACTTTCTTTCTAAAGAGAGCAGCCTCCTCCGCGCAACCAGTGTTGCCAGATGAAAAATCTAAAAATCTTATTTTCCGAAACAAAAAATCTTTTTTTCAAGATAATTTCAAAATAGAAAAACAACGAAATATAAAATACAAATTTGAAGTACTTAAAACAAACTGTTATACATATCTTTTTCGACAAAATTGCAGTAATGTCATTTTTTTTTTTTTTTAATTTTGGCAAATATTTGAATTAAAATTACTCAGAACTTCATTGCTTATATTAGAATCATAGCAACTTACTCCATTAAAGAGCAACAAATCCTTTGTAAAGATTAAACTTTCAACTGTTTTAGTACTCAAACGATTACGAATTTTGCTTTTATTTAAATTTACAGCAGGAAAAATATTCTGCAGAGCGAAGGAATGTGGAAGCGACAATATATTGAAAATAAAATCTTTAAAAATTGGATATGCGAAGTTTCCATTGGCTGTTTCTACTATTATTTTTTTCCAAAAACATATTACATCGGTTATTTTATCAAATTCGTTGAAATTTATGTTTCTTTAGAGTTGATGGAAACGTTAGTAAACCAGAAATTCTTGCACCTATTTTGGCATATAAAATCGTGGGTCAGAAATGTGAATATTTTTTGGTATGTTCCAACCATTAATGTCTATTTTCTTATCAGCTAAAGGCCCAGTAATTTGCGGCATAACAATTGCTTCGATTGTAGCCGTAAAAGCGTTTATGATAGATCAAATGACGATTACTGTTTTGTATTTAGCTGAAGTTACGATGCTATTAGCGCAAGTCAGAGACGTATGAGATGGAAATCGAGGTGCTCCTAAGCGTTGTACGAGTCTTTCGGAAATGAGGTGCGTTTGTGACCCGGAATCTAAAAGGACACGACATGGTATCTTCTGTTGGAGTTTATTTAAAACATTCACCACCGCCGTTCCTAATATATTGTTTTCAGCGCGACTGGCATGCATGGAGTAAGTATGAGCCGGAGCATTGGCGGCAAAGCTGGTAGAGGGGGGGGCTGTTACAAACGGTATCAGCAGGAATTGAATTGTGGTTTCTTGTCGTTGGGTGACTAGTTAGATTAAGTGGGGTTTGCGGTACTGGAGCAGCGACCACGTTTTCGACCAGGTGTAAATGAATATGGTGCTTATTTCCACAATTACGACAACAACTTGATGGGCAATTAGCACTTGTATGATCAGTAGTTTTCAAACAATTCATGCACAAATTCAGATTTTTGATTCTATGAATGCGTTCCGGAATGGATAAATTTAGAAATTTGTGACATCGATATATAAAATGACCTGGCAGGGAGCAGAAGTTGTATTTTTGGTTGTAATAAATGATTTTATGGTGTGCTTCGGACTGTTTTTATGATTTTTTACTATTTCAGGCTTTGCAATGGAATCGGAATATAAATGGTTGGTTACATTTACTTCTAAATGTTGAGCTCTCTTTTTTAAGAACTGAGTAAGTTCTTGTAAGCTGGGCAGCCTGTCCACTGGGGCTTCGTCGTTCCACTTACTCAGTGTTCCTGCATCTAACTTCGAGGTGATGAGAAACACAATCAGGTCGTCCCAATGTTCCACTGGCCGCTTCATATTGCTCAATCCGGTTAAATGGTTGCCGATCTGGTCTATCAAACTCCTCAGGTCCACCGCAGATGCTTTCATGATTTTCGGATGATTGAAGATACGTTGCAGATGTTCTTGTGCGATAATTTTTCGATTTTCGAATCGTTCCCTTAATTTTGCTAAAGCCACATCATAGTTGTCGTCCTCGATTTTTAGTCCTTCAATGGGAGCAACTGCAACATCACTTAGTTTCGACAGCAGATAATGAAACTTAGCTTGTTTCGTCAATGTCGGATTATCGTGCACCAAGGACAAAAAACGATTGTACCACACCGTCCACTTAGTCACGTCACCTGAAAACAGAGGAAGCTCGATTATTGGGAGTTTAATTGAGTCAAAGCGTTGAGCTGATGAAGCTTGCGATACATCCATTGAATTATCCCTTTCCGGTTGCCTCTTGTTGATGAGAACCTTCAGCGTGGCTATGGTAAAGAAGTACATTTCCTCGTACTCGGCGCGTTCTGGATTAGAAATTTCGTCGTGATCGGCGTCTTCTATTTTCATCTGAACACCAGAAAATGTATGGAAGGCTGACTCCAGGGCCTCCATACGCACTTGAAGTTCCGGTGAAGATACAGATGACGGATCAGCGTTGGCATTGACGGCGAATAACTTCAATCTGTTGATTTGATCCATGGCCACTGATCTTCGCGTTTTGAGGGCCTCCAGCGCTTTCAACTTTTTTTGATTGACCTAAAGAACAGCATTATCAGTAGGTAAAGAAGATCCACGTGGCTCAGCAAGGGTTGACTTAGTCGACGAACTCCCTGCTTCTTCATTCATAATGAATTAATCGGAATCACGTCGGGGTCACCAAAAAATGTTGAGAGAAAGCAAGCGTTTTTGTTTCCCTGTTAAAGTTGGCAAAGTTAAACTGTGGTTTTTTTTGCAGATTTATTAGAAAAAAACAGATTGAACAAATTCAAAGCAACGCGATCTTTATTGTTCAAAAAATGTATCTAATCTGACAGCCGGAAGCTTGTAAGACATATAAAGAAAAAATTGTATGCGTTGACAGTCTACTTCAATTGGTATAAAGAAAGGGTTGGAATCTTAGGGTTAAAATACATTAGCAAAGATTTTGTACTTTGGACTGAACACCCTCCACAGGAAGGTATATTCGCTTTGCCAATACATTTGTAACGCCAAGAAGGAGTCACCAGAGACTTCATAAAGTATATATATTCTGAATCAGGATCACATTCTGAATCGATTTAGCCATGTCCGTCTGTCTGTCTGTCTGTCTATCTGTTGAAAGCACGATAGCGCCCAAAGTAATTGACGTAGGTGAATGAAATTCGGTGAAAGGACTTCTTTTTATCGGCGTCAGGTTGGTATTGAAAAGGGGCTATGTCGGTCAAGTAGTTCTGGTACCTCCCATACAAAACCAATATTGAACTCATGTGTCTCTCTGTCTGTTAAAAGCACGATAGCGCCCAAGGCAATCGACGTACGTGAATGAAATTTGGTGAAAGGACTTCTTTTTATCGGCGTCAGGTTGGTATTGAAAAGGGGCTATGTTGGTCAAGTAGTTCTCGTATTTTGCATGACTTGTATGCAGTGGAGGGTATCAAAAAAGCATCGGCCAGGCCGATGATAACACTTTTACTTGTTTTGGGTTCATTTGTATTCCATTCTTCCCTACTCTTGAAAGAGCAGGTGAATGGTCTGTCAAAGTCGAGATGGGGAGACATATAGTCAGAAGTGACAACGTTCCTTACGTATTTGCCTAATATCTGTGCATGCCCAAAATTGCAAGGGTTCCAAATGTTGGTTTGACTGATTCTTAAGGCACTTTTAGCAGCAGATTCTTCCATGTATAGGTCTAGAGGTGTCAGGTTAGGAATTGCCTGTAGTCCAGCTGTCGGTGTGGTTCTCAATGTGCTGGTTGATTCTATACAAGCTATTCTTTGTATTTTGGTCATTGACTTAAGATTGGTCGCTTTACTGGCGGCTTGCCACCAGACTACACTGCCATATGTCAGAATTGGTCGCACGATCCCAGTGTACATCCAAAGGATGATTTTGGGGTTTGGTCCCCAACTCCTACCAAAGATGCGGTTGCATGCGTAGAAAGCGTTCGCTGCTTTCTTGATTCTTTCATTGACATTCAGCTTCCAATTAAGTTTCCTATCAAGGATAATTCCCAAACACGTCGCACTATCTGCTAACCTAAGGGGTACTCCCTCCAGAGTTGGTGGCTCGAATTGCGGTATTATTCTTTTATTCGTGAACAAGACAAGCTCGGTTTTCTGCGGATTGACCCCAAGACCGCATTGTTTTGTCCACGTACTGAACACCCCAAGTGAGTTTCCTAACAGGTAGAAACTTACCCCTTGTAAGTATAACTACTTCATCTGCATATGCAGTTACTTTGACTCCCATGTTGTTGAATTTCATAAGTATCTCTTTAATGACAAGAACCGAGAGTAAGGGGGAGATGACTCCTCCTTGTGGGGTGCCTCTGGAAGCAGTTACTCGGAGGTCAGTGTCACCTAATTTCGCGTTGATGTTCCTTTCACTGAGCAAGCTCAAGATCACATTAGTGAGAGATTGATCAACATTCGAGTTCTGAAGTGCTCTCTTCACTGCGCAGATTTTAACGTTATTGAAGGCTCCTTCAATGTCTAGGAACGCAGCTAATGTATGTTCTTTGTCATATAGTGACTTCTCAATAGTACTTACGACGCCATGCAATGCAGTTTCCATCCCTTTGCAATCCGAGTAAGCATGTTAAGCCGTGGATAACACATTGTCATATAGCCGATCACGTATGACGACATTTATTAGTTTTTCAAAGGTTTTAAGAATAAACGATGTCAGACTTATAGGCCTGAAGTCTTTGGCAGTGGTATGGCTGGATTTCCCTGCCTTCGGAATGAAGACAACCTTGACTTCTAGCCAGGCTCTGGGAATATAGCAACACTCTAAACTGCGAATAAAAATTCTTTTAAGGACCGGTATAATGGTCGTCTTAGCTTTCTGGAGCATGATTGGTAAAATACCGTCGCATCCAGGGGATTTGAACGGTGAGAATGAATCCATTGCCCAGATTAGTTTTCAGTTATGAAGGCTCCAGGAATTGCCGTCGTTACGGTATTATCTCTTGACTGGTTCGTTTGGTTCGTGGTACAACCCGGAAAATGAGTCTGTAGTAATAGACTGAGAGTCTCTTCGCTAGATTGTGTCCAAGTCCCATTATTGTCTTTGAGATAATCTGGGGCTGCAGATTCTCTGCATAGGATTTTCTTGAGTCCGGCTGATTCTGTGGTTGATTCAATATCACTACAAAACGAACACCATGTTGCGCGTTTAGCACTGGTTATGGCCTTTTTGAATTTCCTCTGGCCGACTTTGTATGCGTCCCAGTCAGTCTGGGAATTTGTGACCCTGGCCAAATTAAAAAGAGCTCTAGCTCTTTTTCTTATATCAACGAGGTCCTTCGAACACCATGGAGGAGATTTCCTATTCTTTATTGTCCGTAAGGGACAGGCTTTTTCATACGCCTTGCTCAGAATTTCGTTCAACATTTTTGATGTTGCCCAGCTGGTCAATTTAGGATTCCTGTATTTACCTAATGTGGGAGTTTTCTCCTCAATGTGGAATTCTATAATTCTATGGTCTGAGAAGGATGGTTCTGTTGAAACTTTCCAATCCCTCACAATAAGGGTTTGTGAATTACTAAGGAGAGTAATATCTAAAACCTCACGTCTGTTTCTTACTATAAATGTTGGTTCATTTCATACATTGGCTATAAGTAAGTTGTTTTTGATAATAAATTCTAAAAATCTCGCGTGGATTTTGTAGAATGCTGACAATTTTTGTGTCTATAATTTCCACGAAGTCAACCCTTTCGCAACAACCATTGATTCATTCGAGATCCTTATTCTCAAGGAACAAACTTTTTTTGGTTGCAGCCAAATATCTACCTGAGTTGTCTAAGTTAGTGAGAATTGGACAAAAGAAGGTATTCAGGTTGTGCTCTCCATCCTAAAGTCACCATATACATTGTTTTCTTTGCGGAGACTCAAGAAAGTATTGGAAAGATGCAAACTAATAAAAAAGGAAAACCAATCAATTAATACTTGACCAACTATCCCCGCTAGAGGTTTACCGTTGTCACTTTTCACCCCGTAAATAGCAAGGAGTAGAGGTGGGAGCGTTCTCCTGTCTCTTGCAATAACCTGTGTCTCACTTCTAACACAGCTTTCGGGAAAATTTCGGCCATTATTATTATTTGTACATCGATCGCAATAGTGACGTTTACAATTATTATTATTTTATCATTTCCTTTTGTCATGCGCTCAAATTCAAACATGAGGCAGCTGGCATCATGAAAAGTGCAACTACAAGAAATTGAGACACCATCAGAACCATTCAACGGCTTGCTGATCGGCACGGATCCAGATTCAAAGCTGTTCCTGAAGTCCATTTGCAGATTTAAGGTTCGGTGCAACAGAAATAAATCAGAATACTGTGGCAAATAAAACAATTCAATTCAACGTTCAAAATGAAATTATCAAACTGATTTTTTTAGTTCACTAAATTTTCCAGACATGCCACGACTGAAAACTGGATCTCCCGTTATTTCTGAATTTTAACCCACCACGGCTGCAATGGCACGCGATTGGTAATCCAAAATTTGATGAAATCGAATGGCCTCAATTTCCTAATAGATTGGCATTCGCAATGACAGTCAAAAAGTCGAAAGGACAAACGATGTCCGTTTGCGGCTTCGATTTGGGCAAACCATATTTTTCACACGGACAATTACATATAAGTACGTGGCATGTCGTCGAGTGGGCAAACCATCGAGCTTATTTGTGTTGGCTAAGAAATATCGTATACTCAATTGATCTTCGAAACTAATATTGATTTTCTTTATTTCATTTTTCTAATTTGCGATGAAAAATATATCACTTTTTTCACTTCAAATTTAACTTATGAGGATCAAACAATAAAAATGTCAGTAATAATTTAAGAAATACATTAAATTGAGAAAATTAATGGTTGGTAATTTGTTATTTTTATCACTCCATTCCTCTTTCTGTCATAGATCCCATCCCTACACATCCGTTTGTTCTTCATCGAAGAATGGACCGTCAACATATTTCGACTCGGGAAGACCATTTTCTTAGGGCGGAACCTTCATGTATTTGCTCGATATCCACTTGGAATACATATATCCTTAACGGTGAAAAATTTGTATCAACTGTCGTCGTACTTGAAATAACCGACAGTGGACAAAACTTTTAATATTTAACTTTATATATACACATAGGTAGGTTTGATTTCTTTGCGATTTTCGCCTAGGTGTCCAAATGACCCGACGAGATACATCATGAAATTCTTGATTGCAGCGATATTTCAGAAGTGGTCCGCACCGATAAGGCAGCGATTTCTTCTCACTAGAACACAAGATTCACGAACGTTTCACGGTTGATTATCGAATAACAATGCGCACCGTCATTGCCGGTAGCATAAACATCAAACATATTTTTTGTTAAATCCTTTCATCGTTCTATTTTATCGATAACATTCGATGATTTTTATGGATCGTTAAAACATAACATTAGTTATTTTTCATTTAATAACCAAAATATTCACTAGAAATAATTTACATGGCAAAACAACGTTTGCCGGGTCAGCTAGTTAGTTTATAATTCTAAACTCTCTGGCTGAACAGCAGCGTATGTAAATCCGCTACTATTACGAAACTCCATACCATCATTCAGGATGGTTGGGCAATAATCCTCTTCAAAATGACATTAAGTTAGGATTTATTTAGCTTATGTCCGAGATAAACATGGGTTTCTGAACATTAATATTTAACCCTACAGTTAGCGTTATTCAAGCAACTATATTTGTTTATTGGTAAAGGGATTTTGGAAAGTGTGGAGTCTCTGCATAAGGCCGAATATATCTAGATACTTGCATATTTCTTATCGTAGAAAGAAGGTTTTTAGAAGAAAAAGAGGATATTTGGAGGTCAGTTAAGTAAAAAGAGGACAATGTATTGTTTTCTTTTAGGTAAAAATCAGAGAGGACATAGTAGGGAAAAAAAGGACTCCCCTTTCAAAAAGGGGACGAATGGTCACCGTAGTAATGGGTAACCGATTATTTGCTCCTATGCATTTCCCTTTGTTTGCGTGGTAAGATATTACAACTTTTTATAATATTTCGTATACATATTTTTAATTAACTGAGCTGTGCTTGAATGTATAATATGTGAATCGTATAATAACCAATATCTCTGATACATAATCGGTATGCTTGGTTTATAAATTACCTAACGCAAGAATCTTTTCAGATAAAAATAGTAAACACTTTGAGTGAGTTTACCTGTTATCATTGTTTTGATTGAGATTTGGCTATATGAAAAAGAATTATATTTATATAATACTAGCTGACCCGGCGAACTTCGTACCGCCTAACAGCCGATATTTTTTTATTTTTTTTTAATACTTATTCTACTATTCGGGACACCGGGATAAGTCAACAATTACGTTATTTCAAAAAAATAGAAATTGTTCCATATTCACCGATCTTATCAAAAACTTTTAAAGCACACATCAATGTTGAATCTTGCCATTCAGTAAAATCTATTAAGTAGGTACATATGTGGCGACATGACAGCAAACAAAAACTACAAACACCACTGGACACAACCATCAGCGACAAACAAGAAATTGACTGAACTCCCTAACATGGAGTATCGAAGTATTAAAGTAAAGAAAAAGGTATATAAAGCGAGGAGAGAAGAAGATAAACCAATAATCAACTTTAGTCTGGAAGTTTACGCAAAGACCCCACACTTTCCAAAATCCCTTTACCAATATACAAATATAGTTGCCAGAATATTCCTAACTGTAGGGTTAAATGTTAATGTTCAGAAACCCATATTTATCTCGGGCATTAGCTAAATAAATCCTTCCGAAAAGTCATTTTGAAGAGGAGTGTTGCCCAACTATCCTAATGGATGGTATGGTATTTTGTAATAGGAGCAAATTTACATACGCTGTTGTTCAGCCTGAACGTTTATAATTATAAACTAATTTTAGTAAATGTAAATGTTTTCTGATTTTATTCGTTGGAATACAACAATGCAAGTGGTTTTTAAGTCTAGCAAACACAAATTTGTACAAATGTATGGACAAAATTGAAAAATATGCATTTTTGTTCTATTTCTAAACACTTACTCCCGTTTTACAATATTTAGCATACAAAATTTTACGTAACTGCTGAATAACGAGTTGATAACTTTTACGCAGCGTTTATTAATATTTCGGTTAAAATATGTACTTCGAATATTTTGATTAAAAGAAATGGTTAGTGCTTTTCTCTGCTTTATCTTGTTTAACCGCTAGTGCTTGCTTTATGATTGATTTTCATTTTAGTTTGTAACGAATGTATGCTGAGTAAAAAATAAATTTGATATAAGTTTGGGATTTTTTTAAGAATTTCTTGAGAGAATTTCGCTAAGAGAATAAAATATCTGTTCATTTAATATTGGACAGCTCATACCTGAATACTTTTTTTGATGCTATTTGTTTGACGTTTCTCATTAATTTTGGTTGTTTAATAAGGGCTGTGACAAATTTGTATTTCATAAAAAAATATGCTAGCGAGTTATTTATTAATAGCAAGCGATAGTGATGATAGCGATGTTGAGCATTGTGAAAATTTAAGAAAAATCCGAAAAAATCTTCGAGATTGTTCGGATCCTCTTACGCTGTCCGATGAAAGGTTTGTTTATTAAATTGTTGTGCATTGAATATTACGTTTACATTATTTTTTATTTTTAGTTTTGTTCAACGCTTTCGGTTAAATAAAAGTGCTTTTAAGTATGTGCTGGACAACATTAACCTTTGCACGGGAACGCGAAGCACATACGTCGCTCCCATTTTAAGGCTATGTTCCACGCTTGAAGTACTGGCTGGAGGTGGTTACCAATGGTTAGTTGGGAACGACTTTGCATCTCCTCTCGCACAGAGTACATTGTCGAAAATTCAACATGAAACAATTAATGCAATGGAAAATGTACCCTGTCCGCAATGGATAAAATGGCCATCTCTATTAGAAGAAAATGTTACAAAGCGCCGCTTTTTCGAAACAATATAGGTATAAAACCTTTTTCCATTCAGTAATTTTTTTTATGGGAGGGCCATTTTCATTTAATATTCTACATAATTGTTCGCATTTTTTTGCGGCCTTATCTCTTCCCTAAGCTTTGTCTGACACTTCTCCATCCACTCGATCATTAAATTTTGTTGCGCTTGTGTTGTTGTTGACGTCCTATAAGAATGTTATTAATATAAATAAACAGTTTGTATGACGGTAATTGTTAATTGTACAACTTACATTATTATACGAGTGTTTACCTTTGGATACGACCAAAACAACAAAAAACAAACAATATCCACATTGAAAGCGGTCAGCTGTTAGCCGTCAGCACAACAAATTTGATATATAGCTTCTCAAACTTTAACTTTTTTGTCACACAGTTTCCTAAACCCTTGCGAACGAGAAGAAGAAAACGAAAGGAGTTACATGAAGCAAATTTTTTCACTTTCGCGCGATATCTTTCGTTTTTTGAAATTCGAAGGTGGTTTTCGTTTCGTTTTTTACAGAATTCCACCCCAGGGTCGGCATTCTGTAAGGCGAAACGTTCAAACGTTTTCGTATGCACGAAGAAATTTGCTTGTGTAAAATAGGCCAAATCATTCGTGCGCACGAAAACGTTTGAACGTTTCGCCTTACAGAATCTGGCCCCAGGTTAATATTTCTTTCGAAAAAATTCACTTGCTAACGATCTAAATGTGATCTTTAGACTACCAATAAGTTTTGATTTGCATTATCAGCCAACGAATAAATCAAAGCATTTTAATAAACTGTGTTCCGTTTATTGTATAATTTAAAAGAGACCTTATTACGACACAAATTCACTCATAAATCAATCGTGAAGTATTAGAAAACGAAGGAAAGCGTACTATAAAAAGTACCGAAAATTGTGTCCGATCGAACAATAGGGCATTACTGATTTGCATACGATATTTGACAGATCAGCGGATATTTTGTGCATTTCCTATTTTCTGTTTTGTTTTTTGCTTATAATAAGCTTCAAAAAGCCTTCAAAAGAAATCTGTTGGGCATATTAATTTGCAATTTATATATTCCTTTTTTTAGAATAAAATCCTCGTTGTGAATTAAACCATTGACCCTGTTTATCACGAAAACAAATTATGAAATTTGAATTCTGCGATGACAAAAAATGTAATAGTTCCTAATGTCGTTTTCCATTGGTTTCACTCGGGGATCCACTCATTCTGAAATCCAATGGAACAGCAAAACTGCTTCTGATAGAATCCACCAAAGTATTGGTGAAATGCCAAAAAATAATCTATGGCTGCTGTCGACTGACTTGTAATAAATACATATAATTGCACTTGTGTGAGTGCTTCTTGAGTGGATTCTGACTTGAAATCGAGAAGCGAAATTCTCTTCTCAGAATCACCAGAACAGTATTTTTGTGCCAATGGAACAGCATTTTTTCGATTCCGGACTCTCCCGGACGCTTCTTTTTGTCCAATGGAAAACGACATAAGAAAGTTGTCGCACTAGCAAATGTTTAGGTACCGTATTGGTACCGTTTCACTAATGCTGTACATTTTTACTAAAGCTGGCAACCAGCTAATCGTCGACATTAGTATTTGATTATTAGTAAGGCCGAAAGACTCTTTTTCTTTTTATCCAACTAGGTACTCGGATCTTCAATTTTGGCGGCGGTACTGTGTCCTTCCGACAATTAAATATTTGTATCCTTCTGACTTTAAAATATTATATAAATTATATCATAACTAAGTCACAAAAATAAATATACTTTTGTTTCGATTTTATTCATTCGCCCCTTTAAAAATCGGTGGGTTTAAACATCCCACACATATGTAACCAAAGGAAGTGGATTTGGTGCAGAGAATTCAAATAATGAAGTAACCCAATACCAAATGGGCCGCTATGCTAGCAATAATGAAGCATTTTGGCAAATTTTGTCTTTTCCAATTCATGAAAGACACACCACAGTTGTTCCCTTAGCCCTGCACTTAAAAAATGGACAGAGAGTGTATTTCACAGCTCAGAATGCAGTACAAAGAGCTCACCAGATTTAATAATATTATAGATGCACACTGCACAGCAGAGAGACGTTTACATTTCAAGTGACATTTTACCACAAACAATTTACATTTTACCATAGACAATTTGTTTTTGAGTAATGTTACCATCGTATAAATATTGACTAATATTGACATTAATATTTATTCGATACTAATGTCTGTAGGGTTAACACTTGTGAGCCAGCCTGTTATATATAAATTATGCTTTTTTATGTTCAAAAGCCGAAAAAAAATATCTTTTACGAACAAGAGCTCTTTATTGTGCAATGGTTGAAACAAAACTCGAACTCAAAAACTAATAACTTAACCTTATCGCCTATGCCTACGCTAGCTGCTACGATGAATTCCAGGAACAGCAACGGTGCGCAGACAGGTGATTCCGGGAAGTCGCATTGGGTTACCGGCGGATGAATATTTGTGAATATTGCGATTATTAGTGTCATGTGCACCTTACACGTTTTGCACTAATGATCGCTAACGTGGGAAATGCAGCGACTGCACTTATACGAGCTAATCGTATTAGTCGTTAACTCCTCCCTTCTTAAGCTCGAGTGTTCTCGCTCGTGACCATATAGAGGACTGGTACATTTTTACTGGTTTTCGGTGCAGTCGTTGATGCTTCTATTTTTTCAGCGGGGATGCTAGTTTTGTTCTTTTGGCTGGTTATGATTAGATTTACTGCGATAACAATGGATGCTATCAATACCAATGTTATCAGACTGTAGTTTGCTATCTGGTATGTTTGTTGATCTTCTTGTAGTTGTTCTATGTGTTTAGTGTTATTGATGTGAAGCTCCTTCATCTCAAGAGTTAAAACTTCCTCGTACGTTTTCATAGACGAATCGGGTTGAACTATGGCCGGAAGGGGTTTAGTTATAGAGATTTCGATTGAGCTATAATTTTGACCATTCACGTAGACAGAGTCGTTGTGGTGTATGATGAAGGTTCCATTAAGGTTGATTGTTTCTCTTTGGACGAGTATCGATCCATTGAACTGGTTCAGAAATAGGGTTCCAGGGAGTATTTGCTCGATGACGGGGTCGTGCTGATTATTTGTTTCAGGGCAATTGGACGGTCGGCTTCTTAACAAATTTGGTATGCATTCATCTTTCGATACAATTTCTTTTACATATTGTTAGCTTATTATAAGTTTGACAATTTCGTCTTATACCATAAATTTTATCTTTACAATATAAAACATATTCATAAGGAATTTTTATTACAGTGCTTGATTTTCTTATAGCTTTGATAAAAAGATTATTACATGTTTCTATTTCGGTAGTGGGTATATTGATTATATAAAGGATTGTTGATGCATTTGATGCAATTTTTACATCAGCGAATTCAAGCGCTTCTTCAAAGTTGACATTTGGTAGTTATCATTTTCAAAAACATTTTGGATTATTTGTATCTCTGACATTGACAACATAAAAGAGTTAACAATCTTAGCTTTTGCCCAAAGTAAAGCATACTGTACATTTTTTATCTCCTCCTTTATAAGGTCTATTTTGTATTTTACATCTAAGATATAGTTATTTTTAATATTTTCGTCAGATTTGATAAGTTTTATTATATGATCGGTTACATTCGTGATTTAATTTATCCTGTCAATAGAAGATTTATTGATTATAATTTGCTTATTATTGTTTTCCAAAAGGTTGTGCATTTTTGCTTTTATGAGTTGGAAGTCATCGTGGTCTGGGCTGCCAGCGATCCACTTCCAAGTACTTCCAAGGAAATTTAATGATTTGCGTTTCCTGAATATAGGGTTCAGGTGGTTTATTAAATAGCGAAGTTCTGTTACTGGGTGGGATATGAAAAGGATGTTGGGGTTAGCATTATCTGTGTGGTTCGTTATTCTTGACTGGAGATCCTCAATTACATTCTCATACGGTTGCAGGTCAATAACATGAATAATTTTAAAGGAACCTGTTTGTATTTTGGCCAATCCTGTGTTAATGGATACAAGTTTTGAATTTAAATAGTCTAATATTTGAACTTCTGTCCAGATCGGGGATATGAAGAATCTGAAATGGATTAATTTCTGATATTTGATTTGTGAACTATTTTTCCTGATTCAGTTATGTAGTACGGTGGTTGAATTATTTTGCCTAACTTTCTCTTTCCTAAATCTAGCAGACAGCTTTGTTCCTATACGTTTGTTAGTTTCCACATAAATAATTTCTCCTTGTGAGTAGTTTTTTATGGGTTTCCTATTTTTATTGTGTGTTACCATATCTTGATTCTGTTTTTTCCTGATTTTTTCAATGTTTTCGTTTCTAGTTTCCTCATACAAATTTGGATCAGTACTAACTATTCTACCGAAGAATGCTTCCATCGGTTTCCTATTTATTACTGAAGTTATTGAGTAGTTGTACTCATAGACGGCGCGGTCTAATAATTCCGTAAAGGATCTGTAGGTGCGTTCTGCTTTCAGACAACGCATAATCTCCGAAAGGGTCGAGTGAAATCTTTCCACCTGACCGTTGACTGCACTGGTGTATGGCGGGGTTTTATAGATTTCAATGTTTAACTGGTCCTGTAACATGAAACAGATTGAAGCGGAATTAAAGGATTTTTCGTTGTCGAAGACTACCATCTTTGGTACTCCGAATGCGAATATAAGTTGCCTTAGTGGCTCTCTTACATCTTCTATGGCTTTTGAGTTTATTATGCGCACTTGGGCATATTTAGAGAATTTATCCACTGCGGTCAATACAAGGTTTCTGTCTGTTGAATAAATGTCAAAGTGAACTATTTGACCTGGAAATTGAGGTAACGGTGGTGCCTGTAATTCGGGCTTGTTAGGATGGCGTTCATACTTTTGCTCTTTGCATGTTTTGCATTGCTTTACCAATTCGTGAATCTTGGCCTTCATTCTTGGAAATTAGAATTTTTCTTGTAACTGTGCTTTGTTTTCTTGGCTATTTCTGTGGGCTCTTTTATGTTCCTGAAGGATTTCGTTTTCTTGTTCGTTTGTATTCGTTAGGTCCTTAACTTGGGATTGTGTGAATCTGGCTTTGTATAATCTAAAATGAAAGCGATAAATTTCCTCGATTCTTCCCATAATGGGTTCTGTTGTAAAAATTATTACGCTTGGATTTAGCTATCGTTTTAAAATTGACGTTAAGTCTTCATCGGTATACTCTTTTTGTGTAAAAATGTGTCTATGATATGTTGAAAAGGGGATTTTGAATTTATAGCTTTTATCATTGCCGATAAGAAGCATTAATTGGTTTTTAAATACATTTATTTGGCTTTCGACAGCCGGAATTAAGTCGTGTGACGAGCTTTCGTCACTATGCTGAGTCATAGTCAATGAGTTGACTTCGGAATTTTTCGGTAAGCGGGACAATGCGTCTGCTACAACATTACTTTTCCCTGGTTTATAATTTAGCTAGTAGTTGTATTCCTCTAATATCGCTTTCCAGCGCTTCATTTTGGAATTACTGTTCTTACTACTCAGGGCATATGTAAGAGGTTGGTGGTCTGTGAAAATTTTGACACGCGCAGTGCCATACAAATAATTTCTTAGTGTATTCAAAGCCCATATGATGGCGAGCATCTCCTTCTCATTAGGTGCATAAGCTTCTTCGGTGTTGCTTAATGATCTAGAGATGAATATTATAATGGGTCTATCGTTCTGCGATAATACTGCGCCAAGAGCAAAGTAAGAGGCATCAGTAGTTAGCTCGAAATTTTTTTTGTAGTCTGGATAAACGAGGATAAGGTCTCTAGAGACCAAAGAGCTCTTAATTTTTTGGAAGGCTGAAATTGCATCTGTTGTGAGTGTAATTGGGATTCTTGCGGATTTGTGGTTTGATATCCTTTCCTCTTCACCTCTTAGTAAAGTTGTTAAAGGTTTAGCCAGCTTCGCGTAGTCTTTCACGAATCTACGGTAATAACCTGATAAGCCTAAGAATGATCTTAGTTCTTTACGAGTGTCACAGAATGCCCTGCAATGACACCGTCGAACACAGCCCCTCTGTATTGCAGTCAGCGCCATCTACCAGGAGACCTTTTGATTATACTTCATGTAATTGCCTCACTCTTACCTCAGTTCGCGCTCCTCACTTGCAAATTCTCGTTCGCGCCCTTTCACAAACTTCTCTACTTGTCATTGATTGACATTGGAAACTTTGAAGCGAACGGGAATGCAAACTGTGGTAAGAAGATTAATCATTGTAAAATAATTGCCTAACGTAAATATTATTCCCTAGAAATAAAATCCATTGTTTTCTTCGTACATTCGTACTGGATTATTTTCGAACTCCCTATTCAAAGCACACAATTTTATTTCGCATTTTGGGAATAGCGCTGCAATTGAGAACCGCCATTGAATGGAGCCTTCGCTACTAAGAGGTATGCAACGAACGCCGCCAAGGAAAAGCCCACGTCTCCATCCGAACCCGCAAGATGTTCCATCTGGTAGTTTCGACATGGAAGCAGACAATGCCAATCTCACAAAGTCACACGCTGCCGCATCCACGACTGAGTTCGTGTCCATAGTACCAGCCACAGATGCCTCTAACACCATACGAGCGACTACTTCCACCGTGAGTGTCTCTGCAATTGGAGAAATAGCTCCACCAAGTGCTGCCCTTGCCGCCGCAACACAGCAACAAACCCTTCTCGAAGCAATGCAGAAGCAACTCAACATTCTACAAACTGAACTTCATATCACCCAAATGAAATTAAGTGAACGGGATTTGCAGTGTCAGACATTAAAGGAAGCTCTAAAACACAATACCGCGCCACCGACAACACATTCAATTGAGCCTCCGATTGCACATCTTAATCCACCGTTATCGTCCGTACCTGCTACTCCTTACTGTTCAGCTGTAAGTACCAGTGCATGTAGTCATGTAGCGGCACAATGTACGGTTTCATTGCCAGCCACTTACCCGTTACTACAGAGACATGAGTTTTTACCACACTTCACGAACAACTGCATTACATCCACCGGTATCCCATTTCAGTAAGGATCATCTGGGAATAATTCTAATTGGATTTATCCAAATCGTCAGACATCTGAAGCACCGCCGACTCATATTGGAAGCGGCAACCTTTCATCGCAAGCTACGTTTACTGTTCCTCGGAAATTACTGGACTTGCCCGAATTCCATGGTGACCCGGAGGACTGGCCGATGTTCTCGACTGCGTATGCTGAGTCAACCGCCGGGTACAACTACAGCAATCTCGAGAACAGTATGCGCCTCCATAAGTGTCTAAAGGGTGATGTGCGAAAGATTGTTAGATGTTTGATGATTCATCTGGAAAATGTGAATGCGGTTATGGAACAACTCCGATTTAGTTTTGGCCGCCCGGAGCAGCTGATAAGCAGCCAGCTACAGCAGATACGAGAAATACCACCAATTACAGAAGCTTCTATTGAAAGGTTAATTTCATTTTCCACGAAAGCCAAGAACCTTGCCGTGTTTTTACAGTCAGTCAATGGTCAACAGCACTCGTCTAACCCCACCCTGCTGGCCGAGCTCGTTTCTAAGCTGCCTATGAACAAGAGGATCGAGTGGGCTGCATATTCATCGTCGATACGACCGTATCCAACTGTAGTTGATTTCAGCAATTGGTTGAGTGCAGTAGCCAACTTGATTTGTACGGTTCAGGATAGCACCCGTACCACTTCTGAACCAAAGCGACGCGCAGTCCTCCACGCAGCAGTCGGTCAGCGAGCTGATCTACTCGAGTGCCCAATATGCCAGGATCGTCAGAGCATTGTAGAATGCAGTAGGTTTCTTGACTTTACCGTACGTGAAAGGTGGACCGAAGTGAAACATCATCGGCTGTGCTTCACCTGCCTTGAAATTGGGCATTTAACACGCAACTGCCGTCGTCGAAAGCCATGTGGTGTAAATGGATGCAGTAGAAGTCACCACAAATTGCTCCATGAATCCGGAAACGCCACCGTCGCAAGCCAACTACCACAGCTTGAGGTATCACAAGAATCAAATCTAAGGGAAGCAGTTCTAAGCTGCGCAGACAGCTCAGCCTGGAATTCCAGCCTGCTATTTCGTATGCTGCCAGTTACGTTATACGGACCAAACAAGCGAGTCAACACATATGCATTGTTAGATGAAGGCTCATCCACAACGATGATGGACAGCTCCCTTATTGAAGAACTTGGTCTGAAAGGTCACTCACATCAGCTGAATCTTCAGTGGTTCGGAGGAAGATCCGCCCAAGAGCCGGCGACCGTCGTCAACGTTTTTATAAGCGGTGCTAACACTAAGAAGAGGCACAAACTAAGCAATGTTTATGGTGTATCCCATCTTAATTTGCCTACACAAAGCTTAAGTCAAAATGACATACGTGGGAAGGTCAGCCAACTTAAACATTTTTCATTACAGCCTTATTCCAACATTTCGCCTAAGCTGCTCATCGGCATTGATCATTGTCATTTAGGTCTGCCTATCGATGCAGTTCAGCTAGATGAAGGAGGCCCGTATGCTGCTAACACTGAGTTAGGATGGGTAGTATTGGCCCGACGAAGGGATTCAAGCCAATTTCGTCCCCTTGTCTGTTGATGTGTTCCATTAACGAGGATGTCTCACATGAGGTGGACCTTCACAAGATGGTAGCAGATTATTTCGATGCAGAGAACTTTGGTGTGCGGCCAGCACCGTATGTGGAGACTAAAGCAGACACCCGTGCCCGAAGTATCCTGCAAGCTACTACAATAAAGGTCAACCGTAGATTCCAGACTGGACTCTTGTGGAAGAGTGACGTTGTAGAGTTGCCCGATAGCTACGCCATGGCTAAGAAGAGGTTGTCTGGAATTGAGCGGAAGATGAAACGAGATGTCTCCTTTGCCGCCGCTTACAATAAGATAATTCGAACTTACATTGCCAAGAACTATGTTCGGAAGCTACAGCCAGTAGAAGCCGCTGTGGTTGGGCCAAAAACCTGGTATCTACCACATTTTGCCGTAGTGAACCCCAACAAACCAGGCAAGCTACGCTTGGTCTTTGATGCCGCCGCCAAAGTTCAAGGGATTTCGCTAAATTCGTATCTGCTGAAAGGACCTCAGCAGTACAAGCCAATGCCGTCAGTGCTGTTCAACTTTCGAGTGGGAGCCATCGCCGTTTGTGGAGACATACGCGAGATGTTCCACCAAGTTCTCATTCGACCAGAGGACATGTGCTCGCAGAGGTTTCTCTGGCGTGATGGCAACTCTGAACTACAACCAGACATCTACGAAATGTCAGTTATGACATTTGGAGCTGCTTGCTCGCCATGCGCAGCCCAATATGTAAAAACTGTGAACGCCTTGGAACATGGGCACCATAATGATCGTGCAGTCAAAGCTATTCTTGAGCACCACTACGTCGACGACTTTGTGGACAGTTTCGAGTCAACAGAGGAAGCCATTAGCGTCGCAAAACAGGTACGAGATATCCACAGAGATGCCGGTTTCGAGCTGCGCAGCTTTATATCAAACTCATCTAAAGTTGTAAATGTCTTATGTGGTGTACTGGAGAATACAGCGGTTGAAACCAACCGTTCCATTGAAGATGGTCTAGCAACGGAGAAGGTGCTGGGCATGTTCTGGCAGCCGGTAAGCGACACGTTGAGATTCTAGTTGAAGTTCCATAGCGTTGATGTGACGATCATTGATGGGAGTAGATGTCCTAGCAAAAGAGAACTACTGAGCATCATTATGTCAGTATTTGACCCAATGGGCTTTCTGTGTCACTTCCTGGTTGGAGCAAAGCTGCTGATGCGAGAAGTATGGCGTCACGACATACGCTGGGACGAGCCGTTGCCCAGCGATATCAACGCAGCGTGGTGGAAATGGTACCAGAATATGAGCCGGGTTGTCGACTTTCAAATTCCACGCCACTATTTCGTCAAGTCAACGCCGACGAAACTCCAATTGCACATCTTCTCAGACGCCAGTGAAGACGCCTTTGCTGCCGTAGCATACTGGAGATACATCGATGCCAATGGAGTCGTAGTAGTCGCATTTGTATGTGCCAAGTCTAGATGTGCGCCGCTAAGGCCGATGACCATTCCACGTCTCGAACTCCAAGCCGCCGTACTGGGAACCCGTCTGATGCAGACTATCATCGAAGAACACTCGTTTAGCATCAATAGGTGTGTTCTGTGGAGTGATTCTAAGACCGTAATTAAGTGGATTGGATCCGTTCATCGCCGCTACAAGCCATTCGTAGCACACAGAATTGCTGAGATTCTAGCCTCCACCGAGACATCGAACTGGAACTGGATATCAACGAAGGACAATGTCGCTGATGAGGCCACCCGATCAAATTGCCGAGTCGACTTCAATCCTTCATCTCGATGGTTCCGTGGCCCAGAATTCTTGTGGAAAAACGAGGAATTGTGGCCCACTGACCCTGGCTATACTGACAGTCAAAACGAAGAAGATCAAGAAGAGCTTCGTCCGAAATTCACCCTACTAGCTGTGAGTAAAGTCTTTATAACCTTTAACAATTTCTCAACTTTCATGCGCTTGAAACGAACATTTGGATGGGTTGTTCGATTCATTGACCGTTGTCATCGAACGAGTACCGTGGCCGGTGTACCCTTTGGACTGACTGTCGGTGAGCTTGATGCAGCAGAAGCTGTTCTGTGCCGCCAAGCTCAAATGGAATGCTACGCTACAGAGATCCGTCAAATCGATCACGGTCAGATCATTTCCAAAGGAAGTACGCTATATAAACTTGCGCCGTACAAAGATGAAAAGAATGTACTCCGCGTTAATGGTCGTATTGATGCAGCCAGCTGCCTAACCTATACAACGAGGCGTCCAGTGATATTGCCGCCTAATCACAAGCTAACACAATTGGTTGTGTCTCATCACCACTGCCTCATGATGCACCAAAACCTTGAGGCTACGATCTGCGAAATCCGTCGAAAATACTGGATCCCGCGTCTAAGGCAAGTAATGCGCAAGATGATATCGAAATGTGGGCAGTGCAAGCTGGCTAAGTCATTACCTGTTACGCCAATAATGGGACCGCTTCCGGAGGATCGCTTACCGCCGTATGTAAGACCGTTTTCATACACTGGTCTGGATTATTTTGGCCCACTCAACGTGACAGTCGGACGTCGAACAGAGAAACGGTGGGTGGCACTATTCACATGCCTCACCGTGCGTGCCATTCACTTGGAAATCGCCAGTGACTTATCGACGGACGCCTGCATCGTGGTCATGCGCAACTTTATGAACCGTCGAGGAGTGCCATTGCGGATACGCAGTGACAACGGCAAAAACTTTGTTGGCGCCGATCGCCAAGCAAAACGTTTTGCAGATGTTTTCGATTGCGAACGTATCCAAGACGAGCTTTCAACGAAGGGCGTCGAATGGTTGTTCAACTGCCCCAACAACCCATCTGAAGGAGGCGTATGGGAGCGCATGGTGCAGTGTGTAAAGAAGGTGCTGCGCCACGCTTTGAAGGAAATCGCCTCCCGTGAACATACCTTGCAATGCCTTATAATTGAAGCTGAGAATGTCGAGAACTCACGACCACTGACACACTTGCCGATATCTATCAACCAAGAAGAACCGCTTACACCTAATCACTTCCTGCTCGGATCAGCCAACACCGCACAAACACCAAGTGTAAGTGAACCTCCGGAGAAGTTCTGTTCTCTACGCAAGCAATGGCGAATTGCTCGACAACTGAGGGACTGCTTTTGGAAACGCTGGATCTCAGAGTACTTGCCAACTTTAACACGCCGAGCTAAGTGGTGCCAAAAAACGATGCCGTTAAAGGAAGGTCATCTGGTGTTCATTTGCGACTCGAATATGCCTAGGAAGCAATGGTGCCGTGGAAGAGTGGAACGCGTGTTCTACGGAGCTGACGGAGAAGTAAGGCGAGCGGACGTGCGTACGAAATCAGGACTGTTATGTCGTCCAGTCTCCAAATTGGCCATTCTTGACGTTGATGATGGTGAATCCGGTTGATTCACGGGGCCGGGGATGTCACAGAATGCCCTGCAATGACACCGTCGAACACAGCCCCTCTGTATTGCAGTCAGCGCCATCTACCATGCTAGTTTTGTTCTTTTGGCTGGTTATGATTAGATTTACTGCGATAACAATGGATGCTATCAATACCAATGTTATCAGACTGTAGTTTGCTATCTGGTATGTTTGTTGATCTTCTTGTAGTTGTTCTATGTGTTTAGTGTTATTGATGTGAAGCTCCTTCATCTCAAGAGTTAAAACTTCCTCGTACGTTTTCATAGACGAATCGGGTTGAACTATGGCCGGAAGGGGTTTAGTTATAGAGATTTCGATTGAGCTATAATTTTGACCATTCACGTAGACAGAGTCGTTGTGGTGTATGATGAAGGTTCCATTAAGGTTGATTGTTTCTCTTTGGACGAGTATCGATCCATTGAACTGGTTCAGAAATAGGGTTCCAGGGAGTATTTGCTCGATGACGGGGTCGTGCTGATTATTTGTTTCAGGGCAATTGGACGGTCGGCTTCTTAACAAATTTGGTATGCATTCATCTTTCGATACAATTTCTTTTACATATTGTTAGCTTATTATAAGTTTGACAATTTCGTCTTATACCATAAATTTTATCTTTACAATATAAAACATATTCATAAGGAATTTTTATTACAGTGCTTGATTTTCTTATAGCTTTGATAAAAAGATTATTACATGTTTCTATTTCGGTAGTGGGTATATTGATTATATAAAGGATTGTTGATGCATTTGATGCAATTTTTACATCAGCGAATTCAAGCGCTTCTTCAAAGTTGACATTTGGTAGTTATCATTTTCAAAAACATTTTGGATTATTTGTATCTCTGACATTGACAACATAAAAGAGTTAACAATCTTAGCTTTTGCCCAAAGTAAAGCATACTGTACATTTTTTATCTCCTCCTTTATAAGGTCTATTTTGTATTTTACATCTAAGATATAGTTATTTTTAATATTTTCGTCAGATTTGATAAGTTTTATTATATGATCGGTTACATTCGTGATTTAATTTATCCTGTCAATAGAAGATTTATTGATTATAATTTGCTTATTATTGTTTTCCAAAAGGTTGTGCATTTTTGCTTTTATGAGTTGGAAGTCATCGTGGTCTGGGCTGCCAGCGATCCACTTCCAAGTACTTCCAAGGAAATTTAATGATTTGCGTTTCCTGAATATAGGGTTCAGGTGGTTTATTAAATAGCGAAGTTCTGTTACTGGGTGGGATATGAAAAGGATGTTGGGGTTAGCATTATCTGTGTGGTTCGTTATTCTTGACTGGAGATCCTCAATTACATTCTCATACGGTTGCAGGTCAATAACATGAATAATTTTAAAGGAACCTGTTTGTATTTTGGCCAATCCTGTGTTAATGGATACAAGTTTTGAATTTAAATAGTCTAATATTTGAACTTCTGTCCAGATCGGGGATATGAAGAATCTGAAATGGATTAATTTCTGATATTTGATTTGTGAACTATTTTTCCTGATTCAGTTATGTAGTACGGTGGTTGAATTATTTTGCCTAACTTTCTCTTTCCTAAATCTAGCAGACAGCTTTGTTCCTATACGTTTGTTAGTTTCCACATAAATAATTTCTCCTTGTGAGTAGTTTTTTATGGGTTTCCTATTTTTATTGTGTGTTACCATATCTTGATTCTGTTTTTTCCTGATTTTTTCAATGTTTTCGTTTCTAGTTTCCTCATACAAATTTGGATCAGTACTAACTATTCTACCGAAGAATGCTTCCATCGGTTTCCTATTTATTACTGAAGTTATTGAGTAGTTGTACTCATAGACGGCGCGGTCTAATAATTCCGTAAAGGATCTGTAGGTGCGTTCTGCTTTCAGACAACGCATAATCTCCGAAAGGGTCGAGTGAAATCTTTCCACCTGACCGTTGACTGCACTGGTGTATGGCGGGGTTTTATAGATTTCAATGTTTAACTGGTCCTGTAACATGAAACAGATTGAAGCGGAATTAAAGGATTTTTCGTTGTCGAAGACTACCATCTTTGGTACTCCGAATGCGAATATAAGTTGCCTTAGTGGCTCTCTTACATCTTCTATGGCTTTTGAGTTTATTATGCGCACTTGGGCATATTTAGAGAATTTATCCACTGCGGTCAATACAAGGTTTCTGTCTGTTGAATAAATGTCAAAGTGAACTATTTGACCTGGAAATTGAGGTAACGGTGGTGCCTGTAATTCGGGCTTGTTAGGATGGCGTTCATACTTTTGCTCTTTGCATGTTTTGCATTGCTTTACCAATTCGTGAATCTTGGCCTTCATTCTTGGAAATTAGAATTTTTCTTGTAACTGTGCTTTGTTTTCTTGGCTATTTCTGTGGGCTCTTTTATGTTCCTGAAGGATTTCGTTTTCTTGTTCGTTTGTATTCGTTAGGTCCTTAACTTGGGATTGTGTGAATCTGGCTTTGTATAATCTAAAATGAAAGCGATAAATTTCCTCGATTCTTCCCATAATGGGTTCTGTTGTAAAAATTATTACGCTTGGATTTAGCTATCGTTTTAAAATTGACGTTAAGTCTTCATCGGTATACTCTTTTTGTGTAAAAATGTGTCTATGATATGTTGAAAAGGGGATTTTGAATTTATAGCTTTTATCATTGCCGATAAGAAGCATTAATTGGTTTTTAAATACATTTATTTGGCTTTCGACAGCCGGAATTAAGTCGTGTGACGAGCTTTCGTCACTATGCTGAGTCATAGTCAATGAGTTGACTTCGGAATTTTTCGGTAAGCGGGACAATGCGTCTGCTACAACATTACTTTTCCCTGGTTTATAATTTAGCTAGTAGTTGTATTCCTCTAATATCGCTTTCCAGCGCTTCATTTTGGAATTACTGTTCTTACTACTCAGGGCATATGTAAGAGGTTGGTGGTCTGTGAAAATTTTGACACGCGCAGTGCCATACAAATAATTTCTTAGTGTATTCAAAGCCCATATGATGGCGAGCATCTCCTTCTCATTAGGTGCATAAGCTTCTTCGGTGTTGCTTAATGATCTAGAGATGAATATTATAATGGGTCTATCGTTCTGCGATAATACTGCGCCAAGAGCAAAGTAAGAGGCATCAGTAGTTAGCTCGAAATTTTTTTTGTAGTCTGGATAAACGAGGATAAGGTCTCTAGAGACCAAAGAGCTCTTAATTTTTTGGAAGGCTGAAATTGCATCTGTTGTGAGTGTAATTGGGATTCTTGCGGATTTGTGGTTTGATATCCTTTCCTCTTCACCTCTTAGTAAAGTTGTTAAAGGTTTAGCCAGCTTCGCGTAGTCTTTCACGAATCTACGGTAATAACCTGATAAGCCTAAGAATGATCTTAGTTCTTTACGAGTGTCACAGAATGCCCTGCAATGACACCGTCGAACACAGCCCCTCTGTATTGCAGTCAGCGCCATCTACCAGGAGACCTTTTGATTATACTTCATGTAATTGCCTCACTCTTACCTCAGTTCGCGCTCCTCACTTGCAAATTCTCGTTCGCGCCCTTTCACAAACTTCTCTACTTGTCATTGATTGACATTGGAAACTTTGAAGCGAACGGGAATGCAAACTGTGGTAAGAAGATTAATCATTGTAAAATAATTGCCTAACGTAAATATTATTCCCTAGAAATAAAATCCATTGTTTTCTTCGTACATTCGTACTGGATTATTTTCGAACTCCCTATTCAAAGCACACAATTTTATTTCGCATTTTGGGAATAGCGCTGCAATTGAGAACCGCCATTGAATGGAGCCTTCGCTACTAAGAGGTATGCAACGAACGCCGCCAAGGAAAAGCCCACGTCTCCATCCGAACCCGCAAGATGTTCCATCTGGTAGTTTCGACATGGAAGCAGACAATGCCAATCTCACAAAGTCACACGCTGCCGCATCCACGACTGAGTTCGTGTCCATAGTACCAGCCACAGATGCCTCTAACACCATACGAGCGACTACTTCCACCGTGAGTGTCTCTGCAATTGGAGAAATAGCTCCACCAAGTGCTGCCCTTGCCGCCGCAACACAGCAACAAACCCTTCTCGAAGCAATGCAGAAGCAACTCAACATTCTACAAACTGAACTTCATATCACCCAAATGAAATTAAGTGAACGGGATTTGCAGTGTCAGACATTAAAGGAAGCTCTAAAACACAATACCGCGCCACCGACAACACATTCAATTGAGCCTCCGATTGCACATCTTAATCCACCGTTATCGTCCGTACCTGCTACTCCTTACTGTTCAGCTGTAAGTACCAGTGCATGTAGTCATGTAGCGGCACAATGTACGGTTTCATTGCCAGCCACTTACCCGTTACTACAGAGACATGAGTTTTTACCACACTTCACGAACAACTGCATTACATCCACCGGTATCCCATTTCAGTAAGGATCATCTGGGAATAATTCTAATTGGATTTATCCAAATCGTCAGACATCTGAAGCACCGCCGACTCATATTGGAAGCGGCAACCTTTCATCGCAAGCTACGTTTACTGTTCCTCGGAAATTACTGGACTTGCCCGAATTCCATGGTGACCCGGAGGACTGGCCGATGTTCTCGACTGCGTATGCTGAGTCAACCGCCGGGTACAACTACAGCAATCTCGAGAACAGTATGCGCCTCCATAAGTGTCTAAAGGGTGATGTGCGAAAGATTGTTAGATGTTTGATGATTCATCTGGAAAATGTGAATGCGGTTATGGAACAACTCCGATTTAGTTTTGGCCGCCCGGAGCAGCTGATAAGCAGCCAGCTACAGCAGATACGAGAAATACCACCAATTACAGAAGCTTCTATTGAAAGGTTAATTTCATTTTCCACGAAAGCCAAGAACCTTGCCGTGTTTTTACAGTCAGTCAATGGTCAACAGCACTCGTCTAACCCCACCCTGCTGGCCGAGCTCGTTTCTAAGCTGCCTATGAACAAGAGGATCGAGTGGGCTGCATATTCATCGTCGATACGACCGTATCCAACTGTAGTTGATTTCAGCAATTGGTTGAGTGCAGTAGCCAACTTGATTTGTACGGTTCAGGATAGCACCCGTACCACTTCTGAACCAAAGCGACGCGCAGTCCTCCACGCAGCAGTCGGTCAGCGAGCTGATCTACTCGAGTGCCCAATATGCCAGGATCGTCAGAGCATTGTAGAATGCAGTAGGTTTCTTGACTTTACCGTACGTGAAAGGTGGACCGAAGTGAAACATCATCGGCTGTGCTTCACCTGCCTTGAAATTGGGCATTTAACACGCAACTGCCGTCGTCGAAAGCCATGTGGTGTAAATGGATGCAGTAGAAGTCACCACAAATTGCTCCATGAATCCGGAAACGCCACCGTCGCAAGCCAACTACCACAGCTTGAGGTATCACAAGAATCAAATCTAAGGGAAGCAGTTCTAAGCTGCGCAGACAGCTCAGCCTGGAATTCCAGCCTGCTATTTCGTATGCTGCCAGTTACGTTATACGGACCAAACAAGCGAGTCAACACATATGCATTGTTAGATGAAGGCTCATCCACAACGATGATGGACAGCTCCCTTATTGAAGAACTTGGTCTGAAAGGTCACTCACATCAGCTGAATCTTCAGTGGTTCGGAGGAAGATCCGCCCAAGAGCCGGCGACCGTCGTCAACGTTTTTATAAGCGGTGCTAACACTAAGAAGAGGCACAAACTAAGCAATGTTTATGGTGTATCCCATCTTAATTTGCCTACACAAAGCTTAAGTCAAAATGACATACGTGGGAAGGTCAGCCAACTTAAACATTTTTCATTACAGCCTTATTCCAACATTTCGCCTAAGCTGCTCATCGGCATTGATCATTGTCATTTAGGTCTGCCTATCGATGCAGTTCAGCTAGATGAAGGAGGCCCGTATGCTGCTAACACTGAGTTAGGATGGGTAGTATTGGCCCGACGAAGGGATTCAAGCCAATTTCGTCCCCTTGTCTGTTGATGTGTTCCATTAACGAGGATGTCTCACATGAGGTGGACCTTCACAAGATGGTAGCAGATTATTTCGATGCAGAGAACTTTGGTGTGCGGCCAGCACCGTATGTGGAGACTAAAGCAGACACCCGTGCCCGAAGTATCCTGCAAGCTACTACAATAAAGGTCAACCGTAGATTCCAGACTGGACTCTTGTGGAAGAGTGACGTTGTAGAGTTGCCCGATAGCTACGCCATGGCTAAGAAGAGGTTGTCTGGAATTGAGCGGAAGATGAAACGAGATGTCTCCTTTGCCGCCGCTTACAATAAGATAATTCGAACTTACATTGCCAAGAACTATGTTCGGAAGCTACAGCCAGTAGAAGCCGCTGTGGTTGGGCCAAAAACCTGGTATCTACCACATTTTGCCGTAGTGAACCCCAACAAACCAGGCAAGCTACGCTTGGTCTTTGATGCCGCCGCCAAAGTTCAAGGGATTTCGCTAAATTCGTATCTGCTGAAAGGACCTCAGCAGTACAAGCCAATGCCGTCAGTGCTGTTCAACTTTCGAGTGGGAGCCATCGCCGTTTGTGGAGACATACGCGAGATGTTCCACCAAGTTCTCATTCGACCAGAGGACATGTGCTCGCAGAGGTTTCTCTGGCGTGATGGCAACTCTGAACTACAACCAGACATCTACGAAATGTCAGTTATGACATTTGGAGCTGCTTGCTCGCCATGCGCAGCCCAATATGTAAAAACTGTGAACGCCTTGGAACATGGGCACCATAATGATCGTGCAGTCAAAGCTATTCTTGAGCACCACTACGTCGACGACTTTGTGGACAGTTTCGAGTCAACAGAGGAAGCCATTAGCGTCGCAAAACAGGTACGAGATATCCACAGAGATGCCGGTTTCGAGCTGCGCAGCTTTATATCAAACTCATCTAAAGTTGTAAATGTCTTATGTGGTGTACTGGAGAATACAGCGGTTGAAACCAACCGTTCCATTGAAGATGGTCTAGCAACGGAGAAGGTGCTGGGCATGTTCTGGCAGCCGGTAAGCGACACGTTGAGATTCTAGTTGAAGTTCCATAGCGTTGATGTGACGATCATTGATGGGAGTAGATGTCCTAGCAAAAGAGAACTACTGAGCATCATTATGTCAGTATTTGACCCAATGGGCTTTCTGTGTCACTTCCTGGTTGGAGCAAAGCTGCTGATGCGAGAAGTATGGCGTCACGACATACGCTGGGACGAGCCGTTGCCCAGCGATATCAACGCAGCGTGGTGGAAATGGTACCAGAATATGAGCCGGGTTGTCGACTTTCAAATTCCACGCCACTATTTCGTCAAGTCAACGCCGACGAAACTCCAATTGCACATCTTCTCAGACGCCAGTGAAGACGCCTTTGCTGCCGTAGCATACTGGAGATACATCGATGCCAATGGAGTCGTAGTAGTCGCATTTGTATGTGCCAAGTCTAGATGTGCGCCGCTAAGGCCGATGACCATTCCACGTCTCGAACTCCAAGCCGCCGTACTGGGAACCCGTCTGATGCAGACTATCATCGAAGAACACTCGTTTAGCATCAATAGGTGTGTTCTGTGGAGTGATTCTAAGACCGTAATTAAGTGGATTGGATCCGTTCATCGCCGCTACAAGCCATTCGTAGCACACAGAATTGCTGAGATTCTAGCCTCCACCGAGACATCGAACTGGAACTGGATATCAACGAAGGACAATGTCGCTGATGAGGCCACCCGATCAAATTGCCGAGTCGACTTCAATCCTTCATCTCGATGGTTCCGTGGCCCAGAATTCTTGTGGAAAAACGAGGAATTGTGGCCCACTGACCCTGGCTATACTGACAGTCAAAACGAAGAAGATCAAGAAGAGCTTCGTCCGAAATTCACCCTACTAGCTGTGAGTAAAGTCTTTATAACCTTTAACAATTTCTCAACTTTCATGCGCTTGAAACGAACATTTGGATGGGTTGTTCGATTCATTGACCGTTGTCATCGAACGAGTACCGTGGCCGGTGTACCCTTTGGACTGACTGTCGGTGAGCTTGATGCAGCAGAAGCTGTTCTGTGCCGCCAAGCTCAAATGGAATGCTACGCTACAGAGATCCGTCAAATCGATCACGGTCAGATCATTTCCAAAGGAAGTACGCTATATAAACTTGCGCCGTACAAAGATGAAAAGAATGTACTCCGCGTTAATGGTCGTATTGATGCAGCCAGCTGCCTAACCTATACAACGAGGCGTCCAGTGATATTGCCGCCTAATCACAAGCTAACACAATTGGTTGTGTCTCATCACCACTGCCTCATGATGCACCAAAACCTTGAGGCTACGATCTGCGAAATCCGTCGAAAATACTGGATCCCGCGTCTAAGGCAAGTAATGCGCAAGATGATATCGAAATGTGGGCAGTGCAAGCTGGCTAAGTCATTACCTGTTACGCCAATAATGGGACCGCTTCCGGAGGATCGCTTACCGCCGTATGTAAGACCGTTTTCATACACTGGTCTGGATTATTTTGGCCCACTCAACGTGACAGTCGGACGTCGAACAGAGAAACGGTGGGTGGCACTATTCACATGCCTCACCGTGCGTGCCATTCACTTGGAAATCGCCAGTGACTTATCGACGGACGCCTGCATCGTGGTCATGCGCAACTTTATGAACCGTCGAGGAGTGCCATTGCGGATACGCAGTGACAACGGCAAAAACTTTGTTGGCGCCGATCGCCAAGCAAAACGTTTTGCAGATGTTTTCGATTGCGAACGTATCCAAGACGAGCTTTCAACGAAGGGCGTCGAATGGTTGTTCAACTGCCCCAACAACCCATCTGAAGGAGGCGTATGGGAGCGCATGGTGCAGTGTGTAAAGAAGGTGCTGCGCCACGCTTTGAAGGAAATCGCCTCCCGTGAACATACCTTGCAATGCCTTATAATTGAAGCTGAGAATGTCGAGAACTCACGACCACTGACACACTTGCCGATATCTATCAACCAAGAAGAACCGCTTACACCTAATCACTTCCTGCTCGGATCAGCCAACACCGCACAAACACCAAGTGTAAGTGAACCTCCGGAGAAGTTCTGTTCTCTACGCAAGCAATGGCGAATTGCTCGACAACTGAGGGACTGCTTTTGGAAACGCTGGATCTCAGAGTACTTGCCAACTTTAACACGCCGAGCTAAGTGGTGCCAAAAAACGATGCCGTTAAAGGAAGGTCATCTGGTGTTCATTTGCGACTCGAATATGCCTAGGAAGCAATGGTGCCGTGGAAGAGTGGAACGCGTGTTCTACGGAGCTGACGGAGAAGTAAGGCGAGCGGACGTGCGTACGAAATCAGGACTGTTATGTCGTCCAGTCTCCAAATTGGCCATTCTTGACGTTGATGATGGTGAATCCGGTTGATTCACGGGGCCGGGGATGTCACAGAATGCCCTGCAATGACACCGTCGAACACAGCCCCTCTGTATTGCAGTCAGCGCCATCTACCAGGAGACCTTTTGATTATACTTCATGTAATTGCCTCACTCTTACCTCAGTTCGCGCTCCTCACTCGCAAATTCTCGTTCGCGCCCTTTCACAAACTTCTCTACTTGTCATTGATTGACATTGGAAACTTTGAAACTAATCATTGTAAAATAATTGCCTAACGTATTATTCCCTAGAAATAAAATCCATTGTTTTCTTCGTACATTTGTACTGGATTATTTTCGAACTCCCTATTCAAAGCACAAAGAGTTTTCGGGATAGAAAAATTAACTATTTCTTGAACTTTTTCGGGGTTTGTCGATAGTCCTTTATGCGATACAATGAAGCCCAAAAATTCGACTTCTTCCTTTGTACCTTCATATTGGCTTCGCTTAACGTTCTGAATATGTCTTCTACGTGTCTCACATGATCGCTTTCGTCTTTGCTAAAGATGATGATGTCATCAATATAGACGTAGCAGAATTTGCCGATGTGAGCTCGCAAAATATCATCAAGCGCACGCTGGAAGATAGACGGTGGGTTTTTTAAGCCAAATGGGAGTCGCGTAAACTCGAACTTCCCATTGTTGATCGAAAATGCGGTTTTTTCCATATCCGATTCCTTGAGTGGAATCTGGTGAAACCCACTTTTAAGATCTAGGACTGTGAAGAATTTACTTTCTCCTAGTTGTGACAAGACTTCGTTAATTTCAGGTATTGGGTAACGGTCTGAGATTGTTACGGAGTTTAGTTTTCTATAATCTATTACGAGTCTAAATTGTTTATTTCCATTTGTGTCGGCCTTTTTAGGGACAATCCACACAGGTGAATTGTATGGGGAACGGGATGGTTTGATTATATTGTCTTCTAGCAATTTTTGAATTTGTATGTCTACCTCATCTCTGAGTGATGCAGGGTATGGATAGTATTTGGAGTAAACCGGGGAGTCGGTTTGTGTGCGGATTTCGCCTGTAACCTTTGTGGTGTAGGTGAGTTTTTCGTTTGGTTCTGTGAACAAGGGGCGGAATTTATGTATAATAGTTTTAATGGCTCGCTTTTGCGATTTGAACATACTATTTAATTTGACGGTCAGAGAATTTACTGCCTGTGATTTATGTTGTTTAATTTTAACTTTAATTTTGTCCAGAATCGTCATGAAACTGCCCTTGGTGTGGATCACAGCAGATAATGACTGAAGGCTATCGTTTCCCAAAATTCCATGAAAGGATTTAAGGCTTCGGAGTAAGTAAAATTTTAAATTAATGTTCGTTTGACCAAACAGATTCAGAAATTTATGCTGGGTTATTTCAATATCACCAGCAATAGATTTGGCAAAGACATTTTGTTCGTTTTGGAGAGGCTGTTTTATGAGGTGATTCTGGATGTAGTTTTTACTCGAGTCTGTGTCTATCAGAAAATTCAGAATTTCTCCACTCTTCGTTTTACACTGAAAATAGGGCAACGAAGAGTCTGTTAACCTAAAAAATTGATATCGTAGAGTTCTCGAGAATCATACTATGGTTAGTTGCCACCTCTCCCATCTGACTCTGTTTGTTGGAGGACATAGTTTCTGAGATCGGGATCGTGTTCTATTTCGCTTACGACATTTTGGTCGTAGAATGTGTAGAGGTCGGTCGAACAGACGTAACCTGTTGGTTCTATGCGGAACTCCGGGGGGTCCGTTGGGGTTGATTCGACGTCAATGTGGAAGTTTCTCTGATATTTGTTTGGGATAGGGGCTTGCATTGAAGCTCCTGGAGGGCGTTTGCCAGCGTATTTAAAAGGGTGGTGGTCTATTTCGGTAGTTAACTGCATAAGACTGTATTGCTGAGGTATCCATGGGTTCGGGTCTAGGCTGGGGTTTCGGCGCGAGAGGGCGAGGTGGTGGTGTAGGATTCTGATAGTTTTGATTCTGGTTAAAGCGTTGTTGATGCAAGACTGGGTAAGTAGGATGTCTCGAATAATAGTTAGCTTGAGGAATATATGCTATTTGTGGGAAAAATTTGTCGCCACGCATATTTTGATTCAAAGCTTGACGGGGTTGTTGGTGGGGTATTGCGAAATTATTTCTTTGGGGATTTTGGAATTGATTCGGGAAATTTGACCTAAATTTCTGGTTTTCCAGCTTTTGGCATAAGGCTAGTGCCTGTGGTAGGTCACTTGGTTCTCGCATACCTAAAAGTCTTGGAAGGTCACCATTTAGACCACGGACGAATGTGTGCAGAGCTTTATTTCTATAGGTTTGCGTCAGCAACGTGAGAGACTCGGGTCCGGTGTCCATGCAAGAAATTTTGTTGAGATAAGTGAATATATTGGGATTCAAAATGGAGTTTATTAAACTCGGGCCATTCCTATTAAGCGCTTCGTTAACGATGCCGGAAATTAAGTTGACAAGTTCGGGTGATGCTGCTACAGGTCTAGGAAATGCTTGTGGCGCGTTATATTCGCCTTGCTGTACGTTTAGTACGGGTGGACGTATGAGATTGTTTTGGTTTGCCATGGTATTAGGTTATTTATTTATTTTATTATTATTATATTTGTTTGAATTGTAAACAACTTTCGGTATTTTACGTACAAAAAAAACCGATTAACAGTTTTCTGTTATTGTAATATTTAAATTTACTTAAAGCTACCGCTTCAGTATTATTTTCACAATAAACAAATTTATTTTAAAGAGAAAAGAGAAAAAAAAAATTATAATTATTATTTCCGCTAAAAATGAATTTACTTTAGAGGAAAATTATTATTTCCACTTATGTCTATATGTTTTATCTCCTTTCTATGAGGATTTTATAACACGTTTTACTTTCTTTCTTATCTAACTTAAATTTTAGTAATTTACGCTAAACATACTATTACTACATAGGCCATAGTACACTTGTTCGCTGGATCGGCTTGGCGTTTTCCACTGCCCATTTTTTCCTTGGGACCGGATTCCAGGGGAGTTATGTTGTCTGGTTGTTTCACCTCCAATGTCCTTAGAACTTTTTGTTTTTTGGTATTATCGCGAGTAAACCGAATCACTGCTTATGGTGATTTATTTCAGTTATTCTCACTTGAATTCTATTCAATTCTTAGCCCGGGTAAACCGAATCACTACTTATGGTGATTTATTTCAATTATTCGCACTTGAATTTTCTTCGATTTCGGCACTTGACTTTAAGCTCGGAATTGTAGCGGAGAGTCTGAACTATTACTTCACTATGGATATATTTATTACTGTTCACTTTCCACTACAGGTTCACTTTTTACAGAGGAAATATTTTATGTTCCAGAGTTTACCTCACTATGTGATTTTTTCTAGCTACTGGATTTCACTTTTTTGGGGTCACTTCACTACGATCGTTTACTTTCACTACTGGTAGATGAAGGGCTGCTCGGGCGCCGATTATGCTTTTTTATGTTCAAAAGCCGAAAAAAAATATTTTTCACGAGCAAGAGCTCTTTATTGTGCAATGGTTGAAACAAAACTCGAACTTAAAAACTAATAACTTAACCTTATCGCCTATGCCTACGCTAGCTGCTACGATGATTTCCAGAAACAGCAACGGTGCGGAGACAGGTAATTCCGGGAAGTCGCATCGCATACCGGCGAATGAATATTTGTGAATGTTACGATTATTAGTGTCGTGTGCATCTTACACGTTTTGCACTAATGATCGCTAACGTTGGAAATGCAGCGACTGCACTTATACGAGCTAAGCGTATTTGTCGTCAACTTATATACTAACACAATTATATTTAATACATAGCATACGCTTTGAATTGTATAACCTTTGATTTACATTGTTCGAGATCTGACTGCAGTAATCAGTCGCTGTATCACTATCGTTGAGACTACATCTATGTCAATAAAGCTCCTAATATAACCACTCTCTCGAAGTTCGTCAATAACATTTTGAACAATTAAACATGGCGCAGCCGAAAACGAACAAAAATCATGATAAAAAATGGTAAAAACACGTTCGCAAAGTAAAAAAATTAATGTCGGCAGTGCATCAAATAGTGAAAGAGTGGTCAAAGCTTAGATTCAGAACTAAGTGATATTGAGTGTGAGAATATAGAAGTCGATATAAATAATACAGTTATTTCTTTCTCAAAAAGTAATTTCTTAAATAATTCCTTTTGGGAGCCTAGTTCCGTTGATCAACGAGTGTGATCACTTAAACAATGTCACTCAATTGTTTTGCCTTCCCGGAACACCTCCACTAACACTTCAACTTTATGGTATGGTTCAAATTGACTTTTAAGTATTATAACGAATCTTTTGTATGGGAATATAGAAACGTGTTGTTTTTAGACTTTTTCAAGCAATCGCTCAATCGCCACTGTTCAAATGAAATGAAAACAGTCCAATATGAATGCACTTATTTCTATTCTTCTATATATTCTCATTATTAATTTTAATTCACAAAAACTCACAAAATCGCAATGAAGAAATCCGAATCTGTAATGCGCAATGGCCGGCAAACGTTATTCGATCGAACAAAACACGAATTCGCAGATGGCGGTGCGTTGCGTGTCTATCTGACAGTTCAATTGTGATACGATATGTTACATTTAAATTTGATTCTTTTTTAGGTTGTTGCCAAAATAAATAAATACAAAATGAAAAAAAAAAAAATTTAAAAATCGAAAAACCTGCCTAACGCGCTGGGATACAATTTGAAATTAAAATTTTTTTTTTGTAAAAACCCGTACTGAGAAAACACCTTTCCAACAAGGTATAAATCATCAAAATCGGTTCGGCCAATCCCGAGTTATGGGATTACATCGCTTCGGACACTTTCTTTTATATAATATATATATTTATATTATATAGATGTACTATACAACTTTTGATAAATTTAAAGAATCATAAAGTTGCAATACGCAGCTCAACAAATCTTTTTACAATTCGAGGAGGTGGACATCGGTGATCACGCGGACCTGATGACCCACCAAACTGCCAGAAAGGCATAAACTGGTATACGGATGGTTCCAAAATGGACTCAGGGGTCGGAGCCGGCATATTCGGACCAAACCAAACTGTCTCGATACCAATGGGAAAAAGCCCAAGCGTATTCCGAGCAGAGCTCCATGCCATTAAAGAATGCGCAAGCCTCATTTACAAATCAGGCATCAAAGGCGCAAACATCCATCCAAATGCCCTTGGCTCACCCACAATTGACTCCAAATCAGTCTTACACTGCTTCAATACCCTCTAAACACTATGCACCAGAAACAAAACCAAAATATGGTGGGTTCTTGGCCACGAGGGAATTAAAGGAAATGAAAAGGCCGACGAACTAGCCAGAAGAGATTCGGAAACACCTTTTACAGGACCTGAACCCTTCTGTGCAATTTCTAACTCAGCGACAAACCTTGCTTTAAAAAGCTGGGAACAAAATAACTGTTTCTCATATTGGGAGAGCATCCCAGGCCTAAGACAGGCCAAAAAAAGTTATCAAACCTTTCCAAAAAAATGCCAAAAAGATTCTAAATCTACGCAGCCACGATGTCAAAAATCTATTTCACCTACAAAAAATACATATAGCCGACTCTTCAGAGTGCCGCCTATGTCTTGAAGAAGACGAAACAACTGAGCATATCTTATGTGAATGCCCAGCTCTTTGTGGTATTAGAAGGAATTTCTTTTTCAGGGAAATAATAAGCCCGGAAGAAGTAAAAACATCCTCCGCTACATTAGGAAAGTAGAAACTCTAATAGCTTAAACAAACCACTTCTGATCATATGGCACAATAGATCTACTCAGGTCGAAGTGCCTCTTAACGCGACGGCGTATCAGAATTAAAAAAAAAAAAAAAAAACAAACTCAGTAAGATTTGTAGCTGTTTATGTAAGAAACGGTTATGTTATCGATTTTTCAAAGCTGAATTTTGTTAGCGCTGATATTATTAAATTGTCATTATTTGATTTCATTAATGGGAGTTATGCAATGTTATTTTTAAAGGTGCTTCCATTGGTGAATTAAGCGATGATCTGAGTATTAGTATAGAGGAGAACTTCTATACATATAATAAAACTGTAGCTGTTTTCATGTGTACGCGGTTGGCGTGAAAACTACTGCACAGATTTCGATGAAATTTTTTTTGAAATATCCCTTAAGATCTGGAGAAGGACATAGGCTATTCATTTCATTTCTATGCCTATTTTTTTTGGAGAGTTTTGGACCAAAATGTGTTTTTTTTCTGACTTTCCTGCCTTTTTATCGCTTTTGCTCAAACAATTCTTAACCAATGCAAACAAAACAAAATACCAACAAGAGCCAAAACTTCCGTAATTATTTTAAGCCATCAATCAGCTTTCTGTGTTATCTAGAAGCTAAGCTATAATCCAAAATCTAACACGAAAAAAATAAATTTATTTTCTCAAATCGAAAATTATCAGCAACCGTTGTTCTTAATCGCTGTTCTGCTTTGGGGTGGGTGGGTGGCGCACATCGCACAAGCACATACATATTAGTTAATTGAATTTATCACTCACAACACAATTCTGTGGCGCACTACCCCTCGCGTCGGCTGGCTAACAGTGACTGCTCCCCAGCACTCACAGATCTCGTTTTTTGTGAATTCGCCCAAAAATGGTCACGTACACCAACTCACAAAAAGCAAAAGAGAAGGACATCTGCATATCCCCTCCTTTCATATGCAGTGAATATCAAAAGTACCTATACACAATACAGTAAGGTAGAATATCTGTGGTATACTCTAACACGGCCTTCCTGCTCATTCATCGCTCTCGATGAAATAAAACATAACATCCACTTTAAACCACGACAATCAATTTATTCAGTATGTAAAATTGTCAGTTGGATTACAAAAATAACGCATGAAAACAGTAATCTTAATTTAATTTATCATTATTATTTTTTTTTTTTTTATTTTATTATCTTCTTGCTGCTAGTTTATACATCCTTCATACTTGGAATTCTTCTTGCCAATCTTGGGAACCTGTAAACAGACCTGATCAATTTTGACTCATCAAAACATTATTGTAACGTTTATCAACGATAAGTTTTATCTTGTCCCCTTAGCACGATTTAAACCATGATGCTATAGCTCAGAGGCAATATTAAGCTTGTCTACACTTCTTCATCGGACCAAAATGTTCATACAGAACAAACCACCATAGCTCAGTGGCAATACTATGCTTGTCTATGAAAATAATTCATCGAACAAACCTGTTTATACAAAACAAAACACCATAGCTCAGAGGCGATATTACGCTTGTCTATAAAATATTTCATCGAACAAACCTGTTTATACAAAACAAAACACCATAGCTCAGAGGCGATATTACACTTGTCTATAAAATATTTCATCGAACAAACCTGTTTATACAAAACAAAACACCATAGCTCAGAGGCGATATTACGCTTGTCTATGAAAAATAAAAATAACTTTAATTTAAAATACTCAAACATCATAACTCAGAGGCAATCTTTAGCTTGTTTATGAAACCCATCTCTTATATTTTGTTTACAGTAGATACTAACCTTCTGCTGTATCTACAGTCACATTATTTCCCTCAGTAATTAAACGAATTGCCTCTCTGGCAGCTATTATAATGGCTCTGCCTCCCTTTCGTTTAAGTTTGTATCGATCGTTTTTAAGTAGTCCTATGACTTCGTATGGTCCACGAAAATGCACCTCTAGCTTAGATTTACGGATCTGAGGGCTCTTGTAAACTACTTTCGACCCAATCTCTAACCGAGTCGGATAACATTTTCCTTTATCAAACCTAACCTTCATTCTTGTGGCATTTTCTTTAATGCGTTGGTCTGCTAATGCTCGTATCTCCTCAACGTCTTCATAATGTGGTTCAATGTTAAGTTGTGAGAGTAAAGCACCAATTTCTGGAGTTCTGCCCTCTACGCCGGTGAGTATTTTTAATGGTGACAATCCGGTTGTTTTATTTTTGCTGGTGTTCAACGCCAACTGAACACGTCCAACAAAACTCGTCCAATCCATATTCACGTCCAAATTCGTCCTCATCAAATTTGCAACGGTATCTACATATTTTTCGACTTGTCCGTTAGCTCGACTTGTACCAGGCGCGATGGTATGATGTTCTATACCATATAATTTGCAAATGTTCCGAAACTCTTGACTTGTAAAATTTGTTCCTTTGTCACTGATAATTCTATATGGTGTTCCAAACAGCGTTATAAAATTATTTAAGTGTTTTACCGTTTCTGCTGCTTTAAGTGTTTTGCAGGGCAGCAATAGAACAAATTTTGTAAACGCATCCACTAGGATTAAAAGTTACCGATTTTCGCCATTCTTTCCTTCGTGAAATGGTCCCATGCAGTCAGCGTGGATGGTATGGAAAGGAATTGGTTTTTTTTCGATGGGATGAAGTTCGCATTGTTTCCTTCCCGACGGTCTTTTGGCAACTAAGCAAATCAAACAAGCCTCAATGAATTTCCTGACATTCCTTGACATTTTGGGCATCCAAAACTGTGTACTTATTTTTGACAGGGTTTTGTCCCACCCAATGTGGCAGTTGTCCTCATGATAACGTCTCATAAGGGCCAGTCGACATTTTTGTGGAACAAACAGTTTTTCACCTTCGTTTGTTTTGCGATACAATAAATTGTTTTTAATTATATAATTTTCTGTCGTCTGCTCATCTTTCCAGTTCAGTTTTACAGTGATTTCGGTTACCTCGGGATCAAGTGATTGCCCAATTTCAAGCCAGTTGCCAGCAAGGCTATTGAGTTGAAAACAATTTTTAATGGGTGGGTTTCGGCTTAGGTAGTCAGCATGTTGCATACAATTGCCTTTTCGGTAAACGACCTCAAAGTCGAAGTCTTGCAGGTATATCCACCACCTGGCAAGTCGGGGTAACAAGTCCTTTTTGTCCTTTGTAGCTTTCAAAGCGTTACAATCCGTGGCGAGTGTAAACCGTATGCCTAACAAATAGGTGCGAAATTGTTTTACAGCATTTACCACAGCAAGTGTCTCCAATTCATAGCTGTGGTACTTGGACTCATAGGGCTTGGTGGCTTGGCTGAAATACGCAACCACATGAAGAGTGCCATCTATGCGCTGAAACAAGATATCGCCATACCCAGTAGAGCTTGCATCTGTATGCAGCTCAGTGTGAAGATCGGGATTAAAGATTACCAGCAATGGTCTTTTTGTTAACTGCTTAATGATGTAATGCCTAGCTTCCTCGCATTCAGTCGTCCATTCAAATTTTGTGTTCAGTTTCGTTAAGGCAGTGATGCATCTGGTTTTTGCTGCAAGTTCCGGTATAAACTTTCTAAAGTAGTTCACTAATCCCATGAACTGCCTTACTTCCTTCACATTCGATGGACTTGAAGAATCTTGAAGAGAACTAACTTTCGACTTACCGGGCCGTATACCATCGTACGAAATTTCACGTCCTAGGTATTCTAATTTTTTTTGCAAAAACTTGCACTTCTTGATATTGAGAGAAAATCCATTTTCAGTAAGTACCTTAAGAACCATATCTAGTCGTTCGATACCCTCCTCAACTGTCTTTGAGGGCACCAATAAGTCATCTAGATAAACCAGACATACTTTATCTTTAAGAACCCCTAGAGCTTTGTTTATAGCGCGTTGAAAAACTGCAGGGGCATTGGCGAGCCCGAACGGCATTCTCAGGTACTCAAATTGCCCGTCAGGGGTGACAAACGCTGTTTTCTCTACTGAGTTTTCTGCTATTGGGATTTGGTGAAAACCCGAAGCCATATCCAAGGACGAGAAGAATCTATTTCCCGATAACTGGTCGAGTTGATCATCTATACGAGGTAGAGGATAGCGATCTTTAACGGTAATTCGGTACAAGGCCCTATAGTCTACACACATCCTATGCTGACCATTTTTTTCTTTTTTACCAATATAATTGGGCTAGCAAATGGTGAGCTACTCTCACGAATGATGCTTTTTGTTTTTAACTCGCCTACAATCTCCTTTACAACATTTCTCTCCGACAGAGCCATACGATATGGCCGGTAGTTGACAACAGTGTCTTTGGTCAGACGAATTTCTAAGGCACCTGTTTTCACCTCTTTTGTTGGCATTCCACTTACAATGAACTCTGAATAGTTACCAAGCAGCAGCTGTAGCTTTAACTGCTCTTCAGAGGATTTTCCCTGCTCAAGGACGTCAACATCAGTGTTTGCTAGATGGCAATTTGTTATTTTTCGTCGTAATTTCGTTCCGTCTTTGTCCATAAGTATCTCTAACGAAGCATCTTCTAGCACATCGCGCCCAACCAATATCTCACACTGAAGGTATATAGGGTCAATTATATAGAGGGATACTTCGACATTAACAAGTTCAAAACGGGCTACGACATTTATTTTGTAGTCAAGTAGAATCGAATCTTTTGCAATTCCCCTAACAGCAATTGGTTTTTTGATTTTCTCAAAGGGCAACTTTTCTGCAACATCTGCTCTGATAAGCGAACAGTCTGACCCAGTGTCCAAGAGACAATGATATTTATTTCCCGTAATAGAAACCTCTGTGGTATTTTTGGGTATTCCCACATTGCCGAATATACCAACGTTTTTACGCTCTGTTCGTTGTTTAGACCAACATGCGTCCTCTGCATGTCCTCTCTTTTTACAAAATGTACAGGTTTCTGTTGTTTTGTTAGGCAGTTGTTCCCTTGGCAATGACGGACCAGAAGCAGAAAATTTGGGACAATCAGATTTCAAATGACCGGTCATGCCACAACCATAGCAACGCCTATCATTCTCAAATCGGGGGCGCTTGCTTGGAACTGGGTTTGATTCCATTTTGCGAGGAGTATGAGGCTCCCTAAATCTCTTTCGTGGGCGTTCGCGTATTGAGGAAAGGTGTTCCGTAAGGTCCTGAACTGATTTCGGCATTACGAAAGTAAGAGAGTTGCGTAAGCTTATGTCCGAAATACAACCTATGATAATCCTAACTGTCGTTTCTTCTGGCAAATCGAAAGATAATCGATTGACTTGTGCCACTTTTTCCATAACGAAATCCGCATAAGAAGGGAAACTTTCGCTTTCTATGTTTGCAACACTTCTCAAAAGCTCTATAATATTTGACGCACTTGAAAATGTGTGAATTAACGATGCCGACAATTCAGCCCAGGCATAAAGCTGGTAACCATGTTTTTCGTACCACGTTTTACCCCTTCCCAATAACGCCGCTTTAACTCTCGGAATAATATCATAGTCGGTCATTTTATCCCGGTTTGCCCTCTCCTGAACATCATCGCACCATTTGTTTATGTCTACCCTGGAATGATCTGGGTCAAAACAAGGAAAACCCACCGAGTCGTCCCTCTCCTGACGTTGTGTTGCCTTTAAAATATGGTTGATCGCATCAACCATTATAACAAGTTGCTCAGGCTCTTTACTCTGCCTTCCCTTTTTTTCTTTTCCTCCCGGCATTTCAATACAATGATAATAACAATACAATGGAACGAACTCACCAAAGCAACAACGTTATTGATTTCTCGATACAAACAAAAATTCGCAGCAACAACTCTATTCCTTCCTTCTTTCTTCTTTGTATCCGGTTTGTTTTGGCGGCGCGCGTTGCAACAGCGGGACACTAACGCGGGGGCACAGCAAGCAAGTCGTAGGGAATTATTCCATTTATTTCGTTATTTTCCCTTTTTATACCCTCCACAGGAAGGTATATTCACTTTGCCCATACATTTGTAACGCCAAGAAGGAGTCACCGGAGACCTCATAAAGTATATATATTATGAATCAGGATCACATTCTGTATCGATTTAGCCATGTCCGTCTGTCTGTCTGTCTGTCTGTCTGTCTGTCTGTCTGTCTGTCTGTCTGTCTGTCTGTCTGTCTGTCTGTCTGTTGAAAGCACGATAGCGCCCAAAGTAATTGACGTAGGTGAATGAAATTTGGTGAAAGGACTTCTTTTTATCGGCGTCAGGTTGGTATTGAAAATGGGCTATGTCGGTCAAGTAGTTCTGGTACCTCCCATACAAAACCAATATTGGAGCCATGCCTCTCTGTCTGTTGAAAGCACGATAGCGCCCAAAGTAATTGACGTAGGTGAATGAAATTTGGTGAAAGGACTTCTTTTTATCGGCGTCAGGTTGGTATTGAAAATGGGCTATGTCGGTCAAGTAGTTCTGGTACCTCCCATACAAAACCAATATTGGACTCATGCCTCTCTGTCTGTTGAAAGCACGATAGCGCCCAAAGTAATTGACGTAGGTGAATGAAATTTGGTGAAAGGACTTCTTTTTATCGGTGTCAGGTTGGTATAGAAAACCTGCTATGTCGGTCAAGTAGCTCTGGTACCTCCCTCACAAAACCAATTTTGCATGACTTGTATGCAGTGGAGGGTATCGAAGCATCGGCCAGGCCGATGATAACACTTTTACTTGTTTTTTTTTTTTTTTTGGCGACGCGGCGGCGCGCGTTACAACAGCAATGGTTCGAACAGCAGGACACTAACGCGGCGGCACAGCAAGCAAGTCGTATAGCGAATTATCCATTTATTTCGTTATTTATTAATTTTTTTGATAATTTGGTAGGTATATCTCACTTCTGATATTAGTTAATTGAATTTATCACTCACAACACAATTCTGTGGCGCACTACCCCTCGCGTCGGCTGGCTAACAGTGACTGCTCCCCAGCACTCACAGATCTCGTTTTTTGTGAATTCGCCCAAAAATGGTCACGTACACCAACTCACAAAAAGCAAAAGAGAAGGACATCTGCATATCCCCTCCTTTCATATGCAGTGAATATCAAAAGTACCTATACACAATACAGTAAGGTAGAATATCTGTGGTATACTCTAACATACATGTCAAGTAAAACTGCGTGAAGTTTTCTCCGTTTAAGTGAAACGAAAGAGAAGTAGGCGAGGTGAGTGTGGATGTAATCAACAGCGACAATGTTTTTCTGAGGAAATGCGCAGATGGCCGATGACGTGCGTGTAAATATGTAAATATATTGAGTTTAAGGTTTTTGTTTTTGGTGGTAGTGATATTACCTACATTGATATCTACAGTAAAGAAGTGAAGAATTCAAGAAGTTGAACTGTATTACTTACGTTGTTGAATTTAAATTTCTTAAATTGGTGTTTTAGGTAGATAGATTTATTTATTGTTTGAAGAAGAGAGTCGACGGCCGAAGAGAGTTAAAGTCGTAGGAAATCTAAAAGAGAATTTTTAAAATTTGCGGGGGAATCGGGTAGGAATGCTGTTGTTATTTGAAAACATAGTTTTGTTGTCAGTTGTCATTTTAGCATAGAAAATTCAAGATAGCCTTGATATCATTCTAATACTATAAATGCGAAAGTAAGATTGTTACCTTTTAACGACCGCATAACCAATTTTTATGATTTTAGCATAGGGATAGATGGGTACTCTGAGAATGACATATTCTACTTTTTGTCGCGAAAATAAAACGTGAAGGGGATGAAGTTTAAATGACGAACCAATTATTTCTCAAGTTAGCGATAGTAAAATTCATCATAGGTAGGTAGGTATACGTATCTATATTTCGTAAGAAATAAATATATATTTGCTGCGTATTTTATTAATGAATTTAAATGTGTAGGGCTAATTAATTGGATTAAAAGATTAGATAGTTTTGGACCCGATAAGTTGCGCTGTTGTTGATATAAATATTTAAATTGAATTACCCGAATTAATAATTCTACGCAGACGAAGTCGCGGGTATCAGCTAGTAATAGTATAATTTGCGATATCAATATTGATATTTTGAATTAATTTGATAAAGATACTGAGAATTATCTGTTTCTTATGGCATCTAATGGTCTAAAAAGTTTTTTTAATGAACCTATCCGTGCAACCGATTCAACTTAAACTTGCATTGATCTGCTCCAAAGTGGACGAATTGACAATATTGAAAGTTGGACACCTAAAGTCAAAGTTGACAAAAATATCAAACTAAAACACTTCAAGTTCGGTGCGGATGCCTTTCGTGATTTATAAATTACTTTGATTAAATAATGTTGGTGGGAACATGGTATAAGGTGATTTTTATTTAGATACGTTACTATGGTAATAAAGCGGGGACAAAGTAAGTGTCACCAAAATGCTTTCATTTAACTTATAAGCATTTGGTGTGCTGAATTGTTAACTTCGTTTTACCAGCCATTAAGGCGACATATACCTACCCACAATTTTTTGTTTGTGCATAGCTATCTATGGCACAGTAGCTTTCGAATGATATAAGTTTCGATCTCCTCATGTCATAATACTTAAAAAGTGTACGGAAACTTTTTATGTGCACGTAATATTATAGTGATAATAATCTCTAATAATATAAAGCAAAGTGAATATTTTTTTGTGAAAAGCTACACAACAAACGGGTAAACGGATTTTGAAATTTTTTTGAAGTGATAACTTCTTTAGGTGCGTTGGGCACTCTTGATATGGGATAAAACCATTGAACTCGCTACACCAATGTTGTGTAACCAATGTTGCGACACTTGTTGGGCCATTGTATATAATCATTTGTTGGGAAAAACAATTCTTTAAAGTTGTCTGATCTGGCGGCTTCGTTGCCAGCCACTTTTATCGAAAAACTGCTAAACAGTAAATCAAAAATTAAACACACATCGAAAAAATAAACAAACACAAATTTTATTTATACAACAAACAGTTTTCAAATTTGTTTCCAATTTCATTCATCAATTTAGCTTCCAGTTCCAGTGAGTGGAATGAAATTGGAAAAAATTTGAAAGCTTTTTGTTGTATTTATAAATAAACATTTTTTTTGTTTATTTTGTTTATTTTTGTCTAATTTTAGATTTACTGTTCCACCTTACCCAAAAAAAAAATATTTTAGGCATTCGTTTTGAAAAAGGCATATTTTTTCAAGTTTAGCATTTTTTGGTTAAAAGTGGCTGGCAACGATGCCGCCAGCTCAGACGAATTAAGAGAATTGTTTTGTCAAATTAATGTTTATATACAATGGCCCAACGCGCCTTAAGAGAATTTACCTACCAGTGTGTGAGTGACACCAGTGTTCGCGTTGCCATTGCCAGCCATTTTTTGACGACTCAGTCAACTTAAGAGAATTTCAATACCAGCTGTTTTCCCTGTTAATGTGGGAAAGTGTGTTTGCCTTTGCTATGTTAAAGTAATTTAAGAGAGAATTTTATTTCCAAAATTTGTGAGCGCAATCGGGTTGGTGCGAGGGAGTTGATGGTTTCATAAGTCTTATTAGTATTAATTTTAAAGAATAACAATTAATTGAACTTCATATATTATCATAGCGAAACATTTAAGTAAATAAACAGATTGGTTGAATACTGCGTTAGTTAATATTAGTGGAGTATGTGATATTCAATATTTAATTGATTGATAAGAGGATTGTCAGGGATATCACATCTGGTCTTAAATTTGCCGATAAGTTTGCGTATTCTGAAGTAGATCGTTTCAACATTTGCTCTTGCATGATTTTATAATAATGAATAAGAAAACACTCTTAAAAGTATATCCTGCACAATAAAATATTGCCTGACGATGCAAAAAATACATACGTTATTATTGTTAAAGTTTTCACTTCTGTCGGCATTGCCACTGTTTTTTTTTTTTTATTTATTATGTTTTTATGAGGAGCAAGTTCGTGTATTTTGTCCTAGGCGTCCTTAGACAAATCACACGGTAATATTTTTGCGTCATTAAATGGCACTCTGACGTCAAAATCGCGTCACAAAGCCGTAATTTAAATGTCGTTGTGTATGATTGCCATTTTTGGGATAACATTTTCTGCGTCATTTAAATGACTAGAGAAATGGCAGACCAAATGACATGATTTTTATGCCATTAAAATGACGGAAAAAATTACCGTGTGCTTTGTCTAAGGACGCCTAGGACAAATGACCAAATTTTTTGGCTGTTGCGCCATTTAAATACCAGCCTCCAAAAAATTACTATACACGAAATTCATGGCATGCCATTTTTCTACGCAAATGACAAATGATGGAGCAAATAATACGATATCTTTGCTTTCAATTGGTGTTTTTCTCGTGGCGAAAGGACGTGTCGCAGATAAGGTAAAATATTCATATTTCCGAGAATTGCTGTTCATTGAATTGACCGAAGTGGAGCAATCGACCATGTCTATGTCAACCATGGAACTGGTAATCATTTCTTTCGATTGTTTATTTTTGTAGGTTAGTGCCACCACGGATCGGTCTTTTGTGGACAAATTGTCACAGGCTTTTCAGCTTTCATCGCCGAATCCAATTTCGCAAATGGCGGGCCAACGGAGAAAACGGCCAGCATCAGCAGCATCTAGTAAAACGACAATGTCTTCTTCATTGTCGCCCCCAACATCGACTTCTGGGAGCTTGAAAGCAACAGCATTTGAATTGTTGCACAATTTGATCACAAAAGCGCAATCCGCCGCAAATACACGCCGTTTTTCACTATCCTTTTTCACCATCATCGCAAACGTTCTTTTCGACATTTTTTTGATGTATTGTAATAGTTTTTTTCTAGTTATTTCTATTTAATTTAATTAAACAAGCCGTAGCACACGTATACACTAAATGACAGTATAGCTATATTTTTCTCATCGGTCAATACCGTCTGATCGCAATACAGATAAATGACGCGAAATCGAAATAATACGAAAGTTGACATTTGTCATTTTGATGTGGCATGTCGCTACCATGAACTGAGCCCATATAATTTTCCGCCATAATGGCGTTAATTCGCATTACGCTTCCACTGCTGAGTGGATGAAGGTGAATTTTACCAACCTAAACGGGAAATGTGGATTTGAGGTGATGCTCGTGGGTGAGGAAAATTTTTCAAAGCCAAATGTCATCAGAGGGTTCTTTCCACAGAGTACCGGCGTCGCTAACGAAAGAATCCTTGCTATACTGAATGGCCAGAACAAAGACCTCAACACTAGAACATGGAGAGTCCTACAAAGATCGGCCGAGAGAGATCTTGCCAATAATGGTATATCACCTTAGATTAGAACCTAGTTTTAAATGGATGATACAAGGTTGGCCAAAATAAGTCATCCGATGTTGTTTGGCTTTAATTTTTTTTCAAAATGAAAAACTTAAATTCTGTTTTTTGATTATATTTATTTGAACCTTTAGAATTTTATTGGTCATGTGTAGAAGATGATATCGGCCAAATGGGCGCCATCACAATTGATTGCCATACGGGCTCTTTTTATGGCATTTTTTATCACTTCGGCACTGGTATCGATTGTTGTCCTTGAGGGCTTCTAGGGTCACGGGCTTGTTCACGTAAACACGGGACTTCAAAAAACCCCACAAAAAAAAGTCTGGAACGGTTAAATAGGGCGATCTTGCGGGCCAGTGAAAATCGCCAAAACGAGAGATGAGGCGAGCCGGGAACGCCGCCTTCAGAATATCGGTTGTGGCTCGCGCAGTGTGTGCCGTAGCCCCGTCCTGTTGGAACCACATGTCCTAATTCGTCCAATTGCGGCAGAAAAAACTCGGTTAACATGGCCCTATAGCGCGCACCGTCCACTGTTGTCGTTTGACCAGCGGCGTTCTCGAAAAAAAAAATGGCCCGATGACTCCTCCAGCGAGAACAGCGCACCATGCAATAACTTTGAGCGGGTGTAATGGCTCCTCGTGCATGCAGTCGGTGTCGGACGGAAGTGGAATCGGCGACGGAATTCACGCTGCGCCAACACTACAGACGAATTGTTACGCAAAAAAATAGACACGATTATTCCGCGTTCTTGGGAAGTGTATCACTCCATAGCTTGTTCACTTGTATTATACATAAGAGCATCTTCCAATAGGGTGATCTCTTTTGGCCCCCATTTTACCTATTTATAATTCAAATTATTGATAATGCTGCGATGCGATTGAGTTGAATTCACATTCAAATTTTAAAACGAATTAACACCATAATATGTCTTTAGTTCTTATTTGAAAATTAAATAACGCCGTAATTGGATTATGGCTATAGGTACTCACCCTTATCGTTTGAGTAGTAGTCGGGTCGTGTGAAGCTCATCCCCAGACAACTCCTCCGACGATATTGAAATGAGATTCTGTTCTTTTAAATTCAGTCAGTTTCAATTTCAATCTATATCGTCGCTGTTTAAGAAAACCGGCATAACTCGAAAAATTAAATTTTTCAGGGGAGCAGTTTAAAGATTGTGAGCCAGAACATTTTTTTTATAATTTTACTTTTTTCATTAGTTTAGCATGATTTTATTCAAAAGTCGCATTTTATTTGGCTATTTCGATATATTGTTAACTGAAACATAAAAATTAAAATGTCAAAACTGTATGGTAAGCTTGCAAATTTTATTAATTTCGCTACCCCTTCCAACATGTGTCACTTTTCCGAAAAAAATTCACGATAAAAAGTTAATCTTTTTTTTTTATAATTTCGGAGTTAATTCATCATACATAGAAGAAGGAAAAACTAAAAATAGAAACATAATTGTTTTCTTTTATGCTTAAAACACGATGCAAATATAATTTTTTGAACTTTTTTAAGTTTAAAGTTTACACTTTACAAGGAAAAGTGTGGCAGTAGTTTCTGTTGTATATTAGAGATGTTTTAACTTGTCTATGATTGGAAGTATGGTTCGTGTTGGATCGATTTCTTTACATAGATATATATATAAGTTTCAGAGATTTGTTGTTGAGTTTGCATTAGCGTTTATAGACCGAATATGCCGATGGACGTGTGGGGGTGCAATTAAAGAGGGAGTTTCTGATTGTGTTAAGAAGTGGTTGCAATTACTTCAAGGCGCATATTCAACAAGGTTGAAAAAAGGGGAGTATTTGCTAAAATGAAGTTTTTCGTATCTAGCTGTTATTGGTATTTTTATCGGAAGTAAGGAGATTGTAACAAAAATATAGCATAGATATATGAAAATGGATGGGCAAATATAATTTTTCCGAATTTCTGACAAAAACTAATTACGGGATCTTTTTTCGAATACTGATTTTATCTTCAATATGTATTTTTATGAAAATGTTTAGAGCGGTTTTTGTAAAATTTGCCAGACAAAACAGTACCAAATATTGCAAAGTTTAGTTTGAAAAATACTATTGCTTAACAATTTAGCTAAAAACGGAATGTAAACATTACTTGATTTTGAAAGTTTTTTTGAAATCGAAAATGGGGTTTTTGAGATATTAGCAGTTTTTAAAATTAGAGTTTTCGGTGATTCGAATTGAAAATTAAGGACGCAATAATTTTGAAATCATCAATTTCACTTTGGTCAAAATCGTAATTGCCGTTTTCAAGTAAACTAAAGAAAACCAATTTTTTTTTTAATTTGCTTGAATCGAATAATAAAAAAATAATATCTATGTAAGAAAAAGAGAAAATTCAAAAACTAGTTGCTCCGATTTGTCAGAAAAAGCCTTGTTTCGATTCTGAATCGACGCGTATCATTCAGCTCTCTTAGATTGCGCGAATTCCAGAGGCGGATGGCGGCAATGAAAAACTGTCTCTCAGATGTTAAGCAAGAGAAACGTGAAAGAATTAAGCAAGCAGATCTGTTGGATGTTGAAAACTGGATTTTACTGTAGAGATACGATGGATGGCTAATTTTGTACGAAATTTGATATAGTCCTGGAAAGACATATCCAACAAGTTTTTAGCCAGAGATGAGACGTGATCATATCTTCTAAGGCCATAGACATAGCGGATAGTGCTATTAAATACTACTTGTAGCTTTCTTTTACTATTTACATCACTATTATAAAGGATTTAACAGCCATAGACAAGAACAGGAATAACCAGAGCTTTGGCAAGTATTAGTCTTGTTTTTAAAGGTGTACACTTCTGAGCACAAAGTACGAAGAACGTCATAAGCCCTCACAGCAATTAAATTTATATGGTTATTCCGCGTGAGCGTTCGATTGAATACCACGCCAAGATTTTTTGAAGAGTCAACGAATTGAATTGGGGATTTATTTATCATAATTGATGGAAACCACGATAGGTCTACTGTTTTTCTTCGAAATGACTAAACATTTGTACTTGTTTAGATTAAGCACCAAACTATTTTTTAATGAGCAATTCGAAATTCGTTCAAGATCATCATTTACGTCATTGGCGCAGCTTTCGATAAGGCCTAGAGGAAAACTTCGATAGATTTGAATGTCATCGGCATAAAAGTGTTTTGATGAAAGCTAAATTTCAGAATTAATATCATTAATGTACAGAGAGAATAAGAGAGGTCCCAAAATTAACCCTTGGGGAACGTCTCGTGATAAATGAAGCAACTCTGATAGAACACCGTCAAGACACACAGCCTGCTGCCTTTCACTTAAATACGAACCAATTAGCTTTAAACCGAAGGAAGATATATTGAAGAGTGATCAACCATATCATACGCCTTGGAAAAGTCTAAAAGGGATCAGGAAGGTAATGTACATAGTCTTTATACAGTTGTTCCCTTATGTCTTCTACCACCCCTATCATAGCAGCTGTGTTTGCCACGAAACTCAGATTGAACTGAAACCAGCAAATTATTCTGTACCAGGTGTTTATGCATAATCCGTTTACAAACTTTAGAAAGAAAAGGCAGAATTGATTTGGGTCTGAATTCACCTCGGTCTGAGTTCTTAGGAATGAGTATTATTTTAGCCATATTCCACGGACGGGGAAAGATACCGGTTGTTAAAATTGTATTAGTCACATGCGTTACATATGGCAGTATTATTGGAAAATGGCTTTGACGACAACCGGATGGACTCCATCAAGTCCCACTGCATTCGATTTTACAGACATAAGCTTTGAACAATATCCATATTGTCCACTCTTGTAAAGGCAAAAGAGGCATTTGTAGGGTTAATGGGGTCATAGTAGGAACTTTCGCCACATACCTTTGAGGTTGGGGATTTGATAAAAACTTACGATTACGTTCATTGCTATCGACGTTGTTTGAGTACTCGGACATAGACGGTATTAACAACAATGAGGTGATTAAAGAAGCTGAGAGTTCTGATTCTGATTTAGTTGATTACGATGATGGTAATAATTATGAACATAGCGACATCAACGAGGGTGATCAAACGGCTCCTGAGATAAGCAGTTTATTATCAGGAAACCTGATAGGCAGGCAAAGAAATATGAAGATCGGACCATATGGCTTGTGAATCCGCAAAATCAAGCAACCAGAACGCCAAGCCATGATATGGTTAGAGGCAGAACTGGAGCTTTTCAATTGACTCAATTGCCCGATAGCAATAAGAACTATAGGCCATGAGAAAACCTAACAATCTATGAGCAACTTTTGCCCTACAGAGGCAGAACACAATTCACACAATATGGTATGAAAGTGTAGTGGGCTTGCAATTCAAAGACATTCTATCCTCTAAAACGGAAAACCGGGAAATGGACCAAGAGAAACACAAGTAGGGGAAAAGGTAGTCAAACGGTTAGTTCATCATTACGACGGATCCGGCTTTTATATTACAATGGACAACTTTTTCACTTCTACGGATCTCTCCGATTATCTCTTGAGTAAAGAAATGTACATAGAACAAAAGGCGGTGTGTATATTATGGGCAAAATGGTAATTCATTATACAACAAAAGGAGCTACTAGCTACAAAAGGAGCTACTAGACAATAGCCAGTTGCCATGTTTTATAATATACTGGACGTTTGTGGATTGGCGACAAAGGAGCTGCAATGAAAAAGGATAACTGCCGAAAATTCCTGCAAGAGTTGGGAAAGCAGTTGTGAAAATCCGCTTATATATCCAAACTTTAACACCAGAAACTGCATTGAAGCTATGTCCTGTTCACGTACCTAACTCAAATGACCCAACAATATGACGAATAATACCAAGGAGCCGCGATGCACGTTTTAAAAACCAGGAAATGCTGCAACTTTTGCAAAAAACCTTTATGCGACCAGTATAATTTAACTATTCATAAATGTCATGCTATAATTTTTGAAATATACTCGTAGATTCTGAACTTTTTAAGTGCCTTTTTAATAGCATTCTTTTTCTTTATATCCTAGAATATAATAATACAAAATGTAAAGGGGTTCCCCTCGCGCTGACTAACCATGTACTCATTTCGTATTGACAGAAAGGTTAGATGATATCTTTCATTAGATCATCCAAATGTGGAAGGAGAATTTCTTTTTTCCCCGATTGTAAAACTGAATTTTTAACTTTTGCAGACCAGTAATATTCCGACATAGCCCGTTTTCAATACCAACCAGACGACGATAAAAATAAGTGCTCTCACCATATTTCATTCACCTACGTCAATTACTTTGGGTGCTATCGTCCTTACAACAGAGAGAGACATGGGTCCAATATTGGTTTTGTATGGGAGGTACCAGAACTACTTGACCGACATAGCCCATTTTCAATACCAACCTCACGCCGATAAAAAGAAGTCCTTTTACCGAATTTCATTCACCTACGTCAATTACTTTGGGCGCTATCGTGCTTTCAACAGACAGACAGACAGACAGACATACAGACAGACAGACAGACAGACATGGCTAAATCGATTCAGAATGCGATCCTGATTCAGAATATAAATACTTTATGAGATCTCCGGTGACTCCTTCTTGGCGTTGCAAATGTATTGGCAAAGTGAATATACCTTCCTGTGGAGGGTATAAAAATAGAGACCCTTGAATATCCCAAGACACCTGGGACAAAATCGAATATCGTAGATCGTTGGAAATTAAGGCAAACGCCGAAACAGACTCTCAGCGTAAAGAGGCTCTACGTATCAAGTAGTGAGTCGCCGCACTACGCTACACCCGGGGTTGAAGGACTCATATCAACTGAATAGAAGTTTCTTACGGATGAATTGAATTGAAAATATATCCACACGTTATTCCGAATTTTGTATGATGTTAATTGCACAAACTGAAGTAGGGTAAACTGCCCCCCAGAATCTCTTAATCTCTTAATTTACACAATCTCTACCTATAAGGGCAGGTAGCATGCGCTCGTTGTGCAGACTAATGCTGTATAATAAATAACTAAATAACTAATTAACGGTCTCCCGGAACCCATGAAATAGTCCGCAATCCCCAGTGTATCTTTAAAGATACAAACATTTACCGCTACATTATTATGAACTGGTATATCGCATTTTAAGAGAGAGAGAACTATTACGATAAAGTCATCACTGTTTTGAGCTCTAGCATTTTTTATAAATTAAAGTGATTTAAACATAAAAATAAAAACAAATTTCTTTATATAAGTTAGAAGACGAAAAAAAAACGGAAGCATCCCGAATTTTTTAAAAACGAAGGTAGGAGAATTAAAATTCTAAAGTTCTGTGCTACAACAAAGACAGCTCTGTCGATAACGCTACTTTATGCAACAGAAGAGGAAGGCTTTTGATATATCACGTGTTAATACATCAAAAAGTAAAAAATCCGTGCAAATAAAGGAAACTGAAATGGCTGCAGGAATATCACAATCCACCAAATTTAAATCTATACTGAATGATTGTCTACTGGAGCATTTAAAAAACATTTCCACTTAAGAAGAAGTCGCGGCCATATTAACTGATATACAGCTCCTACGGTCCCAAAATACCCAACTCTCAGAGCGTCTATCCTATATGGAAAATTATTGTGAAACGCTCGAAAGGCAAATCGAAATTTTGTCGAGCAAAACAAACGATAAATCTGTTGTGATGCATTTCCCTTCACATAATAAGGCAAACAAGGTTGGATTTGCTAAACAAACTTGTCTTGGACTTCTTGATATAAGCGAAAATGAGAACTTACCTCTCGCAAGCACACAAGAATTTAATTACCGACTCAATAACAAAACAACAATGGTTTTAAATTTTAACACCGTGAAAACTGCAAACAAGATTATTGCTGCTGCACCAAAACTGAAGGTTACCGGAATCTTTGTGCATAGAGAACAATCCTTAGTATACCGAAAGAAAAGGAGGGTGCTTAACGATATAAGAAGTAAACTCTTGAAACTTAACCCGAACTCGAAAATAACCATTAAGGGTGCGATTTTGCAAATTGTTTTACGTTTTACTACGAGTCTCTTCGAGGATCATTGCATATAAAAACAAAAGAAGAATTTGCATTTATCAAAGCGACATATGGAGAAAATGCGATGTGCTTTTTTGACAACAGTAAACTAAACTAAAACAACATAGTGACAGCAGAGCCAGCCGGCCGACAGAGAATGCAGAACAAGAATAGTGCGGGTCCCAGCTATTCTCGCCATAATGTATAGGAAAGAGTTACCGTTTGCCAAAAAAAGTATTGCGAATTTAACATTTTATGCTATAATATTACGGACTTAAAAAATAAATTACTTATGCCAGATTTTTTCAAATTAATTTTAAATTTTGATATTATTATTTTATTAGAAACATTTTTAGAGGAGAGAAAAGAACTATAACATCAAGTGTATTCCAGCTGTTCGAAATAATAGACTTGGGAGAGATTTTGGTGGAATGTTGTGTGGTTTTAAAAATAATAGTCCAATTCATCGTATTAGTTTCAAAGGCTGGGGACATATTTTGTGACTCAAAACATTTTCAAATTGTACCAATTTATTTAAATTACAACGCTTGGAATTTAGAATTCGAAGAACTACAGAATTTCTTACTAAGCAGCAACCAAAAAAACATCATTATAATTGGTGATCTAAACAGTCATATAAGTGATTTCCAAAACTCTCCACTTTTTAACAATGGGCGATTTCATTATTCAAGAAAGTCGATGGACATATGTCTGAATATAAACGGGAAACGATTGATAGAAATGGTCCAGGATTTTAGTTTTTTTGTCTTAAATGGAGTTACAAATGGTGACTCTAAAGGCAATTTTACATTTATATCATCCGAAGTCTGCTCAGTAATAGATTATTGTCTCGTTAAGGGCGATTGGCTGGATATTATTAATAACTTTGAAGTATACCCAGCCAATTTCTCAGTCCATCTGCCACTTACAGTAGCAGTCTCCTGTGTACATTCTTCCCAAGAGAGTCATGACCAAATTGGGGAAGCTCTTGATATTGATAATCTGAGATGGGTTGATAAGGTGGCTAATGTGTACAAACGAAAGCTGAATCAACAGATGGCCTATGCCGACTTTCACCTATCAGACACTGTTGAAGCTGCAACACTTTCGGTTCTTGATTTGATAAGGCTTTCCGCAGTTTATAGTTCGTACACGGTCTCATCATCCTCAAAGTCGAAATGGTATGACAATGAATGTATTTAGAAGTATGAGGAAAATGTCCTTTTCATACTTTAAACTTTTAAGGCAGTCCAACAGTGAAGCTGACAAAAAACTTTATCTGCATTACAATAAATCATATAAGTATCTTTGCAGCTATAAGAAACTTTTGTATTTAAGAAAAAGTCTTGCTAACTATTTTAAAAAACTTCTGCTAGCTGATCATAACCAGAGCTGTATTAGCTATGCCCTCCAAAACATCTCGATATCGGAATTAGATTCCCCTTTCACAATGTCAGAGCTGCTAAAATCGCTTAACAAAATGAAAAATTATAAGGCTTCAGATGGTATCCCAATAGAATTCTACAAGAACTCAACTCCTGAGTTCCTTGAACATGTTTTGCTGCTATTAAACAAAGTGTTTAGTGAGGAGACATTCCTAAATAGCTTTTGTCTATTTTTAAAAAAGGCGAACCAAACCTACCTGAGAACTATAGAGGCTTTTCCGTGTTAAGCTCGCTAACAAAAATGGTGGCACAAATCTTATACCTTAGGCTCTTGAGTTGGGTGGATAATAATAATAAAATAAGTTGCTTTCGGGCTGGTTTTTGGATGGTGCCGGTATTGAAGTAGTCAGCGAGTTTAAATATCTAGGCTTTACTATATCCCATAATTTGAGTATCAAGGCGCATATTACAGACAAGCTTGCTAAAGCAAAATTAGCTATAAACACAATGTGGCCCCAGTTCTTTACAAAGACCTTCGTTGACCCAACATCAAAATTCAAAGTTTTCAACGCCACAATTAACAGCTGCTTTTGTTATGGCAGTGAAATATATGGGTACCAACAGCTGGAAGAAATTGAATCCGTTCAAGGGTATTTCTTCAAAAGACTATTTGGCTACCGTGAAATACCCCCAACTACGCCATCTATGTTGAATCCGTTATAAAATTGTACCGAATGTCTGGTTTTCACCTATTAGTTATTAGCTATATACTGCTTTAGTTTCTCTGTGTACAAGTTGCAATTCGAGTAATAATTTAACGAAAGACTCGAGTTCCTTTAGCATTCTAACTGAATTTGTTAGTATTCTGTGTATTTAAATTTTTTCCGCAAAATTGTTTTAAGCCAGACTTAATTAAATTAATTAAATTATATATTGGCATTCAAAATATTATTTGAAAGAACGTTGTTTTTTTTATTAAACTCACCGATTTCTGTCTATCCTCAATTAAAAATTTAAAAAAAATTTGTTTGACTTTGGTTCTATAACTCATCATAACCTTTTGCTCTTTTTATAACCTACTTCCAACAGTAGTTAGTAGTTTACCTATTTAAACAAAAGGAGGAGTACCCATCATAGGTTCACCAATCAAAAAATTACCAGATGTAAGCGCTTGCATGTCACACGGATCATCACTTAGCGGTTGAATAGACCGTGATTTCAAAATTGACTCAATATGTGAAACTTCATTGGTTTCATTGCCGCCTCCCAAATACCACAATGGGTGGTAGCGGTCGGTGTTAAAAAAAAAAACAAGTAAAAGTGTTATTATCGGCCCGGCCGATGCTTTGATACCCTCCACTGCATACAAGTCATTTAAAATTGGTTTTGTATGGGAGGTACCAGAAAAACTTGACCGACATAGCCCATTTTTAATACCAACCTAACGACAATAAAAAGAAGTCCTTTCACAAAACTTCATTCACCTAGGTTGATTCCTTCCTTTGGACGCTATCGTGTTTTCAACGGAAAGAGGTACACATGGGTCTAATATTGGTTTTGTATGAGAGGTACCAGAAAAACTTGACCGACATAGCCCATTTTTAATACCAACCTAACGACAATAAAAAGAAGTCCTTTCACAAAACTTCATTCACCTAGGTTGATTCCTTCCTTTGGACGCTATCGTGTTTTCAACGGAAAGAGGTACACATGGGTCCAATATTGATTTTGTATGGGAGGTACCAGAACTACTTGACCGACATAGCCCATTTTCAATACCAACCTGACGACGATAAAAATAAGTCCTTTCACCAAATTTCATTCATCTAAGGCAATTCCTTTGGGCGCTATCGTGCTTTCAACAGACAGACAGACAGACAGATGGACATGGCTAAATCGATTCTGAATGTGATCCTGATTCTGAACATATATACTTAATGAGGTCTCCGGTGACTCTTTCTTGGCGTTACAAATGTAATGACAAAGTGAATATACCTTCCTGTGGAGGGTATAATAAAATGAAAGTTCAAACATATTGATGTCTACTCTCCGTAGTACATCACACATTATAGAAAAACAATAAACTTTTCTTAACTTACTGAATGTAATATTATCATTTTATAATATACCTACCTACAAAAGAGAATTTTTGATTTATTTTATTTTATACAGAGTGACGTTTTTGATGAAATCGATCTCTCCGACTTGTGTTTTGCTGAATGCAGTATCAAAAACATAAACCATAGTTTTCAGGTAAGAAATTTTAAATGAGAATATGCTTTTTTCCCCTTACAAGTTTTATCAATTGTGTCGTAAATGGCCTAATACAGCTAATAAAACGAGTAATCGGATATAAATATTAGGTGTGTTTTATTGAACATCTGTCTCAGTAGGTAAGTAAACTAGAATCTTCAGTGCACAATTACAACAACTAAATTCTACTTGGCAATTTCGAAATTCACACAAGTTTTTTATGCCAGGTGGAAGAGACTTGACAGCAGCAGCTTGTCTTTACTCATTTTCAGATATGAATCAAAATTAAAAACAAGTAAAAGTGTTATCATCGGCCTGGCCGATGTTTTGATACCCTCCACTACATACAAGTCATGCAAAATACCAGAACTACTTGACCGACATAGCCCCTTTTCAATACCAACCTGACGCCGATAAAAAGAAGTCCTTTCACCAAATTTCATTCACGTACGTCGATTGCCTTGGGCGCTATTGTGCTTTCAACAGACAGAGAGACACATGAGTTCAATATTGGTTTTGTATGGGAGGTACCAGGACTACTTGACCGACATAGCCCCTTTTCAATACCAACCTGACGCCGATAAAAATATGTCCTTTCACCAAACTTCATTTACTTAGATTATTTTCTTTGGACGCTATCGTATCTTCAATAGACGGAGAGACACATGGGTCCAATATCGATTTTGTATGGGAGGTACCAGAACTACTTGACCGACACAGCCTATTTTTTATGCTGACCTAACGAAGATAAAAGAAGTCCTTTCACCAAAATTCATTTGCTTAGGTTGTTTTTTTTTGGACGCTATCGTATCTTCAATAGACGGACAACACATGGGTCAAATATCGATTTTGTATGGGAGGTACCAGGACTACTTGACCGACATAGCCCCTTTTCAATACCAACCTGACGCCGATAAAAATAAGTCCTTTCACCAAATTTCGTTCACCTACGTCAATTACTTTGGGCGCCATCGTGCTTTCAACAGACAGAGAGACACATGGGTCCAATATTGGTTTTGCATGGAAGGTACCAGAACTACTTGACCGACATAGCCCATTTTCAATACCGACCTGACGCCGATAAAAAGAAGTCCTTTCACCAAATTTCTTTCACCTACGTCAATTACTTTGGGCGCTATCGTGCTTTCAACAGACAGACAGACAGACAGACGGACATGGCTAAATGGATTCAGAATGTGATCCTGATTCAGAATATATATCAGGGGCGATTCCTCTCAGTTAGCTAGTTTAGCGGCGCTAAACCAAGAAAATAAATTGAAATACATATACGCAAAATACAGCAAATAACATGGTAAAAGTAATTATGCAGATTAATAATTGCAATAATCAATGACATACTAAGCAACAAAACTATCATTTACAAATAATATTTGCCTACACAAACACACAACACAATACTCCCATGCAATAAGTTTCACTTGAAATACTCTTTAGCGTTACAACTTGCGATACCGCAAATTCCCTGCCTGCACGCACACACACAATCTAAAACTCCCATAGAAAAGTCTCCTGCTTGTAGCATTTTAGCGTAAAAAAGTTGCGCTACCGAATTTCCTCCACTCTGTATAAGTGTGGAATTTGACTATACCTCTACCAGTCGTAAGCAAAGCACAGGAAAATACACGGAAGGGTAAGCGCAAAACAAATGCGATAAAACTTGAAAGTAGAGTGTTAGTGTAAGCAAGCAGGTATATTTTGCGCGTTATCTTTTTTTGTACTTCTGTGTGTTTCTCTTTCTAGTCAAATTGCAGTAAGAATGTGTCGATTGATTCTTATTTGACTGAATTAATAGTCTTATTGAATTCCATACCAAAAGTAAAGTGCGATTTATAATTTTATATTTGCGTGGATTATAAATGTGAGTAAATACATAATAATTATTTTTGTCGTGCTTTTAAAATATGAGAGTGAGCTTTTTTTTTTTTTTTTTTTTTTGTGAGAAGTGAGCACGTAGCTAACCCAATGCTTAAGACCAGGAATCGCCACTGATATATATACTTTATGAGGTCTCCGATGACTCCTTCTTGGCGTTACTAATGTATTGGCAAAGTGAATATAACTTCCTGTGGAGGGTATAAAAATAAAAAAGTCCTTTCACAAGACTTCATTCGCCTAGGTTGATTCCTTTGGACGCTATCGTGTTTTCAACGGAAAGAGGGATACATGGGTCTAATATTTGTTTTGTATGGGAGGTACCAGAACTACCTGGCCGCCATAGCCCATTTTTAATGCCAACCTGACGCCGATAAAAAGAAATCCTTTCACCAAATTTCGTTCACCTACGTCAATTACTTTGGGCGCCATCGTGCTTTCAACAGACAGAGAGACACATGGGTCCAATATTGGTTTTGCATGGAAGGTACCAGAACTACTTGACCGACATAGCCCATTTTCAATACCGACCTGACGCCGATAAAAAGAAGTCCTTTCACCAAATTTCTTTCACCTACGTCAATTACTTTGGGCGCCATCGTGCTTTCAACAGACAGAGATACACAGGGGTCCAATATTGGTTTGGTGTGGGAGGTACTAGAACTACTCGACCGACATAGCCCAATTTCAATACCAACCTAACGCTGATAAAAGTAAGTGCTCTCACCAAATTTCATTCACCTACGTCAATTACTTTGGGCGCTATCGTGCTGTCAACAGACAGACAGACAGACAGACAGACAGACAGACAGACAGACAGACAGACGTTGGAAAGGAGGCACCAAAAAATACTGCGCCGTTATAACCGTGGACGTAAAAAACGCGTTTAATTCGGCGAATTGGAAACGCATCATGAGCTGTCTTTACCGGATTGAAATACCAGAATATCTGCGTAAAATTATATCGAGCTACCTTACAAATAGAGTCCTTCTCTATGATTCTGATGAGGGAATAAAAGAATACGAGGTAACTGGCGGTGTGCCTCAAGGCTCAGTCCTAGGACCGCTGTTATGGAATGTTATGTATGACGAAATTCTGCGTCTACCGATTCCACGAGAAGCTTCAATTACCGGCTTTGCAGACGATATCGCCGTGGTGGTTGTGGCAAAAACGATAGAAGATATCGAACTGCACTGTAACGAGAAAGTTGCAACTGTACGTAGTTGGTTAGCTATCGCCGGTTTGCAACTTGCAGATCATAAGACGGAAGCAGTGCTTATTACGAGTAGGAAAGTATGAGAAACGATACGTATCATTCAGAGTGGGAGGGCATGTAGTGGTATCTCAACCATGTATTAAGTACCTTGGATTGATTATTGATTCAAGTCTAACCTTCAAATACCACCTAGAGCATATATGCAAAAGGTCGTCGAAAACTGTTAGTGCACTTTCAAGGCTGATGAGTAACATCGGAGGTCCGAGACAGAGTAAGGGACTACTCCTTGCAAAAACTGCGAGTTCGATACTTATGTACGCAGTGGAAATATGGTCCTGCGCCGCGAAAGTTAAGTCTTATGTGAGGAGAATTAAATATGTCCACCGCCTAAACGCATTAAGAGTCGCTTGAAAATGCGGAACATGTATTTTTTCATTGCCCACGATACGAAACCGAGAGAATCACGTTACGGGACAAATTTGGGGAGTGGCCAACTCCCGATAATATCGTACACCACATGCTTCAGAATAACGAAAACTGGATCATTGTTAGTGACATACCGGTTCGAATAATCTGCGACCTTAGGCGTTTAGAGCGTCAACGCAGAGCGAATGATAGAGAAAGCTAAGTCTTTATTCCGATCCCCGCGAAGTAATGCCTTACGGTGGTTCCGCGGGGGACCTAAATCGGCCGGTTCGGGAAGGGAGGTGGTTTTAGCCGGGAGCAATCCGGCACTACCAATGGATGTCGGACCATTGGTGCCTCATGCAAGGTTTCCACCTTCAATCGCAAAAAAAAAAAAAAAACAGTCAGACAGACGGACATGGCTAAATCGATTTAGAATGTGATCCTGATTCAGAATATATATACTTTATGAGGTCTTCGGTGACTCCTTCTTGGCGTTACAAATGAAATGACAAAGTGAATATACCTTCCTGTGGAGGGTATAAAAAAGACCTTTCACAAGACTTCATTCGATTAGGTTGATTCCTTTGTAAGTCCTTTCACCAAACTTAATTTTCTTGGATTGTTTCCTTTGGACATTATCGTCTCTTCAATAGACGGTAGACGGAGAGACACATGGGTCTAATATTGATTTTGTGTGGGAGGTACCAGAACTACTTGACCGACATAGCCCATTTTTAAATGCCTGTAGGAAACGAGTCCCAGTTCCGGTTCAGGTTAGGATATGCTGCATCCTAAAAGTATGCAATGTATTTTTTTTTTATGAAAGGGCTAGGAATGGTGATTTAGCTAAGTGGGAGGGATATTCCTCCCAAGTGAAAAGGGAAATATCTAAAATTAGAACCAGGTGCAGAATTTCGCCGTCGAAGCTCTCTTCACCATACTTGAAGAGAAGGTTATTGGACTACCCATCTCAAGACTGGTAGGACGGAGCTAGTTCACACGAATACTATGAATATATTTTATATAATAGAGCAAGAACAAGTTCGGTGGAGTGTTCGAGAGTAGCCTTTTGACTCAATGTCATTCTATTTTTTTTTTTTTTGCCTTTTTTTGTGGACGCGTGGTTTTAATTTTTGGACGTATAAAGAACACATTGACGCTATAGAAAAAAAAACAAGTAAAAGTGTTATCATCGGCCTGGCCGATGCTTTGATACCCTCCACTGCATACAAGTCATGCAAAATTGGTTTTGTGAGGGAGGTACCAGAACTACTTGACCGACATAGCCCATTTTTAATATTAACTTGACGACAATAAAAATATGTTTTCTCACAAAATTTCACTTGTCTAGGTAGATTCTTTTCGACGCTATCGTGCTTTTAACATAATATGTTTTCTAATATTGGTTTTGTATGAGAGGTACCAGAACTACTTGACCGACATAGCCCATTTTTAATACCAACCTGACGCCGATAAAAAGAAGTCCTTTCACCAAATTTCGTTCACCTACATCAATTACTTTGGGCGCTATCGTGCTTTCAACAGACAGAGAGACAAATGGGTCCAATATTGGTTTTGTATGGGAGGTACCAGAACTACTTGACCGACATAGCTCATTTTCAATACCAACCTGACGCCGATAAAAATAAGTCCTTTCACCAAATGTCGTTCACCTACGTCAATTACTTTGAGCGCTATCGTGCTTTCAACAGACAGAAAGACAAATGGGTCCAATATTGGTTTTGTATGGGAGGTACCAGAACTACTTGACCGACATAGCCCATTTTTAATACCAACCTAACGACGATATAAGAAGTCCTTTTACAAAACTGCATTCACCTAGGTTGATTCCTTTGGACGCTATCGTGTTTTCAGCCAGCGGAAAGAGGGACACATGGGTCTAATATTGGTTTTGTATGGGAGGTACCAGAACTACTTGAGCGACATTGCCCCTTTTCAATACAAACCTGACGCCGAAAAAAAGAAGTCCTTTCACCAAAAATCATTCACCTACGTCGATTACTTTGAGCGCTTTCGTGCTTTCAACAGACAGAGAGACACATGGGTCCAATATTGGTTTTGTATGGGAGGTACCAGAAATACTTGACCGACATAGCCCATTTTCAATACCAACCTGACGCCGATAAAAATAATGCATTTCACAAAATTTCGTTCAAATACGTCCATTACTTTGAGCGCTACCGTGCTTTCAACAGACAGAGCGACACATGGGTCCAATATAGGTTTTGTATGGAAGGTACCAGAACTACTTGACCGACATAGCCCATTTTCAATACCAACCTGACGCCGATAAAAATAATGCATTTCACAAAATTTCGTTCAAATACGTCAATTACTTTGAGCGCTACCGTGCTTTCAACAGACAGAGAGACACATGGGTCCAATATTGGTTTTGTATGGGAGGTACCAGAACTACTTGACCGACATAGCTCATTTTCAATACCAACCTGACGCCGATAAAAAGAAGTCCTTTCACCAAATGTCGTTCACCTACGTCAATTAATTTGAGCGCTATCTTGCTTTCAACAGACAGAAAGACAAATGGGTCCAATATTGGTTTTTTATGGGAGGTACCAGAACTACTTGACCGACATAGCCCATTTGCAATACCAAGCTGACGCCGATAAAAAGAAGTCCTTTCACCAAATTTCGTTCACCTACGTCAATTACTTTGGGCGCTATCGTGCTTTCAACAGACAGAGAGACACATGGGTCCAATATTGGTTTTGTATGGGAGGTACCAGAACTACTTGACCGACATAGCCCATTTTCAATACCAACCTGACGCCGATAAAAAAAAGTCCTTTCACCAAATTTCGTTCACCTACGTCAATTACTTTGGGCGCTATCGTGTTTTCAACAGACAGACAGACAGACAGACAGACGGACATGGCTATATCGATTGAGAATGTGATCCTGATTCAGAATATATATACTTTATGAGGTCTCCGGTGACTCCTTCTTGGCGCTACAAATGTATTGGAAAAGTGAATATACCTTCCTCTGGAGGGTATAACAAGTAAAAGTGTTATCATCGGCCTGGCCGATGCTTTGATACCCTCCACTGCATACAAGTCATGCAAAATTGGTTTTGTGAGGGAGGTACCAGAACTACTTGACCGACATAGCCCATTATTAATACTAACTTCACGACAATAAAAATATGTTTTCTCACAAAATTTCACTTGTCTAGGTAGATTCTTTTCGACGCTATCGTGCTTTTAACATAATATGTTTTCTAATATTGGTTTTGTATGAGAGGTACCAGAACTACTTGACCGACATAGCCCATTTTTAATACCAACTTGACTTCGATAAAAAGAAGTCCTTTCACCAAATTTCGTTCACCTACGTCAATTACTTTGGGCGCTATCTTGCTTTCAACAGACAGAAAGACAAATGGGTCCAATATTGGTTTTTTATGGGAGGTACCAGAACTACTTGACCGACATAGCCCATTTTCAATACCAACCTGACGCCGATAAAAAGAAGTCCTTTCACCAAATTTCGTTCACCTACGTCAATTACTTTGGGCGCTATCGTGCCTGTTCTTATTTTATTTCATTTGCGACTTCTTAAATGAAATGAATTTCGTCGTAACACGCTACCACCCTGCAATTGTATCCAATAAGATCTAGGGAGGGTGTGTTTTTCTTTAATTATTCCTGGTATCCAATGTTTTCCTTCTTGCATCCAAACCTTCTGCCCTACATGGAAAGCTGACCTTATCTTTGCATTGCGATCATGGTACATCTTGTTCTTTGAATTATTATTTTTGAGAATTGGCACCAATTTCTTACAGTTTTCGTTATGTTTATACAGACTTTCGTCACCAGGTGCAAGAGTACGGGTTTGCCTGCCCATTACTAATTGAGTTGGCGTTGGTTGGTTGCTTGGTATCAGCGCAGCTACGGCAGTGGGAATTATGGGGGATACCAACATTGGTCGCGTGGGTTCCCAAGGGCCAATGGCCCGTACTAATTGCCGTCAGTCGAGCGACATCTACACGCGTTCTGGCTAAAAGGTTGTTTGTTCTGGCATCGTCGTAGGTTGGCCAGATCTTTCTTGAAATGACTCAGCAATTCACGTTCGCCCATCTAGTCTCGGCCCTTGAGGTGAAGTGCAGGAGGATTTCTCTCTTGACGTATCCCAGTGGAGGGAGGACTTCCTTCGCCTGAGACACGCAAAGAGCAGAGCCACGCCTGGCAAGTTCATCGGCTTTTTCATTCCCGTCTATGTTCCTATGACCGGGAACCCAGACGAGAGTGATTTCAAACCGATTACAAGCTCTGGTAAGTGAACTCCTGCATTCCAGAACAAGTTTGGACGATGACTTAGTTGAGCCGACAGCCTTAATCGCGGCCTGACTGTCGATGAAGATGCCTACTTTTTCTTTTGGGTTGTTATGTAAGAGAGCATTCTGCACGCCTCCTTGATTGCAAGTACTTCCGCTTGAAAGACGCTGGTTGCGTTGGGGAGGCGGAAAGATTTGGAGATGTCTAATTCTGTTGAGAAAATGCCCGCTCCCACTCCACAGTTCATTTTGGAACCATCTGTGAATATAGGTATGTCGAATTCATTTACGACTGCATTATCCTCCCATTCTGACCTAGAGGGGAATCGAACAGAGAAGTTTTTATGGACGTTGATTTTGTGTACAATGTAGTCTGTAGATATACGACCTATGCCATCAGCAAGGGAAAGTAGGATGCTGGTGTGGCCGTAGGGCCGTTCGAACCAACATTTAGATTCCTTGAATCATTGTATATAGAGACTATAGTACTATCATCAACACGAAAATTGTCTTAGCCGGACATACCGTCGGATGGCGTTGCTGTCTTGCTAAGTTGCTTGTAGCACCAAAATAGAGAGGAATAGCCACACTTGTGATGAGTGAAAAGAAACATTTGGTTGGTTGTGGTGGCTGGTCGGTACTCGGTAGGTAGCAAAAAGCAAATAAAGGGATAAAAACATCATAAGGGTTTTTTTCTCTGTTACTCGCACAATGAGGTTCTATCTCTTCATGCATGAGTAGTTTCTTTGAACAAGACATGATGAGAAATTTCTGATTTGGAATTTCGATCGTATGAAAGGCAAATCTGGATATTTGTGCTTATGAAAGAAAACGATTCTGTTCGTGTGCCTTTTTATGATGAGATGACTTTTGATCTTTTATTTTATATTTTTATTTACCCGCAAGGGTACTTCTCTTATCTGGAGAGAGAGAGAGGTAACGGGCGTAACGACCCAGCGGACCCTAGTCACTTAAACCCAGAAGCGTCTGACCCATATTGGGCGGCTCCCTGGTCAGCGTCTGTTCTCCATGTTAGGAGCGGCTGTGCTTCCAAAAGTTTAAACTTTTCACAAAAGTTAAAATGGAAAACTATCATCATCAAAAAAAGAAGAAAGTAGTAAAATACTGAAGGCTAAATATCTAGAAGCCTGTGAAGAAAGAGATGGCAACTCAATGAGACACTGCTTAAGGAAATATATAATCTTAAGCAAGAGCTGCAATTGTTGAAGGAAGAATTCAAAAACCAAAAAAAAGTGAATGTCCAACCTGTCGAGTTCTCGACTGACGAAGAGGAACTTAGAAAAGAGACAGAAGGACATCGTCACAAGGGGAATAAAAATAAAAAACGCAAAATGAGTGCATCCCCAAAAGTCTCACCAACAAAAGAAAGCTGCACAGTCACTGTGTATGCTTCAGACAAAGAAAATAAAACACAAAATCCAACCAAGCCCCCTCCAATTATAGCGCTGCAAATAAATAAGTATGAAAGCTTGGCCAAAGTATTGGAGGAAAATCAAATTAAAGCTAGTACAGCGCTAATAAACAAAAATGACATCAAAATCAATGTGGTTGAAGAAGAGGGATACAGAAGCCTCACTAAAATATTAAACCAAAAAAAGATTCAGTGGTATTCTTATGAAAATAAGCAGACCAGACCAATGAAGGTTGTAGTGAAAAGACTGCATTATTCATGCTCACCGGAAAGCATTAAAAAAGAGCTAAAAGACCGAGGCTTTAAAATCATGGAAGTTGTAAATATGCTTAAATTTAGAAGTAAAGTACCACTACCAATGTTTACACTCAGTTTTGAGCATGATGAAGATAAGAAAAAAGTATTTGAAATTAAAAATATACTAGGGATGCATGTTGAGATTCATACCCTACGTAAATCGAAACAAGTACCCCAATGCAAAAATTGTCAAAGATATGGGCATACACATAGATACTGCAGCTCAAATTCAAGATGTGTGAAATGTGCAGGAAGTCACCACACCAAGGAATGTAGGAAGAAAGAAAATGAGCACCCTAAATGTGTAAACTGCAATGAAAACCATCCTGCTAGCTACAGAGGTTGTTTAGTTGCAAAAGAAATCCAACTTGCAAGGGTCAAAAAGCTAAAGAATCATAAGGAAGAGCAAAAAGTCAAAAAGGACTTACAAAAAAGCCCACAGAAAGAAAAGCCTAAAGACGAAAAGATAATAAAAAAGCTCCCGAAACAAAATACAGCGGGTCCAAAAATGACATATGCTGAGGCAGCATTAATAAATAACGAGGCAGATAAAACGATAAGACGCAAAGTAGAGTCAAACACTGGAATGGAAAACCTCATGAAACAAATCCTAAACAGGATTGGTTCCATGGAAAAGTCGAATAAAACGATATTAGATGGAATATCGTTGTTAGAGAGACAGAACAGCAACAAAAAAGCTGTGCCAAAAAGACAAATATGATGAATAGAATAAAAATTCTTGAATGGAATGCTAATGGTATCGAGAGTCGCAAGGACGAGATGAAAGTGGCTCTTGACATACACCAGATAGATATATGTCTCATTTCAGAGACACACTTTAAATTGATAACTAATTTTAAACTGCAAGGATATGAATTTTATCATTCCCCACATCCTCATAACTGTGCCAAAGGTGGGGCTGCAGTGTTAATAAAGAATACAATAAAACACCATATAGAAGCAAAATTCCAATCATGTGCCATCCAAGGAATTTCTATAAGTGTAGAAACGGGTAGTGGGCAAATATCTGTTGCAGCAGTATACTGCTCTCCTAGCTATAGACTAAAGAAAAATGATTTTAAAAGTCTTTTCCGCATATTTCACAATCGATTAATCGCGGGAGGGGATTTTAATGCCAAGAATAAATATTGGGGATCTAGACTAACAAATACTAGAGGCAGAGAATTATATGAAACTATTAAAGAAGTCGGCGGCAAATACCACTCAACGGGGAAACCTACCTACTGGCCTACAGATAGGAATAAAACCCCAGATCTTGTAGACTTCTTTATATCCAAAAATATATCTTCAAATAAAATAAATATAGAAGAAGGCCCTGATCTTCAATCAGATCATTCCTCAATACTTCTTACACTTGGTGATAGAATAATAATAAAAGAACATAGCCCTAAACTAGTTAATAGACTGACTGATTGGAACCACTTTAGGCAGAAGTTGGAAGAATGTATCCAACTATCGTCAGCTATTCAAACAGAAGATCAACTAGAAGAAGCAGTGCAAATATTTACACTGGATATACAAAAAGCTGCATGGGCTGCAACTCCCCAAAGAACAAACAAGATTAAACAAAACTCTTATCCTCGTGAAATATGTGAAATTATTACAGAAAAGAGGAAAGCTAGAAAACGCTGGCAATAAACAAGGGCGCCAAGCGACAAAACCACACTGAACAACTTAAATAATAAGCTCAGAAAATCTATAAGAGAATTTAATAACGAGTCTTTAAAATCGTATCTTACCAGTCTTACAAATGATTCTAGTACCGACTACTCGCTCTGGAAGGCAACAAAGAAAATGAACAGGCCAATAGCTCACACTCCGCCAGTAAAAACCAGAGAAGGTAATTGGGCAAAAAGCAGTCAAGAAAAAGCAAATACTTTTGCAGAGTACCTTGAGAACGTCTTCAAACCTTATGAAGATAAAGATTATCAAGGAAACGAAGAAACGTGCGAAGAAGACAGACCTATTCGGCCGGTAACAGCTAAAGAACTTGCCAAAGAAATCAAAGAAGGCATAAACATAAAAAAAGCCCCAGGGTTCGATTTAATCACAGGGGAAATTCTAAAACAATTTCCTCGAAAAAGTTTAAAAAAACTAGCGCAGATTATAAATGCTGCATTTAAATTAAGATATGTGCCAAGCATGTGGAAGGTCGCGGAGGTAATAATGATACCAAAACCAGGTAAACCACCTAGCGAAGTAACCTCATATCGCCCAATATCGATACTACCAATGTTGTCCAAGCTATTCGAAAAAATGCTGGCAAAACGTCTGCAAAAAATTATTGATGAAAAATCGCTACTTCCAAATCATCAATTTGGGTTTAGAAACAAGCACTCTACAATTGATCAGGTGCATAGAATCACAGATAAAATCGAAAAAGCATTTGAAGAGAAAAATGTGTGCTCTACAGTATTTCTTGATATAGCACAAGCTTTCGATAAAGTCTGGCACAAAGGACTGATACACAAACTACAAAAGCAACTGCCGAAGCAGTATTCGACCATTTTGGAGTCTTATATATCAGATCGATTCTTCAGAATTAAGCAAGATACAGAGTGCTCAACATTAAGAGAGATTAAAGCTGGTGTACCGCAAGGCAGTGTCCAGTTTTATACCTTCTCTTCACTAGTGATTTGCCTGAAAGTGAAGAAACCACCATAGCTACTTTTGCAGATGACACAGCCGTCCTTGCTGTGGGAGCATCTGTCGAAATAGCAACAAAAAAGTTTCAGACGGCAATAAACAATATTTCAGAATGGACTAAGAAATGGCAGATTAGATTAAATGACCTTAAGTCAACCCATATTAATTTTACGTATAAAAACGTACCACACATTCCAGTCTTTATTAACAACAATGTAGTAGAATTTTCTAACACAGCTAAATATCTAGGCATGACTCTAGACGCTAAACTGCGGTGGAAAGCGCACATTAAGAAAAAAAAAGATGAGTTGAACATGCGATACAGTAAAATGTATTGGCTTATTGGGAGATACTCATCCCTGTCCAACTTCAATAAGTTATTGCTATACAAGCAAGTCCTGAAACCAGTATGGACCTACGGGCTCCAATTATGGGCATGCACATGCCAAACAAACTTACAAAAAATTCAGGTTTTCCAAAATAAAGTACTAAGGAACATAGTTAATGCACCTTGGTACATACGCAACGGCGATCTGCATAGAGATCTAAATGTTGAAATGGTTGAAGATGAGATTAAGAAGGTTGCTCGGAGTCATAGAAATCGGCTTCTCAATCACGTAAACACAGAAATAACAGAACTTTTAAATGATGACAATGTAATCAGGAGACTGAGACGGATAAAACCTCTTGATCTTTAAGATTTGGCTAGGGCTAAGAAATTAGGTATTAATTTCAAACAAAACAAGTTTAAAAATCCGACAAACGGCGGATTTACCTCTTTAAATTCATTAAATAATTCAAAATATAAATTGCTGATTAGTCGTACGACTAGGTGTAATCTTATTCGGGATGGCTAATGTCAGTCCCCCGGGAGTTTTTTTAGATGAGTTAAAGTCCATCACTATTGCAGAAGCATCCCTCGCGTATAGCTCTGCAATGTCTTTCGATGATTTTTTACTTCCAGCGAATTCCCAACACAAAAAAAAAAAAAGAAAATATTTGAAAATTCGTTCTTGTAGATATTTGAATGCAAATGGAGTAGGTATATTTCAAGTTAATATTTTTGTCGTATTTCTGTTAGTTATGAATTCATGACCATCAATTTAATTATAGTGTTGTTATTGATATAATATAATATCTGCAATTAATTAACCCCAATTGCGGATGTGAATGTTACATTATATATATGCGAAAGGAGATAAAATTGACGGCCTTGATCTACAGGTGGCTTTGGTCGAGCGAATTTTAGGGTGGATGGGCTGATGATCTTTCATCAAAAATATTATGCATTAGTGATCTGTTTTGCAATTGTCATAATCAGAATGGCATAGGTATTCAAAAAAGAAATACCTATGTTTTGTAGAGAATTAACTGACAACTTTAATAAGTTGCACAGTATTGTTTTGAGGTTAGTTCTGTAGGCGGAAAACAGACTATTAAGTAAAACAAAGAGACAGTGATATTCACTTTACGATTGTTTATTAGAAACTGAACTCAACAGCAATCGAAAGCTGTCTTTTAACACCAAGTACAATACGGGATACTATATATTAGCGGGAGGATCATGCGATCATGAGGCCACTATTAGATCGGGTTCTATTTACATAGTAACAGTATGCTACAAAAGTATGCGACTGTTTAAAAATTACCTACAGTTCATTTAAAAAAAATAAATAATAGAATAAAAACGTTCGCATGGGGATCTATATTACAAACAACAACAAAGCAAATGCTTTTATGTTATCACAACTGGTATATAAGCTATTCAGAATAAAATTTGCTACTTATTTTAGATATGTTATTTAAAACACCAGCAAGATAGGATAATTATGACACACTGTCGCACAAACTAGGTAGGCAATTTGTTTTTTAGTTTAATTATTTCGGTTTTATTTTTGACCTCGTTTTTTTTTATAAAATTCGTAAATTTATTTATTTATCTATCGGTTTATTCAAATTAAATTCAAATTAAAATTCGTACAATACACTATCGCAGGAAATAGGTAGATAGGCAATATTATTTAACAAAACGACATCGTTTTTAGTTTGCTTCATATAACATCATCGTCCCATCGTTCAATCGAATCGTTTATCGTTCTCGTTTTCAACAGTTTGAGCATGACTGTAAACAAACTTCGACAATTAAAAAATTTAAAAATGTATGGAAATTGTTTTTTTTTTCTTTTCTTGAATAAATTTGTTTATTATTCTTCGTTGTCATGGAATTGGGTATTTTATGCAAAAATAGATAGCTAGGTAGTAGAATTTTTATTAGTAAGGGGGAATTGTAAGAAGAAATCAATGAATGCAATTTTATGATTGCGTTTTTTTCTGATTGCATTAAAAATGCATATATGTAAATAAAAAAAAACAAATAGATGAAATTCATTTGAATTCCCAATAAGTGCAATTACAATTTTTTTTTGTCAAAGAATGCATTTTTTTACAGTTCGGATAAATGCAAGTCGCCTCCAAAGAGAATATAAGTTTGTGTTTTTCTTTAATAATTTTTTATACTTCTCTCAGACCTAATTAAAAGTGAAAAATGCAGCAAAAACGATGAAACGATAGCAAAATAGCCATCGTTCAATCGAATCGTTTCGACGAGAGTATTTGACGATTAAATTAGTAACGTGAAGCAACAAAAAACGATGCTCGTCCAATCGTTTCGACGATTATCGTTTTTTGGTTGTTACACGAAGTACAAGCATCGTCGAGACGATATCGTTATATCGTTTTGTGCTTACGCGATTAGACCCCAGTATAAATGAAATCAGCTTTTTATGCACTCCAAATAACACCGACTCATTGGATTATTCGAAAAATAAGCCAAGCTGTTATCTATGTTTTGGTAATGTGGAAAAACCTAAATAAGGGCCTCAATGATATCAATAATACGACAGAAAAATTACGGAAAGGGTTGTAAATAAAATAGAAAATGGTGCTTTTGCCCATATTAAAAAGAGTAACCAACACAATAGTCTACCTACTTTATTACCCAAAATAAAAATGAACTACCCGTTTTCACAATTCTTACGAAATTCCCATTCGAATTCAATAAAATTAACTTGGGTTTTTTTAGATTTTGTAAAAATGTAAAGTTATAGAGAAATCCTATAAAGATAAGTTGACAATTTTTGGATTTTAAGATTTATGGCCCCATATAAAAATGCACTAATATACAAAACATAATATGTATATACGGTTGGCCGGTGACACTTATTCGGCGAATTGTCTGTTTTTCAGTAAATAGACCTTAGTGGCTTGGATAGCGTCAATATGATAGTTTATAATAGCAACAATATAGGTTAGCACTCAGATGTAAAAGATATAAGACATGTTACAGCTTTCTGTTATTTCTAAATTTCCAAAGAATGACATTATGAATTAGTATTCCATGGCTTTATGAAGTATTTTAGAACGAGTCTTCAGTTAAATAAAGAAGTATGAAAAATAACGTTGGAAGGGAGGTATAAAAGTTAATATCAATTTAAAAACTTTCAGTATACGCCATACGGGTATACATTATGAAATTTTCATTGTAGTTTTGTAACTGTAACTGACTGTTTCAAAAAAAAGTTCCATACTTCTTATTAATAACTTCAAGCATACATTTCGAACATGAGTTTTTTTTTAAATATCTTCAAGATCCGATAACCATAATCAATTAAATAATTCGACTGCACTACACGCAGCAATGTTTTTTATGTGCAGATCCACTGGCAGAAAATTGAGAATCACATTGAGCGCCTCGGTCGGACTTGATCGAAGGGCCCCTGTGATTCCAATTCCAGCAGTTCTTTGAGTTGGCGTTAGTTCAGAATTTTTTATTGGCGTATTTCTATATTCCAGCAAAGCTAACCAGAGACATGTTTTAGACTCTTGCGATTTTTTAATTAAGTTTTTAGCTATTTGCACGCATTTTTCGCTGAAACCGTTGGACTTTGGATATTTGGGACTACTAGTTATGATTTCATAAGAATTGAATGGCATGTTATTTTTTTTTTTTTTTTCCGAGGGTAGGTGAAAATCTTCCAAAGACACTATGAGAATAGCAAGCGCGTGCTCATAGTAGTGTCAGATTTCTACTGACTAAAAACACCACCCTTCGATAAATTGTTAGATACTGCAACTAAGATAAAACTTATCAAGCAATTTTTCTATAACGAAATAAAAACACTTTTGACAGGTTACTTTCCACTGAAAGATCCTGCATGTTCCGCAATTAAGACGCGGTTAATCCTTATCTTGCCAAGTCGAAAGGTTTCGTTCTTTGTAGTCGGCGCAATAAATTACTCTCATCCAAAATTTGTCGGACTGTATTGTTGATATGCCCGATTAGTCGGTTTCTATGCTTTCGCGCGAAGCTTCTAGTTTCAGCTTCGATTGTAGGAATTCCGAGATCCCTGTGGATATCGTCGTTTCTAGTATACCACGGTGCTTTGACAATTTCTCTTAGTACTTTATTTTGAAAATTTTGTAAAATATTGGCATTTGTTTTCTTGGTACAACCCCAAAGTTGTATACCGTAGGCCCACACCGGTTTTAGCACTTGCTTGTATAAAAGCAGTTTGTTCTCGGTACTGAGCTGGGAATGTTTTCCGAGTAACCAGTACATTTCTCTATATTTGATATCGAGTTCTTTACGTTTCATTTTCACGTGCGAATTCCATTTCAGCTTTGAGTGTCATTCCCAGGTATTTGGCCTCGTTAACAAAGGGTATTCGAGCCAAGTTTAGGAAAATTGGCAAGTCATTAGTTTTCCTATATGTGAAATTTGCAGCTTTGCAGTCGTTTCTTCGATCGTATTACCTACTGCAAGGATAGCGGTGTCGTCGGCGAAGGTAGCAAGGATAGTGCCATCTTCTCTTGGTATATCGCGAGTATATAACAGATACAGAAGCGGCCCAAGGACGCTTCCTTGCGGTACGCCGGCCGAAATTTCTTTAAGCTCCGAGTATTCTACACCATGTCTAACACGGAAGAGTCTGTTACCGAGATATGATTCTAGGATACCATATAGGCTTACGGGGAGAATTTGTCGTAATTTAAAGTTTAAGCCGTCGTGCCACACCTTATCAAAGGCTTGTGAGACGTCGAGGAATACGCTTGAGCATATCTTTTTTTCTTCAAATGCTTTCTCTATTACGTCAGTAATTCTATGCACTTGGTCAATCGTCGAGTGCTTGGTTCTGAACCCAAACTGGTGGTCAGGGATTAGATTATTATCTTCTATAACCGGTTGTAGGCGCCTAAGTAATATCCTCTTGAAAACTTTAGATATGACTGGAAGAAGCGAAATTGGTCTATACGATTTTACTTCATTTGCCGGTTTTCCTGGTTTTAAAACCATAATGACTTCCGCGACTTTCCATTGGCTCGGCACGTGTTTAAGTCTGAGCGCAGCATTTATAATATATAGAAGCTTAATTAATGCTTTTCGAGGTAGAAATTTGAGAACTTCTCCGGTGATCAAATCATAACCAGGAGCTTTCTTAGGTTTTAGAGATTCGATTTCACGGTTTAGTTCCCTTAGCGTTGCATATGTGAGTGAAAAATCGTTAGATAGTAATTCCGTCCCACCATTGGTACTCCCGTAAGCCGCTCGACCATCGTACGCTTTAAAGGTTTCCTGTAGATGGGCGGCAAAAACGTCCGCTTTTTCTTTATCTTCCCTTGCCCATTCATTTTGATTTATTTTTTTTTGGCGGCGCTGGTATTTTGAGCCCTTTGGTGCCTTTTACAGCTTTCCAAAGTGAATAATTAGAATCTTTTTTCGCTTTCAAGGTAAGTCTAGCTGGCTCTTGGTTATTGACTAGTTTTGCGCTCAATGTTAAAATAACCGGTGAATGATCAGATGACAGATCAAAGCTCTCTTCAACTTTAATGTGGTTGGTAGATATTCCTTTCACGACGAAAAAATCTATCAGATCAGGTATTTTTGAAGTAACAGTTGGCCAGTAGGTCGGTTTGCCCGTCGAGTGGAAATCACAATTGTACTCCATACCTGCCCCATAGAGCATTCTACCTTTTCGCGAGATGAATCTAGAACCCCAGAACGTGTGTTTCGCATTAAAATCGCCGCCAATAATGAAATTTGGTTTGAGCGATTTAAGCAAGTTAGTATAATCACTTTTTTCAAGCGTGGAGCGTAGTGGACACTAAATAGATGAATTCTAAGAGTACGCTGATTATTTTTTACTTGAATCGTGCACAATTGCATAGTTTCGAGCTCTATCTTCAGGTCTTCATATTGTTCAATGCAGTCTTTAATAAACAATGATGATCCACCTCTCGCGTTTTCAGATGGGTGACAAGCGTGCAAATCATTGTAGACTTTTATTTTTAAAATTGATCGCTCTTTTAAGTGGGTTTCAGAAATTAAGCAAATCGTCGGCTGGATGCTATCTTGTTCAATGTCCATTTTTCAAAATGTTGGGAAATCGATTTTTAAAGTTCAGATTGAAAATTTTTGTTTATATAAGAAAATTGTTTGTTGGTATTGATTTTTTTCTCAAAGCCTTAACAATTTTGTTTATAAAACAAGTCACGGAAATTGTTTTTTTTTTTATTTTGAATTAGTTATAAATTAAAATCAACGAGGAAGTCATTTTGTATATTGAACAAAGTTATATGGAGTGATAACAAGTTGGTAAAATTTTTGGATATTGAACAAAAAACCTCAATATTGAACAACATAGAAAAAAACACAAAAAGAGAGGAAACATAAAGTTTATTATGTTACATAGAACAAAAAATAGTTTTATTGTTTAAAGCTGATTTAGTACCTAAAGAATTTTGCAATGTTTTCTTTTGGAGCGAATCAAAATCATGTGGGTTTAGGTAAAAAGACTTATTTTTGTTTCTCAATTCAAATCTTTATTTTATCAAAAAGTTAAAAAAATACATTCTTCTTTTAGGAACGAAAAACAAAACAGAAATTCTTTTTCTTTAGCCTAAGTTCTTATTTTATATACTTTCTAACTATACGAATTATAGTTAAATAACAAAACTTAATACATTTAACTTTAAAAAATTGTAATAAAAATACATAACAGTCTTTATTAATTCACTTTTGCCACAGCGTCACAGCACTAGAATAACAGCATTTTGTTAGGTAAATTTTATAAAAATAAAAATATACATTTGCTTCAAGCAAGAACTTAAAAACATAATAGTTATCACATTGTAGGTATTTAATGAATTCTTATAACATTTTCATAAAAACGTCGGTCTTGTATGCTTGGCATGTATGGTAACATAGCTTGAATATCTTTTTTCTTTTCCTTTGTTAGTTTTATGTTGAAATTGCTTTGTTTGACTTTTGGAAGTTTGTCACCTCTTGCAGATCTTGTAATTTTCGACCTTTTGAAATCCTCAGTGTGTTGTTTTTTGAAATGCATGCATAAAAGGTCACTGTTTTGGTATTCAATTTGTCTACACTCTTTAAAAGGAATCATGTTTAGGTGCAAACTAGCCTTATTGAAATTCAGGAAATCTTCTTTTTTTAGTTGTGATATTTTAAGCTTAATTTTGCTATATTTAATTCCGTTTAGAATTCTTATCAAGGAAATGGGGCTGTAAATTCCTAAGTCCTTGATGTATTTCTCTATTCCACTGTGAACAGCATCAACTTTTTGCACTTGAGAATGGCCAGGTTCAGAGTATTTGTGTGTTATTTTTTCTATGTTTTCATTAGCTTCCATGAATTTAAGAATTGCTAATGACACCATTCTATTCTTATTTTGGGGAATGCAAGCATCGGACCACAAAATTATTTTTTTGGTTTTTGGAAGATCTTTTAAAACGTTTTTTAAAATAACGGTGAGGCAAGATGCTATGTCATTTCCTGAACGCCCACTTAGCGTTTCGTGCCAAATTCCACAATAAGTTATTTTGTTATTTTGACAAAATCCTGTCAAATTATAGACAGCATACTTACGCCTATAATAGTAACTTGAGACGTTTGCCTTAGGGAGAGAAAAAACATTTTGAAGGTCATAAACAATAACTGCCGTATCTTCACGATTATTCTTTCGATCGATATCGCGCTCAACCTTTGCTTCATTATGATAGCTGCGATGTGTATTGTAATCTCGTGTTTCAGTTGCATTCGGATTTTTCGTTGCTTTAAACTTAGCACACTTATCGCAAATGTCTTTTTTAGGCTTGAAAAATGACAAGTTGAATGACTCATTAAAAACTTTTCGGTAAATAAAATAACCGACAGGCTTTTTAACTTTCTCAACATACATTTTGTGCATTTTTGTCAATGAAAGGCCAGCTTCGAGATATTGTTTTTTTGTGTTTGCTCGGCAGTAGTGAGAATCCATCACTGGGAAACTTTTTATATGTTCTTTTACTATTTTTAAATCTTCTTCTGGTGTAACTTTTTTGATAAATTTTCCATGTTTGGAAGCGGAATGAGTACCTGTTTCATTATATTTTGTCGAAAAAAAGTAGTATATGCGTTGCTGAGAAATATCAAGAGTCGACAAGAAGAATTTTTTACAGACATCAAATAAATGGTTTTCTTTTTCGAAGAAATACTTAAACGTATACTTCTTTCTTGATTCAGTTATTTCGGTCCTTTTTCGTTTTGGTAGCAGTCGAATAAAACAATATTAGATGGAATATCGTTGTTAGAGAGACAGAACAGCAACAAAAAAGCTGTGCCAAAAAGACAAATATGATGAATAGAATAAAAATTCTTGAATGGAATGCTAATGGTATCGAGAGTCGCAAGGAAGAGATGAAAGTGGCTCTTGACATACACCAGATAGATATATGTCTCATTTCAGAGACACACTTTAAATTGATAACTAATTTTAAACTGCAAGGATATGAATTTTATCATTCCCCACATCCTCATAACTGTGCCAAAGGTGGGGCTGCAGTGTTAATAAAGAATACAATAAAACACCATATAGAAGCAAAATTCCAATCATGTGCCATCCAAGGAATTTCTATAAGTGTAGAAACGGGTAGTGGGCAAATATCTGTTGCAGCAGTATACTGCTCTCCTAGCTATAGACTAAAGAAAAATGATTTTAAAAGTCTTTTCCGCATATTTCACAATCGATTAATCGCGGGAGGGGATTTTAATGCCAAGAATAAATATTGGGGATCTAGACTAACAAATACTAGAGGCAGAGAATTATATGAAACTATTAAAGAAGTCGGCGGCAAATATCACTCAACGGGGAAACCTACCTACTGGCCTACAGATAGGAATAAAACCCCAGATCTTGTAGACTTCTTTATATCCAAAAATATATCTTCAAATAAAATAAATATAGAAGAAGGCCCTGATCTTCAATCAGATCATTCCTCAATACTTCTTACACTTGGTGATAGAATAATAATAAAAGAACATAGCCCTAAACTAGTTAATAGACTGACTGATTGGAACCACTTTAGGCAGAAGTTGGAAGAATGTATCCAACTATCGTCAGCTATTCAAACAGAAGATCAACTAGAAGAAGCAGTGCAAATATTTACACTGGATATACAAAAAGCTGCATGGGCTGCAACTCCCCAAAGAACAAACAAGATTAAACAAAACTCTTATCCTCGTGAAATATGTGAAATTATTACAGAAAAGAGGAAAGCTAGAAAACGCTGGCAATAGACAAGGGCGTCAAGCGACAAAACCACACTGAACAACTTAAATAATAAGCTCAGAAAATCTATAAGAGAATTTAATAACGAGTCTTTAAAATCGTGTCTTACCAGTCTTACAAATGATTCTAGTACCGACTACTCGCTCTGGAAGGCAACAAAGAAAATGAACAGGCCAATAGCTCACACTCCGCCAGTAAAAACCAGAGAAGGTAATTGGGCAAAAAGCAGTCAAGAAAAAGCAAATACTTTTGCAGAGTACCTTGAGAACGTCTTCAAACCTTATGAAGATAAAGATTATCAAGGAAACGAAGAAACGTGCGAAGAAGACAGACCTATTCGGCCGGTAACAGCTAAAGAACTTGCCAAAGAAATCAAAGAAGGCATAAACATAAAAAAAGCCCCAGGGTTCGATTTAATCACAGGGGAAATTCTAAAACAATTTCCTCGAAAAAGTTTAAAAAAACTAGCGCAGATTATAAATGCTGCATTTAAATTAAGATATGTGCCAAGCATGTGGAAGGTCGCGGAGGTAATAATGATACCAAAACCAGGTAAACCACCTAGCGAAGTAACCTCATATCGCCCAATATCGATACTACCAATGTTGTCCAAGCTATTCGAAAAAATGCTGGCAAAACGTCTGCAAAAAATTATTGATGAAAAATCGCTACTTCCAAATCATCAATTTGGGTTTAGAAACAAGCACTCTACAATTGATCAGGTGCATAGAATCACAGATAAAATCGAAAAAGCATTTGAAGAGAAAAATGTGTGCTCTACAGTATTTCTTGATATAGCACAAGCTTTCGATAAAGTCTGGCACAAAGGACTGATACACAAACTACAAAAGCAACTGCCGAAGCAGTATTCGACCATTTTGGAGTCTTATATATCAGATCGATTCTTCAGAATTAAGCAAGATACAGAGTGCTCAACATTAAGAGAGATTAAAGCTGGTGTACCGCAAGGCAGTGTCCAGTTTTATACCTTCTCTTCACTAGTGATTTGCCTGAAAGTGAAGAAACCACCATAGCTACTTTTGCAGATGACACAGCCGTCCTTGCTGTGGGAGCATCTGTCGAAATAGCAACAAAAAAGCTTCAGACGGCAATAAACAATATTTCAGAATGGACTAAGAAATGGCAGATTAGATTAAATGACCTTAAGTCAACCCATATTAATTTTACGTATAAAAACGTACCACACATTCCAGTCTTTATTAACAACAATGTAGTAGAATTTTCTAACACAGCTAAATATCTAGGCATGACTCTAGACGCTAAACTGCGGTGGAAAGCGCACATTAAGAAAAAAAAAGATGAGTTGAACATGCGATACAGTAAAATGTATTGGCTTATTGGGAGATACTCATCCCTGTCCAACTTCAATAAGTTATTGCTATAAGTTATTTTAACACAAAACTTTTAGTTATAAAAAAAACTTTATTTAATTCGAACAACCTTATTAACTAAACTAACAGCTATGGATAATGCTAAGCAACTGAACAACAAGTAACATGCAGGCGCATGTATTTATAGCCTGATAAAAATAATGTCGCAGACGCGACGTCAGCATTCCCTGGAACGGCAGGTGCAGCGACATAGATCATATTTGCTGACGCTGTGGGAAACAGGGTTGCGCGTGTTGTTGGTTGAATGTTTCGTGGGAATCAAAGTTGCGCGTGTTGCTGTTTCGTTTGTTAACTCTTCCCCTCTTGATCCTTTGCGTCCACGCAAACTAGTAGAATGGTATGTTGAGGATGCTATTTTGGTATGTTATTACTTCCGGAGGCTGGACTTCGGCTTTGAGATTCGACTGCATCTGAATTGGTATGGTTTGTGGGATGATGTTGACATTAGGTCCTTTCTTAGTTTTTAGCTTTAGGAGCAACACCGCTAATAGGATCGAAAAAACTACTGCAAAGAGAGAGAAGTTTATGGTTTTCAGTGATTCTTTTTCACCTTTTATTAACTGAATCTGCTTCGTGTTGTTTGTATGGAGTTCCTTCATTAATTCCAATGACAGGACTTCTTCTATTTCGGATGTCTCCGACAAGACGTTTAGAAGCGGAGGCGCAGCTTTGATATTTGCTATCTCCTCCGAGATGTATTTCTGGTGGTTGATTGTAATGGTACTGTTTCTAAATTTGACTACGTATGTTCCTTGAAGATCTTTCGTCGTTCCGTTCATTTCTAGCTGACCCTTAAAATTGTTTAAAAGTAGGACTCCTTGTGCTATCTCCTCCACGGGCGTGACATGGTGATCGTTTGTCTTATTACATGTTGCGTTCAGGCTTTTGAGCAATTTAGAAATACAATTATCGTTACTTATATCTATTACATGATTTTTTCTACAAAGAGATAATTCATTTATAGTTTTACATTTTTTTCCTATTCCATATATTAAATCATTTTTCCTTATAATATCTTCAAAATCTATTTTATTAATGACATTATTTTTCCTAATCGGTTTGATAATAAATTTCTCAAAAATTATATCTTCGGTTTTGGGAATGCTTACAATGTATATAAGTTTATTTGAACTTAATGCTATTTTAACATCTGCGAATTTTAACGCTTCTTCGATATTCTCATAAGGAATGTGTGTTTCATTAATTCTACTTATTATTAAGCTTAATTCTTTCTTTGAGAGGATATGGGAGCTTACAATATTAGATTTTGCCAGTTCTATGGCGTATATGACATTTGTCAGGTCCTCTTTTAATAGTTTTGTTTTATATTGAAGGCTTAAGGCTAATTCTATCTCAAACGATTTATCGGCTTTATAAACTTTAATTATTTCATTAGTTATATTTGTAAGTTGATTAATTCTATCATTATATGCTTTGTTTATGATAACCTGCTCGTTATTATTTTCAATTATACCGTTAATTTTACTCTCCATCATGATAAAATCAGAATGATCTGGGTTACCGGCTATCCACTTCCAAGTGGACCCGATGAAATCAAGCGATCTTTTCGATTTATGAATTTTGATATTGTCAATTAAATTCTTTACCTGTGTTAGTTCATGTTTTAGGATGGGGAATAAGGAGAGGTGCGAAAAATCGTGTTTGTCTAATACGGAAAGTATTTCGGATACGAATGTTTCGTATTGTTCTATTTCAAGGGTGTGGACTAGTTTTAAGTCTCCGTTCTGAATCCTGGCTTTGCCACAATTTAAAGCTATTATTTGCGAGTTAGTGTAATCGAAAATTTGGACTTCTGCAAAGGCGACGACGACGACGCAGAATAACCTGTAGGGAAAGGGAAGAAAAGAGAATGTTCAATTTCGAATGTTGCTTTTATGAATCGTCCTTCCGGACTTTGTTAAAACCACAGAAGGTTTGTTTTCTTGTACAATTTCCTTTTTATACCTAGCTGTTAATTTGGAACCATGACGTTTGTTGTGTTTCACATAAATTGTTTGGCCTACCTCATAATCTTTTTCTGGTTGTCTCTTTTTGTTATGATAAGCTATGTCTTTTTCTTGTTTTGCTCGTAGACGTTCGATTGTCTCATGTCTACTCGTTTCGAATTTATCGGGATCGGTCGATACATTTCTGCCGTAGAAAATTTCGATAGGTTTCCTATTGATTGTAGAGTGAATACTTGAATTGTATTCATAGACGGATCGTTCTAGTAATTCATCGAAAGAACGGTGAATGCCATCTGTTTTCAGACATCTCATGATTTCAGAGAGGGTTGAATGAAATCTTTCAACCTGGCCATTGACCTCGCTTTTGTAAGAGGGTGTTTGGAAGATTTCTATGTTTAATTGGTCATGCATCATAAAAGTGATAGAGGCGGAATTGAGAGATTTTTCGTTATCTATTACAACAAATTTCGGTACTCCGTAGAAGAATAAAATTTCTCGAAGAGGTTTCCGTATATCTTCGATTGCTCTTGATTTTATTGGTTTTGCCTGTGCGAATTTTGAAAATTTATCCAGTGCAGTTAGAATAAGGTTTCGTTCGGTGGAATAGATATCTATGTGCAGTATGTGTCCGGGGTATTGTGGAATTGGTGTAGTTTTTATAATAGGGTTGTTGGGATGCCTCTCATATTTATTTTCCTTGCATATTGTGCATTGGCTAACAAGGTTTTTGATTTTAGCACTCATCCTTGGAAAATAATATCTTTCCAGAATTTGCATTCTATTTTCGTTTGAAATGCGATGAGCTCTTTTATGGACCCCTAAAATAATATTTTCTTGTTCGGATTGATCAGTTATGTCATCAACTTTTACCTGGGTAAATCTTATTCTGTAACTATTGAAATAAAGAGGGTAAATTTCCTGAATCAAGCCCATGACTTCTTCCGTGGTCATTATTCCGTTAAGGACAGCTGGATTAAGAAATCTCTTAAAAATTCCTATTAAATTTTCTTTGGTGTAAGATGGTTCAGTTATAGTATGCCTACTAAACTTGGGGAAAGGTGTTTTAAATTCATGACTTAAGGTGTTACCTGTTTCCAAAATGAGTTGGTTTCTAAAAACGTTTATTGGTGTTTCGACTGAAGGGATTAGATTATGGGATGAACTATCGTCACTATGTTGTGTTCCAGTTAGCGAATTTATTGCAGTATCGCGCGGAGGTCTGGATAAAGCATCCGCTACAACGTTAGTTCTTCCGGGTTTATAAACGATTTCATGGTTGTATTCTTCCAAGATGGCTTTCCATCTCTTCATCTTCGAATTGTTATTTTTATTACTGAGTGCGTAGGTTAACGGTTGATGGTCTGTAAAAATTTGTACTTTGCGTGATCCGTAAAGGAAGTTGCGAAGAGAATGTAGTGCCCAAATGATAGCGAGCATCTCCTTCTCGTTAGTAGCGTATGATTCTTCCGTCTTATTCAGCGTTCGGGAAATAAATATAATTGGTCTGTTATCTTGTTCCAGGACTGCTCCGATGGCGTAATCAGAAGCGTCTGTTGTGAGTTGAAATTCTTTGTTAAAATCGGGGTAGGCTAAGAGAAGATCACTTGAAATAAGGGAATTTTTGACTTTATTAAAAGATTCTATTGCTTCATCGTTGAGATGTATTGGTTTCTTGCTCGAAAGATTTTTAGAGATACGGCCTCCTTCGCCTCTCAAAAGAGATGTAAGAGGTTTTGCGAGGTTGGCGTATCCTTTAATAAAACGGCGATAATATCCTGAAAGTCCTAAGAAAGATCGTAGATCCTTAAGTGTATTTGGACGTGGAAATTTCATTATTGCCTCTACCTTCGCTGGGTTGGTTCTGATACCGTTTGAAGAGATAACAAATCCTAAGAATTCAACTTCATTCCTAAGAAATGCACACTTATCTAATTGAACCTTCATGTTTGCCCGTTCTAATGTTTGAAAAACTTTTTGGAGATTAAGGAAGTGCTCTTCCTCATTCTTGCTGAAAATTACTATATCATCTATGTACACGTAACATATTTTCCCTATATGTTCGCGTAAGATATCGTCAAGTGCCCGCTGAAATATAGAGGGGGCATTTTTAAGGCCGAATGGCAGCCTCGTGAACTCGTATTTGCCGTTATTCACGGAAAAGGCTGTCTTTTCGATATCTGCCTCTCTGAGCGGTATCTGGTGAAATCCACTCTTAAGGTCGATGACTGAAAAGCATTTGCTTTTGCCTAACTGGGATAACACTTCAGTTATCTCGGGGATTGGGTATTTGTCCGAAATTGTTATGGAGTTTAGTTTACGGTAATCGATAACCATTCTGTACTTTTTCTCGTTAGATGAGTCGGCTTTCTTTGGCACTATCCATACAGGCGAGTTGTATGGCGACCGTGAAGGTCTGATTATACCGTCATTAAGTAGTTGCCTGACTTGTTTTTCAACTTCGTCTTTTAGAGCCATGGGATAGGGATAAAATTTGGAATAGATCGGAGTTTCTGAAGTTGTACGAATATCTCCTTTTACGACAGTGGTGAATGTAAGTTTCTCGTCGGGCTCGGTGAATAAGTTCGGAACATTTTTTATTATATCATTAATTCTGTTCCTCTGAGCAGTATCGAGGTGGTCTAATTTTATGTCAATATTGTTTACGGCCGTGTAGGCATGCTGTTTGATCCTGATTTTCACTTTGTCTTTTATAACCATATAACTATCTTTTGTAAATATTATTGCAGAAAGCTCTTTTAAGCTATCGTTTCCTAAAATAGCATTAAACGATTTAAGGGTCGGAAGGATAAAAAATTTAATATTTGTGTCTTTGAGACCGAATAGATTAACATTCGTATAGTGACTGACTTTAACATTTCCGCCAATAGAATTTGCATAGAAGGGTTGTGAGTTTGGTAAAGGGTTTGAAACAAGGTTTTCCTGAATATAGTTCTTGTTTGATCCAGTATCTATTAAGATTTTTAATATTTGCCCGTTCTTCGTTCTGCACTCAAAGTAGGGCAGCGAAGAACAATTTAGTCTAAAAAATGGATGTCTGTGAAATCCAAAATTTCGTTCTCTGATGTGTTTCTGGATTCTGCGTATTCCTCGGATCCTGCGAACTGTTGTTCGTGTGGATCGTATTCGGCAGCACATAGTTGTTCGTAACTATGTACATCAACATCTTCTGGCTGAGGTTCGATGTGGAAATTCCTATGGTACTTCATAGGTCTTGATGATGGTGCTTCTGCTGGAGGTCTCTTTCCATACATCTGATTTGGCTTTGGTCTATTCATATAGTTTACTCCTCTAGAACGCATGCTCTGATCTATGTCCATTGGTTCTGGCCTTGGTTGTGGCTTAGGCGCATTAGGACGAGGGGACATTGGTGCGTAATGCTGAGCTTGATTTTGTGGGTAACTTTGAATAAACTGTTGTTGTCTGTAAGCGTTTTGGTTTGGGGGCAGATTGGAGTTGGGATTTGGTTGCCTATTGGTGTTTTGGTTCATATGTTGATTGAAATGGAATGGTGGTTGGGGTAAGTATGCTAGTTGAGGATAAAAATCTTGTCTATTTCCCTGAGGATTAGGGAAAGATGTATTTACTACATTCCTACGAGGTGGAATTGGGGCTACAACCTGGTTGTGGGTGGCACGAGAAGGTGCGTTATGAGCGATTGCATATTGGGTACGGTAGTTTTGGTTTTCAAGCTTAAAGCAGAGATGCAAAGCTTGTGGTAAATCGGTAGGTTCTCTAATACCAAGTAGTCTCGGCAGATCACCTTTTAAGCCTCTAATAAACGTATCGAGGGCCTTATCTCGGTAAGTTTGGGTGAGTAGAGTAATGGACTCATTACTGATATCCATACAACCTATTTTGTTTAGTATAAGAGACAGATGTGAATAAACTTGGTGATAGAATTCTTAAACGGTATAGTTTCCTTGAACTAAAGATGTCATTTGATATTCGAGTGTTGTTAAATCTCGTTTATCTGCATAGTGCATGGTTAAACAGCGAGAAATGCACTTCCAATCCAATGGGGTATTATATGATTCTAATACCACATCAGCTTGGCCTACTATCTTGTTTCTTATAACACTTAAAATTCCGAAATACTTCGGTGTTCCTTTAGTAGATTCGTACAATTGTAAGATTCTGTCTACGCTCTTTTTCCAGGAATTATATTCACCTGGTTGTCCAGTGAAGTCTTTTAAACTTCGAACAACATCGGGGATTTTGTCCAGCCCCGTCAGATTTTCGCGGTGTTCTGGATTAATAATTTGGTCTGTACCACTAAAACTATCAGCGTTAGGATTTATAATTGATTGAACCCATCGGCGACCTTCACTTTGAAGGACACGGCCCACTATTCCCGTTACTAAGTTGTTAAGAACTTCGTTGGTTATTACACCGCCCGCATTAGGGGGATTTTGAGGATTCGGAGGGACCTCAGGATTAAGGACCGGTGGTCGAATATGGACTGGGTTTGCCATGATTTGAACTAACACAACTTAATAAATTGAAAGGCAAAAATAAATTCTGAATTTAACGAATTAAGAGAGATTCTGCAAAGGGTTTTCGAAAAGCTTACGAAATTAATATTAATTCACGAAATTCGAGCACTATTTCTGGTTTTAACTTAATAACAAAAGATTTTAGAAATGGATATCAAAAAATATTGCAAAGTTAACACTTAATTAATTCACTTATTTAAATAATAAATTTTTTCTTAAACTATTCTTACTATAAGCACTGTTTCTTACACTAGTGCGGCTCGTTGCATCCTGGAGCGGCTGTCAAAATTGTTTGACTCCTTTTCCTCTGGTTGTGGTTTTTCCAGCTACTGGGGGGCCTCGTTTCTCCAAGTCGGTTTGTTTCACAGCAATGTCTTTAATACACAGTTATAAACACGCTTTAAATTTATTATTTATTAAACCCACGTACACGAATTACTGTCGGATTTCAACGCGGGTCCCTGCTCGGGCGCCAGTTATTTTAACACAAAACTTTTAGTTATAAAAAAAACTTTATTTAATTCGAACAACCTTATTAACTAAACTAACAGCTATGGATAATGCTAAGCAACTGAACAACAAGTAACATGCAGGCGCATGTATTTATAGCCTGATAAAAATAATGTCGCAGACGCGACGTAAGCATTCCCTGGAACGGCAGGTGCAGCGACATAGATCATATTTGCTGACGCTGTGGGAAACAGGGTTGCGCGTGTTGTTGGTTGAATGTTTCGTGGGAATCAAAGTTGCGCGTGTTGCTGTTTCGTTTGTTAACTTATACAAGCAAGTCCTGAAACCAGTATGGACCTACGGGCTCCAATTGTGGACATGCACATGCCAAACAAACTTACAAAAAATTCAGGTTTTCCAAAATAAAGTACTAAGGAACATAGTTAATGCACCTTGGTACATACGCAACGCCGATCTGCATAGAGATCTAAATGTTGAAATGGTTGAAGATGAGATTAAGAAGGTTGCTCGGAGTCATAGAAATCGGCTTCTCAATCACGTAAACACAGAAATAACAGAACTTTTAAATGATGACAATATAATCAGGAGACTGAGACGGATAAAACCTCTTGATCTTTAAGATTTGGCTAGGGCTAAGAAATTATTTATTAATTTCAAACAAAACAAGTTTAAAAATCCGACAAACGGCGGATTTACCTCTTTAAATTCATTAAATAATTCAAAATATAAATTGCTGATTAGTCGTACGACTAGGTGTAATCTTATTCGGGATGGCTAATGTCAGTCCCCCGGGAGTTTTTTTAGATGAGTTAAAGTCCATCACTATTGCAGAAGCATCCCTCGCGTATAGCTCTGCAATGTCTTTCGATGATTTTTTACTTCCAGCGAATTCCCAACACAAAAAAAAAAAAAGAAAATATTTGAAAATTCGTTCTTGTAGATATTTGAATGCAAATGGAGTAGGTATATTTCAAGTTAATATTTTTGTCGTATTTCTGTTAGTTATGAATTCATGACCATCAATTTAATTATAGTGTTGTTATTGATATAATATAATATCTGCAATTAATTAACCCCAATTGCGGATGTGAATGTTACATTATATATATGCGAAAGGAGATAAAATTGACGGCCTTGATCTACAGGTGGCTTTGGTCGAGCGAATTTTAGGGTGGATGGGCTGATGATCTTTCATCAAAAATATTATGCATTAGTGATCTGTTTTGCAATTGTCATAATCAGAATGGCATAGGTATTCAAAAAAGAAATACCTATGTTTTGTATAGAATTAACTGTCAACTTTAATAAGTTGCACAGTATTGTTTTGAGGTTAGTTCTGTAGGCGGAAAACAGACTATTAAGTAAAACAAAGAGACAGTGATATTCACTTTACGATTGTTTATTAGAAACTGAACTCAACAGCAATCGAAAGCTGTCTTTTAACACCAAGTACAATACGGGATACTATATATTAGCGGGAGGATCATGCGATCATGAGGCCACTATTAGATCGGGTTCTATTTACATAGTAACAGTATGCTACAAAAGTATGCGACTGTTTAAAAATTACCTACAGTTCATTTAAAAAAAATAAATAATAGAATAAAAACGTTCGCATGGGGATCTATATTACAAACAACAACAAAGCAAATGCTTTTATGTTATCACAACTGGTATATAAGCTATTCAGAATAAAATTTGCTACTTATTTTAGATATGTTATTTAAAACACCAGCAAGATATTATAATTATGACACACTGTCGCACAAACTAGGTAGGCAATTTGTTTTTTAGTTTAATTATTTCGGTTTTATTTTTGACCTCGTTTTTTTTATAAAATTCGTAAATTTATTTATTTATCTATCGGTTTATTCAAATTAAATTCAAATTAAAATTCGTACAATACACTATCGCAGGAAATAGGTAGATAGGCAATATTATTTAACAAAACGACATCGTTTTTAGTTTGCTTCATATAACATCATCGTCCCATCGTTCAATCGAATCGTTTATCGTTCTCGTTTTCAACAGTTTGAGCATGACTGTAAACAAACTTCGACAATTAAAAAATTTAAAAATGTATGGAAATTGTTTTTTTTTTCTTTTCTTGAATAAATTTGTTTATTATTCTTCGTTGTCATGGAATTGGGTATTTTATGCAAAAATAGATAGCTAGGTAGTAGAATTTTTATTAGTAAGGGGCGAATTGTAAGAAGAAATCAATGAATGCAATTTTATGATTGCGTTTTTTTCTGATTGCATTAAAAATGCATATACATATGTAAATAAAAAAAAACAAATAGATGAAATTCATTTGAATTCCCAATAAGTGCAATTACAATTTTTTTTTGTCAAAGAATGCATTTTTTTACAGTTCGGATAAATGCAAGTCGCCTCCAAAGAGAATATAAGTGTGTGTTTTTCTTTAATAATTTTTTATACTTCTCTCAGACCTAATTAAAAGTGAAAAATGCAGCAAAAACGATGAAACGATAGCAAAATAGCCATCGTTCAATCGAATCGTTTCGACGAGAGTATTTGACGATTAAATTAGTAACGTGAAGCAACAAAAAACGATGCTCGTCCAATCGTTTCGACGATTATCGTTTTTTGGTTGTTACACGAAGTACAAGCATCGTCGAGACGATATCGTTATATCGTTTTGTGCTTACGCGATTAGACCCCAGTATAAATGAAATCAGCTTTTTATGCACTCCAAATAACACCGACTCATTGGATTATTCGAAAAATAAGCCAAGCTGTCATCTATGTTTTGGTAATGTGGAAAAACCTAAATAAGGGCCTCAATGATATCAATAATACGACAGAAAAATTACGGAAAGGGTTGTAAATAAAATAGAAAATGGTGCTTTTGCCCATATTAAAAAGAGTAACCAACACAATAGTCTACCTACTTTATTACCCAAAATAAAAATGAACTACCCGTTTTCACAATTCTTACGAAATTCCCATTCGAATTCAATAAAATGAACTTGGGTTTTTTTAGATTTTGTAAAAATGTAAAGTTATAGAGAAATCCTATAAAGATAAGTTGACAATTTTTGGATTTTAAGATTTATGGCCCCATATAAAAATGCACTAATATACAAAACATAATATGTATATGCGGTTGGCCGGTGACACTTATTCGGCGAATTGTCTGTTTTTCAGTAAATAGACCTTAGTGGCTTGGATAGCGTCAATATGATAGTTTATAATAGCAACAATATAGGTTAGCACTCAGATGTAAAAGATATAAGACATGTTACAGCTTTCTGTTATTTCTAAATTTCCAAAGAATGACATTATGAATTAGTATTCCATGGCTTTATGAAGTATTTTAGAACGAGTCTTCAGTTAAATAAAGAAGTATGAAAAATAACGTTGGAAGGGAGGTATAAAAGTTAATATCAATTTAAAAACTTTCAGTATACGCCGTACGGGTATACATTATGAAATTTTCATTGTAGTTTTGTAACTGTAACTGACTGTTTCAAAAAAAAGTTCCATACTTCTTATTAATAACTTCAAGCATACATTTCGAACATGAGTTTTTTTTTAAATACCTTCAAGATCCGATAACCATAATCAATTAAATAATTCGACTGCACTACACGCAGCAATGTTTTTTATGTGCAGATCCACTGGCAGAAAATTGAGAATCACATTGAGCGCCTCGGTCGGACTTGATCGAAGGGCCCCTGTGATTCCAATTCCAGCAGTTCTTTGAGTTGGCGTTAGTTCAGAATTTTTTATTGGCGTATTTCTATATTCCAGCAAAGCTAACCAGAGACATGTTTTAGACTCTTGCGATTTTTTAATTAAGTTTTTAGCTATTTGCACGCATTTTTCGCTGAAACCGTTGGACTTTGGATATTTGGGACTACTAGTTATGATTTCATAAGAATTGAATGGCATGTTATTTTTTTTTTTTTTTTCCGAGGGTAGGTGAAAATCTTCCAAAGACACTATGAGAATAGCAAGCGCGTGCTCATAGTAGTGTCAGATTTCTACTGACTAAAAACACCACCCTTCGATAAATTGTTAGATACTGCAACTAAGATAAAACTTATCAAGCAATTTTTCTATAACGAAATAAAAACACTTTTGACAGGTTACTTTCCACTGAAAGATCCTGCATGTTCCGCAATTAAGACGCGGTTAATCCTTATCTTGCCAAGTCGAAAGGTTTCGTTCTTTGTAGTCGGCGCAATAAATTACTCTCATCCAAAATTTGTCGGACTGTATTGTTGATATGCCCGATTAGTCGGTTTCTATGCTTTCGCGCGAAGCTTCTAGTTTCAGCTTCGATTGTAGGAATTCCGAGATCCCTGTGGATATCGTCGTTTCTAGTATACCACGGTGCTTTGACAATTTCTCTTAGTACTTTATTTTGAAAATTTTGTAAAATATTGGCATTTGTTTTCTTGGTACAACCCCAAAGTTGTATACCGTAGGCCCACACCGGTTTTAGCACTTGCTTGTATAAAAGCAGTTTGTTCTCGGTACTGAGCTGGGAATGTTTTCCGAGTAACCAGTACATTTCTCTATATTTGATATCGAGTTCTTTACGTTTCATTTTCACGTGCGAATTCCATTTCAGCTTTGAGTGTCATTCCCAGGTATTTGGCCTCGTTAACAAAGGGTATTCGAGCCAAGTTTAGGAAAATTGGCAAGTCATTAGTTTTCCTATATGTGAAATTTGCAGCTTTGCAGTCGTTTCTTCGATCGTATTACCTACTGCAAGGATAGCGGTGTCGTCGGCGAAGGTAGCAAGGATAGTGCCATCTTCTCTTGGTATATCGCAAGTATATAACAGATACAGAAGCGGCCCAAGGACGCTTCCTTGCGGTACGCCGGCCGAAATTTCTTTAAGCTCCGAGTATTCTACACCATGTCTAACACGGAAGAGTCTGTTACCGAGATATGATTCTAGGATACCATATAGGCTTACGGGGAGAATTTGTCGTAATTTAAAGTTTAAGCCGTCGTGCCATACCTTATCAAAGGCTTGTGAGACGTCGAGGAATACGCTTGAGCATATCTTTTTTTCTTCAAATGCTTTCTCTATTACGTCAGTAATTCTATGCACTTGGTCAATCGTCGAGTGCTTGGTTCTGAACCCAAACTGGTGGTCAGGGATTAGATTATTATCTTCTATAACCGGTTGTAGGCGCCTAAGTAATATCCTCTTGAAAACTTTAGATATGACTGGAAGAAGCGAAATTGGTCTATACGATTTTACTTCATTTGCCGGTTTTCCTGGTTTTAAAACCATAATGACTTCCGCGACTTTCCATTGGCTCGGCACGTGTTTAAGTCTGAGCGCAGCATTTATAATATATAGAAGCTTAATTAATGCTTTTCGAGGTAGAAATTTGAGAACTTCTCCGGTGATCAAATCATAACCAGGAGCTTTCTTAGGTTTTAGAGATTCGATTTCACGGTTTAGTTCCCTTAGCGTTGCATATGTGAGTGAAAAATCGTTAGATAGTAATTCCGTCCCACCATTGGTACTCCCGTAAGCCGCTCGACCATCGTACGCTTTAAAGGTTTCCTGTAGATGGGCGGCAAAAACGTCCGCTTTTTCTTTATCTTCCCTTGCCCATTCATTTTGATTTATTTTTTTTTGGCGGCGCTGGTATTTTGAGCCCTTTGGTGCCTTTTACAGCTTTCCAAAGTGAATAATTAGAATCTTTTTTCGCTTTCAAGGTAAGTCTAGCTGGCTCTTGGTTATTGACTAGTTTTGCGCTCAATGTTAAAATAACCGGTGAATGATCAGATGACAGATCAAAGCTCTCTTCAACTTTAATGTGGTTGGTAGATATTCCTTTCACGACGAAAAAATCTATCAGATCAGGTATTTTTGAAGTAACAGTTGGCCAGTAGGTCGGTTTGCCCGTCGAGTGGAAATCACAATTGTACTCCATACCTGCCCCATAGAGCATTCTACCTTTTCGCGAGATGAATCTAGAACCCCAGAACGTGTGTTTCGCATTAAAATCGCCGCCAATAATGAAATTTGGTTTGAGCGATTTAAGCAAGTTAGTATAATCACTTTTTTCAAGCGTGGAGCGTAGTGGACACTAAATAGATGAATTCTAAGAGTACGCTGATTATTTTTTACTTGAATCGTGCACAATTGCATAGTTTCGAGCTCTATCTTCAGGTCTTCATATTGTTCAATGCAGTCTTTAATAAACAATGATGATCCACCTCTCGCGTTTTCAGATGGGTGACAAGCGTGCAAATCATTGTAGACTTTTATTTTTAAAATTGATCGCTCTTTTAAGTGGGTTTCAGAAATTAAGCAAATCGTCGGCTGGATGCTATCTTGTTCAATGTCCATTTTTCAAAATGTTGGGAAATCGATTTTTAAAGTTCAGATTGAAAATTTTTGTTTATATAAGAAAATTGTTTGTTGGTATTGATTTTTTTCTCAAAGCCTTAACAATTTTGTTTATAAAACAAGTCACGGAAATTGTTTTTTTTTTTATTTTGAATTAGTTATAAATTAAAATCAACGAGGAAGTCATTTTGTATATTGAACAAAGTTATATGGAGTGATAACAAGTTGGTAAAATTTTTGGATATTGAACAAAAAACCTCAATATTGAACAACATAGAAAAAAACACAAAAAGAGAGGAAACATAAAGTTTATTATGTTACATAGAACAAAAAATAGTTTTATTGTTTAAAGCTGATTTAGTACCTAAAGAATTTTGCAATGTTTTCTTTTGGAGCGAATCAAAATCATGTGGGTTTAGGTAAAAAGACTTATTTTTGTTTCTCAATTCAAATCTTTATTTTATCAAAAAGTTAAAAAAATACATTCTTCTTTTAGGAACGAAAAACAAAACAGAAATTCTTTTTCTTTAGCCTAAGTTCTTATTTTATATACTTTCTAACTATACGAATTATAGTTAAATAACAAAACTTAATACATTTAACTTTAAAAAATTGTAATAAAAATACATAACAGTCTTTATTAATTCACTTTTGCCACAGCGTCACAGCACTAGAATAACAGCATTTTGTTAGGTAAATTTTATAAAAATAAAAATATACATTTGCTTCAAGCAAGAACTTAAAAACATAATAGTTATCACATTGTAGGTATTTAATGAATTCTTATAACATTTTCATAAAAACGTCGGTCTTGTATGCTTGGCATGTATGGTAACATAGCTTGAATATCTTTTTTCTTTTCCTTTGTTAGTTTTATGTTGAAATTGCTTTGTTTGACTTTTGGAAGTTTGTCACCTCTTGCAGATCTTGTAATTTTCGACCTTTTGAAATCCTCAGTGTGTTGTTTTTTGAAATGCATGCATAAAAGGTCACTGTTTTGGTATTCAATTTGTCTACACTCTTTAAAAGGAATCATGTTTAGGTGCAAACTAGCCTTATTGAAATTCAGGAAATCTTCTTTTTTTAGTTGTGATATTTTAAGCTTAATTTTGCTATATTTAATTCCGTTTAGAATTCTTATCAAGGAAATGGGGCTGTAAATTCCTAAGTCCTTGATGTATTTCTCTATTCCACTGTGAACAGCATCAACTTTTTGCACTTGAGAATGGCCAGGTTCAGAGTATTTGTGTGTTATTTTTTCTATGTTTTCATTAGCTTCCATGAATTTAAGAATTGCTAATGACACCATTCTATTCTTATTTTGGGGAATGCAAGCATCGGACCACAAAATTATTTTTTTGGTTTTTGGAAGATCTTTTAAAACGTTTTTTAAAATAACGGTGAGGCAAGATGCTATGTCATTTCCTGAACGCCCACTTAGCGTTTCGTGCCAAATTCCACAATAAGTTATTTTGTTATTTTGACAAAATCCTGTCAAATTATAGACAGCATACTTACGCCTATAATAGTAACTTGAGACGTTTGCCTTAGGGAGAGAAAAAACATTTTGAAGGTCATAAACAATAACTGCCGTATCTTCACGATTATTCTTTCGATCGATATCGCGCTCAACCTTTGCTTCATTATGATAGCTGCGATGTGTATTGTAATCTCGTGTTTCAGTTGCATTCGGATTTTTCGTTGCTTTAAACTTAGCACACTTATCGCAAATGTCTTTTTTAGGCTTGAAAAATGACAAGTTGAATGACTCATTAAAAACTTTTCGGTAAATAAAATAACCGACAGGCTTTTTAACTTTCTCAACATACATTTTGTGCATTTTTGTCAATGAAAGGCCAGCTTCGAGATATTGTTTTTTTGTGTTTGCTCGGCAGTAGTGAGAATCCATCACTGGGAAACTTTTTATATGTTCTTTTACTATTTTTAAATCTTCTTCTGGTGTAACTTTTTTGATAAATTTTCCATGTTTGGAAGCGGAATGAGTACCTGTTTCATTATATTTTGTCGAAAAAAAGTAGTATATGCGTTGCTGAGAAATATCAAGAGTCGACAAGAAGAATTTTTTACAGACATCAAATAAATGGTTTTCTTTTTCGAAGAAATACTTAAACGTATACTTCTTTCTTGATTCAGTTATTTCGGTCCTTTTTCGTTTTGGTAGCAGCCTTTTTACAAATTTAGAGTAAAACTGCCCTTTTTCGGTGTCATTCAATGTCCAAAAGGCATTAAATATTCGTTCGCGATCTTCATCCAAAAATTTTGTGTAACAATCATGACTGCAAGTAATGTTGCAACTGGGCGTAACTTGAATTTTACGTTTTCTACACTTGTGACCATTTGCATTATGATATTCCTGTCCACTCTGACGTAATTTCTTTTTTATGTTTCTTTTCCATAACGATTGAGCTGTAATTTTTTTCTTACCCGATCCACGTAAAGTTTCCTTTGGTGAAAATTCCGACTCTTGCTCAGATTCTCGTATCTCATTTTCCAATGACGGTGCAGCGATTTCTTGTTCAGATGGAGCTGCTTCCGAAGCATGAAATTCTGATATGATAGAATCTGGATTTGCTGCATTTATCATACTATGTAGGTATAAAACAAATATATTAAAAAAAAACGAATAAAAAATCATAATGTTTGCTTAGAACACCTTAAAAGTGTTTTGGGATACTGCACCAATTCTGCAATTTGGCCTGAACTTTTAGGAGTATTTGATTGAATATCACCAGGCATTTTGTTTACGACTTCATTATTGTTAACACTGAAATACAATATTTATTTAAAATCAATCCTAAAAATATGGGGCCACATTTTTCCAGACTTACGTTAAGGGCTCGATTGTAGCCCTGTTATCTGGAGTAGATAAATCAATATCATTCAAAATCCTGAAAAAAAAGAAAGAAACTTAGAAAAAGAAAAAACTGGCATTAGATATTTTATTACATTGAAACCTCATCCGGCAATTCAGGTTCGGGTGAAGACAAATATACGATTTCCTGTCCCTCCATTATACACTGCAAAATAATAATTAAACACATTAAATCACATCACTGTAAAAAAAAACAAATCAAATATTAACATATAGTAGCTAAAAACTTACGTGTCTTTAGAGTCGATCTTTATCACAATGCACAACAGGTACTGACGTGCTTATCCACCGAAGGATCAGGACTGAATAAGAATATACGGAAATCAAATGCAACAACGGTGATCTCGTTTGATATTGAACAAAAGAGAATGAAGTTATACGGTTGGATATTGAACAAAATCTAAAATAAATTGGATATTGAACAAAATAGAATGAAGTTACTACATACGCATATTGAACAAAACATCCAAAATTGTGGATATTGGACAAGATAGCAATTATGAAATAGTTTTTTTTTAATATTCTAAGAATTGTTCAATATAATACAAAAAAGATGAAAAGCAGTTTATTGAACAAAAATGACATGATAAATCGTTAATAAAGTGTCTTATTGAACAAAACAGTTCTCTGTAACTTGAGAACTAAAAGAGATAGAACAAAATGGTTTGCGCCAAATGAAAGAGCGTCTCCAAATTATGAAGACTACATACCTAACTCAATTTCGTAAAAAATGGCCTTTAGAACAAGATAGCATCCAGCCGACGAAATGTCAATATCCTTTTCGCGCATGAATACTTCCAATTCATCGAGTTTTTGCAAAAGTCCGTTTGCATTCCAAGTACATATTTTTAACATTGGTTTTTCATTCATATTATATTTGAAGTACGCGTTTTCCTTGAATTATTTTCGAGCTTAACCAACCGATCGAGAATAATTTTATTTATTTTGCTTTGTTCTTCAAGTTTCCCGAGAATTACTGAGAAAACATGAGAAACACTGTCTGGCGAAGTTTCAACGTTTTTTGGTTCTTCGACTGCCACAGCCTGAGCGTAGGTCTGCACTCTGGCTGTCCGAGGGCCACTATTCGGTGGCTTTCCTGATGGCAATTTTTGAATAGGGTTTCCTTTGACAACAGAGGTCGAGGGCATTTTTGCCGACTCACTTGAACGGTCTTACGCTTTGTCTTAGTTAGCGGTTTTGATTTAGCTTTTTCGGGCTTAAGGAGCGCATCTCTCCGTTTTTGCAACTGCTTAGCTACTTCACAGCCTCTATAATTTGCCGGGTGCTTTCCCTTGCAGTTAGCACAGGTAGCGGAGGACTGTTTTTTAACTCCACAGTCTTGGGAGAGGTGATTTCCGGTGCATTTCACACATCGTGGTTCTTTTTGGCAATACATTTGCGTATGATTAAATCCTTGGCAAACGTTTGCACTGTGGAACTATTCTTACATTTCTACGCATGGGTTCGATTTTTACCACGATATTTAATATTGTTTTAATTCGGTAGATATCTTCGATATTATCTGACCCATCGAATGTAAGCATAAAGAGCGGAAGTCCACGTCTTACCACTATATTCTTATCGACTTCCGTTTGTTGCTTCTCCTTCTTAATGATATTTACGGCATCAAGAATTTTATACCCTTTGGTTTGAAGGTCGTTTATAACCTCGTCTTTGGTGCATGAGGGGTGGAGTCCCCTTGCTACAACACGATGTGGCCTTTCAGACTTTATTTCGAAAGTATACCACTGGATCTTCTCGGTATTTAGCTTTTGGGATACTGCCCGGTAATCATCGTGGTTATTGACGTTAATTTTCCACGCATTATTCCTTAAAGATGTAACCTTAAATTTCGATGTTATCGTTCCTTTAAGGAGGCTATGCAACTTATTATATTCCGTTACCCCAACAACGTTTATGGGAGGCGGAGCGCGTATTTGTGATCGAAGTTGTTTTTCTTGCGGTTCTTTACGTTTTTGTTCTTTTAGGGCCTCGACTTCGGGGGAAGAACCGGCTCTCCTTTCCTTACTAGGTCTTTTCTTAGCGACCTGATTCATTTCGCGTGCTAGTTCTTCTTCGTCGGTGTGGTATTCCTGACTAGCTAAGCTTGGTGCGTTCTTTCAGCAAACGATTGCTCCTTAGAACCTTATTTTCTTCTTTTAGCAGATCTATCTCTTTCTTAAGATCTTGATAGAGTAGGTCCATTTCCTTAAGCTTGATCCGGAGTGCTTTATTTTCTTCCTCAAAACTTTTATTTTTCACTGAGTCCTGTTTTTCACTATTCGATCTCCTGGCTGTGCGTGCATCTCTCGCCGCTAAACAAATTGCTCTTCCCATGTGCAGTGATGAGGTGATGACATCGAACAACTCTGCGTCTGTGTTGCTGTTGCTGAACTTGGATTTGATTTTTATTTCTTAATTAGTTACATTCCCCCATGTAGTTCTTTTATTGTTTATGATGCTCACATTTCTAATATCACCTATATATGTAATTTATTAAATTCTAAGCAATCGCCAGTTATTCTTGGTGATTTTAATATTGGTAATGTCGAGTGAAGAACGACAGGTAGCGAAAAATTGTTGACGGCCTACAATATAAGAAATGATATTGAGTCGCTAGTGGTAGACTCGTTATCCTCACTTTCTCTTTATCAAATCAATAATGTTAGAAATGAGTTAGATAGAATTCTTGATCTCGTGTTTGTTATTGTTAACGAGTTTATCATAAGTTTAGATAATGATTTTTTCCCTTTACTTGCTAATTAGACTCATCATAAAGCCATTAAAATTCGTTTTGAATCTTACAATTTTTATAGCGTTAACTGTGATAATAATGTAAAAGTCTTTAACTTTAAAAAAGCCAATTACGAAGGTTTAAATAATACTTTCCGTTCAATTAATTGGCAAAATCGCTTTTTAGGGTTAAATCTGACTGACATTTATAACACCTTTAAACTTATACTTCTACATGCGTTAATGAAAGTCTGCGGTTCGATAGTAGACCTGTACTGGTCGAATCTTTATTTCGAACTAACTTAGAACTAGAAAAATTTAAACTAAAACCTACAGCACGTCGCGTCCCATTGACTTATCAGTATCTATTTTGAAGACACAGATAGAGAATGGAATTGCATAGATCTTATGACACCGTGCACCAGAGACTCGTTTGAGAAGTATCTATGTCCACGGTGAAATATGCCAATGTGCAATTCTTAATTCTATGTTACATTTAACTATGAATATTTCTTAGAAATTGTAAAGAGATACTTCTGAAGGAAGTATCAAGAGCATTTATTTCTTAGAATAATATAATCGCTAAATATGCAAATATGCAAATTGAGGAGCTACTTCTGAAGGAAGTATCATAGATAGTAGTATAATAATATGCGGAATGTATATATAAATATATGTATCGCTAACTATCCCCCCCCTTAAACAGGAACGTCTCGGGACTGTTGCAGATTGGACTCCACTCTTTGTAAAATACGCCTTACTTCTGCGTTCATGTCGAATAGTTCTGGGTTACACGGTGGTGTGTTAATATTGTGTATGATCGGTTGCCGCTTGTAGCATCTGAAGTATGTCGGAATGGCGATGATTACTGCAACAAGAATTACTACAGTAATATACCAATATGTTTGTTGAGTTTCCATGGCGGAGTCAAACTTTTCTATCTTCTTTAGGTTTCGTATATGCACCTGTTGAAGAAATGGGAGTGTTAAAATTTCAGAATGTCGTGATACGTTTAGCTTGAAAATGTATGGCGTTTCAGGCTGCATCAATGGATCTTTTTTCGATACAGCGTATCTGGTAGAATTTATGAAAATATCTTTGTTATGTTTCACCAAAAATGTTCCGTTGACTTCTACATCGCGACCGTCTTCATTTATAATGACTTGTTGATCATTTATGAGAATCGTGTTGTCATCAATTTGTTCTACAGGTTGAATATGATGGGCTGTAGTTGTTTGGCAAGTAGCGGTGCTGTTGTTCATAATTTGGTTAAGGCATTCGTCAAAATGATCCTCTTGGCAATAAATTGTTTCCAGCGATTCTCTGCAATTCCTTAGGGGGCTGCTTCTAGACTTGCATAATGATACATAATTATTTCTTAAATCTAATATAATATTATTGTGAACTACTGGATAAATTTTTATTAGTGTGCATACTCCTTTTACATTAGGTGTCTTTATTAAATACTTTAGAATGTTATTGTCTGAGTATACTTTAACGTTTGAGGCCAACATAAGGTCATGTATATTAACATCTATTTCCTCCGATTTCAATACATTTGCTATTTCTATATCTGTCAAAATAATCGGGTTTACAATATTTAAACGTGCAAAAGTAACTGAGTAAACGACATTGTCTAGGAGAGTTATTGCCCTTTGATTTCTAACCGATATTAGCTGAAACAGGTCCGAACTGTCAGATTCTTTTGTGGTATACAAGTTTCGACTTAATGTGTTAATTTGTGTGGTCAATTCATTAATCTTGCTCGTAAGCTCTGTGTTAATGTCGATCTGTTGGTTTTCAGACTCAATAAGCCTTGACTGTCTTTCGTTTAAAATTATAAAATCATCGTGATCTGGTGTCCCAGCTATAAATTTTAATGCTGATCCAATAAAGTCGATTGACCGCTGTGGTCTTTTGTGAAAACGTAGTGCAGATAGTAGTTTATTTATTTCATTAAAGTCAGCATCAAGTGACGCTACCGTATCCCCGTTGCTAAATAAGCGCTTAAGATTACTAATGTCTGACGCTAAAACTTCAAATTCAGTTAAATTAACAGTGTGAACTAAATATATGTAATTGTCAAAAATTGCCACTTCACCTTTGCGGAACGGTATGTACTGAGCAGAAGAGTAGTCCATAATCTTGGCAGTAACCGTTGTTAGAGAAATTAGTCTGAAAATAGAATTTATCGGATATTATCTTTGTGAATCTGCTTCCCGTCTACGAGGACGGTGGTGCCTAAATCCTCTTGAACAGTTTTTTTCTTATATCTACTTGACATTTTGTTACCCCTGCGTTTGTCTATTTTCACAAATATTTCCTGCCCCGGTACAAACTTGCGAGAATTTCGTTTCCTATTATGAGCCTCGTTTTGTTTATTTTGTGCTTCTTGGAGCAAATCATGCACTTTTTTTATTTCAATCCCGCTTAATGAAAATACCAGGTCAAATGGCCTGCGCTTAGTAACTGAGTGAATGGTGTTATTATATTTATACACCGATGTTTGCAGAATTTCTTTCACATTAGACAAATTATGTTGCAGTTTGATAGTTCTAGCTATTTCACTGAGGGTTGAATGAAAACGTTCGATCTGACCATTACTCTGGCTATGCATAGCCGGAACAGTAAAATGCGTCAATTTGAAGTTATCTCTAATGAGAGATTGTATTGTTTGGGAGCAGAATGTCGGTTCATTATCCGTGACTAATAATCTTGTGTTTCTAAAGGAGCCAAGTATTTTAAGTATCGGTAGTTTTATGTCCACCAAGGAACGCGAGGCTATTGGTTCAACGATGGCGTACTTTGTGAATTTGTCTATACATGTCAAGAAAGACTGATTGTCTGTATTATAGATATCCATATGAAGTATTTCGCCTGGGCGAGTTGGAACTGGTGTTGGCTCCATTATTTGTTTTTGTGGATGTCTTACATATTTTGATTCCGAGCAAATCTTGCAATTGTTTGCGAATGCTTTGATCATATTCCTAAATTTTGGGAAATAGTAATTATCCAGTATTTGGAGAATATTTTCTCTTGCAGAGCGGTGAGCTCTGTTATGTTCAATGGCGATCGCTTCCATTTGGTCATTTTCATTAACAAGGTCTATGACCATTCTGTTAGTGTGTTTAAAGCGAACTGCTGGGAATAGTTCGACTAGTTCGTTCTGAATTTTTCCCAATACATCGAGCTCACAATATATACCGTTACTAGTGTCAGGATTTATTACTTCCTGTAGAATAGGGAACAAGGACTGAAAATCTTTGAAGCGAATATCGTGACGAGTATAACCGAAAAATGGGGTTGTGGTGATTACATCAGTAGTCTGAGCTTGCGACAGTAAAATCTGATTTTTAAAACCATTTATTGGTTGAGGAACTGAGCGAATATACTGAGTATAAGAAACTTCACTGTTGACACAATATTCGGTTGGGCTTGAGTTAGAGTTAGAGTTATGTGTCAAATGTTGGATATACTGTCGTGACAGTGCGTCCGCGACCTTATTTTCACTACCAGGTTTGTAATGAAATGTTGGAGCAAATTCTTCTATGAAATTCCTCCAACGTTTAAGCTTTGTGTTCGGATTTCGATCGGATATAGAGAAGGTCAAAGGCTGATGGTCTGTGTATATATGAAGGTTGTTTACACCATAAAGATAATTTCTGAGCGTTTGGAGAGCCCAAACAATTGAAAGCATTTCTCGCTCATTTGCGGCATAGTTTTGTTCGGTTTTTGATAAGGTGCGAGAAATAAACGTAATTGGCTTTCCCTTTTGCGAAAGGACTGCCCCTATTGCCACAGACGAAGCGTCGGTAGTTAATTCGAATGGCATATTGAAGTCAGGGAAAAGGAGAGTAACATCCTCGGATACCAATATTTCCTTTAATTTATTAAAAGCCTCTTTAGCCTCTAGAGAAAGGGTAATTTTCTTGTTTTTTGATTGGTTTGTATTTATATGACCATTGTCTCCTCGTAGAATTTGGGTAAGTGGCTTCGCTATTCTAGCGTAATCCCGAATGAAGCGCCTATAATAACCCGATAATCCTAAAAATGATCGTAGGGAGCGTAGAGTAGTAGGAAGTTCGTATTTCAGTATAGCGCTAACTTTGTCATCAGCAGTCTTCAAGCCTCTTTGGCAAACGATGAAACCCAAAAACTCCACACTTGTTTTAAAAAACTGTGTTTTTTCCAAATTTATCTTCATATTAGCATGAAGAAGTTTGCATATAACAGACTTAATGTCCTTAATATGGGTTTCGGCATCGGGAGAAAAAATTATGACATCGTCAATATAAACATGACATCTTACTCCTATATCCTCTCGTAGTATGTCATCGATGGCCCTCTGGAAAATGCTTGGAGCATTTTTGAGGCCAAACGGAAGACGACAAAATTCGTACTTGCCATTATTTACCGAAAAAGCTGTCTTTTTGCGGTCTTTCTCAGAGAGAAGGATTTGATGAAATCCAGATTTGAGATCAATAGTGGTGAAGTATTTTGACTTCCCCAGATTGGAAAGAATGACAGAAGTGTCCGGGATCGGGTAACGATCCGAAATAGTTTTCTGGTTAAGCTTTCGAAAATCAATCACTAGCCGCAGTTTCTGCTTTCCAAATTCGTCGCTACCTTTTTTATTGACCACCCAAATTGGGTTGTTGTATGGAGAGCGGCTTTTGCGGATGATTCCATCCTGAAGTAGTGACTTGACTTCGTTGTTAACGAATTCCGCAGCGGACATATGATAAGGATAACTCCTTGAATAAATTGGTTCTTCCGTTGTTGTTTGGATTTTAGCAATAACGCTGGTATTGTATGTTAGAGTTTTGTTGGGATCTGCAAAGACCTCCATATTTTGATTAATTAATGCCTTAAATTCGTGACGCACAGATTCGGGAATATCTTTGATATTTGCCAGCAAATTATTGACCTGAGAACAAGGCATAAATAGAAGAGGTTCCGAACCATTATTGTATATTATTCTATTGGAACCAGTACCCAAAGTTGCGCCAACTTGCTTGAGCAAATCGTATCCTACAATAGCGTCAAAGCTTTCGAGATTTGGAAGGATAAAAAAATCGGATATTATGCCAAAAATGTCCACTGTGCATTTTTTATTTATACGGGTCGAGCTGTTAATTGATGAAATGCTAAATGGTTTACTAACAGGGGTGATTCCTTTAAGAAAAGGAAGGTTTCTTATATAGTTTTTTGCCGTTCCTGTGTCAATCAACATCATTATTGATTTCCTACATTTCAGTTTTTTTGTTATGTAGGGTAACTGAGAATTTGTATTCCCGAAATTAATTTGATCGTCATACATTTCTTCTGACGCTTCGCTAAAATGATCAATTTCTACATTTTTATTATGTTTGCATTTATTCTTGCATTTATTATTTGTAGTGACATGATTTATACGCTGGTTTTTATGAAAACCTGCACTTCTATCGGATTCTCTATCCCTTTTTTCTGCACGAGAATTAAAGTAATCTTGGTTTGGACCATCAAATCGATTAAATCTACCACTCCGTTGTTGGGGGTTCGAATGGTATGAGTCCTGTCTTGGGTTTTGCCTAAATCGCGAAGAGGTTGGATCTACGTCCATTGGCTCATGCTTTTGTTGAGGGTGGGAGTAATTATTGCTTTGTACAGCTCGATATTGGGGATGATTGGGCCGTGGTGAAGGGTATTTGTTATTCCTTTCAGCAAATGCATTTGCAAATGCGAAACGTTGCTGATTCATGTCCAGTTCTTGTGCTAATGCCAAGGCAGTTGGAAGATCAGCTGGGGCTTAACTCTGAAACTCGATTCTAAAGTAAAACTGTTCGAATTCGCAAAATCGCAACTATGTAATTCTATAAGTAAGTTATGACATCCAAATTCGAACAGCTCTAGTACTGCCAAGTTTTTTTTTGGATTCTTGGTACAAAACTGGTACTACCGTTTCCGAAAGTTAACGTCAAATTCGTTCGAATTCGCAAATAATCATTCTACATCAAATGTGTTTGCGAGAAGGTCGATTAAAGAAGTTTTTTTTTTCTCAGAATGAAAGTAAATAGAAATTATAAATTAATAATTCATGAATATTTCATAAACATAGTAATATTCACGTAAGATGTTTGTTTTTTGTACCAGGGAATCATCTAAGTCCAAACACAAACGTGTCACAGTTTTAGTCCATTTATGGACTAATTTCTTTAAAGATTTGAATGCTGAGGGTCCACCGCAGCGCGATGCAGCAGGTTTGTTTTTTGTGAACACTTAGTTCTCCTGAAATTTTGTTCAACAAGTACATAAAGGCGTCTTCCGAAAGGCTGTAGTTTTTAACAAAGCTGAAATAAAGTTTTTTTTTTTGGATTAAGAATGCCTTTAAATAAATACTCAATAGAAAAACCTTTTATCGCTAAGCTCCATTATGTTAGATTTATCTCTAATCCGTCTTCGTTCAACTTGTTGAATTTTTTCCTGATTTTCTTCAAACTCCACCCAAATTGCGACACTGTCCATGTTTGTTTATTATTATTTGATTGTTTTATGATAAATTTTTGGAATATTCAAAAAATAATGCGAGACTCGTTTGAATTATGTCAAACATAATGCGAGAATCGTTCGAAAATCGCAACTTTGTTGGCAAATAGTTTGGCATTACCGGCATTCGATTCTACTTTCATAGAGAGTACCATTTGAAAGTAGAATCGCAAACATCTTTCGAATAGAATCAATAGTAGAATCGAGTTTCATAGTAGGGCCCCTGGGCGGCTTGAAAATAAAATATTTCCTATAGGCCGATTAAGGCCAGAAATAAAGACACGAAGCGCATCACTTCTGTACTTCTCATTTAGAGAGTTCAAAACTTCCCTATCGTCACAAAATTGCATGATAGCCTTGTTTGTTATCAGTGTTAATTGTTTCGCTACCGAATCATAATATTCGGTAATTGAAGATCTTCCTTGACGTAAGGTTGAAAGTTCCAATAAGTAGAGTGGTCTCTTATCGGCATAGGTGTGATCGAGTCGAGCTATTATAGCATCGAAATTCAAAGGAGTGTTGAACGAAGAGAGTACTGTGTCAGCACCCTCTATTATTTTATTTCTTATTATAGCTACAGCTTGGTAGTAGCGATTTGAACCGTTATATTTTTCGTATGGCTTCATCGCTGCTTTGGAAGATTGCCTCCAGGAAGGATATCTTTCTGTGGAACCGCCGAACTCGGGAACGGTTTTTACCACATCCAAACTAATGTCACATTTCACATTATCATCGATCTCAATATCTTTGTACGGTTCTATAATGGGATTGGGTTGAGTAGGCCCGACACGATTTGCTAACTCATTTATGGTAGAATTTATTTCGAGTTTTGTTTGTGCGGCGATTGCCGAAGCGACTCTGGTCACGAGATCGGTAATTGCCTCTGCACTGAGAGACATTCTAACAATATACAAAAAAAAAACACAACCAACAGAAGAGAGAAAAAAAAAAAATAACACAAACTTATGTATGAACACAAATCAACACACTACCCACTTGTTAGAAAAAATAATAATAATAATGAATATCGTTTGCTAAGCCACTTTTACTTACAGTAAAATTGTCACTTTCATTATTTCTGTATTATGCTGCGATGTTGCCGATGTTGGTTTATTCCTCAGCTTATTCCGATGACTTATTGTGGTGGTTTATTCTGATGACTTATTCCGGTGGTTTATTCTGGTGGTTTGTTCCTTACTTTATTCCGGTGGTTTTGTTTAAACTAACAATTTCTAGTATCTTTTACGTTGGGCGCCAATGAAAGTCTGCGGTTCGATAGTAGACCTGTACTGGTCGAATCTTTATTTCGAACTAACTTAGAACTAGAAAAATTTAAACTAAAACCTACAGCACGTCGCGTCCCATTGACTTATCAGTATCTATTTTGAAGACACAGATAGAGAATGGAATTGCATAGATCTTATGACACCGTGCACCAGAGACTCGTTTGAGAAGTATCTATGTCCACGGTGAAATATGCCAATGTGCAATTCTTAATTCTATGTTACATTTAACTATGAATATTTCTTAGAAATTGTAAAGAGATACTTCTGAAGGAAGTATCAAGAGCATTTATTTCTTAGAATAATATAATCGCTAAATATGCAAATATGCAAATTGAGGAGCTACTTCTGAAGGAAGTATCATAGATAGTAGTATAATAATATGCGGAATGTATATATAAATATATGTATCGCTAACTATCCCCCCCCTTAAACAGGAACGTCTCGGGACTGTTGCAGATTGGACTCCACTCTTTGTAAAATACGCCTTACTTCTGCGTTCATGTCGAATAGTTCTGGGTTACACGGTGGTGTGTTAATATTGTGTATGATCGGTTGCCGCTTGTAGCATCTGAAGTATGTCGGAATGGCGATGATTACTGCAACAAGAATTACTACAGTAATATACCAATATGTTTGTTGAGTTTCCATGGCGGAGTCAAACTTTTCTATCTTCTTTAGGTTTCGTATATGCACCTGTTGAAGAAATGGGAGTGTTAAAATTTCAGAATGTCGTGATACGTTTAGCTTGAAAATGTATGGCGTTTCAGGCTGCATCAATGGATCTTTTTTCGATACAGCGTATCTGGTAGAATTTATGAAAATATCTTTGTTATGTTTCACCAAAAATGTTCCGTTGACTTCTACATCGCGACCGTCTTCATTTATAATGACTTGTTGATCATTTATGAGAATCGTGTTGTCATCAATTTGTTCTACAGGTTGAATATGATGGGCTGTAGTTGTTTGGCAAGTAGCGGTGCTGTTGTTCATAATTTGGTTAAGGCATTCGTCAAAATGATCCTCTTGGCAATAAATTGTTTCCAGCGATTCTCTGCAATTCCTTAGGGGGCTGCTTCTAGACTTGCATAATGATACATAATTATTTCTTAAATCTAATATAATATTATTGTGAACTACTGGATAAATTTTTATTAGTGTGCATACTCCTTTTACATTAGGTGTCTTTATTAAATACTTTAGAATGTTATTGTCTGAGTATACTTTAACGTTTGAGGCCAACATAAGGTCATGTATATTAACATCTATTTCCTCCGATTTCAATACATTTGCTATTTCTATATCTGTCAAAATAATCGGGTTTACAATATTTAAACGTGCAAAAGTAACTGAGTAAACGACATTGTCTAGGAGAGTTATTGCCCTTTGATTTCTAACCGATATTAGCTGAAACAGGTCCGAACTGTCAGATTCTTTTGTGGTATACAAGTTTCGACTTAATGTGTTAATTTGTGTGGTCAATTCATTAATCTTGCTCGTAAGCTCTGTGTTAATGTCGATCTGTTGGTTTTCAGACTCAATAAGCCTTGACTGTCTTTCGTTTAAAATTATAAAATCATCGTGATCTGGTGTCCCAGCTATAAATTTTAATGCTGATCCAATAAAGTCGATTGACCGCTGTGGTCTTTTGTGAAAACGTAGTGCAGATAGTAGTTTATTTATTTCATTAAAGTCAGCATCAAGTGACGCTACCGTATCCCCGTTGCTAAATAAGCGCTTAAGATTACTAATGTCTGACGCTAAAACTTCAAATTCAGTTAAATTAACAGTGTGAACTAAATATATGTAATTGTCAAAAATTGCCACTTCACCTTTGCGGAACGGTATGTACTGAGCAGAAGAGTAGTCCATAATCTTGGCAGTAACCGTTGTTAGAGAAATTAGTCTGAAAATAGAATTTATCGGATATTATCTTTGTGAATCTGCTTCCCGTCTACGAGGACGGTGGTGCCTAAATCCTCTTGAACAGTTTTTTTCTTATATCTACTTGACATTTTGTTACCCCTGCGTTTGTCTATTTTCACAAATATTTCCTGCCCCGGTACAAACTTGCGAGAATTTCGTTTCCTATTATGAGCCTCGTTTTGTTTATTTTGTGCTTCTTGGAGCAAATCATGCACTTTTTTTATTTCAATCCCGCTTAATGAAAATACCAGGTCAAATGGCCTGCGCTTAGTAACTGAGTGAATGGTGTTATTATATTTATACACCGATGTTTGCAGAATTTCTTTCACATTAGACAAATTATGTTGCAGTTTGATAGTTCTAGCTATTTCACTGAGGGTTGAATGAAAACGTTCGATCTGACCATTACTCTGGCTATGCATAGCCGGAACAGTAAAATGCGTCAATTTGAAGTTATCTCTAATGAGAGATTGTATTGTTTGGGAGCAGAATGTCGGTTCATTATCCGTGACTAATAATCTTGTGTTTCTAAAGGAGCCAAGTATTTTAAGTATCGGTAGTTTTATGTCCACCAAGGAACGCGAGGCTATTGGTTCAACGATGGCGTACTTTGTGAATTTGTCTATACATGTCAAGAAAGACTGATTGTCTGTATTATAGATATCCATATGAAGTATTTCGCCTGGGCGAGTTGGAACTGGTGTTGGCTCCATTATTTGTTTTTGTGGATGTCTTACATATTTTGATTCCGAGCAAATCTTGCAATTGTTTGCGAATGCTTTGATCATATTCCTAAATTTTGGGAAATAGTAATTATCCAGTATTTGGAGAATATTTTCTCTTGCAGAGCGGTGAGCTCTGTTATGTTCAATGGCGATCGCTTCCATTTGGTCATTTTCATTAACAAGGTCTATGACCATTCTGTTAGTGTGTTTAAAGCGAACTGCTGGGAATAGTTCGACTAGTTCGTTCTGAATTTTTCCCAATACATCGAGCTCACAATATATACCGTTACTAGTGTCAGGATTTATTACTTCCTGTAGAATAGGGAACAAGGACTGAAAATCTTTGAAGCGAATATCGTGACGAGTATAACCGAAAAATGGGGTTGTGGTGATTACATCAGTAGTCTGAGCTTGCGACAGTAAAATCTGATTTTTAAAACCATTTATTGGTTGAGGAACTGAGCGAATATACTGAGTATAAGAAACTTCACTGTTGACACAATATTCGGTTGGGCTTGAGTTAGAGTTAGAGTTATGTGTCAAATGTTGGATATACTGTCGTGACAGTGCGTCCGCGACCTTATTTTCACTACCAGGTTTGTAATGAAATGTTGGAGCAAATTCTTCTATGAAATTCCTCCAACGTTTAAGCTTTGTGTTCGGATTTCGATCGGATATAGAGAAGGTCAAAGGCTGATGGTCTGTGTATATATGAAGGTTGTTTACACCATAAAGATAATTTCTGAGCGTTTGGAGAGCCCAAACAATTGAAAGCATTTCTCGCTCATTTGCGGCATAGTTTTGTTCGGTTTTTGATAAGGTGCGAGAAATAAACGTAATTGGCTTTCCCTTTTGCGAAAGGACTGCCCCTATTGCCACAGACGAAGCGTCGGTAGTTAATTCGAATGGCATATTGAAGTCAGGGAAAAGGAGAGTAACATCCTCGGATACCAATATTTCCTTTAATTTATTAAAAGCCTCTTTAGCCTCTAGAGAAAGGGTAATTTTCTTGTTTTTTGATTGGTTTGTATTTATATGACCATTGTCTCCTCGTAGAATTTGGGTAAGTGGCTTCGCTATTCTAGCGTAATCCCGAATGAAGCGCCTATAATAACCCGATAATCCTAAAAATGATCGTAGGGAGCGTAGAGTAGTAGGAAGTTCGTATTTCAGTATAGCGCTAACTTTGTCATCAGCAGTCTTCAAGCCTCTTTGGCAAACGATGAAACCCAAAAACTCCACACTTGTTTTAAAAAACTGTGTTTTTTCCAAATTTATCTTCATATTAGCATGAAGAAGTTTGCATATAACAGACTTAATGTCCTTAATATGGGTTTCGGCATCGGGAGAAAAAATTATGACATCGTCAATATAAACATGACATCTTACTCCTATATCCTCTCGTAGTATGTCATCGATGGCCCTCTGGAAAATGCTTGGAGCATTTTTGAGGCCAAACGGAAGACGACAAAATTCGTACTTGCCATTATTTACCGAAAAAGCTGTCTTTTTGCGGTCTTTCTCAGAGAGAAGGATTTGATGAAATCCAGATTTGAGATCAATAGTGGTGAAGTATTTTGACTTCCCCAGATTGGAAAGAATGACAGAAGTGTCCGGGATCGGGTAACGATCCGAAATAGTTTTCTGGTTAAGCTTTCGAAAATCAATCACTAGCCGCAGTTTCTGCTTTCCAAATTCGTCGCTACCTTTTTTATTGACCACCCAAATTGGGTTGTTGTATGGAGAGCGGCTTTTGCGGATGATTCCATCCTGAAGTAGTGACTTGACTTCGTTGTTAACGAATTCCGCAGCGGACATATGATAAGGATAACTCCTTGAATAAATTGGTTCTTCCGTTGTTGTTTGGATTTTAGCAATAACGCTGGTATTGTATGTTAGAGTTTTGTTGGGATCTGCAAAGACCTCCATATTTTGATTAATTAATGCCTTAAATTCGTGACGCACAGATTCGGGAATATCTTTGATATTTGCCAGCAAATTATTGACCTGAGAACAAGGCATAAATAGAAGAGGTTCCGAACCATTATTGTATATTATTCTATTGGAACCAGTACCCAAAGTTGCGCCAACTTGCTTGAGCAAATCGTATCCTACAATAGCGTCAAAGCTTTCGAGATTTGGAAGGATAAAAAAATCGGATATTATGCCAAAAATGTCCACTGTGCATTTTTTATTTATACGGGTCGAGCTGTTAATTGATGAAATGCTAAATGGTTTACTAACAGGGGTGATTCCTTTAAGAAAAGGAAGGTTTCTTATATAGTTTTTTGCCGTTCCTGTGTCAATCAACATCATTATTGATTTCCTACATTTCAGTTTTTTTGTTATGTAGGGTAACTGAGAATTTGTATTCCCGAAATTAATTTGATCGTCATACATTTCTTCTGACGCTTCGCTAAAATGATCAATTTCTACATTTTTATTATGTTTGCATTTATTCTTGCATTTATTATTTGTAGTGACATGATTTATACGCTGGTTTTTATGAAAACCTGCACTTCTATCGGATTCTCTATCCCTTTTTTCTGCACGAGAATTAAAGTAATCTTGGTTTGGACCATCAAATCGATTAAATCTACCACTCCGTTGTTGGGGGTTCGAATGGTATGAGTCCTGTCTTGGGTTTTGCCTAAATCGCGAAGAGGTTGGATCTACGTCCATTGGCTCATGCTTTTGTTGAGGGTGGGAGTAATTATTGCTTTGTACAGCTCGATATTGGGGATGATTGGGCCGTGGTGAAGGGTATTTGTTATTCCTTTCAGCAAATGCATTTGCAAATGCGAAACGTTGCTGATTCATGTCCAGTTCTTGTGCTAATGCCAAGGCAGTTGGAAGATCAGCTGGGGCTTAACTCTGAAACTCGATTCTAAAGTAAAACTGTTCGAATTCGCAAAATCGCAACTATGTAATTCTATAAGTAAGTTATGACATCCAAATTCGAACAGCTCTAGTACTGCCAAGTTTTTTTTTGGATTCTTGGTACAAAACTGGTACTACCGTTTCCGAAAGTTAACGTCAAATTCGTTCGAATTCGCAAATAATCATTCTACATCAAATGTGTTTGCGAGAAGGTCGATTAAAGAAGTTTTTTTTTTCTCAGAATGAAAGTAAATAGAAATTATAAATTAATAATTCATGAATATTTCATAAACATAGTAATATTCACGTAAGATGTTTGTTTTTTGTACCAGGGAATCATCTAAGTCCAAACACAAACGTGTCACAGTTTTAGTCCATTTATGGACTAATTTCTTTAAAGATTTGAATGCTGAGGGTCCACCGCAGCGCGATGCAGCAGGTTTGTTTTTTGTGAACACTTAGTTCTCCTGAAATTTTGTTCAACAAGTACATAAAGGCGTCTTCCGAAAGGCTGTAGTTTTTAACAAAGCTGAAATAAAGTTTTTTTTTTTGGATTAAGAATGCCTTTAAATAAATACTCAATAGAAAAACCTTTTATCGCTAAGCTCCATTATGTTAGATTTATCTCTAATCCGTCTTCGTTCAACTTGTTGAATTTTTTCCTGATTTTCTTCAAACTCCACCCAAATTGCGACACTGTCCATGTTTGTTTATTATTATTTGATTGTTTTACGATAAATTTTTGGAATATTCAAAAAATAATGCGAGACTCGTTTGAATTATGTCAAACATAATGCGAGAATCGTTCGAAAATCGCAACTTTGTTGGCAAATAGTTTGGCATTACCGGCATTCGATTCTACTTTCATAGAGAGTACCATTTGAAAGTAGAATCGCAAACATCTTTCGAATAGAATCAATAGTAGAATCGAGTTTCATAGTAGGGCCCCTGGGCGGCTTGAAAATAAAATATTTCCTATAGGCCGATTAAGGCCAGAAATAAAGACACGAAGCGCATCACTTCTGTACTTCTCATTTAGAGAGTTCAAAACTTCCCTATCGTCACAAAATTGCATGATAGCCTTGTTTGTTATCAGTGTTAATTGTTTCGCTACCGAATCATAATATTCGGTAATTGAAGATCTTCCTTGACGTAAGGTTGAAAGTTCCAATAAGTAGAGTGGTCTCTTATCGGCATAGGTGTGATCGAGTCGAGCTATTATAGCATCGAAATTCAAAGGAGTGTTGAACGAAGAGAGTACTGTGTCAGCACCCTCTATTATTTTATTTCTTATTATAGCTACAGCTTGGTAGTAGCGATTTGAACCGTTATATTTTTCGTATGGCTTCATCGCTGCTTTGGAAGATTGCCTCCAGGAAGGATATCTTTCTGTGGAACCGCCGAACTCGGGAACGGTTTTTACCACATCCAAACTAATGTCACATTTCACATTATCATCGATCTCAATATCTTTGTACGGTTCTATAATGGGATTGGGTTGAGTAGGCCCGACACGATTTGCTAACTCATTTATGGTAGAATTTATTTCGAGTTTTGTTTGTGCGGCGATTGCCGAAGCGACTCTGGTCACGAGATCGGTAATTGCCTCTGCACTGAGAGACATTCTAACAATATACAAAAAAAAAACACAACCAACAGAAGAGAGAAAAAAAAAAAATAACACAAACTTATGTATGAACACAAATCAACACACTACCCACTTGTTAGAAAAAATAATAATAATAATGAATATCGTTTGCTAAGCCACTTTTACTTACAGTAAAATTGTCACTTTCATTATTTCTGTATTATGCTGCGATGTTGCCGATGTTGGTTTATTCCTCAGCTTATTCCGATGACTTATTGTGGTGGTTTATTCTGATGACTTATTCCGGTGGTTTATTCTGGTGGTTTGTTCCTTACTTTATTCCGGTGGTTTTGTTTAAACTAACAATTTCTAGTATCTTTTACGTTGGGCGCCAATGAAAGTCTGCGGTTCGATAGTAGACCTGTACTGGTCGAATCTTTATTTCGAACTAACTTAGAACTAGAAAAATTTAAACTAAAACCTACAGCACGTCGCGTCCCATTGACTTATCAGTATCTATTTTGAAGACACAGATAGAGAATGGAATTGCATAGATCTTATGACACCGTGCACCAGAGACTCGTTTGAGAAGTATCTATGTCCACGGTGAAATATGCCAATGTGCAATTCTTAATTCTATGTTACATTTAACTATGAATATTTCTTAGAAATTGTAAAGAGATACTTCTGAAGGAAGTATCAAGAGCATTTATTTCTTAGAATAATATAATCGCTAAATATGCAAATATGCAAATTGAGGAGCTACTTCTGAAGGAAGTATCATAGATAGTAGTATAATAATATGCGGAATGTATATATAAATATATGTATCGCTAACTCGTTCGAGATGTATGTGCCTATAGGTAAAAATAAATCCGTCTCCAAGCTTCCTTGGTTTAATGCTCGGCTTAGCCATTTAAAGAATTTAAAAACTAAACCTTTTAAGAAAATGAGAACATCGGGTTCTTGTGCTGATAGGGAAAATTTTCTTCGCCTTAGAAAGGAATTCGGGTTCTTGAATAGATTTCTCTATCGAAGCTATATTTCATCTATTGAATCTCGTATCAGAGCTAACAGTAGGTGTTTTTGGATTCATTATAACTCGAAACGTATAAATCGTCAGGTTTTCCAAAAGAAATGATGTATCAGAACGTGTTTTCGAACGGCTACGAATCTACCAGCGAACTGTTTGCTAAAGTTTTCGCCTCTAACTTTAAACCTGCTAGTAATGCCAACAACATCAGCTCTAGCCATATCACTACCATTACTGATATTGGCGATCTGGAGCTCTCTGATGAGGATCTTCTTCTTGCTCTAAATAATTTAGACATTAATAAAGGTGCTGGTCCTGACCTGCTTCATCCCACTCTCTTAAAGAACTGCTCGTCTACTCTTTTTCTCCCTCTAAAATTGTTTTTCAATCTTTCACTTTCTTCAGGTGTCTTTCCGGATGAGTGGAAGATTGCTTATATATCGCGCATTCATAACAGTGACTAACTTAGTCCTTTTTTCTAAATTTTGTTTGAATTCGATGGAAAGTGGTGTGCAGGTCGATGTGTTATTTAGGTACTGATTTCGTTAAAGCTTTCGACAGGATCAATCACTTTTTATTGATTCGAAAATTAGCGAAACTTGGGTTTCATTCAAATATATTAAATTGGCTTTCGTCTTACCTTCTAAATAGGAAACTCATCGTTAAAGTCGATGGTTTTCTTTCGAATGTGGTAACCGCAACTTCAGGTGTTCCTCAGGGAAGCCATTTAGGTCCGTTGTTATTTCTACTATATGTGAATGAAATCCCTAAGCTTTTCAAAAATTGTGAATGTCTCTTTTTTGCAGATGATTTCAAAATGTTTTTTAAAGTCGCAAACTTCTCAGATTGTCTATTATTTCAACGTGAGATTGACCTATTCTTGCGATGGTGTTGTGAAAATGACTTGGAGCTCAGTTTGTCTAAATGTAAGGTTTGCTCGATTTCTCGTTCAAACAGTCCGTTGATTCATTCATATGTGGCTGGGAAAGTCCCTTTTTCTAGAGCATCAGAGATTACAGATCTTGGAGTTATTTTCGATAGTAAGTTAAGCTTTAATTTACATATTGACTACATCGTCTCTAAGTCCTTCTCACTACTTGCTTTTATTAAAAGGAACTCAGAATATTTCCGTGATCCTTTTGTTCTTAAAACTCTCTACTGTTCTTTAATTATGTCCAGATTAGAATATTGCTGTGTTATTTGGGATCCTTTCTATGGTGTTCACTCTCTCGAGTTGAACGGGTTCAAAAACGCTTTACTCGCCTGGCTCTGAGGAGATTCAATAGGGATTCTGAACTGCCTTCGTATAAAGCTCGCTGTTTATTGCTAGGCCTAATTCTCTTGTTGTAAGGAGAAAGTTGCAGCCCTTGGTATTTCTAATGGATATTGTCTCTTATAGAATTCATTGTAGTGAACTCCTTTCTAGTTTATCATTCTATGCTCCAAGCAGAACGCTTAGAGAAAGAAATTTATTTTTACCTCCTGCACATAGAACTAATTATGGATTGTCTGAACCGATAACTCGGTGCATCTATTTGTTTAACTCGGTCGACAGTGCCTTGGATTTAACCTCAAATCGGTATTGCTTTAAACGCAATGCTCTTGATGTATTAACCTCTAATTTTATTTAAATTATGCCAACTTTCTGTTTTTTTTCTTCTTTTTTAACAAAAACTATTATAATTAATTACTATTATTGCGAAATCTGTGAAGGTCATTTGCCTTGTAGATGAATGAATGAATAAAAATATTTGATGGAGGAGATCGAGATACCCTTGAACATTTAATAAAAGGGTCAATGGATTGCAATAAGCGGCTCTCCCCAGAATCCGTAGAGCCGACCTCCAAAGAGGGTGGATTTTCCAGTAAAGCTGGACTGCCACCTGGGGTAGTTAATCTTTTTGTTTTGTTCATTGCATTTTTGTATACACCATAAGCTCGGTATACGGAGGTTGGATTTTAGTCGCCTCTTACGACAGGCATGCCTCGGGTATATTCTTTCATCTACCCGAAGGGGGCATGTTATCTGCAACGATTTGCTTTGGGATACCGTAAATCGAAAATGCGATCTCTAACTTTCCTATGATTGCTTTAGCTGTTTTTTTTGTGAGCGGTAAAATATCTAAATACTTTGACATGTAGTCGCCTAGAACAAGATAGGATTTCGAACAATACTCCATTACATCCATGACTTTTTTTTGGAATGGACCATCTGGTAGCTCGTGATTGATAAGTGGCTCTTTTACATTACTCGCACGATATTTTTGACAAACTGCACTTCGTAACTAAGTTTTCTATTTCTTGATTTAAACTAGGCCAGTAAACCAGCGACCTGGCTCTTGCTTTTGTTTTTTCTATTCCTAAGTGTGGGAAGCGAACTAATTCCAGAACGGAGTCTTTCAACACTTCTGGAATAAATATTCTTTTATAAAAAAATACCAAGCTCAATAAGGAAAAGGTTCCCTTTTATATTTCAAAAATATTTTTTGACGTATATTAACGGATGCCATTTATTGCATGCAAAAACAACGGCTAAGAGCTCACGTTCAATACAGGGCAGAAGGTTTGGAGATATTTTGAAACTCATCGGATACGTTTAGAGCTTTAATATATGTAGCTGGTAAAATATTCACCATGGCTCCCGTGCCTAGTTTAAAATGTAAATCAATATTCTGGGTCTTGATAATTTCGATCCACGAGCCGAACCCCCTTCGATTTTTTCCAATGGTATCGATATAAAACTCTTCGCTTACCTCGTTGCTGTCAACATTAATTTCGCGTACCGGTTTGGTTTTACATACAATTGCAAAGTGATTAAGCCCGTTACAAGTAGTACATCTTTTTCTATAAGCTGGACAGGAAAATCCGCCGTGCATTCTCCCACACCGCATACAGTCAATTTGGATCTCCGATTTGACATTGTTGGATAATCTAGAATTGAGAACATTGCTGTTATTTGGCTTATTACTAGTACTAGAGTTTTTCTTATCGAATTTGTGTCCGGCTTCATGTTTTATGACGTCAATCGAATCTGGTCCGCTATTCATCTGATCCATTTGTTTTGTTGTTGCTTCTGCTGACCGAGCCATTTCGATTGATCTCTGCAGCGTTAGTTCTTGGGTTTCAAGTAGCCGCTTTTGTAATTGTTTATCACTTACTTCCAGCACGATCCTGTCTCTGACAATTCTGTCCGAATCGCTGAATTCGCATTTCGCAGTTTCTTTATGTCCATTAGAAATATGTCGAATGGTTCGTTGACACTTTGGTTTCTGGTGTGAAATATAAAGCTTTCATAGACTTGGTTTGTTTTGCCGGTACAAAATTTCTTATATGCTTCAACTACGGGTTGCAATTTTTTCCTTTCGCTGTCTTTTTAGTTTTAGCACATTTTGGAAAGTTTCCGTTGCTTCCTCACCAGCGGCATTAAGAAATATTGCAACTTGAACAACGTCTGATTTTTTTGAGATTTCAATTGCTGTTGAGAATACATCAAAATTTCGGTAGAAAATCTGTCAGTTGTCTGCTAGATTTCCTGAGCTTAAGTTAAGCTCATTAATTTTCTTTATGAACTCCATATTTTTTTTGGATATATACGTAGCGCACGTCTTTTGGTGGCCTGCCACGCTGTCGTTTTATCTCTGATTTGGAATTAACTCTACCCATGCACGATGCAACTTTTACGACTATGGTTCATGTGCTTGTTTGCGATTTTTTTTTTTTTATCACTGATAATTATTGAGTGTTCTCTTATTTTTATACCCTCCACAGGAAGGTATATTCACTTTGCCAATACATTTGTAACGCCAAGAAGGAGTCACCAGAGACCTCATAAAGTATATATATTCTGAATCAGGATCACATTCTGAATCGATTTAGCCATGTCTGTCTGTCTGTTGAAAGCACGATAACGCCCAAAGTAATTGACGTAGGTGAATGAAATTCGGTAAAAGGACTTCTTTTTATCGGCGTCAGGTTGGTTTTGAAAAGGGGCTATGTCGGTCAAGTAGTTCTAGTACCTCCCATACAAAACCAATATTGGACCCTTGTGTCTCTTTGTCTGTTGAAAGTACGATGGCGCCCAAAGCAATCAACGTAGGTGAATGAAATTTGGTGAAAGGACTTTGTTGTAGTTAAACAGTTAAACGCACTTGTTGACTAGGTGATATGCTTTATTGGTGTCGTCTCATCTTAGCCTTCATACGTTTTAAATACAATGCTTCGTTTATACCTTAATATGTGTACATAAGTTATCATATACCTAGAAAGAAATAAAACAGCGTTGCCTTTGCAACTAAAATGTAGTTATAAGAAGTAACAATTTCCCCCCTTTTCAAATTCAAGAACAACTAGTAACAATATAATTCAAAATTTATTAAAGTGCACATAATTCATTTAAAAACAAGTAAGATGCTTTGATACCCTCCACTGCATACAAGTCATGCAAAATACCAGAACTAGTTGACCGACATAGCCCATTTTTAAAACCAACCTAACGACGATAAAATAAGTCCTTTCACAAAACTTCGTTCACCCAGGTTGATTCCTTTGGACGCTATCGAGTTTTCAACGAAAAGAGGGACACATGGGTCTAATATTGGTTTTGTATGGGAGGTACCAGAACTACTTGACCGACATAGCCCGTTTTCAATACCAACCTGACAACGATAAAAATAAGTCCTTTCACCGAATTTCATTCACCTACGTCAATCACTTTGGGCGCTATCGTGCTTTCAACAGACAGAGAGACACATGGGTCCAATATTGGTTTTGTATTGGAGGTACCAGATATACTTGACCGACATAGCCCATTTTCAATACCAACCTGACGCCGATAAAAAAAGTCCTTTCACCAAATTTTATTCACCTACGTCAATAACTTTGGGCTCTATCGTGCTTTCAACAGACAGGCAGACAGACAGACTGACATGGCTAAATCGATTCAGAATGTGATCCTGATTCAGAATATATATACTTTATGAGGTCTCCGGTGACTCCTTCTTGGCGTTACAAATGTATTGGCAAAGTGAATATACCTTCCTGTGGAGGGTATAAAATTACATAATAAATCAAACTAAGTTGAGCCTATTTTGTGTAGTTCGATCTTTCTACAGTCTTTTTAATGCGATTACTTCGACGTAAAATGCAAAGCTCATTGACATGACTGGTGTTATCATTATTTTCATCAGGTTTCGCATTGCTTTCAGTTTCTATCATGGGTTGTTGTTGCTCCTCCATGTCTTCGCTTGGATATTTTATGTCTGATACCTGGCTGCCAGCATTTACCATCTGGTCGATATGACGGCGAGCTACTTGTAGATTGTCCAATTCTACTTTGTAATGCAATTTCCCCTGCTTATCAGAAACCCCCCCGAAAACTCACTTATCCTTTCCAATATAATTCCGAACCGCCACTCTTTCCCCCTTTGAAAAATTCCTACACTGTTTCTCTTTATTTACTGGTGTAAAAACTCTCTCTTTTTCGGGTACTAATAACGAAAATTTGGAATATACAGGATACTTGAAGATAATTTGTGATGGAGACATTTTTGTTACAGGATAAGGTGTTATTCTGTAATGGAGGAGAATCTCATTCAACTTAGTTTGTAAGTCCTCTTTTTCCTCCTTTAAACATTTTAATTTATTTTTCATCGTCTGTACATAAAGTTCTGCCTGCCCGTTTGTCGCCGGGTGATAGGGTGCAGTACGTCTATGCACGATCTTATGCTTATTACAAAATATTTTAAACTTTACGTTTGTAAATTGAGCACCATTATCTGTGCAAAGGACTCTAGGCGTCCCAAATGTCGAAAAAATTGTTGTTTCAGTGGTTATTCTCCTAAGTATGTGAATCTCGGGCCATTTCGAGAAAGAATCAATATACAGGAGAAAATATGTGTCCATAAATGATCCCGCGAAGTCCAAATGGACTCTTTCCCATGGATGTAAAGGGTATGCCCAGTGATGGATTTCGACTTTTTGTGGGTTTCTTCTTGTTTTGCAACAACTAGTGCAATACAAAATCCTCAATATGCTGGTCTATTTTAGACCACCAGCAAAAACTGCGTGCTAGTTCTTTCATTCGTGTTTGCCCAAAATGAGCAGAGTGAAGATCCGCCAGCACTGTCTTTTGAAACACTGTAGGTATAACAACACGTATGCCACGCATTATACACCCACTTTGTAACGAAAATTCGGATTGGTCAATTCCAAACCTATCATTTGAATGCAAATGTGTCCCCTTCTCAAGGGCTTTCAAAAGCTTTGCCAGCTGTATATCTACCGCAGTAGCTTCCGCAATTTCCTTCGCTGTAATTGGCATGGTTTCAATCTGATTTATCTCAAATAAATCAGATTCTTCGATATGTAGTGGGTTTTAATCAGTCTTTATTGGAAGCCTAGACATTGCGCCGGTTTTGAAGGGTAGTGATGCGATGTCATGAGAACACAAGCGTTCTCACCTAGCCTCTCACTATCAACTCCTACTCTCACCTCCACGTGGTGACTGGTGGGTGCTTAGTACCTCGACTGGAGATTGGGTAACCAACCCCTTTGGAAGGTCGTTGGTGGCAGCAGACGAGAGAGGGGGAAGGAGTGTTGTTTTCTCACTAAGGCACCTCCTCTGGTACCAGACGGCAGCGGAGGAGTTCCCTAGTTGGAGCCAACGGTGGCGTCTACAGTTCCAGTCAGGCCGAACTATTTAGTGTAATCCCTATAGAGCTGCTCTGACATATTCGGATACCAGGTCTATAGGGATTTCCAACACCGAGCCAGGGTGTTGGAGAAGAGTTGGTGGCGGATGAACCCTTAATGGGCCAACGGCAGCGCTCACATCCCAAAGTGGGTTACTGGCACCGGAATAACCGGCCTGCTGTCCTAGGGTCAAGGGCCTGGCCCTCCAGGTTGGGGGTTGTGCCGTCGGGGTAACTTCCCGACCATGTAAAAAAAATCACTAGTTATGGGAGAGACACGAGGAGCCTCGGATAACAATTTCCCTCAAACGGCAACTAGACCCGGAACGTCAACGGACAACGATTTAAGAGTATGTACCTGGAACGTGCTACTCAAAAACTTGAGTCTGTCCTCACGCGGTACAAGGCAGATATTACCGCGATCCAGGAGATACGATGGATAGGATCAGGTATGATGAAAAGGAAAAATTGCGATATTTATTACAGCTGCCATAAAAGATTGCATGTATTAGGATGCGGATTCGTCGTGGGAAATCATCTTAGGACAAAAGTTATTGACTTTAAGCCGATAAGTGATCGCCTACCTGTGATCCGCATCAAAGCTACTTTCCAAAACATAAGCCTAATATGTGCACACGCCCCTACCGACGAGGCTGAAGACCCTATCAAGGAGGAGTTTTATGACCTCCTGGATGGAGCCTACGGAGCCTGTCCGGAGTACGATGTCAAAGTTGTGCTCGGGGACTTCAATGCTAAAATCGGAAAGGAAAACATCTTTGGCGGGTTAGTTGGTAAGCACAGAATCCACGAAACGACCACAGACAACGGTTACCGACTAACTGACTTCGCGGCAGCTCGTAATACGGTGATAAGTAGCACTAGGTTTCCAAGGCTAAGGATCCACGCAGCAACCTGGCGCTGTCCAGACGGTCGAACCGCCAACCAAATCGACCATGTGCTAATCGACGCGAGGCACGCATCCAACATCCTCAACGTGCACACATTCCGAGGGGCAAACGTCGACTCTGACCATTTTCTTGTTGCGGCTAAGTTCAGAGCTCGACTATCCAACGAGAAGAAGCTGCGTTCCGCCCAGAAGAAGAAGTTCGACGTTGGACGCCTTAGCACACCTGGAGTAGCCAGAGTCTACAAAGAGCGTCTGAGTTAGAAACTCTCCGAAGTGTATTCACCTACCACAGATGCCAACACCCAGTGGTCCCAGTATTGCGACATCATCAAAGAGGTAGCCGAAACCACCTTAGGGTACCAGCCACCCCAGAGAAAGAGCCCGTGGTATGATGATGAATGCGTACGCAGGAAAAAGGTGACAGAAGATGCACATATAAAGGCGCTGCAGCGCAAAACAAGGCCAGCGAGGGAAGAGTATCGAGCCAGGAGGAGGGAGGAGAAGAAAATCCTGCGTAGAAAGAAGAGGGCCTACGCAGTCTCCCAGCTCAAGGAGATCGAAGAGTCCCGCGATCGAAGCAACATCCGGGAGTTCTACAAGAAAGCCAAGCAACTGGCTGCTGGCTTCAAGACCGGAACGCAGGCTCTTCGAAACAGTGATGGAAACCTAGTCACCGAAGCGCAGGGAATAGTGGATGTGTTTAAGCAGCACTTCCAGCAGCTGCTAAATGGGCATCATGTAGAGAGAGTGATAGGGCAAGAAGAGAACCCACGTCCAGTCAATGAAGATCCAGTTCCACCGCCCAGTATAGAAGAAGTTGGCTTAGCAATAAGAAAGCTAAAGAACAACAAGGCCGCCGGCTCTGATGGCTTACCAGCGGAGCTCTTCAAATACGGTGGTGATGTTTTGGTAGGGCGCATGCACCAAATCATCAACCAAATATGGGTGGAAGAAAGTATGCTCGATGACTGGACTATCAGCTCCATATGCCCCATCTACAAAAAAGGCGATCCTATGTCTTGCAAGAACTATCGAGGCATATCCCTACTTAATGTCGCATATAAGATCCTATCCAACGTACTGTGTGAACGTCTCAAACCTTTCTGCAACACACTAATCGGCACGTACCAGTGTGGCTTCCGGCCCGGCAGATCGACTATAGACCAAATTTTTACACTGAGGCAAATTCTGGAAAAGACCAATGAATTTCAAGTCGAGACTCACCACCTTTTCATCGACTTCAAAGCCGCATATGATAGCATTCATCGTCAGGAGCTTTATGTGGCGATGGCCGAATTCGGGATCCCGGCAAAACTGATCCAGCTATGTAGCGTGACGCTGGAGAACACACGCTGCAACGTGCAATTTGGAAGTAGCTCCTCCGAGCTATTCCAAACATGCACCGGATTTCGGCAAGGAGACGCACTGTCATGTGACTTCTTCAATCTCGTGCTAGAGCAGATAGTGCGCAGGGCAGGTGTCAACACGGAAGGCACTATCTTCAACAAATCCGTCCAGCTACCGGGGTATGCAGACGATATTGACATCATCGGTCGCTCCCAGCGTGCCGTGATAGAGGCTTTTACGGCGATTGAAGAACAGGCAAAATTCGTTGGTCTTGTAGTAAATGAGGACAAGACTAAGTACATGCTATCAACAAAAAAACCAGCATCTGTCCACCGCCTAGGACAGAACGTCACTATTGATAGCAACAATTTCGAGGTAGTTAAGGAGTTTATCTACCTCGGAGTAAACATGAACTCCACAAATGACATCCTAGTGGAGATCCGGCGAAGAATTACCCTAGGAAACCGCTGCTACTTCGGTTTGGCAAAGCAATTGGGTTCAAAACTCCTAACTCGAAGGACAAAATGTATGCTTTACAGAACCCTTATCCTGCCAGTTCTGTTTTATGGCGCCGAGTGCTGGACGATAAGCAGGAAGGGAGAGCTGATACTAGGCTCCTTCGAAAGAAAAATTCTTCGGCGGATTTTTGGTCCTGTGTGCGAGGAGGGCGAATGGAGGAGAAGATACAACCGCGAACTCTATGAGCTGTACCAAGATGTGGATGTAGTCCAAAAGGCCAAAATACGTCGACTACATTGGCTCGGCCACATCGAGCGAATGGACAATAATGCTCCAGCTAAGATTATCTTCGAATCCCAGCCGCCAGGTTCGAGACGACAAGGAAGACCGAACCTCCGTTTCAAAGACCAAGCCATCGCGGATGCCAGAGCGCTTGGTCTGGACAACTGGAAGCAGCGTGCCCGGGATTGCAGAGGATGGAAGGCTGCAGTGTCTCAGGCAGAGACTCTCCACGGGTCGGGAGCCCGTTAAGTAAGTAAGTAAGACATTGCGTCTGCATAACAGTTCCGTTCCGATCTTTTGTACCTAATTGTATAATTAAAAGCTTGCAAAAATATAGCGTAATGTTGCATGCGCATAGCCGACATGTGGGGCAGACTCTTTTCGGCAGAGAAAATCTGTACCAACGGTTTGTGATCCGTAAACAGTATAAATTTTCGCCCATACAAAAATTGGTAAAACTTTTTTACCCCAAAAATAATTGCATAAGCTTCTTTGTCAATTTGTGACCATTTTCGCTGGGATTCTTAAAGTGCCTGAGAATGGAATTGAACTGGTCTGTCACTGCCATCAGGAAATATGTGAGACAGAACCGCCCCAACCCCCACTGGCGATGCATCAGTCGAAAGACAAAGTGGTTTTTCCTTCGAGTAATGGACTAAAAAATGTTCCGATAGAATTTCTTCTTTCATCTTATTGAATGCGCACTCACACTCTAACGTAAACTGGAACTTGGTAGATTTCCTAAGCAACTTGTGCAAAGGTTCCAATCATAGACAAACCATGCTGAGACCCCCAACTCACAATCCTCTTGCCGCTGGCCCCCTCAGTTTTTTTTTCAAATTCGCCATTTTGTATTCCAATCGGTGTTATGTTAATTGGGAATCCGTGTGACATGCAAAAACATACAAAAAATACAAAAATAAATGCTACCAACCTCGGCAACCGTGGGGAAATGTGAAAGAGTTCGGGAATACCAAATTTTAGCATAACTGAATGCCATTGGTTAGTTATTATAAATTTTTTAAAGGTGAATAATTTTATTTATGTGGTTAATAAAACTATCTAAAGGAGAGGTTTTATATACTAGAAATATATTGGGACAAATATGGTTCTGTATTTCCCGCTTTTGGATATAATTAACTTCGATTTCGTGTGTAAATTTTTCTTAAATAATAAGGACAATTTGCTCAAAATGTTTTTATTTTCCCTCAACCAACCTACATTCTTAATTTTTCGTAAATATTTTAAGTAAATGTACACTTATTCCTAAAACAAATTATTATTCACACGTAACGAACAATTTCAAATTCAACGGATAAAATTCTATGAACGCTGCATAGGCATTTTGCCCAAAGCGGAAGTGGCATATGCAAGGTGCGAGTGCATTTGTTTCTGAAGTTACGTGACATTTGTCAATACGAATTTCTATGTAACAATACAAGCGCACTTAGCATTTGCCACCCCAAAGAAATATAGCTTGTAGGCTAAGTAACGGGAAATCGGCCGAAGTTGGTGGTCTCAGCATTGTCTCTGGTTCCAATATATCGGATAGACTCCGAAAGAAACGACCATAATAATTTACCAGGCTAAGCAATGAACGTAGTTCTGATATGTTTGTGGGCCGTGGCGCATTAGGAATTGCTTCAATTTTGCTTTTCGTTTTATTAATGCCGTCCTTATTTATTTTATATCCGCAATACTCAATACTATCTTTAAAGTATTCTGACTTATCTGCATTGATCCGCAAACCGAAAGAAAGTAATTTTTCGAAAACTGCTTCTAATCTAGCTAAATGGGTCGTAGAATCCGGCCCGGATACGCAAATATCATCAATAAATATTCCTACACCCTTTATGCCTTTTAAAACGTTTTCTATCATCTTTTGCCATTCTTCTGGAGCACAACTTAAACCGTACAATAAACGTGTGCTTTTTTACAACCCAAGATGAGTGGATAGCGAAAGTTTAAGCTCAGATCAATTTTTGAAAATTGAATGCCCCCACTAAACTTCAAACAGCTCATCAATTGTGGGCAACGGATGCTCATGCACAATCAAAAACTTATTTAAGGTGACTTCGAAGTCACCACAAATTGTGACTTTACCATTCGGTTTCCGAATCACCACAATTGGGGTAGCCCATTCACTATGATCAACCTTTACTAGTAAATCCCTATCTACCAAATCGTTTAGCTCCTCTTCTACTATTTCCCGTAACGCAAATGGTATTGGTCTACTCTTCAAAAATATTGGTTTCGCCTCTGGCTTTAATTCAATCGCGACCGGTTTACATTTTAGCTCCCCAGTATCATTATCAAACAATTTCTGATATCTAACTAATAACTGCGCCAGTTCGGGTGGAGAAGTCTCTGAGAGACTCCCAATAGTGTCTCCTCCAATTTGCTTCGTAAGCAACTCAATCATAGGTAATCCTTTATATGCTAGCAACCATTCTCTTCCGAATAGCGAGTTTTTGTCCGAGTCTACAATATAGAGTTTTAGTCTCTTCTTCTCAGATGATTCGTGGAGAGCAACAACAACTTCTGCGAAACCAAAAACATTTAATACTGAATTATTATAAGTGCTAACAACCCATGATAGAAACTAAAAGCAAGGCGAAACCTGATGAAAATAAAGATTACACCAGTCATGTCAATGAGCCTTGCATTTTACGTCGGAGTAATCGCATTAAAAAGACTGTAGAAAGATTGAACTACACAAAATAGGCTCAACTCAATTTTAGATTTATGAATACAAATATGATTAAAATGCGTATTATATTCATTGATACTCATTACCGATACCCCAGCCCCACTGTCCAGCTCCATCGTAATCGGCTTGCTTTCAATCAGCACATATATCCAAAATTTGTCGCAGCTTCCTTCCTTTTTGTTTAATGAGTTTACGTAAACCATCGGTTCTTCTTCCTCATCTCCGCTGTCATCCTTGTCTAGTTGGTTTATTGTTGCATAATGGTTGGATAAGTGGGTTTTCTTCTTTTGTTTTTGTAGGCATACTCGCGCAAGATGACTTCTACACCTACGTGAAGTTAGCGCGCACTTTTTCTAGAATGAAAAACGTGAAATGCAGTTCGATAGACATTCGTTTGTAGTTGTTTGTAGTAAAATTTTTTTCGTTTGTAGTTCAACCGTTAGAAAGTTAGAACCATTTGAAAAAAAATTTTGCAATCCCTTAAATCCGTGTTATCTCCGAAACCGTAGCAAGCAGAGTGATCCCCATTAGAGAAAACTTTTTATTCGCAATTTAAGGGAAGCCTTAAATGGACTCAGTCGCTTATGGTCTCATTTCACTCATTTAAGCGATTCGATAAAACGTTAACCGTTAAAGGAAAATGAGTTTTGATGACTTTGTTAGAAAGAGAAGGGTAGTTTCATTGGAAAAAAACATATTTCAAGCTTCAAAGCCTTTTAGGAATGGAAATATCGAATCGCTTAAAAATGAGTGAAATGAGACCATAAGCGACTGAGTCCATTTAAGGCTTCCCTTAAATTGCGAATAAAAAGTTTTCTCTAATGGGGATTGTCTTCTATTTTATATCAGAGGTAAAGAAGGGTGTATGGAATAGATATGTAGAATTTCATCGTTTGTAGTTTAACAGTTTTTGAGTAATGAGCCCCTTAAATTGGGGTCTGAATTTGCTTAAATTTCAAATAAATCATAAACCGTTAAGCCGATTGACGCAATTTGAACTTTATTAGATTAGTGAAGTGGACACTTTCAAATACAGAAAATTTTATCACTCTGCTTGCTACGGTTTCGGAGATAACACGGATTTAAGGGATTGTAAAATTTTTTTTCAAATGGTTCTAACTTTCTAACGGTTGAACTACAAACGAAAAAAATTTCACTACAAACAACTACAAACGAATGTCTATCGAACTGCACTTCACGTTTTTCATTCTAGAAAAAGTGCGCGCTAACTTCACAAAAAAAATTAAGTTTCAATTTCGCTTAAATTTGATATAAATCGTAAACCGTTAGGCGGATGGATACAATTTGTGTTTTATTAGATTGGTTAGGTGAAAAACTGTTGAAAATAGGAAATTTCATCACTTGGCTTTGTACCGTTTCGGAGATAACGAGGGTTTTAGGTCGACTGCTTAAATTGCATATAAATTCTCTTTGGTTTGGAACAATTTTGCTATTTTTGGTTTTATTAGATAGAGCATACATGCTTTCTACCAACTAACCTGTTTTTGTCGTTTGTAGTTGTCCAGCATTTGAAATATCCGTCCCCTTAAATCGGGTTGCGCGGAAGATTTCACCCATTTGCTTATATTTTGAATAAACCGTTATCTATGAAAAAAAGATCACATTTTTTTATTCCATTAGAAACATCTAATAAAAAGCATTAGAAAAAAATAGATTTCATTACTTTGAGTTGCTTAATAACCGAAATATTGATATGAGTTTATATGAAAAACTACTGTTTGCATAAGTTGCATCAAAATCTTGTTATTTGTGATAAAACCAAATCATTTGAATTGGATTAGATGGCCAGGAATACAGAGTTTGCAAAATATATGTTTTTGTTGCTATAAATTGTTTAAAAGTGGTCGTTTTTTAAGGTTATTCAAAGGAATAGAAAAAATTCTTAGATAAAATCGGACTTTATTGATTGATTGTTGTTGCTAATTGACAAATTATGACTCATATCGATGGACACGGATGAATGCTTTTGCGGAAATGTGTTTACCGTTGGTTTGTTGTTGTTGGGAAATCGATATGATGGATGCAAACGTGAAATGATGCATTTTTTGACTTTAATTGCGTTTTATTAAGTAACGCTTGAGTGAATTCAGAAATTTTAAATGCAGTTATTTAAGTTGGGATGTGCTTAATGCAATAGTAATTTTTAAAAAAATTCTGTCTATTGGAAATTCGGAGTTTTATATGCAAACACAAATGTCCTTATATTAAATAAGACATTTTTGGGAAAAAATAATTCCACTACAAACAACTACAAACGATTTCGAATGCAACTGGCTGATTTTCATTTCAAAAGCTCAAAAGTGCGCGCTGAAATTTTTTTCTAATGCTTCTAACTTTCTAACGGTTGAACTACAAACGAAATAAATTTCACTACAAACAACTACAAACGAATGTTTATCGAACTGCATTTGACGTTTTTCATTCTAGAAAAAGTGCGCGCTAACTTCACGTAGGTGACTTCTACGGTTGCAATGACTGCACACTCTATTAACATGCGAGCAAGTGTTCGCAAAATGTGGCCCGTGGCATCTGAAGCATTTCACTTGCTTCTTCTCCGTCTTTTGCATGCATTCATTGTTGTTTTTGTTGGTCGCATGTTTTCCCATATTTGAGTTTGACTTAGTATTGTTGAAATAATTTTTAGGCTCCATTCTTGATCAATGGACGGTATTTATCGATGCACTTCTCATTCTCACTGTTTCATTCAACTGCATAGAATTTTGTTGTGATACCTCCAAACTGGTAGCAATTTCTATTGCTCTCTCGAACGTTAAACCTTTTGTCTCGAGCAATCGATCCTTAATTCTCTTATCCCGTGTACCACATACTAACTGATTTCTGAGGGCAGTTTGTAGGTATGTTCCAAAATTGCAATTTATTGCCATTTTGCGTAGGACGGCAATCGGCCTTACTAATAATCAAACACTAATGTCGACGATTAGCTGGTTGCCAGCTTTAGTAAAAATGTACAGCATTAGTGAAACGATACCAATAAACAATTAGACCTCCACATTTGCTAGTGCGACAACTTTCTTAGAAACTATTACATTTTTTGTCATCGCAGAATTCAAATTTCATAATTTGTTTTCGTGAAAAACAAGGTCAACGGTTTAATTCACAACGAGGATTTTATTCTAAAACAAGTAAAAGTGTTATCATCGGCCTGGTCGATGCTTTGATACCCTCCACTGCATACAAGTCATGCAAAATTGGTTTTGTGAGGGAGGTACCAGAACTACTTGACCGACATAGCCCATTTTTAATACTAACTTGACGACAATAAAAATAAGTTTTCTCACAAAATTTCACTTGTCTAGGTAGATTCTTTTCGACGCTATCGTGTTTTTAACATAATATGTTTTCTAATATTGGTTTTGTATGAGAGGTACCAGAACTACTTGACCGACATACCCCATTTTTAATACCAACCTGACGCCGATACAAAGAAGTCTTTTCACCAAATTTCGTTCACCTACGTCAATTACTTTGGGCGCTATCGTGCTTTCAACAGACAGAGAGACATGTGGGCCCAATATTGGTTTTGCATGGGAGGTACCAGAACTACTTGACCGACATAGCTCATTTTCAATACCAACCTGACGCCGATACAAAGAAGTCTTTTCACCAAATTTCGTTCACCTACGTCAATTACTTTGGGCGCTATCGTGCTTTCAACAGACAGAGAGACATGTGGGCCCAATATTGGTTTTGCATTGGAGGTACCAGAACTACTTGACCGACATAGCTCATTTTCAATACCAACCTGACGCCGATAAAAAGAAGTCCATTCACCAAATTTCGCTCACTTACGTCGATTACTTTGGGCGCTATCGTGCTTTCAACAGACAGACAGACAGACGGACATGGCTAAATCGATTCAAAATGTGATCCTTATTCAGAATATATATACTTTATGAGGTCTCCGGTGACTCCTTCTTTGCGTTACAAATGTATTGGCAATGTGAAAATACCTTCGTCTGGAGGGTACAAAAAGGAATATTTAAATTGCAAATTAATTTGCCCAACAGATTTCTTTGAAAGGCTTTTTGAAGCTTATTATAAGCAAAAAGCAAAACAGAAAATAGGAAATGCATAAAATATCCGCTGACCTGTCAAATATCTTATGCAAATCAGTAATGCCCTATTCTTCGATCAGACACAATTTTCGGTACTTTTTATAGTACGCTTTCCTTTTTTGCTAATACTTCACGATTGATTTATGAGTGAAATTGTGTCGTAATAAGGTCTCTTTTAAATTATACAATAAACGGAACACAGTTTATTAGAATGCTTTGATTTATTCGTTGACTGATAATGCAAATCAAAACTTATTGGTAGTCTAAAGATCACATTTAGATCGTTAGCAAGTGAATATTTTCGAAAGAAATATTAACCTCCTTATTCATTTCCGTTTGCGAAACAGTACTTGCAAAAGTATATTATGGATAGATTATGCATAGCTTTATTACCTAGTTCGGGAAAAAATATAAAGCCTTGGACATTCTTCTACATATAAAGGGTGATTTTTAGCTGGTTTGGTTTTGGCAACACTGGTTTTGACAGCTGACGTGTGTTTAGTACCTTGTGTCACTGTCAAACAGCTTCAGTTTGGTTTGCAATTTAACCATGGATCGTCTTACAAATGAACAACGCTTGCAAATTATTGAATTTTACTATCAAAATTCGTGCTCGGTTCGAAATGTTCATCGCGCGCTTTTTTATCGAAAAATTGTGTTCAGCGATGAGGCTCATTTTTGGTTGAATGGGTACGTAAATAAGCAAAATTGCCGCATTTGGAGTGAAGATCAGCCAGAAGCATTGCAACAGCTACCAATGCATCCCGAAAAAGCCACTGTTTGGTGCGGTTTATGGGCCGGCGGCATTATTGGGCCATATTTCTTCAAAGATGATGCGAATCGCAGCGTTACTGTCAATGGTGAACGCTACCGAGCAATGATAACAAACTTTTTTTTGCCCGAAATGGAAGTTCTTGACTTGCATGATATGTGGTTTCAACAAGACGGTGCCACATGCCACACAGCACGCGAAACAATGGCGCAATTGCGAGGCGGGTTTGGTGAACAGTTAATTTCACGTTTCGGGCCGGTCAATTGGCCGCCTAGATCGTGCGATTTGACACCATTAGATTATTTTTTGTGGGGGTATGCCAAGGCTAATGTGTATAGGGACAAGCCCGCTTCGATTGACGCACTGGAAGCCAACATCCATGCATTCATTCGTGAGATACCGGCCGATATGTGTGAAAGAGTATGCCGAAATTGGACTCAGCGGATTTGCTACCTGAGACGCAGCCGCGGTCAACATTTGCATGAAATTATCTTCAAACATTAAATTGCAAGGTTCAAACTATCGATTCAAATAAATATTTCATTCATTTTTTCGAATTTTTTGTGTTTTTTTTTTAAAAAAAGTTCTAAACCTCTTAAAAAATCACCCTTTACATAAACTGTCATGTTTTCTCCTAGATAAATTCGCACCAAGTAATACAGAACTTTGTATATCTTAAATTCGCACATACTACCTGATATTCCTCCAGCAGTTCGAAAATTTATTATTTCGCGTGGATTTTGCTGAATGCTGACATTTCTTCTATCTATATTTTTCGCGAAGTGAACCTTTTCACAACAACCATTTCCACACCAATATTATTTAAGATATTCATCCAAAATTTACCTGGCGCCTAGGGTACTGAGAATAGTAAAAAAAATGTATTCAGGTATAACCAGTCCAATATTAAATGAACAGATATTTTATTCTCTTAGCGACTATTCTCAAGAAATTCTTGGAAAGATCGCAAACTTATATCAAATTTATTTTTTACTTAGCATGCATTCGTTACAAACTAAAATGAAAATCAATCAAACAGAGAAAAGCACTAACCATTTCTTTTAATCAAAATATTCGAAGTACATATTTTAACCCAAATATTAATAAACGCTGCGTAAAAGATATCAACTCGTTTTCCAGCAGTTACGTAAAATTTTTGTATGCTAAATATTGTAATACGGGGGTAAGTGTTTAGAAATAAAACTAAAATGCATTATTTTTCAATTTTGTCCATACATTTGTACAAATTTGTGTTTGCTAGACTTAAAAAAAACTTGCATTGTTGTATTCCAACGATTAAAATCAGAAAACATTACATTTGCTAAAATTTGTTTATAATTATAAACTTTCAGGCTGAACAACAGCGTATGTAAATTTGCTCCTATTACAAAATTCCATACCATCCATTAGGATAGTTGGGCAACACTCCTCTTCAAAATGGCATTTCGGGAGGATTTATTTAGCTAATGCCCGAGATAAACATGGGTTTCTGAACATAAACATTTAACCCTACAGTTAGCGATATTCTGGCAACTATATTTGTTTATTGGTAAAAGGATTTTGGAAAGTGTGGGGTGTTTGCGTAAACTTCCAGGATAAAGTTGATTATTGGTAAGGCCGAATGTATTCGCGGATAGATTCCCCCTCCACCTGTTCGCGGTGATGGAACTTATAGTACTCGGCCACTTCTAATGGCTTTGGATTATAGTGTTCCCTTAGCACTTCACATAGTTCTGTATACGATTTACGTTCGGGGATCTCTGGTGATATACCGTCGCATAGAAGGTCGAAAGTACTTGGCCCAATGTAGTAAAGCAAGTAATTAACCTTGACCGCTTGATCTGAGATGTTAAAAATTTAAAAGGCACTTTCAAGTCTTTGCAGCCACCGAGTAAATTTACTTTTGTTTTCATCGAAGAACTCAATCGAGAAATTTGGGGGTACTCCCGCATATTGGCTTGCAGCAACAGTTCCAGCTCTATTCCCAGTAACAGCATCACCACCGACTCCAGCAGCATTATTCGATGCCATTTTGCAGAACAGCAGCAATTTTACAGCACAGCACCAGTAGCAATATATATATATTTTTTTTTTCTCAACCACAATGTAATATTTGATTGCAAATCAGCACAACAAACTTTTTAATAATCGAAAACTTAATGACGTGACTATATGAACTTTTTTTTCTTTTTTTTTCAACACAGTTTTCGTTCAACTGTTAAATCCCATCCTCGTCGCCAATTGTTGTAGTTAAACAGTTAAACGCACTTGTTAACTAGGTGACATGCTTTATTCATACGTTTTAAATACAATGCTTCGTTTAAATCTAAATATGTATACATAAGTGATCATATACCTAGAAAGAAATAAAACAGCGTTGCCTTTGCAACTAAAATGTAGTTATAAGAAGTAACAGACTTCTTTTTATTGGCGTCAGATTGGTATTGAAAAGGGGCTATGTCGGTCAAGTAGTTCTGGTACCTCCCATACAAAACCAATTATTGACCCATGTGTCCCTCTTTCCGTTGAAAACACGATAGCGTCCAAAGGAATCAACCTAGGTGAATGAAGTTTTGTGCAAGGAATTCTTTTATCGTCGTTAGGTTGGCATTAAAAATGTGCTATGTCGGTCAAGTAGTTCTCGTATTTTGCATGACTTGTATGCAGTGGAGGGTATCAAAGCATCGGCCAGGCCGATGATAACACTTTTACTTTTTTTTTGTGTATTTCCTTTTTTATTTATTTCCGACTAGAGTTGGGTAGTTCCGGACATGTATAGTTCTTTGAGCTATGTCCCATGTAGGAAACATTTCCTATCTCTCCGTTAACTGCAAATAACCATGTCCAACCATGTTCGATATAGTTCCGATTTCACAGGGGAAAATGAATGCGAACGAAAGAGAAGAAACATACGTATGGATGGATACCTGTGCCTCCGGAACGGAATTGGAAGTTGGAACTATGCATGTTTGTGCTAAGAAAGAGGAAAAAAAGAAATTCATGTTCGCATTGATTTAGAGTTGGGTAGTTCCGGATATGTATAGTTCTTTGAACTATGTCAAATGTCGGAACCATTTCCTATCTCTCCGTTTTCATTGATATGCATATGATATGTTAACAGTTCGATATCCATTTTATCATATTCTTTTGCGTTAGCAGTTCCTCTCCATTGAATTCTTTACATTCTTTCTTTTTCGAAGTAGATGTTGATGAAAACTCAATCAAATTAAATGAAATGTATTTTTTTTATTTTCGCTTATATAAAGGTTGCGAGAAGCAAGTCAACGAGTATTATTTCTTTCTAAATCGGCATTTACCTATAAAAATAGTTCCAAACTCTTTCAACCCTTTCCTTTCCTATTTCCATTAACCAAAAAATGGAAAAATTCTATCGCTTAATGGAACTACATAGTTCCACGGATATGTTTCCGGGAACAAGTTCCATTTCAAAAACGAATAGTTCCATGTTCGTTCAACAAAGGAACTGTATTTCGCGGAACTCTATTTAAGACTGCGCCATGCAATAAGAGACGACACGACTTTATCATATGAGCGTTTATTGACGACTGGCTTAATTCTAATACATCAGGAGAGACACTCCAACCGGTGTACGTGACTATGTACATTCCTATTAACAGGGTTACCGACTTACATGATATCATTACGAACTTCCATTACTACAGGTACCAGAACTACTTGACCGACACGGCCCATTTTTAATGCTGACCTAACGAAGATAAAAGAAGTGGTTTCACCAAACTTCATTTGCTTAGGTTGTTTTTTTGGACGCTATCGTATCTTCAATAGACGGAGAGACACATGGGTCCAAAATTGATTTTATATGGGAGGTACCAGAACTACTTGACCAACACGGCCCATTTTTAATACTAACCTAACGAAGATAAAAAGAAGTCCTTTCACAAAACTTCATTCACAAAGGTTGATTCCTTTGGACGCTATCGTGTTTTCAACGAAAAGAGAGACACATGGGTCTAATATAGATTTTGTATGGGAGGTACCAGAACTACTTGACCGACACAGCCCATTTTTAATGCTGACCTAACGAAGATAAAAGAAGTCCTTTCACCAAACTTCATTTGCTTAGGTTGTTTTTTTTTTGACGCTATCGTATCTTCAATAGACGGAGAGACATATGGGTCCAAAATTGATTTTGTATGGGAGGTACCAGAACTACTTGACCGACACAGCCCATTTTTAATACCAACCTAACGAAGATAAAAAAGAAGTCTTTGCACCAAACTTCATTCCCCTAGTTTTTTTCCTTTGAACGCTATCGTATTTTCAATAGACGAGGTCTCAGGCTAGAGACCAGAGGCCGTTCCTAAAAGGACTGCCTAAGACATCCTGCACGAGGTGCCACTGTTTTAAACTGAATATAACGGATCTAGAGGGGAATAACTCGATAAAACCCATAATCCCGGGTGAACGACCGTGCCTATGGGATGTATGGCACAATGTTATGTGTCTTCTAACGGTGAACTCTAGATACCTGGGGACCTCTAGTTTCAATTCCAATTCCCCTTTTCTGTATACAGGGGGTGAGTACAGAACGACCTTCCTTCCCCCTTACTCGTGGGAACAAAATGAACAAAATCAACAAACAGAACAAAACCAACAAACAAATTACAACAAACAAAAAGGAAGAGACTACTGTGCAAGGATCGAGCACTCTAGACTCTATTAATGTCGATCCCCGGACGGACCAGCTGACTGAGGAAGAAGAAAATCTTCTACTCAACCCTTTCGCCAATCTTGGAGTATGGGACGGAGAAATTGTCGCATCTGGCACTGGCGCAGGGAACCTAACTCTCGATGTTAGTGACACCTGCTCAAACGCTAGCTCTACCCTATCCAGATTGTCAAACTGCTCAAGACGTAGCAAAATAAGCAACAGCAGAAAGACAATCAAACGACTAGGCACAAGAGACTGGGACGAACTCAACGAGGCTGAACGCAAACGACTGCACAATGCGCGTGAAGGAACAGCTGCCAATGGAGAATGGGCCATTAGCTCATACACCGGCGGTAGCTGCTGCTGCTGGGGGCACGTATGCTGAGGTGTTGATGGGGCCACCTGCTCCAAAGATCGGCAAGGACCATCCTAAGAAAAGACCGACCTCATCAACATGTGCGACAAGGGAAACTGGAGTAATGTCTGAACCTCACACCGAACGTTGCATCGTGCCACTTGCCCGTACGGGTCCGGTGGGGGAGCGGACATTCTCTGGGGATATGAAGACACCGTCAATGGGAAAACTGATTGACCAAAATCAGTCTAGTGAACCAGGGACAGCGCCTTCTCACCCGACGACACACCGGTCAACGAAACTAACCTGAGAACTGTCACACTCACCGGCCAAGCGTTGCATCGGGCCACTTGCCTGTACGGGCCTGGGAAGTGAGGGGATAGTTCGCGGAAAGGAGGATGAGGAAGGCAAGCTGTCGGAAAACATTCAGGGCCACAGCCTCAAATGCAATCCGGAAGCGAGCACTTCTCGTCAACTGGGTGACAGCGGCCAAGACACATCACTGGACACGAATTCAAAAAGCGTCTCGACGACAATTGAGGTCCAACCCAGCACCTCACGTGGACGAACTGCCACCTTCAGTCGCAAGACTAAAATACCTCTGGGAAAGGACGAAATTCTACGTAGACAAAGACGAAACGCAATACAATTTGTGCGACGTCTGAGTAAACGTAACCCTGACACCTTAACGGACAAAGACAGGAAAGCACTCGACAATGCTAAGAATCGACTCAGGACACTTCCTTCTGACAATAGGGAATCAACCAAACCCAACACGGCTCCTAAGAATCTAACTGGGCAGAAGGGCCACTTGCCCTTCACCCCGATTGCAAATAGACTTAGGATACCTGCAATGGGCTCGGGACCGGACTTACAACCCAACCCCGAACGGCAGGTACGTCGAAAAGGGCTAGGTTGAATGACACCATCTCCCCGCCAACACCTAACGTTCGGAAAAAGGCCAGAACTTCATTGGTAACCGTAACTGGAAAGCAAGTTGCGATCATTGATCAAGGCAATCCTACACGGAAACTTTCCAACGACCAATGGAGACTAATTGAGCTCCATGTCCTTGATGAAGTTAATGAGGCTATTATAAAGAATAAAGAACCTCTCCCGTTATTCGGTACCCTCAACACCATTCAAGGATTCAAAGTCATGACATGTGAAGACGGCTACACTCTCACATGGCTAAAGGACTTCATCGCCAAAACCAAAGCTCCCTGGCTTAATGCAGACCTGCATGTGATCGATAAGAAGGAGATAGTACGATTGACTAGGCCAAAAGCCAGACTATCTGTACGGGGACCTTACATTCCGAGAGATCGGATTGAGAGATATCTCAAATCCCTGAATAAAGACCAACTAAGCGAAGCTTGGGAAGTCGTAGAAATGGGAGAGTACAACGAGGCTGGTACAGAGGTAACGGTGCTGTTAAGCCGCAAATCCATCCCGTTGCTGAGAAAGATAGGTTTTAAAGTTCGTGTCGGTATTAACCGATGCAAACTTAGACTTATAGCCAACGCGGCTTATAAAAACAAAAAGGTAGAGGGGGTAGCCAAAAACTGTGATGAAAATAGTCCAAGCCAACCTCCATCACAGTAAGGCGCTAGCCGGCCAACATGGTCTACCTCATGGAGGCTAGACAAATTGACGTGGCCCTAATCCAAGAACCCTGGGTAGCAGGCGGCAAGATTAAAGGCCTTGGCTCTAAAGGACTCATACTGTTTGAAACAAAACATGTACACACACACAGTAAGACCAGAACTTGTATATTGGCGAGGAAACAGTTCAATCTCTTTCTTCTATCTAATTACAGTGATAAAGACCATACAACAGTCAGGTACGAGAGAGAGGGGCTCCCAACGCTGATCCTAACATCGTGCTATTTGCCATACGATGCAACGGAAGGACCGCCATCTGCACTCACCTACCAACTGGTGAATCGGGTAAAGGAAGAGAAATGGGATCTGGTGATAGGATGTGATGCTAACTCAATGCAGACACAACGTGCAAAACGATGTACTTGGAGAGCCTAGTGTAATGAATTAGAAACTACTGCAGAATCAGCTAGGCTCAGGAAGATCCTTGCTAAAGAACCCATCGCCTTGGGCTCTCTTAAGGCCCCCAATGACCGATGGACAGAATCGTGTAATGAGACACTAGACCTCCTTCTCCAAACTCACTTCCCGGGATGTAACCCCAACGGGAACAATGAACTGGATTCAGAATATTCCACAGATGACGGCGCTCCAACGGAAATGGTGACGGAGGAAAAGATAAGTTGGGCAATCAATTCTTTCTTACCATATAAATCTCCCGGAATTGATGGCATCTTCCCTATGATGCTACAAAAATGCGAGAAACTTATAACCCCACATCTGAAAAACATATTCCTAAGCAGCCTAAAGCTAGGATACGTTCCAAAATCAATGCGAGAAGTTAAAGTGGTCTTTATACCCAAAGCTGGCAAGCCCAGCCACACAACTGCCAAAGATTTTAAACCCATTAGCCTAACATCGTTTGTTCTAAAAACATTTGAAAGGCTGATAGACATACATATCCGGACTAAACTAAACCCGGATACTGTATCCCCGGCTCAACACGCCTATACAAAAGGCAAAAGTGTTGAAACAGCACTGCATAGTGTCGTCAGCACGATGGAAAAAACATTGAAAGTTAAAGAATACACTCTAGCAGCCTTCCTGGACATTGAAGGAGCTTTTAACAATATCGAAACAGAAGCAGTTCAAAGATTTCTAACAAACCTTAAAGTGAATACCGCTATCATCAAATGGATAATGTGTATGCTCAAAAATAGAATAATCATCTCAGAACTAGGAGGTGTAGAAACGAAGGTACCTGCATCAAGAGGCACTCCTCAAGGTGGGGTACTATCACCCCTACTCTGGGTTCTTGTAGTAAACGAGATCCTGAATAAACTTGAATTCAGTGGAGTTAAAGCAGTTGCATATGCCGACGACCTAGCACTGCTCGCGACAGAACTATTCCGGAATTTAGACTGCCAACAATTGAAGGGATTCCGCTAATAATTTCTGATAGTGCAAAATACCTGGGAGTTATCCTAGATCGGAAATTAAACTGGAACTGGAACAACATTAAGGAAAGAGCCAAAAAGGCAACGATAGCATTCTATGTCATGTGGCTCTATATAGCGGTTGTAAGACCGATACTAACTTATGGTTGTTTATTCTGGTGGCAAGCGCTGTTAAAGTCTAACAACCTAAAAACCATGACAAAAATTCAAAGAATGGCCTGTATTGGCACCACGGGGGCAATGAGAACCAGCCCCACACCAGGCCTAGAGGCTATACTCCATCTCAAACCCCTAGATGTCTTTGTACAAGAATCTGCTGCTAACAGCGCCCTTCGGTTAAGCCAGACCAAAAACTGGAAACACAGCTTGACAGGACACGCACAAATTCTAAACAAATTCGCGGGCAATAATATATGCACGGACTATATCACCCCCCGACTAGACTTCAGAAGACCATTTACCACGTGTTTCCCCAGCAGGGACTAATGGAATGAGGACCAACCAACATCCATTGGACCAACCATACCCATATACACGGATGGATATTATTATTATTATTACGCGGAACGTCTCGGACTATCCAGTTCAATCAGACTACCTAACCACAGCAGCGTATTCCAAGCTGAGGTATTGGCAGTGACAACAGCTGCTAAATAGGTTGCAATGATGGCAATACCCCATGCAGATATTACCTTTTTCATTGACAGTCAAGCGGCAATAAAAGCGATCGCTGCCGTTGAGTTAAAATCAAAGCTTGTAAGTCGCTGTCGCGAAGAGCTGCGGGTTCTTGGCGCGCAGCACAACGTAAGACTATGCTGGGTTCCTGGGCACAAAGGTGTATCTGGGAATGAAAAAGCTGATGAGCTGGCAAGAAAGGGATCCTCCCTTGAACTAAACCAGGCCGACACCACAGTAATGATTCCCCCCTGTAATCTCAGACAGGTGATTGGGAACAGAATACTAAAGGCGACAATTGAGAGATGGAGCAAACTAGACTCCTGTGTCATAACCAGGAAAATGTGGCCAATCTAAAACAAACAGAAAACGGAGAAAATCCTGCAATTAAGCAAGAAATCATTGTCCTTAATTGTGGGCATTATCACCGGACACAATACACTGAATTACCATACCAAGAATATGGGAATCAGTTCAGATGACCTATGCAGAGGATGCGGTGATGAGGAGGTGCATGAGGACACCCCACACTTTCTTTGTCACTGTCCAGCACTCTTTATTTTATGAAATAAATTCCTATACGCATACGAGGTAAATGAACCAAACAGCACCAACTAAAGAGGACTCAACTCCAGAAAACAATCCCGCTGACCAACCAGGAACCAGTGTGAAAGTTTAAACAAAGAATTGGAAAGAACCCGTGAGCAGAGACTCAGTAAGATTAGCCACTGCAACTGCACAATTTAAAACGGAATTGTTAGATTTTCAATGTCAAACGCACCCAATTGCTATAGACAATAAGATAACTAAAAGGGATAGCCTATATGGAAGTGATTTAAAAGGTAGTGAAAGTGATATAGAAAATGATTTACCACAAAGGGAAGTGATTCTTAATTGGTTTAACATTTCAATTCCTGAATCTGAACAGGATTTATCCATTGAAAACTCAGAATCTAAAATGCCGGTGGATTATTGCAAAATCGCAAAGCTAACTGCTCATTTAGTACCAATATTTTCGGGTGAACAAAGCCCATCATTAAGTACCGACCTACAAACGTTTGTAGGTTGCTATAAAAAAATACTTGAATGCCTACCTGAGGAAGAACACCAAGCGTTTGTTCAGATTTTAACAACAAGACTGCGGGGAGCTGCATATTTGTTAGTCGCATCTAACCCAATAACATCCTTTGGGGATGCCGAAAAGCTTCTCAACCGCACGTATTTGCCGAGAGAAACGTATCAAGATCTGGTAAATAAACTTATTATTATGAGACAGTACCCCTTGGAAGCTCTCATCGCTGAAAACACAGTTGGAAGATTTTTCCAAAAACGCCTTGAAAACAGGGGTCTTTAATCCGTATCTTTGCCAATATCTATTAACGGTAGGAGATGAACCTATAGACAAACTAGTGCAACGAGCATTAGATATGGAAAGGTTGCAACAAACTGTTCTTCCAACACAACAAATTGTGCATTCAAATGCCCAATTTCAATTCCCTACCAATCCAACTTTAAACAATAGTTTCTCAAATCCGAGCTTATGGCACGGGAACATTAGTAGTTTTTCTCAATCGCAGTTAAATCCTCAATCTACACCGATTGATTTAAATACACAGCAATCCCATGATTTTACCCAAAATAAAATCAATTCAAATTATTTACAAAGTAATAGATCCAATCACTGCGTTATTTGCAGTTTCTGTGGAAAGACTGGACACACCTACAGTGATTTTCTAAGCAGAAAAAACACACCTTTCTGCACAAATTGTATTATGTATAACCACGACATTAGAGACTGCCGACGAACTAACAGACCAACTAACAACAAGTTTCAAAATAATAGAAAAAAATACTTTAACCATCGAAACCCTGCAAGAGTCTGCGAAAATACCTCTTCCAACCAGGCGACCAGCAGCTCGCCACAAAACATTTCAAGGGTCTATAATATTAAAAAAAAATGTGATTTTTGTGGCCGAGCTGGTCATGATATTATCGAATGTAAACAAAAGGCTAAATGGGTATCCGAGAACCAGGGAAACTCCCAACTGTCGAGCCCAAAATCCCCGGCTCGACATTATGTAACTCATAACGATAAGACCAAAAGGTATACTCAAAAGCCCGATCACGGTGTCCCCACAATAATTCTCCCTCTAGACATAGGCCTGAACGGGCAGGCAAAATTAATCGTGGACACCGGCTCCGAAATAAGTTTAATCAAACAAAAATCAGAGCCAGATGTAAAATTAGAAACGAATAAGCCATGCCTCCTACAAACACCATTTGGGCACGGAAAAAGTGTGGGTACTTGTCAAGGAAATTTTAAATTGAATACTAAAATTCCATGTACTTTCCAAGTTCTGGGCGATACACCTACATTCCCAGACGACGGGATACTTGGAAACGACTTTCTGTCAAAAAATTGTAACGTGGAAGGGCCTAGCCAACAGCTTAGATTCACTTGCACAAAAAATAACCCCAAGCAGTTCAGCATACCTCTCAGCTCAACTAATCACAGAACGGCTCGTCGCAAAATAGACGAAAATAGGCACACTACAATTATTAACAATAAATCAAATATGCTAGCCCCATCCTACAGCGACGAAGGCCATCGTATAAAACGGTCGAACATACTAACCTTTTCCTGTAGCGAAGCAGATGCCAGTATAACAAATGTGGAAATCGTATTAGATAAACCCATCTGCCTGCCTGAACGGTCACAGAAACGTTTAATAGTTCCTTTGGAGCTAGCGGAAGAAATGCCCTGCCTACCCGATAAAGTAGGCGATGGAGTCTTCCTCTCTAACTGTATTTTGCCTTCAGGCCAAAATAAATATTTGATAAGTGCCCTCAATACAAATAATAAAACGGCAATCATACAAAAATTGAAGCTGCAACTAAGTCCAGCAAAGAACTATAAGATAATCGCTCTGGAAACCGAAGAGAAACATGCCCCAGAGACGACACATTCAATTCACCACGTGAAATACTTCCCACCGGACAACGAAATTCCGGACCACCCACGGCATAATCTGCGGTTGGAAAACCTCAAAAAAGAACTAAAAGTAGGAACAAATCTTAGTCTAGATGAAAAACAAACGATTTTGAATCTATGTAGTGAATATAATGACATATTCCATCTTAAAGGCGATTATCTAACGTACACCGACGCAACTACCCATACGATTCCACTAGAGCAGGATCAGGCACCGATAAATCAGAGAATGTACAGACTGCCCGAGACAAAAAGGCTAATAATTAACGAATAAATGAAGGAAATGTTGGAAAATTACATTGTTCAACCCAGCAAAAGCCCGTGGAACTCACCCCTCTTAGTCATTCCTAAGAAAGCAGGTCCGGATGGAAACAGCAGATGGAGAATTGTGGTCGATTTTCGTAAATTAAATGATAAGACCATTGGCGATGCTTACTCTCTTCCTCGAATAGAGGATATACTTGATCAACTAGGTCATTCCCGTTATTTCTCGACGCTCGATCTAGCTAGTGGCTACCACCAAGTTCTGGTAGATCCAAAGGATCAACCAAAACCGCTTTCAGCACGAACTATGGACACTATGAGTTTAAGCACATGCCTTTCGGTTTAAAAGGAGCCCCCGCTACGTTTCAACGCTTAATGAACTATGTCCTTACCGGGTTACAAGGAATAGAATGCTTTGTATATTTAGATGATATCGTCATCTACGGTAAGCGGGGGCGATTCCTCTCAGTTAGCTAGTTTAGCGGCGCTAAACCAAGAAAATAAATTGAAATACATATAGGCAAAATACAGCAAATAACGAGGTTAAAGTAATTATGAAGATTAATAATTGCAATAATCAACGACATACTAAATAAAAAAACTATCATTTACAAATAATATTTGCCTACACAAACACACAACACAATACTCCCATGCAATAAGTTTCACTTGAAATACTCTTTAGCGTTACAACTTGCGATACCGCAAATTCCCTGCCTGCACGCACACACACAATCTAAAACTCCCATAGAAAAGTCTCCTGCTTGTAGCATTTTAGCGTAAAAAAGTTGCGCTACCGAATTTCCTCCACTCTGTATAAGTGTGGAATTTGACTATACCTCTACCAGTCGTAAGCAAAGCACAGGAAAATATACGGAAGGGTAAGCGCAAAACAAATGCGATAAAAGTTGGAAGTAGAGTGTAAGTGTAAGCAAGCAGGTATATTTTGCGAGTTATCTTTTTTTGTACTTCTGTATGTTTCTCTTTCTAGGCAAATTGCAGTAAGAAAGTTTCGTTGTGTTCTTATTTGACTGAATTAATAGTCTTATTGAATTCCATACCAAAAGTAAAGTGCGATTTATAATTTTATATTTGCGTGGATTATAAATGTGAGTAAATACATAATAATTATTTTTGTCGTGCTTTTGGAATATGAGAGTGCGCTTTTGTTTTTTTTTTTTTTTTTTTTGTGAGTAGTGAGCACGTAGCTAACCCAATGCTTAAGACCAGGAATCGCCACTGACGGTAAGAACCTAGCTGATCATAACAATAAGCTGAAAAAGGTTTTTGATAAATTAAGAAAAAATAACTTAAAACTGCAGCCGGAAAAGTGCAGATTCCTACAAAAGGAAGAAGTTTATTTGGGACATATATGTTCGGAATTAGGGGCACTTCCAAATCCCGGTACAACTGCCACTGTTCAAAATTTTCCATCTCCACGAACAGTTAGGCAGGCCCAATCCTTTTTGGGACTCGCCAACTACTACCGTAGATTTATCCCACAATTTTCTAAAATAGTTCGTCCCCTCACAAACCTACTCCGTAAGGACGTAAAGTTCACCTGGACTGAGAAATGCCAAAGAGCATTTCAACAAATCAAAGACCTCTTGTTCTTGCCACCTCTGTTGATCTATCCTGATTTTTCAAAGCCTCTTAATCTGACGACGGATGCAAGCGGTGAAGCGATCGGAGCTGTACTGTCCCAGGGCGATGTAGTTAAAGACCAGCCCATTGCATATGCTAGCCACATTGCATATGCTAACACAATTGAGAAAGAGTTACTAGCAATTGTATGGGCTACTAAAAACTTTAGATGCTACCTTCAAGGACGTAAATTTACTATATTTACAGATCATAAGCCCTTGAGGGGAGTATTTAATGTAAAAGATCCCACAACTCGCCTCGTTCAATTCCATCACAAATTGTCGGAATTCGATTACAAAATAGAATATACGCCAGGCAAAGCCAATACTAATGCTGATGCCTAGTCGAATTCCACAACTTAATGGAGCGTTTACGTAAACTGTGCACAGCTACGGACAAAATCGTTACCTATGTCGAGTACGAAGCCAAGAAAGCAGAACAACAGATTGAAAAACCTGTAGAGTGCAGGATTTGCTCAAATTCGGATGCATCTAGCTTAATTATACAAGAAACTGCAGAACCTTTAAAAATTACAATTAAAAAAAGGTACAAGCCGAGGTGCACCGACCACCGGGCGACCTCATCAAATCCCCCCCAGGAAACCCTTAACTAGATCACTTACACTACCAAAATCCGTTCAGCTTGTATAAAAATATAAATAATAAAAAAAATATATATACATTAATCTATTTGAATAACAAAAATAAAGCCAAAATAATAAAAATATATATATATACATATAAGAACTGTAATTATTAAAAATATTAAAGTTTAATAAATATAAGAATTAACTATATACGTAGTATATAAAAAAAAATTTTTTTTAATTTGTAAATCTAGGTAAAAATGTTAAAAAAAAGTAAATAAATAAAAATTTATATAATGTAAGTGTTACAATAAATAGAATGAACCAATTATTTGTAAAGAAAAAATAATAAATAAATATAGATCTTGGCTATGTTATACTTTAATAAAAATATAAAACATAGGATTAAATATCAAAAAGAATATACATACATAATTAACTACTATTTAATAAATTGATATATGTTAAAACTGAAAATAATACTAAACTAAGAAAAACATCGTTGAATTGTCCTGTTCTGCCTTCAAACTGGTACCGAATATTTAAAATAATTTTCCGAGTCTTATTCCTCTTTCCTCTTCTAAGAATAATCCTCTTTTATTATGGGGGAAGGATTTGTTGCATGCGCATAACTCACATTTCGTAATAACTTTTCCTCTCTTAAATTCACACGAAATATTATATCGTCTACCAATTTATTGCATTTGCCGCATGCTCCTATTTCTTACAAATCTAATTCAAATTCAAAACGCAATAATGCAATGTGCAATGTGCACTCGTTATCTTCTTTAATTCAAATTACCTATGTTACCTGGTCACTGCCGGCGTTCTCAAGGGTGTCGCATATCTTCTTAAAAGATAATGCCAGATGCCAAACAAATTTTATGTTCGAAGGCAGATCAGACAATTTTGAAGAGAGAGTTCGTTACCGAAACGCATACGATTCAGACGCAGCTTGTAACCTGTCTTGTCCAGCTACGATTACTAGTGGTGTGAATGTATTATACAAAGTAGATGCTAACTTATATTTTGTGAAGACTATTTCTTGCTTTAAATTTATTGTCGTTGTGAAAAGTTAAAAATAAATATATTTTTGGTGCAAGTGTTATCAACTCCATATGACAATTCTTGGCAACCTAACGAAGATTGTGTAGATACATTTTGTAACATTCAACCGTCACTAAAGTACTAAATATTTGGATAACAATAAAAGGATTTTAACAAAGCTCGGCACCAACAAAACAACTTCAGTGACAAGTGAAGGTTATTTAAAAACACCACATCAGAAAAAAAAAAAAAAAAGTCGGCGCAGTGGCTTAGTGGTTAGTGTGTTGGACTACTAAGCGAGGGGTCCCAAGTTCGAATCCCGAGAAAACCCAAATTTCAACTCAAGGTTTTTTTCCACTGCGCCACCTCTCGCGAACGTCTGACAAACATCCGAGAGTATAAATGTCATGAAAAAGCTTCTCAATTAGCCGTTTGGACTCGGCATAAAACTGTAGATCCCTTCCATTCGTCCCAAAAATGAAAAACTCACACAAAACGAATGGTTGCGAGAAGCTAGGCCCAGGGTCTTTACCGACCTGTAGCGCCAACTATTTATTTTTTTTATTTTTTTTACATCAGAAAAAAAAAACAAAACATTTTAAAACAAAAATAATTAATTTTATTTTGAAATTATTCAAGAGGAAAATAAATTTTGTTTTACATTTCAAAGTTTAGGAAAAAAATCATGAATTTTGGTTTGCTTTTGATAATAGGCAGAGTTAAAATCTGCTACTAAAACAGAAAGGGTGTTAAATGTGTTCTCTCCGTATTCATTAAAACAAACAAAAGTCCGCAACAATGGAATTGCTTTTAATGCTTCCAAGGCTGTAGGAGGAGTTACGTTATATTCTAGCTCATCATCATCTTCACTTTCTTCATCTTCTCCTTGACGAGCGTGTACCTCCCGTACAATATCGTCGTCAGTTTCCATCGATGACGTCAAAACATTGTCGTCAATATGAACATACTGCTCCCATTCTTCAGCTGCTACCTCTCCATTTATAATTCTAATCGCTAGTTCGCTTAATGGAACATCGTCTTCCTTAGTGAAATCCAAGTCTGCAATCAGAGGCGCTAATGATAGAAAACCAGCATGCTTCAAGTAATTTGCCTTGGTCCAAAGGTTGCAAAACGGATATTGTGTTTGCAGGAAGAAATATCAGTTATATGGATTGTAAGCTTTCGACGTTTGGATGATTAGGACAATTATCTACAGTCAAAATAATTTTCTTGTTTTGTCGCTTTAACTCCTTATCCCATTTATGAAGGTAATGAGTAAAAATATTTGACGTCATCCATGCAGTTTTATTTCCTTCATAAAAGACCGGTAAGGACTTAACATTTTTGAAGCAACGAGGGGATTAAGATTTTCCTATCAGCAAAAGTTTTCTTTTTATCGATCCCGTCATATTGCAAGCAACCATAACCGTTACTCTATCTTTGGAGAATTTTCCACGCATGCAGCGCTCGCCTCTAAACTGGAAGGACTCATCCGGGCCAAGCTTATAGAATAGTGGGGTTTCGTCGGCGTTAAAGATGTCCTCATCTGAATAACCCTTTCGAAGATTAGGCCAAACTTTTTGAATCCATTCGTCACACAATGTCGAATCGACTTCGGCTGCTTCGCCTGAAACTTTTCCAAAAACATTGTTGTGACGTTGCCTAAAGCGTCTTATCCAGGCATCAGAACATCTGTAGTCTTTCTTTCCGAGCAATATTCCAAACTTGTTAGCTTGTCCGATAAGAATTGGTCCATTTATTGGGATATTTTGTCTTCTCTTACTCTTAAACCATTTCAATAACGCTTCATCGATTTCAGGGTTGGTTGACTGTCGAATTTTTTTATTATACCCTCCAGAGGAAGGTATATTCACTTTGCCAATACATTTGTAACGCCAAGAAGGAGTCACAGGAGAACTCATAAAGTATATATATTCTGAATCAGGATCACATTCTGAATCGATTTAGCCATGGCCGTCTGTCTGTCTGTTGAAAGCACGATAGCGCCCAAAGTAAATGACGTAGGTGAATGAAATTCTGTGAAAGGACTTGTTTTTATCGTCGTTAGGTTGGTATTAAAAATGGGCTATGTCGGTCAAGTAGTTCTGGTACCTCCCATACAAAACCAATATTGGACCCATGTGCCTCTCTGTCTGTTGAAAGCACGATGGCGCCCAAAGTAATTGACGTAAGTGAATGAAATTTGGCGAGAGCACTTATTTTTATCAGCGTTAGGTTGGTATTGAAAACGGGGTATGGCGGTCAAGTAGTTCTGGTACCTCCCATACAAAACCAATATTGGACCCAGGTGCCTCTCTGTCTGTTGAAAGCACGATGGCGCCCAAAGTAATTGACGTAGGTGAATGAAATTTGGCGAGAGCACTTATTTTTATCAGCGTTAGGTTGGTATTGAAAACGGGGTATGGCGGTCAAGTAGTTCTGGTACCTCCCATACAAAACCAATATTGGACCCATGTGCCTCTCTGTCTGTTGAAAGCACGATGGCGCCCAAAGTAATTGACGTAGGTGAATGAAATTTGGTGAGAGCACTTATTTTTATCAGTGTTAGGTTGGTATTGAAAACGGGGTATGGCGGTCAAGTAGTTCTGGTACCTCCCATACAAAACCAATATTGGACCCATGTGCCTCTCTGTCTGTTGAAAGCACGATGGCGCCCAAAGTAATTGACGTAGGTGAATGAAATTTCGCGAGAGCACTTATTTTTATCAGCGTTAGGTTGGTATTGAAAACGGGGTATGGCGGTCAAGTAGTTCTGGTACCTCCCATACAAAACCAATATTGGACCCATGTGCCTCTCTGTCTGTTGAAAGCACGATGGCGCCCAAAGTAATTGACGTAGGTGAATGAAATTTGGCGAGAGCACTTATTTTTATCAGCGTTAGGTTGGTATTGAAAACGGGGTATGGCGGTCAAGTAGTTCTGGTACCTCCATACAAAACCAATATTGGACCCATGTGTCTCTCTGTCTGTTGAAAGCATGATGGCGCCCAAAGTAATTAACGTAGGTGAATGAAATTCGGCGAATGGACTTATTTTTATCGTCGTTAGGTTGGTTTTAAAAATGGGCTATGTCGGTCAAGTAGTTCTGGTATTTCGCATGACTTGTATGCAGTGGAGGGTATCAAAGCATCGGCAGGCCGATGATAACACTTTTACTTGTTTTTTATGCAGCATTCTTCAAAGCTTTTTTCAGTTTTTTCACGATTTTTCCATATTGTTTATACGGTTGAATGTGGAACACCAAACTCCTGAGCGATTGTACTATTTCTTCCGACAGACTCCAACGGAATATAATCGCTGCCTTTTCTTCTACAGAAAAGTTCCTTCGTGTTCCAGAACTCATAGCTGGAAAACAAAATGTATATCATAAACTAATATCCTACTATATCACAAAATTACAAACCTTTTTACCCAAAACGGATTACCGATTAAATAGACTGCAATAATATTCAACAAATATGTGAACAGCTACACAATGTGGAATGTTCATTTTCATCGGCAACGCAACAAATCGGTTTGTCACTTTGTAAAATCACAAAAAAAATTACACTGTTTTTTATTTTCCTATACCTCCGTCGTTATAAGCCACGAAAACGATTGATTTTCTTTCGGAAAGTGGTCGTTATATCCGACACGTCGTTATATACGATGACATTATATCCGACGGTAGAATACCTTAAAATGTAAAGAAACCAACCAAATGAAAGGAAAGTGGACGTTATAAGCGACTATTCGTAATAAGCGACTTCCACTGTACTTTATTAGGCCTCCGGCCTCCTTCTTGGCGTTACAAATGTAATGGCAAAGTGAATATACTTCCTGTGGAGGGTAATAAAACAAACGTCTATTTACCTACTACTTTAAATATTGCTAGTAATAAATATATATGTAATTTTTGAGTTAGGACTCTATTGCCTAGAAACAAAGTTATCAAAAAGATGAACTATTTTTAATTGTGTAATTACTCAAAGCGTCACATCTTTTTTATTTCTTTGGACTATGCTAACGGCGGTTTTATTGACGTGTTGGGATTTGAATTTTACGTTTGAATAATGATAAATCTCAAATTTGACAAATTTCGAGATACTACAGTATTGTATCATTAGTGCGATATATATTCTGAATCAGGATCACATTTTGAATCGATTTAGCCATGTCCGTCTGTCTGTCTGTCTGTCTGTCCATCTGTATGTTGAAAGCACTGTAGCTTCCAAAGGAATCAACCTAGGCGAATGAAGTTTGGTGAACGGACTTATTCTTATTGTCGTTAGGTTGGTATTAAAAATGGGCTATGTCGGTCAAGTAGTTCTGGTACCTCCTATACAAAACCAATTTTGTATGACTTGTTTGCAGTGGAGGATATCAAAGCATCGGCAAAGCCGATTATAACACTTTTCCTTGTTTTTTTTTGGTCCTATGCCCAGTTGGCTGACACTGCGACCTGTAAGATCTATTGTCATCAACAAAAAATAAATAAATAGTTGGCGCTACAGGTCGGTAGGGACAGTGAGCCTAGCTTCTCACAACCATTCGTTTTGTGTGAGTTTTTCATTTTTGGGACGAATGGAAGGGATCTACAATTTTATGCCGAGTCCAAACGGCTAATTGAGAAGCTTCTTCATGACAGTTATACTCTCGGATGTTTGTCAGACGTTCGCGAGAGGTCGCGCAGTGGAAATAAACCTAGAGTTAGAATTTGGGTTTTCTCGGGAATCGAACCTGGGATCCCTCGCTTGGTAGTGCAACACACTTATCACTAAGTCACTGCGCCGACCTATTGTATCAGTGGGGAATGTTAATCTTAGAGACGTGCGACCTCCCTAATGAAGGTCAATAAGTCCTTAGTAGTAGAGTGCGCTATATCTGCTGGCATACGAGTCTCTCTATTAAAGACATGTTTTCTTAACCAATGAAAAGCCGGGCAGTCACAGTTCATTTTGTAAAGGTTATATCTAAGCCCACAATGACTTGTGAGGAAGAACCTAGGCTTTCTTATATTATCCTTATTATCTAAGGATTTCCTTAAAGAAGTAAGGCTTAATTAATCTTTTAGATTGTCTTAGACCAGGGACATGTTCCCAGGAATCAAGACGAAGTTGTTTTTCCCTATCATTAATTTTCCTTAGCGCAGTAGTCCAATTGACTGTGCAGTAGGGTTCTGGTCCGCAGAGAAAGGATTTTGTACCAGCCCTAGCTAGTTTATCTGCATGTTCGTTGCCTGCAATACCAAGCTTTACCTTATTGTGTTTGGCAATTGCTTGCAGAGCAACGTGACAGCACTTAACTGTTTTGGAGTCCATTGTATTGGATGCCAATGCTTGTAAGGCTGCCCGATTATCTGAAAACATTTGAATGATTGAGCTTTCACACCTTTTTTGGAGATTAGATTAGCGCAAGTTTCAAACGCATGGATTTTTGCTTGAAAAACCATGGGACACGTTCCCATGGGTATCGAGACTTTGGTGTTGGGTCCAAAGACACCAGCTCCAACTCCGGAATCCATTTTTGATCCGTCGGTGTACCATACTAAGCTTTTTCGGTTCAGTGTCGGGATTCCATTTGCCCAACTAGAGCGTTCGAGTAGCTCTACGTCGTATAATTTACTGAAGCTGTACTCCATAACCATAATGTCCGGGACGGAGCGCAACATGTCCAAGTTTGGTACTTGTATTCTCATAACCCACAGGATCAACGGATTTAAATTTTTTTTCTAGTTGCAGTTTAATGGCGTATCTAGCAGCAGTCTTCATAAAAAAGAACTGCAGTGGTGAGAGCCCAATAATGTAAGTTCCAATTTAGTTTTTTATCAAGTATGATTCCGAGATATTTTACTTCGTTGGAATAATTAAATGAAGTTCCATTCAGGATAATGGGTTCTAACATGAACAGTCTCCTTCTGGTGAAAGGAACTAGAATAGTTTCATTTGGATTGAAGGATAAACATTCCGTCTTACACCATTCCAAAACATGTAGTAAAGCATTTCTCATTCTACTATTCATGGTAGCACAAAGCTTTCCACTAATGGCAATTGTAAAATCATCGGCATATCCGATGTCGTCATAACCTAGATTATGCAGACTGACTAGTAGACTGTCTATGGCGAGTGACCACAGCAACGGGGAAGCAGCCTCTGACTGCTGTTACCGACACAGCCACTTCTCCTGACGAGTATGTTATAACTCGACTTTCCAGCATGGCTCGGATCCATCGGTTCGAGTCTTCGGTACCCTTACTTCTTTCTGATTGCCCAAGCAATCGATTCGTAACCGGTATTGTCGAAAGCACCCTCAACATCTAGAAATGCGCTCAGGAGGGCATTCTTATTAAGCCGAAGAAACAACTTTGCATAGAGCTAACCTAGCACATACTCTAACTTCTAAAAATGTACCTAAGGTAGTGGGGGTTTATGCATTGTGGTTTGGTCCTTTTCCATTAGTTTTTTGGCAGTATTTCGATTTTCATAACGAAAAGTCCACTTGTTTCACTTTTCAAAACGAAATAATGCCTTATTTTAAATTTGCCCTTATTTCTCTTGGGTTAATTTCACGTCTCCGTGAGAAGTTAGTTATTTTTTCATTTTAGGTTCCTTTCCTTTTGGGAAAGGGTCCACTGCCCTGGGCATAAAAATTACTTTTTCGTGTCACTGTGCGACGGCGTACGACACAATCTATTCAAAATCGATAGTTAAGCCAAGTGAATCATCTTAAAAGCAAGTTGTTGCAGTCCGTGTAACCTCTTTCTATCGTCATGCCATGTTTTTTATGGGTTGGGTACGAAAACTCCAAAACTAAAATCCCCAACCTGAAATCCCCAAGTCAATATCCCCAAACCCAAAATCCCCAAATCAAAAATCCCCAAATCCAAAATCCCCAATAACAAAATCCTTAAACATAGATTCCCAATATTTCGAGTGTATCTAAGAATTGATGTTTGGCGCCAAACATCAATTCTTAGACACACTCGAAATATTTGGCGCCAAACATCAATTCTTAGATACACTCGAAATATTGGGAATCTATGTTTAAGGATTTTGTTATTGGGAATCTACATTTAAGGATTTTATAAATTAAAACTGTAACTCATTTTTCAATTATATTCAAGATAATAACTAATATAATATTACAACTTAAATTCAAAAAATATAACAAAAAGGACTTCAAGAAAGAAAATCTTGCTTTTCATTAATTTTTTTTTGTGACCACAACACTTTTGCAAAACTATTCCTTCCGTTTCGCACCAGACCATCTAAATTCGTGTTTTTTTGTTCTTGAATGCAAATGGTAGTCATACCCATCAACAAACAATTTTTCTTTGCCCTTCTGTGATTTTATTACGTTAATTTCCATAGCTGCCGATTTAATGTTTCTCCGCCAAATGCCAATGTAGAAATGAAGCGGCAAGCGGTATAACTTGTTTGCTAATGAATCGATAAGCGGTACATGTACAATCGTCGTCTATATACATACAATCGGTATGTAAATACAATCATTGTCATCTACTGTGGAGATTTTGCACTTGCAAAACGTTTGGGGATTTTTCATTTGGGGATTTTGTACTTGGGGATAGTCAATTCGAGTATTTTTTAAAAGGTGGGGATTTTGCACTTGTGTATTATGTAGGTATCCCGTTTTTTATTACTTGGTTCTTGAACTGTGTAAATGGTGTAGGGGTCAGTTAAAAATGCGATATGTGTAAAAAAAAAACAGCAAAATGCAATAGCATTAATTTTAAGACTTTGTCTTACAAAAAGCAAAGAGGATAATTATTGTTTGCTTATGCTTAGTCCCCCTGGTAGAAAGAAAAATAGTGGCCTGGTTTATGCAAAACATATTGCTGGAAAAAGTAAAGTGAAAGTGGTTTTTAACTATTTACCTTCGCCTATTTATATGTAAGGTTAACCATTCCGTGAGTTTTCCATACTAGTTACTGTAAAGCAAAGCTAGTTTTATTATTTTGGCAATAAATTGTATAAATTGTTGCGCATTGTTGCATTGAATTGAAGACCACCGTATTGTATAAATCGTAACACTTGAAGGTTGGGGAATATTTTAATTAAATTCATTGTATTATCCTTCAAAACAAACAATCATTTTGAATAAGATCGTGCATATATCTACAACTATACTTGCCTTATAAACGATTCTGTATAAGTAGTAGTGTTTTGTATACTGCTCGCGGAATTATCATTTGGTACAATAAAGGTTCATGCAATTGAATTTGTATATTCAGAACTTATTTTTATACCCTCCACAGGAAGGTATATTCACTTTGCCCATACATTTGTAACGCCAAGAAGGAGTCACCGGAGACCTCATAAAGTATATATATTATGAATCAGGATCACATTCTGAATCGATTTAGCCATGTCCGTCTGTCTGTCTGTCTGTCTGTTGAAAGCACGATAGCGCCCAAAGTAATTGACGTATGTAACGCCACGGCAACACTCACAAAGACAAATGTAGAAACTAAGAGAGAGCACAATTCATTCTATTCCTATCACGGTATCGAGCGGACGTTCTGGCTTGCTATTTAAATAAAATAATAATAAATAAACTTAATAAAGGAAGATTTAGTCGCTTTAGAATCAGAAGTGGGATGAACCAACAAAACAGGAAATATTAATAAAGCAAAAGGAGAGTAATACTTTATAAAATAAAATAATTTGTCTGAAAACAGAGTAAGTGTGAAAATTATCGCGTTGTCTTTTGTGTGTGTGTCTGGTAAGAAATTTTAAGTTTTTCTTATTAAAATCCTACGTTACAATATGCAATTCAAGTGAAATTGCTAGTTATGTATCTAAAAAGAAAAAAAACATAGTTCTTGAAATTCGAAAAAAAAAAATGGTGGTTGTGAATAGAGTTTAGCGGTTTCGGTTTACGAAGCAGTTAAATTTTGTTCTCGAAAAATAAAGAAAAAGAGAGTGAAAAAGAAAACAAAATGATTAATATTATCACCATGTCAGAAAGAGATAACCAGCTATAGTCCCATCGAATCTGATAGAATTTAAGTACAGTCAAATTGAAAATTTAAATGAGCGTCTGTGGTATACACAGATGTCAGGTGCGCAGTCGGATATATATAAAAAAAAAAAAAAAGGAAAAAGAAAAAAAAAAAAAAGAGATAGATATAATGATTAGAGAATTTATTATAATGCATGTTGAGACATGAGATTGGGTACAGTGGAGTCTCTAAACAATGAAATTTAAAAGTAATTCATTTGTTGGAACTTCATTTGCATTTTGGAATCAAATTGTAGATTGCATTGGTTCATTTACCTGAACAGATAAATTTAAAGAAGAACAAGGGGTTATGAAGTCAAAATGTTTATTGCGATATAATTTTACCTGAATGCAAATATAATTTTACCTGAATGCAAATCGGTTGGCCACGTTGGAAATTGCATGTGTGTTTAACACAATGAAAGATAGCGTTGCTTAGCCGTTGTTGCTTCACTTGGAAATGATTAAAATGAATCAATGCGGTGGAACAATTATATAAGCATAAAATTATAAAAACTTCGTAGTAACTACGGAGTTATATATTTTTTTGTATATGGTTACGACTGTGGAACAACTAGATTATGGGTTTTGTAAAATTAAGTTAGAGGTTGCGATCTGTTATGGAGCTGATTATTAAATGTGTGTTTAACACATATAATAACTAAATAACAAAAATGATCAAGCGCTGAGAGTTGTTTTATAAACAAATCTTGAACAAAAGGCACACATTTTTGCTTTAAATTCTTTTAAATTATGCATAAATAAAAACATTAAATTTGATGGTTAAGTAGTGTAGCAGCTGTAGAGTTCAAGCATTTGTTTTTCTTTTTTTTTTAAAAAAAAAGCAAAAAAAAAAAAGAGGAAGATATTTGGACTCTATACATTGAAAATGTTTAAATTTTGTTTGATGAATTGTTTCTCTAACCCCTATAGAAATGGAGAAATTTAATGTCAAACAGCTCCAAGCGGAACTAAAAAAAAGAAACCTTCCATTTAATGGGACGAAGAGGGTTCTGATAAGCAGGATAAAACAAAACGACGAAGCAAATGGTACAACTGGAAATACACAACAGCTGGACTCAGAAAAAAGGTCTGCAAATGCCCAAGAAACAGTCGAATCCTGTCAAATAGATATCCAAGACGTAACAACGAACTCAGACATCACAAGCATCGATGATAGTGAATGAAGAGCAAGGGAATGGGATATCATAAAAAGGGAAAAAGCGTTGATTGAAAAGGAGCGGGCTATGATCATACAAGAAAAAGAACTAACCGCGAAACTTAAACTGCTAAAAGAAAAAACGATTATGGACAATAATACTAATAGATTGAAAGTAAATTGTAGCATCAGAGAAATTGCAGATGCCCTCCCAGCGTTCAATCCAGGAGAAATGTCTTCTATGTCAGCAGATGTTTGGATAAAGAGGGTTGAAAATCTTATGAAGATTTATAATTGGGATGAGAGAGCCTTATTAATGGCTGCTGCTTCCAAAATGAATGGACCAGCTCGACACTGGTGGGACTCAAGTCAAGAGGTATCATCTACTTGGAACGAGCTCGCAAAGGGGCTGAAGTCGAATTTCCCTCAGCATCATAGCGAGGTAGAGATACACCAACATCTGATAAAACGAATGAGAAGGCCACAAGAATCCATCGAAACATACTGTCATGAGATGAACATGCTCGGAAAGAAGATAAATCTTACTAACAAGTCAATAATTCAATACATTTTGACAGGACTAAATGACCATCACATGATATCAAGTCTAGCAGCAAGCGATTTGAAAGATATAGTTGAAGTAGTGGAAAAAGTTAAATGGTATGAAAGTATCAGATCCAACTTTCGACAAAGTGCGACCAATTCCAGCAAAACGAATATCAAACCGAGTCATCAACCACCGAACTGGCAGTACAGAAATGCAATGCCGACACAAAGAAAAATCAACGTGAATTGCTACAACTGTAACCAGCCTGGTCATTACTCAAGGCAGTGTCAGCAAAATCGAAAAAGACCATATCAAAACTATCGAGACAACTACAACAATCGAGCTCAGACGAAGGAAGATAAACCGGAAACAAAAAAATTTAAAGTAAATGTAATAAAAAGAAATGAAGATATGGATTGTTATCGCAAACAAGTGCAAATTCAAGGAATGGAATATGAAGCACTGCTCGACTCTGGTTGCGAACGAACAATCATAACACAAACGGTTGCAAATAATATAAAATCAGGATTCTGCAAGGAGAACACAACATTGCATGGTTTCGGTGGTGGCACCTGTAAAGTAAAAGAAAGTGTTTCATGTTCAGTAACCATAGACGGATCGCTATTTCCAGTTAACGCTCTGGTGGTCGAAGATTACCATTTAACGGAACCAGTTCTAGTTGGTAAAGATGTACTTTGCCATCCCAAATGCGCTGTAAATAAGAAAGGAGACATTCTTACAGTACAACTAATTGATGAAACAATAAATAACGATATCGGTAGAGGTGAGGAAGAAAAATGGAAATTCAGTAAAGACGATCTACAAATAAATACAGATAATTACTCAGAAGATCTTTTAGAATTGCTGAAAAGGTTCCGTGGATGCATAGCTATGAACCAAAAAGAATTAGGACGTACAAACCTCGTGGAGATGGAAATTGAAGTAGAAAAAAATATACCAGTAGTATATGGCCCAAATAAAGTACCATATGCTAAAAGGCAAAAGCTTCAGTCAATGATCGATGAAATGCTTGCGAATGGAATCATCAAAGAATCTGAGTCAAATTATTCATCACCAGTGATTCTAGTAAAGAAAAAGAATGGTGACGATCGTATGTGTGTGGACTACAGAGGACTCAACAGAATTACGAAGAAGATTAGGTACCCGATGCCCTAAATTGATGAGCAACTAAATGATCTACAAGGATATCGATATTTCATAGTCTTAGATTTAGCTTCGGGATACTACCAAATACCAATTAAAGCGGATCATACTCATCTAACAGCATTCATTACACCAGGTGGTTTGTACGAATTTGTTACCGTACCTTTTGGCCTTGCTAACGCACCAGCTGTGTTCCAGAAAATGATGAATAATCTATCCAGAAAGATGAAACCAGATCTTATGGTATGCTTTATGGATGATGTGGTAATACCAAGCAACACAATTAACGAGGGAATGAAAAAGTTGAAAAAATTCCTAAAGTTGCTGCAACAAGCAAATTTGACATTGAACTTGAAGAAATGTTACTTTTTCAAAACAGAAATACAATATTTGGGACATATAGTGACAAAAAACACCATAACACCAGGACAAGAAAAAACGAATGCTGTAGAGAATTTTCAGGCACCAACTAATGAACGTGAAGTTCGGCAATTTATCGGCTTGACAAGTTATTTTCGAAAATTTATAAAGGATTATTCCTTAATTGCGTTACCACTCACAGAACTTACAAAAAAGAGTTGTGTTTTCATGTGGGGTGAAGAGCAACAAAAATCCTTTGAAAAATTAAAAAAAAGCCTTACGCAAAAACCAGTCTTGGAACTTTTTAATCCTGAGGTGGAACATGAGTTACATACTGACGCCAGCAGCAAGGGACTAGCAGGGGTGTTGATGCAAGGAAAAGAAAATAACTTCCACCCCGTTGCTTATTACAGCAGGAAGACTACGAGCGAAGAAGGTATGTACCACAGCTACGAACTGGAGGCTTTGGCAGTGGTAGAGTCAACCGAAAGATTTCGACAATTTTTACTGGGAAGAAAATTTACCATCGTAACTGACTGTGCAGCACTAAAAACAGCTATGAAAAAGAAAGAATTGATTCCGAGAATAGCTAGGTGGTGGCTCAAGTTACTGGAGTACGACTATGAAGTGAAACATCGTAGCGGGAAGTTAATGGGACATGCTGACGCACTCTCTCGACAACCTTGTGAACCCGCTAAAGCACCGGAAGTAGTCGACATGAAAATTCAAAAGATAAATATTGCAGAGGAAGATTGGATATACTCTTTGCAGATGCAAGATGAAGAAATCGTTAATATTGTCCAAGTATTAAACAAAAAAACGGAAAATAATGCTGAAACACAAATCCATAAGGACTATGCACTACAGGATGGGCGAGTGTATCGAAAGGTGAACGACCAGCTCAGACTATTCGTACCAAAAGGGGTCCGCAACAGAATATTGCGTTACAGTCATGATGAAATGGGCCACTTTTCGGAAAGCAAAACAGTAAAACATATACAAGAAAGGTATTGGTTTCCAAGATTAACTCAGTTCGCAAGAAAATATATCAAGGCATGTGTAGAATGTGCTTATGCTAAAAGGGAAGTACAACCCCGAGGGGAGCTATACCCAATCGAAAAGAGAAGTATACCTTTCGACACCATCCATTTGGACCATCTGGGACCCTTCATTAAATCTACAAAAGGTAACACGTACGTAATAGTACTAGTCGACGCTTTCACAAAATTTGTCCAGATCAAAGCATTACCCAACACACAGACTAAAGCACTACTAAATTTCCTCACGGAAATTTTTAACATATTTGGTACACCTAGGCGTATCATAACGGATAGAGGATCAGCATTTACATCAAAATTATTCGAAGAGTATGTCAAAAGCCGAGCTATAATCCACGTGTTAAATGCAACCAAAACACCGCGAGCGAATGGACAGGTGGAACGCTACAACCGGACTATTCTAAACGCTTTACTTGCTACTATTGAAGATGAAAATAAATGGGACCAAAAAGTTAAAATCGTACAATGGGGTATAAATAATACTTACAACGAGGCAACGGGAAAAACAGCGCATGAAATGATGATGGGGTACATTCCAAGGGATCCACTAAAAAATGCCTTGGCAGAAGGAGTACAACTCAACCAGCACCGACAAGATATAAACCAATTGCGCAAAGAGGGAGCAGAGACTATCACGAAGATACAAAATAAACAGAAATTACGACATGATTCCCGACAGAGGCACGCAAAGAAGTATAATGTTGGAGAATTGGTTTTGATTTTGAATGATAGCCCAAGTAGCACCGGTACATCACGCAAATTGGAACCAAGATATAAGGGACCTTACCAGGTTACAGCAGTACTACCACACGACAGATATCAACTGACGGATATGCCTTATGCCCCTCGAAGTCAGAAACCTTATTCAGCGATCTGGGCAGCCGATCGGATGAAACGATGGATAACACTAAATGCAGAATTCGACGAGGACATCGAAATGGTCAAGATGGACGAGTCTGTAACGCCACGGCAACACTCACAAAGACAAATGTAGAAACTAAGAGAGAGCACAATTCATTCTATTCCTATCACGGTATCGAGCGGACGTTCTGGCTTGCTATTTAAATAAAATAATAATAAATAAACTTAATAAAGGAAGATTTAGTCGCTTTACGTAGGTGAATGAAATTTGGTGAAAAGACTTCTTTTTATCGGCGTCAGGTTGGTACTGAAAATGGGCTATGTCGGTCAAGTAGTTCTGGTACCTCCCATACAAAACCAATATTGGACCCATGCCTCTCTGTCTGTTGAAAGCACGATAGCGCCCAAAGTAATTGACGTAGGTGAATGAAATTTGGTGCAAGGACTTATTTTTATCGGCGTCAGGTTGGTATTGAAAATGCGTTATGTCGGTCAAGTAGTTCTGGTACCTCCCATACAAAACCAATATTGGACCCATATGTCTCTCTGTCTGTTGAAAGCACGATGGCGCCCAAAGGAATTGACGTAGGTGAATGAAATTTGGTGAGAGAACTTCTTTTTATCGTCGTTAGGTTGGTATTGAAAATGGGTTATGTTGGTCAAGTAGTTCTGGTACCTCCCATACAAAACCAATATTGGACCCATGCCTCTCTGTCTGTTGGAAGCACAATAGCGCCCAAAGTAATTGACGTAGGTGAATGAAATTTGGTGAGAGAACTTCTTTTTATCGTCGTTAGGTTGGTATTGAAAACCTGCTATGTCGGTCAAGTAGTTCTGGTACCTCCCATACAAAACCAATATAAGACCCATGTGTCTCTCTTTCCGTTGAAAACACGATAGCGTCCAAAGGAATCAACCTAGGTGAATGAAGTTTTGTGAAAGGACTTCTTTTATCGTCGTTAGGTTGGTATTAAAAATGGGCTATGTCGGTCAAGTAGTTCTGGTATTTTGCATGACTTGTACGCAGTGGAGGGTATCAAAGCATCGGCCAGGCCGATGATAACACTTTTACTTGTTTCTGTTGCTTTTAATGTGTTAGGTATATAAAGTTGTGGAACTCGTTGTGCAAGTATGTTAATGCTGTACATCTTTACCATCATGTATTGTACCCACATAAATAAGCAGGATACGGTCTCAAAAGCGCACAAATTGAATTAAAACTTATTTGCGTAGCTCGTGTTGTTTAAAGCAGTAAACTGTAATTAAAATAGGTTTAGTTTATCCTGCTCTAAGTACAGAAAATTGTGCAGGTTCAAAATCACTTCAATAATTAATGCTTCTGTAACTTATTCAAATAGCTAGGTATGATATAATGGGAACATTTAATTAATATTATAGTTCGCCAATTATAGAAATTGTACCATTATACATAGTGATTATTGAGCGCAATGCCACCTTTTTCAATGACTTCTGTTTGTTTAAATAATGTACTACGGACGTTTTTTACTTTTTAAATAAATGTTTATATTACAGGTAATCACACCTACTTGTTCGTTAATTTTATGTGCGAAAACACGTCCCGAAATGGAAGACTGGTTATCGTCATTGAAATCCGCATCTAGTCGGGAATTTTTCGAGCCTGGGCTTGACCAACACGACATACTCTCTAATTACCATCACTGGTATTCGACGTCGCATGCCAGACCAACATATTGCAACGTGTGCCGTGATGCTTTATCTGGAGTAACATCGCACGGCCTTTCTTGCGAAGTGTGCAAGTGTAAAGTTCACAAACGATGTGCAGCCAAAGCAATAGCGAATTGCAAATGGACTACTCTCGCGACTGTTGGAAAGGACATCATCGAGGAGAAAGATGGAAGCATTGTTATGCCACATCAGTGGATGGAGGGTAATTTACCAGTATCGTCCACATGCTCCGTGTGCAAAAAGACATGTGGATCTGTACTACGACTGCAAGACTGGAGGTGTTTGTGGTGTCGTGCTACGGTTCATACTGCCTGCAGACCACAAATGTCAGAGTCCTGCCCAATTGGGGCGGCAAAGGTCTCTGTAGTTCCGCCTACAAGTGTGCATTCAATTGGTATAGATGAAGCATGGGACGTAGTCAGCCCAAAAGGTAATTTCTCACCTTTATTGGTATTCGTCAATTCGAAGTCTGGTGATAACCAAGGCGTTAAGTTTCTGCGACGATTCAAACAACTTTTAAACCCTGCACAAGTATTCGATTTAATATCTACCGGCCCGAGCTTAGGACTACGATTATTTCGTCATTTTGACATGTTTCGTATTTTAGTATGTTCAGGTGATGGCAGTGTTGGCTGGGTTCTAAGCGAGATCGATAGGTTTAACATGCATGTAAGCTAAGTTAATATACCTATATTTTTATCCACTAAATACAATTTTTTTTTGACAGAAACAATGCCAAGTAGCTGTTCTTCCACTTGGAACAGGGAATGATTTAGCCCGAGTATTAGGCTGGGGTTCATCCTGTGATGATGATGCACATTTACCGCAGATTTTAGAGCGTTACGAATCTGCTAGCACAAAAATGCTAGATCGATGGAGTATCATGGTTTTTGAGAAAGCAATATCAGTTAAAGCGCCAAAGATGTCGTTGTCAAGTGCACAAGAAGCTTTATTGACTGGAATGGTAACGTTAGCGAACGAACACCTCAGGTCCATTGTAGAAACTAATGATATTCAGATACTGGTCTCTTCGACGAAAATTCTGTGTGAAACTATTGACGAGCTCTTGAGTAAGATCTGTGAAAACCGTAAGGACGATGAACAATTAACTATGAAATCCGATATGTTGCGACAAAAGTTAAACATGCTTTTGGATGCCTTGAAGGAAGAAGAAACCGGTGAGCACATGGGTGATGATTTGCTGAAAATGATAAGAAACATCATCTCTCGAAGTTCTTCCGAATACACGTGAGTAGATTTTATTTCGGAAATAGTTCATAAACATAATAAACAATTAGCTACTTACCCACATGGGCGTTCTTTCTATTTTTAATAAAAAAAAAAACAGAAATTCCAACATATCAATGGAGAAGAACGAAAAGGATCATCTAAATACCAAAGAACGAAGAAACAGCCGCTGTCTACGCTCCACCGAGAAGGAGGCTCTTCAGTGCAGAGCGAACAGTGTAAAACGTGCAATATACAATGTCGTGGAACACTCAGAGCCAGGGCGGCCTAAACGCTATCAGAGAAAACTATCAATTACTCCTTTTGAAGCCTTAAAATTGCCAACTACCTCAACAGATACCTCACCCTGTTCCTCACCGCTTCCTATTCCACCAATAAATATTATTTCCCCATCAGTTTCAACAACCCGACTAACGTGTATATCTCCGTTGCCAGATAACCGACGCGATTCGCTTGATGAGAATTTCTTTAATACTATTAGTTTACCTGTTCCAAGGCAATTTGCAGACAGTCGTCGTAGCTCGGGTGTACCGGAAAGCATTAAGGAAATTGAAGAAAATGGTAATGGGCAATCGATAGGGAAACCAGAAACTAAACAAACACCAAAAATGAGAGACGAAGGCCCATGTATATCATACCTGAATGAACCTAATTTGCTATCAGCGGAAATTCGAAAATTTGATTTCTTGAGCGTTCCCATGATTGCCGGTGAACAAATTATTGATCCACTATCTGACTACCGCCCCATCGAGGTGTTTGAGAGAAACTTGTATATGACCCGAGAGTTACTCGCTAATAAATTGATGAGCGGAGCCTTTGATGAATACAAGTCAAGTTATAAGAATAATGAAAGCGATCATAAGGACGAGGGTGAGGATAAGGATGGCCTCAGTTTCGATAGCTGTAAAAGCGGCACAACTCTTCAGGTACCACAAGTAGTTGCCCCTAGAAAAGATTCGAATGTTTACACAGGTGAAAGCATGACAATCATAGATACTGATGTCCAAGTATGTTCTAAGCTAATTCGATATTTTCAAATGTGGGTCATTACATATTATGAAAAATATTTCTTTTTTCAATTTTTAACTATAGGAACAATCATCATCTGAAGACCTACCAGCAGAACCTAGTGACGTATTGTCTGCAATTAGTAATGAGGAGTGCAGTGTGGGCTCCGAAATTTTGGACAAAAACGCTGATTCATATCAACCCTTTCAATTGGGCGACATTCTACAGGTATTACTTCGACAAAAAAATATCGTTAACAAAAATTAAAAATTGAAGAATAACCGTTAAATCTTGTAGTCGAATCTGACAGATTTATTTTCAATTCACATTTACACACTTCCCTCAGACATTGCCTCTAAGGCACCGGAGTTGGGAAATTAAATACACATTATGATGCTTGATGAGTAATGGTATGATACATAGTTCTTGAATAATTCTTGATATAACTTAATATGCACCAGTCTTATGTTAAAACTCCCAAGCTAAATATAAGAATAATCCGGTATTCCCTAAACATTTATATCACATATTAATGTTCAAATAATACCATGGAAAAAATACCTCTTTTTTTACCTCTCAAAATAAACGAAAAGAAAATTACCCTAGCAATGTATTAAAGTGAATTTGATTCTTTGGCTATAATTATGTTTACAAAGTAAAAACTGGACTAAGTATTTACTATAGATAATAAATTTGTCTAATTGATTTTTATTGGGTGGCACACACAAGAACTTTTTTTTCTTTAATTTTAATTTTTGTTTATTATTTATTTATTTAAACTCTTGTACAAAAATAATACGTCTGGTCGCCGTGCTGGTCGTCACAAGAAGGGCTCAGAAAAATGGCGAGTGTCAGCACGAGACCGAACAAAAAATTAAAGATGCCGGAAATTGGCTTACACAAAACTGAAGTTGGTTGGGGTTTGCCATCTATGAACGTGCACGTAAAATGTACCAAAGGTACTAGATTTTATCAAGTGCTTTCGCTACACGTTCATAGATGGCGTTAATATTACCGGCCCCCTTGGCGTAATACGCCAATGAATTTACAATAGTGTTAGTTTATAAATAACTTTAGGTAGATATAGGTTGTATCCCAAATTTCAGTGCTTATTGAAAAAGTATACAATCACAAATAAGAATTGAAAAAAAAATTTCAAGTTTAAAAATACTTTGCTATTCATAACAGTGAGAGTTTGCAGATACTTCAACTAAAAATATATTTTTTTTTTTTTTTCAAAATGAGTATTTTTGTTAAGGGGAATCACATCTTACCGCTTGTAATTGTAATTGTAAGTGATAGGCCCTGTACACTGCGACCAAAAGAGATCTATTGTGTTGGCCTCTATTATTTAACCCAGGGACATAGAGGAACTAAACTAGAGGGCCAACTGAGAGCAGAAACGGGAAATCTGCCTACAAGCTGCCTGTGTAACCTTTTATTGCATAAGTGTTCGTGCCTGTACAAATCAAAGGAGCGCCATTAATGCCGCACGCATACTTATGCAAAAAAAGGTTACAATTTTATGTCAATCGAGCCGCCATTGGGCGACTGTGTTCGTCATATTTTGTGCCATTTAGTTACACGGCGTTCACATCACAGTTGAATTTAAGAGTTTTTAATGTCTATAAACTTGTTGGAATCAAATGGAATTCCTTTTATAATTTCGTTACAATAAAATAATAATTTGTCAATATCTTGCAGAAATCTAACTCATAATAACAATCAGAGAAAAATTAACGTTTTCTTCACTTTTGTTAAAAGAGATTTTGTAAATTCAAGTTTTTTTTGTATATTTTAAGGAAAGAACATTTTTTTCGTTGATTTTAATGGTTATAATTTCGAAATATCGAAACAAAATATTTGAACACCGTTTAAGAAAATCGTTTATTTTTTTTCGTGAAAAAGATTTTTTAGTTTTAGCAAATGCATACTTGTACAGTAATTATATCCAAGTATGCACAATGCTAAATTAAAAAATAAGTTCGATATTTTTTTTATTCTTTTATACTATATTGCTCTCAAAATTAACTATAGCCCTGTTTTTTTGAGCTTCGATCTCAGCAAAGCAAAGTAAAGTAGGATTTTCAGCACGCAATTACAACAACTACGCTCTACTTGACACTTCGAGACTCGCAGTAGTTGTTGTAAAATGTGTGCTGAAAATCCTACTTTACTTTGCTTTGCTGAGATCGAAGCTCAAAAAACCACGCCTTATGTATGCGCTCGGCTTTTTCCGGTAAAGGCCATAATATTAAAATCCTCGTACATCGCCCTTTATTTATACCTAAGAAATACTCGGAACAATAAAAAAATGTTTTTATCACTTTTTGTATTCCAAAAACACAAAGAACGCACTTGTTTTTGTTAATTAATAATTTAAAGAGGTTTGTAAAAAAAATCGGTGCACATTTCAAAATACATTGTTATACAATTTGTAAAAGAATATATGCACAGAAAACGAAATATAGCATGCAAATACCAACAATTAACAAAACAATATGTATTTTTACGTTCGATTGAAATACCAAAGTAACATTATTCAACACTGTAAGTTAGTGTTATTAAACTACAGAATTTCCAATCATATTTTGAATTTGTACAAATATGGTGTTAAATAAACGAATTTGAAAACATTCACCAAACCTTATAGAAATTTATTGAATGTTTATGAACATTTTAGAAAATTCACTTATGCCCTAGTGAAAGCTTGGGTTTAATGCATAATTTTTTGAACAACCCCTTTTATGCAGCAGCATGAATTTTGCTGTCAAAAATAGAATTCATACAAATAAAATGAAAAAAAAACTGAAATTTTAATGGATGAACAGTTTCTGGTGACGAAAATGGGTAGAGAAGAAATTATGCTATTTAAAAAAACCATAATCAACATTTGCTTTTTTACATTTATTGTTATAAATCTATTTACAAATTGTTTGTTTTTGGAAATAGTTCCACCCGGCGGCCATTAATACACGTATTCACAGACAGGAAAAAAAGAGCGCGCGAGAGAGGGCTGTCATTCAAAATTTGCGAGGAAAATCGGGTAGGTGTGCTGAAAGTCGGCCCTCTAGTTTAGTTCCTCTATGCCCAGGGAGTTGTCGAGGCTCTTTATAAACCTCAGTACCCGTCTTGGTTCCATGTTTCCAATATCTGCAGGACTTAAAAACGTTCCTTGCATATGGATCGCTCTGCCCCTTGCCACTGCAGGGCATTCGCAGAGTATGTGTTCCGTTGTCTCTTTTTCTTCTCCGCAGAGTCGACAGGAGTCATCGTCGGAAAGTCCCATTTTTTTGAGATGGTATCTTAGTGGCCAGTGACCCGTAAGATAACCCGTTAGGATTCTTAGATCTTCTTTGCTTAGCTCAAGTAACTTTTTTGTTTTACTACGAGCTGGGCTTATGAATCTTTTTGCCTGCCTCTGTCCTATGGATTCAGACCAGTATTCGGCAAGTTGATTATCTTCCCATTTCCTGAATTTCGAGTGAACGTAGCTCATGGGTAACCCGAAGTAGGGTTCAGGACCTGTGAGCAGGCGTGATGCGCCTCTTCTCGCCAGGCAATCTGCTCGTTCATTGCCTTCAAATCCTTCATGACCTGGTATTGTGTTGGCCAACTGTATTGTCGTTGGCCAGATCTTCGAGGAGATTGAAACATTCCCAGACCAGCTTTGATCTAATAGAATATGATCTTAGGGCCTTAAGAGCTGCCTGGCTGTCTGAGAGTATGTAGATACGGGCACCTTTAGTGCGTCTTCGTAGGCATTCTCGGACACATATCTCTATGGCGTGTACCTCCGCTTGAAAAATGTCTGGTGATTTGCCCAGTGCTATAGCTCTTTGGAACCTCGGCCCATAGATCCCAGCACCAGTGGCGTCATCTTCCATCTTTGAACCGTCGGTATACCAGATTTGTGATCCTGATGTTATTACGAATTGTTTGTTTCTCCAGGTACTCCTGTCAGATATAACTATCTTAAATTTTCTGGAGAAGCGAAGCCTTTTAAGCATGGTGTCTGATACCTTGATCACAGGATCATCTTGAAGCATTTGTAGTATTCGAAGGTGTCCTGTGAGGTTACCTGCTTTAAGATTTGATATATCAGGGAGCCTAAGGGCACTGAGACTAGCTTCCTTCTTTACAGAGATAAGTAAAGGCAGAAGGCTGAGCATTGCCCCTATGGCTGCAGTTGGACAAGTTTTCATTGCCCCCGTTATACCAACACATGCTAAGCGATATATCTTGTTAAGTTTTTGTTGGGCCGTTATTTGTTCGGTTTTTGGACACCATGATATCGCTGCATAGGTGATCATTGGTTTGATGATCGTGTTGTATGACCAATAGATCATTTTTGGTTTTAAGCCCCAGGTTTTGCCGTAAAGGCGATGGCACATAAAAATTGCCTTTGTCGCCTTCTTGGTGACTTGATCAAGGTGTGAATTCCAGGTGAGGGTCTTATCTAGAATTACTCCCAGATATTTTACCTCTCCTGATAAGTCGATAACTGTGTTGTTCAGCTTGATCGGTTTCAGTTGTAGTTTTCTCTTTCTTGAGAATGGTATCATGACTGTTTTTGAGGGATTTATGGTCAATCCTTTGTTCTGACACCATCTATAGGTTGAGTTTAGGGCCCTTTGCATAATCTCCAATATCGTGGAATCATGCTTGCCCCTTACAGTGATTACTATATCATCTGCATAACCTTGTATTTACTAAGTACCCCGATTGTGTGAGGTGGTCTAGGAGTTCATCTATGACTAAAGTCCACAGTAGAGGAGAAAGTACTCCATCTTGAGGACAGCCCCTAGTGGCCTTAACAGTCATTTGTGAGCCTCCATATGCCAGATTAATAATTCTACTTTCTAACATGTTTAGAACGATGCCTTTCCTTGTCATAGCTTTCTTTATGGCATCGAAGGAGGTATTGTCAAACGCTCCCTGGATGTCTATGAAGGCACAGAGAGCCATTTCCTTTGCTGCCAGAGCCTTTTCAATAGTTGTTGTGAGTCTGTGTATGGCAGTTTCGGTAGATTTACCGGCTTGGTATGCGAACTGCCTCGCATGAAGTGGGTTACCTATAAGGAACTGGTCCCTTATGTATTGTTCGAGGACTTTCTCCATGGTTTTTAGGAGGAATGAATCTTACCGCTTACGTCGCATTCGGTATGATACAAAGCTTTGCAATAGGGCGAGTTATCTCGCCATTCGCTGTTCGAATTGTCGCAACCCTTACTTTTCCATCCGCGCCCGGATTAATACTAACTACACGGCCTAAACGCCATTCAAACGACTGTACATTTTCTTGCTTAACAACGACTAAATCATCTATTTTAATATTTTCCTTCGGGAATTGCCATTTATGACGTTTATGGAGCTCCTTGAGATACTCCTCTTTCCACCGCCGACAAAACTGTTCTTGCAGGAATTTTAACTTTTCCCAGCGATTGACAAGAGACAGAGAGCTTTCGTTACTGTTCACTTCGGGAAATATTAGCAAAGGGCTGCCGCGAAGAAAATGACCTGGTGTTAACGCAAGCAGATCAGACGGGTCATTTGACATTGGGGAAATGGGACGCGAATTGAGGCACGCCTCGATCCTAGCTACAACCGTCGCGAACTCCTCAAACGTAAATTTATTAGTTTCACCTAATTTTCGAAGTGTTTTTTAAAACTCTTTACTCCGGCTTCCCACAGACCGCCCATGTGGGGTGCCCCTGGTGGAATAAAATTCCACTTTAACCCTTGGACACTGTATTTGAAATGGGTTTCATTTGAAATAGAGGCTACAAATGCATCGTATTCCTTACGTAAGAGTACATCGGCCCCTGTGAAGTTTGTACCGTGATCAGAAAACACTTCTTTTGGTAGCCCCTTGTCTGGCTACGAATCTTGCGAAGGCTGTTAGAAAAACTTGGGATGACAGATCGCTGGCCGCTTCGAGATGAATGGCTTTCGTTGCAAAGGAAATGAACAAGCACGCGTAGCCTTTGGTTAATCGACAACCTCGACCTCTATAGCTCTTGATCACTAAGGGACCCGCGAAGTCGATTCCCCTGTACGTAAAAGGGGGTGAAAACGTACATCTTTCGATTGGAAGTGCAGCCATGAGTTGAGAACGTAACTGCTTTTTATGTATAACGCATGTTTTGCACATGCGAATACATGATTTTATTAGGTTCTTGAGCCTAGGGATCCAGAATGTCTGTCGGGTCACCCGAATCATAAGTGCGTTCTCGCCATGTATAGCAATTTCATGTATGAACTGTATAAGTAGACGGGCCAAATGAGATGAATGAATAGGGAACAATTATGGGGTGCCGTTCGTTAAAAGGGCGATCGGAATAGGCAAGGGTTCCATTGACGCGTAAAAGTTGATCCGAATCGAGAAAGGGGTTAAGGGATAAAAGAGAGCTTTTCATGGGAATGGTTCGCTTCTCGGTTAAGGCGCTATATTCATCAGGAAAATACCTTTTCTGTGCAAGGATTATCAGACGTATTTTCACGAAGTTCATCTCTTGCTGAGTAATATGACCGAAAGCGTGAGTAAAGATAACATTGTTCGTTTTTGCGGTTCGGTGAAAAAACCGAAAGAGGTAAGTTAAAACCCGCATAGCTCGCGGTAGGGAGGAAAACCTTTCTAGAATATCGCCAGGAGTTTGCGTTACTATAAATGAAGAAACGACTTTGGCTTCCATTTCGTCGCAGGGCTGTAGATCTGGAAGGTTTTGTGGCCATTGTGTTTGTTGCTCTCGTAACCAAGACGGTCCGGTCCACCAAAGAGAGTTCGCCTTCAATTCAATCGGGCTAAGTCCTCTTGTGGCAAGATCAGCGGGGTTATCGTCAGACTTGACATGTCCCCAATTGGCAATCTCTACATTATCGATGATTTCGCTTGTTCGATTAGCGACAAAAGTTTTCCATGCACTTGGATGTTTTCTCAACCAGGCAAGTACAATGGCAGAGTCTGTCGCAAAAAAATTTGAGACGAGCTAACTGCAAAACTCGGAAGATATGCTTTAATCATTCTAGATAGAATTAAAGCGCCGCAAAGCTCCAGCCGAGGCAACGAAACTGGTTTGATGGGTGCCACTTTGGATTTTGCACATACCAGCTTACAACTCACAGTTCCATCTGCGGGTAAAATGCGCACAAATAATGCTGTGGCATAAGCCTTCTCCGAAGCATCACAGAACCCATGAAATTGTAGTTGTGATGTTGGAGAATACTTAACCCAGCGAGGTATTTTGATTAGTTCGACGTCCCCGAATGCTCCGACGAAGGATTTTCATTTGGAAAAATTTCCGCTTTGGATGCTCTCGTCCCACTTGGTCTGATCTGCCCAAATACTTTGCATAAATATCTTGGCGCAAACTATGACCGGTGCTAGCCATCCTGCGGGGTCGAAGAGCTGTGCAATCTGAGAGAAAATCTCTCTTTTGGTTGGAGCTGATGAAAGCCGAATCGCAGGTGCCTTGAAATAAAAGCAGTCTCAGGGCTGCTTGGCATTCCACCATACTCCTAGCGTTTTTATCGTGCTGTCCTTATCCATTTTTAGAAAATGTTCACTTAGCAAATGGTTCGGTGACAGATGATCCAATAGGGCAGGCGAATTTGATGTCCACTTACGTAATGGAAAACCTGCTGATTCGAGCAACTCGACCAGCTCGGCTTGGGCTCTTTTGGCCGTTGCGAGATCATGATCTCCCGAGAGAACATCGTCGACGTAGCACTCGGACAGAAGAATTTGTGCAGCAAGAGGGAAATTAGCCTTTTGATCCTCTGCCAAGCGTAATAGAGTGCGAATGGCTAAGTAAGGAGCACAATTCACCCCAAAGGTAACAGTTAAGAACTCATAATCTTCGATGGCCTGGTTGGACGCCCTACGAAATAGAATTCGTTGAAAAGATGTATCGTCCGGGTGGACCAGTATTTGTCGATACATCTTTTCAATATCGGCATTGAACATGAATTTATAAAATCTCCACCGAATAATGAGTGTAGTAAGATCGCGCTGTAGTACTGGCCCTGGGTACAGAAGATCGTTTAAGCTAACCCCGCTTGAGGACGTCCTCGAAGCGTTAAAAACCACGCGGACTTTGGTCGAAGCACTTTCCGGCTTCAGGACAGCATGGTGGGGAAGATAAAAAGATGAAACGATTCCGTCCTTGATGGCTTCGACTTGAAGGACCTTGCGCATATGACCCATCGTGATATATTCGTTCAAAACGTTTGAATATCGGGATCGTAAATCTGGATTTCGAATCATATTCGCTTCCGTACGTAGAAATTGCGTTAGCGCTATTGATCGAGATAGCCCTAAGTGTCTCATTGACTGATTGGGTTTAAAAGGAAGCCTGACTATATATCTTCCATCCGCTCGACGGTAAGTCGTCGACGCATATAGATCCTCACAAAACTGATCTTCTTTGGAAACAATGGGTTTATTCCCGGGAAGTTTATACCCGGGAAGTTCCTTATCTGGTCATTTAAGGCGCTTGTGTTCTGGACCACCACGAAGGTGCTGAACACGTTGACAGATGCCGGCATGGGACCTGAGATGATCCAACCGAACATCGTGTTTTGTGCAACTAGGGAATTCGCAATGAATCGCACCTCATCTCGAAGGATAGCAGGATACAGATCTGCTCCTATGAGCAAATCTACTTTAGAAGAGGTATGGAAAGTAGGATCAGCCAACGTGAAACCACTGGTGAATGTGGCGTCAACAACAGAAAACGAAGCGTTAGGTAGATTGTTTGTGACATTTCTAAGAACGATAGCCTGCGCAGGAATAGGAACCGTCGGATTTTCCTTATCGATAATTAAAAACGCACATAGTTTCTTAGAAGTAACGGTATTGGCTGAATTAATGCTGGAAATCGAGACGTTGGTTGGAGAGATGGGAAGATTTAAACGCCTTTGAACTGTCTCTGAGATAAACTTCAGACCCTGGGTCAATTAGAGCTCGGATGCAATGAGTTGTTTCCTGACCTACAATTGTAACCAGAGCTGTGCCCAATAATACTCGTTTTCCAGTAGACGCATAGTGGGTGCGACTTGTCTACTACGGAACAAATGCCGGTGAAGTGGACTGTAGAGTTGATGCATGGTATTGTTCAGTGGCAAATGAAGCTCCTGAAGTACTCGGAAACGAAGTGACATTCGGGGCTGGCGACACGGCCGAGGCAGTACCCAATGGAATGTTACTGAAGTGCAGTAACGAGTGATGGCGTTGCTTGCAAGTATTGCATGTGAATTTGCTATTACACGTTTGCGTTGTGTGCTTGGCAGAAAGGATTTGCGCAAATATTCTTCTGATGAACCATTTCAAGTCGGCAAGGGATACTCATGTTTAAGAATTGAGAGCAGCTACGAATCGAATGTTTGCCTGAACAAAGTACGCACTTGAATTCCTTCGTTTTAGAATGAAAAGAGTTCACACGGTTCTTATTGGTATGACTTTTGATAGATGCTTGCGATCGTCAAAAGTAGAACTAGACTTTGAAGTCACATCAGAAATGGTTTCTAAAACTTGGTACCGAAAGCTAAGAAACTGATCCAATTGATTCCATGTCGGAATCGCGGTTGGATCTTGCAGCGACTGTTCCCATAGCGACAGGGTTGTCGGTGGTAACCGGTTTGAGCAAGAATAAACAAGAATAGGGTCACAGCTGTCAACGGAGATACCATGGGCTTTTAGTGCTGCAATACTATCATTAATTTGGCGTTGCAAAGTTTTGATCCCTAAAGCTGATTCTTCAGGACAGAATTTAAGATTCAGAAGACACTTGACCTGATTGTTAATTAGTATGCGTTTGTTTTCATACGTGGAACGCAAAGACTCCCAAGCCAACTCGAAACTGGGGTTTGTTAGCGGAAACTTACTGACGATACTAAATGCTTCACCCTTTGTCTTGGATCTCAAATGAAAAAGCTTCTCTACAGCCCTTAATCTTGGATGTTTGATATAAATGGCCTCAAACATGTCTCTGAACGCTGGCCATGAGAGATAATCTCTATGAAAGATTTCGGTGTCACAAGGTGGCAATTTAATACAATGCGATGGTTCCGGTAGCAGAGGAGGACTACCGATATCGTTAAGTTCCGATTTATCAAAAGGCAATGCTATTGGCTTTGGAATTGGCTCACCAGTCCGGCTAAGATTGTGTTCGCATGCTAATAACAGTCCTAAGCAGGATATGTACGTTTCGTTTGACAACTTATACTTAGATTCGAAGGTCTCGGAATCAAAATCGTCATCGGTTCCCAAACGAACGCATTCAGCATATTTTGCCTTTACTTCCATCCATAGATCCTTTAGTTCTATTTTACGCGCTAACAGCGTATTGATCGTATGCTTAGCTTCCGGAATTTCTTTAACGGCCGCAGAGTACTTGACCAATTGGTCTGCCGCATGAATAAAATCACCTAAAACTGTAGCCATTTTGAGTGCAGGCGCAAAAAAAAAGAAAAAAAACTGAACCCCTTAGCTGGTTGGACAGACACAAGAGAAGGCCTCCGTTGAATGTTGATCGTAAACGATAAGAAAGAGTTTGAACCGCTGTGAACTCACACGACCGATACGCATAAGATGTCCCAGAATCCGAATCTAATCAGTAATTGACGAAAGCAAAGCCCACGAAACTATTTTCAGAAAACGCTTGAATTGGTGCTAAACCAACTAATCTAGACCAGCAAAAACAGTTAAGAAACGGTGCTGCAAAACTAAAAAGCGCGTGGTACAATACAACTGTATCATAAACGGCGTCAAGTACAGCTAATGGCAATTCCCGAAGTGAACAAAAAAAAAAAACAGTCGAAAACTGGATCGTGAGATCTGGCTACCTAATGTAGCACTCGTGATTTTAGCTTCTAGTAAAACCGCGAAAGCACATTAGTCAAAAAAAAAAAAATGCGTGATGAAAAAGTAAGCATCCCTCGGTAAAACTTTAAAATTAAATGTGCTTTTACTTGTCACCAGAAACAAGCATGGCAACACTTTTCAATTTCGGGCAATAAAAAAAGTACTCGTGTACCAATGCAAAACACACGGCAACACTGTGCTGCTGATTGCTGCAATGCACCCAATCAAGAATACATATATATGTAACACACGAAAACCGATAAAATGCAATTCCACCCCTAAATACGATATATATACACATGGTTATTGTTTGTACAAAGTAAATTTGATTTTAAATGAATAGCTAGTATGTACAAAAAGTAATATTATGATTTTATTTGGTCAAAGAGAACTCTACGTTAGATGCACTGATTGGATACATACCTTGTAAAACCCGGATAACTACCTCTTCACAATTTCAGCTTTCTTTGGGTACTTAAGCGGGTGAGGTAGTTAAACGAACCCGCTTAAGCACACAAAAAAAAAATGTATATGAGATTTGTGGGTACTTAAGCGTTTTGGGTACTTAAGCGTGAAGTACTTATCCGGGTTTTACGTATATTCTTGATCTTGCTGATTTTGGCTGAGGGAGATGAGATGACGTCGTTTGTAGATGATGCAAGTAGCACTGAGTTGCTTCTGCGCAGTTTTGCTTTTGGTGAAATGGCGACGCAGTGGCGATGGGGTAGTGTGCGGTGGTGTGGCGAATTGCAATGCTGGGGATGTTGAAGGCCGCGCTGGAGCTGCTGGCTGGCTTCACAATGCAATGTTCGCAGCGATGGGATGATGAAGTTGGAAGCAGGATTCGGTGCTCCGATGTGATGTAGGCGACGCTGTTGCTGCGTACTCGTGTTGCGATCCGGCTCGTTAGGACCAATGTCTAATTGATTTTTATTGGGTGGCACACACAAGAACTTTTTTTTCTTTAATTTTATTTTCGTTTATTATTTATTTATTTAAACTCTTGTACAAAAATAATACGTCTGGTCGTCACAAGAAGGGCTCAGAAAAATGGCGAGTGTGAGCACGATACCGAACAAAAAATTAAAGATGCCGGAAATTGGCTTACACAAATCTAAAGTTGGTTGGGGTTTGCCATCTATGAACGTACACGTAAAATGTACCAAAGGTACTAGATTTTATCAAGTGCTTTCGCTACACGTTCATAGATGGCGTTAACAAAATTAGTATCTAAGATATTGACACTTTTAAAGTTCTTGTAAATTATTCATCAATTATTTGTATTATCAATTAATTATTTAATACTGGACTGATATTTTTACTTTCGTTAACTTTGCTAATCAGCCCAGTATTAAAACGAAGAAATGTCCTCCTCTCAATGACAGAATGACATTATTGTCTCAAAAAACATCTGTCCATATGTCTCCGAAACCCCTCCACCGATTTCAATGAAATTTTGTGGATGTGTATAGTTGGTCGCAGCTTAAGAATAGGACGGTTTTAGACCCGATAGGTGGCGCTGTTGTCGATCTTGAAACCACTCAACCGATTTTAACGCTGCACCTCGGGAGTGAACTGGTGAATGTGTTACAAAAACGGAACGGCAAAAAAAGTGAATTCTCCCGAAATTGAACCTGAAACTGTGAAAAATTATAAGGTGAATCTTACACAGACATTAGACTACTGAATCAATTGAGTAAATTAAATCATAATCATAAAAACTCTAAAGATAGAAAACTCACATCCCATAGATGTGACTCGATCCCGCGTTTGCCTATCAGTCACATAGGCTGCTGTTTAGGCGGGCCTAAACTACTGATACACCGTGTTCAAAGATCTGTTTTATATGTACGATTTTTTTGATGGTTTTGTGATTTTGATGGGTAGTTTTCCCCGATCGCTTGCCTTACGTACAGATCAATTAGTCGTTCCATTGTTTTTAGCATTGTGTGACTAGCCTTCCCTGCTTTTGGGGTGAAAATTACTCGTATCTCAAGCCCTAGGAACATAGCATAGCTTTCGGCAGCCCATTTGAATGCATGTTAGTCATGGAATAAAAGCTTCCTCTGACTTCTTAAGCATTATGAGTCGAAAATTATCTATTTTAGGTGCTTTGAACGAGGCTAATGTCTTAATTGGCCAGGCTATTTTTTGCTCGTCTGTTATTTGGGCGATTGTTTTTTGCTCTATTTCTTTCCTCGCGCGTGGCGCTACTAGATCGTAACCATCAGACACATCGGTGCATCCTGGGGAGTGGGTTTTCGTATTTAGTGTGATTCGGTCCAACTACCGTCGCCCTCATTTAGCGAAAATATCAGCAACGGTGCTTTTAAATGGACTTTCCTCAGACTAGGTGCTTCGTTTGTAGATTCAATTGATTCGCAAAAGTTCACCATGAGTTTTTCTTTGCAAAATAATTTTACAAGCTTAAATAAACCCGGCGTTGTTATTTTAGTATTTCAGTAGTGACAATAATGAAAAATATGTTCGAAAGCAGTTAAGCGATAGCAGCAATCCACTTTCCTTACATAGCGAAGCGTGAGTTTAATTCAAAACAATGTGCATAGTCAGATCACCTGTGCTGAAATGCAAATATACGTGAAGTTCTTTTTTGCTACAGTACCTTACCTTACCTTTATCTTTGACATAAAACTGTTGTATTCTCTTACTCTCTCTCTCTTAATGTAAATACATATGTATATAATCAAGCCGTTGACATGAGACATTACAGTATACTAAGATTTAGAAGACAGTTAATAAAGTCACATTGCTGAAGCAACACGTCTCTTATCATTCGTGGCACGTAGAAACAGAACATAGTGTCAGATGTTTGTCGAACTCTGTGAATACGTCTGCATACAAACTCAGTGTGATATAAAAAAAATCGGATGACAGCATACTAAACATATAAACGAAAAAAAAAAAAAACTAGGTGGAAAAAAACGTCGAACAGTCTATATCTGATTCAGGAATTGCTTCTGAATCGTGTGGTCAAATGGAGGAAAGTCTCGAATCAACTTCGCTTCAATAAACTGATCTCGAAGATCAGTCGTCCACGTTGTTGTCAGAGAGAGACAAAGCCAAGTAACAGCGATAAAAAATGGAGCTCTCTTTTGAAGCAAAGCCGCCAAGGGAAATGGATTTCAATCAACCAAATCTCAGTGCAGCTTAGAAATTTTGGATGCAGAAACTGGAGATTTTTCTTAATTTTTTGGATATAAAGGAGGATGCAAGAAAAGTTACCGCCATATTGTCTTATATTGGCGACGAAGGGCTATGCATATACAACACGTTTCCGAATAATCTGAAATTCGAAGAGGTTAAGGAGAAATTCCAAAGTCATTGTGATCCAAGAACCAACATTGTGTTTGAGCGATACAAGTTTTTATAAGCAAGGCAGAAAATAGCAGAAACAATTGATCAGTTTTTGACGCAGTTAAAGGAATTATCCCAAGCATGTGACTATGGTACGCTTCGAGATGGAATGGTTCGCGACGTCTTCATCATAGGGTTGAACGATGACAAATTAAGACGTCTATTACTTGACATCGATGATCTCACCCTACAGGCAGCGGAAAAGCGGGCAACATCATTGTATTGTAGTATTGTAAGTTGAATAAGAATATTAAATCTTTTGCTGTAGATAATAGCATAGAATGCAATAATGATAGTGTATATGATAGTGATTTCTTTATCGGTTCTCTTGATGTTAAAGCAAAAAATATAAGTCCACCAAGTAATGATAAAAACAAGTATATAAAATCAGATACGGGAGCAGAAGCAAATATTATGAGTTTGAACACTTTCAAGTATATCAACTCAACGGAAAGGGTTTAGCTATACCATTGTGTAGGAAACTTGACTGCATTTGGAGGATCGAAGGTCAAGATTCTTGGTCAATGCTCGGTAGATGCTTTCCTAAGCACAAATAAAGAAGTGCGAAAACAAATTAATTTCTTGGTTGTTAATGAAAATGTCAGAACTGTTTTGGGAAAGATTGCTCGGTTTAGTAACACAAAACAGGTCGTCCTCGATTGATCAGGTTAAAGATGACTCGACTGTTTTAATGACTAATGTTGAACCAGATTTTAGTAACTTGTTTAAGGGACTAAGCTGTTAAGACGGGAAATACAAACTGAAAGCTGATCCACAAGTCAGTCCAGTTTTCGATGCACCAAGGCGAATCCCATTTAAGCTTCACTCTAAATTAAAACAGGAATTACATCGTAGGGAACAAAGTGAAGTGATAGGAAGAGTCAATAGGCCAACGCAGTGGGTTATCTCGATTGTTTTGGTAGAAAAAGCAAATGGGGCATTGTGAATATGTTTAGATCCGAGAAACCTCAACAAGGCGCTACAAAGAGAGCACTATCCTATTCCGAATATCGAACTAATTAAGGCAAAATTGTCAGGTTCGAAGTACTACTCAGCACTTGATGCTAGTAAAGGTTACTGGATGTTAAGGTTAGATGTCGAAAGCTCTGATTTGTGCACATTTAACACTCCCATCGGGAGGTACCAATTTTTAAGAATGCCATATGGAATAAAAGTGGCTTAAGAAATTGTTCATCGAGTAATGACAGAAATGTTTATCGATTTAGATGTCGTTGTCTATATTGATGACATATTAGTTTATTCTAATAGTATTCAACAGCACAACAGTAAATTGATTCAAGTTTTAAATCGCGTGGACCAAGTTGGCTTAAAGCTGAATAAAGAAAATTTTAAATTTGGTCTCATTAAAGTTAAATTTTTCGGTCATATTTTTAATGAACAAGGCATTCACACTGATCCTCAAAAAGTTGAAGCGATTTTGAATATGAAGTCTTCAATCTCTGCGCAGCAAGTCCATACACTGAACCAAAAAGGTACATGATGACAATGAAACAATTCATAGACCGTATGAAAAAATCATTGAAATTGAGCTAAAGTAGGAGTTCATTCGATCAATGTATCTCGATTCATTTGTGTATGAAAATATTCATAATGGTATGAAACTTTCATAAGATGCATGATTGTTCATAAAAGCAATGAATAGAATTCATAAAAAAGTTATCCCTTTGCTTATGTAGACTTTCATGAATGCAATGTATCCAATAATATGAATATTTTCATCAAGTCTGTTAGACTTTTCGGAAAACGTTCATGTGGTTTATGTATTTATTCATTGAATTTATGTAAAATCCCACAGTTTATATGAACAAAGACTTAAAGTAGATGAAACTTTTCTTTAACTTTATAAACGAATTCATTGTTTCTATGTAGATTTTCATACGTTTAAGTATAACATTATTTAATATGTATGAATAATGTTCTTATTATGTTCTGATGAGTGATCTGAAAATTCTCGAATATAAAACCGTATTAGAAATAAAACAGTATCTTTTTTGCTTGTATTGGCTGTGCATTTTTTTATTGTTACTAGTAAGAACTTCATGTTAAGTAATATACAAATTTAATTATAACAAAACTAAAATATATTAAAAAAAAGTTATAAGATATCAGTTCAATGTGTACGTTAATAAAAGAAACTATTATGAAGATTGGGTATTAGAAAACGAATTACCACTATTAATATCTGCTTCAGCTATTTATTCCAGCATTTCCCTCATCGACTTGTCTCTTGAATGGGTTTCCTTTAAAAGGAACTTTCTCAAAATGCTTACTTGTTGGGACCATCGCGGAGGGATTCCTGGACGACTCCCAAAAATAATTCCAAAGTCCTTGTCAATCTTATAAATAAGTACTAAACTACTAATTGTAATATTAATTTTGAATAAATTAAGCTTACCAAACGATATCCACTTGGCTTCTTGTATTCAGGCCATTTTGCAAAAATAGTTGCTAGAGAGCTCGCTTCCCTCATGTCCTGCATCCAAATTGGCTGCATGCCTGCCAACATTTCGGAGGCTGACAAATTGTCGTATTTTAGGCATTTGAAGTATTCACTTTCGTCCACTTCAGGAGCTGTATAGATATAGTTTCTTTAGCAGAGTAATTCGCATGAGATTTTAAAAGGATTAATATTATTTTTTCTTGAAAATATTTATTTCTTTAAAATGATTTATTATGTCTTTAAAAATTATTAATTCACGTTCTTCTCTAAAAGATTGAGTACATCCGTTCGTCTATCTATTCCTTGCTTGAATGTCCCCCCATGAATACCTTCGTTCTAATCTCCTCCCCTCAGCGCCAGTGATGTCGCCATCTCTTTCCCTCCCCAGCTTCTCCTTCTATTTCGCTACAAGATGTACTAATAGGCTATGACTTGTAGGTTGATTTAAGACAATATATAAATTACACGCCTGAAGGATATATATATAAATACATTTGTAATAAAATTCAGGACAACAAATTTTTATGTATAAGTGGAAACAATATTTTTTACGAAAATATTAAATGTAGAAATATAATTCAGAATCAAATTAAAAAGTGTAGAATAACATAATGTTGTCAAAGTTGCTATTGTTTTTAAACTATCCTCTTTCCGTTGTTAGGATTTTTTGTCTTTTTGTTTTGACCTAACTTACAAGCCCTATCCCTTTTTCACATCCTATATTTATTGCTATATCAAAAGCAACTGAATGTAAAGAAAATATACTCACTAAATCTCTTATCATCAAGTTTATTAGATGATTGAATCTCAGGGGCATCAGTGTTCAGTGTCCGTTTGAGAAAAGATCTAAAACTGCTTTTGGCGTTGCAGAATTTTGCATATATTTGTCCTCTTTTCCTCACGCGATAATATTCTGTCTTTTCTCCTAGGAACCGATTTATTATCTCGTTTTCCAACCTATAACTGGTTGCCAAAGACATGTGGTGGTTATTTTCTGTAAAGTATTCGCATATAATATTTATCAGCGTCTGTCTATGTTCCTCAAGCAGCTTGAAATTTTATATTAAAAATTTTCGATTCAAATAGCTATTCAGAACATATTTTTTGTATGCATTTACCTTAACAATGATAATACTTACTTGAAAACACCCAAATGAAAAATGTAGGTACTTCTTTAACTCAGCACTTAAAAATCAAGAGGAAAAACCCGACTGAATAAATATAAAACGCACTACGCACCGCACATGTAAACTCTTTTACGAATGATTTACGAATGAATAAAAATCTAAATCAGCAACAAATTTGCATACGACTGTAACTATTTAAGTTTGTACTTAAAGAAATATTAATATTAAATATTTTCTCTTTTCAGGCCATCGACCTTTGATCAGAGAACTTAACTGGTTCATTGTCCAATCTTCTTGGGTCGCAGTTAAAAACTCATTGAGCACTGGTTGTGTAATGGCAAGGCTTGACTTTATGTGTCCAACATGGATCTTAATATTTTTATCTATTTGACTTTCTGAACTACAAAACAGTGGAGCTCGTGAAAGGGTGTCTGCAACTAGCATTTTTTTACCCGGTTTATATATTACCTCTAGGTCATAGTCTTGTAGACGAAGCATCATTCGCTGCAACCTGATCGGAACATTGACTAATGCCTTTTTGTGCGTATTTTAGTTGGCATTCGGTGAGAGTCTTGGAGGCAAATGCTAACGGACGACCATCTTGTAAAAGACAACCTCCTACCGCAAACTGTGAGGCATCTGTCGACAAAACCAAAGGTTTTGATGGATCAAAGTACGCAAGTACTGGTGGCTTTGTTAATAAAGACTTAAGTCTTTTAAAGACTTCTTCTAACGATGCATTCCATTGAAAATTAATGTTTTTCTTGAGCAATTCTCTTAACGGCTTCGTTTCATCGGACAAATTTGGAATGAATGAGCCAAAATATGTGACTGTCCCTAAAAACCTACACTGAAAAAATTATCTTTCATAATATCAATGAATGCCATTCATAGAGCTGAAATTCTTACATTTAATGAAATATTCATTAACGTAATGTAAAAATTCTTGAATATTTCACTTGGTTTCATGACCACAACATTGAATTCATGAAACCGGATTCATTAATAATTGCGCTTCTAAATTGTTGTTGGAAAATTATAAATCCGACTTTCAATGAATATGTTCTTAATTGTATGAACGATTCTTAAAAGCGTTGGTTTGGTCCACTAGTCTTGATTGTGTCAATTTATGAATGATAACATTAAAAGCATGCAACTATTCATATGTCTTGTGAAGGCGATCATTAGAAGCAAATCTTTTTCTTCTAGTGAATTTGTTCATACTTATATTAAATGGTTCTAAGAATTTTGAAGAAATGTTAATAAGTATCTATCTGATAATAATTGATTTTCCATGTTTTGTTTTACTACTACAACTGGATAATAATATTAAACATGGTCTACTTGTTAAATCAGACCCAACTTTAATCTGCAATTTAAGCTTGATTTATTTAGAAAAAGTATTTATAGGTACCTCATATCCTACTAAGTACTATCTACAATATTAATGTCAATTTATGTGCATACAGTATTATTTTACATTTTTAAAAGATCACATCCAATTTTAAAATTGCTGAATTCGAAGCAAGCATAGGGTTTTGTATCTTTTTATTTCTTGAATATCTGCATGTTTTAATCTAATATTTCATTGAAGTGCAAACTATACAACCGTTATAAAAAATGAGTCAGTTTTGAAAAACTATGCAGTTAATCTTCTAGCGTTCAATGATCAAATACATAAATTGTAAGAATACATTCATAATTCATATGAAAAAATGTTTGATTTTATGAATGCTTTCATTCGAAGTAAGCATTCTTTTGTCGTTTGTGACTTTTTCATAATTCGTATGAATCTTTACATACACTGCATATTTACTTTACTCGTTTAAGAACCGGGTAAAAAAATGCTAGTTGCAGACACCCTTTCACGAGCTCCACTGTTTTGTAGTTCAGAAAGTCAAATAGATAAAAATATTAAGATCCATGTTGGACACATAAAGTCAAGCCTTGCCATTACACAACCAGTGCTCAATGAGTTTTTAACTGCGACCCAAGAAGATTGGACAATGAACCAGTTAAGTTCTCTGATCAAAGGTCGATGGCCTGAAAAGAGAAAATATTTAAATACAGAACTTCAAACCTTTTGGAATTATAGGTACCTATAAGCTTTCAGAAATTGATAATCTAATTTTTAAAAGCCAAGCGCTAGTAATTCCAAATAGAATGACAGGAAAAATTCTTGAATATATTCATGATAGTCATCCGGGTATAGAAAAAAGCAAACGACGTGCAAGAGGCTTGGTATTTTGGCCTCGGATGAACTCAGAAATTCAAGCGTCTGTGGATAATTGCATCACATAAATAAAAATACAACAGAACCTTCAATGCCGCATAAATTACCGAATCTGCCATTTCAGAAAGTAGGAGTTGATCTCTTTGAGTGGAAAAAGGATTTGTATTTGTTGCTGGTAGACAACTACTCGAAGTTCATTGAGGTTGTAAAAATTGTATCATCTAAGGCAAAAGAAGAAATAATTCATCTAAAGTCCATATTTGCACGATACGGAATACCGTCAGAGCTCATGTCTGATAATGCTCCACCATTTAACTCGTCAGAATTCAAGGAGTTTGCAAATAAATGGATGTTTGACCACATCACCAGCAGTCCATACTATCCAAAATCCAACGGTCTTGTCGAAAGGGCTGTACAAACGGCGAAAAAGATGTTAACAAAATGTAATGAAACAAATGAAGATCCTTACCTCGGACTTCTCAATCTCCAAACAACATCACAACTGAGTTATTCTCCATCGCAGTTGTTGATGTCAAGGAAATTTAGAACACGACTTCCTGTTCAACAGTCAGAACTAAAACCGTCTCTGTTAGATGTAGAACAGCATAGGAAGGAGGTTCGAGATTACCAAAATAAAATAAAGGTTAGATAATGATAGAAAGCTAAAGAGCGTACTGCACTTACAGACACCACAACAGTGTATTTAAAAAAATGCTTAGATGAGCCATGGGAAAGGGGAAAGGTAGTAGAAGTAACTAAAATGCCAAGATCCGTTATTGTAGAAGATGAAAAAGGAAACCGATACCGCCGCAATGAAATCAATGTCAGAAACGACAAAACTTCCCTTGACAGCACTGAACAAAACAAGTACAATTCTGACAATAAAGACACTGTAGATACATTAAATCTTCGATCAGGCAAACAAGTAAATAGAGAATAAAGTTCGCTAGATTTGCTTCTGATCTCAAGACTAATCAGTTTATTTAATCTTAAAATGAAGATGAAATTAATTAATTGAAATTATGTTTTTGAACTTAAATGAAATTGAATTATAGTAATTATTGAATTAATTCATGTGAACTAAAAAAGAGAAAAAAAAAACATATACATTAGGGTGGTCCTTATTTGTATGAAGAAACAAAAATATTTTTTTTTCTTTTGAGTACCCCTTTATTTTGTTCCTTTGGACTAAAAACGCATACAAAAAAAGTTTAATTTATATCGGAATTTATTAACACGTGTCGCAATGACATTTAAGTCCAAAGAACTTATCCTCTGCTGAACGAATAAGATAAAAAGCTTATCAATGTTTGACGTTTATTTTCAAAGTAAATTTTTTTTAATTAGTAATAGACAAACAGTATAATTATTATATTAAACAATGTGATAGACATTTCTTTATAAATACATAATAAAAATTAATAAGTAAACTTAGTCATCGTAACGCATTTTGAGACTTTCTCGCCTACACCCAGGATATTTTTGGCGATAATTTCGCACTGTCAGAAAAAAAATATATTTGATTAGCAAATAATAATAACTAATAATAAAAAATAATATCAAATTGTTGAAAAATTAGCAACATTATCTTTAGTTAACATGGTAGGTTCTTTAAATTAATATATTAACGATACTCACTTGAAGTAGGAATTGCTTTTGGTCTTCGTCTTTTGTTATTTTATCTCCTCCATGAGTTTAACTCCACGTTCAGCTGTATCATTGACTACACTAAGCTATCCAATTATTTCCTTTCCTCGCCTGTAGTCTGATTGGTCTTCCCAATGAATTGGATCGAAATGCAAAAAGCCTGTTGATAAGCCAAACCTTTCAAACAAACTCATTGATTTAGGTGACAAAAGATCTGATGGAAGGCTTTTTTCAATAAATTATGAGACCTCAGCTGGTTTAAGATGCAATTTGTTTTTGACTTCTTCTTGCTTTTGTTCGTCATCTTCCAAAACTTTTAAAGCCATTTTTCTTTTTTGTTCAACATCATGACATTCTATTGTCAAAAAAGGAAAAAGCAACACATTCTTCATTTAAGTACCATATATGGTTGAAAAATGTATTAACTGCGATATCAGCTATAGTTTTATCATGCTTTTTATATGAATGAAGTTTTTTCAACAAATGTATGTATGTCATTTAACGGTGCAGAAAACCAAGTCTCAGTGTAGCAATGGACAATAAAACAGCAACGATCTTTTGTTCTTGGCGTTCAATTTAATTTGCTGCTGGAACAATATTATTTTTAGGCAATATATTGCTTTTGCTATCCAACGAGCCAGATGATAGGCTCCTGGTGCCCGAAATCGAATTCCATCTGGGGGAGTTCCCCCCAAAAAAATTACAATTAGCTGGAGAAACTCCTTGTAATCATCTCGAGGGAAATCATCTTCAAGCTTTTTCATAGCAAACATAAGAATTTCTTGCCTTACATCGGATAGTATATTCACAACCTTGTTGTCAATTGACCACACTGAGAACTGTTGTTTATCAATGTTTTTCCATTGTGACTTAAATCTTTTAAATAAAGGAATATCAGGACCAGAAGATGGGTCAAAGTTTTCTCCGTTAAATACTCCTTGAATAACAATTTCAAAGATGTGATGTCTACAAGCTATGCTAAGTAGAGTATGTCTCTGCCAATTTTACTTTCAAGAAGACCACAAGCTCCATTCAGACGTCCGGTATTAGATGCAGTTGTGTCAAAAACAAAAGCTTGGACTTTATCGAGCATATGCCAATCTTCCAATAGATCATACACGGCAGATGATAGCTCAATACCAGTTCCAGCTGAAAGTTCTGGTACTCCAAGTAGCTGTTCTATGTTTGGAGCAGTTGCAATAATTGGTAGTCTGTCAACTTTGTTTTGACCAGTTATATCAGGGAGAAGTTTAGAGTCCCAATGTATAACAGTGACAACTAAACTTAAGTCGAGAATTTTTTTTTTGTTGGCAGCAGCTGCCTGTTTACGAAAAAATCGCCGAGAGAGTCTAATAGATGTGCGGTTAATAATAAATTTTGACGGATCTATGGAAGTGGTTTCGACACAGGCTGTCAATAGATGAACGGCATCTCTGTCACTTATCTTGCATCTGTCGAGTACTGCCGAAAGCCTAGGAGTTAAAATTTCTACTCGTGCTCTTTTTGCGTCTGACGGTCCTGGGACTGGTGAGTTCAGACCATAATTTTGAGCTGCATGTTCGTCTCCCTCAGACGAGCACGTTGAAAAAAGTTCCACTAGTAAAATATTTGTTTCCAGTCAACTATTAATAATCAAAAAATTACAACTTACCTTCGTGAGAAATTGTTGAACTTTGTCCTTCTTTTCGTTGTTTAATTTTAACTCACGATCCTCCTTTCTTTTCTCCAAAGCAGCAAGTTTAAGATCCATTCCAAGCATGCATCCAGGTCGACCTTTTTCTCTTTGCAATAACAAAAAACTGTTTGTCTTCTTTAATTTTTATTAAGTTCAAGGCATCTGCATGCGCGATGTCGAGTAAATCATTTAAGCTTTCTTCGAAAGCATTTTCTTTTTTTTTCGATGTCTCTGTGTTCCTGTTTTTACTTTTTTCAATGCTTCTTAGCTCTTCGTAAAGTTTTTTTTAATTGTTTTAAGCAGTTGCATCTATCGGGAGTAGGAATTCTTGCCTTTTTCCAAAATATTGTACACTCTATGACTAACGTAACACTATTCGGTAAACTTAACTTTACTTTTCTCATATTATAAAATAAAACACTTAAAACATCGCGTTTTGAAGGCAATTTAGATCCGAGAATTTGATTTTTCATAGAACCGACCAAAAATAATTTTCCCGTGGCATTTTATTCAAGTAAACTTACCGGGGGGCACAATTACAATTTATTTTTGACAGATTGCGAACTTAACTAATTTGACACCTACGCTTGCTGTGATGTAATAAACAAAAAAAGCAAAAAAAACAAAAGAGTCAACAAACAAAATAAAGATGTGGAAAAGAAGTAATCTACGTGTGCAAGTGCTGTGCATTGACGCTGTGTTAACTTTAAGCTCAGTGCGACACGTGTTAACGTGGTTGTAAAAAAAAAAAAAAAATGGAGTAATGTTTTTAGGTGTAAATGAACAAAAAAAAAGGGTACTCAAAAAAAAATCTAAATTTTAAAAATAAGGACAACCCTAATATACATACAGTGGAATCCGGATAAAGCGACGGTCAAGGGACCGGCGACATTAAGTCGTTCTAACCGGACGACGCACAAAACGAACTGAAAATTTTATATGTAAATATTAACATATCTGTATGTAAGGAAGTAACGTCAATGAAAACCAAATAAACCTTTAAATCAAAAACATTTTTCTTTTAATTTCTCTCAGAATAGCTATTTATACATGCCAATTACAACAAAAACAATATTTTAATATATTTATGTACATAGAAACTGCACCGTCGCGTAACTCTGTTGCGTAAAAACTGTCGCGTGTCGCGCTAATTGTGCTACCTATTGCTATTGCGTAGAGAAAATTCAAAGAGTGGCATACTACGATTGCTTTATATTTTTTAAACAACAACCACTCGTCGCTGTAACCGAACGATTTATTGGAAAATTACGTCGTTTAAAGCGGTTGGTCGCTCAAACCGGAGTCGCGCTAAACGGATGTTCGTTCATAGGAATTAGTATGCAAACCTAACAAGTTGTTGTGTCTACGTCGCTTAAAACGGTTCGTCGTTATAAACGAAGTCGTACTAAACGGATTCCACTGTACATGTATTTTGTATTATATCGATTGTTTTTAAGGAAGGACATGTTGTATTCTATTACTCTCTCTCTCTCTTAATGTAAATACCTATGTATATAATTAAGCCGTTGACATGAGACATTACAGTATACTTAGATTTAGAAGACAGTTAATAAAGTCATATTGCTGAAGCAACACGTCTCTCATCATTCGTTGTACCTAGAAACAGAACAAAAACGTCTCTTTTTTTTATCCTAGTTCTATCAGCAGATCTCTATTGATCCATGGTTTTGGATTAGGGCCAGACCCATGTGCTTCTTCTCGAGGTACATACTATATAAATGTGTTTGGCCTTACGGTAATCCCTTTTTCTTATCAAACCTGGTGGCACCTTAATCTTCTTCGACTTTTTTTTGCCGGTTCTCTCATCTGAAGGTTCAGCCAGAAGTTGTTCTTTTTCCTCTTTCGAGATCCCCTTATCGGTTGAGCCAGCTTCTAGGACCAGGACAGGAAGGTGTATTCACTTTGTCATTACATCTGTAACGCCAGGAAGGAGTCAGCGCAGACCTCATAAAGTATATATATTCTGAATCAAGATCACATTCTGAACCGATTTAGCCATGTCCGTCTGTATGTCTGTCTGTCCGTTTGTCTGTTGAAAGCAAGATAGCGCCCAAAGGAATTGACAGAGGCAAATGAAATTTGGTGAAAGGACCTCTTTTTAACGTCACCAGATTGGTTGAAAATGGGATATGTCGGTCAAGTAGTTTTGGTACCTCCCATACAAAACCAATATTAGGCACATGTGTCTCTCTGTCTGTTGAAAACATATTAGCGTCGAAACAAATCTACCTAGGCAAGTGAAATTTTGTGAGAGGACTTACTTTTATCGTCGTCAGGTCGATATTAAAATTTGGCTATGTCGGTACCTCCCATACAAAACCAATTTTGCATGACTTATATACAGTGAAGGGTATCAAAGCATCGGTCAGGAAGATGATAACACTTTTACTTGTTTTGTTCTGTATTTTGTCTTTTGTGATTCCCATGATAGTAATATCGTTTATATTATTGAACTATGTTCCATACTCGTGGGAATAGAAAGTACCTATGTATATTTTGGAAGGAATCCGTCTTTTTAATTTTTGAAAATGCTTGTTTTTCCTAGTTCTAGCTTAACTTTTTTTACCTATTTAAAAAAGAGCTAAAGAATATTTTATTTGATGGAGTAGTAGCCTGTAAATAAAGGGTTTTTTCGATAAGAGCACTACAAAAGTTTTTTTTTAAATAAAACAAAAACGGTTTTGGATATCAATAAAATTCTTTATTCCTGTGTAAGTACGTTCGATGCCATTATGTATAGAACTCGATTTCTTCTGCATGGCCACCACGGGCACGCTTGCAGAAGTCCAGACGCTGAACCCAATTTTCGACGGTTTTCAAGCATAAATCGGCCGATACTGCTGCAATTTCACGTTCGATATTCGTACGAAGTTCATCAATCGTCGCTGGCTTCTTGACATAGACTTGACGTAGCCCCATAGGAAATAGTCTAACGTCGCCAAATCGCACGACCGAGGCGGCCAAGCGACTGGACCATTTCGTGAGATAACACGTTCTCCAAACTTGGTTTCCAATAAATTGATTGTGACATTCGCTGTGTGGCTTGTGGCGCCATCCTGTTGGAACCACATGTCCTCCAAGTCCATATCATCCAATTGGGGCCAAAAATATTCGGTTATCATTGAACGGTAGCGATTCCCATTCACAGTAACGTGCCGGTCTGTATCATCACGGAAGAAGTACGGCCCAATGACGCCGCCGGCCCATAAACCACACCAAACCGTAATTTTTTCGGGATGCAATGATGACTCATGGAGTACGTGTGGATTTCTGCCTGACCAATACCGCATATTTTGTTTATTGACGTAGCCATTCAGCCAGAAATGAGCCTCATCGCTAAAGATGATTAATTGGACGTAGCGCTCTTAACGTTGAGGCCACTGACTCCGAATTTTGGTAGTAAATTTTAATAATTTCGACTTGTTGTTGGCTCGTATATCTTTCCATCATGAAATGGAAAACCTTACTGAAGAGAAATGTCAAAGGAGCGGCAAGAAATTCGGCGTCGATTGCTGTCCCTGTCGCTCTACTTTTGTAGCGTCCCTATTGAAAAACCCTTTATAAGCGTCTTATTTTTTCTTTTCCATGAAAATCAAAAGAGGTCTCGATCAAACTGTCAGTTTAAAAAAAAGCTTTAATTTGAAATTATGGGCGGGCTTGTCCGATTGAAAAAAGATTTTAATTTCCCCTAAGTGATAAGATCGCTGATAGGTATGCGCAAACAAAAATTTAAAAGTCAATGTGGATTTAGCTTTACTGATAAGCTAGGCCCGCCACTTCCGGAAGAGCGAAAAAATCAAGAATAGAGCAATTAAATATCGAAAAAATAGTAATTTATAATTGGATTTTGTTGATTGTATCATCTCTGCCGCTCTGCTTCAATACTCACTAAATCAGTATGTCATCATCATTGTGGGTGTAGTTAATCGAGCATTATGCAAGTAGTTAATCGCACTGACTTATAATGGATTTTTGGCCAGTGTTGGGCTATATGTGAGTTTGTACTACTCGTTTTACTATGGTATTCAACATATCACAAACATGATAGCGCGTTATCCTATCTTGCTTTTGTACTCGTTCACATCAACAGATTTCCATTGCCCTCCGCAGATAAAACAAAAACCATTTTATACCTAGATAAACCGACTTGGCTTCCAATTGAATTTTAATCATATTGATGTAAATACGTGACACAAGTAAAACTTTTTGATATTCGAAATCACAGGTCGGATACCTACTTTACAATTAGCTATGTATTTGTATTTTTTTCGATTTATTGCGACACTCTGCTCATGGTGGAGGCTACGGAAATAAATATGGATGGGTCTTATACTTATAGTAAATAAAGAGTGGGGGTAGGGCCTTAGAAATTTATCACTTATAGTGCAATTGACCTAGCTACATATATTCACAAGGCAGAATATTAAATTAATGTTAAACCTTATAAGTCAAAATGAACAAAAAATAATTTTGCTGTATTATTCCTGCTGATAATATTTCATGGAAATGTTGATATCATTACAACTGAAATAGGAGCATATTCGATCAAGATAGTAAAAGCCTAACACTAAAATTTCAATAAGAATCTATTACTGCGAGAAAGAAATCAGATTTTATTTTATTTATCTTTCCCGATCGTCACCCGTAACCTATCGCAGCAACCTAGTTGCTATGGCTATGGACCTTACCAATAAACATTTTTATTTTCTACTTGAAATTTAAGTAGTTCACAGTGGCTCTATTTCCCATACAATTTTGGCAGTTGTAAGCTTCCGTTAATTTTAAGTCCAGACTAATATTTTGGTTGTTTTTATTACCTAGTACGGCGCTATATATACTTGTCATAAAATCGCATTATCCTTTTCTCTGTTTTCCGCACCTTATGAAAATCCAAACAAATACACTACCTTGTCACCTGTCCCCTTTACCTCAACAGAATGAAATCATGCGTGACGATATCAATAGAGGAGGCAGTTTTAAGTTTTTATTGATTTCTCCATACATCTCATAAACTTTCATTAGCGACTGTCAAAGCGACAACATTAACAGCCGTATTTATTAGATTCTCTTACGACGCCTCTACGATGTTGTTTAGTTAAACCATTGTATATAGAGACTATAGTACTATCATCAACACGAAAATTTTCTTAGCCGGACACACCGTCGGATGGCGTTGCTGTCTTGCTAAGTTCCTTGTAGCACCAAAATACCTAGAGAGGAATAGCCACACTTGTGATGAGTGAAAAGAAACATTTGGTTGGCGGTGGTGGCTTGGCTGGTCGGTAGGTAGCAAATAAAGGGATAAAAATATCATTAGGGTTTCTTTTCTCTGTTACTCGCACAATGAGGTTCTATCTCTTCATTCATGAGTAGTTTCTTTGGACAAGACATGATGACAAATTTCTGATTTGGAATTTCGATCGTATGACAGGCAAATCTGGATATTTGTGCTTATAAAAGCACATCTTTTTCTGATGAGATGACGGTTGATCTTTCATTTTAGATTTAAAAATTCGTTCGTTTGAATGCAAATGGAGTATAGTTTCAAGTTAATCTTTTTGTCGTATTTCTGTTAGTTATGAATTCATGAGCAACAATTTAATTATAATATTGATTTGATATAATATCTATAATTAATTAACCCCAATTGCGGATGTGAATGTTACATTATATATATGCGAAAGGAGACAAAATTGATAGCCTTGATCTACAGGTGGCTTTGGTCGTGCGAATTTTAGGGTGGATGGGCTGATGATCTTTCATCGGATTGTTTATTATCCTCGTATAAATAGGTATATTATGCATTAGTGATCGGTTTTGCAATTGTCATAATCAGAATTGCATAGGTATTGAAAAAAGAAATACCTATGTTTTGTAGAGAATTAACTGACAACTTTAATAAGTTGGACAGTATTGTTTTGAGGTCAGTTCGTTTAAAAAAAAATTGGAATAAAAACGTTCGCATGGGGATCTACATAAAAACGACAACGAAGCAAATGCTTTTACGTTATTACAACTGGTATAGGTATAAGCTATTCAGAATAAAGTTCGCTACTTATTTTAGATATGTTATTTAAAACACCAGCAAGATAGGATAATTATTATGACACACTGTCGCATAAACTAGGTAACTAGGCAATTTCTTAGTTCAATTATTTCGGTTTTAATTTTGAGCTCGTTTTTTTTTTATTAAATTCGTAAATGTATATACACTTCTACTGGGTAATAATTCTTTTATCGTATTTTTTTTTTTTTAATTCTATCGGTCTATTCAAATAATACGTATAATACACTCTCGCAGGAAATAGGTAGATAGGCAATATTATTTATTTTAGGTATTGTCAGATTTGTCAGTTATACGGGAACAGTATAAATGAAATCAGGTTTTTATGCACTCGAAATATTACCGACTCATTGGATTATTCGAAAAATAAGCTCTCATCTATGTTTTGGTACTGTAAAAAAATAAGGGCCTCAATGAAATCAATAATACGAAGAAAAAATACGGATAGGGTTGTAAATAAAATAGAAAATGGTGCTTTTGTCCAAATTAAAATTAGTAAGTATCCAACACAATAGTCTATTTTATTACCCAAAACTGCAAAAAAAAATAAATGAAAATAATACCTGCATTCAAAATTATTTTTTGCTACTGCGAAATGAAAAAAAAAATTAACTACCTGTTTTCACAATTCTTGCGAAAACCTTATTCCATTCGAATTCAATAAAATTAACATGGGTTTTTCTAGATTTTGTAAAAATGTAAAGTAATAGAGAAATCCTATAAAGATAAGTTGACAATTTTAGGATTTTTAAGATTTATGGCCCCATATAAAAATGCACTAATAAACAAAACATAATATGTATATGCGGTTGGCCGGTGACACTTATTCGGCGAATTGTCTGTTTTTCAGTAAATAGACCTTAGTGGTTTGGATAGCGTCAATATGATAGCTTATAATAGCAACAATATAGGTTAGCACTCAGATGTAAAAGATATAAGACATGTTATAGCTTTCTGTTATTTCTAAATTTCCAAAGAATGACATTATGAATTAGTATTCCATGGCTGTATGAAGTATTCTCGAACGAGTCTTTAGTTAAATTAATAAGTATGAAATAAATTACGTTGGAAGACAGATTATTATCAATTTAAAAACATTCAGAAATGAATACCTACCCACCCGTACGTACATTTTGAAAACTTCATTGTAGTTTTGTAACTGTAACTGACTGTTTCGAAAAAAGTTCCATACTTCTTATTGATAACTTAAAGCATACAATTCGAACTTGAGTTTTTTTTTTAAATACCTTCAAGATCCGATCACCATAATCAATTAAATAATCCGAGTAAGTCAGAATAATCAATCATTTATCCATAGAAGAAAGAAATCCAATTCTCAATTCATCTGTGCTTCGAGCAGAATTGAAGAATCTCGTGAATTGTAAATGCAGAAATTCTTCCAAAGAAAAAGAAATGCATACCCAAATACACACAAAGTAGGTACCTGCTCATCTCATTCATAAAGCAAGAGCAACAGACGACAAACCTGACAAATTATGAAATCGAACCAAAAAGGGAGAGAAAAAAAAAGAATAGACTACAAAACCCACCCTCATCCACACTCTGAAATCGGAAAGGGAAAGCATATCAGAAAACAGCAATGCAAATGCAAATGTCTATGCATACGCATTCATTCATATAAAGATGTGCGCGTTCCACTTGGGTTGCTTTTCCTTTAGAAAATATATCAGCCACCAGCGCTGACACCAATGCAACCGCCACCATCGAGGTTTCTGCGCCTACTAAAGTAAACCAACGAAATCTATGATCTTCACGCTTCACCCTCTAAAATATTTGAGCTTAGGTATGGAGACGATGGTGGCGATAAGCTATCCGAGAGACCTAGGACATGTCTTGTTGTATCGAAATCCCTCACGGCAGTTACAATCAAACGGTTCTGTTGCCAGGATCTGGTTGCTGCAAGTATTACTTACCATGCTAACGGCAATTGGGAAACCTTTGTCATTGCATCGGCTAACTTGCCCTACGACTCTTTAACTCCTCCACCACCAAAGGCTGTTGTTGAGCTCGTAGAGTACAGCGAGTCCAAAAGGATAGGTCTTATCTTATGTTGCGATGCTAATGCTCAAAACACTATTTGGGGCAGCAGCAAGTGTAATATACGAGGAGATCGTCTTCTGGACTTCATCCTATCGTCTGACATCACCATCAATAATGTAGGTTGTCGACCTACATTTGTTACAGCCAGGAGACAGCAAGTAATTGATGTTACCCTGTCCAACAGGCATTGCAAGACTATCATAAATTAGAGAGTATCGCCAGATAGCACTACTTCAAATCTACTGTGAAGTTTCACCTTCGCTGGAGAGGAGAAATCCGAGGAAAACAAATTGGGCTCGGCTTGAGGAGGAGCTTGGCAATTCTGTTAAAGCACCACTCAAACTGAGATCAATACAGGGGGTAAAGAGGTCTGCTCAGGATATGAGCAGCGTCATTATCCGTTGTTTTGAACTAATGTGTCCAGTTTCAAAAAACTCCTGTAGCAAACCGGTACCTTGGTGGAATACCGAACTGCAGTGTATTCGCAGAGAAACCAGAAAGCTCCTAAATAGGTATTTGAAAACCAACTTAGACTGGAATCTGTATCGATCGTAAATCGAAAACCGACTCTTATAGGAAATTTTGTGAGGAGGTCGCTTCACTAAGTGCAACCAGTAGGCTTGTTAAAGTCCTTAATAGGGACAGACCAAGTAAACTGGAATCGCTCCAAAAATCTGATGGTACCTACACTGAGACAAAGGCGGAGATTTTAAGTCTAATGCTGGAGACTCACTTCCCGGGAAATCAGGTCATTACGTGCTCTTCAGTGGTACCGCCTATGGTGGCCACTTCTAAACTAACAAACACACCGCGGCGTAGTTGGTATGTTGCATCCAGAGTGGTGCCTGATGAAGCTATCAAATATGCAATTGCATCTTTTGAGAGTTTCAAGTCACCGGGTCCGGATGGAATTTATCCGGCTATGCTGAAACAAGGTTTTAGTCAGCTGATGCCGACGCTGAGAAGAATTTTCACCGCTAGCTTGTCCTTGGCCTATATACTTTTCCCTTGGCGTATGGTTAAAGTCTTGTTTATACCAAAGATACGTAAGACCGACTACACTCTCGCCAAAAGTTTCAGACCCATAAGTCTGTCCTCCTTCCTTTGAAAAGCTTGGCGAGACTGGTTGAGCTGCACGTGCGCAATGTTGCTCTTCGATCGCATCTTCTTTCTTTGATGCAACATGCCTATCAGCGTGGAAAATCCTGTGAAACTGCGCTTCAAAATCTTGTTGGTAGGATTGAAAGTGCTCTTGATCGGAAGGAGTACGCGCTGGGTGTTTTCGTCGATATCGAGGGTGCTTTTGATAATGCGACTCAATCTTCCTGGAACCTACACTCAAGCCTATGCGGATGATGTCGCCGTTCTGTCTGTCGGTTCAGACCTAAGGACCGTCTGCTCTTGGGCGCAGAGATCTTTGGACCTAATCGATGATTGGTGCACAAGAAATGGGCTTTCAGTGAATCCTCTTAAAACTACGGTTGTTCTCTTCACGAGAAAGAGAAACATCACTGGTCTGACTCAGCTTGTGCTAAAAGGCGTCACTATCCCGATATCCGATGAAGTCAAATATCTGGGAGTAATCCTCGATAGAAAGCTTCTTTGGTCCAAGCATGTTGAATCAAAAACCGATAAAGCATATGCGTTTGCAGTGACAGCCAAGCTGCATTAAAAGCGTTGCTTAACCCTCTTACCTCGTCCAAGTTAGTGCTCGAACTCGAGCTTTCTCTGAACTTAGTCGGAAGGCTCAATCTTGTTTGGGTCCCAGGTCACACTGGTATCCAGGGAAATGAGATCGCTGATGAGCTTGCCAGACGGGGTTCAGAAGAGGCTTTCTCAGGAACTGAACCTGCGTTGGGTCTGCCTGCTTCTGTGGTTAGGTCATCCATTGATACTTGGGTTTCTCGTGAACACGAACGTCAGTGGCGTGACTGTGCTGGGTGTAGGCAGACCAAACGACTGCGTCCGGACATCTGGGTCTTTCCTTATATCCCTTAGGAGAATGGACTCCAGACTGCTTGTGGGCGTCCTTTCGGGCCACCAAGCTTTTTTGTGTTGGGCATGAGCAACACCACTATCTGTCCTGCTTGTGGAGAGGACGATGATACAGCGGAACACTTCCTCTGTAGCTGTCCCGCCTTTGCTCGCATCAGGTGGCGGATCTTTGGGGCTGATGTGGTGAGTCCGACAAAAAAAAAAAAAAAAAAACTCCATTTCGATTAATTCTTATAAAATAATTATGCACAAGAAATTTTCGACAGCGAATACACTGTCTACCGACGTGATAGAAGTGTTCACACAGGTATGACAAGAGGAGGGGGTGTACTCATAGCAGTGCACCGCTCGCTTGTCTCGTTTGAAAAGCCATTGCCGCTTGTCGATGACTCTATCGAACAGCTAGCGGTGAGTGTGTTGATGAGCAATTCTAGTACCAACAACAATTTAAGTGAAATAATTTTTGCACTTTCTTACATTAGGCCAGCGAGTGCATGCAGGATGTATGTTTCACACAAATATCATTGAATTTCTTGCTAATTATTTGCGAGAAAATCAAATGTTGTTTGTTGCTAGTGATTTCAATTTTAGTCACGTTTGTTGGGAGTGGAATAGAGATGAAAACTGTATGATTCCCTCCCAAGTAAGAACCGATTACGAAGTGGTGTTTATTGACACATTGCTGTGGGCTAATGCAAGTGAATCAAATTCCAAATTCATTTAATATGCATTTGGACTTAGTCTTTTCTAGCAAGGAGTTGTAGTTGTGTGTGAAGCACATTCTCTACTTTTGCTCACATCTGTTCACCATAAGGCATAATGTTGTTAGTATTACAACTGACAATTATTTGCCACTTCAAAGGGCTCAATATGAGTATAATTTCGCAAATCTTATGGAATGATATTCTTGATGTACAGCACGTTCATTTCAGTTTTAAAGACTGGAATCGAATTACATGTTCGTGTAATAAAGTGAAAAGACCATAGAAAACACCCATGGTTCAATATGCAGCTTTCTAAAACGAAAAACATCAAGAACAAAGCTTTCAAAAAATATAAACTGACCGGTATGTCAGAAGATTTCATTGTTTTCTCGTTTTCGTAAAGAATACGAGTTTCTTAATAAATTTTTGTACAAAAATTATATATATTCAGTGGAATCGAGAATAAAAAATAACAGCAAAGCGGGGTTTTTATAAATTCAAAACTACTAAAATTCCTATTGGTATTGAATAGGAGAGGGTTCGCTCAGATAATGTTCAATTATCTTGCGAACTTTTTGCCTCATATTTTCTGACTGTTTATTTGGATGACGTTTATACTTCTGTGGTAAACCAATACGAGGATATTTCTCCTATCACTGATTTGGGAATAATTTCCTTGACTTAAATTGAAGTATTGACATCATCTCAAAAACTTAAACCGAATTTAAATCCGGGATTTGATGGTATACCATCCGTATTAATTTTAAAATGTAGTTCATCTCTCTCGATTCCGCTCACATTGATTTTCAATTTATCCGTATCGACTGGAAATTTTCTAAACTGTTGGAAATATTCTTTTGTTACGCCTATTCATAAGTCCGGTTTTTGGAATGTGGTGACAAACTATCGTCCAATTTCGAAGTTGTCAACGATTCCGAAATTGTTTGAAAGTTTAGTGAAAGAGAAGATATACTTTTTTGTAAAGGAATCTTTATCCACCAATCAACATGGATTTATGAGTGGCAGATCCATAGTAACGAATTTAACTGTATTTACTAATTTTGCCTTAACGGCGATTGAAGAAGGAGCACAGGTTGATGTAATCTATACTGATTTCGTTAAGGCATTTGATCGGGTAGACCACAAAATGCTTACAAGAAAATTAGAAGCACTTGGTATCCATTCAATACTTAACAAGTGGATTGCATCCTACCTAAGGCCCTAAGTGGCAAGCTATGGAGTAACCATAGAATATAGGTAACCTAAAGTGAAAAAATTACGAAACCTTACATTTCCCTAAGTTCAGTCGCAAGTTATTACAATTACACCAATCTGTAATTGCGTCTATGTCAACCTGAAACGTATCGCAATCAGCTACAGAATTGACTCTACAAATAAACTTCCAGTCATCAGCAAATCCCAGACACTTACAGAAAGATACCCTTGAATCTATATTGTTCACAAATAATGCAAACAACAAAGGTCCCAAGTGACTTCCCTGTGGGACACCAGACTTTGCTTCAAACTGCCTTGAAAAAGTATTTCCTATTCTAATTAACAGAATTCTGTTTAGAAATGCCCAGTTATAAAGAAAGATGTCGGATAATAAACTTAAAGTCCCTGGAAATGAGAAGCCTTATTCAGGACATAACGTTTATAAAAGACATAGCTTCTGGAAGAATAAACTCAACGTTCTTACTGTCCAAACTCTCTTTTTACGTTCCGGGAATACCGTAACGTGAGCATGGCTTGTTTTATGAACCTAATCATTCGACAAGCTATGGAATGAATGAGCCTTTAACAAAAGGCATTAGGAGTTTTAATTCAATATGCAACTCCGTTGACTCCGGTGTCGATATTTCGATCAACAGAATTTAAAACAAGTAAAAGTGTTATCATCGGCCTGGCCGATGCTTTGATACCCTCCACTGCATACAAGTCATGCAAAATTGGTTTTGTGAGGGAGATACCAGAACTACTTGACCGACATAGCCCATTATTAATACTAACTTGACGACAATAAAAATATGTTTTCTCACAAAATTTCACTTGTCTAGGTAGATTCTTTTCGACGCTATCGTGCTTTTAACATAATATGTTTTCTAATATTGGTTTTGTATGAGAGGTACCAGAACTACTTGACCCACATAGCCCATTTTTAATACCAACTTGACGCCGATAAAAAGAAGTCCTTTCACCAAATTTCGTTCACCTACGTCAATTACTTTGGGCGCTATCGTGCTTTAAACAGACAGAGAAACATAGGGGCAAAATGTTGGTTTTGCATGGGAGGTACCAGAACTACTTGACCGACATAGCTCATTTTCAATACCAACCTGACACCGATAAAAAGAAGTCCTTTCACCAAATTTCGTTCACCTACGTCAAATACTTTGGGCCCTATCGTGCTTTCAACAGACAGAGAAACATAGGGGCCCAATGTTGGTTTTGCATGGGAGGTACCAGAACTACTTGACCGACATAGCCCCTTTTCAATAACAACCTGACGCCGATAAAAAGAAGTCCTTTCAATGAATTTCATTCACCTACGTCAATTACTTTGGGCGCTATCGTGCTTTCAACAGACAGAGAGGAACATGGGTCCAATATTGGTTTTGTATGGGAGGTACCAGAACTACTTGACCGACATAGCCCATTTTCAATACCAGCCTGACGCCGATAAAAAGAAGTCCTTTCAATGAATTTCATTCACCTACGTCAATTACTTTGGGCGCTATCGTGCTTTCAACAGACAGACAGACAGACAGACGGACATGGCTAAATCGATTCAGAATGTGATCCTGATTCAGAATATATATACTTTATGAGGTCTCCGGTGACTCCTTCTTTTCGTTACAAATGTATTGGCAAAGTGAATATACCTTCCTCTGGAGGGTATAACAAGTAAAAGTGTTATCATCGGCCTGGCCGATGTTTTGATACCCTCCACTGCATAAAATCATGCAAAATACCAGAACTACTTGACCGACATAGCCCATTTTTAATACCAACCTAACGACGATAAAAGAAGTCCTTTCACAAAACTTCATTCACCCAGGTTGATTCCTTTGGACGCCAACGAGTTTTCAACGAAAAGAGGGACACATGGGTCCAATATTGGTTTTGTATGGGAGGTACCAGAACTACTTGACCGACATAGCCCATTTTCAATACCAGCCTGACGCCGATAAAAAGAAGTCCTTTCAATGAATTTCATTCACCTACGTCAATTACTTTGGGCGCTATCGTGCTTTCAACAGACAGACAGACAGACAGACGGACATGGCTAAATCGATTCAGAATGTGATCCTGATTCAGAATATATATACTTTATGAGGGCTCCGGTGACTCCTTCTTTTCGTTACAAATGTATTGGCAAAGTGAATATACCTTCCTCTGGAGGGTATAATAAAACGAAGAAATGAATTTGGTGCCCGGATTGCTTATGCCCTGCCCATATGACACTAAATTTTTTCCCACATTTTTATAATCTGGTGAGTAAAAGAGACTAAAAGTGTAATTCAAAAGGGGTAGCAATTGTTTGCAATGCCAGAACGACACTACATTTTTTCCTCATTTTTATAATGTTAAAAAGTCAGCGGTGAATAAAAACAAGTAAAAGTGTTATCATCGGCCTGGCCGATGCTTTGATACCCTCCTGTTGCAGCGCAACATGATAGAGGGAGAAAGTATTGACACCCGCAATGCAATGGCCGTCGCATTCAAAAGCCGTCGGCAAAACACCAAAAAGACATTTTCATGTTTGCTAAAATTTGGGAATTCAGCAAATAGACCAGCACACATTCACGCAAAATCATTCATTGCCGAAATTGGGAGAGCATGAATTAAATCACCGCTCTAAACACCGAGAAAAATAGCATCGTGGAGGAGGTTGCACAACAAAGTCCATATAAAAAAAATGCGATGGTTCATCGTCTTAGATCCGCCCACTGAGCAGCACTCTTAGCGCCTGCTATCGGTGTGCATATATGCATGTATTACTGCAAACAGCTTACGTGGGAACTAGGTGCAGTGCCGGAAGAAGGGGCACAGCATTGAATTTGCTAATGCAAATGGAAACAAACCCGTAATTCCAATAGGTCAATGATCTGAGCAATGATCAAACGGCAAAACAGCTGAAACAGAGGTTTCATGCGAATGCGGAGAGGGCGATGGAATTCATTCCCAGTTACGCACTCAAGTCAGCAATAAAGCCATAATTTAAAAAATGAAAACTGAGTTTTAGTTTATTTAATTCGTCTTATTTTTTGATATAAGTACGGTGCATTAGGCCTTTGGTCGATCGGTCGCAACAAAATTCTGTTTTACCGGCGGCAAAATAAAATCCTTTTTGTGGCATTTTTTTTACTTTTTGCGAGTGTCCCTGCGATACATTGTGGTCCTTCGAGTCCGATTTAAGGATTAAAGGATCCTGAGCATTATAAAAAAAACATTGAGAAAAAAGGTGAAGAAAGTTCTACAATCGTGTTCGGTGTCCTTAACCAATTTCTGACAACACACGGACGGTGGATTGCCTGACATTTCATCCAAGGAAAACTGGTGCAGCAGAACAGAGGAATCCAGAGAGCAACGCTCAAACCTACAGGTTCTTTAAATATTCGTGTGAATTGAAGGAACAGCTAGCAAACATCGATAGTCATCAAAGTGCTCTCAACAGCTCAGTCGTAGGTTCAAAGACACCAGTGGTCGAATTAAGGCTTCCTCCTATGAAGATGCCTACCTTTGATGGTTCGCTCCAAATGTGGCCAGAGTTCAAGGGATTATTCGAAGGATTGGTAAACAAAAATTCGTCGATATCCGATTCGCACAAGTTGCAATATTTAAAGGGCAATTTAAGCGGTGAAGCGGCGCGCATGCTGCGAAATACCGATTCGAATTTTGAATCTGCATGGGCGCTATTAGTTAAGAGATTTCAAAACGTTCGATTGCTAAAGGACAATCAATTTAAGTTGCTGTTTAACCAACCACAGCTCACACTCGAATCAGCTGATGATCTGAAATTGCTATTGGACACAACCAATGAAGCTAAGCAATCACTCAAAACACTTGGAGTGCCAGTCGAATCATGGGAAGATGTTCTCATCTTTCATACGGTGCAGAAACTTCGTTCTGCCACTCGAGGGCAATGGGAATCCCACATTTCAACGTATGTTGACTATCCTACATACAGCGTATTAGAAGACTTCATATTAATGAGATCAAGAACCTTGGAGGTGATTGGCCAATGCCCATCAGGTGGCAATCACCCAAAATCCAAAAAATTTACTTCAAGTACAATTCGTGTACATAATACTACAATCCCTAAGTGCTCAATGTGTCAAGGCTCACATTCCATTCGGAATTGCTTCAAATTCAAAGCACTAAATACGAAGAAACGACAGGAGATTGTCAATAAAAGGAAACTTTGTTTCAACTGTTTGTCAAGCGCGCATTTCACGCAAAATTGCACAAGCAACTTTACTTGCTCAACGTGCCATCGAAGGCATCACTCATTATTGCACATAAACGAGCCGGTTAATGTGATGCACGCTAATGATGCAAGCTCATCAGTAGAGGTTTCACTACCTGATCATTCATCTTCTTCGCATCAACCATCAGCCTCCTCTGCAACTCAACAGCAACAATCGATAGGTTCAGATATGCCAACATCCTCTAACATAACTGCTTCAGCATATAACGCGCTTATAGCCGAAAACAATCAAGTGAATGTTCTTCTGGCTACGGCCCTTGTTAAGGTTTCAACAACCGCTGGCCAACCGTTGCTGCTGCGAGCGCTAATAGATCCAGGATCTGAGGCGTCATTCATTACGGAATCGGCGTCTCAACTGCTAAATCTGAAAAGAGAGAAGAGCTGCGTCAATATACTAGGTGTAGGGGAAACCAATACAAGCACATCTAAACACAGAGTTTCGCTCACAATAAGGTCAAACGTGAACCAGAACTTCAGCTTACAGCTACATGCGTTGGTTCTGCCCAAACTCACAGCGGTGCTACCCACGCACACTATTCCACATGCTAATTGGAGGCACCTGCAAAATATTGAACTGGCCGATCCCTCGTTTACCAAGCCAAGCAAAATCGACATTTTACTTGGTAGTGATGTCTATCCATTCATTCTCCTTGAAGGCATAAGGGACTCCTATGGCTCAAAGGACGGAATTCGGATGGGTACTTTCTGGAGGCATCTCAGCCCTCAACAAAGGTAATACCAGAACATCTCTCCACATAACGACTGAAAGTCAAAATTTTGAGAATTTACTGCTCAAATTCTGGGAGCTAGAGGAAGTCCCAAGGAAGAAGTTATTGTCACCAGAAGAGGAGGCATGCGAAACGCATTTCTGCAGGACGCATCAGCGGCAGCTAGACGGCAAATTTGTGGTTCAACTTCCATTTAAGGAAGGAACGCACCCTATATTAGGTCGGTCGGAGAGATCAGCGCTAGTTAGGTTCATGCACCTGGAAAGGAAATTTCAAATAGATCCTTCTTTTTATGTGGAGTACCAAAAGGTTTTCGATGAATACCAGGAGCTTGGACATATGTCAGCGATCGACCCCTTACAACTGCACAAACCTCACTATTTCGTTCCTCACCACGCAGTAATAAAGGAATCGAGTTCAACCACAAAGCTGCGAATTGTTTTCGACGCGTCCTGCAAATCGTCTGATGGGACGTCACTTAATGATCATCTTTGCGTAGTTCCAAGGTTGCAGGATGATATTTTTGACCATATAGCCCGATTTCGAAAGCATAAAATCGCCTTTGTAGCTGACATTACGAAAATGTACAGGCAAATTTGGGTACCACCCACAGATTCAGTATACCAACTTATTTTATGGAGAGATGTGGAGGGTGGAGAAATAAAACCATATAGACTCAACACGGTTACATTCGGCACCGCCTCCGCACCATATTTAGCGGTTCGCACGCTGCAACAACTTGCGGCTGATGAGCGAGAGGATTACCCAATTGCATCGAAAATCGCACTTAGAAACTTTTATGTGGACGATGTAATTCATGGGGCAGACTCAGAAGCAGAAGCCATAGAAATGCAGCGGCAGCTCAGAGCTATGTTGATGCGAGGAGGTTTTCCATTACGAAAATGGGCAAGCAACTCGGAGAGGTTTTTGGCATCTATTCCGGAGGAGGATAGAGAGGTAAAGGTACCACTATCATTCGACGAGGGAAATGCGATTAAAACGCTAGGAGTCTAGTGGCACCCTGCACGAGACATTTTAACATTCAGAATATCATGTCAGGATTCAAAGAAGACTACAAAGCGAACAATCCTGTCTGACATTGCGCGACTGTACGACCCAATGGGTTGGATCTCGCCTTGCGTCATTCTGGGCAAGATCCTAATGCAGGAAATCTGGAAACAGAAACAAACATGGGATTCTGAACTCCCACCAACAATCGTTTCAGCGTGGCACAACTTAAAAACTCTCCAATCGGCAAAATTGTTTGCTTGGTGCGACTCCCAAATTGCACTAGCCTGGATAAAGACGCCGCCATATATCCGGACAACGTTTGTCGCTAACCGAGTGGCGGAAATCCAGGAACTCACTGATCCTAAGATCTGGAATTACGTCCCCTCTAAGGACAACCCTGCAGACATCGCGTCCAGAGGACTTTATCCAAAAGATCTTCTCAACGATCATCAATGGTGGCATGGGCCTGAGTTCCTGCAGTCGTTTGATGAACGACTTCACCCGCTATACCAAATCATAACGACGGACCTTGAAACAAAATCGTCACAAAATCCAAGGACCAAAAATGATTTGATCGCATCTGGGTACTCCATTAAAAATATTTTTCAGCTCTGGGTTCACTTCACAGCCTTCGAAACCAACACACTTCTTACTCGTTTTTCCTCGCTACAACGTTTGCTTAGAGCCACAGCTTATTGGCTTCGCTTCTTTACTAACTTGCGATTCAAGACGACTAAAGTGGCAACTCGGGTATCGGGAGCACTTTCATGCGACGAGATCTGCTCAGCTCAGACACGCTTAATCACCATCATACAGCAAGAAGTGTTCGCTGAAGAAATCGCAAAGCTAACCAAAGGCGAAATGGTCTCTAAAGCAAGCAAATTGGCAAGACTTTCGCCATTCACTGATGAAAAAGGGATACTGCGAGTCGGGGGACGATTAGAAAACGCTGATATGCCCTACTCACAGCGGCATCCAATCACACTACCCTCGCAGAACTTCCTTACATATCTCATAGTTCACGATACACATCTGAAGACCCTCCATGGCGGACAACAATTAATGATGGCGACACTCCAATCTGAATATTGGATTCTGCAACTCAAATCTAACGTCAAAAAATGCATACACAAATGCTTAAAATGCTACAGGCATAAGGCAAAGGAAATGCAACAACAAATGGGTAATTTGCCAGCACTACGAATAAACCAAGCGCGACCATTTTAAACAGCGGGAGTAGATTATGCCGGCCCTGTTCAATTAAAGGCATGGAAGGGTCGATGCAGCAAAACTACTAAGGCATACATTGCAATTTTTATTTGCTTCTGCACAAAAGCTGTTCACCTAGAGCTTGTAAGTGACTACACCACCTCAGCATTTTTGGCAGCGTTCAAACGCTTCATTGCGCGGCGCGGAATTTGTACAAATGTCTACAGCGACTGCGGAACCAACTTTAAAGGAGCTGCAAACATCTTGGAAACAAAAAAATCCCACTTAGCTAGGCACTGGACAGATGACATCGCGGAGCAAATGCTAGCCAACGCTACTACATGGCACTTTAATCCTCCTGCTGCTCCGCATTTCGGCGGACTGTGGGAAGCAGGCGTTAAATCGATGAAATACCACCTTAAGCGGATCATTGGCCATTACACACTCACGTTCGAAGAGTATGCTACGGTTTTAGCACAAGTTGAAGCTTGTTTAAATTCACGTCCACTGTGTCCGGTAAATGAAGATCCAGAGGACCTATCGATTTTAACACCAGGACACTTCCTAATTGGGGCATCACTAATGACCTCACCCGAAAAGGATTTAACTGAAGTCAACCCTAATTACTTAGACCGATGGCAACTCCTGCTGAAAATCCAGCAAGACATATGGAAGAAATGGAGATCAGAATATTTAGTTCGTCTACAGCGGCGTCCAAAATGGCTCACACCAAATGTTGACATCAAGGTGGGAAATCTAGTAATCTTACCTGATGAACAAACACCACCCACTCTTTGGCGTCTTGGAAGAATCACAGCGACGCATCCTGGTACGGATGGAAAGATCCGCGTGGTCACAATCAAGACTGCAACCACGTCATTAAAGCGTCCTATAACTAAGCTTTGCCTTCTTCCAATGCTCAGCGAATAAAAGGCATTTCCACACGCCCGCACCTGCACACATTTTAATTACAAATCATAATCTTATCTAACTAATTAAACTAATTTACAATGAATTTAATTTATCTAATCTAATTAACCTATACTTATAAACTATTATTGCCACACGCTATTCACCACACCCATATTTCTCGTTTGCATGTACTTACGCACCCGCCGACGTCAAGGAGCACATATCGCCAACGATCATCAATGGACATCAGGCAGCCAGCAGACACCCTCTGACCGCCGTTGAATCCTTTCCGTGTGGCCCGGCAGGATGTTGCAGCGCAACATGATACAGGGAAAAAGTATTGACACCCGCAATGCAATGGCCGTCGCATTCAAAAACCGTCGGCAAAACACCAAAAAGACATTTTCATGTTTGCTAAAATTTGGGAATTCAGCAAATAGACCAGCACACAACCTCCGTCAACTTGGCAGAGCACATATGTCAAAAATCGATTTTGAATAGCCCTGAATTATGTGCTAATTATGTGCTAATTTTGTGTTAAGTTTTTGATTTTTGTGCTCCAACGGTTTCCGAGAAAATCGACCTTGAAAAGTGCTCTGCCAAGTTGACGTCAAGCCAGCAGAGCACATAGTTAAATCGGACGAAAAATAAAAAAAATAATATTCCATATTGATGCCTGATTTATGTGCTTTTTTTGTGTTGAAATTCCAGCTTCGTAGCTCAAGCCGCTTAGCTAGAAATCGCATTACAAATCCTTATTCTTACAAGTTCATAGAAAACTGTTAACGCAAATGCTAAAAACGGGCGAAAATCGAAAAAATAAAAAGCAAACTATATCTCTGATTTATGTGCTTATGATTTGCTAAGTCATTGATTTTTGTGCTGTCCTAATTTAGCCTCTAATCCAAGTTTTAGGTTTGGCTCTGTTAGTAAAAGACCTTTTACAGAGCTCTGCTAAAAATTTCAGCGCCAAAAAAGAAAAATCACAATGCAGAACGTCGACATTGTGGCGCCATACCAAAAACAGCACCTAAAAATAGAAATATGTCGTCATTTTAAGACAAATACAATCCAACCAGGCGCACAGCAATTATAGTAGGTATGGGTAGAATAATCCTTGCAAAATAAATACATTTCCTTTGCGCACAGGTAGGTAAAGGGTGATTTTTTAAGAGGTTTAGAACTTTTTTAAAAAAAAAAACACAACAAATTCGAAAAAATGAATGAAATATTTATTTGAATCGATAGTTTGAACCTTGCAATTTAATGTTTAAAGATAATTTCATGCAAATGTTGACCGCGGCTGCGTCTCAGGTAGCCCATCCGCTGAGTCCAATTTTGGCATACTCTTTCACACATATCGGCCGGTATCTCACGAATGAATGCATGGATGTTGGCTTCCAGTGCGTCAATCGAAGCGGGCTTGTCCCTATACACATTAGCCTTGGCATACCCCCACAAAAAATAATCTAATGGTGTCAAATCGCACGATCTAGGCGGCCAATTGACCGGCCCGAAACGTGAAATTAACTGTTCACCAAACTCGCCTCGCAATTGCGCCATTGTTTCGCGTGCTGTGTGGCATGTGGCACCGTCTTGTTGAAACCACATATCATGCAAGTCAAGAACTTCCATTTCGGGCAAAAAAAAGTTTGTTATCATCGCTCGGTAGCGTTCACCATTGACAGTAACGGCGCCGAATCGACATTTCGCGGTCTTCTGTCACACTAGCTGATACGGCCGCAATATTTTCTTCACTACGCACAGTACGTAAACGTGTTGGTGGTTTAATGTCCAACAAAGTAAATTTGGTGCGAAATTTGGTCACAATCTTCCGAATAGACTGCTCAGAAGGTCGAGAATGCCGATCATAAAATGGAAGCAGCGCAAAATTCAATAATTTGCAAGCGTTGTTCATTTGTAAGACGATCCATGGTTAAATTGCAAACCAAACTGAAGCTGTTTGACAGTGACACAAGGTACTAAACACACGTCAGCTGTCAAAACCAGTGTTGCCAAAACCAAACTAGCTAAAAAATCACCCTTTAGGTTGTGTAGTATGCGTGAATCACACATATGAACCCAGCCAAATGTTGTTATGGCTGGCTGGGTGGGTAGCTATGCATGGCGGAAAAGGAAACAAATTGTGTGAATCTGTGAGGGTGAGGATGTTTGTCGAAAATAAAGTTGCCGAAGGTTGTTAATATTATGTCCGCCTGGTATAATAATTTTGATCGCATCTGAATGAGGATCGACATTGTGGCGCCTTAAAAAATCTGGTGCACATACATATTAAAAAAAGCGCGGTTCTCATACAGGACAGAATGCTAACCATCTGGTCTGCGAGGAAGGGGTGGGAAAGGAAAGGAATCCACAAAAATATGACCGTGAGGAATTTATTGTGGATGTGTGCATGTGTTTGTAATTCAAAAAAAAAACGAATGCATTAGTGGAAACAAAAAGTAAGTGTACTGGCAACAACAGCATTTTTAACACTCTCAATTCTTAACAGGAATGCCAATTCCATGTTAAGTTTTTAAAGCCAAATATTAAAATAATGTATGAGCTCCAAGAATTGACGCACTATGGTATTTGTATTTTTTTTTGCAGGGATGTATGTGTGGTGTCGTTTCAATGTTGTGGCTGACGAACGTAGGTACCAGGCAAACAGCTTAAAAACACGTATATAGAAACATCCGGGAAAGCACCGTCTCTTGGTAGATTATTGGGGGTGTGAGTTCGAGATTTTGTTTAATCCTTGAAAAGGAGAGAGAATGAGACGGGGAATTTAGAGCAGCAATAAGCAATACGATTCCTAGTTGCATTTGTAAGGAAAAGGGATAGGTCAGTGGGTAAAAAATGGTGTCTGCATGTATAGTAGGTATAAGTAGCTGTATGTTCTTCTGATCGTTGCTGCTATTAGTTAGCACAAAATTCGAAGAGGTCAAATGGGTGGAGTATAGGCGATATAATGTTATTCGCATGTGCCGCAAAATGGATACCGATCGACATACCTACATTTTTGTTTTTGACTCATTTTAAATCAGACGAATTAGATTCACTTAGGTATAATTTAAAATACATAGGTAATTGCAGTCCGTTTAGAAAAGTTTGCGTGATCATATTCACATTCAGTGATGGGGTTACAGATGTGCATAGATGTGCACAAACAAAAAATCGTGGGTATAGGTATGTCGCCATTAATGCTAAGGCCCCATAAAAAAAAAACAGATAATTGAAAAGATTTTGATGACATTCAGTTTGTCGCAGCCATATTACCATTATCATATAGGTATCTACTTGCATAAAAGGAAATGTCGTTTTTCGACCACAAGCGGTACTAGTGTAGAGAATATACATTCGATCAATTGAAATTATATTATGGAATATAGGTAGGTGTAAACATCCCCAAAAGCTAAATAATAAAGTCACATGGGCCGCCCATACCAGCGTTACCACAAGGACACAAATATTGAGGGCCTTTCTAAGGGCCATTTCCAAAAAGTGTGTACCTCTAGTCTTTACAGAACACTTTCCAATAAACATTAAGCAATAGGTACAAGATACAAAAAAAAGTCGAATTATTATTTACTATGACGGGTACAAACGAAAACGAAACGTCAGTCAGAATGAATGAATTCAGTGTCGCTTTCAATATGTAAACTTGTTTATGGAGAAAACACACTGCTTATTTTTCTGATGAAATAAGAAAGTCTGTTTTTTAGAATATTTTGTTTAAGTAATAAAAAAAAAGAAAGATAGGTATACGGGCCATTTCGTGTTGGCCTCGAGCCAAGGGCCAAAATAAAAACAGAGGGCCGAATGGCCCGATCGGGCACATTGCGGCAACGCTGGCCCATACCTACCTACAAATCTGAATTATTTTTAGGTACCTATTATCATCTGCTAACTAGGGTGCATTATATGATCATTGCATTTGATTGGCCTAATTTGTTGTTTGCTTAAACTGTCTCATACAGCATGCTCCAACTGTCATCCAAAAACAACATTTACAAAAAAAATAATAAAATATGTAGACATTTCAAGGCAAACCGAATCCATTTTACTAGGCCAGCAGAAATTATAAAAGGTAGCTATGATTATCTAGAATAATCCTCCAATAAAATCCATTTCGCACTGCAAGTGCTCAACGAATAGGAGCAACGATCAGAAGGACATACAGCTACTTATACCTACTATACATGCAGACACCATTTTTTACCCACTGACCTATCCCTTTTTCTTACAAGTACAACTAGGAATCGTATTGCTTATTGCTGCTCTAAATGCCCCGTCTCATTCTCTCTCCTTTTCAAGGATTAAACAAAATCTCGAACTCACACCCCCAATAATCTACCAAGAGACGGTGCTTTCCCGGATGTTTCTATATACGTGTTTTCACACTGAGGCAAATCCTGGAAAAGACCAATGAATTTCAAGTCGAGACTCACCACCTATTCATCGACTTTAAAGCCGCATATGATAGCATTCATCGTCAGGAGCTTTATGTGGCGATGGCCGAATTCGGGATCCCGGCAAAACTGATCCAGCTATGTAGCGTGACGCTGGAGAACACACGCTGCAACATGCAATTTGGAAGTAGTTCCACCGAACTATTCCATACATGCACTGGATTTCGGCAATGAGACGCACTTTCATGTGACTTCTTCAATCTCGTGTTAGAGCAGATAATCCGCAGGGCAGGTGTCAGCACGGAAGGAGTAGTATAGATTGGTTGGGTCTGGCGTATGTAAAGTGGTGCCTTTGAGGGTGGTGCACAGGTTCCGGTTGTTGTCCTAGCTTAAAGTTAGTCAGTACACTAAACTTCCGGTGGAAATGGTTGGGATAGTTGGTTTTCTAGTGGGTTTGTGTGGATGCTAGCCGCCACTAGATGTCCGTAGAAGCCCCTACAACATTTATTTGCTAAAATCCAGTTGGGATAGTTGGTTTTCTAGTGGGTTTGTGTGGATGCTAGCCGCCACTAGATATCCGTAGAAGCCCCTACAACATTTATTTGCTAAAATCCAGTTGGGATAGTTGGTTTTCCAGTGGGTTTGTGTGGATGCTAGCTGCCACTAGATGTCGCCAGTAGCCTCCCAACATTTATTTGCTAAGATCTAGTTGGGATAGTTGGTTTTCTAGTCAAGACCCAACTCGATTCCAATTCTGATGGCGCTAGTACCTCAAATTTACTGGACTTGGTTGGTGTATCTAGGTGGGTTTGTGTAGATGATAGCCGCCACTAGATGTCCGTAGAAGCCCCTACAACATTTATTTGCTAAGATCCAGTTGGGATAGTTGGTTTTCTAGTTGGGTTGTGCTAGTGTGAATGAAAAGACAATTTTGTATAAAAACTCTGCGTAAGTTCTTTGGCGAATCAGTCAACGCAAAAATGTCAACAAACATCTTAGAGAACTCCAAACTCTTGCATTGGGATACCCTCCCACTCATGCAATTAAGTCCTTGGTTGAAGATACGCCCTACGATATACGGGGCATGAAAAAAGTGACGACCAAATATGGTCTGAGAGTTATCGCGATCCTGGGAGAATTTCAGGTATATTTGTTTTTTTTTTAACGCAATATTATCGAAAGAGTAAGAACAAAAATTTTATTTTTTTTTTAGGTTTTCCTGCCTGAAAGATACACGGCAATGAGTCAAGAGACTCTTGATAAATTGAATTTAGGGGGCTGGACCCTGACCTATCAAGGTCTCTGGTATAAAACCGTCAAGCTGGAAATCAAGGCAAAATAATCTAAAAATAAAAAATAAAACGACTTCATTAAAATGGTACCACATAAAAGATTGTCTATTTTCTCATAGAAAAGAAGAAAACATGTTTAAACTTGCTGATTCAAAATTACTTGCATACCTTCAAGAAAATAAAACACTCTTTGTTGTTAATTATGTTTCAACTTTTATTTTATTTTTGATTCGCTTCCACATAAGAATTTATGCAATAGGTAAACATTTTGCAGTGCATAGCATTTGTCATGGTATAAACACTTTACTTCATTTGGATAGATACGCTTTAATTCTTTTAGACAAGTACAAGCAGCTTCTTCAATATTCGTCACGTCAACATTTTCATCGTGAAGCAATTCTCTGGTCCATAGAGTTTTTTCAGTTCCCTTAACATAAACAATTGAATTTTTGATAATTTTTCGAAGATATTTTCTAACGTCTTGAAATTCTGTGAGTCCGCCATCCCAGTTTAAGCCATGATGATTCTGATATAACCATTGAGCTTGTCTTCTTAGTGATGGTGGAAGTTGATCAGAGTTATATGGAGGCTTTAATATGAAATGGTGATGGTGACCGTTGTGCAGTATAGCTATTTCCTTTGCGATAAATCTATTATTTGCTCCTTTAAAGCCTTGAACATCGAGAATAAAATACATTTTGCGTACTTTTTTCCTCTCTAAAATCTTGCCTTCAACTATAGCGATTACATTTCTCTAGAAACTATCTGACTCAAGGGATTATAGTTTATAATGCGATCGTGTAACATCAAACAGTAAGCTGACGTATTATTAGGGATTATTTTCGATGTTTTGATTTCAATTCGAATATCAACTGGACCGTTTTTTATTATTTCACTTTGATGTCTGCAGTCTATTACGAAAATTGTCGCCTGGGACTTAAGTAAGTCTCTGGATAATAATGGTTCAGCAAATAGTCGGTTAAAGTAGGTTTTTTGAAAATCACAATACATATTATACAGTAAACTATAGTTACTTTTATCGAAAGCTAGGTTTAAATCCTCATATGGATATGCATCTGAGTTCAAATAGGCTTTTACGTTAGTAACGTCACAATGATCGAAATAAGTTGGATTTCCTTTCAGCAAATTTCGCTTATTGGTTTGTAGGGCAATGATAATGTAGCGTGGTTTCTCCATTTGCGAGGTTGTCTTGACATTCCAAATATGATGAGAGGTACTAGGTAATACTGGATATTCATATAGCTTCAATTTAAAAGAATCCGACAACTTAATATGGGGAATTTTCCACTGTACTTTGGTCAAGTTTATCTTTGCGGTTTCGTTTTCCTCGGAAATTAAAGAATTTGTATCAGTACGTGAGCGTGTTAAAATTAAGTCATGACGCCCGTTCGGAAGAATTCTCCTGTAGTCTTCGGCAAAACCCAATAATTTGTTTAGAGGAATACAAAAATTAAAGTATTGTGCACTTAGGTCGATTGAAGTATTGGGTGACCAAGATGCATTCAACAACATATCACTTTCATTTTTGTTTAAAGAAATATAGTTTTTAATGGTAGATGTGATGCCAACGTTGCGGTTGCTATCAATTTCAACACCATTTAATTCGTAACGAATTTCATCAAACAGGAAGGTTAAGCCATTATTTATAAGTTTTGTTTTTGTGACTGCCGATCCATCAGTTTTTGATGCAGTGCCCTCAATGTAGATGTAACTTTCTGAAGGCAAAACATTAAGATTTTGATGCTGGACACAAATTTGAATGATGTCATTTTTTTCGAAATTATTTAAATACGGTGAGTATGTATGATATTCCAATTTTGAGATACTGTCCTCAAACTTTGGTTCCTCAAAAAAATTCAACATATCACTTTTTCAATCTATATCCCAGTGATAATAGAAATTGTAAATTTCGTGTAGTAAGTTGTGATGTTCCCCTGTCAAATGTCGACTGTCTATTGACTGGATTACTGACGCTTTCTGTTGTTTTATAAGGATGATATATTATCATTATTGAGGTTTGAGATGCAATCGAACTGTTATGGTTTCACCTCGAAAATTTATAATATTTCCGTCTTGATCAAAGAGACTCAGTGTTATAGAACTTATTCTATTGGCGTTCAAAGGCAAATAGATGACATTTCGAGAAACTTCAACTATTTTATAGCCTGGGCTAATATTTACCGAAAATTCATGAAGCGTATGTGCTAATTCATTATTGATATATGTACCTTCGATTAAATTACAATCAATTCGGATAATATTCACTCTATTGATATCAACGTGAAGGTCAGATTCATGCAATTTATTGACAGTTAACTTTTTCTTGCTGAGTCCTAAGAGCGATCCAATAGAGTTAGGTTGTGAGAAATCGATCTCTGTTGTGCTATATATTTCACATTTTAAAGTATTATTATTGGCCTTTATATCGATAGATATTTTTGTTTTTGGATGATCCGTATTGTGCACTTTAACAATCTCTTGTACATAGTTATTAATATCTTCAATTTCATAAGAGCCAGTAGGAAGTGTTATAACCATATCACCAATATGAAGTGTATTATTAAATACATCCACATTAGGTATTGAATTATAGGTCTGGAAGTCAACTAAGCCACATACGTAATCTGTGTTTAGGGTAATTGGTGGAAAATACTCTGCAGTTAGAGTAGATTGGTTTCCGGTTAACGTTAGTGTTAACGACATTGTGGTTTAAATAGAAATGAATACAATTTTTTTAATTTTATTTATTTATTTGATCTAATAGAAACTTCAAACACAAATGACCACATACATATGTGTTAAAATGTTGACAGCTGTCATAATTGTAAGACATATTTTTATTACCCAAATATCTAACAACTTCTAAAGGTGGCTTCAGATTACCAAAACTATCAAAATACTTTACGCATTTCTTATTCTTAATATATGCTACCCAATGTGTACCAGGCCCACTGTCAGTATCCAAATTAATTACTCCGCATTCCTTGTTCAGGGGTCTGCTCGGCAATGTATCTCGCATGCAGACACCACGAAAATAAGGTATATTGTTTATTCCGAAATGCATAATATCAATATTGGTTAGAGGACGATTGGGTAGCGAATTTATTAGTTTTTTGAATCTTGGGGTTTAAGAAAAAGTCCAAGTCCACTTTTGTATGGTTGTAGGTAAAGGCCTTTACCATGTTGAATTTTCATTGCTTCCATGGCTTGGTTGTGTCGTTTATTTTCTTCCAATTGCTGCCTAGCAATCTACTGATGAGAGTGCTTCAACTTCTTATAGCAACCCGACTGGTGCTTCAACTGCTTCAAACAATCCGACAGGTGCTTCAACTTCTTCAAGTATTAATCGAGAAAGCTTGCATGAAAAAAGAATGTGCCCAGTTTGCAATATTGAAATATTTACTAAAAATTGGGCACAACACCAAAGGAGCAACACCCACAAAGCCAGTGTTCAAGAAAAATATAATGAAAATGATGTGTACACAATTAAAACATCGTTTAGTGGAAGAATTATATCTTTTGCGGTTATGAATACCGACGAATCCGATTTGGATGCAAAAAATGTAATTCAGAATAAGAAATTGATTATTCATAATCTTGTGGAGGAACAATTGTGTACACACCGTTCGGTAAAATTTAACTTAGAACTGTTCGGTGAATATGTGAAAATTATTGACGAAGATGACGTTTCAACAGATATTAAATCCATGTCAACGGAAATGCAACCAGTTTATCTGTCTGAAGAAATAGACAGAAAGATTGATGAGATGCAAGAAAGGATTTTGAACAAAATGGATGAGTTTCAGGAGAGAGATAGCGGATGGGCACTAGTGAGAATTATTAACATCGAAGTGAACATTAACAAACATCAACCATTAAGAGGTTCCGTACACCACATCCTACCAAAGTACATTTCGAATAAAAAAGCAGTCATCAATGTACAAAACAATGATATATTTTGTTTTAAATGGGCCGTCATCTCCGCTTTGAAACCAAACGTCACCAATCCATATCTGACTTCTTCATATAGCATTCCAGCTATAACAGCTGAAATAATACACTTGGGTGACATTACTCTGGACTTCATCGGACTTAGTTTCCCTCTGAAACTTAAGGATATACAAATTTTTGAATCCAACAATAAAATCAGCATCAATGTGTTTGGTTTTGCAAATAGTGAGGAAAATGGCAAAAAACCCCACATAGAAGGACCATATTATGTGACCTCAAACGAGAAGCCGCTTCATATAAACCTTTTGCTTCTTAACAATCATTACGTGTGGATTAAAAATCTTAGCAGGCTGATACGGAGTGAAGTCGTGGGAAAGAAGGAGGTCCAGCTATTCTTTTGTAATAGTTGTTTGCACCATTTTTATAATGAAGACAGCCTTTTTCGGCACAGGAAAGAATGTAAACGAATTGTGACTAATATGCCAAAGGAGAATAATAAAATTCTGAAATTCAAAAACTGCGAAAGGCAAATGGTTGTACCATTTGTAACATATGCAGATTTTGAGTGCATTCTTAAACCACTCGATAGCTGCATTCCGGACCCTACTGCTTCATCAACGACAACAGTTCAAGAACATGTTCCATGTGCCAGCTCATATCTGATGAAATGTTCGTTTGATGAATCGAAAAATCGTATGCGGACATTTACAGGAAAGATTGATTTTTATTGATTCATTTGAATTGAAGTAATTTTTTGTTTTCTATCTTTATAGGTCAAAACTGTACCAGAGAGTTTGTGCGTGGTTTGGTTGAGGACGCAACTATTGCTTATAACCAATTTATGAAGAATCCAAAGCCGATGAACCAACTGACTGAGCTAGATGAGATGATCCAACTTATTTCGGATTCCTGTGTTATATGTAAGCAACAATTTAAAGATTACGAATATAGGGTTAAGGATCATTGCCACTTTACTGGGGACTATAGGGGTCCTGCACATAACTCTTGCAATCTTAAATTCAGAGTTCCCCACTTTTTCCCAATTTTTTTACATAATATGACTGGATATGATAGTCACTTATTTTTTACATCTCTTCAAGAAATTGAAGGAGACATAAAAGTATTAGCCATAAATAAGGAAAAATATACATGTATATCTAAGAGAATAGTTGTAGGCGATAAAAAAACTATAGAGTTGCGGTTTTTGGATTCTTTTCGCTTTTTGGGTGAGAGCATCGATTCGCTAACAAAAAATCTTCTTCCAGAGGATTTTAAAATCACAGCGGCTCATTTTTGCAATGAACAAGAGAGCATAAATTTAGTTCAAAGAAAGGGTGTTTTTCCCTATGATTATTTAAATTCATGGGATAGGCTAAATGAAATATCTCTTCCGCCTAGACAAGAATTTTTCAACAAATTGACTAATGAGGAATGCTCGACGAAGGATTACAATTTTGCTTTAAAAATTTGGAATCACTTCAAGTGTAGGACTATTAAGGATTACTTAGAAATATATTTGAGAAGTGATGTAGTTCTGCTTGCAGATATATTCGAAAACTTTCGAAAAGTCTGTCTAAATATATATCATTTAGATCCTTGCCATTATTATACGGCACCCGGTTTGTCTTGGGATGCAATGTTGAAAATAACCGGAGTAGAACTAGAGCTTCTGACAGATTTGGAGATGTTAAACTTTTTTCAAAAAGGAATAAAAGGAGGCTTAACGCAATGCAGTCATAGGTATTCGAAATCAAATAATAAATTTATTTCCACATTTGATCCTGATATACCTTCGCGGTACACCGTATATTTAGATGCAAATAATCTGTACGCTTGGGCAATGTCTCAATTACTTCCGTATGGAGCATTTAAATGGGAAAACCATGAATTATTTACAAGTGATTATGTAAAGGCTAAATCCTAACGGAGAAAATGGATACGCGTTGGAAGTTGACTTAGAGTATCCACAATCGCTTCATGATATGCATAACGACTTACCATTCTGTCCTGAAAATATTTCTACTCCAGGAACTAAATCAAAGAAATTGGTAGCTAGTCTTTACCCCAAAAGAAACTATGTTATGCACTTACAAAATTTGCAACAAGCTCTTAAAAATGGATTGATATTGAAGAAGGTACATCGTGTACTGATGTTCAAACAGTCAACTTGGCTACAAAAATATATCTTTTTGAATACACACCATCGTAAGAATTCAAAGAATGTTTTCGAAAAGAATTTTTTTAAACTAATGAACAATGTGATATATGGAAAGACAATTGAAAATATTGAAAAGCGCACTGATGTCAAAATTGTCTTGCATTGCGAAAATATTGTGAAAATCCCAGGAGCACGAGCTCTAATGGCAAGACCAAATTATCACAGTCGTTCGATATTTGATGAGAATATGGTTGCTGTACAATTAAGAAGAGTCAATATCACCTACGATAAACCAATATATTTGGGGTTTGTTGTGCTTGAACTATCAAAGCTTTTGATGTATGATTTTCATTATGATTACATTAAACCCAAATTTGGTGATAATGTTCTTTTAAATTATATGGACACTGATTCTTTTATTTATACATTTAAAACCGATGACTTCTATGCAGACATTTTCAATGATATTCATTCGAAGTTTGATACCTCTGAGTATGAGAATTCAAATCCTCATAATTTTCCACTAGTCAATGGAAAAGTTTTAGGAATGTTTAAGGATGAGACTAAGGGAAAAAAAATATTAGAGTTTGTTGGTCTGAGGGCAAAAATGTACTCATTTACAGTTGATAATGGTGAATCGGTGCAAAAGGCGAAAGGAATAAAAAAATTGTTAACTAAAACATTGTGCATAGAAAATTATAAAAACTGTTTATTTAAAAAAACAAAATTTTATGGAAACATGTTAATTTTTAGAAGTAAGTTACATGTAATATATACACAAAATTTGAATAAGTTATCCCTAAGTTGTAATGACACCAAGCGATACATACGCTCAGATGGTATAAGTACGTATGCCTGGGGTCATCATAAGATACCAAGCAATGAAACTTAAGAAAAAAAAAAATTTATAACTAAATTGAATATATTATTGTGAAATATAAATAAAATTTAAAAGAATTTGAATCATCAAGTTTAAACATGTTTTCTTCTTTTCTATGAGAAAATCACCAAGCAAACAATAAAAGAAATTATAATTGAAATGAATGAAATCAAAACATCGAAAATAATCCCTAATAATACGTCAGCTTACTGTTTGATGTTACACGATCGCATTATAAACTATAATCCCTTGAGTCAGATAGTTTCTAGAGAAATGTAATCGCTATAGTTGAAGGCAAGATTTTAGAGAGGAAACAAGTACGCAAAATGTATTTTATTCTCGATGTTCAAGGCTTTAAAGGAGCAAATAATAGATTTATCGCAAAGGAAATAGCTATACTGCACAACGGTCACCATCACCATTTCATATTAAAGCCTCCATATAACTCTGATCAACTTCCACCATCACTAAGAAGACAAGCTCAATGGTTATATCAGAATCATCATGGCTTAAACTGGGATGGCGGACTCACAGAATTTCAAGACGTTAGAAAATATCTTCGAAAAATTATCAAAAATTCAATTGTTTATGTTAAGGGAACTGAAAAAACTCTATGGACCAGAGAATTGCTTCACGATGAAAATGTTGACGTGACGAATATTGAAGAAGCTGCTTGTCCTTGTCTAAAAGAATTAAAGCGTATCTATCCAAATGAAGTAAAGTGTTTATACCATGACAAATGCTATGCACTGCAAAATGTTTACCTATTGCATAAATTCTTATGTGGAAGCGAATCAAAAATAAAATAAAAGTTGAAACATAATTAACAACAAAGAGTGTTTTATTTTCTTGAAGGTATGCAAGTAATTTTGAATCAGCAAGTTTAAACATGTTTTCTTCTTTTCTATGAGAAAATAGACAATCTTTTATGTGGTACCATTTTAATGAAGTCGTTTTATTTTTTATTTTTAGATTATTTTGCCTTGATTTCCAGCTTGACGGTTTTATACCAGAGACCTTGATAGGTCAGGGTCCAGCCCCCTAAATTCAATTTATCAAGAGTCTCTTGACTCATTGCCGTGTATCTTTCAGGCAGGAAAACCTAAAAAAAAAATAAAATTTTTGTTCTTACTCTTTCGATAATATTGCGTTAAAAAAAAACAAATATACCTGAAATTCTCCCAGGATCGCGATAACTCTCAGACCATATTTGGTCGTCACTTTTTTCATGCCCCGTATATCGTAGGGCGTATCTTCAACCAAGGACTTAATTGCATGAGTGGGAGGGTATCCCAATGCAAGAGTTTGGAGTTCTCTAAGATGTTTGTTGACATTTTTGCGTTGACTGATTCGCCAAAGAACTTACGCAGAGTTTTTATACAAAATTGTCTTTTCATTCACACTAGCACAACCCAACTAGAAAACCAACTATCCCAACTGGATCTTAGCAAATAAATGTTGTAGGGGCTTCTACGGACATCTAGTGGCGGCTATCATCTACACAAACCCACCTAGATACACCAACCAAGTCCAGTAAATTTGAGGTACTAGCGCCATCAGAATTGGAATCGAGTTGGGTCTTGACTAGAAAACCAACTATCCCAACTAGATCTTAGCAAATAAATGTTGGGGGGCTTCTACGGACATCTAGTGGCGGCTAGCATCCACACAAACCCACTAGAAAACCAACTATCCCAACCATTTCCACCGGAAGTTTAGTGTACTGACTAACTTTAAGCTAGGACAACAACCGGAACCTGTGCACCACCCTCAAAGGCACCACTTTACATACGCCAGACCCAACCAATGTATACTACTCCTTCCGTGCTGACACCTGCCCTGCGGATTATCTGCTCTAACACGAGATTGAAGAAGTCACATGAAAGTGCGTCTCATTGCCGAAATCCAGTGCATGTATGGAATAGTTCGGTGGAACTACTTTCAAATTGCATGTTGCAGCGTGTGTTCTCCAGCGTCACGCTACATAGCTGGATCAGTTTTGCCGGGATCCCGAATTCGGCCTGACGATGAATGCTATCATATGCGGCTTTAAAGTCGATGAATAGGTGGTGAGTCTCGACTTGAAATTCATTGGTCTTTTCCAGGATTTGCCTCAGTGTGAAAACACGTATATAGAAACATCCGGGAAAGCACCGTCTCTTGGTAGATTATTGGGGGTGTGAGTTCGAGATTTTGTTTAATCCTTGAAAAGGAGAGAGAATGAGACGGGGCATTTAGAGCAGCAATAAGCAATACGATTCCTAGTTGCATTTGTAAGAAAAAGGGATAGGTCAGTGGGTAAAAAATGGTGTCTGCATGTAGGTATAAGTAGCTGTATGTTCTTCTGATCGTTGCTGCTATTAGTTAGCACAAAATTCGAAGAGGTCAAATGGGTGGAGTATAGGCGATATAATGTTATTCGCATGTGCCGCAAAATGGATACCGATCGACATACCTACATTTTTGTTTTTGACTCATTTTAAATCAGACGAATTAGATTCACTTAGGTATAATTTAAAATACATAGGTAATTGCAGTCCGTTTAGAAAAGTTTGCGTGATCATATTCACATTCAGTGATGGGGTTACAGATGTGCATAGATGTGCACAAACAAAAAATCGTGGGTATAGGTATGTCGCCATTAAGGCTAAGCCCTATAAAAAAAAACAGATAATTGAAAAGATCTTGATGATATTCAGTTTGTCGCAGCCATATTACCATTATTACATAGGTATGTCGATTTTCGACCACAAGCGGTACTAGTGTAGAGAATATACATTCGATCAATTGAAATTATATTATGGAATATAGGTAGGTATAAACATCCCCACCAGTGTGGCTTCCGGCCCGGCAGATCGACTATAGACCAAATTTTCACACTGAGGCAAATTCTGGAAAAGACCAATGAATTTCAAGTCGAGACTCACACAATACGTCGACTACATTGGCTCGGCCACATCGAGCGAATGGACAATAATGCTCCAGCTAAGAGGATCTTCGAATCCCAGCCGCCAGGTTCGAGACGACAAGGAAGACCGAACCTCCGTTTCAAAGACCAAGCCATCGCGGATGCCAGAGCGCTTGGTCTGGACAACTGGAAGCAGCGTGCCCGGGATCGCAGAGGATGGAAGGCTGCAGTGTCTCAGGCAGAGACTCTCCACGGGTCGGGAGCCCGTTAAGTAAGTAAGTAAACATCCCCAAAAGCTAATTATTAAAGTCACATGGGCCGCCCATACCAGCGTTGCCACAAGGAAACAAATATTGAGGGCCTTTCTAAGGGCCATTTCCAAAAAGTGTGGGCCTCCAGTCTTTACAGAACACTTTCCAATAAATATAAAGCAATAGGTACAAGATACAAAAAAAAGTCAAATTATTATTTACTATGACGGGTACAAACGAAAACGAAACGTCAGTCAGAATGAATGAATTCAATGTCGCTATCAATATGTAAACTTGTTTATGGAGAAAACACACTGCTTATTTTTCTGATGAAATAAGAAAGTCTGTTTCTTAGAATATTTTGTTTAAGTAATAAAAAAAAAGAAAGATAGGTATACGGGCCATTTCGTGTTGGTCTCGAGCCAAGGGCCAAAATAAAAACAGAGGGCCGAATGGCCCGATCGGGCACATTGTGGCAACGCTGGCCCATACCTACCTACAAATCTGAAATATTTGTAGGTACCTATTATCATCTGCTAACTAGGGTGCAATATTTATGATCATTGCATTTGATTGGCCTAATTTGTTGTTTGCTTAAACTATCTCATACAGCATGCTCCAACTGTCATCCAAAAACAACATTTACAAAAAAAATAATAAAATATGTAGACATTTCAAGGCAAACCGAATCCATTTTACCAGGCCAGCAGAAATTATAAAAGGTAGCTATGATTATCTAGAATAATCCTCCAATAAAATCCATTTCGCACTGCAAGTGCTCAACGAATAGGAGCAACGATCAGAAGGAAATACAAGCTACCTACACAACATATGCAGCCACCATTTTTTTACCCACTAGCCTATCGTTTTTTCATACAACTTACAATCGTATTTCTTAATGCTTCCCTAAATGCCCGTCTCATTCTCTCTCTTCTTTGAAAGGATTAAAAAAAGAAATCTCGTTCAACTAAGCATTCTTTTACGGAACGATGCGCAATATACGTACTTACACACCCAAACATCTACCCTGAGACAGTGCTTTCCCAGCTAATTCTATATATGTGTCCTTAAGCTGTTTGCCTGGTACGATCGTGGTTGGTCAGCCACAAAATGTACCGATAATTCACATACTTTCATCAGTGTTCCCAGGCAAAATGTTAAAATCCAGTCAAATTTGACTGTTTGACTGGATTTTTTCTGTCCAAATCCAGTCAAAAAAAACAGTCAAACATTTAGAAAAAAAAAATCCAGTCAAAAAAACAGTCGAAAATGAAAACAGTTTTTTTTTCAACAATTTTTTTTTTATTTTATGGCTAATGAAAACAAAAAAATAAGTCGTACTTAATTTCACAGCACTAATTTCTTATACCTAGGTCAATTAAACAAATAAATAAATTATTAATTTTAACTGGTAATGAATTATACCATTAAATTAAATTAAATGCAGTCTTCTGAGTCTGTGTCATTGCTTTCTATTGCTTCTATTTCTATATTTTGATATATAGTAGGGGTATTCACGATCCGATGCAACTGGCCTTGTATCATTGCGAAAGTGCGAAAGTGTAACTTTTTTTCGCACTACAACAACAAAATATACTGACTACACTTTGGCACTTTAGCTATACCCTGACCCTATTGTAATCGGAAAATACAACAGAGTAAAGTGCAAAGAGAATGTTAAGTGAATAGACGTGTTTGTAATCGCTCCGTCTTTACCACAACAATTTATCCAAGTTCTAACAAATTATTGCTAAACAGTCGTTTTAATACAAGTGAATAAGTATTTGCTTTATTTTGCTTTTATTTTGCTTACTATTAGTGTATCAATTGTTCCAAAAGGGAAAAAGAAGGAAGACTTTTTTTGTTAAGACTTTTTCCGTGATCGGTGAATTTTGGTTTCTTTGTTACCCATAATGTCAACTACTCGCCAACAAGCACTTAAAGAGAAGTCTGCCCTGACAACTACAGTTACTCCAGACAAATTCCATTCAAGCTATAATACTACGAATTCTCATCCACCATCTATGAAACCGACAGATAAAAAACCATCTTTGTCTGATCAGCTCCGTGATTTGGAATGTAATCTGTTGAAAAAATTCAAATCATTGCTCGCGGAATTTGAATGCAGCTTTAACAACAAAATGTGTGAAGCCATTGCTTCTCTTAATCAAAGAGTTCAACAATTTGAGAGTGATATGTTGGCGCTGCGAAATGATAATGAGAAATTGAAAGAAGAGGTATCTGATCTTCAACGAAAAGAGCGTCTCAGAGATGTTGTTGTTCGCGGCATTCCACAAAAACCAGGAGAAAACCCCCTCGAGCTAGTGAAAAACATTGCTGAAAAACTGCATCACAACATCACTTCTCACTTTGATGCTTTTCGACTGAGAAATAAACCAAACAATGGTAACAGCCACGGCCCACTGCTGATCAGACTGTCATCTCAGACAGAACAAAATTCACTTCTCGCTGCTTTTCGTGCAAACAATGGTCTTACTCTCGCCCAGCTGGAAAATAAATCATCTGCTTCTGACAACAGCAACAGCACAACACCCGCGTACAGCGCAGGGATGAAAAATGAACTATGTGGACTGTAACTAAATCTTAGTTCCGATTGTATTTTTTTGGGCTCAATTGTATTTTTTACTTTCTCGTATACGAGTAGGAGTAAGATATCGTTTTCGTACAAAATTTCGAATGATTTCGAGTGGTTTTTAATTATATGCAATGCCACGCATTTTCGTCCCTTTGTCTGTCTGTCTATCGGCTTCTGTGGCTTACAGCTGGGCGGATTTGTTTCAAACATTGTTTTTAAAGTTTGTGGGCTTAAAGTAAGGAGCCTTTTTTTGGCACGATAATTTTAAACTTTGGATTTTTTTCGAAAACGGTATATATGTATATATCAAAAACATATATATAATTTTTTTTGGTGGAATATTTTTCGGCCGAAACTCACAATAAGGCTGATTAACAAAACTATGTTTTAAATGCAATATGGTCATTTTTAACTTAATAGCAAACAACGGTTTTTTTTTAAGCATCGTGTACCGTATACCAAAATGCATGTAAAATTTCCAACATTTTTTTTAAATAATTGCATTTTTCGTTTCCCTCTCGAATTTAACAATAACGGTACTTTAAGCAACGACTCGTATTTCGAAAAACATATTTTCGATTTTGATGAAAATTAATTGGAAGGTGATGTTTGCATTTTCAACAATACTCTTTACTTCAAATTTCAACAAGAAGTGTAAATGCAAGTAATACCTCCCACATTATTTGCGATCACACACTTTCATTCCTATATTTCTTATTACAGTTTAAAGTATGAATATTTTATCAATGAAACACTTAATTTGATATCGAAATTGAAAGAAACCCCTTGATTCGGATTAGTGTATATTCAAATACATTTGCTGTTCCTTACTTTCATCAAACGGTTATTTTCGCTTATGTGTGTATTTGAAACTGCTATATACACATCTCAAAGAAAACAAATTGAAAGTTCGCTAAAACCCCGGAAGTTGACTTTTAGCTTTTGTCATAGATACGTGTTTATCTTAATAATTAACTTTAACAAGTAAAAGTGTTATCTACGGCCTGGCCGATGCTTTAATACCCTCCACTGCATACAAGTCATACAAAATTGGTTTTGTATGGGAGGTACCGGAGCTCAATTTTAATATCAACCTGACGACGATAAAAGTAAGTCCTCTCACAAAATTTCACTTGCCTAGGTTGATACCTTTGGACGCTATCGTGCTTTCAACAGACAGACAGACTGACGGACATGGCTAAATCGATTCAGAATGTGATCCTGATTCAGAATATATGTACTTTATGAGGTCTCTGGTGACTAATTCTTGGCTTTACAAATGTAATGACAAAGTGAATATACCTTCCTGTGAAGGGTTTAAACATCACCAATCTATTGCAATAAGCATAAAAACATTTTCGACGGGATTAACAAATTTACTCAAAAATCTTGTAGCTAGGATGCAAAAGTTTAAAATATTTTTATCGTTATCATTATAAGCAGAACGTTCAAAACATTCTTATGTGGTATTCGATTGGGCGCTCTCAGAGCACTTTTTTTGCTCTCAGAGCAATTTTTATGTTCGTTTGGTACAAAAAAAAGCAATCTTTTTCAGATTTCAGAGCACTTTTGCGAATCTGGATATTTTCTCAGATTTGCCTCAGATTTACCAATACACGTGCGTTTGAGTTTGACAACTAGTGGAGTTTGTTTACATTTAAGTGAAATTTTTCAACTGCAAAGAAACGCATTGCATCGGGTGGATCTATTTTTGTTAATTATTTATGTACAAATGTTTAGAAATCAATCTGGGTGATCATTTTGAATGTTTTCATATAAAATTTCTCCAGTGAATAGAAAACGCTTAGAAAAGTGTCGAAGGCTACACATATTGCAGTCGCACAAATATCAACAAAGAAAAGAGCAAGTGACGTTTTTGTGTTCGATTAGCCACACGAAATCTGAAATCTGAGAGCAAATCTGAAGAAGCCCAATCGAATACCACATTAGCTTAACACATTTCGTATATTTTAATAAGGTTTAAGGTTCCATCTTTCATATGTTTTGTCAATTGTCAACTGCAAAGCACTTTACTTGTTTGTAAGGGGAAGTTAACATTATGTTTTACAGTGGAATTTTTTGCGTTCGTAAGTATAGCAATTGTGGATAAACGAATACAAAAAATTGTAATAAGTTATTGTATTAAATAATATGCGTTATTGCAATTTTTCAAAATAAAAAAAATACTCTTTGAGTGTAACTTTTTCGGAGCGATTGTATTTTGTATTTTTTCAAAGTCCATTGTAACTTAAAAGTTACGATCGTAACACGTTTGTCAACCCTGGTACAGCGCCACCCGTATTTACATCAACGAGAGTTTAACCAAAGAGAATAGCTCCTTCCTTCGCCATGCCCTTCAACTTCGTCGTGAGGGTTTACTGTTCTCTGCCAAAACGCGCAATGGATTCGTTTATGTGAAAAAGAGCAAGAATGACGCCGAGATAAGAATTTCTTCAACTACGAAGTTTCCCTTATAGTTTTGTTCTTAATTTGTTAATATGGATTTAATGTTTTATTTGGAGCTATAAATGCGTTAATTCTTATCTGAATTTCTAACTGCTTTATTGCGATAGGTATTTATTGTTTTTTCTTTTAAGTATTTATTTTTTCTCATTGCTTTCAAATTATATTATTCAATGATGTACTTATATTATTTCTTCCCTCCTTCTTCGTCCCTCTGTTTACATTCTATATTACTCCCTCTCTGCTTCCTTCTCTTTATAGATTTTCTTCCTAATAGATTACAATCATTCAATATATTAGTAAATCCGTATAATTGTGCTAGTGCTCCTATTTCTTGTTTGTGGTATTTTGGATAATTATGTCTTGTGGTGGTTCTGTGTCTGGGACGGTGAATGAAGTTGAGGTTCGGACGCTAGTCAAAATTTTATCAAATGCTTACGATGGATTTAAGGTTTGCTACTTCAATGCTCGTAGTCTTAATTTATCAAAACTTGATTACGCCAGGCACATTTTCAATGATTCGGGAATAGACGTTATTTGTGTTAGCGAAACGTGGTTCAAAACTCTTGATGACGAAAAAGATTATAACAAAATGTATGGTATTCCTGGGTATTTAGTAGTCCCGCATAACAGAGTTACTGACACTACTGGTGGTGGGATAGCAATTTACCATAAAGCCGGTTTAACTTGCAAAATTTTGGAAAAATCGTTGGGCAACGACACTGAATTTATTGTTGTCGAAATCTCCACAGTGGCGATTCCTGGTCTTAAGCATTGGGTTAGCTACGTGCTCACTTCTCACAAAAAAAAAAAAAAAACAAAAGCGCACTCTCATATTCCAAAAGCACGACAAAAATAATTATTATTATTCATATTATAAATATAATATAATATATCCACGCAAATATAAAATTATAAATCGCACTTTACTTTTGGTATGGAATTCAATGAGACTATTAATTCATTTAAATAAGAACACAACGACACATTCTTACTGCAATTTGACTAGAAAGAGAAACACACAGAAGTACAAAAAAAGATAACGCGCAAATATACCTGCTTGCTTACACTTACACTCTACTTTCAAGTTTTATCGCATTTGTTTGCGCTTACCCTTCCGTATATTTTCCTGTGCTTTGCTTACGACTGGTAGAGGTAGTCAAATTCCACACTTATACAGATTGCAGGAAATTCGGTAGCGCAATTTTTTACGCTAAAATGCAAATGCTACAAGCAGGAGGCTTTTCTATGGGAGTTTTAGATTGTGTGTGTGCGTGCAGGCAGGGAATTTGCGGTATCGCAAGTTGTAACGCTAAAGAGTATTTCAAGTGAAACTTATTGCATGGGAGTATTGTGTTGTGTGTTTGTTTAGGCAAATATTATTTGTAAATGATAGTTTTGTTATTTAGTATGTCATTGATTATTGCAATTATTAATCTTCATAATTACTTTAACCTCGTTATTTGCTGTATTTTGCGTAGGTATATGTATTTCAATTTATTTTCTTGGTTTAGCGCCGCTAAACTAGCTAACTGAGAGGAATCGCCCCTGAATCTCCAATGGAAATGTAAAATGTATTCTTGGCTTAGTCTATAGCCCCAATCGTAATTGTTCTTTTGATTCATTGTTTTCGACAATACAACAATTCTCGGCATCTTATGAGCATATCATACTTTGTGGCGATTTTAACGCGGATTTGTTTAAAAAGGACAGTAGATCTGGTGTGCTCCTTGATGCCATTGCATCGTGTGGTCTTCTAGTTGTTAATTCACTTGCGACTCGCTTTGGACCTGACTCCCCTCCAAGTCTCCTTGACTTGGTGGTTGTCTCAGACCACACCAACGTGTTACTTCAAGACCAATTGTCGCTTGAAGGGGTATCAGACCATGATCTCCTGTTCTGTACATATGACATTGATTTCTCGTCTGATCCTCAGCAGAACTCTTTTCAGTTTCGAGATTTTCCATCAATTAACTATAACATCCTTCACCATCAAGCGAGCCTTCTACCATGGCAGTCCTGCTATTTTTCATCGGATGTTAATGAAAAGGTAGAAATCATTCAGACCCTAATTAATCATATTTTTTATTTACATGTACCACTTAAGACTGTTACACTGCGGAACAGTAAATGTCCATGGTTTACCACTGAGGTACATAATGCTATCAAAACTCGGCGAAAACTGTACGCTAATTTTAAAAAATGGTCTACTCGTCACAACTGGGAAGTTTTTTGTAGGGCAAGGAATCACTCTTCATTTGTCACCAGACGAGCTAAAGAAAGATACTTTCTTTCCAAACTTAGCCTTGATCAACCGTCAAAGAAACTTTGGGCTAATTTGCGTTCTATTGGAATTGGAAAATGTCGATTAGTAACTAAAATGCCTGATGCTGATGAGTTGATTGAAGCCTTTTCCCCCAACCCTAGTAGCAATTCGTCGTTTTCGCCAGATAATCAGCTATTCTTTTGTGAATCAACCTCTATGGAATTTGAAGTTGTATCCGAAGAGGATGTAATACTGCAGGTTCGTGCCCTTAAATCTAATGCGGTAGGTCAGGACGGAATCAATTTGCGTTTTATAAAAATAATACTTCCCCATGTAATTAGTTCACTAACACATGTGTTTAATTTTTGCATTACCTCTTCAACTTTTCCAGATTGTTGGAAAAAGGCAAAGGTCATACCTGTGCCCAAAAAGAATAATCCCATATTAGTAACCGATTTTCGACCAATAAGTATTTTACCTTGTTTATCAAAAATTTTTGAAAAACTTCTTGCGAAACAGATTTCCAACCATCTCGACCGTTTTAACTTATTATCGCCAGTACAATCTGGTTTCCGTCCCAGCCATAGCTGTTCTACAGCTATGATCAAAGTGCTTGACGATATTAGAATACAATATGATAAGGAAAATCTTTCTTTGCTTTGCTTATTGGACTTCTCGAAGGCCTTCGATATGGTCAGTCACGAGGTTCTTTGCACAAAATTAAAACTTTACTTTGGTTTGAGTGCTTCCTCGGTGTGTCTGATTAGGAACTATCTTACAAATCGTGTTCAAAAGGTTATTGCTAATCTAAAATATTCCCAACCAAAAAAATTATTCTGTGGAGTTCCCCAAGGTTCAGTTTTGGGTCCAATCCTTTTCTGCCTTTTTATTAATGATTTACCACAAGTGTGCCGAAATACATCTGTACATTTGTATGCTGATGATGCGCAGATATACCTCTCTCGACCGTCTGGGTTGGTGGAAGACCTTGTGGCCAGATTTAATTCAGACTTGTCATCCATTGCGAAATGGTCTGTAGATAATGGATTGATTTTAAATCCAAAGAAGAGCCAGTTAATCCTGATCTCAAAAAAACTATATAATGTTGAAGAATTGCCGGCCATTTTCCTCAATAGCACGAGGCTTACCTTATCTGACACCGTTGTAAGTCTTGGATATAAATTAAATCGGTCCCTTTCCGCCACTGATCATGTCAACTATATTATAGCGCGTGTTTATGGTGGATTACGAAAGCTGTGGCTGTTATCTAGTTTTACACCTTTTAACACCAAACTTAGATTGATAAAATCCCTTCTTTTGCCGATCTTTGATTACGCTACAGTTATCTATTGTAAACTAGATTCCGTTTCACAACACAAATTACTTGTAGCTTTTAACGATATGGTTCGTTATGCCTTTGGAGTTACAAGGTACGACCATATATCTCATTACCATATACATGTCCTTGGATGTTCATTTGTAAATTTTTGGAAAATTAGATGCTGCGTACTTTTACATAAATTAATTCATGATCGATCACCCCCGTATTTATTTGAAAAATTAAAATTTGTTCAGTCGCCAAGAACTTTTAATCTTATTACGCCTAGCTCTAAATATTTGAATTCGCCTCGCCTCTTTTTTGTTCATGTGTCCAGACTGTGGAATTCACTACCCATAACCATCAAACAAGAAATAGGTGCCAAGCAATTTAAAAGTGCTTTATTTGCACACTTCTCGTCATTGTAATCTATTGTTATAGTTTTCTTTTTATTTCATCCTTCTTTTCGGTTTTTCTCTTTTCCCCTTCATTTTCCACTTTTCCATCTATTTGATTCCTTCCTCTGTATCAACAATATCTTTTAATTTAATTTTAGATTTAATTTGAACTATAAATTTAATTTAAACATTCAGTTAATTGTGCTCCTTATTTTCCAAAATTAATTTAATATGTGCATATTCTAGTGAGCTTTCTAGTACTATAAAAGACTTTTGTTCTTATTTGTACCTTGCCAAATAAAATCAAATTGAATTGAATTGAATTGAAGTGTAGCATTGTCAAATTGACAATTCGCTAAATTTTTAATTTCTGTGTATCGGAAGAAAAGAGAATGAAAAACAAAAGTAAGTGCCACCGTCCCACCGAAGGGAAAATCCAGTTGAAAAATGGTCAGAAAAGGGGGGTTTTCACGATATCATCTTCGTCTTTACTCTCTCAATTATCTAAGATATTTTTTCTTTTCGCCTTTTTTCGGCATAATAAACAATAAAAAGCAAATCGTTCAGTTTCAGTAAAGTTTAGAATTTTTTTTTCAGAACAGCATGGAAAAATCTGTCATATTTTTTCAGTTTTGCAAGAGGTGAGAAAAAGTGTGTTTACGATCTGTTAAAGAAAAATAAAATTTCGCAATTTTACTAGGTCTCTTGCACCGAATCGTGAATACCCCTAATATTCTTTCCAACTTTTTTTTATAATTTCCTCAGGTACTTGTTTTAAAATTTGTACAAAATGTTTTTTTATCTCGCAAATTATTTCTTATTGTCAAAATAGAGTTGGTTAACTATAATTGCATCCGGTTTCGTTAATTAGTTTTGACCAAATTTAACTGACTAAATACCAGGGGCGATTCCTCTCAGTTAGCTAGTTTAGCGGCGCTAAACCAAGAAAATAAATTGAAATACATATACGCAAAATACAGCAAATAACGAGGTTAAAGTAATTATGAAGATTAATAATTGCAATAATCAATGACATACTAAATAACAAAACTATCATTTACAAATAATATTTGCCTACACAATACTCCCATGCAATAAGTTTCACTTGAAATACTCTTTAGCGTTACAACTTGCGATACCGCAATTTCCCTGCCTGCACGCACACACACAATCTAAAACTCCCATAGAAAAGTCTCCTGCTTGTAGCATTTTAGCGTAAAAAAGTTGCGCTACCGAATTTCCTACAATCTGTATAAGTGTGGAATTTGACTATACCTCTACCAGTCGTAAGCAAAGCACAGGAAAATATACGGAAGGGTAAGCGCAAACAAATGCGATAAAAGTTGGAAGTAGAGTGTAAGTGTAAGCAAGCAGGTATATTTTGCGAGTTATCTTTTTTTGTACTTCTGTATGTTTCTCTTTCTAGGCAAATTGCAGTAAGAAAGTTTCGTTGTGTTCTTATTTGACTGAATTAATAGTCTTATTGAATTCCATTCCAAAAGTTAAGTGCGATTTATAATTTTATATTTGCGTGGATTATAAATGTGAGTAAATACATAATAATTATTTTTGTCGTGCTTTTGGAATATGAGAGTGCGCTTTTTTTTTTTTTTTTTTTGTGAGAAGTGAGCACGTAGCTAACCCAATGCTTAAGACCAGGAATCGCCACTGCTAAATACTCTTTCCACTGCGGCATTCGAAATTGGCAAAACTAAAACAGAAATAGCAAACTTTGCGAGATCTTGAAATGGATTTTCTCCACTAGCATCTTTATAGCTCAAAACTTCGCACCAGAATGGTACTATTTCCTTTGGCTGTGTTCATTGCACTGCGCTCATTTACACTAGGTTTGCATTGGAGGTGAATTTTTTTTTTAGAGTCAAAAAAATAAATAACAGTCGACTTGATTTCCGTTTAAAGACGAAAAAATCCAGTCAAAAAAAACAGTCGGCTGGATTTGATTTTTTTTTCAGTCAAAACCAACAAAATCCAGTCAAATTTGACTGGAAAACAGTCAAACTGGCAACACTGACTTTCATTAGTCCTGCAAAAACAATAATCAAAACAAATACCATAGGGGAATGTATGTCAATTCTTGGAGCACATAATTCGTAGTTATATTTCGCTTAAAAAACTTAATATACACGCCTACTTTTTGTTTCCACTAATGCTTTGTTTTTTTTTTATTTACAAACCCATGCACACATCCACAAGAAATTCCTCACGGTAATTTTTTTGTGGATTCCTTTCCTTTCCCACCCCTTCCACCCGCATTTAATCTGGTAAGCATTCTGTCCTGTATGCGAACCGCGCTTTTTTTAATATGAATGTGCACTAGAGGCGCCACAATGTCGATCCTCATTCATATGCGATTAATATTTTTATACCAGGCGAACATAATATTAACAACCTAGGGCTACTTTATTTTCGACGAACATCCTCACCCTCACAGATTCACACAATTTGTTTCCTTTTCCGCCATGCATGGCTACCCACTCAGCCAGCCATAGCAACATTTGCCTGGGTTCATATGTGTTGATTCACGCATACTAAACAGCCTACCTACCTGTGCGCAAAGGAAATGTATTTATTTTGCAAGGATTATTCTACCCATACCTATTATAATTGCTGTGCGCCTGGTTATATGGATTGTATTTGCCTTAAAATGACGACATATTTCTATTTTTTTTGGTATGGCGCCACAATGTCGACGTTCTGCATTGTGATTTTTCTTTTTTGGCGCTGAAATTTTTAGCAGAGCTCTGTAAAAGGTCTTTTACTAACAGAGCCAAACCTAAAACTTGGATTAGAGGCTAAATTAGGACAGCACAAAAATCAATGACTTAGCAAATCATAAGCACATAAATCAAAGATATAGTTGTGCTTTTTATTTTTTCGATTTTCGCCCGTTTTTAGGATTTGCGTTAACAGTTTTCTATGAACTTGTAAGAATAAGGATTTGTAATGCGATTTCTAGCTAAGCGGCTTGAGCTACGAAGCTGGAATTTCAACACAAAAAAAGCACATAAATCAGGCATCAATATGGAATATTATTTTTTTTATTTTTCGTCCGATTTAACTATGTGCTCTGCTGGCTTGACGTCAACTTGGCAGAGCACTTTTCAAGGTCGATTTTCTCGGAAACCGTTGGAGCACAAAAATCAAAAACTTAACACAAAATTAGCACATAATTCAGGGCTATTCAAAATCGATTTTTGACATATGTGCTCTGCCAAGTTGACGGAGGTCAGCACACATTCACGCAAAATCATTCATTGCCGAAATTGGGAGAGCATGAATTAAATCACCGCTCTAAACACCGAGAAAAATAGCATCGTGGAGGAGGTTGCACAACAAAGTCCATATAAAAAAATGCGATGGTTCATCGTCTTAGATCCGCCCACTGAGCAGCACTCTTAGCGCCTGCTATCGGTGTGCATATATGCATGTATTACTGCAAACAGCTTACGTGGGAACTAGGTGCAGTGCCGGAAGAAGGGGCACAGCATTGAATTTGCTAATGCAAATGGAAACAAACCCGTAATTCCAATAGGTCAATGATCTGAGCAATGATCAAACGGCAAAACAGCTGAAACAGAGGTTTCATGCGAATGCGGAGAGGGCGATGGAATTCATTCCCAGTTACGCACTCAAGTCAGCAATAAAGCCATAATTTAAAAAATGAAAACTGAGTTTTAGTTTATTTAATTCGTCTTTTTTTTTGATATAAGTACGGTGCATTAGGCCTTTGGTCGATCGGTCGCAACAAAATTCTGTTTTACCGGCGGCAAAATAAAATCCTTTTTGTGGCATTTTTTTTACTTTTTGCGAGTGTCCTTGCGATACAAGTCATGCAAAATTGGTACCAGAACTACTTGACCGACATAGCCCATTTTTAATATTAACTTGACGACAATAAAAATATGTTTTCTCACAAAATTTCACTTGTCTAGGTAGATTCTTTTCGACGCTATCGTGCTTTTAACATAATATGTTTTCTAATATTGGTTTTGTATGAGAGGTACCAGAACTACTTGACCGACATAGCCCATTTTTAATACCAACCTGACGCCGATAAAAAGAAGTCCTTTCACCAAATGTCGTCAATTACTTTGAGCGCTATCGTGCTTTCAACAGACAGAAAGACAAATGGGTCCAATATTGGTTTTGTATGGGAGGTACCAGAACTACTTGACCGACATAGCCCATTTTCAATACCAACCTGACGCCGATAAAAAGAAGTCTTTTCACCAAATTTCATTCACCTACGTCAATTACTTTGGGCGCTATCGTGCTTTCAACAGACAGACAGACGGACATGGCTAAATCGATTCAGAATGTGATCCTGATTCAGAATATATATACTTTATGAGGTCTCCGGTGACTCCTTCTTGGCGTTACAAATGTATTGGCAAAGTGAATATACCTTCCTCTGGAGGGTATAAAAACTAAAAGTGTATTTCGAAAGAGGTAGTAATTGTTTGCTAAGCAACCGCAAATTTTTAAAATTTTATTTTCAAATAATCTTGAAATGTCAAAGAAAAAAAGCTGCCAGCAGCTGAAAAATGTTATTTGAATACCTACACTTTAATTTTAATGATTTTTTTTATGGTTCCACATTAATAAAGTTAGCGTGTACGCACATACTCCTATTGGGAATTTTCGTTATAATTTTTCGTACCTACGCTACGGCTTGAAAAAAAATTTAACAAACGAGTATTATGACGTTATTAAAGGAACGGAGGAATAATTTATTTTCGATTTAAATAATTATTAGATAAAATATAAATGAAAATGAGACACATTCACAACTTGGATTTAAATATTTACATATGAGGTGCATGCCCCGCTTAAGATAGCTTCTTCATTATATCTTGCACGTTTCAATGACACATGCAATGTGTTCCTCACGACCATCTATTACTACTACTGTTTGAGATTTACCTACTTTACTATTATCTTGTTTATATTGTTTCCTCTTTATCCTTTATTCAAGTTTTTTAATTTAATTAATTGAGTTTATAATTTTCTTTAATTCATTATTTGGTTTCTATTCAACATCATTAATATGCCCTATGTAGTCTTTCATATTGTTGTCGCTAACATTTGCTAACGAAACTGTATTTTGCAATGCACCAATTTTCTATGTACTTATAATTTGCTCCGTTAAGCTCTCTTTTTTCTTATGTATTCATGATTGACTTGGATCTTCATGCGATGTTATTTTTGTATTGTTCCTTCTTCTTATTTGGACCGTCAAGCAGGAAACATCTCGTGGTAACTTTGTACAAGCCTTAATAAAAGTATATTTTCTTGTAACGTTAAATGAACGTCGTTGTTATATCGCTGCCTTTAATGAATCGCTTATGCTACCTTTATTAGAAAACAACTACTTTAGTTGTAGCCTTTTGTCATGGACGCCGGCAATAACTATTCTGTATCGTAGCATTCGATATTCGTGCATCTATATTGCTGTGATGAACCCGTGTGCATGATTGTGGATTAAAATCCAAAAATAGTTGCTGTTCTAGTAAATTATAATAAATTATCTAATATATAAAAATCTCGTGTCGCGGATTTAGTGTTTATACTCCTCGGAACCGGAGTTCGACTGATTTTTATGAAATTTGTTGTGTATATTTGGTAAGTACAAAGTTTGCCAAAAGAAGTCATCGGATGTTGTTTGGCTCTTATTTTTTTCTAAATGAAAAACTTTGATTCTGTTTATTGATTATGTTTATTTGAAACTTTAGAATTGCTCAAGTCGAGAAGATGATATCGGCCAAATGGGTGACGTCACAATTGAGTGCCACACAGGCTCGTTTTATGGCATTCTTTATCACTTCGGCGAGAACTTCGGGCTACAGATTCTCGCACTCGTGTCGAATGTTGTGCTTGAGGTCTTCTAGGTTCTCGGGCTTGTTCACGTAAACACGGAACTTCAAAAAAACCCACAAAAAAAGTCAGGAACGGTTAAATCGGACGATCTTGCGGGCCAGTGCAAATCGCCAAACCGAGAGATGAAGCGACCCGGGAACGCTGCCTTCAGAATATCGGGTGTGGCTCGCGCAGCGTGTGCCGTACCTTCGTCCAGTTAGAACCACATGTCCTCCAGTCCTAATTCGTTCAATTGCGTCAGAAAAAACTCGGTTAACATGGCCCTATAGCTATAGTTTTGCTTGTTTATGTACCCGCTGAGGTGGAAATGAGACTCATCGCTCAATATGATTTTGGTCGAAAAATCGTCCACTTCGTCCTCGAGATTGAGGATGGCTTGGGCGTATAGGTTACACGCGTTTGGCGGTCGACCTCGACAGGCAGCAGCTTATGCACGGACAGGACTTTGTACGGGAACATGCGCAAGCCTTTGACCAAAATTCGCCTTAGGGACGACCGACTGATGGCTAATTGCGAGGCACGGCGTCTGTCGGTGTCGGACGGCCGCGGAATCGGCGACGGAATTCGTGCTGCTCCAACACTACAGACGAATTGTTACGAAAAAAATAGACATGATTTTTCCGCGTTCGCTTGTATTCTACATCTGTCCAGTCCACAAATGTCAAAACAGATTTGACATTGGCGGCCATTTGCAAAAATAAAAAGCATCTTCCAATAGGGTGATCTCTTTGGCCCAATTCGTATGAGAATCGGTCGTTAAGTATATTTTAGACCGCCAGGTGGTTAGGGCGTCCATGTCCACAGCATTTTTGCTTTTTATTTTTGACGAAAATTGTTTTTTAGTACTTTTTAGATTTGGCATCAAAAAATATCTATTACCACAAATCTTCACCTTCCCACACCAATCCACAATTATCCCCATTTTGTATGAACAATATCCAAATAATGTAGTCGTCGTTCGTTTTTAAAACAGAACGAAATTATTTATGTTGTTGTTAATGTATTTTCCGCAATATGGAAAGTGTCCTTTTCGTTTCGTCATTCCAATTGAATTGGACAGACTTGCTGTTGCATGCGGTCAGACATCTATCGAAATTTCATTGTGAAGAATAAGGTTAACGAACTGCGAAAAAGTTAGGGAACGGTTTTGTAGTTACTTACTTACTTACTTAACGGTCCCCCGACCCGTGAAGAGTATCTGCCTGAGACACTGTAGCCTTCCATCCTCTGCGATCCCGGGCACGCTGCTTCCAGTTATCCAGACCAAGCGATCTGGCATCCGCGATGACTTGGTCTTTGAAACGGAGGTTCGGTCTTCCTTGTCGTCTCGAACCTGGCGGCTGGGATTCGAAGATCCTCTTAGCTGGAGCATTATTGTCCATTCGCTCGATGTGACCGAGCCAATGTAGTCGACGTATTTTTTTCCTTTTGGACTACATCCACATCTTGGTACAGCTCATAGAGTTCGCGGTTGTATCTTCTCCTCCATTCGCCCTCCTCGCACACAGGACCAAAAATCCGCAGAAGAATTTTTCTTTCGAAGGAGCCCAGTATCAGCTCTCCCTTCCTACTTATCGTCCAGCACTCGGCGCCATAAATCAGAACTGACAGGATAAAGGTTCTGTAAAGCATACATTTTGTCCTTCGAGTTAGGAGTTTTGAACCCAATTGTTTTGCTAAACCGAAGTAGCAGCGGTTTCCTAGGGTAATTCTTCGCCGGATCTCCACTAGGATGTCATTTTTGGAGTTCATGTTTACTCCGAGGTAGATAAACTCCTTAACTACCTCGAAATTGTTGCTATCAATAGTGACGTACTGTCCGAGGCGGTGGGCGGATGCTTGTTTATTTCTTGATAGCATGTACTTAGTCTTGTTCTCATTTACTACAAGACCAACGAATTTCGCCTGTTCTTCAATCGCCGTAAAAACCTCTATCACGGCACGCTGGGAGCTACTGATGTAGCTGGACCGATCTATTGAAGATAGTGCCTTCCAGTAGTATAGATTGGTTGGGTCTGGCGTATGTAAAGTGGTGCCTTTGAGGGTGGTGCACAGGTTCCGGTTGTTGTCCTAGCTTGAAGTTAGTCAGTACACTAAACTTCCGGTGGAAATGGTTGGGATAGTTGGTTTTATAGTGGGTTTGTGTGGATGCTAGCCGCCACTAGATGTCGCCAGTAGCCCCCCAACATTTATTTGCTAAGATCCAGTTGGGATAGTTGGTTTTCCAGTGGGTTTGTGTGGATGCTAGCTGCCACTAGATGTCGCCAGTAGCCCCCCAACATTTATTTGCTAAGATCTAGTTGGGATAGTTGGTTTTCTAGTCAAGACCCAACTCGATTCCAATTCTGATGGCGCTAGTACCTCAAATTTACTGGACTTGGTTGGTGTATCTAGGTGGGTTTGTGTAGATGATAGCCGCCACTAGATGTCCGTAGAAGCCCCTACAACATTTATTTGCTAAGATCCAGTTGGGATAGTTGGTTTTCTAGTTGGGTTGTGCTAGTGTGAATGAAAAGACAATTTTGTATAAAAACTCTGCGTAAGTTCTTTGGCGAATCAGTCAACGCAAAAATGTCAACAAACATCTTAGAAGAACTCCAAACTCTTGCATTGGGATACCCTCCCACTCATGCAATTAAGTCCTTGGTTGAAGATACGCCCTACGATATACGGGGCATGAAAAAAGTGACGACCAAATATGGTCTGAGAGTTATCGCGATCCTGGGAGAATTTCAGGTATATTTGTTTTTTTTTAACGCAATATTATCGAAAGAGTAAGAACAAAAATTTTATTTTTTTTTTAGGTTTTCCTGCCTGAAAGATACACGGCAATGAGTCAAGAGACTCTTGATAAATTGAATTTAGGGGGCTGGACCCTGACCTATCAAGGTCTCTGGTATAAAACCGTCAAGCTGGAAATCAAGGCAAAATAATCTAAAAATAAAAAATAAAACGACTTCATTAAAATGGTACCACATAAAAGATTGTCTATTTTCTCATAGAAAAGAAGAAAACATGTTTAAACTTGCTGATTCAAAATTACTTGCATACCTTCAAGAAAATAAAACACTCTTTGTTGTTAATTATGTTTCAACTTTTATTTTATTTTTGATTCGCTTCCACATAAGAATTTATGCAATAGGTAAACATTTTGCAGTGCACAGCATTTGTCATGGTATAAACACTTTACTTCATTTGGATAGATACGCTTTAATTCTTTTAGACAAGGACAAGCAGCTTCTTCAATATTCGTCACGTCAACATTTTCATCGTGAAGCAATTCTCTGGTCCATAGAGTTTTTTCAGTTCCCTTAACATAAACAATTGAATTTTTGATAATTTTTCGAAGATATTTTCTAACGTCTTGAAATTCTGTGAGTCCGCCATCCCAGTTTAAGCCATGATGATTCTGATATAACCATTGAGCTTGTCTTCTTAGTGATGGTGGAAGTTGATCAGAGTTATATGGAGGCTTTAATATGAAATGGTGATGGTGACCGTTGTGCAGTATAGCTATTTCCTTTGTGATAAATCTATTATTTGCTCCTTTAAAGCCTTGAACATCGAGAATAAAATACATTTTGCGTACTTGTTTCCTCTCTAAAATCTTGCCTTCAACTATAGCGATTACATTTCTCTAGAAACTATCTGACTCAAGGGATTATAGTTTATAATGCGATCGTGTAACATCAAACAGTAAGCTGACGTATTATTAGGGATTATTTTCGATGTTTTGATTTCATTCATTTCAATTATAATTTCTTTTATTGTTTGCTTGGTGATTTTCTCATAGAAAAGAAGAAAACATGTTTAAACTTGATGATTCAAATTCTTTTAAATTTTATTTATATTTCACAATAATATATTCAATTTAGTTATAAATTTTTTTTTTCTTAAGTTTCATTGCTTGGTATCTTATGATGACCCCAGGCATACGTACTTATACCATCTGAGCGTATGTATCGCTTGGTGTCATTACAACTTAGGGATAACTTATTCAAATTTTGTGTATATATTACATGTAACTTACTTCTAAAAATTAACATGTTTCCATAAAATTTTGTTTTTTTAAATAAACAGTTTTTATAATTTTCTATGCACAATGTTTTAGTTAACAATTTTTTTATTCCTTTCGCCTTTTGCACCGATTCACCATTATCAACTGTAAATGAGTACATTTTTGCCCTCAAACCAACAAACTCTAATATTTTTTTTCCCTTAGTCTCATCCTTAAACATTCCTAAAACTTTTCCATTGACTAGTGGAAAATTATGAGGATTTGAATTCTCATACTCAGAGGTATCAAACTTCGAATGAATATCATTGAAAATGTCTGCATAGAAGTCATCGGTTTTAAATGTATAAATAAAAGAATCAGTGTCCATATAATTTAAAAGAACATTATCACCAAATTTGGGTTTAATGTAATCATAATGAAAATCATACATCAAAAGCTTTGATAGTTCAAGCACAACAAACCCCAAATATATTGGTTTATCGTAGGTGATATTGACTCTTCTTAATTGTACAGCAACCATAGAGCTCGTGCTCCTGGGATTTTCACAATATTTTCCCAATGCAAGACAATTTTGACATCAGTGCGCCTTTCAATATTTTCAATTGTCTTTCCATATATCACATTGTTCATTAGTTTAAAAAAATTCTTTTCGAAAACATTCTTTGAATTCTTACGATGGTGTGTATTCAAAAAGATATATTTTTGTAGCCAAGTTGACTGTTTGAACATCAGTACACGATGTACCTTCTTCAATATCAATCCATTTTTAAGAGCTTGTTGCAAATTTTGTAAGTGCATAACATAGTTTCTTTTGGGGTAAAGACTAGCTACCAATTTCTTTGATTTAGTTCCTGGAGTAGAAATATTTTCAGGACAGAATGGTAAGTCGTTATGCATATCATGAAGCGATTGTGGATACTCTAAGTCAACTTCCAACGCGTATCCATTTTCTCCGTTAGGATTTAGAGCCTTTACATAATCACTTGTAAATAATTCATGGTTTTCCCATTTAAATGCTCCATACGGAAGTAATTGAGACATTGCCCAAGCGTACAGATTATTTGCATCTAAATATACGGTGTACCGCGAAGGTATATCAGGATCAAATGTGGAAATAAATTTATTATTTGATTTCGAATACCTATGACTGCATTGCGTTAAGCCTCCTTTTATTCCTTTTTGAAAAAAGTTTAACATCTCCAAATCTGTCAGAAGCTCTAGTTCTACTCCGGTTATTTTCAACATTGCATCCCAAGACAAACCGGGTGCCGTATAATAATGGCAAGGATCTAAATGATATATATTTAGACAGACTTTTCGAAAGTTTTCGAATATATCTGCAAGCAGAACTAAATACATCACTTCTCAAATATATTTCTAAGTAATCCTTAATAGTCCTACACTTGAAGTGATTCCAAATTTTTAAAGCAAAATTGTAATCCTTCGTCGAGCATTCCTCATTAGTCAATTTGTTGAAAAATTCTTGTCTAGGCGGAAGAGATATTTCATTTAGCCTATCCCATGAATTTAAATAATCATAGGGAAAAACACCCTTTCTTTGAACTAAATTTATGCTCTCTTGTTCATTGCAAAAATGAGCCGCTGTGATTTTAAAATCCTCTGGAAGAAGATTTTTTGTTAGCGAATCGATGCTCTCACCCAAAAAGCGAAAAGAATCCAAAAACCGCAACTCTATAGTTTTTTTATCGCCTACAACTATTCTCTTAGATATACATGTATATTTTTCCTTATTTATGGCTAATACTTTTATGTCTCCTTCAATTTCTTGAAGAGATGTAAAAAATAAGTGACTATCATATCCAGTCATATTATGTAAAAAAATTGGGAAAAAGTGGGGAACTCTGAATTTAAGATTGCAAGAGTTATGTGCAGGACCCCTATAGTCCCCAGTAAAGTGGCAATGATCCTTAACCCTATATTCGTAATCTTTAAATTGTTGCTTACATATAACACAGGAATCCGAAATAAGTTGGATCATCTCATCTAGCTCAGTCAGTTGGTTCATCGGCTTTGGATTCTTCATAAATTGGTTATAAGCAATAGTTGCGTCCTCAACCAAACCACGCACAAACTCTCTGGTACAGTTTTGACCTATAAAGATAGAAAACAAAAAATTACTTCAATTCAAATGAATCAATAAAAATCAATCTTTCCTGTAAATGTCCGCATACGATTTTTCGATTCATCAAACGAACATTTCATCAGATATGAGCTGGCACATGGAACATGTTCTTGAACTGTTGTCGTTGATGAAGCAGTAGGGTCCGGAATGCAGCTATCGAGTGGTTTAAGAATGCACTCAAAATCTTCATATGTTACAAATGGTACAACCATTTGCCTTTCGCAGTTTTTGAATTTCAGAATTTTATTATTCTCCTTTGGCATATTAGTCACAATTCGTTTACATTCTTTCCTGTGCCGAAAAAGGCTGTCTTCATTATAAAAATGGTGCAAACAACTATTACAAAAGAATAGCTGGACCTCCTTCTTTCCCAAGACTTCACTCCGTATCAGCCTGCTAAGATTTTTAATCCACACGTAATGATTGTTAAGAAGCAAAAGGTTTATATGAAGCGGCTTCTCGTTTGAGGTCACATAATACGGTCCTTCTATGTGGGGTTTTTTGCCATTTTCCTCACTATTTGCAAAACCAAACACATTGATGCTGATTTTATTGTTGGATTCAAAAATTTGTATATCCTTAAGTTTCAGAGGGAAACTAAGTCCGATGAAGTCCAGAGTAATGTCACCCAAGTGTATTATTTCAGCTGTTATAGCTGGAATGCTATATGAAGAAGTCAGATATGGATTGGTGACGTTTGGTTTCAAAGCGGAGATGACGGCCCATTTAAAACAAAATATATCATTGTTTTGTACATTGATGACTGCTTTTTTATTCGAAATGTACTTTGGTAGGATGTGGTGTACGGAACCTCTTAATGGTTGATGTTTGTTAATGTTCACTTCGATGTTAATAATTCTCACTAGTGCCCATCCGCTATCTCTCTCCTGAAACTCATCCATTTTGTTCAAAATCCTTTCTTGCATCTCATCAATCTTTCTGTCTATTTCTTCAGACAGATAAACTGGTTGCATTTCCGTTGACATGGATTTAATATCTGTTGAAACGTCATCTTCGTCAATAATTTTCACATATTCACCGAACAGTTCTAAGTTAAATTTTACCGAACGGTGTGTACACAATTGTTCCTCCACAAGATTATGAATAATCAATTTCTTATTCTGAATTACATTTTTTGCATCCAAATCGGATTCGTCGGTATTCATAACCGCAAAAGATATAATTCTTCCACTAAACGATGTTTTAATTGTGTACACATCATTTTCATTATATTTTTCTTGAACACTGGCTTTGTGGGTGTTGCTCCTTTGGTGTTGTGCCCAATTTTTAGTAAATATTTCAATATTGCAAACTGGGCACATTCTTTTTTCATGCAAGCTTTCTCGATTAATACTTGAAGAAGTTGAAGCACCTGTCGGATTGTTTGAAGCAGTTGAAGCACCAGTCGGGTTGCTATAAGAAGTTGAAGCACTCTCATCAGTAGATTGCTAGGCAGCAATTGGAAGAAAATAAACGACACAACCAAGCCATGGAAGCAATGAAAATTCAACATGGTAAAGGCCTTTACCTACAACCATACAAAAGTGGACTTGGACTTTTTCTTAAACCCCAAGATTCAAAAAACTAATAAATTCGCTACCCAATCGTCCTCTAACCAATATTGATATTATGCATTTCGGAATAAACAATATACCTTATTTTCGTGGTGTCTGCATGCGAGATACATTGCCGAGCAGACCCCTGAACAAGGAATGCGGAGCAGCGCTGCAGCAACAGGCACTTTAGTGCCAAACTGGCACTTTTAAACATGTTTGGCACCTAGGCACTCATTGGCACTTAAAATTTATAAATCTGGCACTCATAAATTAAAAAAAAAAATAATAACTTCGCAAATAAAATCGAACATTAGTACATTTGTTTCTCTCCCCCCATTTTGCAATTGACATTCGCATTAGGTATGTTTGGTGGTTAAAACAAAAAGTCTTGGTTTTTATGTCAAATTCAAAATAGCTAGCGAATTTGCAGAAAAATGCGATTTGGAATCGGCCTTGAATAATTCGGCGGAAATTGATGACCCATTGTCGCATGCTGCTAATAAGAGCGCCGATAGGTATTATGGCGAAAAATCGAAATTGTTCAAAAATTAGCACAGTTAATAGGTTTGTTCGGGTACTATTTTGCAATAGTAAAATTATTAAAAATTTGCTAACAAACTGTGCTAATGCGACCACGTACTGAGAAAATTTAAAAAAAGGGGAAAGAAATCCATTTCCTCCCTTTTTTAGCAAGTTTAATAGGTATTTAGCTTATAAAAATTGCAATTCCAACTTATTTAGTAGATGCTGCATTTTACGTCAAAATGACATTATTGTTAAACTTTTTGTAAGAAAACCGATCAGGAACTTCTGTCTAACTCCATCGAAGTCAATGTTAAAATTTTTAAATTGGCATTTTAAGTTGTTGGTATATTAGCAAGGTATTTATTTCTTCACATATAAATGAATCTCTTACTTTTTTCTTTTGTACATACAATTTCTTTTAATGAAGTACTGAGAATTTAAAATATTTTTGCTTTTTGTTTGCATATATGAGTTTTTTAAGGTTTTGTTTTGGAAGTTTGGCACCCTGTGGCACCCATCAAAAAAAAATTGGCACTGTACTTTTTTTATCAGCTGCAGCGCTGATGCGGAGTAATTAATTTGGATACTGACAGTGGGCCTTGTACACATTGGGTAGCATATATTAAGAATAAGAAATGCGTAAAGTATTTTGATAGTTTTGGTAATCTGAAGCCACCTTTAGAAGTTGTTAGATATTTGGGTAATAAAAATATGTCTTACAATTATGACAGCTGTCAACATTTTAACACATATGTATGTGGTCATTTGTGTTTGAAGTTTCTATTAGATCAAATAAATAAATAAAATTAAAAAAATTGTATTCATTTCTATTTAAACCACAATGTCGTTAACACTAACGTTAACCGGAAACCAATCTACTCTAACTGCAGAGTATTTTCCACCAATTACCCTAAACACAGATTACGTATGTGGCTTAGTTGACTTCCAGACCTATAATTCAATACCTAATGTGGATGTATTTAATAATACACTTCATATTGGTGATATGGTTATAACACTTCCTACTGGCTCTTATGAAATTGAAGATATTAATAACTATGTACAAGAGATTGTTAAAGTGCACAATACGGATCATCCAAAAACAAAAATATCTATCGATATAAAGGCCAATAATAATACTTTAAAATGTGAAATATATAGCACAACAGAGATCGATTTCTCACAACCTAACTCTATTGGATCGGTCTTAGGATTCAGCAAGAAAAAGTTAACTGTCAATAAATTGCATGAATCTGACCTTCACGTTGATATCAATAGAGTGAATATTATCCGAATTGATTGTAATTTAATCGAAGGTACATATATCAATAATGAATTAGCACATACGCTTCATGAATTTTCGGTAAATATTAGCCCAGGCTATAAAATAGTTGAAGTTCCTCGAAATGTCATCTATTTGCCTTTGAACGCCAATAGAATAAGTTCTATAACACTGAGTCTCTTTGATCAAGACGGAAATATTATAAATTTTCGAGGTGAGACCATAACAGTTCGATTGCATCTCAAACCTCAATAATGATAATATATCATCCTTATAAAACAACAGAAAGCGTCAGTAATCCAGTCAATAGACAGTCGACATTTGACAGGGGAACATCACAACTTACTACACGAAATTTACAATTTCTATTATCACTGGGATATAGATTGAAAAAGTGATATGTTGAATATTTTTGAGGAACCAACGTTTGAGGACAGTATCTCAAAATTGGAATATCATACATACTCACCGTATTTAAATAATTTCGAAAAAAATGACATCATTCAAATTTGTGTCCAGCATCAAAATCTTAATGTTTTGCCTTCAGAAAGTTACATCTACATTGAGGGCACTGCATCAAAAACTGATGGATCGGCAGTCACAAAAACAAAACTTATAAATAATGGCTTAACCTTCCTGTTTGATGAAATTCGTTACGAATTAAATGGTGTTGAAATTGATAGCAACCGCAACGTTGGCATCACATCTACCATTAAAAAATATATTTCTTTAAACAAAACTGAAAGTGACATCTTGGTCACCCAATACTTCAATCGACCTAAGTGCACAATACTTTAATTTTTGTATTCCTCTAAACAAATTATTGGGTTTTGCCGAAGACTACAGGAGAATTATTCCGAACGGGCGTCATGACTTAATTTTAACACGCTCACGTACTGATACAAATTCTTTAATTTCCGAGGAAAACGAAACCGCAAAGATAAACTTGACCAAAGTACAGTGGAAAATTCCCCATATTAAGTTGTCGGATTCTTTTAAATTGAAGCTATATGAATATCCAGTATTACCTAGTACCTCTCATCATATTTGGAATGTCAAGACAACCTCGCAAATGGAGAAACCACGCTACATTATCATTGCCCTACAAACCAATAAGCGAAATTTGCTGAAAGGAAATCCAACTTATTTCGATCATTGTGACGTTACTAATGTAAAAGCCTATTTGAACTCAGATGCATATCCATATGAGGATTTAAACCTAGCTTTCGATAAAAGTAACTATAGTTTACTGTATAATATGTATTGTGATTTTCAAAAAACCTACTTTAACCGACTATTTGCTGAACCATTATTATCCAGAGACTTACTTAAGTCCCAGGCGACAATTTTCGTAATAGACTGCAGACATCAAAGTGAAATAATAAAAAACGGTCCAGTTGATATTCGAATTGAAATCAAAACATCGAAAATAATCCCTAATAATACGTCAGCTTACTGTTTGATGTTACACGATCGCATTATAAACTATAATCCCTTGAGTCAGATAGTTTCTAGAGAAATGTAATCGCTATAGTTGAAGGCAAGATTTTAGAGAGGAAAAAAGTACGCAAAATGTATTTTATTCTCGATGTTCAAGGCTTTAAAGGAGCAAATAATAGATTTATCGCAAAGGAAATAGCTATACTGCACAACGGTCACCATCACCATTTCATATTAAAGCCTCCATATAACTCTGATCAACTTCCACCATCACTAAGAAGACAAGCTCAATGGTTATATCAGAATCATCATGGCTTAAACTGGGATGGCGGACTCACAGAATTTCAAGACGTTAGAAAATATCTTCGAAAAATTATCAAAAATTCAATTGTTTATGTTAAGGGAACTGAAAAAACTCTATGGACCAGAGAATTGCTTCACGATGAAAATGTTGACGTGACGAATATTGAAGAAGCTGCTTGTCCTTGTCTAAAAGAATTAAAGCGTATCTATCCAAATGAAGTAAAGTGTTTATACCATGACAAATGCTGTGCACTGCAAAATGTTTACCTATTGCATAAATTCTTATGTGGAAGCGAATCAAAAATAAAATAAAAGTTGAAACATAATTAACAACAAAGAGTGTTTTATTTTCTTGAAGGTATGCAAGTAATTTTGAATCAGCAAGTTTAAACATGTTTTCTTCTTTTCTATGAGAAAATAGACAATCTTTTATGTGGTACCATTTTAATGAAGTCGTTTTATTTTTTATTTTTAGATTATTTTGCCTTGATTTCCAGCTTGACGGTTTTATACCAGAGACCTTGATAGGTCAGGGTCCAGCCCCCTAAATTCAATTTATCAAGAGTCTCTTGAATCATTGCCGTGTATCTTTCAGGCAGGAAAACCTAAAAAAAAAAAAAATTTTTTCTTACTATTTCGATAATATTGCGTTAAAGAAAAACAAATATACCTGAAATTCTCCCAGGTCCGCGATAACTCTCAGACCATATTTGGTCGTCACTTTTTTCATGCCCCGTATATCGTAGGGCGTATCTTCAACCAAGGACTTAATTGCATGAGTGGGAGGGTATCCCAATGCAAGAGTTTGAAGTTCTTCTAAGATGTTTGTTGACATTTTTGCGTTGACTGATTCACCAAAGAACTTACGCAGAGTTTTTATACAAAATTGTCTTTTCATTCACACTAGCACAACCCAACTAGAAAACCAACTATGCCAACTGGATCTTAGCAAATAAATGTTGTAGGGGCTTCTACGGACATCTAGTGGCGGCTATCATCTACACAAACCCACCTAGATACACAAACCAAGTCCAGTAAATTTGAGATACTAGCGCCATCAGAATTGGAATCGAGTTGGGTCTTGACTAGAAAACCAACTATCCCAACTAGATCTTAGCAAATAAATGTTGGGGGGCTACTGGCGACATCTAGTGGCAGCTAGCATCCACACAAACCCACTGGAAAACCAACTATCCCAACTGGATTTTAGCAAATAAATGTTGTAGGGGCTTCTACGGACATCTAGTGGCGGCTAGCATCCACACAAACCCACTAGAAAACCAACTATCCTAACCATTTCCACCGGAAGTTTAGTGTACTGACTAACTTTAAGCTAGGACAACAACCGGAACCTGTGCACCACCCTCAAAGGCACCACTTTACATACGCCAGACCCAACCAATCTATACTACTCCTTCCGTGCTGACACCTGCCCTGCGGATTATCTGCTCTAACACGAGATTGAAGAAGTCACATGAAAGTGCGTCTCATTGCCGAAATCCAGTGCATGTATGGAATAGTTCGGTGGAACTACTTCCAAATTGCATGTTGCAGCGTGTGTTCTCCAGCGTCACGCTACATAGCTGGATCAGTTTTGCCGGGATCCCGAATTCGGCCATCGCCACATAAAGCTCCTGACGATGAATGCTATCATATGCGGCTTTAAAGTCGATGAATAGGTGGTGAGTCTCGACTTGAAATTCATTGGTCTTTTCCAGGATTTGCCTCAGTGTGAAAACACGTATATAGAAACATCCGGGAAAGCACCGTCTCTTGGTAGATTATTGGGGGTGTGAGTTCGAGATTTTGTTTAATCCTTGAAAAGGAGAGAGAATGAGACGAGGCATTTAGAGCAGCAATAAGCAATACGATTCCTAGTTGTACTTGTAAGAAAAAGGGATAGGTCAGTGGGTAAAAAATGGTGTCTGCATGTATAGTAGGTATAAGTAGCTGTATGTCCTTCTGATCGTTGCTCCTATTCGTTGAGCACTTGCAGTGCGAAATGGATTTGATTGGAGGATTATTCTAGATAATCATAGCTACCTTTTATATTTTCTGCTGGCCTAGTAAAATGGATTCGGTTTGCCTTGAAATGTCTACATATTTTATTATTTTTTTTGTAAATGTTGTTTTTGGATGACAGTTGGAGCATGCTGTATGAGATAGTTTAAGCAAACAACAAATTAGGCCAATCAAATGCAATGATCATAAATATTGCACCCTAGTTAGCAGATGATAATAGGTACCTACAAATATTTCAGATTTGTAGGTAGGTATGGGCCAGCGTTGCCACAATGTGCCCGATCGGGCCATTCGGCCCTCTGTTTTTATTTTGGCCCTTGGCTCGAGACCAACACGAAATGGCCCGTATACCTATCTTTCTTTTTTTTTATTACTTAAACAAAATATTCTAAAAAACAGACTTTCTTATTTCATCAGAAAAATAAGCAGTGTGTTTTCTCCATAAACAAGTTTACATATTGATAGCGACATTGAATTCATTCATTCTGACTGACGTTTCGTTTTCGTTTGTACCCGTCATAGTAAATAATAATTTGACTTTTTTTTGTATCTTGTACCTATTGCTTTATATTTATTGGAAAGTGTTCTGTAAAGACTGGAGGCCCACACTTTTTGGAAATGGCCCTTAGAAAGGCCCTCAATATTTGTTTCCTTGTGGCAACGCTGGTATGGGCGGCCCATGTGACTTTAATAATTAGCTTTTGGGGATGTTTACTTACTTACTTAACGGGCTCCCGACCCGTGGAGAGTCTCTGCCTGAGACACTGCAGCCTTCCATCCTCTGCGATCCCGGGCACGCTGCTTCCAGTTGTCCAGACCAAGCGCTCTGGCATCCGCGATGTCTTGGTCTTTGAAACGGAGGTTCGGTCTTCCTTGTCGTCTCGAACCTGGCGGCTGGGATTCGAAGATCCTCTTAGCTGGAGCATTATTGTCCATTCGCTCGATGTGGCCGAGCCAATGTAGTCGACGTATTGTGTGAGTCTCGACTTGAAATTCATTGGTCTTTTCCAGAATTTGCCTCAGTGTGAAAATTTGGTCTATAGTCGATCTGCCGGGCCGGAAGCCACACTGGTGGGGATGTTTATACCTACCTATATTCCATAATATAATTTCAATTGATCGAATGTATATTCTCTACACTAGTACCGCTTGTGGTCGAAAATCGACATACCTATGTAATAATGGTAATATGGCTGCGACAAACTGAATATCATCAAGATCTTTTCAATTATCTGTTTTTTTTTTATGGGGCTTAGCCTTAATGGCGACATACCTATACCCACGATTTTTTGTTTGTGCACATCTATGCACATCTGTAACCCCATCACTGAATGTGAATATGATCACGCAAACTTTTCTAAACGGACTGCAATTACCTATGTATTTTAAATTATATATAAGTGAATCTAATTCGTCTGACTTAAGATGAGTCTAAAAAACAAAAATGTAGGTATGTCGATCGGTATCCATTTTGCGGCACATGCGAATAACATTACGAGTATATCGCCTATACTCCACCCATTTGACATCTTCGAATTTTGTGTTAAAGTACCGATTACACGGCCATTTTTGTGCGTCCTTTAAATGGCGCTCTGACGTCAAAGTCGCGTCACAAAGCCGTCATTTAAATGTCGTTGTGTGTGATCGCCATTTTTGGGATAACATTTTCGGCGTCATTTAAATGACTAGGGAAATGGCAGACCAAATGACATGATTTTTGTACCATTAAAATGACGGAAAAAAATGACCGTGTGATCGCCCTTTACGGACGCCTAGGACAAATGACCAAACTTTTTGGCTGTTGCGCCATTTAAATGGCAGCCTCCAAAAAATTACTACACACGAAATTCATGGCATGCCATTTTTCTATGCAAAGGACAAATGACGCAGCGTTTAATACGATATCTGTGGTTTCAATTGGTGTTTTTCTCGTGCCGAAATGAGGTATAAATTCCTGATTTTGGTTTTAATTTGTTTCTTTTTTTTGTGGTTGTTTTTCTGTCCGTCTGTCTGTATGTTCCGAGGCCTACAGCCTAAACGGCTGACCGGATTTTGTTCAATCTTCGGATTTTGAGTTTGGGGGCTTACAGTTCGAAGCTGTATTTCTTTTTTTGCATGATAACTTTAATATTAATGGTTCTTTCCATATAAAATGTTTATACCTGTCTGATTTGTTCAAAAACGGCTTTAACGATTTCAACCAAAATTGACTTCTAAGCTTAAGTAGGTGAGGTTAACACGACTGCATACTCAGTTTTCCGCTGAAAAATCGAATAACGTTACTTTTAAAATTTGGACTCATCTCGAAAACAATCCATACCTACGATTGTAACGAAAATTCATTTCTAAGCTAATATCATTCCTAACTTAATGTCAAACTCAGTTTTTCTCTGTATTAAAAATGATTTTTGTAAAAAGTAATTTTTTTTTTAAATTCAGTTTTCTTTAGTTTACCTGAAAACGGCAATAACGATTTTGACCAAAATTCATACTTTGAGTAATATTGGTGTTTCCAAAATTATTGCGTCCTTAATTTTCAATTCGAATCACTGAAGACGCTAATTTTAAAAACTGCTCACATCTCGAAAACCCCTCTTTCGATATCAAAAAGACTTTAAATACCAAGTAATGCTTACATCCCGAACAATAACTTGTACTCGGTTTTCAGCTTATGGTTAAGCAATAGTATTTTCCAAACTAAACATTGCAATATTTAATACGGTTTTGTCTGCCAAATTTTACCAAAACCGTTCTAAAGATTTTGACTAAAATACAAATTAAGGATAATATAAGTATTCTAAAATACTTATCCATACTGTATATTGTTGTAATAATCTTAATGTCCCACTTCTAATAGAAATCCAATAAGAGCTATGCAAAACTTCTATTTAGCAAATATAACCAACTTCTTCTTTTTTCAACTATAAATGACGCAAAATCGAAATAATACGAAAGGTGACATTTGTCATTTTGGTGTGGCATGTCCTTACCGTGTGATCGTCATTTTTTCGTTCGTCATTTAATGGCATCCGAACGGAAAATTCTAAATGACGCGCAGTGTCCGTCATTTTATTTTGGGACAAAAATGACGTTGATGGTCATTTCGTGTGATCGCCATTTTTTCACAAATGACCAATGACGAATCGTAGCTTGAAAGTGACTCTAATGCGACATTTTTTCCTGACGTCACAGCGTCATTTAAATGACTCGAAAAAATGGCAGTGTAATCGCACCTTAACTAATAGCAGCAACGATCAGAAAAACATACAGCTACTTATACCTACTATACATGCAGACACCATTTTTTACCCACTGACCTATCCCTTTTTCTTACAAGTACAACTAGGAATCGTATTGCTTATTGCTGCTCTAAATGCCCCGTCTCATTCTCTCTCCTTTTCAAGGATTAAACAAAATCTCGAACTCACACCCCCAATAATCTACCAAGAGACGGTGCTTTCCCGGATGTTTCTATATACGCGTTTTTAAGCAACATTGAAACGACACCACACATACATCCCTGCAAAAAAAAATACAAATACCATAGTGTGTCAATTCTTGGAGCCCATAAATTATTTTAATATTTCGCTTTAAAAACTTAACATGGAATTGGCATTCTTGTTAAGAATTGCAAATCTTAAAAATGCTTTTGCCGCCAGTACACTTCCTTTTTGTTTCCACTAATGCTTTGTTTTTTTTTTGATTTACAAACCCATGCACACATCCACAAGAAATTCCTCACGGTCATTTTTTTGTGGATTCCTTTCCTTTCCCACCCCTTCTACCCCCAGACCAGATGGTAAGCATTCTGTCCTGTATGCGAACCGCGCTTTTTTTTGATATGTATGTGAACCAGATTTTTTAAGGCGCCACAATGTCGATCCTCATTCAGATGCGATCAAAATTATTATACCAGGCGGACATAATATTAACAACCTTCGGCAACTTTATTTTCGACAAACATCCTCACCCTCACAGATTCACACAATTTGTTTCCTTTTCCGCCATGCATAGCTACCCACCCAGCCAGCCATAACAACATTTGGCTGGGTTCATATGTGTGATTCACGCATACTACACAACCTAAAGGGTGATTTTTTAGCTAGTTTGGTTTTGGCAACACTGGTTTTGACAGCTGACGTGTGTTTAGTACCTTGTGTCACTGTCAAACAGCTTCAGTTTGGTTTGCAATTTAACCATGGATCGTCTTACAAATGAACAACGCTTGCAAATTATTGAATTTTGCGCTGCTTCCATTTTATGATCGGCATTCTCGACCTTCTGAGCAGTCTATTCGGAAGATTGTGACCAAATTTCGCACCAAATTTACTTTGTTGGACATTAAACCACCAACACGTTTACGTACTGTGCGTAGTGAAGAAAATATTGCGGCCGTATCAGCTAGTGTGACAGAAGACCGCGAAATGTCGATTCGGCGCCGTTACTGTCAATGGTGAACGCTACCGAGCGATGATAACAAACTTTTTTTTGCCCGAAATGGAAGTTCTTGACTTGCATGATATGTGGTTTCAACAAGACGGTGCCACATGCCACACAGCACGCGAAACAATGGCGCAATTGCGAGGCGAGTTTGGTGAACAGTTAATTTCACGTTTCGGGCCGGTCAATTGGCCGCCTAGATCGTGCGATTTGACACCATTAGATTATTTTTTGTGGGGGTATGCCAAGGCTAATGTGTATAGGGACAAGCCCGCTTCGATTGACGCACTGGAAGCCAACATCCATGCATTCATTCGTGAGATACCGGCCGATATGTGTGAAAGAGTATGCCAAAATTGGACTCAGCGGATGGGCTACCTGAGACGCAGCCGCGGTCAACATTTGCATGAAATTATCTTTAAACATTAAATTGCAAGGTTCAAACTATCGATTCAAATAAATATTTCATTAATTTTTTCGAATTTTTTGTGTTTTTTTTTTAAAAAAAGTTCTAAACCTCTTAAAAAATCACCCTTTACCTACCTGTGCGCAAAGGAAATGTATTTATTTTGCAAGGATTATTCTACCCATACCTACTATAATTGCTGTGCGCCTGGTTGGATTGTATTTGTCTTAAAATGACGACATATTTCTATTTTTAGGTGCTGTTTTTGTTATGGCGCCACAATTTCGTCGTTCTGCATTGTGATTTTTTTTTTTTGGCGCTGAAATTTTTTGCAGAGCCCTGTAAAAGGGCTTTTACTTACAGAGCCAAACCTAAAACTTGGATTAGAGGCTAAATTAGAACAGCACAAAAATCAATGACTTAGCAAATCAAAAGCACATAAATCAGAGATACATATGTGCTTTTTATTTTTTCGATTGTCGCCCGTTTTTAGGATTTGCGTCAACAGTTTTCTATGAACTTGTTAGAATAGGGATTTGTAATGCGATTTCTAGCTAAACGGCTTGAGCTACGAAGCTGGAAACTTTACACAAAAAAAGCACATAAATCAGGCATCAATATGGCATATACATTTTTTTATTTTTCGCCCGATTTAACTATGTGCTCTGCTGGCTTGACGTCAACTTGGCAGATCACTTTTCACGGTCGATTTTCTCGGAAACCGTTGGAGCACAAAAATCAAAAACTTAGCACAAAATTAGCACATAATTCAAGGCTATTCAAAATCGATTTTTGACATATGTGCTCTGCCAAGTTGACGGAGGTCTTCGATCTCCTTGAGCTGGGAGACTGCGTAGGCCCTCTTTTTTCTACGAAGGATTTTCTTCTCCTCCCTCCTCCTGGCTCAATAGTCTTCCCTCGCTGCCCTTGTTTTGCCTTCATATGTGCATTTTCTGTCACCTTTTCCCTGCGTACGCATTCATCATCATACCACGGGCTCTTTCTCAGGGGTGGCTGGTACCCTAAGGTGCTTTCGGCTACCTCTTTGATGAGTCGCGGTACTGGGACCACTGGGTGTTGGCATTTGTGGTAGGTGAATGCACTGCGGAGAGTTTCTCACTCAGGCGCTCTTTGTAGACCCTGGTTACTCCAGGTGTGCTAAGGCGCCCAACATTGAATTTCTTCTTCTGGGCGGAACGCAGCTTCTTCTCTTTGGATAGTCGAGCTCTGAACTTAGCCGCAACAAGAAAATGGTCAGAGTCGACGTTTGCCCCGCGGAATGTGTGCACGTTGAATATGTTGGATGCGTGCCTCGCGTCGATTAGCACATGGTCGATTTGGTTGGCGGTTCGACCGTCTGGAGAGCGCCAGGTTGCTGTGTGGATCCTTAGCCTTGGAAACCTAGTGCTACTTATCACCGTATTACGAGCTGCCGCGAAGTCAGTTAGTCGGTAACCGTTGTCTGTGATCGTTTCGTGGATTCTGTGCTTACCAACTAACCCGCCAAAGATGTTTTCCGTTCCGATTTTAGCATTGAAGTCCCCGAGCACAACTTTGACATCGTACTCCGGACAGGCTCCGTAGGATCCATCCAGAGCTCATAAAACTACTCATTGATAGGGTCTTCGGCCTCGTCAGTAGGGGCGTGTGCACACTGCACATATTAGGCTTATGTTTTGGAAAGTAGCTTTGATGCGGATCACAGCTAGGCTATCACTTATCGGCTTAAAGTCAATAACTTTTGTCCTATGCCGATTTCCCACGACGAATACGCATCCTAATACAAGGTGGCGCAAAAATAACCTTCCGATGTTTTTTGGCAGTAATTTTAAAAAAAAATTAAAAACTTTGATTCTTCTTGTGGATTATTTTTATTTTTTACAGATAAATGTGAATTTATCCTGTGATTGCTATTGCGGCTCGCAAACTCACTGTTGCTACTGCCATGCTATTTTTTATGCATTTACTGGGCAAATATGGTGTGATCCATGCACTTGAAAATTCGCTAATATAATACTCACTTGTTCTTTCAACCTCACATTCAAATTACAAAATTCAAGAACCAACAAGAATCCAGCGCAGCACACGCAAAAAGAAAATTAAAAATTATCAAAGCTACCCCAATTAATTACTTACTTTAGTAATAACTAATAACAAAGAAATAAGCAGCCAATGTACATAAATACATTATTAATATACATATATACACGAAACACCATGACTCCTACTTCGATCTCCGACTCCCTCTACTTCATCATAATTTTTTCAGTTTTCTTTTGCAAAATGATCCTACCACCTACCCTGCTACTGCTTCCTTACCTGCTGCTCGAGTGCCGAATTTGAGTCGCAGTTGAAAGTCGATCACAGGTAATGATTGCGATTTTGCAATTTTACAATCACTGCGATTAAATCACAGGTAGTGATTTTGTGCTCATCTCTAAAAATTTCAAATCATGTGTTAATTGTCATGTAGGTAGGTACCACATTTTCCAACTCTTACACCAACAAATTTGTTGAGTAAAAATTCGTAAAATTCTCATTGGAAGGGTAATATCTTGCTCTCTCCCTTTTATTATTCCGTTAATTATTGCGGTTTGATTGAAAAACATCGGCATTGTTATACGTAATGTACTTCAGTTTCAATTTTGAATAAAGAACTCGAATTGACCAAATAACATGAAGCAGCATGTGGATACCCGGAATTATTATATTTATTACATTAACGATTATGGGTGAAACGAAGTTCGCCGGGTCAGCTAGTAATTAAGTAGGTAAATTAAAGTTCGTCGAACTTTTTAAAAATGTTACTTGTAAAACCCCATCATAGTAAAGTTCTAAGCAGGGAACTATTTGTTCCGAATACAGTATATTATACTGTATATAAATAGGTACTAGTAGATTCATTGGTGCCATTCTCTCTGTTTAAAAGACGTTGTTGCGTTCAAAACGCGCCATCAAAATATGTGGTCGTCTGCCACCTTTCCACCTTCCGACCCATTCCTTTTTTTACCTTCCCGTCCTTCCGCTATTCTCTTGAGGAAGTGGCATAGCAGATCTTGTTGGGTATACTTAAAATCCAACGATCTTGCTCGCCATGACCCTCGGGAGGATAGCAAAAGCAGGTACCCCAACAGCCCAATTGGACGGGCAGGGACGGGCTGTCCTAAAAGAGAGAGAGAGACAAGACAGAAACATCACGGGTGGACAAAACAACGAAATCAATTAGAGAATACTAAACTGGCCAACGAGGAACTCAAATACGTAAAACACACTAGTACATATTCGTCGACGAAAACACAACATTGAAGACAATCGGCCTTACCAATAATCAACTTTAGTCTGGCAGTTTATGCAAAGACCCCACACTTTCCAAAATCCCTTTACCAATAAACAAATATAGTTGCCAGAATATCGCTAACTGTAGGGTTAAATGTTAATGTTCAGAAACCCATATTTATATCGGGCATCAGCTAAATAAATCCTCCCGAAATGTCATTTTGCAGAGGAGTGTTGCCCAACCCTCCTAAATGATGGTATGGAATTTCGTAATAGGAGCAAATATACATACGCTGTTATTCAGCCTGAACGTTTATAATTATAAACTAATTTTAGTAAATGTAAATGTTTTCTGATTTTATTCGTTGGAGTACAACAATGCAAGTGGTTTTTAAGTCTAGCAAACACAAATTTGTACAAATGTATGGACAAAATTGAAAAATAATGCATTTTTGTTTTATTTCTAAACACTTACCCCCGTATTACAATATTTAGCATACAAAAATTTTACGTAACTGCTGAATAACGAATTAATACTTTTAACGCAGCGTTTATTAATATTTGGGTTAAAATATGTAGATTTTGGATGAATATCTTAAATAATATTGGTGTGGAAATGGTTGTTGTGAAAAGGTTCACTTCGCGAAAAATATAGATAGAAGAAATGTCAGCATTCAGCAAAATCCACGCGAAATAATAAATTTTCGAACTGCTGGAGGAATATCAGGTAGTATGTGCGAATTTAAGATATACAAAGTTCTGTATTACATGACAGTTTGTGTATATGTAGAAGAATGTCCAAGGCTTTATATTTTTACCCGAACTAAGTAATAAAGCTATGCAATTTTTAAAAGATCAAATTGTATTTATTTTCACACCTCCATATACTTTTGCAAGTACTGTTTTGCAAACGGAAATGAATAAGCGGGTTAATATTTCTTTCGAAAATATTCACTTGCTAACGATCTAAATGTGATCTTTAGACTACAAATAAGTTTTGATTTGCATTATCAGCCAACGAATAAATCAAAGCATTCTAATAAACTATGTTCCGTTTATTGTATAATTTAAAAGAGACCTTATTACGACACAAATTCACTCATAAATCAATCGTGAAGTATTAGAAAACAATGGAAAGCGTTCCATAAAAAATACCGAAAATTGTGTCCGATCGAACAATAGGGCATTACTGATTTGCATACGATATTTGACAGATCAGCGGATATTTTGTGCATTTCCTATTTTCTGTTTTGTTTTTTGCTTATAATAAACTTCAAAAATCCTTTAAAATAAATCTGTTGGGCAAATTAATTTCCAATTTATATATTCCTTTTTTTAGAATAAAATCCTCGTTGTGAAATAAACCATTGACCTTGTTTTTCACGAAAACAAATTATGAAATTTGAATTCTGCTATGACAAAAAATGTAATAGTTTCTAAGAAAGTTGTCGCACTAGCAAATGTGGAGGTCTAATTGTTTATTGGTACCGTTTCACTAATGCTGTACATTTTTACTAAAGTTGGCAACCAGCTAATCGTCGACATTAGTGTTTGATTATTAGTAAGGCCGAATGTCACGAGCGAATCACATACAATACAAAATACCGTCACAAGCGCAAGACAATGTAAAATACATAAACAGAAAACACGAATTGTCACCCCAACGTCAGCGGATACAGTTCAGCAGTGGCTAACGGCCCCAACATAAAATAAGTTATTTGTAAGAAATGGCTCACTATAGGCTCATCCCCAACCCCAAAATCTGCGCGAAAGCCCACGTAATTAGCATAGGGAACGAAACAAAAATACGAAATAGGTATCGATCAGCAACCTCTGTCCCCAAGATTCTGCTTTCCATACATATGAACAGGGTCTCATGATCCCCAAGCATTGTAAGTTCCAATGGCTCGCCTGCTAAAGAAAAATCCTTTCGCTTTTGGTATAGGGTTAAAAGATAGGACCGCTAGGGGGAATAATGTCGCGAACGATTTCTATCACGATTTTTACTCGAGCTGTAAATTGGCTAAAGTCTTTAACATTTTGGATGGAAAATGTAAAGCAAAATGTTTCATGTACTGAATGCAGTGTGTGAAAAGTATGAGTGAATCGTTCAGTGAAAAGCTTGAGATTGGGAAATATTCCTAATTCTCGGGCGAATTCGCCAAAGAACGGTAACAGTATGATTGAGAGAAAGAACGGGAGTCCGCACGAACCTCCGCCTAAAGAAACGGAGTGTTGCAGTCGCGGACAATAATATAGTCCCGTTTTGCTGAATGAAAGAATACGTATGTATGAGGTAAAAGCAAAAGAGAAGTTAAGCAAGGAGTTCACTTTTTGGTTAACTACGAGATCGGCAAGAGACAGCTCGACTACAAACCGTTAAGAATTCGAAAAATAATTTTTGGAAAACGCTATTAGTTGAATAGCCGCATTTAATTGTTAGAAGTGCTATTAGTTGAATAGCCGAATTTAGTTGTTACAAGTGCTATTAGTTGAATAGCAGAATTGAAGTGTTAGGAAGTGATAAAAAAGGTGAAAGGAAGGAGAAGAACAGGCGAGGAAAGAGGGAAATACAAGCGGCAGGGCAGAGAGAAAGTTACCTACCAGGACAGATTTTGGGGACAAAGGAAGCCAGATAAGTACAGTGTTTTATTTGCACTTGTTAGATAATATTTTAAAGCATATAGATCCGTGTTAGTTAGGATACATAATTATCATATAAATATCACTACGTTGGCTTTCGTCCCGTTAAAAATCCCTGAAAAGCGGGATTATACCACATACCACACGCGACCCGTTCATACAACCGTAAGAAATTCGGGAAATAGCGATAGTGGGCCATTTCATCGGCGGGCATTTTTCTGTTTCACCACCTAACCAATTCGCTAAATAAAACGCCTTTTCTCCTCACGGTGTTTTATAACGAAGTGAAAACCCATTCTTCTTATTTATTTTCTCAATTCTTCAAGTTCGTTTCGCAAATCCATCATCGGGAAGTTTTTTCGGTAAGGTTTCACAATTCCTTCTAAAAAGATTGTGTGGCGCCCACTGTAATCGAATCAACGATTATATTCATCATCTCAAAGAAAGGTTCAGTACCCATTTCGTTTTATTCCCCATATTTTAAATTTATCTGTTAAGGCCCTGAACCCACCCCAGCTGAGCGACCGAGGCGGTTGTTATTAAAATTGAGCTATGTCGGTCAAGTAGTTCTGGTACCTCCCATACAAAACCAATTGTATGTATATGAAATAAACAATTTTTTTGAATATTTTACAATAAATCATCCTTAGGGATGACAAAGTTCCAATATCTATGTATAAATTAACAAAATTTAAACTGCGACAACAAAACGCTCAACAAAGTAGACATATAGACAAACCATGCGAACATGGACAATTCTGACTACCGTAAATTTTAAGTTAAAAACATTTTTGTATTGTGTTTATTTTTCATTTCGTTCCAATAGAGAGCTCTCGTAAAAAAATATTGTTTACAGCTTTTTTATCAGGAACAAACGTAAATTATACAGGCACTTATACCCTCAACTTGAAGTCCTCTAGCAGGTTGTCCCCTTTTTTTCAATATGCGCCAGCTTCCAACCGTGGTAGAATGTGACAGAGTTTGGGAATACCTTAGTTTACGTTACTGAATGCTATTGGTTAGTTTATTATTATATAATAAATAAACTTGTTTAATAAAACCATCTACGGGAAATGTTTTACATATTTGAACAATATTAGAACGCATATGGTCGCGTACTTTCCACTTTTCGATATCATTAATATGGATTGTATTTGTACTTTTTCTTAAACAATTACGTAATGGAACTTTTCTCAAAATATTTTTATTTTCCTCCAACAATTCTGCATTATTTTATTTCCGTTCAAAGCAAATATAAAATAAATCTTAAAAAAATTGTTATGTATATAAATTTGCATATAATATAATCACTTTATTTTTGATTTCTTGTTGCGACCAGATGGGTTAACAACCAGAATTGAAAAAGAGCTCAGTAAAAGCATTGTATATAAACATTATAGTACTATCACTTCGTGTATCCTACCATTGCGCCACCATCGTCTCCATACCTAAGCTCAAATATTTTAGAGGGTGAAGCGTGAAGATCATAGATTTCGTTGGTTTACTTTAGTAGGCGCAGAAACCTCGATGGTGGCGGTTGCATTGGCGTCAGCGCTGGTGGCTGATATATTTTCTAAAGGAAAAGCAACCCAAGTGGAACGCGCACATCCTTACATGAATGAATGCGTATGCATAGACATTTGCATTTGCATTGCTGTTTTCTGATATGCTTTCCCTTTCCGATTTCAGAGTGTGGATGAGGGTGGGTTTTGTAGTCTATTCTTTTTTTTTTCTCTCCCTTTTTGGTTCGATTTCATAATTTGTCAGGTTTGTCGTCTGTTGCTCTTGCTTTATGAATGAGATGAGCAGGTACCTACTTTGTGTGTATTTGGGTATGCATTTCTTTTTCTTTGGAAGAATTTCTGCATTTTCGATTCACGAGATTCTTCAGTTCTGCTCAAAGCACAGATAAATTGAGAATTGGATTTCTTTCTTCTATGGTGATGATTGATTATTCTGATTTACTCGAATTATTTAATTGATTATAGTTATCGGATCTTGAAGGTATTTAAAAAAAAACTCATGTTCGAAATGTATGCTTGAAGTTATTAATAAGAAGTATGGAACTTTTTTTGAAACAGTCAGTTAAAGTTACAAAACTACAATGAAAATTTCATAATGTATACCCGTACGGCGTATACTGAATGTTTTTAAATTGATATTAACTTTTATACCTCCCTTCCAACGTTATTTTTCACACTTCTTTATTTAACTGAAGACTCGTTCTAAAATACTTCATAAAGCCATGGAAGACTAATTCATAATGTCATTCTTTGGAAATTTAGAAATAACAGAAAGCTATAACATGTCTTATATCTTTTACATCTGAGTGCTAACCTATATTGTTGCTATTATAAGCTATCATATTGACGCTATCCAAGCCACTAAGGTCTATTTACTGAAAAACAGACAATTCGCCGAATAAGTGTCACCGGCCAACCGCATATACATATTATGTTTTGTATATTAGTGCATTTTTATATGGGGCCATAAATCTTAAAAATCCTAAAATTGTCAACTTATCTTTATAGGATTTCTCTATAACTTTACATTTTTACAAAATCTAAAAAAACCCAAGTTAATTTTATTGAATTAGAATGGGAATTTCGTAAGAATTGTGAAAACAGGTAGTTCATTTTTATTTTGGGTAATAAATTACGTAGACTATTGTGTTGGTTACTCTTTTTAGTTTAGTTTAGTTTTATTATATTCATCAAATGAGAACATTCACTGCTCTCGCTAGATTACTTAATACAAAATTATAATACTTATAAACTACCACCAAAGCCTAACGTTAAAATTAATTTATTCTTAAATGAGTCCCTGCTAAGATCAAACTCAAACAAGCTACTATAATTATTAGATTCTCTTAGGCATCTGGTAATTGGTTCATTACAACCATAGTTAACTCTATGATAAGGAACATAAAATAAAAATCGATTTCTAAGCATTCTAGAAGGAGCATAAAAACCAATTAATGATAACAGAAAAGGGCAGTCGATATGGTTGTTTATCAAGTCCCGAATGAACATAATTGAAAAATATTGCCTACGCTTGAAAAGAGGTAAGATACCAAATAATTTGCATCTAGTCTCATATGATGGCATTTCGATGTTCCACCTTAATCTACGAACAGCAACTCTAGTAAAACGTTTTTGGATCTTCTCAATTCTACTAGAATGTACTTCATAAAATGGATTCCATACTATACTACAGTATTCAAGATTAGACCTGACAAAAGCAAAGAATAGACATTTAAGAGTAAGCGGATCATGAAAATCTTTAGAGTTCCGTAATATAAAACCCAGCATAGAATTACTCTTCGAAACCAGGAAGTCAATATGCTTACAGAAATCGAGTTTTTTGTCAAATATAACTCCTAGGTCTTTTTTAGAAGAGATAATAGACAGTGGGATATTATCGATCATGTACGTATTTGATACTGGAGAGAGGTTACGACAAAATGACATGCTTTGGCATTTAGAGACATTAAGGCGAAGGCCATTATTATGACACCACAAAAAAAGTCTTTTAAGATCTTCCTGTAAAAGGATGCAGTCCTCTTCAGACTGAATATGTCGGAATACTTTAAGATCATCAGCAAACATCAGACACTGAGAATTCAAAAACAGATCGGGTATGTCGTTAATAAATAGAAGAAAAAATAAAGGACCCAAGTGACTACCCTGAGGCACTCCGGAGGTGACATAAACTGGTGATGAAAGCACATCTTTTATACGAACATACTGAATACGATCTGTGAGATAGGAGCGAATCCAATCTAGAAAGTTGGAATGAAATCCAAATCTTTTAAGTTTGGAAATTAAAGCACGGTGATTAACGCTGTCAAAAGCTTTGGCAAAGTCAGTATAAACTACATCACATTGTAATCCTTTTTCAAGGTTATTCATTACCGTGTTACAAAAGATTGCGAGATTTGTAGAAGTAGATCTACCAGCCACAAATCCATGCTGAAAATGCGAGATTACTCCCTTTACGAGGGGTGTAAGTTTCTCATAAATAATTTTTTCAAATAGTTTGGGTATAGGTGCTATTTTACAAATTGGACGATAATTGGTAATATCGTGTTTGGATCCAGATTTAAAAATTGGAGTTATGAACGAGTTCTTCCAAACTTCCAGAAAATTTCCTGTCTGCAGGGACAAGTTAAACATTAAACAAAGAGGCACGGAAAACGCATAAGAACACTTTTGAAGTAAAATTGGCGGGATGCCATCGAAACCAGGATTTGCATCTAATTTTAACAAGGAAAGAGCATTTTGAACTTCAGAAATTGAACACTCTAAGCTACCAACATTTAAAAAATTACAAAACATTGAGTTTTCACATGAGACACTAGGCGGGGAAGTACTACTTGAATATACGGATTGAAAGTTGTTTGCGAACATATTACAAATAGTCATAAGGTCGGACGAGGATATATTATTATGGCGCATACAGTTAGGGATACCATTAGATTGTTTTTTACTGTTGATGAAGCTCCAAAAACGGTTACTATTAGTCTTTAAATTAGATTCAACAGAAAGAATGTACTGACCATAAAGGAATTTATTAAGAACATCAAATTCCTTTTGAAGCCTTCGATAAACTAACAAAAGTTCTGGATCATTATTTCTTTTCCTGAATAGCTTATAGGTCTTATTTTTTCTATTATTTAAGTTCACGATCCTTTTATTGAACCAAATAGGATTAGTGCCCGATACAATCCTTACTCTAGGTGTAAACATATCGATTGCCACTTTAACTATTTCTACAAATAAATTAAAAGAATTGTTAAGATCTCTATAATTAATAACATTAACCCAATTTATTCCTTCCAGATAGTTGGAAATATTGTTGAAGTTTGCTTTAGCAAAGTTATACTTATAATTGGTGACACAACGACTGGGTCGAAAATATTCGTAAAACTCAAATTGTAGTGATAAGGCTACATGGAAAATAGAATTAGGAAAAAGTGGAAGCATAGCATTATTGAAATTAAAATAAAGATCAGAATCTACAAAGACTAAATCCAAAACATTATTGAACTCATTGGCATAATGATTAATCTGACGAAGATCGAATTGAGCGAGCGTATCAACAACTTCGCGTTCATAGTCAAAGTTAACGTTAAAAGGAAAAAGTCTACATTCATCATTATCAAACGACCACGACAAATTGGGTAAATTAAAGTCACCTAGTAGGATGACATGCTGTTGGTCATCCAAATTATTTAAAATTAAGGAACAATTATGTACATGAGCTTTATACAATAAATAAGAACTCCTTGGTGGTATATAACTAGCAATTACAATAACTTCAGTTCCAGGATTACATTTAATTTTAACTGCAACTTGGTCCACATCGAGAGTTGTTGGAGGAATGGGAACTTCTTCACTGCGTAATGATTTCCGTACAGAAATCAAAACTCCTCCCCCCCGTTCACAGTCGGTAAGAACGGAACAACGGTTTTTCCGGTACACTTCGTACTGCTCTTTGTTAAATAACTCCTCGTTATGATGGTCCGTAGTGAGCCAAGTCTCGGTAAAAACAATTACATCATATTGCTCAGATGATGAGAACAGCAAGACATCACGCATTTTTGTTCTAAGGCCACCAGTATTTTGGTAGTAAAGGTTGAAGTTAAATGGAGAAACGTTGTTGGGCCTTAGTTTTTTGACTGAGGCTTCTTAATACTAGGCCTGCTCACAAATTCTTTAACAAGCATATCTTTTGGCCAAAAGTTTGGATTAACTAGTAATTTCCCAGTTGGTTTAGGCGATAAAAGTTTAAAAGACGATGACAAACGACCTGGCAAGTTATCCGCTGTCAGGCTGTGGCACTTTATGTTCTTGGTATCGATGCCTTTGCTAGCAATATAGTTTAGAATATCACTACTCTTAGTACCATACTCCAGTCGAGACAAAAATACTGCAAAAGGTGGTGCTACCGTTTTAAGAGAGCAGTTTTTAATATGATCATCACTTAATCGTTGTTCATCACTCGTTCGATTGTTATTATAGGATGAAGTAGATGGTCCGGACGGTAATAAAGTAGGAGATTCAGCTACTGAAATTTCAACAGAAGGAACAACAACTGGTGAGGTTGCGTTCGACCGTAGTAACCTTTTTGGCTGAAGTGGCTGAATCTCTGTAATGGGTACCACTGAAAGATCACTGCTCAGTTGCTGAAGATTGATATTCCTATCAATAACGTTGGCTTCATTACTCTTTTCCTTCGGCAAAAGTTGTTGATGTTGACATAGTGGGCTCAGTAGGTTTATCATGAGGTCGTTGGAATTAGGAAGTTGCTGCTGCAACTCATTATTGATAGTTATGAAGCTCTGCTGCATACTCTGTGCATTTGCAGAATCAAAATCAAAAATTTGCTGAATGTCGGAGAACAATGTTTCAATAATTTTCATATGCTTTTGCAATTTTACAATTTTCCAGTGAAGGACATCAGGCTGTATGCTACGATGTTTCACACAATAAAAACATAGACCGGGAGTACTTATGATTTTATCCACGTCCTTCCCTTTTAATCCTATGCATTTAGCATGAGCTGTGTCCAAACAGATTCCGCACGACACGCTTATATCGTTCGTGTTTTTCATACACACATAACATGAAGAGTTAGTCATGATGCAGACAGAAAAAGAAAATAATTAAAATGAATTTTAACTAAAGCTGGCAACTCCACAAAATACTGGGACAGCAACAAAAATGCTCGTTAGATGAAGTTGGTTGGTGAAAACGATGAGACGTGGTTCGTGTAGAGGATAATGAAGATAAAAGTATGGTGAGTATCAATCTTGCAATAGCGGCAGAGCATACACCAAAGTTGAACTTACACAAAGGAAAGAGAGATATCCAGGTATCCAAGTGTTAGAAAAAGATGCAATCAATATGATCACTCAAGTGCAATCGTGTCGCTGTAGCAGTTTCCCACATGAAACGAGAACCGTAAGAAATATTCAGTGTAGGCCTCCAAAATTGCTACATAGGCAGAACATCCACTAATAATTGAACTCACCGGGATAAACGAGTCCGATAGCTTTAAAACGAATGTGATAAAGCGGGATGGATTTAATAAATATCACTCACTTAAGCACTCAGTAAGAAATTAAAAGAAAGAACAGAGAGAGAAAAAAAAAATTGTTCTTTTATATTTTTTTATTTTATCTTTTTTACAAAAAAGAAACTTAAGAGCAACTCGCGAATAATTTCAAACCATGAAATGAATTGACTAGGTTAAAACGCAACACAAGTTGTAGTATATTACGATGGTTTTTAAAGATAAATACTTTAATAAACTTTAGCTAATAACTCTTCAATGCAACGATTCAAGTTGAATCGATAATATGGGCAAAAGCACCATTTTCTATTTTATTTACAACCCTATCCGTAGTTTTTCTGTCGTATTATTGACTAGCTGTACCCGCCCGGCTTCGCCCGTGTAAAATGTGGTTTCAGAACAGTTGATGGAAAAAAAAAATAAAGAAATTTACTGTCTTCTAGGGGACACAAAATGTATTTCTTTTGATAATCCCTGGAAGGAAAAATCAAAAAATCATCGAAAGACATTGTAGAGGTATAAAGTGAGGAAGCCTTCTTCAATAGTGAGGGGCTTGAACCCGAACTAAAAAAAAAACTCCCGAAGACTGAGTCTGAGTGGATAATAAAAATGAGCGAAGATAATGTTATAATGCTTAACTCACTTTTTTTTATTAATGTAACACTTCTTTGTATACCACTATGTTAGCGGTTTTGTTTCTATCGGCTAAGAAGTGATATTTCCTGCATTAATTACTCTGGAGCACGCTACATATAACTGCCCGTGTGTGAAGCAATTCTTTCTTAAATCAACTCCCGCTTTTCTTAAAGTTTGACCCTGTGACTTATTAATTGTCATGGATAGGAAATTGAATTCGTTTAAACTGAAATGAATAAATGCTGGGAATTATTTGTAGGTATTTTTGTTATAAACACCGTTTCTCCTTAACCACACCCAGTTAAAATGAACGCATCAATAAAGTTTTTCTCTAACGATAGGCGTGTTTTTTTGAGCTTCGATCTCAGCAAAGCATAGTAAAGTACAATTTTCAGCACGTGATAACAACAACTCTACTGTAAAGTCTCGAAGTGCCAGTTATCACTCTCAATCTGGTTCCATTACAAAGCTTGGGGGGATTCAAATTGCGAAGCAACATAATGGGAACTTCAACTTTATGAGCAGGAAGGCCATGGGCTGTAATGCTATTTAAAAACTCGAGCGGCTAATTTACTGCCCTTGATCGCTCTTTTAGCTTTTTTTCAAAGGCAAAATACCCGCGAATTGGGTAATTATCCACGATCTAGTATCACTGATACCTATACCTATTTGACATTTCTTTTAATGTTTTTTCTTTTCCTTTTTGAACAAACAAACAGCATACAGCATACTGCCTCTGTCTGTCACCCTCTCCCTTACAGGAGTAAAATAAGGTTAAAAGAGATGTAAATATATCGCGCGGTTAGTATGTTTGATTTGAGAGTAAAGTGCATATCCACTCACGCAGGTGAAAATCGTAGAAATGTTTCAAATTTTGCCAATTTATTTAAAAACCTTTTAAGTTTTCGAGTTAATGGATATCCTAAGTTGTACCCGCAGATGTCCTCTATAAGATGTTGGCTACTATATTTAAATGCTTCCAGTATTTTCGAACGGAAAGCGTTGCAAAGAAAAACGCGAAACGAAACGAAAAAGTTAATTACTCTTGTCCAATTTTTTCCGGAATTTATAGAGATAGAGAGTTGAAACAAAGTGGAGATTGTAGGCCTAGGTATCCTCTATAGGACTAAGAAAAATGCACCAGAATATATTCAGTAGTTTCTAAGATTTTTGCATTTAAAGACATGCAGTCAAATTCCATCTTAGTCGAACAGAACTACACCAATTTTATTTATATGATGATGATGATGATGATGATGATGATGATATCATTGAGGCCCTAAATAAATAAGGTTTTTCCACATTACCAAAACATAGATGACAGCTTGGCTTATTTTTCGAATAATCCAATGAGTCGGTGTTATTTGGAGTGCATAAAAAGCTGATTTCATTTATACTGTTTCCGTATAACTGAAAAAAATGGCAATACATAGATACTTACCTATTCAATAAAATAAATAATATTGCCTATCTACCTATTTCCTGCGAGAGTGTATTATACGAATTTTAATTTGAATAAACCGATAGATAAATAAATAAATTTACGAATTTTATAAAAAAAAAACGAGGTCAAAAATAAAACCGAAATAATTAAACTAAAAAACAAATTGCTTACCTAGTTTGTGCGACAGTGTGTCATAATTATCCTATCTTGCTGGTGTTTTAAATAACATATCTAAAATAAGTAGCAAATTTTATTCTGAATAGCTTATATACCAGTTGTGATAACATAAAAGCATTTGCTTCGTTGTTGTTTGTAATATAGATCCATGCGAACGTTTTTATTCTATTATTTTTTTTTTTTAAATGAACTGTAGGTAATTTTTAAACAGTCGCATACTTTTGTAGCATACTGTTACTATGTAAATAGAACCCGATCTAATAGTGGCCTCATGATCGCATGATCCTCCCGCTAATATATAGTATCCCGTATTGTACTTGGTGTTAAAAGACAGCTTTCGATTGCTGTTGAGTTCAGTTTCTAATAAACAATCGTAATGTGAATATCACTGTCTCTTTGTTTTACTTAATAGTCTGTTTTCCGCCTACAGAACTGACCTCAAAACAATACTGTGCAACTTATTAAAGTTGTCAGTTAATTCTCTACAAAACAAAGGTATTTCTTTTTTGAATACCTATGCCATTCTGATTATGACAATTGCAAAACAGATCACTAATGCATAATATTTTTGATGAAAGATCATCAGCCCATCCACCCTAAAATTCGCTCGACGAAAGCCACCTGTAGATCAAGGCCGTCAATTTTATCTCCTTTCGCATATATATAATGTAACATTCACATCCGCAATTGGGGTTAATTAATTGCAGATATTATATTATATCAACAACAACATTTTAATTAAATTGATGGTCATGAATTCATAACTAACAGAAATACGACAAAAATATTAACTTGAAATATACCTACTCCATTTGCATTCATATATCTACAAGAACGAATTTTCAAATATAAAATAAAAGATCAACCGTCATCTCATCATAAAAAGGCACACGAACAGAATCGTTTTCTTGCATAAGCACAAATATCCAGAAATTCCAAATCAGAAATTTCTCATCATGTCTTGTTCAAAGAAACTACTCATGCATGAAGAGATAGAACCTCATTGTGCGAGTAACAGAGAAAGAAACCCTTATGATGTTTTTATCCCTTTATTTGCTTTTTGCTACCTACCGAGTACCGACCAGCCACCACAACCAACCAAATGTTTCTTTTCACTCATCACAAGTGTGGCTATTCCTCTCTATTTTGGTGCTACAAGCAACTTAGCAAGACAGCAACGCCATCCGACGGAATGTCCGGCTAAGAAAATTTTCGTGTTGATGATAGTACTATAGTTTCTATATACAATGGTAAAAGGCAACTACAACAAGTTAAAGTGTTATCATCGGCCTGGCCGATGTTTTGATACCCTCCACTGCATACAAGTCATGCAAAATACCAGAACTACTTGACCGACATAGCCCATTTTTAATACCAACCTAACGACGATAAAAGAAGTCCTTTCACAAAACTTCATTCACCTAGGTTGATTCCTTTGGACGCTATCGTGTTTTCAACGGAAAGAGGGACACATGGGTCTAAATTGGTTTTGTATGGGAGGTACCAAAACTACTTGACCGACATAGCCCATTTTGAATACCAACCTGACGCTGATAAAAATAAGTGCTCTCACCAAATTTCATTCAGCTACGTCAATTACTTTGGGCGCTATCGTGCTTTCAACAGACAGAGAGGGACATGGTCCAATATTGGTTTTGTATGGGAGGTACCAGAACTACTTGACCGACATAGCCCATTTTCAATACCAACCTGACGCCGATAAAAAGAAGTCCTTTCACCTCCGTCAATTGCTTTGGGCGCTATCGTGCTTTCAACAGACAGACAGACAGACAGACAGACAGACAGACAGACGGACATGGCTAAATCGATTCAGAATGTGATCCTGATTCAGAATATATATACTTTATGAGGTCTCCGGTGACTCCTTCTTGGCGTTACAAATGTATTGGCAAAGTGAATATACCTTCCTCTGGAGGGTATAAAAACTAAGAACAAAAAATGGCCGCCTCGTCCGGCAGCTGATAGCAGCTTACCGGTCGCGCCATCTACCGAGTGGTAGGGCGTCATAAATCACTACTGTACTGTAGGAGTACACTACTGACAGAATTAAATTTTAATTTTTTTAAAATACAATACTACATCTCGGTCAATCTGACAATTTGATCGACCTCGATCAACCACAATGGACGCCGAACCTTCTACTTTTGGGATTCTCTCATTATATATATACATACATAAAACTTATACATAATATGATTAAGAATATACGATATTGTTCTAATAAACTGAGTACAGGCTAGCTATAGATAATTAGATCTAAAATGATAAGCGTCGCTTAGGGCGACCGTCTCTTCAAGTGGCTGTTCTCCACACGCGTATGTTTTACGCTTCAACTACTCCATCGTAAGGGAGCTGTGTGATTTGACAATTTTCAATGTCGCGGATGACATATCTATCTATTGGCAGTGCTTTAAAAATTACATAAGGCCCTTTGAATTTGGGAAGAAACTTTTTGTTTGTACCGGGCGTCGTGTCGACATTCTTAATAACGACGTAGTTTCCTTCCTCATAAGTGCTTGCTGGATGGTTGTGCTCCACGAAACGTCTACTATTGTACTCCTGGACCTTTACAATTTCCTCAGAAGCAGCTTCTCTTAGCCGTTTTAAGTCTCTTTCGGGGGCATTCAGATTTTTCTCACTGAGAAACTCAGTCAACTTGTCAATAACTGTGCCCCGCTGATTAACCCCAAACAAAAGTTTACTTGGAGTGGTGCCAATCGATCTGTGAACCGTATATTTCAATGCATATTCAACTTGTGACAATTTCCGGGTCCAGTCAGAATGTTGAAGCGATTCACAGAGCTTGCCGATCATACCAGTCAGAATTCGGTTCACTCTTTCGACTTGACCATTAGCCTGCGGCGAATGAACTGCAACCTTAACGTGAGTTACATTATGATTTAACAGAAACGAACTAAACTCTAAAGAGGTAAAACAAGAGCCCCTGTCAGTTGCTACTCTTGATGGTCGGCTATAATACTCAAAATACTTGTTAAGCGCAGCGCACACTTCTTTCGTGCTTGTTGATATGACTGGGTACAATTTCACAAATTTTGTAAAGGCATCGACTACCAAAAGAATATACTTACGCTTCGACTGAAGAGCCGGAAGCGGGCCAAAGTGATCCAAGTGGAGGGTATGAAACGGAAATGGTTCCTTTGGAATATTGAACAAGTTTCGCTCGTTCGATCGTGCAGGCGACGAATACATGATACACCGGATACAATTCTTTATAAAACCTTCCACCTTTTTCTGAATATTTGGGAACCAGTAATGCATGAGTATTTCGTTACCCCTAAATGCCCAATTTTCTCATGGACTTCCCTTATTAAGTTGGTCTCCATGTGCGGAGGGACGTAAAATCGTAGCTCACCGGCTCGAGTTCTTCGGAATACGATACCATCCTGTAGCACGAACGACTTTAGCTCTTCAGAACACAATCTCTTCTTCAATTCTGAGATATGAGGGTCACGACCTTGGGCCGCCCTTAGCTGGAAATCGATGTTTACAGAACTTACGACCGAGACTACATGGCATCGACTTAGTGCGTCAGCGTGACTCATGTTAGATCCACTACGATGCTTGTAATTATAATTTTCGAGTTCTAAAGCCCACCTCGCTATTCTTGGGTTCACGTTTTTCTTATTTAACATCAGAGTTAGGGAACTACCCTAAAACGGCGCAGAGCGGAAATAATTGCAAAAGTCTCGAGCTCAAAACTGTGATATCTTGATTCCTGAGCTGTCGTACTTTTTGAAAAGTACGCTACCGGGTGCAATTTTTTATCGTCTTGTCTCTGAAGGAGAATCGCGCCATACCCTAGAGAACTTGCGTCACTGTGCAGCTCAGTTTCCCGCTTGGGATTATAGATCGCTAGCACTGGTGAGGAAATTAAACGTTTCTGAAGTTGATAGAAAGCATCCGAACATTCTTGAGTAAAATTAAAGGGGACATCTTTTTTTAACAAACCGTACAGAGGTTTTGCTATTCGTGAAAATGATTCGACGAATCGTCTAAAGTACGAGCACAGGCCCAAGAATGAGTGCAATTTTTTCTCGTCAGTGGGAATGGGGTAATTAGAGATAGCCCGAAGGTGTGAATCACTTGGCTGAATGCCATGTTCATTAACTTTATATCCTAAGTACTCTATCGTAGAGTACGCGATCCGGCACTTGGATAATTTTAGCTCTTGCCCATTCTCAGAAATGCATTGAAGTATTAGGGTCAATATCTCGAGATGGTCAGCCATTTTCTCGGTGGCAATAATAATATCATCCATGTATACCATGATCTGATTTTTCTCTATAAACTTCCGGAATACTCTGTGGATAAAGCGTTGAAATACGCTTGGGGCGTTCTTGAGCCCAAAAGGCATTCTTAGAAACTCAAATTGCCCGTTAGGCGTGACAAAAGAGGTAAAATGAGTCGATGTGGAAGCAACCTTGACTTGGTGGAATCCACTCTTAAGATCAAGTACCGTGAATATCTTCTTTCCCTCCAGAAACTCTATGCAATCCTCTATAACTGGGAGTGGGTAATTATCGCGAACCGTTTGGTTATTGAGTGCACGATAGTCCACACACATACGGGTTTCTCCCGATTTCTTTCTCACTAGGACTATCGGCGAGGCATAAGGGGAATTACTCGGCTTAATAATGCGCCTATTCAAAAGGTCTCTTATAATTTCATTGACCTCTTGTTTTTCGGAAAACGATAATCTACGCGGGCGAAAGAAGAAAGGGATATCTGTCGTAAGGTGAATATGCATTTCATAGTCGATAGGCACCGCTTTTGACCGGTCAAAATGTGTATAATTTTTGGCAACAATACATTTAATTTGCCTTAAGGTCATTTGGTCAAGGTTTGGGCATATACTAATCTCCTCGTCTGTCTCGGTATCTATGGTAAACATTTCACAAGTCCCTATGTCGACCCCAGGAACACAATCGTCTTTCAGCGCTTTTTCTTCTACGCGATTGGTTTCGAGATTCACGTCTATGCAACCGGGGCATGATTTATCTACAACTTTATCAACGCAACTTGAAGGGACGGCTTCCCCACCTACTACATCAACTGGCTCATAAGTGCACTTTTGCAATTGATTCAAAATCGGTATTTTATTGTCAATATTAGGAATACATTTTTGCTCTGAAGGTATTTCACTGTTACGGAAGTTCATTTGTAAACGTATTTTAAATAGCTTAAGTATATCGCGGCCAATTAGCAACGGCAACGGGATTATATTATCTGAAATTACCATAAGGGGAACTTTTTTTATCTGATCATGTATTTTGATAAAACAATATATCGTACCGTAAGTGTAAATCTTAATTTCTCCTAGTCCTTTATAATTCGAATAAGTTGGTTTTTTCAGAGAAATATCTTCAGGCAGTATGGACCGATGAACAAAACTAGCGGGACTACCGGTGTCCAAAAGAGAAAAACAATTTATTAAATCTGAACACTTATGAGCACTTGATAAAAAGGCAACGCTTACCAACTGTACGGCGTCCAGGCCCTGCACTAATTCATCTTCACTAAGGTTTTCTTCATCTAATTTGTCTTTCTTGATGACTCCAACTCGTCTGGGTGCGGTGGGACAGTTCTTGTAAACGTGTCTTGGGTCCCCACAACGGAAGCAATGTGGCCGTAGGCTGAGCAGTTGAAACATCTTATTGGCCCAGCAGCAGCCGTCGTATTTCTGCTTACCGGGTTTGTTGCTGACTGCGAATTCAAAGTTTTGTTTCATGAAATTGGTCTTGGGACTCTTCTTTTTTCGTAACGTGGCAGAAGTCGCTTAAGTTCCTGAATCGATCTCGCGGAATACAAAATTGATACGTTTGATGGCGTATCGCCCAGTCCGTCTATGATGAATTCGATTAACTCCATATCGTCGATGTCACCTTGGGTCGCTATTTCTTGCATGATGAGCACATAGTGCAGCAGAGATTCATCTCGGCGTCGGGACCTCTGGCCCAAATTTCGGTAGACTTCATGTCGACTTACTCGTCGGTCGAACTCATTGATCAATACATCCTTCAAATCTTTCCAGTTGTCTGCTCGAACCGTACGAAGCAAGATTTTGGCTGTACCTTGTAGCAGTCGACGAGCAAAGAGGTATTTGCAGCACTCATCACATCTCAGTGAGTGTACAACGTCCTCAAAATCAAGAATCCATTTACGGATCCCATATGAATCGTCACCGGTGAATGCCGAAACAGCGTTTTCGACATCAGTAAAATCAACTCTTCTGTCGAGTGGAGTTTCAGCTTCAGCTAACGCCAGCTCCTTCTTCAGGCCGGAGATTTTCTTGCGTTGCTGAAGTATCTGAAGTCCCTGCTCCTGTTCGACATAAACATTGGTCGTTGGCTTTTCTTTGGGACCAACGCCGTGGTCTTCGTTATCGGCTGGTGTGCCGCTATTAATTTCTGAAGCCGTAGCGCATTCTAAGGTTAAATTGTGACTGCCAGAGGTTTTCGCGGAAGCTCTCTCAATGTGCGCGGGAACAGAAGTAGCGCATGCTAAGTTTTTGCGATCGGAAGGGTTGTAGACTGAAGTTTGGACTGCAGTTGCATCGTTTCCAGAAGTCTCGTACGCGGAGGCCTCGTCAACATCATTATCAGCAGCATTCGTCTCTTCGGTAAAAGATGGTCCCTCATTCGGGAATGTTTGGTCGTACAAATTCCGCACTTGGGTTAATGTGGCTGAGGCGGGAACGTCCACGCCTGCGGCTTTTAATGCCTCCGACAGCTGTTGTTTCGTGACGTTTCTGCTGCTCATGGCTGGCTAATCTTATCGAATCTCCGAAGTAAAAAGAATAATATACGCCGAAATCCTTCTTTGTATATTCTGTACCCCACATCTGAGGTTATAATCACTTTATTTTTGATTTCTTGTTGCGACCAGATGGGTTAACAACCAGAATTGAAAAGAGCTCAGTAAAAGGCAACTACAAAAACTAAGAACAAAAAATGGCCGCCTCGTCCGGCAGCTGATAGCAGCTTACCGGTCGCGCCATCTACCGAGTGGTAGGGCGTCATAAATCACAACTGTACTGTAGGAGTACACTACTAACAGATTTAAATTTTCATTTTTTTAAAATACAATACTACAATAACGAATAAGTAATTTCGAATTTAACGGATAAAGTTCTAAGAAAGCTTTGCCTTCAATATGTTGTTGAGCCGTAATTGTTGATGTTACGTGAAATTTCTCAATACTTATATATATGGAACAACGCCTGCGCGCACCTAATCCCTACCAGTGCGTAATAAAAAAAAAACACGTAAACAAGTATCGGTAAATGAGCCGAAGTTGGGGGTCTCAATGTGCTTTACCTCTGACTACAATGAGTGCAATGAAATATAATTTATTGGTCGTTTTTTTTTTTTTTTTTACAACTATATAAATACATACTGTTTAGGCAGTGTTCCTTAAACTGACCTATAAGTTAGAAAAATACTGAATGATGACCACACTTAAATATACAACTACTACAACTCACATGCATATTTCGTTCTGTTTCATACACTATAGAATTTAGATGCAGATCATTTTACACATATCGATTCGCCTGAAACAAGTGATGACACTGAGGCAATGCCTGGTGAAAGTTTAATGGATGACATAAGTTCAGTATTGGGAAACGATATCATGGGTGCACTTCAAGATAATACCATAACTGAAGATACAACGACGTTATGCTCAGAAGTACCAAAGTCATCAAATCGGAACAAGTTATTTTCTCGACGAGCATCATCACCACGGAACATTGCACGCATAGACAGTTTAGAGGACAACCCACAGCAATTTGGTTTTGAAAATATAGTTTTTGAAATCGATAACCGCTGCGATGATCAAAAAATATGCGAACCTCCCAGATATTGTAGCCTAGCACAGTTTGTTGAAGGAAATGATATTGCTCGAAAGAGCTTTAAGGTTTGTATTACATATTTTGGGCCTTACTAATAATCATATTTAACCCCCGCACTAAATATTTTGTAGGTTACAATATGCAATTTTATGTAGAAAATTTCGCCATTGTGAGTTCGAAAAATTTAGCCTGGACACTTACAATGATTATTAGTATCGCCGATTGTGTTTGTTTCTAATAACATATTTGTATTCATTTCGCATTTTTTTTTATAGCGTCGGAAGTCCCAACCGAATAGCCAAATGCGTACACCTAGTATAATGGGACCTTCTGACGATGAACTCTCTCCGTGTTCGATAAAAATTGAAATTCAAGGATCACATTCCGATCTGTCGGATACGGGAACGATTAAACAAACATCTCCAAAGAAACAATTGAAAACATCCAGTGGCATCAATCAAGATGTAAAACGAATAACATTTGATGAGTCGTGTAAAAAAGAATCGTTTGATGATGATAATCCCAACTATCCACAGATAAGTGTGGTAGTCCGACCACCAACCCCTTTGCGAGGAGACAGTGTTAAGCTATCAGCAAAATTGCCTTTTGATTTACGCCGACATTCAAGTCATTCACCGAGTTTAACGGTTCGGGAATTCGAAAAAGAAAAAGATCGTAGGCATTCTGGATATAATCCCAATCTTTTGAGCCTGGATCCAGAACACATGAAGTTTTTAAATAGCTCCCCAGCCGCAAGTAGGCGCATAAGCTGTGGAAGTCTTTTTAAGGTTTGTATTTTACAGCGAATTATAGACTATAGGTGTTTTAATTTAGTAGAACGACATATAAATGAATCAAAAAGTATGCAGTAACGAAGTATGAAAATGTAGAGGTAGAGAAGTTTTAATGACATCAGAATAAACATAAAATAACTTTGCAAGAAACAGATTGGTACCACATTTGAGCTATGCCGCAGCACACTTTTTGGAGCCGCTGGTTTAGATTTTATAATACGATTATATTATAATAGCAACACCGACTGAACATGATAGGCATATAGGCATGATTTCTACTTCGGGATAATCTATGAACTATTTAATAGTACCTAATAGTATCGCTTGCGGTCAAAAATCGATCCCTAATTTTATAATGAATACTAAACAACGTCCCACAATTTTCGAAATTTTTGTTATAAGCGAAAGCGACATCAACAGAAGATATCAAAAAGTAACACACTCCATCGAAAATAAGTTTTACTCATGGATCTGTATTTAAATAAGTTACAATGAAAACTTATAATGTAGAAACAAAATACACTCCTTCGAAAAAAATTTATAATCTAATCATCTTAGATATTTGAATACATTACTTACTTGCTATTAGTGGCAAATAGAACGTGACCAAAATGCTTTTATTTGACTGACTGGAAGCGTTGAGAAAATAAGACCACTGTAACGATATACTCGTAGTTGAATCAATTGAAATGAAGTCTATTCATATTATTTTTGTGTTGAAAACGTTTCGAAAATTTTCTAAATTAGGTACTGCTAACATAATACTCAAATAAAATTTGGTGTCTCTCCTAAGATTTTGTTTACGAGAACGCAATTTAGTAAAGTGGGAAGAAAGCCTACTATTAGGCCTTAATGTATTTTATTCACAGCCAAATGAAGGTCTTTCAATGCCAACACTGAAAGGATCGAAGTCAAGCTTGTTCATGGGCTCATCGTTGTTTAGCTTTGATCATGGTGAAGGCAAAGAGAAAGATGATCGAAATTGTAAGGAAAAGGAACAATTCGATGAGTCAAATAAAAAGCTACCGATAATCAATCCCCTAGTTCGACTTCCTACTTGGCCAAGTAATATACACTGAATATATATTTAAATCTTTGTCACATTAAATTATTTCCATTTAAAGACATCACAAATGGTACCGGATTCATATCAAAATGTCTTCTAGCCAATGCAGACACTCTGTGTGCTGCTGTCAGCCCTTTGATGGATCCTGATGAGACTCTTCTTGAAGGCTACCACGAAAAATGCGTCATGAACAATTACTTTGGCATAGGAATTGATGCAAAAATCTCGCTAGATTTTCATAACAAACGAGAAGAACATCCTGAAAAATGTAGATCAAGAGCCAAAAACTACATGTGGTATGGAGTCTTGGGCTCAAAACAGTTGTTACAGAAGACTTACAAGAATCTTGAACAACGCGTTCAGTTAGAATGTGATGGCCAGCGAATTCCATTGCCATCACTTCAGGGAATTGTTATCCTTAATATTCCGAGGTAAGTACCATAAAATTTGATATTTACAATTTGTTAACTTGTAACTATCTTTTAGTTTTATGGGTGGCACAAACTTCTGGGGCGGTACTAAGAAAGATGATCTCTTCCTCGCTCCTAGTTTCGATGATCGTATCCTTGAAGTAGTCGCCGTTTTCGGCTCAGTTCAAATGGCAGCATCTAGGCTTATAAATTTGCAACATCATCGTATAGCTCAATGTCAGAGTGTACAAATAAACATTCTAGGTGACGAGGAAGTGCCAATACAAGTCGACGGTGAGGCCTGGCTACAGCCTCCTGGAATGATAAGAATTATTCACAAGAACAGGGTACAAATGCTTTGCAGAAACCGACACTTAGAAGTCTCTTTGAGACAATGGCAAGAGAAACAGCGCCAACATAGCATATCTATTCAAAGGGATCATCCATCTACAGAGGACCCATTACTTGGATCTGATGATCTTATTTCGGACCGCGAATGTTACGTGTTGTTAAATTTTATTGAAGCCGTCAGCTCGTTAGTCAAATGGGTAAAGTTTCTCATAATTTCACATCCATCTTTGCAGCAGAATTTGTATGCTGTCGCATGTAGAACTGCAGATGCTTTGGAGTCAATTCACCCAAATGGAAAACTCCTTGAGGGTCCAACTTTAAGAACAAGACTAGTTGAGGTAATAGACTCGTCGCGGCAGTTGTACGACGATGCCTGCAGTCTTCTTCGAGATCGCGGTCACAGTTTAATATTAAGAGAAGATTTGGAATCAAAACTAAGTGCAGCATTAGCTAATATGGAAATGGAACTAAAAAAGTGTTCGGTACAGAAATGTATCGATGGCAAAATACGAGCCTATTTTAATGCTGTGTCTACTAATGAGGATGTAAGAAAAAACATATTATGTATTTTGTACAGACTTCTTAATATCGATTCATTTACATTTTCAGCCGGACGCTCGAAAGAAATCAAAGCCGTTCTGGGTAAGACTTAGAAGTGGTTCAACAGCAGGTACTCAAATATTCAAACCAACCACTAATACGAGAGATGCTGTAAGTAATTGGAGTGTGAACGAGGTTGTGACATGGTTGGAAACCATGCAATTGTCAGAGTACGTGGACACATTTCTTAAAAATGATATTCGCGGTAAAGAACTTCTAACATTGGGGCGCCGTGATCTTAAGGATTTGGGTGTAGTTAAAGTTGGTCACGTTAAACGAATTCTACAAGCTATCAAAGATCTCTGCGAAAACTAAATAAAATGTTAGCTGTAAGACTGTCATGTGAAGGCGTCGCATTTTTTTGTTTTGTTTTGTAGTACCAACGAACTGCAAAGCGTTATATAAAAGAGAACAATGAAGCTTTTACAAGGAAATCAAATTAAAATAGATTTAATCGAAAACTGTAACAATCATATTTCAAGAATGAATGCATTAAATTTACAATCTTAAAGCTCTAACAATCTTAATCAGAAAAGAAACAAATATGGTTCGGTAAATTCTAAAATGAAAAGCAATTTAATTGGTATTAAAAAAATTAAATAACTGATACAAGGACCAGAAAAATAAGTTGTAACTTTAGGGGAAACTGTTTTATATAATAAATAAAATTACCAGACTTTAGTTTTTGGAACATTGCCTCCTAGAGGATATTATCGATAACTAACGAATCTTACAAAGGTTAAAAACGGAAATAAAAATGTTATCGAAATTATAACTGTTAATAGTTACAATACATTTCTGTATAATTTACATTTCAAGAACTTAATGTCTTATGTTGCTACAAGGTATTTTAAGTTTAATTACCATTTCACCCAACTTTAGTGGTGTCTGGTATATCTGGCTTCCAAAGCTGGCGCCAAATTCAAATGTGAAATGTACAAAACCAAAATAGGAAAGTCTTAAGCTAAAAGCTAATATAATAGGGCATTAATTAAGCAAAAATCAGGTTATGAAAATTCCTCAACACGGGTGCATGGTGCAAACAAAAGTTAGGTGGTTATCAAATGTAAAAGTCAGTTTGTGTTTGTGTGAGGCATTTATTTAGTGTTATGATATTATTATATTCAAAGTTTATACTTCATTTAAGTTGAAAAAAAAATATTAAATTAAATCAAAACCATCAAGTGTTGCTGGATTTTTTGCCTATGGTAGTAAAGTAGGGTTCATTATAAACCGAAATCTTTGCACTGATAGGTATAGGCATAGACATATACTACTTAAAAATTCTGATTTTTTTTTTTTAATTTTCGTTCTCAGTTAAAAGCAGGCCAATAAAAGTGTAAAGGAGTACAAATTAAGTGTTTCAATATGTTTTTTTTTTTTGCAGAAATATAATATAGGTACCTAATACAACTTTATTTGCGTTTTGAAAGAAAAACTAAGTATACCTACAGGATCTTATTTCAAATTCTTTTGTTACTTATCCTAAATATGTATTTCGATAAAAAAAAATACTATCCACACATAACGAATAATTATTTTTAGTTTGTCGGACAAAATAGGAACGCTGGCAGCTTTGCCCACAGCGGAAGTGGCTCATATTTTTTGCGAGTGTGTTGGTGAGCCGAAATTTTTGAAGTTACGTGAAATTTGCCAATACTAATTTCTATGTAGGTAACAATGTTTGCGACCCAAATCGTGACCAGACCACTCCATAAAAATATAGCTTGCAGGCAAGGAACTGAAAATCGGCCGAAGTTTGTGGTCGCAGTACCCATGATTGCAATCAGAGACAAATCAAACTGAGACCCCCAAGACCCAACTCGCAAGCCGTGGAAAAATGTGAAAGAGCTTGGGAATACCACATTTTAACGTTACTGAATGCAAAATGAATGAAAATTTGCTCAAAATGTACCAATTGTAAATTTTTTATGAACATTTTTTAAAAAAAAAAATACTATAGGTACACACGTAACGAACAATTTCAAATTAAACGGTTAAATTCCAGCAATTTTGCCCAGAGCGGAAGTGGCATATATGCAACCTGCGAGTGCGTTGGTAAGCCGAAATTTTTGAAGTTACGTGAGATTTGTAAATACAAATTTCTAGGTATCAAAACTCGCGCACTTAGCATTTGCTACCCCATAAAAATAAAGCTTGTAGGTAAGTAACGGGAAATCGTCCGAAGTTGGTGGTCTAAGTACGATTTGTCTCTGATAGCAATGCTTAGTTCGAAAAATACTATTGATTTACTACTGACTGAAAACTGAGTAAAAGGTATTGTTTAGGATGTATTATTTGGTTTTTAAAGTTTTCCGAAAATAGAAAATGGTGTTTTAGAGATATGAACAGTTTTTAAATGTACCAATTTCGGAGATTAGAATGGAAAATAAAAAACGCAATAATATGACAAAATTTTGCATTTTGTTTGAAATTGTTATGCGCGTTTTTATCTAAACTATAAAAAACTACTTTCTTCAAAAGGCCATTTTTGTTACAAGAGTTTGGAAATTAAAAATTTATCTTGTTTAAACCCGTTATATGGGAAGTACAGTTAATAATATGGCTAGTGTGCAAAGACAAAGTGACCCGCTAATGTAAGCCCACAAATTCATAACCGAAGGTTTAACAATTCATTAAAGTCTCGAGCTCGAAATTTCGTGCGATAACAATATCTTATTACGTAGCTACGAGAAAGCTAAAAAAGCGTAGAAGTCTGATAAAATATGCTTTTAACAGCTATGTTTTATAAATAAATTGAGAGCAAGTTCGATGTGACTGAAGAAAGTTGTGACCGAAGATGTCGCTGCCCGAATTTGCATAAACAACTCAAATGTCTTAAAAGAAGCTTCAGATTCGGAAAATTAGATAAGTACTTCCTCGATACTTCCAAGGCACGACGCAGATTCTTATTTTATGTCTCCGATTTTTCGTAACACATGAGCTCCATCAGCTATTCAGCTGTAATGTGTCGCTAATCTTATATATAAATAGGCGAAGGGAAATAGTTAAGAACCACTTTCAATGTCTTAAACAAAACATAATCGCTTGGTTTATTTTGTAGGGAAGATTGTGCAGAGATACAATGCTGTCTGTAATTTGTTTTCTTATATATGTCTTATATGTAGCTACTCTCTACGTTCTAATCTTTTTTTGGATTGCAATTTATTTGTTATGCTGTAGACTGTAGGCTATAGTAACTGTACGGAAAAAAAACTTATCGAATGCTTAGCAGAATCATTCATTTCTGCCAATTCTGAATGGCAACAACTGTGGGTGTTCCTGTTCATGCTTTTTCATTATCGGCCTTGTTACCTTTTCGAAGAAGAAATAAAGCCCGTGCATGCTATATTATATGAAACAAGACTTGCGGGCTTTAATTCCGTTGGGGTTATTTCACTGCACCATGATGTGCATAGTGTCTTCCTCTATTGCAAAAGTGTTTCATTTATTTTCACTGAATAAAGCAATTCTGATTTTTCTCCGATCTGCATTGAAAAACGCCAGATAAGTAATACATATTTGTAAATCTTTAAAAAAAAAAACAAATAAAAATTTGTTACCCTCCACTGCAAACAAGTCATGCAAAATTGGTTTTGTATGGGAGGCACCAGAACTACTTGACCGACATAGCCCATTTTCAATACCAACCTGACGACGATATCAATTCCTTTGGGCGCTATAGTGCTTTCAACAGACAGACAGACCGACGGACATGGCTTAATCGATGCAGAATGTGATCCTGATTCAGAATAAATATACTTCATGAGGTCGAACTCGAAAATCCCATCCTTCCCTTAACCTTTGATTTCCAAGATTTGTGAGCTGCAATACACTGTTCCTAGCTTTATATGTTTCGTTTGGAACGTTCTTCCGAGTGGTTAACTCGGTTAATAGTTAGTATTATTATATAGCACGGCGAGCTCTTGAAAGTATTTATTCTATAATAAATATATATGTAAGAGTAGCACATAGAGATACATGCATACATTTATATATTTGATTTCCTGTTTTTCTTGTAAAGTTTGATTAAAAGTTTCCCCATTTTTGTACATTATTCACGTCTTTCGAAAATGTATATCTTAGATATTATTAAAATTTTACATTTTTAGTATAAAGTATAGGATGCTACAAAAATATCAATTGCGATATTGAAGAACAATCATAAAATTTAGATATTACCTAACATTTGAACAATGCAATTTGAATTATGTTAAGTGTAATGAAAACTAGTTAGATGTATAAGAAAAATGTTTAGGTACTCTATTCGATGATGTATATGTATGTGTAACAAAGTGAAACTTTTGAAATGTTTTGGGGAGTCATCGAATTTAATTGTATCTTCCAAATGAATAAGAATAAATATATAAATCTTTGCACTAGCAATATATTTACAATATAAGAAATGCATTTTATAAGGGGTTTTGATAATTATGTTAAAAATCCTATAAAAAATTGTGTCGTGTCGTACGAACTTTTGTGGTTTTCCGTACGTCTTTAATTCAATATCGACAAAATTTTGTAATAATGGAAATAAGAAATTCTGTTAGTTTATTTAATTTTTGTTAAGTCAGTTTAAACCATTATTGGAGTAATGGGTCTACTTCGACTTTCTATTGTCAAAAAAAAGAAGACCACACAAAACACTCATAGGACTTCTTGGATTTTACTACAAATAGAAAAACAGAATACTCCTAGTCCTTTTTTAATTTAAAACTTAGTCGTACTAATAGCAGTATGTATGATCACAAAGAGTAGATATAAAACACTAATTATTATCAATAAATTTGAAAGGATGTGAATACAAAATAGTTTTTATGTTCGTATGAGGATATTTTTTGGCTAAAAATCAATGATACGTAGGTCTTCGTTTTATTCAACATTTTTATAATTTTACATTTTCAAATTTCGCTTTAATTATTCCATCAGTTTATTTCTTTTGTCGCACCTAAGCTAGGCCTTAAAAGAAATCCCAAAAGCAATGGCAAAGTTTCTTAGTTTTCATTAAAACATCCCTTCGTTTGGTGCTTATTTTTATTTAATTTGAAAGATGTTGCTGTACCCCCGGTTTACGCTCAGAGACGTATATTCCTTCATAAGAGTTAACCTTATATTATAATTTATTTCGGAATCATTTTAAAGGTTCTTGTTTCTCCTTGGCAAATGAAATCCGTCCAATAACACTCTCTCTAGTCGTCCGGAATATAGTGATGAGAGCTGGCTACAATGACGTAGTATTTTCTCATCGGATATTTGGTACTCGCTCAAGTATTTCACTCTTTTGTGGGCATATGATCCCAGCATGTGTTCTGGGATTTCGCTGGACTCATCGCAGAATCTGCAGATACCTTCACATATACCCAATTTCCTGAAGTGTTTCTTGAGTCAATTATGGCCCGTTAGGAAGCCTGTTAGGATACGAAGGTAATTTTTGCTAATGCCGTTGAAAGCTTGGAGTCTTTTCCCGGTTGTATTGCCCCAGTAGTTTATTGGCCTGCATCATGCTTCATGTTATGCCAGGTTCTTATTCGCTTCTCTTTTTCTAGTTTCCTTAATTCGTCTTTGAGATATTATAACAGTTGCTTTTGTTTCTGTCGAGGTTGATTTGGACACATTTGCCTATGGCACAAATTTTAGCCTGGAGATGGTGGTGCTTTTGTCGATTTCCTCATCAGTTATTGACCCATCTCTGTACCACTTTGTTTTGTGATTACTCAGTCTGTGAATCAGTGACGTGGCGTGGTGCTTTTAGTAGGGTGTTAACTATATTTTTTACCGTAGTAAAATAGTGAATTTTTTGTTCTATTCCAGGGAGTCAATTCTCGTTCTGTGAAAGAGTGAATCGAATAAATCGTTTTCACATTCGCTCTCACACATTCCTTTCATTTTTTCGATTCACTCAGTACTAAAAAGCGATTCTCGTTCTATAAGTGAAAATATCGTGGTGAGTTTAGTATCGTATTCTGTGTTGTATGATATCACGTTCTCAATTTTCAAACTCTCACTAAAAACATTCACTTGCAAATGAGAACGTGAAAAAAAATTATTCATATGAAAATTTTTGAAGTTTGGTTTCACATTTTCGTAGAACGAGAATTGAAATTGCTGTGAAAGGGTGAAAACATTTTCGTTTCACTTTTTCACAGAACGAGAATTGACCCCCAGGACCCTACGAGGACGATGAATACTTTGCTTACAGAATGGCAACCACACAATCAAAGCTTGAATTCATATTTTTTTTCATTAAAGTTCCTAATAAAATATTTATTAAAATTTGGAGGAGGTAGTGTTGGCCTAACATAATAAATAACATATTTCCAATTTTTCAGCTGAACACAGCTGTGAAAATGGTTTCGCAAGTAGCTTTTCAGTTATAGTTGCGATTTCAAATATTCGAGCAACCGACCTATATTCCATATTTACCCACCCGAGAACCGAGTGGGAATGAAAAATTATACAAAATTCCAGCTTGCGCTTTCAGGTTCTGCAAATTATAGCGCACCACAGAGCGCAGACCACACAACAGGAGAATAAAGCACTAGGGTCGCAATGGGACTTTGGCTCTAGCTGTTCGCTGTTGTATGTTGCATCTTGTATGATCTTGCATTGTGCTTGTTTTGTTCCTGCACACAGTACCATTTACCAGTACATTAGGCACAAAAGCACAAAAGAACTTCCAAGTTCCAACTTCCAACACTATGTTGTCAGGGTGGAACGAAAACGAAAATGAAATTACAAGTGCGAACTGCAACGAGGTGCGCTCGATGTAGAAGAACACCAAGCCAGGTAGATTTCTGTGGGAAAAGGTTTTTTTTTTATTTTGTCTTTTTTTTTGTATGCAATTTTGGGTGCAGGGAAATAAGTCCCCGGGAACTAAGTCCACTGAGGGACGTAGTTCCCACCTAGTGGGAAATAAAATCACTTTCGTAAAGTGGACTTAGTTCCCATGCAAGATGGGAACTGAGTCCACTTTCTTATGGGAACTTAGTACACATTCAAAAATAAGAAGGGGGAACTAACTTCCAACATTTAGGATTGGACAACAAACTGTGAAGTGCAGTTAGTTATCACATTCTTCTAACATAATCTTAAGCTTATCTCGGATAAGTGCAGTCAATACGATTCATTATCAGTAAAAACAGTTTGAAGTGAATCTTATTTTCAGAGTCTTGCAAACTGAACTGCATTTTTTAATTTTTGTTCTGTTTGACAAAATACTCCCTTCGAAATTCAGTTTGCAAGACTCTGAAAATAATCAAAAAAAAAATCGCGCGATTTTTTATTTGATTATTTTCAGAGTCTTGCAAACTGAATTTCGAAGGGAGTATTTTGTCAAACAGAACAAAAATTAAAAAATGCAGTTCAGTTTGCAAGACTCTGACAATTTTTTAAGTTATTGATTTTTCTTTTCCGCTTCTTATTGGTTGCATTACATTTATGTTATATATGTATTTATTTAGTTATATATCTTTAAATCGAAATTTAGAAAATTTTGTTAACTCAGTTTGGTATATATTACTCTGACTTAGTGAACAGATAATTTCATTTTTGTTTATAAAAATTGCAAAGTTCCTACTTGACTCTTTAATTTTTCTTTGTTCTTAGTCGACAGTGAGAATATACTTCACATTAAAAGGGAAATAAAACCACTCTGAGTTTTCGGAATTTATTTCCCATCTTACATGGGAACTAAGTCCACTTTACGAAAGTGATTTTATTTCCCACTAGGTGGGAACTAAGTCCCTCAGTGGACTTAGTTCCCGGGGACTTATTTCCCTGCACCGCAATTTTGCCTGTCGACGGTGCTCTAAAGCGAGATGAACACCCCGATGTGTGAGTTTCATTACCACCAAGTTGCGTTGAATGCGAATTGGAAGTATCGATACAGGGAGTTTTGGATTTTGGTTCGATACAACTTTTTCAACATCTTATGTTGAGATCAACTATTCATTTACAGATACTGATTTGTTAAAATACAAATTATTGCAAAGACAAAAAGAGAAATGTGTTTCATAATGAACTTAAGTTCAGTGCATTATTATAGATTTGGATAGGGTGTGCAGAGAACACCTGCCCACCTTTGAATAAACGTTACTGCTGTGAATTGTGGATTCATTGCTCCAGTTATTCTTTTTGCTGGGCCTAGTAACAAAGTTCTTTTGTAAATCAAATATTTGAGGATATCGTCTGTAGGAAAGTCTAATAATGGTTGTTTTGTGAGAAGGACATCAAACTTTTTCAATGTAATGCAACTTCCTCTTCCTATTCCGTCTTCAGCCATTTTTAGAATCGTTTTACTTGGACATTCCTCAACCACAAGGTGCGAAGGAGTCGGTTCAAATAACACTTTCAAAGCTGCAGTTAGGCAAGTAATACATAGGCATGCTAATATTTTCACTGAGTGTCTTCCTTTTCCTTGTGGTCGATAGTCTGGTTCTTTTTGCCTAATACAATTGCTCCATATGTGATTATTGATCTCACAATAGCAATATACATCTATATTGCCAGGATTTGCCCGCTAGTCTCCAGAAAATCATTAGAGCCCGCGTTCCTTTCATGGTTATTTCTTTAGTATGTTTTTTCGAGACGTGTTAATTGTCTAGGTCTAGGCAGATAGAACTTCTCCCTGCGCTTTGAATAATCTTAGTTATCTGATACACAGCAGTCTCTGTAGATCTCCCAACTCTGTAGGTATGGTTATGATGATGAAGCGACATACTTAGTACATCTTCTCTTAAGTCGTTGTGTTCACCTTTTTCTATTGTTTTGAAAAGGGATTAACTAAGGCTGATAGATAAGGACTTCAGTAGACTTGGTTCCTTTTTCCCACTTTTGGAATGAACACCACCTTCGACCGTCTCTACTGGTTTGGTATGTAACCCAGTGACAGACTGATTTTGCAAAATGCGGAAGCAATTTACCTTGCCCTTGTTGTAGTAATTGGCGTAATTCCATCCAACTTTGGTGATTGGAGAATTTACAATTGTCTTACAGATTTGATTTTCTCAATTTGCTTTCTTATTTCTTTGTTGTATGAAGTTTTCCGTCCTCCAGTTTCGCTGGGTTAAATGCGTTTTCGACCGACCCAAGTCGTGATAAATTCTTGCTCCACCATGGAACCTAATTATCCTCTGTACTTTTGCTTTTTGAGCAGCTAGTTTCGAAAGCACTTGTGCTGGCTGATGTTATGCCCTCTTCCACGCATGGGATGTTAGGGGCCATTTTTCTGTGCTTCGAGGAGTGCCAATGTGGTTTGGTGTACCTGGTCAGCACTACGTGCGAAGTGGACAGTTATAATGGGCCAGTGGTATATCCTTCCCGCAAATCGCAATAAGGCCCACTTCCTTCCAATTACTAAGTTTGGGTGGCACTGTCTTCAGCCACAGTCTGTGGAGTCTCGCAGTCGACAAGTAGCATTCCCAGCCTGAAATGTATGGTCTTGAACTTGAGCTTATGCTCCAATTCAAGAGCCATTTAATCAACTAGAATATTTTCTACATCTTAGAGCATCTCGGTAGGATAATTAATCACAAGCGAGAACCGCCACCTGCTCGGATGTCGCCGTCACGGCACGACTTCTGTCAGCTGCATAGCTGCTGCCATGTGAGATAGCGGCAAGCTTAACAGGCTTTACCTGCGAACTCTTGTAACATCAAGCTGTTGTAGTCTCCAAAATGCTATGTGTTTCGGGCTTAAATACGAATGACAGGACCGGATCGATACTGACGTGCAGATGTCTCTATGACCGATCGCAATTTCGAAAAATTTGCCGCATCGAAAAAAAAAATCTGGCAAAGTAATTTCCGGCTACTAGCCTTCCTTTGCTAAAGTAACTTCTGAGCCATAAGGTTCGCATGCTTAGAAAGTTTCTTTAAACATACATATTTTAAGCAACTATAAGTAAACTCCTGTTTATAGAACGCTAAATAATAAATATAAAGCAAATTAGCCTAAGAAAAAAAAATAAATCTGCAAGCAGCCAGTAAGGGTAAGAACTATATAAATGTGCATATAGTATAACTTTGTAAATCGTGCATTTCGGTAGGATTGCTGTTGTATTCTCGTTGTCTTAGGAGGTGAGCATCCACGTGGTGGGTAACATAACGCTACGAACCTCAGACAAAGTCCAGCAGAAGCTCTCAAACGTGGGGAAATTCAATAACTTTCCAGCACACACGGAATTATTACACCACGATCGGTGATCGCACATGCGCAGGATCAAGCCACGCATAGCGCCACCGCCATAATTAAGCCATCACAGTCAGTGAGAAAACCGCGTCAGCTGCGTTAGACCGAGTAGCAAGTCCCAGTAAATCCCTAAACTCGCGCTTCGTTTTGACTTAGTACATAATACACCCACACGTGATATACGTGAGGTGCATTATATACTTTATCATCAAGAAAAAAAAAAAAAAAAAAAAAAAAAAGCAAAAAGGAAAAGAAAAGTGCATTACACATAAACCTATTTGCTATATAAGCTAAAAACCTAAGATACCTATTAAATCGCTATGAATCTAACGTACATAAATATGTTTTTGTTACTTAACCTAAATTTTGCCTAATATTGTTTTAAACCTAAAATAATTTAACCTAATTGTCATTCATCTAAGAGTGTTAGACCAGTGAGATAGTGGTTTGATTCATTTAAAAAAAAAATTTACTACAGCTTCATCAACAACAAGCCAGCTCCGGGATGTTCCTGACATGTCAAGAAAATCAACGGGCAGAAATCACAGGTAACAAGTAATCATAACATTTATATACATAACATTCACCACTATAACATTCAACACATCACGCTTCAAATCTTCTTTGTATTAAATAATTTTGTTCATTTACTCAATCTAAATCTTTATTATCACATTGTTAAATATCCTGAAATCATAATCATAAAGCTGAATTTCATTGAGATCATTGCACATTTACAATTTACATGCACAAATAACAAATAAATTGAGATCGTAATATACAACATAAATTTCAGTTCCCGCGCATATTTTTGTTGTTTACCAATAACGCATTTGCTTACATGAAAATGTTTTTCTATCCAAAGCAAATCATAAGATTTGTCATGTTCTGCTAGTTCCCCCCATATCGGTCATCTTCGTCATCAGCATCGCGTCCAGCTCTTCGGTACATACATTATCAGCATGACATAACACCTGTCATGTTTCACACCCGAACAGAATTTTAAAACCAGTTCTGGTGATAAGTGTCCGAATGCACTTGTCAGCACGTAGTTGTTTCCTGTGACGAGCCCCTCCCCCGATCAGATCCATGAGGATCTACTGTTTGCTATGACTTTGTTAGCAACGGTTCAGTTCTCTCACAATAATATTCTCATCATTCATTTTCAATCGTCACCTCTCCCCACGACCCAACCCTGAGCAGCCGGAAGAATAAGTTAGAAAGGGAGCATTGGAGGTGAATGAAATGGAATGGACTAGGTATAACACTTTGATATGGAAGTGTAATATCATCATCTAGTTGCTTCCTTCAAATAAATATCAGTTGTCATATGGACCCAGTCGCAGCAGCATGCACAGCGAACATATGCGACAGTTATTATGGCGCCCAAACTATAGGGGCTATTTCAGCCCAAACCAAAATACAAATATTGTGAAGCTATACATTTTTATATCAATTCTGGTATACTTTTTTTTGCGAATCGCTAACAAGTGTCATGATCGAGGAACAAGGTTCAGTTAAAAATATAATTTACTGATTATATCTGGATGAGGTAAATATTGGAAAGTGTTTTGGTTTTTCGCTGCAAGGCAGGTTAGAAGGCAGAGAAAATATTTATGTTTTTGTTGCTATCCTTGCCAATGCATTAGGTGATAGTTAGAAAAGGCAGGAAGATTATACTTCCAGACTTTCCTATCACTCGTTCTTTGTGGAAATTAGATTTTACGAAGAGGATTTTTCCTTTTAGTATTTCTTTTCACATTGTTCCAACAACCCGATTCAACTTCTAAGTGTTTATTGCAAATTAGTTTTTTTTGTAGGGGTAAGTGGTTTTATGAAACTGGCACGAAGATCTTATGACGATGCCATATGATGGGGATGACCGAAATTATGTATTATTCCGAATCAAAGCGTATCCTATTGATTTTATTTGTTTTGCAACAGTTTGTTGTTGTTTTATTCCGTTTGCGAATAATTGTCAAATTTTCTTTTACGATATTTTTTATTTTATGGATTTTGAAATGGAGCTCTTGGACTTTGCGTGTCTCGATCCAGATGAGATTAGATTTGAATGTCAGTTGAGAGGTCTTCCGTTGATAGGTACGGTTAGGCAGATGGCTACAGAGCTGAAGAAAGTCGTGGGTGAGGAACGAAAAGGCATTCGAACCTTTACGCCTTACGCCGTAAATAGTCCCAATTTAGAAATGGAAGCATGCCAAGAGAAGTTCGAACGGCTGGAGTTGTTAGTAACAGAGTGTGTTAGGTCTGCGAATCAAGAACACGAAAAACAGGCTGTTTCCAAGGCAATACATTTAAGAAATAGGCTTGATATTTTAGCAAACAGAGAGCCAAACTTTATAACTTCGATTGAAAATCTCAAGTCAAAATTAAAACTGTTGATTGACCATATGCTTAGCGCAGACAGTGGTGCTGGCCCAAGTTCACCGATACATTTTGAAAAGGATCACGGTAGTAAAGATCCACAGCCACGCCAACAACAACAGGAGATGTCAGTAGTGTCCCAAAATATAATTTGTGCTCCTATGCAGGTTACCAGGGGCGGCAATCTTTCTAGTCCTTCAATGCATACAACTTCAAGTGCTGCTGGCACTGCTCAAGTCCTCGAAAACCAAAATTCTGGTGCGATTCAAACAAATGGTACCCGTATCGCAAAGCAAACAGCGCACACTCAGTATTTATCAATGAAGGATATGAGCTATGCCTTGCCTAAGTCTGTTCCACCAAGTCAAACTCAACAAAGGCAAAGTGCATACAAGAACCAAATGTCTCATCAGGTAAATTTCTACGATCAAAATTCGTTCGATCACGATCAGCCTATAGGTAGAACCGAGCCTTTCCAAATTGCAAATGAATTTTCCAGCGAAAATCTCGGTAGATTGCGCAACGTTAGCAATTGGAAACTTCGTTACGATGGTTCCCATAGTGGGCTTACCATTGAGCAGTTTATTATGCGTGTTGAAATTTTAGCCAGAGGTGAGGGCATTCTGTTAGATCAGCTTTGTTTGTCTATGCATCTACTTTTATCAGGCAATGCCAACAATTGGTTCTGGATCTTTATACAGAAAAATAGGATACCGAAATGGCAACATTTTCGTAAAGCCATCATTAGTGAATTTCAGACATACACCACAGACCAAGAAATCAGACGGCAGATTGAAAATAGAAAGCAAAAGAATAGAGAGTCTTTCGCAGAGTTCAAGTTAGCGATAGAGACACTTGATGCAATTCTTCGAGTTCCGTATTCAGAAGCGGAAAAGATCAGTATCCTTAAGTCAAACATGCATCCTGCTTTACGCAAAAGACTTATCCTCGAGCACATAGTTTCTGTAAGTGATCTGAAGGAAAAGTGTATGCTAGTAGAGAAGGGTTTGGCTGATATAGGGGAATCTCTCGATGATCAAGTTTTCACAAGAAGAAGGCACGTGAATGAGTTTTCCTATGTCACAAATGCTGGAGAGCCAACCTTTTCTCCTGAGCAATCAACTTTTTACTCCGTCAATCAAACTGATCAAAATACTTTTGAGGTTGAGGAGAATAATTTTATGATATGTTGGAATTGTGAAGATATAGGGCATGGTTTTATGGATTGTCCGAAGGACAAAAGAAGTTTGTTTTGTTACTCATGTGGGGCTAAAAATGTCACCAAACCAAACTGCTTCAGGTGTAATAATTTAAACCACAAGTCGGATGTGCGCAAAGAAAGGGGAGTGCGTCATCCGAATGCAGGACAGTCATATCCCCAAAACAATGTTCGTTTTCTACACAAACCGACCTCGAACAGAAATTGTACCACCCAAACAGAACTATAACGTATTTTAAAGCACGTAAACAAAATGTCAGACAAGTCAAACAGGCCAGAATCTTATCAGACATTAGTGGTCGTCCTCTAGCAAATATTCAGCTTAAAAACAAACCCATAACTGGTTTACTAGACAGTGGAGCCACAATTTCAGTTTTAGGAGAGGGGGCCCTAGAACTTCTGAAGGAACTTGCACTTCACCACTTATCAATGAAATCAGACCTTTGCACAGCAGATGGATCAGCTCATAGTGTGATCGGATATGTGTACATTCCGGTAACTTTCAATAACACTGTGAAGACCATAAAGTTTTTCATTTCGCCATCACTTAAGAGACTAGTAACCTTAGGTATGGACTTTTGGTTTGCATTTGGATTACAACCCACATTTTTGGAAGAAATATCCACCTGTAATCCAGATGCAAACTCTCATTCTTTGTCTGGGATGCAACAAAAGATATTGGCAGAGTGCATTGCTTTAATTCCATCATTCGAAAAACTTGGCTTGGGTCGAACTTCTATAATAGAGCATGAGATCAATGTAGGAAATGTGAGTCCTATCAAGCAGCGTCATTTTGCAATTTCACCAGCTATGCAGAAGTTATTATATGCCGAAATAGATAGAATGCTCGATCTCGATGTTATCGAAAAAAGTCAAAGTAGTTGGTCTTCACCCGTAGTCATAGTAAAAAAGCCAAACGGGAAAACAAGGCTTTGCTTAGATGCTAGGAAGGTGAACGAGCACACACTTAAGGATGCTTATCCGCTACCTATTATTGATGGAATTCTTGCAAGGTTGAAGAAGGCCAAATTCATAACAGCACTCGACTTGAAAGACAGTTTTTGGCAGATTCCTTTAAGCTCTTCTGCAAAGGAGAAAACAGCTTTTCCGGTGCCTGGTCGTGGGTTGTTTCAGTTTAAAGTGATGCCGTTTGGACTGAAAAATGCTACGCAGTCAATGTGCAAGTTGATCGATCACGTTATACCCTACGAGCTGCACCAGGATGTTTTTACTTATGTGGATGATCTGCTTATAATTTCCGAAACTTTCGATGAACACGCTGAGCTGTTAAGAAAAGTGGGTTCTTATTTAAGGCAAGCCAACCTGACCATCAATTTAGAGAAAAGCAAATTTTGTCAGCGTGAGATACGTTACCTAGGATATATAGTTGGTGTGGAAGGATTAAAACCTGATCCAAAAAAGGTGTCAGCTATATCTGAATTTCCGCAACCGAAAACTATAAAACAATTAAGACGTTTTCTTGGTATGTGCCAGTGGTATATGCGGATGGTGCCAAACTTTGCTGCCGTTGCTGCACCTCTTACCTCACTCACTGGTAAAAACGCTTTTCAAAAGGATTGGTCCAAAGAAGCTCTATCATCTTTCGAGAATTTAAAAACAATGCTTACGACAGCTCCAGTTTTGGCTGCGCCAGACTTTGAAAAACCGTTTCAGATACATTGCGATGCATCTATGGCTGGTGTGGGAGGTGCACTGATTCAGTTGGATGACAGTGGGAATGATCGGCCAGTAGCCTTTATGTCAAAGAAACTGAATACTGCCCAGAGCAACTATAGCATTACAGAGCTGGAATGCTTGGCTGCTGTGCTTAGTGTTCAAAAGTTTCGGCCGTATATAGAGGGTACTCGGTTTGTCATTGTCACTGATCATGCCAGTTTGAAATGGCTGATGTCCCAAAAAGACCTAAATGGTAGACTGGCCAGATGGTCACTCAAGTTGCAGCCTTTTGATTTTGAGATTGTGCATCGAAAAGGTAAAGACAACATTGCAGCTGATGCATTATCGCGTGGGACGATGGAGGAGATTGTCGGAAGTGGGAATGGGTACCTGGACGATGATTTTTCCATTGATATCGAGTATCAGAATCTATTGAAACTTATCGAAAAGACAGCTGATCGATTTCCTGATTTAAAAGTCCACAAAAACAAAATTTTCAAGCGCGTAAAGTTTAGAGATTCCTGTGTCTCAGACGAGTCGGAATGTTGGCGTTTGTGGCTTCCGAAAACGTTCCGTCAGGAAGTTATACAAAAAGAGCATGAGCCGCCAAATTGTGCACATCCGGGAGTCAACAAACTTTTGGATAAGTTGAAGCGTTTATACTATTGGCCGAAGATGGTAGTGGATGTTACAAAGTATGTCAACTCTTGTGATAAATGCAAAATTTCTAAGATTCCTAACATGATCTTGAGACCACCAATGCAGCCAAGAGAGCCACCGTTACGTCCATGGCAAGAATTGCATATAGATTTTGTCGGTCCTTTTCCGAGATCTAAAAAAGGTAATACGCAGGCGTTGGTGATTCTCGATAACTTTTCCAAGTATCTGGTTGTAAAGCCACTAAGGAATGCCACTTCCAAATTAGCTATACAAACGCTGGTGGAAAACGTGTTTGATGTATTTGGAGTTCCTGAAAAAGTTGTCTCTGACAATGGTTCTCAGTTTGTGTCGCATGAATTCGAACATTTTCTAGCTCTACACGGTATCAAACACGTACGTACGGGTGTATATTCTCCGCAAGCAAACGCTGCAGAGAGATCAAATAGAACCATTTTCACAGCCGTTCGGCTTTATATAGAAAAAGATCACCGCGAGTGGGATTCTCATCTCGGATCAATATCTTGTGCGTTAAGAAATGTAGTGCATGAATCCACAGGATTCAGCCCATTTTATTTACTGTATGGGTTCCATATGATCACCCATGGAAGCACATATGCGTTATTAAGAGAGTTTGATGTCTTGTCAGGTGAATCTCCAGAAATCAATGAGAGACACGACAGACTGACCAAGATTAGGGAAGAGGCGTACGAATGCTTGAAGGTGGCACAGACAAAACATGCCAAGGCATACAATTTAAGATCAAGGCCTGTGACCTTTACAGTTGGACAGGTAGTGTATAGGCGAAATTTCGTCAAGAGTAGCGCACCCAACGTATACAGTGCTAAGCTAGCGCCTAAGTTCAGTAAGTGTCGGATCAAACGTAAAATTGGAAACTGTCTATATGACCTAGAAGATCTTAATGGTAAATTTATCTGCAGAGCACATGCCAAGGATATTATTTCATAAAAAAGTGTTGCCCGGTTTCTCAGTTGGTAGAGTATGAAACGTTCAGGGTGTGAGTCTGCCCCGCGTTGTCCCATACCATTGCTTTCGCACGCAAATTGGCTTATTTTTTTTTTCAAACATAACGACTGCAGGCGCATTCGTTCTGCTTGCTTTGTAACATCAAGCTGTTGTAGTCTCCAAAATGCTATGTGTTTCGGGCTTAAATACGAATGACAGGACCGGATCGATACTGACGTGCAGATGTCTCTATGACCGATCGCAATTTCGAAAAATTTGCCGCATCGAAAAAAAAAATCTGGCAAAGTAATTTCCGGCTACTAGCCTTCCTTTGCTAAAGTAACTTCTGAGCCATAAGGTTCGCATGCTTAGAAAGTTTCTTTAAACATACATATTTTAAGCAACTATAAGTAAACTCCTGTTTATAGAACGCTAAATAATAAATATAAAGCAAATTAGCCTAAGAAAAAAAAATAAATCTGCAAGCAGCCAGTAAGGGTAAGAACTATATAAATGTGCATATAGTATAACTTTGTAAATCGTGCATTTCGGTAGGATTGCTGTTGTATTCTCGTTGTCTTAGGAGGTGAGCATCCACGTGGTGGGTAACATAACGCTACGAACCTCAGACAAAGTCCAGCAGAAGCTCTCAAACGTGGGGAAATTCAATAACTTTCCAGCACACACGGAATTATTACACCACGATCGGTGATCGCACATGCGCAGGATCAAGCCACGCATAGCGCCACCGCCATAATTAAGCCATCACAGTCAGTGAGAAAACCGCGTCAGCTGCGTTAGACCGAGTAGCAAGTCCCAGTAAATCCCTAAACTCGCGCTTCGTTTTGACTTAGTACATAATACACCCACACGTGATATACGTGAGGTGCATTATATACTTTATCATCAAGAAAAAAAAAAAAAAAAAAAAAAAAAAGCAAAAAGGAAAAGAAAAGTGCATTACACATAAACCTATTTGCTATATAAGCTAAAAACCTAAGATACCTATTAAATCGCTATGAATCTAACGTACATAAATATGTTTTTGTTACTTAACCTAAATTTTGCCTAATATTGTTTTAAACCTAAAATAATTTAACCTAATTGTCATTCATCTAAGAGTGTTAGACCAGTGAGATAGTGGTTTGATTCATTTAAAAAAAAAATTTACTACAGCTTCATCAACAACAAGCCAGCTCCGGGATGTTCCTGACATGTCAAGAAAATCAACGGGCAGAAATCACAGGTAACAAGTAATCATAACATTTATATACATAACATTCACCACTATAACATTCAACACATCACGCTTCAAATCTTCTTTGTATTAAATAATTTTGTTCATTTACTCAATCTAAATCTTTATTATCACATTGTTAAATATCCTGAAATCATAATCATAAAGCTGAATTTCATTGAGATCATTGCACATTTACAATTTACATGCACAAATAACAAATAAATTGAGATCGTAATATACAACATAAATTTCAGTTCCCGCGCATATTTTTGTTGTTTACCAATAACGCATTTGCTTACATGAAAATGTTTTTCTATCCAAAGCAAATCATAAGATTTGTCATGTTCTGCTAGTTCCCCCCATATCGGTCATCTTCGTCATCAGCATCGCGTCCAGCTCTTCGGTACATACATTATCAGCATGACATAACACCTGTCATGTTTCACACCCGAACAGAATTTTAAAACCAGTTCTGGTGATAAGTGTCCGAATGCACTTGTCAGCACGTAGTTGTTTCCTGTGACGAGCCCCTCCCCCGATCAGATCCATGAGGATCTACTGTTTGCTATGACTTTGTTAGCAACGGTTCAGTTCTCTCACAATAATATTCTCATCATTCATTTTCAATCGTCACCTCTCCCCACGACCCAACCCTGAGCAGCCGGAAGAATAAGTTAGAAAGGGAGCATTGGAGGTGAATGAAATGGAATGGACTAGGTATAACACTTTGATATGGAAGTGTAATATCATCATCTAGTTGCTTCCTTCAAATAAATATCAGTTGTCATATGGACCCAGTCGCAGCAGCATGCACAGCGGACATATGCGACACTCTCCAACATTTCAACTACCGTTAGCTTCTTTTGTACTAACCAGACTTAGCCTTGTGGTTTTCAGCCTTATGCCGTGCTTCCTCAGCTGCTAAATGTTTTATTGTTTTAGGCTTACGAGCTTGGCTTCCCCGTACTTTCTACTACATCCAGAAGTTGAGAGGCTAGAGCTTGTCTCCCACCGTCGGGAGTCGTTTGGTACATCAGCGGCTTAAAGACCAAGTAAAAGTGTTATCATCGGCCTGGCCAATGCTTTAATACCCTCCACTGCATACGAGTCATGCAAAATTGGTGTTGTTTGAGAGGTACCAGAACTACTTGACGGACATAGCCCAATTTTAATATCAACCTGACGACGATAAAAGTAAGTCCTCTCACTAAATTTCACTTGCCTAGGTCGAATAGTTTCGTCGCTATCCTGTTTTCAACAAACAGAGAGACACATGGGCCAAATATTGATTTTGTATAGGAGGTACCAGAACTACTTGACCGACATAACCCATTTTTAATTTCAACCTAACGACGATAAAAATAAGTCTTTTTGTACGATCGAAGGGTTTTCCGATCGCTCCTTGGGAGAATTTCCTTTTTTTTGTTGTAGGAAAATTCCCACAGATTTGGAAATGGTAGCAAAGTTCAGCGAAACGAATGGTGTTGCTAAAAAAATACCCGAAAGTGACAATTTGCGCAAGCGAAGCGAACAACGACGGAAGATGTGCGAAAAATAAAATAAACAGCTCCAGTCAGCTTGAAGGTTACAACGAAAGTGATTTTTATTTCCGAATCGAATTCTTAGTGGAAAAAAATTTAGTACAATATGGTTATTACGTAGTTTTAGTGCATGATACATAATTAAAAAAATAGTTTTTTTCCGCTATATTTGAATTATTGTTTGAATTTTAATTTGATAAATTGAATCTTCTGTCAATAGATAGCAACTAGTGATAAGATAAAAACGATATAATATAATTTAAATATGTGCATTAGAATGCATGTTGTTGAAGTTTTCTATGTTCATGTGATCCAACGTTCCGACCCCTTTGAAAGAACTCGGTTTCAATAAGGCAATATGGCGAGCTTATGGATCGTTCGCTTGATGATTCCTTTTGGTGTGCGAATTTCTGCCACCCTGATTCTTCCATCTATACCAGTAATTGTTCTTTGAACTCTCCCGAGTAACCATCTTTTGGGGGCCGCATTGTCCTCGTGAACGATAATCATTGAATCGGCATAACTTTTGTAAAATTATTTTTGCTTTCACAATAATGGGACAAAGAAGACCCAATGGATCGAAAGGAGACGACACTATCGATGTAGATTTTTTTCCAATATACTCCGACGAAAATGAGAAGTGGTTGCTGTGCCACTTGGACAGTTCGAACCCTGCAGATTTTAGAATGCTGATGACTTCGGTTTGTTTCTGCTTCAGAGCATCGAGATCATCCGCTCCGGTGATCAAGTCGTCGACATAAAAGTCTGTGCGAAGTACTTGAGCCCCCAGACTGTACTGAGACTTGTATTTATCTCCTAAGTATTGGAGACACCTGATTGCCATAAACGGCGCTGACGAAGTACCATACGTGATGGTATTCCATGCATAGGTTTTTATAGGGTTTTTTTCGGATTCCCTCCACTATATATTTTGAAATCTCCGATGTTCGGGATGTATCAAAACTTGCCGATACATTTTAACAATATCGGCCGTTAATGCAAATCTGTGTAGTCGAAAACGCAATAAAACTATGAAAATATCTTCCTGAATGGTGGGACCAACCATCAAAATACCGTTGAGAGAAATATTTGATGATGTACGACACGATGCGTCAAACACTACTCGCAATTTGGTTGAAGTGCTATTTGGCCTTAGCACACATTAGTGAGGCAAGTAATAATGTGGCTGACTTAGATCTGGGTTCTTCCCTGACGACATATGACCTAGTGTTTCAAACTCTTTAAGGAATTCGACATACGAAGATTTTAGTGCTGAATCCTTGGCTTACCTGCGTTCTAACGAGAGGAAACGACGAAAAGCAATATCGTAAGACTCGCCTAGAATATGAGGATCTTGTTTGAATGGTAGATTAAGCATTATTCTTCCGTTAAGTACTTCTTCCCCAGATCATTTGAAATGTTTCTCGCACTCTGTTTGTTCCTCCGACCATTTAGACTTTTTCCCAGAAACTGCTTCAAGTTCACAGAACCGTTGAACGAATTCTTAGATACGACTATTATTTTAACTAATGCAACAGGTTCGGCGTTGATTGGATTTTTATAAGGTATACTTCCCCGACACAATCCATCCTAAGTGAGAAAAGTGATAGCAGCTCAGATCCAAGTTTGATTTGGCCTACCAGCATTAAATCGAAGAATGTGTCCGCTCTTAACAGCATGTCGATAGGCGCAGATCGATTGAATTGCTCATCTGCGAGCTTTAAATTTCTAGGGAGGTTCCAATGTTTAATAGATGTAATAGCTGGTTAAACCAAAAATTCTAATGTCAACTCAAATGGTGAGTATCGGGACCTTATCGTAGTTTGAGTTGTAAAACCAATTTTTGTTTCTATCATGCCAATTCCTTGAATGTCCACATTTTTTCTTTGGGTTAGAAGACTTAGGGTTCTAGCGAAACGTTCCTTTATCATATTGACCTGTGAACCTAAATCTAATAGAATTCTTCCTAACTGGAAACCTCCTGATTCAGATCCTATGGATTGCAGCGAATTGAATAGTGCCGAAACGTTATCGATCAGATATCTTAGATGAGTAGCAGAAGCTTTTTGAACTTTTGGTAGTTCGAACAATTGCGATATACGGCCTTACTAATAATCAAACACTAATGTCGACGATTAGCTGGTTGCCAGCTTTAGTAAAAAAGTACAGTATTAATGAAACGGTACCAATAAACAATTAGACCTCCACATTTGCTAGTGCGACAACTTTCTTATAAACTATTACATTTTTTGTCATCGCAGAATTCAAATTTCATAATTTGTTTTCGTGAAAAGCAAGGTCAATGGTTTATTTCACAACGAGAATTTTATTCTAAAAAAAGGAATATTTAAATTGTAAATTAATTTGCCCAACAGATTTCTTTTAAAGGCTTTTTGAAGCTTATTATAAGCAAAAAACAAAACAGAAAATAGGAAATGCACAAAATATCCGCTGATCTGTCAAAAATATTGTATGCAAATCAGTAATGCCCTATTGTTCGATCGGACACAATTTTCGGTACTTTTTATAGTACGCTTTCTTTTGTTTTCTAATACTTCACGTTTGATTTATGAGTGAATTTGTGTCGTAATAAGGTCTCTTTTAAATTATACAATAAACGGAACACAGTTGATTTATTCGTCGGCTGATAATCCAAATAAAAACTTATTGGTAGTCTAAAGATCACATTTAGATCGTTAGCAAGTGAATATTTTCGAAAGAAATATTAACCTGCTTATTCATTTCCGTTTGCAACAGTACTTGCAAAAGTATATGAAGGAGTGAAAATAAATACAATTTGATGTTTTAAAAATTGCATAGCTTATATCACTTAATTCGGTGAAAAAAAAGCCGTGGACATTCTTCTACACGAAAGCTGTCACGTTTTCTCCTATAGATGACTTCGCACCAAGTAATAAAGAACTTTGTATATCTTAAATTCGGACATACTACCTGTTATTCCTCCAGCAGTTCCTTAATTTATTATTTCGCGTGGATTTTTCTAAATGCTGACATTTCTTCTATCCATATTTTCCGCTAAGTCAACCTTCTCACAACAACCATTTCCACACTGATATGTGAGATCTTCATCCAAAATCTACCTGCCGCCTAAGGCACTGAGAATTGTAAAAAAAAGTATTCAGTTATGAGCTGTCCAATATTAAATGAACAGATATTTTATTCTCTTAGCGACTACTCTCAAGAAATTCTTGGAAAGATCCCAAACTTATATCAAATTTATTTTTTACTCGGCATGCATTCGTTTAAAATCAATCATAAAGCAAGCACTAGCGTTTAAACAAGATAAAGCAGAGAAAAGCACTAACCATTTCTTTAATCAAAATAAACGAAGTACATATTTTAACCCACGTATTAATAAACGCTGCGTAAAAGTTATCAACTCGTTATTCAGCAGTTACGTAAAATTTTTGTATGCTATCTAATGCCTACTAGCTAACTTACTTGTGCACATTTTTGTTTATTAATAGGGGGGTAAGTGTTTAGAAATAAAACAAAAATGCATTATTTTTAAATTTTGTGCAAACATTTTTACAAATTTGTGTTTGCTAGACTTAAAAACCACTTACATTGTTGTAGTCCAACGAATAAAATCAGAAAACATTTACATTTACTAAAATTAGCTTATAATTATAAACGTTTAGGCTGAACAACAGCGTATGTAAATTTGCTCCTATTACGAAATTCAACACATCATTTTAGATAGTTGGGCAACACTCCTCTTCAAAATGACATTTCGGGAGGATTTATTTAACTAATGCCCCAGATAAACATGGGTTTCTGAACATTAACATTTAACCCTACAGTTAGCGATGTTTAGGGAACTATATTTGTTTATTGGTAAAGGGATTTTGGAAAGTGTGGGGTTTATGCGTAAACTTCCAGACTAAAGTTGATTATTGGTAAGGCCGATATACTTACTTACTTACTTAGATAGCGCTACAGTCCGGGGTGGACCTGGGCCTCAACCAATACGCCTCTCCAGTTACCTCGATCTTTGGCTAACTGCCTCCAGTTGCGCACTCCAAGTTGGTTGAGGTCCCCTTCCACTTGCGCGAGCCACCTAAGGCGAGGTCTTCCTCTACTGCGTTGTCCCTCCGGGTTGGAATCGAAGACTCTTCGGGCCGGAGCGTTGGTGTCCATTCGCTCTACATGTCCCAGCCATCTTAGACGACTGATACGTACTTTTCTGACTAGGTCGATGTCGCTGTACAGCTCGTAGAGTTCGCTGTTAAATCTCCTCGTCCAGAGCCCGTCAACGCAAACGGGACCAAAAATCACACGAAGAATTTTGAGTTCGAAACGACCAAGGAGCTCTTCATCCGACTTTGATAGGGTCCATGCTTCTGCGCCATAAAGCAGGACTGGGATGATGAGGGTCTTATATAGACTCTCCTTAGTATTTCTCGACAGGGCCTAACTAATCAATTGCCTTCTTAGACCAAAGTAACAGCGGTTGGCAAGTGTTATTCTTCGCTTGATTTCTGAGGTGATGTCATTTTCAGAGTTAAAAGCGGAGCCGAGGTAGACAAAGTCCCGAACTACCTCAAAGTTAAAGCTGTCTATCGTGACGTTCTGTCCGATTCGTCGATGTTGTGTGTCCCTTCTTGTTGACAGCATATATTTTGTTTTACCCTCATTCACCACTAAACCCATTTTTGCCGCTTCTGTGCTAATACTTGCAAACGCACCAGTGACAGCTCGCTGTGTTCGCCAATGATGTCGATGTCGTCGGCGTAAGCAAGTAGTTGCACAGACTTCTGGAAAATTGTGCCTCTGGTGTTGGCTTGTGAGTTTCGCACAATCTTCTCAAGAATTATATTGAAAAAGTCACATGACAGCGCGTCACCTTGTCTAAATTCTTTTTTGACACCAAAGGTCTCTGTGATATTGTTTCCGACCTTTATGGAGCAGCGAGCGTTCTCCATCGTCATTCTGCACAATCTGACAAGTTTGGCAGGGATGTCAAAACTAGACATGGCTCTATATAGCTCGTCTCTATAAATGCTGTCATATGTGGCCTTAAAATCGATAAACATGTGGTGGGTATCGACTTGGACCTCTTGGGTTTTCTCCAGGATCTGCCGTAGTGTGAATATTTGGTCGGTTGTGGACTTACCAGGTCTAAAACCGCACTGATAGGGTCCAATCAGTTCGTTTACATATGGTTTTAGGCGATCACACAGTACGGCAGAAAGGATCTTATAGGCGATGTTAAGTAGACTGATGCCTCTATAGTTGGCGCAGTTTAGAGGGTCTCCTTTCTTGTGGATCCCTTTGGTAAAACTTCCGAACATTGTTCCTGGAGTAACACCTCTCTATTTCCTCGATCGCGCGCTTCTCATGCTCTTTCTTTTTCTTCCGGAGAAGCCGGTGTTCTTCCCTCCTTCTTAGCACGTAGAGCTCACGAGCAGCTCTCGTCCTTCTGTGCAGCGCCGCTTCGTAGGCATGTTGTTTCGCTGCATGTGCTTGCCGGCACTCTTCATCGAACCAGGGGTTTCGTGGGGGTGGTTTGGTGAAACCAAGCACATCAGTTGCGGCGTTTCTGATTACCTCTTGGCATTGATGCCACTGGTCTTCAGCACTTGATGCTGGCATTAAAGGACTTCTCGAGAGGTTGAGGGATACACGATCGGCAAAGGTTCTGGCAGTTTGTTGCGTTTGTAGCCGTTCAACGTTGAATCTCCTCACAGCATTTCCCCGTTGTTGTGGCGTCTGGGATATCCGCATTCGTACCTTGGCTACAACAAGGTAGTGGTCCGAGTCTATGTTGGCCGCTCGGAAAGTTCGGACATCTAGTATACTGGAGGAGTGCCTTGCGTCGATCGCAACATGGTCAATTTGATTGACGGTTTGATGGTCCGGTGACCGCCATGTTCCTTTGTGAATGTTGAGGTGTGGAAACCGTGTGCTAGCTATAGTAACATTATGCCCCGCAGCAAAATCAATTAGCCTAAGTCCGTTTCCGGGCGTGGTGTCGTGTAGGCTGTGCTTTCCAATTGTACTACCAAAGATGTCCTCCTTTCCTATTTTGCCATTAAAATCACCTAAGACAATTTTAACGTCATACTTAAGACATTGCTCGTATGTTTTGTCGAGGAGCTCGTAGAAACTTTCTTTAGTAGCATCGTCCTTGTCTTCTGTGGGGACGTGAGCGCATATAAGGCTGATGTTGGCGAATTTAGCCTTGATGCGGATTGTTGTAAGACGTTCACTGACGTGTCGAAAGCTCAAGACTTCTTGCCTAAGTCTGCCGCTTACAACGAATCCACATCCAAATAGACGCTGCTTCTGCTCCCTGTAGCAATCACCGTAGTAGATGTCACAGTTTTTCATCCTTCTTTTGCCCGGCCCATCCCACCGCACTTCGTGGATGGCGGTGATGTCTGCATTGTAGCAGTCCAGGGCCTCCGCTAATTGTTCGGCTGCACGCGGTCTGTTCAGGGTTCGAACATTCCACGTGCAAATCCGAAAGTCATTGTCCTTTTTTCGTTTCGCAGGGTCGTCAACAGTAATTGGATCCTTATCCGAGGCTCTTGGTTGCTTCGTAACCAATTTTTTTTTTTCCGTGGTTGGGTAGTTAACCCCACGCACAACCCCCAACCTGGAGGACCAGGCCCTAAATTGACCCTACGACAGCGGGTCGGAAATTCCGCTGTCAGTAACCCACTTCGGGGATATGAGTGCTGCCGTTGGCCCATAAAGGGTTCATTCGCCACCATCTCTATTTCAGCACCCTGACTAGTGCTGAAAAACTCCTTACTGACCTTAGCTCCAAATATGTCAGAGTAGCTCATGCAAGGTATGTCTTCTTGACTGTTGACACCACCGTTGATCCAATCTCGTGGATTCATTCGCTGTATGTCCTCTTTCTGAGGGGCTCATGTAAGACCTCTGAGCCTCGATCAGGCAGTCATTCCGACAGAGCATTATAGTGTTGCTATTTGTTTCGTGTTCAACACTCGCGCTTATAAGTTTAGCAAGTCATGCCCGGAAGGACAAGACCAGTACCCGGTGGTTACCACGCGGAGGTAAAATAAGCACAATTGATATGCATGAATAGTTGCAACAGCTGGGCACCGCCAAGTTGATGCCAATCAGTGTGTACCCGATTCATACATACCCAACCAGCCAAGGCCGATATACTCTAAGAAAATAACGCAATCGTTATCGTAAGATCCTTTAACCTATCCACTGCCTTTTCGTAATTTTCTTCGGTTATTTGAAATGTTTTAACAGTTCCCAGCGCCTGGTCTGTTCAACAATTCAGCAGCTGATTGAACTTCTCAATTTTTGAGAGAGTGGAATCTTTATGAACACACTTCTTAAATGTATTTATGAAATTTTTGTACTCTGAGTACTTGCCACTGAATCGTGGTAATTTGGCAAATGGTAAGTGGTTAACAGACTGAGGAATTGATATGGTTGATTCAAGAGCACTGTCCCTTCTTCCACTGCCCATTTGTGCAAGGATGTTGGATTTTGTTGAAACATAAACTTCTTCTCGTTCACTACGACCACTGTCCGTAGTGAACGAGAATGCCATAAAACGAGCCCGTATGGCAATCAATTGTGACGGCGCCCATTTGGCCGATATCATCTTACATAATCAAAAAACAGAATCGAAGTTTTTCATTCAGAAAAAATTGAGAGCCAAACAACATTGGATGACCCACCTTGTATGACAAAAATTGTTTGAGAATGTTGGTACTTATTCTATTTTCTTTAGCAGTTCCATGCCTTTTTTAGAATTCTGAATTTTCATAAATTTTTTAAATATCTAACGTTGAGCGATTTTAATTTTTATACTTATTTCCCTTTGTTTCCTCTCTGACATTCGGAATGAATCGATGTTGGAGTTTTTCCTCTGGCTCGAGATGAATGCTTCCTTCTGATGATGATGATGATGATACTTCCTTGCGTCTAGTGTTGGAAGGTGATCCTTATGTGTAACTGGAACATTAACACTTGCACTAACGCGAACCGTTACTGTATAGATTGCCGTTACCGACACAGCTAAATCTTTATACAAATTGTCTACTTTTAAGAGTTTTACAGCACTTTTTTAGCGAAGAAATGTTTTTATGAATAATGAACGATTTATATTTTTGTAAAATGTCCTGTCACGGTCGCCAAAATGTACGATTGAAGGGTTTTCCGATCGCTCCTTGGGAAAATTAACTTTTTTTTGTTGTAGGACAATTCCCGGGGATTTGGAAATGGTAGCAAAGTTCAGCGAAACGAATGGCGTTGTTAAAAAAATACCCGAAAGTGGAAATTTGCGCAAGCGAAGCGAACAACGACGGAAGATGTGAGAAAAATAAAATAAACATCTCCAGTCAGCTTGAAGGTTACAACGAAAGTGATTTTTATTTCCGAATCGAATTCTTAGTGGAAAATATTTTAGCACAATATGGTTATTACATAGTTTTAGTACATGATACATAATTAAAAAAAAGGCGAACATTGGTTTTTTGGCGCTATATTTGAATTATTGTTTGAATTTTAATTTGATAAATTGAATCTTCTCTCAGTAGATAGCAACTAGTGATAAGATAAAAACGATAGAATATAATTTAGATATGTGCATTAGAATGCATGTTGTTGATGTTTTCGATGTTCATGTGATCTAACACCTTTCACCAAACTTCATCCGCCTAGGTTGATTCCTTTGGACGGTATCGTGTTGTAAACAGAGAGACCCACGTGGGTCTAATATTGATTTTGTATGGGTGGTACCAGAACTACTTGACCGACATAGCACATTTTCAATACCAACCTGACGACGATAAAAATAAGTCCTTTCACAAAATTTCATTCGCCAATGTCAATTAATTTGGGCGCTATCGTGCTTTCAACAGACAAACGGACAGACAGACGGACATGGCTAAATCGGTTTAGAATGTGATCCTGATTGAGAATATATGTACTTTATGAGGTCTGCGGTGACTCCTTCTTGTTATATATGTAATGGCAAAGTTAATATACCTACCTTCCTGTGGAGGGTATAAAAATACAGAATCTAAGATTGTCTGTAAGAAAAAAACTTCCGAATGTGACTTCCAAATAACACGTTTAAAAGTTTTTACCAACAATGTTTTACTCCTCTTTCATAATAAACTTAAATATAACATTAATAGTTACGGACGGTAAAAAGTAGCAAGTTGTACTTGATAAAGAAAATTTAAACCAATGGTTGTAAAAAGTTGTTGAAACGGTTATTTATATTATTTATTCAACAGCATTATGCCCAAAACACATGTGCAGAAGTTCTGGACGCAGCACAGAATGCAGTGCTGCAAGTAAAACAGATGTGCAGAAAATTGTTTGGCATGCATTGCATCGGCTAATACAGGAAGTTTTTTCAAAGGTGCGCAGGTGTTCTCTGCACACAAATCAATAATTTACAGAACCTGAAAGCACAAGCTGGAATTTTATATAATTTGAAATTGCAACTGCTTTCTGAAAAGCTACTTGCGAAACCATTTTTACAGCTGTGTTCAGCTGATAAATTGGAAAAACGTTATTTGTAATGTAAGGCCAACATTACCTTCCGCAAATTTTATTAAATCTTTTATTAGGAACTTTAATGAAAAAAGAAATTAATTCAAGCTTTGGTTGCGAACTTACCATTCTATAAGCAAATGCTTACGTTGGCCTTGCCTGCTTTTGTCAAATTATCTGGTTATTTAAGAGTTGCTTCAAATAAGGACATTGATTCCCAATAAAAAAGGAAAAAGCAAAAAAAATAATCTTATCATAAAAAAAACTTAGAAATGGGATCGTTGTCTATCACGTCCTCGTAGGGTCCTGCAAGAGAACAATAAATTCACCATCTTACTACTGTAAAAAATATAGTGAACACGCTCCTAAAAGCACCACGGCACGTCACTGGGCTAATATGACTACTGTCATTCGCCGACTAAGCAGCTGATGTGTTTACAACTAATGTCAAACCAGCAAATGTCAAAAGTCGATGATGCCAAATCCTTGAAATTTTAATTTTTTTTCTTTCGTGTTGTAGTACGTTTGAATCTTACAGCAAATTTAGAAATAGATACATGTTGCAGTGCTGCGGTGAGTGCAGAATTTACGTGTATCTATTTCCATATAAACATGTGTATTCTAATCTTGCTGTGCAATGAATTCTGCACATGTGTTTTGGGCATTACACTGTTTAATCGTGTTCCGTTGCAGAACTCCACCACAAATACTTCACCGGACCTTCTCAAGGCCAGATCTTTTTCCTTCGGTAGTGGATTCCTACACTAAATGGTTGAAAGTTCATCACATGAACGTCTAAATGTGCTCTCCAAGTTCTTTGAATGCTTTTTGCAACGCATGGGCTTCCAGACCACAATTCACACATTCAACTCAATATTTTCTGATGTTCGCCATTGGAATTTTATTTTTTGAGATAAATGATCATAATAAAGAGGAAGGTATGCCGTTAATAATGAAAAACAACATCAGCCAAATGGCCACCACGAGCACGCATACAGGCCCATATCCCTTTCATGAAATTTTCCATAACTAAATAGTAAAGTGGCTGCCCTATGTACTCGATAGTCTCACGAATTTTATCTCTGAGGTCTTGAATCGACGCTGGGCTGTTGGCGTAGACCTTATCTTTCACGTGGTCGCAAGGTGTTAAATCACAATATCTCGGTGGCCAATTGTGATCACCTCTTCGAGAGATAACACTGTCCGGAAACTTTTCCCGTAAAAGATCCATGGTTTCGTTGCTTGTGTGGCACGTAGCGCCGTCTTGTTGAAAGTAAACGTTGTACAGATCAATACCATCCGACTCCGACCATAAAAAATCAGTAATCATCGCTCGATAGCGCAATCCATTCACAGTAACTGTTGATCCAACCTCATTTTCGAAAAAGTAAGGCCCAATGACCCCGCCGGACCATAAGCCGCACCAAACAGTCACACGTTGAGGATGGAGAGGCTTCTCAACAATAACTCTTGGGTTTTCCGAGCTCCAGATGCAACAATTTTGCTTGTTGACGTATTCTGGATCATTTTCATGCATTTCAAGGACCCAATCAGCAAAACACGACGTTGTTGATGATCGGCCGGCTTAAGTTCTTGTGTTAACTGAACTTTATAAGCCTTAAGACCCAAGTCTTTATGCAAAATACGGTGTTATGACGGTGGAATGCCCAATTCCGAAGAACGACGAGGAATGGACAAACCTGGGTTTTCTTCAACACTTTGGGCTACAGCAGCAATATTCTCAGTTGTTCTTGAGCGACGTGCACGGGTTTTATTCTTCACATCACTAACTTGTCCCAACAGCTCGAATTTTTCCACCAATTTCTGTATTGCGGTCCGACAAGGTGCTTCACGACGACCAAAAAATGCTTTAGTTTTGCGAACTGTGACTGCAAGATTTTCACCATTTCTGTAGTGAATTTTAATAATTTGAATGCATTGTTGAAGCGTGTATCGTTCTATTTTTAGTAATGGTGTAGTTTCTACTTGTCAAATGTCAAAGAATAAAAGCTTCAAAAGTGACAGCTACCGAAATAGCGGATCATTCACAATAACACCTCTCATTGGAAAACCCTTTACATAATTTTGATAAGATATTTTATAAGATCATCTTAAGATGCATAAGTTTCGCAAATAATTTTTTATTTAGTTTTCCATATATTTTTATTGAAGCGTTTTTTATATACCTAAGTTCGTTAAGTTTTCCCATTTGCTGCTAAGCGATTTTCACATACAAAGGTACTTTTGAATAATGTAGTTTTCTTATTGTTTCAAGATACTTAAATTATTTATATCAACAACAGCGTCACTTATCGGGTCCAAAACTATCCTATCTCTTAAGCCAACCAACACATTTAAATTTATTGATAAAATATGCACCAAATGTATTTCTAACCAAAAGTATACAAATGCATAGATACCTACGATGAATTTTAGTATTACTTGAATTTTGAATAACTTGAGAAATAATTGATTCGTCATTTAAACTTGCAGCCCCTACTTCATCCCCTTCAAGTTTTGTTTTCGCGACAAAAAGTAGCCATTCTCAGAGGTCCCATCTACACCAAAACTCATACAAATCGGTTTTGCGATCGTTAAAAGGTAACAATCTTACTATCGCATTTATAATATTGGGACTATCAAGGCTACCTTGAAAATTCGGTGCAAAAATGACAACTGAAAACAAAACTATGTTTTGAAATAACAAAGTAATGCCAAATTTATATAGTTATTTTGATATCATCTTAAGTAGAAGGAGAATGATTTGACTATCGCAAAAGTGCCTATCACCTATCACCATACGCACGGAAAGAACTGAAAATCACCAATTGCAAGATTTACAAATAAAATGTTTTTCGCAAATCACAACGATTTTGTCTTAAAATGATACAAAAATAATTTCATATTGAAAATGCTGGAGATTACCAAATTCAGTTTGTTAAGATATACGATTCGAAGTATCAATTCGAGCTTGTTGTGGTTATGGTGATTTGCGAGATTGTTTGGCGCAATTTACCACTTCCTTAGATCAATTCCTCAAAAACCACCTCACAATCTCAAATTGCAAAAAGTATTTGGTGATTTACTCCCACTGAGTAAAATAAAATCAATAAATAAATCAATAAAATCGTATAATAATTTAACACATGTAAATTGCAAACGTATATTGACGTAGAGAAGTCGTAAATTGCAAAATAGTTTTTGTAATGTGTCAAATTGAAAGTAATTAACGGTGTGGAACTTTTGTATGCAAAGGGCAGGCGAGAGACATCTTTATAGTCCTTCGGCCTTACCAATAATCAACTTTAGTCTGGCAGTTTATGCAAAGACCCCACACTTTCCAAAATCCCTTTACCTATAAACAAATATAGTTGCAAGAATATCGCTAACTGTAGGGTTAAATGTTAATGTTCAGAAACCCATGTTTATCTGGGGCATTAGCTAAATAAATCCTTCCGAAATGTCATTTTGAAGAGGAGTGTTGCCCAACTATCCTAATGGATGGTATGGAATTTCGTAATAGGAACAAATTTACATACGCTGTTGTTCAGCCTGACCGTTTATAATTATAAACAAATTTTAGTAAATTGTTAATATTTTCTGACTTTATTCGTTGGAATACAACAATGCAAGTGGTTTTCAAGTCCAGCAAACACAAATTTGTATAAATGTATGCACAAAATTGAAAAATACCTAATGCACTTTTGTTTTATTTCTAAACACTTACCCCCGTATTAATAAACAAAAATGTGCACAAGTAAGTTAGCTAGTAGGCATCAGATTACATACAAAAATTTGACGTAACTGCTGAATAACGAGTTGATAACTTTTACGCAGCGTTTATTAACATGTGGGTTAAAATATGTACTTCGAATATTTTGATTAAAAGAAATGGTTAGTGCTTTTCTCTGCTTTATTTTGTTTAACCGCTAGTGCTTGCTTTATGATTGATTTTCATTTTAGTTTGTAACGAATGCATGCTAAGAAAAAAATAAATTTGATATAAGTTTGCGATCTTTCCAAGAATTTCTTGAGAGTAGTCGCTAAGAGAATAAAATATCTGTTCATTTAATATTGGACAGCTCATACCTGAATACTTTTTTTTTTACAATTCTCAGTACCTTAGGCGGCAGGTAGATTTTGGATGAAGATCTCAAATATTGGTGTGGAAATGGTTGTTGTGAAAAGGTTTATTTCGCGGAAAATATAGATAGAAGAATTCTCAGCATTCAGCAAAATCCATGCGAAATAATAAATTTGGGAACTGCTGGAGGAATATCAGGTAGTATGTGCGAATTTAAGATATACAAAGTTCTGTATTACTTAGTACGAATTCATCTAGGAGAACACATGACAGTTTATGTATATGTAGAAGAATGTCCAAGGCTTTATATTTTTTTTCCGAATTAAGTAATAAAGCTATGCAATTTTTAGAAGATCAAATTGTATTTATATTCACACCTTCATATACTTTTGCAAGTACTGTTTTGCAAACGGAAATGAATAAGCAGGTTATTATTTCTTTCGAAAATATTCATTTGCTAACGATCTAAATGTGATCTTTAGACTACCAATAAGTTTTGATTTGCATTATCAGCCAACGAATAAATCAAAGCATTCTAATAAACTGTGTTCCGTTTATTGTATAATTTAAAAGAGACCTTATTACGACACAAATTCACTCATAAATCAATCGTGAAGTATTAGAAAACAAAGGAAAGCGTACTATAAAAAGTACCGAAAATTGTGTGCGATCGAACAATAAGGCATTACTGATTTGCATACGATATTTGACAGATCAGCGGATATTTTGTGCATTTACTATTTTCTGTTTTGTTTTTTGCTTGTAATAAGCTTCAAAAAGCATTTAAAAGAAATCTGCTGGGCAAATTAATTTGCAATTTAAATATTCCTTTTTTTAGAATAAAATCCTCGTTGTGAAATAAACCATTGACCTTGTTTTTTACGAAAACAAATTATGAAATTTGAATTCTGCGATGACAAAAAATGTAATAGTTTCTAAGAAAGTTGTCGCACTAGCAAATGTGGAGGTCTAATTGTTTATTGGTACCGTTTCACTAATGCTGTACATTTTTACTAAAGCTGGCAACCAGCTAATCGTCGACATTAGTGTTTGATTATTAGTAAGGCCGCTTGAATTGAAATCCTTTTTTTATATGTACACGGATGTATATTGTTGAACATACCCAAGTTTTCCCTACTATAAGATTATTACGCCATCTAATATATCTAACCATTACAATTTAACCTTAGCATCAAAAACAATTTTTTTAACGATACTTTTGAATTATATTTAACCTTATCTAATTTGGTACTTTCTTCTTCTTGCTGGGTTCATCAAATAAAGTTAGGTTCTTGAATTATAAAAGTAATCCTATTTTATTGCAATCATCCTACTACAAGAGCATAAATTTCCAACATATATCACAATTCTTCAATCATGAGCATTTGCTTTTATTGTGCACATTGCGTGTCGGTTTTAGAGTCAGACAGCATAGACAAACCATACTGAGACCCCCAACTCACAATAGGGTAGTTCGCGACAACGTCAGTCACAAATAAGAAGAAGAAAAATCCAAGTGACAGCTAAAAAACTTGTAGGAAAACAAAACGGATTTTGTATGGATGTAGTCTAAATATGTTAAGAAATTACTGAAAACTGCATAAAAAAGTGCAAAAAACAAGATAAAAGCATTGTTGATTTAAAAAAATTATGTTTATCACACGTATTTGGTAACAACTGAGAAGTTAAATTAATGGCATATGTGCGCTTTTCAACAATATTTGAACAAAACACTACTCTGGCCATTATAAAACAGCTTTTTTATCCTACAAGTTTTTTTGACGTTTGAGCAAAAAAGGTAGCCCATCTGTAAAAGGATGGGCTTTGCGAAACGCTCTATCCTCTTGCCGCCGGCCCCCTCTGTGTTTTTTCAAATTCGCCATTTTGTATTCCTATCGGTATTATGTCAATTCGGAATCCGAATGACATGCAAAAACATACAAAAAATACAAAAATAAATGCTGCTTACCTCGGCAGCCGTGGGGAAATGTGAAAGAGTTCGGGAATACCACATTTTACCATAACTGAATGCCATTGGTTAGTAATTATAAATTTTTTGAAGGTAAATAATTTGATTTGTGTGGTTAGTAAAACCATCTAAAGGAGATGTTTTATATACTAGAAATATATTGGGACAAATATGGTTGTGTATTTCCCGCTTTTGGATATAATTAACTTCGGTTTCGTGTGTAATTTTTTCTTAAATAATAAAGAAAATTTGCTCAAAATGTTTTTATTTTCCCTCAACCAACATACATTCTTAATTTTTCGTAAATATTTTGAGCAAATGTACACTTCTTCCTAAAAAACAATATTACTCACACGTAACGAACAATTTCAAATTTAACGGATAAAATTCTATGAACGCTGCAAGCCACTTTGCCCAAAGCGGAAGTGGCTCATATTTTTTGGGAGTGTATTGGTGATTTAGAACTTTTGAAGTTACGTGACATTTGTCAATACGAATTTCTATGTATCAATACTAGCGCAGTAAATCGTGACCACTCCGAAAAAATATAGCTTGTAGGCTAAGTAACGGGAAATCGGCCGAAGTTGGTGGTCTCAGTATTGTCTCTGTCAGACAGTAGGTATTCTGTCTTTGCTAAGAGCAGTTCGTTTTGGTTTAGAGTTGCTTAAATGTAACTTCTTCGCGAGGATATTGAGTATATACTAGGTACTATAAAATAAAGCATTCTGGAATATAAATTGTAAGCATTGAGTAATCAAAAAAATTATTTAAGTATTTTAAATCGGAATTTTTCTCATGAGATTAGGTGTGTAGGTACATCTGGCTATTCGGAAAGAAGGAAATTGGAATAGATTGAAAATATACAAATTTATAATAGAAATGGATTTTTAATGTTCGTATGAATCAATGGCAAGTTCTTCTAAACAATTTGTGTGTATTTAAAATTTCAGGATAGACAGTAAAACCACCCCAGATAAATCCCGTTGTCTCCCGGTTATATGGCGTTGCATGATTTCCATATAAAATACAACCATAAATTCTGATTTGTAAATTGCAAGATATAAGTTGTATTGTAAATTGAGAATAAAGTTTTTTAATTTCACGATAAAACATTTTTAATTTAATACGGTTATGCCTCAAATCACTAGTCGAGAATAGCAAATTGCAGAATAGGAATTGCAAATTTATAAAAATAAGTTTCAATTTACGATTAAGAATTTGTAAATTGATACCCCTGTTAGTTCGCAAATCAACACTATTGAGTTGCAATTCAAGACTAAATGGTTGTAATTTGCTAAGGGAGGAAATCGTAATTTACAACAGAAAAGTGGTAATTTACGAGTTCTTTTTGCAATTCACAATCTATAGTAATAGCAAATTGATAACTATTTGTGTCAAATTGCGATCGGTTATGGCTGTTGAAATAATAAGTTGCCTTTTTTTACATTATAATATTCATTTATTGCTATGAACTTACATGCTACACGATTACAAGCTAACTAACTTAATAACTAGAAAAAGCAAAATGAACATGTATTGCAGTTCGTAATATGTTGGCAAATAGATGGCAATCATATTCACTAAGGAAAATAAAAATGTACAGGGTGGCTAATATTCAACACGCCTTCTTACATTCGTATTTTCTCTTAAAATCCAATTTTTAATTATAACATTTCATTTTAATTGACTGTAACATTTATTTATATTAGTTTTAACATTTCCCTAAATCTTTCAAACTTTACTTTACATAAACTTTTAGGAAGTACATCTGCAATATTATTTTCTGATTCTACTTTTAATATATCAATGATCCCCTTTTCATAACTTTCGTTAACATAATGATATTACACTTCAATGTGCTTCGAGTTTTTTGTACAGTTTCCATATTTTGGTCCTGAATTGTTTTCAAATATTTTTATAGCTTCTTTGATATCAATTTTGAATACTTCCTTTAATATATCACGACCAAAATGAATATCTTTTACTGCTTCTGATAATGCTACATATTCAGCAAATGTTGAAGATATTGTAACAGAATTTTGTTTACGTGACCTCCAATAAACTACATTATCAAACAATCTTATTATAAATATATATTTTCTATCTACACTATCTCCTGCCCAATCGGCAACTAAATCATATCATATTTATTAGTTTTGTTGTAAATCAATTTAAAATTTTTAGTTAAATATAAATATTTCAAAAATCTTAAGGCGTATTTAAAATGTGTGTTGTCGTAACAATTTTGGAATCTACTCAGATAGTTAACACTAAATGCTATATCGGGTCTAGTTCCAGTACTAATATAAAGAAGCTCACCAATCAGATTTCTATATTTCAATCTATCATCACTTTCATTTGCAAGATTTAATTTTAAATTTGATTCCATTGGTGTATGATAGTTTTGCATTTTCAAAATTGTACTTCTTCCCTAGCGACTCAATGTATTTTTTTTTTTTTTTGACTCAAAAACATAATATTGTTATTGACATCATATTCAGTATGTATTCCTATATAATTTTTGACTTTTCCTAAATCTTTCATACTAAAGCGGTTTGATAAAACGTAAGTTGTATTCTTATTATTGCAGTTTGAATATAAACAATAATCATAGTTACTTCTTTTAAGTCCCATTTCGTATATAAATTCATTAAAACACTTATACCATAATCGTGGACTTTCTCTTAGACCGTATAAAGATTTCAATAGTTTGTAAACTTTGTTATTTTCTTTGTCTAAGAAATGCTGTTTCTACATCCATTTGTTCAATAAATAAACTATTTTGACAGCAATAAGAAAGTAATAATTTTAAGCTTTGCATTTTAACAACTGGTAAATAAACATTTTCCAAATTATCCTTCTGCTGAAAACCTCTCACTACTAACCTAGCTTTATACACGTTTTCATCTTTCTTTCTGTAAATCCATTTAACATCTATTATTTTTTTGCTATGTGGTCGATCAACTTATTTCCAAATTTTGTTTATATTTAAACTTTCCATTTCTGAGTCCATAGCCTTTTTACAATTTTCAGACTCAATAGACTCAATCACCTCTTCAAATGTATTGGGAACATTAGCATCACAATAATTTGCACTTATAAAATTTGTTGAACATTCATCATTACAGTATCTAATAACAGGTTTACGGTCTCTAGACGAACGTCTTAGTCCTTCATTTTCAAATTTACCATTTGGTGTACTTTGATCAGTTTTTACTTGCTGCCTTTCAGATTTACCTTTTATTTCATTTTGACTTCTCTCACTTTCACTATCACCAACATCATTCGGCCTTACCAATAATCAACTTTAGTCTGGCGGTTTATGCAAAGACCCCACACTTTCCAAAATCCCTTTACCAATAAACAAATATAGTTGCCAGAATATCGCTAACTGTAGGGTTAAATGTTAATGTTCAGAAACCCATGTTTATCTCGGGCATTAGCAAAATAAATCCTCCCGAAATGTCATTTTGCAGAAGAGTGTTGCCCAACCCTCCTAAATGATGGTATGGAATTTCGTAATAGGAGCAAATATACATACGTTGTTCAGCCTGAACGTTTATAATTATAAACTAATTTTAGTAAATGTAAATGTTTTCTGATTTTATTCGTTGGAATACAACAATGCAAGTGGTTTTTAAGTCTAGCAAACACAAATTTGTACAAATGTATGGACAAAATTGAAAAATAATGCATTTTTGTTTTATGTATTTCTAAACACTTACCCCCGTTTTACAATATTTAGCATACAAAAATTTTACGTAACTGCTGAATAACGAGTTGATTACTTTTACGCAGCGTTTATTAATATCTGGGTTAAAATATGTACTTCGAATATTTTGATTAAAAGAAATGGTTAGTGCTTTTCTCTGCTTTATCTTGTTTAACCGCTAGTTCTTGCCTTGTGATTGATTTTCATTTTACTTTGTAACGAATGCATGCTGAGTAACAAATAAATTTGATATAAGTTTGGGATCTTTCCAAGAATTTCTTGAGAGTAGTCGCTAAAAGAATAAAATATCTGTTCATTTAATATTGGACAGCTCATACCTGAATACCTTTTTTTTTTTACAATTCTCAGTACCTTAGGCGGCAGGTAGTTTTTGAATGAAGATCTCAAATATTGGTGTGGAAATGGTTGTTGTGAAAAGGTTGACTTCGCGGAAAATATAGATAGAAGAATTGTCAGCATTCAGCAAAATTCATGCGAAATAATAAATTTGGGAACTGCTGGAGGAATATCAGGCAGTATGTGCGAATTTAAGATATGCAAAGTTCTTTATTACTTGGTGCGAATTCATCTAGGAAAAAACATGACAGCTTTCGTGTAGAAGAATGTCCACGGCTTTATATTTTTTTCCCGAATTAAGTAATATAAGCCATGCATTTTTTAAGAGATTAAATTGTATCTATTTTCATACCTCCATATACTTTTGCAAATACTGTTTTGCAAACGGAAATGAATAAGCAGGTTAATATTTCTTTCGAAAATATTCACTTGCTAACGATCTAAATGTGATCTTTAGACTACCAATAAGTTTTGATTTGCATTATCAGCCAACGAATAAATCAAAGCATTCTAATAAACTGTGTTCCGTTTATTGAATAATTTACCTTATTACGATACAAATTCACTCATAAATCAGTTGTGAAGTATTAGAAAACAAAGGAAAGCGTACTATAAAAAGTACCGAAAATTGTGTCCGATCGAACAATAGGGCATTACTGATTTGCATACAATATTTGACAGATCAGCGGATATTTTGTGCATTTCCTATTTTCTGTTTTGTTTTTTGCTTATAATAAGCTTCAGAAAGCCTTCAAAAGAAATCTGTTGGGCAAATTTATTTGCAATTTAAATATTCCTTTTTTTAGAATAAAATCCTCGTTGTGAAATAAACCATTGACCTTGTTTTTCACGAAAACAAATTATGAAATTTGAATTCTGCGATGACAAAAAATGTAATAGTTTCTAAGAAAGTTGTCGCACTAGCAAATGTGGAGGTCTAATTGTTTATTGGTACCGTTTCGCTAATGCTGTACATTTTTACTAAAGCTGGCAACCAGCAAATCGTCGACATTAGTGTTTGATTATTAGTAAGGCCGATTAACATTACTATCATCAGATAGACCTATGCATTTTACTCCCTCTTCTATAACATCCACGCGTCTTGCATTAACAATTTTATTATTTATTAAAACTCGATTACTCGTTTCATTATACCCTAATAGTATTCCTAATTTTAATTTTTTGTTGCAATAGCAATCAACTTATTTTCTTGATTATAGATTTTAGAATTTAAGAAACTATTTTATTATTGTTTGTAACCTTGAAGTAACTTATCAAATTTTGTTTCATATCTTTAACATAAAATACATTGTTCAAAATTGTCTCACAATTCTAAGCATTATGTAATTGAAAATATTGTTTTAATTTTACCTATTTTTGTTGCTTTTAAAACACGACCATCTCCTAATTTAACATCTATTGGCCTTTTAAAATTAACATATTCATCAAAAAATAAATCATTATTTACAATATGATCAGTGCAACCACTGTCGAGGATCCAATTAATTTGATTTTCATAACCTAAATCTTCTGATCCCTTGTTTACTTTTGACGTATTAACTTCTGCGATGAAAACATTTCCTTGCCCGTTGCCTTGATCTTGATTATACCACGATGCATTTGATGTTCCTCTGTTGCCCCCTCTGCCGCGACCATAACCTCCACGATGAAAACTTCTGCCATAACTTCTTTGAGCACCTCTGAACTGATAGCGTCCTTGATTGCGCCCGCGTTGTGATGACCCTCTTGTTTGACACTCATTTTGCTTATGTCGAGGTTTTCCGCATGCATAACACTTTGGTAGTAAGTATGTTGTAAATACATTCGAATTGCTTTCTGTTGTTTCTTTTATTTGTTTTTCTTCCACAGATTTCATTTTTATTTTGGATTTTAAAAATTCTATAGTTCTATCTTTTTCTGGCAACACATCAATTAAATCTCCAACATAGCTATATGATGACGGTAGCGCTTTAAGCAGCTTTTCTTTCTCTGATATTTTACTTCCTGACGCCTTTAATTCATTTGCCGCCTTTTCAAATTCATCAAAAAAAGATTTAATATCATCAAAATCTTTTAACTTCACATTTTCTAAGTTGTTTCTGCGCACAATTTGTAATGCCGTTGATTCTGTTATATACATTTCATCGAATTTTCTCATGATTTCATATGCTGAGTCAAGATCTCCTATGTATTTTACCTGTTTGTTTGTGATACAACTGTATATATAATTGGTCGCCTTAATATCAGCACGCTTCCAATCCACTTCATCTTTATCATTTGGTGTTTTTTGTCTTATTGCTGGTTCTTTGCAGTTTTTAAATTCCAAAAATTTCATAAGTCTTTTTTTCAAATTTTTTGTAATCTTCACCATCAAAAATTGATATTACAACATCGTCCACTTTTGCATATGCCATTATATATATACAATGGGGCATATTCATAGATCTTTGATAAGCTATTACTATGTTATAACTAAACTAAACCGGAGTTTATGTTATTCATAGACAATTTAAGCCCATGTCTAAACGAAAAACTCGAGTCTAACGTTAAACACGACAGAACGTATGTTTAAGTTGTTTTTAACTCCATTAAACGTCAAACCCAAGTGAACTTTTATTTGATTTCCAATAAATAATATAACGTAGAGCGTGAATAATAAATTAAAAAAAAATAAAGGAAAAATGTCGGTCGATTACAACATTGAGGAAGATTTTGATATTTTGGAGGATATTGCTACGGTACCACCAACTAGAAGACCGGAGCGCTACAGAACTCGAATCGATCCGTTTCAATCATTGACTAATGAAGAATTTTATGAAAGATATCGATTCGACAAAGATACGGCAACTTTTATTATTGATTTGTGTAACATTCAAGATCAACCATCGAATAGAGGCTTGCCTTTATCTAGAAGCCTTCAAGTTTTAACGGCTTTGAGATTTTTTGGCCGAAATGTTCATCAAAGTGATATAGGTAACATGAAGTTTATTTTAGCAATGTGATGTGATAATTATTATTTCGTCATTTATATAGGCGACCTTCATGGAATTTCCCAACCAACAGTTAGCCGAGTTATTGCACAGATATCACGAAAACTCTACAGCTTCCGAACTTTGTTTCATTTTCATCTACAAGCCGAGAAATACAACAAATAAAATCACATTTTTTCCAAATCGCTGGATTTCCCAAAGTTATTGGGACGATTGATTGTACACATGTGCGTATCAAATGCCCTGCAAACATTGTTGGAGATGTCATGGCTGGCCATTTTCTAAATCGGAAAGGATTTTATTCCTTAAACGTGCAAGTATGATGTATAATGCAATCCATTCATTTTTAAATGATCACAATCTAAAAATGTTTAGATCGTCTGTGATGCAAACTGTGTAATTACCGATATAGTTGCGCGATCTCGTGGTTCACGACATGATGCTCGTATATGGAATAGCAGTAGACTAAAAGCGACTCTTGAAACGACGCGCAATACTCACAACGGAATTTTACTTGGAGACGCCGGCTACCCTTTATCTAACATTTTATTTACTCCTGTGAGGAACCCACAAAATCGACAGGAGGAACATTTTAATATTTGTCACATCGCCACAAGAAGCAGGATAGAATGTCTAAACGGTCAAATTAAATCTAAATTTCGATCCATGTTTGAGAGGCTGAGAGTTGACTTGGATACGGCTAAGAATGTTATCGTAGCAGTTGCAGTTTTGCACAATACATGCAAAGAAAGAAATTCCTCGTGTAGGTATACAAACTTTTCATTCTCAGGATAATCAACTCATAAATAAAAAAACAACAATTTGCAGTTTTTGATCACAACAACGAAGAATTTATTGCAAGAGAAACGTCAACACAGGTAGACGATAGCGAAAACCTTCATGGAAGAAGGCCAATCACGGCAAGGATATTTCGTCAAAACTTTATCAACCGCCATTTCAATTAAAAATTTACTTTTATTAAAACAAATAACAATAAAACAAAAATCAATACTTCAACTAATAAATTATAAATAAACTACTAACGTGTAGCTCAATTGTCATTTAAATTCATAAAAAATTAAAAAAACAAGCATTAATTCGAGTTCTTATCTCATTCCACCATTTACTTTTGCTTTATCCCTTTTTAGCTTTTCGGACTCTAATATAGTTGATTTGATTTCCATGTCAATTTGAAAAAGGCAATTTTCGTGACTAATTTGATTCCGTAACAATTCCGCTCTTAGTTTGTGCAGTTCTTTACTGTGTCGCTCCTCAGTTAAAATTTGCTTACGGCGTTGCTGTAATACATCAACAGCTGGCTTCATTCCTGTCTTTGGAAGACTCTTTAGTCTTTGGATTGGAGTTTCCTTAGCAACAAGTTCTTCTTCTTCCTCCACTTCCTGATCTTCAATATTTGGCTCTATCAGCGGCTGTAATACTGGATCCATTCCCGTATCTGGTGATATCTCTATAATATCGTTATACACTATTGTATCGTTATCTTTGCAAGTATATATAGTTCCTTTACAACAACTACATTTCCAGTTGCTCTTTGTGCTACTCTCATTTGGCTTACACTTTTCCGTGCTGAGTTCTTCATCCGATGCCACTGGTCTTCTAGTTTCGGGATTTCCCTGCTATATCCAGCAGCTTTCATATTTATTTGCATATCTATCCATGCAGCTTTTTTTTTTAAATCATTTTGACATCGTTTCTTTTATCGTCCACAACATTTAAATGCCTTCGGACCAACTCACGCAGCATTTCTTTTTCTGCTTCCGACCAGTTTTGTTCTCTTGCCCTTTTAATATTTTCTTTGCCGCTCATCTGCAATTTTATAATTTTTGTTCACATCACAAAACATAGTTATGTTTTCACTAAAATTCATACCTTATTTTTTAAAAAAAAAACCCCAGAAGCAAGCAGACAACAACAAAACGCAAATTACAAGTTTTAAATTCTTTTGAATTCTCGCTGTCAGAAAGCATTTATGTAATAGATTTGTAGTAGAATACACGTTAGACTCGGATCTAATTATCAAGAGCTGCCAAATTCTTTATGAATAGCAGTTGTGTTTTTCCTGTGGGTTAACTTTAGACTCGAGTTTAGTTAAACCCAGGTTTATAGTATAACTATGAATATGCCCCAATATGTTTTAATTTTTTGTCTTTGACTCGACAATCTGCTTTTTGTTTTGTACTACACTTCTTTGTTCCAAACGTTTTCTTTAATTTTTTGTTTTTAATTTTCCACTTTTTAATCAACTACGCTCTGCTACCATCTTGAAATAATGAGTTGCCTTTTTTGTACATTATAATATTCATTTATTGCAATGAACTTACATGCTACACGATTACAAGCTAACTAACTTATGTGGTATTCGATTGGGCGCTCTCAGAGCACTTTTTCTGCTCTCAGAGCAATTTTTATGTTCGTTTGGTACAAAAAAAAAGCAATCTTCTTCAGATTTCAGAGCACTTTTGCGAATCTGGATATTTTCTCAGATTTGCTTCAGATTTACCAATACACGTGCGTTTGAGTTTGACAACTAGAGGAGTTTGTTTACATTTTAGTGAAATTTTTCAACTGCAAAGAAATGCATTGCATCGGGTGGATCTATTTTTCTTAATTATTTATGTACAAATGTTTCCAAATCAATCTGGACGAGCGTTTTGAATGTTTTCATATAAAATTTAAACAGTGAATGGAAAACGCTTAGAAAAGTGTCGAAGGCTACACATATTGCAGTCACACAAATATCACCAAAAAAAAGAGCAAGTGACGTTTTTGTGTTCGATTAGCCACACGAAAGCAAATCTGAAGAAGCCCAATCGAATACCACATTTTTAATTAGAAAAAGCAAAATGAACATTGTATTGCAGTTCTTAATATGTTGGCACATAGATGGCAATCATATTCACTAAGGAAAATAAAAATGTACAGGGTGGCTAATATTGAACAATGGCAATAATGTATTTCTCGTTTGATCGCATTATTGTTAATGAAAAGTGTTGATTCGCGACTTTAGAGGGTCAATATCTTTACTTCGCACAATTTCTTGAATTGCGAATAAAAAGTCGTGAATTAGTAAATACTGAGCTAAGCTCTAAATCTAGACAAACTTTTCGTGATTCTGCGCTCATTTTTCTTGATTCGATCTTAAAATTCGTTCCGTGCGGTTTCGGATTCCACCACTGATGTACACTACAGAAATTACAGTTAAAATTTGCTTACGGCGTTGCTGTAATACATCAACAGCTGGCTTCATTCCTGTCTTTGGAAGACTCTTTAGTCTTTGGATTGGAGTTTCCTTAGCAACAAGTTCTTCTTCTTCCTCCACTTCCTGATCTTCAATATTTGGCTCTATCAGCGGCTGTAATACTGGATCCATTCCCGTATCTGGTGATATCTCTATAATATCGTTATACACTATTGTATCGTTATCTTTGCAAGTATATATAGTTCCTTTACAACAACTACATTTCCAGTTGCTCTTTGTGCTACTCTCATTTGGCTTACACTTTTCCGTGCTGAGTTCTTCATCCGATGCCACTGGTCTTCTAGTTTCGGGATTTCCCTGCTATATCCAGCAGCTTTCATATTTATTTGCATATCTATCCATGCAGCTTTTTTTTTTAAATCATTTTGACATCGTTTCTTTTATCGTCCACAACATTTAAATGCCTTCGGACCAACTCACGCAGCATTTCTTTTTCTGCTTCCGACCAGTTTTGTTCTCTTGCCCTTTTAATATTTTCTTTGCCGCTCATCTGCAATTTTATAATTTTTGTTCACATCACAAAACATAGTTATGTTTTCACTAAAATTCATACCTTATTTTAAAAAAAAAAAACCCCAGAAGCAAGCAGACAACAACAAAACGCAAATTACAAGTTTTAAATTCTTTTGAATTCTCGCTGTCAGAAAGCATTTATGTAATAGATTTGTAGTAGAATACACGTTAGACTCGGATCTAATTATCAAGAGCTGCCAAATTCTTTATGAATAGCAGTTGTGTTTTTCCTGTGGGTTAACTTTAGACTCGAGTTTAGTTAAACCCAGGTTTATAGTATAACTATGAATATGCCCCAATATGTTTTAATTTTTTGTCTTTGACTCGACAATCTGCTTTTTGTTTTGTACTACACTTCTTTGTTCCAAACGTTTTCTTTAATTTTTTGTTTTTAATTTTCCACTTTTTAATCAACTACGCTCTGCTACCATCTTGAAATAATGAGTTGCCTTTTTTGTACATTATAATATTCATTTATTGCAATGAACTTACATGCTACACGATTACAAGCTAACTAACTTATGTGGTATTCGATTGGGCGCTCTCAGAGCACTTTTTCTGCTCTCAGAGCAATTTTTATGTTCGTTTGGTACAAAAAAAAAGCAATCTTCTTCAGATTTCAGAGCACTTTTGCGAATCTGGATATTTTCTCAGATTTGCTTCAGATTTACCAATACACGTGCGTTTGAGTTTGACAACTAGAGGAGTTTGTTTACATTTTAGTGAAATTTTTCAACTGCAAAGAAATGCATTGCATCGGGTGGATCTATTTTTCTTAATTATTTATGTACAAATGTTTCCAAATCAATCTGGACGAGCGTTTTGAATGTTTTCATATAAAATTTAAACAGTGAATGGAAAACGCTTAGAAAAGTGTCGAAGGCTACACATATTGCAGTCACACAAATATCACCAAAAAAAAGAGCAAGTGACGTTTTTGTGTTCGATTAGCCACACGAAATCTGAAATCTGAGAGCAAATCTGAAGAAGCCCAATCGAATACCACATTTATAATTAGAAAAAGCAAAATGAACATTGTATTGCAGTTCTTAATATGTTGGCACATAGATGGCAATCATATTCACTAAGGAAAATAAAAATGTACAGGGTGGCTAATATTGAACAATGGCAATAATGTATTTCTCGTTTGATCGCATTATTGTTAATGAAAAGTGTTGATTCGCGACTTTAGAGGGTCAATATCTTTACTTCGCACAATTTCTTGAATTGCGAATAAAAAGTCGTGAATTAGTAAATACTGAGCTAAGCTCTAAATCTAGACAAACTTTTCGTGATTCTGCGCTCATTTTTCTTGATTCGATCTTAAAATTCGTTCCGTGCGGTTTCGGATTCCACCACTGATGTACACTACAGAAATTACAGTTAAAATTTGCTTACGGCGTTGCTGTAATACATCAACAGCTGGCTTCATTCCTGTCTTTGGAAGACTCTTTAGTCTTTGGATTGGAGTTTCCTTAGCAACAAGTTCTTCTTCTTCCTCCACTTCCTGATCTTCAATATTTGGCTCTATCAGCGGCTGTAATACTGGATCCATTCCCGTATCTGGTGATATCTCTATAATATCGTTATACACTATTGTATCGTTATCTTTGCAAGTATATATAGTTCCTTTACAACAACTACATTTCCAGTTGCTCTTTGTGCTACTCTCATTTGGCTTACACTTTTCCGTGCTGAGTTCTTCATCCGATGCCACTGGTCTTCTAGTTTCGGGATTTCCCTGCTATATCCAGCAGCTTTCATATTTATTTGCATATCTATCCATGCAGCTTTTTTTTTTAAATCATTTTGACATCGTTTCTTTTATCGTCCACAACATTTAAATGCCTTCGGACCAACTCACGCAGCATTTCTTTTTCTGCTTCCGACCAGTTTTGTTCTCTTGCCCTTTTAATATTTTCTTTGCCGCTCATCTGCAATTTTATAATTTTTGTTCACATCACAAAACATAGTTATGTTTTCACTAAAATTCATACCTTATTTTTAAAAAAAAAAACCCCAGAAGCAAGCAGACAACAACAAAACGCAAATTACAAGTTTTAAATTCTTTTGAATTCTCGCTGTCAGAAAGCATTTATGTAATAGATTTGTAGTAGAATACACGTTAGACTCGGATCTAATTATCAAGAGCTGCCAAATTCTTTATGAATAGCAGTTGTGTTTTTCCTGTGGGTTAACTTTAGACTCGAGTTTAGTTAAACCCAGGTTTATAGTATAACTATGAATATGCCCCAATATGTTTTAATTTTTTGTCTTTGACTCGACAATCTGCTTTTTGTTTTGTACTACACTTCTTTGTTCCAAACGTTTTCTTTAATTTTTTGTTTTTAATTTTCCACTTTTTAATCAACTACGCTCTGCTACCATCTTGAAATAATGAGTTGCCTTTTTTGTACATTATAATATTCATTTATTGCAATGAACTTACATGCTACACGATTACAAGCTAACTAACTTATGTGGTATTCGATTGGGCGCTCTCAGAGCACTTTTTCTGCTCTCAGAGCAATTTTTATGTTCGTTTGGTACAAAAAAAAAGCAATCTTCTTCAGATTTCAGAGCACTTTTGCGAATCTGGATATTTTCTCAGATTTGCTTCAGATTTACCAATACACGTGCGTTTGAGTTTGACAACTAGAGGAGTTTGTTTACATTTTAGTGAAATTTTTCAACTGCAAAGAAATGCATTGCATCGGGTGGATCTATTTTTCTTAATTATTTATGTACAAATGTTTCCAAATCAATCTGGACGAGCGTTTTGAATGTTTTCATATAAAATTTAAACAGTGAATGGAAAACGCTTAGAAAAGTGTCGAAGGCTACACATATTGCAGTCACACAAATATCACCAAAAAAAAGAGCAAGTGACGTTTTTGTGTTCGATTAGCCACACGAAATCTGAAATCTGAGAGCAAATCTGAAGAAGCCCAATCGAATACCACATTAATAATTAGAAAAAGCAAAATGAACATTGTATTGCAGTTCTTAATATGTTGGCACATAGATGGCAATCATATTCACTAAGGAAAATAAAAATGTACAGGGTGGCTAATATTGAACAATGGCAATAATGTATTTCTCGTTTGATCGCATTATTGTTAATGAAAAGTGTTGATTCGCGACTTTAGAGGGTCAATATCTTTACTTCGCACAATTTCTTGAATTGCGAATAAAAAGTCGTGAATTAGTAAATACTGAGCTAAGCTCTAAATCTAGACAAACTTTTCGTGATTCTGCGCTCATTTTTCTTGATTCGATCTTAAAATTCGTTCCGTGCGGTTTCGGATTCCACCACTGATGTACACTACAGAAATTACAGAAATAATATAGAGTGGATAGGCATTGCCTCGCTTAACACTATAATAGTGTTGTAATTGGCAACCGCGTTACATTCTAAATGTATTTAGATTTTAGTTACAGTTTTTGTAAAATTCTGGAAGTGCCTTTTCCAACTACAAAAAGAGCCAATATATCCCAAATTGCGACGTTAGTCAAACAATTATAACACTGGTCACAACGTTCGGCTCACACAGAACCAATGCACTGTATTACAATCATCATGCCCAATTCACAATGTCGCGTTGACCCGGGCGTGCGTTGACAGATTATGTAGAAACAAAGCGTTCATATCATAAACTAAGTATGAAATAGACTGACAGCTTTACTACGTCTCACCGTTTCCCCCCGCAAATTTTTTCAATATAAGCTCCTCCCTCCCGCTCGCAATTTTACTGTCTGTGAATACGTGTGAATTCAGCAGTGTTCCTACATCGTTGTATCTCAACCTTTTTGAGGGAATTTAATATTTTCGAAAAACTTTTTGTGCGTAAAAGGAAAAAAACCTCAAAATTGTGGGCCATGAATATAAACGCACTAAATGCACATAAAAAGAAGATTTGCCTATAGCAACAATTTCTAGTACCAAAAAATAATCATTAAAGTGTTAGCAAATTCCGATTTTTATACTGAAGATTAATTAAGTGTGATTTTTGTCCGAACAATACAAATTTTACTTTTATTTAGATATAAGTTTAGTGAAAAAGGAAAATGAACACACTTCGTGGGAAAAATAAAGAGAGACGTCTAAGAACACTGACTGATAGTTTGTGTGTTTGGTGATTTCTGTCTGCTGATGGATGCGTTCTGAGAGTTCAAATTCGTTGTTTTATTTCACAACGAATACACGCTCATATTCTACAAATTGTATAATAACGAATGTAATCAATATAAATAATAAAGGAAAAAATTCATTCGCTCAAATAAAATATTTTTGTTCCTATAATTATAATTGAGTCTGTTTTCGTTTGTTGTTTTTGGCGAAAAATTACTCCGCAGTAATGTCCGAAGAATTTAAAAAGAAGAATATTACGAATATTAAGATTTGAAATATGATTTTTTAGTAATGATCTTTTCGTGAAGATTCCGTTTAATTGCGGAAAACAAAAAAAAAAATTTATACGAATTACCTACATCACATTCAAAATGTCTGATTACTAGATGTTCCATTATTAATAAAGCCCGTATGACACTAATTTTTTTTTTGTTTTTTTCATTTTTTCTGCTTTTAAAATGAAACTAGAGCAGTACGAAAAATTAAAACTAAAATTCCCAATGGGAGTGAGTGCGTACACACCAATTTTATTAATGTAGACACATCAAAAAATGCATTCAAATTATATTTTCCAGCTGCTGGCAGCTTTTTTTTGACATTTTAAGATTATATGAAAATAAAGGTTTGAAAATTTGCGGATTTCTTAATACACCTTTAGTCTCTTTTACACAGCGCTGACTTTTCAAAACATTTAAATAGGCAGAGGAAACACTAGCGAATATTCAAGAAAAAATGTAAGGGAAAAATTAATAGAAAACGTGCTGGCGAAATTCAAATATCCATAATGATAACATTTAAAAGAAATCGGACGGTGATAAATTAATTGCAATAAGTATTTTGTTATTATATACGCCGGAAGAGGTCTCAAGAACAAACAATAATTGTCATTGAATTGAAATTTTATCTTTTGACTAATGTAGTTTACAACAATTGTTTATATCATGGTGTTCTAAAATAATATAATAACTTGATACCAACGAACAAATAAGCAAGTCGAATATTTTTATATAATTATGCTTTAATGACGTTCAAAATATAACTAACGAATTCGAACAGGAACTAAGAACAACTTTAATTTGCCCAACACAGCCGCAACACACGATAATGAAATGACAACCCACCTCAGGTTATCGACATCCGGTCTAAACCGGAAGAGTGTAGGCTGGTTTTTTTCAAGTATGAGTGAGTCCCTTTGATTAACATTGGCACTAATACATGAATTCAAACTGGGCTACATCAAGGTCAAATTCAGCTTGTAGGCAATTTCTCTTTTTTGGCTGAAGCTGTCAGTCTATTTAATAGTTAGTTTATGGTTCATATGCTGCCACACAAAATACAACTCCAGGCGTTGAATCGACTTTAGATCGTAAATATCGTAAAGTTCAACGCGCCGCCTGAGTAGACCTACTCTCTACTCTCACGCGCGTTTGACAATTTCAGAATTTTGAATTGTTCGATTTGATGTCATGGGGTGTGCCGTTCTTAGTTGGAGTGGCACAGATTCAATAATGTTTATCAAACACATGTTTTAAAAAGCAATATGATGTTTTTTAATGCAAATTAATTAATTTAGTGTGTGAAAATGACGAACACCTTTTTTTTTTGTTAAGCTAATACAAATTTCTTTAGATTTTCTTTGATAAAAAAAAATTATCATTGCTCTTGTATCTTTGTTAAGATTGTTTTTGCATTTCTCTTATGAATGATTTTTTTTTTTATTTTGGAGAATCCTTTTTTAATTTTTGCATAAAAATTACAGCTACAAGAAAAAAGACAGTAGACTTGAAATTTCAATTCCGCTCTCTATTTGTGTACATTAGTTTAAACCAAACCGAACTTTTAATCTGGCATACTCTACTCTCTCAACGCGCATTCGCTTCAAAGCAGCATTTCGTTTTACAAAATTGTTGCTCGCGTGCTTTGGCATTTAAAATCGTAAAGTTTCGATAAAGCGTGTCAAAGTGCACCGACGCACGCACGCGTTCAACGCGACATTGTGAATTCGGCATAAAGACTATTCTAATGCGAACGGAGGCGAAACGTCGGGCGGCGACATGTTCCCACAGGTGTTCTTGAATTTCCCGTTGTACGGGATGGAATGCGGGTCTGGTCATGACGAGGAATCGTATTGCGATTATGCTGCAATTGTTGTCGTCGCATTGTCGGCGAATCGTATTCTCAGCAAATTCCATGGCCGAATCATGGGAGCGATATTATCTTCATAATTGAACGTAAACTGTGTTAACTTATAGTCCGCTCCTTTTAAACATTTTCATTCGTTAATTGTGTGTTCTCTTAATCGATTCCAATTGGTACTTTCAATGAATACTTAACTCTACGCATACTTATCCACACACCGACACCACACTCCATCCAGATTATCCAGATTCCAGACTCTCCATACTTCATTCTCTTTCATCTTAAATGTTTTCAATTATTGGAACTTTTCCCGTGGATACTTAGTCTCATGCATACATATTGTTGTGCACAAATAACATGCTCTTGGTCATTTCTTTTATTAGAGCGTTTTCTCTAGGTACTCTTATTTACTAAAAAAAATCTCGGCAATTTCAGCAAAAGTACGAAACGGAATGGCTTTAGTAGATAACCAGGCTTTAGTTGACTGCGATATTGGAAAATGCACCGTTTCGATGAAATACGTAGCCCTCTCGGTTGACTGAAGCTGTATTATTGATTGAAGCAGATGTATCGCAGAATTTACAAGAAAATAACATTTTCGAAAGCTTTTATAATTGATTCTCTAGGATCACACAGTTTTACCGGTACTTGCTGTTAATTTGCTTATTTGTATCATTAATTTTTTTTTGTAAAAAATAAATACCTATGTATGACAAACTTATAATATAGAAGTGGACAAACTATTTTGCATGTGGTCGTACATGCTTCGGTTGAAATGGAAGTAAAAGTATTAATAATATTGGCAGTAAAAAAGAACATTCATTATTATTCTGGGAGTAACTTTTTCTCACCATTAGCAAAGGGAGGCCTGATAAGGAAAACCTTCATCTAGGATTTACTACTTTATTAAAAAAAATTAGTCAAATTTTTATTTTACTGCCTTTATATCTAAAAATTTTAATGCATTCAGTTTGTAACCAAATTTATCTACTTTGTAAAGATCAAAATCTATTTAATAAATACAAGCAATTGCGGGAAAGTGAATGTTGATAACTTTTAAATTTTTCCTTTAAATATACTTATGCTAAGCAATACTTTTTCTTAAAAGTGAAAATATGTTATAAACTGTTTGTTTAATAATAGCTGTGCCGTATGGTACTGGCTTGTGTTGAATTAATAGGTTTTTTAGGTACCTAAGTGTGAATTATTTTCTTTTTACATACAACTTAACGATATTAAAAAATATAACTATAAATAACATACGACTCCTCAAAATATCTAATATTTCTTTAGAAAAAAGAAAACACAACCGTATACCATCAAAAAACATATTCTTTAAAAAATAAATATTTACCAGTCAAATGATTAACTTGTATTTCGAAAGACCAAATAATATAAAATACGCTTAACCTTATCATCGGTAGAAAGTTTACAAAATTTTTAATTATCTTATAGAAATATTGAACACAAAAAACATTTTGTCTAATTTGTTTTCCAACTAAGTAAATATGTTTGGAGGAGATACAAATATTTTTAGTTTTATTTATGCCCCTGTTTAATAAAGAAAAATCTTAAAGACTGCTAAATTGCAAAATCTGTGATATTTTTGCAGTCACTACTTAAATTAAAAATTAAAAAAAAAAAGTAAAAAGCTAAATAAATGACATAGATATGTAATTTTAATTGAAATCATTTAAATGATAATATAGTATTTACAACCATATTGCAATTGAAGAATCAAGTTTTAATTATTTGGCTATTTTCTAAAAATAAAATACAGATGGATACGTTCTGTTTCATCACACATTTGAATTTTTTTTGGCATTATTATTCTATGGCCACAAGCAATAACCGCTTAAGTCGACTTAAGAAGTTATTGAGATTTTTATGCTATTAGATTCAGCGTACTCAAATCTATTTTGTAATTTTTTTTCAGTTGTATATCATTAAAAAATTTCACGCGTTTGTCAAAAACTTTAAGCTGCTCTCCTGAAAAATGAGTAAAACAGACTTAAGCTGTTTTTGCTTGTGGCCACATAATTATGCTTAGTCCTTTTCTGTACATACTAAGCACAATCCGTAAGCCACAGCTAATCTAACAAAAATATATTTTCATTATTTTGTGTCAACATACATTTTTGAAATTTGTAGAATGTATTTTAACTAAAGCGAAAATTTAATAGACAAAATAAGATAACAATATTTTAATTAGTGTTACCAATTTCAGTGTAAAACTGTTTGAAGAATAAACCGAAAATATTAATTCTTTTCACTTAAAAATGTGTTTTTAATGTTTGTTTTGGTCACGAAAAAAGGACAACAAATTTCGGATCTGCATGTCGAATGTTTGGTCCCCTCCCTAAACTTAACACGCACAAAGCAATCGAACAATAAACGGAGTCCCTTAACTGCTACAATGCCGACATAACTACCATTTATTTACATAGCAAGTACGAGTGAAAAGAGTGTACAACAAGCTAACAGAAAATTATGATTTATTACAGTGATTGCTACAGTAGGAATAGGGACAGCGATATCGGTATATTTGTTTGTTATCAGATAAACTGTTTCTACATGCTCCTCGACGAAAGATTTGAGCAATGTCGTCATTACGAAGCTATAAACGTACTATTCAAAGATTTCAAAGCCCGAATAAACCGAATAGAATAGCTTTGTTTGTTGGTACAATCGGGAGTCATAGCCATTAAAATGATAACCGACCACTAACCACTAACATGGCTTTTTTCATTGAAAGAACCGAATTCCAAGTTTGAACGTTGGCGCCTTAGGCTCGAGGAATTCGATTATACTGCTTAAAGTGCAATCTGAGAACAACTCTGATAACATTTCTCTTGAAAATAATATCGATGATCCCGAACACTTGACATTCAGCTGAAGAAAACCTTAACGACGGAATCCCAATTTCGGAACGTGCCATTAACGATTTCTCTAATCAGCTTATAATAAGATACAATGAAACAAGTAAAAGTACTATCATCGGCCTGGCCGATGCTTTGATACTCTCCACTACATACAAGTCATGCAAAATTCGTTTTCTGTGGGAGGTACCAGATCTACTTGATCGACATAGCCCATTTTCAAATATCAACTTGACGACAATAAAAATAAGTCCTCTCACAAACTTTCACTTGCCTAAGTAGATTCTTTTCGACGCTATCGTGTTTTCAACATATGTTTTCTAATACGACCCACACGCAAAATAGTTGGTCCACCCACTTTTGCACTTGGAAGCTTCTATGTTATTAGTTTGTCATATATACGCATTTATTTTTTTACAAAAACAACAAAAAACATATCATAGACAATATGCTTTTTTTATTGAATTAATGACAAAAATAAGCAAAATTAAACGAGTACCGTTAAAACTGTATGCTTTCTCATTTGTTAATGAGTGCAAAATAGTTGGTCTACGTCATTCGTGATGCAAAAGAGTTGGTCTACTCCACAGAATCGTATGATTAAGTTAACCGTTAGCAAAAATTAAGCAAAAAGAAACGTACTCTTGCTTTGTCAGCTTATTAGTGTACTTGTGCAATTAGTTCTAATTCAGTTGCTGGTTGATCTAAAGATCTCAGAGAATCGATTGTAAAAGCATTTGAAAATGGTTTTTCAAGCTACAAAATTGCCAAAAATTTTAATCTCCCTCGTTCATCGGTACAAAATATCATTTCGCTCTTCAATAAGATGAGTACCACTAAACCCCGGAAGAAAACTGGGCGGCCGCCAATAGCAACAACCCGCGATTGTAGGGTATTAAAAAAAATAATTAAGGAAAATCGTCGTCACACTGCTGCTGGGGTAACTGTAGAGTGGAAAAGCCGCATCAAAAAAGAAATGTCTGTCGACACTTGTAAACGCAACATGAACAAAATGGGTTATAAATTTTACAAGGTTTGTTTAAACATCTTTTGTTAATTTTGTATTGTGGTTTTTTTCAACCCATTCTGATAGGCCAAAGAAAAGCCCCTTCTTACACCAAGGCAAAAGAAAAGGCGACTTGAATGGGCTAAAGAGCACAAGGATTGGACCTTACAGCAGTGGCGGGAAGTAATTTGGAGCGATGAATCAAGATTTGAGGTTTGTGTTGGCGATGAGCGAAAGCGTGTACTTCGCACCTCCAAAGAAGCGTTCCATAAAGACTGTCTGAAACGAACAATCAAGTTTCCAGCATCACAAATGATATGGGGGTTCATGTCTGGGCGTGGTGTTGGTAGTTAATGTTTTGTTGACGGCCTTGTAAATTCAGTAAAGTATCGCGACATCTTGCAAGAGCATCTGCTTCCATCAATAACACAGCTTCAGTCAACCGAGGGGGCTTACGTATTTCAGCAAGACGGTGCATCTTGTCATACGGCAAAGTCAACTCTAGCCTGGTTATCTACTGAAGCCATTCCATTAATGGAATGGCCATCCAGTAGCCCTGATCTTTCGCCCATCGAAACTCTATGGCACAAAATGAAGCAAAAGTTAAGACAGTAACCAGCAAGGACTCGCAAAGATCTACGACAAACAATTAATGGTATTTGGCAATCGTTTACAACCGATGACTGCCAAAAACTCGTGGATACAATGCCACAGCGAATTCAAGCAGTCATATCCAAGAAAGGTGATGTGACGCAGTGGTAAAAAGTAATTTTTAAATCTTAGACCAACTATTTTGCGCTCAAACGAAAGATGACCAAATATTTTATTCAGTAATAACTTCAAATGCTTACAACTTGTTCATTAAACTTTCTTTTTAATTGTAGCAGAAATATAAATACATATTTATTTTCATTAACAAAACTTTTTATTTGAAGAAACAAAACAAGTTTGAATTTCTCAACAGAATTTATTCGTAATCAAATAGCATAGACCAACTATTTTGCGTTTGGGCTCGTATCGTATTTTTTGTATAAGAGGTACCAGTACTACTTGACCGACATATCCCATTTTTAATAACAACCAAACGACGATAAAAAGAAGTCCTTTCACCAAACTTCATCCATTTAGGTTGATTGCTTTGGGCGCTATCGTGTTTTCAACAAACAAAGAGACAAGTGGATCTAATATTGATTTTGTATGGGAGGTATCCGAGCTACTTGACCGACATATCCCATTTTTAATAACAACCAAACGACGACAAAAGTAAGTTCTTTCACCAAATTTCATTCGCCTATGTCAATTCATTTGGGCGCTATCGTGCTTTTTACAGACGGACAGACATACGGACATGGCTAGATCGAATCAGAATGCAATCCTGATTCGAAATATATTTATATACTTTATGAGGTCTCCGGTGATTCCTTCTTGGCGTTACAAATGTAATGGCAAAATGAATATACCTTCCTATGGAGGGTATAAAAAGACAAAAAAAAAATAAAAAAAGGGATCTGATACAGAGCATTGCCTTTAGGAACCAATCCATTATAGTTGAAATTCTTAAGGATTATGCAAACACAAAAAGACAAACAGCCATTCTAACCGATGATGACACTTTCAAAGAAATCCAATCCGCTTATTCTAAGTTTTTCAACCATAGCCGCCTCAAATTAATAAGATGCACTGTGCTTGTACATGATGTGATAGATACAGACGAACAGGAAAACTTAGCTCGAAATTATCACCATAAGTCGAATCAGAGGGGAATAGTTCAAACTCTAGAACATTTAAGGAGAGAGCACTACTTTCCCAACATAAAAAATGTCGTCACTCGGATCATCAACAACTGCGAGATATGTAATAAGCAAGTATGATCGATTGAGAAAACCCCTATGTTATGTTATGTTAAAGTGGCTCTCGGTGAGAGAAACACTTAGGCCGTTAATCGCCCCATTGTGCGTACCAATGGCGTTTAGGGATTTCTTTACTAGTTACTCGTTGTGAACCATTTACTTCCGTTGATAAAGTCAAGAATGCTGGCAGCGTTGATCAGCTGAGATCATTGAGGAAATAGCGTGTCTGCCCAGAACACAATGACCGCTGATGATATTAGCCATAAACTAACTATTAAATAGACTGACAGTTGGGTATGTATGGATCGGGTAGACACTTGGCGGTGCCCAGCTGTTGCAACTTTTCATGCATATCAATTGTGCTTATTTTACCTCCCAGTGGTAACCACCGGGTACTGGTCTGCCCATCCGGGTAAGACTTGCTGAACTTATAAGCGCGAGTGTTGAACACGAAGCATATAGCAACACTATAATGCTCAGTCGGAATGACTGCCTGATCGAGTCTCAGAGGTCTTACATGAGCCCCTCAGAAAGAGGACGTACGGCGGATGAATTCATTAGACTGAATCAACGGTGTCGTCAACAGTCGGGACAACAGCTACCTTGCATGAGCTACTTCGACATATTTGGAGCTGAGGTCAGTGAGGATTTTTTCAGGACTAGTCAGGGTCCTGAAACAGAGATGGTGGCGGATGAACCCTTTATGGGCCAACGGACGAACCTAGCAAACGAATAAAGGACAACGAATTTCGGATCTGCACGTGGTTAGGTCCCTTAATAGACCACGTGCAGCCGAACAGCTAGCGGATGTCCTGAACTGCTATAAAGCAGACCTAACCGCCATCCAAGAAGTGCGATGGGATGGACCGGGCAAGAAGAGGATGAACAACTGCGATATCTATTATGGCGACTGCTATCGGCAACAAAAACAGCGCTTATTTGGTTGTGGATTCGTCGTTGGCGTCAGACTTAGGCAAGAAGTCTTAAGTTTCAGCTGTGTGAACGAGCGCCTTGCGACAATCCGCATCAAGGCTAAATTCGCCAACATTTGCCTAATATGCGCCCATGCCCCCACGGAGGAGAAATATGACGACACTAAAGAGAGGTTCTACGAGCTCTTAGACAAGACGTACGAGCAGTGCCCTAACTATGACATTAAAATTGTCCTAGGTGATTTTAATGCAAAGATAGGAAGAGAGGAGATCTTTGGTAGTACTGTCGGAAGGTACAGCCTACACGACACCACCTCCGATAACGGATTTAGGCTGATCGACTTCGCGGCGGGGCGAAATGTTGTCATAGCAAGTACGCGGTTCCCGCATCTCGATATTCACAAAGGCACATGGAGATCTCCGGAACAATCAACCATCAACCAGATTGACCACATTGCGATCGACGCAAGGCACTCCTCCAGTATTATGGATGTCCGAACGTTCCGAGGGGCCAACATTGACTCGGACCACTACCTTGTTGTAGCCAAGGTACGACTGCGGATATCCCGAACACTGCCAAGACAAGTAAATACTGTGAGGAAGTTTGACGTCGGACGGCTACAATCGCAAGAGATCTCCAGAGCCTTTTCCGATCGAGTCTCTCTCAATCTCTCAAGATGTCCTATGCAGACAGCATCAAATATTGAAGACCAGTGGCACCATTGCCAAATAGCCATTAGAGACGCCGCCTCTGATGTGCTGGGTTTCACCCGACCACCGCAAAGAAACCCCTGGTTCGACGACGAATGCCGGCAAGCACACGCAGCGAAACAAGAGGCATACAAAGCGGCGCTGCAAAGGAGGACAAGAGCTGCCCGTGAGCTCTACGCGCAGAAGAGAAGAGACGAACACCGGCTTCTGAGGAAAAAAAAGAAAGAGCATGAGAAGCGCGCGATCGAGGAAATAGAGAGATGAGGTTCGGAAATTTTACCAAAGGGTAAAAAGAACCTCCAAAGGCTACAGAGCCCGAACCGAAGCCTGCAAGGACGAACAAGGGAACATCGTAGTAGAATCGCAGTCGATGCTGAGGGTATGGAAGAACTACTTCTGCAGACTGTTTAACGGCGATGACGAACAAAATCCCGCTGTCAGGCAGAATGAACCATTCAACCTGGACGATGAAGACCAACAATTCCGTCCACCCGACCTGGACGAAGTGAAGATAGCCATATCTAAGCTTAAGTCCAACAAAGCCGCTGGAGCAGATGACCTAGCCGCCGAGCTGTTCAAAGCGGCAGGCGATGACTTGGTAAGGAGCATGCACCAACTCATCTGTAAGATATGGTCGGAGGAAAGTATGCCCGATGAATGGAACCTCAGCATTGTTTGCCCGATCCTCAAGAAAGGAGACCCTCTGAATTGCGCCAACTACAGAGGTATAAGTCTTCTTAACATCGCCTACAAGATCTTATCTGCCGTGTTGTGTGAACGCCTGAAGCCTTTCGTCAACAACCTGATTGGTCCCTATCAGTGTGGCTTCAGGCCAGGAAAGTCTACCGTTGACCAAATATTCACACTGCGGCAGATCTTGGAGAAAACCCAGGAAGTCCAAATCGATACCCACCACCTTTTTATCGATTTTAAGGCCGCCTATGACAGCATTTATAGAGACGAGCTATACAGAGCAATGTCTAGTTTTGGCATCCCTGCCAAACTCGTCCGTTTGTGCAGGATAACAATGGAGAATGCACGCTGTCATGTGACTTCTTTAACATCGTTCTTGAAAGAATAGTGCAAAACTAAAACGCTAACACCAGAGGCACTATCTTCCAAAAGTCCGTCCACCTACTCGCTTACGCCGACGACATCGACATAATCGGCAGAACGCAACGTGATGTCACTGGCGCGTTCGTGAGCATTGAGACGGAAGCGGCAAAGATGGGTTTGGCGGTCAATGAGGGCAAGACAAAGTATATGCTGTCATCAAGAAAGGACACCCAACACCGATGTCTTGGACAAAATGTCACCATAGACAGAAGTAGTATAGATTGGTTGGGTCTGGCATATGTAAAGTGGTGCCTTTGAGGGTGGTGCACAGGTTCCGGTTGTTGTCCTAGCTTAAAGTTAGTCAGTACACTAAACTTCCGGTGGAAATGGTTGGGATAGTTGGTTTTCTAGTGGGTTTGTGTGGATGCTAGCCGCCACTAGATGTCGGTAGTAGCCCCTCCCAACATTTATTTGCTAAAATCCAGTTGGGATAGTTGGTTTTCTAGTGGGTTTGTATGGATGCTAGCCGCCACTAGTTGTCGGTAGTAGCCCCTCCCAACATTTATTTGCTAAAATCTAGTTGGGATAGTTGGTTTTCCAGTGGGTTTGTGTGGATGCTAGCTGCCACTAGATGTCGCCAGTAGCCCCCCAACATTTATTTGCTAAGATCTAGTTGGGATAGTTGGTTTTCTAGTCAAGACCCAACTCGATTCCAATTCTGATGGCGCTAGTACCTCAAATTTACTGGACTTGGTTTGTGTATCTAGGTGGGTTTGTGTAGATGATAGCCGCCACTAGATGTCCGTAGAAGCCCCTACAACATTTATTTGCTAAGATCCAGTTGGGATAGTTGGTTTTCTAGTTGGGTTGTGCTAGTGTGAATGAAAAGACAATTTTGTATAAAAACTCTGCGTAAGTTCTTTGGTGAATCAGTCAACGCAAAAATGTCAACAAACATCTTAGAAGAACTCCAAACTCTTGCATTGGGATACCCTCCCACTCATGCAATTAAGTCCTTGGTTGAAGATACGCCCTACGATATACGGGGCATGAAAAAAGTGACGACCAAATATGGTCTGAGAGTTATCGCGGACCTGGGAGAATTTCAGGTATATTTGTTTTTCTTTAACGCAATATTATCGAAAGAGTAAGAAAATTTTTTTTTTTTTTTTAGGTTTTCCTGCCTGAAAGATACACGGCAATGAGTCAAGAGACTCTTGATAAATTGAATTTAGGGGGCTGGACCGTGACCTATCAAGGTCTCTGGTATAAAACCGTCAAGCTGGAAATCAAGGCAAAATAATCTAAAAATAAAAAATAAAACGACTTCATTAAAATGGTACCACATAAAAGATTGTCTATTTTCTCATAGAAAAGAAGAAAACATGTTTAAACTTGCTGATTCAAAATTACTTGCATACCTTCAAGAAAATAAAACACTCTTTGTTGTTAATTATGTTTCAACTTTTATTTTATTTTTGATTCGCTTCCACATAAGAATTTATGCAATAGGTAAACATTTTGCAGTGCACAGCATTTGTCATGGTATAAACACTTTACTTCATTTGGATAGATACGCTTTAATTCTTTTAGACAAGGACAAGCAGCTTCTTCAATATTCGTCACGTCAACATTTTCATCGTGAAGCAATTCTCTGGTCCATAGAGTTTTTTCAGTTCCCTTAACATAAACAATTGAATTTTTGATAATTTTTCGAAGATATTTTCTAACGTCTTGAAATTCTGTGAGTCCGCCATCCCAGTTTAAGCCATGATGATTCTGATATAACCATTGAGCTTGTCTTCTTAGTGATGGTGGAAGTTGATCAGAGTTATATGGAGGCTTTAATATGAAATGGTGATGGTGACCGTTGTGCAGTATAGCTATTTCCTTTGCGATAAATCTATTATTTGCTCCTTTAAAGCCTTGAACATCGAGAATAAAATACATTTTGCGTACTTGTTTCCTCTCTAAAATCTTGCCTTCAACTATAGCGATTACATTTCTCTAGAAACTATCTGACTCAAGGGATTATAGTTTATAATGCGATCGTGTAACATCAAACAGTAAGCTGACGTATTATTAGGGATTATTTTCGATGTTTTGATTTCAATTCGAATATCAACTGGACCGTTTTTTATTATTTCACTTTGATGTCTGCAGTCTATTAATTGTCGCCTGGGACTTAAGTAAGTCTCTGGATAATAATGGTTCAGCAAATAGTCGGTTAAAGTAGGTTTTTTCAAAATCGCAATACATATTATACAGTAAACTATAGTTACTTTTATCGAAAGCTAGGTTTAAATCCTCATATGGATATGCATCTGAGTTCAAATAGGCTTTTACGTTAGTAACGTCACAATGATCGAAATAAGTTGGATTTCCTTTCAGCAAATTTCGCTTATTGGTTTGTAGGGCAATGATAATGTAGCGTGGTTTCTCCATTTGCGAGGTTGTCTTGACATTCCAAATATGATGAGAGGTACTAGGTAATACTGGATATTCATATAGATCCCAGTTCCGAAAGGAAATCTTTATAGATTGTGCATTATTAATAGATTTGTATAGCTTCAATTTAAAAGAATCCGACAACTTAATATGGGGAATTTTCCACTGTACTTTGGTCAAGTTTATCTTTGCGGTTTCGTTTTCCTCGGAAATTAAAGAATTTGTATCAGTACGTGAGCGTGTTAAAATTAAGTCATGACGCCCGTTCGGAATAATTCTCCTGTAGTCTTCGGCAAAACCCAATAATTTGTTTAGAGGAATACAAAAATTAAAGTATTGTGCACTTAGGTCGATTGAAGTATTGGGTGACCAAGATGCATTCAACAACATATCACTTTCATTTTTGTTTAAAGAAATATAGTTTTTAATGGTAGATGTGATGCCAACGTTGCGGTTGCTATCAATTTCAACACCATTTAATTCGTAACGAATTTCATCAAACAGGAAGGTTAAGCCATTATTTATAAGTTTTGTTTTTGTGACTGCTGATCCATCAGTTTTTGATGCAGTGCCCTCAATGTAGATGTAACTTTCTGAAGGCAAAACATTAAGATTTTGATGCTGGACACAAATTTGAATGATGTCATTTTTTTCGAAATTATTTAAATACGGTGAGTATGTATGATATTCCAACTTGAAGGCATACCTTCAAGATGTATAGATTGGTTGGGTCTGGCGTATGTAAAGTGGTGCCTTTGAGGGTGGTGCACAGGTTCCGGTTGTTGTCCTAGCTTAAAGTTAGTCAGTACACTAAACTTCCGGTGGAAATGGTTGGGATAGTTGGTTTTCTAGTGGGTTTGTGTGGATGCTAGCCGCCACTAGATGTCGGTAGTAGCCCCTCCCAACATTTATTTGCTAAAATCCAGTTGGGATAGTTGGTTTTCTAGTGGGTTTGTATGGATGCTAGCCGCCACTAGTTGTCGGTAGTAGCCCCTCCCAACATTTATTTGCTAAAATCTAGTTGGGATAGTTGGTTTTCCAGTGGGTTTGTGTGGATGCTAGCTGCCACTAGATGTCGCCAGTAGCCCCCCAACATTTATTTGCTAAGATCTAGTTGGGATAGTTGGTTTTCTAGTCAAGACCCAACTCGATTCCAATTCTGATGGCGCTAGTACCTCAAATTTACTGGACTTGGTTTGTGTATCTAGGTGGGTTTGTGTAGATGATAGCCGCCACTAGGTGTCCGTAGAAGCCCCTACAACATTTATTTGCTAAGATCCAGTTGGGATAGTTGGTTTTCTAGTTGGGTTGTGCTAGTGTGAATGAAAAGACAATTTTGTATAAAAACTCTGCGTAAGTTCTTTGGTGAATCAGTCAACACAAAAATGTCAACAAACATCTTAGAAGAACTCCAAACTCTTGCATTGGGATACCCTCCCACTCATGCAATTAAGTCCTTGGTTGAAGATACGCCCTACGATATACGGGGCATGAAAAAAGTGACGACCAAATATGGTCTGAGAGTTACCGCGGACCTGGGAGAATTTCAGGTATATTTGTTTTTCTTTAACGCAATATTATCGAACGAGTAAGAAAATTTTTTTTTTTAGGTTTTCCTGCCTGAAAGATACACGGCAATGAGTCAAGAGACTCTTGATAAATTGAATTTAGGGGGCTGAACCCTGACCTATCAAGGTCTCTGGTATAAAACCGTCAAGCTGGAAATCAAGGCAAAATAATCTAAAAATAAAAAATAAAACGACTTCATTAAAATGGTACCACATAAAAGATTGTCTATTTTCTCATAGAAAAGAAGAAAACATGTTTAAACTTGCTGATTCAAAATTACTTGCATACCTTCAAGAAAATAAAACACTCTTTGTTGTTAATTATGTTTCAACTTTTATTTTATTTTTGATTCGCTTCCACATAAGAATTTATGCAATAGGTAAACATTTTGCAGTGCACAGCATTTGTCATGGTATAAACACTTTACTTCATTTGGATAGATACGCTTTAATTCTTTTAGACAAGGACAAGCAGCTTCTTCAATATTCGTCACGTCGACATTTTCATCGTGAAGCAATTCTCTGGTCCATAGAGTTTTTTCAGTTCCCTTAACATAAACAATTGAATTTTTGATAATTTTTCGAAGATATTTTCTAACGTCTTGAAATTCTGTGAGTCCGCCATCCCAGTTTAAGCCATGATGATTCTGATATAACCATTGAGCTTGTCTTCTTAGAGATGGTGGAAGTTGATCAGAGTTATATGGAGGCTTTAATATGAAATGGTGATGGTGACCGTTGTGCAGTATAGCTATTTCCTTTGCGATAAATCTATTATTTGCTCCTTTAAAGCCTTGAACATCGAGAATAAAATACATTTTGCGTACTTGTTTCCTCTCTAAAATCTTGCCTTCAACTATAGCGATTACATTTCTCTAGAAACTATCTGACTCAAGGGATTATAGTTTATAATGCGATCGTGTAACATCAAACAGTAAGCTGACGTATTATTAGGGATTATTTTCGATGTTTTGATTTCATTCATTTCAATTATAATTTCTTTTATTGTTTGCTTGGTGATTTTCTCATAGAAAAGAAGAAAACATGTTTAAACTTGATGATTCAAATTCTTTTCAATTTTATTTATATTTCACAATAATATATTCAATTTGGTTATACATTTTTTTTTTCTTAAGTTTCATTGCTTGGTATCTTATGATGACCCCAAGCATACGTACTTATACCATCTGAGCGTATGTATCGCTTGGTGTCATTACAACTTAGGGATAACTTATTCAAATTTTGTGTATATATTACATGTAACTTACTTCTAAAAATAAACATGTTTCCATAAAATTTTGTTTTTTTAAATAAACAGTTTTTATAATTTTCTATGCACAATGTTTTAGTTAACGATTTTTTTATTCCTTTCGCCTTTTGCACCGATTCACCATTATCAACTGTAAATGAGTACATTTTTGCCCTCAAACCAACAAACTCTAATATTTTTTTTCCCTTAGTCTCATCCTTAAACATTCCTAAAACTTTTCCATTGACTAGTGGAAAATTATGAGGATTTGAATTCTCATACTCAGAGGTATCAAACTTCGAATGAATATCATTGAAAATGTCTGCATAGAAGTCATCGGTTTTAAATGTATAAATAAAAGAATCAGTGTCCATATAATTTAAAAGAACATTATCACCAAATTTGGGTTTAATGTAATCATAATGAAAATCATACATCAAAAGCTTTGATAGTTCAAGCACAACAAACCCCAAATATATTGGTTTATCGTAGGTGATATTGACTCTTCTTAATTGTACAGCAACCATAGAGCTCGTGCTCCTGGGATTTTCACAATATTTTCCCAATGCAAGACAATTTTGACATCAGTGCGCCTTTCAATATTTTCAATTGTCTTTCCATATATCACATTGTTCATTAGTTTAAAAAAATTCTTTTCGAAAACATTCTTTGAATTCTTACGATGGTGTGTATTCAAAAAGATATATTTTTGTAGCCAAGTTGACTGTTTGAACATCAGTACACGATGTACCTTCTTCAATATCAATCCATTTTTAAGAGCTTGTTGCAAATTTTGTAAGTGCATAACATAGTTTCTTTTGGGGTAAAGACTAGCTACCAATTTCTTTGATTTAGTTCCTGGAGTAGAAATATTTTCAGGACAGAATGGTAAGTCGTTATGCATATCATGAAGCGATTGTGGATACTCTAAGTCAACTTCCAACGCGTATCCATTTTCTCCGTTAGGATTTAGAGCCTTTACATAATCACTTGTAAATAATTCATGGTTTTCCCATTTAAATGCTCCATACGGAAGTAATTGAGACATTGCCCAAGCGTACAGATTATTTGCATCTAAATATACGGTGTACCGCGAAGGTATATCAGGATCAAATGTGGAAATAAATTTATTATTTGATTTCGAATACCTATGACTGCATTGCGTTAAGCCTCCTTTTATTCCTTTTTGAAAAAAGTTTAACATCTCCAAATCTGTCAGAAGCTCTAGTTCTACTCCGGTTATTTTCAACATTGCATCCCAAGACAAACCGGGTGCCGTATAATAATGGCAAGGATCTAAATGATATATATTTAGACAGACTTTTCGAAAGTTTTCGAATATATCTGCAAGCAGAACTACATCACTTCTCAAATATATTTCTAAGTAATCCTTAATAGTCCTACACTTGAAGTGATTCCAAATTTTTAAAGCAAAATTGTAATCCTTCGTCGAGCATTCCTCATTAGTCAATTTGTTGAAAAATTCTTGTCTAGGCGGAAGAGATATTTCATTTAGCCTATCCCATGAATTTAAATAATCATAGGGAAAAACACCCTTTCTTTGAACTAAATTTATGCTCTCTTGTTCATTGCAAAAATAAGCCGCTGTGATTTTAAAATCCTCTGGAAGAAGATTTTTTGTTAGCGAATCGATGCTCTCACCCAAAAAGCGAAAAGAATCCAAAAACCGCAACTCTATAGTTTTTTTATCGCCTACAACTATTCTCTTAGATATGCATGTATATTTTTCCTTATTTATGGCTAATACTTTTATGTCTCCTTCAATTTCTTGAAGAGATGTAAAAAATAAGTGACTATCATATCCAGTCATATTATGTAAAAAAATTGGGAAAAAGTGGGGAACTCTGAATTTAAGATTGCAAGAGTTATGTGCAGGACCCCTATAGTCCCCAGTAAAGTGGCAATGATCCTTAACCCTATATTCGTAATCTTTAAATTGTTGCTTACATATAACACAGGAATCCGAAATAAGTTGGATCATCTCATCCAGCTCAGTCAGTTGGTTCATCGGCTTTGGATTCTTCATAAATTGGTTATAAGCAATAGTTGCGTCCTCAACCAAACCACGCACAAACTCTCTGGTACAGTTTTGACCTATAAAGATAGAAAGCAAAAACAAAAAATTACTTCAATTCAAATGAATCAATAAAAATCAATCTTACCTGTAAATGTCCGCATACGATTTTTCGATTCATCAAACGAACATTTCATCAGATATGAGCTGGCACATGGAACATGTTCTTGAACTGTTGTCGTTGATGAAGCAGTAGGGTCCGGAATGCAGCTATCGAGTGGTTTAAGAATGCACTCAAAATCTGCATATGTTACAAATGGTACAACCATTTGCCTCTCGCAGTTTTTGAATTTCAGAATTTTATTATTCTCCTTTGGCATATTAGTCACAATTCGTTTACATTCTTTCCTGTGCCGAAAAAGGCTGTCTTCATTATAAAAATGGTGCAAACAACTATTACAAAAGAATAGCTGGACCTCCTTCTTTCCCAAGACTTCACTCCGTATCAGCCTGCTAAGATTTTTAATCCACACGTAATGATTGTTAAGAAGCAAAAGGTTTATATGAAGCGGCTTCTCGTTTGAGGTCACATAATACGGTCCTTCTATGTGGGGTTTTTTTGCCATTTTCCTCACTATTTGCAAAACCAAACACATTGATGCTGATTTTATTGTTGGATTCAAAAATTTGTATATCCTTAAGTTTCAGAGGGAAACTAAGTCCGATGAAGTCCAGAGTAATGTCACCCAAGTGTATTATTTCAGCTGTTATAGCTGGAATGCTATATGAAGAAGTCAGATATGGATTGGTGACGTTTGGTTTCAAAGCGGAGATGACGGCCCATTTAAAACAAAATATATCATTGTTTTGTACTTTGATGACTGCTTTTTTATTCGAAATGTACTTTGGTAGGATGTGGTGTACGGAACCTCTTAATGGTTGATGTTTGTTAATGTTCACTTCGATGTTAATAATTCTCACTAGTGCCCATCCGCTATCTCTCTCCTGAAACTCATCCATTTTGTTCAAAATCCTTTCTTGCATCTCATCAATCTTTCTGTCTATTTCTTCAGACAGATAAACTGGTTGCATTTCCTTTGACATGGATTTAATATCTGTTGAAACGTCATCTTCGTCAATAATTTTCACATATTCACCGAACAGTTCTAAGTTAAATTTTACCGAACCGTGTGTACACAATTGTTCCTCCACAAGATTATGAATAATCAATTTCTTATTCTGAATTACATTTTTTGCATCCAAATCGGATTCGTCGGTATTCATAACCGCAAAAGATATAATTCTTCCACTAAACGATGTTTTAATTGTGTACACATCATTTTCATTATATTTTTCTTGAACACTGGCTTTGTGGGTGTTGCTCCTTTGGTGTTGTGCCCAATTTTTAGTAAATATTTCAATATTGCAAACTGGGCACATTCTTTTTTCATGCAAGCTTTCTCGATTAATACTTGCAGAAGTTGAAGCACCTGTCGGATTGTTTGAAGCAGTTGAAGCACCAGTCGGGTTGCTATAAGAAGTTGAAGCACTCTCATCAGTATTATGTTTCTTAAAGCACTTTACAATATGCTGCTTTAAATTACTTCTTCTCGTAAATGCCTTGCCGCAAACAATACAGTGCTCCAAACATAGTTCATGCACTGACCTTACGTGACGTTTTAAGGCAAATACTTTTGAAAAGTTTTTGTTGCAAATTGAGCACACTGTATTAGGATTCATTTTATCACTGTTTTTTTTTTTTTTTTTTTTTAATGTATAGGTATGTATAACTGTATAACTTTAAAGAACTATAAATCACTTTAATATATTACAGAATTTTTTTTTTTTTGACGATTTGAAAGTCTTTTTATAAAACTATGTTTGCCAATATTCTGCAAAACTACTTAATACTGCACCGTTAATAATTATTTTTTGATAAATTCTATTTTTGAATACTTTAAATAAACCAACTTAACACTGGACAGCTGCTTATTACAATGAAATTATTTCCCCAAATGTTCATGCCTTTATTCACACATTTTCTGTGGACATCTATCGTTATCATGCATTCATTTTAACTCACACGACCCAATGTTTGTTTACATTTTGCATTCCAACCAACCGCTAAGTCAAGTGTACCTATTAGCAGTTAAGGATTTCTGGAAGAGGACATAACATATTCTAAACAAAACCTATTTTCTAGCACGGTTTGAATATTCATCGTTATCAGCACACATTTTAAAAATCATACGACCCAATGTTTGGATGCAAATCGTTAAGTCAAGTACCTATTTTTAACAGTTAAGGATTTTTTTATTTTTTGAGAGATATTATAAACAAAAATCAAGTTTTAAACATTGACGCTGAAGAAGATAAGCCATGTGAAATACGATACGCCAACGACCACGACGACCGGCGTGTGGTTACAATAATTATGATCTTGCATCTTGCATGCGGCATGTTTCAGAAAAAACACTGTAGATCAATGCAACCTATTGGTTTTGGTTTTAAGACCCTGTACTCAGAGAAAGAAAAATATTATCCATGTCCATGTGATGAAATAAAAAGTTTTTTTTTTTTTTTTTTTTTACAACAATTGTGTTTTATTTATCCAGGAATTATGTTCCCTTGGAAAACCAAGCCATTTAACATAGACTTTGTCGTCTTTTATTTTCAAAACTTTTTCCACAAGGAATGTATCGGGAAATTTACTTTGTTGTAATTCTTGTTCATAGAAGCTACCATTGATTGGTTGGTTCTGAAAGTCTTTAAGGAGATACGTGACCGGGTTTGTCAACTTTACTTTTCTTATCTTGAATATTTCCGTTGTCCAATTTGGTGTATAGCCTTTTTCGAAAACATGTTTAAACTTGCTGATTCGAACATTGCTGCCGACTGTAAATTTTCTTTTATGAGCAACTTTAATATGATTATAAATTGTTGATAATAATTCTTTTTCATTTTTCTTATTTACATCAACTGGTCGCCTTTTAATGGTTCTGTGCACAGAGTGATTGTATGCATGCATTAAATACTTTAAAATCGGTGTCCACTTGTAAGAACCATTAAAACTGAATTCTTTCCACATCTTCTCCTTGAGTGTTCGATTGAAACGTTCGACAATTGATGCTTTCAACGAACTATATGTTGAGTAATGATTAGTTTTGTATTGTGTCATTAAATTTCTGAAGTGTTGATTAAAAAATTCTGTACCATCGTCGGTTTGTAAGTTCTTTGGTGATCGATGTGCACTATCAAAAATGGATTTCATGGCTTGTGTAACGGACGATGCGGTTTTATTTTTCAATGGAATTGCCCATGCATACTTTGAAAATGTATCAATCACAGTCAGGATATAGTTGTATCCGTTGTTATGCTTACTGTGAGGTATCATTTCAACCAAGTCAGCTTGCCACAAGTCATCGAAGCCCTTAATGATGACACGACGTCGAGCGAAATTTCTTCGAGCAGGCTTGTGTAGTTCCTCAACAACATTTCTCTTACTCATATTGCAGTAGAATGAATAAAAATATCCATAAATTCTCATTAAAATAGGTTTATTTTTCAAATCTTTTATACAATGACATTAACTTCTTAATTCTAATCAATCTGCTTTCAACCATATAACATGCGCAAGTATCTGGTCCTTCTTGACAAAGATTTGCAGACCAGGGACAGTTTATAAAATGACAGCCATGAACAGAGGTGGTGGAAGATACGTTTTCAAAGTTCCTCAGAAAAGTAATACAGTCAATAAATTCACTGAAATGTTCCTCAAGAAGAGTTTGATTATTTGTTTTAAGAAATTTTAAAACCTCATCGAAGATCGTAGACGTATTTACTGTAGACATGATTTCAAGTTCAGTTCCGAATGCGTACTAAATTGGTGAAAAGCCAGTTCTTGTCGTGCTAATAGGTTCACCACCACTATTTTTTTTAAACTTCTCGAAAATATCCAACATATACTTTCTAATCTTATCGAGTAATTCAAGAGTTTTTAAATTTTGTTCATTAGTGTATGATCGCAAAGACGTATCCATTTTTTCCAGTTTATCTTCGATGATTTGTAACTTCAGTGCCTCATCATTTATAGTTCCCATGAGTGCGTTAAAATTGTTGTCTACGTACCGTCGATGATTTAGCATGCTTTTATCTTGAAAGTCTATGTTCTTATCTACGTATTCCTTATTGGCTGCTTGCTGAGAAGTTGTAGGTTCGCCAACATTATTTAGACATTTACCTTCAATGTCGAAGTCTCCAATGGGCAATAGTTTAAAACCTCTACCAGGTGGTCCTTGAGGACCAATTACTGGTCTGCGAAAACGGTTGGAACTTCTTCCAAACTTGTCTACGCTCATTTTGCTATTAATGGTATACTATTGGTTGCAGAGGTTAATATATGATATTTGATTCACGCAGCTCTTCCACAATTGCGTTTATTTCATTCTGAAGATTATTATTGCCGGCTGCTTGGGATGCAATCAAAAGTCTAAGTCTATCTGTGAGCTCATTGGGGTCATCCCAATAAATGTAATCGATAGGATTATTGGAATATATCATATCAGATGAATATGTTTTTCCAATTTTCTTTATAACTTTCTGTGTTAGTCGTTGTAGAAGAGGTCGAATAATTTGACGATACTTATGACCCCTATTACCTTTAACTTGTGAATTACTATCATGGCCTTTCAAATGTGCTTTCGTTTTTTGTAATATCCTAAGATATTCATTCAAATCTTCATTGGCGTATCGATTTTTTCTGGGGATCCTGCGAAAAATTAACTCAAAAAGACCATCCGTTCCAGGGAAGATTTCACCATCAATGACGAAATTTTTTTCTTCGTTTATTAAAAAACTTGATCCACCCAATTTCGTGGAATTTGACTGAACATCAAAATATGGACCATAGGTCTTGTCACGATTTGAATCTGATGGCGATGATCGGCTGACCGGTGTACTTCGATACGGACTATTTGTGGGTGTTCTAAATGAAACATCGTGCTCCGTTGACAGAATTGATTCTGAAGAAATTGATTCTGGCGATGAAAATTGAAAACGCTTCCTTAGAGCAAGTTTTTCGTCGGAAGGATTTTGAAATTCTTGTCGTTGGCGTTCTCGTTTCACAGTTTCATTGTCAGTGTTTTTTGCTGTTACATTTTTCACGATTTCTTTTAAAGGTTCAACAATTGGCTTAAAAGTATTTTCTAGTTCCGTTTCCTTCGTAATTTTTCCAGTTTTTAGAAACAAATACTTTTTTCTCAGGGCTTTCCTAGTTTTGATAAGATCTTTTAGTACGTTTTCATTGACATCCATATTTGAGTGGAGAAGGTGCGATTCCTAACAGGGCAGTTCCAAAAAGGGCAGTTTCATACAGGGCGGTTCCAAAAAAACAGGGCAGTTTCATACGGGGCGGTTTCAAACAGGTCAGTTCATTCAGTTCAGTTCTACCCGGATGCATTCACATAGGCAGACGTTTTACAACTGCTATGTTTATAGCACTGCAATTTCTTTAAAGGCATTTTTGTAGCGACCCTTCTCTATGCTGATATCCTTATCGATTACTAGAAATCCATATTTATCATTCCAGCATTTAGAGCATAGTTCCTTGAACTGATTAAATGACATATCTGAATTTATATGATCATTGTATATATGTTTCAGATTAAGTTCGTCTTGCTTGAAGAGTATCATATAGTTTGCATTGTCGCGAATCAAATGTTTTGGTATATGTGTATAAGATTGGCATAGATAAAAACTGTCTACTCCATTATGTCGACCCATACAAAAATAATCCCGAATGTTATTCTGCTTATCACAGGCCACATCATCAAATATAAAAACGGAATTTCGTTTTGCTTTAGATGGAGACATAATTTCGCAATTATTTGAAAATTCATTGTGCTCCATTCCGCTTACTGATTTCACAAGCTTTCGTAGATACATATATTTGGGTTGATGTAAAGACTTGGAATATATGTAAACATTTTCAAATTTTAGTCCATTCGGATCGAGAAGAATGCTCAACATAACATTTGTTTTTCCACAGTTTGACGGACCCACAATTATTCCTCGAATACTATTGGGAAACAGTGCTCCGTGTTTGCTCTTTTTTTCGATTTTGCTATCGAAATTCCTTACTTTAATAATACCCTCTTGCTTTTTAAACTTCTTTTCATCAAATGATGGTAATCAGTATAAAACATCTTGCTTTATAGACAACCATTACATAATAGATCAGCACGTTGCGATATAAAAATGATAGTTTTTGAAGCTAATCCTATCAGTCGGAAATATACATTCAAGGGGTACGGACTAGTAAATTCATTAATCAATAAGTTACCATTTGAATTACATCTACCTTCGTACAACTTTTGTGGACCCGGAACTAAATTAAAAGAGCGTCTTGCTAGGGGAGACCGTGGAATTAATCAATTGGATGAAGCCTGTCGCGAGCATGATATTGCATATTCGAAGAATACAAACTTGACCGATCGATATAAAGCTGACGAAATTTTAACGGAAAAGGCCTGGGAAAGGGTAAAGGCTAAGGATTCATCGATAACTGAAAAACTAAATAGTATTTTGATCACGAATGCGATGAAGGTCAAAACAAAGCTTGGTATGAGCGTACAACCTAAGAAAACCAAACGAACTGCTAAGAAAATTAATTTGTTTAAGAGAGCAGTTAAAGAAGCAAGAAGTGCTATAAGAAAACCGAAAAGCAAAGATCCAAATGAAATTGCACTTACAGCCTTAAAGGCTGCTAAACATATTTTAAGAAATAAGCCAAGGTATATTATATCTCCCCGAGTAATACCATTACCAAAAAAGATTGGTGGCTTCCTACCATTATTACCTATTTTTGCTGGGCTATCAGCGATTGGATCTCTAACTGGAGGAGTTGCTGCAATTGCAAAAGCAGTAAAAGATACGAAGATTGCTAGGCAGCAATTGGAAGAAAATAAACGACACAACCAAGCCATGGAAGCAATGAAAATTCAACATGGTAAAGGCCTTTACCTACAACCATACAAAAGTGGACTTGGACTTTTTCTTAAACCCCAAGATTCAAAAAACTAATAAATTCGCTACCCAATCGTCCTCTAACCAATATTGATATTATGCATTTCGGAATAAACAATATACCTTATTTTCGTGGTGTCTACATGCGAGATACATTGCCGAGCAGACCCCTGAACAAGGAATGCGGAGTAATTAATTTGGATACTGACAGTGGGCCTGGTACACATTGGGTAGCATATATTAAGAATAAGAAAAGCGTAAAGTATTTTGATAGTTTTGGTAATCTGAAGCCACCTTTAGAAGTTGTTAGATATTTGGGTAATAAAAATATGTCTTACAATTATGACAGCTGTCAACATTTTAACACATATGTATGTGGTCATTTGTGTTTGAAGTTTCTATTAGATCAAATAAATAAAGAAAATTAAAAAATGAGTATTCATTTCTATTTAAACCACAATGTCGTTAACACTAACGTTAACCGGAAACCAATCTACTCTAACTGCAGAGTATTTTCCACCAATTACCCTAAACACAGATTACGTATGTGGCTTAGTTGACTTCCAGACCTATAATTCAATACCTAATGTGGATGTATTTAATAATACACTTCATATTGGTGATATGGTTATAACACTTCCTACTGGCTCTTATGAAATTGAAGATATTAATAACTATGTACAAGAGATTGTTAAAGTGCACAATACGGATCATCCAAAAACAATAATATCTATCGATATAAAGGCCAATAATAATACTTTAAAATGTGAAATATATAGCACAACAGAGATCGATTTCTCACAACCTAACTCTATTGGATCGCTCTTAGGATTCAGCAAGAAAAAGTTAACTGTCAATAAATTGCATGAATCTGACCTTCACGTTGATATCAATAGAGTGAATATTATCCGAATTGATTGTAATTTAATCGAAGGTACATATATCAATAATGAATTAGCACATACGCTTCATGAATTTTCGGTAAATATTAAATATTAAATATTTGGTGATAATGTTTTTTTAAATTATATGGACACTGATTCTTTTATTTATACATTTAAAACCGATGACTTCTATGCAGACATTTTCAATGATATTCATTCGAAGTTTGATACCTCTGAGTATGAGAATTCAAATCCTCATAATTTTCCACTAGTCAATGGAAAAGTTTTAGGAATGTTTAAGGATGAGACTAAGGGAAAAAAAAATATTAGAGTTTGTTGGTTTGAGGGCAAAAATGTACTCATTTACAGTTGATAATGGTGAATCGGTGCAAAAGGCGAAAGGAATAAAAAAATCGTTAACTAAAACATTGTGCATAGAAAATTATAAAAACTGTTTATTTAAAAAAACAAAATTTTATGGAAACATCTTAATTTTTAGATGTAAGTTACATGTAATATATACACAAAATTTGAATAAGTTATCCCTAAGTTGTAATGACACCAAGCGATACATACGCTCAGATGGTATAAGTACGTATGCTTGGGGTCATCATAAGATACCAAGCAATGAAACTTAAGAAAAAAAAAAATTTATAACTAAATTGAATATATTATTGTGAAATATAAATAAAATTGAAAAGAATTTGAATCATCAAGTTTAAACATGTTTTCTTCTTTTCTATGAGAAAATCACCAAGCAAACAATAAAAGAAATTATAATTGAAATGAATGAAATCAAAACATCGAAAATAATCCCTAATAATACGTCAGCTTACTGTTTGATGTTACACGATCGCATTATAAACTATAATCCCTTGAGTCAGATAGTTTCTAGAGAAATGTAATCGCTATAGTTGAAGGCAAGATTTTAGAGAGGAAACAAGTACGCAAAACGTATTTTATTCTCGATGTTCAAGGCTTTAAATGAGCAAATAATAGATTTATCGCAAAGGAAATAGCTATACTGCACAACGGTCACCATCACCATTTCATATTAAAGCCTCCATATAACTCTGATCAACTTCCACCATCACTAAGAAGACAAGCTCAATGGTTATATCAGAATCATCATGGCTTAAACTGGGATGGCGGACTCACAGAATTTCAAGACGTTAGAAAATATCTTCGAAAAATTATCAAAAATTCAATTGTTTATGTTAAGGGAACTGAAAAAACTCTATGGACCAGAGAATTGCTTCACGATGAAAATGTTGACGTGACGAATATTGAAGAAGCTGCTTGTCCTTGTCTAAAAGAATTAAAGCGTATCTATCCAAATGAAGTAAAGTGTTTATACCATGACAAATGCTGTGCACTGCAAAATGTTTACCTATTGCATAAATTCTTATGTGGAAGCGAATCAAAAATAAAATAAAAGTTGAAACATAATTAACAACAAAGAGTGTTTTATTTTCTTGAAGGTATGCAAGTAATTTTGAATCAGCAAGTTTAAACATGTTTTCTTCTTTTCTATGAGAAAATAGACAATCTTTTATGTGGTACCATTTTAATGAAGTCGTTTTATTTTTTATTTTTAGATTATTTTGCCTTGATTTCCAGCTTGACGGTTTTATACCAGAGACCTTGATAGGTCAGGGTCCAGCCCCCTAAATTCAATTTATCAAGAGTCTCTTGACTCATTGCCGTGTATCTTTCAGGCAGGAAAACCTAAAAAAAAAAATTTTCTTACTCTTTCGATAATATTGCGTTAAAGAAAAACAAATATACCTGAAATTCTCCCAGGTCCGCGATAACTCTCAGACCATATTTGGTCGTCACTTTTTTCATGCCCCGTATATCGTAGGGCGTATCTTCAACCAAGGACTTAATTGCATGAGTGGGAGGGTATCCCAATGCAAGAGTTTGGAGTTCTTCTAAGATGTTTGTTGACATTTTTGCGTTGACTGATTCACCAAAGAACTTACGCAGAGTTTTTATACAAAATTGTCTTTTCATTCACACTAGCACAACCCAACTAGAAAACCAACTATCCCAACTGGATCTTAGCAAATAAATGTTGTAGGGGCTTCTACGGACATCTAGTGGCGGCTATCATCTACACAAACCCACCTAGATACACAAACCAAGTCCAGTAAATTTGAGGTACTAGCGCCATCAGAATTGGAATCGAGTTGGGTCTTGACTAGAAAACCAACTATCCCAACTAGATCTTAGCAAATAAATGTTGGGGGGCTACTGGCGACATCTAGTGGCAGCTAGCATCCACACAAACCCACTGGAAAACCAACTATACCAACTAGATTTTAGCAAATAAATGTTGGGAGGGGCTACTACCGACAACTAGTGGCGGCTAGCATCCATACAAACCCACTAGAAAACCAACTATCCCAACTGGATTTTAGCAAATAAATGTTGGGAGGGGCTACTACCGACATCTAGTGGCGGCTAGCATCCACACAAACCCACTAGAAAACCAACTATCCCAACCATTTCCACCGGAAGTTTAGTGTACTGACTAACTTTAAGCTAGGACAACAACCGGAACCTGTGCACCACCCTCAAAGGCACCACTTTACATACGCCAGACCCAACCAATCTATACTACTGACAGATATAACTTTGAGGTGGTAAAGGACTTTGTCTACCTAGGCTCCGCTATGACTTTAGACAATGACACCAGCGCTGAGATTAAACGAAGAATAACTCTTGCCAATCGCTGTTTCTTTGGGCTAAGAAAGCAATTGAGTAGGAAAGCCCTCTCTCGAACAACTAAAGTGACCCTTTATAAGACCTTGATCATCCCAGTCCTACTTTATGGTGCAGAGGCATGGACTCTATCAAAATCGGATGAGGCTACACTTGGTTACTTCGAGAGGAAAATTCTTCGAGTAATTTTCGGTCCCGTCTGCATAGACGGTGAATGGAGGAGAAGATACAACGACGAACTGTACAGGCTGTACAGCGACATCGACCTGGCCAGAAGAGTGAAGGTCCAACGACTGAGGTGGCTGGGTCATGTAGAGCGAATGGACGTCAATGCTCCGGCCCGGAAGATCTTCGAATCCACACCCGAGGGACGGCGCAGTAGAGGAAGACCGCGACTCAGGTGGCGCGCGCAAGTGGAAGGGGACCTTAACCAACTTAGCGTGCGAAACTGGAGACAGCTGGCCAAAGATCGTGCTGGCTGGAGACGCTTGTTGGTTGAGGCCCAGGTCCACCCCGGACTGTAGCGCCACCTTAAGTAAGTAAGTAAGCTTCACCCAAAAAAGAGAAATTGCCTACAAGCTGAATTTGACATTGATGTAGCCCAGTTTGAATTCATGTATTAGTGCCAATGTTAATCAAAGGGACTCACTCATACTTGAAAAAAACCAGCCTACACTCTTCCGGTTTAGACCGGATGTCGATAACCTGAGGTGGGTTGTCATTTCATTATCGTGTGTTGCGGCTGTGTTGGGCAAATTAAAGTTGTTCTTAGTTCCTGTTCGAAATCGTTAGTTATATTTTGAACGTCATTAAAGCATAATAATATAAAAATATTCGACTTGCTTATTTGTTCGTTGGTATCAAGTTATTATATTATATCAGAACACCATGATATAAACAATTGTTGTAAACAACGAAACTAAATACATTAGTTAAAAGATAAAATTTCAATTCAATGTTAATTTTTGTTTGTTCTTGAGACCTTTTCCGGCGTATGTAATAACAAAATACTTATTGCAATTAATTTATCACCGTCCGATTTCTTTTTAATGTTCTCATTATTGATATTTGAATTTCGCCAGCACTATTTCTATGAATTCTTCCCTCCCATTTTTTCTTGAATATTCGCTAGAGACTAAAGGTATATTAAAAGGGATAGCAATTGTTTGTAAAGCAACCGCAAATTTTTAATCCTTTATTTTCATATAATCTTGAAATGTCAAAAATAAGCTGCCAGCAGCTGGAAAATATAATTTTAATGCATTTTTTGATGTGTCTACATTAATAAAATTGGTGTGTACGCACTCACTCCTATTGGGAATTTTCGTTTTAATTTTTCGTACTGCTCTAGTTTCATTTTAAAAGCAAAAAAAAACGCAAAAAAATAGTGTCATATGGGCTTTACTAATATGAAACATCCTAGTAATCAGACATTTTGAATGTGATGTAGGTAATTCGTATGAATTTTTTTTTGTTTTCCGTAATAAAAAGGGAGTCTTCACGAAAAGATCATTACTAAAAAATCATATTTCAAATCTTTCGTAATAAATTCTTCGGGCATTACTGCGGAGTAATTTTTCGCCAAAAACAACAAACAGGAACAAATAGGAACAAAAATATTTTATTTGAACGAATGAATTTTTTCCTTTATTATTATTTATATTGATTACATTCGTTATTATGCAATTTGTAGAATATGAACATGTATTCGTTGTGAAATAAAACAACGAATTTAAACTCTCAGAACGCATCCATCAGCAGACAGAAATCACCAAACACACAAACTATCAGTCAGTGTTCTTAGACGTCTCTCTTTATTTTTCCCACCAAGTGTGTTCTTTTTCCTTTTTCACTAAATTTAAATTAAATAAAAGTAAAATTTGTATTGTTAGGACAAAAATCACACTTAATTAATCTTCAGTATAAAAATCGCAGTTTGCTAACACTTTTTAAGGTTTTTTTTTTTTGTACTAGAAATTGTTTCTATAGGCAAATCTTCTTTTTATGTGCATTTAGTGCGTTTATATTCATGTTCAACAAAAAGGTTTTCGAAAATATTAAATTCCCTCAAAAACGTAGAGATACAACGTTGTAGGAACACTGCTGAATTCACACGTATTCACAGACAGTAAAATTGCGAGCGGGAGGGAGGGGCTTATATTGAAAAAATTTGCGGGGGGAATCGGTGAAACGTAGTAAAGCTGTCAGTCTATTTCATACTTAGTTTATGATATTAGCGACTAGTGAGATACTACGTCTGTTGAGACGCAGAAGCTCTTTGGATCTTTTTGTATCCAGTGTCGGCCAAGTAAGCCTGACAACGTTACAATATCCTAGATGTTTCCACCTATGACTTGCTTTTCTTGTTGCGTCCGCCTTGATAATTTGTTTTTGCGTATGACAGCGATGCCTGCACGTTGTGCATACTAACACTATCAACGCCGGAGGAGCCTAATCTAGCAAGTTCGTCAGCTGCACAGTTCCCTGGGATAACCCAGCAAAGGGTGAGGTCGTACTGTCCATCTATCTTGTTAAGAGATACGCGGCAATCTTCCACCGCTTTTGATCTTGTTTCGCTAGATACTTAGGATCTGATAGTGTCCTGACTGTCAATATATATTACAATATCCCTGTGTGATATTGCATTAATCGACAGCCACGCCATGGCTTGACGAATAGCTGTGATTTCGGCTTGGAAGACACTACAGACTACAGTGTATCGGGAGAGAGAAGGAGAGGCTCAGGCTCAGTTCTTCCGAGAATACCCCTGCTCCGACTCCCTCTAAAGTCTTAGAACCGTCCGTAAAAATTGACAGTGCTCCTTCGTGTAGGACCTTTCGTGAGTCCCATTGGGATCCGTCCGGTATTTCGTATTTGAAGCCTTTTTTGAAATCGATTTTCGTAGGCAGATAGTCAGTAGAAGAGGGTAGGGAGCATGTTCGAAGGAGGATGCTGGCATGTCCAGTTGGATACCCTCTCCAGTGCTTACCTTCCCTGAGTCTGATAGCCGCATTAGCGGCGTATTCCTTGCTGACGATGTCTAGAGGAAGAAGATTAAGCATTACCTGTAGAGCGGCGGTAGGAGTTGTCCTCAGTGCACCCGTGATGCTGATGCATTCCAGGCGTTGAGTCTTCTAAAGGGCCTTCAGATTGGAGTTCTTGTCCAAGGCCAGCCACCATACAACGATGACGTAAAGAAGAATCGGTCTAATCACCGCGGTGTAGAGTCAATGCATTATGTTAGGTTGGAGGCTCCATCTCGATCCGACAGCCCTCATACAGGAATATAGAGCCACTAGGGATTTCCTAGAACGTTCGGCAATATTTTCCCTCCATAAGAATTTCCTGTCTAATATGAGCCCCAAGTATTTGGCACTTTTGATAAACTCGAGTGGAGTGCCGTTGAGATTAGGGGATAAGAGGAATCTTTACCCTTCTAGTAAATAGAACTAGCTCCGTTTTTGTCGGATTGATGCTTAGACCGCAGCTTTCGGTCCAGGCCACTAGTCTACGTAAAGCAAGTTCCAGAATATTGGAAAGAGTCTGTGGATACTTTCCTGAGGTGAGCAAGGTGACGTCGTCCGCGTAACCCACGACTTTGTATCCGGAAAGCTACATCGAAATCAGAAGTTCGTTGAGAATTAGATTCCACAGTAGTGGAGATTGCAATCCCCCTTGGGGGGTACCTCGGTGCACAAGTTTTTCGACAGCGCTGCTGCCAAACGTGGCTTTCACCCTTCTGCGGGTGAGAATATGGCCGATTAGGCAACATATTTGTTCGCCAATATTTAGCTTTTTTAAGGCTTGAATAATCGAACGAGTTATTGAAGGTCCCCCTATATGTCAAGGAAAATTGCCATAGCATATTCCTTGAATGAAAAGAACCTTTCGATCGAGCCGACGATAGAATGAAGGGCGGTCTCAGTGGATTTGCGCGTTTGATAGACATGTTGAGAGCTAGAAATTAGCTCTTGGTCAACAGTACTTTTGATGTGAAGATCGATGATGGTCTCAAGTGTTTTCAATAGAAAGGATGACAGACTGCTTGGTCTGAAGTCCTTTGGAAGTGTATGTGAGGTCTTACCTAATTTGGGAATGAAAACAACTTTAACCAAGGTTCAGGATGAAGGAATGCTGCCCAGAGTTATGCAGCCAGCCAGAATCATGCTTAGACTATCTTTGTGCAATCTGTAGCACTCATTCGTATTGTTTATGTTCTCACAGAAATTGCGCCAGGAGCTACATTGTGCCTTTCGAACTTCCTTTTTAAAGAGTCTTAGGCTGTCTTTGTAAGCTTCCCAGTCCATGTCTAGCTTCGTAGTTTTGGCTCTGTTAAAGGCCTTCGACTTCTCAACAATGGTAGCATCCAAATCCTCTTGTGGCGAGTCGGTGTCAGCCGAGGATGATGCAGAGGAGTGGGGCGCGTAAAATTCGAGCTGACTGAAAACCCATCCAAACCGCTGGATATATTACATTTAGACTAAATGTCAATACACAAAGAACATTTCCTAACAATAGTAAAAATAGTAGCTTCCAAGTAGGAATTGTCGATTACCGTTTTCGTCTCCGACTTAAAAATACACGACTCTTCCAAATCTGTATTACGCTTGTCGTTTTTACACGACAAAGGTCGGATGCAAATGTCGAATGCGTTTTTTGTACTAAAGGGTGATTTTTTAAGAGGCTTAGAACTTTTTTTAAAAAAAGAACACAAAAAATTCGAAAAAATGAATGAAATATTTATTTGAATCGATAGTTTGAACCTTGCAATTTAATGTTTAAAGATAATTTCATGCAAATGTTGACCGCGGCTGCGTCTCAGGTAGCCCATCCGCTGAGTCCAATTTTGGCATACTCTTTCACACATATCGGCCGGTATCTCACGAATGAATGCATGGATGTTGGCTTCCAGTGCGTCAATCGAAGCGGGCTTGTCCCTATACACATTAGCCTTGGCATACCCCCACAAAAAATAATCTAATGGTGTCAAATCGCACGATCTAGGCGGCCAATTGACCGGCCCGAATATTCTTCCGAATAGACTGCTCAGAAGGTCGAGAATGCCGATCATAAAATGGAAGCAGCGCGCGATGAACATTTCGAACCGAGCACGAATTTTGATAGTAAAATTCAATAATTTGCAAGCGTTGTTAATTTGTAAGACGATCCATGGTTAAATTGCAAACCAAACTGAAGCTGTTTGACAGTGACACAAGGTACTAAACACACGTCAGCTGTCAAAACCAGTGTTGCCAAAACCAAACCAGCTAAAAAATCACCCTTTAGTTTTGTAGTCGTCTCACGACTGTACCAATTAATTATTTTACTTAAACATTACAGTTTTTAAAAAGTCTTTATTTCACTCTCTAGTTGACCCCTTACCACTGGTGGGGGGAAGTCAACGATGAGAGATGTGTAATGGTAAAACAGAACTAAACTCGAGAAATAATTTATCCTCGTATTTATAGTTACATTAGTGTTGGCGTTGGCTAAATGTTCAATCCCTCAGAAGGAGGCAAAAGATAAGAAAGAATATGAAATTTGACACTGACCAATTATGCTGATCTAAGTATCTGGAAATGCCACAGAGTGAAGCTCTGTCATATAGTACGGATGCAATTGCTTATGTAATCTATTTCGTATTTGATGCCTTTGTCAATGGGGTATCTTAACTCCCCTCTTTCTTAAGAGAAACGTCCCGTTTCTTCGTATTCTTTTGTTAGGCGTTTAATATTATCATTCATTTCCAAAAAAATTATTTCATCCGATTTATTTCTACAATTTTGTTTATATGTTTGCCAACGTGTTTTAGTTTTATATAATAAAAATATTATTAAAAAGCTTATAATTAAACATATAATTGTCCAAAACATTGGACGTTTTTTGATCTCTATTTTTATTGAATTTATACATTTATATTTTCAAATTTTAATTCATTATTTTCAGATTCTATGTATCTTATAATTTTATATTTATTCAAATGATTTGTTTTCAAGTATGTAATTGGAAATAATGGCTGTTGGATTTTCATAAGTAGTATTATCGATTATAGTACTATTTTCAAAGGTTATTAAATATACGCCTTCAACAAAATGGCTATCTATTGTATTATTTCCGGATACCAAAATTACACCATCTTTTATTATTTCGATGTTTTTGTTGTTTTCTTTAATTTTAATACATTGTCCTTTTTCATTATTTAAAATTTTAGATAAACATGTTTCTTTTAGAGATAGTTTACAAAATGTATTTGTTAATTCTTACTTACAATTTTCAATGTTAAAGTATTTTGTCTTACATTTTACAATTTCCTTATCTATTACAAATTTTCCGTCTTTTTGGCTGATGGCCCTAGTTTCATATAACTTACAATTGTTTTTCGAAATTGGATATTTTATATATATTACTATGGTATCTTTATCCTGGACTATTTTAAATTTTGAAACGTCCATTAAGTCATTTAGAGTCAGTTTTTCGTGTTCATGTTCAGTAATCGTTTTAATCTCTTGTAAATTTAGGATTGATGGGTTCAAAATTCCTAACTTAGCTAAAGTTATTGTTTGTATTATATTTTGTAGTTCTGTAATAATTAATTTATTAATATTTTTTGTTACTTTGTTATATGTACTTCCTTCTAAATTTTTTACAGATTTTTGTAAAGATTCTATAGCTTTGAAAATCTCCGAATTAGTCGTAAATTGTTTATTATTATTTTCCGATAATTCATTTAACTTGTTTGTTATTAAAACTAAGTCGTCATGGTCCGGTGACCCTGCTAACCATTTCCATATGGTTCCTAATTCATTAATTCCTCTCTTGCTTCTGTAATTATTTATTTGTAACTGTCCTAAGAGTGATTGTATAAGTTGTATTTCTAAGTCTTCATTTATACTTGAGTAAATAATATTTTTCTTTATGTTAATTTCTGTGTATTTAGGTTTGCTGCTGAGAATTTGTTCCTGTTCTTTTATCAATAGTCTATAGTAGGTTAAATTAGTTATATGGAATAAATTTCCATAGTCTTCGAAAATTATTGCATCTCCGTTTTCTATTAATACATAATTGTCTCTATTCTATTAATACATAATTATTTATTGATAAACGATCATCAACATTTTCCTGAAAGGAAAAACTAAGTCTTAATATTATCCTTATGTATTATTCTATCATTTTTATAAATTCTGACTTTGTTTCCCAAATCTTCTTTAATTTTTTGTTTCCTATATTTAGGCTGAAGTTTATTCCTATTACCTACAATTTTTTCATTAATTATTTCATCTGGAGCATATGTTTTCATATGCCTATTTTTATACCCTCCAGAGGAAGGTATATTCACTTTGCCAATACATTTGTAACGCCAAGAAGGAGTCACCGGAGACCTCATAAAGTATATATATTCTGAATCAGGATCACATTCTGAATCGATTTAGCCATGTCCGTCTGTCTGTCTGTTGAAAGCACGATGGCGCCCAAAGTAATTGACGTAGCTGAATGAAATTTGGTGAAAGGACTTCTTTTTATCTTCGTCAGGTTGGTATTCAAAATGGGCTATGTCGGTCAAGTAGTTCTGGTACCTCCCATACAAAACCAATATTAGACCCATGTGTCCCTCTTTCCGTTGAAAACACGATAGCGTCCAAAGGAACCAACCTAGGTGAATGAAGTTTTTGAAAGGACTTCTTTTATCGTCGTTAGGTTGGTATTAAAAATGGGCTATGTCGGTCAAGTAGTTCTGGTATTTTGCATGACTTGTATGCAGTGGAGGGTATCAAAGCATCGGCCAGGCCGATGATTACACTTTTACTTGTTATTATAATCTGGTTGTACCAGTTCGATTTGGTTTTTTTTTTTTTTTTTTTTTTTTTTTTTTTGTCGGAGGTTGTTACTATCCGATGGAGCACTCAGACACAAACTACAGGTCCATTGTACTGCCAAAACAGACACCTTACATTACTGTACTTAGTTTTCCCGTCTTTCGAAGAAAGATGAGAAGGAGCTTCAGTGATGAAGAGCTTAGATGTTCGGCACTCACCACATCAGCCCCAAAGATCCGCCACCTGATGCGAGCAAAGGCGGGACAGCTACAGAGGAAGTGTTCCGCTGTATCATCGTCCTCTCCACAAGCAGGACAGATAGTGGTGTTGCTCAAGCCCAACACATTTAAGTGTTTGGCAAAAGCTTGGTGGCCCGAAAGGACGCCCACAAGCAGTCTGCAGTCGATTCTCCTAAGAGATAGAAGGAAAGACGCGGACCTTTTGCAAATGTCCGGACGCAGTCGTTTGGCCTGCCTACACCCAGCACAGTCACGCCACCGACGCTCATGTTCACGAGAAACCCAAGTATCAATGGATGACCTAACCATAGAAGCAGGCAGACCCAACGCAGGTTCAGGTCCTGAGAAAGCCTCTTCTGAACCCCGTCTGGCAAGCTCATCAGCAATCTCATTTCCCTGGATACCAGTGTGACCTGGGACCCAGAGAAGATTCACGGTGTTGAGCCTTCCGACTAAGTTCAGAGAAAGCTTGAGTTCGAGCACTAACTTGGACGAGGTAAGAGGGTTAAGCAGCGCTTTTAAAGCAGCTTGGCTATCACTGCAAACGCATATGCTTCTAGCCCTCCACCTGTTTGTCACAATATAGCGCATAGCCATAAGGATAGCGAAAATCTCCGCTTGGAAGACAGACGCATGGTTACCTAAGGGGTAGTGTAGTCTAATGTTCTCGCTTTCCACAAAGACACCAGAACCAGACCCTTGTCCGGTTTTGGAGCCATCCGTGAATACACGATGGCATTCTTTCCCAGGCTCAGAGTCTGACCGAAGCCATTCCGTTTCCTGAGGAAAGTTGACATGGTAGTTTTGTCGCAGTAGGATTTCTGGGGTCATTGCGTCAGACGGCATGTCCATAAGACAGGGGTCAAAGGACAATTCTCGCACAAGTTCCTCAAAATTCCAATGCGCGTGGTACCAAAAGCCACCTCTCTTTAACCGAGAAATGGTTTTCAGCGTACACCCCATGATAAAAATATCAAGAGGGGGGAGGTTCATCATAGCATCTAGAGCAGAGCCCGGAGTGCTAGGGAAGGCCCCTGTGCATCCAAGACAAACCGTTCTTTGAAGTCTGGCAAGAGAGGCAGTAACACGTTTCCGCGAAAGCCTGTTCCACCATACAACCGATGCGTATGAGAGAAGTGGTCTTATCATTGCCGTATAGATCCAAAGGACCCTTTTAGGAGATAAACCCCATGTCTTGCCAAAAGCGCCTTTGCACTGCCAGAAAGTTGACAGCGCCTTATCGGTTTTTGATTCGACATGCTTGGACCAAAGAAGCTTTCTATCGAGGATTACTCCCAGATATTTGACTTCATCGGATATCGGGATAGTGACGCCTTTTAGCACAAGCTGAGTCAGACCAGTGATCTTCCTCCTTCTCGTGAAGAGAACAACCGTAGTTTTAAGAGGATTCACTGAAAGCCCATTTCTTGTGCACCAATCATCGATTAGGCCCAAAGATCTCTGCGCCCGAGAGCAGACGGTCTTTAGGTCTGAACCGACGGACAGAACGGCGACATCATCCGCATAGGCTTGTGTGTAGGTTCCAGGAAGATCGAGAGCCGTTAGCAGAGAGTCCACTACCATACACCATAAAAGGGGAGACAGAACACCACCTTGAGGGCAGCCCCTGTTTACCCCAGTCATGACGCATTTGCCACAATCCGCCTCGGCAACCAACGTCCTGTACATTAGCATTGCTTTAATCCACAAAACCAATGTTTCATCTACACCATGATGTCTGGCTGCATTGCACATGCTATCAAACGTCGCATTATCAAAAGCACCCTCGATATCGACGAAAATACCCAGCGCGTACTCCTTCCGATCAAGAGCACTTTCAATCCTACCAACAAGGTTTTGAAGCGCAGTTTCACAGGATTTTCCACGCTGATAGGCATGTTGCATCAAAGAAAGAGGATGCGATCGAAGAGCAACATTGCGCACGTGCAGCTCAACCAGTCTCTCCAAACTTTTCAGCAGGAAGGAAGACAGACTTATGGGTCTGAAACTTTTGGCGAGAGTGTAGTCGGTCTTACCTATCTTTGGTATAAACACGACTTTAACCATACGCCAAGGGGAAGGTATGTAGGCCAAGGCCAAGCTGGCGGTGAAAATTCTTTTCAGCGTCGGCATCAGCTGACTAAAACCTTTTTTCAGCATAGCCGGATAGATTCCATCCGGACCCGGTGACTTGAAACTCTCAAAAGATGAAATTGCATAATTGATAGCGTCATCCGTCACCACTCTGGATGCAATATACCAACTACGCCGCGTGGTGTTTGTTTGTTCAGAAGTGGCCACCATAGGCGGTACAACTGAAGAACACGTAGTGACCTGATTTCCCGGGAAGTGAGTCTCCAGCAGGAGACTAAAAGTCTCCGCCTTTGTCTCAGTGTAGGTACCATCAGATTTTTGGAGCGATTCCAGTTTACTTGGTCTGTCCCTTTTGAGGACTTTAACAAGCCTACTGGTTGCACTTAGTGAAGCGACCTCCTCACAAAATTTCCTATAAGAGTCACTTTTCGATTTACGAATTAGTCTCTTAAATTCTTTTTGTTTCGATCGATACAGATTCCAGTCTTCTTCTAAGTTGGTTTTTAAAGACCTATTTAGGAGCTTCCTGGTTTCTCTGCGAATACACTGCAGTTCGGTATTCCACCAAGGTACCGGTTTTCTACAGGAGTTTTTTGAAACTGGACACGCTAGTTCAAAACAACGGGTAATGACGCTGCTCAGATACTGAGCAGACTTCTCCACCCCCTGTATTGATCTCAGCTTGAGTGGTGCTTTAACAGAATTGCCAAGCTCCTCCTCAAACCGAGCCCAATTTGTTTTCCTCGGATTTCTCCTCTCCAGCGAAGGTGAAACTTCACAGCAGATTTGAAATTCGATGTATCTGTGATCTGACAAAGTGCTATCTGGCGATACTCTCCAATTTATGATAGTCTTGCAATGCCTGTTGGACAGGGTAACATCAATTACTTGCTGTCTCATGGCTGTAACAAATGTAGGTCGACAACCTACATTGTTGATGGTGATGTCAGACGATAGGATGAAGTCCAGAAGACGATCTCCCCGTGTATTACACTTGCTGCTGCCCCAAACAGTGTTTTGAGCATTAGCATCGCAACATAAGATAAGACCTATCTTTTTGGACTCGCAGTACTCTACGAGCTCAACAACAGCCTTTGGTGGTGGAGGAGTTAAAGAGTCGTAGGGAAAGTAGGCCGATGCAATGACAAAGGTTTCCCAATTGCCGTTTGCATGGTAAATAATAGTTGCAGCAACCAGATCCTGGCAACAGAACCGTTTGATTGTAACTGCCGTGAGGGATTTCGATACAACAAGACATGTCCTAGGTCTCTCGGACAGCTTATCGTAAAGAACGTTGTGCGAACCGCTTAACCCACCAAGGCCACAGATGCGATTTTTCCACACCCACGGTTCTTGGATGGATGTTATGCAGTTCTTTGTTCTACATACCGCAAGCCTACTACTTAAGAGAGCAGTAGCAGCCTTGCAGTGTTGTAGGTTAATCTGAGTAAACAAAATGGATGTAGACTCTGGGTTACGTCCTCTATTTGCACTATTTGGCATTGAAATGGAAATGAATCCTACCAAGATGCAGATAGGGACGCATATTATACCTAGACTTAATGATCTCGGCAGAAACCATGTCTATGCTCACAACCAGAGAGCTACCATCTTCATCGTGACGGTTTCTGCTCTGCCTGTGAGAACGGACAATCCAGGCTTTTGTGTCGAGACCAGGGTTCTGGGCATTCAAACGCTTGAGCACATCCGCCGATTTCTCCAGTTTCCCAGGGATCCAGCAGACGGCACGCGTAAGCTTGGGTGGCTTGTAGACCTCAAAAATTGTGGTCCCAAGGGGAGGGATCTTCGGCACCATACTGCTGACCCATTCAGAGGTTTGCTGCGAGGAGGTCTTCACCACGAAGGTTCCGTCCTTGAACTCACAGCCCTCTACCTGGATACAAGCACTTGTTGCCGCGACAAGCTCCAAAAGATGGGCTTTGCAGTGTTTGCACTCTGCATCGCTCATGCTATTGTCATTGCCTGCTTTCCCTATACGAACTGCTAAAGAAGAAACTGCAGCATCCTTATAGGACAGCCTACTATCTCGTTCCTTAGCTGTTCTGCGTTCAAAGGAGGCACGCAACTTCTTGCTTTGTGGTTCGGCAGAAGAGGAGGTAGCGCCCAGTCCAAGGGGTTGGTCTGCTTCAGTTTGTGAAACCTCCACCGACCTGTTCCTTTTCAAAGGCACCGCCGAAGAGCTGATAGAAGAGCTTGCGCCTTCAGCCGGTAAAGCTTCTTTGCGCCGCAGATCTAACAGCTTCTTCCTTTTCCGCTGTCCCTTAGACAGGCGCCGCTCAGAGACCGCCTCTTCAGGAGCCCGTTCAACCGTAGAGGTATCCCGAGTCTGACCGTCAGTGGCAGTGCAGTGGGCAGCAGCTAGTCCCATGCTCAAATTGCCGAGTGAATCGGGCGTAGAGCCACAAGGGTCGCATGCGGGTTTTGAGCTCAAGTCCGTAGGTGCGATCGCAACATCCGGTTTCCGTTCACCAGTACTGCCTCCATTTCTGGTAGCAGCACCGGTTTCATTCGGAGACCGTGCACGGGCGGACTCACAGACTTGAGCGGGTTTTGTTCTCTTTACGAGCTTGGGTCGCTTCTTCTTACTTTTCGGTTCGGCAGAAGAGGAGGCGGAGCCCAATCCAAGGGGTTGGTTAGCTTCAGTTGGTGAGACCTCCACTGACCTATTCCTTTTCAAAGGCACCGCCGAAGAGCTGAGAGAAGAGCTCGCGCCTTCAGCCGGTAAAGCATCTTTGCGCCGCAGATCCGACAGCTTCTTCCTTTCCCTCTTCCGCTGTCCCTTAGACGAGCGCCGCTCAGAGCCCGCCTCTTCAGGAGCCCGTTCAACCATAGAGGTTTCCCGAGTCAGGCCGTCAGTGGCAGTGCAGTGGGCAGCAGCTTGTCTCATGCTCAATTTGCCGAAGAAATCGGACATAGAGCCGCAAGAGTCGCTTGTGGGTTCGGGTATGAATGTTGAGGCCTCCAGAATCCGTGCCCCGGCCGTAGTCGAGAAGACTACGGGTGGATTTTGGCTATTGCCATTACCACCTGGAGTAGACAATTCCTTTTGTTTCTCCATTCATAGCGTTGTTGAGTGTTATCCACTGGCTCCTGTGGGTTAGAATACACTAACAGTTTGATCTTTACTGAGGATAGGCTAAAAAGCTGTTACCTCAAACCATCCTCCTTTACCCGGGCTTTGGACCGGCATGCTACTTTCGTAACAAGGCGGGGTTGGATTTTAGTCGACTCTTACGACAGGCATGCCTACCTCGGGTATATTCTTTCCCCTACCCGAAGGGGATTGGGATTTGGTTAATAAGTAAGTTTTTTAGTAGTTGACAAGCTAAGATACCTTCGTGATCTAACTTTATTATTATTTTTTTGGGCATATGCTGGGAAATTCTTCCATTTTCGCCAGACAAGTGTTTTGTTAGCGGTTTTGCTACTGAAGCATAATTTTTAATAAATTTGCGATAATATCCTGTCATGCCAAGAAAACTTCTAAGTTGTCTTAATGTTGTTGGATCTGGGAAATTTGAAATTGTTTCGACCTTCTTTGGGTCTGTTTTGATTATATTGTATCCCACAATATAGCCTAAAAATTCGACTTCAGATTTATAAAATTTAGATTTTTCTAATGATATTTTCATGTTAGCGTTTTTAAGAGTTTCAATAATTATTTCTAAGTGTTTAGTATGATTTTCAAGATTATCTGAATAGACGGATTCTAAATCAATAGTTGAAAAATATTTAGACTTTCCTAAATTTGAAAGTATAACATTTATATCAGGTATAGGATATTTATCGGAAATAGTTTTTTTCATTTAGTTTCTTAAAATCTACGACCCTTTTTAGGTACCACCCATATGGGTGAATTACATGGACTTTTGCTTGGTTGAATTATTCCATTATTCAACATTGTTTCGATTTCTTTATTGACAAACCAATTTACAGACAAAGTATATGGATATTGTTTACTCCATATAGGAGTTTCAACAATTGTGCGTATTTCTGCCTTCACGTCTGTTCTAAATAATGCATTTACATTTATGTTTGAATGCATCAATTCAATTTTATGTATGATTTTTTCTTTTAATCTTTCAATTCTGTCATGAAGACTGTCCCTGCAATCTTCTTCATGCGCTTCAAAATTCTGTAATTCCAAAGCATTGTTAAATTCATCAGAGGTTTTTTCCTCTGCATTACTGTTATTATTTTCCCCAAGTATTTCAGATTCTTTTTCTGAAGTAAAAATTTTTTCGTTTATATCATTATGGATTAAAACTCCCCTCCCTAAATCTAAAGTAATACCTGCGTCTCTCAATAAGACATATCCTATTAATAAATCGCTTTCTAGATTTATTATTTCATAAAATCTTGTTTTCCTGTTAAATATTTCTACCTCGTAATAGTGTGTAATGATGGTATAACCATTTATGGTTCTTACCCTCTTCTTAATAACTAATTCTTGTCTTTGAGACAAGGTATTTGGTTTACAATAACAACTTGTAGCACCAGTATCGATTAAAATTTTTAACAAGTAAAAGTGTTATCATCGGCCTGGCCGATGCTTTGATACCCTCCACTGCATACAAGTCATGCAAAATACCAGAACTACTTGACCGACATAGCCCATTTTTAATACCAACCTAACAACGATAAAAGAAGTCCTTTCACAAAACTTCATTCACCTAGGTTGGTTCCTTTGGACGCTATCGTGTTTTCAACGGAAAGAGGGACACATGGGGTTAATATTGGTTTTGTATGGGAGGTACCAGAACTACTTGACCGACATAGCCCATTTTGAATACCAACCTGACGAAGATAAAAAGAAGTCCTTTCACCAAATTTCATTCAGCTACGTCAATTACTTTGGGCGCCATCGTGCTTTCAACAGACAGACAGACAGACAGACAGACAGACGGACATGGCTAAATCGATTCAGAATGTGATCCTGATTCAGAATATATATACTTTATGAGGTCTCCGGTGACTCCTTCTTGGCGTTACAAATGTATTGGCAAAGTGAATATACCTTCCTCTGGAGGGTATAATAATTTTAATGTTCCGTCCCTTCTGCGATAAATATAGGGCAATCTGCCCTGTTCTCTAAAAAAGCACTTTCGTTTATATTATTTATTCCTATATTTTTAACTGGGGGTTGCCCGGATTGTTGAACACTTTCATGTGTTCGTTTTTCGATAAAATTCTGTCTTTGAGGAAACCGTAGATAATTGTTAATCTGGCGATTAGCATTTTGGTAATTATTATTTTGCCAGTAATTTGGCTGAGTATTATTTTGTCTTAAATTATTATTTGGCATATTAGTGTACCTATTATTGTTATACCCTCCAGAGGAAGGTATATTCACTATATATTCTGTCTGTCTGTCTGTCTGTCTGTCTGTCTGTTGAAAGCACGATAGAGCCCAAAGTAATTGACGTAGCTGAATGAAATTTGGTGAAAGGACTTCTTTTTATCGGCGTCAGGTTGGTATTGAAAATGGGCTATGTCGGTCAAGTAGTTCTGGTACCTCCCATACAAAACCAATATTGGAACCATGTGTCCCTCTGTCTGTTGAAAGCACGATAGCGCCCAAAGCAATTGATATAGGCGAATGAAATTTGGCGAAAGGACTTATTTTTATCGTCGCCTGGTTGGTATTAAAAACGGGCTATGTCGGTCAAGTAGTTCTGGTAATTCCCATACAAAACCAATATTGGACCCATGTGTCTCTCTATCTGTTGAAAGCACGATAGCGCCCAAAGTAATTGACGTAGGTGAATGTAATTTGGTGAAAGGACTTCTTTTTATCGGCGTCAGGTTGGTATTGAAAATGGGCTATGGCGGTCAAGTAGTTTTGGTACCTCCCATACAAAACCAATATTTGACCCATGTATCACTCTTTTCCTTGAAAACTCGATAGCGTCCAAATTAATCAACCTGGATGAATGAAGTTTTGTGAAAGGACTTCTTTTATCGTCGTTAGGTTGGTATTAAAAATGGGCTATGTCGGTCAACTAGTTCTGGTATTTTGCATGACTTGTATGCAGTGGAGGGTATCAAAGCATCGGCCAGGCCGATAATAACACTTTTACTTGTTTGCATTTATTTGGTTACCTGGACGGTAGCCATAAAAATGTTGCCTGTTAGTAGAACTTTCGAAGTCCATTGGTTCTGGTTTTGGGAATTTATTATTCTCGAATTTCCTCTGAGGAAATCTTAAATTATTCTGGTTGTGATTTGTTTGCACGTTATTGTTTCTTACGTGTTGTAGAGAAAAACTTGCTCTAGCATTGTTTGATTCTAACTCTTGGGCTTTTGCCAAGGCATTCGGTAAGTCTTCAGGTGATAAAGAGAAGATTATATTTGAGAGTGGAGCGTTAAGCCCTGTTATAAAAATTCTTAATGCATTGCGACGATTTGCATCGTTCAATTCTTGAGTCTTGTTAACTAATAATGTTAGTTTCTTATTTACAACATTATAAAAATCTATAAGTGACATGGTTCCCTGTCTCAGAACACTAAGTTCTTGTTCTATTATGTGAGCAGGACGCTTGTCCGGATAAGCAAAATCTAATCTACTTATAATTGCGTCAAAATTTAGAACCGTACCGTGGTTCGTTAAAATGTCATTTGCATTTTCAATGATTTTATTGCGCATAATTGTTAGCGCGGCGAAATATTTCTTGCTGCATTTTGTATACAAACTGATTGAATTGTTAGCGGCTTCGCGCCAACTAACATACATATTTATATTCGCTGAGAATTCCGGGAGTGATTTTATTACATCTTATCCTTCATTACATTGAATGGATTCGTCTATTGTTTGTTATGCGTATTCCGTTACGGAGCTTACTCCAGTAACCTTTATGAGTTGTTTTTTTAAGGATTCTATTTCTGCCTTTAAAGAGGCGGTATTTGTCACTATTAATCTAGTTATAAGGTCCTCAGTTCTATCTTCTGTCGTCATTTTTACAAATTGAGAAATTAATTGTTCCAGAATGGAGATAATTTACTTAAAACAAATACGTTTATAATAATTAAGCTTAAAGTATGATAAAAAAAATATATTTTTTCTTATATAAATAAGTTGCTTACAAGTTTTCGTTATTTTCCTTACGGCGGCGCTTTGCCTTGGATTTCAGTAGCAGGAAATGCTTTTGGAAGTCTGCGGTCGCTTCTTCGTCGCTCAAAGCCTTAGAGCTGTCTTCGTCGTTGGGTGTGAAGTCTCCTATAACTTCGTCTTCTGATGAATCTTCTATTTCCTCCGGTAGCATAGCACTTATATATTTTATTTTCAATTGTTTTTTAAATGTTCTCTTAGTACACTTCTTAATATAATTATATTTTGTTTTTACGCTTTTTTTTCTTTTATTTAAGGTTGTTTTTTTTACTTTTCTTCTTTTTTATAAGAATACTTGATTGTGTTGGTTTAGGTTGGGTTTTTCAATTATGCTGATCTAAGTATCTGGAAATGCCACAGAGTGAAGCTCTGTCATATAGTACGGATGCAATTGCTTATGTAATCTATTTCGTATTTGATGCCTTTGTCAATGGGGTATCTTAACTTACCTTTATTACATAAGAAAAAGCGACACGACTGGGTCGCCAGATTTTTTCCGAAGCTTAGCGGGACAATTGACAAAAATATTGAAAAACCCCGGGATTTAAAAATTTTATCCGGGGCAAATTAAAAACTCAATAAATCAAAAAACTGTATATTATTTCATTAACAAGTAAATAGTTAGTTGTTTTTTTTATCAGTCCATATAATGACATTGTCATAAAAAACTTTTTTTAATGTTTATAAAAACAAGTATACATGTGTAGGTATAAATACTATTTTTATTTTAAAATAAAACAGACAGTCTATTCGTGACAAAATTAATGTAACTATTAAATAAATAATAATATCTAACATTTTAAATATAAAAATGCGAAAACAAAAACAGTCTTTCTGTGACTAAGTTTATGAACAATGAAATAAGAAAATAAGAAAATGAACAGTCTTTTCGTAACTTCGTGTATCAAAAATCTTGTTTTTGATATTAAAATTATTTTGTGTATTTAGTGGAACTCTTGGCTAATTTAATTAAGTCAGAATTATTTTTAACAAAATTCTAAAATTCTGAACAAGTTAAGTCGTAATTAAAAGATGTTTGCAGTTCGGCTTTAATTAACTCTGGTTGGCATTTATTTCGCACATCCGTCCATTTTAACTCCATTTGCGAAAAAAACTCTCTCTGAAAAACAATTAGAACTTGGAATACTAAAGATAAATAAAATTAATTTGAAAATATTGGGTATTTCCTCAATTGAGATACTTTCCAATATCTCATTCCATTTAGTTAAGAAGCTTATGTTCTTATCATTTAAATTGATAATTACTTCTAAAGGCATACGCATTTTTTGGTATTCTTCATAGAGAGAATCAAGTTCTATTTCATTTATTTGGAGCAAGTCTACAGCATTTTCAAAATTTAAAAAAGAAAGTTTAGATAAAATATTGCTATCCGAAAAATCATAACGTTTTTCTATGTCTAATATATAAAAATCTCGTGTCACAGTTTTAGTGTTTATACTCCTCCGAAACGGCTCGACCGATTTTGATGGGATTTTATATGTATATTCAGTGGGTCTGAGAATAGATTTATAACTAGCTTTTATACCCCTAAGTGTTAAGGGTGGTTTTTTGGTTATTTTTTTATGGTGTGGCATTAAAAAATACATTCACTCCTTAATTTTCACAATCCTACCACTAACCCCTACTTTTTAATAGCATTTTATATTTTTAACCCCGGTCGATAGCTGATCAATTAACACTTGATCAACTAGCCCCGCCAGGGATTTACCATTGTCACTTCTCACCCCGTAAACAGCACGGAGTAGGGATGGGAGCGTTCTCCTCTTGCAATAAACTGTATCTCACTTCTTACACAGTTTTTGTTTGTACATCGATCGCAGTAGTGACGTTTACAATTATCATTTTATCATTTCCCATTGTCATGTCCTCAAATTCAAACATGAGTCAGCTGGCTGTGTTTCACATCGTGAAAAGTGCAACTACCAGCAATTGAGACACCACCTGAACCATTCAACAGCTTGGTCATCGGCACGGATCCAGATTGAAACCTGTTCCTGGAGTCCATTCGCAGATTTAATTCGTGCTTCCAAGTGACATCGTTCATTATCACAACTTCTACAACAGAAAACTGGATCTCCCGTTATTTCGGAATTTTAACCTACCAATGGCACGCGATTGGTAATCAAACATTTGATGAATTCGAACGCGTTTAATTTTCTAATAGATTGGCAATCGCAATGACAGTCAATAAGTCGCAAGGACAAACGATGTCCGTTTGAGACTTAGATCTGGGCAAACCATATTTTTCACACGGACATTACATATAGGTACTGTATCATATCATATTGCTATCGCAGTCATGGTTAGAAAGAGACAACTATAGTACTCGAAGCAAGGAAGCGCTACTGTTATATGGCTTAAGAGTCAGTCGGAAAGTACAGTCCACTAGGGAAAAACCTAGAACGGAAAGTGTTCAAGTTAACGTAGTTAATAAATGTTGGGTTTTTTGCTTAAATGCTTTTTCCCAACAGAAAAAAGATGCTTGTTTTATTTTATTTGAAAGAGTGGAAAAGTGGTCGGCGCAACAACTTAACACGGAACATTATGGTCCACGTCGAGCCGGATGGAAAATCAGCGAGCTATGGTGATAGGGTGAGAGGGTTGGATAGAGAAATCAATCGACAGACTGATCGATATATTGGAAAGCGATAATGCAATTTACGACTGCATTATTGTTCAATTATTTTTGTTTTCAGGGGAAAGTATCGAATTTGCAAGTTACGACTGCATTTTCATTTTGGAAAGAGCACGCGCACATGCAACTTACAACTGCATTTGCGCATTTAAAATTTATAATGGAAAGCCACTGGAGTTGCAACTTACAACTGCAATTTCAACTCGGAAAGCTATATACATATATACAACTTACAACTGCATTTGCGCATTTAATATTTATAATGGAAAGTCACTGGAGTTGCAACTTACAACTGCAATTTCAACTCGGAAAGCCATATATATAAATGCAATTTACAACTGCATTCGCGTATTTAATTTTTTCAACTTAAAAGGACACATATGTGTGCAACTTGGGGCTACAGTTAGAAATCTCACAGCCGCAGTTGTCCATCAAAATCTTTCGAGTTTGCAATTTACAACTGCAAACTTAATTTGCGTTTTTTCCTTTGGTTTTGTCGTCGTGGATAACAGATTACAGTTACCCATAGACACTCACAGCAGGCAGCGGCTACTCCGCACCAAACCACAAGGAAAATTGACCTTCAGTTATCGCATTCATTCCCATTAGTATACCAAGGGAAAGGAAAGATGATTGTGGAAAAACACATCGAGTAGGTAACAATTCCGGTTTTTGCCCGCACACAGCGATAGATATAGATGTTGCACTGGGTGCAGCGTATGCTCAAGTAAGAGTGAGGGGGAAGGCGGTCTCGACGGCCGAGGTGAATGACAACATATAAACACGAAGTGACATGTTCGTGGCTGCATGGGCTAGGGAAAGAGATACGCACAAGAGTTTTTAGTTTTTGTAGCCAACTAAGGAGTGTGGACGTGTGCCAGAAAACTTTTTGCGTAAAATATTGTTTGTAAATTTTTCTGTTCGTGAAATATAATTGCGATTAAAGTAAATAGACGGATGATGCCGTTCAAATTAAACAAGGGAAAGCAAAGGAAAGCAATGCGGAAAGAAAAAACCCCATCGATAGACGAGGAAAGGGTTGCTGAAGTGACCAGGTATGTGCGGGGAAAGAATATTAGTTTTGTTGTGTTTACTAGAGTGTGGCTTCCTTCAGTACAGTAGGGCATAGGACATGTGAGTTTTTTTTTGTTTTGTTTGTTTTCTTTTTTGCGTGTTCTTTTGTTTTGGGTTGTTTCCCTTGGAGGGTTAATTTTTTTTTGCGTATGCTTGTGCGCGGCATAGGCAGTTTGCTTCGATGTTCGGATCAGGCGGAAAGAGATAGCAATGGACCAAAATCCAAAATGGATAGGTGTTGCTGGGAAAGTGCATGCAGGAAAGAATGGTGTGTTGGGCGGTTAAAACACAAGATGTTGATGCTTACACAACCGAAGGAAAGAAAAAGGAAAGGAATGAGAGAGAATATTAATTAAAGTTTAAAAATATAAAATTTAGAGACGGAAAGAAAGGGAAAGCATTCGTGTGCAACTCAAAAAGAGTGAACTCGAATATAGCAAGGAAAGACTAAAGGGAAAGGGAGAGAGATAGTGCTGGGTGAGAAATTTCTGAGAAATAGGAATGAGGAAAGTGGAAAAACCGATCTTGAATGAAGCAGGAGCAAACGATTCTAGGTAGGGAGGAAAGAGAGGGAAAGCGTTCACATGATATTGAAATCTGTGTGAATGAGCGGAAAGTCGGAAAGCAATGAATAATTATAAAAGCTTGAGTGAATATGAGATAGTGTAATAAATTATTCTGATGATGGAAAAGGGAGAGATGGTGTTCGGGACGACTCAACTGAGTCGAACAGATGGAGAAAGAAATCTTGACGGCAGAAGGGTATTGGGGAATTTGGAATGCGTTTGCTCAATTTAGAAGAAAAACGAACACAGATAGGTAGGGTGTTATTATTTTTAATTAGATTGAGGCAGGGTGTTACAATTGGGTATGGGGAGGTAAAGAAGCCACACTAGTTTGCGTAGTATGGAAAGTCGGATAGATTTAACAAAGTACATATAATATACTTCCAGTCAGAGGAAAGCAATGCCAAAGAATTTGCGGACGTCTGCTGATGCTGTGGAAAGGTTACATCGTCTGGTGAAGGATCAGGCGGCTCTAGAGCAGCTAGACCAGCGGAGTATCGCGGTCCGTTTGGAAAGACTTCGGGAGGAATGGGCGAAACATTGCAACCGATACGACACCATCATGGAAACGTTGGAAAGCGAGGACGAGGAATCCTTCACTGCAGATTTCGTGGCCTTGGAGGAGATGTATTTTTTTACATGCGCAGAGTTGGAAAGAAGAATTGAAGAGATCAATCTGGGAAAGGGAAAGGATACTGAGGACAGAAGTGGAAAGATTGCGGTTCAGGTGAACATGCCATTCCAGCAGCATGACCTGGCCAATACTTGGGGGGAGTTTGATGGCTCAATAACCAAGTGGCAAGGTTTTCGGGATAGGTTCATGGCTGCGGTCCATGAGAGAGATGACATCAATGCCGCTTATAAATTTTCGTATTTACGAAAATCACTAACGGGAAAGGCCGCCCGTACTCTAGGGGAATGGCAGCTGACAGAGGAAAGTTACCAAGAGGCATGGGAAAGAATTAATCAATTGTACGACAACAAATATTTAATATGCAGGGAACACATGCGTCGGTTCCAAAACCTGCCCATATTGGAAGGGAAAGCATCGGCCAATGAGCTCCAGAGGATGTCAAATGTGACGCATGAGGTGTCGCGACAGTTAAAAGCGCAGGGGCTTTCAATTGAACATTGGGACTTCATGTTCGTGCATAATTTGCATGAACGTCTAGACGGAGAGACCGCCAAGCAGTGGGAATTGCAGCGAAAAGAAGGACTTTCCGCGGCTCGCAGATATGCTGCAGTTCATAGATAAGCAGGCCGCGGCAAGCCAGACAACGCAGACAGGAGCACAGGCTTCTCGAGTAGGCCAGCGGAAAGAGCAGCTAGACATTGGAATGGGACAAGCCAGGAAAGACACCATGGGAAGGGCAGGTGGAAGTCAATCGAGAAAGAGGTTCCCCTGTGATCTGTGCGCGGGAGATCATATGGTCTATTTGTGCCCAGACTTTCTATCACTGAACCTCCGTGGAAGGAAAGAGTTTGTGGAAAGAAGGAGCTTATGCCCCAATTGTTTGAAGCGAGGGCATGGCAGCGGTAGCTGCTTTCAAGGGGGATGCGTGCGTTGTCCAGGGGGGCCAATGCATAACAATGTGCTATGCCCCATGAGGGAGGTTCAAAAGCCGTCACTGGCGCTTAACAGTAGCGTTGGTAGACCAAGGAAAGAATGACATGAGGGAAAGCGGAAAGCGGGAAAGCGGAGAGCGGAAATTAGTTTTATTGAATATAAAAGGAGGAAAGTGGAAAGTCATGGCCAAGGGCCAAGAATAAAGAATGAACACTATTTTTTGTCTAATTTTTGTTCGGAAAGCGGGAAGAGTTCTCTATATCCTACCATTATGGTAAGATTATCGTTTCAGGGTATATTCTTTGGTCCTGTTAGGGCTATTTTGGACACGGGCGCTCAGCTGAATATTATTTCGCATTGCCTGTTCCAGAGGACGAAATGGCAAGGTACGTCCATAGCCAGAAAACTCATCGGTATTGATGGAAAGCCTTTCGAGATTCGGCAAGAGATCAGGCTGAGGGTGCATCCATGGTTTGAATCTGATTATTACATGGAGGATAGATTTTGGGTTTTACCCACGGAAAGTCAGTGGCAACCAGTTACTCCGTCTGTTAGACTGGAGATGCCACGGGTGGAAAGGGATAGTCATGTAAGATTGGCTGATCCGGAATATTTTAGTCCAGGTCAAGTACATATTCTATTGGGAGTGCAGGCATTTGCAAGGATAGTAGAGTCAGTTGTACCACAGCCAATGAGTGGCATGCTTACGATGGTGACAAGGTTCGGCATGATAAATCTAGGGATAGCGAATGAGAGTGGCAATAAAGCACTTTCGGCGATAGAATATACGGAAAGCGAACAATTAGATAGGCTTTTAACACGATTGTGGGAAATGGATGAAATCAAAAAGAAACCGGAAAGAACGACAGAAGAAGAGTTGGTGGAACAGCATTTCACTAACACATATGAAAGAGACGAGCAAGGCCGATTTGTGGTTTTTATACCACTGAAGGAAAGTATCAGGAACATTGGGGAATCGAGGGCGATATCCTTACGTAGGTTTATGTTCTTGGAAAGAAAGTTGGAAAGAGATAAGGTTTTGAGAGGAAAGTATGTGGAGAAAATGCGCGAGGAGATTCGGATCGGGCACATACGAATAGCGGATGGAAAGGTGGAAGAGGAACACCCGTCTATTACATTCCACATCATTGCGTGTTAGGAAAGTTTAGGATAGTATTCGATGCAATTGCTGAGAAACAATGGAATCTTCAGCGAATATTTTGGAGAGAGGATAGTAAGCTGCCGCTGAAGGAATATTGGTTGACCGTGGTTACGTTCGGTGCAACATCTTCACCATACCTGGCTGTACGTTGTATGAATCAGGCAGCTATGGATGCAAGTGCGGTTTTTTCCGAAGCGGCAAGAGTTATACTCAACGATTTTTACATCGATGATTGTGTCTCAGGTGCCAACACAGAACAAAAAGCGATGGACTTGGCGAAAGATATTTACAAAGTCCTGGATAGTGCGGGCTTTGAACTGTGTAAGTTGAAGTCCAATAGTGCAAGGCTGATATCGGAGATGCATTCGTGGAATGAGAGTTCAATGGTGCTTTCGGGGGGAGATGTAGATAAGACATCGGTGTTGGGCCTCAAATGGTTGATTGAACAGGATCAATTCACTTTCATTGTGAAAACACCAGAACTCAGTGGAAAGATAACAAAGAGAAAGATAGTCAGTTGCGTGGCACAGCTATATGACCCGAACGGATATATTTCTCCGGTGGTCATTGTGGGAAAGATGTTGATTCAAAATCTTTGGCAATTAAACAGCGGATGGGATGAAACTGTGCCAATTGATATGGAAAGAAAATGGAAAGTTTTTTGGAAAGATATAGTACAGTTGGAAAGGTTTAGAATAGATAGGTGGTTAGGAACGGAAACGAAAGCTTCTGTGTGCATACACGGTTTTGCGGACGCATCTACAACTGCCTACAGAGCGGTTATTTATGTCAGGACAGAACATGTTAGTGGAAAGATAACGAGTAGACTGTTGGTTTCGAAGTCTCGAGTAGCCCCAGTGAAAATGGTTACAGTGCCGAGGTTGGAGCTGGCTGCCGCTGAACTGTTGTCACGTTTGTTAGTAGAAGTGAGGCAATCCATGGAATGGGAGGATATGGAATACGTTCTTTGGACAGACTCATCGGTAGTACTTCATTGGATTATGAAACTGCCATGTAATTTAAAGACGTATGTTGCTAATCGTGTTTCATCGATCCAATCAAATACGGAGGTGAAGCGCTGGCACCATGTGAAGACGAAAGATAACCCAGCAGACTTGGTGAGTCGAGGGGTGAGCCCTTCGGAGCTAGTTGGAAACAAATTATGGCTTCACGGACCGGAATAGCTTGTGTTGCAAGAAGAGTGTTGGCCGAAAGAGAGGGTTTTTGTCAACTGTGAGAAAGCAAGTGAAGAACTGAAAGTTTTTACTTTTTCAAGTTATAGACCGGAATTGCGAATATTTGTGGAAAGCATTGGAAAGGCGATACCATTAGTGGATCGGACAAATAGTTTGGAAAAGATGGTAGGGATCATGGGTTTTGTTTTTCGATTCGTGCAAGCAGCAAGACTGTGGAAGGGCTGTGGAAAGAAGAGAATTGGTCGTAGGCATAAGGGAAGAGTATCGCCCACAACGAAAGAAGAGAGAGCCAGTGCAATGGAGTATTTAATTCATGAAGCGCAAATGGTAAGTTATAGCCGTGAGATTTCTGCTCTGTCTAGGGGCAAAACGGCACTGGAAAGAAGTAAAATAGAATCGCTTAAACCGATTCTGGATGGAAAGAGGCTGCTCCGAGTGGGGGGCAGACTGGAAAGGTCGGAACTGAATTACGAGATGATGCATCCTGTCATTCTGCCAGGTAGCTCAAGATTGGCTTGGTTGGTAGTGGATCATGCCCATAGGATGACGAGACATGGAGGAGTGCAGGTGATGATGCAATTCATTCGACAGCTCTATTGGATACCGAGATTACGCAGCATACTTCGAAAGTACATACACCAATGCGTCAAATGCGCTCGATTCGCTGCACGGATAGAGGACCAGTTAATGTCCGAGCTTCCAGTGGATAGAGCGAAAGTGGGAAAGCCTTTTTCGTGCTCCGGGGTCGATTATGCGGGACCCTTCGAGCTTAAAGTAATTGATAGAGAAGGAAAGCAATTGACAAGAAGGAAGTGTTGGGTGGTGGTCTTCGTTTGCTTAAAGACCAGAGCGGTACATTTAGACATAGTCACGGATCTTACATCTACAGCATTTATTGCGTGCTACGAACGGTTTATAGCCAGGAGGGGTAGGTGTGATAGGATGTATAGTGATAATGGTACGGCGTTTGTGGGGGCCGAAAAGGAACTTAGGAAAGCCTTAGGTAGTTGGACGGATAGGGACGCATTGAATCATTTTAGTAGGAAGGGGACAGACTGGGTATTTATATCTACGGCCGCTCCCCACCAAGGTGGCATATGGGAGGCGGCGGTGAAATCAATGAAGTTTCACTTAAAGAGGGTAGTAGGACAAAGGGTGTTACCCTATGAGCAGTTGTTAACTCTGTTGACACAAATTGAGGCGATCCTCAATTCACGGCCGATTCATCCATTGAGTGATGATCCGTGTGACATGCAGGCACTTACACCTGGGCATTTCTTGATTGGTGAACCGATGGTGGGCACGCCTTCTTTAAGTTCACATGATCAACCAACCACGGTTGGGGCTAGGCTTTGGAAAGAACGGAATGTTATGATGAGACATTTTTGGGAAAGATGGAAAGAAGAGTACTTGACTACTCTGCAGGAAAGAAAGAAATGGCGGAAAGAGAAGGAAAGTTTAAAGATTGGACAGTTAATTGTTATCAAGAGCGAGAAGTTCCCTCCTGCCCAATGGGCTTTGGGGCGAATCACGAAACTGCTTCCGAGCAAGGATGGGATGATTCGCTCAGTCGTCATTCAAACAGCAACGAACGAGTTAGTCCGACCGGTGCAGAAGATCTGCATCATTCCAGCGGAATCATAGAAGACAGACGATAGCCGAAAGACGAGAGACAGACATTGTCTCAAATAAAAATTGAATGTGAGTTTATTTCTTTATTAAAATAATTCAGGGACGCAAGGTAGCCAATTTCAATTGAAAAATTAATACTCCTCTTCAGCTTCGAGCGCAAGTAGGTTAAGAAGCGAAAACCAAAAAAAATCCCAAAACGTCTGTCAAAGTGACGGCTCGCCCACTTGACAGCAGGAACAAATTGGGAAACAAATTTTAATAGGGCAAGTTACACTTGTTAGCTCAAGTAAATCCTAGACATCCTGCCCAGTTGAACTGTCAGGTTCAAAAGAATCCACCAGTCGACATAATTTCTGAACCGCTCGGGTACACGTTCCATGTGCGGTCTTTAACGTCGCGTTGCGTACCAAACCATCGCTGCCTGGATGAACTTCCGTAATTCGACCTAATCGCCAGTAAGTTGGTGGTAGATTGTCATGACGGATTATTACGATGTCACCAACCCTGACATCCGTCACTCGTCGCTGCCATTTGCTCCTCGTTTGCAACGTAGACAAATACTCGTCACTCCATCGTTTCCAAAACTGTTGATGAATTTGGCGAAGCCATTGCCATTGCTTTAGACGGTTAGTAGGCACATCCGTGAGATTGGGCTCTGGAACGGCGAGGAGGGGGGCACCGATTAGGAAGTCTCCCGGCGTCAAAGCAAATTTTTACTCTGGATCGTCATATAATGGCGTTAGCGGTCGAGAATTGAGACATGCCTCTATACGCGTCGCCAACGTTTGTAGCTGACTGTACCACAAACTTTGTCCGCCCACTAAGCGAACCAAATGTCGTTTCGCGGATTTCACCGCAGCCTCCCATAGTCCGCCTTGGTGAGGTGCGCTGGGCGTGATGAAATGCCACCTAGTTCCTTTATTCGCGAGCCACTGCTGGTTCTGCTCGCTAATCCAAGTCGCCAAATCTTCCTGAAGCAGGCGGTTAGCACCAACAAATGCAGTGCCGTTGTCGCTGTATAGGTCCCGGCAGGGTCCACGTCTACAAATAAACCTCGTGAAGGCATCCAAAAAGGCCTGTGATGAGAGATCATCTACCACCTCAATGTGGACGGCCTTGGTCACCATACATATGAAAACAGCCATATAGGTTTTGGTGGTGGAACGCGACCTCTTCGTACCAATGCGAGCTGCGAATGGACCATAGTAGTCGACTCCTGACGCCAAAAACGGTCGAGCGGCATTAACCCTTTGCTTAGGTAATGATGCCATTTGCTGCGTGATAGTGGCCCCCCGGTGTCGCCGACACACAACGCAGTTATGGATATAACTTCGAACTGCTTGCCTGGCGTGGAGGATCCAAAATCGACTTCGAAGTGTCTGGAGCATGAGCTGAGTGCCGCCATGGAGTGTGGTGAGATGAGCCTCCTTTATGAGAATCCAAGTCAGTGCACTAGTTTTGGGTAAAATGATCGGGAAGCGGTGGTCGTGAGGCACCGATGCTTTGGCAATGCGACCACGGACCCGCAAAATGTCATCTTCATCAAGGTAAGGGTTTAACGAAGTCAGTTGACTGGAGTTGGGCAAACAGGATTTATTCCGTAGGTGAGTGATGTCAGCCAAAAACGCATTATTTTGTTCGATCCGCAGAAGTATTCGCAAAGCTTCTTCCAACTCGTCAGCGCTAACGATGTGACGACGAAGATGTCGACGTCTTGGCAACCAACGTAAAAGGAATGCAAGCGTGTGAAGAAGGCGCTGAAATGAACTAAAACGCTCATTAAGAGGAATGATCTTACCATCTCGTCTTCGCGTAGTAAGTTCCAGTGCAACCGTTGTCACCATTGCACACACGGCTGCTTTCTCTTCCTTCCGGACAGTGACTAGTTCCTCGTCGCTAAGCTGGTTGCTATCTTCGGACGAGAATGATTCCTCCAACAGCCACGCCGGTCCATGTAGCCATAGACGGTGCCTCAAAAGTTCCTCCGCTCCAATACCACGACTGGCGCAATCCGCGGGATTTTGAGTCGACCGAACATGATGCCAGTGGTCGCAGGATGTGAATTCCTGTATCTGTCGAACCCGATTAGACACGTACGGCTTCAGCATTGTCGGATGTTTGCGTAACCAGCAGAGTACTATGTTGGAATCCGACCACAAATGATACGGTGCGTTCTGCAGTTCCAATGCGCTAACTGTGTTCTGAAGCGTAGATGACAAAAGGTGTGCTGCGCACAACTCCAGGCGGGGTATAGTAGAGCCTTTCATCGGAGCCACCTTTGTTCGAGCAGTAAGTAGTGACACATGCGCCGTTCCGTTCGGACGAATCGTTTTTGCATAAATAACAGCAGCATACGCCCGTGAACTGGCATCGCAAAAACCATGGAGTGTTGTTATTGCTCCGTCGACCATACCCAGCCACCTAGGCACCCGGAAATGGTTGAGCATATGAAGCCCATTGCGAAACGTGAGCCATCTATCAGAGAGCTCTGCTGGAAGGGGGGCATCCCAAGTAATGCCCGCTGACCAAAGCGCTTGTATAAATATTTTGCCTGTGATGACGACCGGTGCGAGTAACCCCGCTGGGTCATACAGCTGAGCAAGTTCACCGAATACACTCCTCTTTGTAGGGGATTTTGCAGGTTGAGCGAGATTCACACAGTAGAACAGTTCGTCACTCGATGGATCCCACCTTAGCCCCAGCACAGACGATGTCGCCGATTCAATGATGAGGTCGCCTTTGGGCAACGTCTCACCCGACATATGTTGGATTAAATGCGGGCTATTAGAGTTCCACTTTCGGAGGTTGAAACGTCCCGCTGAGAGTATTTTATTTACATTGGTAGCCAACACCACCGCCTCGTCAATGGAATTGCAGCTGGTCAAGAAATCATCCACATAAAACGATCGCAAAATGGAATTGCGTGCCGCTAAAGCCTGATTCGAGTCAGCCACTTCGCCACAGTTGTCATACGCACATTGAGTTAATGTACGTACTGCATTGGCTACACGCCATGCCATATGTTACGGTGGTAAGATTGTATACGCCAAGATCCTCGTCCGGTGACTCCCGCCACAAAATACGTTGGAACCGTCTATGCTCCGGTACCACCAGTATTTGCCGGAACATTTTTTCCACATCGGCAGCGAGGGCGATGAGGTAGCGACGAAACCGGAAAATGATGTGGAGTAGAGAATCCTGTATAGTAGGGCCCACTAGTTGAGTGTCGTTAAGCGAGACACCGGTACTCGTTCGAGCTGACGCATTAAACACGACTCGAAATTTTGTTGTCACTGCGTGATGCGGGATGTAGTAGCCGTCGACATGGTCGCCAGGTTGACCGACATATTCCATATGGCCAAGCGCTGAATACTCCCGCATGAATGCAATGTACTTCCCTCGCAATTCCTTATCACCAGCCAATCGACGTTCGAGGCAATAAAATTGTCGTAAAGCGCCCGGATATGAGTTGCCTAGCTTTGGCGCGTTCCTCCGAAAGGGAATTCGGACCATGTATCGGCCCTCAATGGTTCGAGAGTGAGTCGATGAGAAAATCTGCTCACACTCGTCGTCTCGAGCATCTTCTTGAGAGACTTCTTCGAGACTCCAAAATTTCTGGATAAGCTCCTCCAATTTTGGTTCATCCTCGGACACCTGAGCGCTGAAAGTGCGTATGGAGAACGATGGAAATACCTGTGTCGCCGGTCCTAAGACCACCCATCCAAATTCGGTCCTTAGTGCATGTGGTTCTTCATCCCTACCACGGGTGACTTCACTTTGAACGACCAGTCCCCAGACATCAGATCCTATGAGTACGTCTACACCACCAGGAGTACCAAAATTCGGATCAGCTAGTTGAAGACCTGCTAAGTGCTGCCACTGCTTCACGTCGACCTGCGCCGCTGGGGTTGTCGATGTGATTGTTGAAATTACTAAGGCACTGACGTCCAATATAAATTCAGAGTATGTTGATTTGAGTTTGAGCAAAACGCTGCCTCTAGCACGCGTATAAGCTAGAGCCCCAATTCCTTCAGCAGCTACTTCACAGTCGTGCCTGCGAAGATTTAAAAGATTAGCTAAACGACTGGTTATAAGGCTTACCTGCGATCCAGGATCGCAGAGAATACGTGCTAAGCGCTGTTCATTGACGTCACCAAATGCATAAGCGCGCGCTGTAGCAAGAAGTACGGTACGATGTCCTCCATTGATGCAATTGGTGACAGGGTCTGCTAGTCACAAAGGGGGTTGCACTCCCGCCGTCGTAGTTGGGATAGTGTCTCTCGATTGAGCATCCAACGTTGATGGAGCGACCAGAGTATTGGGGTCACGGCAAAACAACGTATGATGCTTGCGACCGCATTGTCGACATCCCCCTGAAGGGCACCCTTTTGAAGTATGTCCATGCTTGAGACAGTTGAAGCACAAACGAAAACTCTTCAAAGCCTCGAAGCGCTGCTCTGGTTTCATGGCTAAAAGAGATTGACACCTTGATATGCGGTGCGGACCTTGGCAGTAGGCGCACTTCGAAGATTCCGCTGAAACCAAACAAGATTTGGTAAATGGTTGAGCACGATGCTGTTGTTTGTTCGATAACGGTTCTGGCCGGTGTGAAATTCTATTTACTTCTGTGGAGAGACTATGAGCTCTCCTTTCCAGAAAATCAAGAAGTTGCTTAAGCGTTGGAATTTCACTGGAGCCACAACACATGCACCACTCTCGTCGCGTACTGGCAGGTAGCTTGGAAACAACAATTGGTACCGCCAGTGCATCCCAATGTTCCACAGGGTGCTTCATTACCCTTAATGCACGAAGAGACTCCTGGACTGTATCCACCACCGTCAGTAAAGTCTTCGCAGTCTCATCTACTGCCGCCTTTATGTTAATGAATCGCGACACGTGAATTTCGGCCAATAGTTTTGGATTATCAAATCGATTCTTTAGCGCGGCCCAGACTTATTCGTATCCCCCAGAATACAATCCACCCATCAACGGCACATTAGTTGCACTGACTGCCTGACGGAGTTTGCTCAGCTTATATGCCTCCGGAAACTTGGCCTCATGTACCAGGACCTCGAAAACGTCCTTAAGCGAGCCAATTGGAGTAGGATCCATCAAAATTCGGGATCGTTACTGGGTCTAATCTTTTATCAAACACGTTTGCTGACGTAGGAGCCGGTTTAAGCCCATCCGATGGTGGTGATGGCTCAGCGATGGCGCTCGTTTGTGATAAAGCTGTACACTCCAACAATTTACGATTTAATATAATGCACGTATCATTATAGGTCGATTCAACTTGTTCCCACAACTGATCATGCGCAGCGAGTTCTTCTGCTTTAGCCGTCCCAACTAGCACTTCATGGTTGTACACAAAGCGATTATAATGCGTCACAACAGATTTAAGCTCCTGTTCTATCTGAGGAACATCACAATTCTCAAGGCTAGATCCACGCACGCGCTCACTTATCCTCTTGATGGCTGTTACCGCCGACATCCTTAGATTTAACTCAGCCATGATTATGGAAAGAGATGAAATGATATTAATTTATGGATTTACCCAATATGAAATCCAAACCGGATGCGGGGATATTCCTGTGACCAAAGACGACAAATTGTATAGCACGAGCTCCCAGATGAGCATACAATTTGATCGTGCCGCAAATGCGAAATCCTCAAGCAAAAGGTTGTCCTCACAGGAGGCACCAAAATTATGTCTCAAATAAAAATTGAATGTGAGTTTATTTCTTTATTAAAATAATTCAGGGACGCAAGGTAGCCAATTTCAATTGAAAAATTAATACTCCTCTTCAGCTTCGAGCGCAAGTAGGTTAAGAAGCGAAAACCAAAAAAAAATCCCAAAACGTCTTTCAAAGTGACGGCTCGCCCACTTGACAGCAGGAACAAATTGGGAAACGAATTTTAATAGGGCAAGTTACACTTGTTAGCTCAAGTAAATCCTAGACAGACATCGTATAGCATTAAGTCAATCATTGTATAAAACTGTTAGTTTTAGCTGGCACTGTATCATATCGTTTCACGCTATGAGTATTTTATGATGGAACATGTAGTTTCCTGATGTGTTTTTGTATTATAGTAGAGCTATGTTATTCACAGTCTGTTATATTATATTGCTATCGCAGTCATGGTTAGAAAGAGACAACTATAGTACTCGAAGCAAGGAAGCGCTACTGTTATATCGCTTAAGAGTCAGTCGGAAAGTACAGTCCACTAGGGAAAGACCTAGAACGGAAAGCGTTCAAGTTAACGTAGTTAATAAATGTTGGGTTTTTTGCTTAAATGCTTTTTCCGAACAGAAAAAAAATGCTTGTTTTATTTTATTTGAAAGAGTGGAAAAGTGGTCGGCGCAACAACTTTACACGGAACAGGTACGTTGCATGTTGTCGAGTGGGCAAACCATCGAGCTTATTTGTGTTGGCTAAAGACGGACTGACAAAAAATATCGTACACTCAATTGATTTTCGAAACTAATATTGAATTTCTTTATTTCATTTTTCTAATTTGCGAGAAAAAATACATTACTTTTTTTCACTTCAAATTTAACTTTTGAGAGTCAAACAATAAAAATGTCAGTTATAATTTAAGAAATACATTAAATTAAGAAAGTTAATGGTTGGTAATTTGCTATTTTTATTACTCCATTCCTCTTTCTGTTATAGATCACATATCCGTTTGTTATTCATCGAAGAATGGACCGTCAACATGCTCCGACTCGGGAAGACGATTCTCCCAGGGCGGAACCTTCATGTATTTGCTCGATATCCACTTGGAATATATCCTCAACACACAATAAATTCGTTATTTTTCATTTAATAACCAAAATATTCACTTGAAATAATTTATATGGCAAAACAAAGTTTGCCGGGTCAGCTAGTAATCAATAAAATTCGAATAAAAGTTTAATAAAACGGGTTGGGTTCGATATCCCGCTTTTTATAATCCCGATTCTTAAAATCCCGCTTTTTTAAAATCACGGCAATTTTTTTAAAATAAAGCAACTACTTTTGATTGTAAAAGCGGGATAATAAGAAAATTAAAGTAAATTAAGCAATGAGTGTTTTTTTTTTAAATGCAGTTTTTTTTAACATTTATCATTTTTAGACGAAGTAACAAAATAATAAATAAATAATATCAAAATAATGATAAATGATAAGAGTAAAACCGTAAGCAAGAGGTAGGCTTTTATGTGCATTATATATCTTCTATTTTCGCACTGAGTAAAAACAATGTAGAATATGTAAGCAAAAACAAAAACATTCGGATGTATTTTCTTTTTGGTCGAGTATTTTTAATATTTTTAAATATATAATAGTAAATATAATGAAAAGCGCATATAACCAACATAAATTTTTTTGATAACGGGATTTTAGAAGACGGGATTTTAAAAAAGCAGTATTATAGCAGACGGGATTTTAAAACTTTTTTTTCTGGATTTTTGAAAAGCGGGATTCCGATAAGCTTCCTAATAAATCAGCTTGTGTATGATCTTTGCCTTCAGCCGTAAAATTTGAAAGAAACTGTTTTGCTCTGCTTCCGAAAAATACATACATGTAGTCTTTTCTTAAAATTATTATAAATGCCATGCATTTTTAAATGCATTTCAACTACACTGAGTGAATATGATTCAATTTGTTTCATCGTTGTTTCGACTGAAAACATCACATTATGAATAAAAGATAAATAAGTAAGAGTTCTGTTTTCCTCATATTCTGTTTCGATAAGACGAAAACATTCGTTATTAGATTCTTGAAAGTGAGATTTGAGAGCAAGCCATATTTTAAGTATTCTTTCGACAGCTGGACCTAGGGATAAAAATTTCGTAGTACATAACGTGTTTTATAATTTCTTCCCACTTCATTTGATTTGTTTCAAAGTGTTGTTACAAATCGTCTCTTCTCTTAGCCGAACGGCTAAAGTAACTGCATATTTTAAGCAACAGACTTTCTACATGATATTCTAATTTATCGGTAGCATATTTTGCAGCATTGTATAGTATGTGAACTGGACAGCCTAACTTTATAATTTTCTCATTTTTCGATTTAAGAATAGTGTAAATGGAGTGGTTTTTGCCGAAATTCACATTTGTGTTGTCTGCAGAAAATGCAGAAAGGTACTTTAGCTAGAGAAAGACCGTTTTTTTCTAAACTTTCCTCTAAAATCTTCGATACCTGATTTGCAGATTCATCGTTATTTTCAACAAAATCAAGGAGCCTATTCTATACACCTGTATCAGAGAAATATCGAAAACAAATTGGAAACATTTTCCGGTTCTTTCTGTTGCTTTAATTTTTTTTAAAATGATCTTAACAGATTCTTTAGCAATCACTTGTTTCACTAATATTTCAGCTTTGGTTCTGCCAATTTTAAGTTTTTGGGCAATTTTTGAGTCATTTAAAATATATGGCAATAATTATTGAAGATTAATTTATTTGGATTTACACACTACTGGCAACTCGCAACACACTACTCTAAAACATTATTTATTATTCTCTTATACTGCTATATTGTTACGGATGTCACTACAGCGCAAATTACGTATGGAACGGAAACGTAATTCTACCTATGCATTCGTAGCCAGACGCAAGGTCAGCGAGAAAACTTGGTGGGAACAGTAGCAGCAGAAATTGAGGTGTCAACAAATTAGCATTATTTATAGAAGTAAATTGAGAAATCGAATTGGATTTGTTGGAGTGAAGTTAATCAATTAAGAACTACAGAAATTGTGCATTCATTTTAAAACATTAATAGTCGAGTAAACCAATAAATTTTACATTTAACTCTAAAAGTGGTGTTCTGTATTTGTTGCTTTTTAATGAGTTTGTTTGATCGCTGGAATTTATTCTGAAAGTAAAACATTGGATTGTTGTTGAATCATCGCTGGAGTGTGGCGTCATCCATTGTAGTTTAATCAATTTCCAATTAAGGTTGGGAATTTTCATCGAACGATTTATCTTACATCCAGAAGGTTAACACCAGTGTCCCCGGTGTCTCTTCTTTTAATTTTGAAATCATTGTGTGTGCCCAATCCTAAGGCATAACATATTTTCTGGTGGCAGCGGTGGGATAACTACTATCAAAAGAAGAACACAAAAGATATCGTCGATGGAGCAACAGCTGTTAATTATTTTTTTGTGAGTACCTACACTTTATTATTGTAAAGTAATTGTTTCCTACCTACATACTTAACTTAAAGTATTTTTACTGAGTAAAGAAATATTACAAATACTTTTAAATTCATGTTTTCAAAATTTCGAGCATCAATAAGTGCACTGAATAGGAACATAGACAGTGAAAGTGAAAGTGATAATTCGGAAAATAATATTGACAGTAGGGAAAGCCTAAGTAATAGTGAAAATTCTATTGACAGTGTTAGAACAATGAACGAAATAGCGATAACGTACTAATCTCCTTCATTCCCACCTTCAGCGGTACTAGTGACGAAGTATTCACTTTTATCGACGCGTGCAATGACGCCATCGAATTGGCATCTGCCGCACAAAAAGATGTACTTTTTAAGTTTATCAAAACAAAAATTCGTGGCAATGCCACAACAATTTTAATGAATAGAGAAATCAATGATTGGGAAACCTTAAAAAAAGAGTTAATGCAAATATTTAGAGAGCCTCATAGTGCTCTACAGTTGCATAGGGAGCTAATTTCCATTAAACAGAATAATGAAGAGACTGTTGTACATTATCTGCAACGAATTGAAACGCTTCAAAGGCGCTTACTTCAGTGTAAACTCGCAGATGTAAAACAGGAACATAAAGAAGGCCAATTAGAGTACATCCAGAAAGAAACCTTAACGGTTTTTATTAATGGTCTCCGCGAAAGGCTTTCAACTTATGTTATTACCCAACGTCCGAAGAATCTAGCAGAGGCAAGTAGATTCGCCTGTGAAGAGGAGCAACGAATGAATCTTTTCAAGTCAAATACTCAAAAAGATTATACGAGTAAAAACCTTGCTAAAATAAATTACCAAGAAAAGCGTTGCTACAACTGTGGTAAACCTGGACATATTGCGAAGTTTTGCAGGTCACCAAGAAAGATTAAAATGGAAACGGGGAATCAAGAAAACGGAAACCAAGATGGACCAAGTACTAGTAGTGGTTACAGCAGCAATGGTAACAAAAGTTTTAGGCAGAGGAATTTTCAGTAAGCTGTATGGTTAGTGAGGTACCCGTGCAGCTTAGGGCCTTGGATAATTCAGAAAGTCCTCACGTGCTAGTAGAAATTAATGGTGAACAAAAAAAGCTCATAATAGATACGGGAGCTGAAGTGTCACTTATTAAGGCCGATTGCGTATACGAAGAAGAGGTTGATATAAGAAGGAAAATAAAATTTAGTGGAATAGGTGGTAAGGCGCGAAGCACGATGGGTGAAACAGAAGCAGAGACTAGATTTGTTCCCTTAGTTGGAAAACCTAGAGCTTCTAGTATCAAGTTTCAAGTAATTGAAAATGACTTGCTGGGAAATTATGACGGGCTAATCGGAAACCATTTCCTAAGAGAGGGTGGTTTCACAATTAATTATGAAAAAAACGTCATTAGCGGAAAATTTGGGGAGATACCACTAAGGTATGCAAACGAAGAAGATTTGATTAAACCGAGATCAGAAGCTTTTAGAACAATTGAGATTAACGGCAATTTGAATAGGGAAATCGTAATACATCAACAGGAAATTACCGGAGGTATTATAATACCGAATTGCGTTACTCTCAATAATAAAGGAAAATGTTTAGTGTCAGAAATAAACACTACAGATAAGCCATTCAAACTAAAAGACGTAAGAATCATGGGAACTAATTTAAGTGAGTTCAAAGTAGGGGGAGGGAAACGATGCCAAACAGTGTCAAACAACATTAGAACAGATCACCTAAATGAGGAAGAAAGAGTCAGCCTATTAGATGTAGTAAAGAAATATAGCGATATATTCAGTATAGAGAATGAAAAGTTAACAAAAACATCAATAGCAAAATATAAAATTCGTACAGATCCCGGGTGCGAGCCTATATTTACCAAAAACTATAGGTACCCGAAAGTTCACGAGGAAGAAGTCCGTGGACAGGTCAGCAAACTAAAGAGGGACGGAATAATCCGCGACAGCAGTTCTCCTTGGAGTTTACCGCTGTGGATTGTCCCCAAGAAGGCCGATGCAAGCGGCAAGAAAAAATGGCGCATGGTAATCGATTACCGTAAGTTAAACGAGTTAACGATTGCGGACAATTACCCTCTGCCAAATATCACGGAGATTCTTGACCAGCTCGGAAAAGCTAAATACTTTTCCACCCTGGACTTAACGTCCGGATTTCATCAAATACCTATGGCAGAAGAAGATATGGAGAAAACAGCCTTCAGTACCCCATACGGTCATTTTGAATTCACCAGAATGCCGTTTGGACTGAAGAATGCTCCAGCCTGCTTCCAACGATTGATGAATACCGTGTTAGCAGGGCTACAGGGGATCAAATGTTTCGTCTATCTTGACGATATCGTTGTGTACGGCAAAAACTTGCAGGAACACAACGAGAAACTAGTAGAAGTCCTCGAACAACTTAGAAAGGCTAATTTAAAACTTCAGCCCGATAAATGTGAATTTTTAAGGAAAGAAGTGTCGTACCTAGGACACGTTATTACGGATCAAGGCGTAAAACCCGATCCAAAGAAAATTGAAAGCATTGTGCAAATGGAAGCACCAAAAAACACAAAGGGTATAAAATCCTTCCTTGGTATGATAGGTTATTACAGGAAATTCGTTAGGAACTTTAGCCAAATTGCTGAACCATTAAATCGTTTTCTCAAAAAGGACGTCAAATTTGTATGGGATAAAGACCAGCAAGAAAGTTTTAAGAATTTAAAGGAAGTCATAATCAGAGATCCTATTTTGCAATACCCTGACTTCCGCAAGACTTTCATTATCACCACAGATGCTTCCAACATAGGCATTGGCGCAGTACTTAGCCAAGAACATAATGGGAAAGATTTGCCCATACATTTCGCAAGTCGTACTTTAAATAAAGCGGAGGTAAACTACAGTACCACCGAGAAGGAGTGTTTAGCCATCGTATGGGCCACTAAACAATTTAGGCCATACATCTATGGCACAAAATTTATAATCCAAACAGACCACAGACCGTTAACATGGCTATTTCGTGTAAAAGATCCCGGCAGCCGACTCGTAAGATGGCGACTCAAACTCGAGGAGTTTGATTATGTCATTACTTATAAAAAGGGAAAAGAAAATGTCGTCGCTGACGAGCTCAGTAGGAACGTTAGGATAACAGAAAAAGAAAGAGAAGAAACCTGGCAGGATTTGTTGAGCCTCATGGAAGAAGACGGACATGAAATCAGCAATGATAATAGGGAAAACAGAGAATTAAGAGATGAAACTGTAGAAACAAATGTAGCAAATACTAGTAATGAAATTTCTGTAGAAACCATTGATGATGATCTTGTAGAAGATGCCACTGTAGAAAGTGAAACTTCCAGCATAATGGAAGAAGAGGTGTTCACAGAGCGTAAAGAAATAGTTAATGATATAGAGAGAAGAAAAGCTATTATAAAGGAGCATCACGAAGGGTTAATAGGTGGTCACACGGGCCAAAAAGCAACATATGAGAAGATAAAGGTAAAGTTTAAATGGAAGGGGATGCAGAAGCATATTGAAGATTTCGTGAGAAATTGCGCCCAGTGCCAGACGGAAAAGGTCAACCGAGCACCTACCAGAAACCCAATGAAAATCATAACATCAGCAGACAAAGCTCTGGAAAAAATCATGATAGACGTTATTGGACTACTCGAAGAAACCGAAGAAGGCTACAAGTTTGGACTGACCATCCAAGACGATTTGTCAAAATTTATCAAGTTCATACCACTGAAAACTAAAGATATGCATACAGTAGCGCGAGCCGTAATGGAAGAATGGATTATGAATTTTGGGATGCCGGAATTCATCCTATCCGACAACGGATCCGAATTTTGCAATAAACTGTTTGAGGAGTTCTGTAGACTGCTAAACATAAAACACATTACTACTAGTGTGGCTTATCCACAGGCTAACGGTAGTGTCGAAAGGCACATTGTAGACTCCTAGAATATCTTAAGTCTACAGGACGCGAATTACATCAGCTTAAAGATTGGCATAAACGAATGTGCTATGCAGGATTTTGCTACAATGGGACCAAACACACTACAACGGGGTACACTCCCTACGAATTGGTATTTGGGTTTGAAATTAATAGACCAAGTAGCGTAGATCCGTATAATGAAAAATCAGTCTTCGATTATGTAGACGATCTTAGAGCCAACCTTTTAGAGAAACAGGGCAGAGCAAAGGAAAATACGAAAAAATGTAGGGAAAAGTCCAAAGTCAGATACGAAAAGAAAATAGGAAAGAATATTGAATACAAAATTGGTCAGAGGTTTTAGTCAGAAATGAAAGAAAGGGAAAATTGAAAAGCCAATATAAAGGACCATTTAAGGTATTAGAAGTAAATGAAAATAATTTAGTGATCCAAATGAGTACTAAGCAACAAAAGTTTAACAAAGCTAACGTTAAGCCATATATTTCAGGTCCCTGTTCATCGGGCGGTTCAATACCGAAGCCAAACTATGGGTAAAAGACCTACAAAATAACACTGGAATATACTTCAATTACTTAACAGAAGCTAAGGAAATTAGCAGTAAAATAGCATTAGTTATAGAACTAGATATTAATGGACTAGAACAGGCAAGTCTAAATATTAGAAACTTAATTAACACTATGGATAGTTTTTGTTTGGAATCAAAACCTGGATGTAAAGAATTCCAGCAAACAGCCAAGAGAGAAATCATAAAAATTGACAGTAGAATTAGGATTATTTTAGGAATAATGGGCAACCCAAAAAGACAGAAACGTGGATTAGTTAATATGATAGGTTCAGGGTTCAAAGTCCTCTTTGGTACAATGGATAATGAGGACGCAGAATATTACTACAATGTTATTCAGAATATAAATAACAACGAACAACGAATCAAATTTGGTATGGAAGAAAATGTAAAGATTCTTAGCCATTTAAACAAACAAGTCATAGAAAGCATTAAAAATACGAACGTAACTTTTAATAAAGTAAATGAGATGATAAACGAAATTAACAAGGTTAGCGCACTTGAAAGCAATTTAAATAAGACAATTTTGATTGAATCATACTATGAAGAAATATCTAGCAAAATAAATTTCAAAATGTTACAATTAGAAATGGAAATAGAACAATTAATAGACAGCCTTCTATTCATACAAGCAGGAATAATACATCCTCGAATTATCGAACCTAATGATCTATTAAACGAACTTAGAGCTTTAAAAAACGATAACATATTCGCGATAGAACCAAGCATTGAAAATTATGTCGAAATCTTGAAAACATTGAAATTAAAAGCGTTTACTAAAGATCAAAAAATTATTGTTATTATTAGTATTCCGACAGTAACTAAAGAAATTTTCGAAATTTATGAAACAATTGCTATTCCAAAGATAGTTAAAAATGGTGTTGTGTTTCTAGACGTAAGATATAAATTCTTGATTATAAATAAAAATAAAGAAGTTTATGCATTAACAGAAAATTTGGAAGAATGTAATAATTTTAACAAAGTTTCGATTTGTAAACCACAATTACTTAGAAGTACTATAAGTGATTCTAATTGTGAAATAAATTTATTTATGCGAAATAGAGCTGAAAAATGTAACGCTAAAATATTAAACTCTAATGTAGAAATATTTCATAAAATTAAGGAAAATTCATATTTGTATAGTATTTCTGAACAAACACAATATAATTGCAAATGTAAGAATGAGACAGAAATAGGTAAACTTGTTGGCACCGGCATAATTCAAATAAATGACGACAGCATTCTGGAAACCTACGATATGACAATAAAAACTGTTGGTACTGAAGCACAAATCGCAATCAAGGACAAGCATTCCTACGGAGATCTAGAAGACTGCTGTGTAAACGCTAAGCTGAGAGAAATCGAGATTAACCAGGAACCTTTGTCGAAGATTACTGCTAAAGACATTCACGAGCTGCAAGACCTGTCAATGGAGATTCAGAATCAGAAAAATTTTTGGTCAAGAACATTGGAGAAGATACCAGAACGGTCGCAAGGGATACTAATTTCAACATTTGGAATCTTAAGTCTACTAGCCATTGCATTCACCATCTGGAAGTGTAGCTGCGGGCGAGGTAAAACAACAATTACACTCTTTAACAAATGTTTCAATAGAAAACACAGAGTCAACCCGGAGGTATCATTGAGGATGACCACTTTAGCAGATTATTCAATGGAATCCGTGGAGATGAAATCTCCAAAACCCAATCTAAGGATAAAATATCCCTAGATATGTCTAAAAGGGGGACGTGTTACGGATGTCACTACAGCGCAAATTACGTATGGAACGGAAACGTAATTCTACCTATGCATTCGTAGCCAGACGCAAGGTCAGCGAGAAAACTTGGTGGGAACAGTAGCAGCAGAAATTGAGGTGTCAACAAATTAGCATTATTTATAGAAGTAAATTGAGAAATCGAATTGGATTTGTTGGAGTGAAGTTAATCAATTAAGAACTACAGAAATTGTGCATTCATTTTAAAACATTAATAGTCGTGTAAACCAATAAATTTTACATTTAACTCTAAAAGTGGTGTTCTGTATTTGTTGCTTTTTAATGAGTTTGTTTGATCGCTGGAATTTATTCTGAAAGTAAAACATTGGATTGTTGTTGAATCATTGCTGGAGTGTGGCGTCATCCATTGTAGTTTAATCAATTTCCAATTAAGGTTGGGAATTTTCATCGAACGATTTATCTTACATCCAGAAGGTTAACACCAGTGTCCCCGGACCCGGACAGACACACTGGCCCGACGGAGTCTCTTCGTTTAATTTTGAAATCATTGTGTGTGCCCAATCCTAAGGCATAACAATATACCTTATGAATTGTTTAACTGTACTGTACAACACTAATTCTTTGCTTTATCTACCATATAATAAAACAGTTTCTTGTCGCACTCAACTGAGATCACTTGTCTATCAATTTTCTCAACAAAGGTTATGGGCCCAGGTCCGCATAAAGCATAGTTTTTTTTTTTTTTTGCAATCGGTAGTCTTCGTTATAAGTAAAATGAGTTCGCTTTACCAAATTGACAAATTAAATGAAGAAAACTATGATGGATGGAAGGTACAGATGAAGACTGTTTTAGTTCACAGCGATCTGTGGGGCTATGTGTCTGGAGCGATTCTGAAACCCGAGGCAACGGCAACCAACGAGCCAAACGTGGCACAATGGATGAGCAGGGATGAAAAGGCGCTGTCGACAATTTTACTATGTGTAAAATCTTCCCAACTTATCCACATCAAAAAATGCTCATCATCAAGAGACGCATGGACAACGTTAGAGGGAATTCATCAACCGAGTGGTCCAGCAAGGAAGGTAACTTTATTTAAGCAACTTCTGTCTTCGAAGATGGCGGAAAATGAATCTATGTGTACTCATTTGAACAAATTTTTTGATATATCTGAAAAATTGATGGAAATTAACATTGAAATGCAGGATGAATTGGTAGTTATCATGAGTACTAAATAGCATGAGTACTAAAATAGATTATGCATTACTGTGGCATGCACGTTTAGGACACCTTAATATAAAAAGCATGAATCAATTATTTAATCAAGATATGGTGAAAGGAGTCATGCTTAAAAACATACCAAATGTGTTGGATTGTGATATTTGCTTCAAAGCCAAAATCTGTAGTTCACCTTTCCAAACAAATAAAGAAATCATGTCACAAGGATTATTAGAGCTCATTCACTCAGATGTATGTGGGCCTATGAAAACAAGATCATTGGGAGGTGCGAAGTATTTCGTATTATTTATAGACGATTTTAGTCGCAAAATATTTGTTTATTTTTTGAAAGCTAAGAGCGAGGTATTTCGTGCTTTTAAGGAATTCAAAGCGGAAGTAGAACGGGAAACGGCATGCAAGATAAAGGTGTTAAGAAGCGACAATGGTGGAGAGTATTTAAATTATGATTTTTCAAAATTTCCAGAATCTTTGTGGGCTGAGGCATTAAACACAGCAGTATATATTCGAAACCGATCACCTACTAGGCTTCTAAAAAACCAAACCCCCTATGAAGTTTGGTGCGGACGAAAGCCGTATATAGGTCATTTAAGAATGTTCGGGTCAAAGGCTGTTATGCTCGACAAACGACCAAAGAACTCTTAATTCGATTCACGGGGGATAGAAGTTTTCTACGCGGAAAAATAAAATAGAATAAAAAAAACCATCTTCCGTTGACTTTATTTAAACTTTATTTTTGGTGCGCTTTCATTCGAATCTATCTTAAGACTAATTTGCTTTACAGTTTTGTCTTACTCTATGGTTCGCATTTTTCATGAGCACATGATTCCAAGAAATTGCGATGTCAATCCAGACGCTTATTCAGCTTTTTAATTTCTTGCAGTCATGAGCGCATTGCGACATCTGATTCGAAAATATCATATTACTTGATTCATGTGCATTGCGAAATTGAATTAAATTATATTATTGTGGCCTGATAAAGGTTCATGTGTCTTTTGGGCTGGGTTGCCGTTGTTGCATTCTGTAACTCCCCCACCGTTAGAAAGAGGCTCCGCCGAAATAATTACATGCTTTCTTTTTCTTAATATTTTGACAGAATAGAATATTAAAATTACAAATATAATCGATACAATATTTATGCTTAGCACTGATACATCATTAATATTGCTTTTTGTTGAAATATGTTTTATTAATTCTCTATTATTAATATGTTCCACATATAACTCTTCTAGTTTGATAGTTGGCATAACATTGGTTTCGTTAACTTTTGTGATAAAATTGGGTAATATAATATTGTCCTATATTTTTTGCTCAAAATTTTCATAAATTTTATTATTAATAGTAAGTTTACAATCTTTAAATCTTATTATATAACTACCTCTTACCTTAATGTTATTATTGTCGCAATTATGTTCTATTATAGTTTCTTTAACATTCTTCAGGATAATAATTCCTTTTGCTATTTCAAGTATTTCTCTTATGTCTATGGTGGATTTTACGCAATATGCTACTTTAGAATGCATAATATTTTGTACGCAATTGTCAGTTATTGCAATAAGATTACGTTTGAGATTGTCTTTAACAGGAAATTCGTAAATATTGTTTTCTTGATCATTTAGAATTTCTATTTTTTTAATAACAAGTGATTTATTATTATTATCTGGAATGGGTTCTATTAAGGTTTTCGTAAATTTGTTTTCGGAGAAGTGTGGTATGAAGATAATTATAATGATTTGATCTTTGTATATTGTGACTGTAATTTTGATTTCGTTAAAACTCATTAAATCATTAATCATAGCTAATTCCTGTTTGCCTAAAATATTTTTTGTTAGTACTCCAAGCTTGCTTGAGAAAAGTACCTGTTCTATATCATCTATGTGGTTTCTAAGTAATACTATGTCTTCGTTGATTTGATAAATGTATTGCATTATCTTAACTTCTTCTTCTAAAGTTTCTACCCTTCCTACTAAATTCTGGCTGTTTAGGTAAGTTTCTATAACTTTTTGTTGTTTCATAACATGGGATGTAATATTTTGGATTTGTTTTAGTATCTGTTCGTTAATTATAACTTGTTTATTATTTCCTTCTGTGAGTTTGTTTTCTTGGTCAAAAAGCTGGTCTAATTTATTCTTAATACAAACTTCATCCTCATGATCCATTGTTCCAGCGATAAGTTTAATAATTTAATGTATGATACATGGGCTCTATTAGTTTTGATTTATTTTTGAAGGCGAAAAGGTTTTCTTTTATCTGGTTTTTAGTTATTTCTAGATCGGTTACATTAATTATATGAAGGACTTTCGTATAGCTTTTGATAATTTGGATTTTGTCTAGTTTAAGTGTGACGTACCCGTTGTTATTGTTAAAGTCGTCGAGAATTATTTCTTGTGTCCATATAAGTGGTACCCATATTATTGCCAATAGTACTGGGGTGATATATGGTAACGACATATTTGTTGTTGGTTCCTAAAAGGAAGATTTTTAAATTTTATCGTTTTGTTTTAAGTGGTTTACTTTTTGCTTTAATTGATGGAAAATTAATATCCTGAAATTTCTTAATTCCTTTAATATGAGCTTTGTAATATTTGTTCCCATTTTTTACATCTACTAAGTGGTCTTCGTCGATTTTTTGTGTTTGGAGTTTCCTAAATTTTGAATGATTTTTACCGCCTCTAATTTCTTTAATGAAGTTCTGTCCTTCTGATATAGTATAGTCGTCGCGCTTTTTGTTAAGCCTGTTAATTGTTTTTTGTTTCTTTTCTAAAATGAGTTCGCGGATTTTCTCGTATTCTCGCTCATGAATTTTACCAGTTACGAAGTCGATAGGTTTTCTGTTGGTAGTTGAGTGTATTGTGTTGTTGTAAAATGTTATTATTCTTGGAAGTTTGTCTTCTACCGTCCCTACGTTATTCGTGTCATCATGTTTTAATAATCTGATATGTTCATTTATGGTGTTATGCAGTCTTTCAACGTCTGCATTTGATGTGTGGTTACTACTTGATGTATAGTGAATTTCTACGTTAAGTTCTGATAGAAACTGTTTCAAGGGTATGGCCTTAAAGCCTAATTCATTATCTACTATGATTTTGTTTACAGTCCCAAATTGACTAAAGTAAAATTAAATGGCTCGTTTAAATTCGACCCATGTTCTGCTTGTGATTCTAATTGCACAGGCATGTTTAGAGAATTTATCTATAATGGTTAGGAAAAGTGTACTTTGTAGTGAATAAAAGACATCGACATGAATTATTTCAAGAGGTTTTGTTGGTGTTTCCGTTATCTTAAGTAACGGTTTTCTGGGATTTCGTACGTATTTTTCCTGATTACAAATATCGCAATTATTTATGAACTGAGTAATCCTTGTTTTAAATTTTGGATGGAAATACAGAAGGATTAGTTCTTGAAAAACTTCCGTAATTCCCCTATGGTTGTTTCTCAAATGTTCTGTTTCTATTATTTCGGCTAATCTTGTTTCGTCGGATATGTCTTCTAGTAACTTAGTGCATCGAATCAATTTAAAATTCCTATTGTTAGAAAAATATTTTTGGTATGTATTTTCTATGATCTTGAAGAAATCTTCATCTTCTATTAGGATTGCATTTAAAGCATTGGGATGAAAGTGATTTTTGAGTAAAGTTAATGTGGTTTGTTCATCTAGAGATTTTGTGTGTATTGTCGTTCGTAGTCGCTCAAATACTTTTGTTTTTCTTACTCTTAAAGATCCTGAATGGGATTTTAAGATAACAACCTGATTCTTGAAGACATTTAAACATGATTTACTTGTTGGAATATTATCGTTTTCGATTAGGTTTATATCGATGTTTGGTATTCTAGAGAGAGCATCAGCATTGCTATTACATGATCCCTTTTTATATATAATATCAAAATCAAACTCGGATAGTCTTAGCCTCCATCTAACAAGTTTAGAGTTGGGCTCTTTTAAAGAAAATAGCCAGGTCAATGGTTTGTGGTCAGTTTCGATAATAAATTTTCTGCCGAATAGGTATGGGCGATAGTACTTTGTTGCCCATAAGATGGCTAGCAACTCCTTCTCTATGGTGCTGTAGTTAATTTCATGCTCGTTTAGAGTGCGGCTAGCGAAAGATAAAGGATGATTTTCCTGGGACAATACGGCGCCTAGAGCATATTGGCTAGCATCTGTAGTCAACGTAAATATTTTGTTGAAGTTTGGGTATGCTAAGATGGGATCGCTTATTAATAAGGTCTTAAGGGTTTCAAAAGCTTCTAGATATTCGGGGTCTGAGATATTAATTTTTGTATCCTTTTTTAAATATTTTGTCATGGGTTTCGCTATCCTGGAATAGTCCCTGATGAACTTTCTATAATAGCCAGTAAGTCCTAAAAATTGTTTTATTTCCTTACATGTTTTGGGAATGGGATATTTTTTAACACATTCGATCTTTTTAGGATTGGCTTTGATACCTTCATGTGTCACAATATGACCGAGGAATTCGGTCTCCTTTTTGAGGAACTCGGATTTGTCCAATTGTACTTTTAAGTTTACGGCTCTTAGTCGTTGGAAAATTTTAGTTAATGAGGTAATATGTTCCTCTAGGGATGTGGAAAAAATGATTATATCATCAATATAAACGAGACATATTTTGTTGATATAATCTTGAAGCACATAATTCATCAACCTTTGGAAGGTTGCTGGTGCCGTTTTCAAGCCAAAGGGCATGCGAAGAAATTCGTAATGTCCACTTTCTACACTAAAGGCAGTTTTGTGGATATCGTCCTCATGAATTTCTATTTGGTGGAACCCCTTCGCGAGGTCTAGGGTGGTGAAATATTGACATCTACCCAATTTGTCAAGTATTTCATCTATGTTTGGTATCGGGTACCTGTCGTCAATCGTCACCTCATTCAGCTTCCTGTAGTCTATGACCAATCTCCATTTGGCCATGCCACTGGCATCTTCCTTCTTAGGAACAATCCATATGGGGGCTGAATAGGGTGAATTACTATGTCGTATAATGTTGTTATCTAACATTTCCCGAATTTGGTTCTCAACTTCCTGTTTGTGTATATATGGGTATCTATAATTCTTACTATATATTGGGGCATCATCCGTCGTTCTAATTCTATGTTTAATTGCATTGGTAAAAGTGAGATTTCTATCCTCTTGGTAGAAAGTATTCTCGTATTTTTTCATTAGATTCAATAGTTTATGTCGTTCTTCTAAGTTTAAATGTGAGGTCCTTATTTTAACTATTAAGGTTTTTGTACAAGAATCGGGAGATTCGATTATGCAGAAGTTTTCGTCTGTTATTTCGTATGTATCGTTGTCGTTAAGACGGATTCTTCCTTGAAAGTTAAATTTGTTGTCTAGTTGTATACTGTGGTTTACGACGTCATAGATTCCTTGCGGTATTATTGTGTCTCCTATACTATTTATTCGTTCTCTTAGAAAGGCTAGCCTTTTCTCCTGTTTTACTGATACATGTAACTCGTTGGCTCCTCTGTATATAAGTGGTAAAGTCCTACTATTAATAGATAGAGTATCGTTTTCGTAATTTATATTTGCTTTATATCTTCGAAGTATGTCGTTTCCTATGATTCCATCGTAGGAGTCATGAAATTGGCATTCGAGAAATTCTGCCATATCGTGGATATTGCCGAATTCGGCAAATAGTGGGATTTTTACTGTTTTAGCAACTGTAATTGTGCTTTGAAGGGTTTTTAGTGTTATGGGGTTTTGAGATATAATCCATTTAGGATTACAAAGTCCAGGGTTAATAATGGAGTGTGTCGCCCCGGTGTCGATTATAAAATTTAAAGGGTATAATTCTGTTTGAATTATTATATAGGGAAGTTTTCCCTTGAGGCCGGTAGATGAAAATTTGTTCCTAAATTGTTTGTGTTTAATTGGTTAGGATTGATTAAAGAAGTTGTCGCGTTTGGGCAAATGTTTATTACAGGTGGATAAAAATTTGTATCTAAGTTCTGTGTGTTTAATTGGTTAGGATGGATTACAGAGTTTATCGCGTTTGGGCAAATGTTCATTACCGTGTTTATGTCCATTGGTTCCGGTACGGGGAACCTTTGGGTTTGGTTGGGGTTACTATATGGTACGAAATTTTGGTTTCTATTATAGGAATTACTGTTTGTAATGTTTGGCGGATTCGAATTATTATACCGATTGTTGGGTCCATTATTATTATTTTGGTTTCTGTTATAGGTATTATCGTTCGCAATGGTTGGCGGGTTTGTATTATTATATTGTTGGTTGGGTCTATTATTATAGTTCTGGTTTCTATTATATGTATTACCGTTCGCAATGGATGGCGGGTTTGTATTATTATATTGTTGGTTGGGTCTATTATTATAATTTTTATTAGGATGTCTACGTTGTGGAGGTTCATGATTTTGGGTTTTACTAGGATTTGGATTGTTTGTATTTACTTTTGAATACGCATAACCTGATTCGTACAGAATATTGATTGCCGCTTCTAAACTGTCTGGGTTCCTGCAACAGATCAAAGAACGCATAGGTTCTGGGAGTTTGCTTCTAAAAATAACTAACGCTGAGGATTTATTTTGTTTAATGTTGGTTTCTATGATTTCGTTATTATCACTATTTATAATTTGTTTTTGCTTCACGTTTAATCTTCTCAAGATTTCTTTAATGTGGTTATAGAATTCGACCGCGTTCGTTTTAAACTGTACGGCTCGTAATTCATCGAATAGTTCTTCCGGTGTTTGCCGGTCACCGAAGTTATTATACAAAATTTGCTTCATGTCTGCCCAGCTGGTGACATGACTATTTATTTCTATAATTTCTCTAGCTTTTCCTTTTAGTTTTGATTTTAGAATGTCTGAAAAAATACTTTGCGCTAAGGCGTCATATTTCGTCATGAGAGGGTGTATTTTGTCGATTAAATCGACGAAGTTTTGTAGTTCCTTGAAGTCTCCGTAAAATTCTGGGAGCTTCGAAAGGTACTTTATTGGATCAATATTTAGAGTTAACATATTTGAAGATGGTGGTTCTTCTAATTGGAAAAAGTTACTGACTATCTCAGTTAATTGCCTAGATTGTTCTTGCACGGTTCTAACTTGTTCTTCTATAGACATAAGGAGTTTTACAATAATGCATTTAAAGTGTAATATTTTCTTAATTAAGTTTTACAGTGTTTAGTGAATCGAAATGTTTTTGCTTATGTTGATAACAAATTGATTTGGCTTATTAAATAATAAAAAAAAAAATATTTTGCTGACCTTTCTCTGGTAGTTTATACGCTGCTCTTCTGGATCTGATAATTTGGATGAGGGTGGTGCTGGATTGCTGTCACTCGGTAATTAGTGTCTAGAGATGTTAACACACTTTGTTGTGTTGTATTATTCTTGCTTTGCACTGGGATGTTTGTTGAACTATGTGGCAATTTGTTATCGCTCTATATTTATTCTTCTAATGTCACACTCTAGTATTTTCGTACACTTACTTTACGTGTGGGATATGCACTATTAACGTTCACTTGTCAGCACTTATAGTTAGTTATTATAAATATAATGCGAGAGAAATAATCTTTTATTTCTTTTCGTTTGTAAAAAAAAATATCCGGTCGAGAGTTTGAACACGACGTTTTGTGAGAAATAATCTTTTATTTCATCCGGTCACAAGTTTTGATACAACGCACAATTGGATTGTCTTTATTGAGAAATAACCTTTTATTTCTTTTCGTTTTGCAGAGATATTGTTGAGAAATAATCTTTTATTTCTTTTCGTTTGCAGAGATACTCGGTAAAGTGTTAAGACACAATATAAAGATATACCCGAATATCCTACCGACTGCGCCAGTTTTCTACGCGGAAAAATAAAATAGAATAAAAAAAACCATCTTCCGTTGACTTTATTTAAACTTTATTTTTGGTGCGCTTTCATTCGAATCTATCTTAAGACTAATTTGCTTTACAGTTTTGTCTTACTCTATGGTTCGCATTTTTCATGAGCACATGATTCCAAGAAATTGCGATGTCAATCCAGACGCTTATTCAGCTTTTTAATTTCTTGCAGTCATGAGCGCATTGCGACATCTGATTCGAAAATATTATATTACTTGATTCATGTGCATTGCGAAATTGAATTAAATTATATTATTGTGGCCTGATAAAGGTTCATGTGTCTTTTGGGCTGGGTTGCCGTTGTTGCATTCTGTAACTGATAGACTGTTTTATGGTAGGTTATTCCAAGGAATCGAAGGCATATAGATTGTATGAGCCCATAAGGCGAAGAGTCTTGAAAAGCGGTGATGTAAAATTCAAAGAAGCTTCGAACATTATCAACAGCGATATTTCTTTTGCTCTAATTGACTCAAAGTCAAACGATATTCCGTGTATCAAAGTGGAGAAAAGTTCTCCCAAGAGAGAAATCGAAGAAATGTTTGTTGATGAAGAGGCGGAGGCTGAAGGTACTTATGGTGAGAAGGCATACAGCAGAGGAAGTGATGACGGGAACGCTACTGGATGTCATGATGAAGGTGATGTTTTTTTTTGCAGAAAGCGAGTCAAGGATTGATGATCACGACGTGGTGGATGGTGCCCCGGGTGAGGGTGGTGAAACCGATAACCGCGATCAAGTAGATGGGGAAGATCCTACTCGGTTCAATATGAAGTTGAGGCCAAGAAATCGAAAAATTACATACTTTATGGAAAGCAAAGCGCATTAAAAACAAATCCACTTTCGGTAAGTGAGGCGTTAGGTCGACCTGCTTCCAATTTGTGGTCGACTATAATGAGACGTTTTCGCCGGTTGTGAGATATTCAACCATTAGATTAATTTTGGCCTTGGCAGTGGAGTTTGATCTGCAGGTACACCAAGTAGATGTCTCATGTGCTTATCTAAATGGCGACATAAAGGAGGAAATTTATATGCATCAACCTGAGCATTTCGTGAAACCATCAAACAAAGGAAAAGTATGCAAACTGAGAAAGTCGCTGTATGGTCTGAAGCAAGCAGGGAGGGAGTGGAACAGTAAACTGGATTCTACATTAAAGAAAATTGGTTTCTCTCGCTGTAATGCTGACTCGTGTATATATACGAGAAACAAAAGGGATGACTTTAACATCGTCGCAGTGTATGTCGACGACATTATTATTGCTTGCACAAATAAAAATTCTGTTTTTTGGATTAAGGAAGCACTAGCAGGCGCTTTCGATTTGGTGGACAAGGGGCCGATAGATTTTTTCTTAGGCATTGAGATCAACCGAAACAAAGATACGGGATCGATTACATTATCTCATGAACAGTACACTCGAAAACTTTTGTCAAAATACGGCATGACTTCAACTAGGAAATGTAACACTCCTCTGGATCCAGGTGAACAACTAAAGAAATGTTCGAAGACTGCGTGTACTAAGATTGATCCTAAAAACTATCAATCGTTGATTGGATCCATGATGTATCTAGCTATTACTACAAGGCCAGATATTGTGCATGCTGTTAGCAAATTATCTCAGTTTAATATTGAGCCACATAAAGAACACATGACCGCAGCTAAACATTTGTTAAGATATTTGAATTCTACTGCTAATTTCAAACTTTCATTTAAGAAAACTAAAAGGCTGCTGAATGGGTATGCAGATGCTGCTTGAGATATTGTATTGAGAGGTAGTATTGAAGATTAATTTATATGGATTTACACACTACTGGCAACTCGCAACACACTACTCTAAAACATTATTTATTATTCTCTTGTACTGCTATATACCTTATGAATTGTTGAACTGTACTGTACAACACTAATTCTTTGCTTTATCTACCATATAATAAAACAGTTTCTTGTCGCACTCAACTGAGATCACTTGTCTATCAATTTTCTCAACATTAATTTGTGTTCACAATCCATACTGTTGTAACTTAAACAATGCTTAACAGTGTGAAATACAGATGTTAATTAAGCAACAATAACCTTGTCTTCCAAATCAGTCGTTGACTTATCCGGTTTCGAAAGATAATTCAATAGACTTGAAGATGCTAAGTTCTTTACAAGTTCGAGGTGGGATTTTGTGGACGCATGTGTTTTCAAATCATTTTGTCCTCCGTGACCACAGGAGAATTTTTTTTTGCACAAACGACAAAATACCTTGTAATGGTTTTCCCTTACTTCTCGAACCAGCAGGAGAGCAAAACTCACTTTCGCTTGATGATAAATCACTCATTTTGGCTACAATTACCTGAATATTAAAAAATGTTCTAGGTGTAAGCACGCAGAGTTAAAAGAGAAACCTTACCTACTTATCTACTTCCAAAGACCAATGTCACGGTTCCAAGAAAATAAATTTGTAACTGATTAGTTGTTCATGCTTATTTAGAGATTCGAATTCTTTCGAAAGTGTGTCGAATTTGAAGAATCTGTATTTTGACATTCGAGCAGATAGGAAGTTCATTCTATCTATTCAATGTTGAGTGTATTTTGACTTTGTAATCGTTCGCAACAAATGTCATTTTTTATTCGTGTGTATTTTCCTAACGCTTAACAGTGATAATCGTTGTTTTTCCATATTTTCCAAGGATTTTTTTTTTCGTAAATGGATTTGAGGCATTTATTATTATCCTCCCGTATGGAATTTTCTCTTCTTTCATCCATAAACAAGATAATCGCCATGTTGTCTGTTGTTATTTGCCACCGATTGTATACAAAAAAACCGTATCAAGAAAAATGTTGTTTTGTTTATACAGCAACCATATTTTAAAGGTAGTGTGAACAGATTTGAATTGAAACAAGTAAAAGTGTTATCATCGGCCTGGCCGATGCTTTGATACCCTCCACTGCGTACAAGTCATGCAAAATACCAGAACTACTTGACCGACATAGCCCATTTTTAATACCAACCTAACGACGATAAAAGAAGTCCTTTCACAAAACTTCATTCACCTAGGTTGATTCCTTTGGACGCTATCGTGTTTTCAACGGAAAGAGGGACACATGGGTCTTATATTGGTTTTGTATGGGAGGTACCAGAACTACTTGACCGACATAGCAGGTTTTCAATACCAACCTAACGACGATAAAAATAAGTTCTCTCACCAAATTTCATTCACCTACGTCAATTACTTTGGGCGCTATCGTGCTTTCAACAGACAGAGAGGCATGGGTCCAATATTGGTTTTGTATGGGAGGTACCAGAACTACTTGACCAACATAACCCATTTTCAATACCAACCTAACGACGATAAAAAGAAGTTCTCTCACCAAATCTCATTCACCTACGTCAATTACTTTGGGCGCCATCGTGCTTTCAACAGACAGAGAGACATATGGGTCCAATATTGGTTTTGTATGGGAGGTACCAGAACTACTTGACCGACATAGCGAATTTTCAATACCAACCTGACGCCGATAAAAATAAGTCCTTTCACCAAATTTCATTCACCTACGTCAAATACTTTGGGCGCTATCGTGCTTTCAACAGACAGAGAGGCATGGGTCCAATATTGGTTTTGTATGGGAGGTACCAGAACTACTTGACCGACATAGCCCATTTTCAATACCAACCTGACGCCGATAAAAAGAAGTCTTTTCACCAAATTTCATTCACCTACGTCAAATACTTTGGGCGCTATCGTGCTTTCAACAGACAGACAGACAGACAGACGGACATGGCTAAATCGATTCAGAATGTGATCCTGATTCATAATATATATACTTTATGAGGTCTCCGGTGACTCCTTCTTGGCGTTACAAATGTATGGGCAAAGTGAATATACCTTCCTGTGGAGGGTATAAAAATAAAAGCGAAAACTTGTAGTTTGATGTGACATGTACCGCTTTGTTTGCATTGTTGTGAATAATAAGGGTTTTCTATGAAATAACGAAATTTGAAAACCTCTTTTGGATAACCTCATAATTAAATTTTAGAATTTAATAAATAAAATAAATAGTTGGCGCTACAGGCCGGTAGGGACCCTAGGCCTAGCTTCTCGCAACCATTCGTTTTGTGTGAGTTTTTCATTTTTGGGACGAATGGAAGGGATCTACAATTTTATGCCGAGTCCAAACGGCTAATTGAGAAGCTTCTTCATGACAGTTATACTCTCGGATGTTTGTCAGACGTTCACGAGAGGTAGCGCAGTGGAAAAAAACCTTGAGTTGAAATTTGGGTTTTCTCGGGATTTCAGAATTTAGCGTGTCAAAATTTTACTAATAACACATTTAAGTATTCCTAAACATGGACATATTTGAGATAAGACTACTACTTAACAATTTTGTAGATCTTAGCATAATATTTCTCAATAACTTGTTAATATTTTAAATATTTTTATAGTTTTACTAAAACAATGAAAAACGAGCCTCCATAAAAAAACAAAAGTATGTTCACATTACAAAAAATAAAAATGTGAAACAGCTGATTTCGAAAGTTGAATTCATTTGAATTCATTTTATGATATTCTCGATAGTGAATATTATTCGTTCGAATCTCAAAATACACAAAGATCATTCGAACGAATAGAGACATTCGTTGGAATTGACTATTCGTTCGAATCTCAAAATAAGCATCGTTATTTTGATAATATTATGCGAATTTAATGACAGCTGTCAGGTTGACAACATGGCGTTCAACAAAATAAGGTGCTTAATTAAAAATTAAAATTTCAATGAAAACTCGTTAAGGTTAAACCACAATGCAGTAGTTGTTTTGCGAATATTAAAGAAATGTTTACACTGAATATTTTTCTCTCAGTTTCGTTGAAAAACCGGGAAATAAGCTGTCGCGGCGGGTCAGTTGAATTTATGTTATGGATGTCTGTCAACGCTACACACAACTAGTGAGTTAAAAAAAGACCTTTTTTGCCGTTAGCAATTTTGCTTCCGACAGTTAGTCGGTTGGCTCAAAAAGACTGTGTTTCAGCTTTTTTTATACCCTCCACAGGAAGGTATATTCACTTTGCCCATACATTTGTAACGCCAAGAAGGAGTCACCGGAGACCTCATAAAGTATATATAAAGTCTGTTGAAAGCACGATAGCGCCCAAAGTAATTGACGTAGGTGAATGAAATTTGGTAAAAGGACTTCTTTTTATCGGCGTCAGGTTGGTATTGAAAATGGGCTATGTCGGTCAAGTAGTTCTGGTACCTCCCATACAAAACCAATATTGGACCCATGCCTCTCTGTCTGTTGAAAGCATGATAGCGCCCAAAGTAATTGACGTAGGTGAATGAAATTCGGTGAAAGGACTTCTTTTTATCGGCGTCAGGTTGGTATTGAAAATAGGCTATGTTGGTCAAGTAGTTCTGGTACCTCCCATACAAAACCAATATTGGACCCATGCCTCTCTGTCTGTTGAAAGCACGATAGCGCCCAAAGTAATTGACGTAGGTGAATGAAATTTGGTGAGAGAACTTCTTTTTATCGTCGTTAGGTTGGTATTGAAAACCTGCTATGTCGGTCAAGTAGTTCTGGTACCTCCCTCACAAAACCAATTTTGCATGACTTGTATGCAGTGGAGGGTATCAAAGCATCGGCCAGGCCGATGATAACACTTTTACTTGTTTTTTTTTTTTTTTAACAAAATTCATTTCTTTTTAACGGAAGAACGCACACACAAATGCAGGCGTTCATTAATAGTGGAAAATTTTCCGTTTTCATTCTTTTCACTTTCAAAACGTTCAGTTTGATTGCGTTTGTCCGTTGGATAAGTTATGAGAACAACAAAAAAAAATATGGAAAGAAAGACAAATAAAAAACTTACTTCATTAAGAAGAATGTTCATCTGGCGAAAGGATTCAGCAAGGGGTTAGATAAACATCCATTTTGAACGTTCTTGGAATGGTATTGCTATAACTATAAATAGTTATGGCCCTCCGACAAGAGATGGAAAGGTTTGGCAATATAATAATATATGGATTTAGAGAGATATTCGAATCAGACCACCATTGTCGGGTCTCTTTTCGTCTCTCTACCACTGTAAATCTTACTCAGAGAGACTCTCTGGATTTCTCCACAGTTCTTCTCTGGGCTCGATTCCTAGTGTTAACGCTAGCATTTGTTTATGGGAGATTTGTTTTATCGACTGGTTCTCGACCCAATGAGGTCCCAAGATCCTCATTCTTCTGCTAGCCAACGCTGGACATTGACACAGTATATGTGCCGCTGTCTCAAATTCCTCCAGGCATAGTTTACAAGTATCATCCTCTCTAAGGCCCATTTTTCTTAGGTCATACCCGAAATTACCATCACCTGTAGACAAAGCCACCACCCATTTCAATGTTCCTCGACTCATGCTAAGAACCCTTCTTGGATTGGAGCAGGTCGGCCACTTTATTGCCATTTTAGCTTGTCTACATTATTCCACGGTTGACCACCTTCTCAGGTGTTCTGCCGTGATCCATTTGTGAATCAGCTGTTCTACCAATTCTCTGAAAATTGAAGAGAATGGTTCTGGTCCCAGCAACTTTTCAGTTGACCCCTGTTTTGCAAGGGAGTCCGCCTTTTCATTGCCTTCGATCCCTTTGTGTCCTCGTACTCAAGTCAGTGTTACTTAATTTTTAGATGAACACTTATTTAGCTTAAGTACACATTCCAGTGCCAATGATGTTGTGATGTTTGTTTGTTGCATGCATCTGATCACCGCCTGATTGCCCAGTGCTATAAGATATTTCTTCCTTCCACCTGACTCTCAAGCAAGAAGTCCAACGCATGAAGCAAAGCAATCATCTCAGCCTGGTATGCTGAAGTGTATTTTCCGAGGCTAATGTGACGGGCAAGTTCCAGCTCTTCTGAATAGATACCGACCCCCGCTCCGCCATCCATCATGGATCCATCCGTCACTATTTCACCATTTCTTTTTTCTGGAAGTAATCCATTCTCCATACGAGTTTTGTCATTTCTTTCCATAATACGCACCCTTGTTATTTGATCCATAGGCATGTTTAGCTCCCTAATCTCGTTTTTGACAAGTTCCAGGATCTTCCTATGTCCATAGATCGTACCACGATTGTGCCATTTCGCATCTCGATGCAAACGAATCGCAGTTTTCTTAATAAATAAGTCTAGCGGTAAGATTCCAATGATGACTTCCAATGCGCATGTTGGGGTTGTACGTATTGCACCTGTAATTCCTATACATGCTAAGCGTTGAACCCTATCCAGGTGCTTCCTCACAGTTTTTTGAGACGTTTTCGCCCAACATACAACCGAGGCGCACGTGATAATGGGTCTAGTTATCATCGTATACATCCAGTATGCTGACCTAGGCCAGAGTCCCCCCCTCTGTCCACATACACGTTTGCACTGATGTAGTACCCTTTTTGCCTTCCGGACCTTTTCCTCAACATGATAATTCCAAGTAAGTCCAGTATCTAGATAGACTCCCAGATACTTAACCTTCTTAGTCATTGTTAGTTCCAATCCGAAAAGTGTTAAGGGCTGAAATTCCAGATTTTTCCTCTTCCTAGTGAAGACTATAAGATCTGTTTTCCCCGCATTAATGGAGAGCCCTTGTTCCAGACACCACCGCTCAACCACTCTGAGTGCGCTCCTCATGATATCTGCGGTGATCCATGAATTTGCCCCTGGCCATTATTGCTATGTCATCGGCATATCCCACTGTGTGAATGCCAGTTGCCTCAAGTCTGTCGAGAAAAGAGTCCACAGTGATATTCCACAGTGTAGGTGGGAGTACACCTCCTTGTGGGCAACCTCTGCTAACCCTTCCTCTGAGTTTTGAGGTTCCCGTCTGAATATTTACCGCCCTTGTATTTAACATATTGTCCACCCATCTTACTACAAGTGGGTTAACCCTACGTTTTTCTAAGGCTTGTTTCCGACTTTCAAAGCATATCTTATCGAAGGCACCTTCAATGACCATTATAGTGGTCATCGCAATGCCCCCGGTATTTAGTTCTTCCTCCGCAGCGCATACTACTTGATGTAGCGCTGTTTCTGTAGACATGCCTACCCTGCATGCATACTATCTACTATTCAAAGGATACGTCCTAAGCGCGGTGCTTTCCATATAGTCCACTATCACCGTTTCCATTGTTTTTAAAAGGAAGGATGTTAGGCTGACTGGTCTGAATGACTTTGCCTCGGTGTAGTCCCTTTTTCCCGGTTTTGGAAGGAAGACCACATTTGCTTCCCTCCATGTAATCGGGATATAGCCTATTGCTAGGCATGCAACGTATATATTCCTGAGCCTTGGTGTAATTAAGTCTACACCCCATTGCATTAGACCTGGAAATATACCATCCGGCCCCGCAGTTTTGAAGGTTGAGAATGTTGCTATCGTACTCTTGAGCGCTTTTGGTGTCACGATCCGTTCTGCTTCCGTTCTATCCATCCTGTTCGCTCCTTGTTTCCTTGGAGCCCAGGGCTGATCTGACTTATAGCTTCCTGGTAAGTGTACCTCCATTAGGACCTCATTTGTGTGATCCAGTGTTTCCACCATCTTCCCCGCTCTATTACAAATGAGTCCGATCTTGAAAACTGGATCTCTCGAGACAATCGTTTGTAGTCTACTGACTTCAGATGTACCTACTCCTCATACTCGAGCAAAAGTCCCTTCATGACTCCCTTTGCGTCCTCGCAGAGTAACATTCAGCTCTTTCTTTTTCGCCTCATATTCATCCCATGCTTCCGGTTCTCCCCTCCTCATGGCATGATTGAAGGCTTTCCGCACATCCTTTTTTAACTTTTGAAGTTCCCGGCACCACCAAGGCGCAGGATCTTGTTTTTTCACTAAAGTATGTGTGCAAGCCACTCGCTACGCACCTTCAACAGCCGACTGCAGATGCTTCAGCTGTGATTCCACATGCCAAGTATTTTTCGGTATTCCGAATGTCATTACATTCAGTTTTTCCTCCAACACTTCAAGGTATTTTGTCCTATCCATGTTCTTCGGAAATCTGATGTATTTCCGATCTTTTTTCCGTTTAGATCCATAGCGAACATCAAATGAAATGGCTCTGTGATCCGACAATGTAGCCTGATCCATTACCCTACAATTTGATAATCTTTCAATTATCTGGCTACGGCACAGGGTAACATCAATCACTTCCAATCGCCTCACATCCACGAAGGTTGGCTCTGTTCCCCTGTTTAAGATAGCCAGATCCTTGCATGATATAAATTCGAATAAGGCTTCTCCTCTGTAATTATCGTAAGTGCTGCCCTACACTGTATTATGTGCATTAGCATCACAACAAATTATTATATCCTCGTTCCTGTTCCTGCATGCATTCACCAAAGACTCTAACTCTCTTGTCGGAGGAGGTTCTGGAGAATCATACGGCAGGTATGCAGATGCTATTATAGTCACGTCAACGAAACAGTCAATCTTCTCACCAGGACCCTAACTGACACCTTTAAAAAATCCTGCCCTATTAGTCGTCCTCCCAAAAGAACACACGCGGCGTGGTGGACTAGGGAACTAAGACTTCTTAGGACCAAAACTAGGAAACTTTTTAATAGAGCCAAACTGACAAAAACCGATGAAGACTGGAATGCATACCGCAACAGCTTCAGCGAATTTAAAAAGAAAACTAGAGCAGCCAAACGAGTATCCTGGGCAAACTATTGTTCCAACATTGAATCCACCACAGAAGCGGCAAGGCTCCGGAAAGTCCTTACCAAAAATCCCTCTCCCGTAGGGTACCTGTGCAAGGAAGACAATAGCTGGACATCTAGTAATCAGGAGACTCTTAACTTGCTCCTCGGAACACACTTTCCGGGATGCACAATCCCAGGAAACCTGCTACACAGTTCTGATGGAAGCCTCTCCTCACTTTCGAATGGAGAACTGGCTATCATCAGGAAATGTACAAGCACGAATAGAATAGCATGGGCTCTTCAATCCTTCCAACCGTACAAGTCGGCGGGACCGGACGGTATTATACCTGCCATGCTACAAAAGAGCAGTAAAAGGACCGTCCCATGGCTACAGGCAATCTTTCGTGGTTGCTTGACACTTGGACTTGTTCCTGACTGCTGGAAAGAGGTGAGGGTCGTCTTTATTCCCAAAGCAGGGAAACCTAGTCACTCCACACCCAAGGACTACAGGCCAATTAGCCTTTCATCTTTTCTTCTGAAAACACTGTAAAGGTTATTGGACCTGCACCTAAGGAACACTCTCGAAACAACCGGTAACAACATGCATATGTCAAAGGCAGATCCGTGGAGACAGCCCTACATGAAGTAACTAGAACGATTGAGAAATCCCTTAGAGACAAAGAATTTACGTTGGCGGCCTTTCTGGACATTGGAGGTGTATTCAACAACCTGAATACTAATACTATTATATCCTCACTTGAGAAGTCAGGCTCATCACAGTTTCTGACAAACTGGGTTAAGACCATGTTTAACAGCAGAGTTATTAACAGCAGCCTAGGGGACTGTGCTATTAAGAAAGAAGTTAATCGCGGAACACCACAAGGGGGAGTCCTATCTCCTGTACTGTGGAATATCTCGATCAACAAAATTCTTAGATCCCTTGTCAGCAGAGGTATTAAGATAGTCGCTTATGCAGATGACATAGTTGTACTAATAACAGGAAAATACCTTTCCACCATTAGAGATATTATGGAATCCGCGTTATCAGAACTATCTAATTGGACGGACCACAACGGTCGTGCGGTTAACCCGGCAAAGACCGAACTCATTCTGTTCACCAGGAAATTTAAGGTACCAAAATGGGACCCACCGAATCTTAAAGGCGTCCGACTTAATCTCTCGACCGAGGCCAAATACCTGGGTGTAGTATTCACCTCCAAATTGAACTGGAAACGGAATACTGAAGAAAGAATGAAGAAAGGACTTAATGCCTTTTATGCATGTACGAAAACCTTTGGGAAAAACTGGGGCTTACAACCGCAAATTGTGCACTGGCTGTACACCGCGATTGTGAGACCCATTCTTACCTATGGTTCATTAGTTTGGTGGGAGGCGGTCAAAACCAAATCCTATCTTAAGAATGTGAACAAGGTGCAGAGAATCGCTTGCTTGGGTATAACAGGTGCAATTAAATCCACACCACAACTAGGTCTGGAAACGCTATTAAATCTGCAACCCATTGAGCTATTCACTAAGAACGTGGCAGCCAAAGCCGCTCTCAGATTAAGAGAGAACAAAACTTGGAAGCCTGGTTACTGCGGACACTCAAGCATACTTGAAATCTTTGATCTGAAGGGACTCATGTCACCTACAGATTACGAGAAACCCAGATATGACTTTGAGAAAAATTTCAGAATCACTATACCCAAAAGACAGGACTGGAACTCACCCATTACCATCATTAGAGGTATATCCGACTACGCGGATGGTTCAAAAACAGAAAATGGTACAGGAGCTGGCGTATTTTCAGAAAGACTTGCTATTAACCAGTCGTTTCGACTGACTGATCACTGTAGCGTCTTCCAAGCTGAGATGCGGTTAAGAAAGCAGCACAGACTATCCTATCGATGGGACTACCAGCAATGGAAATAACCATCTGTGTTGACAGTCAAGCAGCACTCAAAGCAATCGGCTCCAACCTTGTTAATGCGAAATGTGTTACAGATTGCCTTTTGGCACTAAGGGCTATACGCCATCACTCAGTTCTACTCTGCTGGGTTCCTGGACACGTTGGGGTGGAAGGGAACGAAAAAGCGGATGAATTGGCCAGATACGGCTCTGATATGAACCCTCAACTTGCGGACGGAGAGGTGCTACCGCTTTTCAACACTGCTAAGACTTTTATTGACAGCGTCACCACACAACTGGCTAAGGAACAATGGAGCAACACCATCGGTTGCGTCATAACCCGTAGTCTGTGGCCTGTGGTCGACACCAAAAGATCAAAGCTCCTGGTCTCTTTTAACAGAAGCCAAATCCGGATGCTCGTCGGTGTTCTAACCGGTGACTGCACCATAGGAAACACGGCTAAAAGGCTGGGAGTTCCTGCAAATGACTTCTGCAGAAGCTGCAGAGACGAAGAGGAAATTGAGTCTGTGGAACATCTTCTATGCCACTGCCCAGCTTTACAAGAACGCCGCTCATCCTGTATGGGAGCAAGGTTCTTCGAAAGTTTGGACGACTTGGCTGGGGTACCTCTATCAGACATAAAACTATTCCTCAACAGATCGAAGTAGTTTTGTTAGCCACATGTCCTTACATGTATGAACAGGGTATTCACAATGGGCCTGCACGGCTTCCGGGTGAAAATTTGCATCTGATGCAAAACTGCCCTCCCAACCTAACCTATGCAGATGCTATGACAAAACTTCCCGCACCTGATCCTACTCGTACTGTTGCAAGGTCTGGGGCAAAAAGATCCGGCAATTTATATGCTTGAACTCCGTTCCTCACCAGGATAAAGGATCTAATTCTTTCGCTTGTTTGCGCATAGTGCAGCTCAGCCATGCTATTAGGGAGTCCTCTGATATTTCCACTAAAGATCCAAGGCTTCTGTATCAGGGCTATATCAAACGAATCCTCATCAAAACATTTTGTCATCATTGCTGATGCTGCTTTGCTGTGATGAAGGTTCAATTGAATCACCCTCAGCTTTTCGGGTTGACTAATAGTCCGTTGTACATATTGTCCATCCACATAACCACTCGAGTGTGGTACTTGTAGACTGACCCCATGTTGACTGTCCGTCTTCCCTTCCGCCATCCGTCCCCTTCTTCTCAGTTTCGAGTGGATTCATGGTCCCGGAACATTTAAAACTAGATCCACCGTCTTCTGGAGAGGTTTCGGTCGACTTCAAGTTGGCAACCCTTTCAGTCAATTCCTCGACCGACTTGCTTATGCCTTCCGCCGAGACAGATTTGGCCAAGGCTAATCTTTGTCTCTTTTTGACCCTCTTCATCCTTTGCTTCAGTTGTTTGCGCAACTTCCGCTCGGAGTCGGGACTTTTCTCCTCTTCCAATCCTTCTTTCGCAGTTTCGGCTGACCTCTTGGCGCATTTCTGCACCCGATTGTCCACCTCCACTGACGATTGGTCTGCTAACTCTTTTGGTTTCCCATCAGAGTCCACTGACCCATCGAGCTTATTCGGGTTCATGTCAGCGCCTTCCAAGGCCTTCTCGACCCCTTCTAAGCCTTCCACCTAGTTTGCCGAAGGAACATTATTATTATTTATTTTATTTGGGTCCATATGTGTACCCACGAGTTGGGGAGAATTAAACAGACCAAATAGGCAGAGATCCCCAATACCTATCCTACTCAACTAAATTACAACAGAGGATTGAGCTGCCCCTGAGGAGTCTCTATTAGCAGTTCAATTGCCACTGAACCCTGTGAACCAGTAGTTTTACCTACCTTATCACAGCTCCCTCGACATTGCAGACCAGTCATCTTGGATTTAAGAGTTGATCGATTGATCGGATTGGATCTTGGTTTTTCAATTCACATTCAGCTCTACCAGAGGAGTTGGGCCACTACCCTGATCTAGCATCCTGTTCCTCTACTTAAGCCGCCCCACAACGACAAGGTGCCCAATCTTCGGATAAAGGCAGGTGAACTTACCGACGGAAGGTTTGGCAAAAGGTAGATACTAATTTTGATAGTGATTTGTGTATTTCATATAATCTGTTTGTTTTTTTTTTTAGCTTTGCGCAGATTTAAATGTACAGTAACAGTAACGAAAACAAGTTCACTACAGAAAGGAGTCTCGAGCAACCGGAACAAGCTACTTTAAATAGTAGGAGCTTCAATAGTTCGGGCACAATCGCCTACATGAATTATCCGTCGACTTTGCAAGCAGCTTTCACACCAATCCCACAATAATGGGGTGATTTCCCTGAAACGTAAACCATCGATCTCCTCACAAACTCGCCAACATCATCCACTTCCTTGTAAAAAAAAAAAAATAATTCGAACTCCTTAATTTCTTCTTCGGTCATGGTATTAATGACGTCTATGGTTTGTGCAAAGTATTTGCTCACAGTTGGTTGAGCGAGTCCCGAATTGAAATCATTTACATCACCGTTTTGATATCCTCCTTCCGCAAGAATCCTTAAAGTTGTTCCTAGCCTCAACACAGACGGCACTGATGACGACCGGAATGCATCTAGAATGTTTTTTCGACAAATCTATGAAAATTCGCACAAATTACCTCAATATTATCAATATTAAATACAAGTTTATTTTTACTTACTTTGATTGGGCAAATCAAATGGATTTGAATGAGCTCTTATTTTTGAGCGCGTTAAAATTAATCCCTTTTTTTAACCCCTTTACAAATATTTTGAAAACTGAAATCTTTCAAGAAGTAAATAATATATATTTTGCAAACACGTTTTAATTGGTGACTTCTTTATTCTTCACTTCCATCTTAAGACTAACTACCTCTCTAAGCTTCGCGTCGATCAAGCATCAAGCACATACATATAGTATTAAATTAACTCTTTCGTTCGTACGTTACGTTATTGCATAAGCAAGAGAATTAGAATGACAAGACGCATTCTCTTATAAATAATTCCTATATATCAATTCCTCCTTTCTTGCTTTGAAATTTAATACTATTATTCTACAAAATAATTCATGAACGTTTAATTCTTAGATTAAATTTTTTTTTTTATCTTCCAAAAATTGCCTGTTAAGTTCGTGCCTCTCATTATCTTCCTCCGCACTATGAAACTCCTCATTTTCCTCCTCAAGTTGCTCATGACCTAGTCTATTATTTTCAGTTTTATTATTATTTATTAAAGTAGAATGTGAACTAAATCGAACTGAATAATTTCTACGCTTTAATAGATTTACATGGGCCAATTTCTGGACCCCATTTAAAGAAATTCTGTATAACGATTAAGACATTTATTTTATAATATAACCAGGAATCCATTTTATGTGTGATTTAAAATTATTTTGGTAATATATGCTTTCATTTTCTTTAAATTGTATAATTTTATTTAAATAGCTTAATCTATTAGTGTCTTTGGCTTCATTCTCAACAGTTTTCATTTTACTTTAAGTTGAAAATTGTCAATTTTGTTACTAGACTGTTTTTCGATTAAAAACTTTTTAAAACTCGTTTTGCGGTTTGAACTGCTCTCTCAGCTAATCCGTTTGACTGTGGATGGTATGGTGGACTCTTTAAAACTTTGATGCCACCATTTTTGCAGAATTCAACAAAATCATAAGACTGAAAGGGAGGACCGTTATCAGAGACTAGCTGAGTTGGTAGTCCAAAAACAGAAAACCAATTCCGTTATTTCTAAATTACCCTTTCAGCATGAGTGTTTTTCATCTCCGATATCTAAATCCATTTGGAGAAACTATCTACTAACAATACAAATTTAAACCCATCTATCTCAAAAAAATCAATATGCACTCTTTCAAATGGATAAGATGAAGGAATCCAACTCGATTCCTCCGTTAATTTCGTGAAATTTTGCGTCTGAGCGCAAATTTGGCAACCCTTAACAAAGTCCTCTATGTCCGTGTCCGCATCTAAACCTCTTCACCACACGTAACTCCTCGCAAGCAGTTTCATTCTTGTGTGTGTCATGCAACATTCGAATCACATCCTCCTTTAACGCTTCAGGGATAACCACTCTGTCCCCATAATTACATGAAAAACTTTGACCCCTATCTATATAATATTTGGTATCCTTATCATTTTTGAAATTTTCGTTGTCAATAAGCCAACTATAAACCTTCCTTAAAACACAATCTTTGCTCGTTTCAGTTCGCACATCCTCCAGTTTCAGAAGCTTCATATTCTCAGGGCCGAACTTTAATAAATTAATAAAATCTTCTTCAATATTTGTCGATCCTAGCACCGGCAACCTCGACAGCGCATCTGCATGTCCTACTTGCGAACCTCTTTTATACCTTACATAAAAATTATACATTGACAATTGAATAGCCTACCTTTGAAGTTTTGCTGCCGCTACAGCTAAGTGCCCTTTCTTTTCACTAAATATCTCTCTAAGCGCCTGATGATCTGTCACAATAGTAAATTTATGTCCATACAAATATTTATGAAACTTCTTAACCGCGTAAATGATAGCTAGAGCTTCTCTATGAGTTTGCGAATAATTTTGTTCTGATGCAAGTGTTGTAGATGCAAAGAGTACTGGCTTTTCCTCGCCGTTAACTATGTGAGCAAGCACCGCCCCGACACCGTATGGACTAGCATCACATGTTAAAATGATTGGCTTTTCTGGGTCAAAATACTCTAAAATATTATTACTAACTAAAAGTTGTTTTGCTTAATTACAAATAATCTCGTGTTCAGGCCTCCATTCAAACTTATTATTTTTATACCCTCCAGAGGAAGGTATATTCACTTTGCCAATACATTTGTAACGCAAAGAAGGAGTCACCGGAGACCTCATAAAGTATATATATTCTGAATCAGGATCACATTCTGAATCGATTTAGCCATGTCCGTCTGTCTGTCTGTCTGTCTGTCTGTCTGTCTGTCTGTTGAAAGCACGATAGCGCCCAAAGTAATTGACGTAAGTGAGCGAAATTTGGTGAAAGGACTTCTTTTTATCGGCGTCAGGTTGGTATTGAAAATGAGCTATGTCGGTCAAGTAGTTCTGGTACCTCCCATGCAAAACATATATTGGGCCCACATGTCTCTCTGTCTGTTGAAAGGACGATAGCGCCCAAAGTAATTGACGTAGGTGAACGGACTTCTTTTTATCGGCGTCAGGTTGGTATTGAAAATGGGCTATGTCGGTTAAGTAGTTCTGGTACCTCCCGTACAAAACCAATATTGGACCAATTTGTCTTTCTGTCTGTTGAAAGCACGATAGCGCTCAAAGTAATTGACGTAGGTGAACGAAATTTGGTGAAAGGACTTCTTTTTATCGGCGTCAGGTTGGTATTGAAAATGAGCTATGTCGGTCAAGTAGTTCTGGTACCTCCCATGCAAAACCAATATTGGGCCCACATGTCTCTCTGTATGTTGAAAGCACGATAGCGCCCAAAGTAATTGACGTACTTGAACGAAATTTGGTGAAAGGACTTCTTTTTATCGGCGTCAGGTTGGTATTAAAAATGGGGTATGTCGGTCAAGTAGTTCTGGTACCTCTCATACAAAACCAATATTAGAAAACATATTATGTTAAAAACACGATAGCGTCGAAAAGTGAAGACAAGTGAAATTTTGTGAGAAAACTTATTTTTATTGTCCTCAAGTTAGTATTAACAAGTAAAAGTGTTATCATCGGCCTGGCCGATGCTTTGATACCCTCCACTGCATACAAGTCATGCAAAATTGGTTTTGTGAGGGAGGTACCTGAACTACTTGACCGACATAGCCCATTTTTATACCCTCCAGAGGAAGGTATATTCACTTTGCCAATACATTTGTAACGCAAAGAAGGAGTCACCGGAGACCTCATAAAGTATATATATTCTGAATCAGGATCACATTCTGAATCGATTTAGCCATGTCCGTCTGTCTGTCTGTCTGTCTGTCTGTCTGTTGAAAGCACGATAGCGCCCAAAGTAATTGACGTAAGTGAGCGAAATTTGGTGAAAGGACTTCTTTTTATCGGCGTCAGGTTGGTATTAAAAATGGGGTATGTCGGTCAAGTAGTTCTGGTACCTCTCATACAAAACCAATATTAGAAAACATATTATGTTAAAAACACGATAGCGTCGAAAAGTGAAGACAAGTGAAATTTTGTGAGAAAACTTATTTTTATTGTCCTCAAGTTAGTATTAACAAGTAAAAGTGTTATCATCGGCCTGGCCGATGCTTTGATACCCTCCACTGCATACAAGTCATGCAAAATTGGTTTTGTGAGGGAGGTACCAGAACTACTTGACCGACATAGCCCATTTTTAATACTAACTTGAGGACAATAACAAGTAAAAGTGTTATCATCGGCCTGGCCGATGCTTTGATACCCTCCACGGCATACAAGTCATGCAAAATACCAGAACTACTTGACCGACATAGCCCATTTTGAATACCAACCTAACGACGATAAAAGAAATCCTTTCACAAAACTTCATTCACCTAGGTTGATTCCTTTGGACGCTATCGTGTTTTCAACGGAAGGAGGGACACATGTGTCTAATATTGGTTTTGTATGGAACGTACTAGAACTACTTGACCGACATAGCCCATTTTTAAACCCTCCAGAGGAAGGTATATTCACTTTGCCAATACATTTGTAACGCAAAGAAGGAGTCACCGGAGACCTCATAAAGTATATATATTCTGAATCAGGATCACATTTTGAATCGATTTAGCCATGTCCGTCTGTCTGTCTGTCTGTCTGTCTGTCTGTCTGTCTGTTGAAAGCACGATAGCGCCCAAAGTAATTGACGTAAGTGAGCGAAATTTGGTGAAAGGACTTCTTTTTATCGGCGTCAGGTTGGTATTGAAAATGGGCTATGTCGGTCAAGTAGTTCTGGTACCTCCCATACAAAACCAATATTGGACCCATTTGTCTTTCTGTCTGTTGAAAGCACGATAGCGCCCAAAGTAATTGACGTAGGTGAACGAAATTTGGTGAAAGGACTTCTTTTTATCGGCGTCAGGTTGGTATTGAAAATGAGCTATGTCGGTCAAGTAGTTCTGGTACCTCCCATGCAAAACATATATTGGGCCCACATGTCTCTCTGTCTGTTGAAAGCACGATAGCGCCCAAAGTAATTGACGTAGGTGAACGGACTTCTTTTTATCGGCGTCAGGTTGGTATTGAAAATGGGCTAAGTCGGTTAAGTAGTTCTGGTACCTCCCATACAAAACCAATATTGGACCCATTTGTCTTTCTGTCTGTTGAAAGCACGATAGCGCTCAAAGTAATTGACGTAGGTGAACGAAATTTGGTGAAAGGACTTCTTTTTATCGGCGTCAGGTTGGTATTGAAAATGAGCTATGTCGGTCAAGTAGTTCTGGTACCTCCCATGCAAAACCAATATTGGGCCCACATGTCTCTCTGTATGTTGAAAGCACGATAGCGCCCAAAGTAATTGACGTACTTGAACGAAATTTGGTGAAAGGACTTCTTTTTATCGGCGTCAGGTTGGTATTAAAAATGGGGTGTGTCGGTCAAGTAGTTCTGGTACCTCTCATACAAAACCAATATTAGAAAACATATTATGTTAAAAACACGATAGCGTCGAAAAGTGAAGACAAGTGAAATTTTGTGAGAAAACTTATTTTTATTGTCCTCAAGTTAGTTTTAACAAGTAAAAGTGTTATAATCGGCATGGCCGATGCTTTGATACCCTCCACTGCATACAAGTCATGCAAAATTGGTTTTGTGAGGGAGGTACCTGAACTACTTGACCGACATAGCCCATTTTTATACCCTCCAGAGGAAGGTATATTCACTTTGCCAATACATTTGTAACGCAAAGAAGGAGTCACCGGAGACCTCATAAAGTATATATATTCTGAATCAGGATCACATTCTGAATCGATTTAGCCATGTCCGTCTGTCTGTCCGTCTGTCTGTCTGTCTGTCTGTCTGTCTGTCTGTCTGTATGTCTGTCTGTCTGTCTGTCTGTCTGTTGAAAGCACGATAGCGCCCAAAGTAATTGACGTAAGTGAGCGAAATTTGGTGAAAGGACTTCTTTTTATCGGCGTCAGGTTGGTATTAAAAATGGGGTATGTCGGTCAAGTAGTTCTGGTACCTCTCATACAAAACCAATATTAGAAAACATATTATGTTAAAAACACGATAGCGTCGAAAAGTGAAGACAAGTGAAATTTTGTGAGAAAACTTATTTTTATTGTCCTCAAGTTAGTATTAACAAGTAAAAGTGTTATCATCGGCCTGGCCGATGCTTTGATACCCTCCACTGCATACAAGTCATGCAAAATTGGTTTTGTGAGGGAGGTACCTGAACTACTTGACCGACATAGCCCATTTTTATACCCTCCAGAGGAAGGTATATTCACTTTGCCAATACATTTGTAACGCAAAGAAGGAGTCACCGGAGACCTCATAAAGTATATATATTCTGAATCAGGATCACATTCTGAATCGATTTAGCCATGTCCGTCTGTCTGTCTGTCTGTCTGTCTGTCTGTTGAAAGCACTATAGCGCCCAAAGTAATTGACGTAAGTGAGCGAAATTTGGTGAAAGGACTTCTTTTTATCGGCGTCAGGTTGGTATTAAAAATGGGGTATGTCGGTCAAGTAGTTCTGGTACCTCTCATACAAAACCAATATTAGAAAACATATTATGTTAAAAACACGATAGCGTCGAAAAGTGAAGACAAGTGAAATTTTGTGAGAAAACTTATTTTTATTGTCCTCAAGTTAGTATTAACAAGTAAAAGTGTTATCATCGGCCTGGCCGATGCTTTGATACCCTCCACTGCATACAAGTCATGCAAAATTGGTTTTGTGAGGGAGGTACCAGAACTACTTGACCGACATAGCCCATTTTTAATACTAACTTGAGGACAATAACAAGTAAAAGTGTTATCATCGGCCTGGCCGATGCTTTGATACCCTCCACGGCATACAAGTCATGCAAAATACCAGAACTACTTGACCGACATAGCCCATTTTGAATACCAACCTAACGACGATAAAAGAAATCCTTTCACAAAACTTCATTCACCTAGGTTGATTCCTTTGGACGCTATCGTGTTTTCAACGGAAGGAGGGACACATGTGTCTAATATTGGTTTTGTATGGAAGGTACTAGAACTACTTGACCGACATAGCCCATTTTTAAACCCTCCAGAGGAAGGTATATTCACTTTGCCAATACATTTGTAACGCAAAGAAGGAGTCACCGGAGACCTCATAAAGTATATATATTCTGAATCAGGATCACATTTTGAATCGATTTAGCCATGTCCGTCTGTCTGTCTGTCTGTCTGTCTGTCTGTCTGTCTGTTGAAAGCACGATAGCGCCCAAAGTAATTGACGTAAGTGAGCGAAATTTGGTGAAAGGACTTCTTTTTATCGGCGTCAGGTTGGTATTGAAAATGGGCTATGTCGGTCAAGTAGTTCTGGTACCTCCCATACAAAACCAATATTGGACCCATTTGTCTTTCTGTCTGTTGAAAGCACGATAGCGCCCAAAGTAATTGACGTAGGTAAACGAAATTTGGTGAAAGGACTTCTTTTTATCGGCGTCAGGTTGGTGTTGAAAATGAGCTATGTCGGTCAAGTAGTTCTGGTACCTCCCATGCAAAACCAATATTGGGCCCACATGTCTCTCTGTCTGTTGAAAGCACGATAGCGCCCAAAGTAATTGACGTAGGTGAACCAAATTTGGTAAAAGGACTTCTTTTTATCGGCGTCAGGTTGGTATTGAAAATGGGCTATGTCGGTTAAGTAGTTCTGGTACCTCCCATACAAAACCAATATTGGACCCATTTGTCTTTCTGTCTGTTGAAAGCACGATAGCGCTCAAAGTAATTGACGTAGGTGAACGAAATTTGGTGAAAGGACTTCTTTTTATCGGCGTCAGGTTGGTATTGAAAATGAGCTATGTCGGTCAAGTAGTTCTGGTACCTCCCATGCAAAACATATATTGGGCCCACATGTCTCTCTGTCTGTTGAAAGGACGATAGCGCCCAAAGTAATTGACGTAGGTGAACGAAATTTGGTGAAAGGATTTCTTTTTATCGGCGTCAGGTTGGTATTGAAAATGAGCTATGTCGGTCAAGTAGTTCAGGTACCTCCCATGCAAAACATATATTGGGCCCACATGTCTCTCTGTCTGTTGAAAGCACGATAGCGCCCAAAGTAATTGACGTAGGTGAACGGACTTCTTTTTATCGGCGTCAGGTTGGTATTGAAAATGGGCTAAGTCGGTTAAGTAGTTCTGGTACCTCCCATACAAAACCAATATTGGACCCATTTGTCTTTCTGTCTGTTGAAAGCACGATAGCGCTCAAAGTAATTGACGTAGGTGAACGAAATTTGGTGAAAGGACTTCTTTTTATCGGCGTCAGGTTGGTATTGAAAATGAGCTATGTCGGTCAAGTAGTTCTGGTACCTCCCATGCAAAACCAATATTGGGCCCACATGTCTCTCTGTATGTTGAAAGCACGATAGCGCCCAAAGTAATTGACGTACTTGAACGAAATTTGGTGAAAGGACTTCTTTTTATCGGCGTCAGGTTGGTATTAAAAATGGGGTGTGTCGGTCAAGTAGTTCTGGTACCTCTCATACAAAACCAATATTAGAAAACATATTATGTTAAAAACACGATAGCGTCGAAAAGTGAAGACAAGTGAAATTTTGTGAGAAAACTTATTTTTATTGTCCTCAAGTTAGTTTTAACAAGTAAAAGTGTTATAATCGGCATGGCCGATGCTTTGATACCCTCCACTGCATACAAGTCATGCAAAATTGGTTTTGTGAGGGAGGTACCTGAACTACTTGACCGACATAGCCCATTTTTATACCCTCCAGAGGAAGGTATATTCACTTTGCCAATACATTTGTAACGCAAAGAAGGAGTCACCGGAGACCTCATAAAGTATATATATTCTGAATCAGGATCACATTCTGAATCGATTTAGCCATGTCCGTCTGTCTGTCCGTCTGTCTGTCTGTCTGTCTGTCTGTCTGTATGTCTGTCTGTCTGTCTGTCTGTCTGTTGAAAGCACGATAGCGCCCAAAGTAATTGACGTAAGTGAGCGAAATTTGGTGAAAGGACTTCTTTTTATCGGCGTCAGGTTGGTATTGAAAATGGGCTATGTCGGTCAAGTAGTTCTGATACCTCCCATACAAAACCAATATTGGACCCATTTGTCTTTCTGTCTGTTGAAAGCACGATAGCGCTCAAAGTAATTGACGTAGGTGAACGAAATTTGGTGAAAGGACTTCTTTTTATCGGCGTCAGGTTGGTATTGAAAATGAGCTATGTCGGTCAAGTAGTTCTGGTACCTCCCATGCAAAACATATATTGGGCCCACATGTCTCTCTGTCTGTTGAAAGGACGATAGCGCCCAAAGTAATTGACGTACTTGAAAGAAATTTGGTGAAAGGACTTCTTTTTATCGGCGTCAGGTTGGTATTGAAAATGGGCTATGTCGGTCAAGTAGTTCTGGTACCTCCCATACAAAACCAATATTGGACCCATTTGTCTTTCTGTCTGTTGAAAGCACGATAGCGCCCAAAGTAATTGACGTAGGTAAACGAAATTTGGTGAAAGGACTTCTTTTTATCGGCGTCAGGTTGGTGTTGAAAATGAGCTATGTCGGTCAAGTAGTTCTGGTACCTCCCATGCAAAACCAATATTGGGCCCACATGTCTCTCTGTCTGTTGAAAGCACGATAGCGCCCAAAGTAATTGACGTAGGTGAACCAAATTTGGTAAAAGGACTTCTTTTTATCGGCGTCAGGTTGGTATTGAAAATGGGCTATGTCGGTTAAGTAGTTCTGGTACCTCCCATACAAAACCAATATTGGACCCATTTGTCTTTCTGTCTGTTGAAAGCACGATAGCGCTCAAAGTAATTGACGTAGGTGAACGAAATTTGGTGAAAGGACTTCTTTTTATCGGCGTCAGGTTGGTATTGAAAATGAGCTATGTCGGTCAAGTAGTTCTGGTACCTCCCATGCAAAACATATATTGGGCCCACATGTCTCTCTGTCTGTTGAAAGGACGATAGCGCCCAAAGTAATTGACGTAGGTGAACGAAATTTGGTGAAAGGATTTCTTTTTATCGGCGTCAGGTTGGTATTGAAAATGAGCTATGTCGGTCAAGTAGTTCAGGTACCTCCCATGCAAAACATATATTGGGCCCACATGTCTCTCTGTCTGTTGAAAGCACGATAGCGCCCAAAGTAATTGACGTAGGTGAACGGACTTCTTTTTATCGGCGTCAGGTTGGTATTGAAAATGGGCTAAGTCGGTTAAGTAGTTCTGGTACCTCCCATACAAAACCAATATTGGACCCATTTGTCTTTCTGTCTGTTGAAAGCACGATAGCGCTCAAAGTAATTGACGTAGGTGAACGAAATTTGGTGAAAGGACTTCTTTTTATCGGCGTCAGGTTGGTATTGAAAATGAGCTATGTCGGTCAAGTAGTTCTGGTACCTCCCATGCAAAACCAATATTGGGCCCACATGTCTCTCTGTATGTTGAAAGCACGATAGCGCCCAAAGTAATTGACGTACTTGAACGAAATTTGGTGAAAGGACTTCTTTTTATCGGCGTCAGGTTGGTATTAAAAATGGGGTGTGTCGGTCAAGTAGTTCTGGTACCTCTCATACAAAACCAATATTAGAAAACATATTATGTTAAAAACACGATAGCGTCGAAAAGTGAAGACAAGTGAAATTTTGTGAGAAAACTTATTTTTATTGTCCTCAAGTTAGTTTTAACAAGTAAAAGTGTTATAATCGGCATGGCCGATGCTTTGATACCCTCCACTGCATACAAGTCATGCAAAATTGGTTTTGTGAGGGAGGTACCTGAACTACTTGACCGACATAGCCCATTTTTATACCCTCCAGAGGAAGGTATATTCACTTTGCCAATACATTTGTAACGCAAAGAAGGAGTCACCGGAGACCTCATAAAGTATATATATTCTGAATCAGGATCACATTCTGAATCGATTTAGCCATGTCCGTCTGTCTGTCCGTCTGTCTGTCTGTCTGTCTGTCTGTCTGTATGTCTGTCTGTCTGTCTGTCTGTCTGTTGAAAGCACGATAGCGCCCAAAGTAATTGACGTAAGTGAGCGAAATTTGGTGAAAGGACTTCTTTTTATCGGCGTCAGGTTGGTATTGAAAATGGGCTATGTCGGTCAAGTAGTTCTGATACCTCCCATACAAAACCAATATTGGACCCATTTGTCTTTCTGTCTGTTGAAAGCACGATAGCGCTCAAAGTAATTGACGTAGGTGAACGAAATTTGGTGAAAGGACTTCTTTTTATCGGCGTCAGGTTGGTATTGAAAATGAGCTATGTCGGTCAAGTAGTTCTGGTACCTCCCATGCAAAACATATATTGGGCCCACATGTCTCTCTGTCTGTTGAAAGGACGATAGCGCCCAAAGTAATTGACGTACTTGAAAGAAATTTGGTGAAAGGACTTCTTTTTATCGGCGTCAGGTTGGTATTGAAAATGGGCTATGTCGGTCAAGTAGTTCTGGTACCTCCCATACAAAACCAATATTGGACCCATTTGTCTTTCTGTCTGTTGAAAGCACGATAGCGCCCAAAGTAATTGACGTAGGTAAACGAAATTTTTTTGAAAGGACTTCTTTTTATCGGCGTCAGGTTGGTGTTGAAAATGAGCTATGTCGGTCAAGTAGTTCTGGTACCTCCCATGCAAAACCAATATTGGGCCCACATGTCTCTCTGTCTGTTGAAAGCACGATAGCGCCCAAAGTAATTGACGTAGGTGAACCAAATTTGGTAAAAGGACTTCTTTTTATCGGCGTCAGGTTGGTATTGAAAATGGGCTATGTCGGTTAAGTAGTTCTGGTACCTCCCATACAAAACCAATATTGGACCCATTTGTCTTTCTGTCTGTTGAAAGCACGATAGCGCTCAAAGTAATTGACGTAGGTGAACAAAATTTGGTGAAAGGACTTCTTTTTATCGGCGTCAGGTTGGTATTGAAAATGAGCTATGTCGGTCAAGTAGTTCTGGTACCTCCCATGCAAAACATATATTGGGCCCACATGTCTCTCTGTCTGTTGAAAGGACGATAGCGCCCAAAGTAATTGACGTAGGTGAACGAAATTTGGTGAAAGGATTTCTTTTTATCGGCGTCAGGTTGGTATTGAAAATGAGCTATGTCGGTCAAGTAGTTCAGGTACCTCCCATGCAAAACATATATTGGGCCCACATGTCTCTCTGTCTGTTGAAAGCACGATAGCGCTCAAAGTAATTGACGTAGGTGAACGAAATTTGGTGAAAGGACTTCTTTTTATCGGCGTCAGGTTGGTATTGAAAATGAGCTATGTCGGTCAAGTAGTTCTGGTACCTCCCATGCAAAACATATATTGGGCCCACATGTCTCTCTGTCTGTTGAAAGGACGATAGCGCCCAAAGTAATTGACGTAGGTGAACGAAATTTGGTGAAAGGACTTCTTTTTATCGCCGTCAGGTTGGTATTGAAAATGGGCTATGTCCGTTAAGTAGTTCTGGTACCTCCCATACAAAACCAATATTGGACCAATTTGTCTTTCTGTCTGTTGAAAGCACGATAGCGCTCAAAGTAATTGACGTAGGTGAACGAAATGCGTCAGGTTGGTATTGAAAATGAGCTATGTCGGTCAAGTAGTTCTGGTACCTCCCATGCAAAACATATATTGGGCCCACATGTCTCTCTATCTGTTGAAAGGACGATAGCGCCCAAAGTAATTGACGTACTTGAACGAAATTTGGTGAAAGGACTTCTTTTTATCGGCGTCAGGTTGGTATTAAAACTGGGGTATGTCGGTCAAGTAGTTCTGGTACCTCTCATACAAAACCAATATTAGAAAACATATTATGTTAAAAACACGATAGCGTCGAAAAGAATCTACCTAGACAAGTGAAATTTTGTGAGAAAACTTATTTTTATTGTCCTCAAGTTAGTATTAAAAATGAGCTATGTCGGTTAAGTAGTTCTGGTACCTCCCTCACAAAACCAATTTTGCATGACTTGTATGCAGTGGAGGGTATCAAAGCATCGGGCAGGCCGATGATAACACTTTTACTTGTTTTTTAAAAGATCGTACAATTTTCTTAATTTCGAAGCTAACCCCGGAATAAACCGGTTATAGAAATTTAAAATCCCAAAAAAGCTTTTCAGTTGCATTACATTCTTGGGACTAGGTGCTTCCAGAATAGCACGAATCTTGTCTTCGTTCGGTTTGATTCCATCCCCACTAACAACATGTCTTAAATACTCAACCTCCGATTAAACCATTTACATTTATCTAAATTAACTCGCACATTATGTGCTTCCAATCTCTCTAAAACTCTCATTATATTAGCCTCGCAGTCCTCAAGATTCAATCATCCAACCAACAAATCATCCAAGTATACCCCAACTTTATCCAGGCCCTTCAAAATTTCATCCATCACTTTCTGTAACTCCGCAGGAGCAACTGCAACCCCAAAAGGTAAGCTTCTAAATTTATATAAGCCCTTACTAGTATTGACCGTTAACAAATGTTGCGAATTTTCATGCACGGCTAGCTGTAAATTTGCCCCAGTTAAATCGAAAACGCAAAATAGTTTGCTACCAGCAATTTTTGTAAACAATTCTTCAAAAATTGGAAGATGGTAAATACTATTCTCAATGGATTTGTTCACAGCTACTTTGCAGTTGAGACACAACCTTAAATCTCAATTTTTTTTGGCACCACCACCATTGGAGAAGCCCACTCGCTGTATTGAATCGGCTGTAACACTTTTTGCGATACCAGTTTATCAATTTCTGTCTCCACTTTGCCCCGAAGCCCAAAAGGAACCGAATAGGGTTTTGAAAATATCGGAATAGCATTTCCTTTTAACTTTAACTGCACAGTGTATCCAATAATCGTAGCTCTCTCATGTCTTTAGAAAAAACTTTCGGAAATTTCAACATTAATCGTTTTACCTTCATTCCTACCATAACATCCACTTTGTTTACCACAAAACTTTTTCTCCAACTTGGAAACAAGACATCCAACCAGTCACGCCCTAAAAGAGGTGTGAAGCTACGATTCGACTTGATAACAAAAATTTCCAAACAATGCCAAGCCGACAATTTGATCATATCTTGCACCTTCACCGCAATTTTTCCCAAAATTTCCACCTCATGTCCTGTTACCACATTTAACTGTCTGCTAACATTTTGAATCCGCAGTTCTGGAAAATAATTTTTGTAAGTGTTATAGTTAATAACTGTTGAGCATGCACCACTGTTAATTTCCATTTCTATAACCACATTATTTATACATACTTTTACTAATTGAGCCAAACTATTAACATTAGTAACCGGATTTATATACCCTATCGATAATTCATTTATTTCTTCTACATTGTTAACATACATTTTTCGATTATTAGAAGCAACCTGTTGTTTTCTACAATATTTTTTTAAGTCACCCCTCATGCCACAATTAAAACAAACCGCATTCCTCCAATCTCTCTTGTCAAATTGATTGCTGTTGTGCTACCGCTGTCTCGATGGTTTCTTTTCGTGAGTTGGTCCCGTCTCCAAATTCGATCGCCTAAAATGACTGCTTCCTCTCTGCTGCTGTGGTTGATACCGTTGGCTCATTACAACGATATTGTTATAAAACTCTGATGGCCTCATCTCCCGCATTTGATTATTTGTCATCTCCATACCTTTGGCTATCTCACCGGAGACCTCATAAAGTATATATATTATGAATCAGGATCACATTCTGAATCGATTTAGCCATGTCCGTCTGTCTGTCTGTCTGTCTGTCTGTCTGTCTGTCTGTCTGTCTGTCTGTCTGTCTGTCTGTCTGTTGAAAGCACGATAGCGCCCAAAGTAATTGACGTAGGTGAATGAAATTTGGTAAAAGGACTTCTTTTTATCGGTGTCAGGTTGGTATTGAAAATGAGCTATGTCGGTCAAGTAGTTCTGGTACCTCCCATGCAAAACATATATTGGGCCCACATGTCTCTCTGTCTGTTGAAAGGACGATAGCGCCCAAAGTAATTGACGTAGGTGAACGAAATTTGGTGAAAGGATTTCTTTTTATCGGCGTCAGGTTGGTATTGAAAATGGGCTATGTCGGTCAAGTAGTTCTGATACCTCCCATACAAAACCAATATTGGACCCATTTGTCTTTCTGTCTGTTGAAAGCACGATAGCGCTCAAAGTAATTGACGTAGGTGAACGAAATTTGGTGAAAGGACTTCTTTTTATCGGCGTCAGGTTGGTATTGAAAATGAGCTATGTCGGTCAAGTAGTTCTGGTACCTCCCATGCAAAACATATATTGGGCCCACATGTCTCTCTGTCTGTTGAAAGGACGATAGCGCCCAAAGTAATTGACGTACTTGAAAGAAATTTGGTGAAAGGACTTCTTTTTATCGGCGTCAGGTTGGTATTGAAAATGGGCTATGTCGGTCAAGTAGTTCTGGTACCTCCCATACAAAACCAATATTGGACCCATTTGTCTTTCTGTCTGTTGAAAGCACGATAGCGCCCAAAGTAATTGACGTAGGTAAACGAAATTTGGTGAAAGGACTTCTTTTTATCGGCGTCAGGTTGGTGTTGAAAATGAGCTATGTCGGTCAAGTAGTTCTGGTACCTCCCATGCAAAACCAATATTGGGCCCACATGTCTCTCTGTCTGTTGAAAGCACGATAGCGCCCAAAGTAATTGACGTAGGTGAACCAAATTTGGTAAAAGGACTTCTTTTTATCGGCGTCAGGTTGGTATTGAAAATGGGCTATGTCGGTTAAGTAGTTCTGGTACCTCCCATACAAAACCAATATTGGACCCATTTGTCTTTCTGTCTGTTGAAAGCACGATAGCGCTCAAAGTAATTGACGTAGGTGAACGAAATTTGGTGAAAGGACTTCTTTTTATCGGCGTCAGGTTGGTATTGAAAATGAGCTATGTCGGTCAAGTAGTTCTGGTACCTCCCATGCAAAACATATATTGGGCCCACATGTCTCTCTGTCTGTTGAAAGGACGATAGCGCCCAAAGTAATTGACGTAGGTGAACGAAATTTGGTGAAAGGATTTCTTTTTATCGGCGTCAGGTTGGTATTGAAAATGAGCTATGTCGGTCAAGTAGTTCAGGTACCTCCCATGCAAAACATATATTGGGCCCACATGTCTCTCTGTCTGTTGAAAGCACGATAGCGCTCAAAGTAATTGACGTAGGTGAACGAAATTTGGTGAAAGGACTTCTTTTTATCGGCGTCAGGTTGGTATTGAAAATGAGCTATGTCGGTCAAGTAGTTCTGGTACCTCCCATGCAAAACATATATTGGGCCCACATGTCTCTCTGTCTGTTGAAAGGACGATAGCGCCCAAAGTAATTGACGTAGGTGAACGAAATTTGGTGAAAGGACTTCTTTTTATCGCCGTCAGGTTGGTATTGAAAATGGGCTATGTCCGTTAAGTAGTTCTGGTACCTCCCATACAAAACCAATATTGGACCAATTTGTCTTTCTGTCTGTTGAAAGCACGATAGCGCTCAAAGTAATTGACGTAGGTGAACGAAATTTGGTGAAAGGACTTCTTTTTATCGGCGTCAGGTTGGTATTGAAAATGAGCTATGTCGGTCAAGTAGTTCTGGTACCTCCCATGCAAAACATATATTGGGCCCACATGTCTCTCTATCTGTTGAAAGGACGATAGCGCCCAAAGTAATTGACGTACTTGAACGAAATTTGGTGAAAGGACTTCTTTTTATCGGCGTCAGGTTGGTATTAAAACTGGGGTATGTCGGTCAAGTAGTTCTGGTACCTCTCATACAAAACCAATATTAGAAAACATATTATGTTAAAAACACGATAGCGTCGAAAAGAATCTACCTAGACAAGTGAAATTTTGTGAGAAAACTTATTTTTATTGTCCTCAAGTTAGTATTAAAAATGAGCTATGTCGGTCAAGTAGTTCTGGTACCTCCCATGCAAAACATATATTGGGCCCACATGTCTCTCTGTCTGTTGAAAGGACGATAGCGCCCAAAGTAATTGACGTAGGTGAACGAAATTTGGTGAAAGGATTTCTTTTTATCGGCGTCAGGTTGGTATTGAAAATGAGCTATGTCGGTCAAGTAGTTCAGGTACCTCCCATGCAAAACATATATTGGGCCCACATGTCTCTCTGTCTGTTGAAAGCACGATAGCGCTCAAAGTAATTGACGTAGGTGAACGAAATTTGGTGAAAGGACTTCTTTTTATCGGCGTCAGGTTGGTATTAAAACTGGGGTATGTCGGTCAAGTAGTTCTGGTACCTCCCATACAAAACCAATATTGGACCCATTTGTCTTTCTGTCTGTTGAAAGCACGATAGCGCTCAAAGTAATTGACGTAGGTGAACGAAATTTGGTGAAAGGACTTCTTTTTATCGTCGTCAGGTTGGTATTGAAAATGAGCTATGTCGGTCAAGTAGTTCTGGTACCTCCCATGCAAAACATATATTGGGCCCACATGTCTCTCTGTCTGTTGAAAGGACGATAGCGCCCAAAGTAATTGACGTAGGTGAACGAAATTTGGTGAAAGGATTTCTTTTTATCGGCGTCAGGTTGGTATTGAAAATGAGCTATGTCGGTTAAGTAGTTCAGGTACCTCCCATGCAAAACATATATTGGGCCCACATGTCTCTCTGTCTGTTGAAAGCACGATAGCGCTCAAAGTAATTGACGTAGGTGAACGAAATTTGGTGAAAGGACTTCTTTTTATCGGCGTCAGGTTGGTATTGAAAATGAGCTATGTCGGTCAAGTAGTTCTGGTACCTCCCATGCAAAACATATATTGGGCCCACATGTCTCTCTGTCTCTTGAAAGGACGATAGCGCCCAAAGTAATTGATGTAGGTGAACGAAATTTGGTGAAAGGACTTCTTTTTATCGCCGTCAGGTTGGTATTGAAAATGGGCTATGTCGGTTAAGTAGTTCTGGTACCTCCCATACAAAACCAATATTGGACCAATTTGTCTTTCTGTCTGTTGAAAGCACGATAGCGCTCAAAGTAATTGACGTAGGTGAACGAAATTTGGTGAAAGGACTTCTTTTTATCGGCGTCAGGTTGGTATTAAAACTGGGGTATGTCGGTCAAGTAGTTCTGGTACCTCCCATACAAAACCAATATTGGACCCATTTGTCTTTCTGTCTGTTGAAAGCACGATAGCGCTCAAAGTAATTGACGTAGGTGAACGAAATTTGGTGAAAGGACTTCTTTTTATCGTCGTCAGGTTGGTATTGAAAATGAGCTATGTCGGTCAAGTAGTTCTGGTACCTCCCATGCAAAACATATATTGGGCCCACATGTCTCTCTGTCTGTTGAAAGGACGATAGCGCCCAAAGTAATTGACGTAGGTGAACGAAATTTGGTGAAAGGATTTCTTTTTATCGGCGTCAGGTTGGTATTGAAAATGAGCTATGTCGGTTAAGTAGTTCAGGTACCTCCCATGCAAAACATATATTGGGCCCACATGTCTCTCTGTCTGTTGAAAGCACGATAGCGCTCAAAGTAATTGACGTAGGTGAACGAAATTTGGTGAAAGGACTTCTTTTTATCGGCGTCAGGTTGGTATTGAAAATGAGCTATGTCGGTCAAGTAGTTCTGGTACCTCCCATGCAAAACATATATTGGGCCCACATGTCTCTCTGTCTCTTGAAAGGACGATAGCGCCCAAAGTAATTGATGTAGGTGAACGAAATTTGGTGAAAGGACTTCTTTTTATCGCCGTCAGGTTGGTATTGAAAATGGGCTATGTCGGTTAAGTAGTTCTGGTACCTCCCATACAAAACCAATATTGGACCAATTTGTCTTTCTGTCTGTTGAAAGCACGATAGCGCTCAAAGTAATTGACGTAGGTGAACGAAATTTGGTGAAAGGACTTCTTTTTATCGGCGTCAGGTTGGTATTGAAAATGAGCTATGTCGGTCAAGTAGTTCTGGTACCTCCCATGCAAAACATATATTGGGCCCACATGTCTCTCTATCTGTTGAAAGGACGATAGCGCCCAAAGTAATTGACGTACTTGAACGAAATTTGGTGAAAGGACTTCTTTTTATCGGCGTCAGGTTGGTATTAAAACTGGGGTATGTCGGTCAAGTAGTTCTGGTACCTCTCATACAAAACCAATATTAGAAAACATATTATGTTAAAAACACGATAGCGTCGAAAAGAATCTACCTAGACAAGTGAAATTTTGTGAGAAAACTTATTTTTATTGTCCTCAAGTTAGTATTAAAAATGAGCTATGTCGGTCAAGTAGTTCTGGTACCTCCCATGCAAAACATATATTGGGCCCACATGTCTCTCTGTCTGTTGAAAGGACGATAGCGCCCAAAGTAATTGACGTAGGTGAACGAAATTTGGTGAAAGGATTTCTTTTTATCGGCGTCAGGTTGGTATTGAAAATGAGCTATGTCGGTCAAGTAGTTCAGGTACCTCCCATGCAAAACATATATTGGGCCCACATGTCTCTCTGTCTGTTGAAAGCACGATAGCGCTCAAAGTAATTGACGTAGGTGAACGAAATTTGGTGAAAAGACTTCTTTTTATCGGCGTCAGGTTGGTATTAAAACTGGGGTATGTCGGTCAAGTAGTTCTGGTACCTCCCATACAAAACCAATATTGGACCCATTTGTCTTTCTGTCTGTTGAAAGCACGATAGCGCTCAAAGTAATTGACGTAGGTGAACGAAATTTGGTGAAAGGACTTCTTTTTATCGTCGTCAGGTTGGTATTGAAAATGAGCTATGTCGGTCAAGTAGTTCTGGTACCTCCCATGCAAAACATATATTGGGCCCACATGTCTCTCTGTCTGTTGAAAGGACGATAGCGCCCAAAGTAATTGACGTAGGTGAACGAAATTTGGTGAAAGGATTTCTTTTTATCGGCGTCAGGTTGGTATTGAAAATGAGCTATGTCGGTTAAGTAGTTCAGGTACCTCCCATGCAAAACATATATTGGGCCCACATGTCTCTCTGTCTGTTGAAAGCACGATAGCGCTCAAAGTAATTGACGTAGGTGAACGAAATTTGGTGAAAGGACTTCGTTTTATCGGCGTCAGGTTGGTATTGAAAATGAGCTATGTCGGTCAAGTAGTTCTGGTACCTCCCATGCAAAACATATATTGGGCCCACATGTCTCTCTGTCTCTTGAAAGGACGATAGCGCCCAAAGTAATTGACGTAGGTGAACGAAATTTGGTGAAAGGACTTCTTTTTATCGCCGTCAGGTTGGTATTGAAAATGGGCTATGTCGGTTAAGTAGTTCTGGTACCTCCCATACAAAACCAATATTGGACCAATTTGTCTTTCTGTCTGTTGAAAGCACGATAGCGCTCAAAGTAATTGACGTAGGTGAACGAAATTTGGTGAAAGGACTTCTTTTTATCGGCGTCAGGTTGGTATTGAAAATGAGCTATGTCGGTCAAGTAGTTCTGGTACCTCCCATGCAAAACATATATTGGGCCCACATGTCTCTCTATCTGTTGAAAGGACGATAGCGCCCAAAGTAATTGACGTACTTGAACGAAATTTGGTGAAAGGACTTCTTTTTATCGGCGTCAGGTTGGTATTAAAACTGGGGTATGTCGGTCAAGTAGTTCTGGTACCTCTCATACAAAACCAATATTAGAAAACATATTATGTTAAAAACACGATAGCGTCGAAAAGAATCTACCTAGACAAGTGAAATTTTGTGAGAAAACTTATTTTTATTGTCCTCAAGTTAGTATTAAAAATGAGCTATGTCGGTCAAGTAGTTCTGGTACCTCCCTCACAAAACCAATTTTGCATGACTTGTATGCAGTGGAGGGTATCAAAGCATCGGGCAGGCCGATGATAACACTTTTACTTGTTTTTTAAAAGATCGTACAATTTTCTTAATTTCGAAGCTAACCCCGGAATAAACCGGTTATAGAAATTTAAAATCCCAAAAAAGCTTTTCAGTTGCATTACATTCTTGGGACTAGGTGCTTCCAGAATAGCACGAATCTTGTCTTCGTTCGGTTTGATTCCATCCCCACTAACATGTCTTAAATACTCAACCTCCGATTAAACCATTTACATTTATCTAAATTAACTCGCACATTATGTGCTTCCAATCTCTCTAAAACTCTCATTATATTAGCCTCGCAGTCCTCAAGATTCAATCATCCAACCAACAAATCATCCAAGTATACCCCAACTTTATCCAGGCCCTTCAAAATTTCATCCATCACTTTCTGTAACTCCGCAGGAGCAACTGCAACCCCAAAAGGTAAGCTTCTAAATTTATATAAGCCCTTACTAGTATTGACCGTTAACAAATGTTGCGAATTTTCATGCACGGCTAGCTGTAAATTTGCCCCAGTTAAATCGAAAACGCAAAATAATTTGCTACCAGCAATTTTTGTAAACAATTCTTCAATAATTGGAAGATGGTAAATACTATTCTCAATGGATTTGTTCACAGCTACTTTGCAGTTGAGACACAACCTTAAATCTCAATTTTTTTTGGCACCACCACCATTGGAGAAGCCCACTCGCTGTATTGAATCGGCTGTAACACTTTTTGCGATACCAGTTTATCAATTTCTGTCTCCACTTTGCCCCGAAGCCCAAAAGGAACCGAATAGGGTTTTGAAAATATCGGAATAGCATTTCCTTTTAACTTTAACTGCACAGTGTATCCAATAATCGTAGCTCTCTCATGTCTTTAGAAAAAACTTTCGGAAATTTCAACATTAATCGTTTTACCTTCATTCCTACCATAACATCCACTTTGTTTACCACAAAACTTTTTCTCCAACTTGGAAACAAGACATCCAACCAGTCACGCCCTAAAAGAGGTGTGAAGCTACGATTCGACTTGATAACAAAAATTTCCAAACAATGCCAAGCCGACAATTTGATCATATCTTGCACCTTCACCGCAATTTTTCCCAAAATTTCCACCTCATGTCCTGTTACCACATTTAACTGTCTGCTAACATTTTGAATCCGCAGTTCTGGAAAATAATTTTTGTAAGTGTTATAGTTAATAACTGTTGAGCATGCACCACTGTTAATTTCCATTTCTATAACCACATTATTTATACATACTTTTACTAATTGAGCCAAACTATTAACATTAGTAACCGGATTTATATACCCTATCGATAATTCATTTATTTCTTCTACATTGTTAACATACATTTTTCGATTATTAGAAGCAACCTGTTGTTTTCTACAATATTTTTTTAAGTCACCCCTCATGCCACAATTAAAACAAACCGCATTCCTCCAATCTCTCTTGTCAAATTGATTGCTGTTGTGCTACCGCTGTCTCGATGGTTTCTTTTCGTGAGTTGGTCCCGTCTCCAAATTCGATCGCCTAAAATGACTGCTTCCTCTCTGCTGCTGTGGTTGATACCGTTGGCTCATTACAACGATATTGTTATAAAACTCTGATGGCCTCATCTCCCGCATTTGATTATTTGTCATCTCCATACCTTTGGCTATCTCACACGCCTTGTCAAATGTGAGTCCCGTTTCGTTTAAGAGCTTTTGTTGCATATTCTCATTAAAAATTCCGCAAACTATCTTATCTCGAAGAGCGTCATCGAGAAAATTTTTAAAATCACCTGATTGAGTTAACGTTTTCAGCTCAATTATATAGTCACTGAATTTTTATACCCTCCACAGGAAGGTATATTCACTTTGCCCATACATTTGTAACGCCAAGAAGGAGTCACCTCATAAAGTATATATATTATGAATCAGGATCACATTCTGAATCGATTTAGCCATGTCCGTCTGTCTGTCTGTCTGTCTGTCTGTCTGTCTGTCTGTCTGTCTGTCTGTCTGTCTGTCTGTCTGTTGAAAGCACGATAGCGCCCAAAGTAATTGACGTATGTGAATGAAATTTGGTAAAAGGACTTCTTTTTATCGGCGTCAGGTTGGTATTGAAAATGGGCTATGTCGGTCAAGTAGTTCTGGTACCTCCCATACAAAACCAATATTGGACCCATGCCTCTCTGTCTGTTGAAAGCATGATAGCGCCCAAAGTAATTGACGTAGGTGAATGAAATTCGGTGAAAGGACTTCTTTTTATCGGCGTCAGGTTGGTATTGAAAATAGGCTATGTTGGTCAAGTAGTTCTGGTACCTCCCATACAAAACCAATATTGGACCCATGCCTCTCTGTCTGTTGAAAGCACGATAGCGCCCAAAGTAATTGACGTAGGTGAATGAAATTTGGTGAGAGAACTTCTTTTTATCGTCGTTAGGTTGGTATTGAAAACCTGCTATGTCGGTCAAGTAGTTCTGGTACCTCCCTCACAAAAACACTTTTACTTGTTCATGCACTTTTTGTTGTCTTTTATAAAGTTTAAATCGTTCGGCGATTAGATTTACTCTAGGTGTAAAATATTTTTCCATTATAGCAATCAGCTCATCAAACGTTTTCATATCGGGTTTATCTGGGTTAGTCAATGATTTAATTATTTTATATGATTCCGGCCCAATTAAAGTTATTAAATACGACACTTAAGTTTTATTCTCAGTAATTTTATTTATAGATAGCAAATGTTGAAGACGTTCTTTATAATCAACAAAGTCTTCGCCTGGCGTAAAAAATTCCATTGTTCCAATAAAAGCTACATTTCTTGGTAGATTTAGATCTGCTTCTTTTTCTTTATATTCACTTTTGGTTTTGCCTTCAATTTCAGTTTTAATAATAATTGTAAGTTGTTCTTCTTTATCACTTAAATTCTCCATTAACCTCACTAGTTAAATTTTTTTTTTCCTCGTCGAAATTAATATATATTTTGCAAACACGTTTTAATTGGTGAGTCCTTTATTCTTCACTTCCATCTTAAGACTAACTAAGTCTCTAAACTTCGCGTCGATCAAGCATCAAGCACATACAATACATTATAGTATTAACTCTTTCGTTCGTACATTATTACATAAGCAAGAGAATTAGAATGACAAGACGCATTCTCTTATAATTCCTATATATCTGTTTTAGGCTAAGTTGCTGCCCAAAGCGAATTACGTCCTTGCTTTGTTGGAGCAAAGGACAAGGAAAAGAACAAAAAAAAACTGACCGTTTACACAACGTTGTAAAAGATGTTTCATTGTAATATGTTTTACAAAGATGTTGCAGAGTGGTTGATGAACGAGCAGTGAATTAATCGAGATTAGGTTGCCTCCTACCAAGAAATCTCTGTTTTCATTATTTGTTTAGCCCAGCTGATCGCGCCTTCCAGGGTCAGTGAACCTTCTTGTTGAAGTTGCTTTTGGTGTGCATGTATTCTTACAATACATTTTCAATTAGTTCCAACAAACATGAACACACACTGCTAGACGGTGTTACATTTTGTGCTTTCGGTTGTTGGCTGGAGTGTGATGCACTCATATAACCCAAAGCTTACGGTCCTGCTTTGCCAATTCGGCCATGACTTATTACCGATTTTCGGAACACTGAGTAAGCTGCTTGCAGCTTCTTTGTGCTGGAGGGAGATAGCATGCCTTACAATGTTTTTGCACGTTGCACCTCTGACGTTTTAGTTTTTCTCGTGTTTTCCTCTTGTCCGGTGGTTGTTGGTTTTCGTTTCGTGTAAATTATTTATGTTTTCTTAGTTTCGTTGTTTTTTTTTAAAGTGTGTGATTGGTGTGTTAATTTTGAAGTACGCATTGAGCTAGACATTGATTATGTGCAAGCTGTGATTGCAGCTAAAACAGGATACATATCAATGTCTATATCAATGTACAACTTCGATAGCGCTGGCCACCAATATGCCTTAATCGTCGCATCATTTGTTGGGAACCAACATGCTCCCCACCTCAGGGCGTCGGGTCATGGCTCAGAAATCAAGATTAAGATGTGTTGTTGCCCTCTTGTGTGTTCTGCATCTAGTGTTGTTGTTGCTGGTTGCATCAGTGTATTCCCTGATGTTGGAATCTGCGAATTTGCGTGGATTTGTTGTCCATGATCCAAGGTCGTGCGTGCCAAAAAATACAAAACAATGATTAATAATTTGGTCTTGTCAAATTACAAATAAAAAAATATGTCATATTTAGCTGCAAATGAGGATTTTTGTATCAGAACTTGGAAGTGCCTATAGGGTGAGTTGGTCATTGGTTGGGTTTGTTGTTTTAAGAGTTTATTTTACATTATTATATGATTGTCCATGATCCAAGGTCGTGCGTGCCAAAAAATACAAAACAATGATTAATAATTTCGTCTTGTCAAATTACAAATAAAAAAATATGTCATATTTAGCTGCAAATGAGGATTTTTGTTGATGTGTTGAGAGGTTATATGTGATTTTGTTTTTATTCAGACATGGGTGGATAATTCATGGGTGTTATATTCTATGGGTAGTTTATGGGATTATGCTTAAGAGTTCATGGGCTTTATATTTTATGGAATAGTCTTGTGTAGGGTTCGTTACGATTCGTTCGAGGGGGTGCATACCGGCAAGGGGGATAGTTTAGCGATCGGGCGTTTAAGTGTCGATTTTTCGGTTTTAATGGTCACTACGCGCGTCAGACCATCCGAGCCGGGATGCAATTCTATCACACGAGCAAGTAACCAAGCTGTTGGTGGTAGATTGTCTTCTTTCACAAGGACAATGTCTCCTACCTTGATATTTGGCTCTTGTTGGAGCCATTTCGGTCGTTGTTGTAGCTGATGGAGGTATGTCGTACCCCACTGCTTCCAAAAGTCTTGAGTCAAACGCTGCAGATATTTCCACCTGTCTAAACAGTTGATATTTCGTTCACTCAGATTTCGGTCGGGCATTGTTCGAAGAGGTGCTCCAATGAGGAAGTGGCCGGGTGTCAATACCGTCATATCGTCGGGATCGGACGTAATGGGACACAAAGGCCTTGAATTGAGGCATGCTTCAACCTGTGAGAGAAGCGTTGCGTATTCTTCAAAAGTCAACTTGGATGCCCCGATTGTTCTTTTCAGGTGTTGCTTTATCGATTTGACCCCTGCTTCCCAAAGGCCTCCAAAATGCGGTGATGACGGAGGATTGAAGTGCCACGTCGTACCATGAGAGGCAAGGGTGTCTGCGACTTCCGCTGACCATTCGGAAGATGTAAATCTGCTGTCCTTACTTAGTTCATTGTGTGCGCCCTTAAAGTTGGTGCCACAATCGCTGAACATATTAACGCAGCTTCCTCGTCTTGCTACAAATCTCCTAAATGCTGCAATGAAGGCTGCTGCGCTCAGATCGCTCACTAGCTCTATATGTAGTGCTTTCGTGGCTAGACAAAGAAATACAGCAATGTATCCTTTCGTAGATTTGTTGCATCTACCCTTCCATAATTTTATCTCGACAGGCCCCGCGTAGTCCACGCCAGTATTGGTGAATGGCCTAGAGACCATGACTCGTTCCGTTGGTAGACTTCCCATGAGTTGCTGCTGCATTCTTGCATTGTAGCGATGGCATCGCACGCATTTGTGGATTGTGGCTTTAACCAGTTTCTTCAGGTTGGTTACCCAGTAAGTGCTACTGATTTCAGCCATCATCATTTGCTGGCCTCCATGAGGAGTACGTTGATGCACATCGCTTACAATCAATTTCGAAAAATGATGTGATTCCTTTAATATTATGGGATGTCGCTGACTAAAGGGGAGTGGTGCTTTCGTTAAGCGACCTCCTACACGTAATACTTCATCGACATCTAGGAACGGATTCAAGTTGCGAATCAAGCTTCCCTTTGGTAATGATTTGTTGTCCCTGAGAGCCTTGATGTCGTCGGAAAACAATTCCTTTTGGACGATCTTGATGAGTTGACGATGAGATGATAGCAACTCCTCAGCCGTAAGTGGATAAACAGTTACGACCCTCCTTTTCTCTACGCACCTTACCTTGTCGATGTAGCCATAAGGCTACGCAGCGAATGAGGCGCCTTAAGGAGGAGTACTTTTGAAAAAAGTTGTTGACGATGACGCAGTGCGACACCACTTGAGCAAGGGTTGTCACAGACGTCGATAGGTTTCTTTCGTAAAACGATGACTTCCTTGCGATCGTCTTGTTAGCCTTCGTTTCACACTCCGTTTCACTGAAAGTTTCTGCTGGAAGCTTTGTTAAGGAGAAGTTTTGAAGAAAGGACGGTCCTTGCCACCACAGTCCGTTTCCGATGAGCTCTTCCGGTAGTAGTCCTCGCGATCCAATATCTGCCGGGTTTTCTTTACTACCAACGTGTCGCCAGATAGTTGCATCGGTGAGAGCTTGGATTTCGGTGATCCTGTTTGCTACAAAGGTGGTTCGCGTGAGTGGGTTTCCTCTGATCCATGCTAAGGTGATCATGGAGTCAGACCACGCAAATGTCTCCAACTGCTTGAAGGGCATAGCATTCGACATTCTGTGTAGGAGTTTCGCCAATAAGAGTGCTGCGCAGAGCTCCAAGCGTGGAAGGGATACGCACTTGATCGGAGCAACTCTTGTTTTTGACGCAACCAACGAAATGTACTCCTGGCCGTTTTTTACTACTCTTGCATAGATAACTGCTGCATATGCCTTCTCCGACGCGTCACTGAAGCCATGTAGTTGGACTTGAGACGAGTTCTCGTATTGGACCCAACGAGGTACTTCGATGGCCTCAAGTTTCACCAAACTGTTGCGTAATGCTCCCCAAGTCTCTTCTATTTCCGGAGTTACTGATGAATCGCAGGACAGTTCTTTCATCCAGAGTTGTTGCATTATCAACTTCGCCTTGATAATACACGGGGCGATCCATCCAAGAGGGTCAAACAGGCGAGCGATGTCTGCTAGAATGGAGCACTTGGTGTATTTTTCCACCTGGGGTAAGTGGATTTTGAATGTAAATACATCCTTTGCTGGATGCCATTGAATCCCCAACGTTTTAATGGCATCCAGTGAATCAAAATTAAGCGGGAGATTCATTTCCCTTTCAGTTTCAGGTATCTGCTCCAAAATTGTTAATGTGTTGCTAGCCCATTTTCTAATAGGGAAACCAGCAAACTTTAAAGCCGCCAGAACATCTCTTTGTAACATGATGGCGTCCTTTTCGTTGTCGGACCCATATAAAAAATCGTCCACATAAAACCCCTCGGTCAGCGCTTTGGCAACATGAGGATGAGTATATGCCACATCTATGGCAGCTTGATGTAAAGCGCGAACTGACAAGTATGGTGCTGATGCCGTACCAAACGTAACCGTGTTGAGTGCGTACGTTTTTATGGACTCTTCCGTGGATGGTCTCCACAAAATAAGTTGGTACACCGTATCCTGTGGTGCCATCCAAATTTGGCGGTACATCATACTGATGTCAGCTGCCATAGCCACCTTGAAAACTCTCCACTGAGCAATGATATCAATGATGTCCCTTTGCAAACGGGGGCCCACCATTAGATGATCGTTTAAGGAAGCTCCAGTTGAGGTTTTACAAGAGGCGTCGAAGACAACGCGGAGTTTTGTTGTGCTGCTTGACTCCTTAAAAACAGCATGATGTGGTAAAAAATAGTGTTGTCCACCTCGATGATCCACGTCCAGCGTGACTTCTTGCATGTGTCCCAATGTTGCATATTCGTTGATGCAAGCAGTGTATGCGTCCCTTGGTTTTCGGCTTGATGCCAAGCGTCTTTCAATCTGGAAGAATCTTGCCATTGCTGCTCTTTTGGAATTCCCGAGGTTTGGTCGAAGGTTCTCCTTGAAGGGCAGCTGGACTTCGAATCTGCCATCGCTTCTTCGTCGAGATGTCTCCTGAAAGTGTTGTTGACACTTCTGCTCCTCCGCCGTTAGCTTCCTATCATCCAGGTTTTCTTCCAACTCCCAGAAATCCTTAAGCTGCAAGTCTAACGAATTGTGATGGTTCTGAACTGTTATGGTGGTGGATTGTGAATCCGATTTAGTGATTCCGGTCAGAATCCTCCCAAGTTCAGTCAGTTGAGCCACTGGAGATCCGTTTTGACCCTTAATCAGACCCTCAAGAATAATGGACGCATATACGTCGGCGCCTATCAGAAGGTCAATCTTCCCGGGAACGTTGTACGAAGGATCTGCCAACGATAGTTTTGCAAAGTGTTGCAACGTTGAAGAGGAAAACTGATGGGTTGGTAACAGAGAGGTCAGTTGAGGAAAGACAAACGCCCTGACATCAAGAGAGAATAGCGGATTGGTTACCGCATTCTCGGTAACAAATGTTGCCTCTGAGCCAGGATCGATTAGAGCTCTCAGAACATGATGAGATCCATTTGATGCAAACACCTTGACTAGCGCTGTGGCCAGCAAAGCCTTGGATCGCATTTGGTTGGTTGATCGCATTTGGTTGCATTTTTGCATGGTGTTCATATCCTAAACAATTTGAACAAATTCTGTTCTTCTTAATTACCTCACCCCGTGATTTAACGTCCATTTTCGCAAAAAGTTTGCAATGCCGAATGCCATGAGAGGCCTTACACAGGCGGCAAAGGAATTGCTTGTTCGGGGATGGAGTTTTAATGTGATAGGAATTCGTGGATTTTCGAAAAGATGTCGACGGCGCTTGCTGCTTCAAGGGTCCATTTACTTCCAACATATTCTCTAAAGAGCTGAACCGACCTTCAATAAATGAGGAAAATGTCTTCCAATCTGGGAGAGTCTTAGACGTCCCTAACTTCTCTTCCCAATCTCTTTGTGTCTGAGGAGGAAGCTTCTGATAGATGACGTAAATGAGAATGCAGTCCCATGCTTCGATTGCAATCCCCAGGTTCGAGAGTGCATGAATCCATTCGACTGTTGTATCATGCATAGGCTGACCAGACGTCCTCTTTTAAGAGGACATGTCCTCTTTTTCTCTAAACAAAAAATGTCCGGTATCTTTTTGAAAAAAATTGCGATTTGTCCTCTTTTTGGGATTTATCAGTTTACGGAATTTTTCGACACTAGAAAGCTACAACAAAACTTTTTTTCAACACTATTTCAGAAATGGTTCGCATCTTTCTAGTGTAAACACGACCTAAAGTATATTTTTACCCGAACTCATTTACTTCTGAATACAACACCATCTTTTGTTTGTCTGAACACACCCACTCATTTGCTGTTTAAAGTAAATATTTACATCGGCTTGTTTTGTTTTGATTGGTTTTATCGTGTGTGTGAAGTGAACTGAGAAACAAAATGCCAAAACGTAAATGTACGTTTAACGAAGACCTACAAAAACACTACCCAATTCAAAACTCCTAACTCGAAGGACAAAATGTATGCTTTACAGAACCCTTATCCTGCCAGTTCTGCTTTATGGCGCCGAGTGCTGGACGATAAGCAGGAAGGGAGAGCTGATACTGGGCTCCTTCGAAAGAAAAATTCTTCGTCGGATTTTTGGTCCTGTGTGCGAGGAGGGCGAATGGAGGAGAAGATACAACCGCGAACTCTATGAGCTGTACCAAGATGTGGATGTAGTCCAAAAGGCCAAAATACATTGGCTCGGCCACATCGAGCGAATGGACAATAATGCTCCAGCTAAGAGGATCTTCGAATCCCAGCCGCCAGGTTCGAGACGACAAGGAAGACCGAACCTCCGTTTCAAAGACCAAGCCATCGCGGATGCCAGAGTGCTTGGTCTGGACAACTGGAAGCAGCGTGCCCGGGATCGCAGAGGATGGAAGGCTGCAGTGTCTCAGGCAGAGACTCTCCACGGGTCGGGAGCCCGTTAAGTAAAGTAAGTATTAGTAAATCGGTGAAAATGATGTGGAACACTAAAATCGAAATCACTCGATTTGAAATTTCGATTTCGATTTCATTTCGCTCGAACCTAGCTGATAATATATGTATATATGTATATATGAATATTTTGTTATTTTGGTTGTTGTTTTTGGTTTGTTTAATTTTTCATTTGAGATTTTTGATGGTGTCCTCTTTTTGCTGGGCATGGATCTGGTCACCCTAATCATACAGCGCTTTCAGATGGGCTGCTGATTCATGTGTGAGCTTTTGCTGCTCCATTAAAATTCGCAACTGCGTATTAATCAGCTTGCGCTTGTTTTGAAATCTTTCGGTTAAGATCGACCAAGCGGATGAATAATTTTTTCCATCAATTGGAAGGTGCTGAATTAACCGCGCTGCATCACCAGAAACCGATGTTTTTAAATATTGAAGCTTTTGTATGTCAGATAAATCGACATTTCGATCTACCATGCTCTCAAATAAGTTGTGAAATTCACACCATTCGTCGAATTTGCCGGAAAATGGTTTTATTTGAATGGTCGGCAAGCGAATATCACACACTGATGATTTTGTCGTGTCTAATCGGGAAATTTCCAAATTTGCATTGCGGTTCTCTGCAAATTTGTCCATTTCGTCGTTCAACATACCAAAAAAAATAAAATAAACTCGTTTTATTTTGGCAAACGTTTCATCTTTAAAATATTCGTCTTTGAGTGGATCGACACCACTGTTAATTATGGACTCGTGGTCGCGTTTCGCCCTTTTAAAAGCATCTTCAATGTCTTTCTTTTCAATTCATTTTTAATAATTCATTCATTAAACTTATATTCTAGACAAAAACGATTAAATCTAATTTTAAACTAACATTTATCTTATTCTAGCTTACTGGCTCTTAGCGAGCGCTCTAAACTTAACAATATGCTTAAAACTATTGCCTTTCGGCCTTAAATCTATCTATATATATACATTTTGTTTTGTTTTTTAATCTTCAAGAAACTTTAAAAACTTGAACTCTTCATTATTGTTTTATTAAAACTAAAACTAAAAGTACTTAGAACTACCTAAGTTACTTAATCTAAATTACCTATAATCAGGGTGGTGAGCAATCTAGCCGATTGGTCACCATCCTGATTGCGTCGATGGGCGCCTGACAGCCGCCAACAAGGTGCACATACGCGCCGCCGAGACTGGAGCGAGGCCTTAAGCGTCGGTCCAGTCTCGGAAGCACTCTTTCATGTTGGCTAGCCCGGCCCCTCAAGCCACCAAAATTCGGTGAACTGCTTTAGGATATCAGTTTTGTCCCTATCCGCAATTGCGGTGCTAAAACGGAGGAGCTCCTGAGCATTGGCGGCGTACCCGTCGTGGATGAGCCGCTTATCCCTCGCGCTGCGGTGGCTGTGGTACAATACCGGCACACCATCTTTTTGCTGGACTAACCCTTTCATGTCTACATGAAGAAATGCCTCAGGCGGGATAAAGCCAGACCGAAGCGTACTCTCGTGGTACATTAAATTGGGGTAGTATGCCCCTGAGATCAGGTTATTATCACTGGTCATCGCCCTCGCAACGTGCTTTCGAATCATCTTAATAAGGAAATTGTCAATCCTATTCAGTCGAGCCCCATTGTATAGGGTCTTGTTGGGATAGTATTTTATGTACTCAAATTCAGGAGTTCTAAACAACCCTAAACAGGCCCTGAGACATTGTCTCTCAAACACCCGAATCTTTTCCATATAGGACGGCGCTATATTGAACCACATGGGACAGCCATAAGCGATGATAGGCCTTATAAGGGCCACGTAGCAAATGACCTTCACCCTGGTGTCAAGTTGACTGCTGCGAAACAGTCTCCTTGTCAGAGCGTAAGCCCTCCTAGCCCCAGCAAGACAAGCACCTATATGTTTGTCAAAATACAGATACTGGTCGAGCCAAATGCCAAGATACCTGACCACGTTTCTCACCGCCAATGGCTGCCCCTGCTGTCCAATAATTGTTAATTTTCTCCAGTTTTTTCTGGTATCACTAGAGGCCCTAGCCAATGGAGTCCTGAACAGAATTGTTTCCGATTTTTGGAAATTGATTTTCAACTTCCAATCATCGCAATACCTCTTAATTTGCTCGAAGTCACGCTGCAGAAGGATGTTGATGATCTCGATTTTTGGTCCTGACCTGTACGCCACTAAATCGTCTGCGTACGCTATAGCATGTCTGAGGGAACCCACCAGATCACTTGTGTAAATATTAAACAGGATCGGAGAATTCACTGCTCCCTGTTGTAAGCCGTTTTTAATTTCGAAAACCTTGCTCGAAGTCACATTGCCAGCTTTGACAACGAACTTCTTTCCCATAAGCATGTCATAAATCATATACAGCAATGGTTTTTGAATGCCCCTTCTGGTCAGCTTATAGAAGAGCCCCTCCAACCATACGGTATCGAAGGCCTTCTCGAAGTCGACCAGGCAGGCACCCGTGCATTGTTTCTTACTTTTATTCCACTGAATGTCGGAGACCAGTTTCGACGCGGCATGGATAGTGTCATGCCCCGCTCTAAACCCAAACTGGTTGTCCGGAATAATCTTATTTTCCTCAACCCATCTTAAAAGAGATCTATTAACGACTTTCTCGAATACCTTGCTAACATTCGGGAGCAAACTGATTGACCGGAGATTAGCAGGGTTTGTCCTATCTTTATACTTTTTCGGGATAGGGTGTACCACCGCTATTTTCCACTGCGCCGGATAATATGCATTATTCAGCGCATTGTTAAATAGCGTGGCGAAGATATCTATCGCCTCTAGCGGCAGGTGTCTTAATACGACGTTTGGGACACCGTCAACTCCCGCCGACTTTTTGTTCTTTAGTGACTCAAAGATGCACCGGAGTTCATCTTTTCCCACGAACAGATGAGAATTTACATCGGCGATTGTGCCATTTGCACGGTTGTCGTCATTGAACACGGTGAAACCGTTGTTCTCGGATCGCCAATTTTGGATTTCGGTCCGCAGATAAAAGTGGTTAAGAAAGGCTCTCTCCTCGAGGTCGCGGTTACTGCGAACAGGGTTGTTCACCGTATACACAGCCTCAAAGAAAGCTCCCATCAAATCCACCCTCTGCTGCGGGTCTTCGACCACGAAAAAACCGTCGTTCGAGTCAGCACTTTCCGGACTTATGCCAGCAGTCAGTAGTGCCTGTCTGTTCTCGTTCGTCCGAGGTATTCGGACACATGAAATGTCGTTATGATCTTTCCGCCTGAACAGTTTATTTATTTGTGGGAACATATTCGGACTACTGGATTTTATAGCCCGAATTTTATTGCCCCAATACAAACTTACAGATTTTCTGTAATTCTCGGTGATCAACTGTTTCAAGTTTTTGATCATCGACTTCAGTGTCCTTAACTCGGGATCGTTCCTGTCGGTAAACTGTGTGTGTAGCCGTTTAAGCCTCGAGAGCAGTCTACTTTTATGTCTGTACAGAGCATCGATTGTCGCGTTTCGATACTTATTAGTTTGTTCTTCGTCGGTGGAACGTCCTACCCGAGGGATAGTCCGCTCCATTGTCTGTTTGATGACGACATTCATTTGCCGTAAATGACTGTCGATCTCATCGTTCGTTAAGTTCCTGTTTGTCGGTGGGTCGATCTCGCATGAGCGTATGCCTTGCTTTAAGACTCTGGAGAAGCGCGACCACTGCGCTCTTCGGTAATCGAAAGAACGCACTTGGTCGTACTGCTCCAGCTGCGTTTGCTCGTTCGGGATCCGTATTACGGCGGCAAGTCCGTAGTGATCACTATCGTACTCAACCGCTCGTAAACAGTTCCGCGTGCTTAGATCTGTGTTCGTTAGTTCTAGTCTGTCGTCAACTAGCGCCAAGTCCAAGAAAGAACCATCTCTAGGGAAAGACGGGATATCCGTCGCGTACAATTCAAGTTTGTACTCAATCATATTATGACGCCACCAGTCGTAAAACTGGTTGCCCCTAGGGTTCGGAATATCATTTCCCCATGCCGCATGTTTAGCATTGAGGTCTCCGCCCAAAAAGTAATAATTGTCTTCCGACTGAAGCTGTAAGCAACGAAAGAGTGTCTCAATCTCATTTAAAAATTCAATGCGTTGAGGAGACTCAGGTGCGTAAAGCGACACCACATACACCCGCCTCTGGCTATTGAGGGGAATGCATACGATGCATGCTTCCAACACCTGGAACCTCCGCACGTCCCCGCTGTATATGACCTTATGGCGCAAGTCTTTACGTATTAAGATAGCGACACCAACTCCTTGTGTGGAGAGGGGCCGGTCTCTTCTTCTCTTCTGATAATTTCTATAGCCTAATTTGCGCTTCGGAGTTAGCTTAGTTTCGCTAACCAAAAGAACATCTGGCTTTTCGGCTTCCAACAGATTGGAAAGATTGTTCCTTCTCTCGATCCGGATTAGTGAATTAACATTCACCGCAAGGATCTTTAAGTTTACCTCGTCCAGCGTACCCATCATATTTATGGCGCGGCAGACTCGGCAAACAGCGTCGAATAGATAACGTCTATTCGAGCCGCTTGCTTATTTAACTGTTTCTGGAAATGATCGATCTTTCCGTGCAATGACAGAAGGATCGTTTTCAAATCCAGATCCGCTTCCGGTGTAGAAACCTTCGGCGCGCTTTTTGTTATTGTGCTACCCGGTCCAGATACCATTTGGGCAAATGACACATTGGGTGCAACAAAATTCGAGAACGAGCGACTCTTTCGACCCTTCTCTTCTTCTGACTTCTGTTTTCGAGCCTGCACATTCTGTTTGACCTGCTGATACTTGGGACATCCCTTGAAGTTAGCGGGATGTCCTGAGCACTTGCAGAGTACACACGAGAGCTGGGCTCGATCTTCTACCCTATCGCTACCTAAAGCACATTCCCCATGTTTGTGGTCCTTGTCGCACTTGACACACCTAAACTGCATGTGACAGTTAGCTGCGGCGTGCCCGAACCTTTGGCAGCGCATACATTGAAGTACGCGTTCTGATCTTTTCAATTTTTCCCAACGTACTGCATGATAGTACAGGAATCTGATCCTTTTCAGACTATCAATTTTGCTGTCGGGTGTAAGTTGCACCAAAAAGAACGGTAATTTGCGGCTACCACCCCTGTCCGCAGGCGAGGAAAACGGCTTGACCCCCACGAACTTAAGGTCGTCGCACTCATAATTCTTGAGCTCCTTTTCAAGCTCCTCTATTTTAATGTTAGGGTCGATACCCTTAAGCAGCACAGTTTGCCGTTTTTCTCCTTTTGGAGTATACGTAAAGTATTCGGTTGCCGCTTTATCCAGAGCGGTGCGTACTTTTTTGTGCTCCTCCATGTTAGTGCACATAATGATATGCTTAGTGGCGTTTAGCCTTTTTATATAGAAATCCTTAGTTACTAACCTACATAATCTAATACTATCACTAATATCTAAATAACTTACATTAATAGGTGGAATTCTTACTTTTTTTGTTTGTTGTTGCTGCTTCTGTTGTCCTCGTTGTTGTTGTTGCTGTTGCTGCTGCTGCTGTTGCTGATGCTTCTGCTGTTGCTGCGATTGCTGATGCTGTTTCTGCTGCTGTTGTTGTTGCTGTGGCAGCGGCTGTTTTTGTGCCGGCTGCTTTTTATTTTGTTTTTGCTGTTGCTGTTGTTGCTGCTTTAGCATTGCTTGTTGTTGCTGCTGCTTCAGCAGTTTTTGTTGTTGCTTATGTTGTTGCTGCTCAGCTTGGATTTGCTTCAGCTTTTGTTGTTGTTGAAGCATTTTTTGCTGACGCAACTTCTCCCTCTTAGCGAGGAGCTCTTTGATCAAACGATCGAGCTGGGCTTCCTCGTCTTCCTCTTCGTCTGCTTGTTGTTGTTGGTGTTCCTGGTCTTCGACGGCGTCCAGTAATTCTTGGAACGAATTACCTTCGCCCACGTACCGACCTTCGCCCCCTTCGGACTCGTACGAGTAGCTGAGGGCATCATCCTCGTCTGTCTCGGCCTCTGACGTATTTGTTTTTGACGTCATCGCCGATCCGTCTAGCTTTGTCTTTCTTTTGGCTGACAAATTTGCTGTGGGCTTTAGTCTACGTCGCCTCTTTTCAACTTTTGTTGTACCTCTGCTGGTATCATTGGTGCTGCTATCGCTGCTGCCTTTGTTGTTGTTAGTGCAGCTAATGCGGCTGCACTTGTTGATGCTACTACTGTTGCTGTAGATATATATATTATGAATCAGGATCACATTCTGAATCGATTTAGCCATGTCCGTCTGTCTGTCTGTCTGTCTGTCTGTCTGTCTGTCTGTCTGTCTGTCTGTCTGTCTGTCTGTTGAAAGCACGACAGCGCCCAAAGTAATTGACGTAGGTGAATGAAATTTGGTGAAAGGAATTCTTTTTATCGGCGTCAGGTTGGTATTGAAAATGGGCTATGTCGGTACCTCCCATACAAAACCAATATTGGACCCATATGACTCTCTGTCTGTTGAAAGCACGATGGCGCCCAAAGTAATTGACGTAGGTGAATGAAATTTGGTGAAAGGACTTCTTTTTATCGGCGTCAGGTTGGTATTGAAAATGGGCTATGTCGGTCAAGTAGTTCTGGTACCTCCCATACAAAACCAATATTGGACCCATGCCTCTCTGTCTGTTGAAAGCACGATAGCGCCCAAAGTAATTGACGTAGGTGAATGAAATTTGGTGAGAGAACTTCTTTTTATCGTCGTTAGGTTGGTATTGAAAACCTGCTATGTCGGTCAAGTAGTTCTGGTACCTCCCTCACAAAACCAATTTTGCATGACTTGTATGCAGTGGAGGGTATCAAAGCATCGGCCAGGCCGATGATTACACTTTTACTTGTTTTGTTTTAAGTTTATTATTGACTTAAAAAAAGTTTTCCCCCACTGGGACTCGAACCGGGCTCCTCTTGCGTCAGAGCCGATGGTATGCTCCACTGAGCCAAATGGCTTATTGCATTTTACTTTCCAAACACACTATTTGCACTCTTGCTTTCGCTTACACTGCCTCACTATCAAAGTCGACTATGTCGTTAAGACACGCGTTCACGTATCCCCTTGATTTTCGCGCCGCGATTTCTTTTTTAAGCTCCTCGAAATCAGTTTCGAGTTCGGGTAAAACAAGACCTTGTCTTTCAATGTATTTCGATAGTTTAGACATGTTTAAAGGGTATCACTAGCACTTTTAGAATTTTATTTTAGATAAAGAGTGTGTATGGGTTTATGTCTTTATATTAAAAAAAAAAATTTCAATGTGATTTAATATATAAATATATTCAAATTGAATTGTAAGAAGGAAAATAAGGTGAAATTCCTACCTTAAAGATGCTTTACTTGATGGTGACAATGTATTCTTTCAAGAACAGTTGCTTGCTGTTGAATTTGATGCTTATCCGATGGTCGTTTTCCGTTGTGATCGCTTGAAACTGTGTTGCTTCTTTACTGGTCACTGTAGGTCCGTTGTGTGATCTTCACCGTTTGATGGTTTCGCTGCTGCAGATTCGTTGGGTACTGTGGCCGATAAAATGTTATTCGGAGATCGCAAATGTATATTTGCACTGGTAGGAACTAACCAGCTATACTTAACCCACAGTACACTTGTTACAAATAAGAAAAAAAAAAGAAAAAAACGTTGGGTGCTGTGGCCGATAGACTGTCCGTCAGATATCGGAGACGTATATTTGCACTGGATATACATGATATTATCCAGCTATACTTGGCACACAGCACACTTAAACACTTAATTTGCTTGTGCAACTGCAACTTCAGTTATTTAAACTCTCAGTTACAGTTGCAGAAGGCTTTGCGTTGCACAGCTCCTTGCTGTGATTGTTGACCGTTTTTTTTACAGACCGCTTGTCGATCCACTTGTTGTGTCGGTTATAACCGCAATTTGTGGATTCTTCACCGCTGGGTATCCGTTGATTTGATATTCAATGATGTCTAGTTGAGACAATACCAGTTACTTCACTTTCACTTTAAAATTATATGCACTGTCCTTTTAAAGGACTCGAAGGACCAATGTTTTAGGATAAGTTGCTGCCCAAAGCGAATTACGTCCTTGCTTTGTTGGAGCAAAGGACAAGGAAAAGAACAAAAAGAAACTGACCGTTTACACAACGTTATAAAAGATGTTTTATTGTAATATGTTTTACAAAGATGTTGCAGAGTGGTTGATGAACGAGCAGTGAATTAATCGAGATTAGGTTGCCTCCTACCAAGAAATCTCTGTTTTAATTATTTGTTTAGCCCAGCTGATCGCGCCTTCCAGGGTCAGTGAACCTTCTTGTTGAAGTTGCTTTTGGTGTGCATGTATTCTTACAATACATTTTCAATTAGTTCCAACAAACATGAACACACACTGCTAGACGGTGTTACATTTTGTGCTTTCGGTTGTTGGCTGGAGTGTGATGCACTCATATAACCCAAAGCTTACGGTCCTGCTTTGCCAATTCGGCCATGACTTATTACCTATTTTCGGAACACTGAGTAAGCTGCTTGCAGCTTCTTTGTGCTGGAGGGAGATAGCATGCCTTACAATGTTTTTGCACGTTGCACCTCTGACGTTTTAGTTTTTCTCGTGTTTTCCTCTTGTCCGGTGGTTGTTGGTTTTCGTTTCGTGTAAATTATTTATGTTTTCTTAGTTTCGTTGTTTTTTTTTAAAGTGTGTGATTGGTGTGTTAATTTTGAAGTACGCATTGAGCTAGACATTGATTATGTGCAAGCTGTGATTGCAGCTAAAACAGGATGCATATCAATGTACAACTTCGATAGCGCTGGCCACCAATATGCCTTAATCGTCGCATCATTTGTTGGGAACCAACAATATCAGTAAAATCATTTCTACAAAATTTATTTTCAAAATAAAAAATTAACAGTCTTTTTGACAGTTTCATACACGTGCTACCAATCCTTCGAAAAGATTTTACTATATTCTAGTCGTCTACAAATCTGCTACAAATTTGGCGGGTCGTTTGTGTTAGGTAATGACGTGGGTAAAGCTGGAACCGCCTCATTCGAATTTCGCTAAACAAAGTACATGGGATTTAATTGCTATTTAATTGCTCTATTCTTGATTTTTTTGCTCTTCGGGAAGTGGGAGACTCTGTTGCGGACCTAGCTTACCGGTAAACCGCAACATTGGCTTTTGAAGGATTTTTTTTTGCGCATACCAATCACCGATTTAATTGCTCTGGGGAAATGTACTTTTTTTTCGATCGGACAAGCCGTTCGCCCACAATTTCAAATTTGCGTTTTTTTGAAACGGTCAGTTCGCTATAAAACTCTTTTGTTTCTCTAGGAAAAGCAAAAAAAATATTAAAAAATTAACTGATTCGAATTTTACTACGCCATAAATCTTCAAAGAAGCGTATATATGTAGGCTACTTCCCGCTTCAATCAAATATTTTGTCGCTCTTCTCTAAATGTGCCAAAAACGATAAAATAAAACCACCAAAAACAAACAATCCGATAAATTAAAAAAAATTGATTCCGTTACAATTCTACTAATCCATATAGACCAAAAGAAGCGTTTATTCATTACCTATCAACACATATAACGAAATGATTTGTTGCTCTTCTTTAAAAGTGGCAAAAAGTAAAAAGTTTTTTTCACGACCAAAAATGTTAGCTAAACATACAAAAACAAAAATGTTCCAAAAACTAAAAGTCATATATCCCGTTCGAGTCCTACTATGCCACATAGCTGATTAGAAGCGTGTATTCATTAGCTATTAACCCAATTCATCAAATAATTAGTTGCTCTTCGATAAATGTGTCAAAAGCTAACAATTTTAATTTGGCAAAAAAAGCCAATATACCGCTAGTGCGAAAAAAAATAATTATGAAATTTGAAAAAAGTCGTATACCACTTTTGAATCCTACTATGCCAACTAGCTCATTAGAAGCATGTATTCATTAGCTATTAACCCAATTCATCAAATAATTAGTTGCTCTTCGTTAAATGTGTCAAAAGCTAACAATTTCAATTTGGCCAAAAAAGCCAAATATACCCCTACTAGAAAAAAAAAAATCGGAAATTTTAAAAAGTGATATACCCCGTTCGAATACTACTATGACACATAGCTCATTAGAAGCGTGTATTCATTAGCTATTAACCTAATTCATGAAATAATTAGTTGCTCTTCGTTAAATGTGTCAAAAGCTAACAATTTTAATTAGGCAAAAAAAAGCCAAATATACCCCTAGTACGAAAAAAAAATTAGGAAATTTGGAAAAAAGTCATATACCCCGTTCGAATCCTACTATGCCACATAGCTCATTAGAAGCGTATATTCATTAGCTATTAACCCAATTCATCAAATAATTAGTTGCTCTTCGTTAAATGTGTCAAAAGCTAACAATTTTAATTTGGCAAAAAAGCCAAATATACCGCTAGTGCGAAAAAAAATAATTATGAAATTTGAAAAAAGTCATATACCACTTTTGAATCCTACTATGCCACATAGCTCATTAGAAGCGTATATTCATTAGCTATTAACCTAATTCATCAAATAATTAGTTGCTCTTCGTTAAATGTGTCAAAAGCTAACAATTTCAATTTGGCAAAAAAAGCCAAATATACCCCTAGTAGAAAAAAAAATTCGGAAATTTGAAAATGTCATATACTTCGTTCGAATCCTACTATGCCACATAGCTCATTAGAAGCGTGTATTCATTAGCTATTAACCCATTTCATCAAATAATTAGTTGCTCTTCGTTAAATGTGTCAAAAGCTAACAATTTCAATTTGGCAAAAAAAGCCAAATATACCCCTAGTAGAAAAAAAAAATTCGGAAATTTGAAAAAAGTCATATACCCCGTTCGAATCCTACTATGCCACATAGCTCATTAGAAGCGTGTATTCATTAGCTATTAACCCAATTCATCAAACAATTAGTTGCTCTTCATTAAATGTGTCAAAAGCTAACAATTTTAATTTGGCAAAAAAAGCCAAATATATCCCCAGTAGGAAAAAAAAATTCGGAAATTTGAAAAAAGTCATATACCCCGTTCGAATCCTACTATGCCACATAGCTCATTAGAAGCGTGTATTCATTAGCTATTAACCTAATTCATCAAATAATTAGTTGCTCTTCGTTAAATGTGTCAAAAGCTAACAATTTTAATTTGGCAAAAAAAAGCCAAATATACCCCTAGTACGAAAAAAAAATTAGGAAATTTGAAAAAAAGTCATATACCCCGTTCGAATCCTACTATGCCAAATAGCTCATTAGAAGCATGTATTCATTAGCTATTAACCCAATTCATCAAATAATTAGTTGCTCTTCTTTTAATGTGTTAAAAGCTAACAAGCTCAATTTGGGAAAAAAAGGCAAATATACCCCTTTTTTTTTTTTGGCGGAGGTTGTTACTATCCGATGGAGCACTCAGACACAAACTACAGGTCCATTGTACTGCCAAACAGACACCTTACATTACTGTACTTAGTTTTCCCGTCTTTCGAACAAAGATGAGAAGGAGCTTCAGTGATGAAGAGCTTAGATGTTCGGCACTCACCACATCAGCCCCAAAGATCCGCCACCTGATGCGAGCAAAGGCGGGACAGCTACAGAGGAAGTGCTCCGCTGTATCATCGTCCTCTCCACAAGCAGGACAGATAGTGGTGTTGCTCAAGCCCAACACATTTAAGTGTTTGGCAAAAGCTTGGTGGCCCGAAAGAACGCCCACAAGCAGTCTGCAGTCCATTCTCCTAAGGGATAGAAGTAAAGACCCAGATGTCCGGACGCAGTCGTTTGGTCTGCCTACACCCAGCACAGTCACGCCACTGACGTTCATGTTCAAGAGAAACCCAAGTATCAATGGATGACCTAACCACAGAAGCAGGCAGACCCAACGCAGGTTCAGGTCCTGAGAAAGCCTCTTCTGAACCCCGTCTGGCAAGCTCATCAGCGATCTCATTTCCCTGGATACCAGTGTGACATGGGACCCAAACAAGATTCAACCTCCGTCAACTTGGCAGAGCACATATGTCAAAAATCGATTTTGAATAGCCCTGAATTATGTGCTAATTTTGTGCTAAGTTTTTGATTTTTGTGCTCCAACGGTTTCCGAGAAAATCGACCGTGAAAAGTGCTCTGCCAAGTTGACGTTAAGCCAGCAGAGCACATAGTTAAATCGGGCGAAAAATAAAAAAATGTATATGCCATATTGATGCCTGATTTATGTGCTTTTTTTGTGTAAAGTTTCCAGCTTCGTAGCTCAAGCCGTTTAGCTAGAAATCGCATTACAAATCCCTATTCTAACAAGTTCATAGAAAACTGTTGACGCAAATCCTAAAAACGGGCGACAATCGAAAAAATAAAAAGCACATATGTATCTCTGATTTATGTGCTTTTGATTTGCTAAGTCATTGATTTTTGTGCTGTTCTAATTTAGCCTCTAATCCAAGTTTTAGGTTTGGCTCTGTTAGTAAAAGCCCTTTTACAGGGCTCTGCAAAAAATTTCAGCGCCAAAAAAGAAAAATCACAATGCAGAACGACGAAATTGTGGCGCCATAACAAAAACAGCACCTAAAAATAGAAATATGTCGTCATTTTAAGACAAATACAATCCAACCAGGCGCACAGCAATTATAGTAGGTATGGGTAGAATAATCCTTGCAAAATAAATACATTTCCTTTGCGCACAGGTAGGTAGGTTGTGTAGTATGCGTGAATCACACATATGAACCCAGCCAAATGTTGTTATGGCTGGCTGGGTGGGTAGCCATGCATGGCGGAAAAGGAAACAAATTGTGTGAATCTGTGAGGGTGAGGATGTTTGTCGAAAATAAAGTTGCCGAAGGTTGTTAATATTATGTCCGCCTGGTATAATAATTTTGATCGCATCTGAATGAGGATCGACATTGTGGCGCCTTAAAAAATCTGGTGCACATACATATTAAAAAAAAGCGCGGTTCGCATACAGGACAGAATGCTTATCATCTGGTCTGGGGGTAGAAGGGGTGGGAAAGGAAAGGAATCCACAAAAAAATGACCGTGAGGAATTTCTTGTGGATGTGTGCATGGGTTTGTAAATGAAAAAAAAACAAAGCATTAGTGGAAACAAAAAGGAAGTGTACTGGCGGCAAAAGCATTTTTAAGATTTTCAATTCTTAAGAGGAATGCCAATTCCATGTTAAGTTTTTAAAGCAAAATATTAAAATAATTTATGGGCTCCAAGAATTGACACACTATGGTATTTGTATTTTTTTTGCAGGGATGTATGTGTGGTGTCGTTTCAATGTTGCTTAAAAACACGTATATAGAAACATCCGGGAAAGCACCGTCTCTTGGTAGATTATTGGGGGTGTGAGTTCGAGATTTTGTTTAATCCTTGAAAATGAGAGAGAATGAGACGGGGCATTTAGAGCAGCAATAAGCAATACGATTCCTAGTTGTACTTGTAAGAAAAAGGGATAGGTCAGTGGGTAAAAAATGGTGTCTGCATGTATAGTAGGTATAAGTAGCTGTATGTTCTTCTGATCGTTGCTGCTATTAGTTAAGGTGCGATTACACTGCCATTTTTTCGAGTCATTTAAATGACGCTGTGACGTCAGGAAAAAAATGTCGCATTAGAGTCACTTTCAAGCTACGATTCGTCATTGGTCATTTGTGAAAAAATGGCGATCACACGAAATGACCATCAACGTCATTTTTGTCCCAAAATAAAATGACGGACCCTGCGCGTCATTTAGAATTTTCCGTTCGGATGCCATTAAATGACGAACGAAAAAATGACGATCACACGGTAAGGACATGCCACACCAAAATGACAAATGTCACCTTTCGTATTATTTCGATTTTGCGTCATTTATCTGTTTTATGATCAGACGGTAATGACCGATGAGAAAAATATGGAGGTTTCTGATTGTATACGGAGCAAGTGGTTGGCATTATTTTACGGTGCATAATATTCAATAAAGTTGAAAAAAGAAAAAGTTGGTTATATTTGCTAAATAGAAGTTTTGCATAGCTCTTAAGTCTATTTAAAGTCTTTTTGAAATCGAAAGAGGGGTTTTCGAGATGTGAGCAGTTTTTAAAATTAGCTTCTTCAGTGATTCGAATTGAAAATTAAGGACGCAACAATTTTGGAAACACCAATATTACTCAAAGTATGAATTTTGGTCAAAATCGTTATTGCCGTTTTCAGGTAAACTAAAGAAAACTGAATTTAAAAAAAAAATACTTTTTCCAAAAATCATTTTTAATACAGAGAAAAACTGAGTTTGACATTAAGTTAGGAATGATATTAGCTTAGAAATGAATTTTCGTTACAATCGTAGGTATGGATTGTTTTCGAGATGAGTCCAAATTTTAAAAGTAACGTTATTCGATTTTTCAGCGGAAAACTGAGTATGCAGTCGTGTTAACCTCACCTACTTAAGCTTAGAAGCCAATTTTGGTTGAAATCGTTAGAGCCGTTTTTGAACAAATCAGACAGGTATAAACATTTTATATGGAAAGAACCATTAATATTAAAGTTATCATGCAAAAAAGGAAATACGGCTTCGAACTGTAAGCCCCCAAACTCAAAATCCGAAGATTGAACAAAATCCGGTCAGCCGTTTAGGCTGTAGGCCTCGGAACATACAGACAGACGGACAGAAAAACAACCACAAAAAAAAAGAAACAAATTAAAACCAAAATCAGGAATTTATACCTCATTTCGGCACGAGAAAAACACCAATTGAAAGCACAGATATCGTATTAAACGCTGCGTCATTTGTCATTTGCATAGAAAAATGGCATGCCATGAATTTCGTGTGTAGTCATTTTTTGGAGGCTGCCATTTAAATGGCGCAACGGCCAGAAAGTTTGGTCATTTGTCCTAGGCGTCCTTAAAGGGCAATCACACGGTAATTTTTTTCCGTCATTTTAATGGTACAAAAATCATGTTATTTGGTCTGCCATTTCCCTAGTCATTTAAATGACGCCGAAAATGTTATCCCAAAAATGGCGATCACACACAGCGACATTTAAATGACGGCTTTGTGACGCGACTTTGACGTCAGAGCGCCATTTAAAAGACGCACAAAAATGGCCGTGTAATCGGTACTTTAGCACAAAATTCGAAGATGTCAAATGGGTGGAGTATAGGCGATATAATGTTATTCGCATGTGCCGCAAAATGGATACCGATCGACATACCTACATTTTTGTTTTAGACTCATTTTTAGTCAGACGAATTAGATTCACTTATATATAATTTAAAATACATAGGTAATTGCAGTCCGTTTAGAAAAGTTTGCGTGATCATATTCACATTCAGTAATGGGGTTACAGATGTGCATAGCTGTGCACAAACAAAAAATCGTGGGTATAGGTATGTCGCCATTAAGGCTAAGCCCCATAAAAAAAACAGATAATTGAAAAGATCTTGATGATATTCAGTTTGTTGCAGCCATATTACCATTATTACATAGGTAATAGGTATCTACTTGCATAAAAGGAAATGTCGATTTTCGACCACAAGCGGTACTAGTGTAGAGAATATACATTCGATCAATTGAAATTATATTATGGAACATAGGTAGGTATAAACATCCCCAAAAGCTAATTATTAAAGTCACATGGGCCGCCCATACCAGCGTTGCCACAAGGAACCAAATATTGAGGGCCTTTCTAAGGGCCATTTCCAAAAAGTGTGGGCCTCCAGTCTTTACAGAACACTTTCCAATAAATATAAAGCAATAGGTACAAGATACAAAAAAAAGTCGAATTATTACTTACTATGACGGGTACAAACGAAAACGAAACGTCAGTCAGAATGAATGAATTCAGTGTCGCTTTCAATATGTAAACTTGTTTATGGAGAAAACACACTGCTTATTTTTCTGATGAAATAAGAAAGTCTGTTTTTTAGAATATTTTGTTTGAGTAATAAAAAAAAAGAAAGATATACGGGCCATTTCGTGTTGGTCTCGAGCCAAGGGCCAAAATAAAAACAGAGGGCCGAATGGCCCGATCGGGCACATTGTGGCAACGCTGGCCCATACCTACCTACAAATCTGAAATATTTGTAGGTACCTATTATCATCTGCTAACTAGGGTGCAATATTTATGATCATTGCATTTGATTGGCCTAATTTGTTGTTTGCTTAAACTATCTCATACAGCATGCTCCAACTGTCATCCAAAAACAACATTTACAAAAAAAATAATAAAATATGTTGACATTTCAAGGCAAACCGAATCCATTTTACCAGGCCAGCAGAAATTATAAAAGGTAGCTATGATTATCTAGAATAATCCTCCAATAAAATCCATTTCGCACTGCAAGTGCTCAACGAATAGGAGCAACGATCAGAAGGACATACAGCTACTTATATCTACTATACATGCAGACACCATTTTTTACCCACTGACCTATCCCTTTTTCTTACAAGTACAACTAGGAATCGTATTGCTTATTGCTGCTCTAAATGCCCCGTCTCATTCTCTCTCCTTTTCAAGGATTAAACAAAATCTCGAACTCACACCCCCAATAATCTACCAAGAGACGGTGCTTTCCCGGATGTTTCTATATACGTGTTTTTAAGCTGTTTGCCTGGTACCTACGTTCGTCAGCCACAACATTGAAACGACACCACACATACATCCCTGCAAAAAAAATACAAATACCATAGTGTGTCAATTCTTGGAGCCCATAAATTATTTTAATATTTCGCTTTAAAAACTTAACATGTGTTACATCGTAATGCGAAGCGGTAAATAGTTCTGCTGTCTAGGCTGTAAGTCAGTCGATTCGTAGCCGTTGAAGTGAAAAGAACTCTAATAAAAGAACTATTTAACAGAACGGTATCGTGTTTTGATTTGCATTGGTAATTTTGGTTCGATTTACTAGTTGGGTTGTTGCTCCGCTCGGTCATATTTAACAGACCAGAAGTGGGATAAAGAAAAACAAAAAACAAAGCTAGTCGCCCAATCGGTACCACTATCGGTTTTTTTTTTGTTTCTCTTTCGTGGATATAGTATTCGTATGCCGAGCTGCCGCGAGAATTTCTAGCAAAGAAACGGGAAAGCGAGAAAAAAAAAACCCACACACACAACATATAGCAACGATCAGTGTTTTTTTTTCTTTCGCCTTTTGGTTGAGCGTGCAGGTCGGTCGGCTGAGTTGATTGCTCGGTGCCGTTTTTTTTGGTTTTCTAGAGATTTACAGTGACCTTGGATTACAGCAATCGCATAGAAAAAAAAATACTTGAACAGTGGCCGCGACAGTTCTTTTGTATTGCGTTCTTTTTGAAGTGATAACATCTTTAGGCGCGTTGGGGCGCTTTTGATATGGGATAAAACCATTGAACTCGCGACACCAATGTTGTGTAAACATTTGTTGGGAAAAACAATTCTCTTAAGTTGTCAGATCAGCGGCATCGTTGCCAGCCTTTTTTAACGAAAAACTGCTAAACTTGAAAAAGATGCCTTTTTCAATAAAAGAATGCCTAAAATATCTTTTTTTTCTGTAAAGTGAAATAGAACCTAAATCAAAAATTTAAACACACTCATAGAAAAAATAAACAAAAACTAATTTTATTTAAACAACAAACAGTTTTAAAATTTGTTTCCAATTTCCTTCATCAATCCAGCTTCCACTTCATGTAAGTTGAACGAAATTGGAAACTAATTTGAAAGCTGTTTGTTGCATAAAAAAAAATTGTTTTTGTTTATTTTTTCTATATTTTTGTTTAATTTTTGATTTACTGTTCCACTTTACCCAAAAAAAAGAATTTTAGGAATTTTTTTTGAAAAAGGCATCTTTTTTTCAAGTTGGACAAGACAACTTAAGAGATTTGTTTTGCCCAACTGCCAACTAATGCTTATATACAATGGCAAAACGCGCCTTAAGAGAATTTACCTACAAGTGTGTGTGTGATACCAGTGTTCGCGTTGCCATTTGCCAACCACTTTTGACGACTCAGGCAACTTAAGAGAATTTGCCTACAAGATGTTTTTGATGTTAATGCGGGGAAGAGTGTTTGCCTTTGCCTTTTGCCATGCTAAAGTAATTTCAGACAGAATTTTATTTCTAAAATTTTTGGGGCAATCGGGTGTGCGTTTCATAAGTTTCACTGGTATTCATTTTAAAGAATACCAATTAATTTCATGCATTTGTAAATTTACGTTTTAAGCAATAGATTGCAATTTTTGTATTTAAAATAGTCCATCCATCCACTCTATTATTATTTCTGTTTCTGTAGTAGTATATTTACCTCTTGCTGTTCACACACTCAACCAATCTTACTACATACAATTTCAACTACGCAGTTGTGTACAAACTATGTTTCAGGGAAAAATAATCTTTCATTCATAATGCCCGTAGCGCCGTAGCCGTAGCACAAAAGCCGCCACGAAAGAGAGTCAACGGCCGAAGAGAGCATAAACTAAGTATGAAATGAAATAGGACTGACAGCTTTACTACGTCTCACCGATTCCCCCCGCAATTTTTTTCAATATAAGCCCCTCCCTCCCGCTCGCAATTTTACAGTCTGTGAATACGTGTGAATTCAGCAGTGTTCCTACATCGTTGTATCTCTACCTTTTTGAGGGAATTTAATATTTTCGAAAAACTTTTTGTTGACCATGAATATAAACGCACTAAATGCACATAAAAAGAAGATTTGCCTATAGCAACAATTTCTAGTACCAAAAAATAATCATTAAAGTGTTAGCAAACTGCGATTTTTATACTGAAGATTAATTAAGTGTGATTTTAGTCCGAACAATACAAATTTTACTTTTATTTAATTTAAATTTAAATTTAGTGAAAAAGGAAAATGAACACACTTCGTGGGAAAAATAAAGAGAGACGTCTAAGAACACTGACTGATAGTTTGTGTGTTTGGTGATTTCTGTCTGCTGATGGATGCGTTCTGAGAGTTTAAATTCGTTGTTTTATTTCACAACGAATACATGTTCATATTCTACAAATTGCATAAAAACGAATGTAATCAATATAAATAATAATAAAGGAAAAAAATTATTCGCTCAAATAAAATGTTTTTGTTCCTATAATTATTATTGAGTCTGTTTTCGTTTGTTGTTTTTGGCGAAAAATTACTTTTAAATTTAATACATAGTTAGTTTATGGAAGAGAGTTACAGTCATAGGAATCTAAGAAGGAATTTTCAAAATTTTGTGGGGAAATCGGATAGTAAGAAGCGCTGTTATGTTATTTCAAAACAGTTTTGTTGACAGTTGTCCTAATATTGAAAATTTTAGACCCGATTGATATAAATATTTTTATGAGTCGCGGGTATTAGCTAGTATGCTTTATTTTTCATGTATGCAGTAGCGCATTAAACGAAAATGAATTTGTAGATAGTATAGTTTTTGTAGTAGTAGTTTATAATAATGAACTAGAAAACACTTCATTTAAAAGTATTTCCTGCACAACAAAATATTGCCTGACGATTCAAAAAATACACGTATAGTTGTTCAAGTTTTCACTTCTGTCGGCACTCCCGGAGTGCACTGTTTTTTTTTGCTGGCTTCATCTGCGAATAGAGCGATGGATAGCAGGGAGAAGCGGGAAGATTAGTATGGTTCGATGACCAGGGACCAGTTACGCGAGGAGCTCAGGAAGCGGGGTTTGGAACAGGGCGGGCGGAAAGAGGAGTTGCTGGAGCGGCTGTTGAATGCAACGGATTCGGAACCCGTGGTCGACGAGCTCCAAGACATGCGTAATGAGTTGCGGAAGTTGAGGGCTAAATTTGTGGAACTTGCGACAGCCCACTCGGAGCATACGACTCGTACGACGGAAAGGCCACCAGTTGTCGGCACACCGAGCGCAGATGCGCGTTCCTCCCATGACGCTGTTGTCGAAGTGAGGGCAGATCAGGGTTGCTCACGTAACGTATACACCGTCCGGGAAGTTGCGGATATGTTGCCGCAGTTCGACCCCAAAGCCAGCGTGGGATTGTCGTCCAAAGCTTGGATAAGGAAGGTGGGGGACATCCAACGCATTTATGGGGTAGATGAGAGGTTGGTTCTGATGGCAGCAACAACAAAATTGGTAGGAGCGGCTAAGTTATGGAGCTGTGGCACGACGCTGGAATCCTTGGAGCAGTTTTTCAGTGAGTTGTGCCAGAACTTTCCAACAGTCGACGATGACGCAGATGTTCACGATCGCCTCCGTGAGCGTCGGCAGAAACATGGTGAGGACGTGGAGGAGTACATATTTGAGATGAAAATGATTGCATCAAGAGGACACGTTCAGAGTACCTCTCTGGTAAAATATATCACACAGGGAATCACTGATGGTGAGTGCTAGAAGCATTTCGAGCAGTGAGGCCGGCGTCAGTGGACGAAATTCTGGAGAGAGTCCGTTGGGTTGTGGGTTTGAGGACCAAAAGTTGGCGTACGACGGAAAACTCTCGGCGACGTGAAGTGGGGCGTTAGGAAGCCGATCGACGTGGAGCAGAGCGGCAAGATACGGAGATGACAGGAAGAGTGGCAAGATGTTTTCAATGCCAACAGGTGGGACACTTCCGTAAACGGGGCCAAGCGGCTGAGGGCGGACGAGTTATGGGCTCAGGGAGAGGTGAAAATCCGCGTCAAATGCTGATAATGGCGGATAGGACAGAATACATTAAAGAAGCAAGGATAAACGGGCGCGGTATGGTAGCATTTATTGACCTGGGCAGCGATTGCGTAACATTGCGCGTATCGGAAGCAGAGGATGGCAAGCTGAATTACTCTCCATACGAATTGATGCTGAATGGTTTTGGTGGTGGGGTATGCACCACGATAGGACGCATTAATGCGGAGATTTCCGTGGACCAGCTGACATCTTGGTGTGAGGTCTTAGTGGTACCTGACGATAGCCAAGCTTACCCCGTGATTATAGGTCGGGAGCTACTGGACCAACCGCAGGTCAGGATTGAAAAATCATTTAAAAAGCTGTCTATCTTCGATGGCTTGCATAGCGAGGCTCAGCAAGTGCGTGCGGCCGAGGCAGAATACCAAAGGGTTCCGAGGAAGAAACTAAAGGTGTCTGACCTTGATCTTGGGGACGTCGGAGAAACCAACAGGCGGATGCTGCAGGATATGGTCGACGCCCATCGGGACTGTCTTGCGTTGAGCATCGAGGAGTTGGGAGAGTCTAAACTGGGGGAGTGCATAATTCAGTTGTCTTCAGCGCATCCAGTCTGTGTACAACCATATAGGCTCCCTTTTGCGAAACGGACAGTTGTAAAGGAGAAAGTTGAGGAATTGCTGAAGCTAGGGGTAATTCGGCCGTCATCCTCGGACTATTGTTCGCCGATTGTTTTGACGAAAAAGAAGGATGGGACGGATCGGTTCTGTATAGACTTTCGCGAGCTCAACAAGGTCACTCAGAAGCGGAAATTCCCGATGCCCGTGATAGACGAAGTGCTGGCATCAGTAAGCGGGAATGCATTTTTTACTGTACTGGATCTGGCGTCAGGTTATCATCAAATTCGTATGGAGGAAGGCAGTAAGAAATACACCGCGTTCACGACCGATGATGGATGTTTCGAGTTTAATAGGATGCCTTTTGGCCTCGTAAACGCTCCGGCGCATTTCCAAGCCTGTACGAATTCGGTAAAGTCACAGTTGCAGAAAGGTGATGTAGCGGTGTACCTGGACGACACCATCATAGCCAGTAAAACTGTCAAAGAAGGTTTGGATAAGCTGCGGAGGGTCCTGAGGGCGCTTAAGGAGTCCGGATTAACTCTGAACGTCAGTAAGTGCGTGTTCTTCAAAACAAGGATTGAGTTCCTTGGGTACGAGGTGGATAAAGATGGGCTGAAGCCGAGCCGGAAGAAAACAACAGCGATCACCGAGTTCCCAGCACCTCGGAACGTCCATGAGGTGCGACAGTTCTTAGGACTTACTGGGTTCCTTAGGAAGTTCGTGAAGGACTATGCGCAGCTGGCATTACCTGTGACTGATTTGACCAAAGGAGATCAAGAGTTCGTATGGGCAATCCAACAAGAGGAGGCGTTCCAGCGTCTTAAAGGGATCTTAAGTAACCCGCCAGTGCTAGTGCTGTTTGACCCAGGCTGCGAGCACGAGGTACACACCGATGCGTCAGCCGTGGGCCTGGCAGGAATCTTGTTTCAGAGGGCGAAGGAGGACTCGGTCTTGCGTCCGGTTCTGTTCTACAGTCGCAAGCTTTCGGAAGATGAAAGGAAGTATCATTCCTACGAATTAGAGGTGCTCGCGATTGTAGACAGTCTCGATCGTTTCAGAGTTTACCTGCTAGGAAGAGATTTCAAGGTGGTGACAGACTGCCAGGCGATCGTCGCAACAAAGAACAAGCCGAAGGTAATTCCGCGAGTGGGTAGGTGGTGGCTTAAGCTTCAGGAATTCACCTTCGAAACCGTGCACCAACCAGGAAGAAAAGCAGCTTATGTGGACGCTTTAAGTCGACAACCGGCGGACGAGGAGAAGACGATGGAGGAAGCATCTTTGTTCGTGTTCAACCTGCACATCACGGATGACGATTGGCTAGCGGTTATGCAGTGGCAGGACACTAAGCTGCGGGAGATAATAAAGGTGCTGAAGTCGTCCGAATCAACAGTCAGGAAAAAGCAGCTGCAAAAGGAATTCCACCTGAAGGGGCTGAGGTTGTTTCGACTGGTGGGAGGTGCTGATAGGTGGGTGGTGCCTCACGCGATAAGGTGGAGAATTTTGAAGCTCTGTCACGACGACGTGGGTCACTTGGCTGAGGAGAAGACGTTGATACGGGCACGTGAAACCTTTTGGTTCCCAAAAATGCGGAGTTTCACCCGGGAATATGTCAAAGCCTGCGTGGACTGCGCATACTCCAAAAAGAAAGGCGGGAAGACTGAAGGAGAGTTGCACAGCGCGGATCGAGTACCTTTACCGTTCGACACCATCCATCTCGACCACCTTGGGCCGTTCTCTCGAGGGAAAGGGGGGACTAGGTATATACTTGCAATGGTGGATAGTTTCACGAAATACGTGGTATTGCGAGCTGTAAAAACTGCAAACACGAAAGGGGTACTCAACTCGCTGACTGAGGTTTCGGGATATTTTGGCGTACCGAGGCGGATAGCCACAGATCGTGGGACAGCATTTACGTCCAAGATGTTTGAGCAGTATTGCGAAGACAATGGGGTGGAGCACATCAGAACTGCTGTGAGGACCCCTCGAGCGAATGGCCAGGTGGAACGCTGTAATAGGACTATCCTTGCAACCTTAAAGTGTGCACAATCTGCCGAAATGGACTGGGCGAGTCAGCTGCGAACAATACAATGGGGGTTGAAGACTGCAAGGAACTGCACAACAAAGGCGAGCCCACACGAGCTATTGTTTGCGTATACCCCGAGGGACATCCTTGGGAACAAGCTGCTTCTAGAGTTAGGGCAAACCGGACCAGTCGAGTCGGATAAAATGGGCCAAAGGCGAGATAGAGCGTTGCAGTATATCGAGAGGAGCCAGACGGATCAGAAACGGCGATACGATCTGCGACATCGCAAGCCATCCAAGGACGAGGTGGATGACATCGTGTTAGTCGAGCACGAGGCGGCAGCCACAGGTGAGTCCCGTAAACTAGAGCCACTTTACCGTGGACCTTACATCATAGGACGAGTACTGCCGAACGACCGTTACGTTGTCTCAGACATACCCGGAATGCAGCGGAATCAGCGTAAGTTCAACACCGTAATGAGCTCCGACAAAATTAAACCGTGGTGCGAGCTGCCGGAGGAAGGGCTTTCCGACGTAGTAGCTGATGTGACAACCTCGGATGACGACGACGATAACGATGATGCTGAGTTGGCGGAGGAACCAGTCGTAGATGAGGAGTCATGCACAATCGACCCTGAGGACGCCGATCGTGAGGACACGAACGATGATAGGATGGCCGAACTGTTACATCGTAATGCGAAGCGGTAAATAGTTCTGCTGTCTAGGCTGTAAGTCAGTCGATTCGTAGCCGTTGAAGGGAAAAGAACTCTAATAAAAGAACTATTTAACAGAACGGTATCGTGTTTTGCTTTGCATTGGTAATTTCGGTTCGATTTACTAGTTGGGTTGTTGCTCCGCTCGGTCATATTTAACACATGGAATTGGCATTCCTGTTAAGAATTGAAAGTCTTAAAAATGCTTTTGCCGCCAGTACACTTCCTTTTTGTTTCCACTAATGCTTTGTTTTTTTTTCATTTACAAACCCATGCACACATCCACAAGAAATTCCTCACGGTCATTTTTTTGTGGATTCCTTTCCTTTCCCACCCCTTCCACCCCCAGACCAGATGGTAAGCATTCTGTCCTGTATGCGAACCGCGCTTTTTTTTAATATGTATGTGCACCAGATTTTTTAAGGCGCCACAATGTCGATCCTCATTCAGATGCGATCAAAATTATTATACCAGGCGGACATAATATTAACAACCTACGGCAACTTTATTTTCGACAAACATCCTCACCCTCACAGATTCACACAATTTGTTTCCTTTTCCGCCATGCATGGCTACCCACCCAGCCAGCCATAACAACATTTGGCTAGGTTCATATGTGTGATTCACGCATACTACACAACCTACCTACCTGTGCGCAAAGGAAATGTATTTATTTTGCAAGGATTATTCTACCCATACCTACTATAATTGCTGTGCGCCTGGTTGGATTGTATTTGTCTTAAAATGACGACATATTTCTATTTTTAGGTGCTGTTTTTGTTATGGCGCCACAATTTCGTCGTTCTGCATTGTGATTTTTCTTTTTTGGCGCTGAAATTTTTTGCAGAGCTCTGTAAAAGGGCTTTTACTAACAGAGCCAAACCTAAAACTTGGATTAGAGGCTAAATTAGAACAGCACAAAAATCAATGACTTAGCAAATCAAAAGCACATAAATCAGAGATACATATGTGCTTTTTATTTTTTCGATTGTCGCCCGTTTTTAGGATTTGCGTCAACAGTTTTCTATGAACTTGTTAGAATAGGGATTTTTAATGCGATTTCTAGCTAAACGGCTTGAGCTACGAAGCTGGAAACTTTACACAAAAAAAGCACATAAATCAGGCATCAATATGGCATATACATTTTTTTATTTTTCGCCCGATTTAACTATGTGCTCTGCTGGCTTGACGTCAACTTGGCAGATCACTTTTCACGGTCGATTTTCTCGGAAACCGTTGGAGCACAAAAATCAAAAACTTAGCACAAAATTAGCACATAATTAGCACATAATTCAAGGCTATTCAAAATCGATTTTTGACATATGTGCTCTGCCAAGTTGACGGAGGTCAAGATTCACGGTGTTGAGCCTTCCGAATAAGTTCAGAGAAAGCTTGAGTTCGAGCACTAACTTGGACGAGGTAAGAGGGCTAAGCAACGCTTTTAATGCAGCTTGGCTATCACTGCAAACGCATATGCTTCTAGCCCTCCACCTGTTTGTCACAATATAGCGCATAGCCATAAGGATAGCGAAAATCTCCGCTTGGAAGACAGACGCATGGTTACCTAACGGGTAGTGTAGTCTAATATTCTCGCTTTCCACAAAGACACCAGAACCAGACCCTTGTCCTGTTCTGGAGCCATCCGTGAATACGCGATGGCATTCTTTCCCAGGCTCAGAGTCTGACCGAAGCCATTCCTTTTCCTGAGGAAAGTTGACATGGTAGTTTTGTCGCAGTAGGATTTCTGGGGTCATTGCGTCAGACAGCCTGTCCATAAGACAGTGGTCAAAGGACAATTCTCGCACAAGTTCCTCAAAATTCCAATGCGCGTGGTACCAAAAGCCACCTCTCTTTAACCGAGAAATGGTTTTCAGCGTACACCCCATGATAAAAATATCAAGAGGGTGAAGGTTCATCATAGCATCTAGAGCAGAGCCCGGAGTGCTAGGGAAGGCCCCTGTGCATCCAAGACAAACCGTTCTTTGAAGTTTGGCAAGAGAGGCAGTAACACGTTTCCGCGAAAGCCTGTTCCACCATACAACCGATGCATATGAGAGAAGTGGTCTTATCATTGCCGTATAGATCCGAAGGACCCTTTTAGGAGATAAGCCCCATGTCTTGCCAAAAGCGCCTTTGCACTGCCAAAAAGTTGACAGCGCTTTATCGGTTTATTCAACATGCTTGGACCAAAGAAGCTTTCTATCGAGGATTACTCCCAGATATTTGACTTCATCGGATATCGGGATAGTGACGCCTTTTAGCACAAGCTGAGTCAGACCAGTGATCTTTCTCCTTCTCGTGAAGAGAACAACCGTAGTTTTAAGAGGATTCACTGAAAGCCCATTTCTTGTGCACCAATCGTCGATAAGGCCCAAAGATCTCTGCGCCCGAGAGCAGACGGTCCTTAGGTCTGAACCGACAGACAGAACGGCGACATCATCCGCATAGGCTTGTGTGTAGGTTCCAGGAAGATTGAGAGCCGTTAGCAGAGAGTCCACTACCATACACCATAAGAGCGGAGAAAGAACACCACCTTGAGGGCAGCCTCTGTTCACCCCAGTCATGACGCATTTGCCACAATCCGCCTCGGCAACCAACGTCCTGTTCATTAGCATTGCTTTAATCCACAAAACCAATGTATCATCTACACCATGATGTCTGGCTGCATTGCACATGCTATCAAAAGTCGTATTATCAAAAGCACACTCGATATCGACGAAGATACCCAGCGCGTACTCCTTCCGATCAAGAGCACTTTCAATCCTACCAACAAGGTTTTGAAGCGCGGTTTCACAGGATTTTCCACGCTGATAGGCATGTTGCATCAAAGAAAGAGGATGCGATCGAAGAGCAACATTGCGCACGTGCAGTTCAACCAGTCTCTCCAAGCTTTTCAGCAGGAAGGAAGACAGACTTATGGGTCTGAAACTTTTGGCGAGAGTATAGTCGGTCTTACCTATCTTTGGTATAAACACGACTTTAACCATACGCCAAGGGGAAGGTATGTAGGCCAAGGCCAAGCTAGCGGTGAAAATTCTTTTCAGCGTCGGCATTAGCTGACTAAAACCTTGTTTCAGCATAGCCGGATAAATTCCATCCGGACCCGGTGACTTGAAACTCTCAAAAGATGCAATTGCATATTTGATAGCTTCGTCCGTCACCACTCTGGATGCAACATACCAACTACGCCGCGTGGTGCTCGCGAATCCTACTATGCCACATAGCTCATTAGAAGCGTGTATTTATTAGCTATTAACCCAATTCATCAAATAATTAGTTGCTCTTCTTTAAATGTGTCAAAAGCTAACAAGCTCAATTTGGCAAAAAAAAAATTTCGAGAAAAACTTGGTAACCCACAAAGTATGCATCAGATTTGGAATGTTGTAAATCGTTTCCTGGAATTCGTATAAATCCTGAAAGTATGCAATACACATACGATCAAATTTAGCTAACCCTGAACGTATGCATTGCTTTTAACTTCGAAATATCCACACATGTACCGTCTGATTAAAATTGGATCGTGTACAGCCAAACTCCACCTGGCGCCATCTACATCTTCACTCCGCAACTGACAGCCAATAATCGCATCTTAAGTCTAAAGCCATTTTATTAGATTCCCCTACAACGCCTCTACGATAGGCCTGCAATTACAACAACTAGGTACGCTCTTCTTGACACTCGAGAGTCACAGTAGTTTTTGTAATCGCGTGAAAATCGAAGCTAAAAAAACCTCCTGATGTTGTTTAGGTAAACATCGCGTAAAGATTAACGCAGCCTCTACATGGCTTACCTGAAATTGTTATTTATAAACATTTTTCCGCGGTTAGGTACTTTATTAAACGAGGTTAGTATCTAGTAATGTAATAATTTCGATAAACTATTACAGAAAACACTGATATTTATTACTTTGTACTCTGTAAGCAAAAAAAACTCAAACTATCTGGAACAATTCCGAAATATCTTCGAAAGGACTGTTGAAATATTATATCAACTGCAATAGGGTAGTTCGCGACAACGTCAATGTCAAATAATAAGAAGCAAATGTCAAGTGACAGCTGAAAAACTTATACATATATTGAATTTGGAATAATTTATGGGGGAAGGGAGGAGGTAGGTACCAATTTTATGTAATGCTATTTAGAAGATATAAGGAAGGAAATGCTTTATGTTTGTTGTTGAATGGAGTTATAAGATTTCAGGACTAAATATTTTATTAATTTAAGTCTGAAGCTAAAACAAAAGTTTTTTTTTGAAAATAGAAGTAAAAAATTAGGGGTTTTTTTTTTACTTTGGACAATTTGAGAAAAAAGAGACACAAATCCGCAAAAATATTTAACCATCCATGTCCGCATTCATAAGTAAATATAGCCTGGCTTTGTAGCACCTATTTCATTTGACAAAATGGTTTCCAAAAACAATTAGCCTCCACAACTTCGAACACACATTCGGCCTTACTAATAATCAAACACTAATGTCGACGATTAGCTGGTTGCCAACTTTAGTAAAAATATACAGCATTAGTGAAACGGTACCAATAAACTATTAGACCTCCACATTTGCTAGTGCGACAACTTTCTTAGAAACTATTACATTTTTTGTAATCGCAGAATTCAAATTTCATAATTTGTTTTCCTGAAAATCATGGTCAATGGTTTATTTCACAACGAGGATTTTATTCTAAACAAAGGAATATATAAATTGGAAATTAATTTGCCCAACACATTTCTTTTAAAGGATTTTTGAAACTTATTACAAGCAAAAAACAAAACAGAAAATAGGAAATGCACAAAATATCCGCTGATCTGTCAAATATCGTATGCAAATCAGTAATGCCCTATTGTTCGATCGGACACAATTTTCGGTACTTTTCATAGTACGCTTTCCTTTGTTTTCCAATACTTCACGATTGATTTATGAGTGAATTTGTGTCGTATATTTTGAATTATTCAATGAACGGAACAGAGTTTATTAGAATGCTTTGATTTATTCGTTGGCTGATAATGCAAATCAAAAGTTATTAGTAGTCTAAAGATCATATTTAGATCGTTAGCAAGCGAATATTTTCGAAAGAATTATTAACCTGCTTATTCATTTCCGTTTGCAAAACAGTACATACTTGCAAACTTATATGGAGGTGTGAAATAAATACAATTTGATCTTTTAAAAATTGCATAGCTTTATTACTTAATTCGGAAAAAAAAATTAAACCTTTGTACATTCTTCTACATAAACTGTCATGTTTTCTCCTAGATGAATTCGCACCAAGTAATACAGAACTTTGTATATCTTAAATTCGCACATACTACCTGATATTCCTCCAGCAGTTCCCAAATTTATTATTTCGCGTGGATTTGGATGAATGCTGACAATTCTTCTATCTATATTTTCCGCGAAGTCAACCTTTTCACAACAACCATTTCCACACCAATATTTAAGATCTTCATCCAAAATCTACCTGCGCCTAAGGTACCTACTGAGAATTGTTAAAAAAAAAGTATTCAGGTATGAGCTGTCCAATATTAAATGAACAGATATTTTATTCTCTTAGCGACTACTCTCAAGAAATTCTTGGAAAGATCCCAAACTTATATCAAATTTATTTTTTACTCAGCATGCATTCGTTACAAACTAAAATGAAAATCAAACATAAAGCAAGCACTAGCGGTTAAACAAGATAAAGCAGAGAAAAGCACTAACCCTTTCTTTTAATCAAAATATTCGAAGTACATATTTTAACCCAAATATTAATAAACGCTGCGTAAAAGTTATCAACTCGTTATTCAGCAGTTATGTAAAAATTATGTATGCTAAATATTGTAATACGGGGGGTAAGTGTTTAGAAATAAAACAAAAATGCATTATTTTTCAATTTTGTCCATTCATTTGTACAAATTTGTGTTTGCTAGACTTAAAAACCACTCCATTCCAACGAATAAAATCAGAAAACATTTACATTTACTAAAATTAGTTTATAATTATAAACGTTCAGGCTGAACAACAGCGTATGTTTATTTGCTCCTATTACGAAATTCCATACCATCATTTAGGAGGGTTGGGCAACACTCCTCTGCAAAATGACATTTCGGGAGGATTTATTTAGCTAATGCCCGAGATAAACATGTGTTTCTGAACATTAACATTTAACCCTACAGTTAGACGATATTCTGCCAACTATTTTTGTTTATTGGTAAAGGGATTTTGGAAAGTGTGGGGTCTTTGCATAAACTGCCAGACTAAAGTTGATTATTGGTAAGGCCGATTGTCTTTTAACATGGTAGCACTTATTTCCCACATTAATGTGGTATTTGGGTTCTTCAGAATCGCTCTCAGATTTCAGATTTCGTGTGGCAAATCGAACACAAGAAGTAATCTGACTGTGTTTTGTTGCTGTTAGTAGAGTAGCTGTCAAATTGTGTTTACATTTTTTTTTGTGAATACTTTCTTTGTAGGCGAAATGTCAAATCAGATGTATATTTATTGGTAAATCTGAAGCAACTCTGAGAAAAAATACGGACTCGCAAAAGTGCTCTGAAATCTGAAAAAGATTGCAATTTTTTTCCCAAACGAATATAAAAAGTGATCTGATAGCAAAAAAAGTGCTCTAAGAGGTCCCAATCGAATACCACATAAATACTATAGAATAGACTACAACCTGAACGATAAAGGTGAGTGGTGAGGGAAAGTAAGTGTCCAGTTGTAGATGTTTGACATTGACGTTGTAGGCATAGTAGGATTCGAACGGGGTATATGACTTTTTGCAAATTTCCAAATTAATTTTTTTTCGTATTAGGGGTAAATTTGGCTTTTTTTGCCAAATTGAAATTGTTAGCTTTTGACACATTAAACGAAGAGCAACTAATTATTTGATGAATTGGGTTAATAGCCAATGAATACACGCTTCTAATGAGCTATAGTAGGATTCGAACGGGATATATGACTTAGTTTTTTTAACATTTTTGTATTTTTAGCTAGCTTTTTTGGTCGTGAAAAAAACTCTTACTTTTTGCCACATTTAAAGAAGAGCAACAAATCATTTTGTTATATGTGTTGATAGGTAATGACTAATGTAACTTTGGTATTTCGCCTATTCAATCGAACGTAAAAATACATCTTGTTTCGTTAATTGTTGGTATTTGCATGCTATATTTCGTTTTCTGTGCGTATATTCTTTTACGAATTTTATAACAATGAGTGAAATGTGCACTGATTTTTTTTTACAAACCTCTTTAAATTATAAATTAACAAAAACGAGTGCGTTCTTTGCGTTTTTGGAATACAAAAAGTGATCAAAACATTTTTTTATTGTTCCGAGTATTTCTTAGGTATAAATAAATAGGACGATGTACGAGGATTTTTATATTATGTCCTTTAAGGCACCAAGTGACAAAGAACAGAAACAGAAACAGAATCCCATACATTTGCAACAGAAACAGAATTAGGAACAGAAAAATTTTTTTTCAGCAACAGAATTTAACGACAGAAAAATGGCTGTTTGACGACAGAACGTAAATAAGTCAATATTGATTGTTTCTGCAACAGAAATGCTAATTTATCATGGGGGGATGTTTTTATACCCTCGAGAGGAAGGTATATTCACTTTGCCAATACATTTGTAACGCAAAGAAGGAGTCACCGGAGACCTCATAAAGTATATATATTCTGAATCAGGATCACATTCTGAATCGATTTAGCCATGTCCGTCTGTCTGTCTGTCTGTCTGTCTGTCTGTCTGTTGAAAGCACGATAGCGCTCAAAGTAATCGACGTAAGTGAAAGAAATTTCGTGAAAGGACTTCTTTTTATCGGCGTCAGGTTGGTATTGAAAATGGGCTATGTCGGTCAAGTAGTTCTGGTACCTCCCATACAAAACCAATATTGGACCCATTTGTCTTTCTGTCTGTTGAAAGCACGATAGCGCTCAAAGTAATTGACGTAGGTGAACGAAATTTGGTGAAAGGACTTCTTTTTATCGGCGTCAGGTTGGTATTGAAAATGGGCTATGTCGGTCAAGTAGTTCTGGTACCTCCCATGCAAAACCAATTTTGGGCCCACATGTCTCTCTGTCTGTTGAAGGCACGATAGCGCTTTCTTATAAGCGTCAGGTTGGTATTCAAAATGGGCTATGTCGGTCAAGTAGTTCTGGTACCTCCCATACAAAGCCAATATTGAACCCATTTGTCTTTCTGTCTGTTGAAAGCACGATAGCGCTCAAAGTAATTGACGTAGGTGAACGAAATTTGTTGAAAGGACTTCTTTTTATCGGCGTCAGGTTGGTATTGAAAATGAGCTATATTGGTCAAGTACTTCTGGTACCTCCCATACAAAACCAATATTGTACCCATTTGTCTTTCTGTCTGTTGAAAGCACGATAGCGTTCAAAGTAAATGACGTAGGTGAACGAAATTTGGTGAAAGGACTTCTTTTTATCGGCGTCAGGTTGGTATTGAAAATGAGCTATGTCGGTCAAGTAATTCTGGTACCTCCCATGCAAAACCAATATTGGGCCCACATGTCTCTCTGTCTGTTGAAAGCACGATAGCGCCCAAAGTGATTGACGTAGGTGAATGAAATTTGGTGAGAGCACTTATTTTTATCGGCGTCAGGTTGGTATTGAAAATGAGCTATGTCGGTCAAGTAATTCTGGTACCTCCCATGCAAAACCAATATTGGGCCCACATGTCTTTCTGTCTGTTGAAAGATCAATAGCGCTCAAAGTAATTGACGAAGGTGAACGAAATTTGGTGAAAGGACTTCTTTTTATCGGCGTCAGGTTGGTATTGAAAATGAGCTATGTCGGTCAAGTAGTTCTGGTACCTCCCATGCAAAACCAATATTGGGCCCACATGTCTCTCTGTCTGTTGAAAGCACGATAGCGCCCAAAGTAATTGACGTAGGTGAACGAAATTTGGTGAAAGGACTTCTTCAATTTAATATTAAAAATGGGCTATGTCGGTCAAGTAGTTCTGGTACCTCCCTCACAAAACCAATTTTACATGACTTGTATGCAGTGGAGGGTATCAAAGCATCGGCCAGGCCGATGATAACACTTTTACTTGTTAATACTAACTTGAGGACAATAAAAATAAGTTTTCTCACAAAATTTCACTTGTCTTCACTTTTCGACGCTATCGTGTTTTTACCATAATATGTTTTCTAATATTGGTTTTGTATGAGAGGTACCAGAACTACTTGACCGACATAACCCATTTTTAATACCAACCTGACGCCGATAAAAAGAAGTCCTTTCACCAAATTTCGTTCAAGTACGTCAATTACTTTGGGCGCTATCGTGCTTTCAACAGACAGAAAGACAAATTGGTCCAATATTGGTTTTGTACGGGAGGTACCAGAACTACTTAACCGACATAGCCCATTTTCAATACCAACCTGACGCCGATAAAAAGAAGTCCGTTCACCTACGTCAATTACTTTGGGCGCTATCGTCCTTTCAACAGACAGAGAGACATGTGGGCCCAATATATGTTTTGCATGGGAGGTACCAGAACTACTTAACCGACATAGCCCATTTTCAATACCAACCTGACGCCGATAAAAAGAAGTCCGTTCACCTACGTCAATTACTTTGGGCGCTATCGTCCTTTCAACAGACAGAGAGACATGTGGGCCCAATATATGTTTTGCATGGGAGGTACCAGAACTACTTAACCGACATAGCCCATTTTCAATACCAACCTGACGCCGATAAAAAGAAGTCCTTTCACCAAATTTCGTTCAAGTACGTCAATTACTTTGGGCGCTATCGTGCTTTCAACAGACAGAAAGACAAATTGGTCCAATATTGGTTTTGTACGGGAGGTACCAGAACTACTTAACCGACATAGCCCATTTTCAATACCAACCTGACGCCGATAAAAAGAAGTCCGTTCACCTACGTCAATTACTTTGGGCGCTATCGTCCTTTCAACATACAGAGAGACATGTGGGCCCAATATTGGTTTTGCATGGGAGGTACCAGAACTACTTTACCGACATAGCTCATTTTCAATACCAACCTGACGCCGATAAAAAGAAGTCCTTTCAACAAATTTCGTTCACCTACGTCAATTACTTTGAGCGCTATCGTGCTTTCAACAGACAGAAAGACAAATTGGTCCAATATTGGTTTTGTACGGGAGGTACCAGAACTACTTAACCGACATAGCCCATTTTCAATACCAACCTGACGCCGATAAAAAGAAGTCCGTTCACCTACGTCAATTACTTTGGGCGCTATCGTCCTTTCAACAGACAGAGAGACATGTGGGCCCAATATATGTTTTGCATGGGAGGTAAAAGAACTACTTGACCGACATAGCTCATTTTCAATACCAACCTGACGCCGATAAAAAGAAGTCCTTTCACCAAATTTCGCTCACTTACGTCAATTACTTTGGGCGCTATCGTGCTTTCAACAGACAGACAGACAGACAGACAGACAGACAGACAGACGGACATGGCTAAATCGATTCAGAATGTGATCCTGATTCAGAATATATACACTTTATGAGGTCTCCGGTGACTCCTTCTTTGCGTTACAAATGTATTGGCAAAGTGAATATACCTCCCTCTGGAGGGTATAAAAATGGGCTATGTCGGTCAAGTAGTTCTGGTACCTCCCTCACAAAACCAATTTTGCATGACTTGTATGCAGTGGAGGGTATCAAAGCATCGGCCAGGCCGATGATAACACTTTTACTTGTTAATACTAACTTGAGGACAATAAAAATAAGTTTTCTCACAAAATTTCACTTGTCTTCACTTTTCGACGCTATCGTGTTTTTAACATAATATGTTTTCTAATATTGGTTTTGTATGAGAGCTACCAGAACTACTTGACCGACATACCCCATTTTTAATACCAACCTGACGCCGATAAAAAGAAGTCCTTTCACCAAATTTCGTTCAAGTACGTCAATTACTTTGGGCGCTATCGTGCTTTCAACATACAGAGAGACATGTGGGCCCAATATTGGTTTTGCATGGGAGGTACCAGAACTACTTGACCGACATAGCTCATTTTCAACACCAACCTGACGCCGATAAAAAGAAGTCCTTTCACCAAATTTCGTTCACCTACGTCAATTACTTTGAGCGCTATCGTGCTTTCAACAGACAGAAAGACAAATTGGTCCAATATTGGTTTTGTACGGGAGGTACCAGAACTACGTAACCGACATAGCCCATTTTCAATACCAACCTGACGCCGATAAAAAGAAGTCCGTTCACCTACGTCAATTACTTTGGGCGCTATCGTCCTTTCAACAGACAGAGAGACATGTGGGCCCAATATATGTTTTGCATGGGAGGTACCAGAACTACTTGACCGACATAGCTCATTTTCAATACCAACCTGACGCCGATAAAAAGAAATCCTTTCACCAAATTTCGTTCACCTACGTCAATTACTTTGAGCGCTATCGTGCTTTCAACAGACAGAAAGACAAATGGGTAAAATATTGGTTTTGTATGGGAGGTATCAGAACTACTTGACCGACATAGCCCATTTTCAATACCAACCTGACGCCGATAAAAAGAAGTCCTTTCACCAAATTTCGCTCACTTACGTCAATTACTTTGGGCGCTATCGTGCTTTCAACAGACAGACAGACAGACAGACAGACAGACAGACAGACAGACGGACATGGCTAAATCGATTCAGAATGTGATCCTGATTCAGAATATATATACTTTATGAGGTCTCCGGTGACTCCTTCTTTGCGTTACAAATGTATTGGCAAAGTGAATATACCTTCCTCTGGAGGGTATAAAAATTAAAACGAAAATTCCCAATAGGAGTGAGTGCGTACACAACAAACTTTATTAATGTAGACACATAAAAAAAAATGTATTAAAAATGCATTCAAACTATATTTTCCAGCTGCTGGCAGCTTATTTTTGACATTTCAAGATTATATGAAAACAAGTAAAAGTGTTATCATCGGCCTGGCCGATGCTTTGATACCCTCCACTGCATACAAGTCATGCAAAATTGGTTTTGTGAGGGAGGTACCAGAACTACTTGACCGACATAGCTCATTTTTAATACTAACTTGAGGACAATAAAAATAAGTTTTCTCACAAAATTTCACTTGTCTAGGTAGATTCTTTTCGACGCTATCGTGTTTTTAACATAATATGTTTTCTAATATTGGTTTTGTATGAGAGGTACCAGAACTACTTGACCGACATACCCCAGTTTTAATACCAACCTGACGCCGATAAAAAGAAGTCCTTTCACCAAATTTCGTTCAAGTACGTCAATTACTTTGGGCGCTATCGTCCTTTCAACAGACAGAGAGACATGTGGGCCCAATATATGTTTTGCATGGGAGGTACCAGAACTACTTGACCGACATAGCTCATTTTCAATACCAACCTGACGCCGATAAAAAGAAGTCCTTTCACCAAATTTCGTTCACCTACGTCAATTACTTTGAGCGCTATCGTGCTTTCAACAGACAGAAAGACAAATGGGTAAAATATTGGTTTTGTATGGGAGGTATCAGAACTACTTGACCGACATAGCCCATTTTCAATACCAACCTGACGCCGATAAAAAGAAGTCCTTTCACCAAATTTCGTTCACCTACGTCAATTACTTTGAGCGCTATCGTGCTTTCAACAGACAGAAAGACAAATGGGTAAAATATTGGTTTTGTATGGGAGGTATCAGAACTACGTAACCGACATAGCCCATTTTCAATACCAACCTGACGCCGATAAAAAGAAGTCCGTTCACCTACGTCAATTACTTTGGGCGCTATCGTCCTTTCAACAGACAGAGAGACATGTGGGCCCAATATATGTTTTGCATGGGAGGTACCAGAACTACTTGACCGACATAGCTCATTTTCAATACCAACCTGACGCCGATAAAAAGAAGTCCTTTCACCAAATTTCGTTCACCTACGTCAATTACTTTGAGCGCTATCGTGCTTTCAACAGACAGATAGACATGTGGGCCCAATATATGTTTTGCATGGGAGGTACCTGAACTACGTGACCGACATAGCTCATTTTCAATACCAACCTGACGCCGATAAAAAGAAATCCTTTCACCAAATTTCGTTCACCTACGTCAATTACTTTGGGCGCTATCGTCCTTTCAACAGACTGAAAGACAAATGGGTCCAATATTGGTTTTGTATGGGAGGTACCAGAACTACTTAACCGACATAGCCCATTTTCAATACCAACCTGACGCCGATAAAAAGAAGTCCTTTCACCAAATTTGGTTCACCTACGTCAATTACTTTGGGCGCTATCGTGCTTTCAACAGACAGAGAGACATGTGGGCCCAATATTGGTTTTGCATGGGAGGTACCAGAACTACTTGACCGACATAGCTCATTTTCAATACCAACCTGACGCCGATAAAAAGAAGTCCTTTCACCAAATTTCGTTCACCTACGTCAATTACTTTGGGCGCTATCGTGCTTTCAACAGACAGAAAGACAAATGGGTCCAATATTGGTTTTGTATGGGAGGTACCAGAACTACTTGACCGACATAGCCCATTTTCAATGCCAACCTGACGCCGATAAAAAGAAGTCCTTTCACCAAATTTCGCTCACTTACGTCAATTACTTTGGGCGCTATCGTGCTTTCAACAGACAGACAGACAGACAGACAGACAGACAGACGGACATGGCTAAATCGATTCAGAATGTGATCCTGATTCGGAATATATATACTTTATGAGGTCTCCGGTGACTCCTTCTTTGCGTTACAAATGTATTGGCAAAGTGAATATACCTTCCTCTGGAGGGTTTAAAAATGGGCTATGTCGGTCAAGTAGTTCTAGTACCTTCCATACAAAACCAATATTAGACCCATGTGTCCCTCTTTCCGTTGAAAACACGATAGCGTCCAAAGGAATCAACCTAGGTGAATGAAGTTTTGTGAAAGGATTTCTTTTATCGTCGTTAGGTTGGTATTCAAAATGGGCTATGTCGGTCAAGTAGTTCTGGTACCTCCCTCACAAAACCAATTTTGCATGACTTGTATGCAGTGGAGGGTATCAAAGCATCGGCCAGGCCGATGATAACACTTTTACTTGTTAATACTAACTTGAGGACAATAAAAATAAGTTTTCTCACAAAATTTCACTTGTCTTCACTTTTCGACGCTATCGTGTTTTTAACATAATATGTTTTCTAATATTGGTTTTGTATGAGAGGTACCAGCACTACTTGACCGACATACCCCATTTTTAATACCAACCTGACGCCGATAAAAAGAAGTCCTTTCACCAAATTTCGCTCACTTACGTCAATTACTTTGGGCGCTATCGTGCTTTCAACAGACAGACAGACAGACAGACAGACATACAGACAGACAGACAGACAGACAGACAGACGGACAGACAGACGGACATGGCTAAATCGATTCAGAATGTGATCCTGATTCAGAATATATATACTTTATGAGGTCTCCGGTGACTCCTTCTTTGCGTTACAAATGTATTGGCAAAGTGAATATACCTTCCTCTGGACTGTATAAAAAGAAGTGCTTTCACTCAATTTCGTTCACCTACGTCAATTACTTTGAGCGCTATCGTGCTTTCAACAGACAGAAAGGCAAATGGGTCCAATATTGGTTTTGCATGGGAGGTACCAGAACTACTTGACCGACATAGCTCATTTTCAATACCAACCTGACGCCGATAAAAAGAAGTCCTTTCACCAAATTTCGTTCACCTACGTCAATTACTTTGAGCGCTATCGTGCTTTCAACAGACAGAAAGACAAATGGGTCCAATATTGGTTTTGTATGGGAGGTACCAGAACTACTTAACCGACATAGCCCATTTTCAATACCAACCTGACGCCGATAAAAAGAAGTCCTTTCACCAAATGTGGTTCACCTACGTCAATTACTTTGGGCGCTATCGTGCTTTCAACAGACAGAGAGACATGTGGGCCCAATATTGGTTTTGCATGGGAGGTACCAGAACTACTTGACCGACATAGCTCATTTTCAATACCAACCTGACGCCGATAAAAAGAAGTCCTTTCACCAAATTTCGTTCACCTACGTCAATTACTTTGGGCGCCTATCGTGCTTTCAACAGACAGAAAGACAAATGGGTCCAATATTGGTTTTGTATGGGAGGTACCAGAACTACTTGACCGACATAGCCCATTTTCAATACCAACCTGACGCCGATAAAAAGAAGTCCTTTCACCAAATTTCGCTCACTTACGTCAATTACTTTGGGCGCTATCATGCTTTCAACAGACAGACAGACAGACAGACAGACGGACATGGCTAAATCGATTCAGAATGTGATCCTGATTCAGAATATATATACTTTATGAGGTCTCCGGTGACTCCTTCTTTGCGTTACAAATGTATTGGCAAAGTGAATATACCTTCCTCTGGAGGGTTTAAAAATGGGCTATGTCGGTCAAGTAGTTCTAGTACCTTCCATACAAAACCAATATTAGACCCATGTGTCCCTCTTTCCGTTGAAAACACGATAGCGTCCAAAGGAATCAACCTAGGTGAATGAAGTTTTGTGAAAGGATTTCTTTTATCGTCGTTAGGTTGGTATTCAAAATGGGCTATGTCGGTCAAGTAGTTCTGGTATTTTGCATGACTTGTATGCCGTGGAGGGTATCAAAGCATCGGCCAGGCCGATGATAACACTTTTACTTGTTATTGTCCTCATGTTAGTATTAAAAATGGGCTATGTCGGTCAAGTAGTTCTGGTACCTCCCTCACAAAACCAATTTTGCATGACTTGTATGCAGTGGAGGGTATCAAAGCATCGGCCAGGCCGATGATAACACTTTTACTTGTTAATACTAACTTGAGGACAATAAAAATAAGTTTTCTCACAAAATTTCACTTGTCTTCACTTTTCGACGCTATCGTGTTTTTAACATAATATGTTTTCTAATATTGGTTTTGTATGAGAGGTACCAGCACTACTTGACCGACATACCCCATTTTTAATACCAACCTGACGCCGATAAAAAGAAGTCCTTTCACCAAATTTCTTTCAAGTACGTCAATTACTTTGGGCGCTATCGTGCTTTCAACATACAGAGAGACATGTGGGCCCAATATTGGTTTTGCATGGGAGGTACCAGAACTACTTGACCGACATAGCTCATTTTCAATACCAACCTGACGCCGATAAAAAGAAGTCCGTTCACCTACGTCAATTACTTTGGGCGCTATCGTCCTTTCAACAGACAGAGAGACATGTGGGCCCAATATATGTTTTGCATGGGAGGTACCAGAACTACTTGACCGACATAGCTCATTTTCAATACCAACCTGACGCCGATAAAAAGAAGTCCTTTCACCAAATTTCGTTCACCTACGTCAATTACTTTGAGCGCTATCGTGCTTTCAACCGACAGAAAGACAAATGGGTCCAATATTGGTTTTGTATGGGAGGTATCAGAACTACTTGACCGACATAGCCCATTTTCAATACCAACCTGACGCCGATAAAAAGAAGTCCTTTCACCAAATTTCGCTCACTTACGTCAATTACTTTGGGCGCTATCGTGCTTTCAACAGACAGACAGACAGACAGACAGACAGACAGACAGACAGACAGACAGACAGACGGACAGACAGACAGACAGACGGACATGGCTAAATCGATTCAGAATGTGATCCTGATTCAGAATATATATACTTTATGAGGTCTCCGGTGACTCCTTCTTTGCGTTACAAATGTATTGGCAAAGTGAATATACCTTCCTCTGGAGGGTATAAAAATGGGCTATGTCGGTCAAGTAGTTCAGGTACCTCCCTCACAAAACCAATTTTGCATGACTTGTATGCAGTGGAGGGTATCAAAGCATCGGCCAGGCCGATGATAACACTTTTACTTGTTAATACTAACTTGAGGACAATAAAAATAAGTTTTCTCACAAAATTTCACTTGTCTTTAACATAATATGTTTTCTAATATTGGTTTTGTATGAGAGGTACCAGAACTACTTGACCGACATACCCCATTTTTAATATCAACCTGACGCCGATAAAAAGAAGTCCTTTCACCAAATTTCGTTCAAGTACGTCAATTACTTTGGGCGCTATCGTGCTTTTAACATACAGAGAGACATGTGGGCCCAATATTGGTTTTGCATGGGAGGTACCAGAACTACTTGCCCGACATAGCTCATTTTCAATACCAACCTGACGCCGATAAAAAGAAGTCCTTTCACCAAATTTCGTTCACCTACGTCAATTACTTTGAGCGCTATCGTGCTTTCAACAGACAGAGAGACATGTGGGCCCAATATATGTTTTGCATGGGAGGTACCAGAACTACTTGACCGACATAGCTCATTTTCAATACCAACCTGACGCCGATAAAAAGAAATCCTTTCAACAAATTTCGTTCACCTACGTCAATTACTTTGAGCGCTATCGTGCTTTCAACAGACAGAGAGACATGTGGGCCCAATATATGTTTTGCATGGGAGGTACCAGAACTACTTGACCGACAAAGCTCATTTTCAATACCAACCTGACGCCGATAAAAAGAAGTCCTTTCAACAAATTTCGTTCACCTACGTCAATTACTTTGAGCGCTATCGTGCTTTCAACAGACAGAGAGATATGTGGGCCCAATATATGTTTTGCATGGGAGGTACCAGAACTACTTGACCGACATAGCTCATTTTCAATACCAACCTGACGCCGATAAAAAGAAATCCTTTCACCAAATTTCGTTCACCTACGTCAATTACTTTGGGCGCTATCGTCCTTTCAACAGACAGAGAGACATGTGGGCCCAATATATGTTTTGCATGGGAGGTACCAGAACTACTTGACCGACATAGCTCATTTTCAATACCAACCTGACGCCGATAAAAAGAAGTCCTTTCACCAAATTTCGTTCACCTACGTCAATTACTTTGAGCGCTATCGTGCTTTCAACAGACAGAAAGACAAATGGGTCCAATATTTGTTTTGTATGGGAGGTACCAGAACTACTTAACCGACATAGCCCATTTTCAATACCAACCTGACGCCGATAAAAAGAAGTCCTTTCACTAAATGTGGTTCACCTACGTCAATTACTTTGGGCGCTATCGTGCTTTCAACAGACAGAGAGACATGTGGGCCCAATATTGGTTTTGCATGGGAGGTACCAGAACTACTTGACCGACATAGCTCATTTTCAATACCAACCTGACGCCGATAAAAAGAAGTCCTTTCACCAAATTTCGTTCACCTACGTCAATTACTTTGGGCGCCTATCGTGCTTTCAACAGACAGAAAGACAAATGGGTCCAATATTGGTTTTGTATGGGAGGTACCAGAACTACTTGACCGACATAGCCCATTTTCAATACCAACCTGACGCCGATAAAAAGAAGTCCTTTCACCAAATTTCGCTCACTTACGTCAATTACTTTGGGCGCTATCGTGCTTTCAACAGACAGACAGACAGACAGACAGACAGACAGACAGACGTGATCCTGATTCAGAATATATATACTTTATGAGGTCTCCGGTGACTCCTTCTTTGCGTTACAAATGTATTGGCAAAGTGAATATACCTTCCTCTGGAGGGTTTAAAAATGGGCTATGTCGGTCAAGTAGTTCTAGTACCTTCCATACAAAACCAATATTAGACCCATGTGTCCCTCTTTCCGTTGAAAACACGATAGCGTCCAAAGGAATCAACCTAGGTGAATGAAGTTTTGTGAAAGGATTTCTTTTATCGTCGTTAGGTTGGTATTCAAAATGGGCTATGTCGGTCAAGTAGTTCTGGTATTTTGCATGACTTGTATGCCGTGGAGGGTATCAAAGCATCGGCCAGGCCGATGATAACACTTTTACTTGTTATTGTCCTCATGTTAGTATTAAAAATGGGCTATGTCGGTCAAGTAGTTCTGGTACCTCCCTCACAAAACCAATTTTGCATGACTTGTATGCAGTGGAGGGTATCAAAGCATCGGCCAGGCCGATGATAACACTTTTACTTGTTAATACTAACTTGAGGACAATAAAAATAAGTTTTCTCACAAAATTTCACTTGTCTTCACTTTTCGACGCCATCGTGTTTTTAACATAATATGTTTTCTAATATTGGTTTTGTATGAGAGGTACCAGAACTACTTGACCGACATACCCCATTTTTAATACCAACCTGACGCCGATAAAAAGAAGTCCTTTCACCAAATTTATTTCAAGTACGTCTATTACTTTGGGCGCTATCGTGCTTTCAACATACAGAGAGACATGTGGGCCCAATATTGGTTTTGCATGGGAGGTACCAGAACTACTTGACCGACATAGCTCATTTTCAATACCAACCTGACGCCGATAAAAAGAAGTCCTTTCACCAAATTTCGTTCACCTTCGTCAATTACTTTGAGCGCTATCGTGCTTTCAACAGACAGAAAGAAAAATTGGTCCAATATTGGTTTTGTACGGGAGGTAAAAGAACTACTTAACCGACATAGCCCATTTTCAATACCAACCTGACGCCGATAAAAAGAAGTCCGTTCACCTACGTCAATTACTTTGGGCGCTATCGTCCTTTCAACAGACAGAGAGACATGTGGGCCCAATATATGTTTTGCATGGGAGGTACCAGAACTACTTGCCCGACATACCCCATTTTTAATACCAACCTGACGCCGATAAAAAGAAGTCCTTTCACCAAATTTCTTTCAAGTACGTCAATTACTTTGGGCGCTATCGTGCTTTCAACATACAGAGAGACATGTGGGCCCAATATTGGTTTTGCATGGGAGGTACCAGAACCACTTGACCGACATAGCTCATTTTCAATACCAACCTGACGCCGATAAAAAGAAGTCCTTTCACCAAATTTCGTTCACCTACGTCAATTACTTTGAGCGCTATCGTGCTTTCAACAGACAGAAAGACAAATGGGTCCAATATTGGTTTTGTATGGGAGGTATCAGAACTACTTGACCGACATAGCCCATTTTCAATACCAACCTGACGCCGATAAAAAGAAGTCCTTTCACCAAATTTCGCTCACTTACGTCGATTACTTTGGGCGCTATCGTGCTTTCAACAGACAGACAGACAGACAGACAGACAGACAGACAGACAGACAGACAGACAGACAGACAGACAGACAGACAGACAGACAGACAGACGGACATGGCTAAATCGATTCAGAATGTGATCCTGATTCAGAATATATATACTTTATGAGGTCTCCGGTGACTCCTTCTTTGCGTTACAAATGTATTGGCAAAGTGAATATACCTTCCTCTGGAGGGTATCAAAATGGGCTATGTCGGTCAAGTAGTTCAGGTACCTCCCTCACAAAACCAATTTTGCATGACTTGTATGCAGTGGAGGGTATCAAAGCATCGGCCAGGCCGATGATAACACTTTTACTTGTTAATACTAACTTGAGGACAATAAAAATAAGTTTTCTCACAAAATTTCACTTGTCTTCACTTTTCGACGCTATCGTGTTTTTAACATAATATGTTTTCTAATATTGGTTTTGTATGAGAGGTACCAGAACTACTTGACCGACATACCCCATTTTTAATACCAACCTGACGCCGATAAAAAGAAGTCCTTTCACCAAATTTCGTTCACCTACGTCAATTACTTTGAGCGCTATCGTGCTTTCAACAGACAGAAAGACAAATTGGTCCAATATTGGTTTTGTACGGGAGGTACCAGAACTACTTAACCGACATAGCCCATTTTCAATACCAACCTGACGCCGATAAAAAGAAGTCCGTTCACCTACGTCAATTACTTTGGGCGCTATCGTCCTTTCAACAGACAGAGAGACATGTGGGCCCAATATATGTTTTGCATGGGAGGTACCAGAACTACTTGACCGACATAGCTCATTTTCAATACCAACCTGACGCCGATAAAAAGAAGTCCTTTCACCAAATTTCGTTCACCTACGTCAATTACTTTGAGCGCTATCGTGCTTTCAACAGACAGAAAGACAAATTGGTCCAATATTGGTTTTGTACGGGAGGTACCAGAACTACTTAACCGACATAGCCCATTTTCAATACCAACCTGACGCCGATAAAAAGAAGTCCGTTCACCTACGTCAATTACTTTGGGCGCTATCGTCCTTTCAACAGACAGAGAGACATGTGGGCCCAATATATGTTTTGCATGGGAGGTACCAGAACTACTTGACCGACATAGCTCATTTTCAATACCAACCTGACGCCGATAAAAAGAAGTCCTTTCACCAAATTTCGTTCACCTACGTCAATTACTTTGAGCGCTATCGTGCTTTCAACAGATAGAAAGACAAATGGGTCCAATATTGGTTTTGTATGGGAGGTATCAGAACTACTTGACCGACATAGCCCATTTTCAATACCAACCTGACGCCGATAAAAAGAAGTCCTTTCACCAAATTTCGCTCACTTACGTCAATTACTTTGGGCGCTATCGTGCTTTCAACAGACAGACAGACAGACAGACAGACAGACGGACATGGCTAAATCGATTCAGAATGTGATCCTGATTCAGAATATATATACTTTATGAGGTCTCCGGTGACTCCTTCTTTGCGTTACAAATGTATTGGCAAAGTGAATATACCTTCCTCTGGAGGGTATAAAAATGGGCTATGTCGGTCAAGTAGTTCTGGTACCTCCGTCACAAAACCAATTTTGCATGACTTGTATGCAGTGGAGGGTATCAAAGCATCGGCCAGGCCGATGATAACACTTTTACTTGTTAATACTAACTTGAGGACAATAAAAATAAGTTTTCTCACAAAATTTCACTTGTCTTCACTTTTCGACGCTATCGTGTTTTTAACATAATATGTTTTCTAATATTGGTTTTGTATGAGAGGTACCAGAACTACTTGACCGACATACCCCATTTTTAATACCAACCTGACGCCGATAAAAAGAAGTCCTTTCACCAAATTTCTTTCAAGTACGTCAATTACTTTGGGCGCTATCGTGCTTTCAACATACAGAGAGACATGTGGGCCCAATATTGGTTTTGCATGGGAGGTACCAGAACTACTTGACCGACATAGCTCATTTTCAATACCAACCTGACGCCGATAAAAAGAAGTCCTTTCACCAAATTTCGTTCACCTACGTCAATTACTTTGAGCGCTATCGTGCTTTCAACAGGCAGAAAGACAAATTGGTCCAATATTGGTTTTGTACGGGAGGTATCAGAACTACTTGACCGACATAGCCCATTTTCAATACCAACCTGACGCCGATAAAAAGAAGTCCTTTCACCAAATTTCGCTCACTTACGTCAATTACTTTGGGCGCTATCGTGCTTTCAACAGACAGACAGACAGACAGACAGACAGACAGACAGACAGACAGACAGACAGACAGACAGACGGACATGGCTAAATCGATTCAGAATGTGATCCTGATTCAGAATATATATACTTTATGAGGTCTCCGGTGACTCCTTCTTTGCGTTACAAATGTATTGGCAAAGTGAATATACCTTCCTCTGGAGGGTATAAAAATGGGCTATGTCGGTCAAGTAGTTCAGGTACCTCCCTCACAAAACCAATTTTGCATGACTTGTATGCAGTGGAGGGTATCAAAGCATCGGCCAGGCCGATGATAACACTTTTACTTGTTAATACTAACTTGAGGACAATAAAAATAAGTTTTCTCACAAAATTTCACTTGTCTTCACTTTTCGACGCTATCGTGTTTTTAACATAATATGTTTTCTAATATTGGTTTTGTATGAGAGGTACCAGAACTACTTGACCGACATACCCCATTTTTAATACCAACCTGACGCCGATAAAAAGAAGTCCTTTCACCAAATTTCGTTCACCTACGTCAATTACTTTGAGCGCTATCGTGCTTTCAACAGACAGAAAGACAAATTGGTCCAATATTGGTTTTGTACGGGAGGTACCAGAACTACTTAACCGACATAGCCCATTTTCAATACCAACCTGACGCCGATAAAAAGAAGTCCGTTCACCTACGTCAATTACTTTGGGCGCTATCGTCCTTTCAACAGACAGAGAGACATGTGGGCCCAATATATGTTTTGCATGGGAGGTACCAGAACTACTTGACCGACATAGCTCATTTTCAATACCAACCTGACGCCGATAAAAAGAAGTCCTTTCACCAAATTTCGTTCACCTACGTCAATTACTTTGAGCGTTATCGTGCTTTCAACAGACAGAAAGACAAATGGGTCCAATATTGGTTTTGTATGGGAGGTATCAGAACTACTTGACCGACGTAGCCCATTTTCAATACCAACCTGACGCCGATAAAAAGAAGTCCTTTCACCAAATTTCGCTCACTTACGTCAATTACTTTGGGCGCTATCGTGCTTTCAACAGACAGACAGACAGACAGACAGACAGACAGACAGACGGACATGGCTAAATCGATTCAGAATGTGATCCTGATTCAGAATATATATACTTTATGAGGTCTCCGGTGACTCCTTCTTTGCGTTACAAATGTATTGGCAAAGTGAATATACCTTCCTCTGGAGGGTATAATAAAGGATTAAAAATTTGCGGTTGCTTTACAAACAATTGCTATCCCTTTTAATATACCTTTAGTCTCTTTTACACAGCGCTGACTTTTCAAAACATTTAAATCGGCAGAGGAATAACTAGAGAATATTCAAGAAAAAATGGGAGGGAAAAATTCATAGAAAAAGTGCTGGCGAAATTCAAATATCAATAATGAGAACATTAAAAAGAAATCGGACGGTGATAAATTAATTGCAATAAGTATTTTGTTATTACATACGCCGGAAAAGGTCTCAAGAATAAACAAAAATTGACATTGAATTGAAATTTTATCTTTTAACTAATGCAGTTTCGTTGTTTACAACAATTGTTTATATCATGGTGTTCTGATATAATATAATAACTTGATACCAACGAACAAATAAGCAAGTCGAAAATTTTTATATTATTATGCTTTAATGACGTTCAAAATATAACTAGCGATTTCGAACAGGAACTAAGAACAACTTTTATTTGCCCAACACAGCCGCAACACACGATAATGAAATGACACCCACCTCAGGTTATCGACATCCGGTCTAAACCGGAAGAGTGTAGGCTGGTTTTTTTCAAGTATGAGTGAGTCCCTTTGATTAACATTGGCACTAATACATAAATTCAAACTACATTAAGCTACATTAGGCTACATTAAGGTCAAATTCAGCTTGTAGGCAATTTCTCTTTTTTGGCTGAAGCTGTCAGTCTATTTAATAGTTAGTTTATGCTGACCGGGCGAACTTCGTACCGCCTAAAATTGATTAAATTATTAACATCCCTTTTGATAGTTGAACCTCTCTATTGAACGAATGGAACTTCCTTGGAATTAAATTAAGTTCAAAGCATAGAAACGACTTTACGGTTTTCAGGGTCAGCTTCTTGATCATCTTTTTCCGAGCTAATGATTGAATCGAGTTTGTCCGGTCAGATTTTCTCAATCAACCAAATCAGCTAAAGCAGAATGTGGGCAATCGGCAATCCTCGCTTCTGCCATTCGACAGAGTACATCCAGAAACGCGATTGTCCAAAAACACTGTGCTTAACGATTAAGTCCATGATCGTTTTAAGGTTTTGTTAAAAAAATAGTGCGTGATGTCATTACCGTGTGTGTGACATCAGTACAGAGTAAACATACAGCACACGCTCATAGGCGCCCAGTTTTTTTTTTTTTTATATGGACAAAATCAGACGTTGACATAACTCACGAACGCGTTAACCAATTTCGTTTAAACTTTAGATAAACCCACTACACGACCATGAAAACAAACCCTAATTTGATCGAATTCGGTTTGACCGTTCGTGAGTTATAAAGTCACAACGCTTTTGCAACTCTCTTTTATATTCTATAGAGATATTCACTGAAAATGCGACACCAAAAATATCCAAAGATACAAAAAAATTTAAATATGAAAATAACGCCATATTTGCAGTAGCACTTAAAAAATGCACACCAAACCGACGTACCAAATTTTCTGCAAATACAATTATCAGGAGCAGAAATAATAGATTTTTAATTTGTGGTTTGTATGGGAGGCAGTGGCGTGGCGTCCATATAACCCGATTCCTACCGACTTACCTTTTCAAATCTCCACCAGTCAGCACTATCTATCTACCAAAAACCAAATATACCTATACATATATGAAACACAAATGAATTTTTACTCACAAAATGGTACACACACATATAACCCTGCAAACCAAAAGTCAGTTTAATAATATTGTGTGTATCCATTTTCATACAACATCGTCATCGTCTCGTCACGACAAAGCGAAGGGAACCCAAAATATGTCGGGTTATTAAAGCTCTTACTTGATAGTTGATTTTGAGAGAATATTAGCTTGTTATCTCTTTTTTTCTTCCCTGAGCACTGTGTCTGACACCTCTTTGTTCAACACCCACTTGGTTATGTAGAAAATAACGCGCTTTTCTTCGAGTTATTCTCAGTTCTTACTACGTTAATTTTGAGTGCTGGCGCTGAGTGAACATTTGTATCTATCCCTTTTTTCTTCCCTGAGTACTGTGTTGGGTTTTGGGTATGTGTTTTACACCCGCTTGGTTATAATATGAACAAAATAACACGCTTTTCTTTGACTTATTCGATTTTCTTTTACTTCTTCTTTTCTTATTGTATCTTGTGTGGATAATTGCAGGTACTATGTTGAGGTAGGTAGGGTAAGTGTTTTGGTTTACAAATACAGTTGGCACGGTTGCCGTTTTAGTGACTTTGTCTATATCTAATAGAATTTTCAAAAGTTTAGTAACAAAAATTTATTTTATGTCACTAAAAAATTCTAGTTACTTTTCTAGTGACTTTTTGCAAAAACATGTTTTTCTAAATTATTACGCCCCTGGTGTAATCCCTGGTATTCGAGTTTGACACTTGCAAATTGCAATATTCAATTTGATTTCTTGTTTTTTATTGTAACATTGAGACTGAATTTGTTTTTTTTTATAAGGTATTTATTGATCAAAATAAAAATGTTATTAAAATTTAATATTTATTTTTTTTTTTATTGGTAGGTAGTTAAAATTTTTTTCTGGTGACATTTTTTTTAAATTTTAGCATATCTAGTGGATTTTTAGGTTCGAGTTAGTGACTTTTTTTTTAAGTTAACGGCAACCCTGACAGTTGGCAGATTGCAGTGCGCAAATTGTAAATTTTAAATATTGAATAAATATTGACTTGAAGTATAAAAAAGGTCGCTTGAATTGATTTTGCTTAGTTGATGCAAAGCAAATGAACAATATATGATTTTGTTTCAAGGTACACAGATGTAGAGTTTTTTACATTTGTATGTGATTAGTTTTGCTTCGACTCCCCATTTTAAAATGTTCACGCCACGCCACTGATGGGAGGTACCACGTCCCATTGTCCAATTGGACCGAATTGTAAATCTAAACCACCCGGGCGCAACCCAAACGCATACAAAAAAATTTATGCAAATCGGTCCAGCCGTTTAGGAGGAGTTCAGTCACAACACACGTACAGTAGAATTATATATATAAAGATAATCAAAAAATTAAGAAAAGAAAAATGGTTGCTAATCGAAACTAAAAATTTGCAGATACCTACGCGAGAGAAAACATAAAAGCATAAGAAACATAAATTAGTGATAAGATAATATATATACGTTACTTTAGAATTTAGAAACGTTATTGAATTTTGTTATGAAACTGAATCACAGTTTAGTTGAATTTTGATTTACTTAAAAAAAAAAACGAGGAGCAGCCAACTCTCATTACTATTTTATCCTACCATTTCCCCTCCCCACAACCGATGAGTCAGATACATTTAAATATGGACGAGTCCCCAAAAGACGATTAAGAAACAATCCAGCCCTCATTCTGATCGGAGTAAGGATCCAGATAACAAAGGATCTAATTCAACATCATCATCACACAAGTAGCATTCGAATACACATTTTAGGCCTGGCGACGTTCTGGTGTCAATTCGTGATCCCATTTAGGAACTTATATTTCGAAACAACGAAGTAAATGTTCCTTTTTTGTTTCGGAAGTGGCACAACACAAAGTAGGAATTGTTTTTGACGCAAATCCTATTATACACAAATTGGGAAGAATGCCATACTATATAATTTGTGACGTTATGATATGTCATTTATTTTGTGTACTTATGTTATGTACCGAAATAATATTCTGACTCCATCAAACATTTCATTATTTAACAGAAAACTGCTGCTGAAATTTTATGGGGAACATCATTTTGCCTTGAAATGTACTTCGAAAAAAACCATGATCCTTACAAAATATGCTAAATTTAATGAAAAATTTCTTTTATAATTGTTTATGGTATTTTAAATGCTGATGAGGAGCATTATAAAATCAGCATAAAATAAATCTACGATGTCTATATAGACATAATAGTGACATTTTTATCTATTTAATTACACCATATCCACCAAAACTGTAAATTTAAAATTTCTTATTATTCATATACAATTTTTTTTCAATGCAAAATTAATACCCAACAAAATATTCCCAATTAGGAACTCGTTCTTATTTGTATATTAAATTATCTATAGGGAATTGTGTTTATTCTGTGTGCCACAAACTGCCCAATCGGGAATCGCGTTTAATCTGTGGTGACAGTAAGTTCCTAGGAATTGAGTGCATGAACAAACATCTCCACACATTTTACACGCTGCGGAAAAAATGTTTCATTGAAGAAACAATTTTGATACAATAACGTACCTGTGTACATATAAAATCCGTAGATAGGAATATTCCTATCATGTGTCTGAAATGTTACTTATTGGGAATATTTTCTGGTAACAAAACCGTTTTAACGACGTCGCTCGTGATACATGACACATGAAGTCGTAAAATGCTCCTTGGGCCTTGGGTTCCCTCAGTTCCTACTTCGGCGGGACGAGTTACGATATGGACCCCAGTATCTGAGTTCGGTACCATTGCATCGGAGTAGCCTCCAACATCGGCAACGCTCAACACTTTCTGTATACTAGACATGCTGATAATGATAATGATTGGTGTGAACGCGGCGATGTGTTTTCTTTACACAGTTCTTACTATCTCCTAATATCAGATCGTCTTGTGACAATACGGGTCAAGGCCTAATTTATCAACAATCACCTTATATTTGTGGAATGGACACGAATGATATAAATTTATCGTGCGGTTTTTGCCTTGATACTGCTCATGCTAAATGCTTAGGCCTAAAAGGAAAGGATGTTGATAAGATTATCTCTACTCCCGGTATCTGTTTTTATTGTGTTAAGCACCGAAGCATTTCACCTGATGCCTTGCACTGGAAAACTATAAAACTTCAAAAAGCCTTTTATTGCATGTCGACGCTATTTTCGGAAATGCAGGATGTGTTCAACTTCGACGTCAGCAGCGGTAACAAGTTGATTGAAGGGTTTTCGAGCATGGATCGGATCCTACAGCACCAATCACCCGGACAAAGCTGTAATATCATCCGAGAGCAACCCAAGCTGTTCATCCACCGCTGCAATCACCAAATGTGGTCATAACACCGACTTTGATTGAACCAGCCTTGCATCTTCAGCCTCAGCCTCGTGGACAGACTCCTCAAACTGGTACTCCTCAATCTAGTACTAGCATTGTTCTACCGGAAGGATCCAAACGCCCGTTTCAGGAAGTCCTATTCTACAACTCCAGCTCCATGTGGCGAAAAGAACTCTTCGTTCTAATTCGCAAGGCAAATCGCCATCAGGGAGTATTATGCCTATCGGAGTCAAGGATAAAGACAGTACTGCCTCAATTCCGATTGACAAACCATCCACTAGTGCGGTGGCCTTAAATTTAAACCAACAATTGGTCGGTGTTCCGAGTACGGACTGTACTCTTAGAGTGGTACCACCCCACTTTGCAGTGTTTTTATCACGGCTTGAATATGGTACCAAATGAAGTGAAATTATTAACTACATTGCTGGGAAAGGCATTGATACTAGCAATATAACATGTCATAGCCTGACTGCGGATAACCTTACAGGTCGCTTGACATCATCTTTCAAACTTTTAACGCCTCAACCAACTGGAAAACTGCTGGTCAACCCGAACTTTTGGCCCAATGATATTCTTGTAAAAGAATTCGTGAGCAGACCTAGCTCCAAGAAGACTCAACCAAAAAACCTTCCAAAAAACTCCAACCGAATAGTTTAGATCCTACAGCCTTTGAAGAACTGGAGGCAAAGGTTGAGACCTTCGACAACGCAATGGATGTGGCATACACAGTCTCGTGCCCAGTTAAACATAGTAAAAAAACACTTCCACTATCGTCTAACGAGGATCTCTCTAATCTTAGACAGATGACAAGAGCGGTCTTCAATATCTGCCACAAACACAAATTCTGGCAGCCTTATAGGGACTGTCTTAGTCTTTATAAAAAAGCCATTAAGGCATCCATAAAGGAGGCCTGGATGGATTAATGCCATTCAGTAGAAACTCTTAAGGACTCCGCCAGGCTTAGCAAAATCCTGTCCAAGGAACACTCCAACCCTTCCTTCCTAAGAAAGTCAGATGGAGGTTGGACTGAATCCTGTGCGGAGACCTTGGAACTCCTAATTAATACACACTTTCCTGGATGCAGTGATATTAGTACGGAACCCGGTAGGTCTCGGCCAGTACAACCTGCACTCCATAATAACATCAATTCAATAATCTCCAAGGAAAAGATTTCCTGGGCTATTAACAGCTCTCTCCGTTTAAGTCTCCGGGCCCTGACGGCATACTACCTGTCATGCTACAGAGAACGCAAGACCTAACAATACCTTGGCTGACGTCAATCTTTAGAAGCTGCATAATACTAAATCACGTTCCCTACTCCTGGAGACGCGCTAAAGTGGTGTTTATACCGAAGGTAGGCAAACGCGGGCATGAAGCCGCGAAGGACTTTAGACCAATAAGTCTAACCTCCTTTGTACTTAAAACTCTAGAACGTGTCCTAGACATTCGCATGCGAAGCTTTCTAGTAGAATCATCGCTATCCAAATCACAGCACGCCTATCTTAAGGGGAGATCTACGGAAACGGCTCTCCACGAAGTAATGCAGACAATTGAGAAATCCTTACACTATAAAGAGTACACCCTATCCTCCTTTCTAGATATAGAGGGAGCTTTTAACAACGTACACACTGAAGCAATTCGTGAATCTCTGATCGAGGTGGGCATAGAAGAATTTATTAGTCAATGGATAGTCTCTATGCTCAGAGCAGGAACCATTCAGGCAACACTAGGCAACAGCCACTTAACCAAATTTTGCCCAGAGAGGAACGCCACAGGGCGGTGTCATTTCCCCCTACTCTGGCTAATGGTTATAAAAAAAATTCTTGTTAAACTTGACAGGGAACGAGTCAAAGTTGTCGCGTATGCAGATGACGTGGCGATACTAGTGTCAGGGAAGTTTCCGTCCGTGATTACTGAAATTATGGGGGCCGCTCTAGAAAAGGTAAACACCTGGGCTGCAAGCTGCGGCCTCGGCGTCAACCCAAACAAAACTGAACTGATGCTGTTCACTACTAAAACCAAAATACCCGATTTTACCCTTCCCTGTCTAAATGGTCAACCACTCACACTATCCTCCAGTGTTAAGTATCTAGGTAACATGCTTGATAAAAACTTAACTGGAAACAAAACATCGAACACAGAGCAAGGAAGGCGTGTTTTGCTTTCTACGCCTGCAACAAAACCTTTGGAAAGAAGTGGCGATTCCAACCAAAGATGACCTTGTGGATGTACACAGCCGTTGTGCGTCCCATTCTCACCTCTGATTCACTCGTATGGTGGCCCGCGTTGAGTAAAGGCTACAACCTTACAAAATTAAAAAGACTGCAAAGAACAGCCAGTATAGACACCATGAGTTACATTGTTACATACATGTAACATGTATAAGCCTGAGTACGATTTGGGTACACTTGCACCCAAATGAAATATCATTGAAAGTAGGTCAAATGAAATCTTCCGTTTCTCGAAGAGCGGTACAAATATCAGCCGATGTTTGATGCTAATTGCAATTGGGTAAAGTGCCGGCATATGCATATGCGAAACAAAGAAACAAAGCAGATGGAGTGACGTTGCTTATCTGTTACTGTTGTGGATGATGACCTTTTTAGTTTCCTACCGATTACATCACACCACAACTCAATTTCAAAAAAGGCTTCCAGGTAAGCTTCCCTTCCAGAGCTCAGTGGAAGAGGAACGAAGTAGTGCAGGGTTTCGACACGGTCATATACACTGACGGATCTAAGATGAACTGCGGTGTGGGGGCCGGGGTCTCCTCAGAATCGCCGAATATATCAGTATCATACCGCTTGCCGGATTATGCCAGCATTTTCCAGGCTGAATTACTGGCTATCCGAGAAGCCTGTGTGCAACTAGGGCGTGACACAACGCACAAGCAAAACATTGCTATCCTTATAGATAGCCAAGCTTGATGGCAGCTTGGCTATCTATAAGCCATCAATTCGGCTACCATATCCACCAAGCTGGTGCAGGAGTACCGGAACGAACTTGCCCGTCTGAGCGAACGCTTCAGTGTCACACTTCTCTGGGTACCAGTACATAGTGACATAACAGGTAACGAGTGTGCAGATGAGCTGGCCAGGCGGGGGTCAGCTCTACAAAGCTCATTTGCGGCAAGGGTCCACGTTCCACTAGGAGTGGTCAAGGGACAAATCCATTCATACTTCCTGCAGAAAGCCAACCTCCAATGGAGGGGGTTGAACAATTGCGTCATATCAAGAAAGATATGACCTTCATACGAAGAAAATAGAACAAGAAACCTGGTAAAAAGAAACCGCCCAGATATTGCCAGAGTCACGGCAATAATCACGGGGCACTGGCCAATTGGAGACCACGCTGACAAACTTGGGATGCCACACAATCCTCATTGCCGCAGTTGCGGAAATACAAATGAGAAAGAAACTCTCTCCCATTTCCTCTGCAATTGTCCGGCACTAGCAAGAGCCAGATTGCGAACACTGAACCATCCTTTTATCAACGACCTTAGCAACTTTTCGGGTAAAGGAATATTAGATATAAGCCGTTTCCTCAGCTCCACAGGTTGGATATAAGTTTAGAATAAATCATCTCAACAACCATCACAAACTAGGTCACACGAGTCGTGGTAACAAAAAGGCATATCATAGTGCTACTTGGGCTTTCAAGGTGGTGGTCCAAGAACTAAACTCCGTGATGTCTTACTCTTTTCATCTTCTGGTCAATATGATATTATTGTATTCACTGAGACTTGGCTTACGCAAAATCATCACAACGAAGAATTGTTCAACAAGGACCAGGGCCCTATTTCACCAACCACTTTTCACTTTGCATTTTGCAATTTTGCAAAAATAATAATTCCTGCAAAGTACATGTGCGATGTGTTTTACTAAAAACGCAAAGTTCACACGACTTTGCATTTTGCACTTTTTCAGAATTTTTTTGCAAAGTGAAAAGTAAAAATGTTTCACCAATTAAAAAGAGAACTCTGCATTTATAATCGTGTTTTGGAAATTTGCAAAGTAAAAAACTTATATGCGTGTATGTTTGTATATTTAATTGCACCCAACACGTAGGTAGGTAGGTAGGTAAATGGGTGCTCCTGTGGCGACTATGCCACAGCTTCACTTAGACTATCAGTTGGGTCCATTGTGTCCACCCAACACGCAAGTTTTATTGTAGTGCATCAACATTTATTTATCATCGTACCGTCAACGCAGCTAGCTACACAAGGGAATCCACCTAGAGCAAAGAATTGGGTATCTATTTTCTAAGTATTTTGCGGCCAGTAAATGGTTGTTGCAAGCAATTCCTCGATTATAGCATCCGAAACTCTTTGTACTACTCTGCAGACTGTAGCTTTACTTATTCCGTGCATAGCAGCGACTCCATGATATTGCCCTCCACTTCCAATCCAACGTAGTGCATAGAATTTGTTGCAAGGAATTTCGTTCGCTGTCAAACCTTTGCCTATGTCCAATTGTTGACAAAACACGTTCAATACTCGTCTTCGTTAAACCAAAGCTCTCCAGGGTTGAAAAATTATCTCCAATTTCAAAATTTGTCCTTAATTTTACAATCCTTTGTACATTATTTGTATCGTCTTCGTCTTCAAAGAGTGCTTCAAAACGGTTCATTATATATTTTTTAATTATTTCACCAACTGTTCACAACGAAAGCTCAACTGCAAATGATATTTTTTCTTTGCATATTATTGACAAACTTTTCACGATTTTAAATGTAAAGTTCAAAACTAATTTGTTTGGTGAAACGAAATGGACGAATTCTTTGCAAATTGACAAAACTTTGCAATTTGCAAAAACATGCTTTGCACTTTGAAAATTTGTGTTTGGTGAAACGAATTTTGCAAAGAGGGAACATTTTCAACTTTGCAAAAGAATAATTTCCTCTTTGCAAATTTGCGTTTGGTGAAACGAATTTTGCAGAGATAAAGTGAAAAATGCAAAATGCAAAGTGAAAAGTGGTTGGTGAAATAGGGCCCTGTACGAAGTTTTCCGCAAGAACCGTTGCCCCGTTCTAACCGATTGTGAGAGAGGCGGTGGAGTATTGGTTTTGGTTCGGGCCACTTTGCGCAGTGATGAAATCAATCTACCCCAAGAGCAGCAGATTTAGATGTTGACCAAGTAGCAGTCTCAATTAAACTGATCTCTGGAACGGAAGTTATTGTTATTGTAAGTTATATAGACCAGTGATTAGATCTCTCGACAAGTTATATAGTGTTTGAAATTATTGCTGAAGAAAAGGCTAAAAACAATAAAATAACTTTCTTAAAATATTATATCCGTTCGGATAATCTAAACTAGAATAAAAAACTGAACTAGTTTATCTATCAAATGCCGGAGTGCTCTAAATGGAAAAACTCCATTCGTGGAGAATCTGGTGTAAGATGTGATGGTGTTTGCGGAAAAATGTATCACAGCGCTGTAAAATCTAGCGGTATAAATCAATACACTAATAATATTCTGGGAACAAATGAAAGGATTAAATTCATGTGTGAGGATTGCGTTTTGCATATTCACAATGTATCGACATGGTTCTTAAGGAAATGCAAGAAATTGTCCAAAAAAATGGAAATTATCTTAAAGAATATAAAATGGAATTTGATGAATCACTAAAAAATATTAATCGGAAATTAAAAATTTACTCGAAGCAATCGAGGCACGGTACACTGACAGGTTGAGAGCCAAGAAAACTGCTCAAGAGGCGTGTGAGAGAAGTGTAATAGAAATAAAAAAACAAGTAAAAGTGTTATCATCGGCCTGGCCGATGCTTTGATACCCTACTGTTGCAGCGCAACATGATACAGGGAGAAAGTATTGACACCCGCAATGCAATGGCCGTCGCATTCAAAAGCCGTCGGCAAAACACCAAAAAGACATTTTCATGTTTGCTAAAATTTGGGAATTCAGCAAATAGACCAGCACACATTCACGCAAAATCATTCATTGCCGAAATTGGGAGAGCATAAATTAAATCACCGCTCTAAACACCGAGAAAAATAGCATCGTGGAGGAGGTTGCACAACAAAGTCCATATAAAAAAATGCGATGTTTCATCGTCTTAGATCCGCCCACTGAGCTGCACTCTTAGCGCCTGCTATCGGTGTGCATATATGCATGTATTACTGCAAACAGCTTACGTGGGAACTAGGTGCAGTGCCGGGGCACAGCATTGAATTTGCTAATGCAAATGGAAACAAACCCGTAATTCTAATAGGTCAATGATCTGAGCAATGATCAAACGGCAAAACAGCTGAAACAGAGGTTTCATGCGAATGCGGAAAGGGCGATGGAATTCATTCCCAGTTACGCACTCAAGTCAGCAATAAAGCCATAATTTAAAAAATGAAAACTGAGTTTTAGTTTATTTCCTTCGTCTTTTTATACCCTCCAGAGGAAGGTATATTCACTTTGCCAATACATTTGTAACGCAAAGAAGGAGTCACCGGAAACCTCATAAAGTATATATATTCTGAATCAGGATCACATTCTGAATCGATTTAGCCATGTCCGTCTGTCTGTCTGTCTGTCTGTCTGTCTGTCTGTCTGTCTGTCTGTTGAAAGCACGATAGCGCCCAAAGTAATTGACGTAAGTGAGCGAAATTTGGTGAAAGGACTTCTTTTTATCGGCGTCAGCTTGGTATTGAAAATGGGCTATGTCGGTCAAGTAGTTCTGATACCTCCCATACAAAACCAATATTTGACCCATTTGTCTTTCTGTCTGTTGAAAGCACGATAGCGCTCAAAGTAATTGACGTAGGTGAACGAAATTTGGTGAAAGGACTTCTTTTTATCGGCGTCAGGTTGGTATTGAAAATGAGCTATGTCGGTCAAGTAGTTCTGGTACCTCCCATGCAAAACATATATTGGGCCCACATGTCTCTCTGTCTGTTGAAAGGACGATAGCGCCCAAAATAATTGATGTAGGTGAACGAAATTTGGTGAAAGGACTTCTTTTTATCGGCGTCAGGTTGGTATTGAAAATGGGCTATGTCGGTTAAGTAGTTCTGGTACCTCCCATACAAAACCAATATTGGACTAATTTGTCTTTCTGTCTGTTGAAAGCACGATAGCGCTCAAAGTAATTGACGTAGGTGAACGAAATTTGGTGAAAGGACTTCTTTTTATCGGCGTCAGGTTGGTATTGAAAATGAGCTATGTCGGTCAAGTAGTTCTGGTACCTCCCATGCAAAACCAATATTGGGCCCACATGTCTCTCTGTCTGTTGAAAGCACGATAGCGCCCAAAGTAATTGACGTACTTGAACGAAATTTGGTGAAAGGACTTCTTTTTATCGGCGTCAGGTTGGTATTAAAAATGGGGTATGTCGGTCAAGTAGTTCTGGTACCTCTCATACAAAACCAATATTAGAAAACATATTATGTTAAAAACACGATAGCGTCGAAAAGAATCTACCTAGACAAGTGAAATTTTGTGAGAAAACTTATTTTTATTGTCCTCAAGTTAGTATTAACAAGTAAAAGTGTTATCATCGGCCTGGCCGATGCTTTGATACCCTCCACTGCATACAAGTCATGCAAAATTGGTTTTGTGAGGGAGGTACCAGAACTACTTGACCGACATAGCCCATTTTTATACCCTCCAGAGGAAGGTATATTCCCTTTGCCAATACATTTGTAACGCAAAGAAGGAGTCACCGGAGACCTCATTAAGTATATATATTCTGAATCAGGATCACATTCTGAATCGATATAGCCATGTCCGTCTGTCTGTCTGTCTGTCTGTCTGTTGAAAGCACGATAGCTCCCAAAGTTATTGACGTAAGTGAGCGAAATTTGGTGAAAGGACTTCTTTTTATCGGCGTCAGGTTGGTATTGAAAATGGGCTATGTCGGTCGCGTAGTTCTGATACCTCCCATACAAAACCAATATTGGACCCATTTGTCTTTCTGTCTGTTGAAAGCACGATGGCGCCCAAAGTAATCGACGTAGGTGAATGAAATTTGGTGAAATCACTTCTTTTTATCGTCGTTAGGTTGGTATTTAAAACCTGCTATGTCGGTCAAGTAGTTCTGGTACCTCCCTCACAAAACCAATTTTGCATGACTTGTATGCAGTGGAGGGTATCAAAGCATCGGCCAGGCCGATGATAACACTTTTACTTGTTTTTTGATATAAGTACGGTGCATTAGGCCTTTTGTCGATCGGTCGCAACAAAATTCTGTTTTACCGGCGGCAAAATAAAATCCTTTTTGTGGCATTTTTTTTTACTTTTTGCGAGTGTCCTTGCGATACATTGTGGTCCTTCGAGCCGGATTTAAGGATTAAAGGATCCTGAGCATTATAAAAAAAACATTGAGAAAAAAGGTGAAGAAAGTTCTACAATCGTGTTCGGTGTCCTTAACCAATTTCTGACAACACACGGACGGTGGATTGCCTGACATTTCATCCAAGGAAAACTGGTGCAGCAGAACAGAGGAATCCAGGGAGCAACGCTCAAACCTACAGGAGTGTGGCATTTATTTATAATAATTTTATAATTAAATCATTGATCTTCATTGATCTAAATCAAATCGTGTGTGGGGTGTTCTGAGGGTTGTTTAATTTAATTTCTCGTTGACTTCATCATGAGCAAAAGCAAAATTTCTAATTTGATAGAGGTGGTTCAAGTCATTGCGCAAGAAAAAGGCGCTGATTATACGGCCTATGTAGGCTTAGGCTCATCAAAGAAATCCATTCATATGAATGAGGCGCGGTTAGCAAATTTGGAGGCATCTTTTGACGAAGCTAGGGTTATTCACCAAAAAATTGTTGCTGCCCCCAGCGAGGAGGCAAAGGTGAAATACATGGAAGACTTAACGTTTCATAAATTAAAGGAGCTTTTCTTTAAATATTCGTGTGAATTGAAGGAACAGCTAGCAAACATCGATAGTCATCAAAGTGCTCTCAACAGCTCAGTCGTAGGTTCAAAGACACCAGTGGTCGAATTAAGGCTTCCTCCTATGAAGATTCCTACCTTTGATGGTTCGCTCCAAATGTGGCCAGAGTTCAAGGGATTATTCGAAGGATTGGTAAACAAAAATTTGTCGATATCCGATTCGCACAAGTTGCAATATTTAAAGGGCAATTTAAGCGGTGAAGCGGCGCGCATGCTGCGAAATACCGATTCGAATTTTGAATCTGCATGGGCGCTATTAGTTAAGAGATTTCAAAACGTTCGATTGCTAAAGGACAATCAATTTAAGTTGCTGTTTAACCAACCACAGCTCACACTCGAATCAGCTGATGATCTGAAATTGCTATTGGACACAACCAATGAAGCTAAGCAATCACTCAAAACACTTGGAGTGCCAGTCGAATCATGGGAAGATGTTCTCATCTTTCATACGGTGCAGAAACTTCGTTCTGCCACTCGAGGGCAATGGGAATCCCACATTTCAACGTATGTTGACTATCCTACATACAGCGTATTAGAAGACTTCATATTAATGAGATCAAGAACCTTGGAGGTGATTGGCCAATGCCCATCAGGTGGCAATCACCCAAAATCCAAAAAATTTACTTCAAGTACAATTCGTTCACTGGCAACTGTCAAAGCGACAACATTAACTGTTCTTTCAAAATTAATTGAAATGTAAATCTTCTTTATTTCATTCAAAATTTATTTGAAGTGTATAAATCTTCTTCAATTCTTTTTTTAATAATTAATTAAAATATAATCTCAATGGCCTGTTCGTTGTGCAACGCAAAAGTGATTAGTGATTTGGTAAACTGTGGTGGTGTATGCAGAAAACAATTCTGCAAAACATGTACCAAGCTTTCCGACGGGCAATATCGATTACTCGGTGAAAGCAAAAATTTGACATGGCGATGTGATTGTTGCTCTGTGGGAAACAATTTCAATCTCCTTTTTGCAAAACTGATCGACCTAGAACCGAAATGTTGCGCGGAAAGGGTATCGAAATTAATAGAGGATGTTTTTGTAAAGAATCTTAAGGAGCTGACCTCAAAAGTTCTTGCAGAGACAGCCAAAATCCAGAAGAGCGTCAGTTTAATTGCACATGCTCCCACAAATACCAATCAAAACGGTATATCGAACGACCAAGGTAAGGAAAATAAAACTTTATTTAACAATAATACGTTGGAGAGTAAAATAAACTCCCCAATAGTGGCAGGTACAAGTAAAGCCGCCAAAAAATTGCAACAGAAAGATGTGAACAAAATAAACACAGAAAAAAACAAAAACATAAGCCGCCGGCTAACAAAAGAAAAATTGATTAAACCTTCTAATCAATTTTTATCAAAGCGGCTTCTTCTGTTCGTCACTTTCATCTTTCAAACGCTCATAATACAACAACTACTCAACATGTTGTAGAGCATGTTGCTAAAGCCATAAAAGTACCTCCCACTAATATTAAATGCAAAATGTTAGTCAAAAGCAGTGTTGATATCTCGAAATTACGATTTGTTAATTTCAAAGTAAGCATTATTTCGGATAATGCAGAGGACATTCTTAAGTCCAAGCATTGGCCATCTAAAATGAAAATTAAAACATTCGTACAAAAGAAAAAAAACGAAGGGGTCCACTTGCAAATGACGGAAACATAAAACAATTAAACTCTTGTGCTCACCATGGAGAACTTTCTGTTTACTTTCAGAATGTTGGCGGCACAAGAACAAAAATAAATTGCTTATCACTCTCCATTTCTATTAATTCTTATAAAATAATTATGCTTGTAGAGACATGGCTTCATACGCACATATTCTCTCAAGAAATTTTCGGCAGTGAATACACTGTCTACCGACGTGATAGAAGTGTTCACACAGGTATGACAAGAGGAGGTGGTGTACTCATAGCAGTGCACCGCTCGCTTGTCTCGTTTGAAAAGCCATTGCCGCTTGTCGATGACTCCATCGAACAGCTAGCGGTGAGTGTGTTGATGAGCAAAAATACCAACAACAATTTAAGTGAAATAATTTTTTCACTTTCTTACATTAGGCCAGCGAGTGCATGCAGCATGTATGTTTCACACACAAATAACATTTGTAACAACCTCCTAAGAACATCAACATCATCATCATAATATTTATCTCCATTTATTATAATTATTTCAATCAAATTGTATTATGTTAACTTTTTTTATTTTTCTCTTGTTTTTACTCAATATGGCAACACTTTGCAAATAAAAGCTAAACAACTATTGTAAACATAAAACTTCAATATGGCAACACCATACACGAAAAGCTAATTATGTATTGTAAACAACTATTGTAAACATAAAATTCCAATATGGCAACACCCTTAACATAAAAGCTAATTATGTATTGTAATCGAATGTAAACAAATAACTTACAATTTCAAAAGCTCCTCTCCCAACAAGTATAAAAAGGGCATGCACGCCCAGAACAATTGCCAATTTTGTCTGCTCGCTAATTGACGAAGGTTCTCTACCGTCTCAAACTAGAAAGCAAACACAATTCGCTGCGCTTCTCGCCTACGCCCGTTTTTTTCTATTTTTTTTATTTTGCTCGCATTGCCTTATGCGATACTGTAGTCCCACGGACAGCATGTCGTATTAGAGATTGGGAGCAGAGCGATTGAAATTAGACTAGCTATTTTAATTAATAATTTTTTTCCTCAATAAAACAATCTTTTGTAATTATTTTCATAAAATATCTTACGCGCGCGCGTTTTATTGTTTTTTTTTAAAAAACGAAATAAAGTTTGTGGTTTGCCTATTCAACCGTTACTGCAGTCTACGGACAGCATAACCGTGGTAGAGAAATCCCCAACTCGCGTTCTACCTTTGCCCTCCGCTGCCGAACGAAATTCGAGGACAACCACTTCCCCGCTCCTGCTGAGTTCACTTCGCTTCGTTACACTGGCGCACCAACCAGAGGCCGAATTTCTTACGGAAAATACTCCCACAACGGAAGGCAACGATTTGCGTAGAAGCACGCGTATTGCGGCACAAACAATTCCCATACGCTGTTCTGAAGGCACAATGGCACAGTTCACGCAAGACCAATTGAAGGAATTCATAGCGGCTGTTCAAAGCTCGTCTATAACCAAAGGCAGCTTCAGCAATTGCACTGCGAGGTTTAATGGTGACCGCGATCCGACCATAGTCGAACGGTTCATCACAACAATAAGCGTGTATAAAGACATCGAACGCATAAGTGATGTCGATGCGATAAAAGGATTCCCTCTCCTGCTGGAAGACAGCGCTGATAATTGGTGGCAAGGTGTGATGACAGGCGCAAGGACATGGCAAGATGTTCTTACCTTACTGCGTAATGCATATGCACCTACAATGCCTGCTTACCGCATTTATATGGAAGTCTTCGGCCAAAAACAGAAACCGCGGGAACCAACTGACGATTTCATTTGCACTAAAAGGGCTTTACTATCAAAGCTACCTAGTCCGGCTCCTGAAGAGAAGATGATGATTGATTTGGTGTACGGTCTACTAAATATAAACATACGCGACGGAGTTCCTAGAGAAAGCGTAAATACCTTTGAGCAATTACTCACGAAAGCAAGAGCGGTAGAAATCGCACGCCAAGAAAAAGACGTGAAGGAACCGCCAAAAGCTGAAATTCGTGAAAAGAAAAGGTGCAATTATTGCGGACACATGGGTCACACGATAAAAGAGTGTAGACGCAAAGAAAGCGACGATTTCAAGAAGAAGTCGAATGTTCCAGCACCAACTGAATCACAGATATATTGCTATCAATGTAAAGCACCTGGGTATATACGATCAAACTGTCCCACCTGCAAGACATTGCCAAAAGGTCCATCAACGGTGTCATTCAATTGCATTAAGACGACCTTAGGAAAGGATCTCCCAACCATACCAATTGCTTCTCATGGCGAGTCAGGGATAGCATATATTGATACCGCCGCACGCACAAGCGTCGCCGGCAGAGAACTTTTTATGCATCTTCTCCGGAATGGAACAAAGTTCAGAAGTGTCGATGCAACAGTCACACTTGCTGATGGGCATGCTGCACCCCAAGAAATTTGTATAGCCGATACAAACATTATAATTGGAAATCGGTTGAGACCAATAAAGTTTATTGCGTTGCCTAAAGCTAAAGACAACCGCACCCTGATCGGAATAGACTTTCTTGAGGAAAATGGAGTAGTACTGGATTTAGGGCAGAGAATGTGGTACTTTGCTGACCAAATCGAGAAAAAGTTTGATTTCTTCGACACCTCTCACACCAAGATCTCGAAAGACATTCCAAACCTACTGGTTACCGATGTCCAGGTTATACACCCTGGAGAAAAACACTTTAAACCTATGAAGCCAATGGGTAAAATACCAAAAATTTTGGAAAAACCTAACGAGAGATCTCAGCTGGAGGCAAGTGCGACTTTGCCACAGGAAAGGCCGCCACCTGTAGTTGAATCTTCACCAACAGCAAGTATAAATGCTTTTATCGCATGGTTTCAACCTGCGAAACCTATTTTGCCACTTGCTGCCACTCCAATTCAAAAACAAACCAATGAAATCACGATCCACTCCTCCCCAGCAAAAAGGAAAAAGAATTCACCCTTAATCCTCGGCCAAATGTATAAGTATTCGCCAAACGCAATACAAAACATATTCGCTGGCTCCTTAAGAAGCACTGAGGTAACCCCTGAAAGGATTAATAACAAATTGTTCTCAGGATTAGTTCGTCCCGAAGAAGAGACTGAGGTTAGCCTTGAGTCCTATTTCACCGAAATTCTAGCCTTCGACGTTGAACTTCGAGATGACGAAGCAACTGAGCTGGATGAAACGGAGAAGAAACGACTGAACGAAATCCTTTCTAGGGAAGAAAGTGTGTTTGGTCCCCTATCCGAGCCGACGCCGTATGCAGAGCACAGGATAAATACAGGCACTCACGAACCCATTGCTTCAACACCTTACAGACTTTCACCCGTAAGAAAAAACCAACTGAAGGAAGAGATTTTAAAAATGATAGAAAGTAATGTTATCGAGGAATCCGAATCTCCTTGGGCAGCACCAGTTGTGCTTGTACCCAAAAAGGACCATAGTATTCGGGTGTGCGTCGACTACCGTCAACTAAATGGTATCACCGTACCGGATAGATATCCGTTGCCCAGGATTGATGACCTCCTACATTCCACTAAAAAAACGATTTTTAAAAGTACCCTAGATCTTCAAAGTGGGTACTACCAAATAAAGGTCGCGGAAGATGACGTCGAAAAAACAACCTTTATAACACCATTTGGTATGTTCCAATTCAAGCGTATGCCATTTGGGTTACGAAATGCTCCAGCTACATTCCAGCGACTAATGGACAGATTTCGCAATGGCTTACCGGATATGGTCGTACTCACATACTTAGATGACATCATAATATGTTCATGCAGTTTTGAAGAACATTGTAGAGATCTGAAACGGATTTTCGAGCGCCTTAACCAATTTAGGCTAAAGGTTAACAGACACAAGTCCCACTTTTGTTGCTCAACAGTGAAGTATCTTGGACATCTAATAACAAACCAAGGTATTCGAGTTGACCCAGAAAAAGTTTCAGCCATCACAAGTCGACCACAGCCGAAGAATCCGAAGGAAGTACTATCATTCTTGCAAACATGTTCGTGGTACCGACGTTTTATAAATAGTTTCGCCCAAACTTCAAAACCACTAAGCGAACTTACAAGAAAAAACGCTGTTTGGAAATGGGGTCAGGAAGAGCAGCACTCCTTTGATAAGTTGAAAAACTTACTCACCACAGCACCAATCCTTCAACAAGCCTCCGATGATAAGTTGTTCTACCTCAAAACCGATGCCAGCAACTACGCTATCGGAGCAGTTCTTGTCCAGGGGGAGAAAGAGGAAGAACACCCCATTGAATATGCTTCGCGACTTCTTACATCAGCAGAGCGTAACTACTCTACGACAGAACGTGAAGCACTTGCCATTGTTTGGGCAGTGAACAAATTTAGAGGCTACATAGAGGGGGGTGAAGTAACCCTTATGACCGACCATCAACCGTTGAAATGGCTCATGAGTCTAAAATCACCAACTGGCAGGCTGGCTAGATGGTCACTACAGCTTCAGCCATATAACTTCAAGGTCATGTATACACCAGGACGAACAAACACTGTCGCTGATATGCTATCCAGGCCAACCTGCGAATCTGACCACACAAAAGAAATCTGCGAACTTTGCAACTTTCACATCGATATGCCAACAAGAAAGCCAAAAGAAATCCGAGATGCCCAGCTAAAGGATGACCAACTAAAGACAATAATTGAATCATTCGAAAGCAACAACGAAAATATTAGTCGTTGGACAACTCGTGGATACCTTCTTAATGACGGGATCCTCTACAGGTTCTCATCCGAATCCGATGCCGAAGATGCACAATTGGTTGTACCAATGCAAGAACGAGAAACGATCCTTCATGAGTATCACGATGTTGCCACCGCCGGTCACTATGGTGTTGATCGCACCATCGCAAGGATCGCTTCCAGGTATTATTGGCCTGGAATGAGGGCCGACATAACAAAACATATTGCCAGCTGCCTTGCGTGTCAAAGGTATAAGCCGAGTAATTTGAAACCATCTGGATTACTACAAACTGTTTCCAGTAATCAACGATTTGAAATACTAGCCGTCGATTTATTTGGACCCCTACCAGAGACACCGGATGGGTTCCACTGGATTTTGATAGCAGAAGACATTGCCAGCAGATGGGTTGAAATATTTCCATTAAAGGAGGCAACTGCAGAAAACTGCGCAATAACATTGCTAAACGAAATATTTCTCCGCTACGGAATACCGAGACGATTATTAACTGATAACGGTTCACAGTTTATCTCCTCTTTGATGCAACAACTGACCCATTGTTTGGGTATACAACAAACCCTTACACCTGTCTACCACCCGGAAGCCAACCCGGTCGAACGTAAGAATAGGGACATGAAGACACAGCTCGCTATACTCGTCCCCAACAGCCATACATCATGGGCACAGGATCTACCGTCCATTAGATTTGCGATGAACACTGCGAAATGCCAAAGTACGGGCTACTCACCTTCATACCTCACATTTGGAAGAGAGCTTCGCACCATTAACGATGTCAACCACGATTTCCGAGCGATTGTAGAGTCTGAAAACTTTATACCAGCAATTACACCTATGTTGCTGAAACTAGCAGACACTCTTAAAGACGCTAAAGAAACAGTAGAGAAACAACAAGATCATAACAAAAAATATGTCGACAAGAAACGACGTCCACAACCAACTTTCAAAGTAGGTGATTTAGTCTTAATAACCTCCCATTTTCTCAGCAAAGCCTCGAAGAACCTAACATCGAAGTTCATGCCAAGACGAGATGGGCCCTATGTCATTACCAAACATATTGGGGCCTCAACTTACCAAGTAGCTGCCAGAGATGACCTCACGACGCCATTGGGGACATACCACGTATCATCTATTACAAAATACTCCAACCAAGATGCAAGTCAAAAGGTAATCGAAAAACCAGTTCAACCTCTCAGAAGACGTGGCCGACCCAAGAAGACATCCATTACTGCTGCATCATCGGGACGATCTCAGCGCCAGAGGGGGAGAATGTAACAACCTCCTAAGAACATCAACATCATCATCATAATAAAGGGTGATTTTTTAGCTGGTTGGGTTTTGGCAACACTGGTTTTGACAGCTGACGTGTGTTTAGTACCTTGTGTCACTGTCAAACAGCTTCAGTTTGGTTTGCAATTTAACCATGGATCGTCTTACAAATGAACAACGCTTGCAAATTATTGAATTTTACTATCAAAATTCGTGCTCGGTTCGAAATGTTCATCGCGCGCTGCTTCCATTTTATGATCGGCATTCTCGACCTTCTGAGCAGTCTATTCGGAAGAATATTCGGGCCGGTCAATTGGCCGCCTAGATCGTGCGATTTGACACCAGGAGATTATTTTTTGTGGGGGTATGCCAAGGCTAATGTGTATAGGGACAAGCCCGCTTCGATTGACGCACTGGAAGCCAACATCCATGCATTCATTCGTGAGATACCGGCCGATATGTGTGAAAGAGTATGCCAAAATTGGATTCAGCGGATGGGCTACCTGAGACGCAGCCGCGGTCAACATTAGCATGAAATTATCTTTAAACATTAAATTGCAAGGTTCAAACTATCGATTTAAATAAATATTTCATTCATTTTTTCGAATTTTTTGTGTTTTTTTTTTAAAAAAAGTTCTAAACCTCTTAAAAAATCACCCTTTATTTATCTCCATTTATTATAATTATTTCAATCAAATTGTATTATGTTAACTTTTTTTATTTTTCTCTTGTTTTTACTCAATATGGCAACACTTTGCAAATAAAAGCTAAACAACTATTGTAAACATAAAACTTCAATATGGCAACACCATACACGAAAAGCTAATTATGTATTGTAAACATAAAACTCCAATATGGCAACACCCTTAACATAAAAGCTAATTATGTATTGTAATCGAATGTAAACAAATAACTTACAATTTCAAAAGCTCCTCTCCCAACAAGTATAAAAAGGGCATGCACGCCCAGAACAATTGCCAATTTTGTCTGCTCGCTAATTGACGAAGGTTCTCTACCGTCTCAAACTAGAAAGCAAACACAATTCGCTGCGCTTCTCGCCTACGCCCGTTTTTTTCTATTTTTTTTATTTTGCTCGCATTGCATTATGCGATACTGTAGTCCCACGGACAGCATATCGTATTAGAGATTGGGAGCAGAGCGATTGAAATTAGACTAGCTATTTTAATTAATAATTTTTTTCCTCAATAAAACAATCTTTTGTAATTATTTTCATAAAATATCTTACTGCGCGTTTTATTGTTTTTTTTAAAAAAACGAAATAAAGTTTGTGGTTTGCCTATTCAACCGTTACTGCAGTCTACGGACAGCATAACCGTGGTAGAGAAATCCCCAACTCGCGTTCTACCTTTGCCCTCCGCTGCCGAACGAAATTCGAGGACAACCACTTCCCCGCTCCTGCTGAGTTCACTTCGCTTCGTTACACATTGAATTTCTTGCTAATAATTTGCGAGAAAATCAAATGTTGTTTGTTGCTGGTGATTTCAATTTAAGTCACGTTTATTGGGAGTGGGATAGAGATGAAAACTGTATGATTCCCTCCCAAGTAAGAACCGATTACGAAGTAGTGTTTATTGACACACTTTTAAGTTATGGGCTAATGCAAGTGAATCAAATTCCAAACTCATTTAATAGGTATTTGGACTTAGTATTTTCTAGCAAGAACGGAGTTGTAGTTGTGTGTGAAGCACATTCTCTACTTTTGCCCACATCTTGTCACCATAAGGCATATGTTGTTAGTATTACAACTGACAATTATTATTTGCCACTTCAAAGTGCTCATTATGAGTATAATTTCGCAAAGGCAGATTATAATAATCTGAATTTGTATTTTAATTCAATCCTATGGAATGATATTCTTGATGTTTCAAATTTATCGAGCATGTACAGCACGTTCTTTTCAGTTTTAAAGACTGGAATCGAATTACATGTTCCTATAATAAAGCGAAAAGACCATAGAAAGCACCCATGGTTCAATATGCAGCTTTCTAAAATGAAAAACATCAAGAACAAAGCTTTCAAAAAATATAAACTGACCGGTATGTCAGAAGATTTTTTATTGTTTTCTCATTTTTGGTAGGAATACGAGTTTCTTAATAAATTCTTGTACAAAAATTATATATATTCTGTGGAATCGAGAATAAAAAATAACAGCAAAGCGTTTTGGGTTTTTATAAATTCCAAACGCAAAACTACTGAAATTCCTATTGGTATTGAATATGAAGGGGTTCGCTCGGATAATGTTCAATCTTCTTGCGAACTTTTTGCCTCATATTTTCAGACTGTTTATTTGGATGACGTTTATACTTCTGTGGTAAACCAATACGATGATATTTCTCCTATCACTGATTTGGGAATAATTTCCTTGACTGAAATTGAAGTATTGATATCATCTCAAAAACTTGAACCCAATTGTAGTCCGGGATTTGATGGTATACCATCCATATTAATTTTAAAATGTAGTTCATCTCTCTCGATTCCGCTCACATTGATTTTTAATTTATCCCTTTCGACTGACAATTTTCTAAACTGTTGGAAATATTCCGGTAGCAGAAATTTGGTGACAAACTATCGCCCAATTTCGAAGTTGTCAACGATTCCGAAATTGTTTGAAAGTTTAGTGAAAGAGAAGATATACTTTTTTGTAAAGGAATCTTTATCCACCAATCAACATGGATTTATGAGTGGCAGGTCCACAGTAACGAATTTGACTGTATTTACTAATTTTGCCTTAAAGGCAATTGAAGAAGGTGCACAGGTTGATGTAATCTATACTGATTTCGTTAAAGCATTTGATCGGGTAGACCACAAACTGCTTACAAGAAAATTAGAAGCACTTGGTATCCATTCAATGCTTAACAAGTGGATTGCATCCTACCTAAGTAACAGAAATCAGTTAATTAGAATAGGAAATACTTTTTCGAGGCAGTTTGAAGCAAAGTCGGGTGTCCCACAGGGAATTCACTTAGGACCTTTGTTGTTTGCATTATTCGTGAACGATATAGATTCAAGGGTATCTTTCTTTAAGTGTCTCTGATTTGCTGATGACTGGAAGTTTTTTTGTAGAGTCAATTCTGTAGCCGATTGCGATAATCTTCAGGTTGACATAGACGCAATTACGGATTGGTGTAATTGTAATAACTTGCAATTGAACTTAGGAAAATGTAAGGTTTCATCATTTTTCCACATTAGGTTGCCTATATTCTATGGTTACTCCATAGCTGGGCACTTAATAACTAGATCTGAGGAAACAAAAGACTTGGGCGTTACGTTTGATTCGAAATTAAATTTCAATAAACACATAGATAGCACAATATCCAGAGCTAACTCTATTCTTGGATTTATTAAAAGGAACAGCAAGGATTTTGCAGACATACAAACTCATAAAACCTTGCATTGTTCTTTAGTAAGATCTGTTTTAGAATACTGTTCTATTATTTGGTCACCAGCATATCAGGTGCATATAAATCGGATTGAACGTTTACAAAAGTCTTTTTCACGATATTGCCTTCGTCGCTTTAATGGGTCAGTAGAAATGCCCAGTTATGATGAAAGATGTCGGATAATAAACTTAAAGTCCCTGGAAACGAGAAGACTTATTCGGGACATAACGTTTGTAAAAGACATCGCTTCTGGAAGAATAAACTCACCGTTCTTACTATCCAATCTCTCTTTTTACGTTCCGGGAATACCGTTACGTGAGCATGGCTTGTTTTATGAACCTAATCATTCAACTAGCTATGGAAGGAATGAACCTTTAACAAGGTGCATTAGGAGTTTTAATTCAATATGCAACTCCGTTGATTCCAGTGTCGATATTTAGATCAACAGAATTGCATTTAAAAAAAGATTAAATGAATTGTTATAATTGCTCATAGGGTTTTTTTACTTTTGCTTAGAATTTTACTAATGTAATTATTAAAAGCGCAAGTTTTTCCCTTAGGGTAATTGATTGTATTTTTTCTTGCACACTAAGTGGAAGTTTTTTTTTTTTCTTATTTTTTTCTCTTCACTTGAAGAGTTTTTTTTTACTATATATACATATATTTACTTGTTATAATTTAATTTTTTATTTATTTTTTTTTTTTGTTTTTTAAATATTTTTTTCTCTTATGTTAAGAGTTTTTTTTTTTGTTTTTAAAAATTATCTAATTATATAGTCTGTAAATTGTAAAATGGTAGACTTAAATAAATAAACAAATAAAGAAATTCGTGAACATAATACTACAATCCCTAAGTGCTCAATGTGTCAAGGCTCACATTCCATTCGGAATTGCTTCAAATTCAAAGCACTAAATACGAAGAAACGACAGGAGATTGTCAATAAAAGGAAACTTTGTTTCAACTGTTTGTCAAGCGCGCATTTCACGCAAAATTGCACAAGCAACTTTACTTGCTCAACGTGCCATCGAAGGCATCACTCATTATTGCACATAAACGAGCCGGTTAATGTGATGCACGCTAATGATGCAAGCTCATCAGTAGAGGTTTCACTACCTGATCATTCATCTTCTTCGCATCAACCATCAGCCTCCTCTGCAACTCAACAGCAACAATCGATAGGTTCAGATATGCCAACATCCTCTAACATAACTGCTTCAGCATATAACGCGCTTATAGCCGAAAACAATCAAGTGAATGTTCTTCTGGCTACGGCCCTTGTTAAGGTTTCAACAACCGCTGGCCAACCGTTGCTGCTGCGAGCGCTAATAGATCCAGGATCTTAGGCGTCATTCATTACGGAATCGGCGTCTCAACTGCTAAATCTGAAAAGAGAGAAGAGCTGCGTCAATATACTAGGTGTAGGGGAAACCAACACAAGCACATCTAAACACAGAGTTTCGCTCACAATAAGGTCAAACGTGAACCAGAACTTCAGCTTACAGCTACATGCGTTGGTTCTGCCCAAACTCACAGCGGTGCTACCCACGCACACTATTCCACATGCTAATTGGAGGCACCTGCAAAATATTGAACTGGCCGATCCCTCGTTTACCAAGCCAAGCAAAATCGACATTTTACTTGGTAGTGATGTCTATCCATTCATTCTCCTTGAAGGCATAAGGGACTCCTATGGCTCAAAGGACGGAATTCGGATGGGTACTTTCTGGAGGCATCTCAGCCCTCAACAAAGGTAATACCAGAACATCTCTCCACATAACGACTGAAAGTCAAAATTTTGAGAATTTACTGCTCAAATTCTGGGAGCTAAAGGGAGTCCCAAGGAAGAAGTTATTGTCACCAGAAGAGGAGGCATGCGAAACGCATTTCTGCAGGACGCATCAGCGGCAGCTAGACGGCAAATTTGTGGTTCAACTTCCATTTAAGGAAGGAACGCACCCTATATTAGGTCGGTCGGAGAGATCAGCGCTAGTTAGGTTCATGCACCTGGAAAGGAAATTTCAAATAGATCCTTCTTTTTATGTGGAGTACCAAAAGGTTTTCGATGAATACCAGGAGCTTGGACATATGTCAGCGATCGACCCCTTACAACTGCACAAACCTCACTATTTCGTTCCTCACCACGCAGTAATAAAGGAATCGAGTTCAACCACAAAGCTGCGAATTGTTTTCGACGCGTCCTGCAAATCGTCTGATGGGACGTCACTTAATGATCATCTTTGCGTAGTTCCAAGGTTGCAGGATGATATTTTTGACCATATAGCCCGATTTCGAAAGCATAAAATCGCCTTTGTAGCTGACATTACGAAAATGTACAGGCAAATTTGGGTACCACCCACAGATTCAGTATACCAACTTATTTTATGGAGAGATGTGGAGGGTGGAGAAATAAAACCATATACACTCAACACGGTTACATTCGGCACCGCCTCCGCACCATATTTAGCGGTTCGCACGCTGCAACAACTTGCGGCTGATGAGCGAGAGGATTACCCAATTGCATCGAAAATCGCACTTAGAAACTTTTATGTGGACGATGTAATTCATGGGGCAGACTCAGAAGCAAAAGCCATAGAAATGCAGCGGCAGCTCAGAGCTATGTTGATGCGAGGAGGTTTTCCATTACGAAAATGGGCAAGCAACTCGGAGAGGTTTTTGGCATCTATTCCGGAGGAGGATAGAGAGGTAAAGGTACCACTATCATTCGACGAGGGAAATGCGATTAAAACGCTAGGAGTCTAGTGGCACCCTGCACGAGACATTTTAACATTCAGAATATCATGTCAGGATTCAAAGAAGACTACAAAGCGAACAATCCTGTCTGACATTGCGCGACTGTACGACCCAATGGGTTGGATCTCGCCTTGCGTCATTCTGGGCAAGATCCTAATGCAGGAAATCTGGAAACAGAAACAAACATGGGATTCTGAACTCCCACCAACAATCGTTTCAGCGTGGCACAACTTAAAAACTCTCCAATCGGCAAAATTGTTTGCTTGGTGCGACTCCCAAATTGCACTAGCCTGGATAAAGACGCCGCCATATATCCGGACAACGTTTGTCGCTAACCGAGTGGCGGAAATCCAGGAACTGACTGATCCTAAGATCTGGAATTACGTCCCCTCTAAGGACAACCCTGCAGACATCGCGTTCAGAGGACTTTATCCAAAAGATCTTCTCAACGATCATCAATGGTGGCATGGGCCTGAGTTCCTGCAGTCGTTTGATGAACGACTTCACCCGCTATACCAAATCATAACGACGGACCTTGAAACAAAATCGTCACAAAATCCAAGGACCAAAAATGATTTGATCGCATCTGGGTACTCCATTAAAAATATTTTTCAGCTCTGCGTTCACTTCACAGCCTTCGAAACCAACACACTTCTTACTCGTTTTTCCTCGCTACAACGTTTGCTTAGAGCCACAGCTTATTGGCTTCGCTTCTTTACTAACTTGCGATTCAAGACGACTAAAGTGGCAACTCGGGTATCGGGAGCACTTTCATGCGACGAGATCTGCTCAGCTCAGACACGCTTAATCACCATCATACAGCAAGAAGTGTTCGCTGAAGAAATCGCAAAGCTAACCAAAGGCGAAATGGTCTCTAAAGCAAGCAAATTGGCAACACTTTCGCCATTCACTGATGAAAAAGGGATACTGCGAGTCGGGGTACGATTAGAAAACGCTGATATGCCCTACTCACAGCGGCATCCAATCACACTACCCTCGCAGAACTTCCTTACATCTCTCATAGTTCACGATACACATCTGAAGACCCTCCATGGCGGACAACAATTAATGATGGCGACACTCCAATCTGAATATTGGATTCTGCAACTCAAATCTAACGTCAAAAAATGCATACACAAATGCTTAAAATGCTACAGGCATAAGGCAAAGGAAATGCAACAACAAATGGGTAATTTGCCAGCACTACGAATAAACCAAGCGCGACCATTTCAAACATCGGGAGTAGATTATGCCGGCCCTGTTCAATTAAAGGCATGGAAGGGTCGATGCAGCAAAACTACTAAGGCATACATTGCAATTTTTATTTGCTTCTGCACAAAAGCTGTTCACCTAGAGCTTGTAAGTGACTACACCACCTCAGCATTTTTGGCAGCGTTCAAACGCTTCATTGCGCGGCGCGGAATTTGTACAAATGTCTACAGCGACTGCGGAACCAACTTTAAAGGAGCTGCAAACATCTTGGAAACAGCAAAATCCCACTTAGCTAGGCACTGGACAGATGACATCGCGGAGCAAATGCTAGCCAACGGTACTACATGGCACTTTAATCCTCCTGCTGCTCCGCATTTCGGCGGACTGTGGGAAGCAGGCGTTAAATCCATGAAATACCACCTTAAGCGGATCATTGGCCATTACACACTCACGTTCGTAGAGTATGCTACGGTTTTAGCACAAGTTGAAGCTTGTTTAAATTCACGTCCACTGTGTCCGGTAAATGAAGATCCAGAGGACCTATCGATTTTAACACCAGGACACTTCCTAATTGGGGCATCACTAATGACCTCACCCGAAAAGGATTTAACTGAAGTCAACCCTAATTACTTAGACCGATGGCAACTCCTGCAGAAAATCCAGCAAGACATATGGAAAAAATGGAGATCAGAATATTTAGTTCGTCTACAGCGGCGTCCAAAATGGCTCACACCAAATGTTGACATCAATGTGGGAAATCTAGTAATCTTACCTGATGAACAAACACCACCCACTCTTTGGCGTCTTGGAAGAATCACAGCGACGCATCCTGGTACGGATCGAAAGATCCGCGTGGTCACAATCAAGACTGCAACCACGTCATTAAAGCGTCCTATAACTAAGCTTTGCCTTCTTCCAATGCTCAGCGAATAAAATGCATTTCCCCACGCCCGCACCTACACACATTTTAATTACAAATCATAATCTTATCTAACTAATTAAACTAATTTACAATGAATTTAATTTATCTAATCTAAATAACCCATACTTATAAACTATTATTGCCACACGCTATTCTAAGCCATCTTGGTATAATAAGAGACTGAGTCATTTAAAAAATTTAAAAAACAAAGCTTTTAAAATGTTTAAAAAATCGGGTAATATTAATGATTACGAGCATTTTAAAAAATTGCGCAAAGAATTTATTTCTCTTAGCAAGTTTCTTTACAAAAATCATATTATGTCTATCGAAAGTAAAATTAAGCAGGATAGCAAATCATTTTGGCATTTTGTAAATTTGAAACGAAAATCAGTTGGGATACCAACTACAATGCATTACATGGATGTAGAATCATCTAATGTGGAGTCTACACTAGAACTTTTTGCTAATTTCTTTCGTTCTGTGTATACTAATGACGACTGCCCCATCAACTTAAGTACAAATATTGGCAACCATGTGAATATTGGTTCTCTGCAACTAAAGTATGAAGAGGTCTTGTTAGCACTAAAGTCCCTGCAGCCAAACTCTAGTTGTGGAGCTGATGGCATACCTGCCATTATCCTAAAGAATTGTGCCACAGGCCTTTGCGTGCCGCTGCTAATTATTTTTAACCGTTCGCTTCTCGAGGGAAAGTTTCTCACCGAGTGGAAAGCATCGTTTCTCGTTCCTATACATAAGTCTGGTTCTAAAAACAATGTTGAGAACTATCGAGGTATTTGTAAGCTCTCAGCAATTCCTAAGCTTTTTGAGAGCATAGTTAAAAATAACCTTGAGTTTTTAACAAAAGAGTGTCTATCGGAAGCGCAGCATGGTTTTGTATCTGGTAGGTCCACTATCACCAACTTGGCTTCTTTCTCATCTTTTGTTCTAAATGAGTTAGAAAACAAACGTCAGGTGGACGCAATATATACTGACTTTAGCAAAGCCTTCGACTCCGTCAATCATTCCATTCTCCTTGAGAAGCTTGAAGCCTTTGGAATTCACTCTGAAATGCTTCGCTGGATTTCATCCTTCCTAATTGGTCGCGTTCAACGAGTAAAAATCCGAACATCGCTTTCGAATCGTATTAACTGTACATCTGGTGTTCCGCAAGGGAGCCATTTAGGTCCTCTGCTTTTTATTATTTTTATAAATGATATTGTGTCAACGGTCAAATATAGCCAATGCCTACTTTATGCGGATGATTTAAAACTATTTTCATCTATTAAAAGTATAGAAAGTTGTTTTTTGATTCAATCCGACCTGGATAGAATAATTGATTGGTGCAACGTCAATCGCTTAAAATTAAATATAAAGAAATGCAATGCAATCTCCTTTAATAGATGTGCATCTACTTTCGAATATAATTATACAATTAATTCAACTAACCTAAACAGGGTAAATAAAATTAAAGATTTAGGAGTCACACTCGATACGTCTTTCTCGTGTAAATATCATATTGAATATACTGTCGCGAAGGCTAACTCTATTGTTGGCTTTATAAAACGTAATGGAAGGGACTTCAGAGACCCATTTACTTTACTTTCGCTATTCACTGCCCTAGTACGGTCCCTCCTTGAATATGCTGATGTGATTTGGAATCCTGCATTCTCAACCTATTCCGATCGCCTTGAAAAAATTCAAAGGCGATTCACTAAATTCATTTTTTATAAATTGCACTGGGAAGCCTCTCCAAATTATAAGGCAAGGTGTTTATTTCTGGGCATTAAATCTTTAAAATCCCGCCGTCATATTCATGATATAATGTTTGTCAGAGACTTGCTATGCTTTCATACAAGATGTCCTGTTCTGCTCTCACTGATGCCAATATATGCACCGACGAGATCTTTGAGAACACGGCATCTCCTCTTAGAAAGAAATCATCGAACAAATTATGGCCTTAATGAGCCGATAACAAGAGCCATTGTAGCTTTCAACAGCGTTTGTACAGATATAGATTTATCTTTGTCCAGAGACAGTTTCAAAAACAAATTATTGTATATATTTATTTTCTAATTAATTTTATTTTTAATTGTATATTTTTACTTTTACTTTTACCTTTATTTTCTAACATCTGTTATTTGTAATGAACAATTGTAGATGAAATAAATAAATAAATAAATAAATAAATAAATAAATAAATATTCACCACACCCATATTTCTCGTTTTCATGTACCTACGCACCCGCCGACGTCAAGGAGCACATATCGCCAACGATCATCAATGGACATCAGGCAGCCAGCAGACACCCTCTGACCGCCGTTGAATCCTTTCCGTGTGGCCCGGCAGGATGTTGCAGCGCAACATGATACAGGGAGAAAGTATTGACACCCGCAATGCAATGGCCGTCGCATTCAAAAGCCGTCGGCAAAACACCAAAAAGACATTGTCATGTTTGCTAAAATTTGGGAATTCAGCAAATAGACCAGCACACATTCACGCAAAATCATTCATTGCCGAAATTGGGAGAGCATGAATTAAATCACCGCTCTAAACACCGAGAAAAATACCATCGTGGAGGAGGTTGCCCAACAAAGTCCATATAAAAAAAATGCGATGTTTCATCGTCTTAGATCCGCCCACTGAGCTGCACTCTTAGCGCCTGCTATCGGTGTGCATATATGCATGTATTACTGCAAACAGCTTACGTGGGAACTAGGTGCAGTGCCGGAAGAAGGGGCACAGCATTGAATTTGCTAATGCAAATGGAAACAAACCCGTAATTCCAATAGGTCAATGATCTGAGCAATGATCAAACGGCAAAACAGCTGAAACAGAGGTTTCATGCGAATGCGGAAAGGGCGATGGAATTCATTCTCAGTTACGCACTCAAGTCAGCAATAAAGCCATAATTTAAAAAATGAAAACTGAGTTTTAGTTTATTTAATTCGTCTTTTTTTTTGATATAAGTACGGTGCATTAGGCCTTTGGTCGATCGGTCGCAACAAAATTCTGTTTTACCGGCGGCAAAATAAAATCCTTTTTGTGGCATTTTTTTTATACCCTCCACAGGAAGGTATATTCACTTTGCCCATACATTTGTAACGCCAAGAAGGAGTCACCGGAGACCTCATAAAGTATATATATTATGAATCAGGATCACATTCTGAATCGATTTAGCCATGTCCGTCTGTCTGTCTGTCTGTCTGTCTGTCTGTCTGTTGAAAGCACGATAGCGCCCAAAGTAATTGACGTAGGTGAATGAAATTTGGTGAAAGGACTTCTTTTTATCGGCGTCAGGTTGGTATTGAAAATGGGCTATGTCGGTCAAGTAGTTCTGGTACCTCCCATACAAAACCAATATTGGACCCATATGACTCTCTGTCTGTTGAAAGCACGATGGCGCCCAAAGTAATTGACGTAGGTGAATGAAATTTGGTGAAAGGACTTCTTTTTATCGGCGCCAGGTTGGTATTGAAAATGGGCTATGTCGGTCAAGTAGTTCTGGTACCTCCCATACAAAACCAATATTGGACCCATGCCTCTCTGTCTGTTGAAAGCACGATAGCGCCCAAAGTAATTGACGTAGGTGAATGAAATTTGGTGAGAGAACTTCTTTTTATCGTCGTTAGGTTGGTATTGAAAACCTGCTATGTCGGTCAAGTAGTTCTGGTACCTCCCTCACAAAACCAATTTTGCATGACTTGTATGCAGTGGAGGGTATCAAAGCATCGGCCAGGCCGATGATAACACTTTTACTTGTTACTTTTTGCGAGTGTCCTTGCGATACAAGTCATGCAAAATTGGTTTTGTGAGGGAGGTACCAGAACTAGTTGACCGACATAGCCCATTTTTAATATTAACTTGACGACAATAAAAATATGTTTTCTCACAAAATTTCACTTGTCTAGGTAGATTCTTTTCGACGCTATCGTGCTTTTAACATAATATGTTTTCTAATATTGGTTTTGTATGAGAGGTACCAGAACCAAATTTTGTTCACCTACGTCAATTACTTTGAGCGCTATCGTGCTTTCAACAGACAGAGAGACATGTGGGCCCAATGTTGGTTTTGCATGAGAGGTACCAGAACTACTTGACCGACATAGCCCATTTTCAATACCAACCTGACGCCGATAAAAAGAAGTCCTTTCACCAAATTTCGTTCACCTATGTCAATTACTTTGGGCGCTATCGTGCTTTCAACAGACAGACAGACAGACAGACAGACAGACGGACATGGCTAAATCGATTCAGAATGTGATCCTGATTCAGAATATATATACTTTATGAGGTCTCCGGTGACTCCTTCTTGGCGTTACAAATGTATTGGCAAAGTGAATATACCTTCCTCTGGAGGGTATAACAAGTAAAAGTGTTATCATCGGCCTGGCCGATGCTTTGATACCCTCCACTGCATACAAGTCATGCAAAATTGGTTTTGTGAGGGAGGTACCAGAACTTCATGACCGACATAGCCCATTTTTAATACCAACCTGACGCCGATAAAAAAAAGTCCTTTCACCAAATTTCGTTCACCTACGTCAATTACTTTGGGCGCTATCGTGCTTTCAACAGACAGAGAGACATGTGGGCCCAATATTGGTTTTGCATTGGAGGTACCAGAACTACTTGACCGACATAGCTCATTTTCAATACCAACTTGACGCGGATAAAAAGAAGTGCTTTCACCAAATTTCGTTCACCTACGTCAATTACTTTGAGCGCTATCGTGCTTTCAACAGACAGAGAGACATGTGGGCCCAATGTTGGTTTTGCATGAGAGGTACCAGAACTACTTGACCGACATAGCCCATTTTCAATACCAACCTGACGCCGATAAAAAGAAGTCCTTTCACCATTTTTTGGTTCACCTACGTCAATTACTTTGGGCGCTATCGTGCTTTCAACAGACAGACAGACGGACATGGCTAAATCGATTCAGAATGTGATCCTGATTCAGAATATATATACTTTATGAGGTCTCCGGTGACTCCTTCTTATCGTTACAAATGTATTGGCAAAGTGAATATACCTTCCTCTGGAGGGTATAACAAGTAAAAGTGTTATCATCGGCCTGGCCGATGCTTTGATACCCTCCACTGCATACAAGTCATGCAAAATTGGTTTTGTGAGGGAGGTACCAGAACTACTTGACCGACATAGCCCATTTTCAATACCAACCTGACGCCGATAAAAAAAGTCCTTTCACCAAATTTCGTTCACCTACGTCAATTACTTTGGGCGCTATTGTGCTTTCAACAGACAGAGAGATATGTGGGCCCAATATTGGTTTTGCATGGGAGGTACCAGAACTACTTGACCGACATAGCTCATTTTCAATACCAACTTGACGCGGATAAAAAGAAGTGCTTTCACCAAATTTCGTTCACCTACGTCAATTACTTTGAGCGCTATCGTGCTTTCAACAGACAGAAAGACAAATGGGTCCAATATTGGTTTTGCATGGGAGGTACCAAAACTACTTGACCGACATAGCTCATTTTCAATGCCAACCTGAAGCGGATAAAAGGAAGTGCTTTCACCAAATTTCGTTCACCTACGTCAATTACTTTGAGCGCTATCGTGCTTTCAACAGACAGAAAGACAAATGGGTCCAATATTGGTTTTGCATGGGAGGTACCAAAACTACTTGACCGACATAGCTCATTTTCAATACCAACCTGAAGCGGATAAAAAGAAGTGCTTTCACCAAATTTCGTTCACCTACGTCAATTACTTTGAGCGCTATCGTGCTTTCAACAGACAGAAAGACAAATGGGTCCAATATTGGTTTTGCATGGGAGGTACCAGAACTACTTGACCGACATAGCCCATTTTCAATACCAACCTGACGCCGATAAAAAGAAGTCCTTTCACCAAATTTCATTCACCTACGTCAATTACTTTGGGCGCTATCGTGCTTTCAACAGACAGACAGACAGACAGACAGACAGACGGACATGGCTAAATCGATTCAGAATGTGGTCCTGATTCAGAATATATATACTTTATGAGGTCTCCGGTGACTCCTTCTTATCGTTACAAATTTATTGGCAAAGTGAATATACCTTCCTCTGGAGGGTATAACAAGTAAAAGTATTATCATCGGCCTGGCCGATGCTTTGATACCCTCCACTGCATACAAGTCATGCAAAATTGGTTTTGTGAGGGAGGTACCAGAACTTTTTGACCGACATAGCCCATTTTTAATACCAACCTGACGCCGATAACAAGTAAAAGTGTTATCATCGGCCTGGCCGATGCTTTGATACCCTCCACTGCATACAAGTCATGCAAAATTGGTTTTGTATGGGAGGTACCAGAACTACTTGACCGACATAGCCCATTTTCAATACCAACCTAACGACGATAAAAAGAAGTTCTCTCACCAAATTTCATTCACCTACGTCAATTACTTTGCGCGCCATCGTGCTTTCAACAGACAGAGAGACATATGGGTCCAATATTGGTTTTGTATGGGAGGTACCAGAACTACTTGACCGACATAGCGCATTTTCAATACTAACCCGACGCCTATAAAAATAAGTCCTTTCACCAAATTTTATTCACCTACGTCAATTAGTTTGGGCGCTATAGTGCTTTCAACAGACAGAGAGGCATGGGCCCAATATTGGTTTTGTATGGGAGGTACCAGAACTACTTGACCGACATAGCCCATTTTCAATACCAACCTGACGCCGATAAAAAGAAGTCCTTTCACCAAATTTCATTCACCTACGTCAATTACTTTGGGCGCTATCGTGCTTTCAACAGACAGAGAGGCATGGGTCCAATATGGGTTTTGTATGGGAGGTACCAGAACTACTTGACCGACATAGCCCATTTTCAATACCAACCTGACGCCGATAAAAAGAAGTGATTTCACCAAATTTCATTCACCTACGTCGATTACTTTGGGCGCCATCGTGCTTTCAACAGACAGAGAGGCATGGGCCCAGACAGACAGACAGACAGACAGACGGACATGGCTAAATCGATTCAGAATGTGATCCTGATTCAGAATATATATACTTTATGATGTCTCCGGTGACTCCTTCTTTGCGTTACAAATGTATTGGCAAAGTGAATATACCTTCCTCTGGAGGGTTTAAAAATGGGCTATGTCGGTCAAGTAGTTCTGGTACCTCCCTCACAAAACCAATTTTGCATGACTTGTATGCAGTGGAGGGTATCAAAGCATCGACCAGGCCGATGATAACACTTTTACTTGTTAATACTAACTTGAGGACAATAAAAATAAGTTTTCTCACAAAATTTCACTTGTCTTCACTTTTCGACGCTATCGTGTTTTTAACATAATATGTTTTCTAATATTGGTTTTGTATGAGAGGTACCAGAACTACTTGACCGACATACCCCATTTTTAATACCAACCTGACGCCGATAAAAAGAAGTCCTTTCACCAAATTTCGTTCAAGTACGTCAATTACTTTGGGCGCTATCGTGCTTTCAACATACAGAAAGACAAATGGGTCCAATATTGGTTTTGTATGGGAGGTATCAGAACTACTTGACCGACATAGCCCATTTTCAATACCAACCTGACGCCGATAAAAAGAAGTCCTTTCACCAAATTTCGTTCACCTACGTCAATTACTTTGGGCGCTATCGTCCTTTCAACAGACAGAGAGACATGTGGGCCCAATATATGTTTTGCATGGGAGGTACCAGAACTACTTGATCGACATAGCTCATTTTCAATACCAACCTGACGCCGATAAAAAGAAGTCCTTTCACCAAATTTCGTTCACCTACGTCAATTACTTTGAGCGCTATCGTGCTTTCAACAGACAGAAAGACAAATGGGTCCAATATTGGTTTTGTATGGGAGGTATCAGAACTACTTGACCGACATAGCCCATTTTCAAAAAGAACCTGACGCCGATAAAAAGAAGTCCTTTCACCAAATTTCGTTCACCTACGTCAATTACTTTGGGTGCTATCGTGCTTTCAACAGACAGAGAGACATGTGGGCCCAATATTGGTTTTGCATGGGAGGTACCAGAACTACTTGACCGACATAGCTCATTTTCAATACCAACTTGACGCGGATAAAAAGAAGTGCTTTCACCAAATTTCGTTCACCTACGTCAATTACTTTGAGCGCTATCGTGCTTTCAACAGACAGAAAGGCAAATGGGTCCAATATTGGTTTTGCATGGGAGGTACCAGAACTACTTGACCGACATAGCTCATTTTCAACACCAACCTGACGCGGATAAAACGAAGTGCTTTCACCAAATTTCGTTCACCTACGTCAATTACTTTGAGCGCTATCGTGCTTTCAACAGACAGAAAGACAAATGGGTCCAATATTGGTTTTGCATGGGAGGTACCAGAACTACTTGACCGACATAGCCCATTTTCAATACCAACCTGACGCCGATAAAAAGAAGTCCCTTCACCAAATTTCGTTCACCTACGTCAATTACTTTGGGCGCTATCGTGCTTTCAACAGACAGAGAGACATGTGGGCCCAATATTGGTTTTGCATTGGAGGTACCAGAACTACTTGACCGACATAGCTTATTTTCAATACCAACTTGACGCGGATAAAAAGAAGTGCTTTCACCAAATTTCGTTCACCTACATCAATTACTTCGAGCGCTAACGCCGATAAAAAGAAGTCCCTTCACCAAACTTCGTTCACCTACGTCAATTACTTTGAGCGCTATCGTGCTTTCAACAGACAGAAAGACAAATGGGCCCAATATTGGTTTTGCATGGGAGGTACCAGAACTACTTGACCGACATAGCTCATTTTCAATACCAACTTGACGCGGATAAAAAGAAGTGCTTTCACCAAATTTCGTTCACCTACATTAATTACTTTGAGCGCTATCGTGCTTTCAACAGACAGAGAGACATGTGGGCCCAATATTGGTTTTGCATGGGAGGTACCAGAACTACTTGACCGACATAGCTCATTTGCAATACCAACCTGACGCCGATAAAAAGAAGTCCTTTCAACAAATTTCGTTCACCTACGTCAATTACTTTGAGCGCTATGCATGGGAGGTACCAGAACTACTTGACCGACATAGCTCATTTTCAATACCAACTTGACGCGGATAAAAAGAAGTGCTTTCACCAAATTTCGTTCACCTACGTCGATTAGTTTGAGCGCTATCGTGCTTTCAACAGACAGAGAGACATGTGGGCCCAATATTGGTTTTGCATGGGAGGTACCAGAACTACTTGACCGACATAGCTCATTTTCAATACCAACTTGACGCGGATAAAACGAAGTGCTTTCACCATATTTCGTTCACCTACGTCAATTACTTTGAGCGCTATCGTGCTTTCAACAGACAGAAAGACAAATGGGTCCAATATTGGTTTTGTATGGGACGTACCAGAACTACTTGACCGACATAGCCCATTTTCAATAACAACTTAACGCGGATAAAAAGAAGTGCTTTCACCAAATTTTGTTCACCTACATCAATTACTTCGAGCGCTATCGTGCTTTCAACAGACAGAAAGACATATGGGTCCAATATTGGCTTTGCATGGGAGGTACCAGAACTACTTGACCGACATAGCTTATTTTCAACACCAACCTGACGCGGATAAAACGACGTGCTTTCACCAAATTTCGTTCACCTACATCAATTACTTTGAGCGCTATCGTGCTTTCACAGACAGAAAGACAAATGGGTCCAATATTGGTTTTGTATGGGAGGTACCAGAACTACTTGACCGACATAGCCCATTTTCAATAACAACTTAACGCGGATAAAAAGAAGTGCTTTCACCAAATTTCGTTCACCTACGTCAATTACTTTGAGCGCTATCGTGCTTTCAACAGACAGAGAGACATGTGGGCCCAATATTGGTTTTGCATGGGAGGTACCAGAACTACTTGACCGACATAGCTCATTTGCAATACCAACCTGACGCCGATAAAAAGAAGTCCTTTCACAAAATTTCGTTCACCTACGTCAATTACTTTGAGCGCTATCGTGCTTTCAACAGACAGAAAGACTAATGGGTCCAATATTGGTTTTATATGGGAGGTACCAGAACTAAATACTTGACCGACATAGCCCACTTTCAATACCAAGCTGACGCCGATAAAAGGAAGTCCTTTCACCAAGTTTCGTTCACCTACGTTAATTACTTTGGGCGCTATCGTGCTTTCAACAGAGAGAGAGACATGTGGGCCCAATATTGGTTTTGCATGGGAGGTACCAGAACTACTTGACCGACATAGCCCATTTTCAATACCAACCTGACGCCGATAAAAAGAAGACCCTTCACCAAATCACGTTCACCTATGTCAATTACTTTGGGCGCTATCGTGCTTTCAACAGACAGACAGACAGACAGACAGACGGACGGACATGGCTAAATCGATTCAGAATGTGATCCTGATTCAGAATATATATACTTTATGAGGTCTCCGGTGACTCCTTCTTATCGTTACAAATTTATTGGCAAAGTGAATATACCTTCCTCTGGAGGGTATAACAAGTAAAAGTGTTATCATCGGCCTGGCCGATGCTTTGATACCCTCCACTGCATACAAGTCATGCAAAATTGGTTTTGTGAGGGAGGTACCAGAACTACTTGACCGACATAGCCCATTTTTAATACCAACCTGACGCCGATAAAAAAAAGTCCTTTCACCAAATTTCGTTCACCTACGTCAATTACTTTGGGTGCTATCGTGCTTTCAACAGACAGAGAGACATGTGGGCCCAATACTGGTTTTGCATGGGAGGTACCAGAACTACTTGACCGACATAGCTCATTTTCAATACCAACTTGACGCGGATAAAAAGAAGTGCTTTCACCAAATTTCGTTCACCTACGTCAATTACTTTGAGCGCTATCGTGCTTTCAACAGACAGAAAGGCAAATGGGTCCAATATTGGTTTTGCATGGGAGGTACCAGAACTACTTGACCGACATAGCTCATTTTCAATACCAACCTGACGCGGATAAAACGAAGTGCTTTCACCAAATTTCGTTCACCTACGTCTATTACTTTGAGCGCTATCGTGCTTTCAACAGACAGAGAGACATGTGGGCCCAATATTGGTTTTGCATGGGAGGTACCAGAACTACTTGACCGACATAGCTCATTTGCAATACCAACTTGACGCCGATAAAAAGAAGTCCTTTCACCAAATTTCGTTCACCTACGTCAATTACTTTGAGCGCTATCGTGCTTTCAACAGACAGAGAAACATGTGGGCCCAATATTGGTTTTGCATGGGAGGTACCAGAACTACTTGACCGACATAGCTCATTTGCAATACCAACTTGACGCCGATAAAAAGAAGTCCTTTCACAAAATTTCGTTCACCTACGTCAATTACTTTGAGCGCTATCGTGCTTTCAACAGACAGAACGACTAATGGGTCCAATATTGGTTTTATATGGGAGGTACCAGAACTACTTGACCGACATAGCTCATTTTCAATACCAACTTGACGCGGATAAAAAGAAGTGCTTTCACCAAATTTCGTTCACCTACGTCAATTACTTTGAGCGCTATCGTGCTTTCAACAGACAGAAAGGCAAATGGGTCCAATATTGGTTTTGCATGGGAGGTACCAGAACTACTTGACCGACACAGCTCATTTTCAATACCAACCTGACGCGGATAAAACGAAGTGCTTTCACCAAATTTCGTTCACCTACGTCAATTACTTTGAGCGCTATCGTGCTTTAAACAGACAGAAAGACAAATGGGCCCAATATTGGTTTTGCATGGGAGGTACCAGAACTACTTGACCGACATAGCTCATTTTCAATACCAACTTGACGCGGATAAAAAGAAGTGCTTTCACCAAATTCCGTTCCCTACATCAATTACTTCGAGCGCTATCGTGCTTTCAACAGACAGAAAGACATATGGGTCCAATATTGGTTTTGCATGGGAGGTACCAGAACTACTTGACCGACATAGCTCATTTTCAATACCTACCTGACGCGGATAAAACGAAGTGCTTTCACCATATTTCGTTCACCTACGTCAATTACTTTGAGTGCTATCGTGCTTTCAACAGACAGAAAGACAAATGGGTCCAATATTGGTTTTGTATGGGACGTACCAGAACTACTTGACCGACATAGCCCATTTTCAATAACAACTTAACGCGGATAAAAAGAAGTGTTTTCACCAAATTTCGTTCACCTACGTCAATTACTTTGAGCGCTATCGTGCTTTCAACAGACAGAGAGACATGTGGGCCCAATATTGGTTTTGCATGGGAGGTACCAGAACTACTTGACCGACATAGCTCATTTGCAATACCAACTTGACGCCGATAAAAAGAAGTCCTTTCACCAAGTTTCGTTCACCTACGTTAATTACTTTGGGCGCTATCGTGCTTTCAACAGAGAGAGAGACATGTGTGCCCAATATTGGTTTTGCATGGGAGGTACCAGAACTACTTGACCGACATAGCTCATTTTCAATACCAAATTGACGCGGATAAAAAGAAGTGCTTTCACCAAATTTCGTTCACCTACGTCGATTACTTTGAGCGCTATCGTGCTTTCAACAGACAGAAAGACAAATGGGTCCAATATTGGTTTTGTATGGGAGGTACCAGAACTACTTGACCGACATAGCTCATTTGCAACACCAACTTGACGCCGATAAAAAGAAGTCCTTTCACCAAATTTCGTTCACCTACGTCAATTACTTTGACCGCTATCGTGCTTTCAACAGACAGATAGACATGTGGGTCCAATATTGGTTTTGCATGGGAGGTACCAGAACTACTTGACCGACATAGCTCATTTTCAATACCAACCTGACGCCGATAAAAAGAAGTCCTTTCACCAAATTTCGTTCACCTACGTCAATTACTTTGAGCGCTATCGTGCTTTCAACAGACATACAGACAGACAGACAGACGGACATGGCTAAATCGATTCAGAATGTGGTCCTGATTCAGAATATATATACATTATGAGGTCTCCGGTGACTCCTTCTTATCGTTACAAATTTATTGGCAAAGTGAATATACCTTCCTCTGGAGGGTATAACAAGTAAAAGTGTTATCATCGGCCTGGCCGATGCTTTGATACCCTCCACTGCATACAAGTCATGCAAAATTGGTTTTGTGAGGGAGGTACCAGAACTACTTGACCGACATAGCCCATTTTTAATACCAACCTGACGCCGATAAAAAAAAGTCCTTTCACCAAATTTCGTTCACCTACGTCAATTGCTTTGGGTGCTATCGTGCTTTCAACAGACAGAGAGACATGTGGGCCCAATTTTGGTTTTGGGAGTGTAAAACTCACTAAATAACCCTAGTACAAAAACTATCTGCGCGGACGCGAACTCGGGAAGACGCCCTTCCTGGTCAGATGCAAAAAGTGATATGAACCCAATTTGCCTGCCACATCCACCGAGCTGCGTTTCGCAGCCTACTCTATGCTACCTAATAGAGCAGGAGGGATTTCCCTGCTCTCTCTCATATGACCGATCTTGTCGTTTAACATTCGGCCATCCTACAACACACTGTCCTCAGTGTGGGTACCTTTTATCCATTATTTCAGGATTCTTCCTCATCCAATATTTCAGGACTACATAACATCCAATATTTCAGGATTCTTTCTCATCCAATATTTCAGGACTACATCACATCCAATATTTCAGGATTCTTTCTCATCCAATATTTCAGGACTACTTTACATGTATAACATCTTATCATACCATGTTTTCCTTCGTTCCGGTACGTTGTTTTTGAAACCACCAATGAAAAGGTCAGACCCTTAAAGTCCGTCCCATATTCCAGTAGATTTCAATACACACGCCCTGCACCTTTGGGTTTAGAGATCCTCAGAATTACTCAAGGAACAGGAAGAACCAAACAGTTAATCCTGATTCAGCGGTAGATTCAGGGTCAATACCTTGCCTTAGAGTAAATCGATAAATAGTCAGAACTTCTCTGTTAAGCCAATTCATCAATAAACTCTAGACCAACACCTTGGGTTTAGAGATCCTCAGAATTACTCAAGGAACAGGAAGAACCAAACAGTTAATCCTGATTCAGCGGTAGATTCAGGGTCAATACCTTGCCTTAGAGTAAATCAATAAATAGTCAGAACTTCTCTGTTAAGCCAATCCATCAATAGACTCAAGACCAACACTTTGGGTTTAGAGATCCTCAGAATTACTCAAGGAACAGGAAGAACCAAAAAGTTAATCCTGATTCAGCGGTAGATTCAGGGTCAATACCTTGCCTCAGAATTACGCAGTGAATAGTCAGAACCGATCAGTTAAGCCAATTCACCACATCTGTACCTTCTGGGCCAATACCTTCATCGTCACCTTCTTAACTTCTTCTTTCTTGCCGTCTTTAGTCAAAGACCATTTGAACTTACACCAGATACACCAGATGTATCCTGCGCACCCTTTAATGCTATTTAATCATTCATTTCTTAAGCAGTATTCATAACGCTTCAATTTTTACTTTATCGATATTAATCATATTAATACTCGCTGATCATTTTAAATTTATTTTCTGGTATACCAGACTATCGATTTATCCACTGAATGGTTTTAAATTATTTGCTGAGTTATTTTTCAAAATCTTTAACAATGCTTAATTGCCAAAGAAATTTCAATCGCTGCCCATTTACGAAATCTTCGTATTGTCGAAATCAAATGAATACTTTTTAAACTATTCGATTGCACCACACTTAATCCTGTTCATGACGCGGAGCCTTTGCTCCGACTTAAGCTCGTTGTTATAGAAAACCGTTTCTATATTTGTCGCATAAATCTTGTTATAAATAACTTTCTCACATAGTCAATACGCTGATAGGGAAGCCAAAGTTCAACTCTTCTGGCTAAACCCTACCACTGCTGTTATCTAACTTTTCGTGTTCAGTGTTTAAGCTTCTTGGTATTTATGTTGCACCATGTTCCGCTTTATCGAGCACCATATCTTAATTTGCTGACTGGCTCGTTCACATAGTCCGGTCAGTGAAATACCATCATCATCGTTGGACTTCTCTTTATGCAGAAATATGTTGGTTCAATAAACTGTTGCCTGTTTTGAATGCAAGTAACATTCTGGAGGAGTTTTGTTGGTTATGTTGTGTTTAATTAGATTGCCCGAATTTGATAATCCCAATCTCGTCCTTTTCAATCTAGCCTATTTCTCGCACTGTTCAAACAGCATTTAGTGCATGTCGTATTCCATCATTACTACTACAATATTCCTTGAACACTTTCAATGTAAAATCCGAGCCGCGTTCACTTATAATTGGTATGGGAAATCTAAAGAAATACAATTCTTTCAGCAGTGACTGGATGACGGCTTTTGCCTTTTGCATTTGTTGCTTTTACTGGTCTGCAAATTTACAATTTAATTATTCCAAAAATATACGAATGTACTTTAGAGTTTAGAAAAACCAGCCAAATGATTGATGTGTTTGAAGTTGAGTCGCAACTTGGTAATTGGGTGTACTTTATATCGGGTTTCATCTTTTTCCTCGTTTATCGTATAAGCATTGAAGACAGCTATTCAGAGAATTTGTTACTATAGTTAACAATTTGTGGAGCCGGTATTGCTTTTGTCCGTACCATCGTTGATTTCAACCTGCAAGGATCGATATCATCGTGGAAAGACTTTACTACCCGCCACCTGAATCCCAGGGGTATACAACCCACAGTTCTTTCAAAGTTCTTTTGAATATACGTCCAGACTGTATACTCTTCTTCGATGATTTTATGCAAAGGGTTATTCTTGTCGCTGCTAAGAAATTTGTCTTTAACTTCCCGAAACTTTGTATTCTGCCTTTGTGAAACAACTACCCGACCGTATTTCTGAACCGAATGATCATTTCCAATAACTCCTCAACTGAATTACAGCTCATGCATAAGCATGCAACATTTGCATGCTCCAGTTGATAATCAATGCGATGAATTTTCAACCACTATCTAGCGATTCGTTGAACACACTTTTGTTTTGGGTAATTTTTGACTGTCAGTGAAGATTTTAAAATGGTTCTCCCAATAAATTATTTTTAGACCTTCCAATCTGTTTTGCCTAAGCGTCGAGTTCATAATCATGATATTTTATAATTTCTTTTCATCTCAGTCGCAGCTTTGCTGAAAAACTATACGGCTAGTTTTTTCCCGTTGACTTGTACCAGAACTCCAGCAATACCCAAAACACAAGCGTCGGTATGAAACTCCTTTTTGGGATCATATACAGCTAAAACCTGACAACTGCTTAACTTGATTTTTAATGTATCAAATGAATTCCGCTCTATGACATCCCATTTGAAAATAAAATCTTTCCGGAATAGTTTATTTAAAGGATGCGCAATTTATGCATACTTGGAAACAAATCGTCGAAAATAACCCAAAAATGTCCTCACTCGCCTAAGGTCACTTAGTTTCGGGTACACTTTTACTGATTCGGTTTTTTTTTTTTTTTTTTTAACTGTCTGGCCATTTCCACAAATTGTGTGTCGGATGCAGGTTCTTACTTCCAAAGAACATACATACTTATCATTGTTAATGTTTAGATTAAGTTCCTTTAAAAACTTAAGAAACTTGTCAAAAAGTTCTCTATATCATTCATATACAATATACTACAACTTTGTTAAAGGTTAAACATCGTGTGACGACCTCCTTGAGTCGCAGAAATATAAACGGTGCATTAGTTAGTCTAAATAGTACATGCTTAAACTGGTAACGTCCACGTTGTTTCGCGAACGCGGTCTAATAGTTAGACTTTTCATGCCTCGGAATTTTGATAAAATGCACTCTTTAAGTCCAGGGAATAAAATACCAGAACATTTTCCATTGAATTTAATTGCTCCCCTGTATTGGACATCAGGAAATTTTCGCGAGCCGTTATGTAATTGATCCTTTTATAGTGAACAAATATTCGCAGTGTATCATCTTTTTTTTGTCAGCATCTATAAAAGACTTGTGTTTTCGGAGGTGGATCTTTTGATAACCTATATTATTTCCCTGTCCATAATATGGAACACGATATGGTTTATATATGGTGCACTATCTATTTTCCTTTAGACGAATATCCGTTTCCATACAATTGGTTGCTCCCAGTTCAAATGCCACATTTCGACGGTACTTATATAAAAATGTATATTAGATGGTTTTTATCACTTCATTAACATGTAAAATAGGCAATGGAAATGCCTGATCCTGAGTTTCTGAATTTGTGCTCTCCTGTGGTCAAAGAATAATATTGCAGTTGTGTATTTTCTTTTTGTTACATTAAAACTGCCATGCTTGCTACAACACTGTGGGGTATCTAGAAATTCACGACCCAATATCATTGCAACATCCCGAAGATGATTTTCAGCAGTCATCATTTGTTACTTTTCCGACTACCCTTTCTTGACCGACGATACTTCTAAGTACCACAATGTTTAAATACGTTGTTGAAATACTTTATTATTTTGCATAACGCATTTCTCCTTGAAAGCTTACTGAAATGTGAAAAAGTATTTTTTTTTTCGACTTTGATGTTTGAAGATCTAAATATGCCAGTTCTCTTTAGTTTTATTTTAAAGTGTTTAGTTGACAGGTACCAAAACCTTTAAGTTCTGCCTTGCATTCCTCGTCGTCCCAATCAAATATCTTTGGACTTGGGAATGTTACGTTCACCTATCGTCATTGGTGTTTAACAAGCGACGAAGAATTTTACCACGTGGTTCCTCTGTATAGTTGTTTGTATGACCGACAGCGCCTTTTGCATTCGCGACCGAAGTGAGCCAGCTCTGAGTAAATATACTCGTAGTACGTAAGGTAACAATATTTTTAATATTCTTTTGCGGTCCACCAGTTTACGAATTCCTCTTCAAGTATGGCTTAGGATCCGCACATATCTGTTTGTTATGTTAATTTCATTGTATTCCGCGTTTCAGTCTGTGCTTTCGTCGATTTAGAATCACTTCGGAACTTCGGAAACAGTTGAATAATTGGCGGTATTAACATTGTTTATCAGCGATTTTACTTTTAAAGCAGATATGATATATGTATTTGATATGTCCTTCGACATATGCAGATATTTTCAGAAGCGTGGTTTTCAAAGATCTTGTGATCTCGTTTTCCGCATCCCATTAACTCAGCATACACCATAATTGTCCTCGAAACAATGAAAATCCTCAACCAATTTTGTTTTGACGTCCGCTCACATACATTTATTTGCACCCTATGCGCTGCAAACCAGTGTAAAACACTACTTTATTTCTTTGCTCTCTCCCTTTACTTGCAATTACTTCATACAGCAAGGTAAGTTCGCATAAACATCTAGCAATACTTTTCTATTCAATGATTATTCTACCATCAATCCATATACCAAACATAATTAGCAAATTGATTACCTGTCATAAAAAGGTAAATACGTAGTTGCACTACAATTCTACAAGACCCAAAAGCAGGCCATAAAACCTTTTCAAAATAAATCGGTCCAATAGCTATCATAAATAATCACAAACAAAATCCAATACAATTACAATAGGTATCTACAATGTTTTTGCTAATTACCAAACCAATCTATTCCAAACAAATCTTAAAATACGAGCGCTCGAAACTACTTGTAAATTGTAATATCTACAACAACTATGCATGATGTCATAAACAAAATGCAAAACATACACTCCTGTGAACAAAAGGAAGATAGGCGTCCGGAAGATATCGTCCATCGGTTGCATTTAATATTTTTATTGCACACCACTCACCCAATCTGAGGTTTAGCTCACTCAGATATTTACCTATGTGCGGACTACCCGGCATTCTAACGCACAACCCATGTTGAGGGACAAGGTTTTTTCCTTAAAAGTTTTATGATGATCCTTTTCTTGTTTTATTGCCTTAGACAATCGGTCGTTGATAGTCTTAAGGTGTCTTGGGTAAAATTGTGCACTTTCAAGCACTTGGTATCGATTATACCCTTTTTTTCTGTAGCAATACTACGCTATGATACACTTCAAAACTTTTTTTTGTTTTGAACAACAACACTTTAAACAACACTAATTATCGTGCGCATACGAACACTAGGGTTAACACTTTCAAAATTTCTAAAAATGTGTATCTATTGCACTAGATACCACTATCGGGCATTTAACACACACCCGGGGATCATATCCCACTTCTGAAATGTAAAACTCACTAAATAACCCTAGTACAAAAACTATCTGCGCGGACGCGAACTCGGGAAGACGCCCTTCCTGGTCAGATGCAAAAAGTGATATGAACCCAATTTGCCTGCCACATCCACCGAGCTGCGTTTCGCAGCCTACTCTATGCTACCTAATAGAGCAGGAGGGATTTCCCTGCTCTCTCTCATATGACCGATCTTGTCGTTTAACAGGAGGTACCAGAACTACTTGACCGACATAGCTCATTTTCAATACCAACTTGACGCGGATAAAAAGAAGTGCTTTCACCAAATTTCGTTCACCTACGTCAATTACTTTGAGCGCTATCGTGCTTTCAACAGACAGAAAGGCAAATGGGTCCAATATTGGTTTTGCATGGGAGGTACCAGAACTACTTGACCGACATAGCTCATTTTCAATAACAACTTAACGCGGATAAAAAGAAGTGCTTTCACCAAATTTCGTTCACCTACATCAATTACTTCGAGCGCTATCATGCTTTCAACAGACAGAAAGACATATGGGTCCAATATTGGTTTTGCATGGGAGGTACCAGAACTACTTGACCGACATAGCTCATTTTCAATACCAACTTGACGCGGATAAAAAGAAGTGCTTTCACCAAATTTAGTTCACCTACGTCAATTACTTTGAGCGCTATCGTGCTTTCAACAGACAGAGAGACATGTGGGCCCAATATTGGTTTTGCATGGGAGGTACCAGAACTACTTAACCGACATAGCTCATTTTCAATACCAACTTGACGCCGATAAAAAGAAGTCCTTTCACCAAATTTCGTTCACCTACGTCAATTACTTTGAGCGCTATCGTGCTTTAAACAGACAGAAAGACAAATGGGCCCAATATTGGTTTTGCATGGGAGGTACCAGAACTACTTGACCGACATAGCTCATTTTCAATACCAACTTGACGCGGATAAAAAGAAGTGATTTCACCAAATTTCGTTCACCTACGTCAATTACTTTGAGCGCTATCGTGCTTTAAACAGACAGAAAGACAAATGGGCCCAATATTGGTTTTGTATGGGAGGTACCAGAACTACTTAACCGACATAGCTCATTTTCAATACCAACCTGACGCCGATAAAAGGAAGTCCTTTCACCAAATTTCGTTCACCTACGTCAATTACTTTGAGCGCTATCGTGCTTTCAACAGACAGAAAGGCAAATGGGTCCAATATTGGTTTTGCATGGGAGGTACCAGAACTACTTGACCGACACAGCTCATTTTCAATACCAACCTGACGCGGATAAAACGAAGTGCTTTCACCAAATTTCGTTCACCTACGTCAATTACTTTGAGCGCTATCGTGCTTTAAACAGACAGAAAGACAAATGGGCCCAATATTGGTTTTGCATGGGAGGTACCAGAACTACTTGACCGACATAGCTCATTTTCAATACCAACTTGACGCGGATAAAAAGAAGTGCTTTCACCAAATTCCGTTCCCTACATCAATTACTTCGAGCGCTATCGTGCTTTCAACAGACAGAAAGACATATGGGTCCAATATTGGTTTTGCATGGGAGGTACCAGAACTACTTGACCGACATAGCTCATTTTCAATACCTATCTGACGCGGATAAAACGAAGTGCTTTCACCATATTTCGTTCACCTACGTCAATTACTTTGAGCGCTATCGTGCTTTCAACAGACAGAAAGACAAATGGGTCCAATATTGGTTTTGTATGGGACGTACCAGAACTACTTGACCGACATAGCCCATTTTCAATAACAACTTAACGCGGATAAAAAGAAGTGTTTTCACCAAATTTCGTTCACCTACGTCAATTACTTTGAGCGCTATCGTGCTTTCAACAGACAGAGAGACATGTGGGCCCAATATTGGTTTTGCATGGGAGGTACCAGAACTACTTGACCGACATAGCTCATTTGCAATACCAACTTGACGCCGATAAAAAGAAGTCCTTTCACCAAGTTTCGTTCACCTACGTTAATTACTTTGGGCGCTATCGTGCTTTCAACAGAGAGAGAGACATGTGTGCCCAATATTGGTTTTGCATGGGAGGTACCAGAACTACTTGACCGACATAGCTCATTTTCAATACCTACCTGACGCGGATAAAACGAAGTGCTTTCACCATATTTCGTTCACCTACGTCAATTACTTTGAGCGCTATCGTGCTTTCAACAGACAGAAAGACAAATGGGTCCAATATTGGTTTTGTATGGGAGGTACCAGAACTACTTGACCGACATAGCTCATTTGCAACACCAACTTGACGCCGATAAAAAGAAGTCCTTTCACCAAATTTCGTTCACCTACGTCAATTACTTTGACCGCTATCGTGCTTTCAACAGACAGAGAGACATGTGGGTCCAATATTGGTTTTGCATGGGAGGTACCAGAACTACTTGACCGACATAGCTCATTTTCAATACCAACCTGACGCCGATAAAAAGAAGTCCTTTCACCAAATTTCGTTCACCTAGGTCAATTACTTTGAGCGCTATCGTGCTTTCAACAGACATACAGACAGACAGACAGACGGACATGGCTAAATCGATTCAGAATGTGGTCCTGATTCAGAATATATATACATTATGAGGTCTCCGGTGACTCCTTCTTATCGTTACAAATTTATTGGCAAAGTGAATATACCTTCCTCTGGAGGGTATAACAAGTAAAAGTGTTATCATCGGCCTGGCCGATGCTTTGATACCCTCCACTGCATACAAGTCATGCAAAATTGGTTTTGTGAGGGAGGTACCAGAACTACTTGACCGACATAGCCCATTTTTAATACCAACCTGACGCCGATAAAAAAAAGTCCTTTCACAAAATTTCGTTCACCTACGTCAATTACTTTGGGTGCTATCGTGCTTTCAACAGACAGAGAGACATGTGGGCCCAATTTTGGTTTTGGGAGGTACCAGAACTACTTGACCGACATAGCTCATTTTCAATACCAACTTGACGCGGATAAAAAGAAGTGCTTTCACCAAATTTCGTTCACCTACGTCAATTACTTTGAGCGCTATCGTGCTTTCAACAGACAGAAAGGCAAATGGGTCCAATATTGGTTTTGCATGGGAGGTACCAGAACTACTTGACCGACATAGCTCATTTTCAATAACAACTTAACGCGGATAAAAAGAAGTGCTTTCACCAAATTTCGTTCACCTACATCAATTACTTTGAGCGCTATCATGCTTTCAACAGACAGAAAGACATATGGGTCCAATATTGGTTTTGCATGGGAGGTACCAGAACTACTTGACCGACATAGCTCATTTTCAATACCAACTTGACGCGGATAAAAAGAAGTGATTTCACCAAATTTCGTTCACCTACGTCAATTACTTTGAGCGCTATCGTGCTTTCAACAGACAGAAAGGCAAATGGGTCCAATATTGGTTTTGCATGGGAGGTACCAGAACTACTTGACCGACATAGCTCATTTTCAATACCAACCTGACGCGGATAAAACGAAGTGCTTTCACAAAATTTCGTTCACCTACGTCAATTACTTTGAGCGCTATCGTGCTTTCAACAGACAGAAAGACAAATGGGCCCAATATTGGTTTTGTATGGGAGGTACCAGAACTATTTGACCGACATAGCTCATTTTCAATACCAACTTGACGCGGATAAAAAGAAGTGCTTTCACCAAATTTCGTTCACCTACATGAATTACTTCGAGCGCTATCGTGCTTTCAACAGACAGAAAGACAAATGGGCCCAATATATGTTTTCATGGGAGGTACCAGAACTACTTGACCGACATAGCTCATTTTCAATACCTACCTGACGCGGATAAAACGAAGTGATTTCACCAAATTTCGCTCACCTACGTCAATTACTTTGAGCGCTATCGTGCTTTCAACAGACAGAAAGACAAATGGGCCCAATATTGGTTTTGCATGGGAGGTACCAGAACTACTTGACCGACATAGCTCATTTTCAATACCAACCTGACGCCGATAAAAAGAAGTCCTTTCACCAAATTTCGTTCACCTACGTCAATTACTTTGAGCGCTATCGTGCTTTCAACAGACATACAGACAGACAGACAGACGGACATGGCTAAATCGATTCAGAATGTGGTCCTGATTCAGAATATATATACATTATGAGGTCTCCTGTGACTCCTTGTTATCGTTACAAATTTATTGGCAAAGTGAATATACCTTCCTCTGGAGGGTATAACAAGTAAAAGTGTTATCATCGGCCTGGCCGATGCTTTGATACCCTCCACTGCATACAAGTCATGCAAAATTGGTTTTGTGAGGGAGGTACCAGAACTACTTGACCGACATAGCCCATTTTTAATACCAACCTGACGCCGATAAAAAAAAGTCCTTTCACCAAATTTCGTTCACCTACGTCAATTACTTTGGGTGCTATCGTGCTTTCAACAGACAGAGAGACATGTGGGCCCAATTTTGGTTTTGGGAGGTACCAGAACTACTTGACCGACATAGCTCATTTTCAATACCAACTTGACGCGGATAAAAAGAAGTGCTTTCACCAAATTTCGTTCACCTACGTCAATTACTTTGAGCGCTATCGTGCTTTCAACAGACAGAAAGGCAAATGGGTCCAATATTGGTTTTGCATGGGAGGTACCAGAACTACTTGACCGACATAGCTCATTTTCAATAACAACTTAACGCGGATAAAAAGAAGTGTTTTCACCAAATTTCGTTCACCTACATCAATTACTTCGAGCGGTATCATGCTTTCAACAGACAGAAAGACATATGGGTCCAATATTGGTTTTGCATGGGAGGTACCAGAACTACTTGACCGACATAGCTCATTTTCAATACCAACTTGACGCGGATAAAAAGAAGTGATTTCACCAAATTTCGTTCACCTACGTCAATTACTTTGAGCGCTATCGTGCTTTCAACAGACAGAAAGGCAAATGGGTCCAATATTGGTTTTGCATGGGAGGTACCAGAACTACTTGACCGACATAGCTCATTTTCAATACCAACCTGACGCGGATAAAACGAAGTGCTTTCACAAAATTTCGTTCACCTACGTCAATTACTTTGAGCGCTATCGTGCTTTCAACAGACAGAAAGACAAATGGGCCCAATATTGGTTTTGTATGGGAGGTACCAGAACTACTTGACCGACATAGCTCATTTTCAATACCAACTTGACGCGGATAAAAAGAAGTGCTTTCACCAAATTTGGTTCACCTACATCAATTACTTCGAGCGCTATCGTGCTTTCAACAGACAGAAAGACAAATGGGCCCAATATATGTTTTCATGGGAGGTACCAGAACTACTTGACCGACATAGCTCATTTTCAATACCTACCTGACGCGGATAAAACGAAGTGATTTCACCAAATTTCGCTCACCTACGTCAATTACTTTGAGCGCTATCGTGCTTTCAACAGACAGAAAGACAAATGGGCCCAATATTGGTTTTGCATGGGAGGTACCAGAACTACTTGACCGACATAGCTCATTTTCAATACCAACTTGACGCGGATAAAAAGAAGTGCTTTCACCAAATTTGGTTCACCTACGTCAATTACTTTGAGTGCTATCGTGCTTTCAACAGACAGAGTGACAAATGGGCCCAATATTGGTTTTGCATGGGAGGTACCAGAACTACTTGACCGACATAGCTCATTTTCAATACCAACTTGACGCGGATAAAAAGAAGTGCTTTCACCAAATTTGGTTCACCTACGTCAATTACTTTGAGTGCTATCGTGCTTTCAACAGACAGAGTGACAAATGGGCCCAATATTGGTTTTGCATGGGAGGTACCAGAACTACTTGACCGACATAGCTCATTTTCAATACCAACTTGACGCGGATAAAAAGAAGTGTTTTCACCAAATTTCGTTCACCTACGTTAATTACTTTGGGCGCTATCGTGCTTTCAACAGAGAGAGAGACATGTGTGCCCAATATTGGTTTTGCATGGGAGGTACCAGAACTACTTGACCGACATAGCTCATTTTCAATACCAAATTGACGCGGATAAAAAGAAGTGCTTTCACCAAATTTCGTTCACCTACGTCGATTACTTTGAGCGCTATCGTGCTTTCAACAGACAGAAAGACAAATGGGTCCAATATTGGTTTTGTATGGGAGGTACCAGAACTACTTGACCGACATAGCTCATTTGCAACACCAACTTGACGCCGATAAAAAGAAGTCCTTTCACCAAATTTCGTTCACCTACGTCAATTACTTTGACAGCTATCGTGCTTTCAACAGACAGAGAGACATGTGGGTCCAATATTGGTTTTGCATGGGAGGTACCAGAACTACTTGACCGACATAGCTCATTTTCAATACCAACCTGACGCCGATAAAAAGAAGTCCTTTCACCAAATTGCTTTCAACAGACATACAGACAGACAGACAGACGGACATGGCTAAATCGATTCAGAATGTGGTCCTGTTTCAGAATATATATACATTATGAGGTCTCCGGTGACTCCTTCTTATCGTTACAAATTTATTGGCAAAGTGAATATACCTTCCTCTGGAGGTTATAACAAGTAAGAGTGTTATCATCGGCCTGGCCGATGCTTTGATACCCTCCACTGCATACAAGTCATGCAAAATTGGTTTTGTGAGGGAGGTACCAGAACTACTTGACCGACATAGCCCATTTTTAATACCAACCTGACGCCGATAAAAAAAAGTCCTTTCACTAAATTTCGTTCACCTACGTCAATTACTTTGGGTGCTATCGTGCTTTCAACAGACAGAGAGACATGTGGGCCCAATATTGGTCTTGCATGGGAGGTACCAGAACTACTTGACCGACATAGCTCATTTTCAATACCAACTTGACGCGGATAAAAAGAAGTGCTTTCACCAAATTTCGTTCACCTACGTCAATTACTTTGAGCGCTATCGTGCTTTCAACAGACAGAAAGGCAAATGGGTCCAATATTGGTTTTGCATGGGAGGTACCAGAACTACTTGACCGACATAGCTCGTTTTCAATACCAACCTGACGCGGATAAAACGAAGTGCTTTCACAAAATTTCGTTCACCTACGTCAATTACTTTGAGCGCTATCGTGCTTTCAACAGACAGAAAGACAAATGGGCCCAATATTGGTTTTGTATGGGAGGTACCAGAACTACTTGACCGACATAGCTCATTTTCAATACCAACTTGACGCGGATAAAAAGAAGTGCTTTCACCAAATTTCGATCACCTACATCAATTACTTCGAGCGCTATCGTGCTTTCAACAGACAGAAAGACAAATGGGCCCAATATTGGTTTTGTATGGGAGGTACCAGAACTACTTGACCGACATAGCCCATTTTCAATACCAACCTGACGCCGATAAAAAGAAGTCCCTTCACCAAATTTCGTTCACCTACGTCAATTACTTTGAGCGCTATCGTGCTTTCAACAGACAGAAAGGCAAATGGGTCCAATATTGGTTTTGCATGGGAGGTACCAGAACTACTTGACCGACATAGCTCATTTTCAATACCTACCTGACGCGGATAAAACGAAGTGATTTCACCAAATTTCGTTCACCTACGTCAATAACTTTGAGCGCTATCGTGCTTTCAACAGACAGAAAGACAAATGGGCCCAATATTGGTTTTGCATGGGAGGTACCAGAACTTCTTGACCGACATAGCTCATTTTCAATACCAACTTGACGCGGATAAAAAGAAGTGCTTTCACCAAATTTCGTTCACCTACATCAATTACTTCGAGCGCTATCGTGCTTTCAACAGACAGAAAGACATATGGGTCCAATATTGGTTTTGCATGGGAGGTACCAGAACTACTTGACCGACATAGCTCATTTTCAATACCAACTTGACGCGGATAAAAAGAAGTGCTTTCACCAAATTTGGTTCACCTACGTCAATTACTTTGAGTGCTATCGTGCTTTCAACAGACAGAGTGACAAATGGGCCCAATATTGGTTTTGCATGGGAGGTACCAGAACTACTTGACCGACATAGCTCATTTTCAATACCAACTTGATGCGGATAAAAAGAAGTGCTTTCACCAAATTTGGTTCACCTACGTCAATTACTTTGAGTGCTATCGTGCTTTCAACAGACAGAGTGACAAATGGGCCCAATATTGGTTTTGCATGGGAGGTACCAGAACTACTTGACCGACATAGCTCATTTTCAATACCAACTTGACGCGGATAAAAAGAAGTGCTTTCACCAAATTTCGTTCACCTACGTCAATTACTTTGAGCGCTATCGTGCTTTCAACAGACAGAGAGACATGTGGGCCCAATATTGGTTTTGCATGGGAGGTACCAGAACTACTTGACCGACATAGCTCATTTTCAATACCAACTTGACGCGGATAAAAAGAAGTGCTTTCACCAAATTTGGTTCACCTACGTCAATTACTTTGAGTGCTATCGTGCTTTCAACAGACAGAGTGACAAATGGGCCCAATATTGGTTTTGCATGGGAGGTACCAGAACTACTTGACCGACATAGCTCATTTTCAATACCAACTTGACGCGGATAAAAAGAAGTGCTTTCACCAAATTTGGTTCACCTACGTCAATTACTTTGAGTGCTATCGTGCTTTCAACAGACAGAGTGACAAATGGGCCCAATATTGGTTTTGCATGGGAGGTACCAGAACTACTTGACCGACATAGCTCATTTTCAATACCAACTTGACGCGGATAAAAAGAAGTGCTTTCACCAAATTTCGTTCACCTACGTCGATTAGTTTGAGCGCTATCGTGCTTTCAACAGACAGAGAGACATGTGGGCCCAATATTGGTTTTGCATGGGAGGTACCAGAACTACTTGACCGACATAGCTCATTTTCAATACCAACTTGACGCGGATAAAACGAAGTGCTTTCACCATATTTCGTTCACCTACGTCAATTACTTTGAGCGCTATCGTGCTTTCAACAGACAGAAAGACAAATGGGTCCAATATTGGTTTTGTATGGGACGTACCAGAACTACTTGACCGACATAGCCCATTTTCAATAACAACTTAACGCGGATAAAAAGAAGTGTTTTCACCAAATTTCGTTCACCTACGTCAATTACTTTGAGCGCTATCGTGCTTTCAACAGACAGAGAGACATGTGGGCCCAATATTGGTTTTGCATGGGAGGTACCAGAACTACTTGACCGACATAGCTCATTTGCAATACCAACTTGACGCCGATAAAAAGAAGTCCTTTCACCAAGTTTCGTTCACCTACGTTAATTACTTTGGGCGCTATCGTGCTTTCAACAGAGAGAGAGACATGTGTGCCCAATATTGGTTTTGCATGGGAGGTACCAGAACTACTTGACCGACATAGCTCATTTTCAATACCAAATTGACGCGGATAAAAAGAAGTGCTTTCACCAAATTTCGTTCACCTACGTCGATTACTTTGAGCGCTATCGTGCTTTCAACAGACAGAAAGACAAATGGGTCCAATATTGGTTTTGTATGGGAGGTACCAGAACTACTTGACCGACATAGCTCATTTGCAACACCAACTTGACGCCGATAAAAAGAAGTCCTTTCACCAAATTTCGTTCACCTACGTCAATTACTTTGAGCGCTATCGTGCTTTCAACAGACATACAGACAGACAGACAGACGGACATGGCTAAATCGATTCAGAATGTGGTCCTGATTCAGAATATATATACATTATGAGGTCTCCGGTGACTCCTTCTTATCGTTACAAATTTATTGGCAAAGTGAATATACCTTCCTCTGGAGGGTATAACAAGTAAAAGTGTTATCATCGGCCTGGCCGATGCTTTGATACCCTCCACTGCATACAAGTCATGCAAAATTGGTTTTGTGAGGGAGGCACCAGAACTACTTGACCGACATAGCCCATTTTTAATACCAACCTGACGCCGATAAAAAAAAGTCCTTTCACCAAATTTCGTTCACCTACGTCAATTACTTTGGGTGCTATCGTGCTTTCAACAGACAGAAAGGCAAATGGGTCCAATATTGGTTTTGCATGGGAGGTACCAGAACTACTTGACCGACATAGCTCATTTTCAATACCTACCTGACGCGGATAAAACGAAGTGATTTCACCAAATTTCGTTCACCTACGTCAATTACTTTGAGCGCTATCGTGCTTTCAACAGACAGAAAGACAAATGGGCCCAATATTGGTTTTGCATGGGAGGTACCAGAACTACTTGACCGACATAGCTCATTTTCAATACCAACTTGACGCGGATAAAAAGAAGTGCTTTCACCAAATTTCGTTCACCTACATCAATTACTTCGAGCGCTATCGTGCTTTCAACAGACAGAAAGACATATGGGTCCAATATTGGTTTTGCATGGGAGGTACCAGAACTACTTGACCGACATAGCTCATTTTCAATACCAACTTGACGCGGATAAAAAGAAGTGCTTTCACCAAATTTGGTTCACCTACGTCAATTACTTTGAGTGCTATCGTGCTTTCAACAGACAGAGTGACAAATGGGCCCAATATTGGTTTTGCATGGGAGGTACCAGAACTACTTGACCGACATAGCTCATTTTCAATACCAACTTGACGCGGATAAAAAGAAGTGCTTTCACCAAATTTGGTTCACCTACGTCAATTACTTTGAGTGCTATCGTGCTTTCAACAGACAGAGTGACAAATGGGCCCAATATTGGTTTTGCATGGGAGGTACCAGAACTACTTGACCGACATAGCTCATTTTCAATACCAACTTGACGCGGATAAAAAGAAGTGCTTTCACCAAATTTCGTTCACCTACGTCGATTAGTTTGAGCGCTATCGTGCTTTCAACAGACAGAGAGACATGTGGGCCCAATATTGGTTTTGCATGGGAGGTACCAGAACTACTTGACCGACATAGCTCATTTTCAATACCAACTTGACGCGGATAAAACGAAGTGCTTTCACCCAATTACTTTGAGCGCTATCGTGCTTTCAACAGACAGAAAGACAAATGGGCCCAATATTGGTTTTGCATGGGAGGTACCAGAACTACTTGACCGACATAGCTCATTTTCAATACCAACTTGACGCGGATAAAAAGAAGTGCTTTCACCAAATTTGGTTCACCTACGTCAATTACTTTGAGTGCTATCGTGCTTTCAACAGACAGAGTGACAAATGGGCCCAATATTGGTTTTGCATGGGAGGTACCAGAACTACTTGACCGACATAGCTCATTTTCAATACCTACCTGACGCGGATAAAACGAAGTGATTTCACCAAATTTCGTTCACCTACGTCAATTACTTTGAGCGCTATCGTGCTTTCAACAGACAGAAAGACAAATGGGCCCAATATTGGTTTTGCATGGGAGGTACCAGAACTACTTGACCGACATAGCTCATTTTCAATACCAACTTGACGCGGATAAAAAGAAGTGCTTTCACCAAATTTCGATCACCTACATCAATTACTTCGAGCGCTATCGTGCTTTCAACAGACAGAAAGACAAATGGGCCCAATATTGGTTTTGTATGGGAGGTACCAGAACTACTTGACCGACATAGCCCATTTTCAATACCAACCTGACGCCGATAAAAAGAAGTCCCTTCACCAAATTTCGTTCACCTACGTCAATTACTTTGAGCGCTATCGTGCTTTCAACAGACAGAAAGGCAAATGGGTCCAATATTGGTTTTGCATGGGAGGTACCAGAACTACTTGACCGACATAGCTCATTTTCAATACCTACCTGACGCGGATAAAACGAAGTGATTTCACCAAATTTCGTTCACCTACGTCAATAACTTTGAGCGCTATCGTGCTTTCAACAGACAGAAAGACAAATGGGCCCAATATTGGTTTTGCATGGGAGGTACCAGAACTACTTGACCGACATAGCTCATTTTCAATACCAACTTGACGCGGATAAAAAGAAGTGCTTTCACCAAATTTCGTTCACCTACATCAATTACTTCGAGCGCTATCGTGCTTTCAACAGACAGAAAGACATATGGGTCCAATATTGGTTTTGCATGGGAGGTACCAGAACTACTTGACCGACATAGCTCATTTTCAATACCAACTTGACGCGGATAAAAAGAAGTGCTTTCACCAAATTTGGTTCACCTACGTCAATTACTTTGAGTGCTATCGTGCTTTCAACAGACAGAGTGACAAATGGGCCCAATATTGGTTTTGCATGGGAGGTACCAGAACTACTTGACCGACATAGCTCATTTTCAATACCAACTTGATGCGGATAAAAAGAAGTGCTTTCACCAAATTTGGTTCACCTACGTCAATTACTTTGAGTGCTATCGTGCTTTCAACAGACAGAGTGACAAATGGGCCCAATATTGGTTTTGCATGGGAGGTACCAGAACTACTTGACCGACATAGCTCATTTTCAATACCAACTTGACGCGGATAAAAAGAAGTGCTTTCACCAAATTTCGTTCACCTACGTCAATTACTTTGAGCGCTATCGTGCTTTCAACAGACAGAGAGACATGTGGGCCCAATATTGGTTTTGCATGGGAGGTACCAGAACTACTTGACCGACATAGCTCATTTTCAATACCAACTTGACGCGGATAAAAAGAAGTGCTTTCACCAAATTTGGTTCACCTACGTCAATTACTTTGAGTGCTATCGTGCTTTCAACAGACAGAGTGACAAATGGGCCCAATATTGGTTTTGCATGGGAGGTACCAGAACTACTTGACCGACATAGCTCATTTTCAATACCAACTTGACGCGGATAAAAAGAAGTGCTTTCACCAAATTTGGTTCACCTACGTCAATTACTTTGAGTGCTATCGTGCTTTCAACAGACAGAGTGACAAATGGGCCCAATATTGGTTTTGCATGGGAGGTACCAGAACTACTTGACCGACATAGCTCATTTTCAATACCAACTTGACGCGGATAAAAAGAAGTGCTTTCACCAAATTTCGTTCACCTACGTCGATTAGTTTGAGCGCTATCGTGCTTTCAACAGACAGAGAGACATGTGGGCCCAATATTGGTTTTGCATGGGAGGTACCAGAACTACTTGACCGACATAGCTCATTTTCAATACCAACTTGACGCGGATAAAACGAAGTGCTTTCACCATATTTCGTTCACCTACGTCAATTACTTTGAGCGCTATCGTGCTTTCAACAGACAGAAAGACAAATGGGTCCAATATTGGTTTTGTATGGGACGTACCAGAACTACTTGACCGACATAGCCCATTTTCAATAACAACTTAACGCGGATAAAAAGAAGTGTTTTCACCAAATTTCGTTCACCTACGTCAATTACTTTGAGCGCTATCGTGCTTTCAACAGACAGAGAGACATGTGGGCCCAATATTGGTTTTGCATGGGAGGTACCAGAACTACTTGACCGACATAGCTCATTTGCAATACCAACTTGACGCCGATAAAAAGAAGTCCTTTCACCAAGTTTCGTTCACCTACGTTAATTACTTTGGGCGCTATCGTGCTTTCAACAGAGAGAGAGACATGTGTGCCCAATATTGGTTTTGCATGGGAGGTACCAGAACTACTTGACCGACATAGCTCATTTTCAATACCAAATTGACGCGGATAAAAAGAAGTGCTTTCACCAAATTTCGTTCACCTACGTCGATTACTTTGAGCGCTATCGTGCTTTCAACAGACAGAAAGACAAATGGGTCCAATATTGGTTTTGTATGGGAGGTACCAGAACTACTTGACCGACATAGCTCATTTGCAACACCAACTTGACGCCGATAAAAAGAAGTCCTTTCACCAAATTTCGTTCACCTACGTCAATTACTTTGAGCGCTATCGTGCTTTCAACAGACATACAGACAGACAGACAGACGGACATGGCTAAATCGATTCAGAATGTGGTCCTGATTCAGAATATATATACATTATGAGGTCTCCGGTGACTCCTTCTTATCGTTACAAATTTATTGGCAAAGTGAATATACCTTCCTCTGGAGGGTATAACAAGTAAAAGTGTTATCATCGGCCTGGCCGATGCTTTGATACCCTCCACTGCATACAAGTCATGCAAAATTGGTTTTGTGAGGGAGGCACCAGAACTACTTGACCGACATAGCCCATTTTTAATACCAACCTGACGCCGATAAAAAAAAGTCCTTTCACCAAATTTCGTTCACCTACGTCAATTACTTTGGGTGCTATCGTGCTTTCAACAGACAGAAAGGCAAATGGGTCCAATATTGGTTTTGCATGGGAGGTACCAGAACTACTTGACCGACATAGCTCATTTTCAATACCTACCTGACGCGGATAAAACGAAGTGATTTCACCAAATTTCGTTCACCTACGTCAATTACTTTGAGCGCTATCGTGCTTTCAACAGACAGAAAGACAAATGGGCCCAATATTGGTTTTGCATGGGAGGTACCAGAACTACTTGACCGACATAGCTCATTTTCAATACCAACTTGACGCGGATAAAAAGAAGTGCTTTCACCAAATTTCGTTCACCTACATCAATTACTTCGAGCGCTATCGTGCTTTCAACAGACAGAAAGACATATGGGTCCAATATTGGTTTTGCATGGGAGGTACCAGAACTACTTGACCGACATAGCTCATTTTCAATACCAACTTGACGCGGATAAAAAGAAGTGCTTTCACCAAATTTGGTTCACCTACGTCAATTACTTTGAGTGCTATCGTGCTTTCAACAGACAGAGTGACAAATGGGCCCAATATTGGTTTTGCATGGGAGGTACCAGAACTACTTGACCGACATAGCTCATTTTCAATACCAACTTGACGCGGATAAAAAGAAGTGCTTTCACCAAATTTGGTTCACCTACGTCAATTACTTTGAGTGCTATCGTGCTTTCAACAGACAGAGTGACAAATGGGCCCAATATTGGTTTTGCATGGGAGGTACCAGAACTACTTGACCGACATAGCTCATTTTCAATACCAACTTGACGCGGATAAAAAGAAGTGCTTTCACCAAATTTCGTTCACCTACGTCGATTAGTTTGAGCGCTATCGTGCTTTCAACAGACAGAGAGACATGTGGGCCCAATATTGGTTTTGCATGGGAGGTACCAGAACTACTTGACCGACATAGCTCATTTTCAATACCAACTTGACGCGGATAAAACGAAGTGCTTTCACCATATTTCGTTCACCTACGTCAATTACTTTGAGCGCTATCGTGCTTTCAACAGACAGAAAGACAAATGGGTCCAATATTGGTTTTGTATGGGACGTACCAGAACAACTTGACCGACATAGCCCATTTTCAATAACAACTTAACGCGGATAAAAAGAAGTGTTTTCACCAAATTTCGTTCACCTACGTCAATTACTTTGAGCGCTATCGTGCTTTCAACAGACAGAGAGACATGTGGGCCCAATATTGGTTTTGCATGGGAGGTACCAGAACTACTTGACCGACATAGCTCATTTTCAATACCAACCTGACGCGGATAAAACGAAGTGCTTTCACAAAATTTCGTTCTCCTACGTCAATTACTTTGAGCGCTATCGTGCTTTCAACAGACAGAAAGACAAATGGGCCCAATATTGGTTTTGTATGGGAGGTACCAGAACTACTTGACCGACATAGCTCATTTTCAATACCAACTTGACGCGGATAAAAAGAAGTGCTTTCACCAAATTTCGTTCACCTACATCAATTACTTCGAGCGCTATCGTGCTTTCAACAGACAGAAAGACATATGGGTCCAATATTGGTTTTGCATGGGAGGTACCAGAACTACTTGACCGACATAGCTCATTTTCAATACCAACTTGACGCGGATAAAAAGAAGTGCTTTCACCAAATTTGGTTCACCTACGTCAATTACTTTGAGTGCTATCGTGCTTTCAACAGACAGAGTGACAAATGGGCCCAATATTGGTTTTGCATGGGAGGTACCAGAACTACTTGACCGACATAGCTCATTTTCAATACCAACTTGACGCGGATAAAAAGAAGTGCTTTCACCAAATTTGGTTCACCTACGTCAATTACTTTGAGTGCTATCGTGCTTTCAACAGACAGAGTGACAAATGGGCCCAATATTGGTTTTGCATGGGAGGTACCAGAACTACTTGACCGACATAGCTCATTTGCAACACCAACTTGACGCCGATAAAAAGAAGTCCTTTCACCAAATTTCGTTCACCTACGTCAATTACTTTGACCGCTATCGTGCTTTCAACAGACAGAGAGACATGTGGGTCCAATATTGGTTTTGCATGGGAGGTACCAGAACTACTTGACCGACATAGCTCATTTTCAATACCAACCTGACGCCGATAAAAAGAAGTCCTTTCACCAAATTGCTTTCAACAGACATACAGACAGACAGACAGACGGACATTGCTAAATCGATTCAGAATGTGGTCCTGATTCAGAATATATATACATTATGAGGTCTCCGGTGACTCCTTCTTATCGTTACAAATTTATTGGCAAAGTGAATATACCTTCCTCTGGAGGGTATAACAAGTAAAAGTGTTATCATCGGCCTGGCCGATGCTTTGATACCCTCCACTGCATACAAGTCATGCAAAATTGGTTTTGTGAGGGAGGTACCAGAACTACTTGACCGACATAGCCCATTTTTAATACCAACCTGACGCCGATAAAAAAAAGTCCTTTCACTAAATTTCGTTCACCTACGTCAATTACTTTGGGTGCTATCGTGCTTTCAATAGACAGAGAGACATGTGGGCCCAATATTGGTTTTGCATGGGAGGTACCAGAACTACTTGACCGACATAGCTCATTTTCAATACCAACTTGACGCGGATAAAAAGAAGTGCTTTCACCAAATTTCGTTCACCTACGTCAATTACTTTGAGCGCTATCGTGCTTTCAACAGACAGAAAGGCAAATGGGTCCAATATTGGTTTTGCATGGGAGGTACCAGAACTACTTGACCGACATAGCTCATTTTCAATACCAACTTGACGCGGATAAAAAGAAGTGCTTTCACCAAATTTGGTTCACCTACGTCAATTACTTTGAGTGCTATCGTGCTTTCAACAGACAGAGTGACAAATGGGCCCAATATTGGTTTTGCATGGGAGGTACCAGAACTACTTGACCGACATAGCTCATTTGCAACACCAACTTGACGCCGATAAAAAGAAGTCCTTTCACCAAATTTCGTTCACCTACGTCAATTACTTTGACCGCTATCGTGCTTTCAACAGACAGAGAGACATGTGGGTCCAATATTGGTTTTGCATGGGAGGTACCAGAACTACTTGACCGATATAGCTCATTTTCAATACCAACCTGACGCCGATAAAAAGAAGTCCTTTCACCAAATTGCTTTCAACAGACATACAGACAGACAGACAGACGGACATGGCTAAATCGATTCAGAATGTGGTCCTGATTCAGAATATATATACATTATGAGGTCTCCGGTGACTCCTTCTTATCGTTACAAATTTATTGGCAAAGTGAATATACCTTCCTCTGGAGGGTATAACAAGTAAAAGTGTTATCATCGGCCTGGCCGATGCTTTGATACCCTCCACTGCATACAAGTCATGCAAAATTGGTTTTGTGAGGGAGGTACCAGAACTACTTGACCGACATAGCCCATTTTTAATACCAACCTGACGCCGATAAAAAAAAGTCCTTTCACTAAATTTCGTTCACCTACGTCAATTACTTTGGGTGCTATCGTGCTTTCAACAGACAGAGAGACATGTGGGCCCAATATTGGTTTTGCATGGGAGGTACCAGAACTACTTGACCGACATAGCTCATTTTCAATACCAACTTGACGCGGATAAAAAGAAGTGCTTTCACCAAATTTCGTTCACCTACGTCAATTACTTTGAGCGCTATCGTGCTTTCAACAGACAGAAAGGCAAATGGGTCCAATATTGGTTTTGCATGGGAGGTACCAGAACTACTTGACCGACATAGCTCATTTTCAATACCAACTTGACGCGGATAAAAAGAAGTGCTTTCACCAAATTTGGTTCACCTACGTCAATTACTTTGAGTGCTATCGTGCTTTCAACAGACAGAGTGACAAATGGGCCCAATATTGGTTTTGCATGGGAGGTACCAGAACTACTTGACCGACATAGCTCATTTTCAATACCAACTTGACGCGGATAAAAAGAAGTGCTTTCACCAAATTTGGTTCACCTACGTCAATTACTTTGAGTGCTATCGTGCTTTCAACAGACAGAGTGACAAATGGGCCCAATATTGGTTTTGCATGGGAGGTACCAGAACTACTTGACCGACATAGCTCATTTGCAACACCAACTTGACGCCGATAAAAAGAAGTCCTTTCACCAAATTTCGTTCACCTACGTCAATTACTTTGACCGCTATCGTGCTTTCAACAGACAGAGAGACATGTGGGTCCAATATTGGTTTTGCATGGGAGGTACCAGAACTACTTGACCGATATAGCTCATTTTCAATACCAACCTGACGCCGATAAAAAGAAGTCCTTTCACCAAATTGCTTTCAACAGACATACAGACAGACAGACAGACGGACATGGCTAAATCGATTCAGAATGTGGTCCTGATTCAGAATATATATACATTATGAGGTCTCCGGTGACTCCTTCTTATCGTTACAAATTTATTGGCAAAGTGAATATACCTTCCTCTGGAGGGTATAACAAGTAAAAGTGTTATCATCGGCCTGGCCGATGCTTTGATACCCTCCACTGCATACAAGTCATGCAAAATTGGTTTTGTGAGGGAGGTACCAGAACTACTTGACCGACATAGCCCATTTTTAATACCAACCTGACGCCGATAAAAAAAAGTCCTTTCACTAAATTTCGTTCACCTACGTCAATTACTTTGGGTGCTATCGTGCTTTCAACAGACAGAGAGACATGTGGGCCCAATATTGGTTTTGCATGGGAGGTACCAGAACTACTTGACCGACATAGCTCATTTTCAATACCAACTTGACGCGGATAAAAAGAAGTGCTTTCACCAAATTTCGTTCACCTACGTCAATTACTTTGAGCGCTATCGTGCTTTCAACAGACAGAAAGGCAAATGGGTCCAATATTGGTTTTGCATGGGAGGTACCAGAACTACTTGACCGACATAGCTCATTTTCAATACCAACTTGACGCGGATAAAAAGAAGTGCTTTCACCAAATTTGGTTCACCTACGTCAATTACTTTGAGTGCTATCGTGCTTTCAACAGACAGAGTGACAAATGGGCCCAATATTGGTTTTGCATGGGAGGTACCAGAACTACTTGACCGACATAGCTCATTTTCAATACCAACTTGACGCGGATAAAAAGAAGTGCTTTCACCAAATTTGGTTCACCTACGTCAATTACTTTGAGTGCTATCGTGCTTTCAACAGACAGAGTGACAAATGGGCCCAATATTGGTTTTGCATGGGAGGTACCAGAACTACTTTACCGACATAGCTCATTTGCAACACCAACTTGACGCCGATAAAAAGAAGTCCTTTCACCAAATTTCGTTCACCTACGTCAATTACTTTGACCGCTATCGTGCTTTCAACAGACAGAGAGACATGTGGGCCCAATATTGGTTTTGCATGGGAGGTACCAGAACTACTTGACCGACATAGCTCATTTTCAATACCAACCTGACGCGGATAAAACGAAGTGCTTTCACAAAATTTCGTTCACCTACGTCAATTACTTTGAGCGCTATCGTGCTTTCAACAGACAGAAAGACAAATGGGCCCAATATTGGTTTTGTATGGGAGGTACCAGAACTACTTGACCGACATAGCTCATTTTCAATACCAACTTGACGCGGATAAAAAGAAGTGCTTTCACCAAATTTCGTTCACCTACGTCAATTACTTTGAGTGCTATCGTGCTTTCAACAGACAGAGTGACAAATGGGCCCAATATTGGTTTTGCATGGGAGGTACCAGAACTACTTGACCGACATAGCTCATTTGCAACACCAACTTGACGCCGATAAAAAGAAGTCCTTTCACCAAATTTCGTTCACCTACGTCAATTACTTTGACCGCTATCGTGCTTTCAACAGACAGAGAGACATGTGGGTCCAATATTGGTTTTGCATGGGAGGTACCAGAACTACTTGACCGACATAGCTCATTTTCAATACCAACCTGACGCCGATAAAAAGAAGCCCTTTCACCAAATTGCTTTCAACAGACATACAGACAGACAGACAGACGGACATGGCTAAATCGATTCAGAATGTGGTCCTGATTCAGAATATATATACATTATGAGGTCTCCGGTGACTCCTTCTTATCGTTACAAATTTATTGGCAAAGTGAATATACCTTCCTCTGGAGGGTATAACAAGTAAAAGTGTTATCATCGGCCTGGCCGATGCTTTGATACCCTCCACTGCATACAAGTCATGCAAAATTGGTTTTGTGAGGGAGGTACCAGAACTACTTGACCGACATAGCCCATTTTTAATACCAACCTGACGCCGATAAAAAAAAGTCCTTTCACTAAATTTCGTTCACCTACGTCAATTACTTTGGGTGCTATCGTGCTTTCAACAGACAGAGAGACATGTGGGCCCAATATTGGTTTTGCATGGGAGGTACCAGAACTACTTGACCGACATAGCTCATTTTCAATACCAACTTGACGCGGATAAAAAGAAGTGCTTTCACCAAATTTCGTTCACCTACGTCAATTACTTTGAGCGCTATCGTGCTTTCAACAGACAGAAAGGCAAATGGGTCCAATATTGGTTTTGCATGGGAGGTACCAGAACTACTTGACCGACATAGCTCATTTTCAATACCAACCTGACGCGGATAAAACGAAGTGCTTTCACAAAATTTCGTTCACCTACGTCAATTACTTTGAGCGCTATCGTGCTTTCAACAGACAGAAAGACAAATGGGCCCAATATTGGTTTTGTATGGAAGGTACCAGAACTACTTGACCGACATAGCTCATTTTCAATACCAACTTGACGCGGATAAAAAGAAGTGCTTTCACCAAATTTCGATCACCTACATCAATTACTTCGAGCGCTATCGTGCTTTCAACAGACAGAAAGACAAATGGGCCCAATATTGGTTTTGTATGGGAGGTACCAGAACTACTTGACCGACATAGCCCATTTTCTATACCAACCTGACGCCGATAAAAAGAAGTCCCTTCACCAAATTTCGTTCACCTACGTCAATTACTTTGAGCGCTATCGTGCTTTCAACAGACAGAAAGGCAAATGGGTCCAATATTGGTTTTGCATGGGAGGTACCAGAACTACTTGACCGACATAGCTCATTTTCAATACCTACCTGACGCGGATAAAACGAAGTGATTTCACCAAATTTCGTTCACCTACGTCAATAACTTTGAGCGCTATCGTGCTTTCAACAGACAGAAAGACAAATGGGCCCAATATTGGTTTTGCATGGGAGGTACCAGAACTACTTGACCGAAATAGCTCATTTTCAATACCAACTTGACGCGGATAAAAAGAAGTGCTTTCACCAAATTTCGTTCACCTACATCAATTACTTCGAGCGCTATCGTGCTTTCAACAGACAGAAAGACATATGGGTCCAATATTGGTTTTGCATGGGAGGTACCAGAACTACTTGACCGACATAGCTCATTTTCAATACTAACTTGATGCGGATAAAAAGAAGTGCTTTCACCAAATTTGGTTCACCTACGTCAATTACTTTGAGTGCTATCGTGCTTTCAACAGACAGAGTGACAAATGGGCCCAATATTGGTTTTGCATGGGAGGTACCAGAACTACTTGACCGACATAGCTCATTTTCAATACCAACTTGATGCGGATAAAAAGAAGTGCTTTCACCAAATTTGGTTCACCTACGTCAATTACTTTGAGTGCTATCGTGCTTTCAACAGACAGAGTGACAAATGGGCCCAATATTGGTTTTGCATGGGAGGTACCAGAACTACTTGACCGACATAGCTCATTTTCAATACCAACTTGACGCGGATAAAAAGAAGTGCTTTCACCAAATTTCGTTCACCTACGTCAATTACTTTGAGCGCTATCGTGCTTTCAACAGACAGAGACATGTGGGCCCAATATTGGTTTTGCATGGGAGGTACCAGAACTACTTGACCGACATAGCTCATTTTCAATACCAACTTGACGCGGATAAAAAGAAGTGCTTTCACCAAATTTGGTTCACCTACGTCGATTAGTTTGAGCGCTATCGTGCTTTCAACAGACAGAGAGACATGTGGGCCCAATATTGGTTTTGCATGGGAGGTACCAGAACTACTTGACCGACATAGCTCATTTTCAATACCAACTTGACGCGGATAAAACGAAGTGCTTTCACCATATTTCGTTCACCTACGTCAATTACTTTGAGCGCTATCGTGCTTTCAACAGACAGAAAGACAAATGGGTCCAATATTGGTTTTGTATGGGACGTACCAGAACTACTTGACCGACATAGCCCATTTTCAATAACAACTTAACGCGGATAAAGAGAAGTGTTTTCACCAAATTTCGTTCACCTACGTCAATTACTTTGAGCGCTATCGTGCTTTCAACAGACAGAGAGACATGTGGGCCCAATATTGGTTTTGCATGGGAGGTACCAGAACTACTTGACCGACATAGCTCATTTGCAATACCAACTTGACGCCGATAAAAAGAAGTCCTTTCACCAAGTTTCGTTCACCTACGTTAATTACTTTGGGCGCTATCGTGCTTTCAACAGAGAGAGAGACATGTGTGCCCAATATTGGTTTTGCATGGGAGGTACCAGAACTACTTGACCGACATAGCTCATTTTCAATACCAACCTGACGCGGATAAAACGAAGTGCTTTCACAAAATTTCGTTCACCTACGTCAATTACTTTGAGCGCTATCGTGCTTTCAACAGACAGAGAGACATGTGGGTCCAATATTGGTTTTGCATGGGAGGTACCAGAACTACTTGACCGACATAGCTCATTTTCAATACCAACCTGACGCGGATAAAACGAAGTGCTTTCACAAAATTTCGTTCACCTACGTCAATTACTTTGAGCGCTATCGTGCTTTCAACAGACAGAAAGACAAATGGGCCCAATATTGGTTTTGTATGGGAGGTACCAGAACTACTTGACCGACATAGCTCATTTTCAATACCAACTTGACGCGGATAAAAAGAAGTGCTTTCACCAAATTTCGATCACCTACATCAATTACTTCGAGCGCTATCGTGCTTTCAACAGACAGAAAGACAAATGGGCCCAATATTGGTTTTGTATGGGAGGTACCAGAACTACTTGACCGACATAGCCCATTTTCAATACCAACCTGACGCCGATAAAAAGAAGTCCCTTCACCAAATTTCGTTCACCTACGTCAATTACTTTGAGCGCTATCGTGCTTTCAACAGACAGAAAGGCAAATGGGTCCAATATTGGTTTTGCATGGGAGGTACCAGAACTACTTGACCGACATAGCTCATTTTCAATACCTACCTGACGCGGATAAAACGAAGTGATTTCACCAAATTTCGTTCACCTACGTCAATAACTTTGAGCGCTATCGTGCTTTCAACAGACAGAAAGACAAATGGGCCCAATATTGGTTTTGCATGGGAGGTACCAGAACTACTTGACCGACATAGCTCATTTTCAATACCAACTTGACGCGGATAAAAAGAAGTGCTTTCACCAAATTTCGTTCACCTACATCAATTACTTCGAGCACTATCGTGCTTTCAACAGACAGAAAGACATATGGGTCCAATATTGGTTTTGCATGGGAGGTACCAGAACTACTTGACCGACATAGCTCATTTTCTATACCAACTTGACGCGGATAAAAAGAAGTGCTTTCACCAAATTTGGTTCACCTACGTCAATTACTTTGAGTGCTATCGTGCTTTCAACAGACAGAGTGACAAATGGGCCCAATATTGGTTTTGCATGGGAGGTACCAGAACTACTTGACCGACATAGCTCATTTTCAATACCAACTTGATGCGGATAAAAAGAAGTGCTTTCACCAAATTTGGTTCACCTACGTCAATTACTTTGAGTGCTATCGTGCTTTCAACAGACAGAGTGACAAATGGGCCCAATATTGGTTTTGCATGGGAGGTACCAGAACTACTTGACCGACATAGCTCATTTTCAATACCAACTTGACGCGGATAAAAAGAAGTGCTTTCACCAAATTTCGTTCACCTACGTCAATTACTTTGAGCGCTATCGTGCTTTCAACAGACAGAGAGACATGTGGGCCCAATATTGGTTTTGCATGGGAGGTACCAGAACTACTTGACCGACATAGCTCATTTTCAACACCAACTTGACGCGGATAAAAAGAAGTGCTTTCACCAAATTTGGTTCACCTACGTCAATTACTTTGAGTGCTATCGTGCTTTCAACAGACAGAGTGACAAATGGGCCCAATATTGGTTTTGCATGGGAGGTACCAGAACTACTTGACCGACATAGCCCATTTTTAATACCAACCTGACGCCGATAAAAAAAAGTCCTTTCACTAAATTTCGTTCACCTACGTCAATTACTTTGGGTGCTATCGTGCTTTCAACAGACAGAGAGACATGTGGGCCCAATATTGGTTTTGCATGGGAGGTACCAGAACTACTTGACCGACATAGCTCATTTTCAATACCAACTTGACGCGGATAAAAAGAAGTGCTTTCACCAAATTTCGTTCACCTACGTCAATTACTTTGAGCGCTATCGTGCTTTCAACAGACAGAAAGGCAAATGGGTCCAATATTGGTTTTGCATGGGAGGTACCAGAACTACTTGACCGACATAGCTCATTTTCAATACCAACCTGACGCGGATAAAACGAAGTGCTTTCACAAAATTTCGTTCACCTACGTCAATTACTTTGAGCGCTATCGTGCTTTCAACAGACAGAAAGACAAATGGGCCCAATATTGGTTTTGTATGGGAGGTACCAGAACTACTTGACCGACATAGCTCATTTTCAATACCAACTTGACGCGGATAAAAAGAAGTGCTTTCACCGAATTTCGATCACCTACATCAATTACTTCGAGCGCTATCGTGCTTTCAACAGACAGAAAGACAAATGGGCCCAATATTGGTTTTGTATGGGAGGTACCAGAACTACTTGACCGACATAGCCCATTTTCAATACCAACCTGACGCCGATAAAAAGAAGTCCCTTCACCAAATTTCGTTCACCTACGTCAATTACTTTGAGCGCTATCGTGCTTTCAACAGACAGAAAGGCAAATGGGTCCAATATTGGTTTTGCATGGGAGGTACCAGAACTACTTGACCGACATAGCTCATTTTCAATACCTACCTGACGCGGATAAAACGAAGTGATTTCACCAAATTTCGTTCACCTACGTCAATAACTTTGAGCGCTATCGTGCTTTCAACAGACAGAAAGACAAATGGGCCCAATATTGGTTTTGCATGGGAGGTACCAGAACTACTTGACCGACATAGCTCATTTTCAATACCAACTTGACGCGGATAAAAAGAAGTGCTTTCACCAAATTTCGTTCACCTACATCAATTACTTCGAGCGCTATCGTGCTTTCAACAGACAGAAAGACATATGGGTCCAATATTGGTTTTGCATGGGAGGTACCAGAACTACTTGACCGACATAGCTCATTTTCAATACCAACTTGACGCGGATAAAAAGAAGTGCTTTCACCAAATTTGGTTCACCTACGTCAATTACTTTGAGTGCTATCGTGCTTTCAACAGACAGAGTGACAAATGGGCCCAATATTGGTTTTGCATGGGAGGTACCAGAACTACTTGACCGACATAGCTCATTTTCAATACCAACTTGATGCGGATAAAAAGAAGTGCTTTCACCAAATTTGGTTCACCTACGTCAATTACTTTGAGTGCTATCGTGCTTTCAACAGACAGAGTGACAAATGGGCCCAATATTGGTTTTGCATGGGAGGTACCAGAACTACTTGACCGACATAGCTCATTTTCAATACCAACTTGACGCGGATAAAAAGAAGTGCTTTCACCAAATTTCGTTCACCTACGTCAATTACTTTGAGCGCTATCGTGCTTTCAACAGACAGAGAGACATGTGGGCCCAATATTGGTTTTGCATGGGAGGTACCAGAACTACTTGACCGACATAGCTCATTTTCAACACCAACTTGACGCGGATAAAAAGAAGTGCTTTCACCAAATTTGGTTCACCTACGTCAATTACTTTGAGTGCTATCGTGCTTTCAACAGACAGAGTGACAAATGGGCCCAATATTGGTTTTGCATGGGAGGTACCAGAACTACTTGACCGACATAGCTCATTTTCAATACCAACTTGACGCGGATAAAAAGAAGTGCTTTCACCAAATTTGGTTCACCTACGTCAATTACTTTGAGTGCTATCGTGCTTTCAACAGACAGAGTGACAAATGGGCCCAATATTGGTTTTGCATGGGAGGTACCAGAACTACTTGACCGACATAGCTCATTTTCAATACCAACTTGACGCGGATAAAACGAAGTGCTTTCACCATATTTCGTTCACCTACGTCAATTACTTTGAGCGCTATCGTGCTTTCAACAGACAGAAAGACAAATGGGTCCAATATTGGTTTTGTATGGGACGTACCAGAACTACTTGACCGACATAGCCCATTTTCAATAACAACTTAACGCGGATAAAAAGAAGTGTTTTCACCAAATTTCGTTCACCTACGTCAATTACTTTGACCGCTATCGTGCTTTCAACAGACAGAGAGACATGTGGGTCCAATATTGGTTTTGCATGGGAGGTACCAGAACTACTTGACCGACATAGCTCATTTTCAATACCAACCTGACGCCGATAAAAAGAAGTCCTTTCACCAAATTTCGTTCACCTACGTCAATTACTTTGAGCGCTATCGTGCTTTCAACAGACATACAGACAGACAGACAGACGGACATGGCTAAATCGATTCAGAATGTGGTCCTGATTCAGAATATATATACATTATGAGGTCTCCGGTGACTCCTTCTTATCGTTACAAATTTATTGGCAAAGTGAATATACCTTCCTCTGGAGGGTATAACAAGTAAAAGTGTTATCATCGGCCTGGCCGATGCTTTGATACCCTCCACTGCATACAAGTCATGCAAAATTGGTTTTGTGAGGGAGGCACCAGAACTACTTGACCGACATAGCCCATTTTTAATACCAACCTGACGCCGATAAAAAAAAGTCCTTTCACCAAATTTCGTTCACCTACGTCAATTACTTTGGGTGCTATCGTGCTTTCAACAGACAGAAAGGCAAATGGGTCCAATATTGGTTTTGCATGGGAGGTACCAGAACTACTTGACCGACATAGCTCATTTTCAATACCTACCTGACGCGGATAAAACGAAGTGATTTCACCAAATTTCGTTCACCTACGTCAATTACTTTGAGCGCTATCGTGCTTTCAACAGACAGAAAGACAAATGGGCCCAATATTGGTTTTGCATGGGAGGTACCAGAACTACTTGACCGACATAGCTCATTTTCAATACCAACTTGACGCGAATAAAAAGAAGTGCTTTCACCAAATTTCGTTCACCTACATCAATTACTTCGAGCGCTATCGTGCTTTCAACAGACAGAAAGACATATGGGTCCAATATTGGTTTTGCATGGGAGGTACCAGAACTACTTGACCGACATAGCTCATTTTCAATACCAACTTGACGCGGATAAAAAGAAGTGCTTTCACCAAATTTGGTTCACCTACGTCAATTACTTTGAGTGCTATCGTGCTTTCAACAGACAGAGTGACAAATGGGCCCAATATTGGTTTTGCATGGGAGGTACCAGAACTACTTGCCCGACATAGCTCATTTTCAATACTAACTTGACGCGGATAAAAAGAAGTGCTTTCACCAAATTTCGTTCACCTACGTCAATTACTTTGAGCGCTATCGTGCTTTCAACAGACAGAGAGACATGTGGGCCCAATATTGGTTTTGCATGGGAGGTACCAGAACTACTTGACCGACATAGCTCATTTTCAATACCAACTTGACGCGCATAAAAAGAAGTGCTTTCACCAAATTTGGTTCACCTACGTCAATTACTTTGAGTGCTATCGTGCTTTCAACAGACAGAGTGACAAATGGGCCCAATATTGGTTTTGCATGGGAGGTACCAGAACTACTTGACCGACATAGCTCATTTTCAATACCAACTTGACGCGGATAAAAAGAAGTGCTTTCTGCAAATTTCGTTCACCTACGTCAATTACTTTGAGTGCTATCGTGCTTTCAACAGACAGAGAGACAAATGGGCCCAATATTGGTTTTGCATGGGAGGTACCAGAACTACTTGACCGACATAGCTCATTTTCAATAACAACTTAACGCGGATAAAACGACGTGCTTTCACCAAATTTCGTTCACCTACGTCAATTACTTTGAGCGCTATCGTGCTTTCAACAGACAGAAAGACAAATCGGTCCAATATTGGTTTTGTATGGGAGGTACCAGAACTACTTGACCGACATAGCCCATTTTCAATAACAACTTAACGCGGATAAAAAGAAGTGCTTTCACCAAATTTCGTTCACCTACGTCGATTAGTTTGAGCGCTATCGTGCTTTCAACAGACAGAGAGACATGTGGGCCCAATATTGGTTTTGCATGGGAGGTACCAGAACTACTTGACCGACATAGCTCATTTTCAATACCAACTTGACGCGGATAAAAAGAAGTGCTTTCACAAAATTTTGTTCGCCTACGTCAATTACATTGAGTGCTATCGTGCTTTCAACAGACAGAGAGACAAATGGGCCCAATATTGGTTTTGCATGGGAGGTACCAGAACTACTTGACCGACATAGCTCATTTTCAGTAACAACTTGACGCGGATAAAAAGAAGTGCTTTCACCAAATTTCGTTCACCTGCGTCAATTACTTTGAGCGCTATCGTGCTTTCAACAGACAGAGAGACATGTGGGTCCAATATTGGTTTTGCATGGGAGGTACCAGAAGTACTTGACCGACATAGCTCATTTTCAATACCAACTTGACGCCGATAAAAAGAAGTGCTTTCACCAAATTTCGTTCACCTACGTCAATTACTTTGAGTGCTATCGTGCTTTCAACAGACAGAGAGACATGTGGGCCCAATATTGGTTTTGCATGGGAGGTACCAGAACTACTTGACCGACATAGCTCATTTTCAATACCAACTTGACGCCGATAAAAAGAAGTGCTTTCACCAAATTTCGTTCACCTACGTCAATTACATTGAGTGCTATCGTGCTTTCAACAGACAGAGAGACAAATGGGCCCAATATTGGTTTTGCATGGGAGGTACCAGAACTACTTGACCGACATAGCTCATTTTCAATACCAACTTGACGCGGATAAAAAGAAGTGCTTTCACCGAATTTCGTTCACCTACGTCAATTACTTTGAGCGCTATCGTGCTTTCAACAGACAGAAAGGCAAATGGGTCCAATATTGGTTTTGCATGGGAGGTACCAGAACTACTTGACCGACATAGCTCATTTTCAATACCAACCTGACGCGGATAAAACGAAGTGCTTTCACCAAATTTCGTTCACCTACATCAATTACTTTGAGCGGTATCGTGCTTTCAACAGACAGAAAGACAAATGGGTCCAATATTGGTTTTGCATGGGAGGTACCAGAAGTACTTGACCGACATAGCTCATTTTCAATACCAACTTGACGCCGATAAAAAGAAGTGCTTTCACCGAATTTCGTTCACCTACGTCAATTACTTTGAGCGCTATCGTGCTTTCAACAGACAGAAAGGCAAATGGGTCCAATATTGGTTTTGCATGGGAGGTACCAGAACTACTTGACCGACATAGCTCATTTTCAATACCAACCTGACGCGGATAAAACGAAGTGCTTTCACCAAATTTCGTTCACCTACATCAATTACTTTGAGCGGTATCGTGCTTTCAACAGACAGAAAGACAAATGGGTCCAATATTGGTTTTGCATGGGAGGTACCAGAAGTACTTGACCGACATAGCTCATTTTCAATACCAACTTGACGCCGATAAAAAGAAGTGCTTTCACCAAATTTCGTTCACCTACGTCAATTACATTGAGTGCTATCGTGCTTTCAACAGACAGAGAGACAAATGGGCCCAATATTGGTTTTGCATGGGAGGTACCAGAACTACTTGACCGACATAGCTTCGTTCGTTCACCTACGTCAATTACTTTGAGCTGTATCGTGCTTTCAACAGACAGAAAGACAAATGGGTCCAATATTGGTTTTGCATGGGAGGTACCAGAAGTACTTGACCGACATAGCTCATTTTCAATACCAACTTGACGCCGATAAAAAGAAGTGCTTTCACCGAATTTCGTTCACCTACGTCAATTACTTTGAGCGCTATCGTGCTTTCAACAGACAGAAAGGCAAATAGGTCCAATATTGGTTTTGCATGGGAGGTACCAGAACTACTTGACCGACATAGCTCATTTTCAATACCAACCTGACGCGGATAAAACGAAGTGCTTTCACCAAATTTCGTTCACCTACATCAATTACTTTGAGCGGTATCGTGCTTTCAACAGACAGAAAGACAAATGGGTCCAATATTGGTTTTGCATGGGAGGTACCAGAAGTACTTGACCGACATAGCTCATTTTCAATACCAACTTGACGCCGATAAAAAGAAGTGCTTTCACCAAATTTCGTTCACCTACGTCAATTACTTTGAGTGCTATCGTGCTTTCAACAGACAGAGAGACATGTGGGCCCAATATTGGTTTTGCATGGGAGGTACCAGAACTACTTGACCGACATAGCTCATTTGCAATACCAACTTGACGCCGATAAAAAGAAGTCCTTTGACCAAATTTCGTTCACCTACGTCAATTACTTTGATCGCTATCGTGCTTTCTACAGACAGAAAGACAAATGGGTCCAATATTGGTTTTGCATGGGAGGTACCAGAAGTACTTGACCGACATAGCTCATTTGCAATACCAACTTGACGCCGATAAAAAGAAGTCCTTTGACCAAATTTCGTTCACCTACGTCAATTACTTTGAGCGCTATCGTGCTTTCTACAGACAGAAAGACAAATGGGTCCAATATTGGTTTTGCATGGGAGGTACCAGAAGTACTTGACCGACATAGCTCATTTTCAATACCAACCTGACGCGGATAAAACGAAGTGCTTTCACCAAATTTCGTTCACCTACATCAATTACTTTGAGCGGTATCGTGCTTTCAACAGACAGAAAGACAAATGGGTCCAATATTGGTTTTGCATGGGAGGTACCAGAACTACTTGACCGACATAGCTCATTTGCAATACCAACTTGACGCCGATAAAAAGAAGTCCTTTGACCAAATTTCGTTCACCTACGTCAATTACTTTGAGTGCTATCGTGCTTTCAACAGACAGAGAGACATGTGGGCCCAATATTGGTTTTGCATGGGAGGTACCAGAACTACTTGACCGACATAGCTCATTTTCAATACCAACCTGACGCGGATAAAACGAAGTGCTTTCACCAAATTTCGTTCACCTACATCAATTACTTTGAGCGGTATCGTGCTTTCAACAGACAGAAAGACAAATGGGTCCAATATTGGTTTTGCATGGGAGGTACCAGAAGTACTTGACCGACATAGCTCATTTTCAATACCAACTTGACGCCGATAAAAAGAAGTGCTTTCACCAAATTTCGTTCACCTACGTCAATTACTTTGAGTGCTATCGTGCTTTCAACAGACAGAGAGACATGTGGGCCCAATATTGGTTTTGCATGGGAGGTACCAGAACTACTTGACCGACATAGCTCATTTGCAATACCAACTTGACGCCGATAAAAAGAAGTCCTTTCACCAAATTTCATTCACCTACATCAATTACTTTGGGCGCTATCGTGCTTTCAACAGACAGAGAGGCATGGGTCCAATATTGGTTTTGTATGGGAGGTACCAGAACTACTTGACCGACATAGCCCATTTTCAATACCAACCTGACGCCGATAAAAAGAAGTCCTTTCACCAAATTTCATTCACCTACGTCAATTACTTTGGGCGCTATCGTGCTTTCAACAGACAGAGAGGCATGGGTCCAATATTGGTTTTGTATGGGAGGTACCAGAACTACTTGACCGACATAGCCCATTTTCAATACCAACCTGACGCCGATAAAAAGAAGTCCTTTCACCAAATTTCATTCACCTACGTCAATTACTTTGGGCGCCATCGTGCTTTCAACAGACAGAGAGACATATGGGTCCAATATTGGTTTTGTATGGGAGGTACCAGAACTACTTGACCGACATAGCCCATTTTCAATACCAACCTGACGCCGATAAAAAGAAGTCTTTTCACCAAATTTCATTCACCTACGTCAATTACTTTGGGCGCTTTCGTGCTTTCAACAGACAGACAGACAGACAGACAGACAGACAGACAGACGGACATGGCTAAATCGATTCAGAATGTGATCCTGATTCAGAATATATATACTTTATGAGGTCTCCGGTGACTCCTTCTTTGCGTTACAAATGTATTGGCAAAGTGAATATACCTTCCTCTGGAGGGTATAAAAAGAAGTGCTTTCACTCAATTTCGTTCACCTACGTCAATTAATTTGAGCGCTATCGTGCTTTCAACAGACAGAAAGGCAAATGGGTCCAATATTGGTTTTGCATGGGAGGTACCAGAACTACTTGACCGACATAGCTCATTTTCAATACCAACCTGACGCGGATAAAACGAAGTGCTTTCACCAAATTTCGTTCACCTACGTCTATTACTTTGAGCGGTATCGTGCTTTCAACAGACAGAAAGACAAATGGGTCCAATATTGGTTTTGCATGGGAGGTACCAGAAGTACTTGACCAACTTGACGATGATAAAAAGAAGTGCTTTCACCAAATTTCGTTCACCTACGTCAATTACTTTGAGTGCTATCGTGCTTTCAACAGACAGAGAGACATGTGGGCCCAATATTGGTTTTGCATGGGAGGTACCAGAACTACTTGACCGACATAGCTTCGTTCGTTCACCTACGTCAATTACTTTGAGCTGTATCGTGCTTTCAACAGACAGAAAGACAAATGGGTCCAATATTGGTTTTGCATGGGAGGTACCAGAAGTACTTGACCGACATAGCTCATTTTCAATACCAACTTGACGCCGATAAAAAGAAGTGCTTTCACCGAATTTCGTTCACCTACGTCAATTACTTTGAGCGCTATCGTGCTTTCTACAGACAGAAAGACAAATGGGTCCAATATTGGTTTTGTATGGGAGGTACCAGAACTACTTGACCGACATGGCCCATTTTCAATAACAACTTAACGCGGATAAAAAGAAGTGCTTTCACCAAATTTCGTTCACCTACATCAATTACTTCGAGCGCTATCATGCTTTCAACAGACAGAAAGACATATGGGTCCAATATTGGTTTTGCATGGGAGGTACCAGAACTACTTGACCGACATAGCTTCGTTCGTTCACCTACGTCAATTACTTTGAGCTGTATCGTGCTTTCAACAGACAGAAAGACAAATGGGTCCAATATTGGTTTTGCATGGGAGGTACCAGAAGTACTTGACCGACATAGCTCATTTTCAATACCAACTTGACGCCGATAAAAAGAAGTGCTTTCACCGAATTTCGTTCACCTACGTCAATTACTTTGAGCGCTATCGTGCTTTCAACAGACAGAAAGGCAAATGGGTCCAATATTGGTTTTGCATGGGAGGTACCAGAACTACTTGACCGACATAGCTCATTTTCAATACCAACCTGACGCGGATAAAACGAAGTGCTTTCACCAAATTTCGTTCACCTACATCAATTACTTTGAGCGGTATCGTGCTTTCAACAGACAGAAAGACAAATGGGTCCAATATTGGTTTTGCATGGGAGGTACCAGAAGTACTTGACCGACATAGCTCATTTTCAATACCAACTTGACGCCGATAAAAAGAAGTGCTTTCACCAAATTTCGTTCACCTACGTCAATTACTTTGAGTGCTATCGTGCTTTCAACAGACAGAGAGACATGTGGGCCCAATATTGGTTTTGCATGGGAGGTACCAGAACTACTTGACCGACATAGCTCATTTGCAATACCAACTTGACGCCGATAAAAAGAAGTCCTTTGACCAAATTTCGTTCACCTACGTCAATTACTTTGATCGCTATCGTGCTTTCTACAGACAGAAAGACAAATGGGTCCAATATTGGTTTTGCATGGGAGGTACCAGAAGTACTTGACCGACATAGCTCATTTTCAATACCATCTTGACGCCGATAACAAGTAAAAGTGTTATCATCGGCCTGGCCGATGCTTTGATACCCTCCACTGCATACAAGTCATGCAAAATTGGTTTTGTGAGGGAGGTACCAGAACTACTTGACCGACATAGCAGGTTTTCAATACCAACCTAACGACGATAAAAATAAGTTCTCTCACCAAATTTCATTCACCTACATCAATTACTTTGGGCGGTATCGTGCTTTCAACAGACAGAGAGGCATGGGTCCAATATTGGTTTTGTATGGGAGGTACCAGAACTACTTGACCGACATAGCCCATTTTCAATACCAACCTAACGACGATAAAAAGAAGTTCTCTCACCAAATTTCATTCACCTACGTCAATTACTTTGGGCGCCATCGTGCTTTCAACAGACAGAGAGACATATGGGTCCAATATTGGTTTTGTATGGGAGGTACCAGAACTACTTGGCCGACATAGCGCATTTTCAATACCAACCTGACGCCGATAAAAATAAGTCCTTTCACCAAATTTCATTCACCTACGTCAATTACTTTGGGCGCTATCGTGCTTTCAACAGACAGACAGACAGACAGACAGACAGACAGACAGACAGACAGACAGACGGACATGGCTAAATCGATTCAGAATGTGATCCTGATTCAGAATATATATACTTTATGAGGTCTCCGGTGACTCCTTCTTTGCGTTACAAATGTATTGGCAAAGTGAATATACCTTCCTCTGGAGGGTATAAAAAGAAGTGCTTTCACTCAATTTCGTTCACCTACGTCAATTACTTTGAGCGCTATCGTGCTTTCAACAGACAGAAAGGCAAATGGGTCCAATATTGGTTTTGCATGGGAGGTACCAGAACTACTTGACCGACATAGCTCATTTTCAATACCAACCTGACGCGGATAAAACGAAGTGCTTTCACCAAATTTCGTTCACCTACGTCAATTACTTTGAGCGGTATCGTGCTTTCAACAGACAGAAAGACAAATGGGTCCAATATTGGTTTTGCATGGGAGGTACCAGAACTACTTGACCGACATGGCCCATTTTCAATAACAACTTAACGCGGGTAAAAAGAAGTGCTTTCACCAAATTTCGTTCACCTACATCAATTACTTCGAGCGCTATCATGCTTTCAACAGACAGAAAGACATATGGGTCCAATATTGGTTTTGCATGGGAGGTACCAGAACTACTTGACCGACATAGCTCATTTGCAATACCAACTTGACGCCGATAAAAAGAAGTCCTTTGACCAAATTTCGTTCACATACGTCAATTACTTTGAGCGCTATCGTCCTTTCAACAGACAGAGAGGCATGGGTCCAATATTGGTTTTGTATGGGAGGTACCAGAACTACTTGACCGACATAGCCCATTTTCAATACCAACCTGACGCCGATAAAAAGAAGCGATTTCACCAAATTTCATTCACCTACGTCGATTACTTTGGGCGCCATCGTGCTTTCAACAGACAGAGAGACATATGGGTCCAATATTGGTTTTGTATGGGAGGTACCAGAACTACTTGACCGACATAGCCCATTTTCAATACCAACCTGACGCCGATAAAAAGAAGTCTTTTCACCAAATTTCATTCACCTACGTCAATTACTTTGGGCGCTATCGTGCTTTCAACAGACAGACAGACAGACAGACAGACAGACAGACAGACAGACAGACAGACGGACATGGCTAAATCGATTCAGAATGTGATCCTGATTCAGAATATATATACTTTATGAGGTCTCCGGTGACTCCTTCTTTGCGTTACAAATGTATTGGCAAAGTGAATATACCTTCCTCTGGAGGGTATAAAAAGAAGTGCTTTCACTCAATTTCGTTCACCTACGTCAATTACTTTGAGCGCTATCGTGCTTTCAACAGACAGAAAGGCAAATGGGTCCAATATTGGTTTTGCATGGGAGGTACCAGAACTACTTGACCGACATAGCTCATTTTCAATACCAACCTGACGCGGATAAAACGAAGTGCTTTCACCAAATTTCGTTCACCTACGTCAATTACTTTGAGCGGTATCGTGCTTTCAACAGACAGAAAGACAAATGGGTCCAATATTGGTTTTGCATGGGAGGTACCAGAAGTACTTGACCGACATAGCTCATTTTCAATACCAACTTGACGATGATAAAAAGAAGTGCTTTCACCAAATTTCGTTCACCTACGTCAATTACTTTGAGTGCTATCGTGCTTTCAACAGACAGAGAGACATGTGGGCCCAATATTGGTTTTGCATGGGAGGTACCAGAACTACTTGACCGACATAGCTCATTTGCAATACCAACTTGACGCCGATAAAAAGAAGTCCTTTGACCAAATTTCGTTCACCTACGTCAATTACTTTGAGCGCTATCGTGCTTTCTACAGACAGAAAGACAAATGGGTCCAATATTGGTTTTGTATGGGAGGTACCAGAACTACTTGACCGACATGGCCCATTTTCAATAACAACTTAACGCGGATAAAAAGAAGTGCTTTCACCAAATTTCGTTCACCTACATCGATTACTTCGAGCGCTATCATGCTTTCAACAGACAGAAAGACATATGGGTCCAATATTGGTTTTGCATGGGAGGTACCAGAACTACTTGACCGACATAGCTCATTTTCAATACCATCTTGAGGCGGATAAAACGAAGTGCTTTCACCAAATTTCGTTCACCTACATCAATTACTTTGAGCGGTATCGTGCTTTCAACAGACAGAAAGACAAATGGGTCCAATATTGGTTTTGCATGGGAGGTACCAGAACTACTTGACCGACATAGCTCATTTGCAATACCAACTTGACGCCGATAAAAAGAAGTCCTTTGACCAAATTTCGTTCACCTACGTCAATTACTTTGAGTGCTATCGTGCTTTCAACAGACAGAGAGACATGTGGGCCCAATATTGGTTTTGCATGGGAGGTACCAGAACTACTTGACCGACATAGCTCATTTTCAATACCAACCTGACGCGGATAAAACGAAGTGCTTTCACCAAATTTCGTTCACCTACATCAATTACTTTGAGCGGTATCGTGCTTTCAACAGACAGAAAGACAAATGGGTCCAATATTGGTTTTGCATGGGAGGTACCAGAAGTACTTGACCGACATAGCTCATTTTCAATACCAACTTGACGCCGATAAAAAGAAGTGCTTTCACCAAATTTCGTTCACCTACGTCAATTACTTTGAGTGCTATCGTGCTTTCAACAGACAGAGAGACATGTGGGCCCAATATTGGTTTTGCATGGGAGGTACCAGAACTACTTGACCGACATAGCTCATTTGCAATACCAACTTGACGCCGATAAAAAGAAGTCCTTTCACCAAATTTCATTCACCTACATCAATTACTTTGGGCGCTATCGTGCTTTCAACAGACAGAGAGGCATGGGTCCAATATTGGTTTTGTATGGGAGGTACCAGAACTACTTGACCGACATAGCCCATTTTCAATACCAACCTGACGCCGATAAAAAGAAGTCCTTTCACCAAATTTCATTCACCTACGTCAATTACTTTGGGCGCTATCGTGCTTTCAACAGACAGAGAGGCATGGGTCCAATATTGGTTTTGTATGGGAGGTACCAGAACTACTTGACCGACATAGCCCATTTTCAATACCAACCTGACGCCGATAAAAAGAAGTCCTTTCACCAAATTTCATTCACCTACGTCAATTACTTTGGGCGCCATCGTGCTTTCAACAGACAGAGAGACATATGGGTCCAATATTGGTTTTGTATGGGAGGTACCAGAACTACTTGACCGACATAGCCCATTTTCAATACCAACCTGACGCCGATAAAAAGAAGTCTTTTCACCAAATTTCATTCACCTACGTCAATTACTTTGGGCGCTTTCGTGCTTTCAACAGACAGACAGACAGACAGACAGACAGACAGACAGACGGACATGGCTAAATCGATTCAGAATGTGATCCTGATTCAGAATATATATACTTTATGAGGTCTCCGGTGACTCCTTCTTTGCGTTACAAATGTATTGGCAAAGTGAATATACCTTCCTCTGGAGGGTATAAAAAGAAGTGCTTTCACTCAATTTCGTTCACCTACGTCAATTAATTTGAGCGCTATCGTGCTTTCAACAGACAGAAAGGCAAATGGGTCCAATATTGGTTTTGCATGGGAGGTACCAGAACTACTTGACCGACATAGCTCATTTTCAATACCAACCTGACGCGGATAAAACGAAGTGCTTTCACCAAATTTCGTTCACCTACGTCTATTACTTTGAGCGGTATCGTGCTTTCAACAGACAGAAAGACAAATGGGTCCAATATTGGTTTTGCATGGGAGGTACCAGAAGTACTTGACCAACTTGACGATGATAAAAAGAAGTGCTTTCACCAAATTTCGTTCACCTACGTCAATTACTTTGAGTGCTATCGTGCTTTCAACAGACAGAGAGACATGTGGGCCCAATATTGGTTTTGCATGGGAGGTACCAGAACTACTTGACCGACATAGCTTCGTTCGTTCACCTACGTCAATTACTTTGAGCTGTATCGTGCTTTCAACAGACAGAAAGACAAATGGGTCCAATATTGGTTTTGCATGGGAGGTACCAGAAGTACTTGACCGACATAGCTCATTTTCAATACCAACTTGACGCCGATAAAAAGAAGTGCTTTCACCGAATTTCGTTCACCTACGTCAATTACTTTGAGCGCTATCGTGCTTTCTACAGACAGAAAGACAAATGGGTCCAATATTGGTTTTGTATGGGAGGTACCAGAACTACTTGACCGACATGGCCCATTTTCAATAACAACTTAACGCGGATAAAAAGAAGTGCTTTCACCAAATTTCGTTCACCTACATCAATTACTTCGAGCGCTATCATGCTTTCAACAGACAGAAAGACATATGGGTCCAATATTGGTTTTGCATGGGAGGTACCAGAACTACTTGACCGACATAGCTTCGTTCGTTCACCTACGTCAATTACTTTGAGCTGTATCGTGCTTTCAACAGACAGAAAGACAAATGGGTCCAATATTGGTTTTGCATGGGAGGTACCAGAAGTACTTGACCGACATAGCTCATTTTCAATACCAACTTGACGCCGATAAAAAGAAGTGCTTTCACCGAATTTCGTTCACCTACGTCAATTACTTTGAGCGCTATCGTGCTTTCAACAGACAGAAAGGCAAATGGGTCCAATATTGGTTTTGCATGGGAGGTACCAGAACTACTTGACCGACATAGCTCATTTTCAATACCAACCTGACGCGGATAAAACGAAGTGCTTTCACCAAATTTCGTTCACCTACATCAATTACTTTGAGCGGTATCGTGCTTTCAACAGACAGAAAGACAAATGGGTCCAATATTGGTTTTGCATGGGAGGTACCAGAAGTACTTGACCGACATAGCTCATTTTCAATACCAACTTGACGCCGATAAAAAGAAGTGCTTTCACCAAATTTCGTTCACCTACGTCAATTACTTTGAGTGCTATCGTGCTTTCAACAGACAGAGAGACATGTGGGCCCAATATTGGTTTTGCATGGGAGGTACCAGAACTACTTGACCGACATAGCTCATTTGCAATACCAACTTGACGCCGATAAAAAGAAGTCCTTTGACCAAATTTCGTTCACCTACGTCAATTACTTTGATCGCTATCGTGCTTTCTACAGACAGAAAGACAAATGGGTCCAATATTGGTTTTGCATGGGAGGTACCAGAAGTACTTGACCGACATAGCTCATTTTCAATACCATCTTGACGCCGATAACAAGTAAAAGTGTTATCATCGGCCTGGCCGATGCTTTGATACCCTCCACTGCATACAAGTCATGCAAAATTGGTTTTGTGAGGGAGGTACCAGAACTACTTGACCGACATAGCAGGTTTTCAATACCAACCTAACGACGATAAAAATAAGTTCTCTCACCAAATTTCATTCACCTACATCAATTACTTTGGGCGGTATCGTGCTTTCAACAGACAGAGAGGCATGGGTCCAATATTGGTTTTGTATGGGAGGTACCAGAACTACTTGACCGACATAGCCCATTTTCAATACCAACCTAACGACGATAAAAAGAAGTTCTCTCACCAAATTTCATTCACCTACGTCAATTACTTTGGGCGCCATCGTGCTTTCAACAGACAGAGAGACATATGGGTCCAATATTGGTTTTGTATGGGAGGTACCAGAACTACTTGGCCGACATAGCGCATTTTCAATACCAACCTGACGCCGATAAAAATAAGTCCTTTCACCAAATTTCATTCACCTACGTCAATTACTTTGGGCGCTATCGTGCTTTCAACAGACAGACAGACAGACAGACAGACAGACAGACAGACAGACAGACAGACGGACATGGCTAAATCGATTCAGAATGTGATCCTGATTCAGAATATATATACTTTATGAGGTCTCCGGTGACTCCTTCTTTGCGTTACAAATGTATTGGCAAAGTGAATATACCTTCCTCTGGAGGGTATAAAAAGAAGTGCTTTCACTCAATTTCGTTCACCTACGTCAATTACTTTGAGCGCTATCGTGCTTTCAACAGACAGAAAGGCAAATGGGTCCAATATTGGTTTTGCATGGGAGGTACCAGAACTACTTGACCGACATAGCTCATTTTCAATACCAACCTGACGCGGATAAAACGAAGTGCTTTCACCAAATTTCGTTCACCTACGTCAATTACTTTGAGCGGTATCGTGCTTTCAACAGACAGAAAGACAAATGGGTCCAATATTGGTTTTGCATGGGAGGTACCAGAACTACTTGACCGACATGGCCCATTTTCAATAACAACTTAACGCGGGTAAAAAGAAGTGCTTTCACCAAATTTCGTTCACCTACATCAATTACTTCGAGCGCTATCATGCTTTCAACAGACAGAAAGACATATGGGTCCAATATTGGTTTTGCATGGGAGGTACCAGAACTACTTGACCGACATAGCTCATTTGCAATACCAACTTGACGCCGATAAAAAGAAGTCCTTTGACCAAATTTCGTTCACATACGTCAATTACTTTGAGCGCTATCGTCCTTTCAACAGACAGAGAGGCATGGGTCCAATATTGGTTTTGTATGGGAGGTACCAGAACTACTTGACCGACATAGCCCATTTTCAATACCAACCTGACGCCGATAAAAAGAAGCGATTTCACCAAATTTCATTCACCTACGTCGATTACTTTGGGCGCCATCGTGCTTTCAACAGACAGAGAGACATATGGGTCCAATATTGGTTTTGTATGGGAGGTACCAGAACTACTTGACCGACATAGCCCATTTTCAATACCAACCTGACGCCGATAAAAAGAAGTCTTTTCACCAAATTTCATTCACCTACGTCAATTACTTTGGGCGCTATCGTGCTTTCAACAGACAGACAGACAGACAGACAGACAGACAGACAGACAGACAGACAGACGGACATGGCTAAATCGATTCAGAATGTGATCCTGATTCAGAATATATATACTTTATGAGGTCTCCGGTGACTCCTTCTTTGCGTTACAAATGTATTGGCAAAGTGAATATACCTTCCTCTGGAGGGTATAAAAAGAAGTGCTTTCACTCAATTTCGTTCACCTACGTCAATTACTTTGAGCGCTATCGTGCTTTCAACAGACAGAAAGGCAAATGGGTCCAATATTGGTTTTGCATGGGAGGTACCAGAACTACTTGACCGACATAGCTCATTTTCAATACCAACCTGACGCGGATAAAACGAAGTGCTTTCACCAAATTTCGTTCACCTACGTCAATTACTTTGAGCGGTATCGTGCTTTCAACAGACAGAAAGACAAATGGGTCCAATATTGGTTTTGCATGGGAGGTACCAGAAGTACTTGACCGACATAGCTCATTTTCAATACCAACTTGACGATGATAAAAAGAAGTGCTTTCACCAAATTTCGTTCACCTACGTCAATTACTTTGAGTGCTATCGTGCTTTCAACAGACAGAGAGACATGTGGGCCCAATATTGGTTTTGCATGGGAGGTACCAGAACTACTTGACCGACATAGCTCATTTGCAATACCAACTTGACGCCGATAAAAAGAAGTCCTTTGACCAAATTTCGTTCACCTACGTCAATTACTTTGAGCGCTATCGTGCTTTCTACAGACAGAAAGACAAATGGGTCCAATATTGGTTTTGTATGGGAGGTACCAGAACTACTTGACCGACATGACCCATTTTCAATAACAACTTAACGCGGATAAAAAGAAGTGCTTTCACCAAATTTCGTTCACCTACATCGATTACTTCGAGCGCTATCATGCTTTCAACAGACAGAAAGACATATGGGTCCAATATTGGTTTTGCATGGGAGGTACCAGAACTACTTGACCGACATAGCTCATTTTCAATACCATCTTGAGGCGGATAAAAAGAAGTGCTTTCACCAAATTTCGTTCACCTACGTCAATTACTTTGAGTGCTATCGTGCTTTCAACAGACAGAGAGACATGTGGGCCCAATATTGGTTTTGCATGGGAGGTACCAGAACTACTTGACCGACATAGCTCATTTTCAATACCAACTTGACGCCGATAAAAAGAAGTGCTTTCACCAAATTTCGTTCACCTACGTCGATTAGTTTGAGCGCTATCGTGCTTTCAACAGACAGAGAGACATGTGGGCCCAATATTGGTTTTGCATGGGAGGTACCAGAACTACTTGACCGACATAGCTCATTTTCAATACCAACTTGACGCGGATAAAAAGAAGTGCTTTCACAAAATTTTGTTCGCCTACGTCAATTACATTGAGTGCTATCGTGCTTTCAACAGACAGAGAGACAAATGGGCCCAATATTGGTTTTGCATGGGAGGTACCAGAACTACTTGACCGACATAGCTCATTTTCAGTAACAACTTGACGCGGATAAAAAGAAGTGCTTTCACCAAATTTCGTTCACCTACGTCAATTACTTTGAGCGCTATCGTGCTTTCAACAGACAGAGAGACATGTGGGTCCAATATTGGTTTTGCATGGGAGGTACCAGAAGTACTTGACCGACATAGCTCATTTTCAATACCAACTTGACGCCGATAAAAAGAAGTGCTTTCACCAAATTTCGTTCACCTACGTCAATTACTTTGAGTGCTATCGTGCTTTCAACAGACAGAGAGACATGTGGGCCCAATATTGGTTTTGCATGGGAGGTACCAGAACTACTTGACCGACATAGCTCATTTTCAATACCAACTTGACGCCGATAAAAAGAAGTGCTTTCACCAAATTTCGTTCACCTACGTCAATTACATTGAGTGCTATCGTGCTTTCAACAGACAGAGAGACAAATGGGCCCAATATTGGTTTTGCATGGGAGGTACCAGAACTACTTGACCGACATAGCTCATTTTCAATACCAACTTGACGCGGATAAAAAGAAGTGCTTTCACCGAATTTCGTTCACCTACGTCAATTACTTTGAGCGCTATCGTGCTTTCAACAGACAGAAAGGCAAATGGGTCCAATATTGGTTTTGCATGGGAGGTACCAGAACTACTTGACCGACATAGCTCATTTTCAATACCAACCTGACGCGGATAAAACGAAGTGCTTTCACCAAATTTCGTTCACCTACATCAATTACTTTGAGCGGTATCGTGCTTTCAACAGACAGAAAGACAAATGGGTCCAATATTGGTTTTGCATGGGAGGTACCAGAAGTACTTGACCGACATAGCTCATTTTCAATACCAACTTGACGCCGATAAAAAGAAGTGCTTTCACCAAATTTCGTTCACCTACGTCAATTACTTTGAGTGCTATCGTGCTTTCAACAGACAGAGAGACATGTGGGCCCAATATTGGTTTTGCATGGGAGGTACCAGAACTACTTGACCGACATAGCTCATTTGCAATACCAACTTGACGCCGATAAAAAGAAGTCCTTTGACCAAATTTCGTTCACCTACGTCAATTACTTTGAGCGCTATCGTGCTTTCTACAGACAGAAAGACAAATGGGTCCAATATTGGTTTTGCATGGGAGGTACCAGAAGTACTTGACCGACATAGCTCATTTTCAATACCATCTTGACGCCGATAACAAGTAAAAGTGTTATCATCGGCCTGGCCGATGCTTTGATACCCTCCACTGCATACAAGTCATGCAAAATTGGTTTTGTGAGGGAGGTACCAGAACTACTTGACCGACATAGCAGGTTTTCAATACCAACCTAACGACGATAAAAATAAGTTCTCTCACCAAATTTCATTCACCTACATCAATTACTTTGGGCGCTATCGTGCTTTCAACAGACAGAGAGGCATGGGTCCAATATTGGTTTTGTATGGGAGGTACCAGAACTACTTGACCGACATAGCCCATTTTCAATACCAACCTAACGACGATAAAAAGAAGTTCTCTCACCAAATTTCATTCACCTACGTCAATTACTTTGGGCGCCATCGTGCTTTCAACAGACAGAGAGACATATGGGTCCAATATTGGTTTTGTATGGGAGGTACCAGAACTACTTGGCCGACATAGCGCATTTTCAATACCAACCTGACGCCGATAAAAATAAGTCCTTTCACCAAATTTCATTCACCTACATCAATTACTTTGGGCGCTATCGTGCTTTCAACAGACAGAGAGGCATGGGTCCAATATTGGTTTTGTATGGGAGGTACCAGAACTACTTGACCGACATAGCCCATTTTCAATACCAACCTGACGCCGATAAAAAGAAGTCCTTTCACCAAATTTCATTCACCTACGTCAATTACTTTGGGCGCTATCGTGCTTTCAACAGACAGAGAGGCATGGGTCCAATATTGGTTTTGTATGGGAGGTACCAGAACTACTTGACCGACATAGCCCATTTTCAATACCAACCTGACGCCGATAAAAAGAAGTCCTTTCACCAAATTTCATTCACCTACGTCAATTACTTTGGGCGCCATCGTGCTTTCAACAGACAGAGAGACATATGGGTCCAATATTGGTTTTGTATGGGAGGTACCAGAACTACTTGACCGACATAGCCCATTTTCAATACCAACCTGACGCCGATAAAAAGAAGTCTTTTCACCAAATTTCATTCACCTACGTCAATTACTTTGGGCGCTTTCGTGCTTTCAACAGACAGACAGACAGACAGACAGACAGACAGACAGACAGACAGACAGACGGACATGGCTAAATCGATTCAGAATGTGATCCTGATTCAGAATATATATACTTTATGAGGTCTCCGGTGACTCCTTCTTTGCGTTACAAATGTATTGGCAAAGTGAATATACCTTCCTCTGGAGGGTATAAAAAGAAGTGCTTTCACTCAATTTCGTTCACCTACGTCAATTAATTTGAGCGCTATCGTGCTTTCAACAGACAGAAAGGCAAATGGGTCCAATATTGGTTTTGCATGGGAGGTACCAGAACTACTTGACCGACATAGCTCATTTTCAATACCAACCTGACGCGGATAAAACGAAGTGCTTTCACCAAATTTCGTTCACCTACGTCAATTACTTTGAGCGGTATCGTGCTTTCAACAGACAGAAAGACAAATGGGTCCAATATTGGTTTTGCATGGGAGGTACCAGAAGTACTTGACCAACTTGACGATGATAAAAAGAAGTGCTTTCACCAAATTTCGTTCACCTACGTCAATTACTTTGAGTGCTATCGTGCTTTCAACAGACAGAGAGACATGTGGGCCCAATATTGGTTTTGCATGGGAGGTACCAGAACTACTTGACCGACATAGCTTCGTTCGTTCACCTACGTCAATTACTTTGAGCTGTATCGTGCTTTCAACAGACAGAAAGACAAATGGGTCCAATATTGGTTTTGCATGGGAGGTACCAGAAGTACTTGACCGACATAGCTCATTTTCAATACCAACTTGACGCCGATAAAAAGAAGTGCTTTCACCGAATTTCGTTCACCTACGTCAATTACTTTGAGCGCTATCGTGCTTTCTACAGACAGAAAGACAAATGGGTCCAATATTGGTTTTGTATGGGAGGTACCAGAACTACTTGACCGACATGGCCCATTTTCAATAACAACTTAACGCGGATAAAAAGAAGTGCTTTCACCAAATTTCGTTCACCTACATCAATTACTTCGAGCGCTATCATGCTTTCAACAGACAGAAAGACATATGGGTCCAATATTGGTTTTGCATGGGAGGTACCAGAACTACTTGACCGACATAGCTTCGTTCGTTCACCTACGTCAATTACTTTGAGCTGTATCGTGCTTTCAACAGACAGAAAGACAAATGGGTCCAATATTGGTTTTGCATGGGAGGTACCAGAAGTACTTGACCGACATAGCTCATTTTCAATACCAACTTGACGCCGATAAAAAGAAGTGCTTTCACCGAATTTCGTTCACCTACGTCAATTACTTTGAGCGCTATCGTGCTTTCAACAGACAGAAAGGCAAATGGGTCCAATATTGGTTTTGCATGGGAGGTACCAGAACTACTTGACCGACATAGCTCATTTTCAATACCAACCTGACGCGGATAAAACGAAGTGCTTTCACCAAATTTCGTTCACCTACATCAATTACTTTGAGCGGTATCGTGCTTTCAACAGACAGAAAGACAAATGGGTCCAATATTGGTTTTGCATGGGAGGTACCAGAAGTACTTGACCGACATAGCTCATTTTCAATACCAACTTGACGCCGATAAAAAGAAGTGCTTTCACCAAATTTCGTTCACCTACGTCAATTACTTTGAGTGCTATCGTGCTTTCAACAGACAGAGAGACATGTGGGCCCAATATTGGTTTTGCATGGGAGGTACCAGAACTACTTGACCGACATAGCTCATTTGCAATACCAACTTGACGCCGATAAAAAGAAGTCCTTTGACCAAATTTCGTTCACCTACGTCAATTACTTTGAGCGCTATCGTGCTTTCTACAGACAGAAAGACAAATGGGTCCAATATTGGTTTTGCATGGGAGGTACCAGAAGTACTTGACCGACATAGCTCATTTTCAATACCATCTTGACGCCGATAACAAGTAAAAGTGTTATCATCGGCCTGGCCGATGCTTTGATACCCTCCACTGCATACAAGTCATGCAAAATTGGTTTTGTGAGGGAGGTACCAGAACTACTTGACCGACATAGCAGGTTTTCAATACCAACCTAACGACGATAAAAATAAGTTCTCTCACCAAATTTCATTCACCTACATCAATTACTTTGGGCGGTATCGTGCTTTCAACAGACAGAGAGGCATGGGTCCAATATTGGTTTTGTATGGGAGGTACCAGAACTACTTGACCGACATAGCCCATTTTCAATACCAACCTAACGACGATAAAAAGAAGTTCTCTCACCAAATTTCATTCACCTACGTCAATTACTTTGGGCGCCATCGTGCTTTCAACAGACAGAGAGACATATGGGTCCAATATTGGTTTTGTATGGGAGGTACCAGAACTACTTGGCCGACATAGCGCATTTTCAATACCAACCTGACGCCGATAAAAATAAGTCCTTTCACCAAATTTCATTCACCTACGTCAATTACTTTGGGCGCTATCGTGCTTTCAACAGACAGACAGACAGACAGACAGACAGACAGACGGACATGGCTAAATCGATTCAGAATGTGATCCTGATTCAGAATATATATACTTTATGAGGTCTCCGGTGACTCCTTCTTTGCGTTACAAATGTATTGGCAAAGTGAATATACCTTCCTCTGGAGGGTATAAAAAGAAGTGCTTTCACTCAATTTCGTTCACCTACGTCAATTACTTTGAGCGCTATCGTGCTTTCAACAGACAGAAAGGCAAATGGGTCCAATATTGGTTTTGCATGGGAGGTACCAGAACTACTTGACCGACATAGCTCATTTTCAATACCAACCTGACGCGGATAAAACGAAGTGCTTTCACCAAATTTCGTTCACCTACGTCAATTACTTTGAGCGGTATCGTGCTTTCAACAGACAGAAAGACAAATGGGTCCAATATTGGTTTTGCATGGGAGGTACCAGAACTACTTGACCGACATGGCCCATTTTCAATAACAACTTAACGCGGGTAAAAAGAAGTGCTTTCACCAAATTTCGTTCACCTACATCAATTACTTCGAGCGCTATCATGCTTTCAACAGACAGAAAGACATATGGGTCCAATATTGGTTTTGCATGGGAGGTACCAGAACTACTTGACCGACATAGCTCATTTGCAATAAAAACTTGACGCCGATAAAAAGAAGTCCTTTGACCAAATTTCGTTCACATACGTCAATTACTTTGAGCGCTATCGTCCTTTCAACAGACAGAGAGGCATGGGTCCAATATTGGTTTTGTATGGGAGGTACCAGAACTACTTGACCGACATAGCCCATTTTCAATACCAACCTGACGCCGATAAAAAGAAGCGATTTCACCAAATTTCATTCACCTACGTCGATTACTTTGGGCGCCATCGTGCTTTCAACAGACAGAGAGACATATGGGTCCAATATTGGTTTTGTATGGGAGGTACCAGAACTACTTGACCGACATAGCCCATTTTCAATACCAACCTGACGCCGATAAAAAGAAGTCTTTTCACCAAATTTCATTCACCTACGTCAATTACTTTGGGCGCTATCGTGCTTTCAACAGACAGACAGACAGACAGACAGACAGACAGACAGACAGACAGACGGACATGGCTAAATCGATTCAGAATGTGATCCTGATTCAGAATATATATACTTTATGAGGTCTCCGGTGACTCCTTCTTTGCGTTACAAATGTATTGGCAAAGTGAATATACCTTCCTCTGGAGGGTATAAAAAGAAGTGCTTTCACTCAATTTCGTTCACCTACGTCAATTACTTTGAGCGCTATCGTGCTTTCAACAGACAGAAAGGCAAATGGGTCCAATATTGGTTTTGCATGGGAGGTACCAGAACTACTTGACCGACATAGCTCATTTTCAATACCAACCTGACGCGGATAAAACGAAGTGCTTTCACCAAATTTCGTTCACCTACGTCAATTACTTTGAGCGGTATCGTGCTTTCAACAGACAGAAAGACAAATGGGTCCAATATTGGTTTTGCATGGGAGGTACCAGAAGTACTTGACCGACATAGCTCATTTTCAATACCAACTTGACGATGATAAAAAGAAGTGCTTTCACCAAATTTCGTTCACCTACGTCAATTACTTTGAGTGCTATCGTGCTTTCAACAGACAGAGAGACATGTGGGCCCAATATTGGTTTTGCATGGGAGGTACCAGAACTACTTGACCGACATAGCTCATTTGCAATACCAACTTGACGCCGATAAAAAGAAGTCCTTTGACCAAATTTCGTTCACCTACGTCAATTACTTTGAGCGCTATCGTGCTTTCTACAGACAGAAAGACAAATGGGTCCAATATTGGTTTTGCATGGGAGGTACCAGAAGTACTTGACCGACATAGCTCATTTTCAATACCATCTTGACGCCGATAACAAGTAAAAGTGTTATCATCGGCCTGGCCGATGCTTTGATACCCTCCACTGCATACAAGTCATGCAAAATTGGTTTTGTGAGGGAGGTACCAGAACTACTTGACCGACATAGCAGGTTTTCAATACCAACCTAACGACGATAAAAATAAGTTCTCTCACCAAATTTCATTCACCTACATCAATTACTTTGGGCGCTATCGTGCTTTCAACAGACAGAGAGGCATGGGTCCAATATTGGTTTTGTATGGGAGGTACCAGAACTACTTGACCGACATAGCCCATTTTCAATACCAACCTAACGACGATAAAAAGAAGTTCTCTCACCAAATTTCATTCACCTACGTCAATTACTTTGGGCGCCATCGTGCTTTCAACAGACAGAGAGACATATGGGTCCAATATTGGTTTTGTATGGGAGGTACCAGAACTACTTGGCCGACATAGCGCATTTTCAATACCAACCTGACGCCGATAAAAATAAGTCCTTTCACCAAATTTCATTCACCTACGTCAATTACTTTGGGCGCTATCGTGCTTTCAACAGACAGAAAGGCATGGGTCCAATATTGGTTTTGTATGGGAGGTACCAGAACTACTTGACCGACATAGCCCATTTTCAATACCAACCTGACGCCGATAAAAAGAAGTCCTTTCACCAAATTTCATTCACCTACGACAATTACTTTGGGCGCTATCGTGCTTTCAACAGACAGAGAGGCATGGGTCCAATATTGGTTTTGTATGGGAGGTACCAGAACTACTTGACCGACATAGCCCATTTTCAATACCAACCTGACGCCGATAAAAAGAAGTCCTTTCACCAAATTTCATTCACCTACGTCAATTACTTTGGGCGCCATCGTGCTTTCAACAGACAGAGAGACATATGGGTCCAATATTGGTTTTGTATGGGAGGTACCAGAACTACTTGACCGACATAGCCCATTTTCAATACCAACCTGACGCCGATAAAAAGAAGTCTTTTCACCAAATTTCATTCACCTACGTCAATTACTTTGGGCGCTTTCGTGCTTTCAACAGACAGACAGACAGACAGACAGACAGACAGACAGACAGACAGACAGACGGACATGGCTAAATCGATTCAGAATGTGATCCTGATTCAGAATATATATACTTTATGAGGTCTCCGGTGACTCCTTCTTTGCGTTACAAATGTATTGGCAAAGTGAATATACCTTCCTCTGGAGGGTATAAAAAGAAGTGCTTTCACTCAATTTCGTTCACCTACGTCAATTAATTTGAGCGCTATCGTGCTTTCAACAGACAGAAAGGCAAATGGGTCCAATATTGGTTTTGCATGGGAGGTACCAGAACTACTTGACCGACATAGCTCATTTTCAATACCAACCTGACGCGGATAAAACGAAGTGCTTTCACCAAATTTCGTTCACCTACGTCAATTACTTTGAGCGGTATCGTGCTTTCAACAGACAGAAAGACAAATGGGTCCAATATTGGTTTTGCATGGGAGGTACCAGAAGTACTTGACCAACTTGACGATGATAAAAAGAAGTGCTTTCACCAAATTTCGTTCACCTACGTCAATTACTTTGAGTGCTATCGTGCTTTCAACAGACAGAGAGACATGTGGGCCCAATATTGGTTTTGCATGGGAGGTACCAGAACTACTTGACCGACATAGCTTCGTTCGTTCACCTACGTCAATTACTTTGAGCTGTATCGTGCTTTCAACAGACAGAAAGACAAATGGGTCCAATATTGGTTTTGCATGGGAGGTACCAGAAGTACTTGACCGACATAGCTCATTTTCAATACCAACTTGACGCCGATAAAAAGAAGTGCTTTCACCGAATTTCGTTCACCTACGTCAATTACTTTGAGCGCTATCGTGCTTTCTACAGACAGAAAGACAAATGGGTCCAATATTGGTTTTGTATGGGAGGTACCAGAACTACTTGACCGACATGGCCCATTTTCAATAACAACTTAACGCGGATAAAAAGAAGTGCTTTCACCAAATTTCGTTCACCTACATCAATTACTTCGAGCGCTATCATGCTTTCAACAGACAGAAAGACATATGGGTCCAATATTGGTTTTGCATGGGAGGTACCAGAACTACTTGACCGACATAGCTTCGTTCGTTCACCTACGTCAATTACTTTGAGCTGTATCGTGCTTTCAACAGACAGAAAGACAAATGGGTCCAATATTGGTTTTGCATGGGAGGTACCAGAAGTACTTGACCGACATAGCTCATTTTCAATACCAACTTGACGCCGATAAAAAGAAGTGCTTTCACCGAATTTCGTTCACCTACGTCAATTACTTTGAGCGCTATCGTGCTTTCAACAGACAGAAAGGCAAATGGGTCCAATATTGGTTTTGCATGGGAGGTACCAGAACTACTTGACCGACATAGCTCATTTTCAATACCAACCTGACGCGGATAAAACGAAGTGCTTTCACCAAATTTCGTTCACCTACATCAATTACTTTGAGCGGTATCGTGCTTTCAACAGACAGAAAGACAAATGGGTCCAATATTGGTTTTGCATGGGAGGTACCAGAAGTACTTGACCGACATAGCTCATTTTCAATACCAACTTGACGCCGATAAAAAGAAGTGCTTTCACCAAATTTCGTTCACCTACGTCAATTACTTTGAGTGCTATCGTGCTTTCAACAGACAGAGAGACATGTGGGCCCAATATTGGTTTTGCATGGGAGGTACCAGAACTACTTGACCGACATAGCTCATTTGCAATACCAACTTGACGCCGATAAAAAGAAGTCCTTTGACCAAATTTCGTTCACCTACGTCAATTACTTTGAGCGCTATCGTGCTTTCTACAGACAGAAAGACAAATGGGTCCAATATTGGTTTTGCATGGGAGGTACCAGAAGTACTTGACCGACATAGCTCATTTTCAATACCATCTTGACGCCGATAACAAGTAAAAGTGTTATCATCGGCCTGGCCGATGCTTTGATACCCTCCACTGCATACAAGTCATGCAAAATTGGTTTTGTGAGGGAGGTACCAGAACTACTTGACCGACATAGCAGGTTTTCAATACCAACCTAACGACGATAAAAATAAGTTCTCTCACCAAATTTCATTCACCTACATCAATTACTTTGGGCGGTATCGTGCTTTCAACAGACAGAGAGGCATGGGTCCAATATTGGTTTTGTATGGGAGGTACCAGAACTACTTGACCGACATAGCCCATTTTCAATACCAACCTAACGACGATAAAAAGAAGTTCTCTCACCAAATTTCATTCACCTACGTCAATTACTTTGGGCGCCATCGTGCTTTCAACAGACAGAGAGACATATGGGTCCAATATTGGTTTTGTATGGGAGGTACCAGAACTACTTGGCCGACATAGCGCATTTTCAATACCAACCTGACGCCGATAAAAATAAGTCCTTTCACCAAATTTCATTCACCTACGTCAATTACTTTGGGCGCTATCGTGCTTTCAACAGACAGACAGACAGACAGACAGACAGACAGACGGACATGGCTAAATCGATTCAGAATGTGATCCTGATTCAGAATATATATACTTTATGAGGTCTCCGGTGACTCCTTCTTTGCGTTACAAATGTATTGGCAAAGTGAATATACCTTCCTCTGGAGGGTATAAAAAGAAGTGCTTTCACTCAATTTCGTTCACCTACGTCAATTACTTTGAGCGCTATCGTGCTTTCAACAGACAGAAAGGCAAATGGGTCCAATATTGGTTTTGCATGGGAGGTACCAGAACTACTTGACCGACATAGCTCATTTTCAATACCAACCTGACGCGGATAAAACGAACTGCTTTCACCAAATTTCGTTCACCTACGTCAATTACTTTGAGCGGTATCGTGCTTTCAACAGACAGAAAGACAAATGGGTCCAATATTGGTTTTGCATGGGAGGTACCAGAACTACTTGACCGACATGGCCCATTTTCAATAACAACTTAACGCGGGTAAAAAGAAGTGCTTTCACCAAATTTCGTTCACCTACATCAATTACTTCGAGCGCTATCATGCTTTCAACAGACAGAAAGACATATGGGTCCAATATTGGTTTTGCATGGGAGGTACCAGAACTACTTGACCGACATAGCTCATTTGCAATAAAAACTTGACGCCGATAAAAAGAAGTCCTTTGACCAAATTTCGTTCACATACGTCAATTACTTTGAGCGCTATCGTCCTTTCAACAGACAGAGAGGCATGGGTCCAATATTGGTTTTGTATGGGAGGTACCAGAACTACTTGACCGACATAGCCCATTTTCAATACCAACCTGACGCCGATAAAAAGAAGCGATTTCACCAAATTTCATTCACCTACGTCGATTACTTTGGGCGCCATCGTGCTTTCAACAGACAGAGAGACATATGGGTCTAATATTGGTTTTGTATGGGAGGTACCAGAACTACTTGACCGACATAGCCCATTTTCAATACCAACCTGAAGCCGATAAAAAGAAGTCTTTTCACCAAATTTCATTCACCTACGTCAATTACTTTGGGCGCTATCGTGCTTTCAACAGACAGACAGACAGACAGACAGACAGACAGACAGACAGACAGACAGACAGACAGACGGACATGGCTAAATCGATTCAGAATGTGATCCTGATTCAGAATATATATACTTTATGAGGTCTCCGGTGACTCCTTCTTTGCGTTACAAATGTATTGGCAAAGTGAATATACCTTCCTCTGGAGGGTATAAAAAGAAGTGCTTTCACTCAATTTCGTTCACCTACGTCAATTACTTTGAGCGCTATCGTGCTTTCAACAGACAGAAAGGCAAATGGGTCCAATATTGGTTTTGCATGGGAGGTACCAGAACTACTTGACCGACATAGCTCATTTTCAATACCAACCTGACGCGGATAAAACGAAGTGCTTTCACCAAATTTCGTTCACCTACGTCAATTACTTTGAGCGGTATCGTGCTTTCAACAGACAGAAAGACAAATGGGTCCAATATTGGTTTTGCATGGGAGGTACCAGAAGTACTTGACCGACATAGCTCATTTTCAATACCAACTTGACGATGATAAAAAGAAGTGCTTTCACCAAATTTCGTTCACCTACGTCAATTACTTTGAGTGCTATCGTGCTTTCAACAGACAGAGAGACATGTGGGCCCAATATTGGTTTTGCATGGGAGGTACCAGAACTACTTGACCGACATAGCTCATTTGCAATACCAACTTGACGCCGATAAAAAGAAGTCCTTTGACCAAATTTCGTTCACCTACGTCAATTACTTTGAGCGCTATCGTGCTTTCTACAGACAGAAAGACAAATGGGTCCAATATTGGTTTTGTATGGGAGGTACCAGAACTACTTGACCGACATGGCCCATTTTCAATAACAACTTAACGCGGATAAAAAGAAGTGCTTTCACCAAATTTCGTTCACCTACATCAATTACTTCGAGCGCTATCATGCTTTCAACAGACAGAAAGACATATGGGTCCAATATTGGTTTTGCATGGGAGGTACCAGAACTACTTGACCGACATAGCTCATTTTCAATACCATCTTGAGGCTGATAAAAAGAAGTGCTTTCACCAAATTTCGTTCACCTGCGTCAATTACTTTGAGTGCTATCGTGCTTTCAACAGACAGAGAGACAAATGGGCCCAATATTGGTTTTGCATGGGAGGTACCAGAACTACTTGATCGACATAGCTCATTTTCATTACCAACTTGACGCGGATAAAAAGAAGTGCTTTCACCAAATTTCGTTCACCTACGTCAATTACATTGAGTGCTATCGTGCTTTCAACAGACAGAGAGACATGTGGGTCCAATATTGGTTTTGCATGGGAGGTACCAGAACTACTTGACCGACATAGCTCATTTTCAATACCAACTTGGCGCGGATAAAAAGAAGTGCTTTCACCAAATTTCGTTCACCTACGTCAATTACTTTGAGTGCTATCGTGCTTTCAACAGATAGAGAGACAAATGGGCCCAATATTGGTTTTGTATGGGAGGTACCAGAACTACTTGACCGACATAGCCCATTTTCAATAACAACTTAACGCGGATAAAAAGAAGTGCTTTCACCAAATTTCGTTCACCTACATCAATTACTTCGAGCGCTATCATGCTTTCAACAGACAGAAAGACATATGGGTCCAATATTGGTTTTGCATGGGAGGTACCAGAACTACTTGACCGACATAGCTCATTTTCAATACCAACTTGACGCGGATAAAAAGAAGTGCTTTCACCAAATTTCGTTCACCTACGTCAATTACTTTGAGTGCTATCGTGCTTTCAACAGACAGAGAGACAAATAGGCCCAATATTGGTTTTGCATGGGAGGTACCAGAACTACTTGACCGACATAGCTCATTTTCAATACCAACTTGACGCGGATAAAAAGAAGTGCTTTCACCAAATTTCGTTCACCTACGTCAATTACATTGAGTGCTATCGTGCTTTCTACAGACAGAAAGACAAATGGGTCCAATATTGGTTTTGTATGGGAGGTACCAGAACTACTTGACCGACATGGCCCATTTTCAATAACAACTTAACGCGGGTAAAAAGAAGTGCTTTCACCAAATTTCGTTCACCTACATCAATTACTTCGAGCGCTATCATGCTTTCAACAGATAGAAAGACATATGGGTCCAATATTGGTTTTGCATGGGAGGTACCAGAACTACTTGACCGACATAGCTCATTTTCAATACCATCTTGAGGCGGATAAAAAGAAGTGCTTTCACCAAATTTCGTTCACCTACGTCAATTACTTTGAGTGCTATCGTGCTTTCAACAGACAGAGAGACAAATGGGCCCAATATTGGTTTTGCATGGGAGGTACCAGAACTACTTGACCGACATAGCTCATTTTCAATACCAACTTGACGCGGATAAAAAGAAGTGCTTTCACCAAATTTCGTTCACCTACGTCAATTACATTGAGTGCTATCGTGCTTTCAACAGACAGAGAGACAAATGGGCCCAATATTGGTTTTGCATGGGAGGTACCAGAACTACTTGACCGACATAGCTCATTTTCAGTACCAACTTGACGCGGATAAAAAGAAGTGCTTTCACCAAATTTCGTTCACCTACGTCAATTACATTGAGTGCTATCGTGCTTTCAACAGACAGAGAGACAAATGGGCCCAATATTGGTTTTGCATGGGAGGTACCAGAACTACTTGACCGACATAGCTCATTTTCAGTACCAACTTGACGCTGATAAAAAGAAGTGCTTTCACCAAATTTCGTTCACCTACGTCAATTACTTTGAGCGCTATCGTGCTTTCAACAGACAGAGACACATGTGGGCCCAATATTGGTTTTTCATGGGAGGTACCAGAACTACTTGACCGACATAGCTCATTTTCAGTACCAACTTGACGCTGATAAAAAGAAGTGCTTTCACCAAATTTCGTTCACCTACGTCAATTACTTTGAGCGCTATCGTGCTTTCAACAGACAGAGAGACAAATGGGCCCAATATTGGTTTTGCATGGGAGGTACCAGAACTACTTGACCGACATAGCTCATTTTCAATACCAACTTGACGCGGATAAAAAGAAGTGCTTTCACCAAATTTCGTTCACCTACGTCAATTACATTGAGTGCTATCGTGCTTTCAACAGACAGAAAGACAAATCGGTCCAATATTGGTTTTGTATGGGAGGTACCAGAACTACTTGACCGACATAGCCCATTTTCAATAACAACTTAACGCGGATAAAAAGAAGTGCTTTCACCAAATTTCGTTCACCTACGTCGATTAGTTTGAGCGCTATCGTGCTTTCAACAGACAGAGAGACATGTGGGCCCAATATTGGTTTTGCATGGGAGGTACCAGAACTACTTGACCGACATAGCTCATTTTCAATACCAACTTGACGCGGATAAAAAGAAGTGCTTTCACCAAATTTCGTTCACCTACGTCAATTACTTTGAGTGCTATCGTGCTTTCAACAGACAGAGAGACAAATGGGCCCAATATTGGTTTTGCATGGGAGGTACCAGAACTACTTGACCGACATAGCTCATTTTCAATACCAACTTGACGCGGATAAAAAGAAGTGCTTTCACCAAATTTCGTTCACCTACGTCAATTACATTGAGTGCTATCGTGCTTTCTACAGACAGAAAGACAAATGGGTCCAATATTGGTTTTGTATGGGAGGTACCAGAACTACTTGACCGACATGGCCCATTTTCAATAACAACTTAACGCGGGTAAAAAGAAGTGCTTTCACCAAATTTCGTTCACCTACATCAATTACTTCGAGCGCTATCATGCTTTCAACAGATAGAAAGACATATGGGTCCAATATTGGTTTTGCATGGGAGGTACCAGAACTACTTGACCGACATAGCTCATTTTCAATACCATCTTGAGGCGGATAAAAAGAAGTGCTTTCACCAAATTTCGTTCACCTACGTCAATTACTTTGAGTGCTATCGTGCTTTCAACAGACAGAGAGACAAATGGGCCCAATATTGGTTTTGCATGGGAGGTACCAGAACTACTTGACCGACATAGCTCATTTTCAATACCAACTTGACGCGGATAAAAAGAAGTGCTTTCACCAAATTTCGTTCACCTACGTCAATTACATTGAGTGCTATCGTGCTTTCAACAGACAGAGAGACAAATGGGCCCAATATTGGTTTTGCATGGGAGGTACCAGAACTACTTGACCGACATAGCTCATTTTCAGTACCAACTTGACGCGGATAAAAAGAAGTGCTTTCACCAAATTTCGTTCACCTACGTCAATTACATTGAGTGCTATCGTGCTTTCAACAGACAGAGAGACAAATGGGCCCAATATTGGTTTTGCATGGGAGGTACCAGAACTACTTGACCGACATAGCTCATTTTCAGTACCAACTTGACGCTGATAAAAAGAAGTGCTTTCACCAAATTTCGTTCACCTACGTCAATTACTTTGAGCGCTATCGTGCTTTCAACAGACAGAGACACATGTGGGCCCAATATTGGTTTTTCATGGGAGGTACCAGAACTACTTGACCGACATAGCTCATTTTCAGTACCAACTTGACGCTGATAAAAAGAAGTGCTTTCACCAAATTTCGTTCACCTACGTCAATTACTTTGAGCGCTATCGTGCTTTCAACAGACAGAGAGACAAATGGGCCCAATATTGGTTTTGCATGGGAGGTACCAGAACTACTTGACCGACATAGCTCATTTTCAATACCAACTTGACGCGGATAAAAAGAAGTGCTTTCACCAAATTTCGTTCACCTACGTCAATTACATTGAGTGCTATCGTGCTTTCAACAGACAGAAAGACAAATCGGTCCAATATTGGTTTTGTATGGGAGGTACCAGAACTACTTGACCGACATAGCCCATTTTCAATAACAACTTAACGCGGATAAAAAGAAGTGCTTTCACCAAATTTCGTTCACCTACGTCGATTAGTTTGAGCGCTATCGTGCTTTCAACAGACAGAGAGACATGTGGGCCCAATATTGGTTTTGCATGGGAGGTACCAGAACTACTTGACCGACATAGCTCATTTTCAATACCAACTTGACGCGGATAAAAAGAAGTGCTTTCACCAAATTTCGTTCACCTACGTCAATTACTTTGAGTGCTATCGTGCTTTCAACAGACAGAGAGACAAATGGGCCCAATATTGGTTTTGCATGGGAGGTACCAGAACTACTTGACCGACATAGCTCATTTTCAATACCAACTTGACGCGGATAAAAAGAAGTGCTTTCACCAAAGTTCGTTCACCTACGTCAATTACATTGAGTGCTATCGTGCTTTCAACAGACAGAGAGACAAATGGGCCCAATATTGGTTTTGCATGGGAGGTACCAGAACTACTTGACCGACACAGCCCATTTTCAATACCAACCTGACGCCGATAAAAAGAAGTCCTTTCATTAAATTTGGTTCAAATACGTCAATTACTTTGAGTGCTATCGTGCTTTCAACAGACAGAGTGACAAATGGGCCCAATATTGGTTTTGCATGGGAGGTACCAGAACTACTTGACCGACATAGCTCATTTTCAATACCAACTTGACGCGGATAAAAAGAAGTGCTTTCTGCAAATTTCGTTCACCTACGTCAATTACTTTGAGTGCTATCGTGCTTTCAACAGACAGAGAGACAAATGGGCCCAATATTGGTTTTGCATGGGAGGTACCAGAACTACTTGACCGACATAGCTCATTTTCAATAGCAACTTAACGCGGATAAAACGACGTGCTTTCACCAAATTTCGTTCACCTACGTCAATTACTTTGAGCGCTATCGTGCTTTCAACAGACAGAAAGACAAATCGGTCCAATATTGGTTTTGTATGGGAGGTACCAGAACTACTTGACCGACATAGCCCATTTTCAATAACAACTTAACGCGGATAAAAAGAAGTGCTTTCACCAAATTTCGTTCACCTACGTCGATTAGTTTGAGCGCTATCGTGCTTTCAACAGACAGAGAGACATGTGGGCCCAATATTGGTTTTGCATGGGAGGTACCAGAACTACTTGACCGACATAGCTCATTTTCAATACCAACTTGACGCGGATAAAAAGAAGTGCTTTCACCAAATTTCGTTCACCTACGTCAATTACTTTGAGTGCTATCGTGCTTTCAACAGAGAGAGAGACAAATGGGCCCAATATTGATTTTGCATGGGAGGTACCAGAACTACTTGACCGACATAGCTCATTTTCAATACCAACTTGACGCGGATAAAAAGAAGTGCTTTCACCAAATTTCGTTCACCTACGTCAATTACATTGAGTGCTATCGTGCTTTCAACAGACAGAAAGACAAATCGGTCCAATATTGGTTTTGTATGGGAGGTACCAGAACTACTTGACCGACATAGCCCATTTTCAATAACAACTTAACGCGGATAAAAAGAAGTGCTTTCACCAAATTTCGTTCACCTACGTCGATTAGTTTGAGCGCTATCGTGCTTTCAACAGACAGAGAGACATGTGGGCCCAATATTGGTTTTGCATGGGAGGTACCAGAACTACTTGACCGACATAGCTCATTTTCAATACCAACTTGACGCGGATAAAAAGAAGTGCTTTCACCAAATTTCGTTCACCTACGTCAATTACTTTGAGTGCTATCGTGCTTTCAACAGACAGAGAGACAAATGGGCCCAATATTGGTTTTGCATGGGAGGTACCAGAACTACTTGACCGACATAGCTCATTTTCAATACCAACTTGACGCGGATAAAAAGAAGTGCTTTCACCAAATTTCGTTCACCTACGTCAATTACATTGAGTGCTATCGTGCTTTCTACAGACAGAAAGACAAATGGGTCCAATATTGGTTTTGTATGGGAGGTACCAGAACTACTTGACCGACATGGCCCATTTTCAATAACAACTTAACGCGGGTAAAAAGAAGTGCTTTCACCAAATTTCGTTCACCTACATCAATTACTTCGAGCGCTATCATGCTTTCAACAGATAGAAAGACATATGGGTCCAATATTGGTTTTGCATGGGAGGTACCAGAACTACTTGACCGACATAGCTCATTTTCAATACCATCTTGAGGCGGATAAAAAGAAGTGCTTTCACCAAATTTCGTTCACCTACGTCAATTACTTTGAGTGCTATCGTGCTTTCAACAGACAGAGAGACAAATGGGCCCAATATTGGTTTTGCATGGGAGGTACCAGAACTACTTGACCGACATAGCTCATTTTCAATACCAACTTGACGCGGATAAAAAGAAGTGCTTTCACCAAATTTCGTTCACCTACGTCAATTACATTGAGTGCTATCGTGCTTTCAACAGACAGAGAGACAAATGGGCCCAATATTGGTTTTGCATGGGAGGTACCAGAACTACTTGACCGACATAGCTCATTTTCAGTACCAACTTGACGCGGATAAAAAGAAGTGCTTTCACCAAATTTCGTTCACCTACGTCAATTACATTGAGTGCTATCGTGCTTTCAACAGACAGAGAGACAAATGGGCCCAATATTGGTTTTGCATGGGAGGTACCAGAACTACTTGACCGACATAGCTCATTTTCAGTACCAACTTGACGCTGATAAAAAGAAGTGCTTTCACCAAATTTCGTTCACCTACGTCAATTACTTTGAGCGCTATCGTGCTTTCAACAGACAGAGACACATGTGGGCCCAATATTGGTTTTTCATGGGAGGTACCAGAACTACTTGACCGACATAGCTCATTTTCAGTACCAACTTGACGCTGATAAAAAGAAGTGCTTTCACCAAATTTCGTTCACCTACGTCAATTACTTTGAGCGCTATCGTGCTTTCAACAGACAGAGAGACAAATGGGCCCAATATTGGTTTTGCATGGGAGGTACCAGAACTACTTGACCGACATAGCTCATTTTCAATACCAACTTGACGCGGATAAAAAGAAGTGCTTTCACCAAATTTCGTTCACCTACGTCAATTACATTGAGTGCTATCGTGCTTTCAACAGACAGAAAGACAAATCGGTCCAATATTGGTTTTGTATGGGAGGTACCAGAACTACTTGACCGACATAGCCCATTTTCAATAACAACTTAACGCGGATAAAAAGAAGTGCTTTCACCAAATTTCGTTCACCTACGTCGATTAGTTTGAGCGCTATCGTGCTTTCAACAGACAGAGAGACATGTGGGCCCAATATTGGTTTTGCATGGGAGGTACCAGAACTACTTGACCGACATAGCTCATTTTCAATACCAACTTGACGCGGATAAAAAGAAGTGCTTTCACCAAATTTCGTTCACCTACGTCAATTACTTTGAGTGCTATCGTGCTTTCAACAGACAGAGAGACAAATGGGCCCAATATTGGTTTTGCATGGGAGGTACCAGAACTACTTGACCGACATAGCTCATTTTCAATACCAACTTGACGCGGATAAAAAGAAGTGCTTTCACCAAAGTTCGTTCACCTACGTCAATTACATTGAGTGCTATCGTGCTTTCAACAGACAGAGAGACAAATGGGCCCAATATTGGTTTTGCATGGGAGGTACCAGAACTACTTGACCGACACAGCCCATTTTCAATACCAACCTGACGCCGATAAAAAGAAGTCCTTTCATTAAATTTGGTTCAAATACGTCAATTACTTTGAGTGCTATCGTGCTTTCAACAGACAGAGTGACAAATGGGCCCAATATTGGTTTTGCATGGGAGGTACCAGAACTACTTGACCGACATAGCTCATTTTCAATACCAACTTGACGCGGATAAAAAGAAGTGCTTTCTGCAAATTTCGTTCACCTACGTCAATTACTTTGAGTGCTATCGTGCTTTCAACAGACAGAGAGACAAATGGGCCCAATATTGGTTTTGCATGGGAGGTACCAGAACTACTTGACCGACATAGCTCATTTTCAATAGCAACTTAACGCGGATAAAACGACGTGCTTTCACCAAATTTCGTTCACCTACGTCAATTACTTTGAGCGCTATCGTGCTTTCAACAGACAGAAAGACAAATCGGTCCAATATTGGTTTTGTATGGGAGGTACCAGAACTACTTGACCGACATAGCCCATTTTCAATAACAACTTAACGCGGATAAAAAGAAGTGCTTTCACCAAATTTCGTTCACCTACGTCGATTAGTTTGAGCGCTATCGTGCTTTCAACAGACAGAGAGACATGTGGGCCCAATATTGGTTTTGCATGGGAGGTACCAGAACTACTTGACCGACATAGCTCATTTTCAATACCAACTTGACGCGGATAAAAAGAAGTGCTTTCACCAAATTTCGTTCACCTACGTCAATTACTTTGAGTGCTATCGTGCTTTCAACAGAGAGAGAGACAAATGGGCCCAATATTGATTTTGCATGGGAGGTACCAGAACTACTTGACCGACATAGCTCATTTTCAATACCAACTTGACGCGGATAAAAAGAAGTGCTTTCACCAAATTTCGTTCACCTACGTCAATTACATTGAGTGCTATCGTGCTTTCAACAGACAGAGAGACAAATGGGCCCAATATTGGTTTTGCATGGGAGGTACCAGAACTACTTGACCGACATAGCTCGTTTTCAGTACCAACTTGACGCGGATAAAAAGAAGTGCTTTCACCAAATTTCGTTCACCTACGTCAATTACTTTGAGCGCTATCGTGCTTTCAACAGACAGAGAGACATGTGGGTCCAATATTGGTTTTGCATGGGAGGTACCAGAACTACTTGACCGACATAGCTCATTTTCAACACCAACCTGTCGCCGATAAAAAGAAGTCCTTTCACAAAATTTCGTTCACCTACGTCAATTACTTTGAGCGCTATCGTGCTTTCAACAGACAGAAAGACTAATGGGTCCAATATTGGTTTTATATGGGAGGTACCAGAACTACTTGACCGACATAGCTCATTTTCAATACCAACCTGACGCGGATAAAACGAAGTGCTTTCACCAAAGTTCGTTCACCTACGTCAATTACTTTGAGCGCTATCGTGCTTTCAACAGACAGAAAGACAAATGGGCCCAATATTGGTTTTGCATGGGAGGTACCAGAACTACTTGACCGACATAGCTCATTTTCAATACCAACCTGACGCGGATAAAACGAAGTGCTTTCACCAAATTTCGTTCACCTACGTCAATTACTTTGAGCGCTATCGTGCTTTCAACAGACAGAAAGGCAAATGGGTCCAATATTGGTTTTGCATGGGAGGTACCAGAACTACTTGACCGACATAGCTCATTTTCAATACCAACCTGACGCCGATAAAAAGAAGTCCTTTCACCAAATTTCGTTCACCTACGTCAATTACTTTGACCGCTATCGTGCTTTCAACAGACAGAGAGACATGTGGGTCCAATATTGGTTTTGCAGCGCTATCGTGCTTTCAACAGACATACAGACAGACAGACAGACGGACATGGCTAAATCGATTCAGAATGTGGTCCTGATTCAGAATATATATACATTATGAGGTCTCCGGTGACTCCTTCTTATCGTTACAAATTTATTGGCAAAGTGAATATACCTTCCTCTGGAGGGTATAACAAGTAAAAGTGTTATCATCGGCCTGGCCGATGCTTTGATACCCTCCACTGCATACAAGTCATGCAAAATTGGTTTTGTGAGGGAGGTACCAGAACTACTTGACCGACATAGCCCATTTTTAATACCAACCTGACGCCGATAAAAAAAAAGTCCTCTCACCAAATTTCGTTGTCCTACGTCAATTACTTTGGGTGCTATCGTGCTTTCAACTGACAGAAAGGCAAATGGGTCCAATATTGGTTTTGCATGGGAGGTACCAGAACTACTTGACCGACATAGCTCATTTTCAATACCTACCTGACGCGGATAAAACGAAGTGATTTCACCAAATTTCGTTCACCTACGTCAATTACTTTGAGCACTATCGTGCTTTCAACAGACAGAAAGACAAATGGGCCCAATATTGGTTTTGCATGGGAGGTACCAGAACTACTTGACCGACATAGCTCATTTTCAATACCAACTTGACGCGGATAAAAAGAAGTGCTTTCACCAAATTTCGTTCACCTACATCAATTACTTCGAGCGCTATCGTGCTTTCAACAGACAGAAAGACATATGGGTCCAATATTGGTTTTGCATGGGAGGTACCAGAACTACTTGACCGACATAGCTCATTTTCAATACCAACTTGACGCGGATAAAAAGAAGTGCTTTCACCAAATTTGGTTCACCTACGTCAATTACTTTGAGTGCTATCGTGCTTTCAACAGACAGAGTGACAAATGGGCCCAATATTGGTTTTGCATGGGAGGTACCAGAACTACTTGACCGACATAGCTCATTTTCAATACCAACTTGACGCGGATAAAAAGAAGTGCTTTCACCAAATTTGGTTCACCTACGTCAATTACTTTGAGTGCTATCGTGCTTTCAACAGACAGAGTGACAAATGGGCCCAATATTGGTTTTGCATGGGAGGTACCAGAACTACTTGACCGACATAGCTCATTTTCAATACCAACTTGACGCGGATAAAAAGAAGTGCTTTCACCAAATTTCGTTCACCTACGTCAATTACTTTGAGCGCTATCGTACTTTCAACAGACAGAGAGACATGTGGGCCCAATATTGGTTTTGCATGGGAGGTACCAGAACTACTTGACCGACATAGCTCATTTTCAATACCAACTTGACGCGGATAAAAAGAAGTGCTTTCACCAAATTTGGTTCACCTACGTCAATTACTTTGAGTGCTATCGTGCTTTCAACAGACAGAGTGACAAATGGGCCCAATATTGGTTTTGCATGGGAGGTACCAGAACTACTTGACCGACATAGCTCATTTTCAATACCAACCTGTCGCCGATAAAAAGAAGTCCTTTCACAAAATTTCGTTCACCTACGTCAATTACTTTAAGCGCTATCGTGCTTTCAACAGAGAGAAAGACTAATGGGTCCAATATTGGTTTAATATGGGAGGTACTAGAACTACTTGACCGACATAGCTCATTTTCAATACCAACCTGACGCGGATAAAACGAAGTGCTTTCACCAAAGTTCGTTCACCTACGTCAATTACTTTGAGCGCTATCGTGCTTTCAACAGAGAGAAAGACAAAAGGGCCCAATATTGGTTTTGCATGGGAGGTACCAGAACTACTTGACCGACATAGCTCATTTTCAATACCAACCTGACGCGGATAAAACGAAGTGCTTTCACCAAATTTCGTTCACCTACGTCAATTACCTTGAGCGCTATCGTGCTTTCAACAGACAGAAAGGCAAATGGGTCCAATATTGGTTTTGCATGGGAGGTACCAGAACTACTTGACCGACATAGCTCATTTTCAATACCAACCTGACGCGGATAAAACAAAGTGCTTTCACCAAATTTCGTTCACCTACGTCAATTACTTTGAGCGGTATCGTGCTTTCAACAGACAGAAAGACAAATGGGTCCAATATTGGTTTTGCATGGGAGGTACCAGAAGTACTTGACCGACATAGCTCATTTTCAATACCAACTTGACGCCGATAAAAAGAAGTCCTTTCACAAAATTTCGTTCACCTACGTCAATTACTTTGAGCGCTATCGTGCTTTCAACAGACAGAAAGACTAATGGGTCCAATATTGGTTTTATATGGGAGGTACCAGAACTACTTGACCGACATAGCTCATTTTCAATACCAACCTGACGCGGATAAAACGAAGTGCTTTCACCAAAGTTCGTTCACCTACGTCAATTACTTTGAGCGCTATCGTGCTTTCAACAGAGAGAAAGACAAATGGGCCCAATATTGGTTTTGCATGGGAGGTACCAGAACTACTTGACCGACATAGCTCATTTTCAATACCAACCTGACGCGGATAAAACGAAGTGCTTTCACCAAATTTCGTTCACCTACGTCAATTACTTTGAGCGCTATCGTGCTTTCAACAGACAGAAAGGCAAATGGGTCCAATATTGGTTTTGCATGGGAGGTACCAGAACTACTTGACCGACATAGCTCATTTTCAATACCAACCTGACGCCGATAAAAAGAAGTCCTTTCACCAAATTTCGTTCACCTACGTCAATTACTTTGACCGCTATCGTGCTTTCAACAGACAGAGAGACATGTGGGTCCAATATTGGTTTTGCATGGGAGGTACCAGAACTACTTGACCGACATAGCTCATTTTCAATACCAACCTGACGCCGATAAAAAGAAGTCCTTTCACCAAATTTCGTTCACCTACGTCAATTACTTTGACCGCTATCGTGCTTTCAACAGACAGAGAGACATGTGGGTCCAATATTGGTTTTGCATGGGAGGTACCAGAACTACTTGACCGACATAGCTCATTTTCAATACCAACCTGACGCCGATAAAAAGAAGTCCTTTCACCAAATTTCGTTCACCTACGTCAATTACTTTGACCGCTATCGTGCTTTCAACAGACAGAGAGACATGTGGGTCCAATATTGGTTTTGCATGGGAGGTACCAGAACTACTTGACCGACATAGCCCATTTTCAATAACAACTTAACGCGGATAAAAAGAAGTGCTTTCACCAAATTTCGTTCACCTACATCAATTACTTCGAGCGCTATCATGCTTTCAACAGACAGAGAGACATGTGGGTCCAATATTGGTTTTGCATGGGAGGTACCAGAACTACTTGACCGACATAGCTCATTTTCAATACCAACCTGACGCCGATAAAAAGAAGTCCTTTCAAAAAATTTCGTTCACCTACGTCAATTACTTTGACCGCTATCGTGCTTTCAACAGACAGAGAGACATGTGGGTCCAATATTGGTTTTGCATGGGAGGTACCAGAACTACTTGACCGACATAGCTCATTTTCAATACCAACCTGACGCCGATAAAAAGAAGTCCTTTCACCAAATTTCGTTCACCTACGTCAATTACTTTGAGCGCTATCGTGCTTTCAACAGACATACAGACAGACAGACAGACGGACATGGCTAAATCGATTCAGAATGTGGTCCTGATTCAGAATATATATACATTATGAGGTCTCCGGTGACTCCTTCTTATCGTTACAAATTTATTGGCAAAGTGAATATACCTTCCTCTGGAGGGTATAACAAGTAAAAGTGTTATCATCGGCCTGGCCGATGCTTTGATACCCTCCACTGCATACAAGTCATGCAAAATTGGTTTTGTGAGGGAGGTACCAGAACTACTTGACCGACATAGCCCATTTTTAATACCAACCTGACGCCGATAAAAAAAAAGTCCTTTCACCAAATTTCGTTCTCCTACGTCAATTACTTTGGGTGCTATCGTGCTTTCAACTGACAGAAAGGCAAATGGGTCCAATATTGGTTTTGCATGGGAGGTACCAGAACTACTTGACCGACATAGCTCATTTTCAATACCTACCTGACGCGGATAAAACGAAGTGATTTCACCAAATTTCGTTCACCTACGTCAATTACTTTGAGCGCTATCGTGCTTTCAACAGACAGAAAGACAAATGGGCCCAATATTGGTTTTGCATGGGAGGTACCAGAACTACTTGACCGACATAGCTCATTTTCAATACCAACTTGACGCGGATAAAAAGAAGTGCTTTCACCAAATTTCGTTCACCTACATCAATTACTTCGAGCGCTATCGTGCTTTCAACAGACAGAAAGACATATGGGTCCAATATTGGTTTTGCATGGGAGGTACCAGAACTACTTGACCGACATAGCTCATTTTCAATACCAACTTGACGCGGATAAAAAGAAGTGCTTTCACCAAATTTGGTTCACCTACGTCAATTACTTTGAGTGCTATCGTGCTTTCAACAGACAGAGTGACAAATGGGCCCAATATTGGTTTTGCATGGGAGGTACCAGAACTACTTGACCGACATAGCTCATTTTCAATACCAACTTGACGCGGATAAAAAGAAGTGCTTTCACCAAATTTGGTTCACCTACGTCAATTACTTTGAGTGCTATCGTGCTTTCAACAGACAGAGTGACAAATGGGCCCAATATTGGTTTTGCATGGGAGGTACCAGAACTACTTGACCGACATAGCTCATTTTCAATACCAACTTGACGCGGATAAAAAGAAGTGCTTTCACCAAATTTCGTTCACCTACGTCAATTACTTTGAGCGCTATCGTACTTTCAACAGACAGAGAGACATGTGGGCCCAATATTGGTTTTGCATGGGAGGTACCAGAACTACTTGACCGACATAGCTCATTTTCAATACCAACTTGACGCGGATAAAAAGAAGTGCTTTCACCAAATTTGGTTCACCTACGTCAATTACTTTGAGTGCTATCGTGCTTTCAACAGACAGAGTGACAAATGGGCCCAATATTGGTTTTGCATGGGAGGTACCAGAACTACTTGACCGACATAGCTCATTTTCAAAACCAACCTGTCGCCGATAAAAAGAAGTCCTTTCACAAAATTTCGTTCACCTACGTCAATTACTTTAAGCGCTATCGTGCTTTCAACAGACAGAAAGACTAATGGGTCCAATATTGGTTTTATATGGGAGGTACTAGAACTACTTGACCGACATAGCTCATTTTCAACACCAACCTGACGCGGATAAAACGAAGTGCTTTCACCAAAGTTCGTTCACCTACGTCAATTACTTTGAGCGCTATCGTGCTTTCAACAGAGAGAAAGACAAAAGGGCCCAATATTGGTTTTGCATGGGAGGTACCAGAACTACTTGACCGACATAGCTCATTTTCAATACCAACCTGACGCGGATAAAACGAAGTGCTTTCACCAGATTTCGTTCACCTACGTCAATTACCTTGAGCGCTATCGTGCTTTCAACAGACAGAAAGGCAAATGGGTCCAATATTGGTTTTGCATGGGAGGTACCAGAACTACTTGACCGACATAGCTCATTTTCAATACCAACCTGACGCGGATAAAACAAAGTGCTTTCACCAAATTTCGTTCACCTACGTCAATTACTTTGAGCGGTATCGTGCTTTCAACAGACAGAAAGACAAATGGGTCCAATATTGGTTTTGCATGGGAGGTACCAGAAGTACTTGACCGACATAGCTCATTTTCAATACCAACTTGACGCCGATAAAAAGAAGTGCTTTCACCGAATTTCGTTCACCTACGTCAATTACTTTGAGCGCTATCGTGCTTTCAACAGACAGAAAGGCAAATGGGTCCAATATTGGTTTTGCATGGGAGGTACCAGAACTACTTGACCGACATAGCTCATTTTCAATACCAACCTGACGCGGATAAAACGAAGTGCTTTCACCAAATTTCGTTCACCTACGTCAATTACTTTGAGCGGTATCGTGCTTTCAACAGACAGAAAGACAAATGGGTCCAATATTGGTTTTGCATGGGAGGTACCAGAAGTACTTGACCGACATAGCTCATTTTCAATACCAACTTGACGCGGATAAAAAGAAGTGCTTTCACCAAATTTGGTTCACCTACGTCAATTACTTTGAGTGCTATCGTGCTTTCAACAGACAGAGTGACAAATGGGCCCAATATTGGTTTTGCATGGGAGGTACCAGAACTACTTGACCGACATAGCTCATTTTCAATACCAACTTGACGCGGATAAAAAGAAGTGCTTTCACCAAATTTGGTTCACCTACGTCAATTACTTTGAGTGCTATCGTGCTTTCAACAGACAGAGTGACAAATGGGCCCAATATTGGTTTTGCATGGGAGGTACCAGAACTACTTGACCGACATAGCTCATTTTCAATACCAACTTGACGCGGATAAAAAGAAGTGCTTTCACCAAATTTCGTTCACCTACGTCAATTACTTTGAGCGCTATCGTACTTTCAACAGACAGAGAGACATGTGGGCCCAATATTGGTTTTGCATGGGAGGTACCAGAACTACTTGACCGACATAGCTCATTTTCAATACCAACTTGACGCGGATAAAAAGAAGTGCTTTCACCAAATTTGGTTCACCTACGTCAATTACTTTGAGTGCTATCGTGCTTTCAACAGACAGAGTGACAAATGGGCCCAATATTGGTTTTGCATGGGAGGTACCAGAACTACTTGACCGACATAGCTCATTTTCAAAACCAACCTGTCGCCGATAAAAAGAAGTCCTTTCACAAAATTTCGTTCACCTACGTCAATTACTTTAAGCGCTATCGTGCTTTCAACAGACAGAAAGACTAATGGGTCCAATATTGGTTTTATATGGGAGGTACTAGAACTACTTGACCGACATAGCTCATTTTCAATACCAACCTGACGCGGATAAAACGAAGTGCTTTCACCAAAGTTCGTTCACCTACGTCAATTACTTTGAGCGCTATCGTGCTTTCAACAGAGAGAAAGACAAAAGGGCCCAATATTGGTTTTGCATGGGAGGTACCAGAACTACTTGACCGACATAGCTCATTTTCAATACCAACCTGACGCGGATAAAACGAAGTGCTTTCACCAAATTTCGTTCACCTACGTCAATTACCTTGAGCGCTATCGTGCTTTCAACAGACAGAAAGGCAAATGGGTCCAATATTGGTTTTGCATGGGAGGTACCAGAACTACTTGACCGACATAGCTCATTTTCAATACCAACCTGACGCGGATAAAACAAAGTGCTTTCACCAAATTTCGTTCACCTACGTCAATTACTTTGAGCGGTATCGTGCTTTCAACAGACAGAAAGACAAATGGGTCCAATATTGGTTTTGCATGGGAGGTACCAGAAGTACTTGACCGACATAGCTCATTTTCAATACCAACTTGACGCCGATAAAAAGAAGTGCTTTCACCGAATTTCGTTCACCTACGTCAATTACTTTGAGCGCTATCGTGCTTTCAACAGACAGAAAGGCAAATGGGTCCAATATTGGTTTTGCATGGGAGGTACCAGAACTACTTGACCGACATAGCTCATTTTCAATACCAACCTGACGCGGATAAAACGAAGTGCTTTCACCAAATTTCGTTCACCTACGTCAATTACTTTGAGCGGTATCGTGCTTTCAACAGACAGAAAGACAAATGGGTCCAATATTGGTTTTGCATGGGAGGTACCAGAAGTACTTGACCGACATAGCTCATTTTCAATACCAACTTGACGCCGATAAAAAGAAGTGCTTTCACCAAATTTCGTTCACCTACGTCAATTACTTTGAGTGCTATCGTGCTTTCAACAGACAGAGAGACATGTGGGCCCAATATTGGTTTTGCATGGGAGGTACCAGAACTACTTGACCGACATAGCTCATTTGCAATACCAACTTGACGCCGATAAAAAGAAGTCCTTTGACCAAATTTCGTTCACCTACGTCAATTACTTTGAGCGCTATCGTGCTTTCTACAGACAGAAAGACAAATGGGTCCAATATTGGTTTTGCATGGGAGGTACCAGAACTACTTGACCGACATAGCTCATTTTCAATACCAACTTGACGCGGATAAAAAGAAGTGCTTTCACCAAATTTCGTTCACCTACGTCAATTACTTTGAGTGCTATCGTGCTTTCAACAGACAGAGAGACAAATGGGCCCAATATTGGTTTTGTATGGGAGGTACCAGAACTACTTGACCGACATAGCCCATTTTCAATACCAACTTGACGCGGATAAAACGAAGTGCTTTCACCAAAGTTCGTTCACCTACGTCAATTACTTTGAGCGCTATCGTGCTTTCAACAGAGAGAAAGACAAAAGGGCCCAATATTGGTTTTGCATGGGAGGTACCAGAACTACTTGACCGACATAGCTCATTTTCAATACCAACCTGACGCGGATAAAACGAAGTGCTTTCACCAAATTTCGTTCACCTACGTCAATTACTTTGGGTGCTATCGTGCTTTCAACTGACAGAAAGGCAAATGGGTCCAATATTGGTTTTGCATGGGAGGTACCAGAACTACTTGACCGACATAGCTCATTTTCAATACCTACCTGACGCGGATAAAACGAAGTGATTTCACCAAATTTCGTTCACCTACGTCAATTACTTTGAGCGCTATCGTGCTTTCAACAGACAGAAAGACAAATGGGCCCAATATTGGTTTTGCATGGGAGGTACCAGAACTACTTGACCGACATAGCTCATTTTCAATACCAACTTGACGCGGATAAAAAGAAGTGCTTTCACCAAATTTCGTTCACCTACATCAATTACTTCGAGCGCTATCGTGCTTTCAACAGACAGAAAGACATATGGGTCCAATATTGGTTTTGCATGGGAGGTACCAGAACTACTTGACCGACATAGCTCATTTTCAATACCAACTTGACGCGGATAAAAAGAAATGCTTTCACAAAATTTCGTTCACCTACGTCAATTACTTTGAGTGCTATCGTGCTTTCAACAGACAGAGTGACAAATGGGCCCAATATTGGTTTTGCATAGGAGGTACCAGAACTACTTGACCGACATAGCTCATTTTCAATACCAACTTGACGCGGATAAAAAGAAGTGCTTTCACCAAATTTGGTTCACCTACGTCAATTACTTTGAGTGCTATCGTGCTTTCAACAGACAGAGTGACAAATGGGCCCAATATTGGTTTTGCATGGGAGGTACCAGAACTACTTGACCGACATAGCTCATTTTCAATACCAACTTGACGCGGATAAAAAGAAGTGCTTTCACCAAATTTCGTTCACCTACGTCAATTACTTTGAGCGCTATCGTACTTTCAACAGACAGAGAGACATGTGGGCCCAATATTGGTTTTGCATGGGAGGTACCAGAACTACTTGACCGACATAGCTCATTTTCAATACCAACTTGACGCGGATAAAAAGAAGTGCTTTCACCAAATTTGGTTCACCTACGTCAATTACTTTGAGTGCTATCGTGCTTTCAACAGACAGAGTGACAAATGGGCCCAATATTGGTTTTGCATGGGAGGTACCAGAACTACTTGACCGACATAGCTCATTTTCAATACCAACCTGTCGCCGATAAAAAGAAGTCCTTTCACAAAATTTCGTTCACCTACGTCAATTACTTTAAGCGCTATCGTGCTTTCAACAGACAGAAAGACTAATGGGTCCAATATTGGTTTTATATGGGAGGTACTAGAACTACTTGACCGACATAGCTCATTTTCAATACCAACCTGACGCGGATAAAACGAAGTGCTTTCACCAAAGTTCGTTCACCTACGTCAATTACTTTGAGCGCTATCGTGCTTTCAACAGAGAGAAAGACAAAAGGGCCCAATATTGGTTTTGCATGGGAGGTACCAGAACTACTTGACCGACATAGCTCATTTTCAATACCAACCTGACGCAGATAAAACGAAGTGCTTTCAACAAATTTCGTTCACCTACGTCAATTACCTTGAGCGCTATCGTGCTTTCAACAGACAGAAAGGCAAATGGGTCCAATATTGGTTTTGCATGGGAGGTACCAGAACTACTTGACCGACATAGCTCATTTTCAATACCAACCTGACGCGGATAAAACAAAGTGCTTTCACCAAATTTCGTTCACCTACGTCAATTACTTTGAGCGGTATCGTGCTTTCAACAGACAGAAAGACAAATGGGTCCAATATTGGTTTTGCATGGGAGGTACCAGAAGTACTTGACCGACATAGCTCATTTTCAATACCAACTTGACGCCGATAAAAAGAAGTGCTTTCACCGAATTTCGTTCACCTACGTCAATTACTTTGAGCGCTATCGTGCTTTCAACAGACAGAAAGGCAAATGGGTCCAATATTGGTTTTGCATGGGAGGTACCAGAACTACTTGACCGACATAGCTCATTTTCAATACCAACCTGACGCGGATAAAACGAAGTGCTTTCACCAAATTTCGTTCACCTACGTCAATTACTTTGAGCGGTATCGTGCTTTCAACAGACAGAAAGACAAATGGGTCCAATATTGGTTTTGCATGGGAGGTACCAGAAGTACTTGACCGACATAGCTCATTTTCAATACCAACTTGACGCCGATAAAAAGAAGTGCTTTCACCAAATTTCGTTCACCTACGTCAATTACTTTGAGTGCTATCGTGCTTTCAACAGACAGAGAGACATGTGGGCCCAATATTGGTTTTGCATGGGAGGTACCAGAACTACTTGACCGACATAGCTCATTTGCAATACCAACTTGACGCCGATAAAAAGAAGTCCTTTGACCAAATTTCGTTCACCTACGTCAATTACTTTGAGCGCTATCGTGCTTTCTACAGACAGAAAGACAAATGGGTCCAATATTGGTTTTGCATGGGAGGTACCAGAACTACTTGACCGACATAGCTCATTTTCAATACCAACTTGACGCGGATAAAAAGAAGTGCTTTCACCAAATTTCGTTCACCTACGTCAATTACTTTGAGTGCTATCGTGCTTTCAACAGACAGAGAGACAAATGGGCCCAATATTGGTTTTGTATGGGAGGTACCAGAACTACTTGACCGACATAGCCCATTTTCAATACCAACTTGACGCGGATAAAACGAAGTGCTTTCACCAAAGTTCGTTCACCTACGTCAATTACTTTGAGCGCTATCGTGCTTTCAACAGAGAGAAAGACAAAAGGGCCCAATATTGGTTTTGCATGGGAGGTACCAGAACTACTTGACCGACATAGCTCATTTTCAATACCAACCTGACGCGGATAAAACGAAGTGCTTTCACCAAATTTCGTTCACCTACGTCAATTACCTTGAGCGCTATCGTGCTTTCAACAGACAGAAAGGCAAATGGGTCCAATATTGGTTTTGCATGGGAGGTACCAGAACTACTTGACCGACATAGCTCATTTTCAATACCAACCTGACGCGGATAAAACAAAGTGCTTTCACCAAATTTCGTTCACCTACGTCAATTACTTTGAGCGGTATCGTGCTTTCAACAGACAGAAAGACAAATGGGTCCAATATTGGTTTTGCATGGGAGGTACCAGAAGTACTTGACCGACATAGCTCATTTTCAATACGAACTTGACGCCAATAAAAAGAAGTGCTTTCACCGAATTTCGTTCACCTACGTCAATTACTGTGAGCGCTATCGTGCTTTCAACAGACAGAAAGGCAAATGGGTCCAATATTGGTTTTGCATGGGAGGTACCAGAACTACTTGACCGACATAGCTCATTTGCAATACCAACTTGACGCCGATAAAAAGAAGTCCTTTGACCAAATTTCGTTCACCTACGTCAATTACTTTGAGTGCTATCGTGCTTTCAACAGACAGAGAGACATGTGGGCCCAATATTGGTTTTGCATGGGAGGTACCAGAACTACTTGACCGACATAGCTCATTTGCAATACCAACTTGACGCCGATAAAAAGAAGTCCTTTGACCAAATTTCGTTCACCTACGTCAATTACTTTGAGCGCTATCGTGCTTTCTACAGACAGAAAGACAAATGGGTCCAATATTGGTTTTGTATGGGAGGTACCAGAACTACTTGACCGACATAGCCCAGTTTCAATAACAACTTAACGCGGATAAAAAGAAGTGCTTTCACCAAATTTCGTTCACCTACATCAATTACTTCGAGCGCTATCATGCTTTCAACAGACAGAAAGACATATGGGTCCAATATTGGTTTTGCATGGGAGGTACCAGAACTACTTGACCGACATAGCTCATTTTCAATACCAACTTGACGCGGATAAAAAGAAGTGCTTTCACCAAATTTCGTTCACCTACGTCAATTACTTTGAGTGCTATCGTGCTTTCAACAGACAGAGAGACAAATGGGCCCAATATTGGTTTTGCATGGGAGGTACCAGAACTACTTGACCGACATATCTCATTTTCAGTACCAACTTGACGCGGATAAAAAGAAGTGCTTTCACCAAATTTCGTTCACCTACGTCAATTACATTGAGTGCTATCGTGCTTTCAACAGACAGAGAGACATGTGGGTCCAATATTGGTTTTGCATGGGAGGTACCAGAACTACTTGACCGACATAGCTCATTTTCAATACCAACCTGACGCGGATAAAACGAAGTGCTTTCACCAAAGTTCGTTCACCTACGTCAATTACCTTGAGCGCTATCGTGCTTTCAACAGACAGAAAGGCAAATGGGTCCAATATTGGTTTTGCATGGGAGGTACCAGAAGTACTTGACCGACATAGCTCATTTTCAATACCAACTTGACGCGGATAAAAAGAAGTGCTTTCACCAAATTTCGTTCACCTACGTCAATTACCTTGAGCGCTATCGTGCTTTCAACAGACAGAAAGGCAAATGGGTCCAATATTGGTTTTGCATGGGAGGTACCAGAACTACTTGACCGACATAGCTCATTTTCAATACCAACCTGACGCGGATAAAACAAAGTGCTTTCACCAAATTTCGTTCACCTACGTCAATTACTTTGAGCGGTATCGTGCTTTCAACAGACAGAAAGACAAATGGGTCCAATATTGGTTTTGCATGGGAGGTACCAGAAGTACTTGACCGACATAGCTCATTTTCAATACCAACTTGACGCCGATAAAAAGAAGTGCTTTCACCAAATTTCGTTCACCTACGTCAATTACTTTGAGTGCTATCGTGCTTTCAACAGACAGAGAGACATGTGGGCCCAATATTGGTTTTGCATGGGAGGTACCAGAACTACTTGACCGACATAGCTCATTTGCAATACCAACTTGACGCCGATAAAAAGAAGTCCTTTGACCAAATTTCGTTCACCTACGTCAATTACTTTGAGCGCTATCGTGCTTTCTACAGACAGAAAGACAAATGGGTCCAATATTGGTTTTGCATGGGAGGTACCAGAACTACTTGACCGACATAGCTCATTTTCAATACCAACTTGACGCGGATAAAAAGAAGTGCTTTCACCAAATTTCGTTCACCTACGTCAATTACTTTGAGTGCTATCGTGCTTTCAACAGACAGAGAGACAAATGGGCCCAATATTGGTTTTGTATGGGAGGTACCAGAACTACTTGACCGACATAGCCCATTTTCAATACCAACTTGACGCGGATAAAACGAAGTGCTTTCACCAAAGTTCGTTCACCTACGTCAATTACTTTGAGCGCTATCGTGCTTTCAACAGAGAGAAAGACAAAAGGGCCCAATATTGGTTTTGCATGGGAGGTACCAGAACTACTTGACCGACATAGCTCATTTTCAATACCAACCTGACGCGGATAAAACGAAGTGCTTTCACCAAATTTCGTTCACCTACGTCAATTACATTGCGTGCTATCGTGCTTTCAACAGACAGAGAGACAAATGGGCCCAATATTGGTTTTGCATGGGAGGTACCAGAACTACTTGACCGACATAGCTCATTTTCAGTACCAACTTGACGCGGATAAAAAGAAGTGCTTTCACCAAATTTCGTTCACCTACGTCAATTACTTTGAGCGCTATCGTGCTTTCAACAGACAGAGACACATGTGGGCCCAATATTGGTTTTTCATGGGAGGTACCAGAACTGCTTGACCGACATAGCTCATTGTCAATACCAACTTGACGCGGATAAAAAGAAGTGCTTTCACCAAATTTTGTTCACCTACGTCAATTACTTTGAGCGCTATCGTGCTTTCAACAGACAGAAAGACAAATCGGTCCAATATTGGTTTTGTATGGGAGGTACCAGAACTACTTAACCGACATAGCCCATTTTCAATAACAACTTAACGCGGATAAAAAGAAGTGCTTTTACCAAATTTCGTTCACCTACGTCGATTAGTTTGAGCGCTATCGTGCTTTCAACAGACAGAGAGACATGTGGGCCCAATATTGGTTTTGCATGGGAGGTACCAGAACTACTTGACCGACATAGCTCATTTTCAATACCAACTTGACGCGGATAAAAATAAGTGCTTTCACCAAATTTCGTTCACCTACGTCAATTACTTTGAGTGCTATCGTGCTTTCAACAGACAGAGAGACAAATGGGCCCAATATTGGTTTTGCATGGGAGGTACCAGAACTACTTGACCGACATAGCTCATTTTCAATACCAGCTTGACGCGGATAAAAAGAAGTGCTTTCACCAAATTTCGTTCACCTACGTCAATTACATTGAGTGCTATCGTGCTTTCAACAGACAGAGAGACAAATGGGCCCAATATTGGTTTTGCATGGGAGGTACCAGAACTACTTGACCGACACAGCCCATTTTCAATACCAACCTGACGCGGATAAAACGAAGTGCTTTCACCAAAGTTCGTTCACCTACGTCAATTACTTTGAGCGCTATCGTGCTTTCAACAGAGAGAAAGACAAATGGGCCCAATATTGGTTTTGCATGGGAGGTACCAGAACTACTTGACCGACATAGCTCATTTTCAATACCAACCTGACGCGGATAAAACGAAGTGCTTTCACCAAATTTCGTTCACCTACGTCAATTACTTTGAGCGGTATCGTGCTTTCAACAGACAGAAAGACAAATGGGTCCAATATTGGTTTTGCATGGGAGGTACCAGAAGTACTTGACCGACATAGCTCATTTTCAATACCAACTTGACGCCGATAAAAAGAAGTGCTTTCACCGAATTTCGTTCACCTACGTCAATTACTTTGAGCGCTATCGTGCTTTCAACAGACAGAAAGGCAAATGGGTCCAATATTGGTTTTGCATGGGAGGTACCAGAACTACTTGACCGACATAGCTCATTTTCAATACCAACCTGACGCGGATAAAAAGAAGTGCTTTCACCAAATTTCGTTCTCCTACGTCAATTACTTTGAGTGCTATCGTGCTTTCAACAGACAGAGAGACAAATGGGCCCAATATTGGTTTTGCATGGGAGGTACCAGAACTACTTGACCGACATAGCTCATTTTCAATACCAACTTGACGCGGATAAAAAGAAGTGCTTTCACCAAATTTCGTTCACCTACGTCAATTACATTGAGTGCTATCGTGCTTTCAACAGACAGAGAGACAAATGGGCCCAATATTGGTTTTGCATGGGAGGTACCAGAACTACTTGACCGACATAGCTCATTTTCAGTACCAACTTGAAGCGGATAAAAAGAAGTGCTTTCACCAAATTTCGTTCACCTACGTCAATTACTTTGAGCGCTATCGTGCTTTCAACAGACAGAGCGACATGTGGGTCCAATATTGGTTTTGCATGGGAGGTACCAGAACTACTTGACCGACATAGCTCATTTTCAATACCAACTTGACGCGGATAAAAAGAAGTGCTTTCACCAAATTTCGTTCACCTACGTCAATTACATTGAGTGCTATCGTGCTTTCAACAGACAGAGAGACAAATGGGCCCAATATTGGTTTTGCATGGGAGGTACCAGAACTACTTGACCGACACAGCCCATTTTCAATACCAACCTGACGCCGATAAAAAGAAGTCCTTTCATTAAATTTGGTTCACCTACGTCAATTACTTTGAGTGCTATCGTGCTTTCAACAGACAGAGTGACAAATGGGCCCAATATTGGTTTTGCATGGGAGGTACCAGAACTACTTGACCGACATAGCTCATTTTCAATACCAACTTGACGCGGATAAAAAGAAGTGCTTTCTGCAAATTTCGTTCACCTACGTCAATTACTTTGAGTGCTATCGTGCTTTCAACAGACAGAGAGACAAATGGGCCCAATATTGGTTTTGCATGGGAGGTACCAGAACTACTTGACCGACATAGCTCATTTTCAATAACGACTTAACGCGGATAAAACGACGTGCTTTCACCAAATTTCGTTCACCTACGTCAATTACTTTGAGCGCTATCGTGCTTTAAACAGACAGAAAGACAAATCGGTCCAATATTGGTTTTGTATGGGAGGTACCAGAACTACTTGACCGACATAGCCCATTTTCAATAACAACTTAACGCGGATAAAAAGAAGTGCTTTCACGAAATTTCGTTCACCTACGTCGATTAGTTTGAGCGCTATCGTGCTTTCAACAGACAGAGAGACATGTGGGCCCAATATTGGTTTTGCATGGGAGGTACCAGAACTACTTGACCGACATAGCTCATTTTCAATACCAACTCGACGCGGATGAAAGGAAGTGCTTTCACCAAATTTCGTTCACCTACGTCAATTACTTTGAGTGCTATCGTGCTTTCAACAGACAGAGAGACAAATGGGCCCAATATTGGTTTTGCATGGGAGGTACCAGAACTACTTGACCGACATAGCTCATTTTCAGTACCAACTTGACGCGGATAAAAAGAAGTGCTTTCACCAAATTTCGTTCACCTACGTCAATTACATTGAGTGCTATCGTGCTTTCAACAGACAGAGAGACAAATGGGCCCAATATTGGTTTTGCATGGGAGGTACCAGAACTACTTGACCGACATAGCTCATTTTCAGTACCAACTTGACGCGGATAAAAAGAAGTGCTTTCACCAAATTTCGTTCACCTACGTCAATTACTTTGAGCGCTATCGTGCTTTCAACAGACAGAGAGACATGTGGGTCCAATATTGGTTTTGCATGGGAGGTACCAGAACTACTTGACCGACATAGCTCATTTTCAATACCAACCTGTCGTCGATAAAAAGAAGTCCTTTCACAAAATTTCGTTCACCTACGTCAATTACTTTGAGCGCTATCGTGCTTTCAACAGACAGAAAGACTAATGGGTCCAATATTGGTTTTATATGGGAGGTACCAGAACTACTTGACCGACATAGCTCATTTTCAACACCAACCTGACGCGGATAAAACGAAGTGCTTTCACCGAAGTTCGTTCACCTACGTCAATTACTTTGAGCGCTATCGTGCTTTCAACAGAGAGAAAGACAAATGGGCCCAATATTGGTTTTGCATGGGAGGTACCAGAACTACTTGACCGACATAGCTCATTTTCAATACCAACCTGACGCGGATGAAACGAAGTGCTTTCACCAAATTTCGTTCACCTACGTCAATTACTTTGAGCGCTATCGTGCTTTCAACAGACAGAAAGGCAAATGGGTCCAATATTGGTTTTGCATGGGAGGTACCAGAACTACTTGACCGACATAGCTCATTTTCAATACCAACCTGACGCGGATAAAACGAAGTGCTTTCACCAAATTTCGTTCACCTACGTCAATTACTTTGAGCGGTATCGTGCTTTAAACAGACAGAAAGACAAATGGGTCCAATATTGGTTTTGCATGGGAGGTACCAGAAGTACTTGACCGACATAGCTCATTTTCAATACCAACTTGACGCCGATAAAAAGAAGTGCTTTCACCGAATTTCGTTCACCTACGTCAATTACTTTGAGCGCTATCGTGCTTTCAACAGACAGAAAGGCAAATGGGTCCAATATTGGTTTTGCATGGGAGGTACCAGAACTACTTGACCGACATAGCTCATTTTCAATACCAACCTGACGCGGATAAAACGAAGTGCTTTCACCAAATTTCGTTCACCTACGTCAATTACTTTGAGCGGTATCGTGCTTTCAACAGACAGAAAGACAAATGGGTCCAATATTGGTTTTGCATGGGAGGTACCAGAAGTACTTGACCGACATAGCTCATTTTCAATACCAACTTGACGCCGATAAAAAGAAGTGCTTTCACCAAATTTCGTTCACCTACGTCAATTACTTTGAGTGCTATCGTGCTTTCAACAGACAGAGAGACATGTGGGCCCAATATTGGTTTTGCATGGGAGGTACCAGAACTACTTGACCGACATAGCTCATTTGCAATACCAACTTGACGCCGATAAAAAGAAGTCCTTTGACCAAATTTCGTTCACCTACGTCAATTACTTTGACCGCTATCGTGCTTTCAACAGACAGAGAGATATGTGGGTCCAATATTGGTTTTGCATGGGAGGTACCAGAACTACTTGACCGATATAGCTCATTTGCAATACCAACTTGACGCGGATAAAAAGAAGTGCTTTCACCAAATTTCGTTCACCTACGTCAATTACTTAGAGTGCTATCGTGCTTTCAACAGACAGAGAGACAAATGGGCCCAATATTGGTTTTGCATGGGAGGTACCAGAACTACTTGACCGACATAGCTCATTTGCAACACCAACTTGACGCCGATAAAAAGAAGTCCTTTCACCAAATTTCGTTCACCTACGTCAATTACTTTGAGCGGTATCGTGCTTTCAACAGACAGAAAGACAAATGGGTCCAATATTGGTTTTGCATGGGAGGTACCAGAAGTACTTGACCGACATAGCCCATTTTCAATAACAACTTAACGCGGATAAAAAGAAGTGCTTTCACCAAATTTCGTTCACCTACATCAATTACTTCGAGCGCTATCATGCTTTCAACAGACAGAAAGACATATGGGTCCAATATTGGTTTTGCATGGGAGGTACCAGAACTACTTGACCGACATAGCTCATTTTCAATACCAACTTGACGCGGATAAAAAGAAGTGCTTTCACCAAATTTCGTTCACCTACGTCAATTACTTTGAGTGCTATCGTGCTTTCAACAGACAGAGAGACATGTGGGCCCAATATTGGTTTTGCATGGGAGGTACCAGAACTACTTGACCGATATAGCTCATTTGCAATACCAACTTGACGCGGATAAAAAGAAGTGCTTTCACCAAATTTCGTTCACCTACGTCAATTACTTAGAGTGCTATCGTGCTTTCAACAGACAGAGAGACAAATGGGCCCAATATTGGTTTTGCATGGGAGGTACCAGAACTACTTGACCGACATAGCTCATTTGCAACACCAACTTGACGCCGATAAAAAGAAGTCCTTTCACCAAATTTCGTTCACCTACGTCAATTACTTTGACCGCTATCGTGCTTTCAACAGACAGAGAGATATGTGGGTCCAATATTGGTTTTGCATGGGAGGTACCAGAACTACTTGACCGACATAGCTCATTTTCAATACCAACCTGACGCCGATAAAAAGAAGTCCTTTCACCAAATTTCGTTCACCTACGTCAATTACTTTGAGCGCTATCGTGCTTTCAACAGACATACAGACAGACAGACAGACGGACATGGCTAAATCGATTCAGAATGTGGTCCTGATTCAGAATATATATACATTATGAGGTCTCCGGTGACTCCTTCTTATCGTTACAAATTTATTGGCAAAGTGAATATACCTTCCTCTGGAGGGTATAACAAGTAAAAGTGTTATCATCGGACTGGCCGATGCTTTGATACCCTCCACTGCATACAAGTCATGCAAAATTGGTTTTGTGAGGGAGGTACCAGAACTACTTGACCGACATAGCCCATTTTTAATACCAACCTGACGCCGATAAAAAAAAGTCCTTTCACCAAATTTCGTTCACCTACGTCAATTACTTTGGGTGCTATCGTGCTTTCAACAGACAGAAAGGCAAATGGGTCCAATATTGGTTTTGCATGGGAGGTACCAGAACTACTTGACCGACATAGCTCATTTTCAATACCTACCTGACGCGGATAAAACGAAGTGATTTCACCAAATTTCGTTCACCTACGTCAATTACTTTGAGCGCTATCGTGCTTTCAACAGACAGAAAGACAAATGGGCCCAATATTGGTTTTGCATGGGAGGTACCAGAACTACTTGACCGACATAGCTCATTTTCAATACCAACTTGACGCGGATAAAAAGAAGTGCTTTCACCAAATTTCGTTCACCTACATCAATTACTTCGAGCGCTATCGTGCTTTCAACAGACAGAAAGACATATGGGTCCAATATTGGTTTTGCATGGGAGGTACCAGAACTACTTGACCGACATAGCTCATTTTCAATACCAACTTGACGCGGATAAAAAGAAGTGCTTTCACCAAATTTGGTTCACCTACGTCAATTACTTTGAGTGCTATCGTGCTTTCAACAGACAGAGTGACAAATGGGCCCAATATTGGTTTTGCATGGGAGATACCAGAACTACTTGACCGACATAGCTCATTTTCAATACCAACTTGACGCGGATAAAAAGAAGTGCTTTCACCAAATTTCGTTCACCTACATCAATTACTTCGAGCGCTATCGTGCTTTCAACAGACAGAAAGACATATGGGTCCAATATTGGTTTTGCATGGGAGGTACCAGAACTACTTGACCGACATAGCTCATTTTTAATACCAACCTGACGCCGATAAAAAAAAGTCCTTTCACCAAATTTCGTTCACCTACGTCAATTACTTTGGGTGCTATCGTGCTTTCAACAGACAGAAAGGCAAATGGGTCCAATATTGGTTTTGCATGGGAGGTACCAGAACTACTTGACCGACATAGCTCATTTTCAATACCAGCCTGACGCGGATAAAAAGAAGTGCTTTCACCAAATTTCGTTCACCTACATCAATTACTTCGAGCGCTATCGTGCTTTCAACAGACAGAGAGACAAATGGGCCCAATATTGGTTTTGCATGGGAGGTACCAGAACTACTTGACCGACATAGCTCATTTTCAATAGCAACTTGACGCGGATAAAAAGAAGTGCTTTCACCAAATTTCGTTCACCTACGTCAATTACATTGAGTGCTATCGTGCTTTCAACAGACAGAGAGACAAATGGGCCCAATATTGGTTTTGCATGGGAGGTACCAGAACTACTTGACCGACACAGCCCATTTTCAATACCAACCTGACGCCGATAAAAAGAAGTCCTTTCATTAAATTTGGTTCACCTACGTCAATTACTTTGAGCGCTATCGTGCTTTCAACAGACAGAGAGACAAATGGGCCCAATATTGGTTTTGCATGGGAGGTACCAGAACTACTTGACCGACATAGCTCATTTTCAATACCAACTTGACGCGGATAAAAAGAAGTGCTTTCACCAAATTTCGTTCACCTACATCAATTACTTCGAGCGCTATCGTGCTTTCAACAGACAGAAAGACATATGGGTCCAATATTGGTTTTGCATGGGAGGTACCAGAACTACTTGACCGACACAGCCCATTTTCAATACCAACCTGACGCCGATAAAAAGAAGTCCTTTCATTAAATTTGGTTCACCTACGTCAATTACTTTGAGCGCTATCGTGCTTTCAACAGACAGAGAGACAAATGGGCCCAATATTGGTTTTGCATGGGAGGTACCAGAACTACTTGACCGACATAGCTCATTTTCAATACCAACTTGACGCGGATAAAAAGAAGTGCTTTCACCAAATTTCGTTCACCTACATCAATTACTTCGAGCGCTATCGTGCTTTCAACAGACAGAAAGACATATGGGTCCAATATTGGTTTTGCATGGGAGGTACCAGAACTACTTGACCGACATAGCTCATTTTCAATACCAACTTGACGCGGATAAAAAGAAGTGCTTTCACCAAATTTGGTTCACCTACGTCAATTACTTTGAGTGCTATCGTGCTTTCAACAGACAGAGTGACAAATGGGCCCAATATTGGTTTTGCATGGGAGATACCAGAACTACTTGACCGACATAGCTCATTTTCAATACCAACTTGACGCGGATAAAAAGAAGTGCTTTCACCAAATTTCGTTCACCTACATCAATTACTTCGAGCGCTATCGTGCTTTCAACAGACAGAAAGACATATGGGTCCAATATTGGTTTTGCATGGGAGGTACCAGAACTACTTGACCGACATAGCTCATTTTTAATACCAACCTGACGCCGATAAAAAAAAGTCCTTTCACCAAATTTCGTTCACCTACGTCAATTACTTTGGGTGCTATCGTGCTTTCAACAGACAGAAAGGCAAATGGGTCCAATATTGGTTTTGCATGGGAGGTACCAGAACTACTTGACCGACATAGCTCATTTTCAATACCAGCCTGACGCGGATAAAAAGAAGTGCTTTCACCAAATTTCGTTCACCTACATCAATTACTTCGAGCGCTATCGTGCTTTCAACAGACAGAGAGACAAATGGGCCCAATATTGGTTTTGCATGGGAGGTACCAGAACTACTTGACCGACATAGCTCATTTTCAATAGCAACTTGACGCGGATAAAAAGAAGTGCTTTCACCAAATTTCGTTCACCTACGTCAATTACATTGAGTGCTATCGTGCTTTCAACAGACAGAGAGACAAATGGGCCCAATATTGGTTTTGCATGGGAGGTACCAGAACTACTTGACCGACATAGCTCATTTTCAATACCGACTTGACGCGGATAAAAAGAAGTGCTTTCACCAAATTTCGTTCACCTACGTCAATTACATTGAGTGCTATCGTGCTTTCAACAGACAGAGAGACAAATGGGCCCAATATTGGTTTTGCATGGGAGGTACCAGAACTACTTGACCGACACAGCCCATTTTCAATACCAACCTGACGCCGATAAAAAGAAGTCCTTTCATTAAATTTGGTTCACCTACGTCAATTACTTTGAGCGCTATCGTGCTTTCAACAGACAGAGAGACAAATGGGCCCAATATTGGTTTTGCATGGGAGGTACCAGAACTACTTGACCGACATAGCTCATTTTCAATACCAACTTGACGCGGATAAAAAGAAGTGCTTTCTGCAAATTTCGTTCACCTACGTCAATTACTTTGAGTGCTATCGTGCTTTCGACAGACAGAGAGACAAATGGGCCCAATATTGGTTTTGCATGGGAGGTACCAGAACTACTTGACCGACATAGCCCATTTTCAATAACAACTTAACGCGGATAAAAAGAAGTGCTTTCACCAAATTTCGTTCACCTACGTCGATTAGTTTGAGCGCTATCGTGCTTTCAACAGACAGAGAGACATGTGGGCCCAATATTGGTTTTGCATGGGAGGTACCAGAACTACTTGACCGACATAGCTCATTTTCAATACCAACTTGACGCGGATAAAAAGAAGTGCTTTCACCAAATTTCGTTCACCTACGTCAATTACTTTGAGTGCTATCGTGCTTTCAACAGACAGAGAGACAAATGGGCCCAATATTGGTTTTGCATGGGAGGTACCAGAACTACTTGACCGACATAGCTCATTTTCAATACCAACTTGACGCGGATAAAAAGAAGTGCTTTCACCAAATTTCGTTCACCTACGTCAATTACATTGAGTGCTATCGTGCTTTCAACAGACAGAGAGACAAATGGGCCCAATATTGGTTTTGCATGGGAGGTACCAGAACTACTTGACCGACATAGCTCATTTTCAGTACCAACTTGACGCGGATAAAAAGAAGTGCTTTCACCAAATTTCGTTCACCTACGTCAATTACTTTGAGCGCTATCGTGCTTTCAACAGACAGAGAGACATGTGGGTCCAATATTGGTTTTGCATGGGAGGTACCAGAACTACTTGACCGACATAGCTCATTTTCAATACCAACCTGTCGCCGATAAAAAGATGTCCTTTCACAAAATTTCGTTCACCTACGTCAATTACTTTGAGCGCTATCGTGCTTTCAACAGACAGAAAGACTAATGGGTCCAATATTGGTTTTATATGGGAGGTACCAGAACTACTTGACCGACATAGCTCATTTTCAATACCAACCTGACGCGGATAAAACGAAGTGCTTTCACCAAAGTTCGTTCACCTACGTCAATTACTTTGAGCGCTATCGTGCTTTCAACAGAGAGAAAGACAAATGGGCCCAATATTGGTTTTGCATGGGAGGTACCAGAACTACTTGACCGACATAGCTCATTTTCAATACCAACCTGACGCGGATAAAACGAAGTGCTTTCACCAAATTTCGTTCACCTACGTCAATTACTTTGAGCGCTATCGTGCTTTCAACAGACAGAGAGACAAATGGGCCCAATATTGGTTTTGCATGGGAGGTACCAGAACTACTTGACCGACATAGCTCATTTTCAATAGCAACTTGACGCGGATAAAAAGAAGTGCTTTCACCAAATTTCGTTCACCTACGTCAATTACATTGAGTGCTATCGTGCTTTCAACAGACAGAGAGACAAATGGGCCCAATATTGGTTTTGCATGGGAGGTACCAGAACTACTTGACCGACATAGCTCATTTTCAATAGCAACTTGACGCGGATAAAAAGAAGTGCTTTCACCAAATTTCGTTCACCTACGTCAATTACATTGAGTGCTATCGTGCTTTCAACAGACAGAGAGACAAATGGGCCCAATATTGGTTTTGCATGGGAGGTACCAGAACTACTTGACCGACACAGCCCATTTTCAATACCAACCTGACGCCGATAAAAAGAAGTCCTTTCATTAAATTTGGTTCACCTATGTCAATTACTTTGAGCGCTATCGTGCTTTCAACAGACAGAGAGACAAATGGGCCCAATATTGGTTTTGCATGGGAGGTACCAGAACTACTTGACCGACATAGCTCATTTTTAATACCAACTTGACGCGGATAAAAAGAAGTGCTTTCTGCAAAATTTCGTTCACCTACGTCAATTACTTTGAGTGCTATCGTGCTTTCGACAGACAGAGAGACAAATGGGCCCAATATTGGTTTTGCATGGGAGGTACCAGAACTACTTGACCGACATAGCCCATTTTCAATAACAACTTAACGCGGATAAAAAGAAGTGCTTTCACCAAATTTCGTTCACCTACGTCGATTAGTTTGAGCGCTATCGTGCTTTCAACAGACAGAGAGACATGTGGGCCCAATATTGGTTTTGCATGGGAGGTACCAGAACTACTTGACCGACATAGCTCATTTTCAATACCAACTTGACGCGGATAAAAAGAAGTGCTTTCACCAAATTTCGTTCACCTACGTCAATTACATTGAGTGCTATCGTGCTTTCAACAGACAGAGAGACAAATGGGCCCAATATTGGTTTTGCATGGGAGGTACCAGAACTACTTGACCGACATAGCTCATTTTCAGTACCAACTTGACGATGATAAAAAGAAGTGCTTTCACCAAATTTCGTTCACCTACGTCAATTACTTTGAGCGCTATCGTGCTTTCAACAGACAGAGAGACATGTGGGTCCAATATTGGTTTTGCATGGGAGGTACCAGAACTACTTGACCGACATAGCTCATTTTCAATACCAACCTGTCGCCGATAAAAAGAAGTCCTTTCACAAAATTTCGTTCACCTACGTCAATTACTTTGAGCGCTATCGTGCTTTCAACAGACAGAAAGACTTATGGGTCCAATATTGGTTTTATATGGGAGGTACCAGAACTACTTGACCGACATAGCTCATTTTCAATACCAACCTGACGCGGATAAAACGAAGTGCTTTCACCAAAGTTCGTTCACCTACGTCAATTACTTTGAGCGCTATCGTGCTTTCAACAGAGAGAAAGACAAATGGGCCCAATATTGGTTTTGCATGGGAGGTACCAGAACTACTTGACCGACATAGCTCATTTTCAATACCAACCTGACGCGGATAAAACGAAGTGCTTTCACCAAATTTCGTTCACCTACGTCAATTACTTTGAGCGCTATCGTGCTTTCAACAGACAGAAAGGCAAATGGGTCCAATATTGGTTTTGCATGGGAGGTACCAGAACTACTTGACCGACATAGCTCATTTTCAATACCAACCTGACGCGGATAAAACGAAGTGCTTTCACCAAATTTCGTTCACCTACGTCAATTACTTTGAGCGGTATCGTGCTTTAAACAGACAGAAAGACAAATGGGTCCAATATTGGTTTTGCATGGGAGGTACCAGAAGTACTTGACCAACATAGCTCATTTTCAATACCAACTTGACGCCGATAAAAAGAAGTGCTTTCACCGAATTTCGTTCACCTACGTCAATTACTTTGAGCGCTATCGTGCTTTCAACAGACAGAAAGGCAAATGGGTCCAATATTGGTTTTGCATGGGAGGTACCAGAACTACTTGACCGACATAGCTCATTTTCAATACCAACCTGACGCGGATAAAACGAAGTCCTTTCACCAAATTTCGTTCACCTACGTCAATTACTTTGACCGCTATCGTGCTTTCAACAGACAGAAAGACAAATGGGTCCAATATTGGTTTTGCATGGGAGGTACCAGAAGTACTTGACCGACATAGCTCATTTTCAATACCAACTTGACGCCGATAAAAAGAAGTGCTTTCACCAAATTTCGTTCACCTACATCAATTACTTTGAGTGCTATCGTGCTTTCAACAGACAGAGAGACATGTGGGCCCAATATTGGTTTTGCATGGGAGGTACCAGAACTACTTGACCGACATAGCTCATTTGCAATACCAACTTGACGCCGATAAAAAGAAGTCCTTTGACCAAATTTCGTTCACCTACGTTACTTTGAGCGCTATCGTGCTTTCTACAGACAGAAAGACAAATGGGTCCAATATTGGTTTTGTATGGGAGGTACCAGAACTACTTGACCGACATAGCCCATTTTCAATAACAACTTAACGCGGATAAAAAGAAGTGCTTTCACCAAATTTCGTTCACCTACATCAATTACTTCGAGCGCTATCATGCTTTCAACAGACAGAAAGACATATGGGTCCAATATTGGTTTTGCATGGGAGGTACCAGAACTACTTGACCGACATAGCTCATTTTCAATACCAACTTGACGCGGATAAAAAGAAGTGCTTTCACCAAATTTCGTTCACCTACGTCAATTACTTTGAGTGCTATCGTGCTTTCAACAGACAGAGAGACAAATGGGCCCAATATTGGTTTTGCATGGGAGGTACCAGAACTACTTGACCGACATAGCTCATTTGCAACACCAACTTGACGCCGATAAAAAGAAGTCCTTTCACCAAATTTCGTTCACCTACGTCAATTACTTTGACCGCTATCGTGCTTTCAACAGACAGAGAGACATGTGGGTCCAATATTGGTTTTGCATGGGAAGTACCAGAACTACTTGACCGACATAGCTCATTTTCAATACCAACCTGACGCCGATAAAAAGAAGTCCTTTCACCAAATTTCGTTCACCTACGTCAATTACTTTGAGCGCTATCGTGCTTTCAACAGACATACAGACAGACAGACAGACGGACATGGCTAAATCGATTCAGAATGTGGTCCTGATTCAGAATATATATACATTATGAGGTCTCCGGTGACTCCTTCTTATCGTTACAAATTTATTGGCAAAGTGAATATACCTTCCTCTGGAGGGTATAACAAGTAAAAGTGTTATCATCGGCCTGGCCGATGCTTTGATACCCTCCACTGCATACAAGTCATGCAAAATTGGTTTTGTGAGGGAGGTACCAGAACTACTTGACCGACATAGCCCATTTTTAATACCAACCTGACGAAGATAAAAAAAAGTCCTTTCACCAAATTTCGTTCACCTACGTCAATTACTTTGGGTGCTATCGTGCTTTCAACAGACAGAAAGGCAAATGGGTCCAATATTGGTTTTGCATGGGAGGTACCAGAACTACTTGACCGACATAGCTCATTTTCAATACCTACCTGACGCGGATAAAACGAAGTGATTTCACCAAATTTCGTTCACCTACGTCAATTACTTTGAGCGCTATCGTGCTTTCAACAGACAGAAAGACAAATGGGCCCAATATTGGTTTTGCATGGGAGGTACCAGAACTACTTGACCGACATAGCTCATTTTCAATACCAACTTGACGCGGATAAAAAGAAGTGCTTTCACCAAATTTCGTTCACCTACATCAATTACTTCGAGCGCTATCGTGCTTTCAACAGACAGAAAGACATATGGGTCCAATATTGGTTTTGCATGGGAGGTACCAGAACTACTTGACCGACATAGCTCATTTTCAATACCAACTTGACGCGGATAAAAAGAAGTGCTTTCACCAAATTTGGTTCACCTACGTCAATTACTTTGAGTGCTATCGTGCTTTCAACAGACAGAGTGACAAATGGGCCCAATATTGGTTTTGCATGGGAGGTACCAGAACTACTTGACCGACATAGCTCATTTTCAATACCAACTTGACGCGGATAAAAAGAAGTGCTTTCACCAAATTTGGTTCACCTACGTCAATTACTTTGAGTGCTATCGTGCTTTCAACAGACAGAGTGACAAATGGGCCCAATATTGGTTTTGCATGGGAGGTACCAGAACTACTTGACCGACATAGCTCATTTTCAATACCAACTTGACGCGGATAAAAAGAAGTGCTTTCACCAAATTTCGTTCACCTACGTCAATTACTTTGAGCGCTATAGTGCTTTCAACTTATATACTTATACTTAAATTGTGAATTAGATTTAAGAATTTTCAATTTTCCTGAAGTTAAATGGACTAAGTACTATAAAAGATTATATCTTAATGTACAAACCAATTAATTGAAATAAATGAAATAAATGAAACAGACAGAGAGACATGTGGGCCCAATATTGGTTTTGCATGGGAGGTACCAGAACTACTTGACCGACATAGCTCATTTTCAATACCAACTTGAAGTGGATAAAAAGAAGTGCTTTCACCAAATTTCGTTCACCTACGTCAATTACTTTGAGTGCTATCGTGCTTTCAACAGACAGAGTGACAAATGGGCCCAATATTGGTTTTGCATGGGAGGTACCAGAACTACTTGACCGACATAGCTCATTTTCAATACCAACTTGACGCGGATAAAAAGAAGTGCTTTCACCAAATTTCGTTCACCTACATCAATTACTTCGAGCGCTATCGTGCTTTCAACAGACAGAAAGACATATGGGTCCAATATTGGTTTTGCATGGGAGGTACCAGAACTACTTGACCGACATAGCTCAGTTTCAATACCAACCTGACGCGGATAAAACGACGTGCTTTCACCAAATTTCGTTCACCTACGTCAATTACTTTGAGCGCTATCGTGCTTTCAACAGACAGAAAGACAAATGCGTCCAATATTGGTTTTGTATGGGAGGTACCAGAACTACTTGACCGACATAGCCCATTTTCAATAACAACTTAACGCGGATAAAAAGAAGTGCTTTCACCAAATTTCGTTCACCTACGTCGATTAGTTTGAGCGCTATCGTGCTTTCAACAGACAGAGAGACATGTGGGCCCAATATTGGTTTTGCATGGGAGGTACCAGAACTACTTGACCGACATAGCTCATTTGCAATACCAACTTGACGCGGATAAAAAGAAGTGCTTTCACCAAATTTCGTTCACCTACGTCAATTACTTAGAGTGCTATCGTGCTTTCAACAGACAGAGAGACAAATGGGCCCAATATTGGTTTTGCATGGGAGGTACCAGAACTACTTGACCGACATAGCTCATTTGCAACACCAACTTGACGCCGATAAAAAGAAGTCCTTTCACCAAATTTCGTTCACCTACGTCAATTACTTTGACCGCTATCGTGCTTTCAACAGACAGAGAGACATGTGGGTCCAATATTGGTTTTGCATGGGAGGTACCAGAACTACTTGACCGACATAGCTCATTTTCAATACCAACTTGACGCGGATAAAAAGAAGTGCTTTCACCAAATTTCGTTCACCTACATCAATTACTTCGAGCGCTATCGTGCTTTCAACAGACAGAAAGACATATGGGTCCAATATTGGTTTTGCATGGGAGGTACCAGAACTACTTGACCGACATAGCTCATTTTCAATACCAACTTGACGCGGATAAAAAGAAGTGCTTTCACCAAATTTGGTTCACCTACGTCAATTACTTTGAGTGCTATCGTGCTTTCAACAGACAGAGTGACAAATGGGCCCAATATTGGTTTTGCATGGGAGGTACCAGAACTACTTGACCGACATAGCTCATTTTCAATACCAACTTGACGCGGATAAAAAGAAGTGCTTTCACCAAATTTGGTTCACCTACGTCAATTACTTTGAGTGCTATCGTGCTTTCAACAGACAGAGTGACAAATGGGCCCAATATTGGTTTTGCATGGGAGGTACCAGAACTACTTGACCGACATAGCTCATTTTCAATACCAACTTGACGCGGATAAAAAGAAGTGCTTTCACCAAATTTCGTTCACCTACGTCAATTACTTTGAGCGCTATAGTGCTTTCAACTTATATACTTATACTTAAATTGTGAATTAGATTTAAGAATTTTCAATTTTCCTGAAGTTAAATGGACTAAGTACTATAAAAGATTATATCTTAATGTACAAACCAATTAATTGAAATAAATGAAATAAATGAAACAGACAGAGAGACATGTGGGCCCAATATTGGTTTTGCATGGGAGGTACCAGAACTACTTGACCGACATAGCTCATTTTCAATACCAACTTGAAGTGGATAAAAAGAAGTGCTTTCACCAAATTTCGTTCACCTACGTCAATTACTTTGAGTGCTATCGTGCTTTCAACAGACAGAGTGACAAATGGGCCCAATATTGGTTTTGCATGGGAGGTACCAGAACTACTTGACCGACATAGCTCATTTTCAATACCAACTTGACGCGGATAAAAAGAAGTGCTTTCACCAAATTTCGTTCACCTACATCAATTACTTCGAGCGCTATCGTGCTTTCAACAGACAGAAAGACATATGGGTCCAATATTGGTTTTGCATGGGAGGTACCAGAACTACTTGACCGACATAGCTCAGTTTCAATACCAACCTGACGCGGATAAAACGACGTGCTTTCAAAAAATTTCGTTCACCTACGTCAATTACTTTGAGCGCTATCGTGCTTTCAACAGACAGAAAGACAAATGCGTCCAATATTGGTTTTGTATGGGAGGTACCAGAACTACTTGACCGACATAGCCCATTTTCAATAACAACTTAACGCGGATAAAAAGAAGTGCTTTCACCAAATTTCGTTCACCTACGTCGATTAGTTTGAGCGCTATCGTGCTTTCAACAGACAGAGAGACATGTGGGCCCAATATTGGTTTTGCATGGGAGGTACCAGAACTACTTGACCGACATAGCTCATTTGCAATACCAACTTGACGCGGATAAAAAGAAGTGCTTTCACCAAATTTCGTTCACCTACGTCAATTACTTAGAGTGCTATCGTGCTTTCAACAGACAGAGAGACAAATGGGCCCAATATTGGTTTTGCATGGGAGGTACCAGAACTACTTGACCGACATAGCTCATTTGCAACACCAACTTGACGCCGATAAAAAGAAGTCCTTTCACCAAATTTCGTTCACCTACGTCAATTACTTTGACCGCTATCGTGCTTTCAACAGACAGAGAGACATGTGGGTCCAATATTGGTTTTGCATGGGAGGTACCAGAACTACTTGACCGACATAGCTCATTTTCAATACCAACCTGACGCCGATAAAAAGAAGTCCTTTCACCAAATTTCGTTCACCTACGTCAATTACTTTGAGCGCTATCGTGCTTTCAACAGACATACAGACAGACAGACAGACGGACATGGCTAAATCGATTCCGAATGTGGTCCTGATTCAGAATATATATACATTATGAGGTCTCCGGTGACTCCTTCTTATCGTTACAAATTTATTGGCAAAGTGAATATACCTTCCTCTGGAGGGTATAACAAGTAAAAGTGTTATCATCGGCCTGGCCGATGCTTTGATACCCTCCACTGCATACAAGTCATGCAAAATTGGTTTTGTGAGGGAGGTACCAGAACTACTTGACCGACATAGCCCATTTTTAATACCAACCTGACGCCGATAAAAAAAAGTCCTTTCACCAAATTTCGTTCACCTACGTCAATTACTTTGGGTGCTATCGTGCTTTCAACAGACAGAAAGGCAAATGGGTCCAATATTGGTTTTGCATGGGAGGTACCAAAACTACTTGACCAACATAGCTCATTTTCAATACCTACCTGACGCGGATAAAACGAAGTGATTTCACCAAATTTCGTTCACCTACGTCAATTACTTTGAGCGCTATCGTGCTTTCAACAGACAGAAAGACAAATGGGCCCAATATTGGTTTTGCATGGGAGGTACCAGAACTACTTGACCGACATAGCTCATTTTCAATACCAACTTGACGCGGATAAAAAGAAGTGCTTTCACCAAATTTCGTTCACCTACATCAATTACTTCGAGCGCTATCGTGCTTTCAACAGACAGAAAGACATATGGGTCCAATATTGGTTTTGCATGGGAGGTACCAGAACTACTTGACCGACATAGCTCATTTTCAATACCAACTTGACGCGGATAAAAAGAAGTGCTTTCACCAAATTTCGTTCACCTACATCAATTACTTCGAGCGCTATCGTGCTTTCAACAGACAGAAAGACATATGGGTCCAATATTGGTTTTGCATGGGAGGTACCAGAACTACTTGACCGACATAGCTCATTTTCAATACCAACCTGACGCGGATAAAAAGAAGCGCTTTCACCAAATTTCGTTCACCTACGTCAATTACTTTGAGTGCTATCGTGCTTTCAACAGACAGAGAGACAAATGGGCCCAATATTGGTTTTGCATGGGAGGTACCAGAACTACTTGACCGACATAGCTCATTTTCAATACCAACTTGACGCGGATAAAAAGAAGTGCTTTCACCAAATTTCGTTCACCTACGTCAATTACATTGAGTGCTATCGTGCTTTCAACAGACAGAGAGACAAATGGGCCCAATATTGGTTTTGCATGGGAGGTACCAGAACTACTTGACCGACATAGCTCATTTTCAGCACTAACTTGACGCGGATAAAAAGAAGTGCTTTCACCAAATTTCGTTCACCTACGTCAATTACTTTGAGCGCTATCGTGCTTTCAACAGACAGAGAGACATGTGGGTCCAATATTGGTTTTGCATGGGAGGTACCAGAACTACTTGACCGACATAGCTCATTTTCAATACCAACTTGACGCGGATAAAAAGAAGTGCTTTCACCAAATTTCGTTCACCTACGTCAATTACATTGAGTGCTATCGTGCTTTCAACAGACAGAGAGACAAATGGGCCCAATATTGGTTTTGCATGGGAGGTACCAGAACTACTTGACCGACACAGCCCATTTTCAATAATAACCTGACGCCGATAAAAAGAAGTCCTTTCATTAAATTTGGTTCACCTACGTCAATTACTTTGAGTGCTATCGTGCTTTCAACAGACAGAGTGACAAATGGGCCCAATATTGGTTTTGCATGGGAGGTACCAGAACTACTTGACCGACATAGCTCATTTTCAATACCAACCTGACGCGGATAAAAAGAAGTGCTTTCTGCAAATTTCGTTCACCTACGTCAATTACTTTGAGTGCTATCGTGCTTTCAACAGACAGAGAGACAAATGGGCCCAATATTGGTTTTGCATGGGAGGTACCAGAACTACTTGACCGACATAGCTCATTTTCAATAACAACTTAACGCGGATAAAACGACGTGCTTTCACCAAATTTCGTTCACCTACGTCAATTACTTTGAGCGCTATCGTGCTTTCAACAGACAGAAAGACAAATCGGTCCAATATTGGTTTTGTATGGGAGGTACCAGAACTACTTGACCGACATAGCCCATTTTCAATTACAACTTAACGCGGATAAAAAGAAGTGCTTTCACCAAATTTCGTTCACCTACGTCGATTAGTTTGAGCGCTATCGTGCTTTCAACAGACAGAGAGACATGTGGGCCCAATATTGGTTTTGCATGGGAGGTACCAGAACTACTTGACCGACATAGCTCATTTTCAATACCAACTTGACGCGGATAAAAAGAAATGCTTTCACCAAATTTCGTTCACCTACGTCAATTACTTTGAGTGCTATCGTGCTTTCAACAGACAGAGAGACAAATGGGCCCAATATTGGTTTTGCATGGGAGGTACCAGAACTACTTGACCGACATAGCTCATTTTCAATACCAACTTGACGCCGATAAAAAGAAGTGCTTTCACCAAATTTCGTTCACCTACGTCAATTACTTTGAGCGCTATCGTGCTTTCAACAGACAGAGAGACATGTGGGTCCAATATTGGTTTTGCATGGGAGGTACCAGAACTACTTGACCGACATAGCTCATTTTCAATACCAACTTGACGCGGATAAAAAGAAGTGCTTTCACCAAATTTCGTTCACCTACGTCAATTACATTGAGTGCTATCGTGCTTTCAACAGACAGAGAGACAAATGGGCCCAATATTGGTTTTGCATGGGAGGTACCAGAACTACTTGACCGACACAGCCCATTTTCAATACCAACCTGACGCCGATAAAAAGAAGTCCTTTCATTAAATTTGGTTCACCTACGTCAATTACTTTGAGTGCTATCGTGCTTTCAACAGACAGAGTGACAAATGGGCCCAATATTGGTTTTGCATGGGAGGTACCAGAACTACTTGACCGACATAGCTCATTTTCAATACCAACTTGACGCGGATAAAAAGAAGTGCTTTCTGCAAATTTCGTTCACCTACGTCAATTACTTTGAGTGCTATCGTGCTTTCAACAGACAGAGAGACAAATGGGCCCAATATTGGTTTTGCATGGGAGGTACCAGAACTACTTGACCGACACAGCCCATTTTCAATACCAACCTGACGCCGATAAAAAGAAGTCCTTTCATTAAATTTGGTTCACCTACATCAATTACTTCGAGCGCTATCGTGCTTTCAACAGACAGAAAGACATATGGGTCCAATATTGGTTTTGCATGGGAGGTACCAGAACTACTTGACCGACATAGCTCATTTTCAATACCAACCTGACGCGGATAAAAAGAAGCGCTTTCACCAAATTTCGTTCACCTACGTCAATTACTTTGAGTGCTATCGTGCTTTCAACAGACAGAGAGACAAATGGGCCCAATATTGGTTTTGCATGGGAGGTACCAGAACTACTTGACCGACATAGCTCATTTTCAATACCAACTTGACGCGGATAAAAAGAAGTGCTTTCACCAAATTTCGTTCACCTACGTCAATTACATTGAGTGCTATCGTGCTTTCAACAGACAGAGAGACAAATGGGCCCAATATTGGTTTTGCATGGGAGGTACCAGAACTACTTGACCGACATAGCTCATTTTCAGCACTAACTTGACGCGGATAAAAAGAAGTGCTTTCACCAAATTTCGTTCACCTACGTCAATTACTTTGAGCGCTATCGTGCTTTCAACAGACAGAGAGACATGTGGGTCCAATATTGGTTTTGCATGGGAGGTACCAGAACTACTTGACCGACATAGCTCATTTTCAATACCAACTTGACGCGGATAAAAAGAAGTGCTTTCACCAAATTTCGTTCACCTACGTCAATTACATTGAGTGCTATCGTGCTTTCAACAGACAGAGAGACAAATGGGCCCAATATTGGTTTTGCATGGGAGGTACCAGAACTACTTGACCGACACAGCCCATTTTCAATACCAACCTGACGCCGATAAAAAGAAGTCCTTTCATTAAATTTGGTTCACCTACGTCAATTACTTTGAGTGCTATCGTGCTTTCAACAGACAGAGTGACAAATGGGCCCAATATTGGTTTTGCATGGGAGGTACCAGAACTACTTGACCGACATAGCTCATTTTCAATACCAACTTGACGCGGATAAAAAGAAGTGCTTTCTGCAAATTTCGTTCACCTACGTCAATTACTTTGAGTGCTATCGTGCTTTCAACAGACAGAGAGACAAATGGGCCCAATATTGGTTTTGCATGGGAGGTACCAGAACTACTTGACCGACACAGCCCATTTTCAATACCAACCTGACGCCGATAAAAAGAAGTCCTTTCATTAAATTTGGTTCACCTACGTCAATTACTTTGAGTGCTATCGTGCTTTCAACAGACAGAGAGACAAATGGGCCCAATATTGGTTTTGCATGGGAGGTACCAGAACTACTTGACCGACATAGCTCATTTTCAATAACAACTTAACGCGGATAAAACGACGTGCTTTCACCAAATTTCGTTCACCTACGTCAATTACTTTGAGCGCTATCGTGCTTTCAACAGACAGAAAGACAAATCGGTCCAATATTGGTTTTGTATGGGAGGTACCAGAACTACTTGACCGACATAGCCCATTTTCAATAACAACTTAACGCGGATAAAAAGAAGTGCTTTCACCAAATTTCGTTCACCTACGTCGATTAGTTTGAGCGCTATCGTGCTTTCAACAGACAGAGAGACATGTGGGCCCAATATTGGTTTTGCATGGGAGGTACCAGAACTACTTGACCGACATAGCTCATTTTCAATACCAACTTGACGCGGATAAAAAGAAATGCTTTCACCAAATTTCGTTCACCTACGTCAATTACTTTGAGTGCTATCGTGCTTTCAACAGACAGAGAGACAAATGGGCCCAATATTGGTTTTGCATGGGAGGTACCAGAACTACTTGACCGACATAGCTCATTTTCAATACCAACTTGACGCGGATAAAAAGAAGTGCTTTCACCAAATTTCGTTCACCTACGTCAATTACTTTGAGTGCTATCGTGCTTTCAACAGACAGAGAGACAAATGGGCCCAATATTGGTTTTGCATGGGAGGTACCAGAACTACTTGACCGACATAGCTCATTTTCAATACCAACTTGACGCGGATAAAAAGAAGTGCTTTCACCAAATTTCGTTCACCTACGTCAATTACATTGAGTGCTATCGTGCTTTCAACAGACAGAGAGACAAATGGGCCCAATATTGGTTTTGCATGGGAGGTACCAGAACTACTTGACCGACATAGCTCATTTTCAGTACCAACTTGACGCGGATAAAAAGAAGTGCTTTCACCAAATTTCGTTCACCTACGTCAATTACTTTGAGCGCTATCGTGCTTTCAACAGACAGAGAGACATGTGGGTCCAATATTGGTTTTGCATGGGAGGTACCAGAACTACTTGACCGACATAGCTCATTTTCAATACCAACCTGTCGCCGATAAAAAGAAGTCCTTTCACAAAATTTCGTTCACCTACGTCAATTACTTTGAGCGCTATCGTGCTTTCAACAGACAGAAAGACTAATGGGTCCAATATTGGTTTTATATGGGAGGTACCAGAACTACTTGACCGACATAGCTCATTTTCAATACCAACCTGAAGCGGATAAAACGAAGTGCTTTCACCAAATTTCGTTCACCTACGTCAATTACATTGAGTGCTATCGTGCTTTCAACAGACAGAGAGACAAATGGGCCCAATATTGGTTTTGCATGGGAGGTACCAGAACTACTTGACCGACATAGCTCATTTTCAGTACCAACTTGACGCGGATAAAAAGAAGTGCTTTCACCAAAGTTCGTTCACCTACGTCAATTACTTTGAGCGCTATCGTGCTTTCAACAGACAGAAAGGCAAATGGGTCCAATATTGGTTTTATATGGGAGGTACCAGAACTACTTGACCGACATAGCTCATTTTCAATACCAACCTGAAGCGGATAAAACGAAGTGCTTTCACCAAAGTTCGTTCACCTACGTCAATTACATTGAGTGCTATCGTGCTTTCAACAGACAGAGAGACAAATGGGCCCAATATTGGTTTTGCATGGGAGGTACCAGAACTACTTGACCGACATAGCTCATTTTCAGTACCAACTTGACGCCGATAAAAAGAAGTGCTTTCACCAAATTTCGTTCACCTACGTCAATTACTTTGAGCGCTATCGTGCTTTCAACAGACAGAGAGACATGTGGGTCCAATATTGGTTTTGCATGGGAGGTACCAGAACTACTTGACCGACATAGCTCATTTTCAATACCAACTTGACGCGGATAAAAAGAAGTGCTTTCACCAAATTTCGTTCACCTACGTCAATTACATTGAGTGCTATCGTGCTTTCAACAGACAGAGAGACAAATGGGCCCAATATTGGTTTTGCATGGGAGGTACCAGAACTACTTGACCGACACAGCCCATTTTCAATACCAACCTGACGCCGATAAAAAGAAGTCCTTTCATTAAATTTGGTTCACCTACGTCAATTACTTTGAGTGCTATCGTGCTTTCAACAGACAGAGTGACAAATGGGCCCAATATTGGTTTTGCATGGGAGGTACCAGAACTACTTGACCGACATAGCTCATTTTCAATACCAACTTGACGCGGATAAAAAGAAGTGCTTTCTGCAAATTTCGTTCACCTACGTCAATTACTTTGAGTGCTATCGTGCTTTCAACAGACAGAGAGACAAATGGGCCCAATATTGGTTTTGCATGGGAGGTACCAGAACTACTTGACCGACATAGCTCATTTTCAATAACAACTTAACGCGGATAAAACGACGTGCTTTCACCAAATTTCGTTCACCTACGTCAATTACTTTGAGCGCTATCGTGCTTTCAACAGACAGAAAGACAAATCGGTCCAATATTGGTTTTGTATGGGAGGTACCAGAACTACTTGACCGACATAGCCCATTTTCAATAACAACTTAACGCGGATAAAAAGAAGTGCTTTCACCAAATTTCGTTCACCTACGTCGATTAGTTTGAGCGCTATCGTGCTTTCAACAGACAGAGAGACATGTGGGCCCAATATTGGTTTTGCATGGGAGGTACCAGAACTACTTGACCGACATAGCTCATTTTCAATACCAACTTGACGCGGATAAAAAGAAATGCTTTCACCAAATTTCGTGCACCTACGTCAATTACTTTGAGTGCTATCGTGCTTTCAACAGACAGAGAGACAAATGGGCCCAATATTGGTTTTGCATGGGAGGTACCAGAACTACTTGACCGACATAGCTCATTTTCAATACCAACTTGACGCGGATAAAAAGAAGTGCTTTCACCAAATTTCGTTCACCTACGTCAATTACATTGAGTGCTATCGTGCTTTCAACAGACAGAGAGACAAATGGGCCCAATATTGGTTTTGCATGGGAGGTACCAGAACTACTTGACCGACATAGCTCATTTTCAGTACCAACTTGACGCGGATAAAAAGAAGTGCTTTCACCAAATTTCGTTCACCTACGTCAATTACTTTGAGCGCTATCGTGCTTTCAACAGACAGAGAGACATGTGGGTCCAATATTGGTTTTGCATGGGAGGTACCAGAACTACTTGACCGACATAGCTCATTTTCAATACCAACCTGTCGCCGATAAAAAGAAGTCCTTTCACAAAATTTCGTTCACCTACGTCAATTACTTTGAGCGCTATCGTGCTTTCAACAGACAGAAAGACTAATGGGTCCAATATTGGTTTTGCATGGGAGGTACCAGAACTACTTGACCGACATAGCTCATTTTCAATACCAACTTGACGCGGATAAAAAGAAGTGCTTTCACCAAATTTCGTTCACCTACGTCAATTACATTGAGTGCTATCGTGCTTTCAACAGACAGAGAGACAAATGGGCCCAATATTGGTTTTGCATGGGAGGTACCAGAACTACTTGACCGACACAGCCCATTTTCAATACCAACCTGACGCCGATAAAAAGAAGTCCTTTCATTAAATTTGGTTCACCTACGTCAATTACTTTGAGTGCTATCGTGCTTTCAACAGACAGAGTGACAAATGGGCCCAATATTGGTTTTGCATGGGAGGTACCAGAACTACTTGACCGACATAGCTCATTTTCAATACCAACTTGACGCGGATAAAAAGAAGTGCTTTCTGCAAATTTCGTTCACCTACGTCAATTACTTTGAGTGCTATCGTGCTTTCAACAGACAGAGAGACAAATGGGCCCAATATTGGTTTTGCATGGGAGGTACCAGAACTACTTGACCGACATAGCTCATTTTCAATAACAACTTAACGCGGATAAAACGACGTGCTTTCACCAAATTTCGTTCACCTACGTCAATTACTTTGAGCGCTATCGTGCTTTCAACAGACAGAAAGACAAATCGGTCCAATATTGGTTTTGTATGGGAGGTACCAGAACTACTTGACCGACATAGCCCATTTTCAATTACAACTTAACGCGGATAAAAAGAAGTGCTTTCACCAAATTTCGTTCACCTACGTCGATTAGTTTGAGCGCTATCGTGCTTTCAACAGACAGAGAGACATGTGGGCCCAATATTGGTTTTGCATGGGAGGTACCAGAACTACTTGACCGACATAGCTCATTTTCAATACCAACTTGACGCGGATAAAAAGAAATGCTTTCACCAAATTTCGTTCACCTACGTCAATTACTTTGAGTGCTATCGTGCTTTCAACAGACAGAGAGACAAATGGGCCCAATATTGGTTTTGCATGGGAGGTACCAGAACTACTTGACCGACATAGCTCATTTTCAATACCAACTTGACGCGGATAAAAAGAAGTGCTTTCACCAAATTTCGTTCACCTACGTCAATTACATTGAGTGCTATCGTGCTTTCAACAGACAGAGAGACAAATGGGCCCAATATTGGTTTTGCATGGGAGGTACCAGAACTACTTGACCGACATAGCTCATTTTCAGTACCAACTTGACGCCGATAAAAAGAAGTGCTTTCACCAAATTTCGTTCACCTACGTCAATTACATTGAGTGCTATCGTGCTTTCAACAGACAGAGAGACAAATGGGCCCAATATTGGTTTTGCATGGGAGGTACCAGAACTACTTGACCGACACAGCCCATTTTCAATACCAACCTGACGCCGATAAAAAGAAGTCCTTTCATTAAATTTGGTTCACCTACGTCAATTACTTTGAGTGCTATCGTGCTTTCAACAGACAGAGTGACAAATGGGCCCAATATTGGTTTTGCATGGGAGGTACCAGAACTACTTGACCGACATAGCTCATTTTCAATACCAACTTGACGCGGATAAAAAGAAGTGCTTTCTGCAAATTTCGTTCACCTACGTCAATTACTTTGAGTGCTATCGTGCTTTCAACAGACAGAGAGACAAATGGGCCCAATATTGGTTTTGCATGGGAGGTACCAGAACTACTTGACCGACATAGCCCATTTTCAATAACAACTTAACGCGGATAAAAAGAAGTGCTTTCACCAAATTTCGTTCACCTACGTCGATTAGTTTGAGCGCTATCGTGCTTTCAACAGACAGAGAGACATGTGGGCCCAATATTGGTTTTGCATGGGAGGTACCAGAACTACTTGACCGACATAGCTCATTTTCAATACCAACTTGACGCGGATAAAAAGAAATGCTTTCACCAAATTTCGTTCACCTACGTCGATTAGTTTGAGCGCTATCGTGCTTTCAACAGACAGAGAGACATGTGGGTCCAATATTGGTTTTGCATGGGAGGTACCAGAACTACTTGACCGACATAGCTCATTTTCAATACCAACCTGTCGCCGATAAAAAGAAGTCCTTTCACAAAATTTCGTTCACCTACGTCAATTACTTTGAGCGCTATCGTGCTTTCAACAGACAGAAAGACTAATGGGTCCAATATTGGTTTTATATGGGAGGTACCAGAACTACTTGACCGACATAGCTCATTTTCAATACCAACCTGAAGCGGATAAAACGAAGTGCTTTCACCAAAGTTCGTTCACCTACGTCAATTACTTTGAGCGCTATCGTGCTTTCAACAGACAGAAAGGCAAATGGGTCCAATATTGGTTTTATATGGGAGGTACCAGAACTACTTGACCGACATAGCTCATTTTCAATACCAACCTGAAGCGGATAAAACGAAGTGCTTTCACCAAAGTTCGTTCACCTACGTCAATTACATTGAGTGCTATCGTGCTTTCAACAGACAGAGAGACAAATGGGCCCAATATTGGTTTTGCATGGGAGGTACCAGAACTACTTGACCGACATAGCTCATTTTCAGTACCAACTTGACGCCGATAAAAAGAAGTGCTTTCACCAAATTTCGTTCACCTACGTCAATTACTTTGAGCGCTATCGTGCTTTCAACAGACAGAGAGACATGTGGGTCCAATATTGGTTTTGCATGGGAGGTACCAGAACTACTTGACCGACATAGCTCATTTTCAATACCAACTTGACGCGGATAAAAAGAAGTGCTTTCACCAAATTTCGTTCACCTACGTCAATTACATTGAGTGCTATCGTGCTTTCAACAGACAGAGAGACAAATGGGCCCAATATTGGTTTTGCATGGGAGGTACCAGAACTACTTGACCGACACAGCCCATTTTCAATACCAACCTGACGCCGATAAAAAGAAGTCCTTTCATTAAATTTGGTTCACCTACGTCAATTACTTTGAGTGCTATCGTGCTTTCAACAGACAGAGTGACAAATGGGCCCAATATTGGTTTTGCATGGGAGGTACCAGAACTACTTGACCGACATAGCTCATTTTCAATACCAACTTGACGCGGATAAAAAGAAGTGCTTTCTGCAAATTTCGTTCACCTACGTCAATTACTTTGAGTGCTATCGTGCTTTCAACAGACAGAGAGACAAATGGGCCCAATATTGGTTTTGCATGGGAGGTACCAGAACTACTTGACCGACATAGCTCATTTTCAATAACAACTTAACGCGGATAAAACGACGTGCTTTCACCAAATTTCGTTCACCTACGTCAATTACTTTGAGCGCTATCGTGCTTTCAACAGACAGAAAGACAAATCGGTCCAATATTGGTTTTGTATGGGAGGTACCAGAACTACTTGACCGACATAGCCCATTTTCAATAACAACTTAACGCGGATAAAAAGAAATGCTTTCACCAAATTTCGTTCACCTACGTCAATTACTTTGAGTGCTATCGTGCTTTCAACAGACAGAGAGACAAATGGGCCCAATATTGGTTTTGCATGGGAGGTACCAGAACTACTTGACCGACATAGCTCATTTTCAATACCAACTTGACGCGGATAAAAAGAAATGCTTTCACCAAATTTCGTTCACCTACGTCAATTACTTTGAGTGCTATCGTGCTTTCAACAGACAGAGAGACAAATGGGCCCAATATTGGTTTTGCATGGGAGGTACCAGAACTACTTGACCGACATAGCTCATTTTCAATACCAACTTGACGCGGATAAAAAGAAGTGCTTTCACCAAATTTCGTTCACCTACGTCAATTACTTTGAGTGCTATCGTGCTTTCAACAGACAGAGAGACAAATGGGCCCAATATTGGTTTTGCATGGGAGGTACCAGAACTACTTGACCGACATAGCTCATTTTCAATACCAACTTGACGCGGATAAAAAGAAGTGCTTTCACCAAATTTCGTTCACCTACGTCAATTACATTGAGTGCTATCGTGCTTTCAACAGACAGAGAGACAAATGGGCCCAATATTGGTTTTGCATGGGAGGTACCAGAACTACTTGACCGACATAGCTCATTTTCAGTACCAACTTGACGCGGATAAAAAGAAGTGCTTTCACCAAATTTCGTTCACCTACGTCAATTACTTTGAGCGCTATCGTGCTTTCAACAGACAGAGAGACATGTGGGTCCAATATTGGTTTTGCATGGGAGGTACCAGAACTACTTGACCGACATAGCTCATTTTCAATACCAACCTGTCGCCGATAAAAAGAAGTCCTTTCACAAAATTTCGTTCACCTACGACAATTACTTTCAGCGCTATCGTGCTTTCAACAGACAGAAAGACTAATGGGTCCAATATTGGTTTTATATGGGAGGTACCAGAACTACTTGACCGACATAGCTCATTTTCAATACCAACCTGAAGCGGATAAAACGAAGTGCTTTCACCAAAGTTCGTTCACCTACGTCAATTACTTTGAGCGCTATCGTGCTTTCAACAGACAGAAAGGCAAATGGGTCCAATATTGGTTTTATATGGGAGGTACCAGAACTACTTGACCGACATAGCTCATTTTCAATACCAACCTGAAGCGGATAAAACGAAGTGCTTTCACCAAAGTTCGTTCACCTACGTCAATTACTTTGAGCGCTATCGTGCTTTCAACAGAGAGAAAGACAAATGGGCCCAATATTGGTTTTGCATGGGAGGTACCAGAACTACTTGACCGACATAGCTCATTTTCAATACCAACCTGACGCGGATAAAACGAAGTGCTTTCACCAAATTTCGTTCACCTACGTCAATTACTTTGAGCGCTATCGTGCTTTCAACAGACAGAAAGGCAAATGGGTCCAATATTGGTTTTGCATGGGAGGTACCAGAACTACTTGACCGACATAGCTCATTTTCAATACCAACCTGACGCGGATAAAACGAAGTGCTTTCACCAAATTTCGTTCACCTACGTCAATTACTTTGAGCGGTATCGTGCTTTAAACAGACAGAAAGACAAATGGGTCCAATATTGGTTTTGCATGGGAGGTACCAGAAGTACTTGACCGACATAGCTCATTTTCAATACCAACTTGACGCCGATAAAAAGAAGTGCTTTCACCGAATTTCGTTCACCTACGTCAATTACTTTGAGCGCTATCGTGCTTTCAACAGACAGAAAGGCAAATGGGTCCAATATTGGTTTTGCATGGGAGGTACCAGAACTACTTGACCGACATAGCTCATTTTCAATACCAACCTGACGCGGATAAAACGAAGTCCTTTCACCAAATTTCGTTCACCTACGTCAATTACTTTGACCGCTATCGTGCTTTCAACAGACAGAAAGACAAATGGGTCCAATATTGGTTTTGCATGGGAGGTACCAGAAGTACTTGACCGACATAGCTCATTTTCAATACCAACTTGACGCCGATAAAAAGAAGTGCTTTCACCAAATTTCGTTCACCTACGTCAATTACTTTGAGTGCTATCGTGCTTTCAACAGACAGAGAGACATGTGGGCCCAATATTGGTTTTGCATGGGAGGTACCAGAACTACTTGACCGACATAGCTCATTTGCAATACCAACTTGACGCCGATAAAAAGAAGTCCTTTGACCAAATTTCGTTCACCTACGTTACTTTGAGCGCTATCGTGCTTTCTACAGACAGAAAGACAAATGGGTCCAATATTGGTTTTGTATGGGAGGTACCAGAACTACTTGACCGACATAGCCCATTTTCAATAACAACTTAACGCGGATAAAAAGAAGTGCTTTCACCAAATTTCGTTCACCTACATCAATTACTTCGAGCGCTATCATGCTTTCAACAGACAGAAAGACATATGGGTCCAATATTGGTTTTGCATGGGAGGTACCAGAACTACTTGACCGACATAGCTCATTTTCAATACCAACTTGACGCGGATAAAAAGAAGTGCTTTCACCAAATTTCGTTCACCTACGTCAATTACTTTGAGCGGTATCGTGCTTTCAACAGACAGAAAGACAAATGGGTCCAATATTGGTTTTGCATGGGAGGTACCAGAAGTACTTGACCGACATAGCTCATTTTCAATACCAACCTGACGCCGATAAAAAGAAGTCCTTTCACCAAATTTCGTTCACCTACGTCAATTACTTTGAGCGCTATCGTGCTTTCAACAGACATACAGACAGACAGACAGACGGACATGGCTAAATCGATTCAGAATGTGGTCCTGATTCAGAATATATATACATTATGAGGTCTCCGGTGACTCCTTCTTATCGTTACAAATTTATTGGCAAAGTGAATATACCTTCCTCTGGAGGGTATAACAAGTAAAAGTGTTATCATCGGCCTGGCCGATGCTTTGATACCCTCCACTGCATACAAGTCATGCAAAATTGGTTTTGTGAGGGAGGTACCAGAACTACTCGACCGACATAGCCCATTTTTAATACCAACCTGACGCCGATAAAAAAAAGTCCTTTCACCAAATTTCGTTCACCTACGTCAATTACTTTGGGTGCTATCGTGCTTTCAACAGACAGAAAGGCAAATGGGTCCAATATTGGTTTTGCATGGGAGGTACCAGAACTACTTGACCGACATAGCTCATTTTCAATACCTACCTGACGCGGATAAAACGAAGTGATTTCACCAAATTTCGTTCACCTACGTCAATTACTTTGAGCGCTATCGTGCTTTCAACAGACAGAAAGACAAATGGGCCCAATATTGGTTTTGCATGGGAGGTACCAGAACTACTTGACCGACATAGCTCATTTTCAGTACCAACTTGACGCGGATAAAAAGAAGTGCTTTCACCAAATTTCGTTCACCTACGTCAATTACTTTGAGCGCTATCGTGCTTTCAACAGACAGAGAGACATGTGGGTCCAATATTGGTTTTGCATGGGAGGTACCAGAACTACTTGACCGACATAGCTCATTTTCAATACCAACTTGACGCGGATAAAAAGAAGTGCTTTCACCAAATTTCGTTCACCTACGTCAATTACATTGAGTGCTATCGTGCTTTCAACAGACAGAGAGACAAATGGGCCCAATATTGGTTTTGCATGGGAGGTACCAGAACTACTTGACCGACACAGCCCATTTTCAATACCAACCTGACGCCGATAAAAAGAAGTCCTTTCATTAAATTTGGTTCACCTACGTCAATTACTTTGAGTGCTATCGTGCTTTCAACAGACAGAGTGACAAATGGGCCCAATATTGGTTTTGCATGGGAGGTACCAGAACTACTTGACCGACATAGCTCATTTTCAATACCAACTTGACGCGGATAAAAAGAAGTGCTTTCTGCAAATTTCGTTCACCTACGTCAATTACTTTGAGTGCTATCGTGCTTTCAACAGACAGAGAGACAAATGGGCCCAATATTGGTTTTGCATGGGAGGTACCAGAACTACTTGACCGACATAGCTCATTTTCAATACCAACTTGACGCGGATAAAAAGAAGTGCTTTCACCAAATTTCGTTGACCTACGTCAATTACATTGAGTGCTATCGTGCTTTCAACAGACAGAGAGACAAATGGGCCCAATATTGGTTTTGCATGGGAGGTACCAGAAGTACTTGACCGACATAGCTCATTTTCAATACCAACTTGACGCCGATAAAAAGAAGTGCTTTCACCGAATTTCGTTCACCTACGTCAATTACTTTGAGCGCTATCGTGCTTTCAACAGACAGAAAGACTAATGGGTCCAATATTGGTTTTATATGGGAGGTACCAGAACTACTTGACCGACACAGCCCATTTTCAATACCAACCTGACGCCGATAAAAAGAAGTCCTTTCATTAAATTTGGTTCACCTACGTCAATTACTTTGAGTGCTATCGTGCTTTCAACAGACAGAGTGACAAATGGGCCCAATATTGGTTTTGCATGGGAGGTACCAGAACTACTTGACCGACATAGCTCATTTTCAATACCAACTTGACGCGGATAAAAAGAAGTGCTTTCACCAAATTTCGTTCACCTACGTCAATTACTTTGAGTGCTATCGTGCTTTCAACAGACAGAGAGACAAATGGGCCCAATATTGGTTTTGCATGGGAGGTACCAGAACTACTTGACCGACATAGCTCATTTTCAATACCAACTTGACGCGGATAAAAAGAAGTGCTTTCACCAAATTTCGTTCACCTACGTCAATTACATTGAGTGCTATCGTGCTTTCAACAGACAGAGAGACAAATGGGCCCAATATTGGTTTTGCATGGGAGGTACCAGAACTACTTGACCGACACAGCCCATTTTCAATACCAACCTGACGCCGATAAAAAGAAGTCCTTTCATTAAATTTGGTTCACCTACGTCAATTACTTTGAGTGCTATCGTGCTTTCAACAGACAGAGTGACAAATGGGCCCAATATTGGTTTTGCATGGGAGGTACCAGAACTACTTGACCGACATAGCTCATTTTCAATACCAACTTGACGCGGATAAAAAGAAGTGCTTTCTGCAAATTTCGTTCACCTACGTCAATTACTTTGAGTGCAATCGTGCTTTCAACAGACAGAGAGACAAATGGGCCCAATATTGGTTTTGCATGGGAGGTACCAGAACTACTTGACCGACATAGCTCATTTTCAATACCAACTTGACGCGGATAAAAAGAAGTGCTTTCACCAAATTTCGTTCACCTACGTCAATTACATTGAGTGCTATCGTGCTTTCAACAGACAGAGAGACAAATGGGCCCAATATTGGTTTTGCATGGGAGGTACCAGAACTACTTGACCGACATAGCTCATTTTCAATACCAACTTGACGCGGATAAAAAGAAGTGCTTTCACCAAATTTCGTTCACCTACGTCAATTACATTGAGTGCTATCGTGCTTTCAACAGACAGAGAGACAAATGGGCCCAATATTGGTTTTGCATGGGAGGTACCAGAACTACTTGACCGACATAGCTCATTTTCAGTACCAACTTGACGCGGATAAAAAGAAGTGCTTTCACTAAATTTCGTTCACCTACGTCAATTACTTTGAGCGCTATCGTGCTTTCAACAGACAGAGAGACATGTGGGTCCAATATTGGTTTTGCATGGGAGGTACCAGAACTACTTGACCGACATAGCTCATTTTCTATACCAACCTGTCGCCGATAAAAAGAAGTCCTTTCACCAAATTTCGTTCACCTACGTCAATTACATTGAGTGCTATCGTGCTTTCAACAGACAGAGAGACATGTGGGTCCAATATTGGTTTTGCATGGGAGGTACCAGAACTACTTGACCGACATAGCTCATTTTCAATACCAACTTGACGCGGATAAAAAGAAGTGCTTTCACCAAATTTCGTTCACCTACGTCAATTACATTGAGTGCTATCGTGCTTTCAACAGACAGAGAGACAAATGGGCCCAATATTGGTTTTGCATGGGAGGTACCAGAACTACTTGACCGACATAGCTCATTTTCAGTACCAACTTGACGCGGATAAAAAGAAGTGCTTTCACCAAATTTCGTTCACCTACGTCAATTACTTTGAGCGCTATCGTGCTTTCAACAGACAGAGAGACATGTGGGTCCAATATTGGTTTTGCATGGGAGGTACCAGAACTACTTGACCGACATAGCTCATTTTTAATACCAACCTGTCGCCGATAAAAAGAAGTCCTTTCACAAAATTTCGTTCACCTACGTCAATTACTTTGAGCGCTATCGTGCTTTCAACAGACAGAAAGACTAATGGGTCCAATATTGGTTTTATATGGGAGGTACCAGAACTACTTGACCGACATAGCTCATTTTCAATACCAACCTGAAGCGGATAAAACGAAGTGCTTTCACCAAAGTTCGTTCACCTACGTCAATTACTTTGAGCGCTATCGTGCTTTCAACAGAGAGAAAGACAAATGGGCCCAATATTGGTTTTGCATGGGAGGTACCAGAACTACTTGACCGACATAGCTCATTTTCAATACCAACCTGACGCGGATAAAACGAAGTGCTTTCACCAAATTTCGTTCACCTACGTCAATTACTTTGAGCGCTATCGTGCTTTCAACAGACAGAAAGGCAAATGGGTCCAATATTGGTTTTGCATGGGAGGTACCAGAACTACTTGACCGACATAGCTCATTTTCAATACCAACCTGACGCGGATAAAACGAAGTGCTTTCACCAAATTTCGTTCACCTACGTCAATTACTTTGAGCGCTATCGTGCTTTCAACAGACAGAAAGGCAAATGGGTCCAATATTGGTTTTGCATGGGAGGTACCAGAACTACTTGACCGACATAGCTCATTTTCAATACCAACCTGACGCGGATAAAACGAAGTCCTTTCACCAAATTTCGTTCACCTACGTCAATTACTTTGACCGCTATCGTGCTTTCAACAGACAGAAAGACAAATGGGTCCAATATTGGTTTTGCATGGGAGGTACCAGAAGTACTTGACCGACATAGCTCATTTTCAATACCAACTTGACGCCGATAAAAAGAAGTGCTTTCACCAAATTTCGTTCACCTACGTCAATTACTTTGAGTGCTATCGTGCTTTCAACAGACAGAGAGACATGTGGGCCCAATATTGGTTTTGCATGGGAGGTACCAGAACTACTTGACCGACATAGCTCATTTGCAATACCAACTTGACGCCGATAAAAAGAAGTCCTTTGACCAAATTTCGTTCACCTACGTTACTTTGAGCGCTATCGTGCTTTCTACAGACAGAAAGACAAATGGGTCCAATATTGGTTTTGTATGGGAGGTACCAGAACTACTTGACCGACATAGCCCATTTTCAATAACAGCTTAACGCGGATAAAAAGAAGTGCTTTCACCAAATTTCGTTCACCTACATCAATTACTTCGAGCGCTATCATGCTTTCAACAGACAGAAAGACATATGGGTCCAATATTGGTTTTGCATGGGAGGTACCAGAACTACTTGACCGACATAGCTCATTTTCAATACCAACTTGACGCGGATAAAAAGAAGTGCTTTCACCAAATTTCGTTCACCTACGTCAATTACTTTGAGTGCTATCGTGCTTTCAACAGACAGAGAGACAAATGGGCCCAATATTGGTTTTGCATGGGAGGTACCAGAACTACTTGACCGACATAGCTCATTTGCAACACCAACTTGACGCCGATAAAAAGAAGTCCTTTCACCAAATTTCGTTCACCTGCGTCAATTACTTTGACCGCTATCGTGCTTTCAACAGACAGAGAGACATGTGGGTCCAATATTGGTTTTGCATGGGAGGTACCAGAACTACTTGACCGACAGCGCTCATTTTCAATACCAACCTGACGCCGATAAAAAGAAGTCCTTTCACCAAATTTCGTTCACCTACGTCAATTACTTTGAGCGCTATCGTGCTTTCAACAGACATACAGACAGACAGACAGACGGACATGGCTAAATCGATTCAGAATGTGGTCCTGATTCAGAATATATATACATTATGAGGTCTCCGGTGACTCCTTCTTATCGTTACAAATTTATTGGCAAAGTGAATATACCTTCCTCTGGAGGGTATAACAAGTAAAAGTGTTATCATCGGCCTGGCCGATGCTTTGATACCCTCCACTGCATACAAGTCATGCAAAATTGGTTTTGTGAGGGAGGTACCAGAACTACTTGACCGACATAGCCCATTTTTAATACCAACCTGACGCCGATAAAAAAAAGTCCTTTCACCAAATTTCGTTCACCTACGTCAATTACTTTGGGTGCTATCGTGCTTTCAACAGACAGAAAGGCAAATGGGTCCAATATTGGTTTTGCATGGGAGGTACCAGAACTACTTGACCGACATAGCTCATTTTCAATACCAACCTGACGCGGATAAAACGAAGTGCTTTCACCGAATTTCGTTCACCTACGTCAATTACTTTGAGCGCTATCGTGCTTTCAACAGACAGAAAGGCAAATGGGTCCAATATTGGTTTTGCATGGGAGGTACCAGAACTACTTGACCGACATAGCTCATTTTCAATACCAACCTGACGCGGATAAAACGAAGTGCTTTCACCAAATTTCGTTCACTTACGTCAATTACTTTGAGCGCTATCGTGCTTTCAACAGACAGAAAGGCAAATGGGTCCAATATTGGTTTTGCATGGGAGGTACCAGAACTACTTGACCGACATAGCTCATTTTCAATACCAACCTGACGCGGATAAAACGAAGTCCTTTCACCAAATTTCGTTCACCTACGTCAATTACTTTGACCGCTATCGTGCTTTCAACAGACAGAAAGACAAATGGGTCCAATATTGGTTTTGCATGGGAGGTACCAGAAGTACTTGACCGACATAGCTCATTTTCAATACCAACTTGACGCCGATAAAAAGAAGTGCTTTCACCAAATTTCGTTCACCTACGTCAATTACTTTGAGTGCTATCGTGCTTTCAACAGACAGAGAGACATGTGGGCCCAATATTGGTTTTGCATGGGAGGTACCAGAACTACTTGACCGACATAGCTCATTTGCAATACCAACTTGACGCCGATAAAAAGAAGTCCTTTGACCAAATTTCGTTCACCTACATCAATTACTTCGAGCGCTATCATGCTTTCAACAGACAGAAAGACATATGGGTCCAATATTGGTTTTGCATGGGAGGTACCAGAACTACTTGACCGACATAGCTCATTTGCAACACCAACTTGACGCCGATAAAAAGAAGTCCTTTCACCAAATTTCGTTCACCTGCGTCAATTACTTTGACCGCTATCATGCTTTCAACAGACAGAAAGACATATGGGTCCAATATTGGTTTTGCATGGGAGGTACCAGAACTACTTGACCGACATAGCTCATTTGCAATACCAACTTGACGCGGATAAAAAGAAGTGCTTTCACCAAATTTCGTTCACCTACATCAATTACTTCGAGCGCTATCATGCTTTCAACAGACAGAAAGACATATGGGTCCAATATTGGTTTTGCATGGGAGGTACCAGAACTACTTGACCGACATAGCTCATTTGCAACACCAACTTGACGCCGATAAAAAGAAGTCCTTTCACCAAATTTCGTTCACCTGCGTCAATTACTTTGACCGCTATCGTGCTTTCAACAGACAGAGAGACAAATGGGCCCAATATTGGTTTTGCATGGGAGGTACCAGAACTACTTGACCGACATAGCTCATTTGCAACACCAACTTGACGCCGATAAAAAGAAGTCCTTTCACCAAATTTCGTTCACCTGCGTCAATTACTTTGACCGCTATCGTGCTTTCAACAGACAGAGAGACATGTGGGTCCAATATTGGTTTTGCATGGGAGGTACCAGAACTACTTGACCGACAGCGCTCATTTTCAATACCAACCTGACGCCGATAAAAAGAAGTCCTTTCACCAAATTTCGTTCACCTACGTCAATTACTTTGAGCGCTATCGTGCTTTCAACAGACATACAGACAGACAGACAGACGGACATGGCTAAATCGATTCAGAATGTGGTCCTGATTCAGAATATATATACATTATGAGGTCTCCGGTGACTCCTTCTTATCGTTACAAATTTATTGGCAAAGTGAATATACCTTCCTCTGGAGGGTATAACAAGTAAAAGTGTTATCATCGGCCTGGCCGATGCTTTGATACCCTCCACTGCATACAAGTCATGCAAAATTGGTTTTGTGAGGGAGGTACCAGAACTACTTGACCGACATAGCCCATTTTTAATACCAACCTGACGCCGATAAAAAAAAGTCCTTTCACCAAATTTCGTTCACCTACGTCAATTACTTTGGGTGCTATCGTGCTTTCAACAGACAGAAAGGCAAATGGGTCCAATATTGGTTTTGCATGGGAGGTACCAGAACTACTTGACCGACATAGCTCATTTTCAATACCAACTTGACGCGGATAAAAAGAAGTGCTTTCACCAAATTTGGTTCACCTACGTCGATTAGTTTGAGCGCTATCGTGCTTTCAACAGACAGAGAGACATGTGGGCCCAATATTGGTTTTGCATGGGAGGTACCAGAACTACTTGACCGACATAGCTCATTTTCAATACCAACTTGACGCGGATAAAAAGAAGTGCTTTTACCAAATTTCGTTCACCTACGTCAATTACTTTGAGTGCTATCGTGCTTTCAACAGGCAGAGAGACAAATGGGCCCAATATTGGTTTTGCATGGGAGGTACCAGAACTACTTGACCGACATAGCTCATTTTCAATACCAACTTGACGCGGATAAAAAGAAGTGCTTTCTGCAAATTTCGTTCACCTACGTCAATTACTTTGAGTGCTATCGTGCTTTCAACAGACAGAGTGACAAATGGGCCCAATATTGGTTTTGCATGGGAGGTACCAGAACTACTTGACCGACATAGCTCATTTTCAATACCAACTTGACGCGGATAAAAAGAAGTGCTTTCACCAAATTTGGTTCACCTACGTCAATTACTTTCAGTGCTATCGTGCTTTCAACAGACAGAGTGACAAATGGGCCCAATATTGGTTTTGCATGGGAGGTACCAGAACTACTTGACCGACATAGCTCATTTTCAATACCAACTTGACGCGGATAAAAAGAAGTGCTTTCACCAAATTTGGTTCACCTACGTCAATTACTTTCAGTGCTATCGTGCTTTCAACAGACAGAGTGACAAATGGGCCCAATATTGGTTTTGCATGGGAGGTACCAGAACTACTTGACCGACATAGCTCATTTTCAATACCAACTTGACGCCGATAAAAAAAAGTCCTTTCACCAAATTTCGTTCACCTACGTCAATTACTTTGAGTGCTATCGTGCTTTCAACAGACAGAGTGACAAATGGGCCCAATATTGGTTTTGCATGGGAGGTACCAGAACTACTTGACCGACATAGCTCATTTTCAATACCAACTTGACGCGGATAAAAAGAAGTGCTTTCACCAAATTTGGTTCACCTACGTCAATTACTTTCAGTGCTATCGTGCTTTCAACAGACAGAGTGACAAATGGGCCCAATATTGGTTTTGCATGGGAGGTACCAGAACTACTTGACCGACATAGCTCATTTTCAATACCAACTTGACGCGGATAAAAAGAAGTGCTTTCTGCAAATTTCGTTCACCTACGTCAATTACTTTGAGTGCTATCGTGCTTTCAACAGACAGAGAGACAAATGGGCCCAATATTGGTTTTGCATGGGAGGTACCAGAACTACTTGACCGACATAGCTCATTTTCAATACCAACTTGACGCGGATAAAAAGAAGTGCTTTCACCAAATTTCGTTCACCTACGTCAATTACTTTGAGTGCTATCGTGCTTTCAACAGACAGAAAGACAAATCGGTCCAATATTGGTTTTGTATGGGAGGTACCAGAACTACTTGACCGACATAGCCCATTTTCAATAACAACTTAACGCGGATAAAAAGAAGTACTTTCACCAAATTTCGTTCACCTACGTCGATTAGTTTGAGCGCTATCGTGCTTTCAACAGACAGAGAGACATGTGGGCCCAATATTGGTTTTGCATGGGAGGTACCAGAACTACTTGACCGACATAGCTCATTTTCAATACCAACTTGACGCGGATAAAAAGAAGTGCTTTCACCAAATTTCGTTCACCTACGTCAATTACTTTGAGTGCTATCGTGCTTTCAACAGGCAGAGAGACAAATGGGCCCAATATTGGTTTTGCATGGGAGGTACCAGAACTACTTGACCGACATAGCTCATTTTCAATACCAACTTGACGCGGATAAAAAGAAGTGCTTTCACCAAATTTCGTTCACCTACGTCAATTACTTTGACCGCTATCATGCTTTCAACAGACAGAAAGACATATGGGTCCAATATTGGTTTTGCATGGGAGGTACCAGAACTACTTGACCGACATAGCTCATTTGCAATACCAACTTGACGCGGATAAAAAGAAGTGCTTTCACCAAATTTCGTTCACCTACGTCAATTACTTTGAGTGCTATCGTGCTTTCAACAGGCAGAGAGACAAATGGGCCCAATATTGGTTTTGCATGGGAGGTACCAGAACTACTTGACCGACATAGCTCATTTTCAATACCAACTTGACGCGGATAAAAAGAAGTGCTTTCACCAAATTTCGTTCACCTACGTCAATTACTTTGACCGCTATCATGCTTTCAACAGACAGAAAGACATATGGGTCCAATATTGGTTTTGCATGGGAGGTACCAGAACTACTTGACCGACATAGCTCATTTTCAATACCAACTTGACGCGGATAAAAAGAAGTCCTTTCACCAAATTTCGTTCACCTGCGTCAATTACTTTGACCGCTATCATGCTTTCAACAGACAGAAAGACATATGGGTCCAATATTGGTTTTGCATGGGAGGTACCAGAACTACTTGACCGACATAGCTCATTTGCAATACCAACTTGACGCGGATAAAAAGAAGTGCTTTCACCAAATTTCGTTCACCTACATCAATTACTTCGAGCGCTATCATGCTTTCAACAGACAGAAAGACATATGGGTCCAATATTGGTTTTGCATGGGAGGTACCAGAACTACTTGACCGACATAGCTCATTTGCAACACCAACTTGACGCCGATAAAAAGAAGTCCTTTCACCAAATTTCGTTCACCTGCGTCAATTACTTTGACCGCTATCGTGCTTTCAACAGACAGAGAGACAAATGGGCCCAATATTGGTTTTGCATGGGAGGTACCAGAACTACTTGACCGACATAGCTCATTTGCAACACCAACTTGACGCCGATAAAAAGAAGTCCTTTCACCAAATTTCGTTCACCTGCGTCAATTACTTTGACCGCTATCGTGCTTTCAACAGACAGAGAGACATGTGGGTCCAATATTGGTTTTGCATGGGAGGTACCAGAACTACTTGACCGACAGCGCTCATTTTCAATACCAACCTGACGCCGATAAAAAGAAGTCCTTTCACCAAATTTCGTTCACCTACGTCAATTACTTTGAGCGCTATCGTGCTTTCAACAGACATACAGACAGACAGACAGACGGACATGGCTAAATCGATTCAGAATGTGGTCCTGATTCAGAATATATATACATTATGAGGTCTCCGGTGACTCCTTCTTATCGTTACAAATTTATTGGCAAAGTGAATATACCTTCCTCTGGAGGGTATAACAAGTAAAAGTGTTATCATCGGCCTGGCCGATGCTTTGATACCCTCCACTGCATACAAGTCATGCAAAATTGGTTTTGTGAGGGAGGTACCAGAACTACTTGACCGACATAGCCCATTTTTAATACCAACCTGACGCCGATAAAAAAAAGTCCTTTCACCAAATTTCGTTCACCTACGTCAATTACTTTGGGTGCTATCGTGCTTTCAACAGACAGAAAGGCAAATGGGTCCAATATTGGTTTTGCATGGGAGGTACCAGAACTACTTGACCGACATAGCTCATTTTCAATACCAACTTGACGCGGATAAAAAGAAGTGCTTTCACCAAATTTGGTTCACCTACGTCGATTAGTTTGAGCGCTATCGTGCTTTCAACAGACAGAGAGACATGTGGGCCCAATATTGGTTTTGCATGGGAGGTACCAGAACTACTTGACCGACATAGCTCATTTTCAATACCAACTTGACGCGGATAAAAAGAAGTGCTTTTACCAAATTTCGTTCACCTACGTCAATTACTTTGAGTGCTATCGTGCTTTCAACAGGCAGAGAGACAAATGGGCCCAATATTGGTTTTGCATGGGAGGTACCAGAACTACTTGACCGACATAGCTCATTTTCAATACCAACTTGACGCGGATAAAAAGAAGTGCTTTCTGCAAATTTCGTTCACCTACGTCAATTACTTTGAGTGCTATCGTGCTTTCAACAGACAGAGTGACAAATGGGCCCAATATTGGTTTTGCATGGGAGGTACCAGAACTACTTGACCGACATAGCTCATTTTCAATACCAACTTGACGCGGATAAAAAGAAGTGCTTTCACCAAATTTGGTTCACCTACGTCAATTACTTTCAGTGCTATCGTGCTTTCAACAGACAGAGTGACAAATGGGCCCAATATTGGTTTTGCATGGGAGGTACCAGAACTACTTGACCGACATAGCTCATTTTCAATACCAACTTGACGCGGATAAAAAGAAGTGCTTTCACCAAATTTGGTTCACCTACGTCAATTACTTTCAGTGCTATCGTGCTTTCAACAGACAGAGTGACAAATGGGCCCAATATTGGTTTTGCATGGGAGGTACCAGAACTACTTGACCGACATAGCTCATTTTCAATACCAACTTGACGCCGATAAAAAAAAGTCCTTTCACCAAATTTCGTTCACCTACGTCAATTACTTTGAGTGCTATCGTGCTTTCAACAGACAGAGTGACAAATGGGCCCAATATTGGTTTTGCATGGGAGGTACCAGAACTACTTGACCGACATAGCTCATTTTCAATACCAACTTGACGCGGATAAAAAGAAGTGCTTTCACCAAATTTGGTTCACCTACGTCAATTACTTTCAGTGCTATCGTGCTTTCAACAGACAGAGTGACAAATGGGCCCAATATTGGTTTTGCATGGGAGGTACCAGAACTACTTGACCGACATAGCTCATTTTCAATACCAACTTGACGCGGATAAAAAGAAGTGCTTTCTGCAAATTTCGTTCACCTACGTCAATTACTTTGAGTGCTATCGTGCTTTCAACAGACAGAGAGACAAATGGGCCCAATATTGGTTTTGCATGGGAGGTACCAGAACTACTTGACCGACATAGCTCATTTTCAATACCAACTTGACGCCGATAAAAAGAAGTCCTTTGACCAAATTTCGTTCACCTACGTCAATTACTTTGAGTGCTATCGTGCTTTCAACAGACAGAAAGACAAATCGGTCCAATATTGGTTTTGTATGGGAGGTACCAGAACTACTTGACCGACATAGCCCATTTTCAATAACAACTTAACGCGGATAAAAAGAAGTACTTTCACCAAATTTCGTTCACCTACGTCGATTAGTTTGAGCGCTATCGTGCTTTCAACAGACAGAGAGACATGTGGGCCCAATATTGGTTTTGCATGGGAGGTACCAGAACTACTTGACCGACATAGCTCATTTTCAATACCAACTTGACGCGGATAAAAAGAAGTGCTTTCACCAAATTTCGTTCACCTACGTCAATTACTTTGAGTGCTATCGTGCTTTCAACAGGCAGAGAGACAAATGGGCCCAATATTGGTTTTGCATGGGAGGTACCAGAACTACTTGACCGACATAGCTCATTTTCAATACCAACTTGACGCGGATAAAAAGAAGTGCTTTCACCAAATTTCGTTCACCTACGTCAATTACATTGAGTGCTATCGTGCTTTCAACAGACAGAGAGACAAATGGGCCCAATATTGGTTTTGCATGGGAGGTACCAGAACTACTTGACCGACATAGCTCATTTTCAGTACCAACTTGACGCGGATAAAAAGAAGTGCTTTCACCAAATTTCGTTCACCTACGTCAATTACTTTGAGCGCTATCGTGCTTTGAACAGACAGAGAGACATGTGGGTCCAATATTGGTTTTGCATGGGAGGTACCAGAACTACTTGACCGACATAGCTCATTTTCAATACCAACCTGTCGCCGATAAAAAGAAGTCCTTTCACAAAATTTCGTTCACCTACGTCAATTACTTTGAGCGCTATCGTGCTTTCAACAGACAGAAAGACTAATGGGTCCAATATTGGTTTTATATGGGAGGTACCAGAACTACTTGACCGACATAGCTCATTTTCAATACCAACCTGACGCGGATAAAACGAAGTGCTTTCACCAAAGTTCGTTCACCTACGTCAATTACTTTGAGCGCTATCGTGCTTTCAACAGAGAGAAAGACAAAAGGGCCCAATATTGGTTTTGCATGGGAGGTACCAGAACTACTTGACTGACATAGCTCATTTTCAATACCAACCTGACGCGGATAAAACGAAGTGCTTTCACCAAATTTCGTTCACCTACGTCAATTACTTTGAGCGGTATCGTGCTTTCAACAGACAGAAAGACAAATGGGTCCAATATTGGTTTTGCATGGGAGGTACCAGAAGTACTTGACCGACATAGCTCATTTTCAATACCAACTTGACGCCGATAAAAAGAAGTGCTTTCACCGAATTTCGTTCACCTACGTCAATTACTTTGAGCGCTATCGTGCTTTCAACAGACAGAAAGGCAAATGGGTCCAATATTGGTTTTGCATGGGAGGTACCAGAACTACTCGACCGACATAGCTCATTTTCAATACCAACTTGACGCGGATAAAAAGAAGTGCTTTCACCAAATTTCGTTCACCTACGTCAATTACTTTGAGTGCTATCGTGCTTTCAACAGACAGAAAGACAAATCGGTCCAATATTGGTTTTGTATGGGAGGTACCAGAACTACTTGACCGACATAGCCCATTTTCAATAACAACTTAACGCGGATAAAAAGAAGTACTTTCACCAAATTTCGTTCACCTACGTCGATTAGTTTGAGCGCTATCGTGCTTTCAACAGACAGAGAGACATGTGGGCCCAATATTGGTTTTGCATGGGAGGTACCAGAACTACTTGACCGACAGCGCTCATTTTCAATACCAACCTGACGCCGATAAAAAGAAGTCCTTTCACCAAATTTCGTTCACCTACGTCAATTACTTTGGGTGCTATCGTGCTTTCAACAGACAGAAAGGCAAATGGGTCCAATATTGGTTTTGCATGGGAGGTACCAGAACTACTTGACCGACATAGCTCATTTTCAATACCAACTTGACGCCGATAAAAAGAAGTGCTTTCACCAAATTTCGTTCACCTACGTCAATTACTTTGAGTGCTATCGTGCTTTCAACAGACAGAGAGACAAATGGGCCCAATATTGGTTTTGCATGGGAGGTACCAGAACTACTTGACCGACATAGCTCATTTTCAATACCAACCTGACGCGGATAAAACGAAGTCCTTTCACCAAATTTCGTTCACCTACGTCAATTACTTTGACCGCTATCATGCTTTCAACAGACAGAAAGACATATGGGTCCAATATTGGTTTTGCATGGGAGGTACCAGAACTACTTGACCGACATAGCTCATTTTCAATACCAACCTGACGCCGATAAAAAGAAGTCCTTTCACCAAATTTCGTTCACCTACGTCAATTACTTTGGGTGCTATCGTGCTTTCAACAGACAGAAAGGCAAATGGGTCCAATATTGGTTTTGCATGGGAGGTACCAGAACTACTTGACCGACATAGCTCATTTTCAATACCAACTTGACGCGGATAAAAAGAAGTGCTTTCACCAAATTTCGTTCACCTACGTCAATTACTTTGAGCGCTATCGTGCTTTCAACAGACAGAAAGGCAAATGGGTCCAATATTGGTTTTGCATGGGAGGTACCAGAACTACTTGACCGACATAGCTCATTTTCAATACCAACCTGACGCGGATAAAACGAAGTCCTTTCACCAAATTTCGTTCACCTACGTCAATTACTTTGACCGCTATCGTGCTTTCAACAGACAGAAAGACAAATGGGTCCAATATTGGTTTTGCATGGGAGGTACCAGAAGTACTTGACCGACATAGCTCATTTTCAATACCAACTTGACGCCGATAAAAAGAAGTGCTTTCACCAAATTTCGTTCACCTACGTCAATTACTTTGAGTGCTATCGTGCTTTCAACAGACAGAGAGACATGTGGGCCCAATATTGGTTTTGCATGGGAGGTACCAGAACTACTTGACCGACATAGCTCATTTGCAATACCAACTTGACGCCGATAAAAAGAAGTCCTTTGACCAAATTTCGTTCACCTACGTTACTTTGAGCGCTATCGTGCTTTCTACAGACAGAAAGACAAATGGGTCCAATATTGGTTTTGTATGGGAGGTACCAGAACTACTTGACCGACATAGCCCATTTTCAATAACAACTTAACGCGGATAAAAAGAAGTGCTTTCACCAAATTTCGTTCACCTACATCAATTACTTCGAGCGCTATCATGCTTTCAACAGACAGAAAGACATATGGGTCCAATATTGGTTTTGCATGGGAGGTACCAGAACTACTTGACCGACATAGCTCATTTGCAATACCAACTTGACGCCGATAAAAAGAAGTCCTTTGACCAAATTTCGTTCACCTACGTTACTTTGAGCGCTATCGTGCTTTCTACAGACAGAAAGACAAATGGGTCCAATATTGGTTTTGTATGGGAGGTACCAGAACTACTTGACCGACATAGCCCATTTTCAATAACAACTTAACGCGGATAAAAAGAAGTGCTTTCACCAAATTTCGTTCACCTACATCAATTACTTCGAGCGCTATCATGCTTTCAACAGACAGAAAGACATATGGGTCCAATATTGGTTTTGCATGGGAGGTACCAGAACTACTTGACCGACATAGCTCATTTTCAATACCAACTTGACGCGGATAAAAAGAAGTGCTTTCACCAAATTTCGTTCACCTACGTCAATTACTTTGAGTGCTATCGTGCTTTCAACAGACAGAGAGACAAATGGGCCCAATATTGGTTTTGCATGGGAGGTACCAGAACTACTTGACCGACATAGCTCATTTGCAACACCAACTTGACGCCGATAAAAAGAAGTCCTTTCACCAAATTTCGTTCACCTGCGTCAATTACTTTGACCGCTATCGTGCTTTCAACAGACAGAGAGACATGTGGGTCCAATATTGGTTTTGCATGGGAGGTACCAGAACTACTTGACCGACAGCGCTCATTTTCAATACCAACCTGACGCCGATAAAAAGAAGTCCTTTCACCAAATTTCGTTCACCTACGTCAATTACTTTGAGCGCTATCGTGCTTTCAACAGACATACAGACAGACAGACAGACGGACATGGCTAAATCGATTCAGAATGTGGTCCTGATTCAGAATATATATACATTATGAGGTCTCCGGTGACTCCTTCTTATCGTTACAAATTTATTGGCAAAGTGAATATACCTTCCTCTGGAGGGTATAACAAGTAAAAGTGTTATCATCGGCCTGGCCGATGCTTTGATACCCTCCACTGCATACAAGTCATGCAAAATTGGTTTTGTGAGGGAGGTACCAGAACTACTTGACCGACATAGCCCATTTTTAATACCAACCTGACGCCGATAAAAAAAAGTCCTTTCACCAAATTTCGTTCACCTACGTCAATTACTTTGGGTGCTATCGTGCTTTCAACAGACAGAAAGGCAAATGGGTCCAATATTGGTTTTGCATGGGAGGTACCAGAACTACTTGACCGACATAGCTCATTTTCAATACCAACTTGACGCGGATAAAAAGAAGTGCTTTCACCAAATTTGGTTCACCTACGTCGATTAGTTTGAGCGCTATCGTGCTTTCAACAGACAGAGAGACATGTGGGCCCAATATTGGTTTTGCATGGGAGGTACCAGAACTACTTGACCGACATAGCTCATTTTCAATACCAACTTGACGCGGATAAAAAGAAGTGCTTTTACCAAATTTCGTTCACCTACGTCAATTACTTTGAGTGCTATCGTGCTTTCAACAGGCAGAGAGACAAATGGGCCCAATATTGGTTTTGCATGGGAGGTACCAGAACTACTTGACCGACATAGCTCATTTTCAATACCAACTTGACGCGGATAAAAAGAAGTGCTTTCTGCAAATTTCGTTCACCTACGTCAATTACTTTGAGTGCTATCGTGCTTTCAACAGACAGAGTGACAAATGGGCCCAATATTGGTTTTGCATGGGAGGTACCAGAACTACTTGACCGACATAGCTCATTTTCAATACCAACTTGACGCGGATAAAAAGAAGTGCTTTCACCAAATTTGGTTCACCTACGTCAATTACTTTCAGTGCTATCGTGCTTTCAACAGACAGAGTGACAAATGGGCCCAATATTGGTTTTGCATGGGAGGTACCAGAACTACTTGACCGACATAGCTCATTTTCAATACCAACTTGACGCGGATAAAAAGAAGTGCTTTCACCAAATTTGGTTCACCTACGTCAATTACTTTCAGTGCTATCCTGCTTTCAACAGACAGAGTGACAAATGGGCCCAATATTGGTTTTGCATGGGAGGTACCAGAACTACTTGACCGACATAGCTCATTTTCAATACCAACTTGACGCCGATAAAAAAAAGTCCTTTCACCAAATTTCGTTCACCTACGTCAATTACTTTGAGTGCTATCGTGCTTTCAACAGACAGAGTGACAAATGGGCCCAATATTGGTTTTGCATGGGAGGTACCAGAACTACTTGACCGACATAGCTCATTTTCAATACCAACTTGACGCGGATAAAAAGAAGTGCTTTCACCAAATTTGGTTCACCTACGTCAATTACTTTCAGTGCTATCGTGCTTTCAACAGACAGAGTGACAAATGGGCCCAATATTGGTTTTGCATGGGAGGTACCAGAACTACTTGACCGACATAGCTCATTTTCAATACCAACTTGACGCGGATAAAAAGAAGTGCTTTCTGCAAATTTCGTTCACCTACGTCAATTACTTTGAGTGCTATCGTGCTTTCAACAGACAGAGAGACAAATGGGCCCAATATTGGTTTTGCATGGGAGGTACCAGAACTACTTGACCGACATAGCTCATTTTCAATACCAACTTGACGCGAATAAAAAGAAGTGCTTTCACCAAATTTCGTTCACCTACGTCAATTACTTTGAGTGCTATCGTGCTTTCAACAGACAGAAAGACAAATCGGTCCAATATTGGTTTTGTATGGGAGGTACCAGAACTACTTGACCGACATAGCCCATTTTCAATAACAACTTAACGCGGATAAAAAGAAGTACTTTCACCAAATTTCGTTCACCTACGTCGATTAGTTTGAGCGCTATCGTGCTTTCAACAGACAGAGAGACATGTGGGCCCAATATTGGTTTTGCATGGGAGGTACCAGAACTACTTGACCGACATAGCTCATTTTCAATACCAACTTGACGCGGATAAAAAGAAGTGCTTTCACCAAATTTCGTTCACCTACGTCAATTACTTTGAGTGCTATCGTGCTTTCAACAGGCAGAGAGACAAATGGGCCCAATATTGGTTTTGCATGGGAGGTACCAGAACTACTTGACCGACATAGCTCATTTTCAATACCAACTTGACGCGGATAAAAAGAAGTGCTTTCACCAAATTTCGTTCACCTACGTCAATTACATTGAGTGCTATCGTGCTTTCAACAGACAGAGAGACAAATGGGCCCAATATTGGTTTTGCATGGGAGGTACCAGAACTACTTGACCGACATAGCTCATTTTCAGTACCAACTTGACGCGGATAAAAAGAAGTGCTTTCACCAAATTTCGTTCACCTACGTCAATTACTTTGAGCGCTATCGTGCTTTGAACAGACAGAGAGACATGTGGGTCCAATATTGGTTTTGCATGGGAGGTACCAGAACTACTTGACCGACATAGCTCATTTTCAATACCAACCTGTCGCCGATAAAAAGAAGTCCTTTCACAAAATTTCGTTCACCTACGTCAATTACTTTGAGCGCTATCGTGCTTTCAACAGACAGAAAGACTAATGGGTCCAATATTGGTTTTATATGGGAGGTACCAGAACTACTTGACCGACATAGCTCATTTTCAATACCAACCTGACGCGGATAAAACGAAGTGCTTTCACCAAAGTTCGTTCACCTACGTCAATTACTTTGAGCGCTATCGTGCTTTCAACAGAGAGAAAGACAAAAGGGCCCAATATTGGTTTTGCATGGGAGGTACCAGAACTACTTGACTGACATAGCTCATTTTCAATACCAACCTGACGCGGATAAAACGAAGTGCTTTCACCAAATTTCGTTCACCTACGTCAATTACTTTGAGCGGTATCGTGCTTTCAACAGACAGAAAGACAAATGGGTCCAATATTGGTTTTGCATGGGAGGTACCAGAAGTACTTGACCGACATAGCTCATTTTCAATACCAACTTGACGCCGATAAAAAGAAGTGCTTTCACCGAATTTCGTTCACCTACGTCAATTACTTTGAGCGCTATCGTGCTTTCAACAGACAGAAAGGCAAATGGGTCCAATATTGGTTTTGCATGGGAGGTACCAGAACTACTCGACCGACATAGCTCATTTTCAATACCAACCTGACGCGGATAAAACGAAGTGCTTTCACCAAATTTCGTTCACCTACGTCAATTACTTTGAGCGGTATGGTGCTTTCAACAGACAGAAAGACAAATGGGTCCAATATTGGTTTTGCATGGGAGGTACCAGAAGTACTTGACCGACATAGCTCATTTTCAATACCAACTTGACGCCGATAAAAAGAAGTGCTTTCACCAAATCTCGTTCACCTACGTCAATTACTTTGAGTGCTATCGTGCTTTCAACAGACAGAGAGACATGTGGGCCCAATATTGGTTTTGCATGGGAGGTACCAGAACTACTTGACCGACATAGCTCATTTGCAATACCAACTTGACGCCGATAAAAAGAAGTCCTTTGACCAAATTTCGTTCACCTACGTCAATTACTTTGAGCGCTATCGTGCTTTCTACAGACAGAAAGACAAATGGGTCCAATATTGGTTTTGTATGGGAGGTACCAGAACTACTTGACCGACATAGCCCATTTTCAATAACAACTTAACGCGGATAAAAAGAAGTGCTTTCACCAAATTTCGTTCACCTACATCAATTACTTCGAGCGCTATCATGCTTTCAACAGACAGAAAGACATATGGGTCCAATATTGGTTTTGCATGGGAGGTACCAGAACTACTTGACCGACATAGCTCATTTTCAATAACAACTTAACGCGGATAAAAAGAAGTGCTTTCACCAAATTTCGTTCACCTACGTCAATTACTTTGAGTGCTATCGTGCTTTCAACAGACAGAGAGACAAATGGGCCCAATATTGGTTTTGCATTGGAGGTACCAGAACTACTTGACCGACATAGCTCATTTTCAATAACAACTTAACGCGGATAAAACGACGTGCTTTCACCAAATTTCGTTCACCTACGTCAATTACTTTGAGCGCTATCGTGCTTTCAACAGACAGAAAGACAAATCGGTCCAATATTGGTTTTGTATGGGAGGTACCAGAACTACTTGACCGACATAGCTCATTTTCAATATCAACCTGTCGCCGATAAAAAGAAGTCCTTTCACAAAATTTCGTTCACCTACGTCAATTACTTTGAGCGCTATCGTGCTTTCAACAGACAGAGAGACATGTGGGCCCAATATTGGTTTTGCATGGGAGGTACCAGAACTACTTGACCGACATAGCTCATTTTCAATACCAACCTGACGCGGATAAAACGAAGTGCTTTCACCAAATTTCGTTCACCTACGTCAATTACTTTGAGCGCTATCGTGCTTTCAACAGACAGAAAGGCAAATGGGTCCAATATTGGTTTTGCATGGGAGGTACCAGAACTACTTGACCGACATAGCTCATTTTCAATACCAACCTGACGCGGATAAAACGAAGTGCTTTCACCAAATTTCGTTCACCTACGTCAATTACTTTGAGCGGTATCGTGCTTTCAACAGACAGAAAGACAAATGGGTCCAATATTGGTTTTGCATGGGAGGTACCAGAAGTACTTGACCGACATAGCTCATTTTCAATACCAACTTGACGCCGATAGAAAGAAGTGCTTTCACCGAATTTCGTTCACCTACGTCAATTACTTTGAGCGCTATCGTGCTTTCAACAGACAGAAAGGCAAATGGGTCCAATATTGGTTTTGCATGGGAGGTACCAGAACTACTCGACCGACATAGCTCATTTTCAATACCAACCTGACGCGGATAAAACGAAGTGCTTTCACCAAATTTCGTTCACCTACGTCAATTACTTTGAGCGGTATCGTGCTTTCAACAGACAGAAAGACAAATGGGTCCAATATTGGTTTTGCATGGGAGGTACCAGAAGTACTTGACCGACATAGCTCATTTTCAATACCAACTTGACGCCGATAAAAAGAAGTGCTTTCACCAAATTTCGTTCACCTACGTCAATTACTTTGAGTGCTATCGTGCTTTCAACAGACAGAGAGACATGTGGGCCCAATATTGGTTTTGCATGGGAGGTACCAGAACTACTTGACCGACATAGCTCATTTGCAATACCAACTTGACGCCGATAAAAAGAAGTCCTTTGACCAAATTTCGTTCACCTACGTCAATTACTTTGAGCGCTATCGTGCTTTCTACAGACAGAAAGACAAATGGGTCCAATATTGGTTTTGTATTGGAGGTACCAGAACTACTTGACCGACATAGCCCATTTTCAATAACAACTTAACGCGGATAAAAAGAAGTGCTTTCACCAAATTTCGTTCACCTATATCAATTACTTCGAGCGCTATCATGCTTTCAACAGACAGAAAGACATATGGGTCCAATATTGGTTTTGCATGGGAGGTACCAGAACTACTTGACCGACATAGCTCATTTTCAATACCAACTTGACGCGGATAAAAAGAAGTGCTTTCACCAAATTTCGTTCACCTACGTCAATTACTTTGAGTGCTATCGTGCTTTCAACAGACAGAGAGACAAATGGGCCCAATATTGGTTTTGCATGGGAGGTACCAGAACTACTTGACCGACATAGCTCATTTTCAATAACAACTTAACGCGGATAAAACGACGTGCTTTCACCAAATTTCGTTCACCTACGTCAATTACTTTGAGCGCTATCGTGCTTTCAACAGACAGAAAGACAAATCGGTCCAATATTGGTTTTGTATGGGAGGTACCAGAACTACTTGACCGACATAGCTCATTTTCAATATCAACCTGTCGCCGATAAAAAGAAGTCCTTTCACAAAATTTCGTTCACCTACGTCAATTACTTTGAGCGCTATCGTGCTTTCAACAGACAGAGAGACATGTGGGCCCAATATTGGTTTTGCATGGGAGGTACCAGAACTACTTGACCGACATAGCTCATTTTCAATACCAACTTGACGCGGATAAAAAGAAGTGCTTTCACCAAATTTCGTTCACCTACGTCAATTACTTTGAGTGCTATCGTGCTTTCAACAGACAGAGAGACAAATGGGCCCAATATTGGTTTTGCATGGGAGGTACCAGAACTACTTGACCGACATAGCTCATTTTCAATACCAACTTGACGCGGATAAAAAGAAGTGCTTTCACCAAATTTCGTTCACCTACGTCAATTACATTGAGTGCTATCGTGCTTTCAACAGACAGAGAGACAAATGGGCCCAATATTGGTTTTGCATGGGAGGTACCAGAACTACTTGACCGACATAGCTCATTTTCAGTACCAACTTGACGCGTATAAAAAGAAGTGCTTTCACCAAATTTCGTTCACCTACGTCAATTACTTTGAGCGCTATCGTGCTTTCAACAGACAGAGAGACATGTGGGTCCAATATTGGTTTTGCATGGGAGGTACCAGAACTACTTGACCGACATAGCTCATTTTCAATATCAACCTGTCGCCGATAAAAAGAAGTCCTTTCACAAAATTTCGTTCACCTACGTCAATTACTTTGAGCGCTATCGTGCTTTCAACAGACAGAAAGACTAATGGGTCCAATATTGGTTTTATATGGGAGGTACCAGAACTACTTGACCGACATAGCTCATTTTCAATACCAACCTGACGCGGATAAAACGAAGTGCTTTCACCAAAGTTCGTTCACTTACGTGAATTACTTTGAGCGCTATCGTGCTTTCAACAGAGAGAAAGACAAATGGGCCCAATATTGGTTTTGCATGGGAGGTACCAGAACTACTTGACCGACATAGCTCATTTTCAATACCAACCTGACGCGGATAAAACGAAGTGCGTTCACCAAATTTCGTTCACCTACGTCAATTACTTTGAGCGCTATCGTGCTTTCAACAGACAGAAAGGCAAATGGGTCCAATATTGGTTTTGCATGGGAGGTACCAGAACTACTTGACCGACATAGCTCATTTTCAATACCAACCTGACGCGGATAAAACGAAGTGCTTTCACCAAATTTCGTTCACCTACATCAATTACTTCGAGCGCTATCATGCTTTCAACAGACAGAAAGACATATGGGTCCAATATTGGTTTTGCATGGGAGGTACCAGAACTACTTGACCGACATAGCTCATTTTCAATACCAACTTAACGCGGATAAAAAGAAGTGCTTTCACCAAATTTCGTTCACCTACATCAATTACTTCGAGCGCTATCATGCTTTCAACAGACAGAAAGACATATGGGTCCAATATTGGTTTTGCATGGGAGGTACCAGAACTACTTGACCGACATAGCTCATTTTCAATACCAACTTGACGCGGATAAAAAGAAGTGCTTTCACCAAATTTCGTTCACCTACGTCAATTACTTTGAGCGCTATCGTGCTTTCAACAGACAGAAAGGCAAATGGGTCCAATATTGGTTTTGCATGGGAGGTACCAGAACTACTTGACCGACATAGCTCATTTTCAATACCAACCTGACGCGGATAAAACGAAGTGCTTTCACCAAATTTCGTTCACCTACGTCAATTACTTTGAGCGGTATCGTGCTTTCAACAGACAGAAAGACAAATGGGTCCAATATTGGTTTTGCATGGGAGGTACCAGAAGTACTTGACCGACATAGCTCATTTTCAATACCAACTTGACGCCGATAAAAAGAAGTGCTTTCACCGAATTTCGTTCACCTACGTCAATTACTTTGAGCGCTATCGTGCTTTCAACAGACAGAAAGGCAAATGGGTCCAATATTGGTTTTGCATGGGAGGTACCAGAACTACTCGACCGACATAGCTCATTTTCAATACCAACCTGACGCGGATAAAACGAAGTGCTTTCACCAAATTTCGTTCACCTACGTCAATTACTTTGAGCGGTATCGTGCTTTCAACAGACAGAAAGACAAATGGGTCCAATATTGGTTTTGCATGGGAGGTACCAGAAGTACTTGACCGACATAGCTCATTTTCAATACCAACTTGACGCCGATAAAAAGAAGTGCTTTCACCAAATTTCGTTCACCTACGTCAATTACTTTGAGTGCTATCGTGCTTTCAACAGACAGAGAGACATGTGGGCCCAATATTGGTTTTGCATGGGAGGTACCAGAACTACTTGACCGACATAGCTCATTTGCAATACCAACTTGACGCCGATAAAAAGAAGTCCTTTGACCAAATTTCGTTCACCTACGTCAATTACTTTGAGCGCTATCGTGCTTTCTACAGACAGAAAGACAAATGGGTCCAATATTGGTTTTGTATGGGAGGTACCAGAACTACTTGACCGACATAGCCCATTTTCAATAACAACTTAACGCGGATAAAAAGAAGTGCTTTCACCAAATTTCGTTCACCTATATCAATTACTTCGAGCGCTATCATGCTTTCAACAGACAGAAAGACATATGGGTCCAATATTGGTTTTGCATGGGAGGTACCAGAACTACTTGACCGACATAGCTCATTTTCAATACCAACTTGACGCGGATAAAAAGAAGTGCTTTCACCAAATTTCGTTCACCTACGTCAATTACTTTGAGTGCTATCGTGCTTTCAACAGACAGAGAGACAAATGGGCCCAATATTGGTTTTGCATGGGAGGTACCAGAACTACTTGACCGACATAGCTCATTTTCAATAACAACTTAACGCGGATAAAACGACGTGCTTTCACCAAATTTCGTTCACCTACGTCAATTACTTTGAGCGCTATCGTGCTTTCAACAGACAGAAAGACAAATCGGTCCAATATTGGTTTTGTATGGGAGGTACCAGAACTACTTGACCGACATAGCTCATTTTCAATATCAACCTGTCGCCGATAAAAAGAAGTCCTTTCACAAAATTTCGTTCACCTACGTCAATTACTTTGAGCGCTATCGTGCTTTCAACAGACAGAGAGACATGTGGGCCCAATATTGGTTTTGCATGGGAGGTACCAGAACTACTTGACCGACATAGCTCATTTTCAATACCAACTTGACGCGGATAAAAAGAAGTGCTTTCACCAAATTTCGTTCACCTACGTCAATTACTTTGAGTGCTATCGTGCTTTCAACAGACAGAGAGACAAATGGGCCCAATATTGGTTTTGCATGGGAGGTACCAGAACTACTTGACCGACATAGCTCATTTTCAATACCAACTTGACGCGGATAAAAAGAAGTGCTTTCACCAAATTTCGTTCACCTACGTCAATTACATTGAGTGCTATCGTGCTTTCAACAGACAGAGAGACAAATGGGCCCAATATTGGTTTTGCATGGGAGGTACCAGAACTACTTGACCGACATAGCTCATTTTCAGTACCAACTTGACGCGTATAAAAAGAAGTGCTTTTACCAAATTTCGTTCACCTACGTCAATTACTTTGAGCGCTATCGTGCTTTCAACAGACAGAGAGACATGTGGGTCCAATATTGGTTTTGCATGGGAGGTACCAGAACTACTTGACCGACATAGCTCATTTTCAATATCAACCTGTCGCCGATAAAAAGAAGTCCTTTCACAAAATTTCGTTCACCTACGTCAATTACTTTGAGCGCTATCGTGCTTTCAACAGACAGAAAGACTAATGGGTCCAATATTGGTTTTATATGGGAGGTACCAGAACTACTTGACCGACATAGCTCATTTTCAATACCAACCTGACGCGGATAAAACGAAGTGCTTTCACCAAAGTTCGTTCACTTACGTCAATTACTTTGAGCGCTATCGTGCTTTCAACAGAGAGAAAGACAAATGGGCCCAATATTGGTTTTGCATGGGAGGTACCAGAACTACTTGACCGACATAGCTCATTTTCAATACCAACCTGACGCGGATAAAACGAAGTGCGTTCACCAAATTTCGTTCACCTACGTCAATTACTTTGAGCGCTATCGTGCTTTCAACAGACAGAAAGGCAAATGGGTCCAATATTGGTTTTGCATGGGAGGTACCAGAACTACTTGACCGACATAGCTCATTTTCAATACCAACCTGACGCGGATAAAACGAAGTGCTTTCACCAAATTTCGTTCACCTACGTCAATTACTTTGAGCGGTATCGTGCTTTCAACAGACAGAAAGACAAATGGGTCCAATATTGGTTTTGCATGGGAGGTACCAGAAGTACTTGACCGACATAGCTCATTTTCAATACCAACTTGACGCCGATAAAAAGAAGTGCTTTCACCGAATTTCGTTCACCTACGTCAATTACTTTGAGCGCTATCGTGCTTTCAACAGACAGAAAGGCAAATGGGTCCAATATTGGTTTTGCATGGGAGGTACCAGAAGTACTTGACCGACATAGCTCATTTTCAATACCAACTTGACGCCGATAAAAAGAAGTGCTTTCACCAAATTTCGTTCACCTACGTCAATTACTTTGAGTGCTATCGTGCTTTCAACAGACAGAGAGACATGTGGGCCCAATATTGGTTTTGCATGGGAGGTACCAGAACTACTTGACCGACATAGCTCATTTGCAATACCAACTTGACGCCGATAAAAAGAAGTCCTTTGACCAAATTTCGTTCACCTACGTCAATTACTTTGAGCGCTATCGTGCTTTCTACAGACAGAAAGACAAATGGGTCCAATATTGGTTTTGTATGGGAGGTACCAGAACTACTTGACCGACATAGCCCATTTTCAATAACAACTTAACGCGGATAAAAAGAAGTGCTTTCACCAAATTTCGTTCACCTACATCAATTACTTCGAGCGCTATCATGCTTTCAACAGACAGAAAGACATATGGGTCCAATATTGGTTTTGCATGGGAGGTACCAGAACTACTTGACCGACATAGCTCATTTTCAATACCAACTTGACGCGGATAAAAAGAAGTGCTTTCACCAAATTTCGTTCACCTACGTCAATTACTTTGAGTGCTATCGTGCTTTCAACAGACAGAGAGACAAATGGGCCCAATATTGGTTTTGCATGGGAGGTACCAGAACTACTTGACCGACATAGCTCATTTTCAATACCAACTTGACGCGGATAAAAAGAAGTGCTTTCACCAAATTTCGTTCACCTACGTCAATTACATTGAGTGCTATCGTGCTTTCAACAGACAGAGAGACAAATGGGCCCAATATTGGTTTTGCATGGGAGGTACCAGAACTACTTGACCGACATAGCTCATTTTCAGTACCAACTTGACGCGGATAAAAAGAAGTGCTTTCAACGAATTTCGTTCACCTACGTCAATTACTTTGAGCGCTATCGTGCTTTCAACAGACAGAGACACATGTGGGCTCAATATTGGTTTTTCATGGGAGGTACCAGAACTGCTTGACCGACATAGCTCATTGTCAATACCAACTTGACGCGGATAAAAAGAAGTGCTTTCACCAAATTAGGTTCACCTACGTCAATTACTTTGAGCGCTATCGTGCTTTCAACAGACAGAAAGACAAATCGGTCCAATATTGGTTTTGTATGGGAGGTACCAGAACTACTTGACCGACATAGCCCATTTTCAATAACAACTTAACGCGGATAAAAAGAAGTGCTTTTACCAAATTTCGTTCACCTACGTCGATTAGTTTGAGCGCTATCGTGCTTTCAACAGACAGAGAGACATGTGGGCCCAATATTGGTTTTGCATGGGAGGTACCAGAACTACTTGACCGACATAGCTCATTTTCTATAGCAACTTGACGCGGATAAAAATAAGTGCTTTCACCAAATTTCGTTCACCTACGTCAATTACTTTGAGTGCTATCGTGCTTTCAACAGACAGAGAGACAAATGGGCCCAATATTGGTTTTGCATGGGAGGTACCAGAACTACTTGACCGACATAGCTCATTTTCAATACCAACTTGACGCGGATAAAAAGAAGTGCTTTCACCAAATTTCGTTCACCTACGTCAATTACATTGAGTGCTATCGTGCTTTCAACAGACAGAGAGACAAATGGGCCCAATATTGGTTTTGCATGGGAGGTACCAGAACTACTTGACCGACACAGCCCATTTTCAATACCAACCTGACGCCGATAAAAAGAAGTCCTTTCATTAAATTTGGTTCACCTACGTCAATTACTTTGAGTGCTATCGTGCTTTCAACAGACAGAGTGACAAATGGGCCCAATATTGGTTTTGCATGGGAGGTACCAGAACTACTTGACCGACATAGCTCATTTTCAATACCAACTTGACGCGGATAAAAAGAAGTGCTTTCTGCAAATTTCGTTCACCTACGTCAATTACTTTGAGTGCTATCGTGCTTTCAACAGACAGAGAGACAAATGGGCCCAATATTGGTTTTGCATGGGAGGTACCAGAACTACTTGACCGACATAGCTCATTTTCAATAGCAACTTAACGCGGATAAAACGACGTGCTTTCACCAAATTTCGTTCACCTACGTCAATTGCTTTGAGCGCTATCGTGCTTTCAACAGACAGAAAGACAAATCGGTCCAATATTGGTTTTGTATGGGAGGTACCAGAACTACTTGACCGACATAGCCCATTTTCAATAACAACTTAACGCGGATAAAAAGAAGTGCTTTCAAAAAATTTCGTTCACCTACGTCGATTAGTTTGAGCGCTATCGTGCTTTCAACAGACAGAGAGACATGTGGGCCCAATATTGGTTTTGCATGGGAGGTACCAGAACTACTTGACCGACATAGCTCATTTTCAATACCAACTTGACGCGGATAAAAAGAAGTGCTTTCACCAAATTTCGTTCACCTACGTCAATTACTTTGAGTGCTATCGTGCTTTCAACAGACAGAGAGACAAATGGGCCCAATATTGGTTTTGCATGGGAGGTACCAGAACTACTTGACCGACATAGCTCATTTTCAATACCAACTTGACGCGGATAAAAAGAAGTGCTTTCACCAAATTTCTTTCACCTACGTCAATTACATTGAGTGCTATCGTGCTTTCAACAGACAGAGAGACAAATGGGCCCAATATTGGTTTTGCATGGGAGGTACCAGAACTACTTGACCGACATAGCTCATTTTCAGTACCAACTTGACGCGGATAAAAAGAAGTGCTTTCACCAAATTTCGTTCACCTACGTCAATTACTTTGAGCGCTATCGTGCTTTCAACAGACAGAGAGACATGTGGGTCCAATATTGGTTTTGCATGGGAGGTACCAGAACTACTTGACCGACATAGCTCATTTTCAATATCAACCTGTCGCCGATAAAAGGAAGTCCTTTCACAAAATTTCGTTCACCTACGTCAATTACTTTGAGCGCTATCGTGCTTTCAACAGACAGAAAGACTAATGGGTCCAATATTGGTTTTATATGGGAGGTACCAGAACTACTTGACCGACATAGCTCATTTTCAATACCAACCTGACGCGGATAAAACGAAGTGCTTTCACCAAAGTTCGTTCACCTACGTCAATTACTTTGAGCGCTATCGTGCTTTCAACAGAGAGAAAGACAAATGGGCCCAATATTGGTTTTGCATGGGAGGTACCAGAACTACTTGACCGACATAGCTCATTTTCAATACCAACCTGACGCGGATAAAACGAAGTGCTTTCACCAAATTTCGTTCACCTACGTCAATTACTTTGAGCGCTATCGTGCTTTCAACAGACAGAAAGGCAAATGGGTCCAATATTGGTTTTGCATGGGAGGTACCAGAACTACTTGACCGACATAGCTCATTTTCAATACCAACCTGACGCGGATAAAAAGAAGTCCTTTGACCAAATTTCGTTCACCTACGTCAATTACTTTGAGCGCTATCGTGCTTTCTACAGACAGAAAGACAAATGGGTCCAATATTGGTTTTGTATGGGAGGTACCAGAACTACTTGACCGACATAGCCCATTTTCAATAACAACTTAACGCGGATAAAAAGAAGTGCTTTCACCAAATTTCGTTCACCTACATCAATTACTTCGAGCGCTATCATGCTTTCAACAGACAGAAAGACATATGGGTCCAATATTGGTTTTGCATGGGAGGTACCAGAACTACTTGACCGACATAGCTCATTTTCAATACCAACTTGACGCGGATAAAAAGAAGTGCTTTCACCAAATTTCGTTCACCTACGTCAATTACTTTGAGTGCTATCGTGCTTTCAACAGACAGAGAGACAAATGGGCCCAATATTGGTTTTGCATGGGAGGTACCAGAACTACTTGACCGACATAGCTCATTTTCAATAACAACTTAACGCGGATAAAACGACGTGCTTTCACCAAATTTCGTTCACCTACGTCAATTACTTTGAGCGCTATCGTGCTTTCAACAGACAGAAAGACAAATCGGTCCAATATTGGTTTTGTATGGGAGGTACCAGAACTACTTGACCGACATAGCTCATTTTCAATATCAACCTGTCGCCGATAAAAAGAAGTCCTTTCACAAAATTTCGTTCACCTACGTCAATTACTTTGAGCGCTATCGTGCTTTCAACAGACAGAGAGACATGTGGGCCCAATATTGGTTTTGCATGGGAGGTACCAGAACTACTTGACCGACATAGCTCATTTTCAATACCAACTTGACGCGGATAAAAAGAAGTGCTTTCACCAAATTTCGTTCACCTACGTCAATTACTTTGAGTGCTATCGTGCTTTCAACAGACAGAGAGACAAATGGGCCCAATATTGGTTTTGCATTGGAGGTACCAGAACTACTTGACCGACATAGCTCATTTTCAATACCAACTTGACGCGGATAAAAAGAAGTGCTTTCACTAAATTTCGTTCACCTACGTCAATTACATTGAGTGCTATCGTGCTTTCAACAGACAGAGAGACAAATGGGCCCAATATTGGTTTTGCATGGGAGGTACCAGAACTACTTGACCGACATAGCTCATTTTCAGTACCAACTTGACGCGTATAAAAAGAAGTGCTTTCACCAAATTTCGTTCACCTACGTCAATTACTTTGAGCGCTATCGTGCTTTCAACAGACAGAGAGACATGTGGGTCCAATATTGGTTTTGCATGGGAGGTACCAGAACTACTTGACCGACATAGCTCATTTTCAATATCAACCTGTCGCCGATAAAAAGAAGTCCTTTCACAAAATTTCGTTCACCTACGTCAATTACTTTGAGCGCTATCGTGCTTTCAACAGAGAGAAAGACAAATGGGCCCAACATTGGTTTTGCATGGGAGGTACCAGAACTACTTGACCGACATAGCTCATTTTCAATACCAACCTGACGCGGATAAAACGAAGTGCTTTCACCAAAGTTCGTTCACTTACGTCAATTACTTTGAGCGCTATCGTGCTTTCAACAGAGAGAAAGACAAATGGGCCCAATATTGGTTTTGCATGGGAGGTACCAGAACTACTTGACCGACATAGCTCATTTTCAATACCAACCTGACGCGGATAAAACGAAGTGCGTTCACCAAATTTCGTTCACCTACGTCAATTACTTTGAGCGCTATCGTGCTTTCAACAGACAGAAAGGCAAATGGGTCCAATATTGGTTTTGCATGGGAGGTACCAGAACTACTTGACCGACATAGCTCATTTTCAATACCAACCTGACGCGGATAAAACGAAGTGCTTTCACCAAATTTCGTTCACCTACGTCAATTACTTTGAGCGGTATCGTGCTTTCAACAGACAGAAAGACAAATGGGTCCAATATTGGTTTTGCATGGGAGGTACCAGAAGTACTTGACCGACATAGCTCATTTTCAATACCAACTTGACGCCGATAAAAAGAAGTGCTTTCACCAAATCTCGTTCACCTACGTCAATTACTTTGAGTGCTATCGTGCTTTCAACAGACAGAGAGACATGTGGGCCCAATATTGGTTTTGCATGGGAGGTACCAGAACTACTTGACCGACATAGCTCATTTGCAATACCAACTTGACGCCGATAAAAAGAAGTCCTTTGACCAAATTTCGTTCACCTACGTCAATTACTTTGAGCGCTATCGTGCTTTCTACAGACAGAAAGACAAATGGGTCCAATATTGGTTTTGTATGGGAGGTACCAGAACTACTTGACCGACATAGCCCATTTTCAATAACAACTTAACGCGGATAAAAAGAAGTGCTTTCACCAAATTTCGTTCACCTACATCAATTACTTCGAGCGCTATCATGCTTTCAACAGACAGAAAGACATATGGGTCCAATATTGGTTTTGCATGGGAGGTACCAGAACTACTTGACCGACATAGCTCATTTTCAATAACAACTTAACGCGGATAAAAAGAAGTGCTTTCACCAAATTTCGTTCACCTACGTCAATTACTTTGAGTGCTATCGTGCTTTCAACAGACAGAGAGACAAATGGGCCCAATATTGGTTTTGCATGGGAGGTACCAGAACTACTTGACCGACATAGCTCATTTTCAATAACAACTTAACGCGGATAAAACGACGTGCTTTCACCAAATTTCGTTCACCTACGTCAATTACTTTGAGCGCTATCGTGCTTTCAACAGACAGAAAGACAAATCGGTCCAATATTGGTTTTGTATGGGAGGTACCAGAACTACTTGACCGACATAGCTCATTTTCAATATCAACCTGTCGCCGATAAAAAGAAGTCCTTTCACAAAATTTCGTTCACCTACGTCAATTACTTTGAGCGCTATCGTGCTTTCAACAGACAGAGAGACATGTGGGCCCAATATTGGTTTTGCATGGGAGGTACCAGAACTACTTGACCGACATAGCTCATTTTCAATACCAACCTGACGCGGATAAAACGAAGTGCTTTCACCAAATTTCGTTCACCTACGTCAATTACTTTGAGCGCTATCGTGCTTTCAACAGACAGAAAGGCAAATGGGTCCAATATTGGTTTTGCATGGGAGGTACCAGAACTACTTGACCGACATAGCTCATTTTCAATACCAACCTGACGCGGATAAAACGAAGTGCTTTCACCAAATTTCGTTCACCTACGTCAATTACTTTGAGCGGTATCGTGCTTTCAACAGACAGAAAGACAAATGGGTCCAATATTGGTTTTGCATGGGAGGTACCAGAAGTACTTGACCGACATAGCTCATTTTCAATACCAACTTGACGCCGATAAAAAGAAGTGCTTTCACCGAATTTCGTTCACCTACGTCAATTACTTTGAGCGCTATCGTGCTTTCAACAGACAGAAAGGCAAATGGGTCCAATATTGGTTTTGCATGGGAGGTACCAGAAGTACTTGACCGACATAGCTCATTTTCAATACCAACTTGACGCCGATAAAAAGAAGTGCTTTCACCAAATTTCGTTCACCTACGTCAATTACTTTGAGTGCTATCGTGCTTTCAACAGACAGAGAGACATGTGGGCCCAATATTGGTTTTGCATGGGAGGTACCAGAACTACTTGACCGACATAGCTCATTTGCAATACCAACTTGACGCCAATAAAAAGAAGTCCTTTGACCAAATTTCGTTCACCTACGTCAATTACTTTGAGCGCTATCGTGCTTTCTACAGACAGAAAGACAAATGGGTCCAATATTGGTTTTGTATGGGAGGTACCAGAACTACTTGACCGACATAGCCCATTTTCAATAACAACTTAACGCGGATAAAAAGAAGTGCTTTCACCAAATTTCGTTCACCTACATCAATTACTTCGAGCGCTATCATGCTTTCAACAGACAGAAAGACATATGGGTCCAATATTGGTTTTGCATGGGAGGTACCAGAACTACTTGACCGACATAGCTCATTTTCAATACCAACTTGACGCGGATAAAAAGAAGTGCTTTCACCAAATTTCGTTCACCTACGTCAATTACTTTGAGTGCTATCGTGCTTTCAACAGACAGAGAGACAAATGGGCCCAATATTGGTTTTGCATGGGAGGTACCAGAACTACTTGACCGACATAGCTCATTTTCAATACCAACTTGACGCGGATAAAAAGAAGTGCTTTCACCAAATTTCGTTCACCTACGTCAATTACATTGAGTGCTATCGTGCTTTCAACAGACAGAGAGACAAATGGGCCCAATATTGGTTTTGCATGGGAGGTACCAGAACTACTTGACCGACATAGCTCATTTTCAGTACCAACTTGACGCGGATAAAAAGAAGTGCTTTCACCAAATTTCGTTCACCTACGTCAATTACTTTGAGCGCTATCGTGCTTTCAACAGACAGAGACACATGTGGGCTCAATATTGGTTTTTCATGGGAGGTACCAGAACTGCTTGACCGACATAGCTCATTGTCAATACCAACTTGACGCGGATAAAAAGAAGTGCTTTCACCAAATTAGGTTCACCTACGTCGATTAGTTTGAGCGCTATCGTGCTTTCAACAGACAGAGAGACATGTGGGCCCAATATTGGTTTTGCATGGGAGGTACCAGAACTACTTGACCGACATAGCTCATTTTCAATAGCAACTTGACGCGGATAAAACGACGTGCTTTCACCAAATTTCGTTCACCTACGTCAATTACTTTGAGCGGTATCGTGCTTTCAACAGACAGAAAGACAAATCGGTCCAATATTGGTTTTGTATGGGAGGTACCAGAACTACTTGACCGACATAGCCCATTTTCAATAACAACTTAACGCGGATAAAAAGAAGTGCTTTCACCAAATTTCGTTCACCTACGTCGATTAGTTTGAGCGCTATCGTGCTTTCAACAGACAGAGAGACATGTGGGCCCAATATTGGTTTTGCATGGGAGGTACCAGAACTACTTGACCGACATAGCTCATTTTCAATACCAACTTGACGCGGATAAAAAGAAGTGCTTTCACCAAATTTCGTTCACCTACGTCAATTACTTTGAGTGCTATCGTGCTTTCAACAGACAGAGAGACAAATGGGCCCAATATTGGTTTTGCATGGGAGGTACCAGAACTACTTGACCGACATAGCTCATTTTCAATACCAACTTGACGCGGATAAAAAGAAGTGCTTTCACCAAATTTCGTTCACCTACGTCAATTACTTTGAGCGCTATCGTGCTTTCAACAGACAGAGAGACATGTGGGTCCAATATTGGTTTTGCATGGGAGGTACCAGAACTACTTGACCGACATAGCTCATTTGCAATATCAACCTGTCGCCGATAAAAGGAAGTCCTTTCACAAAATTTCGTTCACCTACGTCAATTACTTTGAGCGCTATCGTGCTTTCAACAGACAGAAAGACTAATGGGTCCAATATTGGTTTTATATGGGAGGTACCAGAACTACTTGACCGACATAGCTCATTTTCAATACCAACCTGACGCGGATAAAACGAAGTGCTTTCACCAAAGTTCGTTCACCTACGTCAATTACTTTGAGCGCTATCGTGCTTTCAACAGAGAGAAAGACAAATGGGCCCAATATTGGTTTTGCATGGGAGGTACCAGAACTACTTGACCGACATAGCTCATTTTCAATACCAACCTGACGCGGATAAAACGAAGTGCTTTCACCAAATTTCGTTCACCTACGTCAATTACTTTGAGCGCTATCGTGCTTTCAACAGACAGAAAGGCAAATGGGTCCAATATTGGTTTTGCATGGGAGGTACCAGAAGTACTTGACCGACATAGCTCATTTTCAATACCAACTTGACGCCGATAAAAAGAAGTGCTTTCACCGAATTTCGTTCACCTACGTCAATTACTTTGAGCGCTATCGTGCTTTCAACAGACAGAAAGGCAAATGGGTCCAATATTGGTTTTGCATGGGAGGTACCAGAAGTACTTGACCGACATAGCTTATTTTCAATACCAACTTGACGCCGATAAAAAGAAGTGCTTTCACCAAATTTCGTTCACCTACGTCAATTACTTTGAGTGCTATCGTGCTTTCAACAGACAGAGAGACATGTGGGCCCAATATTGGTTTTGCATGGGAGGTACCAGAACTACTTGACCGACATAGCTCATTTGCAATACCAACTTGACGCCGATAAAAAGAAGTCCTTTGACCAAATTTCGTTCACCTACGTCAATTACTTTGAGCGCTATCGTGCTTTCTACAGACAGAAAGACAAATGGGTCCAATATTGGTTTTGTATGGGAGGTACCAGAACTACTTGACCGACATAGCCCATTTTCAATAACAACTTAACGCGGATAAAAAGAAGTGCTTTCACCAAATTTCGTTCACCTACATCAATTACTTTGAGCGCTATCATGCTTTCAACAGACAGAAAGACATATGGGTCCAATATTGGTTTTGCATGGGAGGTACCAGAACTACTTGACCCACATAGCTCATTTTCAATACCAACTTGACGCGGATAAAAAGAAGTGCTTTCACCAAATTTCGTTCACCTACGTCAATTACTTTGAGTGCTATCGTGCTTTCAACAGACAGAGAGACAAATGGGCCCAATATTGGTTTTGCATGGGAGGTACCAGAACTACTTGACCGACATAGCTCATTTTCAATACCAACTTGACGCGGATAAAAAGAAGTGCTTTCACCAAATTTCGTTCACCTACGTCAATTACATTGAGTGCTATCGTGCTTTCAACAGACAGAGAGACAAATGGGCCCAATATTGGTTTTGCATGGGAGGTACCAGAACTACTTGACCGACATAGCTCATTTTCAGTACCAACTTGACGCGGATAAAAAGAAGTGCTTTCACCAAATTTCGTTCACCTACGTCAATTACTTTGAGCGCTATCGTGCTTTCAACAGACAGAGAGACATGTGGGTCCAATATTGGTTTTGCATGGGAGGTACCAGAACTACTTGACCGACATAGCTCATTTTCAATACCAACTTGACGCGGATAAAAAGAAGTGCTTTCACCAAATTTCGTTCACCTACGTCAATTACTTTGAGTGCTATCGTGCTTTCAACAGACAGAGAGTCAAATGGGCCCAATATTGGTTTTGCATGGGAGGTACCAGAACTACTTGACCGACATAGCTCATTTTCAATACCAACTTGACGCGGATAAAAAGAAGTGCTTTCACCAAATTTCGTTCACCTACGTCAATTACTTTGAGTGCTATCGTGCTTTCAACAGACAGAGAGTCAAATGGGCCCAATATTGGTTTTGCATGGGAGGTACCAGAACTACTTGACCGACATAGCTCATTTTCAATACCAACTTGACGCGGATAAAAAGAAGTGCTTTCACCAAATTTCGTTCACCTACGTCAATTACATTGAGTGCTATCGTGCTTTCAACAGACAGAAAGACAAATGGGCCCAATATTGGTTTTGCATGGGAGGTACCAGAACTACTTGACCGACATAGCTCATTTTCAGTACCAACTTGACGCGGATAAAAAGAAGTGCTTTCACCAAATTTCGTTCACCTACGTCAATTACTTTGAGCGCTATCGTGCTTTCAACAGACAGAGACACATGTGGGCCCAATATTGGTTTTTCATGGGAGGTACCAGAACTACTTGACCGACATAGCTCATTTTCAATACCAACCTGACGCGGATAAAATGAAGTGCTTTCACCAAAGTTCGTTCACCTACGTCAATTACTTTGAGCGCTATCGTGCTTTCAACAGAGAGAAAGACAAATGGGCCCAATATTGGTTTTGCATGGGAGGTACCAGAACTACTTGATCGACATAGCTCATTTTCAATACCAACCTGACGCGGATAAAACGAAGTGCTTTCACCAAAGTTCGTTCACCTACGTCAATTACTTTGAGCGCTATCGTGCTTTCAACAGAGAGAAAGACAAATGGGCCCAATATTGGTTTTGCATGGGAGGTACCAGAACTACTTGACCGACATAGCTCATTTTCAATACCAACTTGACGCGGATAAAAAGAAGTGCTTTCACCAAATTTCGTTCACCTACGTCAATTACTTTGAGCGCTATCGTGCTTTCAACAGACAGAGAGATGAGGGTCCAATATTGGTTTTGCATGGGAGGTACCAGAACTACTTGACCGACATAGCTCATTTTCAATACCAACCTGTCGCCGATAAAAAGAAGTCCTTTCACAAAATTTCGTTTACCTACGTCAATTACTTTGAGCGCTATCGTGCTTTCAACAGACAGAAAGACTAATGGGTCCAATATTGGTTTTATATGGGAGGTACCAGAACTACTTGACCGACATAGCTCATTTTCAATACCAACCTGACGCGGATAAAACGAAGTGCTTTCACCAAAGTTCGTTCACCTACGTCAATTACTTTGAGCGCTATCGTGCTTTCAACAGAGAGAAAGACAAATGGGCCCAATATTGGTTTTGCATGGGAGGTACCAGAACTACTTGACCGACATAGCTCATTTTCAATACCAACCTGACGCGGATAAAACGAAGTGCTTTCACCAAATTTCGTTCACCTACGTCAATTACTTTGAGCGCTATCGTGCTTTCAACAGACAGAAAGGCAAATGGGTCCAATATTGGTTTTGCATGGGAGGTACCAGAACTACTTGACCGACATAGCTCATTTTCAATACCAACCTGACGCGGATAAAACGAAGTGCTTTCACCAAATTTCGTTCACCTACGTCAATTACTTTGAGCGCTATCGTGCTTTCAACAGACAGAAAGGCAAATGGGTCCAATATTGGTTTTGCATGGGAGGTACCAGAACTACTTGACTGACATAGCTCATTTTCAATACCAACCTGACGCGGATAAAACGAAGTGCTTTCACCAAATTTCGTTCACCTACGTCAATTACTTTGAGCGGTATCGTGCTTTCAACAGACAGAAAGGCAAATGGGTCCAATATTGGTTTTGCATGGGAGGTACCAGAAGTACTTGACCGACATAGCTCATTTTCAATACCAACTTGACGCCGATAAAAAGAAGTGCTTTCACCAAATTTCGTTCACCTACGTCAATTACTTTGAGTGCTATCGTGCTTTCAACAGACAGAGAGACATGTGGGCCCAATATTGGTTTTGCATGGGAGGTACCAGAACTACTTGACCGACATAGCTCATTTGCAATACCAACTTGACGCCGATAAAAAGAAGTCCTTTGACCAAATTTCGTTCACCTACGTCAATTACTTTGAGCGCTATCGTGCTTTCTACAGACAGAAAGACAAATGGGTCCAATATTGGTTTTGTATGGGAGGTACCAGAACTACTTGACCGACATAGCCCATTTTCAATAACAACTTAACGCGGATAAAAAGAAGTGCTTTCACCAAATTTCGTTCACCTACATCAATTACTTCGAGCGCTATCATGCTTTCAACAGACAGAAAGACATATGGGTCCAATATTGGTTTTGCATGGGAGGTACCAGAACTACTTGACCCACATAGCTCATTTTCAATACCAACTTGACGCGGATAAAAAGAAGTGCTTTCACCAAATTTCGTTCACCTACGTCAATTACTTTGAGTGCTATCGTGCTTTCAACAGACAGAGAGACAAATGGGCCCAATATTGGTTTTGCATGGGAGGTACCAGAACTACTTGACCGACATAGCTCATTTTCAATACCAACTTGACGCGGATAAAAAGAAGTGCTTTCACCAAATTTCGTTCACCTACGTCAATTACATTGAGTGCTATCGTGCTTTCAACAGACAGAGAGACAAATGGGCCCAATATTGGTTTTGCATGGGAGGTACCAGAACTACTTGACCGACATAGCTCATTTTCAGTACCAACTTGACGCGGATAAAAAGAAGTGCTTTCACCAAATTTCGTTCACCTACGTCAATTACTTTGAGCGCTATCGTGCTTTCAACAGACAGAGAGACATGTGGGTCCAATATTGGTTTTGCATGGGAGGTACCAGAACTACTTGACCGACATAGCTCATTTTCAATACCAACTTGACGCGGATAAAAAGAAGTGCTTTCACCAAATTTCGTTCACCTACGTCAATTACTTTGAGTGCTATCGTGCTTTCAACAGACAGAGAGACAAATGGGCCCAATATTGGTTTTGTATGGGAGGTACCAGAACTACTTGACCGACATAGCCCATTTTCAATAACAACTTAACGCGGATAAAAAGAAGTGCTTTCACCAAATTTCGTTCACCTACATCAATTACTACGAGCGCTATCATGCTTTCAACAGACAGAAAGACATATGGGTCCAATATTGGTTTTGCATGGGAGGTACCAGAACTACTTGACCGACATAGCTCATTTTCAATACCAACTTGACGCGGATAGAAAGAAGTGCTTTCACCAAATTTCGTTCACCTACGTCAATTACTTTGAGTGCTATCGTGCTTTCAACAGACAGAGAGTCAAATGGGCCCAATATTGGTTTTGCATAGGAGGTACCAGAACTACTTGACCGACATAGCTCATTTTCAATACCAACTTGACGCGGATAAAATGAAGTGCTTTCACCAAATTTCGTTCACCTACGTCAATTACATTGAGTGCTATCGTGCTTTCAACAGACAGAGAGACAAATGGGCCCAATATTGGTTTTGCATGGGAGGTACCAGAACTACTTGACCGACATAGCTCATTTTCAATACCAACTTGACGCGGATAAAAAGAAGTGCTTTCACCAAATTTCGTTCACCTACGTCAATTACATTGAGTGCTATCGTGCTTTCAACAGACAGAGAGACAAATGGGCCCAATATTGGTTTTGCATGGGAGGTACCAGAACTACTTGACCGACATAGCTCATTTTCAATACCAACTTGACGCGGATAAAAAGAAGTGCTTTCACCAAATTTCGTTCACCTACGTCAATTACTTTGAGTGCTATCGTGCTTTCAACAGACAGAGAGACATGTGGGCCCAATATTGGTTTTGCATGGGAGGTACCAGAACTACTTGACCGACATAGCTCATTTGCAATACCAACTTGACGCCGATAAAAAGAAGTCCTTTGACCAAATTTCGTTCACCTACGTCAATTACTTTGAGCGCTATCGTGCTTTCTACAGACAGAAAGACAAATGGGTCCAATATTGGTTTTGTATGGGAGGTACCAGAACTACTTGACCGACATAGCCCATTTTCAATAACAACTTAACGCGGATAAAAAGAAGTGCTTTCACCAAATTTCGTTCACCTACATCAATTACTTTGAGCGCTATCATGCTTTCAACAGACAGAAAGACATATGGGTCCAATATTGGTTTTGCATGGGAGGTACCAGAACTACTTGACCCACATAGCTCATTTTCAATACCAACTTGACGCGGATAAAAAGAAGTGCTTTCACCAAATTTCGTTCACCTACGTCAATTACTTTGAGTGCTATCGTGCTTTCAACAGACAGAGAGACAAATGGGCCCAATATTGGTTTTGCATGGGAGGTACCAGAACTACTTGACCGACATAGCTCATTTTCAATACCAACTTGACGCGGATAAAAAGAAGTGCTTTCACCAAATTTCGTTCACCTACGTCAATTACATTGAGTGCTATCGTGCTTTCAACAGACAGAGAGACAAATGGGCCCAATATTGGTTTTGCATGGGAGGTACCAGAACTACTTGACCGACATAGCTCATTTTCAATACCAACCTGACGCGGATAAAATGAAGTGCTTTCACCAAAGTTCGTTCACCTACGTCAATTACTTTGAGCGCTATCGTGCTTTCAACAGACAGAGACACATGTGGGCCCAATATTGGTTTTTCATGGGAGGTACCAGAACTACTTGACCGACATAGCTCATTTTCAATACCAACCTGACGCGGATAAAATGAAGTGCTTTCACCAAAGTTCGTTCACCTACGTCAATTACTTTGAGCGCTATCGTGCTTTCAACAGAGAGAAAGACAAATGGGCCCAATATTGGTTTTGCATGGGAGGTACCAGAACTACTTGACCGACATAGCTCATTTTCAATACCAACCTGACGCGGATAAAACGAAGTGCTTTCACCAAAGTTCGTTCACCTACGTCAATTACTTTGAGCGCTATCGTGCTTTCAACAGAGAGAAAGACAAATGGGCCCAATATTGGTTTTGCATGGGAGGTACCAGAACTACTTGACCGACATAGCTCATTTTCAATACCAACTTGACGCGGATAAAAAGAAGTGCTTTCACCAAATTTCGTTCACCTACGTCAATTACTTTGAGCGCTATCGTGCTTTCAACAGACAGAGAGATGAGGGTCCAATATTGGTTTTGCATGGGAGGTACCAGAACTACTTGACCGACATAGCTCATTTTCAATACCAACCTGTCGCCGATAAAAAGAAGTCCTTTCACAAAATTTCGTTTACCTACGTCAATTACTTTGAGCGCTATCGTGCTTTCAACAGACAGAAAGACTAATGGGTCCAATATTGGTTTTATATGGGAGGTACCAGAACTACTTGACCGACATAGCTCATTTTCAATACCAACCTGACGCGGATAAAACGAAGTGCTTTCACCAAAGTTCGTTCACCTACGTCAATTACTTTGAGCGCTATCGTGCTTTCAACAGAGAGAAAGACAAATGGGCCCAATATTGGTTTTGCATGGGAGGTACCAGAACTACTTGACCGACATAGCTCATTTTCAATACCAACCTGACGCGGATAAAACGAAGTGCTTTCACCAAATTTCGTTCACCTACGTCAATTACTTTGAGCGCTATCGTGCTTTCAACAGACAGAAAGGCAAATGGGTCCAATATTGGTTTTGCATGGGAGGTACCAGAACTACTTGACCGACATAGCTCATTTTCAATACCAACCTGACGCGGATAAAACGAAGTGCTTTCACCAAATTTCGTTCACCTACGTCAATTACTTTGAGCGCTATCGTGCTTTCAACAGACAGAAAGGCAAATGGGTCCAATATTGGTTTTGCATGGGAGGTACCAGAACTACTTGACTGACATAGCTCATTTTCAATACCAACCTGACGCGGATAAAACGAAGTGCTTTCACCAAATTTCGTTCACCTACGTCAATTACTTTGAGCGGTATCGTGCTTTCAACAGACAGAAAGGCAAATGGGTCCAATATTGGTTTTGCATGGGAGGTACCAGAAGTACTTGACCGACATAGCTCATTTTCAATACCAACTTGACGCCGATAAAAAGAAGTGCTTTCACCAAATTTCGTTCACCTACGTCAATTACTTTGAGTGCTATCGTGCTTTCAACAGACAGAGAGACATGTGGGCCCAATATTGGTTTTGCATGGGAGGTACCAGAACTACTTGACCGACATAGCTCATTTGCAATACCAACTTGACGCCGATAAAAAGAAGTCCTTTGACCAAATTTCGTTCACCTACGTCAATTACTTTGAGCGCTATCGTGCTTTCTACAGACAGAAAGACAAATGGGTCCAATATTGGTTTTGTATGGGAGGTACCAGAACTACTTGACCGACATAGCCCATTTTCAATAACAACTTAACGCGGATAAAAAGAAGTGCTTTCACCAAATTTCGTTCACCTACATCAATTACTTCGAGCGCTATCATGCTTTCAACAGACAGAAAGACATATGGGTCCAATATTGGTTTTGCATGGGAGGTACCAGAACTACTTGACCCACATAGCTCATTTTCAATACCAACTTGACGCGGATAAAAAGAAGTGCTTTCACCAAATTTCGTTCACCTACGTCAATTACTTTGAGTGCTATCGTGCTTTCAACAGACAGAGAGACAAATGGGCCCAATATTGGTTTTGCATGGGAGGTACCAGAACTACTTGACCGACATAGCTCATTTTCAATACCAACTTGACGCGGATAAAAAGAAGTGCTTTCACCAAATTTCGTTCACCTACGTCAATTACATTGAGTGCTATCGTGCTTTCAACAGACAGAGAGACAAATGGGCCCAATATTGGTTTTGCATGGGAGGTACCAGAACTACTTGACCGACATAGCTCATTTTCAGTACCAACTTGACGCGGATAAAAAGAAGTGCTTTCACCAAATTTCGTTCACCTACGTCAATTACTTTGAGCGCTATCGTGCTTTCAACAGACAGAGAGACATGTGGGTCCAATATTGGTTTTGCATGGGAGGTACCAGAACTACTTGACCGACATAGCTCATTTTCAATACCAACTTGACGCGGATAAAAAGAAGTGCTTTCACCAAATTTCGTTCACCTACGTCAATTACTTTGAGTGCTATCGTGCTTTCAACAGACAGAGAGACAAATGGGCCCAATATTGGTTTTGTATGGGAGGTACCAGAACTACTTGACCGACATAGCCCATTTTCAATAACAACTTAACGCGGATAAAAAGAAGTGCTTTCACCAAATTTCGTTCACCTACATCAATTACTACGAGCGCTATCATGCTTTCAACAGACAGAAAGACATATGGGTCCAATATTGGTTTTGCATGGGAGGTACCAGAACTACTTGACCGACATAGCTCATTTTCAATACCAACTTGACGCGGATAGAAAGAAGTGCTTTCACCAAATTTCGTTCACCTACGTCAATTACTTTGAGTGCTATCGTGCTTTCAACAGACAGAGAGTCAAATGGGCCCAATATTGGTTTTGCATAGGAGGTACCAGAACTACTTGACCGACATAGCTCATTTTCAATACCAACTTGACGCGGATAAAAAGAAGTGCTTTCACCAAATTTCGTTCACCTACATCAATTACTACGAGCGCTATCATGCTTTCAACAGACAGAAAGACATATGGGTCCAATATTGGTTTTGCATGGGAGGTACCAGAACTACTTGACCGACATAGCTCATTTTCAATACCAACTTGACGCGGATAGAAAGAAGTGCTTTCACCAAATTTCGTTCACCTACGTCAATTACTTTGAGCGCTATCGTGCTTTCAACAGAGAGAAAGACAAATGGGCCCAATATTGGTTTTGCATGGGAGGTACCAGAACTACTTGACCGACATAGCTCATTTTCAATACCAACCTGACGCGGATAAAACGAAGTGCTTTCACCAAAGTTCGTTCACCTACGTCAATTACTTTGAGCGCTATCGTGCTTTCAACAGACAGAGAGATGAGGGTCCAATATTGGTTTTGTATGGGAGGTACCAGAACTACTTGACCGACATAGCCCATTTTCAATAACAACTTAACGCGGATAAAAAGAAGTGCTTTCAATAAATTTCGTTCACCTACGTCGATTAGTTTGAGCGCTATCGTGCTTTCAACAGACAGAGAGACATGTGGGCCCAATATTGGTTTTGCATGGGAGGTACCAGAAGTACTTGACCGACATAGCTCATTTTCAATACCAACTTGACGCCGATAAAAAGAAGTGCTTTCACCAAATTTCGTTCACCTACGTCAATTACTTTGAGTGCTATCGTGCTTTCAACAGACAGAGAGACATGTGGGCCCAATATTGGTTTTGCATGGGAGGTACCAGAACTACTTGACCGACATAGCTCATTTGCAATACCAACTTGACGCCGATAAAAAGAAGTCCTTTGACCAAATTTCGTTCACCTACGTCAATTACTTTGAGCGCTATCGTGCTTTCTACAGACAGAAAGACAAATGGGTCCAATATTGGTTTTGTATGGGAGGTACCAGAACTACTTGACCGACATAGCCCATTTTCAATAACAACTTAACGCGGATAAAAAGAAGTGCTTTCACCAAATTTCGTTCACCTACATCAATTACTTCGAGCGCTATCATGCTTTCAACAGACAGAAAGACATATGGGTCCAATATTGGTTTTGCATGGGAGGTACCAGAACTACTTGACCCACATAGCTCATTTTCAATACCAACTTGACGCGGATAAAAAGAAGTGCTTTCACCAAATTTCGTTCACCTACGTCAATTACATTGAGTGCTATCGTGCTTTCAACAGACAGAGAGACAAATGGGCCCAATATTGGTTTTGCATGGGAGGTACCAGAACTACTTGACCGACATAGCTCATTTTCAGTACCAACTTGACGCGGATAAAAAGAAGTGCTTTCACCAAATTTCGTTCACCTACGTCAATTACTTTGAGCGCTATCGTGCTTTCAACAGACAGAGAGACATGTGGGTCCAATATTGGTTTTGCATGGGAGGTACCAGAACTACTTGACCGACATAGCTCATTTTCAATACCAACTTGACGCGGATAAAAAGAAGTGCTTTCACCAAATTTCGTTCACCTACGTCAATTACTTTGAGTGCTATCGTGCTTTCAACAGACAGAGAGACAAATGGGCCCAATATTGGTTTTGTATGGGAGGTACCAGAACTACTTGACCGACATAGCCCATTTTCAATAACAACTTAACGCGGATAAAAAGAAGTGCTTTCACCAAATTTCGTTCACCTACATCAATTACTTCGAGCGCTATCATGCTTTCAACAGACAGAAAGACATATGGGTCCAATATTGGTTTTGCATGGGAGGTACCAGAACTACTTGACCGACATAGCTCATTTTCAATACCAACTTGACGCGGATAAAAAGAAGTGCTTTCACCAAATTTCGTTCACCTACGTCAATTACTTTGAGTGCTATCGTGCTTTCAACAGACAGAGAGTCAAATGGGCCCAATATTGGTTTTGCATAGGAGGTACCAGAACTACTTGACCGACATAGCTCATTTTCAATACCAACTTGACGCGGATAAAAAGAAGTGCTTTCACCAAATTTCGTTCACCTACGTCAATTACATTGAGTGCTATCGTGCTTTCAACAGACAGAGAGACAAATGGGCCCAATATTGGTTTTGCATGGGAGGTACCAGAACTACTTGACCGACATAGCTCATTTTCAGTACCAACTTGACGCGGATACAAAGAAGTGCTTTCACCAAATTTCGTTCACCTACGTCAATTACTTTGAGCGCTATCGTGCTTTCAACAGACAGAGACACATGTGGGCCCAATATTGGTTTTTCATGGGAGGTACCAGAACTACTTGACCGACATAGCTCATTGTCAATACCAACTTGACGCGGATAAAAAGAAGTGCTTTCACCAAATTTGGTTCACCTACGTCAATTACTTTGAGCGCTATCGTGCTTTCAACAGACAGAAAGACAAATCGGTCCAATATTGGTTTTGTATGGGAGGTACCAGAACTACTTGACCGACATAGCCCATTTTCAATAACAACTTAACGCGGATAAAAAGAAGTGCTTTCAATAAATTTCGTTCACCTACGTCGATTAGTTTGAGCGCTATCGTGCTTTCAACAGACAGAGAGACATGTGGGCCCAATATTGGTTTTGCATGGGAGGTACCAGAACTACTTGACCGACATAGCTCATTTTCAATACCAACCTGACGCGGATAAAACGAAGTGCTTTCACCAAAGTTCGTTCACCTACGTCAATTACTTTGAGCGCTATCGTGCTTTCAACAGAGAGAAAGACAAATGGGCCCAATATTGGTTTTGCATGGGAGGTACCAGAACTACTTGACCGACATAGCTCATTTTCAATACCAACCTGACGCGGATAAAACGAAGTGCTTTCACCAAAGTTCGTTCACCTACGTCAATTACTTTGAGCGCTATCGTGCTTTCAACAGAGAGAAAGACAAATGGGCCCAATATTGGTTTTGCATGGGAGGTACCAGAACTACTTGACCGACATAGCTCATTTTCAATACCAACTTGACGCGGATAAAAAGAAGTGCTTTCACCAAATTTCGTTCACCTACGTCAATTACTTTGAGCGCTATCGTGCTTTCAACAGACAGAGAGATGAGGGTCCAATATTGGTTTTGCATGGGAGGTACCAGAACTACTTGACCGACATAGCTCATTTTCAATACCAACCTGTCGCCGATAAAAAGAAGTCCTTTCACAAAATTTCGTTCACCTACGTCAATTACTTTGAGCGCTATCGTGCTTTCAACAGACAGAAAGACTAATGGGTCCAATATTGGTTTTATATGGGAGGTACCAGAACTACTTGACCGACATAGCTCATTTTCAATACCAACCTGACGCGGATAAAACGAAGTGCTTTCACCAAAGTTCGTTCACCTACGTTAATTACTTTGAGCGCAATCGTGCTTTCAACAGAGAGAAAGACAAATGGGCCCAATATTGGTTTTGCATGGGAGGTACCAGAACTACTTGACCGACATAGCTCATTTTCAATACCAACCTGACGCGGATAAAACGAAGTGCTTTCACCAAATTTCGTTCACCTACGTCAATTACTTTGAGCGCTATCGTGCTTTCAACAGACAGAAAGGCAAATGGGTCCAATATTGGTTTTGCATGGGAGGTACCAGAACTACTTGACCGACATAGCTCATTTTCAATACCAACCTGAAGCGGATAAAACGAAGTGCTTTCACCAAATTTCGTTCACCTACGTCAATTACTTTGAGCGGTATCGTGCTTTCAACAGACAGAAAGACAAATGGGTCCAATATTGGTTTTGCATGGGAGGTACCAGAAGTACTTGACCGACATAGCTCATTTTCAATACCAACTTGACGCCGATAAAAAGAAGTGCTTTCACCAAATTTCGTTCACCTACGTCAATTACTTTGAGTGCTATCGTGCTTTCAACAGACAGAGAGACATGTGGGCCCAATATTGGTTTTGCATGGGAGGTACCAGAACTACTTGACCGACATAGCTCATTTGCAATACCAACTTGACGCCGATAAAAAGAAGTCCTTTGACCAAATTTCGTTCACCTACGTCAATTACTTTGAGCGCTATCGTGCTTTCTACAGACAGAAAGACAAATGGGTCCAATATTGGTTTTGTATGGGAGGTACCAGAACTACTTGACCGACATAGCCCATTTTCAATAACAACTTAACGCGGATAAAAAGAAGTGCTTTCACCAAATTTCGTTCACCTACATCAATTACTTCGAGCGCTATCATGCTTTCAACAGACAGAAAGACATATGGGTCCAATATTGGTTTTGCATGGGAGGTACCAGAACTACTTGACCGACATAGCTCATTTTCAATACCAACTTGACGCGGATAAAAAGAAGTGCTTTCACCAAATTTCGTTCACCTACGTCAATTACTTTGAGCGCTATCGTGCTTTCAACAGACAGAAAGGCAAATGGGTCCAATATTGGTTTTGCATGGGAGGTACCAGAACTACTTGACCGACATAGCTCATTTTCAATACCAACCTGACGCGGATAAAACGAAGTGCTTTCACCAAATTTGGTTCACCTACGTCAATTACTTTGAGCGCTATCGTGCTTTCAACAGACAGAAAGACAAATGGGCCCAATATTGGTTTTGTATGGGAGGTACCAGAACTACTTGACCGACATAGCTCATTTTCAATACCAACTTGACGCGGATAAAAAGAAGTGCTTTCACCAAATTTCGATCACCTACATCAATTACTTCGAGCGCTATCGTGCTTTCAACAGACAGAAAGACAAATGGGCCCAATATTGGTTTTGTATGGGAGGTACCAGAACTACTTGACCGACATAGCCCATTTTCAACACCAACCTGACGCGGATAAAACGAAGTGCTTTCACAAAATTTCGTTCACCTACGTCAATTACTTTGAGCGCTATCGTGCTTTCAACAGACAGAAAGACAAATGGGTCCAATATTGGTTTTGCATGGGAGGTACCAGAACTACTTGACCGACATAGCCCATTTTCAATACCAACCTGACGCGGATAAAACGAAGTGCTTTCACCAAATTTCGTTCACCTGCATCAATTACTTCGAGCGCTATCGTGCTTTCAACAGACAGAAAGACATATGGGTCCAATATTGGTTTTGCATGGGAGGTACCAGAACTACTTGACCGACATAGCTCATTTTCAATACCAACTTAACGCGGATAAAAAGAAGTGCTTTCACCAAATTTCGTTCACCTACGTCAATTACTTTGAGCGCTATCGTGCTTTCAACAGACAGAAAGACAAATGGGTCCAATATTGGTTTTGCATGGGAGGTACCAGAACTACTTGACCGACATAGCCCATTTTCAATACCAACCTGACGCCGATAAAAAGAAGTCCCTTCACCAAATTTCGTTCACCTACATCAATTACTTTGAGCGCTATCGTGCTTTCAACAGACAGAAAGGCTAATGGGTCCAATATTGGTTTTGCATGGGAGGTACCAGAACTACTTGACCGACATAGCTCATTTTCAATACCTACCTGACGCGGATAAAACGAAGTGATTTCACCAAATTTCGTTCACCTACGTCAATTACTTTGAGCGCTATCGTGCTTTCAACAGACAGAAAGACAAATGGGCCCAATATTGGTTTTGCATGGGAGGTACCAGAACTACTTGACCGACATAGCCCATTTTCAATAACAACTTAAAGCCGATAAAAAGAAGTGCTTTCACCAAATTTCGTTCACCTATGTCAATTACTTTGAGCGCTATCGTGCTTTCAACAGACAGAAAGACAAATGCGTCCAATATTGGTTTTGTATGGGAGGTACCAGAACTACTTGACCGACATAGCCCATTTTCAATAACAACTTAAAGCCGATAAAAAGAAGTGCTTTCACCAAATTTCGTTCACCTACGTCAATTACTTTGAGCGCTATCGTGCTTTCAACAGACAGAGACACATGTGGGCCCAATATTGGTTTTGCATGGGAGGTACCAGAACTACTTGACCGACATAGCTCATTGTCAATACCAACTTGACGCGGATAAAAAGAAGTGCTTTCACCAAATTTGGTTCTCCTACGTCAATTACTTTGAGTGCTATCGTGCTTTCAACAGACAGAGTGACAAATGGGCCCAATATTGGTTTTGCATGGGAGGTACCAGAACTACTTGAGCGACATAGCTCATTTTCAATAACATTTTAACGCGGATAAAACGACGTGCTTTCACCAAATTTCGTTCACCTACGTCAATTACTTTGAGCGCTATCGTGCTTTCAACAGACAGAAAGACAAATCGGTCCAATATTGGTTTTGCATGGGAGGTACCAGAACTACTTGACCGACATAGCTCATTTTCAATACCAACTTGACGCGGATAAAAAGAAGTGCTTTCACCAAATTTCGTTCACCTACGTCAATTACTTTGAGTGCTATCGTGCTTTCAACAGACAGAGAGACAAATGGGCCCAATATTGGTTTTGCATGGGAGGTACCAGAACTACTTGACCGACATAGCTCATTTTCAATACCAACTTGACGCGGATAAAAAGAAGTGCTTTCACCAAATTTCGTTCACCTACGTCAATTACTTTGAGTGCTATCGTGCTTTCCACAGACAGAGAGACAAATGGGCCCAATATTGGTTTTGCATGGTAGGTACCAGAACTACTTGACCGACATAGCTCATTTTCAGTACCAACTTGACGCGGATAAAAAGAAGTGCTTTCACCAAATTTCGTTCACCTACGTCAATTACTTTGAGCGCTATCGTGCTTTCAACAGACAGAGAGACATGTGGGCCCAATATTGGTTTTGCATGGGAGGTACCAGAACTACTTGACCGACATAGCTCATTTGCAATACCAATTTGACGCCGATAAAAAGAAGTCCTTTCACCAAATTTCGTTCACCTACGTCAATTACTTTGAGCGCTATCGTGCTTTCAACAGACAGAGAGACATATGGGTCCAATATTGGTTTTGCATGGGAGGTACCAGAACTACTTGACCGACATAGCTCATTTTCAATACCAACCTGTCGCCGATAAAAAGAAGTCCTTTCACAAAATTTCGTTCACCTACGTCAATTACTTTGAGCGCTATCGTGCTTTCAACAGACAGACAGACATGTGGGTCCAATATTGGTTTTGCATGGGATTTACCAGAACTACTTGACCGACATAGCTCATTTTCAATACCAACCTGACGCGGATAAAACGAAGTGCTTTCACCAAAGTTCGTTCACCTACGTCAATTACTTTGAGCGCTATCGTGCTTTCAACAGACAGAAAGACAAATGGGTCAAATATTGGTTTTGCATGGGAGGTACCAGAACTACTTGACCGACATAGCTCATTTTCAATACCAACCTGACGCGGATAAAACGAAGTGCTTCACCAAATTTCGTTCACCTACGTCAATTACTTTGAGTGCTATCGTGCTTTCAACAGACAGAGAGACATGTGGGTCCAATATTGGTTTTGCATGGGAGGTACCAGAACTACTTGACCGACATAGCTCATTTTCAATACCAACCTGACGCCGATAAAAAGAAGTTTTTTCACAAAATTTCGTTCTCCTACGTCGATTACTTTGAGCGCTATCGTGCTTTCAACAGACAGAAAGACTAATGGGTCCAATATTGGTTTTATATGGGAGGTACCAGAACTACTTGACCGACATAGCCCACTTTCAACACCAACCTGACGCCGATAAAAGGCAGTCCTTTCACCAAGTTTCGTTCACCTACGTTAATTACTTTGGGCGCTATCGTGCTTTCAACAGAGAGAGAGACATGTGGGCCCAATATTGGTTTTGCATGGGAGGTACCAGAACTACTTGACCGACATAGCTCGTTTTCAATACCAACCTGACGCCGATAAAAAGAAGTGCTTTCACCAAATTTCGTTCACCTACGTCAATTACTGTGAGCGCTATCGTGCTTTCAACAGACAGAAAGACAAATGGGTCCAATATTGGTTTTGTATGGGAGGTACCAGAACTACTTGACCGACATAGCCCATTTTCAATGCCAACCTGACGCCGATAAAAAGAAGACCCTTCACCAAATTTCGTTCACCTATGTCAATTACTTTGGGCGCTATCGTGCTTTCAACAGACAGACAGACAGACAGACAGACAGACAGACGGACATGGCTAAATCGATTCAGAATGTGATCCTGATTCAGAATATATATACTTTATGATGTCTCCGGTGACTCCTTCTTATCGTTACAAATTTATTGGCAAAGTGAATATACCTTCCTCTGGAGGGTATAACAAGTAAAAGTGTTATCATCGGCCTGGCCGATGCTTTGATACCCTCCACTGCATACAAGTCTTGCAAAATTGGTTTTGTGAGGGAGGTACCAGAACTACTTGACCGACATAGCCCATTTTTAATACCAACCTGACGCCGATAAAAAAAGTCCTTTCACCAAATTTCGTTCACCTACGTCAATTACTTTGGGTGCTATCGTGCTATCAACAGACAGAGAGACATGTGGGCCCAATATTGGTTTTGCATGGGAGGTACCAGAACTACTTGACCGACATAGCTCATTTTCAATACCAACTTGACGCGGATAAAAAGAAGTGCTTTCACCAAATTTCGTTCACCTACGTCAATTACTTTGAGCGCTATCGTGCTTTCAACAGACAGAAAGGCAAATGGGTTCAATATTGGTTTTGCATGGGAGGTACCAGAACTACTTGACCGACATAGCTCATTTTCAATACCAACCTGACGCGGATAAAACGAAGTGCTTTCACAAAATTTCGTTCACCTACGTCAATTACTTTGAGCGCTATCGTGCTTTCAACAGACAGAAAGACAAATGGGTCCAATATTGGTTTTGCATGGGAGGTACCAGAACTACTTGACCGACATAGCCCATTTTCAACACCAACCTGACGCGGATAAAACGAAGTGCTTTCACCAAATTTCGTTCACCTACATCAATTACTTCGAGCGCTATCGTGCTTTCAACAGACAGAAAGACATATGGGTCCAATATTGGTTTTGCATGGGAGGTACCAGAACTACTTGACCGACATAGCTCATTTTCAATACCAACTTAACGCGGATAAAAAGAAGTGCTTTCACCAAATTTCGTTCACCTACGTCAATTACTTTGAGCGCTATCGTGCTTTCAACAGACAGAAAGACAAATGGGTCCAATATTGGTTTTGCATGGGAGGTACCAGAACTACTTGACCGACATAGCCCATTTTCAATACCAACCTGACGCCGATAAAAAGAAGTCCCTTCACCAAATTTCGTTCACCTACGTCAATTACTTTGAGCGCTATCGTGCTTTCAACAGACAGAAAGGCAAATGGGTCCAATATTGGTTTTGCATGGGAGGTACCAGAACTACTTGACCGACATAGCTCATTTTCAATACCTACCTGACGCGGATAAAACGAAGTGCTTTCACCAAATTTCGTTCACCTACATCAATTACTTCGAGCGCTATCGTGCTTTCAACAGACAGAAAGACATATGGGTCCAATATTGGTTTTGCATGGGAGGTACCAGAACTACTTGACCGACATACCCGAATAGCACACTTGGGCTTTAATTTGGTACATACAACTCTAATATAACTATCAATTTATTTCCTAAGTATTGCAGTAACATTGTCACATCCACATTGTAACCAAAATAGCCGCATTTCCCCTCATATTTTGCAACAAGTCTGTTGTATTTGTGTTTTACTTAGGTTATTTTTTGTTAAATGATAGTTTTTATTACGTTGTTTCAACGAAAATATGTTGCATTCATTTAACGTAACTGTTGAGTTGTATGAAAAATGTTTCTATAAACATTCGGGAAGTTTTAAATAAGTTATTATTATAATGCTTTTTGAGTCTACATGTAGATAAACAAATTATGAGGTATAAAAGCAAAGGTGAATGCATTCGATTTGAAAGGCATTAATATCTAAAGCATGTTATATTGGAAGTTCGAATTTGCTGCGATTTTGGACCAAAATCTTCCAACGAGTACTACTTTTGTCACAAACATTAATATTTTGGTTCCGGAAAATTCACGCGCCTTCAAAAAAGTGTTAAATAGAGAATTGTTTAAAAATCTGAATATATTAAAATTTGTATTTAAGCTTCAAAATCGCAAAAGACTTGTAGAAACAAGTTTTAATATACCCCCTATATCAGTTTTTATTAAACTGAATTGTAGAAACCATGTTATGTATTGGGAAAATTGAAAGGTATTTTTCGCATCTTAAAATATGGGGTTAAATACGCACATAAAATGGTGAAAAATATGGCGGTTGTTACATGAAACTTTATTAAAACATGAACAATTATTACAACTTCAATGTTCCTTGAAATGTTATTGAAATGAAGGTACAACAAAATAACAACTGAATGTTAGTAAACTGTTGTTTCCATATTTATTGGAACATCATTATAAATGAAAATAAGCTTTAATAGCATTATAACTTCTTTGTAACTTACTTTGGATTGGTCGAACACATTATACCCACTGTTGCCAAACATTCTTAGAAGAACTGAATATAACATATAACCAAGAAATATAAATAGCACGGCTGTGTTACAGTTAAAATAAATGATTATCCTCGTCAGTTATCTGTCATTATCGAGGTGAGTACACTGTAAGCAATATTTTTCAAAAATCTAAGTTACATTAAACATTTTAACTTACATTTGATTGCTTACTTACATGTTGAGTTTTAAATGATAAAACTACATATCAGTGCTATTTTGCCTCTTCGAGGATAAAAAAACCTGATCTCTTTGGTACAACATATTTTTTAATTGCGAATCCTCTGAGTGGAACAATATTACATTCGAGGTTATATCTTGTTTTTGTGCATTGAAGTAACATTTTCTGGAAAATAGAATCATTGCGGAAAGCTGATTTGGCAACGCTGATTACAACCACTTGATGTTGTGAAGTATGTTAAGTTATAATGAAGTTAACATTATGAAACTTGGCGCTGACATTTCGATTTTCTTATCAACATCATTATAAGAAATTAAAAATTATTTTACTAATCAGCAGTGATTGACGACGACTGAAGCTAATAATTCCAAATGGTGTTAGAGTAGCTGTCGTATAATGAAACATATTTGACTTGTTAATATAGGATTCATTGTAAAAACATATAAAAAACTTATCAATGACTATAAGTTTCTTATATAACATAATAAAAACTTTACGACTTTTGATTGTAATTAAGTTAATTCGTTGTTAAGATTCTGTTATATAAAAGTTTCATGGACTTTTTAGTTAAATGTACCCAAAATGAAAATTTACTAAATGTTACTGCAATATATTACCAACCTGTTTAGAACTCTAACTTAAGAACTTTTATGAAACTACTTTCAAACATCCCCCCTTTTTGTAAACAAATTTAAAACTTTAAAAAACGTATTTATAACATTGCGAATGATAAAGTTACAATTAGTCCATCATGAACATGAATAAAACTGATATAGAACGGATTTTGTTACAGATTACTTAAATATAACAGAAATACAATCGAAGTTTTGTTGCAAATCACAATCTGTGCTATTCGGGTAGCTCATTTTCAATACCAACCTGACGCCGATAAAAAGAAGTTTTTTCACAAAATTTCGTTCACCTACGTCGATTACTTTGAGCGCTATCGTGCTTTCAACAGACAGAAAGACTAATGGGTCCAATATTGGTTTTATATGGGAGGTACCAGAACTACTTGACCGACATAGCCCACTTTCAACACCAACCTGACGCCGATAAAAGGCAGTCCTTTCACCAAGTTTCGTTCACCTACGTTAATTACTTTGGGCGCTATCGTGCTTTCAACAGAGAGAGAGACATGTGGGCCCAATATTGGTTTTGCATGGGAGGTACCAGAACTACTTGACCGACATAGCTCGTTTTCAATACCAACCTGACGCCGATAAAAAGAAGTGCTTTCACCAAATTTCGTTCACCTACGTCAATTACTGTGAGCGCTATCGTGCTTTCAACAGACAGAAAGACAAATGGGTCCAATATTGGTTTTGTATGGGAGGTACTAGAACTACTTGACCGACATAGCCCATTTTCAATGCCAACCTGACGCCGATAAAAAGAAGACCCTTCACCAAATTTCGTTCACCTATGTCAATTACTTTGGGCGCTATCGTGCTTTCAACAGACAGACAGACAGACAGACAGACAGACAGACGGACATGGCTAAATCGATTCAGAATGTGATCCTGATTCAGAATATATATACTTTATGATGTCTCCGGTGACTCCTTCTTATCGTTACAAATTTATTGGCAAAGTGAATATACCTTCCTCTGGAGGGTATAACAAGTAAAAGTGTTATCATCGGCCTGGCCGATGCTTTGATACCCTCCACTGCATACAAGTCTTGCAAAATTGGTTTTGTGAGGGAGGTACCAGAACTACTTGACCGACATAGCCCATTTTTAATACCAACCTGACGCCGATAAAAAAAGTCCTTTCACCAAATTTCGTTCACCTACGTCAATTACTTTGGGTGCTATCGTGCTTTCAACAGACAGAGAGACATGTGGGCCCAATATTGGTTTTGCATGGGAGGTACCAGAACTACTTGACCGACATAGCTCATTTTCAATACCAACTTGACGCGGATAAAAAGCAGTGCTTTCACCAAATTTCGTTCACCTACGTCAATTACTTTGAGCGCTATCGTGCTTTCAACAGACAGAAAGGCAAATGGGTTCAATATTGGTTTTGCATGGGAGGTACCAGAACTACTTGACCGACATAGCTCATTTTCAATACCAACCTGACGCGGATAAAACGAAGTGCTTTCACAAAATTTCGTTCACCTACGTCAATTACTTTGAGCGGTATCGTGCTTTCAACAGACAGAAAGACAAATGGGCCCAATATTGGTTTTGTATGGGAGGTACCAGAACTACTTGACCGACATAGCTCATTTTCAATACCAACTTGACGCCGATAAAAAGAAGTGCTTTCACCAAATTTCGATCACCTACATCAATTACTTCGAGCGCTATCGTGCTTTAAACAGACGGCAAGACAAATGGGCCCAATATTGGTTTTGTATGGGAGGTACCAGAACTACTTGACCGACATAGCCCATTTTCAACACCAACCTGACGCGGATAAAACGAAGTGCTTTCACCAAATTTCGTTCACCTACATCAATTACTTCGAGCGCTATCGTGCTTTCAACAGACAGAAAGACATATGGGTCCAATATTGGTTTTGCATGGGAGGTACCAGAACTACTTGACCGACATAGCTCATTTTCAATACCAACTTAACGCGGATAAAAAGAAGTGCTTCCACCAAATTTCGTTCACCTACGTCAATTACTTTGAGCGCTATCGTGCTTTCAACAGACAGAAAGACAAATGGGTCCAATATTGGTTTTGCATGGGAGGTACCAGAACTACTTGACCGACATAGCCCATTTTCAATACCAACCTGACGCCGATAAAAAGAAGTCCCTTCACCAAATTTCGTTCACCTACGTCAATTACTTTGAGCGCTATCGTGCTTTCAACAGACAGAAAGACAAATGGGTCCAAAATTGGTTTTGCATGGGAGGTACCAGAACTACTTGACCGACATAGCTCAGTTTCAATACCAACCTGACGCGGATAAAACGACGTACTTTCACCAAATTTCGTTCACCTACGTCAATTACTTTGAGCGCTATCGTGCTTTCAACAGACAGAAAGACAAATGCGTCCAATATTGGTTTTGTATGGGAGGTACCAGAACTACTTGACCGACATAGCCCATTTTCAATAACAACTTAAAGCCGATAAAAAGAAGTGCTTTCACCAAATTTCGTTCACCTAAGTCAATTACTTTGAGCGCTATCGTGCTTTCAACAGACAGAGAGACATGTGGGCCCAATATTGGTTTTGCATGGGAGGTACCAGAACTACTTGACCGACATAGCTCAGTTTGAATACCAACCTGACGCGGATAAAATGACGTGCTTTCACCAAATTTCGTTCACCTACGTCAATTACTTTGAGCGCTATCGTGCTTTCAACAGACAGAAAGACAAATGCGTCCAATATTGGTTTTGTATGGGAGGTACCAGAACTACTTGACCGACATAGCCCATTTTCAATAACAACTTAAAGCGGATAAAAAGAAGTGCTTTCACCAAATTTGGTTCACCTACGTCAATTACTTTGAGTGCTATCGTGCTTTCAACAGACAGAGTGACAAATGGGCCCAATATTGGTTTTGCATGGGAGGTACCAGAACTACTTGACCGACATAGCTCATTTTCTATACCAACTTGACGCGGATAAAAAGAAGTGCTTTCTGCAAATTTCGTTCACCTACGTCAATTACTTTGAGTGCTATCGTGCTTTCAGCAGACAGAGAGACAAATGGGCCCAATATTGGTTTTGCATGGGAGGTACCAGAACTACTTGACCGACATAGCCCATTTTCAATAACAACTTAAAGCCGATAAAAAGAAGTGCTTTCACCAAATTTCGTTCACCTAAGTCAATTACTTTGAGCGCTATCGTGCTTTCAACAGACAGAGAGACATGTGGGCCCAATATTGGTTTTGCATGGGAGGTACCAGAACTACTTGACCGACATAGCTCAGTTTGAATACCAACCTGACGCGGATAAAATGACGTGCTTTCACCAAATTTCGTTCACCTACGTCAATTACTTTGAGCGCTATCGTGCTTTCAACAGACAGAAAGACAAATGGGTCCAAAATTGGTTTTGCATGGGAGGTACCAGAACTACTTGACCGACATAGCTCAGTTTCAATACCAACCTGACGCGGATAAAACGACGTACTTTCATAAAAATTTCGTTCACCTACGTCAATTACTTTGAGCGCTATCGTGCTTTCAACAGACAGAGAGACATGTGGGCCCAATATTGGTTTTGCATGGGAGGTACCAGAACTACTTGACCGACATAGCTCATTTTCAATACCAACTTGAAGCGGATAAAAAGAAGTGCTTTCACCAAATTTGGTTCACCTACGTCAATTACTTTGAGTGCTATCGTGCTTTCAACAGACAGAGTGACAAATGGGCCCAATATTGGTTTTGCATGGGAGGTACCAGAACTACTTGACCGACATAGCTCATTTTCTATACCAACTTGACGCGGATAAAAAGAAGTGCTTTCTGCAAATTTCGTTCACCTACGTCAATTACATTGAGTGCTATCGTGCTTTCAGCAGACAGAGAGACAAATGGGCCCAATATTGGTTTTGCATGGGAGGTACCAGAACTACTTGACCGACATAGCTCATTTTCAATAACAACTTAACGCGGATAAAACGACGTGCTTTCACCAAATTTCGTTCACCTACGTCAATTACTTTGAGCGCTATCGTGCTTTCAACAGACAGAAAGACAAATCGGTCCAATATTGGTTTTGTATGGGAGGTACCAGAACTACTTGACCGACATAGCCCATTTTCAATAACAACTTAACGCGGATAAAAAGAAGTGCTTTCACCAAATTTCGTTCACCTACGTCGATTAGTTTGAGCGCTATCGTGCTTTCAACAGACAGAGAGACATGTGGGCCCAATATTGGTTCTGCATGGGAGGTACCAGAACTACTTGACCGACATAGCTCATTTTCAATACCAACTTGACGCGGATAAAAAGAAGTGCTTTCACCAAATTTCGTTCACCTACGTCAATTACTTTGAGCGCTATCGTGCTTTCAACAGACAGAGAGACATGTGGGTCCAATATTGGTTTTGCATGGGAGGTACCAGAACTACTTGACCGACATAGCTCATTTTCAATACCAACCTGTCGCCGATAAAAAGAAGTCCTTTCACTAAATTTCGTTCACCTACGTCAATTACTTTGAGCGCTATCGTGCTTTCAACAGACAGAAAGACTAATGGGTCCAATATTGGTTTTATATGGGAGGTACCAGAACTACTTGACCGACATAGCTCATTTTCAATACCAACCTGATGCGGATAAAAAGAAGTGCTTTCAGCAAATTTCGTTCACCTACGTCAATTACTTTGAGCGCTATCGTGCTTTCAACAGACAGAGAGACATGTGGGTCCAATATTGGTTTTGCATGGGAGGTACCAGAACTACTTGACCGACATAGCTCATTTTCAATACCAACCTGACGCGGATAAAACGAAGTGCTTTCACCAAAGTTCGTTCACCTACGTGAATTACTTTGAGCGCTATCGTGCTTTCAACAGACAGAAAGACAAATGGGCCCAATATTGGTTTTGCATGGGAGGTACCAGAACTACTTGACCGACATAGCTCATTTTCAATACTAACCTGACGCGGATAAAACGAAGTGCTTTCACCAAATTTCGTTCACCTACGTCAATTACTTTGAGCGCTATCGTGCTTTCAACAGACAGAAAGGCAAATGGGTCCAATATTGGTTTTGCATGGGAGGTACCAGAACTACTTGACCGACATAGCTCATTTTCAATACCAACCTGACGCGGATAAAACGAAGTGCTTTCACCAAATTTCGTTCACCTACGTCAATTACTTTGAGCGCTATCGTGCTTTCAACAGACAGAAAGACAAATGGGCCCAATATTGGTTTTGCATGGGAGGTACCAGAACTACTTGACCGACATAGCTCATTTTCAATACCAACTTGACGCGGATAAAAAGAAGTGCTTTCACCAAATTTCGTTCACCTACATCAATTACTTCGAGCGCTATCGTGCTTTCAACAGACAGAAAGACATATGGGTCCAATATTGGTTTTGCATGGGAGGTACCAGAACTACTTGACCGACATAGCTCATTTTCAACACCAACCTGACGCGGATAAAACGAAGTGCTTTCACCAAATTTCGTTCACCTACGTCAATTACTTTGAGCGCTATCGTGCTTTCAACAGACAGAAAGACAAATGGGCCCAATATTGGTTTTGCATGGGAGGTACCAGAACTACTTGACCGACATAGCTCATTTTCAATACCGACTTGACGCGGATAAAAAGAAGTGCTTTCACCAAATTTCGTTCACCTACATCAATTACTTGGAGCGCTATCGTGTTTTCAACAGACAGAAAGACATATGGATCCAATATTGGTTTTGCATGGGAGGTACCAGAAATACTTGACCGACATAGCCCATTTTCAATAACAACTTAACGCGGATAAAAAGAAGTGCTTTCACCAAATTTCGTTCACCTACGTCAATTACTTTGAGCGCTATCGTGCTTTCAACAGACAGAGAGACATGTGGGTCCAATATTGGTTTTGCATGGGAGGTACCAGAACTACTTGACCGACATAGCTCATTTTCAATACCAACCTGACGCCGATAAAAAGAAGTCCTTTCACAAAATTTCGTTCACCTATGGCAATTACTTTGAGCGCTATCGTGCTTTCAACAGACAGAAAGACTAATGGGTCCAATATTGGTTTTATATGGGAGGTACCAGAACTACTTGACCGACATAGCCCACTTTCAACACCAACCTGACGCCGATAAAAGGAAGTCCTTTCACCAAGTTTCGTTCACCTACGTTAATTACTTTGGGCGCTATCGTGCTTTCAACAGAGAGAGAGACATGTGGGCCCAATATTGGTTTTGCATGGGAGGTACCAGAACTACTTGACCGACATAGCTCATTTTCAATACCAACCTGACGCGGATAAAAAGAAGTGCTTTCACCAAATTTCGTTCACCTACGTCAATTACTTTGAGCGCTATCGTGCTTTCAACAGACAGAAAGACAAATGGGTCCAATATTGGTTTTGTATGGGAGGTACCAGAACTACTTGACCGACATAGCCCATTTTCAATACCAACCTGACGCCGATAAAAAGAAGTCCTTTCACCAAATTTCGTTCACCTACGTCAATTACTTTGGGCGCTATCGTGCTTTCAAACCCCTGCGGGTAGGGGAAAGTATATACCCGAGGTAGGCATGCCTGTCGTAAGAGTCGACTAAAATCCAACTCCGCCTTGTTACGAAAGTAGCATGCCGGCAGTGTTGCCAGATAAAAAATCTAAAAATCTTGTTTTCCGAAACAAAAAATCTTTTTTTCAAGATTTTTTCAAAATAGAAAAAGAACGAAATATAAAATAGAATTTTGAAGTACTTAAAATAAACTGTTATATCGTCACCTGAGTGCAAGAACCAGATAACTCCATTTTTTTAATTTTTGAGATATCTGGGTTTTCCGCTTCGTTGAATCGATTTGCTTTAACTGTAATAAACAGATAACTCTTTTTTCGGACTTGCTGCCATCTACTGGGCTATGAAAAAAACAGACTACTAGAACAATCGATAAAAATTCAGTGCAAGAAGTAGATATCTTCAGATAGCTGTTTTTTGCATGATTTTATGTGTCGATCTGGCGTGCAATAAGTAGATAACTCATATATTTGAACTTCAACATGCCATAATCAAGTGTTCTCTGCATTTCCCGTTAGTTGTACCAGCCTTAACTGTTTGACCCATTCCATGTTTGGTTTTACTTGCGTTTGTTTTAGTACTGTTTCGAGACTTTGAATTTTCGGTTTGTAAGTGTTAAGGTGCGATTAAAATGATCTCAAGGGGACAAAAGCTTGTTAAACTTGCATTACAAAAGAATGTAGATAAAGATAGTAAGTACAAATGAATTATACCAGAATTGTGCTTAGATTATAGCCCTGTTTTACAGAGGCGAATATTTCAAACTCGCTAGATGAAAAACATGAGCAGGAGTGCGTCTTTGAAAAAATTATGGATATTGCTGGTGATGTAGCGGTGGAATCAAGTTCTAACGAAGGTGTAATTGTAACAGGTGAGACGAAGTGCAATAACAAATGGTTCGATTGACTAACTTAATATTGGTTCCCTCTTGTTTTTGAAGGTGTGTTAGATGTTCAAGATGTGGCTCCTGAACAAGAGGTGGAGCTTAATCTAGATGAGGATGATTTTTCACCAGATGAATCGGAATACCACCCGGATACAAGTGGAAGTAGTTCATCTTCTGACATGGACGATAATAACAGGTTAACTGGCATGCAAGAGTTCCCTCAAGTAACATCCAAACCGCGGAGGAAGAAAAGGCAGATTAACCAATGGCAAAGAAATGTAAGAAAACAAAGAAGACTCAATGGAGAAGACTACGTTTCCACTAATGGTAGGACCATACCTGCTGCTTTCATGGAGGCGGCTTGCAATGTTAGCTGCAGGTTTAAGTGCTCGTCAGCAATTTCCGAACAAGATCGCAATTCTATTTTCAAAGCCTACTACAAATTGGGAGATTACTCGCGTCAGAGGGATTTTATCAACGCAAACACTGAACAGCTAACAAAGAGAATAACAACCACTGTGAACATTTCTAAAAGACAATTTTCAGTGAAGTACTTTCTTCCTGTAAATAAGAACAAGATTAAGGTATGCAAGACAATGTTTCTAAATATATTAGGCATAAAAAAAGGGGTAATCGAATACGCTAGCAAAAGAGGTCGAGTGAAAATTTAGCACCGTCCGATGGAAGAGGAAAAGGAAGAAGTGCGACACTCAATCCGCTTTTAATTGAAAGAATTAAGAAGCATATCATGAGCTTTCCTTGCGTACCGTCACATTACTGTCGAGAAGGGACTGCCCGAAAGTATTTGGACTCTTCTTTAAATCTTGCTACAATGTACAGGATGTACCAGCAACATTGTGAAGAAGAAAACCTGCCATCCGCAAAACTCTCAATGTATAGAAAGCTTTTTAATGACAACTTCAATTTAGGATTTCACAGTCCAAAGAAAGATCAATGTAGACTGTGTGTTGCATTTGAAAACAACTCTTATAAGACGGAAATCGACGTAAATGAGCATGAGGTCCATATCAAAAAAAAATAGGAGGCTCGAAATGATAAGAAAAAAGATAAGGAAGAAGCAGCAAAAAGTGGAAACAAGATTGTCAGCTGCAACTTTGATTTGCAGCAGGTTTTGCTTTGCCCTTGTGACCCGACAAACAATGCACTTTTTTATAAGCGTAGACTAGCAACATACAATTTCACAGTTTATGATGTAACATCAAAGCAAGGAAACTGCTATATCTGGCACGAGGGACAAGGTGGAAGAGGAAGCTGCGAGGTGGCGAGTCTCCTCTTTCATTATTTCAAATCTCTCCCAGAAGAAGTTGAAGAAGTAAGGTGCTTTAGCGATCGATGTGGTGGGCAAAATTTAAACCAATATGTGTTCGCTATGTGTATGTACGCAGTGCAAGCAATTGCAAATTTAAAAACAATACACATAAAATTTATGGTGTCGGGGCACAGTGAAATGGAATGCGATTCCATGCACTCAGCGATCGGGACGGAATCAAGGCGCGTTGGAAAGGCTTTTTGGCCAGGAGACTGGAAAACCATAGCTCGTGGGTCAAGAAAAAACGGACATAAGCCCTATATCGTCCACGATATAAGCCCTGAAAATATAATTGATTGGAAAAGGTTTGTTAACGAATACCTCACTATCAGGAAAGCAGACACATCCAAAGAAACCGTGCTTATGCAGAAAATGTGTTGGTTTAAGTTCAAAAAAGAAAGCCCATATAGATATGAATGCAAGAAATCGTTCAATAATGAAACTTTTAGAACTGTTGATTGCTCAAAGAGGGTCTCAAGAAGTCAATTGGTTGCCAACATAAAGCTCCACATGTGTTACCCGGAAGGGCACCCTATTACAAGTGCTAAGTACAAAGACCTGATGTCTCTTTTTTTAATGAAGCCTCCAGCAAAGAGTCTTGACTATTTTGACTTTTACAGCAATTTACCGAATGGTAAAGCTGAGGAAAACGACTAAAAGCAGTAAATTTGAGAATGAACAACTTTCTGTAACTTTTAAATTTAAATAAAAACGAATTCTATCCAACAAAATTTGATTTTTAGTTAACATTTTTCAAAAATTTAGGTACAGGTTCCAAATAAACATCAAAATTAAATTGTTTTCTATTAATAATGAAAATAATGAAGCAAACAAACAAAATAATATCACTACGAATAAGTAGTTAAATGAATTTTTAAGATTTTATCCATTAAAAATAGTTAGTGCAAGAAGTGGATAACTGCCTAATTTTTTATAAAACAATTTTTTTCTCAAAATTAACTTAATGAAAAAATCAATGGATTTCAAATTTCTATACTTTACTTAAGCCAGTAGCGCTGAAAAAAATATAGTGTTGTTCTGTCAGTATTTTAAAGAAAAACAAGTAAAAGTGTTATCATCGGCCTGGCCGATGCTTTGATACCCTCCACTGCATACAAGTCATGCAAAATTGGTTTTGTGAGGGAGGTACCAGAACTACTTGACCGACATAGCAGGTTTTCAATACCAACCTAACGACGATAAAAAGAAGTTCTCTCACCAAATTTCATTCACCTACGTCAATTACTTTGGGCGCTATCGTGCTTTCAACAGACAGAGAGGCATGGGTCCAATATTGGTTTTGTATGGGAGGTACCAGAACTACTTGACCGACATAGCCCATTTTCAATACCAACCTGACGCCGATAAAAAGAAGTCCTTTCACCAAATTTCATTCACCTACGTCAATTACTTTGGGCGCCATCGTGCTTTCAACAGACAGAGAGTCATATGGGTCCAATATTGGTTTTGTATGGGAGGTACCAGAACTACTTGACCGACATAGCCCATTTTCAATACCAACCTGACGCCGATAAAAAGAAGTCCTTTCACCAAATTTCATTCACCTACGTCAATTACTTTGGGCGCTATCGTGCTTTCAACAGACAGACAGACAGACAGACAGACAGACAGACAGACAGACAGACAGACAGACAGACAGACAGACAGACGGACATGGCTAAATCGATTCAGAATGTGATCCTGATTCATAATATATATACTTTATGAGGTCTCCGGTGACTCCTTCTTGGCGTTACAAATGTATGGGCAAAGTGAATATACCTTCCTGTGGACCTACGTGAAGTTAGCGCGCACTTTTTCTAGAATGAAAAACGTGAAATGCAGTTCGATAGACATTCGTTTGTAGTTGTTTGTAGTGAATTTTTTTTCGTTTGTAGTTCAACCGTTAGAAAGTTAGAAGCATTAGAAAAAAATTTCAGCGCGCACTTTTGAGCTTTTGAAATGAAAACTAGCCAGTTGCATTCGAAATCGTTTGTAGTTGTTTGTAGTGAAATTCTTTTTTCCCAAAAATGTCTCATTTCGGAGATATAAGGACATTTGTGTTTCCATCTATAACTCCGAATTTCCATTAGACAGAATTTTTTTGAAATTACTGTTGCATTAAGCACATCCCAACTTAAATAACTGCATTTAAAATTTCTGAATTCGCTCAAGCGTTACTTAATAAAACGCAATTAAAGTCAAAAAATGCATCATTTCACGTTTGCATCCATCATATCAATTTCCCAACAACAACAAACCAACGGTAAACACATTTCCGCAAAGCATTCATCCGTGTCCATCGATATGAGTCATAATTTGTCAATTAGCAATAACAACCAATCAATAAAGCCCGATTTTATCCAAAAAAATTTTCTATTCCTTTGAATAACCTTAAAAAACGACCACTTTTAAACAATTTATAGCAACAAAAACATATATTTTGCAAACTCTGTACTCCTGGCTATCTAACCCAATTCAAATGATTTGGTTTTATCACAAATAACAAGATTTTGATGCAACTTATGCAAACAGTAGTTTTTCATATAAACTCATATCAATATTTCGGTTATTAAGCAACTCAAAGTAGTGAAATCTATTTTTTTCTAATGCTTTCTATTAGATGCTTCTAATGGAATAAAAAAATGTGATCTTTTTTTCATAGATAACGGTTTATTCAAAATATAAGAAAATGGGTGAAATCTTCCGCGCAACCCGATTTAAGGGGGCGGATATTTCAAATGCTGGACAACTACAAACGACAAAAACTGGTTAGTTGGTAGAAAGCATGTATGCTCTATCTAATAAAACCAAAAATAGCAAATTTGTTCCAACCAAAGAGAATTTATATGCAATTTAAGCAGTCGACCTAAAACCCTCGTTATCTCCGAAACGGTATAAAGCCAAGTGATGAAATTAACTATTTTCAACAGTTTTCCACCTAACTAATCTAATAAAACACAAATTGTATCCATCCGCCTAACGGTTTACGATTTATATCAAATTTAAGCGAAATTGAAACTTAATTTTTTTTGTGAAGTTAGCGCGCACTTTTTCTAGAATGAAAAATGTGAAGTGCAGTTCGATAGACATTCGTTTGTAGTTGTTTGTAGTGAAATTATTTTCGTTTGTAGTTCAACCGTTAGAAAGTTAGAACCATTTGAAAAAAAAATTTCCAATCACTTAAATCCGTATTATCTCCGAAACCGTAGCAAGCAGAGTGATAAAATTTTCTATTTTCGAAAGTGTTCCACTTCACTAATCTAATAAAATTCAAATTACGTCAATCGGCCCAACGGTTTATGATTTATTTGAAATTTAAGCAAATACAGACCCCAATTTAAGGGGCTAATAACTCAAAAACTGTTAAACTACAAACGATGAAATTCTACATTTCTATTCTATACACCCTTTTTTACCTCTGATATAAAAAATAAGACAATCCCTCCAACAGACAACTTTTTATTCGCAATTTAAGGGAAGCCTCAATCGCTTAAAAGTATGAAAAATGGGCACATTTTTAAGCGATTCGATATTTCCATTGCCAAAAAGGCTATGAAGTATCAAATATGTTTTTTTCCAATGAAACTACCCTTCTCTTTCTAACAAAGTCATCAAAACTCATTTTCCACTAACGGTTAAAGTTTTTTTCGCAATTTAATTTTTGATAAATTCGGTTTAGATACCCATTTAAGCAACCCGATAACTCAAAAACTGTTTAACTACAAACGATGAAACTTCACATTTCTAATATACACACACTGTTTATTACATGCTATAAAATACAAGGTTGACCGCACAACTGGGTACTTTTTATTGCCAATTTAAGGGAAGCCTAAAATGGTCACAATTGCCCATTTTTAAGCGATCCGATATTTCCATTTCTAGGAAGCTGTAAAGGGTGAAATATGTTTTTTTTTCAATGAAACTACCAATCCCCTTCGAACAAAGTCATAAAAAGTAATTTGCCACTACCTGACAAGTTTTTTTCCCAATTTAATTTTTGATATTTTCGCATTTAAGCGACCGGATTATTCAACAACTGTGGAACTACAAACGCTAAAATTACACATATCGAATGTGTGTAATCATCTTATCCAACAATATTAATAAGAAGATAATCCGCACTACTAGACACTTTTTATACACAATTTAAGGGAAGTCTGAAATGTGTTCAAATGCCAATATTTAAGCAGTTCGATATTTCTAATGCGGAACAACTTCAAACACAAAACAATTATGTTTAATAATGCGTTGATTATCCTCTTTCTAATGACGTTAAAAAAAGTACTTTTATTTAACAAAAAATATGTTATTTGCAGTTTATTCAACTACCGTGTGGCCTCATTTACTCGGTAGAATAGGTATATCAGAAACATACATAGGTATATAATTTCTTTACAATGTGAATGCGATCACGAAAATTTAAATTTCATTTGTTTTGAAATTCAAAAGCGCTTTTCTAATACGAATTAGGAAAGGATGTGCATCACAATTAAAGAGTTTCCGCCATACTAATAATCATTTTTAGTGTCCAGGCTAAACTTCTCGAAGTCACAGTAGCGAAATTTTCCATACAAAATTGCATATTGTAACCTACAAAATATTTAGTGTGAAGGTTAAAAATGATTATTAGTAAGGCCCTTTGTCTTTCTTCCGTCATCCTTGCATAGATCCAATGAGGTATGACCCAATCATACAAACAAAATGCAGGGCACATGAGTTTATTGCAGAGTAGATGTTTGGGGGTGTGACTATGATTGAACGCTAATGATCGTGTGTGGATGTGCGCATCGTTCCGGAAATGAATACTACCCAGTGATGGGACTTCTACCACTTTTTACACTTTCGGAAATTAATCTACCAACCTGAACTCGAAATCTACCACCTTTTACTTATCGCTATTCGATAATAATATTTCTTTCCCATCATTGTATTAAATTGTGCTTACTTTTACCCATCCACACTCAGCTATCAGTATACTTTTATCTGAGAATTGCATCAAAACTTCCAGTCCAGTACTCCATTTACTGCACTAATATTTCATTATTCGACTGTATTACTGCGATTGTGTTTCGCTATGTTTTAAATTTTTGTGTTTTTTGATGAGTTGAAGTTTTGTTATGGGGTTTTTTCTGTAATTATTTTTTATATTGATGCGTTTATCTCAAAAAGTTTTTATTTTTAAATAATATCCGGAGCTATAGAAAGTGAAAATGCATAGATTCTTGGTTCTTTCAACAAGTAAAATGTAAATTAAATTTTCAATTGTGCTTTCTCCAATTTGCTTGCATTACTTTAGAGCAACTGCTCCCTCTTCATCATCATCTTCTCACTTGCCGGTGGCAAGGAAAACAGTTGTGAATACATCATCAGATTCATAAGAAGACGATTTTATTTTCTACCACTTTTCTACCACCTATTTTTAAGGCTATCTATCACCAGTTCGCGTTTCTCAAGTCCCATCACTGTACGATCGGCATTGAGTAAGAAATGGTGGCTGCATGTGTGTAGAGTAGGTACAGTTATATTTTGTTATATGGAAAATGCTTAATGGGTGGAGGGTAGGCAATGTAATGTGATTGGCATCCACAATAATAAAGAAGCAAAAATTAATACCGAACTACATCGGTAGAATATTTTTTTTTTAATAATTGCTAGGTATACACAGGTTTTTGTTGGATGTGAAAATGACACTTTACAATCTTTCTTTAGCTCCGGATATTATTTAAAAATAAAAAGTAGATTACAGAAAAAACCCCAGAACAAAACTTCAACTCATCAAAAAACACAAAAATTTAAAACATAGCGAAACACAATCGCAGTAATACAGTCGAATAATGAAATATTAGTGCAGTAAATGGAGTACTGGACTGGAAGTTTTGATGCAATTCTCAGATAAAAGTATACTGATAGCTGAGTGTGGATGGGTAAAAGTAAGCACAATTTAATACAATGATGGGAAAGAAATATTATTATCGAATAGCGATAAGTAAAAGGTGGTAGATTTCGAGTTCAGGTTGGTAGATTAATTTCCGAAAGTGTAAAAAGTGGTAGAAATACCACTTAAGTGGTAGAAGTCCCATCACTGCTATCGTATCTTCCCACAAAAACAGGACGCAAATTGCTTAACGTCACACTAAATACTCCATTTCATTCCCTCTCCTTTCAAAGGTTTAAAAAATCTCGGTCAATGAAGTAGTATTCATTTACGGAACGATGCGCACATCCACACACGATCATTAGCGTTCAATCATAGTCACACCCCTAAACATCTACTCTGCAATAAACTCATGTGCCCTGCATTTTGTTTGTATGATTGGGTCATACCTCATTGGATCTATGCAAGGATGACGGAAGAAAGACAAACCCTTTAATTGTAATGCACATCCTTTCTTAATTCGTATTAGAAAAGCGCTTTTGAATTTTAAAACAAACGAAATTTAAATTTGCGTGATCGCATTCACATTGTAAAGAAATTATGTATGTATATTTCTGATATATCCTACCGAGTAAATAAGGCCACACGGTAGTTGAATAAACTGCAAATAACATATTTTTTGTTAAATAAAAGTACTTTTTTTAACGTCATTAGAAAGAGGATAATCAACGCATTATAAAACATAATTGTTTTGTGTTTGAAGTTGTTCCGCATTAGAAATATCGAACTGCTTAAATATGGGCAGTTGAACACATTTCAGACTTCCCTTAAATTGCGTATAAAAAGTGTCTAGTAGTGCGGATTATCTTCTTATTAACACTGTTGGATAAGATGATTACACAAATTAGATATGTGTAATTTCAGCGTTTGTAGTTCTACAGTTGTTGAATAATCCGGTCGCTTAAATGCGAAAATATCAAAAATTTAATTGGGAAAAAAAATTGGTAGGTAGTGGCAAATGACTTTTTATGACTTTGTTCGAAAGGGATTGGTAGTTTCATTGAAAAAAAAACATATTTCACCCTTTACAGCTTCCTAGAAATGGAAATATCGGATCGCTTAAAAATGGGCAATTGTGACCATTTTAGGCTTCCCTTAAATTGCGAATAAAAAGTTTTCTCTAATGGGGATTGTCTTCTATTTTATATCAGAGGTAAAGAAGGGTGTATAGAATCGATATGTAGAATTTCATCGTTTGTAGTTCAACAGTTTTTGAGTAATGAGCCCCTTAAATTGGGGTCTGAATTTGCTTAAATTTCAAATAAATCATAAACCGTTACGCCGATTGACGCAATTTGAATTTTATTAGATTAGTGAAGTGGACACTTTCAAATACAGAAAATTTTATCACTCTGCTTGCTACGGTTTCGGAGATAACACGGATTTAAGGGATTGGAAATTTTTTTTTCAAATGGTTCTAACTTTCTAACGGTTGAACTACAAACGAAAATAATTTCACTACAAACAACTACAAACGAATGTCTATCGAACTGCACTTCACATTTTTCATTCTAGAAAAAGTGCGCGCTTACTTCACAAAAAAAATTAAGTTTCAATTTCGCTTAAATTTGATATAAATCGTAAACCGTTAGGCGGATGGATACAATTTGTATTTTATTAGATTGGTTAGGTGGAAAACTGTTGAAAATAGTAAATTTCATCACTTGGCTTTATACCGTTTCGGAGATAACGAGGGTTTTAGGTCGACTGCTTAAATTACATATAAATTCTCTTTGGTTGGACCAAATTTGCTATTTTTGGTTTTATTAGATAGAGCATACATGCTTTCTACCAACTAACCAGTTTTTGTCGTTTGTAGTTGTCCAGCATTTGAAATATCCGCCCCCTTAAATCGGGTTGCGCGGAAGATTTCACCCATTTTCTTATATTTTGAATAAACCGTTATCTATGAAAAAAGATCACATTTTTTTATTCCATTAGAAGCATCTAATAGAAAGCATTAGAAAAAAATAGATTTCACTACTTTGAGTTGCTTAATAACCGAAATATTGATATGAGTTTATATGAAAAACTACTGTTTGCATAAGTTGCATCAAAATCTTGTTATTTGTGATAAAACCAAATCATTTGAATTTGATTAGATGGACAGGAGTACAGAGTTTGCAAAATATATGTTTTTGTTGCTATAAATTGTTTAAAAGTGGAAGTTTTTTAAGGTTATTCAAAGGAATAGAAACTTTTTTTGGATAAAATCGGGCTTTATTGATTGGTTGTTGTTGCTAATTGACAAATTATGACTCATATCGATGGACACGGATGAATGCCTTGCGGAAATGTGTTTACCGTGAAATGATGCATTTTTTGACTTTAATTGCGTTTTATTAAGTAACGCTTGAGTAAATTCAAAAATTTTAAATGCAGTTATTTAAGTTGGGATGTGCTTAATGCAACAGTAATTTCAAAAAAATTCTGTCTAATGGAAATTCGGAGTTATAGATGGAAACACAAATGTCCTTATATCTCCGAAATGAGCCATTTCTGGGAAAAAAGAATTTCACTACAAACAACTACAAACGATTTCGAATGCAACTGGCTGGTTTTCATTTCAAAAGCTCAAAAGTGCGCGCTGAAATTTTTTTCTAATGCTTCTAACTTTCTAACGGTTGAACTACAAACGAAAAAAATTTCACTACAAACAACTACAAACGAATGTCTATCGAACTGCATTTCACGTTTTTCATTCTAGAAAAAGTGCGCGCTAACTTCACGTAGGTCCATTTTACGGCTATGTTCCACGCTTGAAGTACTGGCTGGAGGTGGTTACCAATGGTTAGTTGGGAACGACTTTGCATCTCCTCTCGCACAGAGTACATTGTCGAAAATTCTACATGAAACAATTAATGCAATGGAAAATGTACGCTGTCCGCAATGGATAAAATTTCCATCTCTATTAGAAGAAAATGTTACAAAGCGCTGCTTTTTCGAAACAATATATAAAACCTTTTCCATTCAGTAATTTTTTATGGGAGGGCCATTTTCATTTAATATTCTACATAATTGTTCCCATTTTTTTGCGGCCTTATCTCTTCCCCAAGCTTTGTCTGACACTTCTCCATTTGTTTTGTTGCGTTTGTGTTGTTGTTGACGTCCTATAAGAATGTTATTAATTTAAATAAACAGTTTGTATGACGGTAATTGTTAATTGTACAACTTATATTATTATGCGAGTGTTTACCTTTGGATACGACCAAAACAACAACAAACAAACAATATCCACATTGAAAGCGGTCAGCTGTTAGCCGTCAGCACAACAAATTTCATATATAGCTTTAACTTTTTTGTCACACAGTTTCCTAAACCCTTGCGAACGAGAAGAAGAAAACGAAAGGAGTTACATGAAGCAAATTTTCACTTTCGCGCGATGTCTTTCGTTTTTTGAAATTCGAAGGTGGTTTTCGTTTCGTTTTTTCACAGAATCCCACCCCTGAAGATACAGATGCATTCAGTGAAGCTCATACTTTCTCTATAGAAAACATGCACCATTTGAACCCTACAACAAATATTAGTAAATTAATTAGAACAGGACACCTTAACAAAGAGGAAGAGAAAGCTATATGATCTCTATGTAATAGGTATCATAAAATTTTTTTTAATGAAGGGGATAAGTTAACATTTTCCAATAATATCAAGCACGAAATAAAGACTCAAGATGATATACCGATTTACTGCATAGGCAGATAAATGATCTACTCAATCAGGGCATCATTCGTCCCAGTTTTTCTCCATGGTCTTCCCGTATTTGGATCGTTCCAAAAAAGAAAGACGCAAGTGGTAAACAAAAATGGAGATGGGTTATAGCTTACCGAAAACTGAATGACAAAACCATAGATGACCGTTACCCCATTCCTAACATAACGGATATATTGGACAAATTGGGAAAGTGTTTGTATTTCAGTACTCTTGACCTTGCGTCCGGATTTCATCAGATTGAGATCAAGTCACAAGATATATCCAACGGACATTACGAGTTCGTTCGAATGCCCTTTGGCCTTAAGAACGCTCCTTCAACCTTTCAGCGGGTTATGGATAATGTTTTGAGGGACCTTCAAGGCAAAGTCTGTCTGGTGTACATGGACGACATCACAGTGTATTCTACTTCATTACAGGAACATCTCGAGAACTTGAGTGCCGTATTTCAAAAATTAAACGAAGCAAATTTAAAAGTACAGCTTGAAAAATCTGAATTCTTGCGAAAGGAAGTTGTTTTTCTAGGCCATATAATACCCCAGAAGGGATAAAACCGAATCCCGAAAAAATAAATGCTGTAAAATAGTTTCCCATCCCAAAAACAGCGAAGCAAATTAAGTCCTTCCTTGGCCTACTTGGCTATTATAGGAAATTTATCAAGGACTTTGCGAAATTAACTAAGCCCTTAACGGAATGCCTTCGCAAGGGAAAAACAGTAACACTTAACTCCAGGTATATAAACTGTTTTGAACATTGCAAGACACTATTGTGTTATGACCCAATCCTCCAGTATCCCGATTTTCATAAGCCTTTCCATGTTACTACCGACGCTAGTAATGTTGCTATAGGTGCAGTGCTTTCACAAGGTTGTTTGGGATCAGATAAACCGATTTGTTACGCAAGTCGGACCTTATCAGAAACCGAACAGAACTACAGCACTATTGAAAAGGAATTATTGACCATCATTTGGGCGACAAAGTATTTCCGCCCCTACCTATACGGCAGAAAATTTAAAATTGTGACAGATCACAAGCCACTGACGTGGTTGTTTTCCTTAAAAGAACCGAACTCCAAACTTGTTCGTTGGAGACTCAGATTAGAAGAGTTTGATTATGAGTTTGTGTACAAGAAAGGCAAACAAAATACAAAGGCATTTGCATTGTCACGTATCGAGGTAAATACAAACGACACAAGTTTACTCGGACTCGATGTAGAAAACTCAGATATTTTATCTATGAAAAACAATTTTGACGCACCTGAAAGCATAACGACAATACATTCAGGCCGGGAAAATGTGGAAGATTTTATTCCAATATCCGAACGTCCAATTAACGAGTTTTCAAACCAAATTATAATAAGTCAAAACTGTTCGAAAACAGAAATTTCTGCCAAACTGAAAATTATCTTTAAAAGGAAAAAAAGGTATATAATTGAACATAGCGATCCCAGTACACGAACTCTAAAAGACTAACCGCTATTTTAACAGACGATTGCACATTTCGAACAATCCAAAATGTATATTCAAAATATTTCCATAGGTCACGGATTAAACTAGTTAGATCTCACATAATGTTAAGAGATGTTACAGGAAGAGACGAGCAAGAAAGATTGATAAGAGATTATCATACAAATTCTCATCACAGAGGTGTTAACGAGAGTGTAGAACATCTGAAAAGAAATTTCTACTTTCCTAATATGAAGCATATTATTGTAAAGGTCATCAGTAATTGTGACATTTGTCATAGGTATAAATATGACCGTAATAGGGAACAGATAAAATTTGAGTTAACAGAAACGAGTCGAAACCGCTCGAACTTCCTCATGTTGACATATATTTACTTCATATACAAACAACACTTTCTTACAGTCATAGATAAATTTAGTAAATTCGCTAGCGTTTATATGTTGACTGCTAGAACAAGTGTTGAGTTGATAAAGTCTTTGCGGCATTACTTCTCTCATCACGGTTTACCGAAAAGAATAGTGTCTGACAATGGGAGCGAGTTCATCTCAACATTGTTTAGGGACTTTTTGAAAGTTTACGACATTGATTTCCACACTATATGTGCAAAAACATCCATAAAATTACAGAAAAATTACGCACCGATTGAAGAAATAGTTGATGAAGCTGTATTAACATATAACAACTCTATACACTCTACAACGAAACTATCTCCCTTTCAACTTCTTACAGGCCATATAAACAAAATCAAACCGTTTCCATCCACACTAGACAATTTAACAGAACAAGAGTATTTGGAAAACCATATTAAGAACTATGCAAATCTTACGAAAATTACACATAATCAAAGTCTCAAAAAAGAAACACAACTATATAAATAGGCGTAATCAATCACGTAGGGATCCTCCTGATTATAGCACGAGTGAAATCATTTTTGAATCAGACGATAGACGCAATAAATTAGCCCCCAGGTTTAACAAACATGTTGTTAAAGAGAATGGCAAAATTACTGTTGAAACCGATCGGCGAAAAGTACACAAACAAAAAATTAAAAACAGAAAATATAAATAAAAAATTTTATTAGGGGAATATATACATATTTTCCTAATGAATTTAATAAATAAATAAAAGTATCTAAATGTTATGATATGAAAACATAATATTCATTATTTCAGTTTGTCGACACTTTAATAATTACAGACTATACAGAGTTTATAGAATTCTTTTTGATTATTTTAAAAATACTTTCTAGTAAGGAAAAAAAATAATCTTAGATGCCTAACAATACCCTAAAATCCTCCGTAGCTTAATATAAAATAAAAATAATTTGGAACTATTCATAAAATTGTCAAATAAAAATAATTTGTAACTATTCATAAAATTGTCAAATTTAAATAATTTGTAACTATGTATTCATAAAATTGTTAAATTTACTATTATTTCTTAAATATATATACACAAAACACATTTCACATATAGTAACACCATTTAGCCCACTACACCGTAACGAACTATAACTCTTATAATATAAAAATGAACTTCAGATCTTCAGTTCATACTTCGAGGGGAGGAGTTACGAATTCTTCCTTCCTTTATACCTCTACAATGTCTTCCGATGATTTTTTGATTTTTCCTTCCAGCGATTATCAAAAGAAATAAAAAATTGTGTCCCCTAGAACACAATAAATTTCTTTAATTTTTTTTCCATCAACTGTTCATTTCAGCCACATTTTGCACGGGCGAAGCCGAGCAGGTACAGCTAGTCTATACATTTATAAGAAAACTGTAGCTGTTTTCATGTGTTCGCGGTTGGCGTGAAAACTACTGCACAGATTTCGATGAAATTTTTTTTTAAATGTCCCTTAAGATCTGGAGAAGGACATAGGCTATTCATTTCATTGCTATGCTTATTTTTTTTGAACCGTTTTTGACCAAAATGTGTTTTTTTTTTTCTGACTTTACTGCCTTTTTTATCGCTTTAACTCAAACAATTCTTAACCAATGCAAACAAAACAAAATACCAACAAGAGCCAAAACGTCCATAATTATTTTAAGCCATCAGTGAGCTTTCTGTGTCATCTAGAAGCTAAGCTACAACCCAAAATCTAACACGAAACAAGTAAAAGTGTTATCATCGGCCTGGCCGATGCTTTGATACCCTCCACTGCATACAAGTCATGCAAAATTGGTTTTGTGAGGGAGGTACCAGAACTACTTGACCGACATAGCCCATTTTCAATACCAACCTAACGACGATAAAAAGAAGTTCTCTCACCAAATTTCATTCACCTACGTCAATTACTTTGGGCGCCATCGTGCTTTCAACAGACAGAGAGACATATGGGTCCAATATTGGTTTTGTATGGGAGGTACCAGAACTACTTGACCGACATAGCGCATTTTCAATACCAACCTGACGCCGATAAAAATAAGTCCTTTCACCAAATTTCATTCACCTACGTCAATTACTTTGGGCGCTATCGTGCTTTCAACAGACAGAGAGGCATGGGTCCAATATTGGTTTTGTATGGGAGGTACCAGAACTACTTGACCGACATAGCCCATTTTCAATACCAACCTGACGCCAATAAAAAGAAGTCCTTTCACCAAATTTCATTCACCTACGTCAATTACTTTGGGCGCTATCGTGCTTTCAACAGACAGAGAGGCATGGGTCCAATATTGGTTTTGTATGGGAGGTACCAGAACTACTTGACCGACATAGCCCATTTTCAATACCAACCTGACGCCGATAAAAAGAAGTCTTTTCACCAAATTTCATTCACCTACGTCAATTACTTTGGGCGCTATCGTGCTTTCAACAGACAGACAGACAGACAGACAGACAGACAGACAGACAGACGGACATGGCTAAATCGATTCAGAATGTGATCCTGATTCAGAATATATATACTTTATGAGGTCTCCGGTGACTCCTTCTTTGAGTTACAAATGTATTGGCAAAGTGAATATACCTTCCTCTGGAGGGTATAAAAACAAAATTTATTTTCTCAAATCGAAAATTATCAGCAACCGTTGTTCTTGATCACTATTCTGCTTTGGGGTGGGTGGGTGTGGTGTCGCACATCGCACAAGCATATAATGTCAAGAAAAACTGCGTGAAGTTTCCTTCACTTAAGTGAAACGAAAGAGAAGTAGGCGAGGTGAGTGTGGATATAATCAACAGCGACAATGTTTTTCTGAGGAAATGCGCAGATGGCCGATGACGCGCGTGTAAATTATGTATATTGAGTTTAAGGTTTTTGTTTTTGGTGGTAGTGATATTACCTACATTGATATCTACAGTAAAGAATTGAAGAATTCAAGAAGTGAATACGATATAGATGAATTAATTTGTTTGAATTTGTTGTATGAAGTACTGATTCTCTCTCTGCTTATATAATCTGGCTCTCTTATATATTTTATCTTCTATAACTGTTATATATACCTATTTGCTTCTTGTTAGTACAGGGCAGTCACATTTTGTCTTCAGACTAAAATATACGTATTAACTCGTGACTACGAGACAAAGTCTTTTCTTTTGCATCATCTTATAACAGAATTTTTGTTAGTGTAAATACAAATTTATTTTAAGGTTTTTGTTTTAGTGGTTGTTTTGATATTACCTACGTGAAGAAGTAAAGAGTTTAAGGAGTTGAACTGTATTACTTACGTTGTTGAATTTAATTTCTTAAATTGGTGTTTTAGGTGAATAGATTTGTTTAATTTAATGTTTGATAAAGAGAGTCGACGGCCGAAGAGAGTTAAAGTCGTAGCAAATCTAAAAGAGAATTTTTAAAATTTGCGGGGGAATCAGGTAGGAATGCTGTTATGTTATTTTAAAACATAGTCTTGTTGTCAGTTGTCATTTTTGCACAGAAAATTCAAGATAGCCTTGATATAATCCTAATATTATAAATGCGAAAGTAAGATTGTTACCTTTTAACGACCCACCGCATAACAAATTTTTATGATATAAATATTTAAATTGAATTACTCGAAGTAATAATTCTACGCAGACGAAGTCGCGGGCACCAGCTAGTACAAAAATAATTGCATAAAAAAATCAAATAGAAACAAAAATGTTATCCTAGAATTAAGAGAAGGTGTAATATTAATCAAAAACAGTAACGTGCAAATAAATAGTTCTTCTGATGAACGAAGAAATATATTAGTAAAAAGAAATGTACTTATTCATTTCGAAGATTGTAAAATAATTATTAATAATGAAGAATATACAAATCAGAGAAACATTGTAAAACAACCAATAAATATTGATACAGAGGATAAGTTCAACTTAATAGAAATATCTAATAATAATGTAGAAATGAATATTACAAAAATTAATAATATTGACGAAATTATAGAAACATATTCAAATCATTTAAAAGTCCACTATGGCTTACATGGAAATGTGACTATTATAATTTTTATCATAATCATAACCTTATATAGGATATTGTTCCAGGAGAAACAACCAGCTAAGGGGGGAGGAGTTATGTTAGGGACTCACAACAACGATGATGATCCCACAATCACCAACATCTGGAAACAATAAACTAGATGATGTGCGATGGACGCCGCAACCCGATCCAGGTTGTCCTTATCTAGAAACGATAACTGGATGATGTACGATGGACGCCGCAACCCAATCTAGAATGTCCTCATCTGGAAACCATAAATCCAGATGATATATGATGGACGCCGTAATTTTAAGTAGTATATAAGAACAAACCTTTGTAAAGAATAGGCAGTCTTGATTTGTCAACGCATATGAGCAGATCGGCTCACTTAATTAATAAAAGAATATTTTTTTTTAACAATAAACTTTGTTAATTATTTAATTAACGCGACCCGAGGATAATACCCCTCCCAGATAGACAAAACAGAGGGTTAAACACAAGAACTTGGAGAGTCCTGCAAAGATCAAGCGAAAGAGATATCGCTCATATGGTCTTTGCCGTAAACGACAGCACCATGAAACAGCTGGTCGAACTCAAAGGAATGGTCTCCTACTGATTCGGCAAACGAGATTAATTCTTAAGAGTTCCGACAAAACTACTAATCAGGGCAAGAAAAACGTTCACCCTGAAAATACAAGGCAAAGCGCGTGCGATGAAAAAGAAAAGCCAGTATCCAGTACCAGCGCCGCAGCAATGAAAGCCGCAAGTGCCAAAAACAGCGCAATTGTATCAGCACCAAAAAGCACCGCTGAACAAAGGGACGCTAGTGACTGCACAACAACGAGCAGAAGTCGTTTAAGGCCTAAACTGTCTCATGAAGACAGGGAAGGCAATAGACGTAACTTGCCCCCAAAGCATCCAAGAAGTAGGCAAGACGGCCACTCTCAACAGGGTCTCGTAAGACGTAGAGGCGATAACAAGCCAAACAGAATACGGGACCCTGAGCGCACTAGACGATGACTACTCTCCTAAGCGTGCTGCAGGCCAGCAACTTCAAATAATCATCGGCTGCGACGCAAATGCTCATCATCTAGTTTGGGGTAGCCGAGATACAAATAAAAGAGTTTTTTTTTTTTTTTTTCCCGAGGGTAGGTGAAAATCATCTAAAGACACTATGAGAATAGCAAGCGCGTGCTTTTTTTCTTTGTAGTCGGCGCAATAAATTACTCTCATCCAAAATTTGTCGGACTGTATTGTTGATATGCCCGATTAGTCGGTTTCTATGCTTTCGCGCGAAGCTTCTAGTTTCAGCTTCGATTGTAGGAATTCCGAGATCCCTGTGGATATCGTCGTTTCTAGTATACCACGGTGCTTTGACAATTTCTCTTAGTACTTTATTTTGAAAATTTTGTAAAATATTGGCATTTGTTTTCTTGGTACAACCCCAAAGTTGTATACCGTAGGCCCACACCGGTTTTAGCACTTGCTTGTATAAAAGCAGTTTGTTCTCGGTACTGAGCTGGGAATGTTTTCCGAGTAACCAGTACATTTCTCTATATTTGATATCGAGTTCTTTACGTTTCATTTTCACGTGCGAATTCCATTTCAGCTTTGAGTGTCATTCCCAGGTATTTGGCCTCGTTAACAAAGGGTATTCGAGCCAAGTTTAGGAAAATTGGCAAGTCATTAGTTTTCCTATATGTGAAATTTTGCAGCTTTGCAGTCGTTTCTTCGATCGTATTACCTACTGCAAGGATAGCGGTGTCGTCGGCGAAGGTAGCAAGGATAGTGCCATCTTCTCTTGGTATATCGCGAGTATATAACAGATACAGAAGCGGCCCAAGGACGCTTCCTTGCGGTACGCCGGCCGAAATTTCTTTAAGCTCCGAGTATTCTACACCATGTCTAACACGGAAGAGTCTGTTACCGAGATATGATTCTAGGATACCATATAGGCTTACGGGGAGAATTTGTCGTAATTTAAATTTTAAGCCGTCGTGCCACACCTTATCAAAGGCTTGTGAGACGTCGAGGAATACGCTTGAGCATATCTTTTTTTCTTCAAATGTTTTCTCTATTACGTCAGTAATTCTATGCACTTGGTCAATCGTCGAGTGCTTGGTTCTGAACCCAAACTGGTGGTCAGGGATTAGACTATTATCTTCTATAACCGGTTGTAGGCGCCTAAGAAATATCCTCTCGAAAACTTTAGATATGACTGGAAGAAGCGAAATTGGTCTATACGATTTTACTTCATTTGGCGGTTTTCCTGGTTTTAAAACCATAATGACTTCCGCGACTTTCCATTGGCTCGGCACGTGTTTAAGTCTGAGCGCAGCATTTATAATATATAGAAGCTTAATTAATGCTTTTCGAGGTAGAAATTTGAGAACTTCTCCGGTGATCAAATCATAACCAGGAGCTTTCTTAGGTTTTAGAGATTCGATTTCACGTTTTAGTTCCCTTAGCGTTGCATATGTGAATGAAAAATCGTTAGATAGTAATTCCGTCCCACCATTGGTACTGCCGTAAGCCGCTCGACCATCGTACGGTTTAAAGGTTTCCTGTAGATGGGCGGCAAAAACTTCCGCTTTTTCTTTATCTTCCCTTGCCCATTCATTTTGTTTTATTTTTATTGGCGGCACTGGGATTTTGAGCCTTTTGGTGCCTTTTACAGCTTTCCAAAGTGAATAATTGGAATCTTTTTTCGCTGTTAAACTTTCAAGGTAAGAACCTATCGCCCGATTTTTAAAATCCTTAATAGCTGTCTTCAACAAATTGCACAAATAATTCAAATGTGCTTTATGTTGCGGAGCGCGACTCTGTTGCCATTTTTTACGCGCTTTCCTTTTTTCGTTTCTTTTATTTCGGGCGGATATCGTAAACCGTATTTGGCCGGCGTTTTTCTTGGGTTAGGCGTATTATTACAGAAAGCGAGCAGAACGACTTCAACGAAGCGATCAACTTCAACCTCAAGTTTGTAAGGTGTCGTAAGTGGAACGCTCAGTTCATCATTCTCTTCAATTTCATTCCTAAAGTCTTCCCAGTTAGTTGTTTTACCAGTAGGTAAGTCTAGCTGGCGCTTGGTTATTGACTAGTTTTGCGCTCAACGTTAAAATAACCGGTGAATGATCAGATGACAGATCAAAGCTCTCTTCAACTTTAATGTGGTTGGTAGATATCCCTTTCACGACGAAAAAATCTATCAGATCAGGTATTTTTGAAGTATCAGTTGGCCAGTAGGTCGGTTTGCCCGTCGAGTGGAAATCACAATTGTACTCCATACCTGCCCCATAGAGTATTCTACCTTTTCGCGAGATGAATCTAGAACCATAGAGGTGAGTCTTTGTTAGAAAAGCTTTGTAGCAGCAACCTAGTTATTCTAAATAAGGGAAAAAAGCCAACTTTTAGAAACTCAATGAGAGAGGAAGTCTTAGACCTGACTCTTTCAACTCCTCACATACAAAACATCGTTAAAGACTGGCAAGTGTCTGATGAAGCATCTCTGTCAGATCACATGCACATAAAATTCAGACTTAGTTCCAACATCGAACAGGCGCCGTTTCGATACGATAATAAACTTACCAAACCTATCGCGAAAACCTAGCGATCAAATCTGACATGCTTCCAGCACCGCCACTACTAACAAACGATGCTGACGATGCACTTAACCAGTTAAACGCCATCATCCTCACATCTTTAGAAAATAGCTGCAAGGTTAAACGTACTGTGGTAAAGAGGTGCGTACCATAGTGGAAGTCAAACCTTGAAAGTACTCGAAAGAGAGTGAGGAAACTCTTTAATAAAGCCAAACGCACCGGGGAATGGGATCAATATCGAGCCCTCCTCACCCAATACAACCAAGCGTTGAGAAGATCTAAACGAGATTCCTGGCGGAGCTACTGTGAAAAGCTTGAAAAGCTTCCAGCAGTGGCTCGCCTGCAAAAGCACTCTCGAAAGATCAATCCAATTGCATGGGATTGCTAGTCAAACCTGACGGAACAGTCACACGCGACCGGGAGGAAACTTTGATTACCCTACTTCAAGCCCACTTCCCTGAGTCTAAATTCATTGATGAAGCTTACGAGCACATTACCGAGGATTCACCCCCAAGAAGCCTTGGAAGAAATAACAGCTTATCCGGAAAGCTTTTCACTCCGGATAGGGTTAAATTGGCTGTCAACTCATTTAAACCATAAAAGGCACCAGATACAGACGGTATTTTTCCAGCACTCATCCAGAATGGACTGGACTTTATTCTACCTACCATGATTGCCTTATTCAGTTTCAACAGGGGTTACATACCACGGGCTTGGAGGGAGGTAAACGTGGTATTTATCCCCAAACCATGCAAACCCAGCGAACTACGTAAATCATATCGTCTCATAAGCTTGACCTCTTTTTTTCTTAAAAACGATGGAAAAAATAAATGACATACATATCAGAGAAAGCCTAACAAAAGTCACTCCTCTACACCCCTATCAATATGCCTAAGAAAAAGGTGAATCCACTGAAGGTGCTTTAATAAATTTAACATCTCAAATTAAACTTGCATACCGAAACAAAGAGGTTGCACTATGCGCTTTCCTTGATATAGAGGGTGCTTTTGATAACACCGGATATGAATCCATATCAAACGCTCTACTTCAATGAAATGTAGATCATCCATCTATCAAATGGGTCAAAGCGATGCTTGAAAGTCGGAAATTAACCGCCTCATCAGGAAAGACTTCAGCATCAGTAACAGCCGTTAAGGGCTGCCCACAAGGAGGGGTAATTTCGCCCCTACTGTGGTCTTTGGTAATCGATAATCTGCTACATATTTTAAGCATTTCTGGCTTCAAAGTAGTAGGATATGCAGATGAATTGGTCATCGTCATTAGGGGAAAAGTAGCTAACGAAGTAACAACACAAATGCAAAACGCCCTTAAGATAGTCTTAGATTGGTGTTCTAAAGAACATCTCTCCATAAATCCAAGTAAGGCTATCATAGTTCCCTTTACCAAGAGAAGAAATTTAAACTTACATCAAATCTCCATCATCAACAAAATCAAAAAAGCAACCAGTGCGTTCTGGGCTTGTCGTTGCATGTATGGTAAAACATGGGGAATCTCCCCAAAGATCACTCATTGGATCTATACAATGATGGTCAGAACCATCATCACTTACGCTTCCATAGTATGGTGGAACAAAGTCACACAGAAAACCGCCATTGTAAAGCTCAACAAGAGACGGCGTCTAGCATGTCTAGGCATTTCCGGAGCTATGCGGATCTGTCCTACAGCTGCTATAGAAGCTCTAATAGGACTAACACCCCTCCACATTTACATAAAAAAAGGTGCAATACGCAGCTCAGCAAATTTGTTACAATTGGAGGAGATGGACATCGGTGATCACGCGGACCTGATGAGCCTTCTTTCGGACATTCCAGAACTGGATGTGATCTGCGCGATCACAGACCGCCTCCCAAAAACACTATGTTTTAAAAGAAGTTTCTCCACGGAGATTTCCAACAACAAGGCGTGGGTTAACGGTAGCCCACCAAACTGCCAGAAAGGCATAAAGTGGTATACGGATGGTTCCAAAATGGACTCAGGAGCCGGCATATTCCGACCAAACCAAACTGTCTCGATACCAATGGGAAAAAGCACAAGCGTATTCCAAGCAGAGCTCCATGCCATTAAAGAATGCGCAAGCCTCACTTACAAATCAGGCATCAAAGGCGCAAACATCCATATTTTCACGGAGCTATAAATACCCTTAGCACACTCACAATTAACTCCAAATCAGTCTTACACTGCTTCAATACCCTCCAAACACTATGCACCAGAAAAAAAACCAAAATATGGTGGGTTCCTGGCCACGAGGGAATTGAAGGAAATGAAAAGGCCGACGAACTAGCCAGAAGAGGTTCAGAAACACCTTTTACAGGACCAGAACCCTTCTGTGCAATTTGTAAATCAGCGACAAACCTTGCTTTAAAAAGCTGGGAACCAAATAACTGTTTCTCATATTGGGAGAGCATCCCAGGCCCTCCTGCAAGGTCGGGGTTAGAATAGCCTTGAGGTAATGTATGCCTGTCGTAAGATTCGTCTAAAATCTAACGTCAGAGGGAGTAGCCTTGGTGATGCTATAAGCTTTGCTGTCGGGAGTGTATTCTCCTGGTAGGGCCACCCAAGACAGCCAGGTTATAGTTGAAGGGTAAAACCGACGGCAAACCCAAATCCAAGAGCGTCTGACCTATAGTAGGCGGCTTCCTGGTCTGCGACTGATCCTAGAAGGACGGCAGTGTCAAAACCTGGTAGAAGGTATAAAATACAACAACGAAAAGATGCAATGGAACAAACACATGGAATTATTACCCCAGGTGGTAGACCAGTAACACTAGAAAATCCACCCTCTACGGAGGTCGGTCCCTCTTCTGGGGAGGACCAACTATTGCTTCTAAGAGACCCTTTCAGAGCGAAAAAAAAAATAGTATGCTAAGATCACCACCGATAGCGTCAAGGACAACTTCAACAACATCGCCTGTAGATCCCTCTGAAAAAAGAAAGAAGATATATCAATCTCCACCTGGATCGCATGTCTCCGGAAAAAGAAGTCCTCCGGTTAATCAGGACACAGTGAAAACACAATGCTTCGTAAAAGAGAACAACGAACTACGAGCTAAACTTAATGAAATGGAGCGACTCTTCTATGAGCTTAAGAAGGAAGTAGATTCTCTGCGAAAAGAAAACGAGGATCTTAAAAACCTTCGTGTACCGAAAGATCTCGAGACAACGTCGAACTGTCCAGCAACGGAATATTTCACGGACGAAGAAGAACTTGCCCGCGAAACCAATCCGGCTGTTAAAAAACGACCTACCAAAAAGCGTAAGGCTGCAACCTCACCCGAAGTCTTACAGGAAAAATATAAGGCCACTGTAACAAACAAGACGAAAACTCAAGCGAAACCTCGCCCTCCACCCGCAATAAATGTTGTCGGGATAGAGGACTACGGAAAACTTCGTAACCTTCTCAAAAATACGCTGAAGACTTAATTACTTAAGGTGGCGCTACAGTCCGGGGTGGACCTGGGCCTCAACCAACAAGCGTCTCCAGCCAGCACGATCTTTAGCCAGCTGTCTCCAGTTTCGCACGCTAAGTTGGTTAAGGTCCCCTTCCACTTGCGCGCGCCACCTGAGTCGCGGTCTTCCTCTACTGCGCCGTCCCTCGGATGTGGATTCAAAGATCTTCCGGGCCGGAGCATTGACGTCCATTCGCTCTACATGACCCAGCCACCTCAGTCGTTGGACCGTCACTCTTCTGGCCAGGTCGATGTCGCTGTACAGCCCGTACAGTTCGTCGTTGTATCTCCTCCTCCATTCACCGTCTATGCAGACGGGACCGAAAATTACTCGAAGAATTTTCCTCTCGAAGTAACCAAGTGTAGCCTCATCCGATTTTGATAGAGTCCATGCCTCTGCACCATAAAGTAGGACTGGGATGATCAAGGTCTTATAAAGGGTCACTTTAGTTGTTCGAGAGAGGGCTTTCCTACTCAATTGCTTTCTTAGCCCAAAGAAACAGCGATTGGCAAGAGTTATTCTTCGTTTAATCTCAGCGCTGGTGTCATTGTCTAAAGTCATAGCGGAGCCTAGGTAGACAAAGTCCTTTACCACCTCAAAGTTATATCTGTCTATGGTGACATTTTGTCCAAGACATCGGTGTTGGGTGTCCTTTCTTGATGACAGCATATACTTTGTCTTGCCCTCATTGACCGCCAAACCCATCTTTGCCGCTTCCGTCTCAATGCCCACGAACGCGCCAGTGACATCACGTTGCGTTCTGCCGATTATGTCGATGTCGTCGGCGTAAGCGAGTAGGTGGACGGACTTTTGGAAGATAGTGCCTCTGGTGTTAGCGTTTGAGTTTTGCACTATTTTTTCAAGAACGATTTTAAAGAAGTCACATGACAGCGCATCGCCTTGTCTAAATCCTTTTTTGACATCGAAGGTCTCGGTAAGTTCTTTACCGACCTTAATGGAACAGCGTGCATTCTCCATTGTCATCCTGCACAAACGGACGAGTTTGGCAGGGATGCCAAAACTAGACATTGCTCTGTATAGCTCGTCTCTATAAATGCTGTCATAGGCGGCCTTAAAATCGATAAAAAGGTGGTGGGTATCGATTTGGACTTCCTGGGTTTTCTCCAAGATCTGCCGCGGTGTGAATATTTGGTCAACGGTAGACTTTCCTGGCCTGAAGCCACACTGATAGGGACCAATCAGGTTGTTGACGAAAGGCTTCAGGCGTTCACACAAAACGGCAGATAAGATCTTGTAGGCGATGTTAAGAAGACTTATACCTCTGTAGTTGGCGCAGTTCAGAGGGTCTCCTTTCTTGATGATCGGGCAAACAATGCTGAGGTTCCATTCATCGGGCATACTTTCCTCCGACCATATCTTACAGATGAGTTGGTGCATGTTCCTGACCAAGTCATCGCCTGCCGCTTTGAACAGCTCGGCGGCTAGGCCATCTGCTCCAGCGGCTTTGTTGGACTTAAGCTTAGATATGGCTATCTTCACTTCGTCCAGGTCGGGTGGACGGAATTGTTGGTCTTCATCGTCCAGGTTGAATGGTTCATTCTGCCTGACAGCGGGATTTTGTTCGTCATCGCCGTTAAACAGTCTGCAGAAGTAGTTCCTCCATACCCTCAGCATCGACTGCGATTCTACTACCATGTTCCCTTGTTCGTCCTTGCAGGCTTCGGTTCGGGCTCTGTAGCCTTGGGAGGTTCTTTTTACCCTTTGGTAAAATTTCCGAACCTCATTCCTGCAGTAGCATCTCTCTATTTCCTCGATCGCGCGCTTCTCATGCTCTTTCTTTTTTTTCCTCAGAAGCCGGTGTTCGTCTCTTCTCTTCTGCGCGTAGAGCTCACGGGCAGCTCTTTGCAGCGCCGCTTTGTATGCCTCTTGTTTCGCTGCGTGTGCTTGCCGGCATTCTTCGTCGAACCAGGGGTTTCTTTGCGGTGGTCGGGTGAAACCCAGCACATCAGAGGCGGCGTCTCTAATGGCTATTTGGCAATGGTGCCACTGGTCTTCAATATTTGATGCTGGCTGCATAGGACATCTTGAGAGATTGAGAGAGACTCGATCGGAAAAGGCTCTGGAGATCTCTTGCGATTGTAGCCGTCCGACGTCAAACTTCCTCACAGTATTTACTTGTCTTGGCAGTGTTCGGGATATCCGCTGTCGCACCTTGGCTACAACAAGGTAGTGGTCCGAGTCAATGTTGGCCCCTCGGAACGTTCGGACATCCATAATACTGGAGGAGTGCCTTGCGTCGATCGCAATGTGGTCAATCTGGTTGACGGTTGATTGGTCCGGGGATCTCCATATGCCTTTGTGAATATCGAGATGCGGGAACCGCGTACTTGCTACGACAACATTTCGCCCCGCCGCGAAGTCGATCAGCCTAAATCCGTTATCGGAGGTGGTGTCGTGTAGGCTGTACCTTCCGACAGTACTACCAAAGATCGCCTCTCTTCCTATCTTTGCATTAAAATCACCTAGGACAATTTTAATGTCATAGTTAGGGCACTGCTCGTACGTCTTGTCTAAGAGCTCGTAGAACCTCTCTTTGGTGTCGTCATCTTTCTCCTCCGTGGGGGCATGGGCGCATATTAGGCTAATATTGGCGAATTTAGCCTTGATGCGGATTGTCGCAAGGCGCTCGTTCACACAGCTGAAACTTAAGACTTCTTGCCTAAGTCTGCCGCCAACGACGAATCCACAACCAAATAAGCGCTTTTTTTTTTTTGCCGATAGCAGTCGCCATAATAGATATCGCAGTTGTTCATCCTCTTCTTGCCCGGTCCATCCCATCGCACTTCTTGGATGGCGGTTAGGTCTGCTTTATAGCAGTTCAGGACCTCCGCCAGTTGATCGGCTGCACGTGGTCTGTTAAGGTACCTAACATTCCACGTGCAGATCCGAAATTCGTTGTCCTTTATTCGTTTGCTAGGTTCGTCAACAGTAAATTCATCCGTATCCGAGGCTTGTTGTTGTTTCGGAACTGGGTTTGGTTTTCCGCAGTCGGGCAGTTACCCCGGCGTACAACCCCCAACCTGGAGGGCCAGGCCCTTTGTTGGACCCCTTGGACGAAAAGGGCCGGATTCCTCCGGTGTCAGTAACCCACTTCGGGGATGTGAGAGCTGCCGTTGGCCCATAAAGGGTTCATCCGCCACCATCTCTGTTTCAGGACCCTGACTAGTCCTGAAAAAAAATCCTCACTGACCTCAGCTCCAAATATGTCGAAGTAGCTCAAGCAAGGTAGCTGTCATCCCGACTGTTGACGACACCGTTGATTCAGTCTAATGAATTCATCCGCCGTACGTCCTCTTTCTGAGGGGCTCATGTAAGACCTCGGAGACTCGATCAGGCAGTCATTCCGACAGAGCATTATAGTGTTGCTATTTTCTTCGTGTTCAACACTCGCGCTTATAAGTTCAGCAAGTCTTACCCGGATGGGCAGACCAGTACCCGGTGGTTACCACTGGGAGGTAAAATAAGCACAATTGATATGCATGAAAAGTTGCAACAGCTGGGCACCGCCAAGTTGATGCCAATCAGTGTCTACCCGATCCATACATACCCAACCACTACGCTGAAGACGAAGTACAATATAATCTCACGCCGAAACAACGTGTGGAAAATCAACGTAGAGGATTCTGATTCTTACCAAGCACTATCTCTTAAATTAAACATAGAGAATATCCAATGGTTTACTTATGAAAATAAGTACGAAAAACCGATGCGAGTCATCGTTAGGGGACTCCACTCGACCTGCATAAAAGAAGATATTATGGAAGACGTGCTAACACAAGGCCTAAAAATTATTGACGCCGTGAATATTATCAAGAAGGAAAAGCAATGCACGGAAGGAGACAAAGATATCGTTATCAAACGCGGCCTTCCACTCTTTATGCTCACCTTTGATAGGAGTGAGAATGTGGAGGATATTTTCAAAATCAAGACAATCCTAAACATAAAGGTCAAAATCGAGGCAATGCGTAAGGGAAGGAGAACGGTACCTCAGTGCAAACGTTGCCAAAGTTTTAACCACACGAAGACAAACTGCCAGAAAGAACCACGGTGCGTTAAATGTGCCGGCAAACATCTCTCGGAAGAGTGCGAAAAAACCAAGCAGGTCCCAGCGGTCTGCGCAAATTGTACGAAAAACCACCCAGCGAATTATTTTTTTTTTTTTTTTTTGCGTGTAGCTAGGTGAAAATCGTTGAAAGACATCGCATGCGAGCTTTGCGATAGTGTGGGACTGTAAACACCCACTAAAAACACCCAGGGAAGGCATGGTGTTACCATCCTTTCAATGATCGCACCTAGTCGTCAGACTAATCAGCAATTTTGTTCTAATATGTACTAATGTACTTACGTACAGTTTTTAAGGAACTAACTTTGGTTTGTTGCCTTTTGTTTTTTAATTCATTATCACTTTGTTAGTGTGATTATGTTGTTACATATTTCTTTTCTTTTTACCTAGTTAACTAGTTCAAAAGGTTTTACTCTACGTAATCTTCTAACTAAATTAGTATTATTAAGTAGTTGGACTACTTCTAAATTAGCATGGTTGCGAAGCCTAACTTCATGTCTTCTAGCGACCTTCCGAACCTCGTCCTCTACCATTTCAATTTTTAGATCCCTATGTAGATCAGCGTTACGTACGTACCACGGCGCATTAACAATATTGCGTAATACTTTGTTTTGGAAGCATTGTATGCTTTGAAGGTTGGACTTACTTGTGCACCCCCATAATTGGAGGCCATATGTCCAAATTGGTTTTAATATTTGCTTGTAGAGAAGCAGTTTATTGTGAATTGAGAGGCATGAATACCTCCCTATGAGCCAATATATTTTAATGTATCGTAAATTTAGTTCATCACGTTTTTTCTTGACATGAGTTTTCCAGCGCAACTTTGCGTCCAAAGTCAAGCCTAAGTACTTAGCTGAGTTCGAATGCTGAACCACTTTATTATTTATATACACAAGTATGTGTTGTACGTGTTTATTTGTAAAGTTAACATGAACCGACTTCAGTTCATTTAATTTTATTTGCCATTTGTTGGTCCAATTAGATATATCATTTACTGTCCTTTGTAGTTTTTCGGTAACTTCCTGCACGGTTTTTCCTACTGCAAGTACAGCAGTATCGTCTGCAAAAGTGGCAACAGTAGTTTCTTCATTTTGTGGTAGGTCGTTCGTGTATAGGAGAAATAGTACAGGTCCCAGCACACTTCCTTGCGGTACTCCAGCTTTGATGTGTTTCAATGCTGAGTATTCATCTTCTTGTTTAATTCTAAATAATCGTTGCATTACATAGGACTCCAGTATTTCAGAGTACTGTTTTGGAAGATATTTTTGTAGCTTACGGACTAATCCTTTGTGCCAGACTTTATCAAAAGCCTGTGTTACATCAAGGAAGATGGTAGAGCATATTTGTTTTTCTTCTAAAGCCTTTTCTATTATATTAGTTATTCTGTGGACTTGATCTATAGTTGAATATTTATTTCTAAATCCGAACTGATGGTTTGGGATCAGTGTTTTTTCTTCTAGAATCGGATGGAGTCGTTTTAGAAGGATTTTTTCGAATAGCTTAGAAAGGATTGGCAGCAATGATATCGGCCGATATGACGTTACTTCACTGAGCAATTTGCCCGGCTTAGGTACCATAATAACTTCCGCGACCTTCCACATACGTGGAACATACCTTAGTCTGAACGCTGCATTTATTATCTGTGCCATTTTTTTCATACCTTTTTTAGGCAGTTTTTTCAGTATTTCACCCGTTATTAGATCAAATCCCGGAGCCTTTTTCGGGTTGATCTTTTCTTTTATTTCTTTGGCTATTTCCCTAGAGGTTACTGCTGGAATCGATCTCTCGTCTTCACACATTTCTTCCATTTGTTGGGAATTATCATTATCGTCATATGGCTGGAAGACATTTTCAAGGTGTTCCGCGAATAGATCCGCCTTTTGTTTGTTTGTTTTAGCCCAGTTACCACTGCTGTTTTTCACTGGCGGAATGTATGCCGTTGGTCTTTTAATTTTTTTTGTAGCCTTCCACAGTGAGTATTGTGTACTAGCATCGTTTGTCAGATTTGTAAGGTATCTTTCCATCAATGCATTTTTAAATTCTGCTATCTTTTTTCTGAGTTTATTGTTTAAACTATTAAGTCTATTTTTATCACTCGGAGCTCTTGTCAGTTGCCATCGTTTGCGAGCTCTTCTCTTTTCTGATATAATGTCGCAGACTTCTTTGGGATACACGTTTCCTTTTACTTTGCTATTTAGTTCGGGCGTTGCAGCCCTTGCAGCCTTTTGTATAGCTAAGGTGAAGGACTATACTTCGCTTTCTAATTGCTCTATTGTATTAATTGTTGTGGATAGTTCGATGCATTCATCTATTAGGTATCTGAAATATATCCAGTCAGTTAGTTTGTTTACTAGACGTGGGTTGTGATCCTTCATTATAATTTTATTACCAAGTGTAAGCAGCACAGATGAGTGATCTGAGTCAAGATCTGGCCCTTCCTTAACTTGGGTAGTATTTGAAGAAATATTCTTAGTTATGAAGAAGTCGACAACATCCGGGATTTTGTTCCTATCTGTGGGCCAGTAAGTAGGATTTCCCGTTGCATGGTAGTTAGCATTGGTTTTTTTAATAGATTCAAGGAGTTCTCTTCCTCTTGTATTTGTTAATCTTGATCCCCAAGATTTGTTCTTAGCGTTGAAATCTCCACCTATTATGAATTTATTTCCGAATTTGCGTAAGAGGCATTCAAAATTGTTTTGTTTCAGTCTGTAGCTAGGAGAACAATATGCCGCTGCTACCGTTATCTGCCCGGTGCTTGTTTTTATGTTTACGGATTTGGCTTGTATTTCACACGACTGGTATTCTTCATCTTCATCGTGTTTAACACCTTCCTTAATTATAACTGCGGCCCCTCCTCTTGTTGCATTGTGAGGATGTGGGGTATGGTATGTCTTGTATCCGCGAAGCTTGTATTTTGTTCCAATTTTAAAATGTGTCTCGGAGACTAGACATATGTCAATTTTGTTTATATCGAGAGTCGCTTGTAATTCATCTTTGCGATTCTCGAGGCCATTGGCATTCCATAACAAGATTTGTATGTTTTTAGCCATTATGATCTTTTAGGTACAGTTCTTTTATTACTGTTTTGTTTTTCAAGGAAAGATATTCTTTCCAGAATTTTCTTATTATTCTTTTCTATATCTTCCATTCTGTTAAGAATTCTTTGCATTATATCCTCCATAACATTGCTGGGAGGATTGGGGGTTCCGGATGTTTTTGCAACGTTTGTCGAAGCAACATGTGCATATGTTTTCTTTGGACCGGCTATGGGGCTTAATTTGTCATTTTTGCTTAAGGGTAGATTTCCTTTATCTCTATCCAATTTTTTATTAATTTTGGGCCTAGATTTCGGTCTCGAGTCTTTTTTGTTTTGTTTTTCTCTGTCTTTAATTGCGTCTATTTGAACAGGCTTTTGCATTTTTTTTTGCTTGTTGTCTTTTACCTGCTGTAGCTCTTTTGCTACTATACACCCTCTGTAGTTGGCTGGGTGTCTTTCGCTACAATTGGCGCATTTAGGGACAGCCTTTTTTTCCTTTATGCAGTCTTTTGTATGGTGGTCTCCTGCACATTTAACGCATTTCGGGTTAGAGCTGCAGTATTTGTGAGTGTGACCATACTTTTGGCAGTTCTTACATTGAGGAACTAGCTTTGATTTCCGCAAAGGATGAATTTGTACTTTCATTCCTAAGATATCTTTAATTTCATAAATTTTCTTGATGTCTTCATCTTGCTCAAAAGTAAGCATGAACATTGGTAGCGGTGCTTTACTCTTGTGCTTAAGCATGTTGACGACTTCAAGTATTTTGAAGTTTTTCTTCTTAAGTTCTTTCGCAATGCGTTCAGGTGTACATGAGTAGTGTAGTTTCTTTGCAACAACCTTTATTGGTCTTGTTTGTTTATTTTCAAACGAATACCATTGCACCTTTTTCTGGTTTAGTAATTTTGTCAAGTTTCTGTAGGATTCTTCGTTATCCACATTTATTTTAACATCATTACTATTTAGAAGAGCTGTATTAGCTTTTATTTTATTTTCTTCTAGAATATTCAATAAGCCTTCGTACTTCGTAATACAGAGCACTATAATTGGGGGAGGCTTTATTGGCTTGAGTGGTTTAGTTTCTCTATCTTTCACCTTTTCAGGGCTTTTCTGGTTCTCCTTTGGTGGTGAAAGCTCTGGAGACATGCTGATTTTTCTTTTCTTGTTCCGTTTTGTCCTTCTAAAGGATGGTTCTGTCTCTCTGCGCAGTTCTTCTTCATCCGTAGAGTACACTACAGTTTTAGGTATCTGTTCATTTTGATTGTTATTATTGACCTGGTCTTTAAGCAGCTGCAGCTCAAGCTTTAATTTATCAATTTCACCAGCGAATTATAAAGGTTGCGAAATCGCGAAAAAAATACAAAAAGACGAGACACTCTCAAGAAACCGGTACACCCAGACCCAAGCTTAAATTATCGTAAAACCGATAATACGAAAACCGCTAGGGCAGTCAAAAGGACGAAACCTATACAGGAAAATAAATAAGTTGCACAACAGAATGTCGCTGGACCAAGTACAAAGCAAAATCCGGCGTTGGTCGATGCGAGATCATACGCGCAAGTCGCGATACATGAAGACCAGATAAGATCAGATACAACAGATCCGATCCGCCAATTATTAACTGTGATATTAGAAAAACTTGAGCAGCAAAGCAAGATTAATCAAGTTATATTTGACAAATTAAGCAAGCCCGAGTTCAAACCTCGCAAGACTAATAACAAAACTTGAAAATGATAGAGTTTCCTAATATACTGACATGGAACGCAAACGGCCTCCTAAACAAAATTAACGAACTACAAATATTTCTACGAAAAAACAATATATATATATGCTTGATATCAGAAACCCACTTAAAAAAGGAACATGGACCCAAAATACAAGAGATTACCACGCGCATCATCCTTCGGAAAATGCCAGAGGCGGATCTTCTCTTTACATCAAAGATTGTATTAAGCACTCAACAGACATAAAAATAGAACTCGATTCTATGCAAATAATTTCAGTCTCCGTAAAAGTAAACCATTTAGACTATTTTATTAGATCTTGCTACTTCCCACCAGGACATAGACTGGCAGACGATGACCTTGACCACCTCTTTGACTCATCTGGGTCTAATTTTATTATCGGTGGGGACTTTAATGCTAAACACACTTTTTGGAGTTCAAGATGCAACTCAACGAAAGGCAGACTACTGTACAAAGCCAGTATGAAGCGTGGTGTGGACTTTTATTCGACGGGAAAGCCAACATATTGGCCAACTGACAAAAATAAAAAATAACAAGTAAAAGTGTTATCATCGGCCTGGCCGATGCTTTGATGCCCTCCACGGCATACAAGTCATGCAAAATACCAGAACTACTTGACCGACATAGCCCATTTTGAATACCAACCTAACGACGATAAAAGAAATCCTTTCACAAAACTTCATTCACCTAGGTTGATTCCTTTGGACGCTATCGTGTTTTCAACGGAAAGAGGGACACATGGGTCTAATATTGGTTTTGTATGGAAGGTACCAGAACTACTTGACCGACATAGCCCATTTTTAAACCCTCCAGAGGAAGGTATATTCACTTTGCCAATACATTTGTAACGCAAAGAAGGAGTCACCGGAGACCTCATAAAGTATATATATTCTGAATCGGGATCACATTCTGAATCGATTTAGCCATGTCCGTCTGTCAGTCTGTCTGTCTGTTGAAAGCACGATAGCGCCCAAAGTAATTGACGTAAGTGAGCGAAATTTGGTGAAAGGACTTCTTTTTATCGGCGTCAGGTTGGTATTGAAAATGGGCTATGTCGGTTAAGTAGTTCTGGTACCTCCCATACAAAACCAATATTGGACCCATTTGTCTTTCTGTCTGTTGAAAGCACGATAGCGCTCAAAGTAATTGACGTAGGTGAACGAAATTTGGTGAAAGGACTTCTTTTTATCGGCGTCAGGTTGGTGTTGAAAATGAGCTATGTCGGTCAAGTAGTTCTGGTACCTCCCATGCAAAACCAATATTGGGCCCACATGTCTCTTTGTCTGTTGAAAGCACGATAGCGCCCAAAGTAATTGACGTAGGTGAACCAAATTTGGTGAAAGGACTTCTTTTTATCGGCGTCAGGTTGGTATTGAAAATGGGCTATGTCGGTTAAGTAGTTCTGGTACCTCCCATACAAAACCAATATTGGACCCATTTGTCTTTCTGTCTGTTGAAAGCACGATAGCGCTCAAAGTAATTGACGTAGGTGAACGAAATTTGGTGAAAGGACTTCTTTTTATCGGCGTCAGGTTGGTATTGAAAATGAGCTATGTCGGTCAAGTAGTTCTGGTACCTCCGATGCAAAACATATATTGGGCCCACATGTCTCTCTGTATGTTGAAAGCACGATAGCGCTCAAAGTAATTGACGTAGGTGAACGAAATTTGGTGAAAGGATTTATTTTTATCGGCGTCAGGTTGGTATTGAAAATGAGCTATGTCGGTCAAGTAGTTCTGGTACCTCCGATGCAAAACATATATTGGGCCCACATGTCTCTCTGTATGTTGAAAGCACGATAGCGCTCAAAGTAATTGACGTAGGTGAACGAAATTTGGTGAAAGGACTTCTTTTTATCGCCGTCAGGTTGGTATTGAAAATGAGCTATGTCGGTTAAGTAGTTCTGGTACCTCCCATACAAAACCAATATTAGACCAATTTGTCTTTCTGTCTGTTGAAAGCACGCTAGCGCTCAAAGTAATTGACGTAGGTGAACGAAATTTGGTGAAAGGACTTCTTTTTATCGGCGTCAGGTTGGTATTGAAAATGAGCTATGTCGGTCAAGTAGTTCTGGTACCTCCCATGCAAAACATATATTGGGCCCACATGTCTCTCTATCTGTTGAAAGGACGATAGCGCCCAAAGTAATTGACGTACTTGAACGAAATTTGGTGAAAGGACTTCTTTTTATCGGCGTCAGGTTGGTATTAAAAATGGGGTATGTCGGTCAAGTAGTTCTGGTACCTCTCATACAAAACCAATATTAGAAAACATATTATGTTAAAAACACGATAGCGTCGAAAAGAATCTACCTAGACAAGTGAAATTTTGTGAGAAAACTTATTTTTATTGTCCTCAAGTTAGTATTAAAAATGGGCTATGTCGGTCAAGTAGTTCTGGTACCTCCCTCACAAAACCAATTTTGCATGACTTGTATGCAGTGGAGGGTATCAAAGCATCGGCCAGGCCGATGATAACACTTTTACTTGTTAATACTAACTTGAGGACAATAAAAATAAGTTTTCTCACAAAATTTCACTTGTCTTCACTTTTCGACGCTATCGTGTTTTTAACATAATATGTTTTCTAATATTGGTTTTGTATGAGAGGTACCAGAACTACTTGACCGACATACCCCATTTTTAATACCAACCTGACGCCGATAAAAAGAAGTCCTTTCACCAAATTTCGTTCAAGTACGTCAATTACTTTGGGCGCTATCTTGCTTTCAACATACAGAGAGACATGTGGGCCCAACATTGGTTTTGCATGGGAGGTACCAGAACTACTTGACCGACATAGCTCATTTTCAATGCCAACCTGACGCCGATAAAAAGAAGTCCTTTCACCAAATTTCGTTCACCTACGTCAATTACTTTGAGCGCTATCGTGCTTTCAACAGACAGAAAAACAAATTGGTCCAATATTGGTTTTGTACGGGAGGTACCAGAACTACTTAACCGACATAGCCCATTTTCAATACCAACCTGCCGCCGATAAAAAGAAGTCCGTTCACCTACGTCAATTACTTTGGGCGCTATCGTCCTTTCAACAGACAGAGAGACATGTGGGCCCAATATATGTTTTGCATGGGAGGTTCCAGAACTACTTGACCGACATAGCTCATTTTCAATACCAACCTGACGCCGATAAAAAGAAGTCCTTTCACCAAATTTCGTTCACCTACGTCAATTACTTTGAGCGCTATCGTGCTTTCAACAGACAGAAAGACAAATGGGTCCAATATTGGTTTTGTATGGGAGGTATCAGAACTACTTGACCGACATAGCCCATTTTCAATACCAACCTGACGCCGATAAAAAGAAGTTCTTTCACCAAATTTCGCTCACTTACGTCAATTACTTTGGGCGCTATCGTGCTTTCAACAGACAGACAGACAGACAGACAGACAGACAGACAGACAGACAGACAGACAGACGGACATGGCTAAATCGATTCAGAATGTGATCCTGATTCAGAATATATATACTTTATGAGGTCTCCGGTGACTCCTTCTTTGCGTTACAAATGTATTGGCAAAGTGAATATACCTTCCTCTGGAGGGTATAAAAAAAGTTGACAGTCTTGTGGAGACCATTCAGAGCGCAGCGTGGAAAAACACTCCCTTCCGGAAGACAGCTACACGGAACAATAAAGTTAAGTACATGCCTGGAATAGAAGACCTCATACGAGAAAAGAGGAGAGCGCGTAAGAGATGGCAACAATCCCGCGCACCCCCTGATAAAACTTATCTGAACCATCTTTGCAACAAACTTAAGAATGGGCTACAGGATCTAAGAAATCTCGAAACTTCAACTTACCTAGAAGGCTTGACTGCTGAAAAGAGCTCAATCTACTCACTTTGGAAAGCCTTGAAGTACATAAGGAAACCAAAAATGCACTCGCCACCAATAAGAAAAGATAAAGGCGAATGGGCAAAAGGAGACAAAGAGAAAGAGGAATTATTTGCCGAGCATCTAGAAGAAAAATTCAGGCCGTTCGATGGACGACCTTTAAACGAAGAACCGAATGCTAATACGCAATCCGACAACTGTAAAGTAAAAGGCGTTTCTCTGTCCGAGCTTCGAATGACAATAAGAAAGTTGGAAAATAACAAAGCTCTAGGATACGATATAACATTCCACAATCGATCAGGTGTATCGAATAACAAATGAAATTGAAAAAGCTCTAGAATGTAAAAAGATTTGCTCTAGCGCTTTCCTCGACGTATCGCAGGCCTTCGACAAGGTATGGCATGAAAGCCTAATGTATAAGCTAAGGACAATCCTACCGGAAAAATTATACAACATATTGAAATCCTACCTTAAAAACAGACTCTTTTTTGTTAGACATGAGACTGAATTCTCGGAATTCAGGGAAATCCACGCCGGTGTTCCGAAAGGAAGCGTTCTCGGCCCAATATTATTCCTGCTCTACACAAGAGATATGCCTCAAGATGAAGGGACCATCGTTGCAACGTTCGCAGACGATACGGCTATCCTCGCAATGGATGAGTCAGTCGAATCATCAACTGTTTATAGAATCTGCTATATCCCCAAGGTGTGTCTTGAGATTGTCTATATTGAAGTTTGTCTGATATATGTATTGTGTGTACTGGAATATATCCTGGTCTGAGCGAACTTTATTCGTGAATACTAGTTGATATTTGTTCAAGCAGTCTTCTAATATGTCTTGTTGGTCGTTAATGTATTTGGTAATGTTTTGGAATCGCATTGACATTTCTCTGTTGATTACAACTTGCTGTAGTAGAGTTTCGTTGAGTTCTTTATGGTCCGTCTGTAATTCATTTATTTGGTTATTTATTGTTATTGCGTCAGTTTCGTCCATATTCCCTGTTATCGTTTTTAACACTGTTCCGAGTCCATTTATGAGTTCTCTTCTATTCCTATTTCTGGGTGTTAACATGTTAATCTGCCTTTCTAACTCCTTGAACTTTAAATTTGTAATCTGAGCCATCATAGTCATATTTTTATTACGATTTATTATTTCTACAGATTTCCCTATTTTCTTTATATTTTCGACGTATTGTTCTTAACCGACAACGTGAACGAAATTGGTGTACCCATTGATGATTTGTGCCTTTCCTATATTCAGAGCGAGTAGGCCTTTACTATTACTGAGATCCTGGACTTCCAGTTTCTGTGATCCTTTTGGTAGTAACCTGAAATTTACGTTTTCTTTTAATTTTTGATTTATGTAATTTTCTTTCTTTATGTGTTATGAGTTTTTCTTGACTTTATGCCGGTGTTGAACTCCTACTTCCACCTCCACGTGGTGACTGGTGGGTGCCTAGTACCTCGACTGGGCCTGTCCCTCCAGGTTGGCGGTTGTGCCGTCGGGGTAACTTCCCGACCATGTAAAAAAAACACTAGTTATGGGAGAGACACGTGAAGTCTCGGATAACGATTTCCCTCAAACGGCAACCAGACCCGGAACGTCAACGGACAACGATTTGAGAGTATGTACCTGGAACGTGCGAACGCTGTACACCACAGGTGCTACTCAAAAACTTGAGTCTGTCCTCACGCGGTACAAGGCAGATATTACCGCGATCCAGGAGATACGATGGATAGGATCAGGTATGATGAACAGGAAAAATTGCGATATTTATTACAGCTGCCATAAAAGATTGCATGTATTAGGATGCGGATTCGTCGTGGGAAATCGGCTTAGGACAAAAGTTATTGACTTTCAGCCGATAAGTGATACCTACGTGAAGTTAGCGCGCACTTTTTCTAGAATGGAAAACGTGAAATGCAGTTCGATAGACATTCGTTTGTAGTTGTTTGTAGTGAAATTTTTTTCGTTTGTAGTTAGAAGCATTAGAAAAAAATTTCAGCGCGCACTTTTGAGCTTTTGAAATGAAAACTAGCCAGTTGCATCCGAAATAGTTTGTAGCTATTTGTAGTGAAAATTTTTTTTCCCAAAAATGACTTATTTCGGAGATATAAGGACATTTGTGTTTGCATCTATAACTCCGAATTTCCAATAGACAGATTTTTTTGAAGTTACTGTTGCATTAAGCACATCCCAACTTAAATAACTGCATTTAAAATTTCTGAATTCACTCAAGCGTTACTTAATAAAACGCAATTAAAGTAAAAAAATGCATCATTTCACGGTAAACACATTTCCGCAAGGCATTCATCCGTGTCCATCGATATGAGTCATAATTTGTCAATTAGCAACAACAACCAATCAATAAAGCCCGATTTTATCCAAAAAAAGTTTCTATTCCTTTGAATAACCTTAAAAAACTTCCACTTTTAAACAATTTATAGCAACAAAAACATATATTTTGCAAACTCTGTACTCCTGTCCATCTAATCAAATTCAAATGATTTGGTTTTATCACAAATAACAAGATTTTGATGCAACTTATGCAAACAGTAGTTTTTCATATAAACTCATATCAATATTTCGGTTATTAAGCAACTCAAAGTAGTGAAATCTATTTTTTTCTAATGCTTTCTATTAGATGCTTCCAATGGAATAAAAAAATGTGATCTTTTTTCATAGATAACGGTTTATTCAAAATAAAGGGTGATTTTTTAGCTGGTTTGGTTTTGGCAACAGTGGTTTTGACAGCTGACGTGTGTTTAGTACCTTGTGTCACTGTCAAATAGCTTCAGTTTGGTTTGCAATTTAACCATGGATCGTCTTACAAATGAACAACGCTTGCAAATTATTGAATTTTACTATCAAAATTCGTGCTCGGTTCGAAATGTTCATCGCGCGCTTTTTTATCGAAAAATTGTGTTCAGCGATGAGGCTCATTTTTGGTTGAATGGGTACGTAAATAAGCAAAATTGCCGCATTTGGAGTGAAGATCAGCCAGAAGCATTGCAACAGCTACCAATGCATCCCGAAAAAGCCACTGTTTGGTGCGGTTTATGGGCCGGCGGCATTATTGGGCCATATTTCTTCAAAGATGATGCGAATCGCAGCGTTACTGTCAATGGTGAACGCTACCGAGCGATGATAACAAACTTTTTTTTGCCCGTAATGGAAGTTCTTGACTTGCATGATATGTGGTTTCAACAAGACGGTGCCACATGCCACACAGCACGCGAAACAATGGCGCAATTGCGAGGCGAGTTTGGTGAACAGTAAATTTCACGTTTCGGGCCGGTCAATTGGCCGCCTAGATCGTGCGATTTGACACCATTAGATTATTTTTTGTGGCGGTATGCCAAGGCTAATGTGTATAGGGACAAGCCCGCTTCGATTGACGCACTGGAAGCCAACATCCATGCATTCATTCGTGAGATACCGGCCGATATGTGTGAAAGAGTATGCCAAAATTGGACTCAGCGGATGGGCTACCTGAGACGCAGCCGCGGTCAACATTTGCATGAAATTATCTTTAAACATTAAATTGCAAGGTTCAAACTATCGATTCAAATAAATATTTCATTCATTTTTTCGAATTTTTTGTGTTTTTTTTTTAAAAAAAGTTCTAAACCTCTTAAAAAATCACTTTTTATAAGAAAATGGGTGAAATCTTCCGCGCAGCCCGATTTAAGGGGGCGGATATTTCAAATGCTGGACAACTACAAACGACAAAAACTGGTTAGTTGGTAGAAAGCATGTATGCTCTATCTAATAAAACCAAAAATAGCAAATTTGGTCCAACCAAAGAGAATTTATTTGTAATTTAAGCAGTCGACCTAAAACCCTCGTTATCTCCGAAACGGTATAAAGCCAAGTGATGAAATTTACTATTTTCAACAGTTTTCCACCTAACCAATCTAATAAAATACAAATTGTATCCATCCGCCTAACGGTTTACGATTTATATCAAATTTAAGCGAAATTGAAACTTAATTTTTTTTGTGAAGTAAGCGCGCACTTTTTCTAGAATGAAAAATGTGAAGTGCAGTTCGATAGACATTCGTTTGTAGTTGTTTGTAGTGAAATTATTTTCGTTTGTAGTTCAACCGTTAGAAAGTTAGAACCATTTGAAAAAAAAATTTCCAATCCCTTAAATCCGTGTTATCTCCGAAACCGTAGCAAGCAGAGTGATAAAATTTTCTGTATTTGAAAGTGTCCACTTCACTAATCTAATAAAATTCAAATTGCGTCAATCGGCGTAACGGTTTATGATTTATTTGAAATTTAAGCAAATTCAGACCCCAATTTAAGGGGCTCATTACTCAAAAACTGTTGAACTACAAACGATGAAATTCTACATATCGATTCTATACACCCTTCTTTACCTCTGATATAAAATAGAAGACAATCCCCATTAGAGAAAACTTTTTATTCGCAATTTAAGGGAAGCCTTAAATGGACTCAGTCGCTTATGGTCTCATTTCACTCATTTTTAAGCGATTCGATAAAACGTTAACCGTTAGTGGAAAATGAGTTTTGATGACTTTGTTAGAAAGAGAAGGGTAGTTTCATTGGAAAAAAACATATTTCAAGCTTCAAAGCGTTTTAGGAATGGAAATATCGAATCGCTTAAAAATGAGTGAAATGAGACCATAAGCGACTGAGTCCATTTAAGGCTTCCCTTAAATTGCGAATAAAAAGTTTTCTCTAATGGGGATTGTCTTCTATTTTATATCAGAGGTAAAGAAGGGTGTATAGAATCGATATGTAGAATTTCATCGTTTGTAGTTCAACAGTTTTTGAGTAATGAGCCCCTTAAATTGGGGTCTGAATTTGCTTAAATTTCAAATAAATCATAAACCGTTACGCCGATTGACGCAATTTGAATTTTATTAGATTAGTGAAGTGGACACTTTCAAATACAGAAAATTTTATCACTCTGCTTGCTACGGTTTCGGAGATAACACGGATTTAAGGGATTGGAAATTTTTTTTTCAAATGGTTCTAACTTTCTAACGGTTGAACTACAAACGAAAATAAGTTCACTACAAACAACTACAAACGAATGTCTATCGAACTGCATTTCACGTTTTTCATTCTAGAAAAAGTGCGCGCTAACTTCACGTAGGTCAAACATAGTGTTGGAAGTTGGAACTTGGAAGTTCTTTTGTGCTTTTGTGCCTAATGTACTGGTATTGGTACTGTGTTCAGGAACAAAAACAAGCACAACGCAAGATCATACAAGATGCAACACACAACAGCGAACAGCTAGAGCCAAAGTCCCATTTCGACCGTAGTGCTTTATTCTCCTGTGTCCTGTAGTGTGGTGCGCTATAATTTGCAGAACCTGAAAGCGCAAGCTGGAATTTTGTATAATTTTTCATTCTCACTCGGTCCTCGGGTGGGTAAAAAGGGTGATTTTTTAGCTGGTTTGGTTTTGGCAACACTGGTTTTGACAGCTGACGTGTGTTTAGTACCTTGTGTCACTGTCAAACAGCTTCAGTTTGGTTTGCAATTTAACCATGAATCGTCTTACAAATGAACAACGCTTGCAAATTATTGAATTTTACTATCAAAATTCGTGCTCGGTTCGAAATGTTCATCGCGCGCTGCTTCCATTTTATGATCGGCATTCTCGACCTTCTTAGCAGTCTATTCGGAAGATTGTGACCAAATTTCGCACCAAATTTACTTTGTTGGACATTAAACCACGTTTACGTACTGTGCGTAGTGAAGAAAATATTGCGGCCGTATCAGCTAGGTGACAGAAGACCGCGAAATGTCGATTCGGCGCCGTTCACAGCAGTTAGGCCTTTGTTACAGCACTACGTGGAAAAGTTTGCGGAAGGATTTGGGCGTAAAGCCTTTTAAGATACAGCTGGTGCAAGAACTAAAGCCAGCCGACCTACCACAACGCCGAATTTTTGGTGAATAGGCTCTTGGAAAGCTGGCCGAGGATCCGCTTTTTTATCGAAAAATTGTGTTCAGCGATGAGGCTCATTTTTGGTTGAATGGGTACGTAAATAAGCAAAATTGCCGCATTTGGAGTGAAGATCAGCCAGAAGCATTGCAACAGCTACCAATGCATCCCGAAAAAGCCACTGTTTGGTGCGGTTTATGGGCCAGCGGCATTATTGGGCCATATTTCTTCAAAGATGATGCGAATCGCAGCGTTACTGTCAATGGTGAACGCTACCGAGCGATGATAACAAACTTTTTTTTGCCCGAAATGGAAATGCCGATCATAAAATGGAAGCAGCGCGCGATGAACATTTCGAACCGAGCACGAATTTTGATAGTAAAATTCAAAAATTTGCAAGCGTTGTTCATTTGTAAGACGATCCATGGTTAAATTGCAAACCAAACTGAAGCTGTTTGATAGTGACACAAGGTACTAAACACACGTCAGCTGTCAAAACCGGTGTTGCCAAAACCAAACCAGCTAAAAAATCACCCTTTAGAAGAGAGGTCGCTTGCTCGAATATTTGAAATCGCAACTGCTTTAACTGAAAAGCTACTTGCGAAACCATTTTCACAGCTGTGTGCAGCTGATAAATTGGAAATACGTTATTTATTATGTTAGGCCAACACTACCTTCTCCAAATTTTAATAAATATTTTATTAGGGACTTCAATGAAAGAAAATATGAATTCAAGCTTTGGTTGCGTGGTTGCCATTCTATAAGTAAAGTCTTCATCGACCTCGTAGGGTCCTGGAATAGAACAAAAAATTCACTATCTTACTACGGTAAAAAATATAGTGAACACCCTACTAAAAGCACCACACCACGTCACTGATAATGAAATATTAGTGCAGTAAATGGAGTACTGGACTGGAAGTTTTGATGCAATTCTCAGATAAAAGTATACTGATAGCTGAGTGTGGATGGGTAAAAGTAAGCACAATTTAATACAATGATGGGAAAGAAATATTATTATCGAATAGCGATAAGTAAAAGGTGGTAGATTTCGAGTTCAGGTTGGTAGATTAATTTCCGAAAGTGTAAAAAGTGGTAGAAATACCACTTAAGTGGTAGAAGTCCCATCACTGCTATCGTATCTTCCCACAAAAACAGGACGCAAATTGCTTAACGTCACACTAAATACTCCATTTCATTCCCTCTCCTTTCAAAGGTTTAAAAAATCTCGGTCAATGAAGTAGTATTCATTTACGGAACGATGCGCACATCCACACACGATCATTAGCGTTCAATCATAGTCACACCCCTAAACATCTACTCTGCAATAAACTCATGTGCCCTGCATTTTGTTTGTATGATTGGGTCATACCTCATTGGATCTATGCAAGGATGACGGAAGAAAGACAAACCCTTTAATTGTAATGCACATCCTTTCTTAATTCGTATTAGAAAAGCGCTTTTGAATTTTAAAACAAACGAAATTTAAATTTGCGTGATCGCATTCACATTGTAAAGAAATTATGTATGTATATTTCTGATATATCCTACCGAGTAAATAAGGCCACACGGTAGTTGAATAAACTGCAAATAACATATTTTTTGTTAAATAAAAGTACTTTTTTTAACGTCATTAGAAAGAGGATAATCAACGCATTATAAAACATAATTGTTTTGTGTTTGAAGTTGTTCCGCATTAGAAATATCGAACTGCTTAAATATGGGCAGTTGAACACATTTCAGACTTCCCTTAAATTGCGTATAAAAAGTGTCTAGTAGTGCGGATTATCTTCTTATTAACACTGTTGGATAAGATGATTACACAAATTAGATATGTGTAATTTCAGCGTTTGTAGTTCTACAGTTGTTGAATAATCCGGTCGCTTAAATGCGAAAATATCAAAAATTTAATTGGGAAAAAAAATTGGTAGGTAGTGGCAAATGACTTTTTATGACTTTGTTCGAAAGGGATTGGTAGTTTCATTGAAAAAAAAACATATTTCACCCTTTACAGCTTCCTAGAAATGGAAATATCAGATCGCTTAAAAATGGGCAATTGTGACAATTTTAGGCTTCCCTTAAATTGCGAATAAAAAGTACCCACTCGTGCGGTCAACCTTGTGTTTTATAGCATGTAATAAACAGTGTGTGTATATTAGAAATGTAAAGTTTCATCGTTTGTAGTTAAACAGTTTTTGAGTTATCGGGTTGCTTAAATGGGTATCTAAACCGATTTTATCAAAAATTAAATTGCGAAAAAAAACTTTAACCGTTAGTGGAAAATGAGTTTTGATGACTTTGTTAGAAATAGAAGGGTAGTTTCATTGGAAAAGAACATATTTGACACTTCATAGCCTTTTAGCAATGGAAATATCGAATCGCTTAAAAATGTGCCCATTTTTCCCACTTTTAAGCGATTGAGGCTTCCCTTAAATTGCGAATAAAAAGTTGTCTGTTAGACGGATTGTCTTATTTTTTATATCAGAGGTAAAAAAGGGTGTATAGAATAGAAATGTAGAATTTCATCGTTTGTAGCTTAACAGTTTTTGAGTTATTAGCCCCTTAAATTGGGGTCTGTATTTGCTTAAATTTCAAATAAATCATAAACCGTTAGGCCGATTGACGTAATTTGAATTTTATTAGATTAGTGAAGTGGAACACTTTCGAAAATAGAAAATTTTATCACTCTGCTTGCTACGGTTTCGGAGATAATACGGATTTAAGGGATTGGAATTTTTTTTTTCAAATGGTTCTAACTTTCTAACGGTTGAACTAAAAACGAAAATAATTTCACTACAAACAACTACAAACGAATGTCTATCGAACTGCACTTCACATTTTTCATTCTAGAAAAAGTGCGCGCTAACTTCACAAAAAAAATTAAGTATCAATTTCGCTTAAATTTGATATAAATCGTAAACCGTTAGGCGGATGGATACAATTTGTGTTTTATTAGATTGGTTAGGTGGAAAACTGTTGAAAATAGTAAATTTCATCACTTGGCTTTATACCGTTTCGGAGATAACGAGGGTTTTAGGTCGACTGCTTAAATTGCATATAAATTCTCTTTGGTTGGACCAAATTTGCTATTTTTGGTTTTATTAGATAGAGCATACATGCTTTCTACCAACTAACCAGTTTTTGTCGTTTGTAGTTGTCCAGCATTTGAAATATCCGCCCCCTTAAATCGGGTTGCGCGGAAGATTTCACCCATTTTCTTATATTTTGAATAAACCGTTATCTATGAAAAAAGATCACATTTTTTTATTCCATTAGAAGCATCTAATAGAAAGCATTAGAAAAAAATAGATTTCACTACTTTGAGTTGCTTAATAACCGAAATATTGATATGAGTTTATATGAAAAACTACTGTTTGCATAAGTTGCATCAAAATCTTGTTATTTGTGATAAAACCAAATCATTTGAATTTGATTAGATGGACAGGAGTACAGAGTTTGCAAAATATATGTTTTTGTTGCTATAAATTGTTTAAAAGTGGAAGTTTTTTAAGGTTATTCAAAGGAATAGAAACTTTTTTTGGATAAAATCGGGCTTTATTGATTGGTTGTTGTTGCTAATTGACAAATTATGACTCATATCGATGGACACGGATGAATGCCTTGCGGAAATGTGTTTACCGTGAAATGATGCATTTTTTTACTTTAATTGCGTTTTATTAAGTAACGCTTGAGTGAATTCAGAAATTTTAAATGCAGTTATTTAAGTTGGGATGTGCTTAATGCAACAGTAACTTCAAAAAAATCTGTCTATTGGAAATTCGGAGTTATAGATGCAAACACAAATGTCCTTATATCTCCGAAATAAGTCATTTTTGGGAAAAAAAAATTTCAATACAAATAGCTACAAACTATTTCGGATGCAACTGGCTAGTTTTCATTTCAAAAGCTCAAAAGTGCGCGCTGAAATTTTTTTCTAATGCTTCTAACTACAAACGAAAAAAATTTCACTACAAACAACTACAAACGAATGTCTATCGAACTGCATTTCACGTTTTTCATTCTAGAAAAAGTGCGCGCTAACTTCACGTAGGTATCACTTATCGGCTGAAAGTCAATCGGCCTTACTAATAATCAAACACTAATGTCGACGATTTGCTGGTTGCCAGCTTTAGTAAAAATGTACAGCATTAGTGAAACGGTACCAATAAACAATTAGACCTCCACATTTGCTAGTGCGACAACTTTCTTAGAAACTATTACATTTTTTGTCATCGCAGAATTCAAATTTCATAATTTGTTTTCGTGAAAAACAAGGTCAATGGTTTATTTCACAACGAGGATTTTATTCTAAAAAAAGGAATATTTAAATTGCAAATAAATTTGCCCAACAGATTTCTTTTGAAGGCTTTCTGAAGCTTATTATAAGCAAAAAAACAAAACAGAAAATAGGAAATGCACAAAATATCCGCTGATCTGTCAAATATCGTATGCAAATCAGTATTGCCCTATTGTTCGATCGGACACAATTTTCGGTACTTTTTATAGTACGCTTTCCTTTGTTTTCTAATACTTCACGATTGATTTATGAGTGAATTTGTGTAGTAATAAGGTCTCTTTTAAATTATACAATAAACGGAACACAGTTTATTAGAATGCTTTGATTTATTCGTTGGCTGATAATGCAAATCAAAACTTATTGGTAGTCTAACGATCACATTTAGATCGGTAGCAAGTGAATATTTTCGAAAGAAATATTAACCTGCTTATTCATTTCCGTTTGCAAAACAGTACTTGCAAAAGTATATGGAGGTATGAAAATAAATACAATTTGATCTTTTAAAAATTGCATGGCTTATATTACTTAATTCGGGAAAAAAATATAAAGCCGTGGACATTCTTCTACACGAAAGCTGTCATGTTTTTTCCTAGATGAATTCGCACCAAGTAATAAAGAACTTTGCATATCTTAAATTCGCACATACTACCTGATATTCCTCCAGCAGTTCCCAAATTTATTATTTCGCATGAATTTTGCTGAATGCTGACAATTCTTCTATCTATATTTTCCGCGAAGTCAACCTTTTCACAACAACCATTTCCACACCAATATTTGAGATCTTCATCCAAAAACTACCTGCCGCCTAAGGTACTGAGAATTGTAAAAAAAAGGTATTCAGGTATGAGCTGTCCAATATTAAATGAACAGATATTTTATTCTTTTAGCGACTACTCTCAAGAAATTCTTGGAAAGATCCCAAACTTATATTAAATTTATTTTTTACTCAGCATGCATTCGTTACAAACTAAAATAAAAATCAATCACAAGGCAAGAACTAGCGGTTAAACAAGATAAAGCAGAGAAAAGCACTAACCATTTCTTTTAATCAAAATATTCGAAGTACATATTTTAACCAAGATATTAATAAACGCTGCGTAAAAGTAATCAACTCGTTATTCAGCAGTTAAATTTTTGTATGCTAAATATTGTAAAACGGGGGTAAGTGTTTAGAAATACATAAAACAAAAATGCATTATTTTTCAATTTTGTCCATACATTTGTACAAATTTGTGTTTGCTAGACTCAAAAACCACTTGCATTGTTGTATTCCAACGAATAAAATCAGAAAACATTTACATTTACTAAAATTAGTTTATAATTATAAACGGTCAGGCTGAACAACAGCGTATGTATATTTGCTCCTATTACGAAATTCCATACCATCATTTAGGAGGGTTGGGCAACACTCCTCTGCAAAATGACATTTCGGGAGGATTTATTCAGCTAATGCCCGAGATAAACATGGGTTTCTGAACATTAACATTTAACCCTACAGTTAGCGATATTCTGGCAACTATATTTGTTTATTGGTAAAGGGATTTTGGAAAGTGTGGGGTCTTTGCGTAAACTTCCAGACTAAAGTTGATTATTGGTAAGGCCGAATAACTTTTGTCCTAAGCCGATTTCCCACGACGAATCCGCATCCTAATACATGCAATCTTTTATGGCAGCTGTAATAAATATCGCAATTTTTCCTGTTCATCATACCTGATCCTATCCATCGTATCTCCTGGATCGCGGTAATATCTGCCTTGTACCGCGTGAGGACAGACTCAAGTTTTTGAGTAGCACCTGTGGTGTACAGCGTTCGCACGTTCCAGGTACATACTCTCAAATCGTTGTCCGTTGACGTTCCGGGTCTGGTTGCCGTTTGAGGGAAATCGTTATCCGAGGCTTCACGTGTCTCTCCCATAACTAGTGTTTTTTTTACATGGTCGGGAAGTTACCCCGACGGCACAACCCCCAACCTGGAGGGACAGGCCCAGTCGAGGTACTAGGCACCCACCAGTCACCACGTGGAGGTGGAAGTAGGAGTTCAACACCGGCATAAAGTCAAGAAAAACTCATAACACACAAAGAAAGAAAATTACATAAATCAAAAATTAAAAGAAAACGTAAATTTCAGGTTACTACCAAAAGGATCACAGAAACTGGAAGTCCAGGATCTCAGTAATAGTAAAGGCCTACTCGCTCTGAATATAGGAAAGGCACAAATCATCAACGGGTACACCAATTTCGTTCACGTTGTTGGTTAAGAACAATACGTCGAAAATATAAAGAAAATAGGGAAATCTGTAAAAATATGACTATGATGGCTCAGATTACAAATTTAAAGTTCAAGGAGTTAGAAAGGCAGATTAACATGTTAACACCCAGAAATAAGAATAGAAGAGAACTCATAAATGGACTCGGAACAGTGTTAAAAACGATAACAGGGAATATGGACGAAACTGACGCAATAACAATAAATAACCAAATAAATGAATTACAGACGGACCATAAAGAACTCAACGAAACTCTACTACAGCAAGTTGTAATCAACAGAGAAATGTCAATGCGATTCCAAAACATTACCAAATACATTAACGACCAACAAGACATATTAGAAGACTGCTTGAACAAATATCAACTAGTATTCACGAATAAAGTTCGCTCAGACCAGGATATATTCCAGTACACACAATATATACATCAGACAAACTTCAATATAGACAATCTCAAGACACACCTTGGGGATATAGCAGATTCTATAAACAGTTGATGATTCGACTGACTCATCCATTGCGAGGATAGCCGTATCGTCTGCGAACGTTGCAACGATGGTCCCTTCATCTTGAGGCATATCTCTTGTGTAGAGCAGGAATAATATTGGGCCGAGAACGCTTCCTTTCGGAACACCGGCGTGGATTTCCCTGAATTCCGAGAATTCAGTCTCATGTCTAACAAAAAAGAGTCTGTTTTTAAGGTAGGATTTCAATATGTTGTATAATTTTTCCGGTAGGATTGTCCTTAGCTTATACATTAGGCCTTCATGCCATACCTTGTCGAAGGCCTGCGATACGTCGAGGAAAGCGCTAGAGCAAATCTTTTTACATTCTAGAGCTTTTTCAATTTCATTTGTTATTCGATACACCTGATCGATTGTGGAATGTTTAGCCCGGAAGCCAAATTGGTGATCTGGTATCAAGCGTCTTTCTTTAATTACTACTGGTTGTAATCGTTTTAGCAGAAGTTTCTCATAAACCTTAGATATTATCGGCAGTAACATTTGTATTCTTCTCTGGCTTCGGAATCATAATGACTTCGGCTACTTTCCAATGTCTTGGAACATATGAGAGTCTCAGAGAAGCATTTATAATGTACAGCAGCTTAACTAGTGCTCTTTTCGGTAGCTCCTTCAGAACTTCGCCAGTGATTATATCGTATCCTAGAGCTTTGTTATTTTCCAACTTTCTTATTGTCATTCGAAGCTCGGACAGAGAAACGCCTTTTACTTTACAGTTGTCGGATTGCGTATTAGCATTCGGTTCTTCGTTTAAAGGTCGTCCATCGAACGGCCTGAATTTTTCTTCTAGATGCTCGGCAAATAATTCCTCTTTCTCTTTGTCTCCTTTTGCCCATTCGCCTTTATCTTTTCTTATTGGTGGCGAGTTCATTTTTGGTTTCCTTATGTACTTCAAGGCTTTCCAAAGTGAGTAGATTGAGCTCTTTTCAGCAGTCAAGCCTTCTAGGTAAGTTGAAGTTTCGAGATTTCTTAGATCCTGTAGCCCATTCTTAAGTTTGTTGCAAAGATGGTTCAGATGAGTTTTATCAGGGGGTGCGCGGGATTGTTGCCATCTCTTACGCGCTCTCCTCTTTTCTCGTATGAGGTCTTCTATTCCAGGCATGTACTTAACTTTATTGTTCCGTGTAGCTGTCTTCCGGAAGGGAGTGTTTTTCCACGCTGCGCTCTGAATGGTCTCCACAAGACTGTCAACTTTTTTTATTTTTTTATTTTTGTCAGTTGGCCAATATGTTGGCTTTCCCGTCGAATAAAAGTCCACACCACGCTTCATACTGGCTTTGTACAGTAGTCTGCCTTTCGTTGAGTTGCATCTTGAACTCCAAAAAGTGTGTTTAGCATTAAAGTCCCCACCGATAATAAAATTAGACCCAGATGAGTCAAAGAGGTGGTCAAGGTCATCGTCTGCCAGTCTATGTCCTGGTGGGAAGTAGCAAGATCTAATCAAATAGTCTAAATGGTTTACTTTTACGGAGACTGAAATTATTTGCATAGAATCGAGTTCTATTTTTATGTCTGTTGAGTGCTTAATACAATCTTTGATGTAAAGAGAAGATCCGCCTCTGGCATTTTCCGAAGGATGATGCGCGTGGTAATCTCTTGTATTTTGGGTCCATGTTCCTTTTTTAAGTGGGTTTCTGATATCAAGCATATATATATATTGTTTTTTCGTAGAAATATTTGTAGTTCGTTAATTTTGTTTAGGAGGCCGTTTGCGTTCCATGTCAGTATATTAGGAAACTCTATCATTTTCAAGTTTTGTTATTAGTCTTGCGAGGTTTGAACTCGGGCTTGCTTAATTTGTCAAATATAACTTGATTAATCTTGCTTTGCTGCTCAAGTTTTTCTAATATCACAGTTAATAATTGGCGGATCGGATCTGTTGTATCTGATCTTATCTGGTCTTCATGTATCGCGACTTGCGCGTATGATCTCGCATCGACCAACGCCGGATTTTGCTTTGTACTTGGTCCAGCGACATTCTGTTGTGCAACTTATTTATTTTCCTGTATAGGTTTCGTCCTTTTGACTGCCCTAGCGGTTTTCGTATTATCGGTTTTACGATAATTTAAGCTTGGGTCTGGGTGTACCGGTTTCTTGAGAGTGTCTCGTCTTTTTGTATTTTTTTCGCGATTTCGCAACCTTTATAATTCGCTGGTGAAATTGATAAATTAAAGCTTGAGCTGCAGCTGCTTAAAGACCAGGTCAATAATAACAATCAAAATGAACAGATACCTAAAACTGTAGTGTACTCTACGGATGAAGAAGAACTGCGCAGAGAGACAGAACCATCCTTTAGAAGGACAAAACGGAACAAGAAAAGAAAAATCAGCATGTCTCCAGAGCTTTCACCACCAAAGGAGAACCAGAAAAGCCCTGAAAAGGTGAAAGATAGAGAAACTAAACCACTCAAGCCAATAAAGCCTCCCCCAATTATAGTGCTCTGTATTACGAAGTACGAAGGCTTATTGAATATTCTAGAAGAAAATAAAATAAAAGCTAATACAGCTCTTCTAAATAGTAATGATGTTAAAATAAATGTGGATAACGAAGAATCCTACAGAAACTTGACAAAATTACTAAACCAGAAAAAGGTGCAATGGTATTCGTTTGAAAATAAACAAACAAGACCAATAAAGGTTGTTGCAAAGAAACTACACTACTCATGTACACCTGAACGCATTGCGAAAGAACTTAAGAAGAAAAACTTCAAAATACTTGAAGTCGTCAACATGCTTAAGCACAAGAGTAAAGCACCGCTACCAATGTTCATGCTTACTTTTGAGCAAGATGAAGACATCAAGAAAATTTATGAAATTAAAGATATCTTAGGAATGAAAGTACAAATTCATCCTTTGCGGAAATCAAAGCTAGTTCCTCAATGTAAGAACTGCCAAAAGTATGGTCACACTCACAAATACTGCAGCTCTAACCCGAAATGCGTTAAATGTGCAGGAGACCACCATACAAAAGACTGCATAAAGGAAAAAAAGGCTGTCCCTAAATGCGCCAATTGTAGCGAAAGACACCCAGCCAACTACAGAGGGTGTATAGTAGCAAAAGAGCTACAGCAGGTAAAAGACAACAAGCAAAAAAAAATGCAAAAGCCTGTTCAAATAGACGCAATTAAAGACAGAGAAAAACAAAACAAAAAAGACTCGAGACCGAAATCTAGGCCCAAAATTAATAAAAAATTGGATAGAGATAAAGGAAATCTACCCTTAAGCAAAAATGACAAATTAAGCCCCATAGCCGGTCCAAAGAAAACATATGCACATGTTGCTTCGACAAACGTTGCAAAAACATCCGGAACCCCCAATCCTCCCAGCAATGTTATGGAGGATATAATGCAAAGAATTCTTAACAGAATGGAAGATATAGAAAAGAATAATAAGAAAATTCTGGAAAGAATATCTTTCCTTGAAAAACAAAACAGTAATAAAAGAACTGTACCTAAAAGATCATAATGGCTAAAAACATACAAATCTTGTTATGGAATGCCAATGGCCTCGAGAATCGCAAAGATGAATTACAAGCGACTCTCGATATAAACAAAATTGACATATGTCTAGTCTCCGAGACACATTTTAAAATTGGAACAAAATACAAGCTTCGCGGATACAAGACATACCATACCCCACATCCTCACAATGCAACAAGAGGAGGGGCCGCAGTTATAATTAAGGAAGGTGTTAAACACGATGAAGATGAAGAATACCAGTCGTGTGAAATACAAGCCAAATCCGTAAACATAAAAACAAGCACCGGGCAGATAACGGTAGCAGCGGCATATTGTTCTCCTAGCTACAGACTGAAACAAAACAATTTTGAATGCCTCTTACGCAAATTCGGAAATAAATTCATAATAGGTGGAGATTTCAACGCTAAGAACAAATCTTGGGGATCAAGATTAACAAATACAAGAGGAAGAGAACTCCTTGAATCTATTAAAAAAACCAATGCTAACTACCATGCAACGGGAAATCCTACTTACTGGCCCACAGATAGGAACAAAATCCCGGATGTTGTCGACTTCTTCATAACTAAGAATATTTCTTCAAATACTACCCAAGTTAAGGAAGGGCCAGATCTTGACTCAGATCACTCATCTGTGCTGCTTACACTTGGTAATAAAATTATAATGAAGGATCACAACCCACGTCTAGTAAACAAACTAACTGACTGGATATATTTCAGATACCTAATAGATGAATGCATCGAACTATCCACAACAATTAATACAATAGAGCAATTAGAAAGCGAAGTATAGTCCTTCACCTTAGCTATACAAAAGGCTGCAAGGGCTGCAACGCCCGAACTAAATAGCAAAGTAAAAAGAAACGTGTATCCCAAAGAAGTCTGCGACATTATATCAGAAAAGAGAAGAGCTCGCAAACGATGGCAACTGACAAGAGCTCCGAGTGATAAAAATAGACTTAATAGTTTAAACAATAAACTCAGAAAAAAGATAGCAGAATTTGAAAATGCATCGATGGAAAGATACCTTACAAATCTGACAAACGATGCTAGTACACAATACTCACTGTGGAAGGCTACAAAAAAAATTAAAAGACCAACGGCATACATTCCGCCAGTGAAAAACAGCAGTGGTAACTGGGCTAAAACAAACAAACAAAAGGCGGATCTATTCGCGGAACACCTTGAAAATGTCTTCCAGCCATATGACGATAATGATAATTCCCAACAAATGGAAGAAATGTGTGAAGACGAGAGATCGATTCCAGCAGTAACCTCTAGGGAAATAGCCAAAGAAATAAAAGAAAAGATCAACCCGAAAAAGGCTCCGGGATTTGATCTAATAACGGGTGAAATACTGAAAAAACTGCCTAAAACAGGTATGAAAAAAATGGCACAGATAATAAATGCAGCGTTCAGACTAAGGTATGTTCCACGTATGTGGAAGGTCGCGGAAGTTATTATGGTACCTAAGCCGGGCAAATTGCTCAGTGAAGTAACGTCATATCGGCCGATATCATTGCTGCCAATCCTTTCTAAGCTATTCGAAAAAATCCTTCTAAAACGACTCCATCCGATTCTAGAAGAAAAAACACTGATCCCAAACCATCAGTTCGGATTTAGAAATAAATATTCAACTATAGATCAAGTCCACAGAATAACTAATATAATAGAAAAGGCTTTAGAAGAAAAACAAATATGCTCTACCATCTTCCTTGATGTAACACAGGCTTTTGATAAAGTCTGGCACAAAGGATTAGTCCGTAAGCTACAAAAATATCTTCCAAAACAGTACTCTGAAATACTGGAGTCCTATGTAATGCAACGATTATTTAGAATTAAACAAGAAGATGAATACTCAGCATTGAAACACATCAAAGCTGGAGTACCGCAAGGAAGTGTGCTGGGACCTGTACTATTTCTCCTATACACGAACGACCTACCACAAAATGAAGAAACTACTGTTGCCACTTTTGCAGACGATACTGCTGTACTTGCAGTAGGAAAAACCGTGCAGGAAGTTACCGAAAAACTACAAAGGACAGTAAATGATATATCTAATTGGACCAACAAATGGCAAATAAAATTAAATGAACTGAAGTCGGTTCATGTTAACTTTACAAATAAACACGTACAACACATACTTGTGTATATAAATAATAAAGTGGTTCAGCATTCGAACTCAGCTAAGTACTTAGGCTTGACTTTGGACGCAAAGTTGCGCTGGAAAACTCATGTCAAGAAAAAACGTGATGAACTAAATTTACGATACATTAAAATATATTGGCTCATAGGGAGGTATTCATGCCTCTCAATTCACAATAAACTGCTTCTCTACAAGCAAATATTAAAACCAATTTGGACATATGGCCTCCAATTATGGGGGTGCACAAGTAAGTCCAACCTTCAAAGCATACAATGCTTCCAAAACAAAGTATTACGCAATATTGTTAATGCGCCGTGGTACGTACGTAACGCTGATCTACATAGGGATCTAAAAATTGAAATGGTAGAGGACGAGGTTCGGAAGGTCGCTAGAAGACATGAAGTTAGGCTTCGCAACCATGCTAATTTAGAAGTAGTCCAACTACTTAATAATACTAATTTAGTTAGAAGATTACGTAGAGTAAAACCTTTTGAACTAGTTAACTAGGTAAAAAGAAAAGAAATATGTAACAACATAATCACACTAACAAAGTGATAATGAATTAAAAAACAAAAGGCAACAAACCAAAGTTAGTTCCTTAAAAACTGTACGTAAGTACATTAGTACATATTAGAACAAAATTGCTGATTAGTCTGACGACTAGGTGCGATCATTGGAAGGATGGTAACACCATGCCTTCCCTGGGTGTTTTTAGTGGGTGTTTACAGTCCCACACTATCGCAAAGCTCGCATGCGATGTCTTTCAACGATTTTCACCTAGCTACACGCAAAAAAAAAAAAAAATAATAATTCGCTGGGTGGTTTTTCGTACAATTTGCGCAGACCGCTGGGACCTGCTTGGTTTTTTCGCACTCTTCCGAGAGATGTTTGCCGGCACATTTAACGCACCGTGGTTCTTTCTGGCAGTTTGTCTTCGTGTGGTTAAAACTTTGGCAACGTTTGCACTGAGGTACCGTTCTCCTTCCCTTACGCATTGCCTCGATTTTGACCTTTATGTTTAGGATTGTCTTGATTTTGAAAATATCCTCCACATTCTCACTCCTATCAAAGGTGAGCATAAAGAGTGGAAGGCCGCGTTTGATAACGATATCTTTGTCTCCTTCCGTGCATTGCTTTTCCTTCTTGATAATATTCACGGCGTCAATAATTTTTAGGCCTTGTGTTAGCACGTCTTCCATAATATCTTCTTTTATGCAGGTCGAGTGGAGTCCCCTAACGATGACTCGCATCGGTTTTTCGTACTTATTTTCATAAGTAAACCATTGGATATTCTCTATGTTTAATTTAAGAGATAGTGCTTGGTAAGAATCAGAATCCTCTACGTTGATTTTCCACACGTTGTTTCGGCGTGAGATTATATTGTACTTCGTCTTCAGCGTAGTGGTTGGGTATGTATGGATCGGGTAGACACTGATTGGCATCAACTTGGCGGTGCCCAGCTGTTGCAACTTTTCATGCATATCAATTGTGCTTATTTTACCTCCCAGTGGTAACCACCGGGTACTGGTCTGCCCATCCGGGTAAGACTTGCTGAACTTATAAGCGCGAGTGTTGAACACGAAGAAAATAGCAACACTATAATGCTCTGTCGGAATGACTGCCTGATCGAGTCTCCGAGGTCTTACATGAGCCCCTCAGAAAGAGGACGTACGGCGGATGAATTCATTAGACTGAATCAACGGTGTCGTCAACAGTCGGGATGACAGCTACCTTGCTTGAGCTACTTCGACATATTTGGAGCTGAGGTCAGTGAGGATTTTTTTTTCAGGACTAGTCAGGGTCCTGAAACAGAGATGGTGGCGGATGAACCCTTTATGGGCCAACGGCAGCTCTCACATCCCCGAAGTGGGTTACTGACACCGGAGGAATCCGGCCCTTTTCGTCCAAGGGGTCCAACAAAGGGCCTGGCCCTCCAGGTTGGGGGTTGTACGCCGGGGTAACTGCCCGACTGCGGAAAACCAAACCCAGTTCCGAAACAACAACAAGCCTCGGATACGGATGAATTTACTGTTGACGAACCTAGCAAACGAATAAAGGACAACGAATTTCGGATCTGCACGTGGAATGTTAGGTCCCTTAACAGACCACGTGCAGCCGAACAACTGGCGGAGGTCCTGAACTGCTATAAAGCAGACCTAACCGCCATCCAAGAAGTGCGATGGGATGGACCGGGCAAGAAGAGGATGAACAACTGCGATATCTATTATGGCGACTGCTATCGGCAAAAAAAAAAAAGCGCTTATTTGGTTGTGGATTCGTCGTTGGCGGCAGTCTTAGGCAAGAAGTCTTAAGTTTCAGCTGTGTGAACGAGCGCCTTGCGACAATCCGCATCAAGGCTAAATTCGCCAATATTAGCCTAATATGCGCCCATGCCCCCACGGAGGAGAAAGATGACGACACCAAAGAGAGGTTCTACGAGCTCTTACACAAGACGTACGAGCAGTGCCCTAACTATGACATTAAAATTGTCCTAGGTGATTTTAATGCAAAGATAGGAAGAGAGGCGATCTTTGGTAGTACTGTCGGAAGGTACAGCCTACACGACACCACCTCCGATAACGGATTTAGGCTGATCGACTTCGCGGCGGGGCGAAATGTTGTCGTAGCAAGTACGCGGTTCCCGCATCTCGATATTCACAAAGGCATATGGAGATCCCCGGACCAATCAACCGTCAACCAGATTGACCACATTGCGATCGACGCAAGGCACTCCTCCAGTATTATGGATGTCCGAACGTTCCGAGGGGCCAACATTGAATCGGACCACTACCTTGTTGTAGCCAAGGTGCGACAGCGGATATCCCGAACACTGCCAAGACAAGTAAATACTGTGAGGAAGTTTAACGTCGGACGGCTACAATCGCAAGAGATCTCCAGAGCCTTTTCCGATCGAGTCTCTCTCAATCTCTCAAGATGTCCTATGCAGCCAGCATCAAATATTGAAGACCAGTGGCACCATTGCCAAATAGCCATTAGAGACGCCGCCTCTGATGTGCTGGGTTTCACCCGACCACCGCAAAGAAACCCCTGGTTCGACGAAGAATGCCGGCAAGCACACGCAGCGAAACAAGAGGCATACAAAGCGGCGCTGCAAAGAGCTGCCCGTGAGCTCTACGCGCAGAAGAGAAGAGACGAACACCGGCTTCTGAGGAAAAAAAAGAAAGAGCATGAGAAGCGCGCGATCGAGGAAATAGAGAGATGCTACTGCAGGAATGAGGTTCGGAAATTTTACCAAAGGGTAAAAAGAACCTCCCAAGGCTACAGAGCCCGAACCGAAGCCTGCAAGGACGAACAAGGGAACATGGTAGTAGAATCGCAGTCGATGCTGAGGGTATGGAGGAACTACTTCTGCAGACTGTTTAACGGCGATGACGAACAAAATCCCGCTGTCAGGCAGAATGAACCATTCAACCTGGACGATGAAGACCAACAATTCCGTCCACCCGACCTGGACGAAGTGAAGATAGCCATATCTAAGCTTAAGTCCAACAAAGCCGCTGGAGCAGATGGCCTAGCCGCCGAGCTGTTCAAAGCGGCGGGCGATGACTTGGTAAGGAGCATGCACCAACTCATCTGTAAGATATGGTCGGAGGAAAGTATGCCCGATGAATGGAACCTCAGCATTGTTTGCCCGATCATCAAGAAAGGAGACCCTCTGAACTGCGCCAACTACAGAGGTATAAGTCTTCTTAATATCGCCTACAAGATCTTATCTGCCGTTTTGTGTGAACGCCTGAAGCCTTTCGTCAACAACCTGATTGGTCCCTATCAGTGTGGCTTCAGGCCAGGAAAGTCTACCGTTGACCAAATATTCACACCGCGGCAGATCTTGGAGAAAACCCAGGAAGTCCAAATCGATACCCACCACCTTTTTATCGATTTTAAGGCCGCCTATGACAGCATTTATAGAGACGAGCTATACAGAGCAATGTCTAGTTTTGGCATCCCTGCCAAACTCGTCCGTTTGTGCAGGATGACAATGGAGAATGCACGCTGTTCCATTAAGGTCGGTAAAGAACTTACCGAGACCTTCGATGTCAAAAAAGGATTTAGACAAGGCGATGCGCTGTCATGTGACTTCTTTAAAATCGTTCTTGAAAAAATAGTGCAAAACTCAAACGCTAACACCAGAGGCACTATCTTCCAAAAGTCCGTCCACCTACTCGCTTACGCCGACGACATCGACATAATCGGCAGAACGCAACGTGATGTCACTGGCGCGTTCGTGGGCATTGAGACGGAAGCGGCAAAGATGGGTTTGGCGGTCAATGAGGGCAAGACAAAGTATATGCTGTCATCAAGAAAGGACACCCAACACCGATGTCTTGGACAAAATGTCACCATAGACAGATATAACTTTGAGGTGGTAAAGGACTTTGTCTACCTAGGCTCCGCTATGACTTTAGACAATGACACCAGCGCTGAGATTAAACGAAGAATAACTCTTGCCAATCGCTGTTTCTTTGGGCTAAGAAAGCAATTGAGTAGGAAAGCCCTCTCTCGAACAACTAAAGTGACCCTTTATAAGACCTTGATCATCCCAGTCCTACTTTATGGTGCAGAGGCATGGACTCTATCAAAATCGGATGAGGCTACACTTGGTTACTTCGAGAGGAAAATTCTTCGAGTAATTTTCGGTCCCGTCTGCATAGACGGTGAATGGAGGAGGAGATACAACGACGAACTGTACGGGCTGTACAGCGACATCGACCTGGCCAGAAGAGTGACGGTCCAACGACTGAGGTGGCTGGGTCATGTAGAGCGAATGGACGTCAATGCTCCGGCCCGGAAGATCTTTGAATCCACATCCGAGGGACGGCGCAGTAGAGGAAGACCGCGACTCAGGTGGCGCGCGCAAGTGGAAGGGGACCTTAACCAACTTAGCGTGCGAAACTGGAGACAGCTGGCTAAAGATCGTGCTGGCTGGAGACGCTTGTTGGTTGAGGCCCAGGTCCACCCCGGACTGTAGCGCCACCTTAAGTAATTAAGTCTTCAGCGTATTTTTGAGAAGGTTACGAAGTTTTCCGTAGTCCTCTATCCCGACAACATTTATTGCGGGTGGAGGGCGAGGTTTCGCTTGAGTTTTCGTCTTGTTTGTTACAGTGGCCTTATATTTTTCCTGTAAGACTTCGGGTGAGGTTGCAGCCTTACGCTTTTTGGTAGGTCGTTTTTTAACAGCCGGATTGGTTTCGCGGGCAAGTTCTTCTTCGTCCGTGAAATATTCCGTTGCTGGACAGTTCGACGTTGTCTCGAGATCTTTCGGTACACGAAGGTTTTTAAGATCCTCGTTTTCTTTTCGCAGAGAATCTACTTCCTTCTTAAGCTCATAGAAGAGTCGCTCCATTTCATTAAGTTTAGCTCGTAGTTCGTTGTTCTCTTTTACGAAGCATTGTGTTTTCACTGTGTCCTGATTAACCGGAGGACTTCTTTTTCCGGAGACATGCGATCCAGGTGGAGATTGATATATCTTCTTTCTTTTTTCAGAGGGATCTACAGGCGATGTTGTTGAAGTTGTCCTTGACGCTATCGGTGGTGATCTTAGCATACTATTTTTTTTTTCGCTCTGAAAGGGTCTCTTAGAAGCAATAGTTGGTCCTCCCCAGAAGAGGGACCGACCTCCGTAGAGGGTGGATTTTCTAGTGTTACTGGTCTACCACCTGGGGTAATAATTCCATGTGTTTGTTCCATTGCATCTTTTCGTTGTTGTATTTTATACCTTCTACCAGGTTTTGACACTGCCGTCCTTCTAGGATCAGTCGCAGACCAGGAAGCCGCCTACTATAGGTCAGACGCTCTTGGATTTGGGTTTGCCGTCGGTTTTACCCTTCAACTATAACCTGGCTGTCTTGGGTGGCCCTACCAGGAGAATACACTCCCGACAGCAAAGCTTATAGCATCACCAAGGCTACTCCCTCTGACGTTAGATTTTAGACGAATCTTACGACAGGCATACATTACCTCAAGGCTATTCTAACCCCGACCTTGCAGGAGGGCCTGGGATGCTCTCCCAATATGAGAAACAGTTATTTTGTTCCCAGCTTTTTAAAGCAAGGTTTGTCGCTGATTTACAAATTGCACAGAAGGGTTCTGGTCCTGTAAAAGGTGTTTCTGAACCTCTTCTGGCTAGTTCGTCGGCCTTTTCATTTCCTTCAATTCCCTCGTGGCCAGGAACCCACCATATTTTGGTTTTTTTTCTGGTGCATAGTGTTTGGAGGGTATTGAAGCAGTGTAAGACTGATTTGGAGTCAATTGTGAGTGTGCTAAGGGTATTTATAGCTCCGTGAAAATATGGATGTTTGCGCCTTTGATGCCTGATTTGTAAGTGAGGCTTGCGCATTCTTTAATGGCATGGAGCTCTGCTTGCAATACGCTTGTGCTTTTTCCCATTGGTATCGAGACAGTTTGGTTTGGTCGGAATATGCCGGCTCCGACCCCTGAGTCCATTTTGGAACCATCCGTATACCACTTTATGCCTTTCTGGCAGTTTGGTGGGCTACCGTTAACCCACGCCTTGTTGTTGGAAATCTCCGTGGAGAAACTTCTTTTAAAACATAGTGTTTTTGGGAGGCGGTCTGTGATCGCGCAGATCACATCCAGTTCTGGAATGTCCGAAAGAAGGCTCATCAGGTCCGCGTGATCACCGATGTCCATCTCCTCCAATTGTAACAAATTTGCTGAGCTGCGTATTGCACCTTTTTTTATGTAAATGTGGAGGGGTGTTAGTCCTATTAGAGCTTCTATAGCAGCTGTAGGACAGATCCGCATAGCTCCGGAAATGCCTAGACATGCTAGACGCCGTCTCTTGTTGAGCTTTACAATGGCGGTTTTCTGTGTGACTTTGTTCCACCATACTATGGAAGCGTAAGTGATGATGGTTCTGACCATCATTGTATAGATCCAATGAGTGATCTTTGGGGAGATTCCCCATGTTTTACCATACATGCAACGACAAGCCCAGAACGCACTGGTTGCTTTTTTGATTTTGTTGATGATGGAGATTTGATGTAAGTTTAAATTTCTTCTCTTGGTAAAGGGAACTATGATAGCCTTACTTGGATTTATGGAGAGATGTTCTTTAGAACACCAATCTAAGACTATCTTAAGGGCGTTTTGCATTTGTGTTGTTACTTCGTTAGCTACTTTTCCCCTAATGACGATGACCAATTCATCTGCATATCCTACTACTTTGAAGCCAGAAATGCTTAAAATATGTAGCAGATTATCGATTACCAAAGACCACAGTAGGGGCGAAATTACCCCTCCTTGTGGGCAGCCCTTAACGGCTGTTACTGATGCTGAAGTCTTTCCTGATGAGGCGGTTAATTTCCGACTTTCAAGCATCGCTTTGACCCATTTGATAGATGGATGATCTACATTTCATTGAAGTAGAGCGTTTGATATGGATTCATATCCGGTGTTATCAAAAGCACCCTCTATATCAAGGAAAGCGCATAGTGCAACCTCTTTGTTTCGGTATGCAAGTTTAATTTGAGATGTTAAATTTATTAAAGCACCTTCAGTGGATTCACCTTTTTCTTAGGCATATTGATAGGGGTGTAGAGGAGTGACTTTTGTTAGGCTTTCTCTGATATGTATGTCATTTATTTTTTCCATCGTTTTTAAGAAAAAAAGAGGTCAAGCTTATGAGACGATATGATTTACGTAGTTCGCTGGGTTTGCATGGTTTGGGGATAAATACCACGTTTACCTCCCTCCAAGCCCGTGGTATGTAACCCCTGTTGAAACTGAATAAGGCAATCATGGTAGGTAGAATAAAGTCCAGTCCATTCTGGATGAGTGCTGGAAAAATACCGTCTGTATCTGGTGCCTTTTATGGTTTAAATGAGTTGACAGCCAATTTAACCCTATCCGGAGTGAAAAGCTTTCCGGATAAGCTGTTATTTCTTCCAAGGCTTCTTGGGGGTGAATCCTCGGTAATGTGCTCGTAAGCTTCATCAATGAATTTAGACTCAGGGAAGTGGGCTTGAAGTAGGGTAATCAAAGTTTCCTCCCGGTCGCGTGTGACTGTTCCGTCAGGTTTGACTAGCAATCCCATGCAATTGGATTGATCTTTCGAGAGTGCTTTTTGCAGGCGAGCCACTGCTGGAAGCTTTTCAAGCTTTTCACAGTAGCTCCGCCAGGAATCTCGTTTAGATCTTCTCAACGCTTGGTTGTATTGGGTGAGGAGGGCTCGATATTGATCCCATTCCCCGGTGCGTTTGGCTTTATTAAAGAGTTTCCTCACTCTCTTTCGAGTACTTTCAAGGTTTGACTTCCACTATGGTACGCACCTCTTTACCACAGTACGTTTAACCTTGCAGCTATTTTCTAAAGATGTGAGGATGATGGCGTTTAACTGGTTAAGTGCATCGTCAGCATCGTTTGTTAGTAGTGGCGGTGCTGGAAGCATGTCAGATTTGATCGCTAGGTTTTCGCGATAGGTTTGGTAAGTTTATTATCGTATCGAAACGGCGCCTGTTCGATGTTGGAACTAAGTGCATGTGCATGTGATCTGACAGAGATGCTTCATCAGACACTTGCCAGTCTTTAACGATGTTTTGTATGTGAGGAGTTGAAAGAGTCAGGTCTAAGACTTCCTCTCTCATTGAGTTTCTAAAAGTTGGCTTTTTTCCCTTATTTAGAATAACTAGGTTGTTGCTACAAAGCTATTCTAACAAAGACTCACCTCTGGGGTTCTAGATTCATCTCGCGAAAAGTTAGAATACTCTATGGGGCAGGTATGGAGTACAATTGTGATTTCCACTCGACGGGCAAACCGACCTACTGGCCAACTGATACTTCAAAAATACCTGATCTGATAGATTTTTTCGTCGTGAAAGGGATATCTACCAACCACATTAAAGTTGAAGAGAGCTTTGATCTGTCATCTGATTATTCACCGGTTATTTTAACGTTGAGCGCAAAACTAGTCAATAACCAAGAGCCAGCTAGACTTACCTACTGGTAAAACAACTAACTGGGAAGACTTTAGGAATGAAATTGAAGAGAATGTTGAACTGAGCGTTCCACTTACGACACCTTACGAACTTGAGGTTGAAGTTGATCGCTTCGTTGAAGTCGTTCTGCTCGCTTCCTGTAATAATACGCCTAACCCAAGAAAAACGCCGGCCAAATACGGTTTACGATATCCGCCCGAAATAAAAGAAACGAAAAAAGGAAAGCGCGTAAAAAATGGCAACAGAGTCGCGCTCCGCAACATAAAGCACATTTGAATTATTTGTGCAATTTGTTGAAGACAGCTATTAAGGATTTTAAAAATCGGGCGATAGGTTCTTACCTTGAAAGTTTAACAGCGAAAAAAGATTCCAATTATTCACTTTGGAAAGCTGTAAAAGGCACCAAAAGGCTCAAAATCCCAGTGCCGCCAATAAAAATAAAACAAAATGAATGGGCAAGGGAAGATAAAGAAAAAGCGGAAGTTTTTGCCGCCCATCTACAGGAAACCTTTAAACCGTACGATGGTCGAGCGGCTTACGGCAGTACCAATGGTGGGACGGAATTACTATCTAACGATTTTTCATTCACATATGCAACGCTAAGGGAACTAAAACGTGAAATCGAATCTCTAAAACCTAAGAAAGCTCCTGGTTATGATTTGATCACCGGAGAAGTTCTCAAATTTCTACCTCGAAAAGCATTAATTAAGCTTCTATATATTATAAATGCTGCGCTCAGACTTAAACACGTGCCGAGCCAATGGAAAGTCGCGGAAGTCATTATGGTTTTAAAACCAGGAAAACCGCCAAATGAAGTAAAATCGTATAGACCAATTTCGCTTCTTCCAGTCATATCTAAAGTTTTCGAGAGGATATTACTTAGGCGCCTACAACCGGTTATAGAAGATAATAGTCTAATCCCTGACCACCAGTTTGGGTTCAGAACCAAGCACTCGACGATTGCCCAAGTGCATAGAATTACTGACGTAATAGAGAAAACATTTGAAGAAAAAAAGATATGCTCAAGCGTATTCCTCGACGTCTCACAAGCCTTTGATAAGGTGTGGCACGACGGCTTAAATTACGACAAATTCTCCCCGTAAGCCTATATGGTATCCTAGAATCATATCTCGGGAACAGACTCTTCCGTGTTAGACATGGTGTAGAATACTCGGAGCTTAAAGAAATTTCGGACGGCGTACCGCAAGGAAGCGTCCTTGGGCCGCTTCTGTATCTGTTATATACTCGCGATATACCAAGAGAAGATGGCACTATCCTTGCTATCTTCGCCGACGACACCGCTATCCTTGCAGTAGGTAATAAGATCGAAGAAACGACTGCAAAGCTGCAAACCACACTGAATAAAGTAAATGAATGGACGAGGGACTGGCGGATCGCCCTCAACGAAACTAAATCTGTTCACGTAAATTTCACATATAGGAAAACTAATGACTTGCCAATTTTCCTAAACTTGGCTCGAATACCCTTTGCTAACGAGGCCAAATACCTGGGAATGACACTCGACGCAAAGCTGAAATGGAATTCGCACGTGAAAATGAAACGTAAAGAACTCGATATCAAATATAGAGAAATGTACTGGTTACTCGGAAAACATTCCCAGCTCAGTACCGAGAACAAACTGCTTTTATACAAGCAAGTGCTAAAACCGGTGTGGGCCTACGGTATACAACTTTGGGGTTGTACCAAGAAAACAAATGCCAATATTTTACAAACTTTTCAAAATAAAGTACTAAGAGAAATTGTCAAAGCACCGTGGTATACTAGAAACGACAAATATCCACAGGGATCTCGGAATTCCTACAATCGAAGCTGAAACTAGAAGCTTCGCGCGAAAGCATAGAAACCGACTAATCGGGCATATCAACAATACAGTCCGACAAATTTTGGATGAGAGTAATTTATTGCGCCGACTACAAAGAAAAAAAGCACGCGCTTGCTATTCTCATAGTGTGTTTAGAAGATTTTCACCTACCCTCGGGGAAAAAAAAAAAAAAAAACTCTTTTATTTGTATCTCGGCTACCCCAAACTAGATGATGAGCATTTGCGTCGCAGCCGATGATTATTTGAAGTTGCTGGCCTGCAGCACGCTTAGGAGAGTACTCATCGTCTAGTGCGCTCAGGGTCCCGTATTCTGTTTGGCTTGTTATCGCCTCTACGTCTTACGGGACCCTGTTGAGAGTGGCCGTCTTGCCTACTTCTTGGATGCTTTGGGGGCAAGTTACGTCTATTGCCTTCCCTGTCTTCATGAGACAGTTTAGGCCTTAAACGGCTTCTGCCCGTTGTTGTGCAGTTACTAGCGTCCCTTTGTTCAGCGGTGCTTTTTGGTGCTGATACAATTGCGCTGTTTTTGGCACTTGCGGCTTTCATTGCTGCGGCGCTGGTACTGGATACTGGCTTTTCTTTTTCATCGCACGCGCTTTGCCTTGTATTTTCTGGGTGAACGTTTTTCTTGCCCTGATTAGTAGTTTTGTCGGAACTCTTAAGAATTAATCTCGTTTGCCCGAATCAGTAGGAGACCATTCCTTTGAGTTCGACCAGCTGTTTCATGGTGCTGTCGTTTACGGCAAAGACCATATGAGCGATATCTCTTTCGCTTGATCTTTGCAGGACTCTCCAAGTTCTTGTGTTTAACCCTCTGTTTTGTCTATCTGGGAGGGGTATTATCCTCGGGTCGCGTGAATTAAATAATTAACAAAGTTTATTGTTAAAAAAAATATTCTTTTATTAATTAAGTGAGCCGATCTGCTCATATGCGTTGACAATTCAAGACTGCCTATTCTTTACAAAGGTTTGTTCTTATATACTACTTAAAATTACGGCGTCCATCATATATCATCTGGATTTATGGTTTCCAGATGAGGACATTCTAGATTGGGTTGCGGCGTCCATCGTACATCATCCAGTTATCGTTTCTAGATAAGGACAACCTGGATGGGGTTGCGGCGTCCATCGCACATCATCTAGTTTATTGTTTCCAGATGTTGGTGATTGTGGGATCATCATCGTTGTTGTGAGTCCCTAACATAACTCCTCCCCCCTTAGCTGGTTGTTTCTCCTGGAACAATATCCTATATAAGGTTATGATTATGATAAAAATTATAATAGTCACATTTCCATGTAAGCCATAGTGGACTTTTAAATGATTTGAATATGTTTCTATAATTTCGTCAATATTATTAATTTTTGTAATATTCATTTCTACATTATTATAAGATATTTCTATTAAGTTGAACTTATCCTCTGTATCAATATTTATTGGTTGTTTTACAATGTTTCTTTGATTTGTATATTCTTCATTATTAATAATTATTTTACAATCTTCGAAATGAATAAGTACATTTCTTTTTACTAATATATTTCTTCGTTCATCAGAAGAACTATTTATTTGCACGTTACTGTTTTTGATTAATATTACACCTTCTCTTAATTCTAGGATAACATTTTTGTTTCTATTTGATTTTTTTATGCAATTATTTTTGTACTAGCTGGTGCCCGCGACTTCGTCTGCGTAGAATTATTACTTCGAGTAATTCAATTTAAATATTTATATCAACAAAATTATATCATAAAAATTCGTTATGCGGTGGGTCGTTAAAAGGTAACAATCTTACTTTCGCATTTATAATATTAGGATTATATCAAGGCTATCTTGAATTTTCTGTGCAAAAATGACAACTGACAACAAGACTATGTTTTAAAATAACATAACAGCATTCCTACCTGATTCCCCCGCAAATTTTAAAAATTCTCTTTTAGATTTGCTGCGACTTTAACTCTCTTCGGCCGTCGACTCTCTTTATCAAACATTAAATTAAACAAATCTATTCACCTAAAACACCAATTTAAGAAATTAAATTCAACAACGTAAGTAATACAGTTCAACTCCTTAAACTCTTTACTTCTTCACGTAGGTAATATCAAAACAACCACTAAAACAAAAACCTTAAAATAAATTTGTATTTACACTAACAAAAATTCTGTTATAAGATGATTTGTCTCGTAGTCACGAGTTAATACGTATATTTTAGTCTGAAGACAAAATGTGACTGCCCTGTACTAACAAGAAGCAAATAGGTATATATAACAGTTATAGAAGATAAAATATATAAGAGAGCCAGATTATATAAGCAGAGAGAGAATCAGTACTTCATACAACATCTCGCAATTTAAGTTAAATTAACAAAGTAAATTCATATAAGGAAAGTATAATATATAATTGGCTTAATGTAGGTACTAGATATATTAAGGTAAATAAATAAGAATTATATAAGTCAATTGTAAATTCATATATAAAATTTAAATCAGTTTTTTTTAAAAAAAAGGGAGAGCAGCAAAACAATAAAACTACTTAATGCGATCCTTAGGATAGGTAAATTTACATTTTACATTTTCAAAGACAGTTGGCGGTTTATTATTTTCTTTTTCTGGACTTTGCTGTGGTGAAGTTGAGGCTTCTTCTGAATGACTATCCAATATATGTTGTCTATTTCTTCTGTATATATTTCCATCTCGATCTTTTAGAACGTAAGACTGCGGTTCTTGACATTTTTCTATAATTATTCCTGGGGACCAATAAGATGTAGGATTCTTCTTATACATTATTTTTTGTCCTGGAACTAAAGATTTTAGTAGTTTAGCTGTTCTATTGTAATATGATTTAGTTTTTTCAATTTTGTTTTGAATGTCTTTCTGATATTGTTTGTAATCAATTGATTTGGGTAAATAATTTGTTGACATAGCCGGTAATTTTGTGCGAAGTCTTCTAGACATAAGAAGTTCTGAGGGCGACGGTAGGTTGCCTTTTGAGATAGTCTTATAATGCAACAAGGAAATGTAAGGGTCTGATCCAGATTCCTTACTTTTAAGTAAAAGTTTTTTAACAGTTTGAATAGAACGTTCTGCCAAACCGTTCGATTTAGGATGATAAGGACTTGAAGTTTTATGTTCGATATCCCAATCTCGGCAAAAATTTTTGAAAACTTCAGAGTTAAATGGCGGGCCATTGTCAGATACCATTATCTGAGGTATCCCATGACGAGCAAAAATAGATTTCAGCTTACTGACAACAAATTGACTACTATACCCGGAGGTTAGCAATTCGATCTCTATATATTTAGACCAATAATCCACGACTACTATATACATTTTCTTTTTGAACTCAAATAAATCAGTACCTACTTTATACCATGGAATTGGCTCAATTTTATGTGGATGTAAAGGTTCTTTTGGCTGTGAAGATCTATGACGCATGCAAATTTCACAATCGGTGACAATATTGTAAATGTCATTGTTTATGTTGGGCCAGAAGACTATATCTTTTGCCAGACTTTGACATCTTTGGATTCCTAAATGTCCTTCATGCAAAAGATGCAAGATTTCTTGGCGTAGGGAAGAAGGGATAACTATTCGGTTAGATTTAAATAAAATGTCATCAATAACATGCAATTCATCTCTTATTTTATAATAAGGCATGGATGATTTTAAAACAGATTTTTTATTGTCGGGCCATCCAGATTTAGTGTATTTTTTAACGTTTGTAATCACATCGTCGGTATTACCAGCGAGCAATGAAGGTCAATGTCACTTTCAAATGTTGTCATTGCACTTTCTGGCAATGCTGCCCTTGAAAGCGTGTCAGCTGTATACATGTACTTGCCAGGTTTGTATACAACATCCAATTCGTAAGACTGTAATCGAAGCATAAACCTTTGAAGACGAGCGGGGACTTTATATAGTGGCTTTGTGAACAGCGGAACTAGCGGTTTATGATCGGTCTCTACTAGGATTCGCTTACCATAGACGTATTGATGAAATTTGATACACCCAAAGAGAATAGCGAAGAGCTCTTTCTCAATCCGAGCATAATTTTGTTGACTAGTAGTCAACGTTGCAGAAGCATATGCAATTGGGCTGTTTTCATGCGCGATAACTGCACCGACAGCGCTTTTGGAAGCGTCAACCGAAAGGTTTATTATTTTATTTGGGTCATAAAATGTTAATACTGGGGCATTAGATATAAGCGATTTTAAGTTATTAAATTCTCTTTCATGGGCTTCACTCCACTGCCACGCTATATCCTTTTTTAAAAGTTGACGAAGATTATTGTTATTGACTGATAAATTTTTAACGAAGCTTCGTAAATAATTAATCATTCCCAAAAATCTTTGTAAATCACTGACAGAAGTAGGGCAAGGCATATCACAAATAGCTTTAACTTTGGAATCATCTGGTCGGATACCATGCTTATTAAAAATATGCCCAATGAATTTAATTTCGTTCAAACAAATCTTTGATTTGTCCTTATTGAATTTAAGACCAATTTGTTGTGCCCGTTTTAAAACTTTTTCCAAGATTTCATTATGTTTCTTCATAGTCGAAGCGTGTATTAAAAAGTCATCGATGTATATTATAAGACCATTAATATCACCGAATTGTTTCACCATTTCAGCATGAAATATTTCTGGTGCTGCATTAATTCCGAAAGGAAAACGCAAAAAACGATATCTACCAAAAGGTGTGATAAATGTACACAATCTGGATGAGTCGTCATCCAATGGAATCATCCAAAACCCAGAATTTGCATCTAATGTGCTAAAAATAGTGGAACCATTTAGTTTTGACTTGCACTCATCGAGATTTGGAAAAGGATAATGCGATCTAAGAATAGCTTTATTTAAATTTCTTGGATCTAGACAAAGTCTTACTTTCCCACTCGGTTTTTTCACTAATACTATGGAATTTACCCACTCAGTAGGCTCCTCAACTTTCACTATTACTTTTAATTTTTCCATGCGTTCTAATTCTTCTTTTAATAATTTTTCTAAAGAAAACGGTATTTTGCGCGGTAAATCCATTGTTGGAGTTATACCAGAAATTAGTTTTAAATGGCATTTGTTTTTTAATAGCCCTAGACCTTGAAAAATGTCACTATACTTAGTTAAAATTGTTTTGCAACTCTTTACATCTGTGAAATTGTTAATATTTGAAGTATTTAAATTATTAGAACTATATTTATTAATGCATGCAATTTTTATTTGATCTACCTTATTTATAAGCTGAAGTTGAACGCATGTTGATAACCCAAGTACTGCATGACAATATAAATCCAATATTTGAAACTCGATCGAGTAATAGTGTCCATTATACTCGCATTCCATGGAACAGCATCCTACAACGGGTAACCTCTCTCCACTGAATGTCATAATGCGAGTTGATGACGTTATTAGTTGATTAGATGAGCATCTCAGATGATTAAACTGCTGCAGCGACATAACATTTGCCTGTGCCCCCGTATCAATTTGACAGTCGATCGCTTGACCCTTTATTTTCAGCGATATTATCCAACTGTTTCTTGGCATTGGTTTGGTTTGCTTCAGAATGCCCAAGAATAAAGAATCAGAATCACTTTCCCGTTGGGAATCACAATCAGCATCGACATTTCGCACGTATGCGCTCTTTGCATTAGCGTTTTGGTTGTAATGGCACATTTTTGAGAAGTGATTATTTTTTTTGCATGTGTTGCATGTAACTCCAATTGCTGGGCAACGGTATCGGTGAATTTGTCCGCAACGGGAGCAAGTGCTGCTGGTTGATGGTGTCTTAGCGAAGCGTGGTTTAGATTTGTTGTTGTGTTGAGAAAATGATTTTGATTTGTGTGTAATGTGTTTTTCTGTATTGTAATTTTTTTGACTTTGTGCATTAAAATGACGGTTTATGGCATTGATTGTTTCGGTTGGACTTTGTATTTGTAATTGTTTTGCATGGTCTTTCGTTAGTTCAATCGATTTAGCTATTTCAAGTGCTTTTTCGAGTTTTATAGAACCTTCGTTTAATAGTCGTTCTTTTATGATTGACCAATTATTATGTAAGCCACACACAAAGATATCTCTTACTAAATCCTCCCGTAAAATACTGAAGTCACATGAGAGACTTAGATTTTTAAGAGATGTGACATATTCGTCTATAGACTCACCAGCTTGTTGAATTCTTGTGAAGAATTTATGTCTGTCCATGGTGTTCGCTACTTATATATATATCTATTGTTATTATTATTATTTGCATATTTACTTTATTATTTATTATTTGCTTGCATATCGACAGACAAAACGTTATTTGCCCTACCGTCTAACACTAGTTCTAATAATTTCATGTAATGCAATGTTCTGTTATCACTCTCTCTTTAGATTTCATTATTCTTCTTTGTGCTGTTGTTCGTTGCCACTAGTGCAAAAGTTTGTCATAATTTCTTTCTCTTTCGATATCCAACCAGCAAGCTGCAAACATCATTGGTATTGTATCAAGTAGCAATAAATATTCATCGTTCGAATTCACCTTTTTTTTTCTTCTGTTCTTCATCATTGGGAATCATACACAACCTACATCATTGCTGTCGCAGTTCAAATTTAAATCAATTGGAATTCATTAATTCGTAATCTATAACATAAATTTCTGGTCCTTCGAAAGCCGAATTTAATCGGAAAAATAGACAATTTTCGCAATATTTATAAAACAGATCGTTGCATACACGTGTTTGTTGAATCGTTTCTCAAACCCATTCCATCTCGTAATTCGGAGATTAAATCTATCTAAATTCCGGTGTGCGCGCAACAATTGTTTGAACTTTTTCGCAATTATACGTCGGTCTAAGATGAATTTCATCAAGGGAAAACGCGGACGTGCAAAGGCTGCTATTTCTCGCGCTGCTACCTTCGCGGAATCGGTAGATGTAAATACCACACTTCCAATGCTAGAGATTAGGCTAGATAGTCTAACGAAAACGTGGACTGAGTTCGTCGAATTGCAGAATGCTCTGTACGAATTTTCGGAGGATCCAAACTTCGTTGATCCTGAAGCGGAATTTGCGGAGTACGAAACGAAATACTTTGTTGCGCATTCGGTTCTTACCAATTTTATTCATGTGAAGAACAATGCTAGTGTCTCAACTTCAAGTCAGCCAAACGATTCGGTAATTGAACAATTGGCGAGCCAGCAAGCAACATTTTTGCAAAAGTTAAACACATCCAATGTTGCAACCTCCGTAAAATTGCCGCATCTATCAATACCCCAATTTTCGGGCGACTATAAAGATTGGCCTGCGTTTAGAGACTCATTCCAGGGTTCAATAGATTGTAATTCGTCGCTTACTTCTACGCAAAAACTTCAATATCTGAAGTCATTCTTATGTGGACAAGCTAGCAATCTACTAAAGCACATCGTAAACTCTGACAGCAATTATTTGGAAGCACGGGATCGCTTAGAAAGTCGATATGACAGAACTCCCGTTATAGTTCAATCATTTATACAATCCTTTCTATCGTTGTCCACCGCAAACTCTTCAAATGCGGTCGTATTGCGCAAAATAGCTGATGGCGCTGACGAGGTAATTCGTGGGTTAAACGCATTAGAATCAAACAATCGAGATCCATGGTTAATATATATTATTTTGCAAAAGCTTGATCCAGAAACCAAGCAGGCTTGGGCTGAGTTAATAGGATCAAGGGATGATGCGTCATTTAAAGAAATGCTAGACTTTTTGCAAAGTCGTTGTGTGTGTCTTGAATCCTGTTATACTCCTTCGCGTACCACACAATCACGAAGTAAGGTTCAAGGCGTCATTCGAAGCCACTTCATTGAATCCAATCGCAGTTGTCCTAAATGTAAATTAGACCACAGCCTTTTACAATGTCAATATTTTCTCGCACTTCCAATTGATGCTCGTCGAACATTTGTCAAGGAACAGTCCTTATGCTTTAATTGTCTTCGTCAAGGACATGCCTCAAATAGATGCCGGTCAAACAATCGTTGCAAAACATGCAGGTCGCGTCACCATACCCTCGTACATTCCACACTCTCGTCGCCAAACTCTACATCAGCTGCTTCTTGCACATCATCTTCTTCGTCGTCCAATATCTCACCGCCAATACAATCATCATCCACTGCTACAAGTGTTTATGTTTCTCCACCATATTCGGATTTACCCTCACCTTCGAATGCAGCACCAGCAACAAATTCATCAAACGTTTTTTGTTCACATGCAAATGCAGTAGAAAATTCGTTAAAACCAATTCGTTCTACCCAAACTTTACTGCCTACTGCCATCGCTCGTGCTAACGATAAGCAAGGAGTTCTGCAGAACATTCGATTGCTGTTAGATTCAGGGTCTCAAGTTTCGTTCGTTACGGAACAAACAGTGCAACGCTTAGGCCTCACTAGGAAAGCTGCTCGTATTCCTGTTCTTGGTGTTGGTTCCACGTCAGCAGGTGTAACAAATGGAGTTGTTACACTTCACCTCTTTTCGTGCGTTAGCAAGCAATCTGTTGAGGTTCAGTGCTACGTTATCTCAAAACTAACTTCGCTAGTACCTGCAGCTGTATCTACAATCGTTGATAAAAGCGTATTTTCATCGTATCCTCTAGCAGATCCTCACTTTAACTTGCCTGGTCACATCGATGTTCTTATCGGCGCTGATAAAGTATTTAGTATTTTTAATGGGACAGCTGTTCGTGGTCACCAAGGGCAGCCTGACCTCATTCCAACTATTTTTGGTTAGGTGGTTTGTGGTAACATGATAACCCCTAACTCGTTACCAACTCATTGCATTGATTCATACTGCACTCAATTAGAAACACCACTTGAGTTTGAGTTGGAGCGCTTTTGGCGACTAGAAGAACTCTCTCATGAAACTACACTTTCCATCGAAGATCAACGTGCTGAAGACATTTTCGCTAAATTTCATTCGCGATTACCTGACGGCAGGTACCTAGTACAACTACCCTTTAAATCTGATAAAGAGACTGATTTTGGAAACAGCATAAATGTCGCGTTAAATCGGTTCAAATATACCGAACGTAAAATATCTTCCAATCAGTATTTAAGGGATAAATATATAGCTTTTATGCGGGAGTACCTAAGTCTGGGGCATATGGAGGAGGTACCTTCCAATGAAATAAACATATCTTCAGCAAAATGCTACTACCTACCACATCATGCTGTGATGAAGGAAGACAGCAGCACTACAAAGGTACGAGTAGTATTTGATGGGTCAGCTAAGTCTGGTCACCACAAGTCTCTTAACGAAACTTTGCTAATAGGACAGACATACCAACGTGATCTCTTTTCCATATGCATTCGCTTTCGTCGTCATCTCTTTACTCTATCAGGTGATATAGAGAAAATGTTTCGTCAGATACGCGTTACCAGGAATCACTCGGACTTCCAACGAATTCTATGGAGAGAGTCAAGTGATCAACCACTGAAACATTATCGTCTTTCGACTGTTACCTATGGTACAGCATGTGCACCATTCCTGGCTGTTCGTACTCTCTACCAACTCGCACTCGACCATATGAATACGTATCCACGCGCGGCAGCAGTATTGCTCAATGACTTTTACGTCGATGACGTGATGACCGGAGCAGATTCAATCGATGAAGTCACTTCCCTTCGCTTAGAACTTATACAATTACTTGAATGTGGTGGATTTAATCTCCGCAAATGGACCACTAATTGTTGGCCCTTATTGGTTAGCTTACCAGAAGATCAGCGGGAGTTATCACTAAAGGACTTTGAAGAGTATTCCTCGGTCAAGCTGTTGGGATTGCAATGGTCACCTGCTCGCGATACCTTTTCGTAAAAGGTCAACATAAGTGATAGCTCATCGGTTACTAAGCGACGCATTTTGTCTGAGTCGTCCAAGATATTTGACCCTATAGGATTCTTAACACCAGTCATCATCTCCATTAAAATTCTCTTTCAGGAGCTCTGGCGAAAGAAGTATGCATGGGACGATCCTATTTCGTTAGAACTTACGGGTCAGTGGTGCTCAATTCGAGATCAGCTTTCTTCGCTAGAAGCTTTAAGTATTCCACGAATTATGCATCCAACAAAGGAAAATGTTGAATTCCATGCTTTCTGCGATGCATCCCTCGACGTTTACGCGGCAGTTGTATACTGCAGGAGTATAGACCCAACGGGTAATATAACCAGTACAATCGTCGCTGCTAAGAGCAGAGTAGCACCACTAAAAGTAATTTCTCTTCCCCGACTGGAACTCTGTGGAGCGGTTCTTTTGACGCGATTAGTTAAAAAGCTTAAAACTTCTTTGCAATACAAAGAAATGAAAGTTTTTGCCTGGACGGATTCGGCAATAGTCCTTCATTGGTTATCTGCGTTGCCCAAAAGGTGGTCAGTTTTTATAGCCAATCGCACATCAGAAATTCTATCTCAAATACCCAGGGAATCATGGCATCATGTGCGATCACATGATAATCCAGCTGACTGCGCATCCCGGGGCATTCAACCCTCTCATTTAATATCAAATGACTTGTGGTGGTTCGGACCTTCGTGGATCAGGCACGAACGAGATCAATGGCCCTACATCGCGCTCTCGCCCAAAGACATTCCAATAGAACACCTAGAAGAACGAAAAAATCCGCCTGTACAATTACTTGTATCAAAATTAGAACCCCATTATATTGTTGAAACACTCATAAATAATTCCTCGCGCTACCTCAAAACAATTCGTGTACTCGCTTTTATCCTTCGGTTTATTTCTAACTCGCGTGTGAACTTTGCTTCTAGAAATCGGCAATCGTTGTCATCGAGTGAACTCTCAAGGGCAAAAACTCATCTTGTTAAGTTCCACCAATCATTGTGTTTCTCGTCCGAAATAAACATTATCGCGAAAGGTGACGTACTCAAGGGTGGAAGCAAGTTAGCATCTCTAACGCCTTTCTTAGATTCAGACCATGTCCTTCGCGTCGGTGGTCGTATTCAAGAATCAGATGCAACTTTTTCCACTAAACACCCAATAATTATAGACAAAAACACTCGGTTTGCAAAGCTTATTGTCGAAGACATCCATAGACGCTACCTACACGTCGGTGTTTCCCAAATGTTTGCTATTCTTCGACAAGAATACTTCATCGTCGGTTGTCGCAACCTTTTACGCAAGGTCGTCCATGAATGCGTTTTGTGCTTTCGTCAACGTAGAATCACATCGACTCAGCTTATGGGAAATTTACCAGCTGAGCGCGTTCGGTTTTCGCGTCCCTTTAGTACGGTCGGAGTTGATTATGCGGGACCCATAACACTGCGTTTAAGTAGAGGACGAAATCCGAAATTTGTCAAGAGCTATGTTGCTGTTTTTGTGTGCTTTACAACAAAAGCACTTCACTTGGAGTTAGTTGGAGATCTCTCTTCGTCCGCATTCCTTGCCGCTCTTGATCGTTTCGTGGCGCGTAGGGGAAAACCATCCGAGATATGGAGCGACAATGGTACGAACTTTCATGGCAGCAAGCGACACTTAGATGAAATGTTCCAGCTACTCATGAACCAGCAGCATAACAACATCGTCGCAGATCACTTATCCAAGGACAGAATTGCATGGAAGTTTATTCCTCCTTCTGCACCTCACTTTGGAGGTTTGTGGGAGGCAGGAGTGAAATCGGTTAAGTTTCACCTCAAGCGAGTTATCAGCGATCATAGGATCACATATGAAGAGATGTACACCTTGTTAACGCAAGTAGAAGCGTTGCTCAACTCTCGACCTATGTGGCCTACATCTGACATGGATCCAGTCGCACTCAGTCCGGCTCACTTTCTTATTGGTGAACCACTAATCTCTGTTCCTCGTCCTGATATGTGTTCTCAAAATGTTTGCCCATACTCTAATTGGTCTCTCTTACAGAACCTCAAACAAGGCTTTTGGAAGCGGTGGCACTCCGAATATTTAACGTCCCTACAACAGCGTCCAAAGTGGCAAACCGTCAAAGCAGATCTTCATGTAGATGATGTCGTGATGCTGAAGGAACGAAATCTCCCACCGTCGAAATGGATCCTTGGGCGAGTAAAGAATGTTCATGCTGGGAAGGATCAACGAACTCGAGTTGTAACAATTGTAACACAGTCTGGAGAATACGTCAGGCCCATTACAAAATTAGCTCCTCTCCCTTTTTCTGAAAGAACGGAGTCTTTCAGGGGGGGCTGAATGTTCGCTACTTATATATATATATCTATTGTTATTATTATTATTTGCATATTTACTTTATTATTTATTATTTGCTTGCATATCGACAGACAAAACGTTATTTGCCCTACCGTCTAACACTAGTTCTAATAATTTCATGTAATGCAATGTTCTGTTATCACTCTCTCTTTAGATTTCATTATTCTTCTTTGTGCTGTTGTTCGTTGCCACTAGTGCAAAAGTTTGTCATAATTTCTTTCTCTTTCGATATCCAACCAGCAAGCTGCAAACATCATTGGTATTGTATCAAGTAGCAATAAATATTCATCGTTCGAATTCACCTTTTTTTTTCTTCTGTTCTTCATCATTGGGAATCATACACAACCTACATCATTGCTGTCGCAGTTCAAATTTAAATCAATTGGAATTCATTAATTCGTAATCTATAACACATGGCAATGTTGACTTTTGGCAGAAAATACGTTTTCAATCTAGACACCAAATCATCATATTTGACAGTATCCAGGTCCATATTGAACGAGTGAAATACGTCGAGGGAATCAGGACCCATGTGATGCAGCAGAAGTGCCACTTTCCTTTGATCAGTCTGCGAATCTAGGCTGGATGCACGAAGAAATATTTTAAATTGTGTATGCCAATTTTTCCACGTCAATGGCATGTTGGAAGATTTCAAGTCTAACGGCAAAATTGTCGGCGCGAATGTTGGCGTCACCATCGTTGTAGAAAAAACACTACCACTTGGTTTTGGTTCAACCGTTTCATCAAGCATTTTATTTTACGTTTTTAATTGAATTGACTTTACATTACGATTTTAGCACATCTGACACCATGTTATAAGATGATGCAAAAGAAAAGACTTTGTCTCGTAGTCACGAGTTAATACGTATATTTTAGTCTGAAGACAAAATGTGACTGCCCTGTACTAACAAGAAGCAAATAGGTATATATAACAGTTATAGAAGATAAAATATATAAGAGAGCCAGATTATATAAGCAGAGAGAGAATCAGTACTTCATACAACAAATTCAAACAAATTAATTCATCTATATCGTATTCACTTCTTGAATTCTTCAATTCTTTACTGTAGATATCAATGTGGGTAATATCACTACCACCAAAAACAAAAACCTTAAACTCAATATACATAATTTACACGCGCGTCATCGTGTACATCGGCCATCTGCGCATTTCCTCAGAAAAACATTGTCGCTGTTGATTATATCCACACTCACCTCGCCTACTTCTCTTTCGTTTCACTTAAGTGAAGGAAACTTCACGCAGTTTTTCTTGACATTATATGCTTGTGCGATGTGCGACACCACACCCACCCACCCCAAAGCAGAATAGTGATCAAGAACAACGGTTGCTGATAATTTTCGATTTGAGAAAATAAATTTTGTTTTTTCGTGTTAGATTTTGGGTTGTAGCTTAGCTTCTAGATGACACAGAGAGCTCACTGATGGCTTAAAATAATTATGGACGTTTTGGCTCTTGTTGGTATTTTGTTTTGTTTGCATTGGTTAAGAATTGTTTGAGTTAAAGCGATAAAAAAGGCAGTAAAGTCAGAAAAAAAAACACATTTTGGTCAAAAACGGTTCAAAAAAAATAAGCATAGCAATGAAATGAATAGCCTATGTCCTTCTCCAGATCTTAAGGGACATTTAAAAAAAAATTTCATCGAAATCTGTGCAGTAGTTTTCACGCCAACCGCGAACACATGAAAACAGCTACAGTTTTCTTATAAATGTATAGACTAGCTGTACCTGCTCGGCTTCGCCCGTGCAAAATGTGGCTTTAGAACAGTTGATGGAAAAAAAATTAAAGAAATTTATTGTGTTCTAGGGGACACAATTTTTTATTTCTTTTGATAATCGCTGGAAGGAAAAATCAAAAAATCATCGGAAGACATTGTAGAGGTATAAAGGAAGGAAGAATTCGTAACTCCTCCCCTCGAAGTATGAACTGAAGATCTGAAGTTCATTTTTATATTATAAGAGTTATAGTTCGTTACGGTGTAGTGGGCTTAATGGTGTTACTATATGTGAAATGTGTTTTGTGTATATATATTTAAGAAATAATAGTAAATTTAACAATTTTATGAATACATAGTTACAAATTATTTAAATTTGACAATTTTATGAATAGTTACAAATTATTTTTATTTGACAATTTTATGAATAGTTCCAAATTATTTTTATTTTATATTAAGCTACGGAGGATTTTAGGGTATTGTTAGGCATCTAAGATTATTTTTTTTTCCTTACTAGAAAGTATTTTTAAAATAATCAAAAAGAATTCTATAAACTCTGTATAGTCTGTAATTATTAAAGTGTCGACAAACTGAAATAATGAATATTATGTTTTCATATCATAACATTTAGATACTTTTATTTATTTATTAAATTCATTAGGAAAATATGTATATATTCCCCTAATAAAATTTTTTATTTATATTTTCTGTTTTTAATTTTTTGTTTGTGTACTTTTCGCCGATCGGTTTCAACAGTAATTTTGCCATTCTCTTTAACAACATGTTTGTTAAACCTGGGGGCTAATTTATTGCGTCTATCGTCTGATTCAAAAATGATTTCACTCGTGCTATAATCAGGAGGATCCCTACGTGATTGATTACGCCTATTTATATAGTTGTGTTTCTTTTTTGAGACTTTGATTATGTGTAATTTTCGTAAGATTTGCATAGTTCTTAATATGGTTTTCCAGATACTCTTGTTCTGTTAAATTGTCTAGTGTGGATGGAAACGGTTTGATTTTGTTTATATGGCCTGTAAGAAGTTGAAAGGGAGATAGTTTCGTTGTAGAGTGTATAGAGTTGTTATATGTTAATACAGCTTCATTAACTATTTCTTCAATCGGTGCGTAATTTTTCTGTAATTTTATAGATGTTTTTGCACATATAGTGTGGAAATCAATGTCGTAAACTTTCAAAAAGTCCCTAAACAATGTTGAGATGAACTCGCTCCCATTGTCAGACACTATTCTTTTCGGTAAACCGTGATGAGAGAAGTAATGCCGCAAAGACTTTATCAACTCAACACTTGTTCTAGCAGTCAACATATAAACGCTAGCGAATTTACTAAATTTATCTATGACTGTAAGAAAGTGTTGTTTGTATATGAAGTAAAGGGTGATTTTTTAGCTGGTTTGGTTTTGGCAACACTGGTTTTGACAGCTGACGTGTGTTTAGTACCTTATGTCAACATGAGGAAGTTCGAGCGGTTTCGACGGAGTTTCTGTTAACTCAAATTTTATCTGTTCCCTATTACGGTCATATTTATACCTATGACAAATGTCACAATTACTGATGACCTTTACAATAATATGCTTCATATTAGGAAAGTAGAAATTTCTTTTCAGATGTTCTACACTCTCGTTAACACCTCTGTGAGGAGAATTTGTATGATAATCTCTTATCAATCTTTTTTGCTCGTCTCTTCCTGTAACATCTCTTAACATTATGTGAGATCTAACTAGTTTAATCCGTGACCTATGGAAATATTTTGAATATACATTTTGGATTGTTCGAAATGTGCAATCGTCTGTTAAAATAGCGGTTAGTCTTTTAGAGTTCGTGTACTGGGATCGCTATGTTCAATTATATACCTTTTTTTCCTTTTAAAGATAATTTTCAGTTTGGCAGAAATTTCTGTTTTCGAACAGTTTTGACTTATTATAATTTGGTTTGAAAACTCGTTAATTGGACGTTCGGATATTGGAATAAAATCTTCCACATTTTCCCGGCCTGAATGTATTGTCGTTATGCTTTCAGGTGCGTAAAAATTGTTTTTCATAGATAAAATATCTGAGTTTTCTACATCGAGTCCGAGTAAACTTGTGTCGTTTGTATTTACCTCGATACGTGACAATGCAAATGCCTTTGTATTTTGTTTGCCTTTCTTGTACACAAACTCATAATCAAACTCTTCTAATCTGAGTCTCCAACGAACAAGTTTGGAGTTCGGTTCTTTTAAGGAAAACAACCACGTCAGTGGCTTGTGATCTGTCACAATTTTAAATTTTCTGCCGTATAGGTAGGGGCGGAAATACTTTGTTGCCCAAATGATGGTCAATAATTCCTTTTCAATAGTGCTGTAGTTCTGTTCGGTTTCTGATAAGGTCCGACTTGCGTAACAAATCGGTTTATCTGATCCCAAACAACCTTGTGAAAGCACTGCACCTATAGCAACATTACTAGCGTCGGTAGTAACATTGAAAGGCTTATGAAAATCGGGATACTGGAGGATTGGGTCATAACACAATAGTGTCTTGCAATGTTCAAAACAGTTTATATACCTGGAGTTAAGTGTTACTGTTTTTCCCTTGCGAAGGCATTCCGTTAAGGGCTTAGTTAATTTCGCAAAGTCCTTGATAAATTTCCTATAATAGCCAAGTAGGCCAAGGAAGGACTTAATTTGCTTCGCTGTTTTTGGGATGGGAAACTATTTTACAGCATTTATTTTTTCGGGATTCGGTTTTATTCCTTCTGGGGTATTATATGGCCTAGAAAAACAACTTCCTTTCGCAAAAATTCAGATTTTTCAAGCTGTACTTTTAAATTTGCTTCGTTTAATTTTTGAAATACGGCACTCAAGTTCTCGAGATGTTCCTGTAATGAAGTAGAATACACTGTGATGTCGTCCATGTACACCAGACAGACTTTGCCTTGAAGGTCCCTCAAAACATTATCCATAACCCGCTGAAAGGTTGAAGGAGCGTTCTTAAGGCCAAAGGGCATTCGAACGAACTCGTAATGTCCGTTGGATATATCTTGTGACTTGATCTCAATCTGATGAAATCCGGACGCAAGGTCAAGAGTACTGAAATACAAACACTTTCCCAATTTGTCCAATATATCCGTTATGTTAGGAATGGGGTAACGGTCATCTATGGTTTTGTCATTCAGTTTTCGGTAATCTATAACCCATCTCCATTTTTGTTTACCACTTGCGTCTTTCTTTTTTGGAACGATCCAAATACGGGAAGACCATGGAGAAAAACTGGGACGAATGATGCCCTGATTGAGTAGATCATTTATCTGCCTATGCAGTAAATCGGTATATCATCTTGAGTCTTTATTTCGTGCTTGATATTATTGGAAAATGTTAACTTATCCCCTTCATTAAAAAAAATTTTATGATACCTATTACATAGAGATCATATAGCTTTCTCTTCCTCTTTGTTAAGGTGTCCTGTTCTAATTAATTTACTAATATTTGTTGTAGGGTCCAAATGGTGCATGTTTTCTATAGAGAAAGTATGAGCTTCACTGAATGCATCTGTATCTTCAGGGGTGGGATTCTGTAAAAAAATGAAACGAAAACCACCTTCGAATTTCAAAAAACGAAAGACATCGCGCGAAAGTGAAAATTTGCTTCATGTAACTCCTTTCGTTTTCTTCTTCTCGTTCGCAAGGGTTTAGGAAACTGTGTGACAAAAAAGTTAAAGCTATATATGAAATTTGTTGTGCTGACGGCTAACAGCTGACCGCTTTCAATGTGGATATTGTTTGTTTGTTGTTGTTTTGGTCGTATCCAAAGGTAAACACTCGCATAATAATATAAGTTGTACAATTAACAATTACCGTCATACAAACTGTTTATTTAAATTAATAACATTCTTATAGGACGTCAACAACAACACAAACGCAACAAAACAAATGGAGAAGTGTCAGACAAAGCTTGGGGAAGAGATAAGGCCGCAAAAAAATGGGAACAATTATGTAGAATATTAAATGAAAATGGCCCTCCCATAAAAAATTACTGAATGGAAAAGGTTTTATATATTGTTTCGAAAAAGCAGCGCTTTGTAACATTTTCTTCTAATAGAGATGGAAATTTTATCCATTGCGGACAGCGTACATTTTCCATTGCATTAATTGTTTCATGTAGAATTTTCGACAATGTACTCTGTGCGAGAGGAGATGCAAAGTCGTTCCCAACTAACCATTGGTAACCACCTCCAGCCAGTACTTCAAGCGTGGAACATAGCCGTAAAATGGGAGCGACGTATGTGTTTCGCGTTCCCGTGCAAAGGTTAATGTTGTCCAGCACATACTTAAAAGCACTTTTATTTAACCGAAAGCGTTGAACAAAACTAAAAATAAAAAATAAAGTAAACGTAATATTCAATGCACAATTTAATAAACAAACCTTTCATCGGGCAGCGTAAGAGGATCCGAACAATCTCGAAGATTTTTTCGGATTTTTCTTAAATTTACACAATCCTCAACATCGCTATCATCACTATCGCTTGCTATTAATGAATAACTCGCTAGCATATTTTTTGTGAAATACAAATTTGTCACAGCCACTTATTAAACAACCAAAATTAATGAGAAACGTCAAACAAATAGCATTCGCTGTGTTCCTTTCGCATGAAACAGAAATATCTTTCGTTTTTGGAGTTACATGAAGCAAAGAAAACGAAAACGTCTATGAAATAGCTTTCGGTTTTTTGCTTTCGCGCAAATGAAATTTACTTTTGTTTTCGAAGTTACATAAAACAAACCGTTCGTTTGAACGAAAACCATTGAACGTTGTTCGACATGTGTGTGACAATGTGTGTGGCAGATCAGACGTATTGAGAACTTCTATGTATGAGTACCACTTATGAGCATTATACAGACCTTCCGAAATTATTACATTAGGCGTTATTTGAATAGGCTAAATATAAACACTACCAGATTCCACATCAACCGGTAATAAACAAACCATTTTACATAGGCCTGGAATGGTATATGTTCTGGACATAAGATTTGGTTTGAAACTTAAAGGAATACTGAAACTTTTAGTTTTCAGGACAGAATTCCTAATGCCGATAACAATACCCAGGTCTTGCAAAATATCCATTCCAATTAAGTCATCAAAATAGTTGTTTTTTTGTTTCCAATTCGGGTAAGCCTCGCAAAGTAATTTCCTGGTCGACAATTTATTTCGATGTTAAAAATTGTTTTAATTTCAACTGGTGCAATTTTTATTGGTTTTATATACGTCAGAATATTTGGACCAATAAAAGAACGATTGCTTGAATGTTATGTTGGTCAATTGCATAACAATTATCTTGTGGCAAGTAACTGTTATGCGATTGATAAAGTGTTTGCTGTCCCGAGTTACCATTACTGTTCTGATAACTAGATTCTGCGTTAAATAAATGTTGTTGCCTATAGGTTTGAGAACTATTTCTCGAATTTCTAGCAGTGGTACCAGTAGATGCATCCATAGGTTCAGGTGGTGGTTGTGTTGGTTGCCTTGATTCTGGAAAATGTCTAGCACCAGAGTATGAAGGGAAAGTGTTGTTTTGATTATTGTTTGAGTTATGCCTCAATGGCGTATATTGTACATTTGAAGGAATTATTTGTCTAGGAGGTGGATATGAATTTCTCACTGCAGGTGGCATAAAATGCTGAGGATATTTTATTGGTTTATACTTTGTTCTGGCATTCTATGTATACTCTGAGGATTTCTAAAATAAAACCTGTTTTGCTCTTTTATATACATAAATTCAGGGCTTCAGCTAATTTTGTTGATCTCATAGCTCTTACTGTAGACCCTAACGGTTCTCTAAGACCAGATAAGAATGCATTTAAGCTCATTTCTTGATAAAGTACTGTCTTTGCCTTAATCACATTTACATTTTGTTCATGCAACCTGACATGATTCATTATGGTTGAAAATATATTAATTACCTTCGCGTAAAAGCTTTCAACATTGTCTTGATATTGTCTCAATTGATGAAGATCACGAATTAGACTTGTGTCATTACGTTTATCGGCGTAGTGAAGCACCAAATTATTCTTTATTTCATCCCAATCAATGGATGTACCATACACATTTAATACTTCATTCGCCGGTCCAACAATTTTATTACGAATTGCCCGTAATATAATTCGTCCGTAGCTGATTCCCCTTACTTGCTGCATGTGAAACAAAATTTCATCAACATTGCTTATAAAGTCAAAAAGTAAACGAGGATTACCGTCAAATGTTGGGATGTACTTAATTGCATCTGGAATCCTTAGCGAATTAAAAACATCCATGGCAACATTCGGCATCATTTTAATCGAACAATCCGAACTTGTATTTAAAGAAGCTTTAAATTCGTTAGCTATTGTAACGTCAACGGCATAAAATTTATTGTATGCAGAATTTATATCAGAATCTTGTGAGTCAAATTTTTTCAAAATTAATTTTAATCGGTTTAACCTTACTAAAACTAGTTCTATTCAAAAAACTAACTCTCTTATATTGTAATTTAATTTTTCTTATGTATGGCGACATAAAACCCAACAAGTTTATTTTCACAAAAATTGGACTTACCTTTAAAAAATTGTATTTCCAAGTTAACAATTTTTACTTGTATTTGATTTAATCTAAGATAAATTGTTTTATAATTTTTTTTTTTTTATTATTTCAATATTTTATTAAATAACTGAAAATTTGTAAGCACTACAGTATTAGCATTTGCCTTTGATTCAGTTAATTAAAAATATTTATCTAGGCATTTAATTTTTAATTGTTTTATACACATTCACTTTACAATATCAAAAGTTTTGCCACTCTCTAATTACTGAACTACATGTATCCTTATTTTTTGGAGAAGTGGTCCTTTGTACCAAGAGTTCAAAAACTGCCGCTTCGATGATCCGAAAACGTGTATTTAATCCAGGAATTCGTTAAAAACTACTATTTTTTCACTTAAAAATCCGGATTCTTGGTTTACTGACTGCGCCAGTTACGATTTATGATTCCTCGTGTAAATCAAACAAAGAAATGTTTACACGTTATAACAGATTATTTATTTTCTAATTATAAAACAAACGAATATACAATTTTCTTTTCCTTTTCGGGGTCTTATCTTTGCTACAGCCAAAATCCAACTCATCGACTGTACTTAAAAACAAGCCAAAGCAAGTGCCAACATCGCTTGGCCTTGGTTATGAGAATGAACATGTACATATGTACCGTAGATTTTTCCCCAAGCGAGTGCACTCTGCCAACAGTTGGTCGATGTTGTTTTTAATGTTTCTGCTGATGCTGTTGGTGTACAGTGCTGATTTTATGTACAACTTTTGCTTATAAGCCGACAAGCTGCGAAATCGTTATGGACGATGTTGTTGCTTTTGCTTCTGATGGTTTTTTTTTATTGTTGACAAGCCAATTCAAGCACCGGTATCGGCGATAAGGCTTTATGAATGTGGATATTCGACATTCGTAACTCCCGTGCATGAATTATAAACACCGTTTCCCCTTTACCACACCCAGTTACAATGAATGCCTTAATAAAGTTTTTCTGTAACGATATCACTCTCAATCTAGTTCCATTACAAAGCTTGGTGGGGGTTCAAAGGAAAGGAAAAATACCCGCGAAATGGATAATTACCCACGATCTGGTATCACTGATATCTGTAACTATTTGACATTTCTTTCATAAAAACTTTTTTTTGTGTAAGCAAAACAGAGATAAACAAACCTTCCCTACATATTTTACATTTCATTTGCCTATTTACCTATTTTTTTTCCTGCCTCTGTCTGTCTCCCTCTCCCTTACAGGAGTAAAGTAAGGTTAAAAGAGATGACAATATATTGCGCGGTTAGTATGTGAGTGAAGTGCATATCCACGCAGGTGAAAATCGCAGAAATGTTTAAAATTTTTACTATTTATTTAAAATCCTTTTAAGTTTTCGAGTTAATGGATATCCTAAGTTGTACCCGTAGATGTCCTCTATAAGTTGGTGTTTAGTATGTTAAAATGCTCCCAGTATTTTCGAACGGAAAGCGTTGCAAAGAAAAAAGCGAAACAAAACGAAAAAATAAATTACTCTTGTCGAATTTTTTCCGGAATTAATAGAGATATAGATTTGAAACAAAGTGGAGATTGTAGGCCTAGGTATCCTCTATAGGACTGAGAAAAATTCACCAGAATATATTCAGCAGTTTCCAAGATTTTTGTATTTAAAGACATGCAGTCAAATTCAATCTTAGTCGAACAGAACTACACCGATTTTATTTATATGTGTTACGTGTACCTGCAATGGGAATAAGAAACCATTAGAAACAAGAGGAACAACATAACTATCGACAAGGGGTTGGCTCAAGTAACTGCCCAGTAGCAGAGACAAGAAACAGCCCCAATAACCAAAGGAATGCACTCACCGACATATGCCATCACCAACGACCATGAACCATTGTTGTTTCTTACTAATTCACAAGAAACATCATCGAATGGTTTACACCCGGTTCACCACCGCATCCATTTGTGGTTAGGTTTTGCACCAATTCGATGATTGTTTCTTGGGTTCCATTCCCGAAATACGAAGGAATGAGGTTGGTTGCAGATGTTTTCATAGTCCTATAAAGAGTAGACTAATAAGAAAGGAAAATATGCTGGGAAAAGATAAAATATTTAAAAAAAATTGATAAAATTACCTGTGTGCATGTCTAAACGCGTGTCTCCATTTCTGCCCTTCGATTTGTTTTGACATTTGTTGAGTGTTTCGCGCAGGTAATGTACTCCAGATGCACCACTTACCTTTGTCCTTGTCTCACGTCTGATTGACAACACTTGCTACCCCTGTCGTACACTCTGCTAGTGTTTGTAGCGAATTGTCAAGTAAGGTCAACTCACGATAGCGAATGTACGAAGAAATCGTTATTAGACCAATTAGGTCGACGTTAGGATTTTAAATTATATTCTATTTTTTTGTATGTCACTTAGGTAATGTTAGATGTTAGTGTTACGTATTTAAGTGTTAGGTTAATAAATAACCAGAGTGATTCGGGCAGGGGTCCGGAAGGTTTTAATTTTGTGTGTGGATAGGAATGCGAATAGTATAAGGCGATTCGAGGAAGTTAACCGTGACCAGAACATATTTCACTCGTTGAAGTAGGAAAGGGAAAGGGAAGAACGAGAAAGAGACTAGCCTACACACGCAATGATTCGGCACCCGTTCTAAAACTGCGTTGTGCTGAAATCTCACAGGGGAAGGCAGAAGCACTCAATAAAGGAGAGATAGGAAGACTAACGAAAGGGCATTGACACTTACTTAATTAGCGATATATGGGTCATTACCAATCGTAGCATCATAACGAACAGCTGTGTCGTTTACAGAGTTGCCGAGTCATAGTGCGGTTATAATTCAATTATTTTATATAAGTAGAGTGAATTTTCGAAAGAAAAAAAAAATATAAAGCGAATAGTTTTGTTCTCCTTGGAACAAACTTTGGGGATTTTTACATCATAAGCGGTGCGATTAAGCGCAGGGAGGTAAAATATATATACATACAAAAATTAGAAAAACCAATTATAACCAAAAGTGGTATCCTATATTCACCTTAGACAATTTTGAAGAGATTCAGTGATCTACAAAGGGATAAATAAGCCTATACTAAGCAGAGGTATGTGTTCTGTGGTCATGGATTTGGACGATGAATTTAGTAATTTTTCTATACAGGTACTGGATTGAGGCCACCGGTCGTAGAGACGATCCAGACCTCTGCCGGTCGTCTTTGTTACCGCCAAGCATTAAACTCGCCGCCACCTACGCTCCTATACGGGAATCAGAACAAAGTTCAAAGCCAGAGAAAAGTAGCGTTTTAAAAAGAAAACCTGTGGGAGGTCCCGTACTTTGGCGAGCGGTTATAGGGTTTGGGCAACGGTCACAAGAACCGTTCAGGCGGACAAAGCCTCGCACCGGATTCTTCACTGGCCGAGGACTTTAGAGGTCACCTATTTAAGAAACAAAGAACAACAACAATACTAACAACTGGACCCTCATAGAGGTCAAACTGAAGAAAATCTTTTTATTAGCTTGAAGTGCGTTCCCTAGTTTAAGTTAGTGAAGTTGCCAAGTGTTCTATATTTAAACCATTCGGTCGCGAAAATAGGAGTTTTAAATTTCCAATTTAAGGTGTTTCACATAGACGATTTCTCCTAGTGCTGCGCGCAGGACGACGAGGGATCCTCACCACCTTCAACGCAACGTAAGTTCGTTTTATATATATTTTTTTTTAATTTTCTTTCTGTTTAATTGAATGAAGTGTAGTTTTAAGATATAATTAGTTTCTTTTTTTGGTTTAATAATAGATAGATACATTGGTATCTTGGCAGTTATTTTTTTTTTTTTTTCCCTTTTTTTTGTCGTTTAAATTTTTTTGCGAGACTAGTAAAATCTATTAACTATAATGTTAATAATGGAATAAGATCTAACAATTAGTATAGTTGATGAGCCTCGCCAATAAAAAAATTTGTCAATACAGATCAATATGAAAGTGTTTCCGTATCGCAGAATGGAGTAGGTCATAAGGTGATGTGGTGTGTGGGTTGCTGGGAAGGCCGTTCTTCCGCGAGTTTGTCGGAGTGACTTCGCGAGAGGAAACAGACGTATACACACTGATGACAGAACAAGAACTACCCCGTCCGACGAGTTTAGCCGTGCAACCACGAACGTGCCACCGTCCTCCTCCACCACGCTGAAGATGCCTCTGTGGCCTGACCTAAGCTCTTAACATATGATAAACAATTTTTTATAGTTTTTAGGTGTCTGAGTTTTTTATTGTTTTCGAATTTTAGAAAGGTATTATTATTTTTGATCATCTCTTCTTCTTTAATGTCAATTTGCATAAAATCTTCATTGGGGATGGGGTAATAATATATTTATCAAATGTATGAATCTGATTAGGTATTTGAATTATGAAAATTATTAGATCATTTGAATACTCTACAGTTGAAAGTTTAATATTTTTTAATTTGGATAGATCTATATTAAAGTTAATTATTTCGTCTGTTGTTAGTAGGCTTGTCGTCATAATCTGTAGTCGGCTAGCTAAAATAATATTTTGGATTTTTTCCACTACCTCTTTAATTTGTCGATTTTTCGTAAGTATTCTAGCACTACTATTCGTTTTTCGGTCATTTGAAATTCTAACTGGTATCCTAATTCATTATTGTTTTTGGTTGTAATTGCGTTTTTTATGATTTCTATTTCATTCTGAATCTGGTTGTTTATTATTAATTGATTGTTATTGTTTTTTATAAGATTATGGTTATTATCAGTAATAGCTTTAAGTTGCTCTTCGATTTCAGCTTTGTCTTCATCGTCCATCGTGCCAAATAGAAAATTGAGTGCTCGACCTCCTACGTTAATTAAACTTCTTATTTGTCTTTCGTGGTTTGTTTGTGTCCTTTAATACTTTGTAGCTCTCCTCGGAGTATTTCTATCTCTTTTTCGATTGTTATATATGATCTGTCCGATGGTGATTTTAATAACGCTTTTCTTTGTTGAAGCCATTGTTCGTTGATCAGTGTTATAACAGAATTTATTTCTGTTAAATTAATTATATTATGCATTATTGATTTATATTTATCTACCACTTCCACTTCGTCATATCGAATAATTGAATAACCATTACATTTCTTCTATTATTATTTTACTCTTTACAAAAACTGTGAGCGACATTATTATTACTAGTACTTCGACCCTCATTTTACTTCGCGTCTTGTTCGATGTCCGAAATTAAACTGAACTTATTTTAGGAGTTGACTCTCTGGTTGGCTCTAATCAGATTTTCTTGATTCTTGAACCGAGTAACCCTTTCTCTTTGGATGTTCGTTGAATGTTAATTGTTTAGTTTATTGAACTTATTTCGTGGTTGAGTTTTATGACGGTCTGCTCTTGAGTTCTTTACAAACCCTTCTGTTTTATTATCGCTATACACTTCTCTATTTTTATTGAGGTTTTTTATGTTTCTTTCTTTTTTCTTGAGTAATAATTCGTAGAGTGTATTATTATTGATATTTCCGTTTTGAATATCATATGGCCTTTGTTAGGTTGTTGCATGTATGGACGTGTTATAGAAAAGATTTGCTTTATGTACTGCTTTACGGGTCTCGTGTATAGTGGGATTTATTTTTCCGTTAAGGATTGCTCTTACTTTTTCTGCTAGCGTTCTGTGAAAAACTTCGATATCCGATATCAATTAAGATCGTGGTGTCGTGGGGTCAACACGTACTTTGTTCTGTGCGCGCAGTTCTTTATTTTTTCCAGAAAAGTTAACGATTAAATAAAGTATAATGCCTTGTGTTTGCAAGCAGAAAGTCGAACGCAGTCAGCCCAAAATTAAATGTGTGGGTTGCAGTGAATATTTTCATTGCAATTGCGTTAATATACAACCGGCAGACGTTGAGTTTTTGCAAAAATCTAATAAGCAATTTCGTTGTAAGAGTTGCTCTGCTGTACGAAGGGGATCCCTTCGCTCTCCCCCCCTGACAAAACAGCAAGCAGAACGACAACCGCAACAAATTTATGATGCATCGCCGCTCTCAATGCAAACTAATGCAGAGGAAAATCATCAGCTACATCAACATCAAGAGCTTCTTCATTGCCAGCAAAATCAACTACAACAACACCAGCTAGTTCAAGAAACGGTTCTACCTCAGCAGCAGCAGCAGCACCCACAGCCACAGCCACAACAACAGTGTGATACCCGTCATAACGATAAAGTGATAACTTTAGAGACAGTGTACAACGAAATAGTTGCTCTTAGATATGAGAATGCTCATGCTCTCTCTTTAATAAGCTCGTTACAAGAAGAAAAAAATAATCTATTGCAAACAGTCAGCGATCTACAAAGAGAAGTGCATTTTTTGCAACAAGAAAGTAGAGAAAAATGTGTTGAAATAGTGGGTGTACCCAATGTAAACAATACCAACGCATTGAATTGTGCTCTGCAAGTTTTTTCTAAGGGTGTATGCGAAGATATATCTGAAGCTGATATTGACAATTGTTTTGTGAAAAATGTTAAGAAGAACAATAATTCAGTTGGTAATATTTTAGTGGTTAAATTTATTTCGAAGTTAAAGAAAAATGTAATTATGAAGAACAAATTAAGCAAAAAAAATAATTTAACTTCAAAGATATTTAATTGTGAAAAAAATAGTAAAATCTATATAAATGAATCTTTAAGTGGTGCGACAAGATATCTTTTGAAAGCTGCGCAGAAAGCTAAGAAAGAAAAAATGTTCAAGTATGTTTGGATTAACAATGGGAGAGTACTCATGCGTAAGAGGGATAATGACAAGTACATTGTTATTAATTCAGAGGTGGACCTTCAAGCACTAAATTAATATGCAAGATCCAGAAGTTAATATACTAAATATTCCCTCTGTCAACTGTGTAGATGTTGACTCCCATGATCTCGTTTTTAACCAGAAATACTTGAACAATTTTCTTATTATTCACCAAAATATTAGAAGCATGCGTAAAAATTTTGATAACTTTCTTATACATTTAAATTCATTTGTTAACAAGCCTGATTGTATTTTTTTGTCGGAAACGTGGATATATGAAGAAGAAGAGTCTTTCTTTAATATTGAAGGATATGAACTCATACCTTGCAGCAATAACGAGTATGCAGCTGGCGGTGTCTTGGCTTTTATTAAAAGTGAGATAAGCGTTGTAGATGATTGCTATAATTTGCGTAGTTGTGATGTTTTAAAAGTGAAGGTAAACGACAAAAAGTTAACATTTTTCTGTGTTTACCGATTTAATGACCTATCTTTGGCCAATAATTTGTTTTTTGTGGAATTAGAAAATCTATTATCAAGCGAGTCTTCTAATGATATAATTTTATTGGGTGACATCAATATTGATATTTTACAAAATTCTATTCATGCAGACAATTATTTTTATTTATTGTCATCTTATGGCTTAGAGTCATGCATAAACAAGCCAACTCGCATTTCTGATTCTACCAGCACATGCATTGACCATATCATGGTGCGTTTTTTTAATACACAAAAATACCATCTCAGCAGCTCTGTAATAGATTTGCAGTTGACTGATCATTGTATGACGTGTTTGAGCTTCGAATATGACTCTGACAGATCAAAGAATATACCTTCCTGTTCAACTTTTGTTATAACTGATTATGTATCGCTTAATAATCTACTTCGATCTGAATGCTGGGAAAGCATTGTAAGTGTTAGTGATCCTTCCAGAGATTTCTTTACGTTTATAGAGACTCTAAGTAAATATGTTAAGCAATGTTCGAGTACAAGAAAAAAAAGTGAGTCTAAATTCAAAAAACTAAAGCCTTGGATTACTGTTGATTTACTTAAAAAAATTAAATACAAGTGTTTGAGACTAATCATTATATTTTGTAAAAACACTTGCTAATCTCCTTAATACCTAGCTATTTGTTATATATACATATTTGTTTGCTCTTAAGTTCATTTGTTGTTACCTTGATGTCTTTTCAATCACTCTAATCTAACGACGTCGTGTCTGCGTACACATTTCTTACGTTTTTATCACTTGTTCGATTGTCCACTCAGGCTCGCACATCTGAACAACAACAATTCTATTGTTGTGCGAAAGTTGTGTGGGCGTTGAGTGGGCGAGAGAGCAAGGATGGTCATTTATGTTTGATTTTACGAGCTCTCTGCCACTTGGATTTAGACCACTGCAGACACCACATCGTTGGACTTTTGAAAGCTAAGTAGCATCTTGGATCGTACATAATCTTGTAATAAAAACAATTCTGTAATTGCACATTTCTAATTTGTGTTTGAATCTCGCTTGGTGCAATTACCATTGTGATATTTCGTTCGTTTCTCATCATAGAAACTGGTCCTTCTGTAGCCGAATTAACAATTGAATCGGGTGAAATAGAAAACCATAAATCGATTATTCGCGAATTGAACATTTTTTTTTCGTTGCATGTGCATGGTGTAGTTCTTTGCTTTCATATACATAATATAATATTTCGATGTACAGAAAATCCTCGTGTGAGAAATATTGTGCTGCGCTTATTGGGAAAATACTGTTTCCTTATAAATTATAAGAAGAATTCCCTCGTGACATTTTCTCTTGGAATTATAACCGTGTCCTATAATTTTACAAAGAGTTTTGGTGCGTTTGAGTCAGCATTGTACTAAGGATTTTCACGTAAACCATAATATTAAAATGAATGCTTTAAAACAAAAACGTGGTAATGCAAAAGCCTGTTTCAACTATTCAAGACTCTACCGATATAGAAATGTTAGAAATTCGGTTAAGCAGAGTAGTTGAAGCATGGTCAGAGTTTTCTTCGCTTCACTACGAATGTTTGAAGCACGTGGAGGAAAATGATATCGCGGATTACGAAAAAGATTTCGGTGTATATGAAACCAAATATTTCGAGGCTCACTCTGGTTTAAAAAAGGCAATTCGCGATCGATTAAGTTCGGAAAAACCGAAGTCTGCGGACACTGTACTTGAGCGTCTTGCTGACCAACAAACAACGTTCCTTAAAAAATTAGATTCATCGGCAAACACGTGTTCTAAAATCAATCTCCCGACAATTGTAGTGCCTCCATTTTCCGGTAATTACAAGGATTGGCCATCCTTCAGAGATTTATTTGTAGGGTCAGTTGACAACAAACCACATCTGACCTCAACTCAGAAATTTCATTATTTAAAATCGTTTTTGTGTGGTGATGCCGCCAATCTCATCAAACATATTCCAATTTCGGAGGGCAATTACCTTGAGGCGTGGGATAGACTCGAGAAACGTTATGACCGCGTTAATATTATCGTGCAATCGTTCGTCCAAAACTTTCTGTCACTTCCGTCTATGAGTGTATCTAATGTACAAACCCTTCGCCGAATTACAGACGGTGCAGATGAAGTAATTCGTGGTCTCAGTGCACTTGACAAAAACAATCGCGATCCGTGGTTAATCTACCTGTTGTTAGGAAAAGTTGATAACGAGACCAAACATGCGTGGGCTGACGAAGTGGGCTCTCGCGATGATAGCTCAATAATCGATTTAATTGAATTTTTGGAACTCAGGTGCGACGCGTTGGAATCGTGCCAATCGCTAAATCGTCAAACTACATCGCGCGGGAAACAATCGGGTCAGATCAGAACTCACTTAGCCAAATCATCAGAACATAATTCACGTTGTCTTATGTGTAAAGGTGATCACAATTTATCTCAGTGCTCAGAGTTTATTGCATTCGACATTTCCTCGCGTAGAAACTTTACAAAAGCTCAATCGGTATGCTTTAATTGCCTACGATCAGGACATACCGGGAATAAATGTCGATCCACATTCCGGTGCCGCGTGTGTAAGGCTCGCCACCACTCGCTGGTCCATCAAGATGATCAAAGACATTTTCCTTCGTCATTACCTAATCCCAACCCTTCTACGTCGTCCTCGTCGGTTTCATCTGCGGCCATACAGCAGTATTCTTCGGAGGCCCCTTCTACTTCTCAAGCTGCTACTCCATTGGTTAGTAACCATTCGCTTGAATCTAGCATTCGACAACAAACAATTTTGCCAACTATTCTCGCTAGAGTTCAAGATAATCGGGGACAGCTCATTGATTGCCGTTTATTATTGGATACAGGGTCTCAATCATCTTTCGTTACCGAATCGTTTGCCCAACGACTTGGGCTTCCGCGAACCCATGCTCGAATTCCTGTGATGGGATTATCTTCAAAAGAAGCGGGATACACGAAATCATATATATCGATCAATCTCTCTTCTCGATACAATCTAGAAAATTTATCTGTTGATGCTTTCGTGCTGGCTAAATTAACATCGAACTTGCCAGCAAAGTCATTTGACGTATCAACTTGGGAGTATATTAGGGAGTTAGATTTAGCCGATCCTAACTTTAACCATTCGTGTTCGGTTGAAACTCTGCTCGGAGCAGATAAAGTCTGGTCCGTTCTCAGATCCGAACAAATTCGTGGTCCACAAGAATTACCCATAGCTCAAAACAACACCTCCTTCGGTTGGGTTATTTCGGGAGAGATATTTAATCAAAATAACTGTAACATCGAATTATCGTCATTCCATTCAGCTGTCGACGTAGATGTTCTTCTTCAGCGTTTTTGGGAGTTGGAAGAAGTATCTCCTCATAACGCTCGTGATGCTGTCAATGATCCAGCTGAAGAACATTTTCGAAAAACATTTTCTCGCGCTTCAGACGGAAAATATGTCGTTTCTCTACCATTTAAAACCCCTTTCCCAAAGTTTGCAGATACCTTGCAGTCGGCAGTTTCACGAATGCATTCAATGAAGCGCCGGTTTCGAAACAGTCCCGACTTGCATCGTCTTTACTCCAACTTCATGCAGGAGTATCTCCAACTTGGACATATGGAGGAAATCTCGCGCGATAATCTAAATACAAACCCCTCGCAACAGTTCTATCTCCCTCATCACGCGGTCCTCAAACCCGACAGTTCGTCCACAAAACTCCGTGTTGTGTTTGATGGGTCGATAAAGGACTCAAACGGACAATCATTGAATAATCATCTGCTAATCGGTCCGCCAATTCAACGCGATCTAATAGGTGTTTGTTTACGGTTTCGGCAACATCGTTTTGTTTTTACGGCTGATATTGTCAAAATGTTTCGCCAGATATGGGTTCACGAAAACGATACTGACTTTCAACGCATTGTTTGGCGTCAAAATCCCAACGACCCAATTAAGCACTATCGGCTACGAACCGTCACGTATGGTACCGCATCGGCTCCATTTTTATCAGTTCGCGTTCTGCAACAACTCGCGGATGATTATCAGTCCAGGTACCCAAACGCTGCTAAAATCTTACTCAACGACGTCTACGTTGACGATGTGATGACAGGCTCGAGTTCCATCGCAACGTTATTAGAGTTGCAATCTGAACTTATCGCGTTACTCTCGGAAGCAAATCTTCAACTTCGTAAATGGAGTTCCAATTGCTGGGCTCTACTCGCGAAACAACGTCGTGAAGACTGTGAGTATTCCTTTGTCGATCCTGAACATGAACAATCTCTCATCAAAGTCCTAGGTATGTTCTGGAATCCTGCAACTGACGTGTTTTCTTACCGCGTAACTCAAACCAAACCATGCGCCGTGTTAACAAGGAGAACGTTACTCTCTCAAATAGCGCGTATTTTTGATCCCCTAGGCCTTCTCGCTCCTTCAGTTATTCTGTTCAAACTCATGTTTCAGCAGCTCTGGTCGTCTGAATCGCGATTGGGTTGGGATGATCCCCTACCCTCCGAACTTTATGATAGGTGGACAAACTATCGTGAACAATTACCATCCTTTGAAAAAATTTTTGTTCCGCGGAATGTGTTTTCATCCGGGCTACATGTTGAACTTCACGGGTTTTCAGATGCCTCGTCGTTAGCCTACGCTGCCGTCGTTTTCGCTCGTTCAATATCCTCTACCGGTGATATTAATATCAGAATCGTTGCGGCCAAAACTAAAGTGGCCCCTCTTAAACCTGTCTCCATACCCCGTCTCGAACTTTGTGGTACGCTCTTGGTGGCTCGGTTGCTCAATCTCGTTCAATCGTCGATCAGTACCAAAATCGAAAGGATCTACGCGTGGTGCGATTCCGAAATTGTGTTACACTGGCTTTCGTCACCTCCTCGTCGCTGGACAGCCTTTGTTGCCAATCGCACTGCTGCCATTTTGGAGACTGTACCGAGGTACTCATGGCGTTATGTTCCATCTGAGGCAAACCCTGCTGACTGTGCTTCTCGAGGGGTTCCTCCTTCCGACCTTTACAATCACAGTCTGTGGTGGACAGGGCCGTCGTGGTTATCACTGCCAGACCACCATTGGCCTATATCTAAGTTTCCTCCGACTCTAGTTGATTGCGAATCCGTAAGAACAGAGGAAAAAGCAAGCCCAAGGCATGCACTCATCACGCCGTTTGATGGACATGTCTTTCGTGACCTAATCGAAAAAATTTCATCGTGGTATCGTTTGCAACGTGTAGTCGCCTACTGTTTCCGGTTTATCAGTAACTGTCGACGCAATATCGCTAATCGAGCTATTCATGGCTTAAGATTTGCAGAAATTCGAGTGGCCAGGATTGCCATCTTAAAAGTTATTCAGTACCATGCGTTCGAAGACGACATCCAGCATCTGCGCACCAAAAATCAACTTCCTGCGAAATCGAAGCTCTTGAGGTACTCATCATTTTTGGACAGCGAGGGATTAATCCGAGTTGGCGGACGCATCAAACATGCAAGCTTATCCTACGGCATAAAACACCCTATTATTCTTCCAAAGGATAACACAGTCTCCTCCCTTATTATTAAAGATATTCATCAACGTTATCTGCATGCTGGAGTATCAGAGACCTTTGCATTCGTTCGACAACAATTTTGGATACTGGGCAGCCGGAACCTTATTCGCAAAATCATCCACAGATGTAAACCATGCTTTATGCAGAGGAAACTCACTAGCCAGCAGATCATGGGTGATCTTCCGTCTCATCGCATCCAACAGAGTCGCCCATTCTCGAACACTGGCTGTGACTACGCCGGTCCGCTGACGATAAAATTATCCCGTTGTCGCAAGCCGAAGACGTCAAAAGCCTACATAGCCTTGTTTGTGTGTATGTCTACTAAAGCCATCCATCTGGAGCTGGTGAGTGACCTCACCACGGATGCCTTTATTGCGGCTTTGCGTAGATTCATATCTCGACGCGGCAAGTGCGCCAACATATACAGCGACAACGGGACGAATTTCCAAGGAGCTCGTAGGTGCCTAACTGATATGCATAGATTCGTGATGGCACAAACTCACAACGATATCATCGCTACCGAACTGGCCAAGGATGGCATATCGTGGCACTTCATCCCTCCTTCCGCTCCACACTTTGGTGGACTATGGGAGGCTGGCGTAAAGTCAGTAAAATTACACTTGCGTCGCGTTATCGGGAGTGCAATATTAACTTTTGAAGAGTTATACACTGTCCTTAGTCAAGTAGAAGCTATATTAAATTCTCGTCCTCTTTGTTCTATGTCCGACTCTGATTTAAACCCATTAACCCCCGCACACTTTCTTATAGGCGAACCACTGACGGCAATTCCTGAACCAAACCATCTGGATACTCCACCAAACCGCCTGGCTCACTGGAACCACATCCAGAGCATGACACAAGGGTTCTGGAAGCGATGGCACACCGAGTATCTCACCACGCTGCAGGAGCGACCAAAATGGCAACGAGTTACCGCCAACTTCAAGACCGGAGATTTGGTGGTCGTAAAGGAACCGAATCTGCCGCCAACAAAGTGGTTATTGGGACGAGTGGAATCGGTCAACCCTGGCGCCGATCAACAAGTTCGTGTCGCTACTGTTCGAACAGCAACAGGCACATTTGTTCGTCCTATATCCAAACTTGCGCTTCTACCGATGTCCTGAAACTTCAGGGGGGGCGGGATGTTTGAGACTAATCATTATATTTTGTAAAAACACTTGCTAATCTCCTTAATACCTAGCTATTTGTTATATATACATATTTGTTTGCTCTTACGTTTATTTGTTGTTACCTTGATGTCTTTTCAATCACTCTAATCTAACGACGTCGTGTCTGCGTACACATTTCTTACGTTTTTATCACTTGTTCGATTGTCCACTCAGGCTCGCACATCTGAACAACAACAATTCTATTGTTGTGCGAAAGTTGTGAGTGGGCGAGAGAGCAAGGATGGTCATTTATGTTTGATTTTACGAGCTCTCTGCCACTTGGATTTAGACCACTGCAGACACCACATCGTTGGACTTTTGAAAGCTAAGTAGCATCTTGGATCGTACATAATCTTGTAATAAAAACAATTCTGTAATTGCACATTTCTAATTTGTGTTTGAATCTCGCTTGGTGCAATTATCATTGTGATATTTCGTTCGTTTCTCATAAACAAGAATAATCTTTACAAGAAAAAAGTCAAATACCCTAATAAAGCTGGTATCACTATTGCTTACAAACAATTATGTAAAGAAATCTCTAAAGAGGTTTTGTTGTGTAAAAATAATTTCTATGTAAACAAATTTCGTGAGATCAAAGGTGATTCAAAAAAAGAATGGAAATTGGTGAATGATATACTAAATAAATCAACTCATATTGATAAAGTTCAAAGCTTAAAAGATGATGATGCTTTCATAACTAATCCCACGGATTTAGCTAATAAATTCAATGATTATTTCGTCTCTGTTGGTTGTAAAGTAGTGTCAGATAGTCGCTCTGAATTTACCGAATGCGAATGTTTATCTCATGATGTGTCATCCTCTCAAAGCTTCTTTTTTGAACCGATTACATCTTTTGAATTATATAAAATCATAATTTCTCTAAAAAAATCGGATTCTGCTATAACTGATAGTTTATCAAATAACTTCGTTAAAAAAATAGCTTTCAATATTTGCGATATCTTATGCCTTATTTACAATAAGAGTATTTCTAATGGTATTTTCCCAGATGGGTTAAAACAAGCTGAAGTAATACCTTTGTTTAAGAAGGGTGATAAATCATTTATAAATAATTATAGGCCGATTTCCCTACTCTCGGTATTTTCGAAGATTTTTGAAAAAGCAGTGAAAAATAGAATGGTAAAGTTTCTGGAAAGAAACAAATTCTTTAGTGAATCTCAGTTTGGGTTTCGTTCTGGTTTTTCAACTGAAGCTGCCCTCCTAAATTTCTGCACTAATATATACAATGGCATTAATAACAGGAAATTAACTGCGGCTCTCTTTATCGACATAACAAAAGCTTTTGATACCGTCGATCACACAATACTCCTGCACAAACTCTACAATTGTGGTTTTAGGGGCGTAATGCATAATTGGTTCCGTTCCTACCTATCTGATAGAGGTCAAAGAGTTAAGATTAGTGGAGAATTCAGCTCCTTGAGAAGCGTCTCTTTGGGTGTTCCTCAAGGTTCTGTGCTTGGTCCATTACTTTTCTTAATCTTTATTAACTCGCTGTTTTTACAAAAATACCGCTGCAAAGTAAATGCGTTCGCTGATGACATGGCATGTGCTTTTCATAGTGACTCTGCTTTGGATCTTTCTGCAGATATTAATCATGACTTGGAAGTCTTAAGCCATTGGTTTGAAATGCATAAAATGGTAATTAGCGATAAAACCAAAATTATGTTTTTTAATGTTTCTGGTAAGGAGGTAGACTATGGATCATTCTTTTTCCATTGTGCAAGTTGTGAGAAATATAATCACAGTAGAGAAATTTGTAGGTCATCAGTGTACCCACAGACATTTTTTGAATCACTTTCGTGCTCCGTTAAATGTTTTGATATTGAGTGTGTCAAGTCATATAAGTACCTGGGGGTGCTGGTTGATTGGAAGATGGGTTGGTCTGCTCATACGGATGCAATTAAAAAGTATCTTAGGGCCGCTACAAGGCAAATATACTTCTTAAAATCTTATTGCTCACGAGAACTTCTTACTTGTATTTATTATGGTTTAGTGCACTCTAAGCTTGAATATGGCATAGTTTCATGGGGTGGTACACACAGCAATAAAATTAATCCACTTCTGATTTCCCAAAAACATATTATTCGTCTTGTTTGTAATAAAAGTCGTCGTCATGATAGTCTAATACTTTTCAAAAGCATCAAAGTACTACCTCTGAAGCATTTGTATTTTTATAAGGTATTAAAGATTTTTTTCGCTCGATCTGGCTATCTATTGAACCGTTGCTCTTCTAGCTATAACCTTAGAGTAAACAATCAACATCTCGCTTTAGTACCACATCACAACTTGCAATTTTTTTTAAATTTTTATACGTCAGTTGCTCCAAGACTTTTTAATAATCTACCTAGTAGCATTAGAATTATTAGAAATGAATCCATTTTTCTCAAAAAAGTAAAATGCTGGCTCTTTGATTTAAATTATAAAAATATAAATGAATTACCTACTATGGGTAACCATTTAATTAGATACTTGTTTTTTGTTTATCTTTATTTTTGCGCTCAATTTTGTATCACTATTTCATTCTAAAAAATATAATTAACTCTTAAATTTGTAACAAATATATTGTACAATTCTTGTCGTAACCCCACCTCACTACTTTTAAATTAAGTTATACTGTTATTTTAATGTTATTCTAGCTGCTTTCGCCTCTAGTTCCTTATGAACTATAGATCGCAGTTTCTTTATTAATTCATTGTGTAAATTTGTATTATACGTAGCTTTTTTATTTGTTTAAATGTATGAACACTATATGTATTAGTAAAGATAATAAACTTGAAACTTGAATTCCCTGTGTGACTGTTTGGTTTTGTAAAAAGGACCTCAATTCCAAGATCTTCTAATAACTTTATTATTCTAGGAAAGTTGAACTCATTATCCATCACAAATTTCTTTGATTTACCGTTTACAGCTAATAGTTGCAGAATAGTTTCTTTTAACGTCTCATGTGAAACATTAGGAACATAAGTGCTTGTAGTCAGTTTACTAAATTTGTCTATTGAAGTGAGGAATTTAGTTTTAGCTATACAGTAAATATCCATGTGTACAATTTCATTGATATCTTTAGGGGTCTCTGTTAGATGGAACTTTTCTTTTACAGATCTTCTATCATATTTTGATTGTTTACATATATTGCAACTATTAACATCATTTATTAGCTCTCTTAAGTTTTTGAAATAGATTTTAGTTCTTAGTCCTCTATAATTTTCTTCGACTGTTTCTTTTTCGTGGTAAAATTTTATTTGCTTAACAGCTTCTTCTTCCGTTTTTATATCTTTAGCAAGGTGTTCGCATTTAAAGAATTTTATTCTTGTTCCGAATAGTTCTATTAATTTTTGTTGCAGGATGTTATATTTAGTGTTTGTTAAATCTGTATAATATTCCTGTATTTTGTTTATTTATTAGGGGAATTAGACGGTTATTAAAATTGCTTTTATTTATTTCATTTATTCCTATGAATATTCTTTGGTTTTCTTTGACTTTTCTAAGCCCATATCCGTCTTTTAATATTATTTGTTGTTTAAATATGTTAACTGAACTATTTTTAATGGGAAAATGGTCATTCGCTTCTTCCTGTTGCGAGTGTATCGTAGCTTGTATTGATTCGTTATCTTCACTATCTTCTTCTAACATGTTTACTTAATTTTTTATATCTCGACTCAAAAAATCAGCTACAGTATTACTTGTGCCTTTCAAATATTCGATTTGCATGTTATATTCCCCTAGCTGGAGTACTCATCGTTGTAAACGAGGTGAAATATCCTTGCCAAGGTTTTTAATTTGAAACCATTTTAGCGGCTGGTGATCCGTTTTTAGTTCGAAGCGTCTACCATATAAATAAGGTCGCAGATGTCTTACTGACCAAACTATTGCGAGTAATTCCTTCTCAGTTGTACTATAGTTCTTCTCATGTTCGTTGAGTGTTCTACTTATGTACGTTATTGGGTGACCTTTCTGAGATAGTACTGCACCAATTGCATAGTTGGATGCGTCTGTTGTTAATACAAATGTTTCGTTAAAATCAGGATATGCAAGTACGGGTTCTGTTTGAAGTGCGTTTTTTAGCTCTTGATGTGCTTTTATATAGTACATATCAGATTTATCGATCCTTGTATCTTTCTTAAGATATTTAGTAATAGGTTGTGCAATTTTTGCATAATCTTTAATAAATTTTCTATAATACCCTGTTATACCCAGGAATGATTTAATTTCTTTTTGTGTAGTAGGTAATGGTATTTTCTCGATGACTAATGTTTTGTCTGGATTAGGTTTAACACCTTTGTCAGTGATAGTATGACCTAGGAATTGGGTTTCCCGTTTCAAGAAGTTACATTTATCGATTTGAATTTTTAAATTATATTTCTTCAATCTCTGGAACACTAGATTTGAATTAATCATATGTTCTTCCAAAGAAGTACTGAAGATTAGAATGTCATCTAAATAAACGACACAAATTTTATTAATCAGGTCATCTAGAACTTCGTTCATCATCCTTTGAAAGGTAGCTGGGGCATTTTTTAAACCAAATGGCATACGTAACCATTCGTAGTGCCCATATAGAGTTGAGAAGGCAGTTTTCTCGATATCTGATGGGTCCATTTTGATTTGATGGAATCCTTTTGCCAGATCTAGTGTCGAAAAATGTTGGGCTCTTCCCAGTTTGTCCAATATCTCATTGATATTAGGAATAGGGTGTTTGAAATCAATTGTTTTCTCGTTCAATTTTCGATAGTCAATAACCATTCGCCATTTCTGTTTTCCAGAATTGTCTACTTTCTTTGGTACTACCCATATAGGTGCATTATATGGTGAAGTACTTTTTCTTATAATATTCTGAGCTAATAGATCTTTCACTTGCCGTTCGATCTCTTGTTCGTGTATCTTAGGATAACGATAAATTTTGCTAAATATGGGACTGTCATGTTCGGTCCTGATATTGTGCATTGTTTGGGTGGTGGAAGTCAGTTCATCACACCTTCTTTGTAGAAAACATGTTTGTTTTCACGAATAAATTTACTTAGGACTTGTTTCTCCTTTAAATTCAAATCTTCACTAATTAATTGGATCATTTCCGTTGATTTACAATAATTAAGTGTTTGGATTTGTTCGAATTCGTATGGACATTTTTGGGTGTTATTATTATAACTTTGGAAACAAGTTTTCCGTTTGTTTGTTTCGATATATCCCTCTTTTAAGTCTATCTTCGCTCCTATTGGTTTTAAAAGATTCTGACCTAAGATGCCTACGAATTTATCATTCTTTAATTTCATGATTTTCCATGCCATTGTTGATTAATTTTCGTTGAATTCAACAGGTAATGGTGTAATTATTTCCTCTCTTATAAATGTTTTGCTATTTGTTGTTACTAATTTTATAGGTACTTTTAATGTTAGTCGTTTAAATTCAAGTAGTTCTGATTCATCTAAAATACTAGTGGTAGCTCCTGTATCTACTAAGACTAAATGTTTTTTGTTATTTATGGTTATGGGTATTATGGGAAGTGTGTCCCTTTCCCGACTAACATAAAATTTACTTCTTCCATGTGCTCTTCCTGCTCTATGATTTTTACATCCATAGGCTCTGGCCTGTTTCTAAACTGTCCCGAATTCTGTGGGCCATTGTAGTTTTGCCTGTATTGTCCTGAATGATTAGTTCAAATATTGTTGTGCCTACTTATATTGGCCTGGGTAATTCTGCCTTTGTAAATGTCTCGTTTGAGTTGGGAAGTTGTTAGGTTGTCTTTGGATGTTTCTATGTTCGTCTAGTCTGTTGTTTGCACTACTTTGACGAGATTCACTTAGATTCTTATATCTAACAAGTAAGCTATATGCTTCTCTGATATTAGTTACATTTAGTGACATAATCACAGATGCCTGATTGGCATTTAAATTACTTATAAATTTATTGATAACAATACTAGCATTATTTGTGGGATTATAAATTACGCTTATTTCTAGCTTATTCTTCTTATTCAGCTTCAGCAGTATTTCCTCACATTGGCTGTATAGGGTGTGGATGTCTCTAGTGTTGATGCTATGCAGGTCCTGCAGGATTTGATCGAATGTTTCCGGAACTCCAAAGTCTTCCATCAAAGCGGCTCGTAGTAGAGGCCATGAAGGTGTCACTATTCTTCTCATTGTGTTGATAGCGGTGCCTTGTATTTTGTTGCGGATAATAAGAGTTGCATATGCTCTATTGTCTTCCGAGATGTGGGCATATATGTAGTCCACATATTCCACAATGGATATCACGTCTTCGTCCGGTTTTCAGGCAAATGAGGAGATTGTCTCCAGACGTTTGATTGCGACATTTTGATCTGCTTGTGCCATTTTGTTAATGTAAAACTTTTCACTTTGCAGTTTATCAAAATGTTTATAAGATTTTGTTTGTTGATTTTTTTCTTTCGCGATTTATACTTATTTTAAATGTATATTAACTCGCGTTGGAATAAAAATTTATATGTACTCCGGTACGTTTCACTGGATTGTTTCTCTCAGGTTATGTGAGGGTTACTCTTAGAACAATCCTACCGACTGCGCCAAATAATTAACAAAGTTTATTGTTTAAAAAAATATTCTTTTATTAATAAAGTGAGTCGATCTGCTCATATGCGTTGAAAAATCAAGACTGCCTATTCTTTACAAAGGTTTGTTCCTATATATACTACAGGGTGGCGCACCAATTGTGCTACAATAAGAAATTCAAATAACTTTTTTTTAATCGATGTATTTCATTTATTTTTTTTTATTGGTTAGAAAATTAAATTTTATTTTAAATAGTTAGTTGTTTTTAAAGATTATAGACCGCAAATGACCTCCACGCTCTCCCACGCATATGCGGCACCTGATCAAAAAATTATTCATTGCGGCCTGAAGAGTTGAAGTTGGGATCGCCTCAATTATTGTCGTTATGGACTGCTTTAATTCAGTTAAATTCCTGGGCTTCGTTTTATACACCTCTTGCTTGACATAACCCCATAAAAAGAAGTCTGGTGCAGTCAGGTCAGGTGACCTTGGGGGCCAGCGAAGAGTGGAGTTCCTAGAAATTAATTTGTTTGCGAATTTTTTGTTTAGCTCCGCCATAACTGGTCTGGCTATATGTGCAGTTGCTCCATCTTGCTGAAACCAAACGCTGTTGAATGGTATACGTCTTCGGCGCAGTTCTGGGTAAAAGAACTCCTTCAACATCTTTAAATAACGGTCCCCATTGACAATAACGGTTACACTGTTTTCTTCAAAGAAGTACGGCCCGACAATACACCTTGATGAAACTGCACACCACACATTGACTCGTTCTGGGTGCAGTTGCGTCTCATGGAGCATTTCTGGATTAGATATGTTTACAAACCTTATAATGGTCCATCTACTCGGGGGATTACCGCCAAACTCCCGCCTAAATTCCCTTTGGACGGAAATGACGGACTGCAAAGCATGGTACCGTTGCACTATCCAAATTCTTTTCCCCGTAACCCAATCATCCATTTTTATAAATCTAAATAGTAACCTACAAAATAAAAAAAAAATAAGCCGATTACTCACATAGAAAAAAAGTTATTACGTTTTATTTTTGTAGCACGATTCGTGCGCCACCCTGTACTTAAAATTACGGCCTCCATCATATATCATCTGGGTTTATGGTTTCCAGATGAGGACATTCTAGATGGGGTTGCGGCGTCCATCGTACATAATCTAGTTATCGTTTCTAGATAAGGACAACCTAGATCGGGTTGCGGCGTCCATCGTACATCATCTAGTTTATTATTTCTAGATAAGGACAACCTAGATCGGGTTGCGGCGTCCATCGTATATCATCTAGTTTATTGTTTCCAGATGTTGGTGATTGTGGGATCATTCATCTGACAACATACTTACATTGAACAAAGTGCTCGTCTCCGAGATTGAGTCGCTTAGAAGAGACGAGTTAAGATTAGTGGAGAATTCAGCTCCTTGAGAAGCGTCTCTTTGGGTGTTCCTCAAGGTTCTGTGCTTGGTCCATTACTTTTCTTAATCTTTATTAACTCGCTGTTTTTACAAAAATACCGCTGCAAAGTAAATGCGTTCGCTGATGACATGGCATGTGCTTTTCATAGTGACTCTGCTTTGGATCTTTCTGCAGATATTAATCATGACTTGGAAGTCTTAAGCCATTGGTTTGAAAAGCATAAAATGGTAATTAGCGATAAAACCAAAATTATGTTTTTTAATGTTTCTGGTAAGGAGGTAGACTATGGATCATTCTTTTTCCATTGTGCAAGTTGTGAGAAATATAATCACAGTAGAGAAATTTGTAGGTCATCAGTGTACCCACAGACATTTTTTGAATCACTTTCGTGCTCCGTTAAATGTTTTGATATTGAGTGTGTCAAGTCATATAAGTACCTGGGGGTGCTGGTTGATTGGAAGATGGGTTGGTCTGCTCATACGGATGCAATTAAAAAGTATCTTAGGGCCGCTACAAGGCAAATATACTTCTTAAAATCTTATTGCTCACGAGAACTTCTTACTTGTATTTATTATGGTTTAGTGCACTCTAAGCTTGAATATGGCATAGTTTCATGGGGTGGTACACACAGCAATAAAATTAATCCACTTCTGATTTCCCAAAAACATATTATTCGTCTTGTTTGTAATAAAAGTCGTCGTCATGATAGTCTAATACTTTTCAAAAGCATCAAAGTACTACCTCTGAAGCATTTGTATTTTTATAAGGTATTAAAGATTTTTTTCGCTCGATCTGGCTATCTATTGAACCGTTGCTCTTCTAGCTATAACCTTAGAGTAAACAATCAACATCTCGCTTTAGTACCACATCACAACTTGCAATTTTTTTTAAATTTTTATACGTCAGTTGCTCCAAGACTTTTTAATAATCTACCTAGTAGCATTAGAATTATTAGAAATGAATCCATTTTTCTCAAAAAAGTAAAATGCTGGCTCTTTGATTTAAATTATAAAAATATAAATGAATTACCTACTATGGGTAACCATTTAATTAGATACTTGTTTTTTGTTTATCTTTATTTTTGCGCTCAATTTTGTATCACTATTTCATTCTAAAAAATATAATTAACTCTTAAATTTGTAACAAATATATTGTACAATTCTTGTCGTAACCCCACCTCACTACTTTTAAATTAAGTTATATTGTTATTTTAATGTTATTCTAGCTGCTTTCGCCTCTAGTTCCTTATGAACTATAGATCGCAGTTTCTTTATTAATTCATTGTGTAAATTTGTATTATACGTAGCTTTTTTATTTGTTTAAATGTATGAACACAATCGGCCTTACCAATAATCAACTTTAGTCTGGAAGTTTACGCTAAGACTCCACACTTTCCAAAATCCCTTTACCAATAAACAAATATAGTTGCCAGAATATCGCTAACTGTAGGGTTAAATGTTAATGTTCAGAAACCCATGTTTATCTGGGGCATTAGCTAAATAAATCCTCCCGAAATGTCATTTTGAAGAGGAGTGTTGCCCAACTATCCTAAATGATGGTATGGAATTTCGTAATAGGAGCAAATTTACATACTGTTGTTCAGCCTGACCGTTTATAATTATAAACAAATTTTAGTAAATAGTTAATGTTTTCTGATTTTATTCGTTGGAATACAACAATGCAAGTGGTTTTCAAGTCCAGCAAACACAAATTTGTACAAATGTATGCACAAAATTGAAAAATTATTTTTTGTTTTATTTCTAAACACTTACCCCAGTATTAATAAACAAAAATGTGCGCAAGTAAGTTAGCTAGTAGGCATCAGATAGCATACAAAAATTTGACATAACTGCTGAATAACGAGTTGATAACTCTTACGCAGCGTTTATTAATATTTAGGTTAAAATATGTACTTCCAATATTTTGGTTAAAAGAAATGGTTAGTGCTTTTCTCTGCTTTACTCTGTAACGAATGCATGCTGAGTAAAAAATAGATTTGATATCAGTTTCGGATCTTTCCAAGAATTTCTTGAGAGCAGTCGCTAAGAGAATAAAATATCTGTTCATTTAATATTGGACAGCTCATACCTGAATACTTTTTTTCACAATTCTCAGTACCTTAGGCGGCAGGTAGATTTTGGATGAAGGTCTCAAATATTGGTGTGGAAATGGTTGTTGTGAAAAAGTTGACTTCGCGGAAAATATAGATAAAAGAATTGTCAGCAATTAGCAAAATCCACGCGAAATAATAAATTTGGGAACTGCTGGAGGAATATCAGGTAGTATATGCGAATTTAAGATGTACAAAGTTCTGTATTACTTGGTGAGAATTCATCTAGGAGAAAACATGACGGTTTATGTATATGTAGAAGAATGTCCACGGCTTTATATTTTTTCCCCGAATTAAGTAATATAAGTAATATATATATAATTTTTAAAAGATCAAATTGTATTTATTTTCACACCTCCATATACTTTTGCAAGTACTGTTTTGCAAACGGAAATGAATAAGCAGGTTAATATTTCTTTCGAAAATATTCACTTGCTAACGATCTAAATGCGATCTTTAGACTACAAATAAGTTTTGATTTGCATTATCAGCCAACGAATAAGTCAAAGCATTCTAATAAACTGTGTTCCGTTTATTGTATAATTTAAAAGAGACCTTATTACGACACAAATTCACTCATAAATCAATCGTGACTTATTAGAAAACAAAGGAAAGCGTACTATAAAAAGTACCGAAAATTGTGTCCGATCGAACAATAGGGCATTACTGATTTGCATACGATATTTGACAGATCAGCGGATATTTTGTGCATTTCCTATTTTCTGTTTTGTTTTTTGCTTATAATAAGTTTCAAAAAGCCTTTAACAGAAATCTGTTGGGCAAATTAATTTGCAACTTAAATATTCCTTTTTTTAGAATAAAATCCTCGTTGTGAAATAAACCATTGACCTTGTTTTTCACGAAATCAAATTATGAAATTTGAATTCTGCGATGACAAAAAATGTAATAGTTTCTAAGAAAGTTGTCGCACTAGCAAATGTGGAGGTCTAATTGTTTATTGGTACCGATTCACTAATGCTGTACATTTTTACTAAATCTGGCAACCAGCTAATCGTCGACATTAGTGTTTGATTATTAGTAAGGCCGTATATGTATTAGTAAAGATAATAAACTTGAAACTTGAAACTTGAAAACGAATTCTCGTCTATGCCTCTCATCTCAGAATCTATTTTAAGTGACTCTTCGCGATTGGCAGATATCACGTCATTGCTGACAGGGTGTTCCCTGTTAACATCCCCAGATGATGCATTTGTAGAGGCATCATTCTCTATTACTTGTTTTGTTACGGTATCAATTTTGTACCCACGAGTAAGCGTTATGTAATCGGTCGCCCGTAGTCTACCCATATAACCACAGGAAGGCTGTCTTGAAATCGGAGGTCGCCTGGTATCCGAAGTTCGCAAACTTGCGACTAAGCACCCTCTTAGCCACGCATCCCTCGGCGTAAGCTGTTCAGCCTTGGATTAGGGATTTATTTTTAAGAGGTTTACTCCTCTTCCCTGCTTCTTTACCCGGGCTTGGGACCGGCAAGTTACACTTAAGTAACCATTGACCTTACTCAGCCCCTATAACTCGGCAAGTTCGACGCTCATTGGTAGAGGAAGAGCATTCATTAGTTGACGGCAAGAAGTATCAACGGCTTATCAAAAGTTTATTGTATACCTATAGCTGTAAACACTCGTCCAGACATTCCAGCTGTAATTTCCATCTTGGGGCGGAAAGTAAGCAATCTAAGTGTTAATCGGCCTTACCAATAATCAACTTTAGTCTGGCAGTTTATGCAAAGACCCCACACTTTCCTAAATCCCTTTACCAATAAACAAATATAGTTGCCAGAATATCGCTAACTGTAGGGTTAAATGTTAATGTTCAGAAACCCATGTTTATCTGGGGCATTAGCTAAATAAATCCTTCCGAAATGTCATTTTGAAGAGGAGTGTTGCCCAACTATCCTAATGGATGGTATGGAATTTCGTAATAGGAGCAAATTTACATACGCTGTTGTTCAGCCTGACCGTTTATAATTATAAACAAATTTTAGTAAATTGTTAATATTTTCTGATTTTATTCGTTGGAATACAACAATGCAAGTGGTTTTCAAGTCCAGCAAACACAAATTTGTATAAATGTATGCACAAAATTGAAAAATACCTAATGCACTTTTGTTTTATTTCTAAACACTTACCCATGTATTAATAAACAAAAATGTGCACAAGTAAGTTAGCTAGTAGGCATCAGATTACATACAAAAATTTGACGTAACTGCTGAATAACGAGTTGATAACTTTTACGCAGCGTTTATTAACATGTTTATTAACATGATTAAAAGAAATGGTTAGTGCTTTTCTCTGCTTTATTTTGTTTAACCGCTAGTGCTTGCTTTATGATTGATTTTCATTTTAGTTTGTAACGAATGCATGCTAAGAAAAAAATAAATTTGATATAAGTTTGCGATCTTTCCAAGAATTTCTTGAGAGTAGTCGCTAAGAGAATAAAATATCTGTTCATTTAATATTGGACAGCTCATACCTGAATACTTTTTTTTTTACAATTCTCAGTACCTTAGGCGGCAGGTAGATTTTGGATGAAGATCTCAAAAGGGTTATTTCGCGGAAAATATAGATAGAAGAATTGTCAGCATTCAGCAAAATCCATGCGAAATAATAAATTTGGGAACTGCTAGAGGAATATCAGGTAGTATGTGCGAATTTAAGTTATACAAAGTTCTGTATTACTTGGTGCGAATTCATCTAGGAGAAAACATGACAGCTTTCGTGTAGAAGAATGTCCAAGGCTTTATATTTTTTTTCCGAATTAAGTAATAAAGCAATGCAATTTTTAGAAGATCAAATTGTATTTATATTCACACCTTCATATACTTTTGCAAGTACTGTTTTGCAAACGGAAATGAATAAGCAGGTTATTATTTCTTTCGAAAATATTCATTTGCTAACGATCTAAATGTGATCTTTAGACTACCAATAAGTTTTGATTTGCATTATCAGCCAACGAATAAATCAAAGCATTCTAATAAACTGTGTTCCGTTTATTGTATAATTTAAAAGAGACCTTATTACGACACAAATTCACTCATAAATCAATCGTGAAGTATTAGAAAACAAAGGAAAGCGTACTATAAAAAGTACCGAAAATTGTGTGCGATCGAACAATAAGGCATTACTGATTTGCATACGATATTTGACAGATCAGCGGATATTTTGTGCATTTACTATTTTCTGTTTTGTTTTTTGCTTGTAATAAGCTTCAAAAAGCATTTAAAAGAAATCTGTGGGGCAAATTAATTTGCAATTTAAATATTTCTTTTTTTAGAATAAAATCCTCGTTGTGAAATAAACCATTGACCTTGTTTTTTACGAAAACAAATTATGAAATTTGAATTCTGCGATGACAAAAAATGTAATAGTTTCTAAGAAAGTTGTTGCACTAGAAAATGTGGAGGTCTAATTGATTATTGGTACCGTTTCACTAATGCTGTACATTTTTACTAAAGCTGGCAACCAGCTAATCGTCGACATTAGTGTTTGATTATTAGTAAGGCCGAATGACTGGAACGATTGTAAGCGAGTTGCAAGATATCTTAAAGGTTCATCTAAGTTGAAACTGAAACTTAACGGCAATCGAGAAACAGTGATGCATGGGTACGCTGACGCAAATTGGGCTGATGGAAGCACGTATAGGAAGTCAAATAGTGGCTACATATTCTTTCTAAATGGATTGGCGATTAGCTGGTCATGTCGAAAGCTAACTTGTGTTGCATTGTCGTCGACAGAAACGGAGTTCATCGCTTTATCGGAAGCATGTCAAGAAGCGTTATGGTTACGAAAGTTGATGAGAGATCTTTTTATTGACGTCAATAATCCCAACCTAATATTGGAGGATAATCAAAGTGTATTGAAAATGATTAAGGAGGAGAATCTCAGCAAAAGGACAAAACATATCGATACCAAAATTCATTTTGTTAAGGACAATGTTGACAAACGATTGGTACAATGCAAAAACATCGAAAGTAAGAACATGATAGCAGACCTAATGACGAAGCCCTTAACAGGCCAGAAAACTAAGGATCTAAGAGAGATATGCGGACTCAATCTTGGACCTAATCGTGAGAATGAGGAGGAGTGTTAAAATACTTAGATTCATTCACACGACACCTTACTAAATTACTTTACGTTAATTGATCTAAGTTTCAGTACTAATTTTAGTTATTGAAAAGTATATTTTTCCAATCATTCTTCTTTTAACTCGAATACAATATTGATCTAAATAAATAATTCTTAAATAAAGGATTTACCATTTCAATTTATTAAGTACGGGACTGGATATTCTTAACAGGTTGGAGCGAAGCTTGCACAAAGTGAAGGAAATTGCCACTAACATCTTTTCGATTTTCTTTTCCGAAAGAAAAATCTTGTTTTTGTCTGTATCCCAAGATACCCTTAGGTATTCGATCTGGTGCATCGGTTTGAGAACCGATTTTTGAAAATTTATCTGCCAACCCAACGACTGCAAGGTATTGATGACCTCCGCAGTCTGTACAATCAACTTGCTCCTGTCCTGGTTGGCCACAAGCAAATCGTCCAAATAACCCAGCACTCGAATACCTCTTTCTCAGAAAGTCTCCGCTATCCAATTCGTTACTGATCCGAACGATCTGGGAGCCGAATGGTAAAGCAGTCATTTGCAGCAACTCGCCTTCGTACACCAATCTTAGGAAGCGACGATGTTTCTCCCAGATGGGGACGTGAAAGTGAGCCTGAGATAAGTCGATTTTTATCACCCAATCTCTTTTCTATAGAGAGTCTGGAACTAACGCATGTGAGATTAGTCGAAAATGATTTATTTTTATTAAGGCATTGAGACCGCGTAGATCGAAAACTGGGCGAAGTCGCCCATCGGTCTTTGGAATGATAAACATCTTTGACAAAAAACTTTTGCGTATCTCTGCTTTTTCTAAAACACCTTGCTTCTTCATGTCTCTTATTATTTCTGTCAAATCCGGTGATATATTTGCCGAAAACTTCTTTAAAACTTCCGAGGACGGAAATATTAGAAGAGGTTTGCTTGAAAATGGAATTAGAACTCCTAAAATGATCTTCATTATAAAAGCGTTGGCTCCCAGAGAACTCCATATCTGTTGAAAATCAAACAGCCGCCCCTGAATACCCGCTTCAGACAATTTGTTTTTATTATTTCAGAAAATTGTTTAACTTAAAGCTAGCTTATAAAGCTCATTGTCAAAATTTAGCTAGGACTTTGGCTGATGTTTGGAGTTCAGTTTAGCTCAAGCAGCGTATTACGCAAACATAAACATTTTTCAAAACAGTTTGTTCCATGACTGTACAGTAAGTGTACACGCACATTTACTAAAAAACAGTATGCATAAGCATTACGCAGAACTACAGATGATCGGGTTTTAATTCACCTTCACATTTTTAGATTTTATTTAGAAAATTGCAAATGAATTTCTGTATTCGATAAATTTAAAAAATCTTGGAATTTTTTTGTTTTTTTAGCTCAAAAACCGTGGAATATGTCCTAAAATCGCAAAAATACTATAAATCGTGGAATCTGGTACCGCTGGTTTACATAACTATCGCAAATCGCAGTCGCGAGCGGGCAAGAGAGTAAGGCGAGGGTGGGTAGGCAGCGGCAGGGCACGGGGTTACAGCGGCGCGGCGCACCGCACGCTCGACCGCACGAGCTTAACTGACACGCGGATAATAACAATAGGTACCTTCCTATTCTTTCTAGACCACTTATATTAAACTAAACGTATGAACTATTTTGAATGATTTAGGAGGATTATAATTATACGGTACGGTACGCGAGCCTTTAAAATATTAAGATACTTTGCACGATTTGTCGCCCTTAATACTGGGCCTTAGGGCAAATCCGCCACTGCTTGGAGGTATTCTCCTCAAAGTTGTTTGCAAATTTTTGTTGACCACTTCTGATAAAATACGATCGGGCCTTATTTCAATACACTCAGATCTTTCACCCCAAATAACTTGCAAATCCTGCTCCACAACCTTATAATTCTCAGAATTGGGCCCAAACAAATTAACGAATTTATCAAACAAATTTGTAAATTCACTTTGGAGAAATGTTCGCCCAGTTAACAATGTTTTGCAAACTCGATCGTACAATTTCTTTATGATCCAGTAAAGCATTTGTAAAACTTGCCAGCACTCTTTCTGTGGAAGCCAAATAATCTTTTCCTCTACTAAGGTGGCATAATTCGTCACTTATTTTAAGTTTAATAAAGCCCGGACTAGCCAGAAAACCCTGCAAAGTCTTAGAGTACTTTACCTCTTTCCAATCATCAGATTGAAAATGCTGAAGTTTCACAAGTACATCTAATCTGTCCTTAGATGCCTTTCTAATAATATTTCTGCCTTCCGTACAAGTATTAACATCACCAAAATCAAGCAACTAATCTGCTGAATTGTTAAACAGAAAGTTTTCGCTATATTTGCTTGTCATTGGGATTCCCTCAGCTTCATTAAATGTCTCCCCTTCCCGACGAAAGAAATTTCTGAGAAGCGTGTGCTTGACTTAAGATATTTTTTAAATAACTCACTTGACTTATTAAACTATCCACCCGTGGATCATTATCTTGACCTCTGGTTAGGCGGCCGCGTACATATTTCATCAGACGCAGATTCTTGAATAAACCTTGGACCTCGTGTCTCCTGTACGCCTGTTTGAACTCGCACATTCCTTTTCTTTTGATCGAGATCTTTCCGGAACATTTCGATCATCTTGACCAGGGGTCGAATCGCGTCATCCGTTAACGAGCATTACGTGACGGAATTTGTTTTTGTTTCACATGCAAAATCGATATAATTCCGTGAACGTATTGCCGAATTTACACAGTCACACATTCCTATCACGGAAGATTAAAGGGATGCTAAATACTAAGATTAAAGGGATGCTAAATACTAAATAGCCGTGTGAATGAAAGGGACGGCATTACCTAACACGCAAAAAAACGTGACACGTTTTTTCGTCGCCCATCTAGTTTACGTGGTAGGAATTATGGGAAAGCTATGCATGTTGATATTTTTATAGTGACGGCTCACGAAATTTTGCTTTCCTATAAAACAAAATGCCTTCCGGAAGTGATGAGCGGACAATTATTTATAAATTTCGTACAACTGATTGATGCATTTTTGGTTAAATTTAGTGAAACTTAAAATCGCTCTCATTTCAGATGTTTTAAATCAGAAATATAAATATTTTCAAGTGATTACAGAAATTATATTCTCCGGAAATTGGGTTTATTTCCGTTTTACGTACCTATAATTATGGGGAGCACATCCATGACACTTTAGGCGTCTGATTTGTGATCTCATTCTTACTACTGTACTAGCATTGACTGGGGAAAAACGGATTTCTCTCTCACGTCTCGTGCAAAAATGCGCGTGCGTGATCGTGTAAATGCAGTTTATAGCTCGTTCACGCACGACGCGATTCGACCCTAGATTTTTCACCGGGTAGGTCACTCATTTTTTAACTTACCTATATCAATCAAATAATCGATAGACAACAGAATTCAATAGAATTCGCGAAAAAATGTGTAATAAATCGAAATTCGCCATGAACTGACAGCTGCGGGTGACAAGAGGAAACCCAACAACAGTAGAGGGAAACGTAAGGTTACACAAACGATTCCTCAAAGCGACGCTGTGTGTTTTTAGATAGGCACATAATATAATTATTTAGATAATACAAACTCACAGTTTTGTTTTATATGCGTTTATTTACTGTCTCTTTATATATTGAAAACGTGGGCATTTTCTTGTTATTATCAGATTTTTTATTGTAATTTTAATTGCGTCTCAATGCTTTTAATTTGTTCTGTTTGAACAAATTATTCGGATTACTTGAAAAACGTATGCTTCTTGAAATACTTTTTTCACTTTAAATTAGTAGGTTAATTACCGGATATTAAATTTAAATTTTCGGTTTATTTTCTTTTAGTTTTTCTATTTAATTATGCTAGAACTTACATTTATAATAAATACATATTACTAAAATGTTTATTTGTATTTCATTTAGTCAAAACGTTTTTTGTTGTTGTTCGTTATTCCGTTTATCCTTGTACAGTTAAATACTATTATAACTTTTTTTCTGTTAAATAAACTGCTGTGTTTTATGTAAGTATTCGATTTCGTATATTAATTATTTCATGTTAATATAAATGTAATAATAATACTTTTATATGGCTTATGTGCTTGTGTTTTGAACTTCTTTTAATCTAACTAATTTACAGTGAAATTAAGTTGATGTATTAGAAGAGGCTTGTGCCCTTATATTCGTTAAATAACTGCATTCGTTTTAATAGTAAGGAGCATAATCATAGCAAGTTCATCAATAATAATATTTTATGTTTTTTTTTATATCATTTTCAACAAATATAATTATGAGCACATACAATAATAAAATATATATTTTTTTATGTGTATTGTTTAATTTTAAATTTAGTAAAGACACAATAATAACACTTAATACATAAGTAATGATTACAAGCACTTACTGCTTTAAAGCAAAGGGATTTTATTTTCATTGACTGCGATAGATGGTTTAGCACATCTTTTGATACCTCCATTTTGTTAAAGAACTTTATTCTCTCTAAAAAGGCATTGTAATTTTAAATTGAATATTCAATGTATGATAATATAGCAAAACACGTTTATGTTAGAGACTGCTTACAGAAATTAGTTCCCTTGTTATGAAATTAAACAAGATATGAAGTCAATATCTTAAAATGGTTTGTCTGAATAAGAACGGATTGCCTTAGTACCTACTGCACATCTATCAATTCTTGTTGTCAGGTGTTCAGTGGGTAAATTTAAAGCAAATACATGAACATGTCGCAATGCATTTAGCATTATGGTAAAAAGTAAATGAGTTCACAAAACAAATTATTTCGCCTCTATAGTTATGTATTTCGATCGATAGTTTTTAAGTCCTTGTAATGGAGACAAATCGATGGTAAAAACAACAAATCTTTCATATCTATAAATGACTTTAAATACTAATAATATAGCTAACACTAAAATCGAAAAAAATATATATATTTTGTGTAAACTTAATAAGCATAATATGTAGATTAAATAATTACATGTTTATGTCGTCTTTCTAAGCGATTCAAAAATAAATCATTTCACAAAAACAGTACAAAATTTTTCAATTATGTATATTCAAAATGCCTGTAGAAATAATATAGGTACCTTTACTTGGAAATATGTATAGGGGTTTTTAGAACCAAAACCCGTTTACAACTGCGCAACATACCAAATAGGATTCGAAATCGACAAGCCGTTTCTACTAAAATTCAATTTAAATGAAGAATTTTTCAATTTCAAAAGCATACATATACATACTATAATTTTTTTTTATCAATCGTGTTGTTAATTAAAACTTGAACATTGTGGAAAGAACTTAACGATTTATTTTCATTTATCGACTTGGACGGGTTTTTATATTGTATCTATTGTTGGTGATGATGAAAAATTACTAAGCAATAAAAAAAACTCTTGTTCTTTTGTTTCGGTTAAATAAAGTCAATGCTGCAATTCCTTTAAAAAAGGAATATTACTTATGAGTCGTTATGATTGGCTGCTTATATTTTGAATATCTTTAATTCTTGGTATAATTTTCAATTCTTCAATATTCAAGAATAAATATTGTATTTCGGCAATCATTTCAGCGAATTATTACTCTAGTATTAATTCGAATTTAAATAATTGCTGTTTGTTCTTTAAAAATATACTACCCTGTAGTAGGAGTAATCCATGTACTCTTAGATAAAATTTACTAAAATCTCTAGTATAAAAAGTCAATTAGCTTAAACATTATCTTCTTTGTTACCACCCCAGAAGCGATCAAAACGATCACGAGCCTTCTCCAAAACTTCTGTTGCAGTACTACGTGCTGTTGCTAATGTAGTATCAGAGTCAAATGTTGGGTCGTCTAAACAACGAAGGGTTGAACCTGGTACTGCCTTATCGTAGCGAAGACTAGCACCAGTCGATCCACTTGCGATATTAGTTTTCGGTCCACCAGTTGTTGGGCTGCCTGATGACTTTGTATCATTGAAATCAGATCCTTTCCAAGCTAAATTCAAAAAAAGAAAATTATAACAAGAAAAAAATTATCTACTAAAATATAATTATGTATATAATAATTCTAACCATCCATTTTTGCTTGTTCTGTCAACTCTGGCGGTGCGGATTGTGGTGCAGGCGGAGGTTTCTCAACAGGTGTCGAGGCTTTAATTTCGCTCTGAGGTCGACTATAGTTTTCTCCTACAAATTTAAAAAGAAAGATAACCAAATGATAATTTATAAAATCATATACTATAGTAGGCAATCTATAGCTGACCCGTTAAATTCGTTAATGTAATAAAAATAATCCATATGGAAAATACCAACGAAACGTAGGGTGAAAAATCGACCAAATAGCCGAAAAAAATACATACATAGAAACAGTAATTTCGAGCATACACATCCTGCTTTATGTACTTCGGTCAATTGAGGTTCTTTATTCAAAAGTTAAACTTAAGTATTATAACAATGTCGATGTGTTTCAATCAAACCGCAATGATTTACGTGTCGGCCAACATTCTGCTTTTTCATTCAATTGCATTATGGTATATTTTTCGTTCTATTCTCGGGCGCGTACAGATACAAAGCGTAATGTTTGTTGACACGTGAGCATACCATATTGTACAACTGACCATGTGAGAAACATGGATAAACAATTTATTATTTGTCATGGCGAAAGCGAGAGGAACGGAAAATTTAAGACGCTTAAAGACGAAAGTCAAATCGTAAGCCTTTGAATTTTCCAATCAAAATCTTCGCATCATATTTGATTGCATTGAAGTTGCGCAGTAAAATTATAACTGAACCGACTTTCAATTTCAAATTGTGTTGCAAATTACCCAAATCCGATGAGTACTCCTCGCAATGCAATTTTTCTATATATATCTATATATACTAGTATCGCTTGTGGTCGAAAATCGACCATACTTTTTTATAAGTACGTAATACTAAAAAACATACCACAATAATTATTTTCGTTATTATGTATTTTTTTCCAAACGAAAGCAGCGACATCTAGATATCGGAAAAATACGTAGATGAGCTGCTTCATCGGAAACAGGTTCTAATCTAAGATGATTTATATTTAAATTCGTTGCTATGGTAATATGGCGACGAAAAATTGATTGTCACTAAAATCCTTGCAATTACCTGTTTTGTATGGGGAATTCTTAACTTAAATTTACCAGCTTTCATAACGATATATACCCCTGATTTTTTGTTTGTGCACATCTATGGCTCAGTACCTTGCAAATAACATAAGTTTCATTTTCCTCATTTCATTATAAATACTTTAAAAGTGTACCGAAACTTTTGATGTTGACGTACATATTAATATAATGATATGCAATAGTAAGTCCTTCCTATTCAATTGACCGACATAGCCCATTTATAATACCAACCTAAAGAAGATAAAAGGAAGTCCTTTCGCCAAACTTCAATTGCCAAGGTTGATTCCTTTGGACGCTATCGCGTTTTTAACAGACATAGAGACACATGGGTCTAATATTTATTTTGTATGGAAGGTACCAGAACTATTTGACCGACAAAGCCCATTTTTAATACCAACCTGACGACGATAAAAAGAAGTCCTTTCACCAAATTTGATTCGCCGATGTCTATTCCTTTGGGCGCTATCGTGCTTATCAACAGACAGACAGACGGACATGGCTAAATCGACTCAGAATGTGATCCTGATTCAGAATATATATTTATATACTTTATGAAGTCTCGGGTGACTCCTTCTTGGCGTTACAAATGTAATGACAAAGTGAATATACCTTCCTGTGGAGGGTATAAAAACAATATGTGCTGTTCTACTGATTCCGATTAAGTTGTTGTCTATCTCGGTCTCCAGTCCGCACGTTGTTCTTGTGATAATCTTCGCTCGATTATGAACGATTATATTCCAATTTGAGCCTTGGCCTGCATTTTCTAGTTTTTGTTGTATTTACATTTACAGTGAGATTTTTTGAATTGTATACTGTCTTTATTTTTTAAAGTGGATTTCACAAACGCGATTAAAGTTGGTAATCCCCTCTTTAATCTAGTCTATGTCCTTCCTTAGGCGAAAACGAATCCTTTAAGCCCAAAATTGTGAAAATCGAATGATCCGTTCTCGAGTTATGCATCACATTCATATATTAATTTCATGTGACATTTATTATGCGCACGTTCTTTCAAACGCTAACTTAAAACCGGTAGTGTGTTCACTGTGAAATAGTGAAATTGAGGTTAAAGTTTTTCGTTTCCTAACAGTTCAATTGGAAACCAACAAATCAATCACGCGTATTGTGCAAAACCCTGGGCCTAGCTTCTCACAACCATTCGTTTTGTGTGAGTTTTTCATTTTTGGGACGAATGGAAGGGATCTACAATTTTATGCCGAGTCCAAACGGCTAATTGAGAAGCTTTATCATGACAGAGTATAAACTCTCGGATGTTTGTCAGACGTTCGCGGGAGGTGGCGCAGTGGAAAAGAACCTTGAGTTGAAATTTGAGTTTTCCTGGGATTCGAACCTGGGACCCCTCACTAAGTACTCCAACACACTAAGCCACTGCGCCACTATAATTAAGTGGCATTAGTATCGTATAAATATTAATGTCAATATTAGTCAATATTTATACGATTGTAACATTACTCAAAAACAAATTGTCTATGGTAAAATGTAAATTGTTTGTGGTAAAATGTCACTTGAAATGTAAACGTCTCTTTGCTGTGCATCTATAATATTACTAAATCTGGTGAGCTCTTTGTACTGCATTCTGAGCTGTGAAATACATTCTCTGTCCATTTTTTAAGTGCACGGCTAAGTGAACAACTGTGGGGTTTCTTTCATGAATTGGAAAAGACAAAATTTGCCAAAATGCTTCATTATTGCTAGCATAGCGGCCCATTTGGTATTGGGTTACTTTATCATTTGAATTCTCTTCTCTTCCAAATCCACTTCTTTTGGTTACCTACCTACATATTAACATATGTACTTCATAGATTTTACTGAATGGCAACATTGATGTGTGCTTTAAAAGTTTTTGATAAGACCGGTGAATATGGAACAATTTTTATTTTTTGACATAATGTAATTGTTGACTTATCCCGGTGTCCCGGGAAAAAAAAATAAAAAATTTAAGAATCGGCTGTTAGGCGGTACGAAGTTCGCCGGGTCAGCTAGTTCTCTTCTATAATATAATCATAATAAATAGGAGGTGTCCACCCTATTGTTCATAAGATAGTAACAAGGTCTATTGCAAACATGGTTTAGACCTAACAAAGATGGTTGGTGCTTGGACTAATCAAATTTAAAGTTTGTCTAACTATGCTCTTTAGTGAACTTTAACAATGACTTCAAGATTGAGATCAAGCCAAAAACTATTCTTTTGCTACTTGTTTTGCGGCAAGCAACTAAGCAGACGATGTGTAAGAGCCTTAACTACATAAATAATGCATGTCCTATTTCGTATATAGCGCAGAGTCATGGATCCTGTCGCAATCGGATGACAACGAACGCAGGTGGTTTTAACGAATCACAGTTTGTATCAAAGCAGTTCGAAGGACAAGGTTAAATGAAGAACTTTACACACTACCTACTGTAATAAACTTGTGGACATTATTTCGGGCCGGATATTCTTCAACTATAAAGGAAAAGCAACCGACAATATGTGTGGATGTGTAACTGGAAACAGCTTTAGGTACCCAATGAGAGGTCTGGAGAGTTCTAGTTGAGGTCCAGGTCCATTTCGTTTAAATTAGTTCCAATTTTCTTATTTCATAGGATTTCCATTTTTTTCTCACTCGTGATACAGTACAGTATCAATTTAATAAAATTTATTTTATAAAATATTTAAATTTAATTTATTGTTCATCGAAATTAGAAAACCTACGTCACGTTTATAGTCACCCTTTTCTGGTTCGCACACTTTGATTCATCCTTACAAGAAAGATTTATGTCAACATGTACCAAAGGAATTTGGAAAAGAAATGTATTTAGCTTATCCTTTGTGCTTCAAATCAGTTTGGATGAATTGGGAATTCTTAAATCTTACCTTCTTTGACGTTTTGAGTAACAGTAAATGTTTTTCCAGTGTCTAGTGGTACAGTCCAATTAACAGGATCTGGAGATCGCATAATAATTTGTTCTGGTGACTTGACCCTAGTTGGTTCCGGGGGTGATTTAACAATAGGTTCATCAGGAATTTCTGGAGCTGGTTGGGGGCTGCAGCTAGAAATCGAAATTCCAGTATCCTTTTCGCCAATTTCGCCATCATCTAAATAAAAAATTTAAAAACTGGATTGTGAGATTTGTGTCGCTTCACAAATCAAACAAACATTAATATACAAATACATATATAAATAAATATGACCTTATTTATATATCTAAATATATTTCCTTTTATTAGTTGGTGTATAAAAAAAAATATTTATTAAGCGAAACTAATTAAACAAAAAAAAGAAAAACGAATTTAAAATAGACAAATTAAAACAGAAATAGTATTAAACTTAAGAAATGTGTATAATGAACATGCTTCGGCAGTCGGCACTAGGTAAGGTGTAAGGTTGGTGTATTTAATGACTTCGTTTTTAGATTCAAACTATAAGCAGTTAGTTCATTCCATTTTTGTTTGTAGTTGTCAGCACAGAGCTATTTTGATGTGTTAAATTATATATGTAGTAGGTTAGAGTAGATACCTTTCTGTATTATTTGTATGTAGAAAGGTTAGAAAAAGATAATATTTATTATGGTCGATAGAGGCAACGCACAAAGAGATACTGAATACACATATTTACAAAGGGGATACGATAGGACATAAGTTCAAACGTATAATTACTTAACTACATAGAAAGAAAGTAGGATATTCAATTTAAATAAACGATTCCTATACATAACACAAAAATGCTTACTTTACATCAAACAAACTGAACATACACAAACCAGCAACGTTACATTACAAGTTAGTTACAAAACACACAAGTAGGTATACACATGTTTGAAGCATCGTGTTTTATTGTTAGTAAAGTCGAATATAGTTTAGAATTATTTTAGGTGAATTTCATTTTCTTTGACACTCATATGGGTTACTCACGTTCTGCCAATGCCAATTTATTGTCCTCAATTTTTGGTATTAAATAATCGATATCTGTTTTTTTTTCACCAACGTCTTTATTTTGATTAGTATTTGGAGCAGAAGACCTGCTGTCGGTTGTGTTAAGCGATACTGTCACAGCGGTTGTTGACTTTGGCCTGATTTGTTTCGAGGTTTTACTACTAATATCTTTCCTACGCAATATCGGTTGTGGTGACTTATTGGTATCGGTATGTGGTATTTGAATATGATGATTACCAGGAACTGAGTGAGCTCTACCACTAGGAGGTAAGGAACTACTTTTCGTGCGGGAAGGGGTTGATGTGGAAAGGGTTGCTAAAAATAATTATAATTGATTTTAATAAAATGTTCTTAAAGTTCCACTTTAAAATATATTGAAAAATAAGACACAATAAAAAAAACGTTTTTAATCAGAGAATTACTATAGTTGAATAACTTAACAAATATGTTAGATATAAACTTATGTAGCATTATGATTTTCAATAATTTTATTATAAATAAACCTAATCAAAACGTAAAGTAAAAGTTTTGCACATGTGTAAAACGCTTAAAATTTTTAAGCCATATACCTATGACGTATCAACAAAACCCTTTGGTTTAAAACTATAACTCGAAACCACACCTGAAACAATATCAATATCTGCTGCAAACACAAATTCTGGTAGCCGTATAGGGACTGTCTAAGCCTTTATAAGAAAGCCATTAGGGCTTCTAAAAAGGAGGCCTGGATGTATTTAGACGTACATAGCATCATCACTTTAACAATTTTCAAGGAGAAGATTTCACGGGCTGTTAAAAGCTTCTCTCCGGGCCCTGACGGAATATTACCTGTTTTGCTACAGAGAACAATGACCGAGACCAACAATGGTAGGTTATTTTGAGACGGGAGACAGTTCTCTCGAAAGCTTTGCTCAGTGAACACGCCGCTAGTCGTTTTATTTATTTATTACCGCAATTTTTCTATTGTCGTTTTAATATTTTTATTTTATTTTTTCCTTTTTGTTTTAATTTTGCATTTTTAATAATTGTTCCCAATATGGTTGAAACCTGCGATATTTGCGGTACTGGCATAATGTCTGGTGACTCCATCATTTGCGGAGGGATATGCTCCAGGGAATTCCACACCAAATGTGTGATGCTTTCCGAAGCGGCCCTCCAGCTGATGAAGTCAAATAATGGACTTTGCTACAAGTGCAAAATCTGCAGTGGGATGCCTTTACTTGGATTAATTTCCAAACTTAGTGCATTAACAAATGAACTGAGTTTGGTTAAGTTAGAGATTCGGGAGTTGAAATGTAATTCCTCGCAAAAAAACTGTGCTTCGGATTTGCCGCCGGATAAAAGTTGTTCTGCTGAAACGGGTGTTTCTTTTAATGACATACCCGTTTGCAGTAATTCACAGCCGCCGTCTGTGGAAACGGAAAATGCCTCCGAAGGCTCCGCATTATTGAGCAAAGTATCGCAAAAAATACCGCGTAAAAAGAATAAACGCCCGAAAAAAATAAAACCTTCCAATGGTTCGGTTAATACCGCGTTTGATTTAGTTGCGACTCCTCCAATGGAGCTGCATGCTGCCGGTTTTCATGTGGATACTAGTGAAAGTGCACTGCGGAATTATATTTCAAATAAATTGGCCATATCGAGTGACCAAATTGTTTGTTATAAACTGGTTAAGTCGACCGCTGACTTAACCAAGTTACGTTTTATAAATTTCAAAATTAAATTACCGGACGAATTCATCGCCCGCGCATTAGATTCTTCCTTTTGGCCGTCGGGTATTCCCATTAAGAAATTTTTGACAAAAAACGGAGTTGTCTTGCCCCTTGCAGAAGCCAAAACATAAACAGTGATTCTCAGGGGCGGCGGGACACGTCCGTTGTCAATCATTTTTCGTATTCCGTTTATTATCAGAATATTGGTGGTATGAGAACAAAAACAAAAGAGCTTTTTGTTGCGCTCTCTGACCATCAATATGATATTATTGTCTTAACGGAGACATGGCTGCACCCACATATTTTTTCGGCTGAGATCTTCGATGCTTCGTATGTGGTTTACCGAAATGATCGCTGCCGAACAAGCAGCGAAAGAGGTGGGGGAGTTTTAATAGCTGTGTCATCTCTTTTTCAAAGTAGGCAGATTGCATTGGAGCATCGGTCGGTAGATGTTGAACAGATGTGTGTGTGTATTGATTTACATAACATGTGTTATCAGTTGTATGTTTGCGTCTCCTATGTTCCTCCTGGTAGTGCTTTTAGTGTGTATGAAAAACACATTGAAGGCATTACTCGTGTTGTCAGTGGTCTTGGAGCTACTCAAATACCTTGTGTATTGGGTGACTTTAATATTGGTGATGTCATATGGAGAAATGTAGATGGTGATGCGAATTTAATACCTTTTAACGTAAAACATGATTATGAACAAATAGTCATTGATGGTCTTCTTTCTTTGGATTTATTTCAAATAAATTTTATTCGTAATTCTCTTAATAGAATTTTAGATTTAATTTTTATTAATAATGAAATTAATTATAATATTTCAGAGGCTGTGGATGTTATTGATTCCAATAAAATCCATCATAAAGCCTTACTTTTAGAGCTTAATTTTCGTAGTTTTTCCGGTGAACGTTGTAGTAATGATACCGCGTTATCTTATAACTTCGCAAAAACCAATTTCAGTGCACTGCAGGGATATTTAAATGATTTTGATTGGGTTGAAATGCTAAAATCCCCCGATCTCAAAGGTAATTATGATATATTTTTGGATAAATTAAATTCTGGTTTTGATTTATTCGTACCAAAGACGCGTCATAATAATAAGTTTAAAATTCCTTGGTCCAATAAAAGATTGGTTAATTTACGTAATGTAAAAAGGAAAGCTCATTCGCGTTATTTATCTCATAAAACAAATTCTAATCGTGAACTTTTTTTGAGATTCAGGAAAGAATATGAGTTTTTAAATCGATTTTTATATAATCAATATATTTTGTCTGTTGAGTCGTCGGTAAAGCGCAATAGTAAATCGTTTTGGAATTATATTAATTCGAAAAGAAATACCACAGGCTTGCCTAAGGTAATGGAATTTGAAAATGTAAGTTCAACAGATTTAAAAAGCACTTGTGACTTGTTTGCTAACTTTTTTGAGTCGGTGTACAATGAGTGTCAATTGCAATTAAGTGATAATCATTACGATATGATCTCTGATGCTTTGGATATCGGTGTCCTACAGTTTTCGGATGAAGATGTAATAAACGCGCTCGATAAACTTAATTTTAATAGCAACCCAGGCCCAGATGGGATTCCAGCGGTAATATTAAAGAAATGTTTGTCTTCCGTTTTTCTTCCTCTTAAAATAATTTTTAACCAGTCTCTTGTTTCTGGTGATTTTCTTAATGAATGGAAATATTCTTTTATAATTCCAATTTTTAAAACCGGTTTAAGGCAAAAGGTGGAGAACTATAGGCCTATATCTAAGCTTTCGGCAATACCTAAATTATTTGAAAGTATTGTTAAAGACAAACTCTATTTCGCGGTAAAAGAAATTATTTCTAGTAGTCAACATGGCTTTGTTCGTGGTAGATCTTGTACTACTAACTTAGCTTTGTTAACTAATTACATTTTTAATAGTTTTGAGAAACGTGTACAGGTTGATGTACTCTACACTGACTTCACAAAAGCCTTTGATAGAGTGCATCACACCTTACTTTTGGCTAAACTAAAATCGTTGGGTTTTCATTCCTCAATGCTAAAATGGTTCGTTAATTACCTAACCCATAGAAGGCAAATGGTAAGGGTCGATAATTTTACTTCTCGTGTAATTGAAGTTACGTCGGGCGTTCCACAAGGTAGTCATCTGGGCCCGCTGCTGTTTATTTTATTTATTAACGATGTCCACGAAATATTTAAATTCTGTAAAGTTTTGTCATTCGCTGATGATTTGAAGTTGTTTTCTCGGGTTAATAATACTTCTGATTGTATTCGCTTTCAATCAGATATTAATAAGTTATCGGAATGGTGTAATCGTAATGCTCTAGAACTTAATGTTTCTAAATGCAAGGTGTTTACGGCCTACCGTATTGCTGCACCCCTTTTTCATAATTATTTTATAAATGATCTTAGACTTCAGCGTCATGATGAGGTAAAAGATCTTGGTGTCATATTTGACAATAAATTAAATTTTAATTTGCATTACGATTACGCCATTGCTAAGTCTAACTCGTTGTTGGGCTTTCTTATGCGTAATAGTAACGACTTTAGAAATGTACATAGCCTTAAGGTTATTTACTGCTCTTTAGTCAGGCCATACTTAGAATATTCATCAATTATTTGGGATTCACCATATGTCTTACACAAACTTAGACTCGAAAGAGTCCAGAAGAAATTCACGAGATACGCGGTTCGTAAATTATATGTGTTTGATGAGCTTCCTAATTATGACAGCAGATGCACTTTAGTCGGCTTGCAAACCCTTAGTTTCAGACGCACTGTAACTTCTGTCATGTTTGTTCGCGATATTATTAATTATCATATTAAGTCACCAGAATTGCTTTATCTTTTAAATATATATGCTCCCCAGAGGTCTCTGCGGGTTAGAAGCTTATTTTATACAGAAAGGCACACAACCAATTATGGTATCAACGAGCCTATTACAAGGTGCATAAGCACATTCAATGATCTCTGCAATGAAATTGATTTTTGCTTATCCAGATTAGATTTTAAAAATTGCGTTTTTTCATTGGGTTTTGATTAAGTTAATTTAATATTTGAAGTAGTCTATAAGATTGAAGATCGGTAGATGACGCTAAGTCGCGCAACAAGCAACAGTTGTGTAAAGCGTTACTGAGAGGTCACACTAAGAGAACGTAGTGTTTTGTGTGTCCTCAATGATGGTAAAAAAAAAAAAAAGAAAAAAAAAAAAAATAGAGGACTCAATTCAAATATCTATTAGTTCTATCTGTCTTTTGAATGTGAAACAAACCAGGATGTCAGAATAGACTGAATAAAGCTCGTAGTGCATTCGGAATTCTTTCGCCAGTGTGGAACTTAACCTCTGCCAACATCTCGAACAGGTTGCAGCTTTTCTCAATCGTTGTCTGCTTACATTCTAAAGATCCGGTGGCCGCAAATAATTTCCAGGAATGAAGAAACCAGGTGACAACAAAGCGAAGCACCCTCAAGGTGTAAGACAAGAGTGAATGATTTCGGGTCTGTAGGTGATAGGCCCAAGCATGGACCACAACGTACTGCAAGATCGGTTGAAAACATTACTTCTGCTCAAGGAAGTGTTCAAAACAATCCATCAGCCTCAATTAGACCTTACTTTTTTGAAAATGAGAATGGCGTAACGGTAACTGTGAATGGGGAGCGATATCGTGATATGATTGAAAACTTTTTAACGCCACAACTTTATGCTTTGGGTTTGATTAACATGTGGTATCATCAAGACGGTGGCACATCGCATACAACCAGGATTGCTATGGAATTACTGCGAAACCTCTTTGAACAACAAGTTATTTCAAGAAATGGCGATGTTGATGGGCCTCCACGGTCGCCTGATTTGACTGTTCCGGACTTTTTTTGTGGGGATATCTGAAAAGTAAGGTTTATTCAAACAAACCTAAAACGCTTGAGCAACTCAAACAAAATATTCGTGATGAAATTAATAAAATACCGCGTGAAATGTGTGAGAATGTAACGAAAATATGCTCAAAAGGGCTCGCATTTGTGAGACTAACAGAGGCGGACATTTACCTGATATTGTATTCCATACATAATTGCCGACATTAAATAAAACATTTATCAATATAAGATCCATTCTCTTTCATTTAATCAAAAACTATAAACAAACAAAGAAGTATACCTTCCCGGCGGACACCCTGTATTACCCTGACTTAGTTAAAAGTTTTTTTTATACCCTCCACAGGAAGATACAAGGTGGCGCAAAAGTAATCCTCCTATCAGAAAATGCTATAAATTTTGCGATTGGCCCCTAATGTCAGTTCTGTTTTTACATTTGTGTAGTAAACATGCGAAATACACGTTAATAAAAAATGTTACGCTACACTGCTCCAGAACGCAGAATATTGGTGACTGTTTATTTGAGCAATAATCGAAGATGATTTTTCATCAAAAATAATCATGAGTGATGAGGCCCATTTCCATCTTAGCGGGTACGTAAATAAGCAAAATTTACGCTTCTGGGGCACTGAAAATCTGCGTGTAACCCACGAAGAGCCATTACACCCGCTCAAAGTCACTGTATGGTGTGCTGTTTTCCCTGGAGGAGTCATCGGACCTTTTTTCTTCGAAGACGTCGCGGGCCAAACGGTTACTGTGAATGGTGAGCGCTACAGAGCAATGATCAACGAGTTCTTTTTACCGCAACTTGATGAATTGGTATTGGAAAACATGTGGTTCCAACAGGACGGTGCGACGGCACACACTGCACGTGCCACAACCGATATGCTGAAGGATGCATTTCCCGGGCGCCTAATCTCCCGTTTTGGCGATTTGCACTGGCCAGGAAGATCGCCTGATTTGACCGCTCCAGACTTCTTTTTGTGGGGCTTTTTATGTCAACAAGCCTCAGACTCTTGCAGCTCCTAAAGACAATATCCGTCAAGAATGTGAGGACCTATCGCCGGAAGTTTTGGCCAAAGTGATGGAAAATGCCATAAAAAGGGCTCAAATGACAATCAACTGTGGCGGCGGCCATTTACATGACATCATATTCTCGACTTGATGTAAAAAAAATTAAAAGATCAAATAAAAATAATCCACAAGAAGAATCAAAGTTTTTAATTTTTTTTATACCCTCCAGAGGAAGGTATATTCACTTTGCCAATACATTTGTAACGCCAAGAAGGAGACACCGTAGACCTCATAAAGTATATGTATTCTGAATCAGGATCACATTCTGAATCGATTTAGCCATGTCCGTCTGTCTGTCTGTCTGTCCGTCTGTTGAAAGCACGATAGCACCCAAAGGAATTGACATAGGCGAATGAAATTTGGTGAAAGGACTTATTTTTACCGTCGTCAGGTTGGTATTGAAAATGGGCTATGTCGGTCAAGTAGTTCTGGTACCTCCCATACGAAATCAATATTGGACCCATGTGTCTTGTCGTCTATTGAAAATACGATAGCGTCCAAAGAAAACAACCTAGACTAATGAAGTTTGGTGAAAGGACTTCTTTTTATCGTCGTCAGGTTGGTATTAAAAATGGGCTATGTCGGTCAAGTAGTTGTGGTACCTCCTTCACAAAACCAATTTTGCATGACTTGTATGCAGTGGAGGGTATCAAAGCATCGGCCAGGCCGATGACAACACTTTTACTTGTTTTTTTTTTTGTTTATAAAAATTGCAGAGTTCTTACTAGACTCTTTAATTTTACTTTGTTCTTAGACAGTGAGAATGTACTTCACATTAAAAGGGAAATAAAACCACTCTGAATTTTCGGAATTTAATTTTCACGTTACATGGGAACTAAGTCCACTTCACAAATGTTGTTCTATTTCCAACTATTATACTTATTTCCCTGCACCGTTTCCTCTGACGCTGTGCCAACCGTCAACGGGTGCAAGGCAGTGGTCCCAGATTGAAGTGAAAATGAAAAATAATGATGAAAAAGGGGAAATAATCGAAAATCTCTTTGAAACTTTAATTCCTTGAAAGTAAAATTTAAACGCATTTCCATTAATAAAATAAATTTAAAAGTTCAAAAGCCCATCGAAAGAATTTTTGTGTATGTAAATGCACTTCAAATTCACATTTCTTATAGAAATAATGGCAAATTTTACTTAGGGGAAAAAAAGGGTAATTTTTTCGAATTTATCATCCGGCACCTGCGCTGCTTAAGTTCTTATGGTTCTTACTTAATTTACTGACACTCTCATTTCACATGTTTCAAATCAGAAATAGAAATGTTTTCAAGTGATTGAAGTGATGCAGTGTCGGTCGCCAGAACTTGTGTTTATTACCATTTTACGTACCTATATAAAATTATGGGTAGAATATTCATGGCACTTTAGGCGTCTCTTTTGTGATATCATTCATACGCCTTTATTAGCATTTATTGCAGAAAAACAGAACCTTTGTCCCGACTTGTGAAAAAATACGCGCGGTCATGATTTAATTATATTTAAAAATAATATTTAACGTTGAATTTTGATGATGATCTGAACATTGATACTTTAAATGATTGATTAGAGTCAATTAATTTTAGTACGTTTGTATTTTATACAAAATATATTTTACTAAATAAAACAACACGATATTCAAATATTCCTTTTGTATGACAAGAAGACTATTTTAATTTATGTGGCATCGAAAACATAATAAATACATAAAGCATCACACACTGTCTACGTCATTTAAGTTTTTTCATATAGTAACAAAAACAGTTATAGCCTCTTCCCTATTTGTGGCTTAAAAACGCTTAAACAAAGCAAAAGTTAATTTAAACAAGTAGATAAAGTATACCAAATATTTTGGTCGGGACTACAATGATGTTTTGTTACGGTTAAGAATACGCCAAGCCGTATGTATTGATTCGTGCCACAAAAGGCAAACTCTAAAAGGCCCTGTTATTGTTTATGTTCTAAGCTGGGTTCCGTTTTTAGCGAATGATAAACGTACAGCCATTGGATATTTTCTGCTTGCAGAAACCCTGTGTATCCTTTTTTATATGCAACTTTTTTATAAAACAAGCTTTAGGGAAGTATTTGTTTCATAAAAAACGTATGTAATGACACAACAAAACTTTCTAAACATGAATTCAGAATGGTGTTATTTACCACATTAGATGATATTTTAGATACTGCACACAAAATGTTGAATAACAGATTATAAGAAATTAATGTGCATGCTCATTTCTTCATATATCCGATCATATGTATCAGTACATCACATAACATAAGTTTATCAACAGAACTTAAAATAAGTAGAAAAGTTTTTAACATAGATTCAAATCACTTTAACTTGGAATAGGGTTGGTTCGCTTAAGAAATATACTTTTTTTATCTAGAGATGAAAATAGTTTTTTTTTCTAAGAAGGAACACTAAAGAAGTAAATTTGTAAATAAAAAAAAATTGTACACAAATTCATAAGAACAGAATAAACAATTATACTTACATGGCCTAGGTTTTCTTTCAGTCGCTGTTGCCGAGGTCGGGGTCGAAACAGGGGTTTTCTTGCCTGTTGTTTTAGTGGCCGGTACTGTGCTAGAAGACCGAATTTGCCGTTTTGGCGATTCATTTTCAATAACACCTGGACCAACAGATTGAGAACGGGCTAAAACGTTGAAAATATTTTAGTTCTCTTTTTGCTCTTTTTGTTTTGTTTTTGTTTAAAATAGTGTACTATGTACAATCGCTACACAAGAATAACATTATACTTCGTGCTGAAGAATACTCAAGAGAACCAGATAACTTCAACATTCAAACAATAATTAATATCGTTATTAGTATTGCCATGTTTTTTTTTATAATAATTCGGCTTTGAAAGCAACATACAAACACATGTATTGATTTGATTGTCGGAGAGCATGAAGTCATACTTACAATAGAGAAATGCGTCCTATGTTTTGACAATAAAGTTCTATTTAATTTTATAACAACGACTTTCAAGCGCAATTGATTATTAAATAAAAAAAGCAGAAAAGCATGAGCAGTTTCAAAAATTGTAGACTGGTTAACGTGTTTGTTTCTTTTTTGTAAAACTTTAGGTAGTATAACTGAGCCAATAAAAAATAAAATAACAAATAAATAATTGCTTGTAAAGGTTACATTGTCGGGATCAAAAAACTTGCAAAATAAGTACCAAAAATATATTATCAATCATGACCATTTACAACACAATAATAGTATACCTACTAAAAATGTATATACAGGGAAAAATAATTTAATTTAATTTATTTATTAAAGCTATGTTTAATCATTTTCTGATTCTGAAAATTAAAAACAAAAATTCGTGCAAACAATTATATCTTTTTACGCGTAGGGTAGTGGTGCTGCTTTCACGAACCTACTTATTAGCAGTCAGCCGTAAAAAATGATATTCCCACTGTTGAAATCAAAAACCATATAAATTTGTAATTATAGACTATGATGGGCCTAAACCATCTTATAATTCAGCTCGCATCGGAATGCATATAACACCTTGGGAGCACCTGTCAATGTTGAGTAAAATCTTAAGAAATAAACAAAAATGGATTTTGAAATGTTAACAGGTGTTTTATTTTACAGAAACCAGAAAATTGTACATCAGTCAACGCTAAGAATTGAAATGCACGGAACTTTCTTTTTCACTTTTATTTTAAAGTCGAATAGAGACGAAAAAAACAATATTAGTCTAGTATTTACTTAGTTTCAAATATAGATTTCAGTACCTACAATATAAAAGGAAACAAGATAGCAGTCCTTTTAAGCACACGGAAAGCAGACCAAACGGACGGAAGACGTTCAGAAAATAGCTTACGTGATTTTAATAATTTAATTTTCAATGACCATATTCAAATTTAACATTCTTTGTTCAACGTTTTAGATTTTTCGTGGCGCAACATAAAACGAGGTTGATGCAGTTTTGTAACGGCCAACTACATCTCTTGCGAACACACTCCTGAACTACAATCTCTTCTGAATAATGCAAAACAGCTGTCCTGATATAATTAGTGTTGGTATTTAAATATTTATATGTTAGCCCCGAAATAAATCTATTTCTGCAAAAATTGGTCCAGCGAAAAGTTTTACATTATATCTGTGGCAATAAGTTGAAGAAGCTTATGTCGACTTAAGCCAAATTCGAGTTTTTTACATTACAAAGTTCTCCTTTTCCTTAGCTTTCTTTTGGTCCAGGTAATATTTCTCTACAACCATTGAAAGACTTTAAATTAAAAAAAAACTGAAGGACTATGTAGTGTAATAGATTGAAAAAGATAAATTTGTTTTGCTCACACTGAAAAACTACCAAAATTGACATAAGCTACTTTAACTTATTTCCACAGATATATTGCTTTTTAAAAACACAATGATTTTTTTTGTTCCATGAAAACAGTAAAAAAAATATGTGGGGCTTTTAACGATAAGCTATATATATAGAATTTCTGGCGTACACTCCAGTAATCTGTGATCTGGGAATACGATTTTGATATGTAAGCAATTGGAAACAAATAAGGAAATGACATTTATATAGACGGATGAGTTCTGCGGCTGTAGTCCGACAAGGTTCGGGAGTCTGATATACCTTTCTGGACATATTTTTAAGACTTGAAAGAGGCAATTGACTTCTTTTTATCCAATAGGTAAATTCCAAAGTGTATTACAGAACAAAAACGCTGAGCGCTTTTCTATATCTTTGCACAAGTTGCTCAAGCTTCAAACTGTGTTGTGGTAACTGCCACGGCATTTAATCAATCACCCGGTTTGTACGAAATCGGGGAAATTCCATGCGAGGTATCTGTTCCGATACAACTTTCGGAAAAATTCTCCGATGATATACCTATAGATTATCTTGCCGCATCGAGTTGTACATCTTTATGTTACGGCAACCCGGCAATTTTTTTCCAAATCTCTGTGACAACAAATTGCTGTGGAATATTTTAAAGTCAAATGAATAGCGACAAACTATAATGTATTGACGGGTAATAAATACACACTTCTCTTAAGCTATATACCATAGTTTCGAAGGAGATATATGTATATATGGCATTTCAAATTTAAAATTTTTTGTTGGTATCTACTAACACATTGAGAAAAGAGCGAAAAATTATTTCTTTGTTGATAGCTAACTAATAGAGCCTTGAACAGTGCCGGCTCCAGCCAAACTAGCGCCCTGTGCAAGAGTCAGAGACAAAGAAATTCCTTATGCAGAAGGCAGAACCGCCTGTGTAAGAACGATTCCACTATGCGTTCATCCCTCGCAGGTCGCAGCTTTAATTTTTTCAGTGGAAGAGAATACTATATTTTCGTAAAATACAAAATACAATACAAAGCTACTTGCGCTCTTTGTAGCTGTAAGAGAAATTTCTCTTTCGTAGATGAGAAATCCCATCCGTTCCCATATGTGCAAAGTAAAAAACCTGCACGTTCAGACACATACGATGCCGTAAGAATGATTTGATTTTTTTCAATTGCGAGTGAATGTGCAAGAAATAAAACCTGCACATACGAGGTGAAACTTTTTCGTTTTGAGATTTTTGAACTAGACTCTTTTGCAAAATGTAAGAGGATGTGAAAGAAATACAAAGTATAATATATATACGAACAGGGTGGAATATTTTATTTTGCGATATTTTAAGTTAGGTTCTCCTTGAAGTTGCAACATTGTAAGGGATGGGAGTTAATGTGCAAGAAATAATTCAGCACACGTGTGATGGAGGTTGTTATTTTGGGCTTATTTGAACAAGCTTTTTGTTTAAATGCAAATGATATAATATTTGTTCCAGCAAGATTAAATAAATTTTTCTTTCCTAACAATGCGCCCCCAGAATTTGGCGCCCTGTGCATTTGCACATCTTGCACATATGGTTGGTCCGGCCCTGCCCTTGAGCAATGTGACATCGTAGAATTCGAACTGACTTTTAAGTTTTACCATTTTTCATCCTTTTTGGACCATTGAGAGAATCGCCACAAAATATTTGATATAATGAAGTAGTTGCCTACAAATATACACTTATGGTGTGGAGTAGTATAATCAGGTAAGTTTTTTTTTTATTAATTTTGTCACTTTTTTTTCGTCCTTGAAAACCAAAAGAGTTGTATTCCAGTAAAAATATCCGAGTTAAAAAAAATTACATTTCCCAAGAGCGATTAAATCGGTGATAGGTATGCGCAAAATATACTTCAAAAATTAATTAGCAAACATACCTACTATTACCCGTCAGCACTGCTAAATTCTATATTAAAACCTGGCTGAAAAACGAGTCCAATCATTAATGGAATAATATTGAAAGTAACAGGCAAGCTAAAATTTTCATTCCAATTATATCCCACGTGTACACATAAGTTTACTCATTGGACATTGTCAAGTCAAAAAACACCTCATGACTATGGGAGTAACCCAAGATAACACTGCCTAATCAAATTACGTCAACACCATCTAGGAAAACCATACCTTGAGGTTGAGGACACACTCGTATCTGACAGCCCACTTAAAGATCTACACGGATTCATCACAAAGTCCGGTATCATGAGCGAGGTCAAACTAGAGAAAATCATAATAGGCCCACTTGTGGCGCAGTGATATGGTAACTTGCTTCCACCTCCTCCAAGCAAGTTACCACTGCTTCCACCTTCTCCAAGTAATCTAATCTAATTTAGGTCCGGCACAAAATCACCTATTTCCCGAAGTTAGGCTTCTTGGGCGAGTTGACAATTTGTAAAAAAAAACAATATAGGTAGGTCCCTCCACGCCGTACGGCCTACTAACACATAGGCCATATGCTACATCACATATTCTGTAATGCTTGCGATTTGTGCCCAGAGAAGAGCAAGACACAGAGCTTTCGGTTCAACCATGCCCACTAACAAAATTTCACTGAAATTGGTTGATTTATTTTGGACATTAAAGACAGCGTCATCTATAGTTTCCAAAACTATCCAGCCTTCCCACCTGGAACCAAACATACCCATCAACAAAATTTCATTTAAATCAGTTGGGGAGTTTCGGAGGTCAACAATACTGGTATGTTTACTAAAATGCCTATAACTCGTATAACCAATAAATGTACAAGGACCGTATAATATGCAAACCTTTGTAATGAACATCAATTCGAACACAATGCAACTTATTTTGATTTATATATAGAAGGAGATAGATTTAAAACGAAGTGTCGTTGCGCTAACACAACATTTGATTTTTATATAAAGCGTTTTTCTTTTTTAGTTCAGACCACAAGCTGAACTGTTATACAAAAAGTTCGTGTTTTTTTTGTAGCTCAGATACCTATATAAAAAAGAAACACAAATTCTGGAGTCGGCATTTTGTAAGGCGAAACGTTTTCGTATGCGCGAACAAATTTGCTTGTGCAACATAGGGCAAATCATTCGTGCGCACTAAAACGTTTGATCGTTTCGCCTTACAGAATCTGACCCCAGAATTTGTCTTTCTTTTTTCGTTCAGAACGCGATCAGAGCACGATCTAAAGCTCAGAATAAATTGACTGAGCAGACTGAGTGAATAGCTGATTACACACTTCCAGTCACATTTGACAGAAAAAAAAATGGGATAAGCAAAATAGTTGAAATGGTGGACGAACCTTGTTGTTTTGGAACAGAAAATTAACCAACTTAATAAATTACAATTAATAAATATTAATTTATGCATTTATGACAACTATGTGTGTTTCATAAATACCTCAGAACAATCTGAGCACGCTCGCTTCAGAGCGCGCTCATAATGGTCGAGCTCAGTTCAGTACTCAGCTCTGAACTAAAAAAGAAAAACGCTTATCCCTAATAATATAAAACAAAGTGAATATTTTTTTGTCGAAAGCTACACAACAAACGGGTGAACAGATTTCGAAATTTATTTTTTATTATTAAGGTCCACCTCCTCCAAGCAAGTCACCACTGCTTCCACCTCCTCCAAGTAATCTAATCTAATTTAGGTCCGCCACTAAATCACCCGAAGAGCGACAATATCAATAATAGGAGTATTAAATTGCAATCCCATTGTCATGAACTTTGTTTCTCGAAATTCCAATGTGGAGGGCCCAGCTTCAGAAGTTACTACGAACAAAATCTAAGTTTCGAACATATTTGACTTTTGTTTTTTAATTTAGTGTGTTGTACTACTAAGCGAGGGGTCTCAGGTTCGAATCCCGAAAAATAAAGAAAAACTCTCACACGAATGGTTATCGGTCTCTAGTTGAGAGTTTAGGTACGACAGTTGAATTAGTTGACGATATGCGAGATATAAATAAATATAGTGGTGGGTAAGTTGACGAAAATCAAAATAAATTTTGCTTTGTTTTTTTTCTCTTCAATCATACTGAATAAAAGCAAAGAAACTTGAAGCATCTTTAAGCCACTATCTATCAAATATCGATATGGATATTTATCATTGGCGATCAAATAATGTATCGATGTGGTGTTAATCAACACGTGTCTACAATTAACTGACTAAAAGTATCGATAAACTAAGTTTAATGTTCTGACACAAGGGCGGATCCAGGGGGGGCACAGAGGCACATGCCCCCCCCCCAGACACAGGCCAGTCGAAAAAAAAAAACACTAACAATTGTATACCAACTGCATTATTACTGCTTCCTCATTCCATAATGAAAACATAACAGACACTGCGCCTATAGGCAAAAATAAAAATAGCTTTTCCAACAAATGATGATAACCAAGACGAAAAAATACCCAAATCTATGTCTGGTGTCTGCATATGCTAGAATGTGAATCTTGGCGTGCGTGAAATTTATGTGCACGTATCTCCTCATGCAAAATCAAGCGCGTAAACGCATGCGTGAAATATGCACATATACACATGATTTCTAGATTTAAGCCTAATACGGACCTGTTTCGGAACGAAATCTGCGAAAAATCTGCGAAAAGGCAGCGGAAAATAATTTGTGGAGAATCCCATCAGCTGATACACAAATAGCAGTGTTAGCAGCGCTGGCTATTTATCTTTGATTTGGCTACTCGAACTTTTCACTGGTTCCTTAAAATTGTCATTTGGGATTTATCCAAATTTATGCTATTCACTCCGAAGTTTAGCGATTTTTAGGAATTACCGGCTTAGGAACTTGTAAAAAAAATGCATACTTCTATTGCGAACGTATTCCTTTCGTATAGGTGATTAAAACTTTCTAAAAGGTTATGTCGTTTTCGATTGGGCATTTCAGATTTTTGCTGCCAAACATTAAATCCGATTTGTACTGGTTCTTTTGTATATTGAGTTGACCGCAAAAAACCCTTGTTTTTCATGTACACTGGAAATCTATTGTAATTGATTTTCACACATTTATACCAACCAATTTCGAAAATATTTAATATGAAAACTTGTTTCCTTAGACGTTTTTATTTTGTTAACATTGGAAAATGGAAACTAAAAAGGTCTTTCAATTTTGAGTGTGTTTATTTTAATTTAATATTGTCGTCTTTAAAAAGCAATGTAATCAGAATAAGTAAAACTAAAAAACTGGAATAAAAAAGCGCAGTTTTGATCTTTCAGTTTGTTTATTTTTGGCTCCAAGATTTTTCAAATGTGGCTTCATACCGGTTAAAAAAGCTGCTTACGCATTACAAATGTCAAATTTTCCCAAGCAAATAATGTCGCGGACAATAAATATGTGCGAAAAGCGAGTAGATAATTGTACCAAGCAATCTGCTACAATTACCCACTTTTCGTCATCATTTCGCAGCAGCAGCGTACTGCAAAACGAAAAGGACATTCGTTGTGTCACTTTTGTATGGGATTTAGATGCGAAGTTATATAGACTACACCAACACAGAAACTTATTTTGGATTTAGTTTCTGAGGTAAACATGGAGGTGCTCAACAGATTTATTATTTATTTTTTGTTAGTGAAACAATAGTGTTGGAGACCCACAAAAAAAAACGCGTTATTTTTTGAATGTTGTACAAGTTATACCTAGTCTTACGGTAGACGAACACTTTGCGAATAATTAAGTTCAAATGAAATTAACGACATAAAAGAAAACTGTCATTACCTATTAAACATGTAATTTTGTATTATTGAACCTTTATAAAAAGTATTTTATAAATCCTGGATCCGCCCCTGTTCTGACACATACATATGTATCACTAGCGGACCACGCGAACTTCGTCCCACCCCAATTTAAAGCATTCGGATTGAATGCATTTGAATGCTATCGAAATCAGTAGAGAGCAATATTTTTTTTCGATTTATTTTCCGGCGCAAAAACAAACAACAAAGACGGTTTGCCAACACGCGAACAGGCAACGTACAGCTGACCGTGCGAAAAACAGGGAAATTCGAGATCAATCACACAGACTTCCACAATTGGCCTTGCGATTTATTGATTCTCATCGCAAAAGCCAATCGAACGGGGAACTGAATCCGCTTCAATCCGCTGAATTTGCCCTTGATGATCGTCGCTTGAATCACATTGTCCATCAGTGAGTCAAAACGGGCAATTTCACATTGCCACCAGCGGATGCGCTGCAACGTGTATTTGCTGTGTGTATGACATCAGCACACATTGGACAAAATCAGATGTTGACATAACTCACGAACGCGTTGACCAATAATCTATATACATAAAAGAGTAGCGTGTTTAAGTTGACAGACATCGTACAGGCCAAATCGGTAATTTTAGATAAACCAACTACATGACCATTGAAACAAACCCTAAAAATTTGATCGAATTCGGTTTGACCGTTCGTGAGTTATACAGTCACAACGCTTTCGCAACTCTCTATTATATTTATATAGAGATAAATAAAAAAATTAATAATGACATGGAACAAGAAGAATTATTGAGACCACATGCTTAGTTTTTCATATTTTGAATAAAAGCAACATATAATCGAATACTCCAATTTAGAGAAATGCGATTGCGGAATGAACTTAAAGTGATAAAATCTTATTCAGTAACTAGTTAAAAACATATTATTTAAATATTCGTTCTTCATTAAGAAGGTTTTTCCATATTAAGTAGCTCAGTTAACGCATGTATATTTTTGATATCAATCACAGAAAATTTGAAAACAATACTTTTCAATAATTTTTTCTAAACCACTTATGAACATTATACACGAACGGCCCGAGGCCTGACTCTTCTTAACAGAATGGTACTGTTAGCATTAAATCCAAAACTCCCTGTACCGATACTTCCAATTCACATTCAACGCAACTTGGTGGTAATTAAACTCACACATCGGGTTGTTCATCTCGCTTTACAGCACCGTCGACAGGCAAAATTGCATAAAAAAAAAAAAAAAAAACCTTTTTCCCACAGAAATCTACCTGGCTTGGTGTTCTCCTACATCGAGCGCACCTCGTTGCAGTTCGCACTTGTAATTTCATTTTCGTTTTCTTTCCACTCTGACAAGATATTGTTGGAAGTTGGAACTTGGAAGTTCTTTTGTGCTTTTTTGCCTAATGTACTGGTATTGGTACCAGCGCTGCCACTTTGCTACGATCGTAGCAAAACTGCTACGCAAATGCCCGTTTGCTACGCTGCTACGCACTCTCCCTAAAAACGCCTATTTTGCTACTTTTTTTTTAAGCACGAAATGAGAACAAAAATCTTGTAATTAAGGCAATGCTTACATGCAAAGCGCCTTTTAAGTGAAGTTTTTAATGTTTTTTTTTTTTTTTTGTTTGATTATAGTTTTGTAAAATATATAGTTTACCAACTATACTTGTACTAGTCCTTAAAAAAATATTTACTTTGAATAAAGAATTAAGTGTTTTTTGTTTATTTTCGAAAAAAAAATTTATATTTTGGACTTTTGAGTTTTGCTACGCAAATTAAGTTTTGCTACGCAAATTTGCTACGCAAATTTTTTCCCTTGTGGCAGCACTGATTGGTACTGTGTGCAGGAACAAAACAAGCACAATGCAAGATCATACAAGATGCAACATACAACAGCGAACAGCTAGAGCCAAAGGCCCATTTCGACCCTAGTGCTTTATTCTCCTGTTGTGTGGTCTGCGCTCTGTGGTGCGCTATAATTTGCAGAACCTGAAAGCGCAAGCTGGAATTTTGTATAATTTTTAATTCCCACTCGGTTTTCGGGTGGGTAAATATGGAATAAAGGTCGGTTGCTCGAATATTTGAAATCGCAACTATAACTGAAAAGCTACTTGCGAAACCATTTTCACAGCTGTGTTCAGCTGAAAAATTGGAAATATGTTATTTATTATGTTAGGCCAACACTACCTTCTCCAAATTTTAATAAATATTTTATTAGGAACTTTAATGAAAAAATAATATGAATTCAAGCTTTGATTGTGTGGTTGCCATTCTATAAGCAAAGTATTCATCGTCCTCGTAGGGTCCTGGAATAGAACAGAAAATTCACTATTTTACTACGGTAAAAAAATATAGTGAACACCCTACTAAAAGCACCACGCCACGTCACTGCATTTTTTGATTATTTTTGATTTTGTGGCAGAGAAGATTCGATTCGTGATCGACACGCACGTGAAGAAGCGAACAATAAATTCTAATAAAATAAACATTTACAGCCTTATTTATTAGAATTTACTAAAGACGCCTGTACACCTGTATAGTTATGCAGTGTATATGTATTTATACATATACAGCCCTTATACACCCTTCCAAAAATTCTTATTTAGCTGAAATAAGAACATTTTTTCATGCATACTAGTTATACAGGGCTTGTGTCAAAAAATTACTGAAAAAGAGTAATCTATTACATTTATCTGTCCGAAATGATAAAAAAAACCTAAGCAGCTTGGTGGAAATGCAAATTCAAACACAAATAAAAATAAAAAAATGGAAAAGTAAAAAGAAAAAGATGGGATATCTGGGACTCCATGAGCCGGTAGTCTTATCAAATTAAAACAAATATACATATATAGCGATTAAAAATATCTCATGTCTGCCCATATTTCTAAGCTAACTTATCGAGGATACTTGCAGAATCTTTTAAATTGAAAATAAAAACGTTGATAGGTACATCGAATTTATTTTTGATTTCATTTAATATAAAATGTGACAAATTTTTGAAGTCAAAAGGACATTTCGACTATTCCATCTCTATACAAGCTCTAAACAACGTCCAAGTGCGTTTAGCTTATACAAGCTCTATACAACGTTGATAATTTTTATAAATAAGGTTTATGCGTTTAGAGGCATTTTAGAGAGTGCATAACTTTATACACTCTTTTTAATACGTTTATAAATAAGGCTGTTAGTTATTACATAAAATAAACATTAGTTATTACATCAGAAGTGGGATTCGAAAAAAAAAACCCCTATGTGCTAAATCTAAAATTGTGTTAATTAAAGTACTAGTTAATTGTTGGTAACATATTTGTTTTTGGTGTGGTGAAATGCCTCGTGGTCGCGCTACAGATACATGGTGAGGGTATGGGAGAATCTTCACAAATTTTGAGCGAATTTATCAAGGCACTGCAGTCCCAGAGGTCAGATGGACTAATTGATCTTCCTCATTTTCGACCAGAAGCCAACGAATCCGTTAAATGGGTGAGTCAGGTTAAGCAGATAAGAAGTGAAGTTGGTTAGTCGGACATACAAACATTGGCCCGAGTTGGTAGATTTTTGTTAGGTGATGCAAAGTGCTGGTATGAACGCTGGAATCCCGATGTAAGAAACTGGGGTAGTTTTCGTAAAGACTTTGAAGACGCATTTCCCCCAAAGAGGAATTTAGGTCACCTTCTCGATGAGGCGGCACAGTTCAGAAGCTCCACTGTTAACACCTATGAAACGTACGTCCATGAGAAAACCTTCTTGCTTCGAAATCTACGAGTGAATTGGAATGATGGTGATTTATTAGAGTTGGTAATACATGGCATATCTGAGTTTGATGTCCGCAATACAGTAATGAAAGCCAACTGCAAAACCATTCCTGAACTATTAGTCTTGTTGTCCTGTTTTCCAAAGCCCTCGTGTAGTAAGCGCAGTAATGATCTCCATTGTTAAAAAGAAAGTTTAGTGAATTAAGGGACTCAAGCACTTCGGCAAAAAAATGCTTTCAGTGTGGGAAACTTGGACATGTGAGAGCTAATTGCCAGGCTAAGCGTAATATGCCATGTGCAGATAATAGCACATCGACAAAACCATTGCCACTATCGAAGCTAAGTCAGGGTGTTATTTGCTCTTTTTGTGCTAAGGTGGGCCACGAGACTTGTTTCACAAAGTCTGGTATTGAGAAACGGCGCAGTATTAATTTTTGTAGTTCGGGAAAACCTTCGGTTACCACTGAGATTGTAATCGAGGGGCATCGATTTTGGGCGTTAATTGATACGGGGGCAGATCTATCTCTTTATGTCCAAAAAATATCAGCACCTATTCCAAAATAAACTTGTCGATTGTAATGTTATGCTAAAAGGAATAGCCAATGTTACAATTGAAGCGACAACCAAATTTGAAGGGGCGTACAAGGATTTCGAACATCGAGACGACAGTTGCATATGTTTTTGTTCCAGACGGATGTCTCGACTATGATGTTTTTATAGGGCGCAATTTATTTGAGGACCACACTTTAGCCACTATAACAGATCATAATGGTTCACTTGTTTTTTAGCGGCAGCTTCCCGGAATTAACAGGATTTCAGACAGCGTTGGTTCTAATATGTCAGAGATTTTGGTTCCTTCTGAATATCGGAGCCCATTACAAGACATTCTAACAAATTTTTCTGATATGATAACCAGTGGTAACAAAGTGGGCGCTGTAAATAATATCAGCCTTAAGATAAGATTGGAAAAGGATATTATTATCAACCGATCCCCTTACAGACTGGCCGCTGAAGAGAGAGAAGCAATGCGTAAAATAACAGCTGACCTTATCACGAATAAGATTATTCGAATTAGTGAATCTCTGTTTGCAAACCCAATTATTCTCCTTAAGAAGAAAGACGGTTCACACAGGATGTGTGTTGATTTTCGCGAAGTGAATCGCAATACGGTTAAAGACCGGTATCCATTTCCGTTAATTGAGGATCAGCTTGATAGGTTGGGTAAAGGACGATTCTTCACATCCTTGGACATGGCATCGGGATTCCACCAAATACCCATTCATGAAGAGTCCATCCATAAGACTGCTTTTGTTACACCCGATGGCCATTTTGAGTATTTGAGGATGCCTTTCGGGCTCTCCAATGCTCCTGCCATCTTCCAGAGGTCAATTAATCTTGCTTTAGGGTCGTTGAAGGATACGATCGCTCTAGTCTATTTGGATGATATTTTGATCCCTAGCTTTACGTGTGAGGAAGGGCTAGATTATCTTCATCAGGTGCTAAAAGCATTGCATTCCGTCGGATTTTCTCTAAATATTAGAAAGTGTCGTTTTCTCCAAACCAGCTTAGAATATCTTGGCAGAGAAATATCTAGCGAGGGCATACGGCCAGGAAAAGACAAAATTCAAGCTTTAGTTGACTCTCCAGTTCCTACAAACGTTAAACAAGTCCGACAGTTGATGGGGTTGGCGGGATACTTCAGAAAGTTTGTTCCTGAATTCGTCGCTCGAACAGACTCTACATCAAAGCTGACAAAACAGAATGTGACGTTTGAGTGGAATAATGATCAGGAAAAAGCTAGGCAATATTTGATTGACCACCTAACGTCAATGCCACTTCTTGCTATTTTCAATCCCGAATATGCAACTGGAGCTGTTGTAATTCAGAAGCATAATCTTGTGTCAAAAGTGGTAGCATATTTTAGCAAAAGAACGACGGTAGCAGAAGCTAAATACCATTCATACGAACTCGAAACGTTGGCCATTGTGAAAGCTGTGAAGCATTTCCGTGTTTATTTGCGTGGAATTCGATTTACGCTCGTCACTGATTGTAATGTCGTAAAAGCATCAGCTGCAAAAAAAATCTCATTCCCCGGGTTGCACCATGGTGGATTTATTTGGAAGATTTAAATTTTGAGATTGTATACCGAAAGGGAAGTAGCTTACCACATGCAGATTATCTAAGCCGCAACCCTATCAATGTTGTTTGACGAGTCAGGCATGATTATTTTTGATTTTGTGCGGCAGAGAAGATTCGATTCGTGATCGACACGCACGTGAAGAAGCCAACAATAAATTCTAATAAAATAAACATTTAGTTCTTACAGTACATAATTAAAGTGTTTTAAATGAGCATGATTGAAAAGAAATTATAGTTTTTCTTAACACGACTTTTCACTCACATTTGAGAATTTTCTTTGGGCTTCCTTTTTGTGGGCTACCTTTCTGCGGACTACCATGTCTAGAGGCAGCGCCCTTTTTTGGACTTCCGCGTTGCGATTCAGACTCCCTGGACTTTGGAATAGCTGGCATTAACTTCTCCCTGGTAGGAGAGGGTAACAAGGCGCCTTCTTCTATATCTTCGATGATGAATTGATTGAAGTATATATATTTTCGATTAATTAGGACTGCGTTCACTCACCTGGACCAGTTGTCCTTTCTAAATGATGGCGAATACTACTGTTACGAGCTGGCAGTGAAGATTCATCATTATCAATCAAATGTGCCTGTCCAGGAACTCTAGGTTTGTTAATTGATTTCAAAGGAATAAACTTTTTATTATTCTCCTGTTCCTTTTCCTCTTTGGTTATAGGTCTATTTAGAGAGAAAAAAAAAATTAATAAGAAAATTAAAAGATAATCATCTCCTACGTAATTCAAATGCATGTAAGTAACAACGCATACAGATACAAATTTGTTCTATATGTAGGTGTTATTCGAGTATAAGTACTTTTAAATTAGTGCACGCTCTTTCAATTATTTGATATGGTTCACAAAAAAAGTGACCACAACAAATTTTTGTCTTACAGTTATGTATCTAAAACTGTTTTGAGTCTAATAGCATAGATGGAGCGCAAAGAGAATACTATGTTTATATAGAATACTAGCTGACCCGGCAAACGTTGTTTTGCCATATAGAAGGGTTTTCCAATAAGAGGTGTTATTTTGGTATTCAAAGAAAAAATTTAATTTTTTGAGATAAGTGATCGGATGTTCATTTCATAATAAAGGGGAAGGTATGCCGTTAATAATGAAAAACAATATCAGCCAATGGCCACCACGAGCACGCATACAGGACCATATCCTTTTCATGAAATTTTCCATAACCAAATCGCAAAGTGGCTGCCCTATGCCCTCGATAGCCGCACGAATTTTATCTTTGAGGTCTTGAATCGACGCTGGGCTGTTGGCGTAGATCTTATCTTTCACGTGGCCCCAAAGGAAGAAATCTCAAGGTGTTAAATCACAAACCAACAGCCCAGCGTCGATTTTGAGTATTTTGGTTGTTAAATAAAAAATAAGTGAATGTATTGTAAGTGTGCTTAAGTGTTTTAACGATTCATACAAACTAGCTGGTACCCGCGACTTCGTCTGCGTAAAATTAGTACTTCGAGTAACTCAATTAAAATATTTATATGTATCAACAACAACAGCTCCACTTATCGGGTCCAAAACTATCCTATCTTTCCAGCCAACCAATTAGCCCTACACATTTAAAATCATTGGTAAAATACGCAGCAAATGTATTTATTTCTTACCAAATATAGGTACCTATGATAAATTTTATAATCCTGAGAACTTGAGAAATAATTGGTTCGTCATTTAAACTTGAATCCCCTACTTCACCCCCTTCACGTTTTGTTTTCGCCTGTGTCATTCTCAGAGGTCCCATCTATCCCTATACCAAAATTCATAAAAGTTGGTTTTGCGGTCGTTAAAAGGTAATATTTTTTCGCATTTATAGTATTTGGATTATATCAAGGCTATCTTGAAAATGACAACTGACAACAAAACTATGTTCTGAAATAACATAATAGCAGACAGCACTCCTTCCTACTCCTACCCGATTCTCCGCAAATTTTGAAAATTCTCTCTTAGATTTCCTATGACTGTAACTCTCTTTTGTGGCGTCGTTTGTACGGACTACGGAGCCTTCTCCAACAAAAAAAGGGCCAAAATAGCAAAAAAAAATCTCGAAAAAATGCCAAATTGTAACTTAAGTCGTATAACTTAAAATAAAATTTTCTCTTAAATTTCTTATTAGTGCTCTGTGATTCTTACGACTGTACTCTCTTCGACCATCGACACTCTTTCGTGGCGTCATTTGTGGGCATGATGAATGAAAGAAAATTTGTACACAACTATTGCGTAGTAAAATTCAACTTTTTCAATTGTTAATAAATAAAAAAGTAAAAATGCAAAGATGAGCACCTAGAAAATATCTTTTATCTGACACTTAATTTGTTAAGATTTGTTGAGCGTGTGAACCGCAAGAGGTAAATAAACTACAGAAATAATATAGAGTGGATGGATGGATGAATGGATGAATTGTCGAATGTGATCGATAAAATAGAACGATGAAACGATTTAACCGAAAATGTGTTTTTTTTTTGTACTTTTATGCTGCCGGCAAAGACGGTGCGCGTTGTCATTCGATAATCAACACTAAAACGTTCGTAAATCTTGTGTTCTATTGATCACAAAAATGTCGCATTGCTATATCGGTGCAGAGCACTTCCGAAATATCACTCAAGCATTTCATGTCGTATTTCGTCGGGTCGTTTGGACACCCAGACAGAGATCTCAAAGAAATCTAATGCATGTATAAATCTAGAGTTTAAAGTACGACGACAGTGGACACCACTTATTCGCCGTTCAGGATATATTCCATAACACATGTAAGTTTGACAGTTTTTCACGTTGCGCCCTGGGAAAATGGTCTTCCGGGGCCAGAGTATGTTGACGGTAAATTCTTTGACGAAGAACAAACGGATGTGGGGAAGGGATGGGGATCTATGACAGAAAGAGGAATGGAGCGCTAAAAACAAAACACCAACCATTCATTTTCTCAATTCAATGTATGTACTTCATTGAAGTATAACTGACATATTCATTGATTCATCTCTTAAAAGTTAAATTTGAAGTGAAAAAAGTAAAATATTTTTATCGCAAATTAGAAAAATTAAATTAAGAAAGTCAATATTAATTTCGAATACAAATTAAGTGTACGATATTTTTTGTCGGCGCGTCTTTAGCCAACAGAAATAAGCTCGATGGTTTGCGACGCGGGAACATGCCACGTATAATTGTCCCTGTGAAAAACATGGTGTGCCCAAATCTAAGCAGCAAACGGACATCCTTGCGACTTATTGATTGCCATTGCGAATGCCATTCTAATATTAAATTGAACGCGTTTGAATTCAATTGGCAAGTCTGTGGGAATCATTGGAATTCGTGGTAGCAAAACACTTTCGCCTCGGAATTTGCTAATCTAAATGGTGGATTAGATAATGTTTTTCATCAACAGCCGTGGTGGGCAGAGACAAATCATACTGAGACCCCCAAACTCACAATCCTCTTGCCGCTGGCCCTAAGTTTTTTTTTTTCAAATTCGCCATTTTGTATTCCTATCGGTGTTATGTCACTTAGGAATCCGTGTGACATGCGAAAACATACAAAAAATACAATAATATATGCTGCCAACCTCGGCAACAGTGGGGAAATGTGAAAGAGTACGGGAATACCACATATTAGCATAACTAAATGCCATTGGTTAGTAATTATAAATTTTTTGAAGGTGAATAATTTGATTTGTATGGAATAAAACTATCTAAAGGAAATGTTTTACATACTAGAAATATATTAGGACAAATATGGTTGTGTATTTCCCTCTTTTGGATATTAACTTCGATTTCGTGCGTAATTTTTTCTTAAATAATAAAGAAAATTTGCTCTGATTTTTTTTCCCTCAACCAATCTACATTCTTAATTTTTCGTAAACATTTTAACCAAATGTACACTTATTCCTAAAATTTAGTATCTCTATCCGTAACTGTCAAGTAATCTCTCCAACTAACACCAAAAATAAACAATTTAAGCTCGATTTACCTTCCAAATACTCCTGGCTTTTTTCGAACCCCTCAACCGATGTCTTCAGCATGGGCAAGATGACTATCAGTAAGTTGAACAATACAGGGAAGGCGAAACTTAGTAATAATAATAAGCATAGTAATAAGCCAAATAAAAGAAAACGTAAGTCTAAGAATCATAGCTCTAAATCTAGTCCTATCCCTGACCCAAACAGGAGCCTTAAAGTTGGTACATTTCCTCTATTTTCCCCTCACGCTTTCCACCCTTTTACCTCTATAACACCTTCATTCACAAACTCTTCTCAACCAACCACTATTGTACCACCTCAAGGTACCCCTAATCACTCCACCGTAACTTCAAACTCACCTGTCCCGTCTGTCTCCTATTCTCTTCCTCTCGTTATAAACTCTTCTCAACCAACATCTTCTCCTCATACGAAGTTAGCATTCCATCAAGATACCCCTCATCACCCCACAGTAAAATCAAAGTTACCTAGGCCTCAACGTAATCGCGTATCGTTTAACTTGAATACAGATCCTAGTCTCCCCTCTGACTATCCGCCAGCCCCTGTTAACTCACCAACCACTTCCAACAACCCGAACTTCATACATTCCCATGTTCTCAATCCTGCCCCGTCTACCTCTACTACCTCTAATTCTGTTCTTCACAATTCATCTACCCTTAACGAGACACCTACAAAAATCTCTAAGGCTTCTGCAATTGTTGGTCCTCTCTCTACTCCCCCCAGCTGTTAAACTTACTTCCAAGTTTTCAAATCATATGTCCTCCCACAACGACCTTGATGGCCGATGTGTCTTGTCAAGGCTGAGAGACGACAGGCTTTTTGAAAATGTTCGACTTTACCTTGCTTACTTATTTGATAAGCCTGAATCCATCTGCATTGACGGTAAAACCAAAACAAACATTCATATATATATACAAAAAGAAGGCCTCCCTATTGATCCGGCTGCTCTGCGAGAAATCTACAACCGTTTTCACGATGGTTTTAACATTTCGTCGGCCACCGTGGATAAAGACCTGTCTGACTTTGCTTCTCATATCAGCTCTAAACGTATCTCCCATCTTCAACGGAGCCGTGCTGACCACAACAATTTTTTTCGTCCCTAACTCAATACCAGAATGACAGCCCTCTTCCCATCATAGCATTCCTCTAACCTTTTACTATCAGAACGTAAGGGGCCTGCATTCAAAAACTCAAGCTGTACTGCGCCAATCTCATGCTCTTCCATTTGATATCTATGCGATAACTGAAACCAATCTGATTCCCGATGTAAGGAACCAGGAATTATTCCCACCTACATTTAATGTCTTTCGGGACGATATCAGCCGCCTAACAGATGACTCCCCCTGTCGAGGTGTTCTTCTCGCTATTCACAACGACCTAGACTCTTCTCTGATTGATACTTCTTCGTCTGCAAACCTCGACTTTGTTGCAATAAAAATAACACTCGGTTACGTTCCCAGAACATCCCAAAATACAATTATTGTAAACAATCATAATACAATGTTAAATTTAAGAATGTAAAAATGTAATGTGAACACAAGAAATCTTCAGCGCAACATAGTTATCTTTTTAATGCGACATATCTTTTAATGTCTTTTGCCTTCAGCGCAACATAGTTATTTCTTTAATGCGACATATCTTTTAATGTCTTCGCGCACTTTGTATAGAATACCCATTGGTCCACAGTATGATACAGATTTCTTGTGTAAACAAAAATCGCCTATATAAACTGGTCCACTGATCAGTGACGGGCAGTTCTATTTGTTCCTTCGTATAGCTGAAGATTTCCCCCCACCAGTGGTAAGGGATCTGAAGCTCTGATACAACTTATAATAAAATATTATAAAAAATATAAAAAGTGTTTTTTTTCGAAAAGTTAGAAACTGAGAACAAAATTGGCGCAGTCGGTAGGATCCCGAAAGATCCATAATAAATGTGTCGTACTTTTTTAAAAGTTTAATTCGGGAGGAAAATCGTCCTTTAACTAAGTGAAATAGTTTGCCGGTAAATTAAAATTACAAAAACGGTATAGGACAAGTAAAAAAAAATATTTCAGTGAAAATACATTCTCAAGAAGGAACAGAAACACCCCAAGAAGAAGAAGAACCAAAATAAGCAGACAACGAGTCAAAAAGTTGGATAGACGACGAGTCTACAGCTGACTTCCAGGAACATTTAAGAGCTCTACAACAAAGGTTGAGACGACAACTATTACGGCAAAACAGACCCTTATGAGGAAATACAAGCCTTACCATATTCCAACAGCATTATCAGCAACATCGGAAGCAAAAGAATTTGAAACACCAGAAGTACCAAAAGGACCAGGAATATCAACTGTTCCAGATACAAATACAACAAATACAACAACAAATAAGGTAAAAATGGCTGCTATAAACATAGATCCCCTTAAATTATTAAAAACGTTGCCATACTTTAATGGAACGAAATCAAGTTGTAGTCTATTAATTTTTGTAAAAAAGGCGGAATTCATAATAAACGCAACAAGCACACACAATGAAGGTGCAAAAGAATTTATTTTAAATGAAATAAAATCGAAAATAACGGAAATCGCTTTAGATGTAGTTTTAAGGGGTGGCGACCCAAATAATTGGATAGATATAAAGAAAATTTTAGTAAATAATTTTGGTGAGAGAGAAACCTTTTTAAAATTGAAAGAACAAGCAGATAAAGTATACTGCAAAAATATTTCTCAACTTTATAATACATTTTCAGACATTCTTTGTAGATTAAATAACAAATATTATTTATGTGATGATAAACCAGAAGAATATAATGCTAGTAATAACGAATCATCATTATTAGCTAAATTTTGTGAAAAGATTCCACCAAATGCAAGCTCAATTATCATAAATCATAATATAAAAACTCTTACCGAAGCATTTTATAAGTTAGAATCCTGTCATTGGACAAGAGAAGAAAATCAGGGGCGATTCCTCTCAGTTAGCTAGTTTAGCGGCGCTAAACCAAGAAAATAAATTGAAATACATATACGCAAAATACAGCAAATAACGAGGTTAAAGTAATTATGAAAATTAATAATTGCAATAATCAATGACATACTAAATAACAAAACTATCATTTACAAATAATATTTGCCTACACAAACACACAACACATTACTCCCATGCAATAAGTTTCACTTGAAATACTCTTTAGCGTTACAACTTGCGATACCGCAAATTCCCTGCCTGCACGCACACACACAATCTAAAACTCCCATTAGTAGTAGCATTTTAGCGTAAAAAATTGCGCTACCGAATTTCCTACAATCTGTATAAGTGTGGAATTTGACTACCTCTACCAGTCGTAAGCAGAGCACAGGAATATATACGGAAGGGTAAGCGCAAACAAATGCGATAAAACTTGAAAGTAGAGTGTAAGTGTAAGCAAGCAGGTATATTTTGCGCGTTATCTTTTTTTGTACTTCTGTGTGTTTCTCTTTCTAGTCAAATTGCAGTAAGAATGTGTCGATGTGTTCTTATTTGACTGAATTAATAGTCTTATTGAATTCTATACCAAAAGTAAAGTGCGATTTATAATTTTATATTTGCGTGGATTATAAATGTGAGTAAATACATAATAATTATTTTTGTCGTGCTTTTGGAATATGAGAGTGCGCTGTTGTTTTGTTTGTGAGAAGTGAGCACGTAGCTAACCCAATGCTTAAGACCAGGAATCGCCACTGAAGAAAATAACAATAGGAATGAAAGGAATATTCGAAGCTATAGAAATGAAAGTTACAATAACAATTTTAGATACGATAAGAACTACAAAAAAGATAATAACTATAACACTAACAATAGAAACAATAGGAATTATAAAAATGATATCAGAAACTCAAATAATAACCGAAATTTTAACAACAACGGTCAAAACTTTTATAGAAATCAAAATGAACAATATTATAGGCAACCAAACAGAAGTGGCAATTTTTCTAATCAAAATCGTAATCCATTTGCCACACAAGATAGAAGAAATGTGCCAGAGCCAATGGAAGTAGATCATTTAGATCAAAATACATCTCAAACCGGAAATTTTCAAATACATGCCTCAACAGACCATTACCCTGCATAGATGTACATATCCTTAATAAAAAGCTTAGATTATTAATAGACACAGGAGCAGCAACCTCTGTTTTAAAACAAAATATATTTCCAAGAAATCTTGAAAGAAACTTAGACAATCCCGTAACCCTTAAAACTTTATATAGAGATAATATAATATACAAGAAAATTATTTTACCATTACCAAACGAATTTGGGAAAACCCAATCTACCATGGAATTTTTAATAACTCAATAACTAACAGTTCATTTGACGGAATTTTAGGAAACAATATCCTTATACCCTTACAAGTCGAATTATCATACAGCACTCATACTTTGAATATTAATAATATTAAAATCCCATTGCTTTCAAAACCCTTAGATAGATATATACAAGATTTATCAAATACGCAAGTAAACATATGTAATATAAATTTAAAACCCAAAGATATAATTAACAAATTAATTCAACCATAATATTTGAGCAGTGAAGAAAAGAAAGCTCTTTTCCAGATTGTCAAATATAATGAACAATTATTCTATAAAGAAGGAGATATCTTAACTAACAGAAGAGAAGTAACTCATAGAATTGAGACAAAAGATGATAGACCAATATATTCACGCCTATATAGATATCCTGAAATACATAAGGAGGAAGTAGATAAACAAATAATAGATATGCTAAATCAGGGCATCATAAAAGAAAGTAAAAGTCCATATAATTCCCCTATCTGGATCGTACCCAAAAAGGTAGATAACTCAGGGCTTAAGAAATGGCGTATTGTCATAGATTATAGAAAACTTAACGAAATAACCGTGGAAGACAAGTTTCCTATACCAAATATTGACGATATATTCAGTAAATTGGGGAGATCCCAATACTTTACCACACTAGACTTAGCAAAAGGTTTTCATCAGATATTGGTGAATCCCAAAGATACACATAAAACAGCTTTTTCCACAGCCAATGGTCATTACGAATTTAATCGAATGCCATTTGGACTGAAAAATGCTCCCGCTACTTTTCAGCGTATGATAAATCATGTGTTAGAAGGTCTTGTAGGAAAAATATGTGTCGTATATTTAGACGACATTCTTATATTCAGTACATCATTAGAAGAACATATTTGTTCAATAAATAAAGTGTTTGAAAAACTAAAACACCACAATTTAAAAATACAAATCGACAAATGCAAATTTTTTAGCAAAGAAACAGAATATTTGGGACACGTAATTACTACAAATGGAGTAAAACCAAATCCAGAAAAAATAAAAGCAATTGAAAAAATACCCATTCCTTGTACAACAAAACAAATAAAATCTTTTTTAGGACTAACAGGCTACTACAGAAAATTTATTCGAGACTATTCAAAGGTGGCAGTACCTATGACCAGATATCTTAAAAAAGGAGCAAAGATAAATATTAAAGACCCAGAATATGTGACAGCTTTTGAAGAGCTTAAATTACTCATATCTAGTGACCCCGTTTTAAAATATCCTGATTATACAAAAGAATTCGTGTTAACAACAGATGCATCAAATTATGCAATCGGATCTGTTCTTTCACAATTAAATCACCCAATATGCTATGCATCTCGCACCCTCAACGAACATGAGCGCAAATATAGTACAATAGAAAAGGAATTATTAAGTATTGTATGGTCAACTAAATATTTCCAACCATATCTATACGGTCGCAGGTTCAAAGTACGAACCGATCACAGACCTTTAATTTGGCTAAGTAACCTTAAAGAACCAAATTCAAAACTCCAAAGATGGAAAATCAATTTAAATGAATATGACTTTGGCATTGAATACCTACCTTAAAGGAAAAGAAAATCACGTAGCAGAATATCTTAGTCGATTAGAAATAAACGCTATTAATAAAGGAGAAAATTCATCAATAGCAACAAATCATAGTGGAATAGAAGAAATCAACGATCACATAGGAATTTCAGAATTACCTACAAATACATTTAAGCACCAAATAGAAGTAATAAGGTCAGATGATGAAGGTAAAAATATCAGATTTATATATCAAGGTGTAAGAAGACTTACTATAAAATTAAAAGATGTAGGCGACAATTTTACTGAAGCATTAAGGGACTTTTTACCCGATCACGGCAAGGTGGCAATTTATTGTCCAAGCGATAACTTATTTTGCAAAATTCAGGAAAAATATGTAGAGCTTTACAGCAATCAAAGTAAACTAAAATTACTAAGATGCATTACGCTTTTAAAAGATTTAAGTAATACAAATGATGCGTGTAATCTCATTCAAAGGATTCATCAACAATTTAATCACAGAGGAATACATGAAACATATCTTGAAATAAAAAATGAATACTATTTTCCAAAATTAAGGGAATTAATAAGAAGATACATAAATAATTGTTCAGTATGTCAAACAGCGAAACATGATAGGAGTCCAGAAAAAATAAAATTTGAAATAAGCAAAACTGCACTTAAACCAAACGAACTTGTACATATGGACATTTATATTCCAAGTAAAGATATTTACTTTTTGACTATATTAGATAAGTTTACAAAGCATTTAACAGCTTTTCCCATTGCAAGTAGAAATACATTTAAAATTATTGAGCAACTAAAGCTTAGAAATTCGATTATGGGCAAACCCCAGGAAATAGTATGCGATAACGAATTTAATAGTCTAGCATTTAAAGAATATTGTAACGAAGAAGGAATAAAAATAAAACTCATAACTCCAAATCATAAGACAGGAAACTCAGATGTAGAAAGAGTGCATGGTACACTTAACGAACACATTAGAATATATAATGCACAAGAGCAGAAGAAGAATACATTAAACTTAAAAGAAAAAGTTATAAAAGCAGTTGGTATTTATAATTACACAATTCATTCAACAACATTAAGGAAACCCATAGATTTTATACAAAGTACAATAAAGCTAGAAGAAGTGGAAGAAATAGGAAAAAGAATTCACAAAATAAAAGTAGACAATATTAATAAGCTTAATCGAAATAAAACAGGATTTATCGAACAAGATTTAAATAAAGACGTATATGTTAAAGCTGACGTAGTCAGAACAGCAAAGAAAATAGCAGCAAAATATAAGAAAACTAAAGTAGAAAAGAAAGATAACCAATATTATACAAACCAGAAAAAAATATATAAAACAACTTAAGAAAAGCTCAGCATGTATCCAAAGTTTATATGAAACAAGATACGAGAATTGTAAAATAAGGCCTAACAAGGATCAAGAATTAATCGAATTAGAAGACGGGCTTATTCTTACAAAAAATATATTCACAACAAGTTTAAACAACTATTGTAATAATATTGAATATAAAATTACTAAAAATAACCTCATATATTTTAAAGATTGCAACATAAAATTAAATGCAACTGTATACAATAATGAAAAGAAAACATTTAAGCAAAATATTCTCATTCCTTTATATAATACATTAAATACTACTAATGCTAACCTGACGTTAGAAGATATACATTTAAGTCATGTAGAGAATTTAAAAACTTTGCAACAAATAAAATATAAAAATAATGTAAAACATATAATATCTTTTAGTAGCATTACATTTATAATTGTTACAATTACAATTTTACTCTTATATTTCAAATATAAGAATATGCAACAAATAAATATAGAGAACAGAATTATAGATACTCAGGAGAGCATCAAACTTAAGGTGGGAGGGGTTACGTTCCCAGAACATCCCAAAATACAATTATTGTAAACAATCATAATACAATGTTAAATTTAAGAATGTAAAAATGTAATGTGAACACAAGAAATCTTCAGCGCAAAATAGTTATCTTTTTAATGCGACATATCTTTTAATGTCTTTTGCCTTCAGCGCAACATAGTTATTTTCTTAATGCGACATATCTTTTAATGTCTTTTGCCTTCAGCGCAACATAGTTATTTCTTTAATGCGACATATCTTTTAATGTCTTCGCGCACTTTGTATAGAATACCCATTGGTCCACAGTATGATACAGATTTCTTGTGTAAACAAAAATCGCCTATATAAACTGGTCCACTGATCAGTGACGGGCAGTTCTATTTGTTCCTTCGTATAGCTGAAGATTTCCCCCCACCCGTGGTAAGGGATCTGAAGCTCTGATACAACTTATAATAAAATATTATAAAAAATATAAAAAGTGTTTTTTTTCGAAAAGTTAGAAACTGAGAACAAAATTACTCGCCCACTAGTCCCTATACGTAATGTGTTTTTACATTCTGCTGGCCCAACCTATCGAATCCTACCAACTTGCTGTCAATACGATCGATCAAGTAATAGAGTTATCTGACTCATCTGACGACATCATCATTTTCGGCGATTTCAATCTGCCGCAACTGCATTGGGTTTTATCTGATGATGAATCGTTTTTTATTGCGTCAAATCCCAACTCAATAAAGGAATGTCTCTTCATTGATCGACTAACCGACTCAAATCTATGACAAGTTAGCGGCATCTCTAACTATATGAATAGGCAGTTAGACCTAATCTTCACTACTGACCCGATCAACTCCTCTGTCTCCCTTTCCCCTCTTCTTCTTTCGTCTATTGACAACCTTCACCCTCCACTTCTTCTTTCTTTTTTTTGCGACCTTCTACTACAGCCCAAACCACCCGCATGCCTCCCTTGTTATGATTTTCATAAAGCCAGTTTCCGCAAAATTAATGAGCACCTTGGCAAAGATTCGTCTGAGTTTGCCAATCTCCCCGTAAATGATGCCCTCTCCTTATTTTATAGAGAATTATTTTTTTCTATCTCTCTTTTTGCTCCTTTTTCTCGACCAAAACCCTTTTCTACATCCCCTCCATGGTATAATCGAAGCCTCCGGTCGTTACGCAACAAGAGAAACAAATTATGGTCAGTTTTTCTTCGGAAGAAATCTTTTTCTGACTATTCCAACTATCTCGGCGTCTACCTTCAATTCACTCAGGCCTATAACTCCCTCTATCAACGATATATCAACGATGCGCAAGCGAATCTTATAAGCGACCCTAAATCTTTTTTCCGATTTGTTAACTACAAGAAAAAATCCGACGGTTACCCTCCATCCCTCTCTTACGAAAATATAGCTTCAAGTGATCCACACACCATAGCTAATTTCTTTGCCACCTTTTTTAAACAATCTTTTGCCGACAACTCCTTTGTACAAGATCCTTCTTACTTCAACTACCTACTCAACTACTCCTTTGGCCCCTTCCTCTCTCAAACATTTGAACCTACTGTAATTGAAAGTAAGTTACAAAAACTTATTGATGAATATTCACCTGGCCCGGATGGTATTCCAGCGGTATTTCTCAAGAAGTGTTCCCTCGTTCTCTCCTATCCCCTTTCTCGCCTCTTTCATGTCTCGCTTTCACAAGGCGAATTTCCTCAGATTTTTGAAGTCCTCTTTCATAACACCGATTCATAAAAAAGGATCAAAGAGCGAAGTTACTAACTATCGCCCCATAGCCAAACTTTCGCATATACCCAAACTCCTCGAAAGTATTTTGTACGAATCCTTAAGCTTTCTTTGCAAGTCTTTAATTTCCCCTAACCAACATGGCTTTCTTAAAGGTAGATCAACTACCACTAACCTCGTTGAATTCGTGTCCTCTGCACTTTAAAGAAGTTGATGTTATTGCTACCGATTTTAGCAAAGCTTTTGATAAGATATCGCATAATTTAATTCTTTGCAAATTGTCTGCCCTCGGCTTTGAACCAATATTGCTGAAATGGATATCCTCTTATTTGGAAAACCGTTTTTATAGCGTCAGATTCAGGTCTGTCTTATCCGCCCCTTTCCTTGCAACCTCTGGTGTACCACAAGGCAGTCACCTTGGTCCTCTTCTCTTTATTTTAACCATTAACGATCTTAAAAGGGTCGTTAAACACTCCTCTTTCTCTCTCTATGCCGACGATACCAAATTTTTCAAACACATATCTTCATCACAAGATCCCTGTTTACTACAACAAGATCTAGATAGTTTTTCTGTTTGGTGTCTCAAAAACTGTCTAGAGCTCAATATTTCCAAATGCCAATCTATGACCTTATCACGTAAGTATAACAAGTCCCCTCTCCGTATATACCTACTTAATGACCAACCTATATCCATCGTTAAGTCTCTTCGCGACCTTGGCATATTGTACGACCCCGAGCCCAATTTCCGTTTGCATATTGATGATATAATTCGTAAAGCCAATTCATCGCTTGGATTCATTAAACGGTGGTCAAAGGAATTCTCCGACCCCTACGTGACCAGGTCTCTCTACACTACTTTTGTCCGCCCCCTCCTCGAATACGCCAGTCAAACGTGGTCACCCTTTCAGCAAGTTCATGTAAACAGAATCGAAAACATACAAAGACGTTTTCTTCGATTTGCCCTCCGCGGTCTTTCTTGGAACGATCCCGTAATTCTTTCTCCCTATCACGACCGCCTCAAACTCATTAACTTGAATAGTCTCGAGGATCGCAGGGATGTTGCAGACATTCTCTTTATTCATCGACTTCTATCAGGCTCTATCGATTTCCCGTCTCTTTACAACTCCATCTTCTTTAATATAAACCCTCGTAATTTAAGACACCCCCGCCTCTTCTATCTACCAACCCACCGCACGTCCTACGGCTCCAACTTGAATTAAGCCTAATAAATGGGGGTATTTTGCCCCCACCAAAATTAAACTAAAAAAAATTATTATTCACGCGAGTTACATATAAGCAAACGCCAGCACCTTTGCCAGTGCTAGGGGATCAATACACGTTTATCCGGTCAATTACTTCGAGGTGACCAGCTATTTCCTCATTTCCTAGAATTTGATTTACTTACTTACTTAGGCGGCGCTACAGTCCGGGGTGGACCTGGGCCTCAACCAATACGCCTCTCCAGTTAGCGCGATCTTTGGCTAACTGCCTCCAGTTGCGCACTCCAAGTTGGTTGAGGTCCCCTTCCACTTGTGCGCGCCACCTAAGGCGAGGTCTTCCTCTACTGCGTTGTCCCTCCGGGTTGGTATCGAAGACTCTTCGGGCCGGAGCATTGGTGTTCATTCGCTCTACATGCCCCAGCCATCTTAGACGACTGATGCGTATTTTTTTGACCAGGGCGATGTCGCTGTACAGCTCGTAGAGTTCGCTGTTAAATCTCCTCCTCCAAAACCCGTCAACGCAAACGGGACCGAAAATCACTCGAAGAATTTTTATTTCGAAACGACCAAAGAGATCTTCATCCGCCTTTGAAAGCGTCCATGCTTCTGCACCATATAGCAGGACTGGGATGATGAGGGTCTTATATAGAGTCTCCTTAGTGTTTCTCGACAAGGCCTTATTAATCAATTGCCTTCTTAGGCCGAAGTAACAGCGGTTGGCAAGAGTGATTCTTCGTTTGATTTCTGAGGTGATATCGTTTTCAGAATTTATAGCGGAGCCGAGGTAGACAAAGTCCCTAACTACCTCAAAATTATAGCTGTCTACTGTGACGTTCTGTCCGATTCGTCGATGTTGTGTGTCCCTTCTTGTTGACAGCATATATTTTGTTTTGCCCTCGTTTACCACTAAACCCATTTTTGCCGCTTCCGTAGTGATACTTGCAAACGCGCCAGTGACAGCTCGCTGTGTTCTGCCAATAATGTCAATATCGTCCGCGTATGCAAGAAGTTGCACAGACTTTTGGAAAATTGTGCCTCTGGTATTGGCTTGTGAGTTGCGCACAATTTTCTCAAGAATGATGTTAAAGAAGTCACATGACAGCGCATCACCTTGTCTAAATCCTTTTTTGACATCAAAGGTCTCGGTGAGATTGTTTCCGACCTTAATGGAGCAACGAGAATTCTCCATTGTCATTCTGCACAATCTGACGAGTTTGGCAGGGATGCCAAAACTAGACATGGCTCTGTATAGCTCGTCTCTATAAATGCTGTCATATGCGGCCTTAAAATCGATGAACAGATGGTGGGTATCGATTTGGACTTCTTGGGTTTTCTCCAGGATCTGCCGTAGTGTGAATATTTGGTCGGCTGTGGACTTACCGGGCCTAAAACCGCACTGATAGGGTCCAATCAGTTCGTTGACAAATGGCTTCAGGCGTTCACACAGTACAGCAGAGAGGATCTTATAGGCGATATTAAGGAGACTGATACCTCTATAGTTGGCGCAGTTTAGAGGGTCTCCTTTCTTATAGATCGGGCAAACAATGCTGAGGTTCCATTCATCAGGCATACTTTCTTCCGACCAAATCTTGGAGACGAGTTGGTGTATGCACTCTACCAAGTCATCTCCCGCTGCTTTGAAGAGCTCGGCAGGTAAGCCATCTGGTCCAGCAGCCTTGTTGGACTTCAGCTTGGATATTGCTATCCTCACTTCATTTTGGTCAGGTGGACGGAAATCTTGGCTTTCATCGTCCAGATTGAATGGATCGTTCTGCCTGACAGCGGGATCTTGGTCGTCTTCGCCGTTTAGCAGTCTGCAGAAATGGTTTTTCTATGTCCTCAGCACCGACTGTGATTCCACTACAAGGTTCCCTTGTTCATCTCTACAGGCTTCTGTTCGGGTTTTTTTGCCATGACACGTTCTTTTTACCTTTCGAACATTGTTCCTGGAGTAACATCTCTCTATTTCCTCGATCGCGCGCTTCTCATGCTCTTTCTTTTTCTTTCGGAGAAGCCGGTGTTCTTCCCTCCTCTTTTGCCCGTAGAGCTCACGAGCTGCTCTCGTCCTTCTGTGCAGCGCCGCTTCATAGGCACGTTGTTTTGCTGCATGCGCTTGCCGGCATTCTTCATCAAACCAGGGGTTTCGAGGGGTTGGTTTGGTGAAACCAAGCACATCAGTTGCGGCGTTTCTAATGGCTTCTTGGCATCTATGCCACTGGTCTTCAGCACTTGATGCTGGCTGCGTAGGACTTCTCGAGAGGTTGAGGGACACGCGATCGGCAAAGGTTCTGGCGGTCTGTTGCGTTTGTAGCCGTTCAACGTTGAATCTCCTCACAGTATTTCCTTGTTGTTGTGGTGTCTGGGATATCCGCATTCGTACCTTGGCTACAACAAGGTATTGGTCCGAGTCTATGTTGGCCGCTCGGAAGGTGCGGACATCTAGAATACTGGAGGAGTGCCTTGCGTCGATCGCAACATGGTCAATTTGATTGACAGTATGATGATCCGGTGACCGCCATGTTCCTTTGTGAATATTGAGGTGAGGAAACCGTGTGCTAGCTATAGTAACATTACGTCCCGCCGCAAAGTCAATTAGCCTTAGTCCGTTTCCAGACGTGTTGTCGTGTAGGCTGTGCTTTCCGATTGTGCTACCAAAGATATCCTTCTTGCCTATTTTGGCGTTAAAATCACCAAGGACGATTTTAACGTCATATTTAGGACATTGCTCATATGTTTGGTCGAGGAGCTCGTAGAAACATTCCTTGGTAGCATCGTCTTTTTCTTCTGTGGGGGCGTGAGCGCATATTAGGCTGATGTTGGCAAATTTAGCCTTGATGCGGATAGTTGCAAGGCGTTCACTAACGTGTCGAAAGCTCAAGACTTCTTGCCTAAGTCTGCCGCTTACAATGAATCCACATCCAAATAGTCGCTGCTTCTGTTCCTTATAGCAATCACCGTAGTAGATGTCACAGTTTTTCATCCTTTTTTTGCCCGGCCCATCCCACCGCACTTCCTGGATGGCGGTGATATCTGCATTGTAGCAGCGTAGGGCCTCCGCTAATTGTTCGGCTGCACGCGGTCTATTCAGGGTCCGAACATTCCACGTGCAGATCCGAAAGTCATTGTCCTTTTTTCGTTTTGCAGGGTCGTCAACAGTAAATCCGTCCGTCTCCGAGGCTAATGGTTGCTTCGCAACTGTCCCAATTTTTCCGTGGTTGGGTAGTTAACCCCACGCACAACCCCCAACTTGGAGGACCAGGCCCTGAATTGACCCTAGGACAGCGGGTCGGAAACTCCGTTGCCAGTAACCCACTTCGGGGATATGAGTGCTGCCGTTGGCCCATAAAGGGTTCATCCGCCACCATCTCTATTTCTGCACCCTGACTAGTGCTGAAAAATCCTTACTGACCTTTTCTCCAAATATGTCAGAGTAGCTCATGTAAGGTAACTGCCATCTTGACTGTTGACACCACCGTTGATCCAATCTCGTGGATTCATTCGCTGTATGTCCTCTTTCTGAGGGGCTCATGTAAGACCTCTGAGACTCGTTCAGCCAGTCATTCCGACAGAGCATTATAGTGTTGCTATTTTCTTCGTGTTCAACACTCGCGCTTATAAGTTTAGCAAGTCATGCCCGGAAGGACTAGACCAGTATCCGGTGGCTACCACGAGGAGGTAAAATAAGCACAATTGATGTGTATGAACCAGTTGCAACGCCTGGGCATCGCCAAGTTGACGCCAATCAGTGTCTACCCTATTCATACATCACCCAACCACCAGAATTTGATTTAGTTAAATAAAAACTGTAATATTCGCAGAAAAATGTAAAATCGGTGACACTATCTCTACCGATTAAGAATGCGAATAAGGTAAACCAATTAATAGAGGTGAACTACAAAAACTGTATTAACTGAATTTTCCAATAAAACTTCTGTTGTTACAATTTGATTCGGCTTGACACGGGTCATTTCAGTGGCGCTGTCGGTAGGATTCTTATAAAATAAGAGTCCTGTGGTTCGAACTTACGTCGTGTGAAATTAATACAAAAAAAGTGTTCCCAAACAATTCGTTTAAACATCTTCAATTAATAAACACGATACCCAGTGAGAACTCGAAATAAAATTTGCAACGGATACATACAATAAAATCGACAAAGATATGTCTGTTGTTCAAGGCAAAAGAAAAAAGTGAAATGCATTAGATACATTCAGCAAAATCAACAAAGATTAGTGTGTTTCTTTAATTTAAAGTAAACGAAAATCACAAGTAAAGTGCAAAAGCAAAAGTGTATGAAAAGACACCAAATTCACGATAGCAACAGAAATATGGAAAACCATAATCAACTAATTGCTGAATTGGAACTCAGAACTCAACAGTTAGAGCAAGTGCGTACAGACTATGTACAACTCCAACAACGAGGAAACCGAAAGGAGAGGGAACGGATTCTAAAAGATATCCGTTACATGTCAATATATACCGGACAGGGAGATGTTACCACCAATTCGTTTTTCACCTGCATAGAATACTACCTCAATCAAGTAGAAGATCCAGAAGTAAAGAAGAGTTTAGTACTAGGCATTTTCCATGAAAAAATCCAAGGCGAGGCAAAGAACGCCGTAATTAACATTGCAGAAACAGACAATTGGACCACCATCAAGGAAACATTGAAGCTTAGATACAAACCAGACACTGAACCGCACAAAATTATTGGAAGAATTACAAATTTAAGAGTGAATACCGTAACTAGCTGGTACCCGCGACTTCGTCTGCGTAGAATTATTACTTCGATTAATTCAATTTAAATATTTATATCAACAACAGCGCAACTTATCGGGTCCAAAACTATCTAATATTTCAATCCAACCAATTAGCCCTGCACATTTAAATTCATTAATAAAATACCCAGCAAATATATTTATTTCTTACCAAATATAGATACGTACCTACCTATGATGAATTTTATTATTGCTAACTTGAGAAATAATTGGTTCGTCATTTAAAGTTCATCCCCTTCACGTTTTGTTTTCGCGACAAAAAGTAGAATATGTCATTCTCAGAGGTCCCATCTATCCCTATACCAATATTATAAAAATTGGTTATGCGGTCGTTAAAAGGTAACAATCTTACTTTCGCATTTATAATATTAGGATTATATCAACGCTATCTTGAATTTTCTGTGCAAAAATGATAACTGACAACAAAACTTTGTTTTAAAATAACATAACAGCATTTTTAGTCCTACCCGATTCCCCCGCAAATTTTAAACGTAAGTAATACAGTTCAACTTCTTGAACTCTTCACTTCTTCACGTAGGTAGGTAATATCAAAACAACCACTAAAACAAAACCCTTAAACTAAATTTGTAATTACACCAACAATAATTAAAACAAATTAATTTACCTATATCGTATTCACTTCTTGAATTCTTCAATTCTTTACTGTAGATATCAATGTAGGTAATATCACTACCACCAAAAACAAAAACCTTAAACTCAATATACATATTTACACGCACGTCATCGGCCATCTGCGCATTTCCTCAGTTTTTTTTGTCGCTGTTGATTACATCCTCATCCACACTCACCTCGCCACTTCTCTTTCGTTTCACTTAAACGGAGAAAACTTCACGCAGTTTTTCTCGACATGTATGTGCTTGTGCGATGTGCGCCACCCACCCACCCCAAAGCAGAACAGCGATCAAGAACAACAGTTGCTGATAATTTTCGATTTGAGCAAATAAATCTATTTTTTTCATGTAAGATTTTGGGTTGTAGCTCAGTTTCTAGATGACACAGAAAGCTGATTGATGGCTTAAAATAATTATGGAAGTGTTGGCTCTTGTTGGCATTGATTAAGAATTGTTTGAGTAAAAGCGATTAAAAGGCAGTAAAGTATGAAAAAAACACATTTTGGTCAAAAGCGCTCAAAAAATAGGCATAGCAATGAAATGAATAGCCTATGTCCTTGTTCAGATCTTAAGGGACATTTAAAAAAAATTTCATCGAAATCTGTGCAGTAGTTTTCACGCCAACCGCGAACACATGAAAACAGCTACAGTTTTATTATATGTATAGATAGATACCGCGAAGGAAATTACATAGGGCACTCTGTTAGACAGAATTTACGAAGAAAATGATTTAAGTAAAATAATTTCAATAATGAGAAAACGAAGATTTGCAGTGGCGATTCCTGGTCTTAAGCATTGGGTTAGCTACGTGCTCACTTCTTACAAAAAAAAAAAAAACAAAAGCGCACTCTCATATTCCAAAAGCACGACAAAAATAATTATTATGTATTTACTCACATTTATAATCCACGCAAATATAAAATTATAAATCGCACTTTACTTTTGGTATAGAATTCAATAAGACTATTAATTCAGTCAAATAAGAACACATCGACACATTCTTACTGCAATTTGACTAGAAAGAGAAACACACAGAAGTACAAAAAAAGATAACGCGCAAAATATACCTGCTTGCTTACACTTACACTCTACTTTCAAGTTTTATCGCATTTGTTTGCGCTTACCCTTCCGTATATATTCCTGTGCTCTGCTTACGACTGGTAGAGGTAGTCAAATTCCACACTTATACAGATTGTAGGAAATTCGGTAGCGCAATTTTTTACGCTAAAATGCTACTACTAATGGGAGTTTTAGATTGTGTGTGTGCGTGCAGGCAGGGAATTTGCGGTATCGCAAGTTGTAACGCTAAAGAGTATTTCAAGTGAAACTTATTGCATGGGAGTAATGTGTTGTGTGTTTGTGTAGGCAAATATTATTTGTAAATGATAGTTTTGTTATTTAGTATGTCATTGATTATTGCAATTATTAATCTTCATAATTACTTTAACCTCGTTATTTGCTGTATTTTGCGTATATGAATTTCAATTTATTTTCTTGGTTTAGCGCCGCTAAACTAGCTAACTGAGAGGAATCGCCCCTGAAGATTTGAGGATTCCTGCATTAGGCCGGAATTTAGAAGAGTAATTAGACCAAAAGCAATTGTTCTACCGGAAAGGCCAAAGAGACAAAATTATCCAGATGATCATAACAGATCAGGACAATATCGACAGAATAACCATCAGGGACAGCAACGAAACTTCTCAGGGCAATCTAGGCAGAATAGCAATCAGGGTCAACAACGAAACCATACAGGTCAATATAGGCAGAACGATAGGCCAAGTCCACCAGCAGAAAATATGGAGGTGGATAATATTCAAAGAAGTTATTGTAGTAGACAAATAAATAATTCCCAAGGTCAGAACCAAAATTCAGGACACTTCGGATCATCTCCGGGCCAAAATAGCCATTAACAGGAGATGACTGAACAAAAAATATATATCAGCCTCAGGAAATAAGGAAAGAAGTAAGAAATCAAAATGAGCAAAGTCCTGCGTTTTTTATGAACTAGGGTCGTATAATTTACCACAAATAAAAATTACTATTTGTTCAAAAGAATATATCGTCTTAATAGACACAAGCTCAACCTTAAGTATAGCGGATGATAGACTTACAGAATTTAAAAAATTGCGCATTGAACCAATACACTTTACTACGGTGGCAGGTAGGGACACAATTTCGTATGAAATACATACACCAGTACTGGAAGAGTTCGAAACGTCAACCAACAGCTTAATTAGATGGAAAGTCAAAAGACTTTCCAATAGAGGTTATCAGTTCATAATCGGGATGTATGTACGTTATAAATTAAACACTTTAATAAACTTGGAAGAAGGAAATATATACCTTAATAGCCAGTGTTTAAAGCTACTTAACCAACAATATGTATTAAATCAAATATGTTCTCTAGAAACTTCTGATGCTAGTATCAACCATATAAAATTAGACCATCTTAACAAAGAAGAACACCAAGAAGTACAGAATCTGTTAAACAGATTTGGTAATTTATTCTTCAAAGAAGGCGACACATTATCAAGTACCCCGGAAGTTAAGCATGAAATTGTCACAACCACAATTGTGAATGCTAAATTATACAGATACCCTCCTATGCATGACGCGTAGGTAAAACGTCAAATCAAAGATATGGAGACTCAGGAAATTATTCGGAAGAGTAATTCTAAATACTCGAGTCCACTAATAGTTGTACCAAAGAAAATGGACAACTCAGGGAAAAAGAAATTTCGTATCGTTATCGACTACGAAAGTTGAACGAAATAACTGTAGACGACAAATTCCCTTTGCCAAATATTGATTTAATATTAGACAAACTTGGGAAGTCACAATATTTCACAACATTAGATATCGCCAAAGCCTATCACCAGATCTTGATCAAAGAAGAATATCGCAAAAAGACAGCTTTTGTTACCCCCACGGATTATATAAATTCATAAGAATGCCATTCGGTTAAAAGAATGCCCTGCGACATTTCAAAGACTGATGAATGATATTCTTAGAGATCATATAAATAAGACGTGTGTAGTGTATTTGGATGTCATCCTCATCTTTAGCACATTATTGAAAGAGCACGTCAAAGCTATAAAAAATTTTTTTGAAATATTAGAGTCCAAAAAGATACAGGTAGATTAATGTAATTCTATGAAACGAGATACCGAATTCTTGGGTCACATCCTCACAAAAGACGGGTTAAAACATAATCCTGACAAGATAGGAAAATTAGAACTTCCAAAATCCCAAAAACAAATTAAGAGCTTTTTAGGAATAACCGGATATTATAGAAAGTTCATCCGAGATTATGCTAAGGTATCACAACGAAGTACTTAAAGAAAAATGCCAAACTAAATACAAACGATCCAAATTACATAGAAGCATTTGAAAAATTTAAAGAACTAATAAGTAGTCATCCAATATTAAGATATCCAAATTTTCAAAAACTATTTACTCTCACAACAGTGGCATCCAATTATGCGATTGGAGCAGTAATCTCGCAAGAAGGACACCCTATATGCTACGCATCGCGTACTCTTAATAAGCATGAAATCAATTACTCTGCTACGGACAAAGAGTTCTTAGCAATGATGTGGTCAATAAATTACTTTAGACCTTACCTCTACGGTAATAAGCTTAAAATCTTTACAGATCACCAGCCAATTAAGTATCTACATGCAAAATATAGAGGAAAAGATCTTTCACCTAGACATCAACGGTGGCTTCTAAAACTAGGAGAATATCAATTTGAGATAGAGTACCTAAAAGGTAAAGAAAACAGGGTAGCAGATTTTCTTAGCAGAATAGAGGTTAACGAGGACGTTAAATCTAAGGAGGGAGAGAATCTCACGCCAACAGAAAATTTTTCGCTCAAATGTAACCAAAGTGATTCAATATCAGAATTTTTATTTAATGTAGAAGAAAACGAATCAAATGAAACAATACATGCGGCTGAGGAAGAACTAATGGATCATATCCCAATTGTTGAAGATACTGTCAATAAGTACAAAACTCAGATAATACTAACAAATACCTAACAAAATAAAGGAAATCGAGATCCTGCATAGTAAAAGAATCATATATATAGCAGAACATGATTTTGACAGATTAGGAGACAGACTAGGCGATTTATAAAAACGAAAAAGTAGGCATATTTTCAGAATTAACGGATAACATTTATAATATTCTTCAAGAAAAAATAAGAAAGATGTATTCAAATGATAACGGAGTTAAATATGTGAGGTGTTCATTTAGGGCACAAGACAGGGGTTGAAGTCATTAAACAGATATCCTTGTACCACGTAAAAGAAAGCCAGCATTATGGAATACAGGAAACATATAATCAAATAAAATATAAAATATATTATCCAAATCTAATGGAATTTATCCATATTGTTATCAATCAATGCGACATTTCCCAAGCAGTCAAATATGACCGCAACCCCATAAAAGCCAAAATTATGAAAACTGAAACACCCATAGATATTAATCAAATAATCCATATCGATACTTATGTAATCCGAAAAATAAGTTTTCTTACTATAATAGATAAATTCTCTAAATTTGGTTCTGCATATCATTTAACACATAGAAACCACACTACTATAATTGACCAATTAGAAGAACATTTTACACAATTAGGGAAACCAAATGAAATAGTCGCAGACAACGAATTCAAAGCTTTTCAGAAAAGGAAATTCTTAGAAGAAGAGGGAATCTCTCTGCATCTAACAAAGCCAAATAGTCACATTGGCAATGCAGACATTGAGCGTTTTCATAATACTATAGCAGAGAAATTTAGAATGATATATTTAAGAATTATACAAAAAGCTGTGAGTAATTATAATCATAGATTCCACTCGACCATCAAATGCAATCCTTTGGATGCACACACTCATAATATTGATTTAGGAAGAATTTGCCACAACATAGGGAAAACAAAGGAAAGAAAATTTAATAAGACTACAGAAAATTACATGGCAGTTAGGCACAAGCATGAGCCAAAATATAAAAAAGCTAATTTTAAGGGTATCCATACTACAAACATTAAGCGACCGTGAAAATTTACAGGTGATAGCATGGATAGTACTTCTGACGCTGACTACTCAGATTAATTGCCAACACCTCCTTGACGTACAGACGATAAACGAACAGAACGAATACGTAAGACTTCAATTGACTGACGTAAGCATTACAAACGAGACGGATATTATACTACATACAATAAACCCAACTGAAATAATGGTATTAGTTAAAAATATTTCTAGAAATCTAGCCCGACTACAACTGGAACAAAGACAAATGTTGAATGAACAAATTTCCAACATCAAACATAAGATTTGGACTTTAGTACCCTAACAAAACAGACACCGACGAGGTGTAGTTAACATAGTAGGTACGACACAAAAATGGTTATTCAGAACCATGGACGACGAAGACAGACAGACCATAGAAGAACACCTTGATATAGTAGTAAAGAACAACCATAATGCAATTATTGTTAGAATTAATAAACATTTTAAAATTTATCAATATCTTAACAATACATTAAACACTCTTAAAGATAGCATTAGTAATGATAGGGAAGCAATTTTAAAACAACTTAACACCGTTCAAAAAGTAGAAAGTGACTTAGTGACGAAGCAAATCTATTTCGACCAATTATTTAAACTTAAATATATCGAGTCTAAAATTGAGCACATATAAGGTTATATAGTATCAGCTAGAAATAAAATCCTACACCCCAACATTCTCACAAACGAAGAAATAGAATCATATGGAAAAGATTTCTTTAAATTGAAACAAATCAGACTAGGAGTAGCAAACTATAAAGATAACTTGTTAATATTCGCCTTAAAAATTCCAAGAAACTATGTAACCATAACTCTTAAACTTTTAACTCCCGTTCCCAATAAACATTTTCTAGAGATTAATGCCGATAAAAAATTCATTGTAGAATGTAGAAAACAAAGAAATATGAACAAGACAAAAGTCTAAATGAATTAATTGAAAGTAAGCATTGTGTAATAAAACAAAATTGTAAATTAATTAGAAATGTTCAAACCGAAATCGAATCTTTAGATGATGTAACCCTATTCACAAAAAATGTGAATATAAACATAAACCAAACATGTGATGATAGAGATATATATCTCACAGGAAACTATCTAATCAACTTTATCAATTGCACCCTGTATTTCTCAGATCAAAAATAGTCTAATGTAAAACATATTGAAAAACAAAGATTATATTATCCGAATTATAAGGAAAAATTTAATTTTACTGAGGCAATAAAGTTCGACAAAATTATCTTAAAAAGACATTGAAAATATCAAGGAAATAAAAGAAATAGAATTTAAGAAAGACGTATCCTATAAAATTAACATAACTTGTGTTGTAATAATTATGATCATGTTTTTAATATTGTCATGCCTTTGTATACAGCCAAAAAGGATACGAATTAACTTAAATAATAAAATTCAGGAGAATTTCACTCAAGGAGGGAAAAGTTACAGATAAGCAAACGCCAGCACCTTTGCCAGTGCTAGGGGATCAATACGACACTTTTATCGTGTCAATTACTTCGAATTGACCAGCTATTTCCTCATTTCCTAGAATTTGATTTAGTTAAATAAAAACTGTAATATTCGCAGAAAAATATAAAATCGCTGACACTATGTCTACCGATTAAGAATGCGAATAAGGTAAACCAATAAATAGAGGTGAACTATACAAACTTTGTGTAGTATCCCGGTACATATTGTAAAGTAATATACCCATTGAATCCTCCAATAAAACTTCTGTTGTTACAATTTGAATTTGCGTTTTCATTTGATTCAGCTTGACACGGGTCATTTCAGTCGCGCAACGAACAATTTCAAATTTAACGAATAAATTTCTATGAACGCTGCAAGCCAAGTGGCTCATATTTTTTGGGATTGAATTGGTGACTCAGAATTTTTGAAGTTACGTGACATTAATTTGTCAATACAAATTTCTATGTAACAATACTAGCGCAGTAAATCGTGACCACTCCGTAAAAATATAGCTTGTACGCTAAGTAACGGGAAATCGGCGAAGTTGGTGTTCTCAGTATTGTCTCTGGTGGTGGGTTCAAGTTCCGAATTCAAGTTCAAGTTCTATTCGTTCGATGGCCCAAATGGCCCAAAGCACCCTTTCGTCTTACATGCATTGTTCACTGTAACACACACAGAAATAGACCAAATTATGGTTGTACTTACTGTATTTATTATACATGTTTTTTTTTTATTTTACCAACCTTTTACTTGAGAATTACACTTAAATAGTAAAATGATATTTTGATTGAAAAACAGTATAGTATTAATTCGTTTATTTAACCTACCTTTCATAATATTGTTCCTTTAGAATAATACAGTAGAAATACTCTCAATATTAATAACTATTATTAATAATTACAGCACTGCAAATTTATAATAAATTAAGTTAAGAATTACACGAAAATGATAAAAAGATAATTGTAAACGTCACTACTCCGATCGATGTACAAACAATAATAATGGCCGAAATTTTCCCGAAAACTGTGTAAAGTGAAGTGAGATACAGCTTATTGAAAGAGAGACAGGAGAACGCTCCCATCCCTACACCGTGCTGTTTACGGAATGAGAAGTGACACCGGTAGACCCCTGGGTAGGATAGTTGATCAAGTGTTAATTGATCAGCTACCTATCGACCGGGGTTAAAAATATAAAATGCTATCAAAAAGTAGGCGCTAGTGTTAGGAGGGTGAAAACTAAGGACTGAATGTATTTTTTAATGCCACACCATAAAAAAATAACAAAAAAAAAATGTGTGGGGTGAGCCATTCTTAACACTTAAGGGAATAAACATTGATTATAAGCCTATTCTCAGACCAACTGAATATACATATAAAATTTCATCAACATCGGTCGAACCATTTCGGAGGAGTATAAACACTAAAACTGTGACACGAAATTTTTATATATTAGAAGATATAAATATATAATACATAGAATCGTTCCGCCTAAAATTGATAAAATTATTAATATCCCTTTTGATAGTTCAACCTCTCTATTGAACGAATGAAACTCATTTGGAAATAAATTGAGTTCAATGCATAGACACGACTTCATAGATTTGCGGGTCGGCTTCTTGATCGTTATTTTTTCCGCTAATGATTGTATCGAGGTGGTCCATTTCAATTTTCGTAATCCACCAAAGCAGAATGTGGGCAATAGGCAATTCTCGCTTCTGCCATTCTACCGAGTACATCCAAAAACATTTTGCAACGATGAAGCCCTTCATCGTTTTCAGCTTTTGTTTACAAAATCATGCGGTAATGTCACGACGGTCACTCGAAGAAGCCCGGGAAGTAAGGAATTCGATAAAGGCGCTAGAGAACATTAAATATCAGTAGTTGCGACTTGTGAACACGGTGGCTCAGTGGTTAGTATGCTGGACTTCTTGGGCGAGTAAACAAAACAATATAGGTAGGTACCTCGCCTTCTTTCTACCAAGCGATATGCGCATACTAACACCTAGGCCACATGCTACATCTCATATTCTGTAATGTTTGCGATTTGTGCAAGACCAGAACTTTCGGGTCAACCATACCCACCAACAAAATTTCATTGAAATTGCTTGAGTTGTTTTGGACATTGCAATCTGCGTCATCTATAGGATCCAAAACTATCCTGCCTTCCCACCTGAAACCAAACATACCCATCAACAAAATTTCATTTAAATCAGTTGGGGAGTTTCGAAGGTCGACAATACCCAAGTAGAAATTGATGGTTGTAGTTTAGGCACTGTTACCAAATTTCAGATATGTTACCGACACAGTAAAAGTTCGCATAGAGTTTAAAAGGGCGTACTGTTTCTATTGCAGGATGGAACGGTGACCAAATTGGGGAATTTGTTTTACCTCATTAAATTACTATTTTGGGAAAGATACATAATGGTAGGTATATTTGGTTATAACTTGTAACCGAAACGTGACCGAACTTTAGTCAGCTGTCAAATTTGTGTGTTTGTAAGATGGTTGGGAAATAAATGTGCTTAAACCAATAACAAATGTAGGTACACACATAACTTTTAACTTTAATGGGGATACTAAAATACCTAAAGGAAGATCCTATCAGGAAAATGGTAATGCAGATAATATTAGGTCTGTTCCTTTACTTTTGTAGTAAAATGGAAAAGACTGTCAAAATGGCAGTGGTGGGGATAAATTCTCTCACGGAGAGAGACACTTACGAAAAAGTTAGGGAACGCTTTTGTAGTAAAATACGAAAAATGACAGATACATAATTCAAAAATTCAAAAAAATGCTACGCATAGTCGTTAAAATTTCGTATAAACTCAAAGAATTTGCTAATTTTCTGACAAAATTCGTTTATTTGTCTCCCTAGCGTTGAAAGTGATTCGAAATTATTCGAACTTCTTCTACATATACCTATCTGCAAGAGTTTGTACTGATTAAACTACAAGCATTCAAGAAGAGGAAAAAGCGACACGGCATTAAAAATTTCGTGGAGACGATTGTCCTTTCTTATTCCTTACAGCAAGTAAGAAGTAAGAAAGGACAAGGATAACAATTAATTTTATTTTGCCTCCTGTTGATACCATTTTAATACGCAAGAAATCAAAACAAATGCACTCATATGTCAAATTGGACAACAAATTTCAAATCAGCTTTTCATTGAAAGGTGACTGACAGCTTTTTCAATTCTACACCAAGAAATTTGTTGAGTAAAAATTCGTAAGATTCTCAGTGGAGGGGTAATAGCTTACTCTCTCGATGACGCTCTCTTTTGCGAATTTTTCGAGTTAAGGAACGACATTGAGTAAAATTCGTACGAATTAGTACAAATTCGTAAGATTTAAAAGTAAGGGAACAGACCTATTATGTGAATTCAGTAATTGCACTTCTTCGTACCCGAGTGCAAAATATTAAAACGAAAGTCAGTTTTACCTCAAATACCAACAATACTCACGCGCTCGAAAAATATTGAGTATTTATAATATTCAGTTTAATTTCCAAGTCATTTTTATTTTTCCAGGGACTTTCAAAATCATTACAATGGCTGTAAAATTAAATTAAAAGTATTATTTCTTCTACTTAACTAGTTAACATATGTATTTAAAAAACAAAAGATGTTTCGAATATCAATTATTCAAAAATTAATTTCTTTTTGTTAATAATGGATCCCAATTAGAGTCATAAAGCGGCCATTTGCCTGCTATATGCCTTTCTTTATGTAGGGGCACAGGGTGCATGTAGTTGTACTACATTGTACATTAATTGAGGAAATGTTTATTTTTTGTTACGTTTATTATTATTAGGTCGTAATTTTTATTAAATGATTCATTCTATCGATTTTTTAGGAACTTTTAAAGTATGAGAACATTTAACAAAAGTTTGGTTAAAATAATAAGAAATGGATTAAAACAATTTTAAATGTTTTCACCTTTAACTTTTGGTACTGCTAGTCTGGTTTGTTAATAGCGTCATAATAAAGCGAACACAGTTAAATGTAGGTATGTTATACTTAGGTACAACTAAATAAATATAATGTTTGTGGAAATTCTCGAATTACTTCAGTAACATATTTATGGAAAAAAATGCGGATCATACGTGATACGTGGGAAGTTTAAGAAAAGCTATAATCTAGCTTTTCTTAAATTTCTCCTATTTTTACATCAAAATTTTATTTTGCACACATCATTATTTGTTTTGTTTTTAATATACTACAGTTTATTTAGTATAATCTGAAAGCCTTTACATTTGATTTTGCCCACATTATCATCATCATATAAATAAAATTGATGTAGTTCTGTTCGACTAAGATTGAATTTGCCTGCATGTCTTTAAATGCAAAAATCTTAGAAACTAATGAATATATTCTGGTGCATTTTTCACAGGCCTATAGAGGATACCTAGGCCTACAATCTCCACTTTGTTTCAAATCTATATCTCTATAAATTCCGGAAAAAAATTTACAAGAGTAATTAAATTTTTTCGTTTCGTTTCGCTTTTTTCTTTGTAACGCTTTCCGTTCGAAAATACTGGGAGCATTTAAATATAGTAAACACCATCTTATAGAGGACATGTGCGGATAGGATATGTTAGGATATCCATTAACTCGAAAACTTACAAGGTTTTTAAATAAAAAGGCAAAATTTTAAACATTTCTACGATTTTCACCTGCGTGAGTGGATATGCACTTCACTCTCAAATCAAACATACTAAGCCCGCAGTATATTGACATCACTTTTAACCTTATTTAACTCCTGTAAGGGAGAGGGAGATAGACAGAGGCAGTGTGCTGTTTGGTTTGCTAAGAAAAAAAAGAAACCCATAAAAGAAATGTCAAATATGTAGGAAAGGTTTGTTTAACTCTGTTTTGTTTACAAAAAAAAAAGTATTTGTGAAAGAAATGTCAAATATTTAGAGGTATCAGTGATACCAGACCGTGGGTAATTACCAATTTCGCGGGTATTTTGTCTTTCAAAAAAAGCTTAAAGACGATTAAGATGAGGCAATAAATTTACCGCTCGAGTTTGTAAATAGCATTACAGCCCATGGCCTTCCTGCTCATAAAATTGAATTAAAAGTTGGAGATCCTATTATGTTACTTCGCAATTTGAATCCCCCCCAAGCTTTGTAATGGAACCAGATTGAGAGTGATATCGTTACCGAAAAACTTTATTGAGGCGTTCATTTTAACTGGGTGTGGTAAAGGAGAAACGGTGTTTATAACAAGAATATATACAAATAATTTCCAGCAGTTATTCATTTCAGTTTAAACGGATGTAATTTCCTATTAATGTTTGTTCTGCCATGACAATCAAAAAGCACAGGGTCAAACTTTAAGAAAAGTGGGAGTTCATTTAAGAAAGAATTGCTTCACACACGGGCAGTTATATGTAGCGTGCTCCAGGGTAATTAATGCAGGAAATATCACTATCGTAGCCGATAGAAACAAAACCGCTAACATAGTGGTATACAAAGAAGTGTTACCTTAATAAAAAAAAAGTGAGTTAAACATTATAACATTATCTTCGTTCATTTTCATTGTCCACTCATACTCAGTCTTTGGGAGTTTTTTTTTAGATCGGGTTCAAGTCCCTCACTATTGAAGAAGGCTTCCCCACTTTATACCTCTACAATGTCTTTCGAGGATTTTTTGATTTTTCCTTCCAGCGATTTTCAAAAGAAATACATTTTTATGTCCCCTAGAAGACAATAAATTTCTTTATTTTCTTTTCCATCAACTGTTCTAAAACCACATTTTACACGGGCGAAGCCGGGCGAAGCCGGGCGGATACAGCTAGTTCTATAATATAATTATAGATCATTGATTTCCATGATTTAAAAAAACTGTTGGATTTCGTACTATTGTTTTATACCATGGAAATCAGTGATCTCTATGTGGGTAAATAAAAACGCCAAACAAACAAAAAGACAGAAAGTGCGTCGAAAGTAGTAAAAGTAAACAAAAAAGTGTATGTATTTTATTTTAATATTGTACTAAAATGGCAAACTATTTTGAATGCAATGTTCAAAATGTAAATTAATACATTAGGGGGAACATTAGTTAAAAGATAAACATATAATATACAAAAAATTTCATATATCGACTCTTTTAAGATTTTCATCAACACAATTCAAGAATTTTTTTTGCTACGCCACCCTATGTAGATATTTTAAGCTTGAGAAGGAATGTCATATAATTTTCCGTGCATACCTACATTAAAAGGTGCATGGTGTATGTGTGAGTAAAAATGCTGTACCAACTTCGTCTGTGTACACCTACAGGGACATTAGTTTGTAGTATGTGATTGATTGTTTGCTGAAAAAGCGCCAAAATATTATAGTGGCATTTTATGGTTACAAATCAGACTGTGTGCAGTCAATTTGCGTAGCTGATAAGTGGTAACATTAAATGGCAACATCATAGTTTCTTTCTGTGTTTTGATATGTTACTGGAAAGGACATTATTTGTATCCTTGAGTCGTGTAATGGTTGCAAAAATGTTAATAGTTACCATCTTATCGAAATGCTTTTATCGACACAAAATTGAGTCAAATTTACCGTGTGGTGACCATAATTTAAATTTAATTTGGATAGTAGTCACGAATTTCTACTTGGGTACTGCTATGTTCACTAAAATGCCTATAACTCCTATAACCAATAAATGTACAAAGACCGTATCTACTAACAAACCTTTGTAATGACGTCACCTTTTATTTGAAATTTCCAGAAACCAAATCGGTTCACGCATTAAATGAACATCAATTCGAACACAATGCGACTCATTTTGATTTATATATAGAAGGAGAAAGATAAAAAATGAGGTGTTGTTGAGCTAAAACAACATTTCATTTTTATATTAGGCGTTTTTCTTTTTCAGTTCAGAGCACAAAATGAACTGTTATACAAAATGTTCGTGTTTCTTTTTTAGCTCAGACACATCAGAGCTCAGAATTTGGGTTTCTTTTTTCGTTCAGAGCGCGATCAGAGCGCGCTCTATGAGCTCAGAATGAATTGACTGAGCATACTGAGTGAATATGTGATTACACACTTTCAGTCACATTTGACAGAAAAAAAAGGATAAGCAAAATATTTGAAATGGTGGACGAACCTTTTTGTTTTGGAACTAAAAATTAAAATATTTAATAACTATAAATATTAATTTATGCATTTATGACAACTATGTGCTCAAGTGTATTTCGTAAATACCTCAGAACAATCCGAGCACGCTCGCTTCAGAGCGTTCTCATAATGCTCGAGCTCAGTTCAGTGCTCAGCTCTGAACTAAAAAAGAAAAACGCCTATCCCTAATAATATAAAATAAAATGAATAGGTATTTTTTTATCGGAAGCTACACAAAACACAACAAACGGGTGAACGGTTTTAGAATTTTTTTTATTTATTAGGTTTTTATGAGGAGCAAGTTCGTGCATTTAAAAATATTTTAATTTGATTGTGGAAGTCCGAGAAATTTAATAATTAGACTTTGAACTTTGTGAACTTCTAGTTCGTCTATTTGAATGGAGTTAATTCCAGTTTTAAGATATCTAAAACGCGCATCTTTGAAGCTCAAATTTTAGTTTTGCTATATCAGCTGAGCTGAGGTGGTTGGGTGTGTATGAATAGGGTAGACACTGATTGGTATCAACTTGGCGATGCCCAGTTGTTGCAACTGGTTCATACACATCAATTGTGCTTTTTTTACCTCCGCGTAGTAACTGGTCTGGTCTTGTCCTTCCGGGCATGACTTGCTAAACTTATAAGCGCGAGTGTTGAACACGAAGAAAATAGCAACGCTATAATGATCTGTCGGAATGACTGCCTGATCGAGACTCAGAGGTCTTACATGAGCCCCTCAGAAAGAGGACATACAGCGAATGAATCCACGAGATTGGATCAACGGTGGTGTCAACAGTCAAGAAGACATACCTTGCATGAGCTACTCTGACATATTTGGAGCTAAGGTCAGTAAGGAGTTTTCAGCACTAGTCAGGGTGCTGAAATAGAGATGGTGGCGAATGAACCCTTTATGGGCCAACGGCAGCACTCATATCCAAGAACTGGGTTACTGACAGCGGAATTTCCGACCCGCTGTCCTAGGGTCTTTTTTTTTTTTTTTTTTTTTTTTTTTTGTCGGAGGTTGTTACTATCCGATGGAGCACTCAGACACAAACTACAGGTCCATTGTACTGCCAAACAGACACCTTACATTACTGTACTTAGTTTTCCCGTCTTTCGAAGAAAGATGAGAAGGAGCTTCAGTGATGAAGAGCTTAGATGTTCGGCACTCACCACATCAGCCCCAAAGATCCGCCACCTGATGCGAGCAAAGGCGGGACAGCTACAGAGGAAGTGTTCCGCTGTATCATCGTCCTCTCCACAAGCAGGACAGATAGTGGTGTTGCTCAAGCCCAACACATTTAAGTGTTTGGCAAAAGCTTGGTGGCCCGAAAGGACGCCCACAAGCAGTCTGCAGTCGATTCTCCTAAGAGATAGAAGGAAAGACGCGGACCTTTTGCAGATGTCCGGACGCAGTCGTTTGGCCTGCCTACACCCAGCACAGTCACGCCACCGACGCTCATGTTCACGAGAAACCCAAGTATCAATGGATGACCTAACCATAGAAGCAGGCAGACCCAACGCAGGTTCAGGTCCTGAGAAAGCCTCTTCTGAACCCCGTCTGGCAAGCTCATCAGCAATCTCATTTCCCTGGATACCAGTGTGACCTGGGACCCAAACAAGATTCACGGTGTTGAGCCTTCCGACTAAGTTCAGAGAAAGCTTGAGTTCGAGCACTAACTTGGACGAGGTAAGAGGGTTAAGCAGCGCTTTTAAAGCAGCTTGGCTATCACTGCAAACGCATATGCTTCTAGCCCTCCACCTGTTTGTCACAATATAGCGCATAGCCATAAGGATAGCGAAAATCTCCGCTTGGAAGACAGACGCATGGTTACCTAAGGGGTAGTGTAGTCTAATGTTCTCGCTTTCCACAAAGACACCAGAACCAGACCCTTGTCCGGTTTTGGAGCCATCCGTGAATACACGATGGCATTCTTTCCCAGGCTCAGAGTCTGACCGAAGCCATTCCGTTTCCTGAGGAAAGTTGACATGGTAGTTTTGTCGCAGTAGGATTTCTGGGGTCATTGCGTCAGACGGCATGTCCATAAGACAGGGGTCAAAGGACAATTCTCGCACAAGTTCCTCAAAATTCCAATGCGCGTGGTACCAAAAGCCACCTCTCTTTAACCGAGAAATGGTTTTCAGCGTACACCCCATGATAAAAATATCAAGAGGGGGGAGGTTCATCATAGCATCTAGAGCAGAGCCCGGAGTGCTAGGGAAGGCCCCTGTGCATCCAAGACAAACCGTTCTTTGAAGTCTGGCAAGAGAGGCAGTAACACGTTTCCGCGAAAGCCTGTTCCACCATACAACCGATGCGTATGAGAGAAGTGGTCTTATCATTGCCGTATAGATCCAAAGGACCCTTTTAGGAGATAAACCCCATGTCTTGCCAAAAGCGCCTTTGCACTGCCAGAAAGTTGACAGCGCCTTATCGGTTTTTGATTCGACATGCTTGGACCAAAGAAGCTTTCTATCGAGGATTACTCCCAGATATTTGACTTCATCGGATATCGGGATAGTGACGCCTTTTAGCACAAGCTGAGTCAGACCAGTGATCTTCCTCCTTCTCGTGAAGAGAACAACCGTAGTTTTAAGAGGATTCACTGAAAGCCCATTTCTTGTGCACCAATCATCGAGTAGGCCCAAAGATCTCTGCGCCCGAGAGCAGACGGTCTTTAGGTCTGAACCGACGGACAGAACGGCGACATCATCCGCATAGGCTTGTGTGTAGGTTCCAGGAAGATCGAGAGCCGTTAGCAGAGAGTCCACTACCATACACCATAAAAGGGGAGACAGAACACCACCTTGAGGGCAGCCCCTGTTTACCCCAGTCATGACGCATTTGCCACAATCCGCCTCGGCAACCAACGTCCTGTACATTAGCATTGCTTTAATCCACAAAACCAATGTTTCATCTACACCATGATGTCTGGCTGCATTGCACATGCTATCAAACGTCGCATTATCAAAAGCACCCTCGATATCGACGAAAATACCCAGCGCGTACTCCTTCCGATCAAGAGCACTTTCAATCCTACCAACAAGGTTTTGAAGCGCAGTTTCACAGGATTTTCCACGCTGATAGGCATGTTGCATCAAAGAAAGAGGATGCGATCGAAGAGCAACATTGCGCACGTGCAGCTCAACCAGTCTCTCCAAACTTTTCAGCAGGAAGGAAGACAGACTTATGGGTCTGAAACTTTTGGCGAGAGTGTAGTCGGTCTTACCTATCTTTGGTATAAACACGACTTTAACCATACGCCAAGGGGAAGGTATGTAGGCCAAGGCCAAGCTGGCGGTGAAAATTCTTTTCAGCGTCGGCATCAGCTGACTAAAACCTTTTTTCAGCATAGCCGGATAGATTCCATCCGGACCCGGTGACTTGAAACTCTCAAAAGATGAAATTGCATAATTGATAGCGTCATCCGTCACCACTCCGGATGCAATATACCAACTACGCCGCGTGGTGTTTGTTTGTTCAGAAGTGGCCACCATAGGCGGTACAACTGAAGAACACGTAGTGACCTGATTTCCCGGGAAGTGAGTCTCCAGCAGGAGACTAAAAGTCTCCGCCTTTGTCTCAGTGTAGGTACCATCAGATTTTTGGAGCGATTCCAGTTTACTTGGTCTGTCCCTTTTGAGGACTTTAACAAGCCTACTGGTTGCACTTAGTGAAGCGACCTCCTCACAAAATTTCCTATAAGAGTCACTTTTCGATTTACGAATTAGTCTCTTAAATTCTTTTTGTTTCGATCGATACAGATTCCAGTCTTCTTCTAAGTTGGTTTTTAAGGACCTATTTAGGAGCTTCCTGGTTTCTCTGCGAATACACTGCAGTTCGGTATTCCACCAAGGTACCGGTTTTCTACAGGAGTTTTTTGAAACTGGACACGCTAGTTCAAAACAACGGGTAATGACGCTGCTCAGATACTGAGCAGACTTCTCCACCCCCTGTATTGATCTCAGCTTGAGTGGTGCTTTAACAGAATTGCCAAGCTCCTCCTCAAACCGAGCCCAATTTGTTTTCCTCGGATTTCTCCTCTCCAGCGAAGGTGAAACTTCACAGCAGATTTGAAATTCGATGTATCTGTGATCTGACAAAGTGCTATCTGGCGATACTCTCCAATTTATGATAGTCTTGCAATGCCTGTTGGACAGGGTAACATCAATTACTTGCTGTCTCATGGCTGTAACAAATGTAGGTCGACAACCTACATTGTTGATGGTGATGTCAGACGATAGGATGAAGTCCAGAAGACGATCTCCCCGTATATTACACTTGCTGCTGCCCCAAACAGTGTTTTGAGCATTAGCATCGCAACATAAGATAAGACCTATCTTTTTGGACTCGCAGTACTCTACGAGCTCAACAACAGCCTTTGGTGGTGGAGGAGTTAAAGAGTCGTAGGGAAAGTAGGCCGATGCAATGACAAAGGTTTCCCAATTGCCGTTTGCATGGTAAGTAATAGTTGCAGCAACCAGATCCTGGCAACAGAACCGTTTGATTGTAACTGCCGTGAGGGATTTCGATACAACAAGACATGTCCTAGGTCTCTCGGACAGCTTATCGTAAAGAACGTTGTGCGAACCGCTTAACCCACCAAGGCCACAGATGCGATTTTTCCACACCCACGGTTCTTGGATGGATGTTATGCAGTTCCTTGTTCTACATACCGCAAGCCTACTACTTAAGAGAGCAGTAGCAGCCTTGCAGTGTTGTAGGTTAATCTGAGTAAACAAAATGGATGTAGACTCTGGGTTACGTCCTCTATTTGCACTATTTGGCATTGAAATGGAAATGAATCCTACCAAGATGCAGATAGGGACGCATATTATACCTAGACTTAATGATCTCGGCAGAAACCATGTCTATGCTCACAACCAGAGAGCTACCATCTTCATCGTGACGGTTTCTGCTCTGCCTGTGAGAACGGACAATCCAGGCTTTTGTGTCGAGACCAGGGTTCTGGGCATTCAAACGCTTGAGCACATCCGCCGATTTCTCCAGTTTCCCAGGGATCCAGCAGACGGCACGCGTAAGCTTGGGTGGCTTGTAGACCTCAAAAATTGTGGTCCCAAGGGGAGGGATCTTCGGCACCATACTGCTGACCCATTTAGAGGTTTGCTGCGAGGAGGTCTTCACCACGAAGGTTCCGTCCTTGAACTCACAGCCCTCTACCTGGATACAAGCACTTGTTGCCGCGACAAGCTCCAAAAGATGGGCTTTGCAGTGTTTGCACTCTGCATCGCTCATGCTATTGTCATTGCCTGCTAAAAGGGTCAATTTTGAGGAAGAAAATAAAGCACTCCGAATCAAGCTTAAGGATATGGACCTACTCTATCAAGATCTTAAGAAAGAGATAGATCTGCTAAAAGAAGGAAATAAGGTTCTAAGGAGCAATCGTTTGCTGAAAGAACGCGAATGTACTCCACCACGCTTAGCTAGTCAGGAATACCACACCGACGAAGAAGAACTAGCACGCGAAACGAATCAGGTCGCTAAGAAAAGACCTAGTAAGAAAAGGAGAGCCGGTTCTTCCCCCGAAGTCGAGCCCCTAAAAGAACAAAAGCGTAAAGAACCGCAAGAAAAACAACTTCGATCACAAATTCGCGCACCGCCTCCCATAAACGTCGTTGGGGTAACGGAATATAATAAGTTGCATAGCCTACTTAAAGGAACGATAACATCGAAATTTAAGTTTACATCTTTAAGGAATAATGCGTGGAAAATTAACGTCGATAACCACGATGATTGCCGGGCAGTATCCCAAAAGCTAAATACCGAGAAGATCCAGTGGTATACTTTCGAAATAAAGTCTGAAAGGCCACATCGTGTTGTAGCAAGGGGACTCCACCCCTCATGCACCAAAGACGAGGTTATAAACGACCTTCAAATCATTAAAAAGGAGAAGCAACAAACCGAAATCGATAAGGATATCGTGGTAAGACGTGGACTTCCACTCTTTATGCTTACATTCGATAGGTCAGATAATATCGAAGAAATCTATCGAATTAAAACAATATTAAATATCGTGGTAAAAATCGAACCCATGCGTAGAAATGTAAGAATAGTTCCACAGTGCAAACGTTGCCAAGGATTTAATCATACGCAAATGTATTGCCAAAAAGAACCACGATGTGTGAAATGCGCCGGAAATCACCTCTCCCAAGACTGTGGAGTTAAAAGACAGTCCTCCGCTACCTGTGCTAACTGCAAGGGAAAGCACCCGGCATAATATAGAGGCTGTGAAGTAGCTAAGGAGTTGCAAAAACGGAGAGATGCGCTCCTTAAGCCCGAAAAAGCTAAATCAAAACCGCTGTATCTCGTAGTTGTTTAGATCACATCCATGGGCGTTTCAGACAAGCTTCTTTTGGTAATTGTGAGAAGCTTGTTCTGGATTTAATGATTACCGATCACTGTATGACAGGGCTCTTAGTAAACATGAATAGCAAGTTTAGAAAAAATGTTAAATCGCGTGACAGAGTGATCAAAATTGACTTCCGCAAACTTAAAAACATTCTTTTTTATGAGTTCTGGGAAGATGTTTATTCGTGCAGAGATGCCTCTAAGGCCTATACTATATTTATTGATTGTCTTAAAAAACACATTCTTAGCTGCTCCTCAGTTGTTCCCTCAAAAAAATGTGTAAAAAGACTTAAACCTTGGATCTCAAGATACCTCTTAAATAAAATAAAAGGCAAAAATAAACTTAGAACTAAGTGCAAAAAGTATCCTCAAAATGTGAGTTTAAAAAGAAAATATAAAAAATTGTGTTATGAACTAAAAAAGGAGATCCCGGCATGTCGAGATACGTATTACCGTAATCAATTTAATTCCGCGAAGGGAAACTTAAGAAATGAATGGAAAATAGTAAATAATCTGCTTAATAAATCATCCTTTTCTAAGAAACCAACCCTTATACGTGTAGATAACATCGATGTTGAAGACAAACCTGCCATTGCTGACGCATTTAATTGCTATTTTGCGAATATATGTAGTAGATTACAACCATGTCGAGTCCTAACATCCTGTACTTCCTGTTCGTCAAATTTTAACTCTTTTGATCTGTTGCAAAGAAATAGTTTTGTATATAAGCCCATAACGTCTCTTGAGATATTAAAAGTTATTGGTACCTTAAATGCTTCTAACTCATGTGGAGCTGATGGTATTTCTAATTTGTTTCTAAAAACAGTTGCTTGTTTCTTAGTGGACGTCTTGGCAGATATTTTTAACCGCTGTGTATTTGCGGGTGTCTTTCCAGAAGCAATGAAATGTGCAGATATTTTACCTCTGTTTAAGAAAGGTTCTGCTTCTGAAATGAGCAACTACAGACCCATATCTCTTCTCCCAGTCTTCAGTAAAATTTTCGAAAAACTTTTAAAAAATAGAATATTGAGTTTTCTGAATAGTACAAAGTTTTTTAACCCAAATCAATTTGGCTTTCAGAAAGGTAGATCGACTGAAGACGCACTTTTACAGTTTTGTGCTCAAGTAATGTCAAACCTCGATAGTAAAAAAAGCACGGCTGGTTTATTTATTGATATTACGAAAGCTTTTGATATGGTGAATCACAATATTTTGTTAGGGAAATTGGAAAACGCTGGATTTCGAGGTTTCATACTAGACTGGTTTAGGTCTTACTTAAAAGATAGGTCGCAAAGAGTGAAATTGGATGAAATTAGAAGCGAAAATAAAATCTTCAATTTGGGAGTACCCCAAGGCTCTGTGTTGGGACCAATTCTGTTTCTCATTTATATCAATTCACTTCTTGCACTCAATTTTAAAGGTTCACCTACCGCCTTTGCTGATGATGTTGGTTTTTGTTATGGGTTGAACAGTCCATTGGATCTAGTTTCCGACATTAATTTTGATCTACATTTATTGAGAAGATGGTTTGCTGAGCACAATTTGATTATAAGCCCTAAAACTAAAATAATGTTTTTCAGTTTCTCGTCACAAAATAATTTTGAAACGAATATTTTTTATCACGCACCTGAATGTCTAAAATACAAGCTTTCTGATTGCAATTGTACGTTTTCTCCCTCATTCTCGGAAAGTTTAAGTTGCTGTGATAAGTGTTTCTTGATTCAGGAAGTAACTGAATTTAAATACTTGGGACTTACAATTGATTCTAGAATGAACTTTTCGAACCACGTCGAAACTCTGCGGAAGTATTTTCGTTGCACGCTTAGACATTTTTTCTATTTGCGAAATATATGCTCAACAATGATCTTAAAAAGCATTTATTACGGTATCTTCCATTCCAAACTGCAATATGCAATTGTTTGCTGGGGAGGCGCTTATATCAACAAAATTCAATCACTTTTAGTTCTGCAGAAACATATTTTACGAAAAATGTGTCGCAAACCTAGTAGACATCCGAGTTTTCCATTGTTCTGCGACCTGAAAATTCTTCCAGTCCGACATTTGTACTGCTTTAAAGTTTTAAAGACATTTTTTATGAAATCTGGCAATCGCAACTATCGGTTAATTTCAAATTATAATTTACGTGGAAACTTTTCTTACTTAGTATCGGTACCAATATTTCGCACTACTGCTTTTCGTAATTTTTATACAGTTTCTTCATGTCGTTTATTTAATAAACTTCCGCAATCGATCAGGACTATAACAATGCCTGGAATGGCCTTAAAACGTATAAAACCATGGCTTTTAAATTTTAATCATGTTAATATTGAAGCATTTATTTCTGATATTCTGGTTTAATTCTTAACTATTAATTTTCAAGTTTAATATTAATTTCAGTAAAACTTTTCAATTGTATAACATTTGTTTATTATTTCTTTGTAGTAATCTATTAATTTTTATATTTTTTGAAACAACGCTAATTGTTCAGTCAAATTTGTTCTAGTACAGTTTTGCTAAATTTAATATTTTGATAATGGAATTTTTTTAAATAGGGTTACCCCACCCCAAAAAATAATATTTGAATTTGTTAGTGCCCATTTGAAGTGACATTCATTACTATTTTTTATACTTAGTATACAAAAAATACAGAATGTCTTTATATTTCTTACTGATATATGTACTTAAAGTAATAATTTTATTTTTAGCTTTCAAGAACTATTGTTAATTTATTTTGAATTTATAAGAAATAAAAATTATCTATCTATCTAAAAAAAAAAAAAAAAAAAAAAAAAAAAAAAAAAAAAATGCCCTCGACCTCTGTTGTCAAAGGAAACCCTATTCAAAAATTGCCATCAGGAAAGCCACCGAATAGTGGCCCTCGGACAGCCAGAGTGCAGACCTACGCTCAGGCTGTGGCATTCGAAGAACCAAAAAACATTGAAACTTCGCCAGACAGTGTTTCTCATGTTTTCTCAGTAATTCTCGGGAAACTTGAAGAACAAAGCAAAATAAATAAAATTATTCTCGATCGGTTGGTTAAGCTCGAAAATAATTCAAGGAAAACGCGTACTTCTAATTTAATATGAATGAAAAACCAATTTTAAAAATATGTACTTGGAATGCAAATGGACTTTTGCAAAAACTCGATGAATTGGAAGTATTCATGCGTGAAAAGGATATTGACATTTGCTTAGTTTCTAAAACCCACGTAAAAGAGCGACCAATTTTAAAAATAAAAGGCTACAATGATTTGCACGCTTGTCACCCATCTGGAAACGCGAGAGGTGGATCATCATTGTTTATTAAAGACTGCATTGAACAATATGAAGACCTGAATATAGAGCTTGAAACTATGCAACTGTGCACGATTCGAGTAAAAAATAATCAGCGTACTCTTAGAATCTCATCTATCTACTGTCCACCACGCTCCGCGCTTGAAAGAAGTGATTATACTAACTCAAACCAAATTTCATTATTGGCGGCGATTTTAATGCGAAACACACGTTCTGGGGTTCTAGATTCATCTCGCGAAAAGGTAGAATGCTCTATGGGACAGGTATGGAGTACAATTGTGATTTCCACTCGACGGGCAAACCGACCTACTGGCCAACTGATACTTCAAAAATGCCTGATCTGATAGATTTTTTCGTCGTGAAAGGGATATCTACCAACCACATTAAAGTTGAAGAGAGCTTTGATCTGTCATCTGATCATTCACCGGTTATTTTAACGTTGAGCGCAAAACTAGTCAATAACCAAGAGCCAGCTAGACTTACTGGTAAAACAACTAACTGGGAAGACTTTAGCAACGAAATTGAAGAGAATGTTGAACTGAGCGTTCCACTTACGACACCTTACGAACTTGAGGTTGAAGTTGATCGCTTCGTTGAAGTCGTTCAGCTCGCTTCCTGGAATAATACGCCTAACCCAAGAAAAACGCCGGCCAAATACGGTTTACGATATCCGCCCGAAATAAAAGAATTGGTCAACGAAAAAAGGAAAGCGCGTAAAAAATGGCAACAGAGTCGCGCTCCGCAACATAAAGCACATTTGAATTATTTGTGCAATTTGTTGAAGACAGCTATTAAGGATTTTAAAAATCGGGCGGTAGGTTCTTACCTTGAAAGTTTAACAGCGAAAAAAGATTCCAATTATTCACTTTGGAAAGCTGTAAAAGGCACCAAAAGGCTTAAAATCCCAGCGCCGCCAATAAAAATAAAACAAAATGAATGGGCAAGGGAAGATAAAGAAAAAGCGGACGTTTTTGCCGCCCATCTACAAGAAACCTTTAAACCGTACGATGGTCGAGCGGCTTACGGCAGTACCAATGGTGGGACGGAATTACTATCTAACGATTTTTCACTCACATATGCAACGCTAAGGGAACTAAAACGTGAAATCGAATCTCTAAAACCTAAGAAAGCTCCTGGTTATGATTTGATCACCGGAGAAGTTCTCAAATTTCTACCTCGAAAAGCATTAATTAAGCTTCTATATATTATAAATGCTGCGCTCAGACTTAAACACGTGCCGAGCCAATGGAAAGTCCCGGAAGTCATTATGGTTTTAAAACCAGGAAAACCGCCAAATGAAGTAAAATCGTATAGACCAATTTCGCTTCTTCCAGTCATATCTAAAGTTTTCGAGAGGATATTACTTAGGCGCCTACAACCGGTTATAGAAGATAATAGTCTAATCCCTGACCACCAGTTTGGGTTCAGAACCAAGCACTCGACGATTGACCAAGTGCATAGAATTACTGACGTAATAGAGAAAGCATTTGAAGAAAAAAAGATATGCTCAAGCGTATTCCTCGACGTCTCACAAGCCTTTGATAAGGTGTGGCACGACGGCTTAAAATTTAAATTACGACAAATTCTCCCCGTAAGCCTATATGGTATCCTAGAATCATATCTCGGGAACAGACTCTTCCGTGTTAGACATGGTGTAGAATACTCGGAGCTTAAAGAAATTTCGGCCGGCGTACCGCAAGGAAGCGTCCTTGGGCCGCTTCTGTATCTGTTATATACTCGCGATATACCAAGACAAGATGGCACTATCCTTGCTACCTTCGCCGACGACACCGCTATCCTTGCAGTAGGTAATACGATCGGAGAAACGACTGCAAAGCTGCAAACCACACTGAATAAAGTAAATGAATGGACGAGGGAGTGGCGGATCGCCCTCAATGAAACTAAATCTGTTCACGTAAATTTCACATATAGGAAAACTAATGACTTGCCAATTTTCCTAAACTTGGCTCGAATACCCTTTGCTAACGAGGCCAAATACCTGGGAATGACACTCGACGCAAAGCTGAAATGGAATTCGCACGTGAAAATGAAACGTAAAGAACTCGATATCAAATATAGAGAAATGTACTGGTTACTCGGAAAACATTCCCAGCTCAGTACCGAGAACAAACTGCTTTTATACAAGCAAGTGCTAAAACCGGTGTGGGCCTACGGTATACAACTTTGGGGTTGTACCAAGAAAACAAATGCCAATATTTTACAAACTTTTCAAAATAAAGTACTAAGAGAAATTGTCAAAGCACCGTGGTATACTAGAAACGACGATATCCACAGGGATCTCGGAATTCCTACAATCGAAGCTGAAACTAGAAGCTTCGCGCGAAAGCAAAGAAACCGACTAATCGGGCATATCAACAATACAGTCCGACAAATTTTGGATGAGAGTAATTTATTGCGCCGACTACAAAGAACGAAACCTTTCGACTTGGCAAGATAAGGATTAACCGCGTCTTAATTGCGGAACATGCAGGATCTTTCAGTGGAAAGTAACCTGTCAAAAGTGTTTTTATTTCGTTATAGAAAAATTGCTTGATAAGTTTTATCTTAGTTGCAGTATCTAACAATTTATCGAAGTTGGTGGTGTTTTTAGTCAGTAGAAACCTGACACTACTATGAGCACGCGCTTGCTATGCTCATAGTGTCTTTGGAAGATCACCTACCCTCAGAAAAAAAAAAAAAATAAAAATTTAGGGTCTGGTCCTCCAGGTTGGGGGTTGTGCGTGGGGTTGACTACCCAACCACGGAAAAAAACATTGGTTACGAAGCAACCAAGAACCTCGGATAATGATTCAATTACTGTTGACGACCCTGCAAAACGAAAAAAGGAAAATGACTTTCGGATCTGCACGTGGAATGTTCGAACCCTGAACAGACCGCGTGCAGCCGAACAATTAGCGGAGGACCTAGATTGCTACAATGCAGATATCACCGACATTCAGGAATTGCGGTGGGATGGGAAGGGCAAAAGAATGATGAAAAACTGTGACATCTACTACGGTGATTGCTACAGGGAGCAGAAGCAGCGTCTATTTGGATGTGGATTCGTTGTAAGCCGCAGACTTAGGCAAGAAGTCTTGAGCTTTCGACACGTCAGTGAACGTCTTACAACAATCCGCATCAAGGCTAAATTCGCCAACATCAGCCTTATATGCGCTCACGCCCCCACAGAAGACAAGGACGATGCTACCAAAGAAAGTTTCTAAGTTTCCTAAGTATGACGTTCAAATTGTCTTAGGTGATTTTAATGGCAAAATAGGAAAGGAGGACATCTTTGGTAGCACAATTGGAAAGCACAGCCTGCACGACACCACGTCCGATAACGGACTTAGGCTAATTGATTTTGCTGCGGGGCATAATGTTACTATAGCTAGCACACGGTTTCCACACCTCAACATTAACAAAGGAACATGGCGGTCACCGGACCGTCAAACCGTCAATCAAATTGACCATGTTCCGATCGACGCAAGGCACTCCTCCAGTATACTAGATGTCCGAACTTTCCGAGCGGCCAACATAGACTCGGACCACTACCTTGTTGTAGCCAAGGTACAAATGCGGATATCCCAGACGCCACAACAACGGATAAATGCTGTGAGGAGATTCAACGTTGAACGACTACAAACGCAACATACTGCCAGATCCTTTGCCGATCGTGTATCCCTCAACCTCTCGAGAAGTCCTTTAATGCCAGCATCAAGTGCTGAAGACCAGTGGCATCAATGCCAAGAGGCAATCAGAAACGCCGCAACTGATGTGCTTGGTTTCACCAAACCACCCCCTGGCGCTGCGCAGAAGGACGAGAGCGGCTCGTGACCTCTACGAGCAAAAAAGGAGGGAAGAACACCGGCTTCTCCGGAAGAAAAAGAAAGAACATGAGAAGCGCGCGATCGAGGAAATAGAGAGGTGTTACTCCAGGAACAATGTTCGGAAGTTTTACAAGACCCGAGCAGAAACCTGTCGAGACGAACAAGGAAACCTTGCAGTGGAATCACAGTCGGTGCTGAGGATATGGAAAAACCATTTCTGCAGACCGTTAAACGGCGACGATGACATTAATTCCGCTGTCAGGCAGAATGAACCATTCGACCTAGGCGATGTAAGCCAAGACTTCCGTCCACCTGACCAAAATGAAGTGAGGATACCAATATCCAAGCTGAAGCCCAACGAGGCTGCCGGACCAGACGGCTTACCTGCCGAGCTTTTCAAAGCAGCGGGAGATGATTTGGTAGAGTGCATACACCGACTCATCTCCAAGATTTGGTTAAAGGAAAGTATGCCTGATGAATTGAACCTCAGCATTGTTTGCCCGATCCACAAGAAAGGAGACCCTCTAAACTGCGCCAACTATAGAGGCATCAGTCTCCTTAACATCGCTTATAAGTTCCGTACTGTGTGATCGCCTAAAACCATATGTAAACGAACTGATTGGACCCTATCAGTGCGGTTTTAGACCTGGTAAGTCCACAACCGACTAAATATTCACACTACGGCAGATCCTGGAAAAAACCCAAGAGGTCCAAGTCGATACCCACCACCTGTTTATCGATTTTAAGGCCGCATATGACAGTATTTATAGAGACGAGCTATACAGAGCCATGTCAAGTTTTGACATCCCTGCCAAACTTGTCAGATTGTGCAGAATGACGATGGAGAACGCTCGCGGCTCCATAAAGGTCGGAAACAATCTCACCGAGACCTTTAGTGTCAAAAAAGGATATAGACAAGGTGACGCTCTGTCATGTGACTTTTTCAATATAATTCATGAGAAGATTGTGCGAAACTCACAAGCCAACACCAGAGGCACAATTTTCCAGAAGTCTCTGCAACTACTATGGACCCTATCAAAGTCGGATGAAGAGCTCCTTGGTCGTTTCGAACGCAAAATTCTTCGTGTGATTTTTGGTCCCGTTTGCGTTGACGGGCTCTGGAGGAGGAGATTTAACAGCGAACTCTACGAGCTGTACAGCGACATCGACCTGGTCAGAAAAGTACGTATCAGTCGTCTAAGATGGCTGGGACATATAGAGCGAATGGACACCAACGCTCCGGGCCGAAGAGTCTTCGATTCCAACCCGGAGGGACAACGCAGTAGAGGAAGACCTCGCCTTAGGTGGCGCGCAAGTGCAAGGGGACCTCAACCAACATGGAGTGCGCAACTGGAGGCAGTTAGCCAAAGATCGCGCTAACTGGAGAGGGGTATTGGTTGAGGCCCAGGTCCACCCCGGACTGTAGCGCCATCTAAGTAAGTAAGTATATCAGCTGAGCAATATTAACAAATCCTTTGCGAAAATCCTTTTTTATCAATTTGTTTATTGACCAAGATTTTCAAATCGATCTAAGTGGTGGTTTCTTTTTAGTTTTTATATTCGTATTTTTTGAGAGAGCACGAGAATTTTTTTTTCACTGTAAATAATCGAAAACGGAATCGGAACTGGAGTCGAATGGATTTGGTCTGCTCAAGTGCTCATGCGTTTAAGGTTTTGCGGATTGAATTTGTTTTTTGAAGTGATAACTTCTTTAGGCGCGTTGAGAACTTTCGATATGGGATAAAACCATTGAACTGGCGACACCAATGTTGTGTAACCAATGTTGCGACACCAGTGTTCGCGAAGACTCTTGAGGCGCGTTGGGCCATTGTATATAAATATTTGTTGGGCAAAACAATTATCTTAAGTTGTTTGATCTGGCGGCAGCCAGCCAATTTTAACGAAAAACTGCTTAACTTGGAAAAAAGATGACTTATTCAAAACGAATGCCTATAATATTTTTTTTTCCTGTAAAGTGGTAAATAAAAAATTTAACACAACATTAAAAAAAATAAAAAAAAACTATTTTTATTTATACAACAAACAGTTGTAAGTGGAATGAAATTAAAACAAGTTTGAAAGCTGTTTGTTTGTTTGTTGTTTATTTTTTTTTATTATTTTTTTTTAATTTTTGATTTACTGTTCCACTTGGTACCCAAAAAAAAATATTGTAGGCATTCTTTTTAAAAAATGCCTCTTTTTTCAAAATTCTCATTTTGTCGTTAAAAGTGGCTGGCAACGATGCCGCCAGCTCAGATAACTTTAAAAAATTGTTTTGCCTTTTGCCCAACTAATGTTTATATACAATGGCCCAACGCGCCTCAAGATAATTTAGCTACCAGTGTGTGCGTGACACCAGTGGTTGCGTTGCCATTTGCCAACCACTTTTGACGACTCAGACAACTTAAGAGAATTCGCCCACAAGCTGTTTTCCCTGAATGGGGAAAAGTGTGTTTGCCATGGTAAAGTAATTTAAGAGAGAATTTTATTTCTAAAATTTGCGGGGCAATCGGGTGTGCGGGGAGCTCGTGGTTTCATAAGTTTCATTGGTATTAATTTCGAAGAATACTAATTAATTAAACTCCATGTATTTGTAAATTTACGTTTTAAGCTATAGATTGCAATTTTTGTGTATAAAATAGTCTATCCATCTAACCTACGTGAAGTTAGCGCGCACTTTTTCTAGAATGAAAAACGTGAAATGCAGTTCGATAGACATTCGTTTGTAGTTGTTTGTAGTGAAATTTTTTTCGTTTGTAGTTCAACCGTTAGAAAGTTAGAAGCATTAGAAAAAAATTTCAGCGCGCACTTTTGAGCTTTTGAAATGAAAACCAGCCAGTTGCATTCGAAATCGTTTGTAGTTGTTTGTAGTGAAATTCTTTTTTCCCAAAAATGTCTTATTTCGGAGATATAAGGACATTTGTGTTTGCATCTATAACTCCGAATTTCCAATAGACAGAATTTTTTTGAAATTACTGTTGCATTAAGCACATCCCAACTTAAATAACTGCATTTAAAATTTCTGAATTCACTCAAGCGTTACTTAATAAAACGCAATTAAAGTCAAAAAATGCATAATTTCACGTTTGCATATGATGGATTTCCCAACAACAACAAACCAACGGTGAACACATTTCCGCAAAGCATTCATCCGTGTCCATCAATATGATCGCTTAAATGAGTGAAATGAGACCATAAGCGACTGAGTCCATTTAAGGCTTCCCTTAAATTGCGAATAAAAAGTTTTCTCTAATGGGGATTGTCTTCTATTTGATATCCGAGGTAAAGAAGGGTGCATAGAACAGAAATGTAGAATTTCATCGTTTGTAGTTCAACAGTTTTTGAGTTATGAGCCCCTTAAATTGGGGTCTGAATTTGCTTAAATTTCAAATAAATCATAAACCGTTACGCCGATTGACGCAATTTGAATTTTATTAGATTAGTGAAGTGGACACTTTCAAATACAGAAAATTTTATCGCTCTGCTTGCTACGGTTTCGGAGATAACACGGATTTAAGGGATTGGAAATTTTTTTTTCAAATGGTTCTAACTTTCTAACGGTTGAACTACAAACGAAAATAATTTCACTACAAACAACTACAAACGAATGTCTATCGAACTGCACTTCACATTTTTCATTCTAGAAAAAGTGCGCGCTAACTTCACAAAAAAAATTAAGTTTCAATTTCGCTTAAATTTGATATAAATCGTAAACCGTTAGGCGGATGGATACAATTTGTGTTTTATTAGATTGGTTAGGTGGAAAACTGTTGGAAATAGTAAATTTCATCACTTGGCTTTATACCGTTTCGGAGATAACGAGGGTTTTAGGTCGACTGCTTAAATTGCATATAAATTCTCTTTGGTTGGAACAAATTTGCTATTTTTGGTTTTATTAGATAGAGCATACATGCTTTCTAGCAACTGACCAGTTTTTGTCGTTTGTAGTTGTCCAGCATTTGAAATATCCGTCCCCTTAAGTCGGGTTGCGCGGACGACTTCATCCATTTTCTTATATTTTGAATAAACCGTTATCTATGAAAAAAAGATCACATTTTTTTATTCCATTAGAAGCATCTAATAGAAAGCATTAGAAAAAAATAGATTTCACTACTTTGAGTTGCTTAATAACCGAAATATTGATATGAGTTTATATGAAAAACTACTGTTTGCATAAGTTGCATCAAAATCTTGTTATTTGTGATAAAACCAAATCATTTGAATTGGATTAGATAGCCAGGAGTACAGAGTTTGCAAAATATATGTTTTCGTTGCTATAAATTGTTTAAAAGCGGTCGTTTTTTAAGGTTATTCAAAGGAATAGAAAAAATTCTTGGATAAAATCGGGATTTATTGATTGGTTGTTGTTGCTAATTGACAAATTGTGACTCATATTGATGGACACGGATGAATGCTTTGCGGAAATGTGTTCACCGTTGGTTTGTTGTTGTTGGGAAATCGATATGATGGATGCAAACGTGAAATTATGCATTTTTTGACTTTAATTGCGTTTTATTAAGTAACGCTTAAGTGAATTCAGAAATTTTAAATGCAGTTATTTAAGTTGGGATGTGCTTAATGCAACAGTAATTTCAAAAAAATTCTGTCTATTGGAAATTCGGAGTTATAGATGCAAACACAAATGTCCTTATATCTCCGAAATAAGACATTTTTGGGAAAAAAGAATTTCACTACAAACAACTACAAACGATTTCGAATGCAACTGGCTGGTTTTCATTTCAAAAGCTCAAAAGTGCGCGCTGAAATTTTTTTCTAATGCTTCTAACTTTCTAACGGTTGAACTACAAACGAAAAAAATTTCACTACAAACAACTACAAACGAATGTCTATCGAACTGCATTTCACGTTTTCCATTCTAGAAAAAGTGCGCGCTAACTTCACGTAGGTATCCATCTATCCATCCACTATATTATTATTTCTGTAGTAGTATATTTAAATCTTGCTGTTCACACATAAATGAAGTGTCACAAATAAGAGATTTTTGAGATGCTTGGTTTTGCATTTTTACTTTTTTTAAATAATAAAAATTCAAAAAGTTGAATTGTACTACATAAAATTTCAACTACACAGTTGTATACAAACTTTGATTTTGGGTAATTTTATTCTTTTATTCATCAAAATTTTTCGGGTGATAAATCATAATATTATAAATTCTAGACCCGATTGATATAAATATTTTAATGAATTACTCGAAGTACTAATTCTACGCAGAGGAAGTCGCGGGTACCAGCTATGCATGCATTATTATTTTTCATGTACAAGAGCGCATTAAAAGAAATAAAAAATTGAAGTATTATTTTTGTAGTAGTAGTTTATAATAATGAATAAGAAAACACTTCATTTAAAAGTATTTCCTGCACAATAAAATATTGCCTGACGATTCCCGGAGTGCACTGTTTTTTTCAGTTGGGTAGATGTAGATTATGTACCTATATGAATGTGTGTATCTACTACTTCATACTTACAAATAATGACAATATTTGCATTCCAATATCAACTCAACCACTGGCCTGGCCACGGCTACCATGGATGGCGATGAAGTGCGAGTGTGCTGTGCGTTTCAGTGGGCGGAGGATAGGATCGAGAATCGAGATCGAGTGAGAAAACAAATAAGATAATCGGCCTTACCAATAATCAACTTTAGTCTGGAAGTTTATGCAAAGACCCCACACTTTCCAAAATCCCTTTACCAATAAACAAATATAGTTGCCAAAACATCGCTAACTGTAGGGTTAAATGTTAATGTACAGAAACCCATGTTTATCTGGGGCATTAGCTAAATAAATCCTCCCGAAATGTCATTTTGAAGAGGAGTGTTGCCCAACTATCCTAAATGATGGCATGGAATTTCGTAATAGGAGCAACTTTACATACGCTGTTGTTCAGCCTGACCGTTTACAATTATAAACTAATTTTAGTAAATTGTAAATGTTTTCTGATTTTATTCGTTGGAATACAACAATGCAAGTGGTTTTTAAGTCTAGCAAACACAAATTTGTACAAATGTATGCACAAAATTGAAAAATAATGCATTTTTGTTTTATTTCTAAACACTTACCCCCGTATTAATAAACAAAAATGTGCACAAGTAAGTTAGCTAGTATGCATCAGATAGCATACAAAAATTTGACGTAACTGCTGAATAACGAGTTGATAACTTTTACGCAGCGTTCATTAATATTTGGGTTAAAATATTTACTTCGAATATTTTGGTTAGAAGAAATGGTTAGTTTGTAACGAATGCATGCTGAGTAAAAAATAAATTTGATATAAGTTTGGGATCTTTCCAAGAATTTTTTGAGTGTAGTCGCTAAGAGAATAAAATATCTGTTCATTTAATATTGGACAGCTCATACCTGAATACTTTTTTTTTTACAATTCTCAGTACCTTAGGCGGCAGGTAGATTTTGGATGAAGATCTCAAATATTGGTGTGGAAACTTACTTACTTACTTACTTAAGGTGGCGCTACAGTCCGGGGTGGACCTGGGCCTCAACCAATACGCCTCTCCAGTTAGCGCGATCTTTTGCTAACTGCCTCCAGTTGCGCACTCCAAGTTGGTTGAGGTCCCCTTCCACTTGTGCGCGCCACCTAAGGCGAGGTCTTCCTCTACTGCGTTGTCCCTCCGGGTTGGAATCGAAGACTCTTCGGGCCGGAGCGTTGGTGTCCATTCGCTCTACATGTCCTAGCCATCTTAGACGACAGATGCGTATTTTTCTGACCAGGTCGGTGTCGTTGTACAGCTCGTAGAGTTCGCTGTTAAATCTTCTCCTCCAAAGCCCGTCAACGCAAACGGGACCAAAAATCACTCGAAGAATCTTGCGTTCGAAACGGCCAAGAAGATCTTCATCCGCCTTTGTTAGGGTCCATGCTTCTGCGCCATAGAGCAGGACTGGGATGATGAGGGTCTTATATAGAATCGACTTAGTGTTTCTTGACAAGGCCTTACTAGTCAATTGCCGTCTTAGACCAAAGAAACAGCGATTGGCAAGTGTAATTCTTCGTTTGATTTCTGCTGTGGTGTCATTATCAGAGTTTATAGCGGAGCCGAGGTAGACAAAGTCCCTAACTACCTCAAAATTATAGCTGTCTATCGTGACGTTCTGTCCGATTCGTCGATGTTGTGCGTCCCTTCTTGTTGACAGCATATATTTTGTCTTGCCCTCATTCACCACTAAACCCATTCTTGCCGCTTCCGTACTAATACTTGCAAACGCGCCAGTGACAGCTCGCTGTGTTCTGCCAATAATGTCAATATCGTCCGCGTATGCAAGTAGTTGCACAGACTTATGGAAAATTGTGCCTCTGGTGTTGGCTTGTGAGTTGCGCACAATTTTCTCAAGAATGATGTTAAAGAAGTCACATGACAGCGCATCACCTTGTCTAAATCCTTTTCTGACATCAAAGGTCTCGGTGAGATTGTTTCCGACCTTAATGGAGCAGCGAGCGTTCTCCATCGTCATTCTGCACAATCTGACGAGTTTGGCAGGGATGCCAAAACTAGACATGGCTCTGTATAGCTCGTCTCTATAAATGCTGTCATATGCGGCCTTAAAATCGATGAACAGATGGTGGGTATCGATTTGGACTTCTTGGGTTTTCTCCAGGATCTGCCGTAGTGTGAAAATTTGGTCGGTTGTGGACTTTCCGGGCCTAAAACCGCACTGATAGGGACCTATCAGATCGTTGACGAATGGTTTAAGGCGTTCACACAGTATAGCAGATATGATCTTATACGCAGTGTTAAGGAGACTGATGCCTCTATAGTTGGCGCAGTTTAGAGGGTCTCCTTTCTTGTGGATCGGGCAAACGATGCTGAGGTTCCATTCATCAGGCATACTTTCTTCTGACCAAATCTTGGAAACGAGTTGGTGTATGCTCTCCACCAAGCCATCTCCCGCTGCCTTAAAAAGCTCGGCAGTTAAGCCGTCCGGTCCAGCAGCCTTGTTGGACTTTAGCTTAGATATTGCTATCCTTACTTCACTTTGGTCAGGTGGACGGAAGTCTTGGCTGTCATCGTCCAGGTTGAATGGTTCATTCTGCCTGACAGCGGAATTTGTGTCGTCTTCGCCGTTTAACAGTCTGCAGAAATGGTTTTTCCATATCCTCAGCACCGACTGTGATTCTACTACAAGGTTTCCTTCTTCGTCTCTACAGGCTTCTGTTCGGGTTTTGTTGCCCTGACACGTTCTTTTCACCTTTTGGTAAAACTTCCGAACATTATTCCTGGAGTAGCACCTCTCTATATCCTCGATCGCGCGCTTCTCATGCTCTCTCTTCTTTCTCCGGAGAAGCCGGTGTTCTTCCCTCCTTTTTTGCTCGTAGAGCTGACGAGCTGCTCTCGTCCTTCTGTGCAGCGCCGCTTCGTAGGCACGTTGTTTTGCTGCATGCGCTTGCCGGCATTCTTCATCAAACCAGGGGTTTCGAGGGGGTGGACTGGTGAAACCGAGCACATCAGTTGCGGCATTTTTGATGGCTTCTTGGCATCGGCGCCACTGGTCGTCGGCACTTGATGCTGGCAGCGTAGGACTTCTCGAGAGGTTTAGGGATACGCGATCGGCAAAGGCTCTGGCAGTTTGTTGCATTTGTAGCCGTCCAACGTTAAATCTCCTCACAGTATTATCTCGTTGTTTTGGCGTTTGGGATATCCGCATCCGTACCTTGGCTACAACCAGGTAGTGGTCCGAGTCAATGTTGGCCCCTCGGAAAGTTCGGACATCTAGAATACTGGAGGAGTGCCTTACGTCGATCGCAACATGATCAATTTGGTTGACGGTTTGATGATCTGGTGACCGCCATGTTCCTTTATGTATATCGAGGTGAGGAAACCGTGAGCTAGCTATGGTAACATTACGTCCCGCAGCAAAATCAATCAGCCTTAGTCCGTTTTCAGACGTGGTGTCATGTAGGCTGTATTTTCCGATTGTGCTACCAAAGAGGTCCTCCTTTCCTATTTTGGCGTTAAAATCACCTAAGACGATTTTAACGTCATATTTAGGACATTGCTCATATGTTTTGTCGAGGAGCTCGTAGAAACAATCTTTGGTAGCATCGTCTTTATCTTCTGTGGGGGCGTGAGCGCATATTAGGCTGATGTTGGCGAATTTAGCCTTGATGCGAATAGTTGTAAGGCGTTCACTCACGTGTCGAAAGCTCAAGACTTCTTGCCTAAGTCTGCCGCTTACAACAAATCCGCATCCGAATAAACGTTGCTTTTGTTCCCTGTAGCAATCACCATAGTAGATGTCACAGTTTTTCATCTTCCTTTTGCCCGGCCCATCCCACCGCACTTCCTGGATGGCGGTGATATCTGCTTTGTAGCAGTCTAGGGCCTCCGCTAGTTGTTCGGCTGCACGCGGTCTGTTCAGGGTTCGAACATTCCATGTGCAGATCCGAACGTCATTGTCCTTATTTCGTTTGTCCGGGTCGTCAACAGTAAATCCATCCTTATCCGAGGCTATTGGTCGCTTCGTAACAGATGCTTTTTTTTCCGCGGTAGGGTTGTTAGCCCCACGCACAACCCCCAACCTGGAGGACCAGGTCCTTTCTGCGACCCCTTGGACAAAAGGAGCCGGAATACTCCGGAGTCAGTAACCCGCTGCGGGGATGTGAGAGCTGCCGTTGACCCATTAAGGGCTCTTCCGCCACCATCTCTATTTCAACACCCTGACTAGTGTTGAAAATCCTCAATGACCTCAGCTCCAAATACGTCAGAGTAGCCCATTGAGGTATCTGTCATGTCGACTGTTGACGCCACCGTTGATTCAGCCATGTGAATTCATCCGCCGTACGTCCTCTTTCTGAGGGGCTCATGTTAGACTTCTGAGACTCGAGCAGACAGTCAATCCGACAGAGCATTATAGTGTTGCTATTTTCTTCGTGTTCAACACTCGCGCTTATAAGTTTAGCAAGTCAAGTCCGGGTGGACATAGACCAGTACCCGGTGGTGACCACGGGGAGGTAAAATAAGCACAATTGGTGAGTGTGAGATAGTTGCGACACTGGACATCGCCAAGTTGATGCCAATCAGATGCCCATCCCTATTCACACAACACCCAACCACCACCACCATTGGTGTGGAAATGGTTGTTGTGAAAAGGTTGACTTCGCGGAAAATATAGATAGAAGAATTGTTAGCATTCAGCAAAATCCATGCGAAATAATAAATTTGGGAACTGCTGCAGGAATATCAGGTAGTATGTGCGAATTTAAGATACACAAAGTTCTGTGCGAATTCATGACAGTTTATGTATATGTAGAAGAATGTCCAAGGGTTTATATTTTTTTCCCGAATTAAGTAATAAAGCTATGCAATTTTTAAAAGATCAAATTGTATTTATTTTCACACCTCCATATACTTTTGCAAGTACTGTTTTGCAAACGGAAATGAATAAGCAGGTTAATATTTCTTTCGAAAATATTCACTTGCTAACGATCTAAATGTGATCTTTAGACTACCAATAAGTTTTTATTTGCATTATCAGCCAACGAATAAATCAAAGCATTCTAATAAACTGTATCTGTTTATTGTATAATTTAAAATAGACCTTATTACGACACAAATTCACTCATAAATCAATCGTGAAGTATTAGAAAAAAAGGAAAGCGTACTAGAAAAAGTACAGAAAATTGTGTCCGATCGAACAATAGGGCATTACTGATTTGCATACGATATTTGACAGATCAGCGGATATTTTGTGCATTTCCTATTTTCTGTTTTGTTTTTTGCTTATAATAAGCTTCAAAAAGCCTTTAAAAGAAATCTGTTGGGCAAATTAATTTGAAATTTAAATATTCCTTTTTTTAGAATAAAATCCTCGTTGTGAAATAAACCATTGACCTTGTTTTTTACGAAAACAAATTATGAAATTTGAATTCTGCAATGACACAAAATTTAATAGTTTCTAAGAAAGTTGTCGCACTAGCAAATGTGGAGGTCTAACTGTTTATTGGTACCGTTTCACTAATGCTGTACATTTTTACTAAAGCTGGCAACCAGCTAATCGTCGACATTAGTGTTTGATTATTAGTAAGGCCGAATGTGTATGTGATTGATGTGTGAAGTGAATGGGTATGGGATTGCGAGAGGTGAGAATGGAGAGTCACATACACGCAACACTTTATATTACCAAAAATTGAGTTTTTCTCATAATATTTCTCCAGTGCAGCGTTCTGTTTTGATTTTCTGTATCTGTTCTTTCATAATATAATAGGCGTTTTTCTTTTTTAGTTCAGAGCTGAAACGAGGGTGCTCAGATTGTTCTGAGGTATTTATGAAACATACTTGAGCACTTCCTTGTCATAAATGCATACATTAATATTTATTTATTAAATTGGTTAATTTTCAGTTCCAAAACAAGAATTTTCGTCCACCATTTCAAATATTTTGCTTATATTTCCTTTTTTTTTCTGTCAAATGTGAATGAAAGTGTGTAATCACCTATTCACTCAGTCTGCTCAGTCAATTCATTCTGAGCTCATAGAGCGCGCTCTGATCGCGCTCTGAATGAAAAAAGAAACACAAATTCTGAGCTCTGATGTATCTGAGCTAAAAAAGAAACACGACCTTTTTGTATAACAGTTCATTTTGTGCTCTGAACTAAAAAAGAAAAACGCCTAATATAAATATCTCCTATCTATCTCTATCTCCTTCTATACCTATATATAAATCAAAATGAGTCGCATTGTGTTCGAATTGATGTTCACTTAATGCGTGAACCGATTTTGTTTCTGAAAATTTCAAATAAAAGGTGACGTCATTACCAAGGTTTGTATGTTTATACGGTCTTTGTACGTTTATTGGTTATACGAGTTATTGTTGTATAAGGCTATAAAACACACAGTTAAATCAGTTAAATCAGTTGAACCACTGGGAGAAGGAAAGACTCACTTGTTAATTGAAGTCTAAACAAGAGGGTTCAAATTAAAATAAATTAACATCAACTTTAAAATGCAGTTTTCTTAACAAAACATGGCGCAGTCGTACAAGATCACAAACAAAAAAGAAAGTCGGTGAAAATACACGAGAACATTCAATAGTGGAAATTAGTTCGGATGACTCAGAGGAATTAAGTGATATCGAAATTGAACCAGTGCAGATCGTGCTAAATAACACAATTGTGCAGTTATCTACATCAAACTTTGATACTGGGCCTTACTAGTAATCATTTTTAACATCCACACTAAATATTTTGTAGGTCACAATATGCAATTTTGTATTGAAATTTTCGTCATTGTGAGTTCGAAAAATTTAGCCTGGACACTAAAAATGATTATTAGTATCGCAGACTGAAAATAGTTGTAAAAACGAAATAAATTCCAAAATGGATTTCAAAGTGCCGGGTCACCTAGTCATGGAAGGTAACCCATCAGAAAATTTTAAAAAGTTTCAACAAAAGTTTGATATATATATGCGGGCATCAGAAAGTGATAAAAAAGTCGAAACAGTAAAAGTGGCTATACTACTTAACATAATAGGAGATGATGCTATAGACATTTATAATACCATGGAGATCAGCAAAAAGAAAAGCACTACATTGAAGGCAATATTGGAGGAGTTCGAAATTTACTGTAACCCTAAAAAAGACGAGGTGTATGAGCGGTTTAAACTGTACAGCCGAACACAAAAAGAAGAAGAGACATTTGATCACTTTTTGACAGATGTGAAACAGTTGGCCAGCACGTTTGAATTTCACCAAGATGAATTGGGAAAGGCTATTCGAGATAGAGTGATATTTGGAATCCGATCGAGGTCATGTCAGGAGAAGTTGCTTGCTGTGGGGAATATTTCTTTAAGAAATGTCGACTGTTTGAACTGGAAAAATCGAGGCTCGAGGACGTCCAGAACACAAGTGGATATGACATAATACAAAACGCGGAGAGACCATCGATCGATATAGTAAAAAAATTTAATACTAACAGTAGTTACAAAAAATATACTAGCAATTTTAATCATAAATTTGAAACAAATAATGTCAAATGTAATCAAAACTCTAATAATAATTTTTCTTCGAAACAGGTTCAATATACCAAAGGGTACGAGTGTTGTGAACGTTGCCATAGACAACATCTGCCGAATAAATGTCCAGCATTTGGTAAATTTTGTGCCAAATGTAATTTAAAAAATCATTTTGCCGTGGCATGCAAAACAAAACAGGTAATGGACATATCCATTCAAAATAAGAATAAGGAAAATGATAGCTTACGAATTTGCGATCCAGATGAAACGAATTATTTTATTTATGATGTTTGTGCAAAAAATAGAAATTGTTGGATAGAAACTATCAACGTCGAATCCGTTGCGATTCCATTTAAATTAGATACAGGCGCGGAGGTAAATGTTTTGCCAATTTCATACTTTAATCACAGACAATATAATATACAGATGTCGCAGTCCCATGTTAGCTGATGTCCGCATTTCTTGCGATCGTGCAACAACGATTGTGCAACAAAAAGCTCTTCTCATCGTCTAACAAGGATTATCCAACAAAATAAAAGCTTTTTCCTGAGTGCCAATTGAGCATATCGTAATCGTTTGCGTGTGTGCATAAACTTATAGTGCGAGACGAAATTTCTTGCTTTCATTTTAACCTGTGCCTCTTGTTCCCAATTCCCTTTTCTCATTCCCAACAAACAAACATTTCAATTTGCTTGTGATAATAATGTAAATGTCCTCCTAAGGCAAAAAAAAAACGGCAGTCGATAGAACAAAAATCGAAGATTGTTTTATTATCTCACTTTACACTCGCTAAGAAAGAAAAAGGGACAACAAAATTTTTCTGTTATTAAGTAGAAGGTACTTATAATATAATATTTTATTAATCGTTTCTTTCTTTTAATAGTTTAAAAGTTAATACTAGTAATAAAGATAAATGTGGAAAGAATAAATATAGGGTAGAAAAGGTACTATTTTTTTGGTGTGTAAAGTGTGTATAATAGCTACTTGTTAATAAAATATGTTTAATTTCCTAAACTAAAAAATGCAGAGACAGGTAATCTCTATGGAAAAATTAAAGAGCGCGGAATGTTTATGAAAGTAGGTAATCCGAATGATTATGAATTCGTTTCGACTTGCAAATGAGTTCTCCATTGGAACATGCGAAGAAATCGTAATTTTTTCGCAAATGACCAATGACAAATAGAAGCTTGAAAATTACTCCGATGCGTCATTTTTCCCTGAAGTCACAGCGTCATTTAAATGACTCGATAAAATGGCCGTGTAATCACATCTTTACAGTGTAGGTCCCTTATATTCGTCAAAAAAAAAATAAAAATTTACACAAACTACATATTAATTTTGAGAAGCTAAACCTACGGTGCCTATATAAACCTGTTGTTTCAAAGTATTTATTTATTTTTTAATCGCTGCTGTTAGCACAACCACACTAAAAATACAAAAATAAAAACACTTTTTTTTATGGGTAGGTATTATTTAGTTTTTTTTTGTACTTATATACGTACGTACCTACAAATTAAAAAAATATATATATTTTTTAATAGTAGGAATATCAAGGTGCCTATTAAATAAGCCTTTTTCCTAAAAAAAATATTCAAGATGATACGAGATCAACACAAAAAGCAGATACAGTGGAATCCGGATATAGCGACGGTCAAGGGACCGGCGACATTAAGTCGTTCTAACCGGACGACGCACAAAACGAACTAAAAATTTTATATGTAAATATTAACATATCTGTATGTAAGGAAGTAACGTCAATGAAAACCAAATAAACCTTTAAATCAGAAACATTTTTCTTTTAATTTCACTCAGAATAGCTATTAGTAGGTACATGCCAATTACAAGAAAAACAATATTTTAATATACATATGTATACGTATGTACATAAAAACTGCACCGTCGAGTAACTCTGTTGCGTAAAAACTGTCGCCTGTCGCGCTAATTGTGCTACCTATTGCTATTGCATAGAGAAAATTCAAAGAGTGGCATACTACGATTGCTTTATATTTTTTAAACAACAACCACTCCTCGCTGTAACCGAACGATTTATTGGAAAATTACGTCGTTTAAAGCGGTTGGTCGCTCAAACCGGAGTCGCTCTAAACGGATTTTCGTTCATAGGAATTAGTATGCATTCCTAACAAGTTGTTGTGTTTACGTCGCTTAAAACGGTTCGTCGTTATAAACGAAGTCGTACTAAACGGATTCCACTATATTAATAAATTAACAGAAATAACTCTTCATTTTTATTCTATCGAAGGCTTATCTTTGCTTTAATCTTATAAAAACGAATAAGAAGGCAAAACCGTGTATGAGAACTTTAGAAGCTTTCGGTGGAGAGCTTATTCATCCCAAAGGTGTTATCGTTTTAAAATGTACAATCGATGACAGAAGTTTAGATTAAGAGTTTTTTATAGTAGATAAATGTACAGTGCCAATTTTAGGCATTGTTGCATGTGAACAACTAGGTTTAATCAGTCGAGTTAGTACACTGCAATATCCAAAAAATATCATTATGAATCGAAATATCGACGTTTTTAGGGGAATTGGAAAATTTCCAATACCATGTCAACTGCAATTTGATAACACAATTACACCGTCCGTAAAACCACCACGACGTTTACCTTCAACTATAATAGAACCAGTTAAAACAGCTCTCAATGAATTAGAAGCAAAAGGTATAATAGAAAAAGTTCACAGTCCAAAGGTATGGGTTAGTAATTTAATTATAGTTGAGAAACCAAATAAACAAATCAGAGTCTGTTTAGATCCAAGAGATTTAAATAAAGCGCTTAAGCCCGAAAAATTTTTAATTCCAGAATTCGAAGAAATAAAAGAGAAACTTACCGGCATGAAATACTTTTCGGTATTGGATTTAAAACACGGATTTTGGCAAGTCGAATTAGATTCCAGTTCAAGCGAATATTGCACGTTTAGTTCACCTTTTGGATTTTTTAAATTTTGAAGGCTGCCTTTCGGCATAAGTGTAGCGCCTGAAATATTTCAGAAGTACACCTACCAACATTTTAGCACAATACCAGGAACATTTGTCTATATCGACGATTTGATTATTTGCGGTAGAAATGAAAAGGAACATGACAGAAATTTGAATTTAGTTTTTGAAAGAGCTCGAAATATAGGAGTTAAATTTAATGAACAAAAATTTCAGTATAAATTGAGAAGTGTTAAATACATTGGTCATATATTTTCGGATAATGGAGTAGCTCCAGATCCAGAGCGGGTCAAAGCTATATTAAATTTGGAAAAACCAACAAATAAAAAGGAGTTACAAAGGGTTTTGGGTATGATCAATTATGTCCGCAGTTTCATACCGAACTTGGCTCATGTTTCTAGTTGCTTACGTGACCTTTTAAAAAATAAAAATGAATTTATCTGGTGCGATGTGCACACAAAGGCTCTAAATAAAATAAAAGGGTTAATCGGAAATGCTCCTATATTAAAAATGTTTGACGAATCGAAGCCCACTATTCTGCAGTGTGATGCATCAAAGAATGGCATAGGCTGCTGCTTAATGCAATCAGGGGCTCCTTTAAGTTTTGCATCCCGATCTTTGAGCCAAGCAGAAATCGGATATGCTCAGATCGAAAAAGAACTACTGGCTATTACTTTTGCTTGTACCAAGTTCCATCATCATATATATGGAAGACCAGGGACTGTTCAGACTGACCATAAGCCTTTAGTCAGTATTTGTAAGAAGGATTTAGACAAAATATATTGCACTAGGTTACAACGCATGAAATTGAAATTAATGAAATATAATTTAAATGTAGTTTACGTCCCAGGCAAATATTTGCATATTGCAGACCTACTATCGCGATCGTATTTAAAACACGAAATTAATGTAGAAGAAGACAATTTTAATGAATTTTTACACTGTTTAAATATAAGCGAACAGCGAAAGGAACAATTACAAAGAGAAACAGAAAACGACATAGTTTTAACTAAACTCAAAGTTATTTTGAAAACAAAATAGCCTAGCAGCCTAAAAAAAGTAGATAACTATTTGAAAATGTTTTATAAAATAAAAAAACAGTTTATTTTTTGAGGAGGATATAATTTTTAACGATAATAAAATAGTCATTACCTTATCACTACAGCAAGAATACCTTAATATTTTACATGTAGACCACTTAGGTATAAATAAAATAAAGAAAAGAGCACAGACTCTTCTATTCTGGCAAACAATGAATAAAGATATTGAAAATTTAATAACCAACTGCCAAATTTGTCAAAAAACTAGGAGTTCACAAATTAATGAACCTATAATTCAACATTCTATACCGAAATTACCATTTTTAAAGCTTGGTATTGACATTTTAGATTTTTCAAATCACCCTTATCTTATCCTAATTGATTATTATTCCAAGTGGTTAGAGATTGTGGAACTTAAAAATAAGTCTAGTGTTGAAATAACAAACATTTAAAACAAATATTTTCTACCCATGGAATACCACGAGAGATAATAGCAGATAATTCAACATTTCATTGTACTGCGTGTCTATCATTTGCTAAAGAATATGGTATAAAATTTACTTTTAGTAGTCCCTACTACCCAAAGTCGAATGGACTTGCCGAAAAATATGTCGGAATAGCCAAGCATTTATTAAAAAAAAGTCAGTCAGGCAAGATGTTACAAACGCTCTTCTTGAATACCGTAACACTCCATTAACTGGAATGAAATACTCTCCAGCTGAACTTTTATTTAACAGGCGCCTTCGCACTAAAGTACCCATGCACGACAACCTTCTTATTACAAAAATACCAGTTAACGTTGATGATTCTATAAACAAATTGAAAAACAAAATTCAAAAGCATTACAACAAAACATCATATTTAAAAAATGATTTTTTATTAAATGAATTCGTTTGGATGCAAAAACCTGAGAGAAAATGGTACAGCGGAAAAATTATTTATAAATGCCCGGAACCAAGATCATATATCGTTGAATTAAGCAAGGGGGGGAGGTATAGGCGGAACACAAAGCATATTAGAAAAGATGTAATAATAATACAATACCTCTAGAAAACAATAAAACGTATGCCTATGATCGCAAAGTTCACAACACCCGTAGCCAGGTAAAACATTTAAGGTAATACATAATATAACTTGGTATTTATGTTTATCATTTAATTTAATGAATTGAAATTTCGTATATTTTTATATCACAGAAATTAAATTGTATTTGCATGAAACCTAAACCATGTTTCAGAACTACTATATTTAAAAAAAAAAAAAATAAAAAATTGTAAAGGGAGAGTTGTAAAGGGTGATTTTTTAGCTGGTTTGGTTTTGGCAACACTGGTTTTGACAGCTGACGTGTGTTTAGTACCTTGTGTCACTGTCAAACAGCTTCAGTTTGGTTTGCAATTTAACCATGGATCGTCTTACAAATGAACAACGCTTGCAAATTATTGAATTTTACTATCAAAATTCGTGCTCGGTTCGAAATGTTCATCGCGCGCTGCTTCCATTTTATGATCGGCATTCTCGACCTTCTGAGCAGTCTATTCGGAAGATTGTGACCAAATTTCGCACCAAATTTACTTTGTTGGACATTAAACCACCAACACGTTTACGTACTGTGCGTAGTGTGACAGAAGACCGCGAAATGTCGATTCGGCGCCGTTCCCAGCAGTTAGGCCTTTGTTACAGCACTACGTGGAAAATTTTGCGGAAGGATTTGGGCGTAAAGCCTTTTAAATTACAGCTGGTGCAAGAACTAAAGCCAGCCGACCTACCACAACGCCGAATTTTTGGTGAATGGGCTCTTGGAAAGCTGGCCGAGGATCCGCTTTTTTATCGAAAAATTGTGTTCAGCGATGAGGCTCATTTTTGGTTGAATGGGTACGTAAATAAGCAAAATAAATAAGCTACCAATGCATCCCGAAAAAGCCACTGTTTGGTGCGGTTTATGGGCCGGCGGCATTATTGGGCCATATTTCTTCAAAGATGATGCGAATCGCAGCGTTACTGTCAATGGTGAACGCTACCGAGCGATGATAACAAACTTTTTTTTGCCCGAAATGGAAGTTCTTGACTTGCATGATATGTGGTTTCAACAAGACGGTGCCACATGCCACACAGCACGCGAAACAATGGCGCAATTGTGAGGCGAGTTTGGTGAACAGTTAATTTCACGTTTCGGGCCGGTCAATTGGCCGCCTAGATCGTGCGATTTGACACCATTAGATTATTTTTTGTGGGGGTATGCCAAGGCTAATGTGTATAGGGACAAGCCCGCTTCGATTGACGCACTGGAAGCCAACATCCATGCATTCATTCGTGAGATACCGGCCGATATGTGTGAAAGAGTATGCCAAAATTGGACTCAGCGGATGGGCTACCTGAGACGCAGCCGCGGTCAACATTTGCATGAAATTATCTTTAAACATTAAATTGCAAGGTTCAAACTATCGATTCAAATAAATATTTCATTCATTTTTTCGAATTTTTTGTGTTTTTTTTTTTTAAAAGCTCTAAACCTCTTAAAAAATCAACCTTATTAATTTGTTTAATTCGACATTTTAACAATCATTTTTCAAAAAATCATCATTTTGGATTTGAAGCAGCAGCTTGATATTGACATTTTGTTTTTATAAGGCTAAACTAACAAGTATAGTTCCAACAGCCATTGGCTATATACTAGTATATAACACACAGTTAAATCAGTTGCCTGTGGAACCACTGGGAGAAGGAAGACTCACTTGTTAATTGAAGTCTAAGCAAGAGGGTTCAAATTATAATAAATTAACATCAAATTTAAAATGCAGTTTTCTTAACAAAACAGTTATAGGCATTTTAGTGAACATACCAGTGTTGTCGACCTCTGAAACCCCTCAACCGATTTAAATGAAATTTTGTGGGTGGGTTTGCTTGGTTCCAGGTGGGAAGGGAGGATAGTTTTGGTCCCTATAGATGACGCTGTCTTCAATGTCTAAAACAACTCAACCAATTTCAATGAAATTTTGTGGGTGGGTACTGGGTATGGTTGATCCGATAGTTCTAGCCTTGCTCTGCTCTGGGCGGCACAAATCGCAAGTATTACAGAATATGTGATGTAGCATGTGGCCTATGTGTTAGCTGTACGGCGCATATCGCTTGTTAGAAAGAAGGGGAGGTACCTACCTATATTGTTTTTTAACAAATTGACAAATGTCCCCAGAAGTCCAGCATACTAACCACTGAGCCACCGTGTTCACAAGTCGCAACTACTGATATTTAATGTTCTCTAGCGCTTTTATCGAATTCTTTACTTCCCGGGCTTCTTCGAGCGACCGTAGTGACATAACCAAATGATTTTGTAAAAAAAAAACTGAAAACGATGATGGGCTTCATCGTTGCAAAATGTTTTTGGATGTACTCTGTAGAATGGCAGAAGCGAGAATTGCCTATTGCCCACATTCGGCTTTGGTTGATTAAGAAAATTTGACCGGACCACCTCTATACAATCATTAGCGTGAAAAATAACGATCAAGAAGCCGATCCGGAAATCTATGAAGTCGTGTCTATGCATTGAACTCAATTTATTTTCAAATGAGTTTCATACGTTCAATAGAGAGGTTCAACTACCAAAAGGGATAATAATTATTTTATCAATTTTAGGCAGAACGAAGTTTGCCGGGTCAGATAGTTATAGTATGAAAGAACAGATACAGAAAATCAAAACAGAACGCTGCGCCGGAGAAATATTATGAGAAGAACTCAATTTCTGGTAATATAAAGTGTTGTTTGTATGTGACTCTTTTTTTTTCACCTCTCGCAATCCCATACCCGTTCACGTCACATATCAATCACATTATCTTATTTGTTTTCTCATTTGATCTCGATTCTCGATCCCATCATCCTTCCCACTGAAACGCACAGCACACACGCACTCCATCGCCATCCATGGTGGCCGTGGCCAGGCCAGTGGTTGATTTGATATTGGAATGCAAAAATTGGCATTTGTAAGTATGAGGTAGTATATACACACATTCACATACATAATCTACATCTACCCAACTGAAAAAACAAATTCACTCCGCAAAACCTTAAAGCCATGAGCACTTGAGCAGACCAAATCCAATCGACTCCAGCTCCGATTCCGTTCTCTCAAAAAATACGAATATACCTTACCTCAAATGAAAACTAAAACGATACCATAACTGAGATCGATTTGAAAATCTTGGTCAATACACAAATTGATAAAAAATGTTTTACACAAAGGATTTGTTAATATTCCTCAGCTGATATAGCAAATAGAAACAAAATTTTGGACTTAAAAGATGCGCATTCAAATAGACGAAGGAGAAGTTCACTTTTTTGTGTTCAAAGTCTAATTATTGAATTTCTTGGACTTAAACAATCAAATTGAAATATTTTTATATGCACGAACTTGCTCCTCATAAAAACCTAATAAATAAAAACAAATTCAAAATCCGTTTACCCGTTTGTTGTATAGCTTCCGACAGAAAAATATTCACTTCGTTTTATATTATTAGGGATTGGGCGTGATACTACCTACGGCTTACACACATAAAACCTTGGAAAAAGACGAATTAAAGATGTTTGCTTTCTTTTTTTCCTTTTTTATTTCTTTAAGAAAGTAGGTAATAGTAAAAATAAAAACATTGTAAAAATAAAATGTAATAATTTTCTAAGTTAACAAAATAAATTCACATGAACGTACAAGTATTCTAAGACTAGATGATTATCGTTTTTGCTTGCAAATGATCGCCTGAATAACAGTTCTTAATAGTACATTGCCTCTGGCTTATACTGCGATTATTGCTGTTTCCGAGAAGCTTTAATCTTTAAAAAAAAGTGTCTAGTGACCAAATTAGTTCTTCTTTTTTTGGGTTCCGTAGCCAAATGGAAAAAAAAATAACCCTTATGGATTCGTCATGTCTGTCTGTCCGTCCGTATGTTAAAGCCACTTTTTTCCGAAACTATATGAACTATACTTTTGGTAAAATGTATGACCCCACCACCCCTGTAACTTCCAAAATAAGAGAATGATAAAACTAAAAAAATATATGATGTACATTACCATGCAAACTTCCACCGAAAATTGGTTTGAACGAGTTTTTTTTTAATATGTCATAAATCGTAAACCGCAATTTACCTTTCATTTAATCAACTCAAATATAAAAACAAGTAAAAGTGTTATCATCGGCCTGGCCGATGCTTTGATACCCTCCACTGCATACAAGTCATGCAAAATTGGTGCTTTCAGCAGACAGGCTTACAAACAGACAGACAGACGGACATGACTAAATCGATTCAGAATTTGATCCTGATTTAAAATGTATATACTTTATGAGGTCTCCGGTGGAGGGTATAAAAAAACAAGAACTTTTATATTTATGTTACTTGCTGCTCCGGAACCCTTCATGGAGGAGTCCGACTCGAACTTGCCCGCTTTTTTTAAGAATTATTTCGATAAGTTTAAAAAATTTAAGACAATGATTTCAATTGTATGTATACGTAACGGTTCTTGCAGTAAACTGAATGGGCTTTCTACTTTCTACTGAAGAGTGAAAACAATTTAACTTAATAAATTATTTCGGTTAAATTTCGACAAAAATCGTCTTAGTATTAAATTATTTTTGAAGGCATTAACTTGTATATTCGGTGAAAGCAAACAATAATTATATGCGCCAATAATCATCTTAAAGTAAACAAATTAAGTATGGCCTGATTTAAAAAAAACATACTTGTAAATGGAAATATGGTAACTGAAAGGAAATCTGAACTTAATTCGTTTTCGCTTTTGTGATTCTCCATTAACATTGTTCAAAATCCGTCTTGAAAAATAATTGTGGAGCTTTGAAATGTACGGACGAGTCCCGGAATACTAGCTGTTAATATCCAGAAATATATTCATTTCGAACTGGCAACCATATATAATATACATAAGATAGCACTTACCTATGAATAGAAGATGCTAACGATAAGGCTGACAAAGAACTCCGTTTAGAGACTTGATCCCAAAGTTCTTTCTGCTTTTTGTATAGATTTGGATCAATTTCTATTCCCCAGCCACGGCACTGTAAACATTTAGAAAAATAAGTGATAATTGCAGTTTCTTTCCTTTTTAGACAAAATAATAATATATTTAACCTTGTACTCTCCAGCTTTTTTCCTAAGCTCCACAACTTCCTTATACCATTCATCTACATTCGTTGATGTCACAGTCCCGCTCAGCAACGTATGCTTATTATCGGTTTCATCAATAACAGTTTTTTCTTTTTTCTGTTCAAATCCAAAGTTTTCCTTCCTGGTAATAAAATGACTATTTCGCCCTTGATCGAAAGTTTGCGAAAATGGACGAATTGATTTCTTCTTTTCCAAAATAGTAACATGCCTTTGAATTGAGTGTTAGTGGTATATGTAAAAAAAAATATTTAATCGGATTTGATAAAATCATATTAAAATTATATTATAATCTTGTTTCATTTTCGAACTCATACTTTTCAGTAGGCTTTCGTTCTTCGACGTCGATAACCAGTGGCTCCAATTCATGTAATGTAGCTGAAAACACATAAATAAGTTTCTGTTGATTTGGTAAGCTTTACTTTTCTGTGTGTGTTTTAAGCAACTTATACGGAAAATAGTTGTAAAAGAAATAAGCGCGTCGATTTGATTGGATTGATTGTGAATGCTAGTTTTATACAAAACGAATTTACATATTAGAGGCTAATATTTAGGTTCTAATTATGTAATTGTGCTTTAATATGTAAACTTAAATTTAATTATTTTGCATCAACTTTTAAATGTTGAAACAAAAAATATTTTAGGGATGTCTGTATATAATCGCTGTATATGAACGGGTAAAACAATATTTAAGCTCACGAGAAAACTACAATAAGGCTTTGAGAAGACGCTCATGTAAGACATTATCGGTCATAAATAACCATCCCATCTATCCTTCTTTTGCGAGGATAATCCTGTTTTTGAACCAAAAATTTCAAAAAAACCTCAGAACTTCCTTTCTTGCTCTGAATCTGCCTTTTACCCTCCAATTATCCTTCTTTCCTATCAAAACTATGTAACGAATTTTTTCATCGAAGAATCAATTCAAATTCTGCCAATTTTTTTTTGTTCGATTGCAAAAATGCCGAAAAATAAGTTTACATTCAATGCGAAACTTATGAAACAATATCCGTTCCTTAAAACAGTAAAAACTGAAAGTAATGTGTGGTGCGAGAAATGCAGAGGTACATTTTCAAACAGTTGACCAAGATGAATTTGAGGAAATGGATTTAGAATAATATAAAGACACTGTATATTTTGTAATAATAAACATTTAATTCAAAAATGTTTCTCATCGTTAGATAATTATGTTGATCCTCCTTTCACCCTACTTCTTCAGAAAAAAAAATTCTTTTTAGCAAAACTTGGAAGGAAAACCCTCCTTTTTGACAAAATTGAGATGGGGTGGTTAGTCATAAATCATAATGGTAGGGCTTATGTTTAGTACGACGAGATCCGATTGTGATGGATAAAGATTGGAAGAAAATATTTACAATCGCAAAAAAAAATTTATGCTGGAACGAAATAACGAATGCGTTTACGAAGATAATTACGTAAAGGAAGGCAATAATACCATTCATGGTCTTTTCTAAGAAGACAAGATCAACTTGAAATTTGTTTTCCCATCCCAATATCAAATATTACACATGCAATCATGTGCATTGGCCGGTACCTACTTAGAATACCCAATGAAACATTTTCCATATAAAATAATTCGTTTAAAGTTGTTACATACAAACCTGAAAGTTAGAACATTAATTTGAATTTTTAGTTTTGCAGCTAAAATATATTCGGCCTTACTAATAATCAAACACTAATGTCGACGATTAGCTGGTTGCCAGATTTAGTAAAAATGTACAGCATTAGTGAAACGGTACCAATAAACAATTAGACCTCCACATTTGCTAGTGCGACAACTTTCTTAGAAACTATTACATTTTTTGTCATCGCAGAATTCAAATTTCATAATTTGTTTTCGTGAAAAACAAGGTCAATGGTTTATTTCACAACGAGGATTTTATTCTAAAAAATGGAATATTTAAATTGCAAATAAATTTGCCCAACAGATTTCTTTTGAAGGCTTTCTGAAGCTTATTATAAGCAAAAAACAAAACAGAAAATAGGAAATGCACAAAATATCCGCTGATCTGTCAAATATCGTATGCAAATCAGTATTGCCCTATTGTTCGATCGGACACAATTTTCGGTACTTTTTATAGTACGCTTTCCTTTGTTTTCTAATACTTCACGATTGATTTATGAGTGAATTTGTGTCGTAATAAGGTCTCTTTTAAATTATACAATAAACGGAACACAGTTTATTAGAATGCTTTGATTTATTCGTTGGCTGATAATGCAAATCAAAACTTATTGGTAGTCTAACGATCACATTTAGATCGGTAGCAAGTGAATATTTTCGAAAGAAATATTAACCTGCTTATTCATTTCCGTTTGCAAAACAGTACTTGCAAAAGTATATGGAGGTATGAAAATAAATACAATTTGATCTTTTAAAAATTGCATGGCTTATATTACTTAATTCGGAAAAAAAATATAAAGCCGTGGACATTCTTCTACACGAAAGCTGTCATGTTTTTTCCTAGATGAATTCGCACCAAGTAATAAAGAACTTTGCATATCTTAAATTCGCACATACTACCTGATATTCCTCCAGCAGTTCCCAAATTTATTATTTCGCATGAATTTTGCTGAATGCTGACAGTTCTTCTATCTATATTTTCCGCGAATTCAACCTTTTCACAGCAACCATTTCCACACCAATATTTGAGATCTTCATCCAAAAACTACCTGCCGCCTAAGGTACTGAGAATTGTAAAAAAAAGGTATTCAGGTATGAGCTGTCCAATATTAAATGAACAGATATTTTATCCTTTTAGCGACTACTCTCAAGAAATTCTTGGAAAGATCCCAAACTTATATTAAATTTATTTTTTACTCAGCATGCATTCGTTACAAACTAAAATGAAAATCAATCACAAAGCAAGCACTAGCGGTTAAACAAGATAAAGCAGAGAAAAGCACTAACCATTTCTTTTAATCAAAATATTCGAAGTACATATTTTAACCCAAATATTAATAAACGCTACGTAAAAGTAATCAACTCGTTATTCAGCAGTTATGTAAAATTTTTGTATGCTATCTGATGTCTACTAGCTAACTTACTTGTGCACATTTTTGTTTATTAATACTGGGGTAAATGTTTATAAATAAAACAAAAATGCATTATTTTTCAATTTTGTCCATACATTTGTACAAATTTGTGTTTGCTAGACTCAAAAACCACTTGCATTGTTTTATTCCAACGAATAAAATCAGAAAACATTTACAATTTACTAAAATTAGTTTATAATTATAAACGGTCAGGCTGAACAACAGCGTACGTAAATTTGCTCCTATTACGAAATTCCATACCATCATTTAGGATAGTTGGGCAACACTCCTCTTCAAAATGACATTTCGGGAGGATTTATTTAGCTAATGCCCGAGATAAACATGGGTTTCTGAACATTAACATTTAACCCTACAGTTAGCGATATTCTGGCAACTATATTTGTTTATTGGTAAAGGGATTTTGGAAAGTGTGGGGTCTTTGCGTAAACTTCCAGACTAAAGTTGATTATTGGTAAGGCCGATTATATTCTTCCTTAAATTGATTGACTGAATGAATTTAATTAGATTCTTTCTTAAAGCTCAGAGTAGGAACTACGAAATGTTTGGTTGCAATTTAGATGTTAATAATAAGCCCATATTCCATTTTTAATAGATAAATACATACATAAAAATTTCTCTTCGATTTTCAAAGTTGGTTTACCTAGACTACAAAATTTAAGTCGAACATTTTCCATATTCATTTTATGTTATAAGAGATGCTATACTTCCTATTGTCTTACAACTGGTGAATTTAATATACGCTTAGCATTCTTTTATAAAGAATCTTTAATTATCGCCTTAAATCCTAAATGCAATGTCGCATGAAATTATTATTATTTAAAGTGAAATAAGTAATATGTATCAGCAATTTACGAACATGTACAACTATCTTAATTTGTACTCTATTTGGGACTACAAAATATTGTTTGCTAAAACTGAATATCTTAATACTGAGTGTCACAAGGCTTTAAACAAACCTTCGTAAATGTCCTCTATAAATTCGTTTTGCATATCAAAGGTTTTCAAAATTAAATTTTGTTTATTGCTTGCATAAAAATAAGAAATAAAATTGTTTTTATAATTTATTGTCTACGCACTAATTTAATAGGTATAGGTATCATAAAAAACTTATTTAATCAAGATTTTTTTTTAATGCCTGCTATTTTTTTCCTTACATTGATTTTGTATTTATATTTAGCTAATTGGTAGTTAAGAACTTGCATTCTGTTTCTTAAAAAAAAAAAATAGTAATAATGGAAATTTCTACCAAGTAAATAAATTTCGAATTTAACTCTAATTACTATTAATGCAAAGAATGGACAAGGACTTAAAGGAATATAGTAATTTTCAAAATTTGCTTAAACAGATTTTTTGTTAGTATGTATTTTAATTAGTAAATTTTGTTTCTAAAAAATTCTTTATTAATTTCGAATTAAATTTTAATTTATGAATTTATAGCGACAATTTATTGCCGCACCTTCTTTTTGATTAGTTGTTCGTTTTTTATGAACCGTTGGCATTGCATTCGTTTGTGATGATTTGATTGCACCCATTGATTGGGACTTTTTTGGTACTTCCACAGGATCGTTTGGCTGCCCTTTAATAGCTTTTCGGGCATTTGGCCAAACGAATTGCAGACGGTATTCTGTACTCAATTTTGAGATTGTCTTTTTGAACAGTCCACTAGACTCACCCGGCTGAAATGATAAAAAAAATTTTTTCAAAATAAAACCAATCTTTTATTACAACTAGTAGTATATACCTTATTAATAAAAAAAATAGGATTAAGTGAAAGTGAACTTGTGTGTTAATTTTAAAGAAGAGAAAAACATCAGCAGTTTTTTGGAACTTTGTTTATAATTCCTATAAAAAAACATGCTTTACAATCGTATTCTAAACCGTCTGACGTTCTTTAATTGAGCCCTTTTCAAATAGTGCCTTTATTTCTTTATTTGCTTTATCTTAATAAATCTTTACTATTGTTTTGAAAAAACAAATAGCTTTTGGCAACGCAAGTAACTAGTGAATTGTCTCTTTACCAAAAAATCTGATAGATAGGATACTGTTAGCTTGTATCATTAAACTTAAATTTTGTCAACCACACCTACTACTTATTTACATAAGTAATAAAAACCATATATCTTCAAAGTACGATTTAATCGAGAATTTACAGGTTAACTTAATTCGGGATGAGCACAGTGGGATACCCTCGAACTACCTTATTTTGAAATTTCTCCGTATAAAAATGTGCGGTGGCACTGAATGCACTTGTATTTAAAGATCTTCCAAAATCAACCGAAAAAAATACCTCGAACTTATACTTATACCTCTATTTCTATTAATTTACTCTCCGCGTTATCCAAAACCAACAACGCGGGCTTGGTAAGTAATTGGTTCCTGCTTTTTTTTATTTAAAACTACACAGCAATTACATAGTAGTTTAAAGAAAGAAAAGGACTTTGCCTTGAAAAAATCCAAATAATAAAATCATGCTATTATTAATACGTTGCTATGGTAATATGGCGGCGAAAAATTTAATATCATCAAAATCCTTTCAATTACCTACCCGTTTTGTATGGGAATTCATAACTTAATTTTACCAGACTTAATGGCGACATATACCCACTATTTTTTGTTTGTGCACAAACCTTTCAAATAATATAATTTTCATTCTCCTCATTTAATTTTATATAATATATTAGATATGAAATACATAGGTACGTTCGCTTCTTTTGGTGCAGGGAAATAACTCCACGGGCAATAATTTCACATGGGAAACAACTTCACCTCGAGTGGGAAATAATTTCACTTATTTTATGTGAAGTAATCATAAGCTTACAGTCTATAAATAAGCAGTGCAAACCCCCTTCTTGGGGTCACTGTTTGGAGTGACCCTAGGCGCAAGGGTGGGTATATGCCAAGTGCTTGTTCATAATGTTAGTTAAATTATACTAAAATCCTTATAAATAATTCGATTTGGTTTCTGTTTTCCAGTTAGAATCGAAAAATTGGGGTGAAGTAATTGCCCACTTTTAGTTAGAAATAAATTCACATAAAAAAATTGAAATTATTTTCCTCTCAAGGTGAAGCTATTTCCCATGTGAAGTTATTGTCCGTGAAGTTATATTTCGCTGCACCACTTCTTTTTACTACACGTTTTATATTTTTGGGTTTTTTTACATAAAATTTGTTTTCTTACATTTTATTGTTATTCGTTTTGTTTATAAAATTTAATCTAGAAAAGCAATAGCCACGATTTCTAGTTCTCACATTTTATTTATTAATTTTATTTCAATTGTTTATCTATTATATAAAAATGATTTAATTCATGATTATGCTATCGAACATGTAAAAAATGTTAATTTTAATAACAAAAACCATTAAGATGAGGTATTTAAAGACAAGTGATTTTAATACAAGGTATTGTAATTCGACTTTTTTAAGATTCCCTTGAAGATTCCAAGACAAGATATTTCGATGTAAAATATTGTGAATCGAGGTATTTTGATACAAGAGATTTTAATTTAAGGGATTTTTTAATCCATCACTTTTAAAGTGACAATAATTGTTACCATTTCTTTAGTTCAAAATAGTTGAGGTGGAATAATATAATATTAATAACAAGAAAACGGCAGACTGCGGCGTTATGCTCGCAAGCTAAATACAAATGAAGTATGAAGCATTGAAATTAGCTCAATTCATGTTACATATTTCTAAAATAAAAAAGAATCTAAACAACTAAATCATTATAAAAATTTCTTATATAATATATCATAATAATCATAATTTATTGCTCTACATTCTATTTTAGTTTCATAAATAGTCTTTCGTTTGAAATCGCTGCAACGTTATAATGTAAGCACATATAAGTCGAAAATGCATATACCTGTACAGTAGAATCCCCAAAGCCCGTTCCATCGACCTCGGACGTAATTGGATAAGCCCTGCCATTCGGTACAGCTGGAGGACCTTCAGATTTACTCCTTCGTGAGGGAGTTCCTCTTTCTTCAGACTGAAATTAAAATGAATACATATTTTCTGCAAAATTATTTTAACATATAAATATTTATATGAGATGATTTCGTTCATATTTTTTATATCTTTTGAGAAATATAGGAAAGCCACAATAAAAATGATCTTTGCTTCCGTTACGCAAGCGTACGTACACAATTTGGAAAAAGAATAGTTTCTTGTAATTTTTTTTTTGACTGACTAACTTTAATGTGCAGATGCATGCAAGACGTATTCATTTTAATTTGTATTTGTTGCGTTTGGTGTTTTTTATAAGCTGCGATTTGCTTACACCCCCTTACAACTAGAAAGCGTTTTATTTTAATATCATTGCAACAGCAATGAAATGTATTGCTACGCAATAAGTTCTAAATGAAAGCGTTTTATGTGTATGTATATCAGAGACAAATCATAGGTACTGAGACCCCCAGCTCGCAATTCTTTTGCCGCTGACCCCCTCAGTTTTTTTTTTCAAACTCGGCATTGTTCCTATCCTATTCCTATTCCTATGCCAATGCCGACCGCGGCAACCGAAGGGAAATGTGAAAGAGTTCGGGAATACCACATTTTTACATTACTGAATGCCACTGGTTAGTTATTATATATTTTTTAAAATCGAATAATTTGATTTTTATGTTTAATAAAACTATCTAAAACAGATGTTTTATATACTTTTTTGTTTATATACGAAATAAATAAATAATTAATAGGTATCTACCTACTATTAATTTGACAGAGGTTAGGAATAAAATGATAGGGTAACACTCTATAGCCTTTTAAAGACTAGATGCGAATAGCCCATTCAATAAATAAATATACAATAACTGTGGGGTTTTATATAGTTATGTGCACTCAAAGAGAATAGACGTGTTTGTTTAGTCGCTCCAGCTAATGTATAAATTATAAATTCCATAGTTAAACAAGTCTACTTGAGCAATATAAGTGTATAAAATTTAAGTGCATAATCTATTTGATCTTTGCTTCGATATTTGTTTGTTTCGCCGCCCGAAAAAAGTTTCTCTTACGCCAATAATGTCATCGACATCAGGCCCATCTACACGCAACAAAACACAAAAAGACGCAATTTCTGCACACATCGTTTCTCATTCACCTTCAACCAAACTGCAAAACAACGACAAAGGAACTGTTACTGTCAAAATTTTGGAAGAACAATTAGGCAAGCATTTAGCATCTAATCAACGAAAATTTGTTGAGGAAATGGATAAGATGCGAATTGAATTTTTCAACAAAATTGAAGAAGTCAAAGAAAGCTGGGCTCAACGTTTTGACTGTCTGAACAATGCGATCTCCACCATAACCGCACGAGTTGATAAAATGGAAGAGCTCACCTCTGCTACTGCTCAAATGCATAGCTCTGAGATACTCGCCCTTCGTCAACAAATAAATGTGCTCGAGAGAAAAGAAGTCGCATGTGATGCTGTGTTATTTGGGGTACCCGTGATTCCCAACGAAAATTTGTCACAGCTTGTCCATAAACTCTGTGATACTATAAACTGTAATCAGCCTCAGTTAGTTCATGCTTTTCGCGCAAAAAGGCGTAATACCACCAACAACACTGCACTGATTACTCCGCCATCAATTGTAATCAGATTCAACTCATCATATGAACGAAATGCTGTTCTCATAGCTGCTGCAAATTACCGCAAACAAAACAAAGAAGTGCTGAAATTGACAGACATTGGTGTTGCATCAAACGGCAATTGCTATTTGAATGAGAGTTTAACCAAACACTCTCGCTTTCTTCTACAAAGTGCACTTGGGCTAAAGAGGAAAAAACAATTGTTCTCTGTTTATACTAAATCCGGCATAGTTTATGCTAAGGAGACTGCAAACGGAAAAAGCTTTCCTATTCAAAGCTCTGAAGATCTTCACTCTATTGCTGCTGGTGCTGCTGCGACTCGATCATGAATTGTACTATATTCCTTTTTCTTTTTATTTGATTATTATAAAAGTTGTAATCTATATCTGGTTATTCTTTCTATCTCCTTTTTTATTCTACTCTTCTTTATCTTTATTTTCTTGTGCTTTCAGTCTGTGGCATTATTATTCTGTGTTTGTTTTGTTCCCATTTTTTGATAATTCATATTATGGATAGAGCTCGTTCTGCAAATAATTACAGTGTGGATAAAAAATGTACGCACACTATGGTAAATGTTCTTTCTAATTGTCGTGATGGTTTTAGAGTTTGTCATCTGAATGCACGTAGTCTTAATCAATACAAGCTGGATTATATGAAATACTTATTTTCAAATTCTAAAGTTGATGTTGTTTGTGTCTGTGAAACATGGTTTAAAAGTAATATTTCTGATACGCATTATAATATACCTAACTTTGTACTTTATAGAAACGATAGAGTAACTACTACATGGGGAGGTGGGATAGCGATTTATTGTAAATCATCTTTAAAATGCGAAATCATTAGCAAATCCGAAAATCTTGATTCTGAATTTCTAATTGCTGAGATCCATGATGGTTTTACTAAATGCTTGATTGCTAGTGCTTATGTTCCGGACCGCAGTTGTTCACCTCAGCCATTTTTTGCGACTCTTTCTGAGTTTTCTTTAAAATATGAGCACATTATTGTTTGCGGTGACTTTAAATCTGATATACTGAAAAATGATTCTCGTGCCTTTCAAATAATGGATTTTGTGTCTTCCTTAGGTCTTCAAATATTGAATGCCAACTATCCAACACGTTTTGCTAAGGACTGCATTCCTAGCCTCCTCGATCTGGCAATAGTTTCTGATCCATCATTTGTTCTTCTTTTTGAACAGCTTTCGCTTGACTATATCTCTGATCATGACCTGCTTTTTTGCACATATAATATTAACTTTAACCATTCTGCTGTCCCATTGACTTTTACGTATAAGGATTTTCGGTCAATAAAAACCGATGCCCTCCAATTTGCTGCTTTACATGCCCCATGGAGTAATTGTCGCCTGCATACTGATCCCGATGTAAAATTAAATTATTTTCAAGAAGTGGTTAAAGAATTATACAATCAGTTTGTACCAACTAAAACTGTCAAAATTAGAAATAGAAGCTGTCCTTGGTTTACAACGGAAGTAATCAATACCATCAAAGTTCGTAACAGGCTTTACAGTAAATGGAAACATAGGCCCTCAGACCTTAATTGGCTTGCGTACAAAAATATGAGAAACCATTCTACTGTTTTAATACGAAACGCTAAGAGGCATTTCTATGCTTCCAAGCTGAATACGTCGCTTTCACCAAAAAAGCTTTGGAGTAATCTGCGTGAAATAGGTCTTTCAAATAAGTCGAATTCCAAATGTCAGATTAATCCTGACTTATTGAACAATTATTTTCTTGAAAGTATTCCTGAGGATTTTTATTTCAATTTTTCTCAAAATTCTAGCCAATCTTTGGTGAGGGGGTTTGAAATCGAAACAGTTACTGAAAACGAGGTTATTGGCTATATTTCAGCCATAAAATCAAATGCTGTTGGGGAAGATGGGGTACCCATGCGATTTATAAAGCTCATTCTGCCCTTTATAGTTAGCCATTTAACACACATACTAAACCACTGTATCACAACGTCTACTTTCCCGAGGTCCTGGAAAATAGCGAGAATTGTACCAGTTGCCAAAACATCAGCTCCGGTTTCCGCTGCTGATTTCAGACCAATTAGCATTTTACCTTGCTTGTCGAAGGTCTTTGAGAAGTTAATAGCGAAACAGCTTCTTCAACACCTGTCTCTTAATAGCCTTGTTTATGGGGGACAATCAGGTTTCAGATCTAACCACAGTTGCTCCACTGCTATGGTAAATATTATGGAAGACATAAGGCAAGGTTTTGATAGAGGACATGTTACTCTTCTTTGCTTACTTGATTTCTCAAAGGCTTTTGACAAGGTAAACCATAAAATCCTTTGCTGGAAATTAAAAAATTTGTTCTCTTTTGGTAACAGTGCAGTAAATCTTATTACAAATTACTTGTGTGATCGTTTTCAGAGAGTCGTTACTTGTGATTCCTCTTCAGATCTTCTACCTGTTAAATGTGGCGTACCTCAAGGGTCAATCCTTGGTCCAATTCTGTTTTGCCTGTTTATAAATGACTTACCTTCTGTTTGTAAACATTCCACGATCCACCTCTATGCTGATGATGTCCAGCTGTACTCAACTAAGCCGATTAATGATACAAACGAATTAGTCAATGGTGTTAATGAAGATCTTGCCAGTATTTACACTTGGTCTGTTTCCAATGGATTACATTTGAATCCGAAAAAGTCACAGGTTATTCCAATTGCTAACAAAACCATAAATTTTAACTCCTTGCCTGTTGTCATGCTCTCTGCCAATAAACTTGCAATTGTTGAAACTGCAACTAGTCTCGGTTTTGTCATTAATTGTAAATTGTCAGGATACGACCATGTTAATAAGGTAATAAGATGTATATATGGTTGTCTCCGCAAGCTCTGGATAACTGCAAACTTTACACCAACTTGTATTAGACGTAAGCTTGTTACAACTCTAATTCTTCCTCTTATTACATATGCTGAAGTTGTTTACAGTAATATTGACTCCCTATCTCTACGTAAGCTACAAGTGGCATTTAATGACTCAGTTAGATATATTTACGGTCTACGAAGATATGACCATGTATCACAGTACTCTAAAAATTTATTAGGATGTACGCTTAAACACTACATTGATGCAAGAAATTGTATTTTCCTGCATAATATTGTAATGAATAAGACTCCATCGTATTTGTATGAAAGGCTTAATTTTGCTCGATCCCTTAGAACATTCACTATAATCCCATCACGTTGTCGGTACCTTAACTCATCTCGTTTATTTTTTATCTATGCAATTAAATTGTGGAACTCTCTTCCAATTGTTATAAGAAACATTTCTAATGCCACACGCTTCAAAAATGCTGTCCTCCTTTATTTCTCCCTCCTACCTTAAATTGCCCATGACTATTCTTCTATCTCCATTTCACAACACCTTTCCTTTTTCTTTTTTTTTTCTTTTTTTTCTCATTATTGTAAACTAAAATTAAAATTAAGTAATTCATATATACCTTGATTTTGAAATAACTGCATACCTTATAACTAAGTACTATAAAAGATTTATATCTTAATGTACCATAATATTTTAGAATTATAATAAATTGAATTGAATTGAATTGAATTTTTCTATATAAGAACTAAGAACAAAATAAATTAATTTAAGATTTTACTTAATAAATAGTACAAATAGTTATGTTTTTGTTATAGAAACAGCAATTCTGAGAAAAAAAAAAAAAAACAAAATACAAAAATAATGAACTTAAGACTATAATAAAAACTGTAAAATATATTTACGGAAACAAATATAAAAATGATAAAAAAGAGGAACAAGTTAAATATTGCTCATTAACAAATTTTTGACTTGAGAAATATCCATATTGAATATCCATAATTTGACCTTTTTTAAAAACAAGCTTTGTATATTAATTTTTCTAATTTCGTACGGTAATCGATTATACAATGTAGGTGCTGAAACAGAGTTGGAAAAAATTGTATTGTTTACAATTTACAAAATCTTGTTTACTAGTTGCTGACAGTTTACTCTTAAGCTGAAAACATTTGAATTCCTTAATATTGAACTGTATCCGCTACGCATTAAAAACACTTTGAGAACTTTGTAAACATATAGATGTTTTATTGTTAAATATTAAGTAGGTGAAATAAAGGCAAACTACTTGTTAATCTACTTTTTTTACAAATAATTCTAACAATATACTTTTGTGCTATTTAAAGTGGTTCAATTGTATTATTGTAAGCTCCACCCCAACTCGTTAAACCATACTGTAGTTTTGAGTTAACAAGACCATAGTATATTGCTGTGAGGAGTTTTTTTTAGAACAATGAGGTTGTAACAGATATATTTTAAACGATGCACACATCAAGTCAGCTGCATGAATTTTGCAACTCAAATGCTTATCTGTTGATACTCCCATATACTCAAACTATTCAACAGATTCTATTCTAAAACATTAAGAACAACAGGATACATCCCATCCATGCGAAAATTGACTTTACAACAGTTATAAGTGGACATTGAAAGTTTCCGACACATAGCTGAGTAAAAAACTACGTTACTTTCAAGCAGACTTGAATGTCTTAAATTGGAAAACATTAGCTTAGTTTTTTCACTTACAATTAGTTCGTGTTTTGCAAACCATTACCTTAACAGTTGCACATCAGTCTCTAATTTTACCACCGACTTGAACACTGAACTATTTACGTATGTAAATGCCATGTCGTCAGCAAAAGCTATTATATTATAACTGAAATTTTGTTTGAAAATGGAGTTTATATATATAAGAAATAGAATAGGGCCTAAAACTGAACCTTGAGGCACCCCAATCCGTAACTGCAACATATTACTAAAAATTCCATTAATTTTTACTCGTTGAGTTCTTTCTGATAGATAGGACTTAAACCAATTTAATACCGAGTCCCTAAATCCAGCTTTGTAGAGTTTGTCCAGAAGAATTTGATGATTAACCATATCAAAGGCTTTTGTCATGTCAATAAATAATGCGATACGACAAATATTGCTATTTAAACTACTGCATATCTCACGACACAATTTATAAAAGCATCTTCTGTCGATTTACTTTCGCGAAATCCAAACAGTTGATAGCATAAAGGTTTGATTAGACTGTATGCCAAGTGGTCATAAAATGCCAATTTCTGACAGTTCTCTTGTCAAAATATGGTCATACAATGTAATGGGCATATCTCATATGCTCTAATGACCTAAATGCCACATATGACCAGGCTGATTTTGACAGATAAAAAAGCCCAAATAGCATATAGTGTAATCGGACAATAAGGACGAATGCCAGCATAAAGCCCTATATGCCCATATGCACTTTTTTGAAATTTCGTTATGGCATTGTTGGCATTTTTGATAGAAGACGAATTATTTTGTTGTCATCGGTATTTGAGTTTGTGGAATTGTGATTTATTTTCATTTTCGTTCTCTTTTTTTGTGGATTATTCAATCTATCATTTGTGTAAATTGTTTAATTGCGTCTTTCTTTCTAATTTGTTCAGGTTTAATAAGTGGTCTTGTCTTTTTCTAGTAATTGTGTTAATATATACTTTTTTCCTGTTGTGAAATTTAGTTTGTGTAGAAATTGTTTGCTATCTATTTGTACATTTTTGTAAATAAATAAATATTTTCAACTTCAATTTTTTGCTTTGTTTTCATTTACAGCATTACCCCACTACAATATTTGATAATAAATAAAAAATGCCTTAAATGACCATTGAGGCAAATATGACCATATTGGTAATTTTGGTCATATAGTCTAATATACAGTTTTGATAATCCTGACATTTTGGTCATTTGACAGCTAATGCGGTCATTTGCGTATTGGCATTCATATGCATAATTGGCATACAGTCTAATCTTAGCTTAAGTAATTATTCTTGTTTAAGAATGACAAAATACGATTTTTCATTGCCTTTTCAAAAAGTTTAGAGACGTTGGAAGTAATGATATTGGTTTGTAGTGACCCACTGTTTTTCGACAACCTTTTTTATGAAGAGGAATAACTTCAGCAGCTTTTAACGCAGACAAGAAACTACCGCAATTAACACTCATATTAAATATATAACATAGAACATCAACAATGAAGAAGGCAATACATTTAACCAGACAATTAGTTATTCCATCCGAGTCTTTATTGTTAAGATTCATTATGCATTTATAAAGTTCTAGTGATGAAAAAGGTTAAAAAACAAAGCTGTTAAACTGAAAAGCATCATCAATTAGGTCCGAATATAATTCACATCGTTGTTATTAGAATAGGTTTGGAATTTGTTGCAATGGATGCAAAATAGCTATTAAAAGTGTTTCCAATGTTCATAGGATTATCTATTAAAGCATTATCAACCTGAATTTCACAAATGCTATCACGTTTTTTAACATTATTGAAAATGCCATTGACAACTCTCCATTCCTTCCGTGAACAACATTTTTCTCGACAAATGGCAAATTTTCCTTTTTACTAACATTATTTATTATTATTATTATTTTATTTCTTTCTTTAAAAAAACGTTATAAATAAATATGTTACCTGCGAAGCTCAAGGCTTATCTGCAGGTGATTGCGTTTCAAATATTTTCATGTTTGGAAGTATTACAATAAAAGGTGAGTTTAAATGTTAATACTGTTTTTTAAAAACTAAAATTGTATGTTAAAGAATTAATTATTTAAAACAAAAATTAGTTAGAGTTAAGGAAATATACTTTAAGAACTTTTTTGCGTTTTTTGAAATTAACTATATTTTTTAGGTTAGCTGGTAGTGAGTTCATCAGTGTTGGAATACTGTGAGCTAATTGTCTTCGTCCATATTTGTTAAATACTCCAGGTATTTCGAGGAGTTGTTGTACTCGCCTTCTAGTGTTCTGATTATGACGTATGGGTTGTTGGAGACGTGTGTCATTGTAGTACTCCAGAGCTGCCGTCATCTTAAATATGCTATTGACGTCTAGAAATTGAAATGGGTTATTGTTATTTTCTATAATTTTTACCAGACGTCGTTAGAGGTTATGTATTTTGTCCAAGTGCGTTTTCGATGCATTTCCCCAAGCCAAAATGCCGTACCGGATTCTCGATTCAGCTAGTGAGTAGTACACTTGCCTTTGGACATCTGTTGTAGTGTATTTCTTCAGATAAACCATCGCAAAAACAGCACTTTTTAACTGCAAGCGCAAACGCTGAATGTGTTCGTGCCAAATGAAATGCTCGTCGATGATTATACCTAAATACTTGATTGATTTGACGACCTTAATTGCTTCGCTCCTATGTGTGGTTGGACAGCTTTCATTTTGATGAAAGATATTTATATCTGCCGTTCTTTGATTCGGTGTGCGTATGTGCATCAGATTTGTCTTCTCCGAGTTTATCACCAAGTTGTGATCGTGGCAACATCTTGACATTTTGTCGAATTCCTTCTGCATTATTGCAATCGCCGTTTCGAGTTGTTGATGTTTGACCACTATAGCAATGTCATCTGCATATGCAAATGCAGTCGATTGTTCAAAAATACGAAGAAGTTCGTTTGTGAACAGAACAAACAATATAGGGCCCAGTTTGGACCCTTGTGGAACGCCATAGATGCTCTTCTTCTCCTCGCTGACTATATTTGCAATCTTCGCCCTAAATGTTCTATCAGATAAATAATTATTTAGCCACTTTGCTACCTTTCCTCTAATTCCGATCTGACATAGGCAATCTAGCAGCTTATCGTGCACCAGCGTGTCAAGGGAGATGGGCAGTGCATTCGCCACATGAAAACATTGTTATTAATTTAAGAGAGAAGATGAAACAACTGATAAATTTGGTTGAAGAGAAACAAATACTGTTTAAAATATCAAGTTTGCTTTAAATCGATTTCGGTGAATTCCACAATTTGATGTTTATGTCAGTATTTTATGCGTATTACACAAAAATAATTAAAAAAATAACACTTATATTCAAGTCTCTATCTTTACACTCACTTCCAAACTTGTCGGATAAAACGAATATTGTTCGATGTTCGCTTTATTATTTATTTTTGCCTTTATTTTGTTTTTCTTCGCACTCAGCAATTGCGTCCGCTTCGCTCCGATACTAAAGTCGGCTTTAGTATTTCGGGGGTTATGTTTACATTTTTTACGAAGGAGTTTTTTTTCGTTTATCATTTTGAGCAAAACCTCTTTTATCCAAGGCTTCATTTGTTTAAGTTTATAATTAGTAGGAATTGGTAATATGTCCTTTTAATATTTTCAAAAAAGCGTCATAAGCTAGTGAAGGATTACTTTCTATTAACCTGATCCCAAAACTCAAACTTAAGGACATTCACTAGTTCTTAAAAGGTAATTTCCTGTTTATCTGAAAAGGGAATGTATTTATTTTCTATATTATCTGTAACTGTATCTATATATCATGTCTTAGCATACAGTGGTCAGTAACTCTCAAATCAAGTACTTCACTTGAAACCTTGTGCGACCAACTTTTGTGAAATCTTACAAAAATGTGATCAATGCACGTTTGAGTTTCGTCTGTTATACGAACGAGTAGGTGCGTTGACAAGCGATTTTAAACCATATGAGTACATTAAGAGCATATATTTTCCAGAATCATTGCTATCACTTAAAACGTCTATATTTATATCTCCTACAAAAATTTAATTCTTTGATTTTACATTCTTCAAAAATAAATACACTTTTGCTAAAGCAATTTTTATGCAAGCGATAGATACACAAAATCGTAACTAGTTCATCGTTTTCTTTGTAAGTATACCTATTTAACAATATCTGCACTGCTAAAGCTATATTTTACTACTTCTTCACAATTGACCGGTTCTTTTATGAATACTGCTACACCACCTGCACTATACGAGTTATTACAATTACCATATAATTCATAACCCGTAATATCGTAATTGGATAGTTCGCTGTCGTACAACCAGATTTCAGACAATGGGCAAAAACAGAATTGACATTTTTTCTCATACTATGAATATTTTGATGTATTAAAAAGATAGGATTGGGATTCTGATATATTGTTACGTCACTAGAAGAGTTAAAATTCATTTTAGATAAATACAAGGATTAACTCCTTGTTAATAACTTAATACTAGAAATATATTAGGACAAACATGGTTGTATATTTTTTATCATTAAATTCGATGTCGCGTATATATTCGTTTTCGCTCAATTTACATTTTTTTTGTTTTTTGTCTTTCAACTGAATCATTATTTATTATTTTCTAAGAAAACAAAAATAAATATAAAAATGTTATCGAAAAACCAAGAGAAAAAAACTCTAATTAAAGAAAAAAAAAAATAAAATAAAAATAATAATAATAATATTCAGAATAAATAAATAAATAAATAAGTAAGTAAATAAATAAATAAATAGATACATACATAAATTCATAGGTAATTATTTGAGCAGTTAAATAAACATTATCAAGTTAACAAAAACAAATAGATAAACGAAAAAAAATATATATCGGTATTAAGTGAACACAAAATATTTTATATGTCATGATGAAATTAGTTCATAGACTAGCGGATTGTTAGAGGTATTACATCGCAGTTGAAATGTATCTCTTAGCTTGTACATATATCCTGGAGGAGATCAATTCAACATTAGCTCTGCCATGTAAATCTAATGTAGAGTAATACCAGGGAAGATTAAGCATAATTTTAATATTTTATTTTGGGATATTTGAAGCTTTCTAATATAGCACTTAGCACAATTACCCTAAACTACACAACCGTACAGTAAGATATATTGGAATATCGTCTTATGAATTATTATTTTATTATCATTTGAAAGTAATGATTTCTTATTTATAAACGGATAAAGCATTCGTATAGCTATATTTACTTTATTAATTGTTCCTAAAATGTGTTTGTTAAATGTAAGTTTTTGATGAAGGAATATGTCCAGGTACTTAACAAGTGGTTTCCATGCTATCAAGTGTCCATTAAATCTTAATTGATCAGCTGGAAGAAAGCAAAGCTTTCTTTTTCGAGCAAAAAAGATAGCTTGGAATTTTTCAGCGTTCAGCTTTATTTTCCACTTGGAAAGATCACATTGCAATATTTCAATCGCATTTTTCAAGTGCATCTCAATGTCGAGACCGAGCTTATGCGAAGAAAGTATAGCAATATCGGCAGCATAAATAGCTATTTCACACTCTGGAAGACTTGGAATATCAGATGTAAACAAATTATAAAGGATAGGACCAAGCACAGAACCTAAAACGCGGGTTGCCCATTAAAAACCGCGATCCCTACTAATTCGCGGAAATGGAAGCAGCGCAGCTAAATAGTGCCCGGGAGACAATCAAGTCAACCGAAGATGCATGGCGCAGCAGAACCCAATCAGCAAAGGGAAGTTGACTGGACCAAGGGAGGAATGCCGTTTGCCTTCCGCCTTGGGAAAGTCAAAACCCGAAATATCGGGTGTCGTCCCAGATAAGGACTCGTCTAGGGCTGAGCAGACACCTGGTTGCTCGAAAAAGGTTCTGCCTGTTAGGAAGTTAGGTAGACAGACTTCTGGAGGAGCCGACACGAGATTGGCCGTAGCGGGGGCGAAATGCCGATTGCCGTTCACCTCAACTGCGGCAAAAAGGCGGAAATTCGCCGAAAAGGTGAAGGAAAATCTGCACGTCGCTATTGTCGACTACGGCAACCCAGACCGGAAGCTCTCATCTAACCAATGGGAGCTGATAGAACAACGAATCCTTGATGGTGTTAACGACGCCATTGTGGGGGCAGAAGGAAAGCCTCCATTATTTGGCCAGCTATCTACCTTCAAAGGATTCAAGTCCATGGAATGTGACAACCAGGGGACTCTAGGCTGGTTAAAGGGCTTCATCATTAACATAAACACACCTTGGTCAAAAGCTGACCTGCGCGTTGTTGATAGGAAAGAAATCCAGGCCAAAGGGTATTATCCGCATGAGGGACCTTATCTACCCTGCAGTTCCTTAAACCGGAACTACAAAGCAGGGAATGAAAAGTCCTTGAAACGGGTAAATATACCCAGAATGGTGACAATATTGTTGAGTTAAAAATCGAGGTGCAACCTCCGGCTGTTAGCGGCCAAAGACAACAGAGAGCGCAAATAAATCTTCATCACAGTAAGGCGGCCAGCGCCAACCTCGTTCTCCTTATGTAAACGAAACGTATAGTTGTCTCCCTGGTTCAAGAACCCTGGATTCTCCGGGGAAAGATAAGCGGGAGTTACGTTATCGTCATCATCTTATATGAGAGACTAGCGGAACTCAGCAGCTGAATTTACAGTAATTCAGTGAGAGGAGGAATGCAATCAGCAACAACGAAAAGAGATCATTTTGTAAATGGAACAATTAAGTCAGTAAAGCTATTAAAAAAATGCATCTTTCATTGTTTTGCTAAAAAACCTTTTTGTTTGTTTTTTTTTTGTTGAGTGATCACCACCCCTTTTAACTCGGGCTGAACTCCAAAGATTTGGTTATTTACCACAATACACCAGAAAATGGTAAGTCTCGAACATGTATTGTCGCCAGCGAACAGCTAAAACTTTTTCTTTTACCTAGTCTCAGCGACTCGGACCAAATGGCTGTTAAATCTGACAGGGCAGGAAAATTCGCGTTGGTACTGGCGACATGAGAGGAACAATCCACCCTCAGAGCTATCCTGCTCACTAGTCAAAACAGCTGAAAGTGAAGGAAGGAACACTGTTTTCTCAGAGGCCGTGATGAATGGTCAGAATCTTAAGAATCAAGAAATAATAACATTAGACGAAATCGATGCATTCACAAAAAGTTTAAATAAAATCCTAAGAAGGAAGAAGGAAAGCGAGATCCCTGTTCAATTTGACTGGACGCAGTCCTGTGAAGAGAGGATATCTATCATCTACTATTTTGTCGTTTAACTTGGGGTAGTCAATGACTAGCCGCCATTTTTGTTTTCCATTAATGCCCTTCTTCTTTGGCACAATCCAAATTGGAAATGATCACGGAGAAAACCTTGGCCCAATAATACTCTGGTGGAGCATTTCAGAAATCTGTTTTTGGATCTCATCCTTATGGACGTATGGATAGCGATAGGTCTGAGGGGATTCGGAAGTGTTTATAACTTCAACTTAACTTACTTAACGGGCTCCCGACCCATGGAGAGTCTCTGCCTGAGACACTACAGCCTTCCATCCTCTGCGATCCCGGGCACGCTGCTTCCAGTTATCCAGACCAAGCGCTCTGTCATCCGCGATGGCTTGGTCTTTGAAACGGAGGTTCGGTCTTCCTTGTCGTCTCGAACCTGGCGGTTATGGCGAGGGCAGCTCAAAGGTACCGTAACATCTTCGGTACCGGTGTGGAGAGAGAAGGAAGAAGGCGAACCAACTAAGTTGATATGTGTGGTTTTGTTTTCTTCTTGGATACTAAAGTTCCTAATATATATTTCGTTTAGAATCAATCCTTACCCTATTTTCTTCCTATCCCTTTAATATTCCCAATTTTAGAACTTTCCCATAAAAATGTTCAGGCATGTAAAAGTACGGTAGTCCCCAAGACAAGCAGAAGATCTCACATTATTGTCCATTCGCTCGATGTGGCCGAGCCAATGTAGTCGACGTATTTTAGCCTTTCGGACTACATCCACATCTTGGTACAGCTCATAGAGTTCGCGATTGTATCTTCTCCTCCATTCGCAATCCTCGCACACCGGACCAAAAATCCGCCGAAGAATTTTTCTTTCGAAGGAGCCCAGTATCAGCTCTCCCTTCCTGCTTATCGTCAGGCATTTGGCGCCATAAAGTAGCAGTTTTAAACCCAATTGCTTTGCCAAACCGAAGTAGCAGCGGTTTCCTAGGGTAATTCTTCGCCGGATCTCCACTAGGATGTCATTTGTGAAGTTCATGTTTACTCCGAGGTAGATAAACTCCTTAACTACCTCGAAATTGTTGCTATCAATAGTGACGTTCTGTCCTAGGCGGTGGACATGTACTTAGTCGTGTCCTCATTTACTACAAGACCAACGAATTTCGCCTGTTCTTCAATCGCCTTAAAAGCCTCTATAACGGCACGCTGGGAGCGACCGATGATGTCAATATCGTCTGCATACCCCAGTAGCTGGACGGATTTGTTGAAGATAGTGCCTTCCGTGTTGACACCTGCCCTGCGCACTATCTGCTCTAGCACGAGATTGAAGAAGACACATGATAATGCGTCTCCTTGCCGAAACCCGGTGCATCTTTGGAATAGCTCGGAGGAACTACTTCCAAATTGCACATTGCAGCGTGTGTTCTCCAGCGTCACGCTACATAGCTGGATCAGTTTTGCCGGGATCCCGAATTCGGCCATCGCCACATAAAGCTCCTGACGATGAATGCTATCATATGCGGCTTTGAAGTCGATGAATAGGTGGTGAGTCTCGACTTGAAATTCATTGGTCTTTTCCAGGATTTGCCTCAGTGTGAAAATTTGGTCTATAGTCGATCTGCCGGGTCGGAAGCCCGATGGTACGTGCCGATTAGTGTGTTGCAGAATATGCAACAATATACGGATATGCCTCGATAGTTCTTGCAAGACATATGATCGCCTTTCTTGTAGATGGGGCATATGGAGCTGATAGTCCAGTCATCGGGCATATAATTTATAACTTCAACTAAGTAGTGAAAACCAATTTTTGGCTTTATATATTCCCTCATATATTTTTAGATTTTCTTTAATAGTTGTTGGTGTTATATAAATGCTACCAGATTCTACATCAACAGGAAGATGACTGATAATCTTACTTAGTTCAGGTACCTCATAAACATTAGACATTAAATTTGGTTTATAACTTAATCGAATCTTAACATTTTCCATTTCTAGCAAGGAATTTTTTAAATCTATTTTTATGGAAAGTTGTTTCATCATATCTGTTCTAATCAATCCATCAAAATAATTATGGAACTTGAATAATATGAATGGCAAGATTTTATTTTTTTTAAATTCCACTAAACCTTTAAGGTTTACCTGTTTATCAACAATTTCTTTTCCAAAAATAGTATTTATTTCTATAAGTTTTATATATTTAAATATATAATTTCTGGTGTAATGAATGATTTGTTGCTACCTGTATCGATTGAAAACTTTAGGTTTTTATTACCTATACTCTGTATGTTGATGTATGGTAAAGGGCAAGAGTTGTGAATATTTACATCTAGATACCCAATTGGTTGTCCGAGGCATGAATAGGAAAATTTCTGTCATCCACTTCTTCATTCCTTATATTTTGCTATTTGAAGTACTGGGGAATTTTCGTTGTTGGGTGTAGTACCTTCAATATTATATAATTGTTCCTGCCTATTGCTAGAGGGATTTCTATTACAGTTGCCACTGTACGTATCCATTGATTCGGGGGGTGAATCTAGTGTCAGAATTTCGGGTTTGCCCAGAGTTACAGTTTTGTCCGGTATTGTTATTGAAGTTTCTGGTTGTCTGGAATTATTGTTTTGTCTGGAATCAGTGTTTTGCCTATAGTTATTTTGTCTGTAACTATTGTTGTTGTCTCTGGAATTGTTGTTATTCCGTCCCGAAATATAATTTTGTCTAGAAGGTTGTGCTTGGTTACTTGTCAGTTGAGAAATTTGTGGATTATAAGACTGATTGTTATAGGAGCGCCTATTAGTGTTATTTCTATTCGTTTGGGGACTATTTTGTCTATAATAAGTGTTTTGAAAATAGCTATTGTTTTGTTCTTCTTGGCAAAAATTAAATGCATCGGTCAAGTTAGTTGGTTGCATGGATCTTACCGTGGATCCAAGAGGCTCCCTTAGACCTGCCAAGAAAGTGTTGAGACACATTTCCTGGTACAAACTCCTCTTCGCTTCAACTCATTCCTTTTATTCGCATAGTGAACTATTAAATTACCCCTTATTTCGTCCCAGTCCACAGAGGTCCCATACATATTAAGCACCTCGTTAGCCGGTCCTGTTATTTTGTTTCTAATTGCTCTTATTATTACTTTTTTATAATTGACATTGTTATTAATTTCAAATTAATTAATTAATAATTTGAGGGATGAGACTTAAAATCTCCTCGATATTATTTATAAAATCAAAAAGCAATTTCGGGTTCCCATCATAAGTTGGAATATCTTTAATTGCATCCGGTATTCGGAGGGAATTGAAGACATCGACCGCAATGCTTGTGGTTGGGAACATTGTTTCCGTCATAAATTCTTTTACGGTAGCCGCGATAGTTTCGGATTAAACAACTCACTTCAAAATTAAATACGTTCTTTCCTCGAGTATATTGGTGGTGAGGTTTTCCGGTAAAGAAACCAGGGGTAGTTCGAAAGGGACTGCCCAAGATCGTTATACGTGGTGAAGAACCACACCCTGCACGAGGTGCCACTGCTTTAAACGAAATATAACGGATCTAGAGGGGAATAACTCGATAAAACCCATAATCCCGGGTGAACAACCGCGCCTATGGGATGTATGGCACAATGTTATGTGTCTTTTAGCGGTGAACTCTAGATACCTGGGGACCTCTAGTTTCAATCCAATTCCCCTTTTCTGTATACAGGGGGTGAGTACAGAATGACCTCCTCTTCCCCCTTACTCGTGGGAACAAAATAGACAAAATAACTAAAACAAACAAAGGGACTGGTGTAAATGAATCGGGCACCAAGAACTTCGGAAACACCGATTCTCAGACAAACATGACGGAGGAGGAAGAAAACCTCTTACTTCAAGAACCGTCAACGAACAAGGCCATTTCGGTTGAGGGAAGCGAGGGAACGGTTGACCTCAGACTTGAGAAACTGTTTCTCGAGGACGAGGACAATCAGTCAATCGCCAGCTCATCCAAACTCTCTATATCGTCTTCAATGTCAATTAGGAAAAGGGTTATCAACTGCAAAATGACGATAAAAAAACTGCAGAAGAAGCACCACCTAGAGGACAACGACAAACGAAGGCTTCAAAATGCTCTTGACTTCTTGGAGAGTCAATCTTTGGAGTGCGATGAGCCCTGTGCTAGCACCACTCTAAAGGCTGAGTCTCCTGGAGCCTTGAGCGAGGGAGCTCTTATGCGACCACCCGTGCCTGTGATATGCCTTAGCCTATCGGGGCGCGGGCCCGTTGCATCTGACCCCGCAAAATTAGAAGCCGACAAAGAGGACATAAATGTTTCACCGGGAGAGGCTGACTCGACCCTGGACAGTGCAGTTACTGTTGTCGGTAAGCCGGAGGAGCCAATAGGCACTGGATGTTTGGACCAAACCGAAGTCCCTGCTGTCATTGTGGCGAACCCGGCGGAAAGCAACAAGCTGTCCAACATAACAGAATACAACCCCAAAATGCGTAAGAATGCACGCCGACTGCTCAATAGGTTTAGGAGCCGTGACCCCAATTCCCTTACGGATAGGGAAACTGCTCAGCTAGCTAGGGCTCGGGAGACCATGAAGTCGACCGAAGGTGCATGGCGCAGCAGCCAGCAAGTTAGGGGAAAGAACCCACTGGGAAAAGGGAAGTTGACTGGACCAAGGGAGGAATGCCGACTGCCTTCCGCCTTGAGTAGGTCAAATCCCGGTAAACCAGTTGTCAGTTCGGCTAAGGATTCGTCCAAGGCTGAGCAAACACCTGGCTGTTCCAAGTGGGTTCTGCCTGCTGATAGGTCAGGGCTTAGGAAACCTAGGGCGCTTGCCTCTGGAGGAGCTGGTATGAGATTGGTCGCAGCGAGGACGAAATGCCGATTGCCTTTCACCTCGACTGCGGCTGAGCTCGGGCCGCCTAGAGCTGTCACAGATAAGGATTCGTCTAAATCTGAGAACGCACCTGGAGTCTCCAAGAGAGGTAGGCATGACGACACAATCTCCCCGGTTGTAGGTAGGCAGGCGAAAAAACCGAAGTTCTCAGACAAGGTGAAAGAAAGTCTCCGTGTCGCTATTATCGACCTTGGAAATCCAAATCGGAAACTGACCGGTAGCCAATGGGAACTGTTGGAACAACGCATTCTCGATGGTGTCAATGACGCCATTGTGAAGGCGGATGGCAAGCTTCCATTGTTTGGACAGATAACCACCTTTAAAGGGTTTAAGGTTATGGAATGCGACGATGATGAAACGTTGGCTTGGTTAAGGAACTTCGTCCTTAACACCGTTGCTCCTTGGCCTAATGCCGACTTGCGTGTGGTGAATAGGAAGGAGATCCTTGACATCACAAGACCAAAAGGCCGAATACTATTTCGAGGACCGTATATACCCGCGGAAAGGATTGAACGCTACTTGCAGTTCCTTAATCCGGAACTTCAAAGCAGGGAGTGGAAAGTCCTAGAAACGGGTGAATATAAAGACAATGGCATGGACGTCACCATACTCCTTAGCCACAAATCGCTGCCACTACTGCGTAAGCGCGATTTTAAAGTCCGCATTGGCATAACGCGCTGTAAGCTTAGGCTTATAGCAGCAAACCCTAAGGAGGAGAGAGAGGTGGAAGCTGCTCGTGATGAAGATAGTACAGCTAAATCTTCATCACAGTAAGGCGGCTAGCGCCAATCTTGTTCTCCTTATGGAGTCCAAGAAAATAGACATCGCCCTAATACAGGAACCCTGGACCTTCCGGGGAAGTATAAGAGGGCTGAACCATAAAGATCTGCTTATCTACAGCAGTACACCAGACAATGGTAAGTCTAGAACATGCATTGTTGCTAGAAAACAGATTAAACTTTTTCTCCTACCTAGCCTCAGCGATACCGACCAAACAGTGGTGAAATGGGAAAGGGAAGGGAAGACATCGCTGATACTGGCGGCTATATACATGCCATACGAGGCCAGTAGCCCACCTTCCGTAATAACAGAATCCCTGATTAGTGCGGCAGAACGGGGGAAATGGGACTTAGTTATGGGCTGTGATGCCAACTCCCATCATACACTTTGGGGTAGTTCTGACATCAATGACCGAGGTGAGTCCGTCTCAGAATTTATTATCAAAAACAACTTACTTATAGCCAATGTAGGAAATGAACCAACATTTATAGTAAGGAACAGACGTGAGGTTTTAGATATTACTCTCCTTAGTAATTCACAAACCCTTACTGTGAGGGATTGGAAAGTTTCCACAGAACCATCCTTCTCAGACCATAGAATAATAGAATTCCACATTGATGAGAAAACTCCCACATTAGGTAAATTTAGGAATCCTAGATTGACCAGCTGGGAAACCTTCTTATCAGAAGTAGGGAAATATGACCACAAATTAAAACTGCAAAAAATAGACACGCCAGAAGAAATCGAGGCAACATCGAAAATGTTGAATGATATTCTGAGCAAGGCGTATGAAAAAGCCTGTCCCTTACGGACAATAAAGAATAGGAAATCCCCACCATGGTGGTCGAAGGACCTCGCTGATATAAGAAAAAGAACTAGAGCTCTTTTTAATTTGGCCAGGGCCACAAATTCCCAGACTGACTGGGACGCATACAAAGTCGGCCAGAGGAAATTTAAGAAGGCCATAACCAGCGCTAAACGCGCAACATGGCGTTCGTTCTGTAGTGATATTGAATCAACCACAGAATCAGCCAGACTTAGGAAAATCCTATGCAGAGAATCTGCGGTCCCAGGTTATCTCAAAGACAACAATGGGACTTGGACACAATCCAGCGAAGAGACTCTCAGGCTATTACTACAAACCCATTTTCCGGGTTCTACCACGAACCTAACGAACCAGTCGAGTGATAATAGCGTAACGACGGCAATTCCTGGAGTACTCATAACTGAAGAAAAACTAATCTGGGCTATCGATTCATTCTCACCGTTCAAATCCCCTGGATGCGACGGGATTTTTCCAATCATGCTCCAGAAGGCTAAGACGATCATTATACCGATCCTTAAAAGAATTTTTATTCGCAGTTTAGAATGTTGCTATATTCCCAGAGCCTGGCGAGAAGTCAAGGTTGTCTTCATTCCGAAGGCAGGGAAATCCAGCCATACCACTGCCAAAGACTTCAGGCCTATAAGTCTGACATCGTTTATTCTTAAAACCTTTGAAAAACTAATAAACGTCTTCATACGTGATCGGCTAGATGACAATGTGTTATCCACGGCTCAACATGCTTACTCGAAGGGCAAAGGGGTGGAAACTGCATTGCATGACGTCGTAAGTACCATTGAGAAGTCACTATATGACAAAGAATATGCATTAGCTGCGTTCCTAGACATTGAAGGAGCCTTCAATAATGTCAAAATCTGCGCAGTAAAGAGAGCACTTCAGAACTCGAATGTTGATCAATCTCTCACTAATGTGATCTTGAGCTTGCTCAGTGAAAGGAATATCAACGCGAAATTAGGTGACACTGACCTCCGAGTAACTGCTTCGAGAGGCACCCCACAAGGAGGAGTCATCTCCCCCTTACTCTGGGTTCTTGTCATTAACGAGATACTTATGAAATTCAACAACATGGGAGTCAAGGTAACTGCATATGCAGATGATGTAGTTATACTCACAAGGGGTAAGTTTCTACCTACCATTAGCGACCTGTTAGGAAACTCACTTAGGGTGTTAAGTACGTGGACAAAGCAATGCGGTCTTGGGGTCAATCCGCAGAAAACCGAGCTTGTCTTGTTCACGAATAAAAGAATAATTCCGCAATTCGAGCCACCAACTCTGGAGGGGGTACCCCTTAGGATGGCAGATAGTGCGAGGTATCTGGGAATTATCCTTGACAGGAAACTTAATTGGAAGCTGAATGTCAACGAAAGAATCAAGAAAGCAGCGAACGCTTTCTACGCATGCAATCGCATCTTTGGTAGAAGTTGGGGACCAAACCCCAAAATCATCCTTTGGATGTACACTGCGATCGTGCGACCAATTCTGACGTATGGCAGTGTAGTCTGGTGGCAAGCCGCAAGCAAAGCGACCAATCTTAAGTCAATGACCAAAATTCAAAGAATAGCTTGCATAGGATCAACCAGCGCAATGAGAACCACACCTACAGCTGGACTAGAGGCAATTCTTAACCTGACACCTCTAGACCTATACATGGAAGAATCTGCTGCTAAAAGTGCCTTAAGGATCAGTCAAACTAACGTTTGGAAGCCTTGTAATTTTGGGCATGCACAGATATTGGGCAAATACGTAGGGAACGTTGTCACTTCTGACTATATGTCTCCCCATCTGGACTTTGACAGACCATTCACCTGCTCCTTCCCGAGTAGGGAAGAATGGAATACAAATGAACCCACAAAAAGTAAATCAATATCCATCTACACAGATGGCTCAAAGATGGACTGTGGAACCGGTGCCGGCATATTCTCTGAGGAATTAAATATACATTGCTCCATCAGACTACCTGATAGCAGTAGTGTCTTCCAGGCTGAGGTTTTGGCTATCGCTGAAGCGGCCCGTAAGGCGTCAATGTTGGCAATACCCCGTACCGATATTACCATCTTCATTGACAGCCAAGCGGCTATAAAAGCAGTTTCTGCTAATGAAATAAAATCCAAACTAGTTCACTGCTGCCGCGAAGAGCTCAAGGTTCTTTGCTCGCAGCATACCACAAATCTCTGCTGGGTCCCTGGACACAGAGACAAAACCGGCAATGAGATGGCGGATGAACTGGCGAGAAAGGGGTCCGTAATGGATCTCGACAGAGCACTTCAGTCAATCAAGCCCCCACTTTGCAATCTCAGAGAGCGAGTGGAGAACAAAATTCGAATGAAAACCAACAACAGGTGGAAAGAACTCACTACCTGTGAAATATCACGGAAGCTTTGGCCAGAATATAATAGAAGCCGGACCAACAGACTACTACAGTTTGACAGGTCATCGCTATCTAAGTTAGTAGGGGCTCTAACTGGTCATAACTTCCTAAGAAACCACGCAATGAAACTAAATCTCAAAGATGACGATATATGTAGAGGCTGTGGAGACGAGGAGGTCCACGAGGACACACCTCACTTCCTCTGTCACTGCCCGAGTCTGTGTCACTTGAGGAACAGAACACTTGGAAGCTACTTCTTCCATGACCTACAAGAACTCTCTGATATCTCACTGTCTGATCTTTGCAGGTTTTTGAGGACATCGGGATGGTTGGACGGTATCTATTAGTCACGAGGAGGGGGGTTGAGAAACGCCGATACAACACCAACGGTTGACCCCAACAAGGGCATCACAAAGGGTCCACGAGGACCTAAGTGGGGTAGTGCAGGGTTCTCCCTGCTCTGCCCACCCGTTTCACCTAACCTAACCTAACCTTCCTCGAGTATATTCTTTTTTTCTCCAACTTGGAGTCAAAATACAATTTTTTAAATTTACTTTTTGAGTTTTGGACTTAGGGACAGGAGGCATATGGAACCGACAGTGGATAAAAACAACAAACTTGGACTTACCCTGCCACGATGATAATGTTCAGGTTCTGCTTGATTGATAAAGGATGGAATCCCACACCGGTAAACAGTTGGGGTGCACTCGTTCGTTACTCCAGCTTCCAGATGTAGCTACTTGAAATTCACTAGTTAGAATGCGCCAGTTATATCTTTTGAGTTAAATTTTTTATTGTTGTTTGAGATTGAGACTACCCAATGATCGATCGTCTATATAATATCTAAACGTATCGCATAAATGATCTTTAACTGTTACATGTAGCTATATATTCATATCAATTAACTTAAGTTGCATTTGCATGTAATAATGTCTTTAATTTACTTCACTTTCATTTCACTTGGTTTAAATTATGTATGCCACTGTAAAACATGCAAGCTCGTACAGCTTTGCACAAACAATTGCATTGCATGTGTAAAACTTGAGTGTAGGCGAGTTTTGTTATGCGTGATCAACTTGATCTTGTGTGCTCTCGGGCACTTGGATCTCGTTCGTGGAAGGCATCACATCTACTCAGATAAGTACCCACTTTAATTGTTAAAATAAACCACATGAATCAAATTGACTGTTGCACATTTTTTTCTCGTCGCTATTAATGCAGGTTCGGTGCAATAACAAGTCAATCCACTCGTTTAATCATGAACAATTGTAATAATATACACACTTCAAGTCCTTGTTTTCATGTATTTTTTTTATTTTATTTCCTTGTAATATTCTCTTTGCTGAAAACATTAGCAAAATGTTATTCTATTTTTTAAGGTTTAAATAACATTTAAAATTTTTGAAGACAAAAACCAGACTGAGCTAACATTTGCTTGTGGACCCACATTTATACCTACGTGAAGTTAGCGCGCACTTTTTCTAGAATGAAAAACGTGAAATGCAGTTCGATAGACATTCGTTTGTAGTTGTTTGTAGTGAAATTTTTTTCGTTTGTAGTTCAACCGTTAGAAAGTTAGAAGCATTAGAAAAAAATTTCAGCGCGCACTTTTGAGCTTTTGAAATGAAAACTAGCCAGTTGCATTCGAAATCGTTTGTAGTTGTTTGTAGTGAAATTCTTTTTTTCCCAAAAATGTCTCATTTCGGAGATATAAGGATATTTGTGTTTCCATCTATAACTCCGAATTTCCATTAGACAAAATTTTTTTGAAATTATTGTTGCATTAAGCACATCCCAGCTTAAATAACTGCATTTAAAATTTTTGAATTCACTTAAGCGTTACTTAATAAAACGCAATTAAAGTCAAAAAATGCATCATTTCACGTTTGCATCCATTGTATCGATTTCCCAACAACAACAAACCAACGGTAAACACATTTCCGCAAAGCATTCATCCGTGTCCATCGATATGAGTCATAATTTGTCAATTAGCAACAACAACCAATCAATAAACTCCGATTTTATCTAAGAATTTTTTCTATTCCTTTGAATAACCTTAAAAAACGACCACTTTTAAACAATTTATAGCAACAAAAACATATATTTTGCAAACTCTGTACTCCTGGCCATCTAATCCAATTCAAATGATTTGGTTTTATCACAAATAACAAGATTTTGATGCAACTTATGCAAACAGTAGTTTTTCATATAAACTCATATCAATATTTCGGTTATTAAGCAACTCAAAGTAGTGAAATCTATTTTTTTCTAATGCTTTCTATTAGATGCTTCTAATGGAATAAAAAAATGTGATCTTTTTTTCATAGATAACGGTTTATTCAAAATATAAGAAAATGGGTGAAATCTTCCGCGCAACCCGATTTAAGGGGACGGATATTTCAAATGCTGGACAACTACAAACTACAAAAACTGGTTAGTTGGTAGAAAGCATGTATGCTCTATCTAATAAAACCAAAAATAGCTAAATTGTTCCAACCAAAGAGAATATATATGCAATTTAAGCAGTCGACCTAAAACACTCGTTATCTCCGAAACGGTACAAAGCCAAGTGATGAAATTTACTATTTTCAACAGTTTTCCACCTAACCAATCTAATAAAACACAAATTGTATCCATCCGCCTAACGGTTTACGATTTATATCAAATTTAAGCGAAATTGAAACTTAATTTTTTTTGTGAAGTTAGCGCGCACTTTTTCTAGAATGAAAAATGTGAAGTGCAGTTCGATAGACATTCGTTTGTAGTTGTTTGTAGTGAAATTATTTTCGTTTGTAGTTCAACCGTTAGAAAGTTAGAACCATTTGAAAAAAAAATTTCCAATCCCTTAAATCCGTGTTATCTCCGAAACCGTAGCAAGCAGAGCGATAAAATTTTCTGTATTTGAAAGTGTCCACTTCACTAATCTAATAAAATTCAAATTGCGTCAATCGGCGTAACGGTTTATGATTTATTTGAAATTTAAGCAAATTCAGACCCCAATTTAAGGGGCTCATAACTCAAAAACTGTTGAACTACAAACGATGAAATTCTACATTTCTGTTCTATGCACCCTTCTTTACCTCGGATATCAAATAGAAGACAATCCCCATTAGAGAAAACTTTTTATTCGCGATTTAAGGGAAGCCTTAAATGGACTCAGTCGCTTATGGTCTCATTTCACTCATTTTTAAGCGATTCGATAAAACGTTAACCGTTAGTGGAAAATTAGTTTTGATGACTTTGTTAGAAAGAGAAGGGTAGTTTCATTGGAAAAAAACATATTTCAAGCTTCAAAGCGTTTTAGGAATGGAAATATCGAATCGCTTAAATGAGTGAAATGAGACCATAAGCGACTGAGTCCATTTAAGGCTTCCCTTAAATTGCGAATAAAAAGTTTTCTCTAATGGGGATTATCTTCTATTTGATATCCGAGGTAAAGAAGGGTGCATAGAACAGAAATGTAGAATTTCATCGTTTGTAGTTCAACAGTTTTTGAGTTATGAGCCCCTTAAATTGGGGTCTGAATTTGCTTAAATTTCAAATAAATCATAAACCGTTACGCCGATTGACGCAATTTGAATTTTATTAGATTAGTGAAGTGGACACTTTCAAATACAGAAAATTTTATCGCTCTGCTTGCTACGGTTTCGGAGATAACACGGATTTAAGGGATTGGAAATTTTTTTTTCAAATGGTTCTAACTTTCTAACGGTTGAACTACAAACGAAAATAATTTCACTACAAACAACTACAAACGAATGTCTATCGAACTGCACTTCACATTTTTCATTCTAGAAAAAGTGCGCGCTAACTTCACAAAAAAAATTAAGTTTCAATTTCGCTTAAATTTGATATAAATCGTAAACCGTTAGGCGGATGGATACAATTTGTGTTTTATTAGATTGGTTAGGTGGAAAACTGTTGAAAATAGTAAATTTCATCACTTGGCTTTGTACCGTTTCGGAGATAACGAGTGTTTTAGGTCGACTGCTTAAATTGCATATATATTCTCTTTGGTTGGAACAATTTAGCTATTTTTGGTTTTATTAGATAGAGCATACATGCTTTCTACCAACTAACCAGTTTTTGTAGTTTGTAGTTGTCCAGCATTTGAAATATCCGTCCCCTTAAATCGGGTTGCGCGGAAGATTTCACCCATTTTCTTATTTTTTGAATAAACCGTTATCTATGAGAAAAAGATCACATTTTTTTATTCCATTAGAAGCATCTAATAGAAAGCATTAGAAAAAAATAGATTTCACTACTTTGAGTTGCTTAATAACCGAAATATTGATATGAGTTTATATGAAAAACTACTGTTTGCATAAGTTGCATCAAAATCTTGTTATTTGTGATAAAACCAAATCATTTGAATTGGATTAGATGGCCAGGAGTACAGAGTTTGCAAAATATATGTTTTTGTTGCTATAAATTGTTTAAAAGTGGTCGTTTTTTAAGGTTATTCAAAGGAATAGAAAAAATTCTTAGATAAAATCGGAGTTTATTGATTGGTTGTTGTTGCTAATTGACAAATTATGACTCATATCGATGGACACGGATGAATGCTTTGCGGAAATGTGTTTACCGTTGGTTTGTTGTTGTTGGGAAATCGATATGATGGATGCAAACGTGAAATTATGCATTTTTTGACTTTAATTGCGTTTTATTAAGTAACGCTTGAGTGAATTCAGAAATTTTAAATGCAGTTATTTAAGTTGGGATGTGCTTAATGCAACAGTAATTTCAAAAAAATTCTGTCTTTTGGAAATTCGGAGTTATAGATGCAAACACAAATGTCCTTATATCTCCGAAATAAGACATTTTTGGGAAAAAAGAATTTCACTACAAACAACTACAAACGATTTCGAATGCAACTGGCTAGTTTTTATTTCAAAAGCTCAAAAGTGCGCGCTGAAATTTTTTTCTAATGCTTCTAACTTTCTAACGGTTGAACTACAAACGAAAAAAATTTCACTACAAACAACTACAAACGAATGTCTATCGAACTGCATTTCACGTTTTTCAATCTAGAAAAAGTGCGCGCTAACTTCACGTAGGTCACATTTATGCCAAAAGTGCACTTAACATTTAAACGGTGGTTTCTTGTTGTTTTTCCATATTGTGCATACAATAGACGGTGATAAGACGAAAAATGCTACCTGCTCTTCATAATTTTGTGTCGTCCAATATGAACTGTTGCTTGGCCTTGGATACGTTATTTACAAGCCGATTTGGACATGAGCTTTCGTTGCTATATTACAAGTTATTACAAGATTTGTTGTTTCGCATTTGTTGACAAGCCAATCTGGTTCTGATGATAATGATGCTGATGATGCTTGTTGCCAGGTTTTGTTGGTATGTAACTCGAGCAGGTTTCGGGTGTCGTATCTGGTCCGCGCTGGATGGGGTATGGGAATATTGCTGGTGAATGTAAACTGCGTTAACTATGGGGTATGGGAATATTGCTGATGAATGTAAACTGATTTAACTCCTCAATTCTTAAATGCAAACGCCCTCGTTTGACCTTTGATTTAGAAGAGTGGCATCTGGCTAATTCGCGATACCTTGGGTGGTGCTATTTGCTTATGGATGTGTGGAGATTGTGGCATGGCGGCTGTTATAATTGCTTCCGGTGATTCTATTGGCGGTGTTGCTGATGATATTTCTTCTGCTCTTTCATCGAGTACTATGACGGTATTATTAGATGCTTGCCTGTATGACCGTAGCTATGATAAAAATCGTTACAATTCCTGTAACAATAAAGCTCGATGGTTTCAATATTTTTGGTGTTTAATTCCTTAAGCATTTCCAATGAAAGAACCTCTTCGACTTTCCTGACGGCGGCCGCTGGCTGTGCTACTGCAGGTAACGGCTTATATCTGGATACTGTGTTGGATACGTAGGTTCTGTCTTCAATATTGACTGCAACGTTCTCAAACTTTAATAAAAATGTTCCTGTTAGGTGGGTGGTCTCGCTGTTGATGGTCACTGATCCGTTGTACTGGTTAAGGAATATGATTCCCAACGAGATTTCTTCAACCGTGGGTAGGTTTCGGCTGTTGACTAGGGTGCAATCCGATGGGACACTCTTTAGTAAGTTCCGGATACATGTAGTGCCGCTGATATCTATTAAATTATTATTATTACATATCCTTAAGCTATTGTAGTCCTTACATTCTGACTCAATATCGGATCAGTCATAGACACGTACTCTCGCAGTCGGTTGTAGATTTTCTGAAAATGTCTAAGTCTTGTGCTAAATGCAAGCTAGTTATAAAACGTTCACAAAAAGTTGAATTCGTCGAGTGCGGATATTATTGTGGTCGTCATTTTCACAAAAATTGTGTCGATTTATCTGACGATGATTATAAATCATTGTCTAGTCCCAATTTATATTAGAAGTGCAATTCTTGTGCAAGTCTAAACCTTGTCACATTCTTAAACAGTTTTCATGCGCTCTCTTATAGTGTAAATAAGATTAAAACTGATCTCGCTGCTCTCAAAACCCTGTTAAATAGCAACTCTCCACCGCGTAAAACAGCGAAAAAAAATTCGAATAGTTCTATAAGAGACACTGACTCGTTCTCTCCTTGCCTGGTGAATTCTGTCAATTGCCCTCAGAAGAATGATCCGATGTCATCTGCTGCTTGCCGCAACATGGAGAAGGATTCTAATTCAACAATAAAATCAACGTCCTTACCTCAAAAAAATGCTAAACAAACCCAATCTGAAAATAATGTTAAACCAACCCAATCTAAAAACAATAATTCTTTAATTCACCTCACTGAAGTCAATACAGAATGGAAGCCACCTAGTGCTATGGTAAAATCTTCAAAATCAAGAAAAATAATCGGCACTGATACTACGACTTCTCTTGGTGTATTGACTGATTATAAGTGGATTCATTTGTCTAAATTTGATAAAAGTCCAAAACCTGATGACATAATAAATCATATCTTAATGAAAACCAGCATTCCATCTAACCAATTTAAAAGTTACATGTTGGGTAAAAAAGACTCTTATTTAACTAATTATAAATTTGTGACATTTAAACTGAGTGTTCCGTCTTCAAAGCTATCTGCAGTTATTGATTCTTCAGTATGGCCATGCTTTGCCCAAATAAAAAAATTTGTCTCACATCAAACTAATACAATACCAAAGCTTACACCAACTATCATACAAAACCCTACATTGTCATCGCCATCGCCGCCGCCACCATCACCACTACCTACACCAACCGCCGAACTCCCACCACCGAAATTACCTCAGCCGTCACCGCTAATCTGACAATCATCATTTCCACTATCTTCGTCGACATCAATGCACTCTTCCAGTGCATCGCTCTTCAAAGAACCAAATCTCTCTGCCTCGTCAGTCTCACCTTATCAACAACAAAAACAACCTCCATCATCGATATTAACATCAACATCGCTTAATACTAAAGATCATTGTCAACTCAAACCAATCTCTTGCAGTTCTTCAAATGATTTTCTTATGTATTATCAAAATACCGGGGTACTTCGCACTAAATTAAAACAAGTACTTCTCTTCTCTTCATCTTCGCAATTCGATATAATCGCTCTCACAGAAACTTGGCTTAATGATAATCACCACGATGCCGAGATGTTCAATGATAATCAGTATGCTGTTTTTCGCAGATACCGTAATTATGATTTACTTGATTGTGAGAGAGGTGGTGGACTGCTTGCTGCTGTGCGCACTACATTTCATTGCACTGAAGTTGATTTGCCGCCACCAGCTGATAATCTCGTTGTAGACCAAGTAGCAATAAACATCAAATTTGATTGTATTAATGAAATTTTTCTAATTGTCTCTTACATACCACCGAGTAGTTCATTTGATTTGTATAAAGCTCATGTTGCTGCAGAAGGCAGCATAAATTAAATGAATTACATTGAATTTTAATATACTAATACATTATTATAATGAATTTTTTATATACTAATACATAATTAGAATTCATACCTATTCATTGCATTGGCATGACTGTAGATATTAAATAGATAGAAATTAAACGGTTGTACTCAAAAGAAATTAAGTTGGGAGTTGCTAGGAAATCGTTGAGTGGTGCAGACGCACAATAGAGAGAATAAAATTTGTAACGATTGGGAAGTAATCGCGTTTGGTTTTTTTTTGGAAGAAATAGTGAACCAGACGCCAGCGCTATATTCAATCGTCGGCGAGGAGAAATTCGCCCAACAAGGAAAAATTAATTTCTCTGAAAACTAGCAGAGAAGAAACATTGATTTTTCCTTGTTGGGCGAATTTCTCCTCGCCGACGATTGAATATAGCGCTGGCGTCTGGTTCACTATTTCTCTCTGCCACCACCGTTGCTAACTCCTCGAACGTCAAACAAGCCTCACTTACTGTTCTATAGAGGCTTATGGGAGGCTGCGGTAAAATCAGCCAAGAATCACCTCTATAGAACAGTAAGTGAGGCTTGTTTGACGTTCGAGGAGTTAGCAACGGTGGTGGCAGAGAGAAATAGTGAACCAGACGCCAGCGCGAGGTATTTTTCAAAAAAACAAAGTTAAGTTTGGTTGTTATTCCATATCACAATCAGTTTTTTAATTTCCCTAACTCGACTTAGGCTGTTATTCCAAAATAATTTTTTTTTTACGACCAGCTAAAGTCGAGTTAGGCTGTTTTTCCAAATTTAAAAAATTAAATCCGAACAACTTATTTGCAGTTAAGCTTTTATTCCGAAAATATATTATGAAATTTGACTACCAAAGTCGACTCAGGCTGTTATTCCCAAATTAATTACCGGAAAAATATTGGAAAAGCTGGGTCATAACTTCAGTTTAGCCGTTGTGTGTAGTCGCAAGTGAAATAAAGTGAAGTGAAGTTAAAGTTAAAGTGATAACAATGTCGTCTCGCGCTGAAAAAATTTTAAATTTGGCCAAAATATTAACAGAACGCCAAAAAACCAAAGGTTTGTTAAAATATTATACAAAAAAAAAATAAAAAATCTAGACAAAAGGTAGTATATTGAAAGCTCACAATTCAACGTATGAATATGTATAACATTAATTTTTGTTTGACAACTGAAAACTTTTTGCCTTAAATAAACTCTACAGTTATCGAAATACATTATCTACAACTATAGTGGAATGTGATGTTTCAAAACAAAAGAGGAGCTTCTAATACGATACAAAATTCATTGAATCCTCTTACTGCTTATTTACAAACTTCTGGTTTAATCTAATTTCAAATAACTTTAGATTAAAAAATTTTTAGCTAAATTTAATAAATCATGTTTTTTGCCTTAAAAACCTATCAAAAGATTTATTGCATTTTCATTACGGGTAAATTCGACTGCAAGTAAATTTATTTTCTTTAAAATATCTATATAATAAACAACTAAAAACTTCTAAATATGTAAATTAGCAAAGATGAGAGGAATCATTGATTAATTTTTTAACTTAAATCAAAATAAACGTTTGCACGTTATTCTAGAAAATGTCAGGGGCTATGAAATAAGACCGACTCAAAATGAAAACGTTGATACCGGTAAGAAATTTCTTTTAAGTATTTGGCAATACTGTTTCTAATTAAAACTTAACTTATATTAAGCTAACATCAACAATGAAGAAGAAAATAACACAAATAATATTGAGTTGAAAGAAGACTGTCATTCATATGATCTATTGCCAAATTATGAGCCTAATGTACGAAATGAAACCCAAACCAGTTATTCTGATCCCATTTTCTTAAAAGTAAAGTCGATTTTAGTCTATTACGTATATGAACCAAATCTCAACATAATTATTTTAACGTTGTAGGTGCCGGTGTAATAAATTTGCGTTTTCTAGTTGAGCCAAAATTAATTGATGAAATTGGTGAATCTGAAAATAATGTTTATGAACAGCCTGAATGGGAAAACTCTGATGATTCGGTTAAAGATCCGGATTTCAATGTATCTTTGAGTAGTGAGTAGTGTTAATAAAACATCGATTGTTGGAGTTTTCGATAGTATCGATTGTTTTTTAAAAAACAATCGATTAATCGATAAACAATCGATAGTGTTAATAATAAAAAAAATAACTAAAACAAAGAACTAAACAACTAAAACACTAAAACTAACTAAGAAAAAAAATTTTAATTAAACACAAAATTAAATATTTTTCAGGTATGTTAAACATATTCCAAATTTTTAAAAAGGAATATGCCTAATTATTATTTTTTTTTAATTGTACTTAAAATAAATGCTTATATAAAACAACGTTTTTGTAAAAAAGAAATTATTTTCAACCGGTTAAAATAAAAGGCTTATGAGAAAATCAAACCCCAAAAAATATTTCCTGGCCGTTTTTCCATGTTTGACTGTAACCTCGAGCTCAATTTTTTCCGAATCCAATACTTACTAAAAAAATATAAAATTAAATGAAATACACAACCATGTCAAATAATTTATTATATTTATTTTAAATTAGATTTCATTTTACAAGAAATTATATTTCAATTCACATCACATTTAAATTAACACATACATAGGCACATATACATATTATAATATATTTACTTGAATATATTATAATTATGATGTATAAATAGCAATGTATTCAAGTTTTTATCTTTTAATCTGTTTCTTTTGACATTCATGATTTGGCCAGCTTTCGAAAAAATCCTTTCAGAAGGAACAGATGTTGCTGGGCAACACAAATATTTATTTGCGATAACACTCAACATATTATCGTTGTTTTTCTCCCAGTATTTTAATACACATTTGTTGTTTCCTATTACAGGCTTTTCAAAATATTGACGTAGGTCAATTATTGAGTCACTTACTGGTGTTGCTATATGATACTGTTGCTGATTAGGCAAAAAGAGGAGATCGTTTGAGTTCAATCTGTCAGTTGAAGCGCACCTTGTACTTGTTAACGCTGGCACTTCTGGTCTTTGAGTTGCTGAGGACGCAATAATACCAGCATACTCTCTTTGTAGAAGTTGGGATGCGTTGTCTGCTTCTTGAGACGACCTGAATCCATTTTTTTTAAATCGTGGGTCAATCAATGTCGAAAGCATATTTATAGTTCTTGTATTAAACGGTTTCAATCTCTGGTTAATTGAATTATTCAAGGAATGCAAAACCTCTCGTCCTTCAACAGTTGTCAAACTGTTTTGCAAACTTGCCAATTTTACAGAAACACCTCGTATAAGAGGTATAACTAAAGATGCAGTGACATAAGACTCTCCTGAGATGGTAGTTGTTGCGACTTCAAAAGGTTCTAGAAGTCCCACAATCTCCTCTATAGCTGCAAAGTTTTCTGCCGTGAGATAAGAAGGTGCTTTTGGACATTCGCTTATTGCAATTGCGACCTCACTTCGTATTTCCAAAATTCTTTTCATCATGAAGTAAGAACTGTTCCATCGTGTCGATACCTCTTGTATCAGTTTTAACTCTTGTTTATTAGAATTTTTTTGAGCAATGCGAAGTTTGTCAATAGCAAGTGTAGAACTGTGAAAAAAAGCCACAATAGCCTTTGTTTTTAATAAAACTTCTGAGAAAGATTCCACTTTGAAACAGTCTTGTATTGTTAAGTTAATGTAGTGAGCAATACATGAGGAATATCGAATTTTTAGTATTTCAGCAGTTTTTTTCATAGCTGCAGCATTGTCCGTGACCATAGCTACCACCTTTTCGCGAATGTTATAATTCATTAATGTTTGGTCGATTACTTAAAAAATACATTTTTTTGTAAACAGCTGTGATAAAAGGACAAACAAAGTATTGTTAAAAACTTACAATTGCCATCGCTTCCGCAGTATGACTACCTTCAATTTTTGACACGTTCAATAACGCTGAAACCAATTTGGAGTCCTGTATAAAGTGGCAAGTTAATGCTAAAATTCCTTCGTTTGCATTACTTGTCCACATATCTGTCGTAACACTTAGATATTGACATCTTGATAGAGCTTTGTCTAACTTAGTTTTTAACTCATCATATTGTTCAGGAATAAGTTTACATTTAAGTGTTTTTTTGTCAGGTAACTCATACCTGTTGTTTAAAGCTTCAATAAATAATTTTAATCCTATATGTTCAGAAGTCCTATATGGAATCATGTCAATAGCGATCATCCGTGCGTAGAGAGAATCAAGGTCCTTTTTCATTTTTGAATCTTTATCGAATTTCTGACTCCTTTTGAAGTAATTTTTAATGGAATTTCTAGAAGTTTTAGGTGGCATTGGCGCAAGTTGATTTCCATCTGCATCTGCATCAGCTTCAGAATCCCATGAATCCTCGTCTTCTACTTGTAAATTTATATTATCACCATGTTCGTGTTTTCTTTTTAAGTGGTCTCGTAAATTGGACGTGTTTCCAGAGTGCTTATACTCCTGGCCACACAAATTGCATGTGCAAAATTGTCCTTTTTTGTTGAAAAAGTTCCAAACCGACGATTTATTTTTTCTGTTCATGCTATATATTATATTATATATTACCTAGTACCTACAAATAAACACTAAAAGCAGGGAAACTGAAAACCAAAACACGAACAACATGAAAAAACGCGTATTCTGTATTGGGTATAGCAATAGCAATAGCAATGAAATGCCGATGCGGGACTTCCCCTATTTATTAAAGCAGTCAAGGTTAGGTGAACTGAACTGTCAATTGAGTAGGGTCTAGGGTACGTTCAAGAACCAACTAAACTTAAGCTCAGTTCAGATTTTTGTCATTCAAGGACAATTCTTAGCATTTTTTTTCCCAACAACTAAAAACACATCAACTGGAAGACTATCGATATTTTTTTCCAAACTATCGATAGTCCAGATAGTTCAAAACAATCGATAAATCGATTAAACTATCGATGTTTTATTAACACTAGTAGTGAGGATAGTCAGTCTTCGTTGAATTTTTCTTTTGAAAATGAGGAAATTAATCGACTCGGAACTCAAATAGAGAATGCGCTGGTCACACAAAAAAAAAAAATAATAAGCTATTTCGGTCAAAGTTACGAAATAATGGAAAATCCTATGCTACAATTTCTGGCAAAAAGGTAAAACCAAGAAAATGTATACCATTTCGTATGTGCAGAAACAATTGCAATGAAAAAATTGGATTTGACAAAATCCAATTACTTTTTGAACACTATTGGTCCCTGGGGTCTTATGATCAGAGAATTTTTTATATCGGGTCTCTAATAAAAGTGGAAAGTAAGAAATGTGATACCCTGATTAACTCTAATGATCGAAAACGAAAAAAAAAGAAAATACTATGAAATATACATTAGAATTTGACGGTAACGTTATAGATGTATGCAGAAAACATTTCTTACAGTGTTTCAATGAGACTGATAGTTTCACTAAATCAGTTATACGAAAAAAAATAGGCTGTCCCACGGTGGTATTCAGAGATCATCGAGGTGAACACACTCCTATTAATAAGACCTGTTCAAAAAAAGAAGAAGAGGTTAAGCGACATATTTCAGAATTCCCTGCCTACGAAAGCCACTATAGCCGATGCGATACATCAAAAAAATATTTACATGCTAGCCTTAGTCTGAGTTCTATGCACGCTTTGTATAAAGAAAAATTCGAAAATCCATTAAGCCTTTCAAAATATTCACAAATATTTAAGACTATGGGTATTAAATTTAAGACCCCAAAAGTAGATACATGCAGCACTTGTGATGGCTTCGTCCTTAAAATTAAAGTATCACAAAATGAAGAAGATAAGACTGTTTTAATGGAAAAAAAATCAATGCATTTAGACAAGGCTGAAATGGCTTATGCAGCGAAGAGAGATGACAAAATAGAAGCCATGGCTTCTAAAGATATGAAGGTGTTTGCTTTCGATTTGCAGCAATGCTTACCAACCCCATTCTTAAGAAACTCTATTAGTTTCTATAAAAGGCAACTATGGACCTTTAATTTAACCGTTCACGATCTAAAATCTAACGAAGCTCAATGTTTTATGTGGCATGAGGCTATGGCTCGTCGGAGTGGAAACGAAATATCGTCCTGTCTGTATAAACACGTAAACACGATATCTACAGATACAACTCGAATTACTTTTTATAGCGATTCCTGCACAGGGCAGAACAAGAACTCATTTGTCGCTGCCATGTTTCTGGCTAAGGTATTCAACACTCAAAATCTGGACTACATTGACCATAAATTTCTCGAACCAGGACACACATATGGAATGTGACAGTGACCATGCATTAATTGAAAAAAAGAAAAAGAAAACAAATGTGGAAATCCAAGTGCCGAGAGACTGGTACCAATTCGTTAACACGGTCGGCCATAAAATTTAAGTTGTAGAAATGAAATCAGATGATTTCCTTAATTTTACCGACCTCTCCAAATAAAATTTAATTGGAAACATTTTAATGAAGACGGTGAAAGGTTCACGTGGAATACGGTTAGATGGCTACGCTACACAAAATGTCTAAATAGAGTATTTTACAAAACATCTCTGGATAATGCTGCTCCTTTTATGATCCTTAAGATAGGGAAGAGAAGCGTTTCCTCTATTTCCGAATGCGAAATTAAAAAAAATTTATGTATTTAGTTCCGTGTATCTCGCAGGAGAAGAAAAGAGATTTAGTTTTCCTAAAGCAGTTCATCAACCCCGATTTCCATACTTTTTACGACAACCTTCGCACCAATATGGATGAACTGAATACTCACCCTGATTTGACAGAAACTGATGACGAAGAAAATGTTTAATCTTGCTGAAGCTAAGAATAAAAACGAATTTTATTCTCATTTTAGTACTTTAACTTCAAAATTTGTATTACTATAATAATTTGTTTCCTATTACTTTACAATTAAAAAGATTTTTATGTTCTAAATGTTGATCTGCTGCGTCGTTTTTGTTTTATTACTTTAAATTCAGTTCTCTATTGATCGTCGTGGGGTGCGCATCACTAAGAACCTAGATCAGAGCTACTAGTTTCTTTCAAGATAAATTGTTCGGTGTGTTTACAAAAAATTTATCGTAATTGTTTGACTAAAATAAATTGCAATGACTGCAAAAATTTTTTTCACCTTGCTTGTGTCAATATTTCTGTAGCAGACGCCGATTATTTTAAATCCAGTGCTACACCTTTTCGTTGTGACAAATGTGCAGTTTTGAGACGTCGCTCTCTTCATTTACCACCACCGGGACCAGAGGTACACAACCCGCACAGTAAAACTGCGATGACCTCTAACAGTGGCAATATTATGCAAGAGATCAGTAGCAACTCTCTCCCTACAGTTAATGAATCTCCACATAACAATGACATTGAGGAGCAATGCACTCTGCAGATGATCTATGCAAAACTTTCTAAGTTGGAGGAAATGAATCAACGGTTCCTACTAAATACAACTAAATGAGTTGCATACTGAAAATGCTGAGCTTAAATCGAGAGTAAATATTTTGGAAAGCAAGCTAAACTGGCAACAACAACACCTTCTCGGTAACTCTATAAAAATTGTCGGAGTATCAAATGTCAACGACACAAATGCTATCCGGACGGCACAGCAAATTTTCTCTAAAGCCTTGTACGTCGATGTTCACGACAGTGATATACCAACAAAAACAAAATCCGTTTCGTCTACCTTAAAATCGATCATCTGTTTAAGATTCGCAAGTTTAACAACAAAGCAGCGAATAATGCGCGCAAAGAGGAAGAACAAAAATAATCTTAATACGCTTGTGACTGGCAGTGATCCTCTCATCAGTAGCAGTGGCAGTGGCAGTGGCAGCAGCGGTAGCAGAAGCAGCAGAGATGGGAGTGGTAGCGGAATTTACATTAATGATTCTCTTACGAAATTTACTCAGGCTCTCTTAATGAAAATGAAAGAAGCAATGAAACAGAAAGGAGGAAAATATGTATGGTTTAGTAACAATCAAATTCTTATACGAAAAGTTGAAGGGGGAAAAGTCATTTATATTAAATCTTTTAACGATATTGCACTCATTTAGTGCTATTCAGTTTCTGAACAACTAATGAATTTTGATACGGATTTATATCACACAAATTGATTCCTTTGCTGGCATTCCTGATATTGTGTTTGTGTCTGAAATTTGGATATATGACTTCGAGAAAAATGATTACCTTTTGCCCGGTTTCACCTTTGTTCCTAAAACAAATGAAAATTACGCTGCAGGTGGAGTTGGATGTTTTGTGAAAGAGGACCACTTGATTCTTGATGTGGTGTGCTTTGATTTACTGAGCGCCGATGTTTTAAAGGTTTGCCTTGAAATTGATCATGTTATGTTTGTGTTTTTATGTGTCTATAGACTGCATATATGTTTAATGTTATGTCGTTTATAAATGAGTTTTCCGACCTTCTGACTAGGGAAAAATCGAAAAATTTAATTATAGTAGGTGATTTCAATATAAACATTTTGGAAAATAATGATACTGTCTCGAGCTTCTTGGCTTTAGTTGCTTCGCATGGTCTAGCTTGCTTCATTAATGAGCCTACTAGGCCTTCTTCCGGGAGTTGTCTGGATCATATTTATGTGCGTCTCAGTAGTGTTGCGCTGAATGAATGTGAACAGTGTGTTTTGGATTTGAAAATTACTGACCACTGTATGACGGGATTTAATTTAAAAATCTCCAAAGCCAGGAGTGGTGTTTTTTCCAATTCCTTTCAAAGAAAAGCGAAAATTGATTTTAGGAGACTAAAAAATGATTTATGCCATGAGACGTGGGATGATGTTTATGCCTGTAGTAATTCTTCTACTGCTTTTACAGTCTTTATTGATCGTCTTAACAAGCATATTTTATCTCGTTTTTCTTCTCTGTCCCCTAAAAAAATGGTTAAACGACTTAAACCTTGGATTTGTAGTCTATTATTAAATAAAGTCATTGGCAAAAATAAACTCAGCATAAAGTGTAAAAAGAATCATGAGAATTTGAGTCTACAAAGAAGGTATAAAAAATTGTGTATTGAAATAAAAAAAGAAATTCCTATCTGCCGAGATAATTGTTTTTATTACCCCTTCGGGTAGGGGAAAGAATATACCCGAGATAGGCATGCCTGTCGTGAGAGGCGACTAAAATCCAACCTCCGTATACCGAGCTTCCCAAGGAGCATTTTGCGACTTCATGTGTCATGTGTCATGAGCGACGTCTTTAACACGGTTTTGTTACCAGAAAATATTCCCAATGAGTAACATTTTCGACAAATGCTAGGTAACATTTCCCATTTAGGAATATTCCTATCTAGGGATTTTATGTCTACACAGATTCTTTATTGTGTCAAAATTGTTTCTTCAATGAAACATTATGTCCGCAGCGTGTAAAATGTGTGGAGATGCGTGTTCATGCACACAATTCCTAAAAACTTACTGTCAACACAGAATAAACACAATTCCCAATAGATTATTTGCTACACAAATAAGAACGAATTCCTAATTGGGAATATTTTGTAAGGTATCCATTTTGCATTGAAAAAAAAATGTATATGGAAGATAAGAAATTTTAAATTTACTGTTTTGGTGGATATGGTGTAATTAAATAGGTTAAAATGTTACTATTATGTCTATATACACATCGTAGATTTATTTTATACTGATTTTATAATGCTCCTTATCAGCATTTAAAATACCATAAACAATTTTAAAAGAAAGTTTTCATTAAATACAGCATATTTTGTAAGGATCATGGTTTTTTTCGAAGTACATTAGTAACATTTCAAGGCAAAATGATGTTCCCCATAAAATTTCAGTAGCAGTTTTCTGTTTAATAATGAAGTTTTTGATGCAGTCAGAATATTATATTGGTATATAACACAGGTACACAAAATGAATGACGTATTATAGCGTCACAAATTATATGGTATGGCATTCTTCCCAATTTGTGTGTACATAGGATTTGCGTCAAAAATAATTCCTACTTTGTGTTGCGCCACTTCCGAAACCAAATAGGAACTGTTACTTCGTTGTTTCGAAACATATGTTCCTAAATGGGATCACGAATTGACACCAGAACGTCGCCAGGCCTAAAATGTGTATTCGAATGCTACTTGGGTTATGGTGTATACAAAAATGCAATGAACAAAACAAAAAGATTAACTACCCCAGGTGGCAGTCCAGCTTTACTGGAAAATCCACCCTCTTCGGAGGTCGGCTCTACGGTTTATGGGGAGAGCCGCTTATTGCAATCCATTGATCCTTTTATTAAATGTTCAAGGGTATCTCGATCTCCTCCATCAAGATCGAATAACCCCGGGAAAATAAGTCCACCGGGAGCGCCAGCGCGTGAAAAACAGGACTCAGTGAAAAATAAAAGTTTTGAGGAAGAAAGTAAAGCACTCCGAATCAAGCTTAAGGAAATGGACCTACTCTATCAAGTACTTAAGAAAGAGATAGATCTGCTAAAAGAAGAAAATAAGGTTCTAAGGAGCAATCGTTTGCTGCAAGAACGCACCACGCTTAGCTAGTCAGGAATACCACACCGACGAAGAAGAACTAGCACGCGAAACGAATCAGGTCGCTAAGAAAAGACCTAGTAAGAAAAGGAGAGCCGGTTCTTCCCCCGAAGTCGAGCCCCTAAAAGAACAAAAGCGTAAAGAACCGCAAGAAAAACAACTTCGATCACAAATTCGCGCACCGCCTCCCATAAACGTCGTTGGGGTAACGGAATATAAAAAGTTGCATAGCCTCCTTAAAGAAACGATAACATCGAAATTTAAGGTTACATCTTTAAGGAATAATGCGTGGAAAATTAACGTCGATAACCACGATGATTGCCGGGCAGTATCCCAAAAGCTAAATACCGAGAAGATCCAGTGGTATACTTTCGAAATAAAGTCTGAAAGGCCACATCGTGTTGTAGCAAGGGGACTCCACCCCTCATGCACCAAAGACGAGGTTATAAACGACCTTCAAACCAAAGGGTATAAAATTCTTGATGCCGTAAATATCATTAAAAAGGAGAAGCAACAAACCGAAATCGATAAGGATATCGTGGTAAGACGTGGACTTCCACTCTTTATGCTTACATTCGATAGGTCAGATAATATCGAAGAAATCTACCGAATTAAAACAATATTAAATATCGTGGTAAAAATCGAACCCATGCGTAGAAATGTAAGAATAGTTCCACAGTGCAAACGTTGCCAAGGATTTAATCATACGCAAATGTATTGCCAAAAAGAACCACGATGTGTGAAATGCGCCGGAAATCACCTCTCCCAAGACTGTGGAGTTAAAAGACAGTCCTCCGCTACCTGTGCTAACTGCAAGGGAAAGCACCCGGCATAATATAGAGGCTGTGAAGTAGCTAAGGAGTTGCAAAAACGGAGAGATGCGCTCCTTAAGCCCGAAAAAGCTAAATCAAAACCGCTTACTAAGACAAAGCGTAAGACTGTTCAGGGGATAGTAGACAATCTAAAACCTCCGGTTCCTGAACGTAAGAATTTAAAAAAAAGGGAAACGGCAGAAATGCCCTCGACCTCTGTTGTCAAAGGAAACCCTATTCAAAAATTGCCATCAGGAAAGCCACCGAATAGTGGCCCTCGGACAGCCAGAGTGCAGACCTACGCTCAGGCTGTGGCATTCGAAGAACCAAAAAACATTGAAACTTCGCCAGACAGTGTTTCTCATGTTTTCTCAGTAATTCTCGGGAAACTTGAAGAACAAAGCAAAATAAATAAAATTATTCTCGATCGGTTGGTTAAGCTCGAAAATAATTCAAGGAAAACGCGTACTTCTAATTTAATATGAATGAAAAACCAATGTTAAAAATATGTACTTGGAATGCAAATGGACTTTTGCAAAAACTCGATGAATTGGAAGTATTCATGCGTGAAAAGGATATTGACATTTGCTTAGTTTCTAAAACCCACGTAAAAGAGCGACCAATTTTAAAAATAAAAGGCTACAATGATTTGCACGCTTGTCACCCATCTGGAAACGCGAGAGGTGGATCATCATTGTTTATTAAAGACTGCATTGAACAATATGAAGACCTGAATATAGAGCTTGAAACTATGCAACTGTGCACGATTCGAGTAAAAAATAATCAGCGTACTCTTAGAATCTCATCTATCTACTGTCCACCACGCTCCGCGCTTGAAAGAAGTGATTATACTAACTCAAACCAAATTTCATTATTGGCGGCGATTTTAATGCGAAACACACGTTCTGGGGTTCTAGATTCATCTCGCGAAAAGGTAGAATGCTCTATGGGACAGGTATGGAGTACAATTGTGATTTCCACTCGACGGGCAAACCGACCTACTGGCCAACTGATACTTCCAAAATGCCTGATCTGATAGATTTTTTCGTCGTGAAAGGGATATCTACCAACCACATTAAAGTTGAAGAAAGCTTTGATCTGTTATCTGATCATTCACCGGTTATTTTAACGTTGAGCGCAAAACTAGTCAATAACCAAGAGCCAGCTAGACTTACTGGTAAAACAACTAACTGGGAAGACTTTAGCAACGAAATTGAAGAGAATGTTGAACTGAGCGTTCCACTTACGACACCTTACGAACTTGAGGTTGAAGTTGATCGCTTCGTTGAAGTCGTTCAGCTCGCTTCCTGGAATAATACGCCTAACCCAAGAAAAACGCCGGCCAAATACGGTTTACGATATCCGCCCGAAATAAAAGAATTGGTCAACGAAAAAAGGAAAGCGCGTAAAAAATGGCAACAGAGTCGCGCTCCGCAACATAAAGCACATTTGAATTATTTGTGCAATTTGTTGAAGACAGCTATTAGGGATTTTAAAAATCGGGCGGTAGGTTCTTACCTTGAAAGTTTAACAGCGAAAAAAGATTCCAATTATTCACTTTGGAAAGCTGTAAAAGGCACCAAAAGGTCCAAAATCCCAGCGCCGCCAATAAAAATAGAACAAAATGAATGGGCAAGGGAAGATAAAGAAAAAGCGGACGTTTTTGCCGCCCATCTACAAGAAACCTTTAAACCGTACGATGGTCGAGCGGCTTACGGCAGTACCAATGGTGGGACGGAATTACTATCTAACGATTTTTCACTCACATATGCAACGCTAAGGGAACTAAAACGTGAAATCGAATCTCTAAAACCTAAGAAAGCTCCTGGTTATGATTTGATCACCGGAGAAGTTCTCAAATTTCTACCTCGAAAAGCATTAATTAAGCTTCTATATATTATAAATGCTGCGCTCAGACTTAAACACGTGCCGAGCCAATGGAAAGTCGCGGAAGTCATTATGGTTTTAAAACCAGGAAAATCGCCAAATGAAGTAAAATCGTATAGACCAATTTCGCTTCTTCCAGTCATATCTAAAGTTTTCGAGAGGATATTACTTAGGCGCCTACAACCGGTTATAGAAGATAATAGTCTAATCCCTGACCACCAGTTTGGGTTCAGAACCAAGCACTCGACGATTGACCAATTGCATAGAATTACTGACGTAATAGAGAAAGCATTTGAAGAAAAAAAGATATGCTCAAGCGTATTCCTCGACGTCTCACAAGCCTTTGATAAGGTGTGGCACGACGGCTTAAAATTTAAATTACGACAAATTCTCCCCGTAAGCCTATATGGTATCCTAGAATCATATCTCGGGAACAGACTCTTCCGTGTTAGACATGGTGTAGAATACTCGGAGCTTAAAGAAATTTCGGCCGGCGTACCGCAAGGAAGCGTCCTTGGGCCGCTTCTGTATCTGTTATATACTCGCGATATACCAAGAGAAGATGGCACTATCCTTGCTACCTTCGCCGACGACACCGCTATCCTTGCAGTAGGTAATACGATCGAAGAAACGACTGCAAAGCTGCAAACCACACTGAATAAAGTAAATGAATGGACGAGGGACTGGCGGATCGCCCTCAACGAAACTAAATCTGTTCACGTAAATTTCACATATAGGAAAACTAATGACTTGCCAATTTTCCTAAACTTGGCTCGAATACCCTTTGCTAACGAGGCCAAATACCTGGGAATGACACTCGACGCAAAGCTGAAATGGAATTCGCACGTGAAAATGAAACGTAAAGAACTCGATATCAAATATAGAGAAATGTACTGGTTACTCGGAAAACATTCCCAGCTCAGTACCGAGAACAAACTGCTTTTATACAAGCAAGTGCTAAAGCCGGTGTGGACCTACGGTATACAACTTTGGGGTTGTACCAAGAAAACAAATGCCAATATTTTACAAACTTTTCAAAATAAAGTACTAAGAGAAATTGTCCAAGCACCGTGGTATACTAGAAACGACGATATCCACAGGGATCTCGGAATTCCTACAATCGAAGCTGAAACTAGAAGCTTCGCGCGAAAGCATAAAAACCGACTAATCGGGCATATCAACAATATAGTCCGACAAATTTTGGATGAGAGTAATTTATTGCGCGGACTACAAAGAACGAAACCTTTCGACTTGGCAAGATAAGGATTAACCGCGTCTTAATTGCGGAACATGCAGGATCTTTCAGTGGAAAGTAACCTGTCAAAAGTGTTTTTATTTCGTTATAGAAAAATTGCTTGATAAGTTTTATCTTAGTTGCAGTATCTAACAATTTATCGAAGGGTGGTGTTTTTAGTCAGTAGAAATCTGACACTACTATGAGCACGCGCTCGCTATTCTCATAGTGTCTTTGGAAGATTTTCACCTACCCTCGGGAAAAAAAAAAAAAAAAAAAAATTTTGCTCGGCACAGGGAAATTTAAAAAATTAATGGCGAGCAGTAAATAGCTTACTTAATAAATCCACTGCTCCTAAAAAACCTACTGTGTTACGTATTGGTAACTCTGAAGTTAATGACAAAATTTCTATCGCTAATGCTTTCAATTATTATTTTACCAATGTTGGCTGCAGTCTTCAACCGAGTCCTATCAAATCTAATTGTTGTACGTGTCCTTCCATTAGTGGATGTTCTAATCTGTCTAATAGTAGTAGTTTTGTTTTTGAGCCCATAACTTCGATTGAATTATTAATAGTTATTGGCACTCTACCAAATTCGACTTCGTGTGGAGCTGATGGTATGTCAAATTGTATACTTAAAAAAATTGTGTATTTTATAGTGGATGTCTTGGTATATGTCTTAAATCGTTGTGTATTTGAAGGTGTCTTTCCCGAATGTCTTAAATGTGCTGATGTAATCCCTTTATTTAAAAAGGGTTCCGCTACTGAGATCGGTGACTATAGGCCCATTTCACTTCTTTCTGTCTTCAGCAAAATATTTGAAAAACTAATGAAAAATAGAATAATGACTTTTTTAAACAAAACTAGGTTTTTCAATCCAAATCAATTTGGTTTTTTAAAAGCCAAATCAGCGGAAGATGCGCTCCTACAGTTTTGTTCCCTTGTAATGTCACACCTTGATAGGAAAAAATGTACGGCTGGTTTATTTATTGATATATCTAAAGCTTTCGACATGGTTAACCACAATCTTTTATTGGGAAAATTGGAGAAAGCTGGATTTCGTGGTTTTATGCTACACTGCTTTACGTCATATCTTGGAAATAGATCTCAGAGAGTGAAGTTGGATGATATAAGGAGCGAATTATTATTCCTTAACCTGGGTGTTCCTCAAGGCTCCGTTTTAGGTCCAATTCTGTTTTTGATCTACATTAACTCACTCTTTGCTCTTATTTTCAAGGGTAAACCAACTGCTTTTGCTGATGACATTGGTATCACTTATGGCTTAAACATTCCTTTGGACCTAGTTTCTGATATTAATTGGGATCTAAGTTTGTTGAGACATTGGTTTGCTGAACATCAACTAGTGATAAGCTCAAAAACAAAGATAATGTTCTTCTCCTTATCTTCTACACACACTTTTGATGCTAATGTGCACTTTCATGCATCTGATTGTCTTAGATATAAATTATCTAGTTGCTATTGTGATTCCGGCTCTTCGTTTCCCTCTTTTTGTTATAATGTTTCCTGCAGTGATAAATGTTTCCAAATTTAGATAGTAAATGAATTTAAATATTTGGGGCTTACTCTTGACTCTAGAATGAATTTTGTGAATCACACTATGTAGTATGACAATTGCATTGTATATGTTTTCATATGTATTCTCTTAGCATCAGAAGTGGGATCCACAAAAAAAAAAAAAAAAATCGAGTGATGGACTATATTAGCGTAAATGATTATACGGCTGTTCAGTTGCGCGAGTGGCTACAGCGTTTGAACCTGTCGACACATGGAAACAAAAACACCCTTGTGCTGCGGTTAAACGAAGTGCCGGTCGAGAATCGTGGCGAAATGCCTGTGGAAGTCGAGGAAAAGGAGATTTCGGAGGAGGAAGACTCCGAAACATCAGTAGTAGATGGCGGCGACGCGCAGAAAAAAAAAGAACATAACGGCAAAGACGAGGCAAAAAGTGTTTGTACGAGTGGCGTGGCTGACGTGACCAATTGCATGGAAAGAGAGTTGGCATTAATAAAAAAACAGTTGGAGATGTCCGAAAGGGAAAGGAAATTGCTTGAGAAAGAAAAAGAGTTCGTGGTAAAAGAGAACCAGTTATTGAAAAAAATCAACGAAATGAGTGTCCAGCTGAAGAATAAAAGCAAAATGAGTGAAACTGAAAAGATCGACAAAGTGGCAGTTAAAGTGAGTGCTGACAAAGAGAGTGCAGACGAAGAGCGTGGCAAAGAATGTATAGACGAAAAACGTATGGAAAAAGAGTGTGCAGACATAGAGTGTGTGGACAAAGAAAGTACACATAAAACGAGCGCAGCAGACGTAGTGGTGGATGCAGACATTCAAGAGAACACAAACGTATATACTTTCATACAATTCAACACATTAAAAGATTTGTTGCCAGAGTATGATGGCGGCACTAATCTTGAGGTATGGTTGTCACAGCTGAAAAGTATAAGTAAGATGTGCGGTGCTGACGAAAAAATGTTGCGAGCGATGATATTATGCAAGCTAAAGGGAAAAGCGCAACAGTGGATGCACTCAAAGCCTGATTTTCTGGAGGAGAGTGCCGCTGTGTTGATCGAACAATTACAACAAATGTTTGGCAACAAAGAAAATAAAGTCATGCTTCGTAAAAGGTTTGAAAACAGGAAGTGGAAAATAAACGAAAGCTTCGTAGAGTACTATAATGACAAGATAATTTTGTCGAGTGGATTGCGAATTGACGAGGACGAGTTAATTGAGTACATATGTGAAGGAATCTCCGACGAACATCTGCGACTACAGGCGTCGATACAAGGCTGGTCGTCAAAAACCCATTTGTTAGAAGTGTTCGGTAAGATAATGCAGAGGCGGCGGGATGATTTACCGTCTACTTCGCATTCTGGAAGACAACATTTACCGTCTACTTCGAATTCTGGAAGACAACAAACTTCTACTTCCGTTGGAGCCAATGAAAACCGAGATGTGAAAGGAAGATGTTACAACTGTAAATTCTTTGGACATTATGCTGCAGACTGTAGGAAGCCGAAGCGTGCGATGGGAGCTTGTTATGTGTGTGGATCTTTGGAGCATCGAGCCTTATCGTGCCCAGACAGGAAGACTACCGTTCAATTGGTCGAAGACAATGATGATGACGATTATGTAAGATATTTCGAATTTTATTTAGATGATAATTCTAGTGAAAATTTGTTTTTAGATTGCCTCATAGATTCTGGGAGCCCGATCAGCCTTATAAGAACTTCATGTATGCCTAGGAATTTCATCTCAGCAGTTACTAGTATAAAAAATGTTTCTTATCACGGAATTAATAAAAGTAAACTTAAAATATTTGGTAAAGTGTCGTTGAATGTAGTTATATTTGGACAAAAAATTTGCGTAGATTTTTTTACAGTTGGAGACGAGGCGATGAACTATGAGGTAATCTTAGGTAGGAATTTCTTAAAAGCCAGTAAATTTCGTTTAGTATCTAAATTTGAAGACAATTGCTGTCGTAAAGTCAATATAAAATTAACGAAAGGCATTGAAAAAGTTGGAAACATAAACGAGCAAGATGACGTGGATAATTTTGAAAAATCTCTATTGTTGATTAATTATGGACAATTGGAAAGTAGAGAGTTTTGTTTAAATGTGGATGAAAATTTGAATTGTGTCATTAAATAACAGTTACAAAACATGTTCGACTCATTCTATTTGACACCTGATCGCCCCTCCGAACCGGTAGTAAAAAGTAAAATGGTACTAACGCTAGAGAATGTAAAACCTTTTCACTGTCTTCCCCGACGCTTGTCGTATTCTGAAAAGGAAGAATTACAAAAACTGTTAGATGATTATGTGACAAATGGTTATATTAGGGAAAGTGAGTCAGAGTATGTTTCACCTATTGTTCTAGTTAAAAAAAAGACAGGCGATCTAAGAATGTGTGTAGATTATAGGACACTTAATAAAGTCACAACCAAAGATAGCTATCCTATCCCTCTGATTGATGATTTGTTAGAAAAGTTGCGAGACAAGGAAATTTTTACCAAACTAAATAGATCTGAAAAATGGGTTTTTTCATGTTTATATGCACGAAGAATCCGTCAAATATACTTCTTTCGTTACGCCTCTAGGACAGTTCGAATTTCTTAGAATGCCGTTCGGATTGAAAAACGCACCATCCATGTTCCAAAGACATGTCAATAAAGTGTTTGCAGATATGATTAAAAGTGAAGAGTTAGTAGTATACTTGGATGACATAATGATAGCTACAAAATCATATGAAGAACATTTTAGAATTTTAGGTAACGTTTTCAAAAGATTAGTAGATAACAGACTGGAGTTAAGACTAGATAAGTGCGAGTTTTTACAAAAGAGTGTTAGGTATTTGGGATATACAGTTTCTAAAGAGGGTATAAAGACAGATGGAGAAGGAGTAAAAATCATTACAAATTTTCCAGTACCTGAAAATGTACATTCAGTTCAGAGATTTTTAGGATTATGTTCTTATTTTCGGAAATTTGTTAAAGACTTTTCGACAATCGCCAAACCACTGTATGACCTAACAAGAAAAAATAAAACGTTTAAGTTCGGACCGACAGAGCTAAAATCTTTTGAAATTTTGAAACACAAGTTGGTAGAGTCGCCTGTGTTAGCTTTATATAACCCAAAAGACGACACAGAATTGCACTGTGATGCTAGTTCGATAGGATTAGGAGCAATTTTGCTACAGAGAAAACAGGACAACAAAATGCATCCAATATTTTACTATTCCAAAAGAACAACCGAAGCAGAGGCGAAGTATCATAGTTTTGAACTAGAGACGTTAGCAATAATAAAAGCGTTGGAACGATTTCGAGTATACCTTCACGGTAAACATTTTAAGATAGTGACAGATTGTAACTCGCTGACGATGACGTTAAACAAAAAAGAGTTGAATACCAGAATTGCAAGGTGGGCACTGGAGTTGCAAAATTTTGATTATGATTTAGAGCATCGGTCGGGTAACAGAATGCAACATGTAGACGCGTTGAGTCGGTCTACGAATATCATGACAGTAGAATCAAATAGTTTCGAGGAAAATTTAGTGATCTGTCAAAACAGAGACAAGAGATTGAACAAACTTAAGGATGCTCTACAGAGTTCAGAGCATTCCACGTATGAAATGCGCAATGGAATCGTTTACAGAAAAAAGACCGACGGGACGGTTACATTTTGTGTACCAGAAGATATGGAAGAACATGTTTTGCATAAATACCATGATGAATTCGGACACGTAGGGATTGATAAAACTCTAGACTTGATCTCCAAAAATTATTGGTTTCCAAAAATGAAAGAAGAGATAACAACGCATATAAAAAATTGCTTAAAATGTATAGTATACTCGTCTAAACACGGGAAGGGGGAAGGATTCCTGCATAATGTACCCAAGGGGAGTGCCCCGTTTGAAGTAATACACATAGATCACTATGGGCCTGTCGATAATTCCAGATCAGCAAAAAAACATGTCTTAGTCGTGATTGATGCTTGTACAAAGTTCGTCAGACTTT